>JBBDGP010000475.1:1705000-4382500 GCA_037952835.1 Lithobates septentrionalis | reverse complement strand
ATGAACACTGTGCAGAGGTCTCACTACACCAACTTGTAGGTTTAGCTGAACACTGTGAGCAGGACACACAGCACTAACTTGTAGTTTTAGCTGAACACTGTCAGCAGGACGCACTGCACTAACTGTAAATAGTCTAGCTGCCTGACTGTGGTACTAATAGGATCAAAAGAACACCAGTAATTTTCTTCAGGTAGCTGTATATACTGTAACAAGACAAGCCTGCCTGTCAGTAAGATAACAGGAATGGATCTAGCTGAACACTGTGAGCAGGACGCACTGCACTAACTGTAAATAGTCTAGCTGCCTGATTGTGGTACTAATAGGATCAAAATAACACCACCAATTTTATTCAGGTAGCTGTAAATACTGTAACAAGACAAGCCTGCCTGTCAGTAAGAAGATAACAGGAACGGATCTAGCTGAACACTGTGAGCAGGACGCACTGCACTAACTTATAGTTTTAGCTAAACACTGTGAGCAGGACGCACTGCACTAACTTGTAGCTTGAGATGAACTCTGTGCAGAGGTCTCACTACACCAACTTGTAGTTTTAGCTGAACACTGTGAGCAGGACGCACAGCACTAACTTGTAGTTTTAGCTGAACACTGTGAGCAAAACGCACTGCACTAACTTGTAGCTTGAGATGAACACTGTGCAGAGGTCTCACTACACCAACTTGTAGGTTTAGCTGAACACTGTGAGCAGGACGCACAGCACTAACTTGTAGTTTTAGCTGAACACTGTCAGCAGGACGCACTGCACTAACTGTAAATACTCTAGCTGCCTGACTGTGGTACTAATAGGATCAAAAGAACACCAGTAATTTTCTTCAGGTAGCTGTATATACTGTAAGAAGACAAGCCTGCCTGTCAGTAAGATAACAGGAATGGATCTAGCTGAACACTGTGAGCAGGACGCACTGCACTAACTGTAAATAGTCTAGCTGCCTGACTGTGGTACTAATAGGATCAAAAGAACACCAGTAATTTTCTTCAGGTAGCTGTACATACTGTAACAAGACAAGCCTGCCTGTCAGTAGGAAGATAACAGGAACGGATCTAGCTGAACACTGTGAGCAGGACGCACTGCACTAACTGTAAATAGTCTAGCTGCCTGACTGTGGTACTAATAGGATCAAAATAACACCACCAATTTTATTCAGGTAGCTGTAAATACTGTAACAAGACAAGCCTGCCTGTCAGTAAGAAGATAACAGGAACGGATCTAGCTGAACACTGTGAGCAGGACGCACTGCACTAACTTATAGTTTTAGCTAAACACTGTGAGCAGGACGCACTGCACTAACTTGTAGCTTGAGATGAACTCTGTGCAGAGGTCTCACTACACCAACTTGTAGTTTTAGCTGAACACTGTGAGCAGGACGCACAGCCCTAACTTGTAGTTTTAGCTGAACACTGTGAGCAAAACGCACTGCACTAACTTGTAGCTTGAGATGAACACTGTGCAGAGGTCTCACTACACCAACTTGTAGGTTTAGCTGAACACTGTGAGCAGGACGCACAGCACTAACTTGTAGTTTTAGCTGAACACTGTCAGCAGGACGCACTGCACTAACTGTAAATACTCTAGCTGCCTGACTGTGGTACTAATAGGATCAAAAGAACACCAGTAATTTTCTTCAGGTAGCTGTATATACTGTAAGAAGACAAGCCTGCCTGTCAGTAAGATAACAGGAATGGATCTAGCTGAACACTGTGAGCAGGACGCACTGCACTAACTGTAAATAGTCTAGCTGCCTGACTGTGGTACTAATAGGATCAAAAGAACACCAGTAATTTTCTTCAGGTAGCTGTACATACTGTAACAAGACAAGCCTGCCTGTCAGTAGGAAGATAACAGGAACGGATCTAGCTGAACACTGTGAGCAGGACGCACTGCACTAACTGTAAATAGTCTAGCTGCCTGACTGTGGTACTAATAGGATCAAAATAACACCACCAATTTTATTCAGGTAGCTGTAAATACTGTAACAAGACAAGCCTGCCTGTCAGTAAGAAGATAACAGGAACGGATCTAGCTGAACACTGTGAGCAGGACGCACTGCACTAACTTATAGTTTTAGCTAAACACTGTGAGCAGGACGCACTGCACTAACTTGTAGCTTGAGATGAACTCTGTGCAGAGGTCTCACTACACCAACTTGTAGTTTTAGCTGAACACTGTGAGCAGGACGCACAGCCCTAACTTGTAGTTTTAGCTGAACACTGTGAGCAAAACGCACTGCACTAACTTGTAGCTTGAGATGAACACTGTGCAGAGGTCTCACTACACCAACTTGTAGGTTTAGCTGAACACTGTGAGCAGGACGCACAGCACTAACTTGTAGTTTTAGCTGAACACTGTGAGCAGGACGCACTGCACTAACTTGTAGCTTTAGATGAACACTGTGAGCAAAACGCACTGCACTAACTTGTAGCTTGAGATGAACACTGTGCAGAGGTCTCACTACACCAACTTGTAGGTTTAGCTGAACACTGTGAGCAGGACGCACAGCACTAACTTGTAGTTTTAGCTGAACACTGTGAGCAGGATGCACTGCACCAACTTGTAGCTTTAGATGAACACTGTGCAGAGGTCTCACTACACCCACTTGTAGGTTTAGCTGAACACTGTGAGCAGGACGCACAGCACTAACTTGTAGTTTTAGCTGAACACTGTGAGCAGGACGCACTGCACTAACTTGTACCTTTAGATGAACACTGTGCAGAGGTCTCACTACACCAACTTGTAGGTTTAGCTGAACACTGTGAGCAGGACACACAGCACTAACTTGTAGTTTTAGCTGAACACTGTCAGCAGGACGCACTGCACTAACTGTAAATAGTCTAGCTGCCTGACTGTGGTACTAATAGGATCAAAAGTACACAAGTAATATTCTTCAGGTAGCTGTATATACTGTAACAAGACAAGCCTGCCTGTCAGTAAGATAACAGGAATGGATCTAGCTGAACACTGTGAGCAGGACGCACTGCACTAACTGTAAATAGTCTAGCTGCCTGACTGTGGTACTAATAGGATCAAAAGAACACCAGTAATTTTCTTCAGGTAGCTGTATATACTGTAACAAGACAAGCCTGCCTGTCAGTAGGAAGATAACAGGAACGGATCTAGCTGAACACTGTGAGCAGGACGCACTGCACTAACTGTAAATAGTCTAGCTGCCTGATTGTGGTACTAATAGGATCAAAATAACACCACCAATTTTATTCAGGTAGCTGTAAATACTGTAACAAGGCAAGCCTGCCTGTCAGTAAGAAGATAACAGGAACGGATCTAGCTGAACACTGTGAGCAGGACGCACTGCACTAACTTATAGTTTTAGCTAAACACTGTGAGCAGGACGCACTGCACTAACTTGTAGCTTGAGATGAACTCTGTGCAGAGGTCTCACTACACCAACTTGTAGTTTTAGCTGAACACTGTGAGCAGGACGCACAGCACTAACTTGTAGTTTTAGCTGAACACTGCGAGCAAAACGCACTGCACTAACTTGTAGCTTGAGATGAACACTGTGCAGAGGTCTCACTACACCAACTTGTAGGTTTAGCTGAACACTGTGAGCAGGACGCACAGCACTAACTTGTAGTTTTAGCTGAACACTGTGAGCAGGACGCACTGCACTAACTTGTAGCTTTAGATGAACACTGTGCAGAGGTCTCACTACACCAACTTGTAGGTTTAGCTGAACACTGTGAGCAGGACGCACAGCACTAACTTGTAGTTTTAGCTGAACACTGTGAGCAGGACGCACTGCACTAACTTGTAGCTTTAGATGAACACTGTGAGCAAAACGCACTGCACTAACTTGTAGCTTGAGATGAACACTGTGCAGAGGTCTCACTACACCAACTTGTAGGTTTAGCTGAACACTGTGAGCAGGACGCACAGCACTAACTTGTAGTTTTAGCTGAACACTGTGAGCAGGATGCACTGCACTAACTTGTAGCTTTAGATGAACACTGTGCAGAGGTCTCACTACACCCACTTGTAGGTTTAGCTGAACACTGTGAGCAGGACGCACAGCACTAACTTGTAGTTTTAGCTGAACACTGTGAGCAGGAAGCACTGCACTAACTTGTACCTTTAGATGAACACTGTGCAGAGGTCTCACTACACCAACTTGTAGGTTTAGCTGAACACTGTGAGCAGGACACACAGCACTAACTTGTAGTTTTAGCTGAACACTGTCAGCAGGACGCACTGCACTAACTGTAAATAGTCTAGCTGCCTGACTGTGGTACTAATAGGATCAAAAGTACACCAGTAATTTTCTTCAGGTAGCTGTATATACTGTAACAAGACAAGCCTGCCTGTCAGTAAGATAACAGGAATGGATCTAGCTGAACACTGTGAGCAGGACGCACTGCACTAACTGTAAATAGTCTAGCTGCCTGACTGTGGTACTAATAGGATCAAAAGAACACCAGTAATTTTCTTCAGGTAGCTGTATATACTGTAACAAGACAAGCCTGCCTGTCAGTAGGAAGATAACAGGAACGGATCTAGCTGAACACTGTGAGCAGGACCCACTGCACTAACTGTAAATAGTCTAGCTGCCTGATTGTGGTACTAATAGGATCAAAATAACACCACCAATTTTATTCAGGTAGCTGTAAATACTGTAACAAGACAAGCCTGCCTGTCAGTAAGAAGATAACAGGAACGGATCTAGCTGAACACTGTGAGCAGGACGCACTGCACTAACTTATAGTTTTAGCTAAACACTGTGAGCAGGACGCACTGCACTAACTTGTAGCTTGAGATGAACTCTGTGCAGAGGTCTCACTACACCAACTTGTAGTTTTAGCTGAACACTGTGAGCAGGACACACAGCACTAACTTGTAGTTTTAGCTGAACACTGTAAGCAAAACGCACTGCACTAACTTGTAGCTTTAGATGAACACTGTGCAGAGGTCTCACTACACCAACTTGTAGGTTTAGCTGAACACTGTGAGCAGGACGCACAGCACTAACTTGTAGTTTTAGCTGAACACTGTCAGCAGGACGCACTGCACTGAACACTGTGCAAATAGTCTAGCTGCCTGACTGTGGTACTAATAGGATCAAAAGAACACCAGTAATTTTCTTCAGGTAGCTGTATATACTGTAACAAGACAAGCCTGCCTGTCAGTAAGATAACAGGAATGGATCTAGCTGAACACTGTGAGCAGGACGCACTGCACTAACTGTAAATAGTCTAGCTGCCTGACTGTGGTACTAATAGGATCAAAAGAACACCAGTAATTTTCTTCAGGTAGCTGTATATACTGTAACAAGACAAGCCTGCCTGTCAGTAGGAAGATAACAGGAACGGATCTAGCTGAACACTGTGAGCAGGACGCACTGCACTAACTGTAAATAGTCTAGCTGCCGGACTGTGGTACTAATAGGATCAAAATAACACCACCAATTTTATTCAGGTAGCTGTAAATACTGTAACAAGACAAGCCTGCCTGTCAGTAAGAAGATAACAGGAACGGATCTAGCTGAACACTGTGAGCAGGACGCACTGCACTAACTTATAGTTTTAACTAAACACTGTGAGCAGGACGCACTGCAGTAACTTGTAGCTTGAGATGAACACTGTGCAGAGGTCTCACTACACCAACTTGTAGTTTTAGCTGAACACTGTGAGTAGGATGCACAGCACTAACTTGTAGTTTTAGCTGAACACTGTGAGCAAAACGCACTGCACTAACTTGTAGCTTGAGATAAACACTGTGCAGAGGTCTCACTACACCAACTTGTAGGTTTAGCTGAACACTGTGAGCAGGATGCACAGCACTAACTTGTAGTTTTAGCTGAACACTGTGAGCAGGACGCACAGCACTAACTTATAGTTTTAGCTAAACACTGTGAGCAGGACGCACTGCACTAACTTGGAGCTTGAGATGAACACTGTGCAGAGGTCTCACTACACCAACTTGTAGTTTTAGCTGAACACTGTGAGCAGGACGCACAGCACTAACTTGTAGTTTTAGCTGAACACTGTGAGCAAAACGCACTGCACTAACTTGTAGCTTGAGATGAACACTGTGCAGAGGTCTCACTATACCAACTTGTAGTTTTAGCTGAACACTGTGAGCAGGACGCACAGCACTAACTTGTAGTTTTAGCTGAACACTGTGAGCAGGACACACTGCACTAACTTGTACCTTTAGATGAACACTGTGCAGAGGTCTCACTACACCAACTTGTAGGATCAAAAGAACACCAGTAATTTTCTTCAGGTAGCTGTATATACTGTAACAAGACAAGCCTGCCTGTCAGTAAGATAACAGGAATGGATCTAGCTGAACACTGTGAGCAGGACGCACTGCACTAACTGTAAATAGTCTAGCTGCCTGACTGTGGTACTAATAGGATCAAAAGAACACCAGTAATTTTATTCAGGTAGCTGTAAATACTGTAACAAGACAAGCCTGCCTGTCAGTAAGAAGATAACAGGAACGGATCTAGCTGAACACTGTGAGCAGGACGCACTGCACTAACTTATAGTTTTAGCTAAACACTGTGAGCAGGATGCACTGCACTAACTTGTAGCTTGAGATGAACTCTGTGCAGAGGTCTCACTACACCAACTTGTAGTTTTAGCTGAACACTGTGAGCAGGACGCACAGCACTAACTTGTAGTTTTAGCTGAACACTGTCAGCAGGATGCACTGCACTAACTGTAAATAGTCTAGCTGCCTGACTGTGGTACTAATAGGATCAAAAGAACACCAGTAATTTTCTTTAGGTAGCTGTATATACTGTAACAAGACAAGCCTGCCTGTCAGTAAGATAACAGGAATGGATCTAGCTGAACACTGTGAGCAGGACGCACTGAACTAACTGTAAATAGTCTAGCTGCCTGACTGTGGTACTAATAGGATCAAAAGAACACCAGTAATTTTCTTCAGGTAGCTGTATATACTGTAACAAGACAAGCCTGCCTGTCAGTAGGAAGATAACAGGAACGGACCTAGCTGAACACTGTGAGCAGGACGCAATGCACTAACTGTAAATAGTCTAGCTGCCTGACTGTGGTACTAATAGGATCAAAATAACACCACCAATTTTATTCAGGTAGCTGTAAATACTGTAACAAGACAAGCCTGCCTGTCAGTAAGAAGATAACAGGAACGGATCTAGCTGAACACTGTGAGCAGGACGCACAGCACTAACTTGTAGTTTTAGCTGAACACTGTGAGCAAAACGCACTGCACTAACTTGTAGCTTGAGATGAACACTGTGCAGAGGTCTCATTACACCAACTTGTAGGTTTAGCTGAACACTGTGAGCAGGACGCACAGCACTAACTTGTAGTTTTAGCTGAACACTGTGAGCAGGATGCACTGCACTAACTTGTAGCTTTAGATGAACACTGTGCAGAGGTCTCACTACACCAACTTGTACGTTTAGCTGAACACTGTGAGCAGGACGCACAGCACTAACTTGTAGTTTTAGCTGAACACTGTGAGCAGGACGCACTGCACTAACTTGTACCTTTAGATGAACACTGTGCAGAGGTCTCACTACACCAACTTGTAGGATCAAAAGAACACCAGTAATTTTCTTCAGGTAGCTGTATATACTGTAACAAGACAAGCCTGCCTGTCAGTAAGATAACAGGAATGGATCTAGCTGAACACTGTGAGCAGGACGCACTGCACTAACTGTAAATAGTCTAGCTGCCTGACTGTGGTACTAATAGGATCAAAAGAACACCAGTAATTTTCTTCAGGTAGCTGTATATACTGTAACAAGACAAGCCTGCCTGTCAGTAGGAAGATAACAGGAACGGATCATGCTGAACACTGTGAGCAGGACGCACTGCACTAACTGTAAATAGTCTAGCTGCCTGATTGTGGTACTAATAGGATCAAAATAACACCACCAATTTTATTCAGGTAGCTGTAAATACTGTAACAAGGCAAGCCTGCCTGTCAGTAAGAAGATAACAGGAACGGATCTAGCTGAACACTGTGAGCAGGACGCACTGCACTAACTTATAGTTTTAGCTAAACACTGTGAGCAGGACGCACTGCACTAACTTGTAGCTTGAGATGAACTCTGTGCAGAGGTCTCACTACACCAACTTGTAGTTTTAGCTGAACAGTGTGAGCAGGACGCACAGCACTAACTTGTAGTTTTAGCTGAACACTGTGAGCAAAACGCACTGCACTAACTTGTAGCTTGAGATGAACACTGTGCAGAGGTCTCACTACACCAACTTGTAGGTTTAGCTGAACACTGTGAGCAGGACGCACAGCACTAACTTGTAGTTTTAGCTGAACACTGTCAGCAGGACGCACTGCACTAACTGTAATTAGTCTAGCTGCCTGACTGTGGTACTAATAGGATCAAAAGAACACCAGTAATTTTCTTCAGGTAGCTGTATATACTGTAACAAGACAAGCCTGCCTGTCAGTAAGATAACAGGAATGGATCTAGCTGAACACTGTGAGCAGGACGCACTGCACTAACTGTAAATAGTCTAGCTGCCTGACTGTGGTACTAATAGGATCAAAAGAACACCAGTAATTTTCTTCAGGTAGCTGTATATACTGTAACAAGACAAGCCTGCCTGTCAGTAGGAAGATAACAGGAACGGATCTAGCTGAACACTGTGAGCAGGACGCACTGCACTAACTGTAAATAGTCTAGCTGCCTGACTGTGGTACTAATATGATCAAAATAACACCACCAATTTTATTCAGGTAGCTGTAAATACTGTAACAAGACAAGCCTGCCTGTCAGTAAGAAGATAACAGGAACGGATCTAGCTGAACACTGTGAGCAGGACGCACTGCACTAACTTATAGTTTTAGCTAAACACTGTGAGCAGGACGCACTGCACTAACTTGTAGCTTGAGATGAACTCTGTGCAGAGGTCTCACTACACCAACTTGTAGTTTTAGCTGAACACTGTGAGCAGGACGCACAGCACTAACTTGTAGTTTTAGCTGAACACTGCGAGCAAAACGCACTGCACTAACTTGTAGCTTGAGATGAACACTGTGCAGAGGTCTCACTACACCAACTTGTAGGTTTAGCTGAACACTGTGAGCAGGACGCACAGCACTAACTTGTAGTTTTAGCTGAACACTGTGAGCAGGACGCACTGCACTAACTTGTAGCTTTAGATGAACACTGTGCAGAGGTCTCACTACACCAACTTGTAGGTTTAGCTGAACACTGTGAGCAGGACGCACAGCACTAACTTGTAGTTTTAGCTGAACACTGTGAGCAGGACGCACTGCACTAACTTGTAGCTTTAGATGAACACTGTGAGCAAAACGCACTGCACTAACTTGTAGCTTGAGATGAACACTGTGCAGAGGTCTCACTACACCAACTTGTAGGTTTAGCTGAACACTGTGAGCAGGACGCACAGCACTAACTTGTAGTTTTAGCTGAACACTGTGAGCAGGATGCACTGCACTAACTTGTAGCTTTAGATGAACACTGTGCAGAGGTCTCACTACACCCACTTGTAGGTTTAGCTGAACACTGTGAGCAGGACGCACAGCACTAACTTGTAGTTTTAGCTGAACACTGTGAGCAGGACGCACTGCACTAACTGTAAATAGTCTAGCTGCCTGACTGTGGTACTAATAGGATCAAAAGTACACCAGTAATTTTCTTCAGGTAGCTGTATATACTGTAACAAGACAAGCCTGCCTGTCAGTAAGATAACAGGAATGGATCTAGCTGAACACTGTGAGCAGGACCCACTGCACTAACTGTAAATAGTCTAGCTGCCTGATTGTGGTACTAATAGGATCAAAATAACACCACCAATTTTATTCAGGTAGCTGTAAATACTGTAACAAGACAAGCCTGCCTGTCAGTAAGAAGATAACAGGAACGGATCTAGCTGAACACTGTGAGCAGGACGCACTGCACTAACTTATAGTTTTAGCTAAACACTGTGAGCAGGACGCACTGCACTAACTTGTAGCTTGAGATGAACTCTGTGCAGAGGTCTCACTACACCAACTTGTAGTTTTAGCTGAACACTGTGAGCAGGACGCACAGCACTAACTTGTAGTTTTAGCTGAACACTGTAAGCAAAACGCACTGCACTAACTTGTAGCTTGAGATGAACACTGTGCAGAGGTCTCACTACACCAACTTGTAGGTTTAGCTGAACACTGTGAGCAGGACGCACAGCACTAACTTGTAGTTTTAGCTGAACACTGTCAGCAGGACGCACTGCACTAACTGTAAATAGTCTAGCTGCCTGACTGTGGTACTAATAGGATCAAAAGAACACCAGTAATTTTCTTCAGGTAGCTGTATATACTGTAACAAGACAAGCCTGCCTGTCAGTAAGATAACAGGAATGGATCTAGCTGAACACTGTGAGCAGGACGCACTGCACTAACTGTAAATAGTCTAGCTGCCTGACTGTGGTACTAATAGGATCAAAAGAACACCAGTAATTTTCTTCAGGTAGCTGTATATACTGTAACAAGACAAGCCTGCCTGTCAGTAGGAAGATAACAGGAACGGATCTAGCTGAACACTGTGAGCAGGACGCACTGCACTAACTGTAAATAGTCTAGCTGCCGGACTGTGGTACTAATAGGATCAAAATAACACCACCAATTTTATTCAGGTAGCTGTAAATACTGTAACAAGACAAGCCTGCCTGTCAGTAAGAAGATAACAGGACCGGATCTAGCTGAACACTGTGAGCAGGACGCACTGCACTAACTTATAGTTTTAACTAAACACTGTGAGCAGGACGCACTGCAGTAACTTGTAGCTTGAGATGAACACTGTGCAGAGGTCTCACTACACCAACTTGTAGTTTTAGCTGAACACTGTGAGTAGGATGCACAGCACTAACTTGTAGTTTTAGCTGAACACTGTGAGCAAAACGCACTGCACTAACTTGTAGCTTGAGATAAACACTGTGCAGAGGTCTCACTACACCAACTTGTAGGTTTAGCTGAACACTGTGAGCAGGATGCACAGCACTAACTTGTAGTTTTAGCTGAACACTGTGAGCAGGACGCACAGCACTAACTTATAGTTTTAGCTAAACACTGTGAGCAGGATGCACTGCACTAACTTGGAGCTTGAGATGAACACTGTGCAGAGGTCTCACTACACCAACTTGTAGTTTTAGCTGAACACTGTGAGCAGGATGCACAGCACTAACTTGTAGTTTTAGCTGAACACTGTGAGCAAAACGCACTGCACTAACTTGTAGCTTGAGATGAACACTGTACAGAGGTCTCACTACACCAACTTGTAGGTTTAGCTGAACACTGTGAGCAGGACGCACAGCACTAACTTGTAGTTTTAGCTGAACACTGTGAGCAGGACGCACTGCACTAACTTGTACCTTTAGATGAACACTGTGCAGAGGTCTCACTACACCAACTTGTAGGATCAAAAGAACACCAGTAATTTTCTTCAGGTAGCTGTATATACTGTAACAAGACAAGCCTGCCTGTCAGTAAGATAACAGGAATGGATCTAGCTGAACACTGTGAGCAGGACGCACTGCACTAACTGTAAATAGTCTAGCTGCCTGACTGTGGTACTAATAGGATCAAAAGAACACCAGTAATTTTATTCAGGTAGCTGTAAATACTGTAACAAGACAAGCCTGCCTGTCAGTAAGAAGATAACAGGAACGGATCTAGCTGAACACTGTGAGCAGGACGCACTGCACTAACTTATAGTTTTAGCTAAACACTGTGAGCAGGACGCACTGCACTAACTTGTAGCTTGAGATGAACTCTGTGCAGAGGTCTCACTACACCAACTTTTAGTTTTAGCTGAACACTGTGAGCAGGACGCTCAGCACTAACTTGTAGTTTTAGCTGAACACTGTCAGCAGGATGCACTGCACTAACTGTAAATAGTCTAGCTGCCTGACTGTGGTACTAATAGGATCAAAAGAACACCAGTAATTTTCTTCAGGTAGCTGTATATACTGTAACAAGACAAGCCTGCCTGTCAGTAGGAAGATAACAGGAACGGACCTAGCTGAACACTGTGAGCAGGACGCAATGCACTAACTGTAAATAGTCTAGCTGCCTGACTGTGGTACTAATAGGATCAAAATAACACCACCAATTTTATTCAGGTAGCTGTAAATACTGTAACAAGACAAGCCTGCCTGTCAGTAAGAAGATAACAGGAACAGATCTAGCTGAACACTGTGAGCAGGACGCACAGCACTAACTTGTAGTTTTAGCTGAACACTGTGAGCAAAACGCACTGCACTAACTTGTAGCTTGAGATGAACACTGTGCAGAGGTCTCATTACACCAACTTGTAGGTTTAGCTGAACACTGTGAGCAGGACGCACAGCACTAACTTGTAGTTTTAGCTGAACACTGTGAGCAGGATGCACTGCACTAACTTGTAGCTTTAGATGAACACTGTGCAGAGGTCTCACTACACCAACTTGTACGTTTAGCTGAACACTGTGAGCAGGACGCACAGCACTAACTTGTAGTTTTAGCTGAACACTGTGAGCAGGACGCACTGCACTAACTTGTACCTTTAGATGAACACTGTGCAGAGGTCTCACTACACCAACTTGTAGGATCAAAAGAACACCAGTAATTTTCTTCAGGTAGCTGTATATACTGTAACAAGACAAGCCTGCCTGTCAGTAAGATAACAGGAATGGATCTAGCTGAACACTGTGAGCAGGACGCACTGCACTAACTGTAAATAGTCTAGCTGCCTGACTGTGGTACTAATAGGATCAAAAGAACACCAGTAATTTTCTTCAGGTAGCTGTATATACTGTAACAAGACAAGCCTGCCTGTCAGTAGGAAGATAACAGGAACAGATCTAGCTAAACTGAATACAGTGTATATATATATGCAACACCTGGGATGCATATATATACACAATACACTGTAAGTGCAGCTAAACTGACTGACTGTTCTGCCTAATCTATCTAACTCAAATCCAATGTCACTGTTTGTCTCTCTCTCTCTCTGAATGAACGCCGGAACACACACTACACAGGGCCGCCGTGCAAGCGGCCTTATATAGTGTGGGGCGTGTACTAAATCCCCTGAGCCATAATTGGCCAAAGCCTCCTTGGCTTTGGCCAATTACGGCTCTCTGTTCAGACGGCGCTGTGATTGGCCAAGCATGCGGGTCATAGTGCATGCTTGGCCAATCATCAGCCAGCAATGCACTGCGATGCCGCAGTGAATTATGGGCCGTGACGCGCCACACGAATTTGGCACGAACGGCCCATATCGTTCGCAATTCGGCGAATGACCGAACAGCCGATGTTCGAGTCGAACATGGGTTCGACTCGAACACGAAGCTCATCCCTAATGTTCACTATAGTTCTAGAGTTTGTGGTACTTCCTGACCACTTCTGCACTGTGTCAGATACAACATTTTGCTATGTTGTACTAAACCCCTTCATCTGTTAGCAATGACATACATTTCTACAATCTCTTACCCTTCAGATACCACATGTCATGCTCTCACACAAAAGACACTAGAAAGGAAAAGAGAAGCACAAAGATATTAATTATGGTAACTAAAACAGTGCATGTTGTTAAAGGCAATGTAAAGAAAGTTGGGTGCAAGCTGTGCTTATAACAAGCTCTGTGAAACTTTGAACTTCAATAGGTCTGCTTAGCAAATTGGCACACCGGGGAAGTGGCAATTAAACAGAGTCTTCTAAAACATGATACAATTCAGGAGTGCACTCTGCCACTGGCCATGAGAAGTAGGGCTTATAGAGACCTCTGCAGCACCAATGGGCTTGTCATAAGCACAGCTTGCTCTGCACTTTCTATATGTTGCCAGTGATTCTGTGTCCAGAGTTAATAAAGGATACAGCTTTTTTTTTCTTTTATGTGCTTTCAGAGTTTAGCCTTCCCAGGCTTTTTGAGGCTGCAAGCTATCTGGATTTCCTTTGGGATATTGCTAATAACATGCTACTTTTTAGCACAGATTCCGTTAGTTCCCCCTGAGTGAAATACAGTATATCTAGTTTTTTATAAATTGGCCCAACTACTTTAAAATGCAACTTGCTTTTACATTTTGATATTTTCACACACAAAGATAAAATATTTGCTCATTGTGAGTTTGTTCCTAAAGTAAAAAATAAAACTAAAATAATCATTGTTTTATACATCCATATCCCTTACCCCTTATGTCTAACCCCAAGCCATTTATCAGCATAAATGCAGTCCTGCATATCATTTTCTCCTTCATCTCCATAGTGTTCACCTGAAAAGAACAGAAAGAATGTGAAAAAATGCAAATTCTACATTATCTAACACAGTTTAAAGGAAACTCAATACTTAGGAGTCTATTTATAAAAAAATCTGCTTTGAGCATATTGTGTCAGACCCACCCGGGACAAGGGCTTTTGGAGGGGACTGCAAGCTAGCCTCTTGCCTACTGACTATGGGCCTTGGTGGATAAGGGGGCTCTATTTTTTGGGAAGTGTTTGCCTGAGGAACCTTTGGAGTGGTTTTGCTTTGGATTTAGGTCCATGTCTACTCAAAACACACAGACTCTGAGAGCTGAGGGACCTGCATGCAGATTTGGGGCCTCTGTGTTTTGTTGAGGTATAGCATCAACAGCCTAAACCAGCGCTGACTGCTTCAATCCCCTCCTAGACTCAAAGCAGAAGATTATAATAAGCTTAAACCACCCTGATGATAGGGTCTCCTGCTGTTATGTGTAATCTGTTTATTAAGGTGTTATGTGTTTACGGTAATAACATGTACCTGGTTTTGCCAATCCTGTCTAGATGTGAACTGTCTTTCTCTCATTGTGTAATTTCCTCATTGTGTGCCTCCTAGGTATGAATTCCCATGATTAATTTAGTCACCTATGTCACCTATTTATGCCATCTATCTATCTATCTATCTATCTATCTATCTATCTATCTATCTATCTATCTATCTATCTATCTATCTATGTGATGATTACCCCTATTTTTGAAGTGTATAAAACCCTGTATAAAACCCTGAATTTCTGTTCAATAAAGTAATTCCTTTGGTTTTTACCTCAACATCTTGTCTGTGTACGATGCTTGGGGTAAAGGGCTGGTATTAGCTATAGGTCTGCTGGAAGGTTTTAGAGGACAGGAGGTACTATTTGGCGGAGGCACCCAGGCGGTCCGTCACACATGTGTTGTCGTTCATGCAAGTGTAACAAATAATACCCATAATGTTTGCGTGTAATAATTTCTTTATTGCCTTTCACCAGGCAAATGAAACTTTCCCTAGCATTCGATCTTAAGAGAAAAATAGCCATAAAAACACTAGAACCTGAGAGAACATTGACCAATAAAGAAAAAAGCCTAACACTATAGGCTAAGAATATTTGACCAACAGGGGAAATAATATGAGGGAGACCTCTGTACTGTGTACACTTAGGAAAAATCTTGTGCGAACAAGAAAACAAATGGATGTTTGGCTGTTACGAAACTCCAGCTGCTGTGTGAAGTGAAACATTTAGCTGTGGTATTATTACCATTGCTAAATGTGACAGCTTCCTCCTGGTTGTTAGGAGCCAGCGCTTTCTGGCGTCCGAACAAATCAGTGACTCATTCCCACCCTGGACATTCAGCTATCAGCTAGGGTTTCCAGATTGACAGGTATATGTAAACAAACAATAGGTATAGTGGAAAAAAACAAACATGGCATGGGGCCCCCCTAATCATTTATACCAGGTCTGATATAGAGTCACTATGGAGTTAAAGAAGGACGGAATAAAAAAGATGCATGCACCCCCCCCCCCCCCAGTTCAATACCAGACCCTTAAAGTCTGGTAAAGATTTTAAGGGTGAACCCTATGCAAAAAAAAACAAGCATGTAGTCCCTTGAAAATCTGTGGTAGACTCTTATCCAAGCATGCACTGTCCACTTTGAATACCCAATTATGTGCAGATGCGTTTCACATGACCGGATAATTAAAGTGAATATTCAAATATTTTTTTCAACGAACTTCTAATTCCTTTAGTAAAATAAGCCTAAGCACATTTAGTAACTTCAATATCTAAAGCAAGCTTTGTAAACATGGTAGTGTGAAAGCAGTGTATTAGATCATTTGCATTTAAAAAATAAATAAATACATAGACAAACACTATTAAAAGTATTATTTTAAAGTATTTGTTTTTAAACTTAAAACACAAAAAAAAAAAAAAAATATCAAAAGCCACTGTAGTTTATTTTTAACCAACTTGTAGACAACATATTGTATTCAACAGCACTTTCTACAATTCTGGTTTACCTGAGCCCTGCAACTGCATGTTTTATTTTATAGAAAGTAAAATGGCATAATAGCTAGATAAATAGAGGTACAGAAAAATATTATTATACTGGTGTATTATTGCAGGTGCATTATCGTGGTCAGCTGGCAACCAAATCACCAGGATTCCCCGATGCATCTGTCCTAACCTGGTCACAGTTGCAGGTGTGCAGGTCAGTAGTTGTAAAAAATAAAGCCACTATGACTGTGAAAGTTCTCAACTGGCCTGTTTCAATGGATGTGCTTTGTCAGAAATAGGAGAGGACATGCTATAGATTCCATCCAGACTAAACTGAGATCCTTTGGGTAAGCTTATTGTGGCATCGTAATTATGAGCGTTTTTGGTAGGTTCTACTCTATTATAGTTCAAAGTCAAGTATACAGTGGGGGCAGGGATTGACACTACCTATCCTTTAATGAGTATCTAAACTTGAAAAAATTTAATATACTGCAGTATAACATCCCTAATGCCGCGTACACATGGCCGGTTTAGCCGTCGGAATAAACTCCGAAGGTTTCTACGATGGAACGCCGACGGAATTCCATTCAAGCGGTCTTGCCTACACACAGTCAATCCAAAGTCCCACCAAAGTTCGACCGTCCAGAACGCGGTGACGTACAACACGTATGACGGGACTAGAAAAAGGTAGTTCAATAACCAGTAGCCAATAGCTTCCGTCTCATACTTGCTTCAGAGCAAGCGTAGTTTTTGATCCGTCAGAACAGCATACAGACGAGCGGTTTTCCCGATAGGAATTGGTTCCATCACAAATATTTAGAACATGTTCTATTTCTAGGTCCGTCAGGATTTTCGAAAAAAGAATTCCAATGAGACCTACACACGATCGGTATAGACGATGAAAAGCTTCCGTCTGACTTTTTCTGTCGGACATTCCGCTCGTGTGTACAGGGCATTAGATGTGTTGGCTGTATTTTCTTTTCTTTTGTGAAAACAATTTAATGTTTTTAGAAGAAGTTATAATTTCACCCAAGTGCAGGAAAAATGTTAGGACTACAGAACACTTTCCTTTCTCCTTATCTCTATACAATAGGTGAAAGGTGTTCTGCAGTTTGATTCTGTAGCTTACAGAGTGAGCAAGGCTGAAAATCATATCTGGGATTTCAGTGGAGCATTGTCAGCTTATTACAGGAAGTTAGGAGCTCACTGAGTTTCTGACAGGAAAACATAGCAAAACACTGGTCTGTTACCCCTTGCTGACCGCCCCCAGCATCGATTGACAGCAGCAGAATGGCACTCCTTACCGAATTGCTGTAGCTGTACGGCGGGCGCTTTAAGGAGTATAGGGCCGCACGCACGCGCCTGCTGCATGACGTAGGAGCCAATGCGCGTGCCCACCGGCTACCCGCGATTACTCCTGAGAAAGACAAAACGGAGATCTGTCAATGTAAACAGACAAATCCTTGTTCTGTCAGGGATGAGGAGACTGATCTGTTGTTCCTACTGCTTAGGAACGAAGATCGGTCTCCTCCCCCAGGCAGTCCCATCCCCCCTACAGTTAGAGATACTCCCTAGGACACACATTTAACCCCTTGGTCGACCCCCTAGTGTTAACCCCTTCCCTGCCAGTGACATTTATACAGTAATCAGTGGATATTTATAGCACTGATCGTTGTATAAATGTCAATGGTCCCAAAATAGAGTCAAAAGTGTCGGAGCTGTCTGCCGTAATGTCGTAGTCCGATAAAAATCGTAGACCGCCGCCATTACTAGTAAAAAATAAAATTAGAATAAAAATGCCATAAATCTATCCCCTATTTTGTAGATGCTATAGCTTTTGTACAAACCAATCAATATATGCTTATTGCAATTTTTTTACCAAAAATATGTAGAAGAATACATATCAGCCTAAACTGAGGAAGAAATTTGTTTTTCCATATATTTTTCGAAATTGACGGCCTTTTTTTGTTTATAGCGCAAAAAATAAAAAAAACGCAGAGGTGATCAAATACCACCAAAAGAAATCTCTATTTGTGCGGAAAAAAGGACGTCAATTTTGTTTGGCTACAGTGCCGTACGACCGCGCAATTGTCAGGTAAAGCGACACAGTGCTGTATTGCAAAAAATGGCCTGGTCAGGAAGGGGGTAAATCCTTCCAGGGCTGAAGTGGTTAAATAGATCAAAAGGGATCAAATAATAGAAGTTAATTTATAGGGTTTACATGCACTTTAAATAAGGCAGGAATGATTCTGATTACATTTTAAACACAGTTCAAATGTTCTTCATCCGTATATCTAGGGCATATTCATACATTGTGCTTGATAATTCAAATAAATCACTTGCCTAAAACCTTTATTTGGATAGAAGCTATGGGTAATAATATATAGCATGTGCAAGCAAGTATAGCATGCCCAAAGTACCCCCAATCACTTTCCACTTAAAAATATATGTCTTCTTTAAATAATATAAATCTTCTTAATACCAACAAAATCATTGATCAAGCTCCAATCCATTCCAGTGTTATCTGATTTATCATTGTCCTTCTAATGGAAATAATTGCATTCTATAAAAGTAAAAAAAAAAAAGAAAAAAACAATTACCATAATGTCCTACTTCTTCCCACATAAAATGACTGCATTCGCTTTATTCTGGGAAATATTTATCTTGACCAATAAAAATAATTAAAATATATACAAAAACAGCATACAGTTCCATTTTCTAGCTGTGAAATATTTTGGTTCTGTAATACACAATGGATGTATAATCTATTAATGACTATTGTTATGTCTCTGAAAAATGACCAGGATTGTCTTTAGAAATATTAAAATGCCAAAAAGATTTATGAAAGGGAGCAGTTTTGTAAACCAAGACTTTTGTTTGGTGCTAGTGATTTGTTAAAAGTAATTGTTTTTAAAGTTTGGCATATAAAGCATGCTGTAAAATAATAATAAGCTTTAAACTTTAAACTTAATCATAGATCTGTGTTAATCTTACAAAACTCTGTACATTGCTGCATATCTACAAAACCTGCAGATTCAGGACTTGACACAGACAAAACACACCCCAGGGAAAATGTGTGATAGTTCTAATTTAGCTCGTAAAAATTGTGTATAAAGCAACATTTTATGACAAATATTGGTAACATCTCATTATTGTACCTAAATATACTTTTTTTGTAAACAGAAGTTCAGTAAAATAATACAAAGCAATGAGCCACATTTTACAGATGAACTGCCCCTGCATAATCATAAATAAAGATTGGAAATGTTTGTAAACCCTAAGAAATGCCTTATCTTATTTTGCCACTTTTGGTCTCTTAAATATGTCCTCAAAAGTGTTTTGCTATATCTGCACTGCATTCTGCAGTGTTATCCCAAGCAGTTTTATCAACCGTGCCAAGTTTATCTACGTAAACTACAGATCCCTTCCCAAGTATTGCGAACACAGGACCAAGACCAGCATAAGGCTGATTTGGAAGCCGCCTTAGGGCCCCAGGTGTCAGCATGGGGCTTAGGGTTGGTGGATCATTCAGAGGCAGTTATTTTGGGTGCAGCATTGCATCCTTCATCGCACAGGTGGAGTGTGTGTGGGGGCTCATATTGGGGAGGTTGGTGGGGAGGGTAGCAGGGCGCGCCTTTTCCTTCGTGGACCTTCCACGACCTTCCATAACTGCTGACCTGGGGTGACAACTACCGATACAGTACAGTGAATGAGTGTTATTACCCTAGGACAAGAAATGCAAACTGATAGGATCACTAGGTGAAAATAAAGGGGAAAAAAGTAAATAAAAATGAAAACTAATGCAGCCCGACATCTAAAGATTGGGTTTAGACATGCTTTACCAGTTTATAAAGACTAGAAAAAGATATTAAAGGAACATATGGGATGCCACTGCTGGTTTCTCGTGCTGCCATGCTAGTAGCCTGGCTGTCATGTTTATCTTCTAGTTTTAAAATTTTGAGCCACAGACCTAGAACAACTATGCAGAAAAAGACTTCTGAGCATTCTTTATCTTACCAGATCTGCATAAATTTTTATGTCAGTGACTCAGAAAGTAATAAAGCATTGCCATACCTGATCAGGGGTTGGGATGTTAGAGGGACATTTTAGGGACAGCATTGTTCACTTTTTTGGCAGTGGAAAATATGGAATTTACAGTTCTAGATGTGTAATATGGAAAACAATATTCCATACAGTTTATTATTGTTACAACTTCTAGTTACTGTTATTGTTTGTTTTTTTTTAAACAGATTTTTATTGAAAGTTTCAAATATACATTGACTTGTACAAAATGAAATAGGAGATAAGAGATATGCAATGATGAATTGAAAAGGAAAAATGCACAGGTAAATGCAAAACTGCGGACGCAGCCGCTGTGAATGAGAGATTTTAGACAATAAGCTTTACAATATATGGTCATGAGCAAAAGCATAGAAGGGATGTTGTACGTCTGTTACAATCTCATCAGATGGTCTAGATACATTCTCAGAGTTGATAATTAACTAATCCTTTGATTCAGGGAAAAGTGTATTTGAGGATTTCTTATTCTAAAATATAGAGATTAAAGCTTACGTAACAGGGTGTTGTAAAGACGTACTGTGTATTTATATGATGTTCGACACCTAGGATGTGTGACAGAAGGGGCTAGTTGTTTATAGAAAACGGGTAGAATGGGCCTATGTGTGGTGGTGGAAAGTATGGGGGGGGGGATGGTAAAAGGTCTGGTCAGTCCTGCCACAGCCCAATGGGTGTTTTCAGGCTAAGTGTTTTTTGTATTCAGCTGTTGTAGTAAAGTGTATCCAGCACGTCCAGGTTTTGGTGAACTTAGCTTGTGTGTCATTTGACTGATGGATAAGATCTTCCATTAATTTAGTTTGGTCAATGCGTTGAAACCAGTCAATTATGGTAGGCGGTTCTGAGGAGCGCCATTTGGGGGGTATACACATTCTTGCTGCGTTCACCAGGTGCATGGCCAAGGAGCGGTGATAGGATGGTATATGTGTCGAAGAGTGGTTTAGTAAAAACATTGAGGGGTTAAAATCCAAGGAGTAGGTAGTAATTTGTGTGATCAGTGTTTGGACTTCTTTCCAGAAAGGTTGGATTTTGGAGCAGGACCACCAGATGTGTAGTAGGGAACCAATTTCTGACTCACATCTCCAGCAGGTTTGAGGTATATGTGGGTTGAAATGGTGTAGTAGAAGCGGGGTCCTGTACCATCTGGAAAAAATGTTGTAGGCATTTCCTTGGACCTGCACGTTCATCGAACCTTTATGGATCAAGGTGTAAATGTTAGTCCACTCTTGGTCAGTCAGGTGTATGGAGAGGTCATGTTCCCATTGTCTGATGTTCCAGTGATTGTGTTTGGATTGGTCATTAAATAATAGGTTGTATGTTTGCGAAATCAGGTGTGCAAGGGGTTTATCACTTAAGCATAGATCTTCAAATGGGGTCGTGGGTCTAGACCAGTCTGGAGTAGGCTTGGGTTTGATAAAGAAGTTTCTTAGTTGGACGTAGGTCCAGAAGGGAAAATTTTCAGCCCCCGATTTGGAAGCCAGTTCGGTTTGAGAGAGAAGGCGATCTCCGTCAAAGAAATGTTTAGTTCTAGCGGGCTGGTGGGGCCATATATCAGTTAGGAAGGAGGAGTGCATACCAGGAGTGAATTCAGGGTTTAACCTTAAAGGTGTCATTGGGCCTTTAATTGAGGAAATGTTATTAGAGCTACACGCAGTACGGAATGAGAGCAGAGTGGGGTGAATGAGGGGGTGCTGATTGTATTCTGGGGGTATAAAAGAGGGATCGACCCACGGAAGGTTTTGGATTGGTACAATCGAAAGTGACTGTTCAAGTTGGACCCATTCTTTATGTTTGGGGTGTACATTCCAATCAATGATTCTCGCTAGGTGACATGCCTGTTGGTATTTGCGGATGTCTGGCAAACCTATGCCTCCTAGGAGTTTGGGTGCTGTAAGTCTCATAAAGCTGATTCTCGGGTGTTTTTTTCCCCCATATAAAGGCCGTGCAGGCGGTACGGTACGTAGAAAAGAAGTTGGGTGGTATTTTAATTGGGATAGTTTGTAGGAAGTATAAGATTCTGGGTAAAATATTCATTTTTATGATGGCGGCCCTGCCAAACCATGAGAATTGTCCCGAGGACCATTTTTTAAGGTCCACTTGTATAGTTCGAAGGAGAGGGGTGTAGTTTAGGGTGTATAAGTCATTTAGGGAGGATGGTAACTGAATACCCAAGTATGGGATTGCGTACTTGTTCCAAGTGAAGGGGAAGGAGTTTTGGCATTGTTGACAGATTTCTGCAGGTAGAGAGATATTGAGGGCATGTGATTTTGAAAAGTTGATTTGGAAGTTCGAGAGGGTATGAAAGGTGTGAAAGTCTTTAAGTAGGTTAGGAATAGAGGTAAGTGGGCTAGTGAGGAAGAGGAGAATGTCGTCGGCAAATGCTGCCAGTTTATATGTGTGTTGGTTAATTCGGATACCTTTAATATCTGGGTTCTCATTAATGCGTCTAAGAAGAGGTTCCAGGGTGAGAATGAAAATTAGCGGGGAGAGTGGACAACCCTGGCGCGTTCCGTTCGACACGGAGAAGGCATCCGACAGGTGGCCATTAACTTGGTCTTTTGCAGTAGGATTAGAGTATAGTGCCGAGACATAGTTTAACATTGTTTGTGGGAGTCCTAAGGCTTTGAGTGTTTCTTTCATGTAGTCCCAAGCCACCCTGTCGAATGCCTTCTCCGTGTCGAGGGAAAGCATGAATCCTTCGTTCTTAGTGGTCGTGAGCCAATGGTGAATATTAATGGCTTTGAGGGTATTATCCCTCGCTTCCCGCCCTGGAACAAAGCCCACTTGGTCAAGGCCAACAAGATGGGGGAGTAGAGGTAAAAGTCTGTTAGCTAACGTTTTGGCGTACCATTTGACATCTACGTTGAGTAGTGAGATAGGTCTGTAGTTCGTGACTAAGGAATGGTCTTTGTCTGGCTTGGGTATTACTGTTATATGGGCTGTTAGAAGGTCTCGAGGGGGATCGACCGGGTTCGCGAAGGAGTTGAAAGCTTTCAGGAAAGAAGGGGTAAGTATTTCTGCGTAGGTTTTGTAGTAACCAGCGGTGAGGCCGTCCGGTCCAGGGCTTTTGCCCGTTTTCATTTGTTTTAGGGCCTTGTCAACTTCCGCACGAGTAATTGGGGCATTTAAGTCTTGTGCAACGGAATCTGAGATGGGGGTTGGGCCATATTGTTTGAGGAAATCAGATATCAGTTGAGATCGAGTAGTGCCATCTATAGGGGGAGGAGGGGTGGCTAAGTTGTATAGTTTGCTATAGTACTGTACGAATTGTCGTGCGATGTCGGGGGTTCTGGTAATCTTTTGTCCTGAGGGGTCGGTGACGTAGTGTATAGTTCTGTTAGATCTGGAGATTTGTAATGCTCTGGCCAACATTTTACTAGCTTTGTTGCCAAATTCATAATATTTTTTCTTGGCGAGTATGTATTTGCGCTGTATCTGTTTATCTAATAAGTCTAATAGATCTTTCCTAGCTTGAACCAGTTCATTCAGGGCGGTAAGTGCTTGGGATTGTTTGTGTAGCCCTTCAAGTTTATGTATTTTTTCGATCAGATCTGAGTGCGTTTTTCTTTTTTCTCTATTTCTTTTGGCTGCTGCTGCTAGGAAGGTACCCCGAATTACGCTTTTATGGGCTTCCCAATTGTTAATTGGGGATGTATCGTCTGGGTTATTTTCTAGGAAGAAGTGTTTTAAGGTAGATGCTGTGTCTGCCGCGATGGAGGGGTCGGTGAGCAAAGAGGAGTCTAACCTCCATATTTTCGAGCGAGGTGTGGTATCGGGTAATTGTATGGACACGGAGATAGGATGGTGGTCAGATATAGTCATAGGTTCGATTGAGGCTCGTTGGAGCAGGGGTAGGTCATTTTGGGTTAGGAATAGGTAATCTATTCTAGAGTATCGATGGTGCGGTGCTGAGTAAAAGGTGTAGTCCCTAGTGTCTGGATAAAGGGTGCGCCATGTGTCGTGAAGTAGTAGCCGTTTCAGTAGTGTTTTAATGTCTTTCAGGGCTTTGTAAGGTATGGTTGTAGTTCCTGTGGACGTGTCTTGAATGGGGTTTAAGGGGACATTGAAATCTCCTCCCAGTATAAGAGTGCCTTCCTGGAAAGTCATTAAGGTAGTGTTGATTGATCGAAAAAATGATACTTGGTGTTTGTTTGGGGCATAAATATTAGCTAATGTTACAGTTTTGGTTTGAATCGAGCCCTTTAGGAAAAGATACCTACCGTCGGGGTCAATGAGAGAGTCAGTGATGCGGAGAGGACAGTGTTTTGCGATAAGGATTGATACTCCTTTCGTTTTATATTGGGGGTTAGTGGCGTGTATTGCGGTTGGAAAGTAGGCGTTGGATAGTTTAGGGGTGTTATTGGCACGGAAATGCGTTTCCTGTAACATTATGATGCTGGCGTTGAGTCTTTGCATGGTAAGAAGGAGTTTAGAACGTTTTTCTGGGGTATTGAGGCCCTTTACGTTGAGCGAGACAATTTTGAGCGTGGGTTTCTGCATGTTGCTGGCTTTGGGAGCCATGGGAGAGTTGTTTGTATGTCACCTGTGTTGTGTATTGGGCTGTGGCAGGCTGTGGGGTAAGACTTAAAAGGGGTATTAGTTAGGGTCAGTGGGGATTGGGGAAAATGGCACTGGGGGAGGGTAGGGGATTGGGGAACCGGCACTGTGTGGCGTTCCGCGCACCTGTGTCGGTGTTCGGTGCCACAGAATTGTATACGCCGGATAAATTCAGTGGTATTAGAGCGGATTGTTGTTTATGGATTTTGGAATTTAAGTTTGACCACTATGTGAGGGTTGGTTACTGGCTTGAGAGAAAATTAGCTACGTATAGAAAGGTTGGTATATATGTGAGTGACCTATGAGGTCCGTCTCACCAACAGCCTTCCGAGGTGAGTGGTTGGGGGTGTGTGCGGGAAGTTATTGATAATAATGTAAGGGTGGGAGGAGTGATCTGAGAGGATTGGTAGAAGGTGTGTGGAGAGTCCGTTGGGTTTCGGAACTAGATTTTAGATTCGGGCCTTCATGGGTTAGAAGTAGAATGAATTGATTAAGGAGGCGTCGTAGGTTGAGAGATTCAAAGTCGTGTATGCAGGGGAGGTTCTGCGATAGAGTGTGGAAATGTTCACACTGAAAAAGGGCCCTATAAGATTACTGACCATAGTAATTGCAAATGTAACTTCAGGGAGATTTCAGGACACTAGCATTTTAACAATTGGTCCTTATCCCTGTAAATCATCTATTGCTGCAAACCTTCAAAAACAATTTGTAAAATAAACACAAGTCAACCATAACTCTATATTAACCGTTGTCAGGAAATGTGTGGTCTGTGGAGCATCCAAGCGTTTCTGCTCGGCTATTCTAGTGGGAGGTGGGGCCACATACCGCACCTGGGTTTTGGGGGACGACAGTAGCATTGGTCACTGTCGCCTGGGCTTGATATTATGGTGTGGGCGGAGGGTAAACTAGGTGAGGCCTCAATGCCTCCATTCATGTCCGCCCTTGTGTTGCGGTGTGGCATGGTATGGGGTGGGAGCAGACTTACTTAGGCCCCCTTTTTCCCTGTTTCATGCTCCCTAGTGGGTGTTTGGTGTTGTGGTTAGCGTATAGATTGGGAGGAGCGTGTATAGTGAGTTCCTCCGATATCTATAAATGTATTTTAAAGTGTGTCATATGTGTGTGTCCCAGGGCCTGTGTATTGCAATCTCCACAGCCATTCTAGGAGGGTAGCGTGAGAGGGGTAGCAGAGTCAGATGGGCGCCTATCTGTGTCTTAAGTTTTGTAAGTGCCCGAGAACGTCAGGATAGTGGAGGCAGTTTGGGTTATCACATGTTCATTACTGTTTGTTTTCGCTAGCCTAGGTATGGCACTGAGGTGTGGTTGCCTAGGGAGCATCGTTAGGCAAGTACAGCTCTAGTTCCATTGACTCACAGGGGTGTAACATTGGAATAGGTTAGAAGGTGGGTGGGTGTAGATTGGTTGGAATTATTTCTTAAGGAGATATTAAAATTTCCCAACCTTGATTATTGTGTTGTGTATACGGCTATGTATAAGATCTGTGTCTAGGAGTATAACCTTGTTCCCTGCTGTATAAGGCCCAGATATACAATACACAACATATATTACCCATAACATGCGATGGTATAGCTAGAACGCAGGAAGGGTAGTTCGGCATCCGGTGGAGAGTTCCGATTTCTTCTGTGCTCCGTGCAAGGGGGGCTGGGTGATTCTGCGTGAGAGTTCTCGGTCGTGAGTTCATGGAAGTGTAGCCGCGTCCTTGTGATGAGATCCGTCGAGCAAGAACAAGTGGATTTGGGTATTCGGAGGTCGTCATTCGTAGAGTCTTGAAGGTAAGTCGCGGAGAGAGTGAGTCGGAGTGGATCGTATATCTTCCGGCCGTACAGGGGAGACAGGCGCTGTCTATCCAGCAATCTGTTGTCCGTTGCTGATTTCGCTTTGTTTCTGTCAGGGCTTTATGGAAGACGGCCAACGAGGTAAGTACAGGCGGGTAGATCTGTGGTAGAAGGAGGTGGTATTTGTCTGGTGATTACTCACGTTTGAGACCCATTTTTTAGCGGTCTCGGCGTGCCCTGCGAGGAAAGGGAGCTGACATGGGACTGGATGGATGGTATTGCGGACCTTGAGGAGGGCCGATTCTGGTGGTGGATGGTGAGCGTCTTCTCCGGAAGCTGGTGTTGTGAGCGTCCATCGGTTCTTCCATGGGAGGGCTGTGAGTGTAGGATTGCAGGTTAAATTCCGCGTACCAGTTCGGGACCGGAGTGAAGGGTACATCTAGCGTACGGCAGAAATTGTCCAGGTCCTCCGGTACCCTTAGAAGAGCAGAGCGGCCCTGGTGTGTCGCGGAGAGGCCAAAGGGGAATTTCCAACGGTACCTGATTCCTCTGGTTCTTAAGGTCTCCAGTAGAGGGCGCAGGTCTTTGCGGTGGCGTAATGTAATAGCAGAGAGATCTTGAAATATGTAGACGGGGCCGCCATTGTATTCCAGAGTCGATTTTTCACGGGCTTTTTGGAGGATTTCTTCTTTGATAGAAAAATCGTTCACAAAGCAAATAATGTCCCTGGGGGGGTCTGAGTCTCTGCCTTTGGGGCGGAGTGCTCGGTGGATATGATCCATGGTGATTGCTGTTTGTTCTGGGCGGTTTAGAATATGATTAAAGAGTCCTGTCACCACCGGGAAGATGTCATCTTGTTCAACCGATTCGGGTATTCCCCTTACCCTTAGGTTGTGTCTGCGACCACGGTTGTCGAGATCTTCAACATGGCGTTGAAGATCTCTCAGCTGCATAGTATGATGATCCACTGTGTGCTGGACGTCCTTTACTATCGATTGTTGCTGCGCAGCTTTGTTTTCCACACGCTGTATGCGGCCTGTGACAGCCTGTAGCTCATGACGCAGGTCAGTAATGGCTGAGAATAGCGTGTCTTTGATGTCGGCCGCCACTGCTTGTAAATCTTGCAGGCTTGGTTGGCGTTGAGAAGGTAAAGCGGGTGTTTGCTGGATGTTGCCCGCGTCGGTGGGGGTGAGGACAATCTCCGTGTGAGACGGAGAGGAGGCTGAGGTGGGAAGAGAGGTCGCCATTGTTGGGCGCTGTGTCCGGAAGATCTCCGGTATCGTTTGGCTCACCCAGCTGGAGATTTCTCTCGGGGATCGGGATCTGCTGTGCGATGATCCACGGGAAGATGTGCCCATTATTAGGGGGGTGGATGGTAGCTGCGTAACCCCTAAATTGCAGAAGTTTGGCTGTGGTGAGAGGGAGCCAAGTGATCAAGCAGCCATCTTCTCTCAAGGCAAGCCACGCCCTCCGTAATGTAGCCATCTTTTGAGGGAGGGGGGGGGGGGTAAGGAGGAATGACCTGTAAGTAAATAAGAGAACCAGAAGGCTGGGATTGATAATAAAGTTGGCAGTACATCCACCCAGGAAAGGGCCTCTGTGAACATAAGCGATTTTCTTCTTGGAAAATTAACCAGTTATCTAATCAAAGTAATTGGAAGCAGAAGAATTACTGCAACTAGCATATCACATTAAACAGAAGCAACCTCAAGAGCCAGAAAGTGTTAATACATAATTATATAGTACAGTGTGATACTAGCAGTTGACAGTGGAGGGTAGTGGATGCTTACACACTCCCCCTGCTGAAATCTTTACATCCCATCAAAGGCAACAAATCGTGAGTAATAACTATCAATTGAGGAAACAGCATTGTCCTCTCCCCATTACATTGCAATGTCTACATAGGCTAGTCATAGTATCTCTCATCTTGGCCCAATAGAAACGGTCTTAAACTAGGTTTTTTTCAGGTCCCAGATGGCCATGGTAATCATGCAGACTTCTGAAGTCTGGGAGAACCAGTTATCATCAGTCCTTTGTCTATCTTAAGCTTAACCTAGTCTCTTAGGAGCTGATCACACTCAGTAGGTAGAGTTTTCCTCAACATGTCTGGTCCACCTCCTATGGAGCCATAGCACACAGAGCCCTAATGCCGGAACCAGGGAGATCTTCCTGTTAATTGTTTTTGATAACAGAAGCCATTCCTGGACATCTAAATAGAGCATCAGTTCCAATGCTCTTTAGGCCAGATTTATACTACAGAGTGAATTGATAATTGGATAAGCCAGACAGCCAGCATTGTCCCATGGCAGCCAGTTTGGCTCTAGTTAGGACATGTGTCGAAGGATTATTATCTATTCTTACTTTAAATGTAGCTCCATAAGATAATCATGTAACTTATCAATGATAGCCTGTTTAAGCGCTAGGAACTCTAACTTGTGGACTGGGTAGTTGCACTTACTAGGAGCAAGTCTTCGGCTGATCAAAGTAACTAGTCAGAAGATTTTATATTTATTTATTGGTAATATTAACATGTGGATATATGGATTTATTATTATAAACTATATTAATAAACCCAAATAAAAATATATATGTTCAGATTACCAATATATAAATATAAAATCACATTTACAGTGCATATGGTCACTTTAGCAACTTTCCATTTCTTTATACATATTATGATGATAGTATAATATCTCTAACAGCAACCTAATGCCCCAGTGACAATGATACTCATGGATATCAGAAATGTAATGTTGACAAGAAAACAAAAGCTTTTCATTGCTATTTTAAAATCAGACCTGTAGATCGCAGTGCATTGCTGTATAATGATTGGCCAAAGCGTGCACCATGACCTGCATGCTTTGGCCAATTCCAGTGCCCTCAGCTAAAAGAGCCGTAATTGGCCAAAGGCAGGGTGCCTTTGGCCAATTATGGCTCAGGGGACTAAGTCCACGCCCCACACTATATAAGGCTGCCTGCACGATGGCCCTGTGTAGTGTGTTGTTGGCGTGGATGGAGAGAGAGTGTGATTTAGATTGAGCAGGCAGGCAGGTTTTTCAGTTAGCTGCAGTGTATTTAATATATATATATACAGTCAGTCTCGTATATGCAGTATCTCACACAAGTGACAACTCTGAAGAAATGACACTTTACTACAATGTAAAGAAGTGAGTGTACAGCTTGTATAACAGTGTAAATTTGCTGTTTCCTCAAAATAACTCAACACACTGCCAATAATGTCTAAACCACTGGCAACAAATGTGAGTACACCCCTAAGTGAAAATGTCCACTATACCTCCAGTCCTCTCAGAAACCTGCACTGAGATGAATGAAGGTATAGAAATAGGTGTCCCAAGTACTTGCGGCCAATCTGCTAGCGGTACACCAACATTTGATTTTAGCAGGCAAATTTCCCTACCCCAGTTGCTAAACCGTCAAAAGAAATTCGGTCCCAGCCATCCACATGCTCAGCGTCTGAATGCTAGCTTGGCCAAATTGCTAGCACTGCAACTGCTGCCTTTTCAGCTGGTAGAACCCTTTCGTGAATTTGTGGAATGTGCGGTACCCCAGTGGCAGGTTCCCAAACGCCATTTCTTTTCACGGAAGGCCATTCCAGCTCTCTACCAGCATGTGGAAGGCAATGCCTTGGCCTCGTTGGACAGGGCAGTCAGCAGTAAGGTGCATATTACCACTGACTCATGGTCCAGCAGGCATGGACAGGGACGTTACCTTTCCTTCACGGCGCACTGGGTAACTCTGCTGGCAGCTGGGAAGGATGCAGGACAGGGTTCAGTATTGTTGGAGCTTGTTCCGCTATCACGCCTCCAAAATGCTAGTGGTGATTCTGCCACAGCTCTCTCCTCCACCCCTTCCTCTATAGCCTCTTCCTCTGCAGATTTGTCCTCTGAACCAGCGGTGCTCCATAGGTGTTCAAGGGGCTACGCAAGCACTCAGGCAAAAAGATGCAATGAGGTGCTTGAGTTGGTCTGCTTAGGGGACAGGAGCCACACTGGGGCAGAGATTCTGTCAGCTCTGCAGGGGCAGGCTCAGAGGTGGTTGACACCATGCCAGCTTCAGCCAGCAATGGTTGTATGCGACAATGGCACCAACCTCCTCTCCGCCCTCCGACAGAGACACTTGACCCATGTTCCCTGTTTGGCTCACGTCCTTAATTTGGTGGTGCAGCGGTTCTTGAGCAGGTACCCAGGCTTACAGGATCTCCTGAGGCAGGCCAGGAAAGTCTGTGGTCATTTCCACCTGTCATATAATGCCAGTGCTCAGCTGGCTGACCTTCAAAGGGAATGCAACCTGCCCAAGAACCGCCTCATTTGTGACATGCCCACCAGTAGGGATGAGCTTCGAGTTCGAGTCGAACTCATGTTCGACTCGAACATTGGCTGTTCGCAAGTTCGCCGAACAGCGAACAATTTGGGGTGTTCGCGGCAAATTCGAATGCCGCGGAACACCCTTTAAAAGTCTATGGGAGAAATCAAAAGTGCTAATTTTAAAGGCTTATATGCAAGTTATTGTCATAAAAAGTGTTTGGGGACCTGGGTCCTGCCCCAGGGGACATGGATCAATGCAAAAAAAAGTTTTAAAAACTGACGTTTTTTCAGGAGCAGTGATTTTAATAATGCTTAAAGTCAAACAATAAAAGTGTAATATCCCTTTAATTTTCGTACCTGGGGGGTGTCTATAGTATTCCTGTAAAGGGGCGCATGTTTCTCGTGTTTAAAACAGTCTGACAGCAAAATGACATTTCGAAGGAAAAAAAGCCATTTAAAACTACCCGCGGCTATTGCATTGCCGACAATACACATAGAAGTTCATTGATAAAAACGGCATGGGAATTCCCCACAGGGCAACCCCGAACCAAAATTTAAAAAAAAAAAAGACGTGGGAGACCCCCTAAATTCCATACCAGGCCCTTCAGGTCTGGTATGGATATTAAGGGGAACCCCAGCCAAAATTTAAAAAAAAAATGACGTGGGGTTCCCCCTATATTCCATACCAGACCCTTCAGGTCTGGTATGGATTTTAAGGGGAACCCCGCGCCAAAAAAAAAAAAAAAACCGGCGTGGGGTCCCCCCAAAAATCCATACCAGACCCTTATCCGAGCACGCAACCTGGCAGGCCGCAGGAAAAGAGGGGGGGACGAGAGTGCGCCCCCCCTCCTGAACCATACCAGGGCACATGCCCTCAACATTGGGAGGGTGCTTTGGGGTATCCCCCCAAAACACCTTGTCACCATGTTGATGAGGACAAGGGCCTCATCTCCACAACCCTGGCCGTTGGTTGTGGGGGTCTGCGGGCGGGGGGCTTATCGGAATCTGGAAGCCCCCTTTAACAAGGAGACCCCCAGATCCTGGCCCCCCCTGTGTGAAATGGTAAGGGGGTACTTACCCCTACCATTTCACTAAAAAACTGTCAAAAATGTTAAAAATGACAAGAGACATTTTTTGACAATTCCTTTATTTAAATGCTTCTTCTTTCTTCCTTCATCTTCTTCTGGTTCTTCTGGCTCTTCTGGTTCTTCCTCCGGCGTTCTCGTCCAGCATCTCCTCCGCGGCGTCTTCTATCTTCTTCTCCTCAGGCCGCTCCGCACCCATGGCATGAGGGGAGGCTCCCGCTCTTCTCTTCATCTTCTTCTTCATCCTCTTCTCTTCTTTCTTCTTCTCTTCTTCATTTTCTTCTCCGGGCCGCTCCTCACCCATGCTGGCATGGAGGGAGGCTCCCGCTGTGTGACGGCATCTCCTCATCTGACGGTTCTTAAATAATGGGGGGCGGGGCCACCCGGTGACCCCGCCCCCTCTGACACATGGGACATGACGGGACTTCCCTGTGGCATTCCCCGTGACTTCACAGGGAAGTCCCTGTCAAGTCACCGTGCGTCAGAGGGGGGCGGAGTCACCGGGTGGCCCCGCCCCCGTTATTTAAGAGCCGTCAGACAAAGAGACGCCGTCACACAGCGGGAGCCTCCCTCCATGCCAGCATGGGTGAGGAGCGGCCCGGAGAAGAAAATGAAGAAGAGAAGAAGAAAGAAGAGAAGAGGATGAAGAAGAAGATGAAGAGAAGAGTGGGAGCCTCCCCTCATGCCATGGGTGCGGAGCGGCCCGAGGAGAAGAAGATAGAAGACGCCGCGGAGGAGATGCTGGACGAGAACTCCAGAGGAAGAACCAGAAGAGCCAGAAGAACCAGAAGAAGATGAAGGAAGAAAGAAGAAAGAAGAAGCATTTAAATAAAGGAATTGTCAAAAACTGTCTCTTGTCATTTTTAACATTTTTGACAGTTTTTTAGTGAAATGGTAGGGGTAAGTACCCCCTTACCATTTCACACGGGGGGCCGGGATCTGGGGGTCCCCTTGTTAAAGGGGGCTTCCAGATTCCGATAAGCCCCCACCCGCAGACCCCCACAACCACCGGCCAGGGTTGTGGGGATGAGGCCCTTGTCCTCATCAACATGGGGACAAGGTGTTTTGGGGGGCTACCCCAAAGCACCCTCCCAATGTTGAGGGCATGTGGCCTGGTACGGTTCAGGAGGGGGGGCCGCACTCTCATCCCCCCCTCTTTTCCTGCAGCCTGCCAGATTGCGTGCTCGGATAAGGGTCTGGTATGGATTTTTGGGGGGACCCCACGCCGTTTTTTGTTTTTTTTTGGCGCAGGGTTCCCCTTAAAATCCATACCAGACCTGAGGGGTCTGGTATGGAATTTAGGGGGAACCCCACGTCATTTTTTTTTAAATTTTGGCTGGGGTTCCTCTTAATATCCATACCAGACCTGAAGGGCCTGGTATGGAATTTAGGGGGTCTCCCACGTCATTTTTTTTTTGGTTCGGGGTTGCCCTGTGGGGAATTCCCATGCCGTTTTTATCAATGAACTTCTATGTGTATAGTCGGCAATGCAATAGCCGCGGGTAGTTTTAAATGGCTTTTTTTCCTTCGAAATGTCATTTTGCTGTCAGACTGTTCTAAACACAGGAAACATGCGCCCCTTTACAGGCATACTATAGACACCCCCCAGCTACGAAATTTAAAGGGATATTACACTTTTATTGTTTGACTTTAAGCATTATTAAAATCACTGCTCCTGAAAAACGGCCGTTTTTAAAACTTTTTTTGCATTGATCCTTGTCCCCTGGGGCAGGACCCAGGTCCCCAAACACTTTTTATGACAATAACTTGCATATAAGCCTTTAAAATTAGCACTTTTAAATATTAATGTTCGTGTCCCATAGACTTTAACGGTGTTCGCGTGTTCGAGCAAACTTTTTTCCTGTTCGCATTTTCTGGTGCAAACAGAACAGGGGGGTGTTCGGCTCATCCCTACCCACCAGGTGGAACTCATTGTTGGTAATGCTGCAGCAGCTGCACACACAGCAGAGGGCCATCAATAAGTACCTGTGTGAGTATGGCACCAGGACAGGTTCAGGGGAGCTTGGCTTTTTTTCGCCACACCAGTGGCTACTGATCAAGGATGCATGCACTGTCCTGTTACTATTTGAGGAGGCCACGAGGATGGTGAGCAGTGACAGTGCATGCATCAGTGATACTGTCCCTCTTGTCTTCCTGTTGGAGCACACGCTTCATGGAATAATGGAGAGGGCACTTGAGGCAGAACAGCGGGAGGAAGAGGAGGACTTCCTTACCTCTCAAGGCCCCCTTTATCCAGATAGTATTCCTGCGGGCCCACCGATCACACAGGAAGAAGAAGAGGAGGAGAAGGATTGTGTCAGCATGGAGGTGGAGGATAACACTCAGCATCAGCAGCAGTTTTCAAGGGATCGTTTTCAGTCCCCAGAAACCCATGGAGTTGTACGTGGCTGGGAGGAGGTGGTTGCGGATCATGTGATCCTTAGTGACCCAGAGGACTCAGGATCGAATGCCTCTGCAAACTTACGCTGCATGGCCTCCCTGATCCTGCAAAGCCTGCGAAAGGACCCTAGGATTCATGGTATCAAGGAGAGGGATCATTACTGGCTGGCAACCCTTCTTGATCCACGTTACAGGGGTAAGGTTGCAGAACTTATCCAGTCTTCGCAGAGGGAGCAGAGGATGAAACATCTTCGGGAGGCCTTGCAGAAAGGTTTGTGCAATGCATTTCCAGAGCTTGGGAGGTTACAATTTCCTGGTGCTGGACAACGTGTTGCTGAGGCTTCGTTCAGTCACAGAAAGAGTGGTGGAAAAGGTGGCCGGCTGACCGATGCCTTCAGACAATTGTTCAGTCCTCAGTGCCCAGGTCTGATTGGTTCCAGCAACCATCGCCAGTGTCTGAATTACATGGTGCAGGAATATCTAGGGGCAAGATCAGACTTGGAGACCTTTCCAACAGAACATCCACTGGGTTACTGGGTCTTGAGGATGGACCACTGGCCAGAGCTTACTCAATATTCAATTAAGCTACTGGCCTGTCCTGCATCTAGCGTTCTTTCTGAATGCACATTCAGTGCTGCTGAAGGCTTTGTAACTGCCTGTTGATCGGCTCACATTCATAAAAATAAATCAGTCTTAGATCACCAGCTACCAAGCACCTGATGCTGATGTAACCAATTTTTCTATGGAAGTGGGATCCCTTGAAGACTGCCTATGCTAAGTGGCTATCCTATTATGCTGAGTGACTATCCTATTCCTCCTCAATCTTTATTATGATACCTTCTAAGAATATTTTTTGGTTCAGGGCACCACCACCACTGCCTAAGGCCCAATTTTTCTGCCCCTGTTTAACAGTGGCATGTAATTACAATTCTTGATATACTATTTCACAGCAGGGCCCGTTCCTGTGCTCAACAAGAGAATCTGTGAGGGGTTATAGTGTTGTGGCACCACCGCCACTGCCTGAGGCCCAATTTTTCTGCCCCTGTTTAACGAGGCATGTAATTACAACTTTTGATCTAATATTTTACAGCAGGGCCTGTTCCTGCACTCAACAAGAGTATCTGTGAGGCTTTACAGTGTTGTGCCACCACCACCACCACCGCCTAAGGCCCAATTTTTCTGCCCCTGTTTAACAGGGGCATGTAATTACAATTTTTGCTCTAATATTTCACAGCCGGGCTTGTCCCTGCACTCAACAAGAGAATCTGTGAGGGGTTACAGTGCTGTCGCACCACCACCACTGCCTAAGGCCCAATTTTTCTGCCCATGTTTTACAGGGGCGTGTAATTACAATTTTTGATCTAATATTTCACAGCAGGGCTCGTTCCTGCGCTCAACAAGAGAATCTGTGAGGGCTTACAGTTTTGTGGCACCACCACCAAAGCCCCAATTTTTCTGCCCCTGTTTAACAGTGGCATGTAATTACAATTCTTGATATAATATTTCACAACAGGGACTGTTCCTGCGTCCACCAAGAGTAACTGTGAGGGCTTACAGTGTTGTGGCACCACAACCTCCAAAGGCCCTAGTTTTCTGCCCCTGTTTAACAGTGGCATGTAATTACAATTCTTGATATAATTTTTCACAGCAGGGCCTGTTCCTGCACCCACCAAGAGTAACTGTGAGGGCTTACAGTGTTCTGGTACCACAAACACCTAAGGTCCAATTTTACGCAGAGTATATAGGGCAGGCCGTCTAGTATATACAGGCGGTCCCCTATTTTCAAACATGCGACTTACAAACGACTCCTACTTACAAACGGAGGGAGACAGGAAGTGAGAGGAAATCTACCCCTATGAAGGGAAATTCTCTCCTGTAAGAGTTAATATGGGGAAAAGGTGTCTCCACTGATGCTTTATCCTTGTTTCCCTAATAACCCAAAATTTTCAAAATCCAATTGTCATTGGGACAGAAAGTGAGGTGAAATCTTCTGAACAGGGGCACAGACAGCAAAACAAATGTTACAGGGGTGATAACCCTTCCCTATGTGATCCAAAAAGCTTAAAAATAGATTTTTTGGCTGGAGCTACACTTAAAAAATGTACCTGTTCCAAATTACCTGTTATTTGTTCCAAATTACAAACAGATTCAACTTAAGAACAAACCTACAGTCCCTATCTTGTTTGTAACCCGGGGACCGCCTGTATACTGCTGCTCAGAGTATATAGGGCCTGGGGGCCCCACGCCTTTTTTCTTTTTTTTAAAAATTTGGGTGCGGGGTTCCCCTTAAACAAAGGGCGTGGTAATGGGCTGGGGGGGGACCCATGCCATTTTTCTCAATAATTTTCATCTATATTACCGGGACCCGACATAACATTACAGCCGCAAGCAGTTTTAAATGACTTGTATTCCTTTAGAAATGTCATGTTGCTGCAGGGACTGTTCTAAATAATGGAAAAATGCACCACTTTACAGGCATACTATAGTCACTCCCAGGCACAATATTTAAAGGAATATTTCACTTTTATTGTTTCACTTTAAGCATTATTAAAATCACTGCTCCCGAAAAAACAGCCATTTTTAAAACTTCTTTTTGCTTTGATACATGTCCCCTGGGGCAGGACCCGGTTCCCCAAACACTTTTTATGACAATAACTTGCATATTAGTCTTTAAAATGAGCACTTTAGATTTTTCACGTTCGGGTCCCATACACTTTAACGGTGTTCGCGTGTTCGCACAAACATTTTGTCAGTTCGCATGTTCTGCCGCGAATCGAACTGGGGGTCATCCCTAGTTTCTGTGTACAGAGCCGCCCCAGGTAGCCATATTGCATTGCATTCTATATAAAATTACAGAGCTGCAGATTGAAAAGCAAAGGTAATTTTTAATAACATTCAATTACAATATGACTTGTGTCACAATTGTTATTATGCTATATTATTATTTTTTATTTGCAATTTTTTTCCCATGAAAGTGAAGTTACCCTTTAAATGCATGGTGAATATAAATGATATAGGTAGAAGAAGCAGACTCCAGCCTCCTTCAGTGTCAATTGGAACTATACAGGTTTAAGCTTGCCATCATTCCATGAAAAATGATTCCATCTTATTTAAGCCCGATTCACTGCATCATTAACAGCCCAGAGAAGTGATTTTTGATAGCTAAGACTGTTGTACCCAATAAACTCTGCTCTGATTGGGCCCTTCTTCAGCCCCAAGGCTTTATAAAAGCCATGTAGTTTGTTATGGTGTTTTTTTTTTTTTTTTATTTGTTTAACATAATATACAGTGGTACCTTGGATTACGAGCATAATTAATTCCAGAAGAATGCTTGTAATCCAAAGCACTCGTATATCAAAGTGAGTTTCCCCATAGGAGTCAATGGAAACTCAGACAATTCGTTCCACAGTGACTGCTATTGTATGCAGTACCGCATGTGACCAGAGGTGGGGGGTGTTGGAGACACTCGGAAAAAATTGGAGACCACTCGGAGCCGCTCGGATGCACTCGGAGACACTCGGAGAGGCTTGAAAACACTCAGGAACGGAGTTTTTCCGAGTGTCTCTGAGCGGCTCTGAGCAGCTCTGAATGGCTCAGAGTGTCACCGGCGCCCCCGCACCTCTGACCAAATGCGGTACTGCACACCCCAGAGGCTTGAACACTCGCAAAACCAAGTCAGGATTTTTAAAGTATAATAGCTCGTATTGCGAAACGCTTGTAAACCGCGTTACTCGCAATCTGAGGTATTACTGTATGGCATTGAGGGAATGAAAACATATAGGCAAAACAAAGGGAAGTATTAGCAAACTAACTATTATTTTAATTTTCTTTATCTAAAATTATTTAAGAAAAAATGGAGTAAAAAAATAATTCCCATTATTGATCTCCTAATTTTAATTCAGAATCAGAAGCATCAGCTTCTTAACAACGTGTTAAGCTGCATGTGTCCTACTTTGTGTATTTACAAGAAAAATCAAACCTTTTCTATTACCTTTGTTTTGTTTAGGCCAAACAACTGTGGAACTAACTCATTCATCATTAAAGAGGAATCAATACATAATTATCAGCCCAGTATGGTCCATATGAATGGAAGCTTGAAGGAACGATTTAGCGATAAAAAGAAGACAAAACAAAGTATCTTCCTTTGGCAGGTATGGTCAGTCTTTGTTTTGTGTTCTCTGCAGATTAACATTGTAGTAAATACAAAATGAATCATTGGGAAAGTGGGAAGCTATCGCTTAAATCACTGTTCAGCTCTTCTATGGCAGCTTTTGGCACAAACTAAATGTCAGTTAACATTGCCCTAATTTGGCCTAGTGACACAAGACCTGCCCCCTTCCTACTGAGCATCATCATGTTTTCTCAGTTGTGTTGTGGCTGGTTAAGAAAGGTGCACCATCCTTCATTTATTCCGAGAAAACATATAAACTGTACATACTCTAACATATGCTTCTTCTTAAAAAAATGCAAATCGCTGCATGGCATTTCTCAGGGCAGGCTTCCTGATAGTAGTATTAGTTCACTGAGCCTTTGTAAGGTGTGCTGAAGTGGCCATTTGTAGTCTCCATTTACAATAAGTTGTAGACTTGAAAATAATGATAATAAACATGAAAAATATTACATATTAATTTAGTAACTGTGTTTACATTTACTTTTAAAGGGGTTGTAAACTCTCGTGTTTTTTCACCTTAATGCATCCTATGCATTAAGGTGATAAAACACCTGGCAGTCACCGGCCCCCCAGCCCCCCCCCCCCGGTTTTACTTACCTGAGCTCCTTCATCTCCTTGGCGGAGATGCACTGTCCCTCTCTCCATTGGGTCCCAGATCTTGATTGGATAGATTGATAGCAGCGCAGCCATTGGCTCCCGCTGCTGTCAATCAAATCCAATGATGTGGGCATCGGGGAGCGGGGCCAGGTCCGGCATTCATGTCTGTGGATGCAAATGCTGGACTCGGGAGCACGCTCGCAAGGTAACTCCCTTGGGAGAGCGCTTCTCCTAGGGGGTTATCTGATGTGGGGAGGAGCCGCGAGAGACGCAAGGGGACCCCAGTAGACGATGTTTGAGGCCACTCTGTGCAAAACGAGCTGCACAGTGGAGGTAAGTATGATATGTTTGTTATTTTTAAAAAATAAAAAACGATCCTTTACAATCACTTTAATGTTGGATGCCTAGTGAAACTTTTTTCAAAAGTTACTACAGATACCCAGGTGAATGGGACAATGCAAAATGATGCCTTTATTAAATATTTATTTAATTTAATATGTATTACATTTGTCTCTTAAGGTGCCCTGCAAAAGTGAAACTTAATGTCTTCATGTTCATGCCACATGCAATATGTAGGCTGGAGAACCAGACGATTGCGTGACCGCCTCAGAGAGCATGTGTATAACATCAGGACAGGATATACTAAGCATAATGTTTCTTTACACTTCCGTAAATTTCATAACAGAGATCTGATCTGTTTGAATCTTTTCAAGTATAGCCAAATTACAACCACATTGGAGAGGGTGCAATCGCATCAGAGAAATTTCTAAAGCTGAAATGTACTGGTTGTTTGAACTCAAAACCTTTTTTCCACATGGGCATAACATTGACTGGAATATCAACTGTTTTATTGATACCAGTTGAATGTATTATCATGTTGTGCATCTGGGTCATTTTTTAAAATGATTATATACTTTCCTTCTTTGCTTCCATGGTGTAAAACTTTACTACTGTATATGTTTTATATATAAGAGTATATAATGGTAGAGGGTGTAAAACTTTGCTTTCATGTATTTTTTAACATATAATATATTCAATATATATGTAAGATGAGTAATATCACTTTTAATGTTTCTGGAGATTTTGTAGCCTGCCCTTAATCGTGACTTTGACTTTGAGTGGACCGCAATAAGATCAAGGCCGCTTCGGGCCCTTTAAGGATATGTATGCAAATATCGGATGGGTCCTGGCCTTTTTCTCTGTATATTTTTTTCCATTTTACTCTTTTTTTTCCTATTTTGGTCTGGCCAGGGGCTGTATGGTTTCAGCTCTCTTGGTCCACAATAAAATGGTGCTAGACAGCAAGTGCCACCAAAAAAATGGCACTGGGCAGGAAGTCATGTTGACACCATTTTGTCAGTGGCAGGCTACATAATCATGGCCACTGGTACAATCACTAGAGGCCCCCTAAGACGCACTTTAGTGTGAAACGCACATAGGGCAGCTAGACACGCTTGACATGCTGCACCGCCATGCTGGATGTCTCAGTGATATATGTGATTGTTGGCATTTTGTGGCATATGTTTTTATTTACTTTTTGGTTGTGTTTTTATGAGGCTCTTACTGCATTGCACCTTGTCAGTTTTTAATAAATACTACACTATATGGCACCTTTCGTCTGTGTTTTATGACATGTGATGGATGAGAGCCTCTGTGCTGTGCTCCCTGGAGAATATTGGAAGGATACTAGCATGACCTGCATTGCTGTTGGAAGGATCTCTGTGACACCTGCATTGCTGTTCCGTGATTGGAAGGCTCTTAGTTATGTCTGCATAACGTTTGGACAGCATATGTGACAGTGAGTGTGTACTACATATCAGTGGTGGTTGGTGTGGTGACGGCTCTCACTGGTGTTCATGCTGTTTTGTAAGTGACGCTGCATGCATGGATGTGGTACACATGGAAATTTCATACAGTATTACACTATATAGTCTTTATTTCCTCCTATGCCATATTCAGAGTCCTAAAGACCATAAAGAAGGTCCAGTTATCCTGGAGGTTATGGATACATGTATTATTCCTACACTTAAGTGAACAGCCATTATTTCTGGTGAGTGAGACATTTGGCATTTGACATTTTGGGAGGATTTGAAGACCATTTGCACTTTAAGAATCACAGTTTATGAACTTTTTGAACTTCTTTTTTTTTGCTGCAATTTTATACACATTCATTCCACAAAGCCTATATATATATGTATATATCATCTTACTGCCAGCAGCTGTAGGATAGCGCTGACTATTTTTGTTGTACATTTCTCAGGGTGGGTTTCCTGATAGTAGCATTAGTTCACCAAGCCTTTGTAATGTGTGCTGAAGTGGCCACTTGTAGTCTCCATTTAAAAAAAAGATGTAGACTTGAAAATAATGAAGATGACTTTGAAATTACATTAACATAATAAATATTACATATTATTTTAGTAACTGTATTTACATATACTTTTAATCTTGGATGCCAATTGAAACTTTTTTCAAAGGTTACTACAGATACCCAGGTGAATAGGACAATGCAAAATGATGCCTTCGTTCAATATTTTTTAAATATTAAAATTGTCTCTTAGAGGGCCCTGCAAAAGTGAAGCTTACTTTGGTAAAACAGAAACACCATCACTTACACACAAGTTTTGTAATTTAATCCTAGCAATTACATACATACATAAATAAATAAATAAATATGCCACTTGTTGAGATACATTCTGAGATTTGTTAGGTCTACAGGAATGGATATAATGCTTGTTTTCATATTATACGTTTAGATTGAGGGGTGTGGGTGAGAAACCTAGGTCCTCCCTTACCTCTAAAAAAATGCACAGTAAATTACACAATTTTTGTGAGCAGAAGTAAAAGTTTTGTAAAATCACTGCCTATAGTTCACCTGGAAGAATAGTTTTTCCAAACAAAAGTGGATTTTGATTAAGTAACTTATTTTTGCCCAGTGTTTTAAAGATAATTGATATGCATTCTGTCTGGAGAACTAATACCTTAGCTATAATTTGATGTCAAACAAATAGTTTGCCATCATTGTGCTCCTGTTTAATTCAGGGCTCACAATCCAAATTCCAATTCTGCCCACAAAGCTTCTGTAAATCCAAATGCATAAATAGACGATGAATGAAAACGTGAACAGCTTGTTCTGCATATCTAAACAGTTTGTTTCTAAATTGTCTTGGAAGTGATGAGGAAATTGCTTTTTTAATTAGATTTAGTCAATGTAATGACCAAATCCTAATAGAGGCAATGTGTATAAGGGCTTTAACATTTTTGGAACAAAAATATTAAACATACTGTGTTCATAGGTTAATGGTCAACAATATAACTCAGTTTCTAAAATAAAGTAATACTAACCCCTTATTCTTGTCATCTGCAAAACAAAAAAGCATTACTTATGCAGTTGCCTCATCTCATGAAAAGCATAACAAAAGTATCATCAAGTAATGTATATATTTCCAAAGGGTAAATAATAATATATGATGAGATCTGATGATGATGATAATAGGAGGGCAAGTGACAAAATATTAACAGTCATTCTGTTATTCGTCACTTGTTTTGTAACTGCTGTATCTACCATTTTAAAAATGTACTATTATAACACAATTTTATAAATGTTCAGTTTAAGTAAATTAACTTTTTTTTGTATCACATCTTTCTAGTTTTATTATTGTCACATTTATGTGATGCAAATGTTTTCTGGTATAACAGGGATTTGGAGCAATCTATAGTGATTCTAACGGTGTTCAACTTTCACTTAGATGTTTTAATGGGAAATTATAAGTTTTTGGCCAATTTTAAGTTGTTTTACAAAGTTTATGTGTTTTTAAACTCATGGTAAAACCTGTATATAGGTATATTCTTTGTTTTACAGATAATCACATAGTACTAAACAAATAATTTGAAATGGCCCTATAGGTTAGTTAAAGAGAGATTTATATATACTTTATGATAGGATCAACTGCACTATGGACTATAGTTGACAGTGCCATGTGTCCCAGAGAGAGGTCACTGGGGCGGTCCAATAAAAACTTTCCTGTGGGACCTCATGAATTTTATTTGTACCCCTGACTGACAACTCATTTACTTCTGTGCATACATTTTATCTAGAGCTATTTAACTATCATAGGTTTGCAGCAAATCCCACATGTTAGATGTTAATGTGCCTGGAAAACCAATGCCGAAATTCCATATTGCATTGCCTGACCTTAGAACATAGGCCAGCTTACTTAGAAATGTCAATAAGGTGGCTTTTGGATATACAGGTACATGCCACCTCCCTATAAAAGGGTGAGGTTACAGCAGCCCTATAGACAACGTGCTTTTTTTAAGAAACATAGGGAGTGCTGTTGTTATGTGCACAGGAGGAGAATAGTATAGGGCTTACGGCACTAGCAAGTCTGTTAAAGCAGATGTTAACCCTAACTGAATATCCTGTAGATAGCAAAATGATGTGTATCTTGGAGATTGGGGATGGGGTGAGAAAGGTTCTACTTCTTTTGATCCTGTTTACCAATGATAAGTTAATGTACTTGGATTCGATTAACAGTTGCCAGGGAGCCTGTGCAGCAAGTGCTGATTGTTTTCAGCTTTGGTTCCTGTATCCCAAGTTCCTGAAAGTCTGCTTACCTTGTTCCTAACACAGCTACGTCTTACACTTCACTTGGATGGCCCCTGCCTGTTAAGTCTGCTATTCGCTTGTGTTATTGACCATGGTTTGAACTTCTCACACGTTACTGACTCCTGCCTGTTCCTGACCTTGAACTTCATCCTAATCCTGCACCTGTCTACCTGACTGCTGCTGAACATAGCTTTTGACTTGACACCATGCTGCTACAGCAAGGACTTCTGTGTTTCCAAGCTCAAGTTCACCACTCTAGCATGCTGGCACCTGTGCCCTTCCCCTGCCCTTGCAGTCCCTGTTTCCACAATCAGGGATTCTTGGACAGGAATTGCACAAGAGGCCACCCTCCTCATCTCGGGCTCCACAGTCAGGTATGTGAAAAAGGCCCACCTTGTTTACCTTGTTCCTAACACAGCTATGTCTTACACTTGGATTGGATCGTCTCTGCCTGTTAAGTCTGCTGCTCACTTGTGTTATTGATCATGGCTTGGACTTCTCACATGCTACTTACTTCTGCCTGTTCCTGACCTTGAACTTCATCCTGGCCCTGCACCTGTCTACCTGGCTGCTGCTGAACATAGCTTTTGACCTGACACCATGTTGCCACAGGAAGGACTTCTGTGTTTCCAAGCTCAAGTTCACTACTCCATTATCCTGGTACTTGTGCCTTTACACTGCCCTTGCAGTCCCTGTGTCCACTATCAGGGATTCTTGGACAGGAATTGCACTAGAGACCACCCTCGTTATCTCTGGCTCCACAGTCAGGTATGTGACAACAGGCCATTCCTCCATCTGGGCATTTTCACGGCTAATAGGCAAGGAGTATTCAAAAAAAGCCCACAAAAAATTGTATTGCCTAGGCTTGCAGTAAAAATGTATTTGCACCCAAGCCCCAATTTATATAGGACCACCAACAGCCATTTTTAAATCAAGAAATCAACATTACAGTATTATTCATGTCCAGAAAAACAAATTTTAATGAGTACATTCCCAGTATTCATTTATTATAACACAAGCCACAATTTGAAAAGGATCACTGACAATACTGTGAAAATCAGTATTACAGCATCAGTTGTTTGCAGAAAAAAATACCCTATATGTTGTATTAAGTTCATTTTTGCAGTATTACTTTATTTATGCTTCAGTCCCAACTTGAATAGGACCACCAACAGTCATCTAAATTTATAAATCAATATTACAGTATAATTTATTTCCCAAAAAACACCCCAAATAGTGTAGTGAGTCTGTTTCCAGTATAAAAGTATTTACGTTCAAGCCTCAGTTTGAATGGGACCACCAACAGTCATTTTTAACTATAGAAATCAACATTTTTTTTACTAGAAAAAATATTCCAAATATTGTACTGTCTTTAAACACTTTGTCAACAGGACACAAAACAGCCATCTTTTAACGAAAAAATAGCTTTGTAGTGTATTTATTTCACTGTATACAGTGTGTGGAGCGAGATGTATGGTCTGTAAAAAAACAATAATTAGGGCCTCATGACAGGACCCACAATAGCCAGCTTTTTATAAAGAAAATAAAAAGATTTTTTTTTCAATAATTTTTAAATGACATAAAACAACTCTAAATATTGTAGTGATTAATACATGCACACTCTTTCTAACATATTTACTAAATATTAAGCACCACCCCTTTTTGAAAGTAACAAAAAATGAAAGAAAAAGCACCTACCCCCAAAAAATAGCCAAATAGCAACTGAAATTGTTGCTGTGACCCACGCAAAAATGCAAATACACTGGTAGGTCTCCAAAATCTGCTATAGAAGTGTGCAAAACAGGCAAGGGTAGTTTCAGTTTGCAAAGGTATTTTCCCCAGAACTTAGTGAATGAGGTGAAGCTTTGTTGACTTCAATCGTCCAATCATGTGCAAACAAAAATAATGCTTTTTTATTTTCTTGGCACATAATCTTTGTGAAACTTTACCACATTCACTAAACTTCAGTTCAAATATTCTTGCAAAGTGAACAGCTCTTTTGCCTTTAGTAAATCATCCCAGATCTCTCCCTAATTTGCTAGACAACAGTAGAACACATTATTCGTGTGTCTGTGACTGCATGTAAACATATAGAGATTTTTTTTTTAGGAATGAGCAGTAAGCAACAGCATGAACACCTAACTTTCCCTGGCCATTGTGAGCTTTACTTAACTACTCTACATTAGACATGGGCACGTGCTCCGTGATCGCGCCCACGGGTCCCGCGGACTCGATGTCTGCCAGGTGCCTGCGATCGTTTCACGGAGAGACAGAATGGGGAGATGCCTATGTAAACAAGGCATTCCCCGTTCTGCCTTGCGGCAGGACAGAGATCTACTGCTCCCTGTCATCGGGAGCAGTGATAACTGTCGTGTCACGTCTAGCCCATCCCCCCACAGTTAGAATCACTCCCTAGGACACACTTAACCCCTTCATCGCCCCCTAGTGGTTAACCCCTTCCCTGCCAGTGTCATTTACACAGTAAGCAATGCATTTTTATAGCACTGATCGCTGTATAAATGACAATGGTCCCAAAAAAGTGTCAAAAGTGTCTGATCTGTCTGCCATAATGTCGCAGTCACGAAAAAAATAACAGATCGCCACCACTACTAATACAAAAAAAATGAATAATAAAAATGCCTTAAAACTTTCCCCTATTTTGTAGACACTATAAATTTTGCACAAACCAATCAATATATGCTTATTGCGATTTTTTTTTACCAAAAATATGTATAAGAATACATATAGGCCTAAACTGAGGAAAAAATGTGTTTTTTTATATATTTTTGGGGGATATTTGTTATAGCAAAAAGTAAAAAATATTGCATTTTTTTTCAAAATTGTCGCTCTTTTTTTGTTTATAGCGCAAAAATAAAAAACACAGAGGTGATCAAATACCACCAAAAGAAAGCTCTATTTGTGGGAAAAAAGGGACGTCAATTTTGTTTGGGTACAACGTCGCACGACCGCACAATTGTCAGTTATAGCGACGCAGTGCCGAATCGCAAAAATGGCCTGGTCATTCAGCAGCCAAATCTTCCAGGGCTGAAGTGGTTAAATATAGTGCCTGGGGGCCCCCTTAATGTGCCTGTAAAGTGGCACATCTGTAGCAGGCATAAAACATGTTGCAGCAAAAATTGCATTTCTAAAGAAAAAAAAAACTAGCCAAATCCCATTTAAAATGACTTGGGGTTGCAATTGCCGGCACCCGGCTATTGAAAAAAAATAAAGGAAAAAACGGCGTGGGGTCCTCCCAAAAATCCATACAAGACCCTTATCTGGGCATGCAGCCTGTCAGGTCAGTCAGGAAAGGGGGGGACAAGCAAGCGCCCCCCCTCCTGAACCATACCAGGTCACATGCCCTCAACATGGGGGGGTGGATGCTTTGGGGCTGGGGGGCTCTGCCTCCTGGCCCCAAAGCACCTTGTCCCCATGTTGAAGGGAACAAGATCCTCATCCTCACGACCATGGCCAGTGGTTGTGGGGGTCTGCGGGTGGGGGGATTTATCAGAATCAGGAAGCCCCCTTTAACAAGGCGGCTCCCCAGGACTTGCCTCCTTCTATGTGAATGAGTATCGGGTACATACCCATTCACCAAAAAAGTGTCAAAAAGTAATAAACACAAGAGACAAGTTTTTGACAATGCCTTAATAAAAAAATAAAAAAATAGTGTCCCTCAATGTAAATCCATCGTCAATCACACCGTCCGCGAGCTGAAAGGTAAAAATATCAAAAACACTCCCACCTCCTGGGAGGCCTCCTGCCGAATGTCTGCTCTGTGCTTTGACATATCTTATATACTGTAGCTAGGAAGCAGGACCATCTGGCCACGTCACCCAGTGGCACTGCCCCCTTCTGATGTCATGGACTGGTGCATGCTGGTCATGTGATGTCAGAAGGAGGCGGTGCCATTTTTTCTTTATTCTTTATTTCTTTATTTTTTTACCGACACTTTTTTTTATTGTTCAGCTGTCAGCGGGGAAACCCATTGACAGCAGATGACTCATCGGTTGTAAAGCATGCTGCGGCCGGCTTCTCCTTAACAACCAGCTTACACTGCGCCCTGATTGGGCAAAGCTTTGCATGATTAGGGTGAAAAATGCACTGTGCAGCACTCAATGCATTGCAGGGTACTCATCGGGTCGAACACCCGTCAAAAACATTGCAAATTTGTGTTCGGCAAATGGCCAAACAGGCAAATGTTAGGCCCAAACTCATTCTCGGGCTGAGTCGTTCACCCATGCCTACTTTATATTTGTTGCAATACACAAACAACAAAGGCTCTTGGTAAAATTGACTTTTTATTGCTCGGATGAGCACCAACATCCCTTAAATAATAGATAAAAAACTAAAATTCCACTATGCTTGGGACTTTATAGGTTCCGAAATTATATTTATTTACATCCACTGTTAAAATGTACTAAATATATCTAAATTCATATGAAACATTAAAAATACTACATAATTTCAACCAAAAATGACAATATAAGTTACAATATATTTCACAATAAAAGAAAAAAAGGCCCCTTAGTATATCACCCTATGTGTCATGTCCTTTATTGTATTCAAACCAATAATTTATAAGGTTTTAAATGAAAATAGTAGGGGGGATTTCAACGATTAATTATTAAACGTTTTGTTGGCCTCCAGCTGTCCCATTTCCCCAGGTTCTGTAAAAACGATACAAAAACACAATCAACTTTAGTCAGTAAATAATGAGAACAATCAATGTTTTACTAACATATGAAAGAAAGTATATTCAGTACATTTACATTACCATCAACTCATGGAATCACCAGCACACCAAACTTCCCATTTTGGAGGAGAGCCATAAAAAAAAAAAAAAAAAGTGAAAATTGAATAGATGCACAGGAGGTAGGCATATTGTGAGGGACCTATAATGTATAATTCTTAGTACATACCACTATGTAGAACACAGGTGGTATCCCCCTCACAGCTCACAGTAGATTGTACATATTATCTGCAAAGGGAAAAAGAAGAAAGTGACAAATTCTAGTGCTGTGTATAACCACCTGTAATGGTAAAAAATATTGATTTTTATGATCTTTAACTCAAGAGAAAGTTCTGCATTTATGAATACATTATTATTCCTATTATTTTTCTCCCTTATATGTTCCCATTATCCATGGCATACCCAAGATATCCATTATAAACCATACAACCCATTTTTATTATTATTATTATTATGAAATATGGCATTATTCTAAAAGGAAAAAAGTATAAGCATCAAGAGAATAATAAAGGCTAATGATGTCCCCTCTTTAGATTTAGGAGACATCTCATTAATATGAACAATTTTATAATTATCTCCCTATTTCCCTTTATATGCATAATTTTTTATCAACACACAATACTTGTAACACCCATTGTGGTCATGTAACAAAATAGTGAACCACATGTATGTCCCTCAAGTGTAACTGAGCGATATAGAGTAGATCTCCTCTGTATTTGTTTATATATTCCCCCTCTTAAAAGATTTCCCTTGGCAGGTGATGTCACTTCACCAATTGGGGTATTCATCATCTGCCTTGCAGTATGTAATATGGGCACCGTCTCTCTATAGCCTGCATTAAAGTGTTACACCACTTTTACCCTGAATATCTCCTAAACTTGCACAGTTTAGGAGATATTCAGTATAAGCACTGCTGCCTACATCATCGGCTCATGCGCACTGAAGAAACAGGCCGCGGGAGTGATGTCATTGCAGCTCCGACCAATCAGAGAACCGGAGCCACGAACCCGGAAGTAACTCCGGTGGACAATTGCATACTAGCTCATTATGCCTTTGTCTTGCAGGGTTTGTTTTTTTGTTTTGTTTTTTTGAGGTTTACAACCTCTTTAATTAGCTGTATAGGGCGAGACATAACAGCTCTAATTGATATGGTTGCCTTTTAGATTTGGTTTTTATATTGCATGGGGGCAAGATCTCACTGTTAATTGCACCAAAGAAGCACAGGAACCTTTTCCAAAATTGCACCACATGGAGCCACATTGATTTGAACGGACATCTTTGAAAACATTGTAATTCTCCTTGTCATGCGATTCTGTGCATCTAAAATCTCACCAGTGTAAACCAGGCCTAAGGCTTTTTAACATTTGAATGTTTTTTTTGTTTTTCCTTTTCTTTGGTCATTTGTGTTCTAACACAACAATTGTGCAATACATTTGTATATATTTATCTGAAACGAACAGCTACGAAGCTGTGGGGCACAAAGCAATTCAATAAGGGGACAGCAAAAGCTGGCCTTGGAGATAGGATAAATTGGGTCCTGGGGTTAGGTATAGAGCTACATTTTTCTGTGTACTCTGCTATACAAATAAATAAAATAAATAGATTTACAAAGTGAAAAATCAGTTCCCCCTCCCCCATAATACCACTTCATCATGCCTGCTCTAATTCATTAACCAACTCACTGCTCAATATTCACACTTTGTTCAGAGAACATTAACACAGAGAAAAACATTGAATCAATGCAATGCAATGAGACAATTATTTGTTGTTGTAGGCTTGTGTTGATGAAGTTTAATTGTATTGACATCTCTGTCACATCAGATCAAAGTCCTGTTAGATCACACTTTAAATGATACCCCATAAGACCAATAGCAGGAAATTATGCAGGAAATATGGAGACAAAAAACAGAATATTCAGTCTTTACCTGTCAGTTAATTTTGCTTCTGTTCTATTTGCTTTATCGACCTCGTGATTACAGATAACGATCAGTTATGTATTCACAACTTATTTCTTGGCTAGAAAGTGCAATCATGAAAACAAAATGTTCAACATTCCAGACAACATCTTGATAACAGTGAACAAATCAATTAATCTAACACCAGAAATTACAATGAATCAGTCAATGGCATGCAGTCATTAATCAGTCACAGAGTTAATTTCTATGATTAAATGAGGAAACTAGCAACCTTGACCCATTTGTTGGCAATTTTGCTGACTGCAAAGTGACTTTTCTTAACAATATTTCAGGGAAATTGTCAGCTTTAAAGGTGATTTCCAGTTTATGCCTACAGTTTGCAGGCAATGCAAAAGCATGCCTCTCAACAGTCCTGGATTGAGCGGGACTGTCCCGCATTTTCACCTTTTTTTTCTGCAGTCCCGAAGTACAGGGGCTTTGTCCCGCATTCCTGCATTACTCCATTATCCATATGTAACAGCAGAGCAGGACCTGCAGCAGTGTGAAGTACATCTAGCAGAGCCAGGGATTGGCTGGAAAGCTGGCTGCCGTGCTGCCGCCTTCAATGAGACAAATTGTAGCTGTCAAATTCTGCCTCTGATGTATACCAATCAGGTGTCCCGCCCCGTTCGTCAGGCAACCTATGCTCAAACAAACAGCCTCCTGACTCCCCACACACAGAGCGCCATCCTGCCCCTCCCTGACCCCACCCACCACAGAGGGGAACCCTGCTCCTCCTCCCTTCTCTGAATATCACAGAGCACCAATCCTCCTGACTCCACCTACCACAGAGCAGCGGTCACCTGGTGACACGAGGGTCCAGTGAGGTCAGTGCTGCTCGGCGGGCTGAAGAGGATGGACGCAGGGGCCTCCAGGAAGGCCAAGAGAAGTTTGGTGACAGTCCGGAGGCCCCCGGGGTGTGGAGCCAGATCCTCACCCTGCAGCCTCTGGACCCCAGGTGCTAGCGGCAGTGGAGTATGCTGTGAGGGGGTCCATTATCACCAAAGTCAGGGAGATTGAGAGGGAGCTGCAGAGGGTGAGTGGCTACAACTACCAACATGACCATGACAGGGGGACTATAACTGCTAGCATGACCATAACAGGGGGACTACCAGCATGACAGGGGTACTACAACTACCTGCATGACCATGACAGGGGGACTACAACTGCCAGCATGACCATGACAGGGGGACTACAACTACCAGCATGACCAACTGACAGGGGGACTACAACTACCAGCATGACCATGACAGGGGGACTACAACTGCCAGCATGACCATGACAGAGGGACTACCAGCATGACCATGACAGGGGGACTACAACTACCAGCATGACCATGACAGGGGGACTACAACTGCCAGCAAGACAGGGGGACTACAACTGCCAGCATGACCAACTGACAGGGAGACTACAACTGCCAGCATGACCATAATGTCAGGGGGACTACAACTGCCAGCATGACCATAATGTCAGGGGGACTACAACTGCCAGCATGACCATAATGTCAGGGGGACTACAATTGGTCAGCATGACCATAATGCCAGAAGGACTACAACTGCTAGCATGACCATAATGTCAGGGGGACTACAACTGCCAGCATATCCTGAGTTACAGGGAAATTAGAAGTTCCTGTATGCATAGGATAACACGGGACTGTATGTACGTAATGCATTCCTGAACCTAGCACTCTGTACGTAATGCACTTCTGAACCTCTCACTCTGTACGTAATGCACTCCTGAACCGCTCAGTCTGTACGTAATGCACTCCTGAACCTCACACTCTCTATGTAATGCACTCCTGTACCTCTCAGTCTGTACGTAATGCACTCCTGAACCTCTCAGTCTGTACGTAATGCACTCCTGTACCCCTTACTCTGTACGTAATGCACTCCTGAACCTCTCAGTCTGTACGTAATGCACTCCTGAACCTCACACTCTGTACGTAGTGCATTCCTGAACCTCTCAGTCTGTACATAACGCATTCATGAACCTCTCACTCTGTACGTAATGCACTCCTGAACCTCACACTCTGTACGTAGTGCATTCCTAAACCTCTCAGTCTGTACATAACGCATTCATGAACCTCTCACTCTGTACGTAATGCACTCCTGAACCTTACGCTCTGTACGTAATGCACTCCTGAACTTCACACTCTGTACGTGACGCATTCCTCCTGAACCTCACACTCTGTACGTAAAGCATTCCTGAACCTCACACTCTGTACGTAACGCGTTCACAAACCTTACACTCTGTACGTAATGCACTCCTGAATCCTTCCACACTTTGTGTAACACACTCTTCCACAGTGTGTGCAAAACCATTTGTAATGGAAGCTTTTTACTCTTTTTTTTAATGATTGTGCTGGGGTTTGTGAGACTCTTGCTTGTGGCACAGCAATCAAAGAAGGAAGCCTGGGTTTTGTTTAACCACGCCCCATAAGCCCCTCCCACTCTTAATCATTTGGCCACACCCTTTTTTGCAGCAGCATGCGTAGTGACACTTCCTCTCTCAAGCATTCCTCATTCTGAAGTTCAAAAGTTGGGAGGTATGCAAAAGCAATAATTACCTCTCTGTAATGTATACTGTATGTTGTGTTTGGGAATTACTTATACAGCATATTGTGAAACACACACACACAGAAACCCACAAACAGACACCCACACACAGACACACACACACAAACACACACACAGACACACACACACAAACACACACAGACACACACACAAACACACACAGACACACACACAGACACACACACACGTGCTGTTTATACTTACACACATGTACACACATACGTTTTAAAAGTCACTGATTATTTTCTGGTGTCTGACATTATAATTGATGAGGTGTTTTTGCTGCTAATTTCTGAGGAATAGCAACATGATGAAAAGCAATTCTAAAGGCATTTTTTTTTAAATGCCAAACATGTCCTACCTATCTGCTCTGTGCAATGGTTTTGCACAGACCAACCCCAACCCTCCTCTCCTGGGGTCCTCCCCCCTGCTGAGTGCACCCACAGCAAGTTGCTTGCTCTGGGGTCCCTTGTGCATGCTCACTCCCAAGTCACTTCGGTATGTCTATAAGACACACTGAGCTTGGCTCTGCCCTGCCCTCCTCTCTGTAGTGCTTCCTCTCTATCCAATGAGGGAGAGACACATCATTTTTTATCAAGCAGCAATAAATCTGCTTTGTCCAATAGAAATAGCAGCCACAACAGATCTAAAGTCAAAAACAATGTATAGGTTGGTAAAAGTTACCGGGGGCACAACAGTTTAATGGCATAGATGGTAATGTTCTCATGTTTTAACCACTTAAAGACTGCCCAACGCATATATACTGCGGCAGGATGGCTCTTTTGTGTGAAACAACGTACCTGCATGTCATTTCATGCAATAGATCATGTGGGCATGCACGCATTCCACAGGGCGGGAGCCAATCAGCGTGTCTGACGGATGTGTCTGCTGGCCACCTGAGATCGCTCCACAGAGAGGCAGAACAAGGATCTGCCTATGTAAACAAGGCAGATCCCCGTTCTGACAGGGAAAAATACACAAAGATCTTCTGTTCCTTGTAAGCAGGAACATGGATCTCTGTGTTCTTCCTGTCAGTCCACCCCCGACACAGTTAGAAAACACTCCCAGGGAACACACTTAACCCTTTGATCGACCCTGATGTTAACCCCTTCCCTGCCAGTGTGATTTATACAGTAATGCCCTGTACACACGATTGGACATTGATCGGACATTCGGACAACAAAATCCATTGGATTTTTTCCGACGGATTTTGGGCCAAACTTGTCTTGCATACACACGTTCGCACAAAGTTGTCGGAAAATCCAATCGTTCTGAACGCGGTGGCGTAAAACACGTACGTCTGGACTATAAACGGGGCTGTAGCCAATAGCTTTTGTCTCTTAATTTATTCTGAGCATGCGTGGCACTTTGTGCGTCGGATTTGTGTACACACGATCGGAATTTAAACGATCAGATTTTGTTGTCGGAAAAGTTTATATCCTGCTCTCAAACTTTGTGTGTCGGAAATTCCCACGGTAAAAGTCCGATGGAGCCCACACACGTTCAGGATTTCCGACAACACAATCCGATTGCGCCTTTTCCATCGGAAAATTCGACTGTGTGTACAGGACATAACAGTGCATTTTTTTAGCACTGTGTCATTGTCACTTCCAGTCTGTGGAATGCATGCCGGCTTGGACGGCTTCCACTGTGTTCTATCTCGAAGATTTTTTCCTTTTTTTCCATATATTCGCAGTTTTTATTTTGAAGGATTTGTATATTTGTGTGTTTTTGCAAATCTATGGTAGGCTGTGTCATGCACTTAGTGGTGGATCATATATTAGCACATTGCACTTTATAGTTTATTTTCTATCATATGCATATTTAGTGGTTTAATATACTACACCATTATGGATTAATTTAAAACCTGCACCCACTGATGTGAAGTGTGATTCACTTCTGAGGGTCACTCTTTAGTTGAGAGGAAGCGCCACCTTCCTCTTTCTCTCACCTTTACAATTTATTTGCTTAAATTTTTGGAGTTTTCCAGAGGAGGCAGCAGCCCAACATAATCCTAAACGCAGAATTCCTATAATTATACACTGTATTGGTGTCACTGGTCCCCAAAAAGTGTCACTTAGTGTCAGATTTGTCTGCCGTAATGTCGCAGTCCCGGTAAAAATCGATGATCACCGCCATTATCAGTAAAAACATTAAAAAAAAATGAAAGTCCATAAATCTATCCGATAGTTTGTAAATGCTTAACTTTTGCGCAAACCAATCAATATACGCTTATTGGGATTTTTTTACCAAAAAATATGTAAAAGAATACATATTGGCCCAAATTGATGAAGAAATTAGATTTTTTACATTTTTTTTGGGATACATATTTTAGCAGAAAGTAAAAAATATTGTTTTTGTTTCAAAATTGACGGTCTTTTTTTGTTTATAGAGCATAAAATAAAAAACGCAGAGGTGATCAAATGCCAACAAAAGAAAGCTCTATTTGTGGGGAAAAAAGGACATGCATTTTATTTGGGTACAGTGTCGCACAACTGCGCAATTGTCAGTTAAAGTAACGCAGTGCCGTATTGCAAAAAAATGGCCTGGTCATTAAGGGGGTAAAACCTTACAAGCGGTTAAAGCAGCACTGATTTATTGTATTAAAAAAACACATGAGTGTATAGCCTAAAGCAAACAGTATATCACATTACAGCACAGTATCTTTCTTACACTCTCCCTACACAGAAAATCTCTCCCTAAGGCTGCTTTCCCACTGAAAGCGGCGGTCATTAGCAGTAAAGCGCTGCTCATTTTAACAGCGCTTTACCGCTGTTTCGTCTGCTAGTGGGGTGCTTTTAACCCCAAAGAAGCGGTTAAAAACTCCCATTTTGCGGCGCTTCGGAAGCACTGCCCATTCATTGCAATGGGTATGGGCGGTTTGGGAGGGCTGTATAGAGCTCTCCCAAACCACCCCAAAGATGCTGCTTGCAGGACTTTTTGTAATGTCCAGCAAGCACACCACCTGGGTGTGAAAGCACTCATTGCAATGAATGGCAGGCAGTTTTCAGGCGCATTACAGGCTAAAACGCCTGAGACTGCCTCAGTGTGAAAGGGGTCTAAAAGCTTCAACACACATTTACAATATGGATGCTGTGAACCCATAGGTAATTCATTCCTTTAAAATACTGGCAACTCATCTGACCAGGGGCAAATCTATGCATCTTTCCCTAATTTTTGGCAGCAAAATTGCAAACTCGTTGGCCAAATGTTCAGGATTTGCAAACCCCACGAATCCTGTGAATTTGCCTCTAATCCAAGACACAATTTCCAACCTCATCTCTCTCCATTATGCTTGATGTGGGCTGTATATCAACTAAACACATTGAGTCGGGACTGTGGCCAGTCCCATTTCATATATTCATTGTTTAGTTCTTCTTGACTGACCTGCATAGAAGTTACAGTAAATTTCTCAATTTAAAGCCCATTTTGGAGAATATTTTGACACCAAATCCTCCCACCCACTCATTCACAATTACAAAATATGAATACCATTTTAACTTAACATCATGGGATCCATTGCAGTGTCTCTTCCAGGAGTAATGGTCAGCGATTCGCCACTGCATTCTAGATTCATGCCAACTCATCTTGTTCCTGCCCTTAATTGTAATGTTGTGGGCACTCAATGAAGGAGCCTTCTACTCTGCAGCTCAGAGAAGACTAAAGACCCAGCATGTGACAGATTCTAGTAATTATTTGGGTGATTTTGTTTATGCTTTTAATCACTTGTCAATTAGCTAGGGGAGGATGGAGGATGTGAATCAAGCACTCAGGAGACATGTAGGCACAGTTTCAAAGAAAATAACCGAGCCCAATATTTGTTGCATTTAATTGCATTCTAAGCACAGGCCAAGCACAAAATGTGGAACCCAGTGTGCAGATAATCTTACATTTAGTGAAACTGTAATACCAGTATATACCTTTAATTTCCCCTAGAGCCTAACAGCTAAAGAAACTATTACTTGACAATTAGGAGCTTGAAAAACTTCAATGCTCTGACTTCATTCTGTTTGCCGCAGACACTGTTAAGACTTTATCTTTCAAATCAATAGCACTGGAACTCACATCACTCTATTCCAGAGCAGAGAAAACTCACTCATTCGAAATGTCAGTGCGTGCCACTTGCAGGTTTAATTTGTTTAGATTGCAGAGCTTATTTAGAAGTTGTATACAATGCTAATTGCAATCAGCACTTCGTTCCCATAGCGATGGCAACACAATTAAAATGGCAGAAGACGCAAGCTACACTGTGCACAAATGAACCTGTTTGTTGGTGTTTTCAATTACCTGCTGATGCAAGCGGTCCTGCAATTCAGAGATGAGAAGTTTAGCTTTGAATTGAAGTTAAATAGTAAATTAACTTTAAAGAATGCTTTGGATCCTTTCAATGCAATCTCAGAGATTACGCATTGAGTTCTGATTTTCTGAAATAACTGCAATCAAGCCAATGTACCAAATGAAAAGACATTGTACTTGTTTGAATGGTTATATTCATCCCCAATCGTTTTATAATTTGGCTACATACTTTACTTATTAAAAGTTTTAATTATACCCAATGAATATGAACAAGGAGGAAAGCTGGCACCCTGAATAGTGTTTTTCTGTTTCATTTATGTAATGTTTTCTCTTCCAAAATTCTGTTATAGTATAGTATGAATTTATAGTTGCATTTTCTTTTAGGTAATCCCAAATAGAGTAGGAAAGGAATGCTTTTAAAATCTTTAGTTGCCTTTTAAATTAAAATAAAGACAAGAATAGAAGATATTTCAGACAACTATTGGCTAGCCATTTCTTATACTGCCTATATTCTTGTATATTTTACATAAACAAATAAGAATTAAATCTAGATTGCAACGTCCAAAGCATGCTCTACCTCAGTACAGTGTCCCATAACTCCCAACTTTTTTAGATGGGAATGAGGGACAACTATTAGTAAAAAATATTTAGGCATAAGACACGCCCCCTGCCATGCCCACTTAAAGGAGAATTAACAAACAAAAAAAACTTAAACGCACAAGTACTTTTTTTCTTTTCACTACTATTCCTTTATACCGGCTTTTGAAATTTACAAATGCAACAATTTAGAAATTGGATGACAGGTTTAGCACTGGGAAACAGTTTTTGAAAGTTAAAAAGTGCATTTTATATACAACTATTAGGGATGAGCCGAACACCCCCCAGTTCGGTTCCCACCAGAACTTGCGAACGGACCGATAGTTCGCGCGAACTTTCAAATTCCGTTAAAGTCTATGGGACTCAAACGTGAGAAATCAAAAGTGCGAATTTTAAAGGCTAATATGCAAGTTATTGTCCTAAAAAGGGTTTGGGGACCTGGATCCTGCCCCAGGGTACATGTATTAATGCAAAAAAAAGTTTTAAAAACGGCCATTTTTTAGGAGCAGGGATTTTAATGATGCTTAAAGTGAAAAAATAAAAGTGAAATATTCCTTTAAATATCATGCCTGGGGGTGTCTATAGTATGCCTGTAAAGTGGCAAGTGTTTCCCGTGTTTAGAACTGTCCCTGCGCAAAATTACATTTCTAAAGGAATAAAAGTCATTTAAAACGGCTTGCAGCAATAATGTAATGTCTGGTCCCGGCAATATGGATGAATATCAATGAGAAAAATGGCATGGGTACCCCCCCCCCCAGCCCATTACCAGCCCCTTTGGGTCTTGTATGGATAATGGATATTAAGGGGAACCCCGCACCCAAATTACAAAAAGGAAAGGCGTGGGGCCCCCAGGCCCTATATACTCTGAACAGAAGTATACGGGCGGTCCAAACAAGACAAGGACTGTAGGTTTGTTCTTAAGTAGAATCTGTTTGTAATTTTGAACTGGTACATTTTTAAAGTGTAGCTCCAGCCAAAAAATCTATTTTTAAGCTTTTTGGAAAACATAGGGAAGGGTTATCACCCCTGTAACCTTTGTTTTGCTGTCTGTGCACCTGTTCAGATTCAAGATTTCACCTCACTTTCTGTCCCAGTGACAATTGGATTTCGAAAATTTGGGGTTTTTAGTGAAACAAGGAACTCTTACAGGAGAGAATTTCCCTTCCTAGGGGTAGATTTCCTCTCACTTCCTGTTGTCTCCTTCTGTTTGAAAGTAGGAGTCATTTGTAAGTTGGCTGTTTGAAAGTAGGGGCCTGCCCTATATACTCTGCAGAAATTTGGGCCTTAGGTGTTGGTGTTGCCACAACACTGTAAGCCCTCACAGTTACTTTTGGTGGACGCAGGAACAGGCCCTGCTGTGAAATATTAGATTAAGAATTGTAATTACATGCCCCTGTTGAACAGGGTCGGAAAAATTGGGCCTGTAAACCCTCATAGTTACTCTTGGTGGGCGCAGGAATGGGCCCTGCTGTGAAATATTAGATCAAGAATAGGGATGAGCCGAACACCCCCCTGTTCGGTTCGCACCAGAACATGCGAACAGGCAAAAAATTTGTTCGAACACGCGAACACCGTTAAAGTCTATGGGACACGGACATGAATAATCAAAAGTGCTAATTTTAAAGGCTTATATGCAAGTTATTGTCATAAAAAGTGTTTGAAATATTAGATCAAGAATAGGGATGAGCCAAACACCCCCCTGTTCGGTTCGCACCAGAACATGCGAACAGGCAAAAAATTTCTTCGAACACGCGAACACCGTTAAAGTCTATGGGACACTGACATGAATAATCAAAAGTGCTAATTTTAAAGGCTTATATGCAAGTTATTGTCATAAAAAGTGTTTGGGGACCTGGGTCCTGCCCCAGGGGACATGGATCAATGCAAAAAAAAGTTTTAAAAACTGCCTTTTTTTGGGAGCAGTGATTTTAATAATGCTTAAAGTGAAACAATAGAAGTGTAATATTCCTTTAAACTTCGTACCTGGGGGGTGTCTATAGTATGCCTGTAAAGGGGTGCATGTTTCCCGTGTTTAGAACAGTCTGACAGCAAAATGACATTTCAAAGAAAAAAAGTCATTTAAAACTACTCGCGGCTACCTTCCATCATGGTGGATGTGGAGCGGCCCGAGAAGAAGAAGGGAAGAAGACGCCGCGGAGGAAGATGCCGGACGAGAACACCGAAGGAAGAACCAGAAGAACCAGAAGAAGAAGAAGAAGATGGAGGAAGAAACCAAAAGAAGATAGAAGAAAGAACATAGAAGATAGAAGAAAGAAGAAGCATTTAAATAAAGGAATTGTCAAAAACTGTCTCGTCATTTTTAACATTTTTGACACTTTTTTGTGAAATGGTAGGGGTACTTTTGTACCCCTTTACCATTTCACACAGGGGGGAGGGCCAGGATCTGGGGGTCCCCTTGTTAAAGGAGGCTTCCAGATTCCGATAAGCCCCCAGACCCCCACAACCACCGGGCAAGGGTTGTGGGGATGAGGCCCTTGTCCTCATCAACATGGAGACAAGGTGTTTTGGGGAGCTACCCCAAAGCACCCTCCCAATGTTGAGGGCATGTGGCCTGGTACGGTTCAGGAGGGGGGCACTCTCTCGTCCCCCCTCTTTTCCTGCAGCCTGCCAGGTTGCGTGCTCGAATAAGGGTATGGATTTTTGGGGGACCCCACAACATTTTTTTTTTATTTTGGTGTGGGGTTCCCCTTAAAATTCATACCAGACCTGAAGGGTCTGGTATAGATTTTGAGGGGGGCCCCACACCATTTTTTTTTTAAATTTTGGCCAAGGTTCCCCTTAATATCCATACCAGACCTGAAGGGCCTGGTATGGAATTTAGGGGGACCCCCCACATCATTTTTTTTTTAAATTTTGGTTCGGGGTTCCCCTGTGGAGAATTCCCATGCTGTTTTTATCAATGAACTTTTATGTGTATTGTTGGACCGGCAATTCATTAATAGCCGCGAGTAGTTTTAAATGACTTTTTTTCCTTTGAAATGTCATTTTGCTGTCAGACTGTTCTAAACTCGGGAAACATGTGCCCATTTACAGGCATACTATAGACACTCCCCAGGTACGAAATTTAAAGGAATATTACACTTTTATTGTTTCACTTTAAGCATTATTAAAATCACTGCTCCCGAAAAAACGGCCGTTTTTAAAACTTTTTTTTGCATTGATCCATGTCCCCTGGGGCAGGACCCAGGTCCCCAAACACTTTTTATGAAAATACCATGCATATAAGCCTTTAAAATTAGCACTTTTGATTTCTCCCATAGACTTTTAAAGGGTGTTCCACGGCTTTTGAATTTGCCGCGAACACCCCAAATTGTTCGCTGTTCGGCGAACTGGCGAACAGCCGATGTTCGAGTCGAACATGAGTTTGACTCAAACTCGAAGCTCATCCCTAATCAAGAATTGTTAAACAGGGGCTGAAAAATTGGACCTTAGGCACTGGTGCTGGTGCCACAACACTGCAACCCCTCACAGATACTCTAGTTGGAGTGCAGGAATGAGCCCTGCTGCAAAGTATTGCATCAAAAATTGTAATTACACGCCCCTGTTAAACAGGGGCAGAAAAATTGGGCTCAGAACCAAAAATGTTCTTACAAGCTATTAGCATGAAAATTGAGGAGGAAGAGGATAGTCACTCAGCATAACAGGATAGTTACTCAGCATCAGCATAGGCAGTTTTGAAGGGATCTCACATTAAAAACATAAACATAAAAATGATTTGGTTACATCAGCATCAGGTGCTTGGTAGCTGGTGATCCAAGACTAATTCATTTTTATGAACGTCAGCCAATTGACCAATTCGGAGGACTCTGTGATCAGTTACAAAGCCTCCAGCAGCACTGAATGTGCGTTCTGAAAGAACGCTGGATGCAGGACAGGCCAGTAGCTCAATTGCATACTGTGCAAGCTCTGGCCAGTGATCCATCCTCAAGTCTCAGTAACCCAGAGGATTTTCGGTGGGAAAGGTGTCCAAGTCTGATCTTGCCCCTAGGTAATCCTGCACCATGTAAATCAGACGCTGGTAATGGTTGCTGGGACCGATCATACCTTGGGGCTGCAGACTAAAAAATTGTCTGAACGCATTGGTCAGGCGGCCACCTTCACCACCGCTCCTTCTGTGACTGACCGAAGCCGCAGAAACACGTTGACCAGGAATTTGTAACCTCCCAGGCACAAACCTTTCTGCAAGGCCTCCAGAAGAGGTTTCATCCTCTGCTCCCTCTGCGACGGCAAGATAAGGTCCGCAAACAGGAGGTTATAACAGGGGTCATAGTACCTGTGTAGTGTGAGTACCTGAGTGCTGTCTGAGTAGTGTGTGTGGATCGTTAGTACTTGTGTATTGTGTACTGTATACTTGAGTATTGCGAGTGCACGTAGGTCTGCGACTGTTCTGCGATTGTACGTAGGTCTGTGAGTACCTGTGTATTGTCATGTTGTGTACCTGTGTATTGTCTTGAGTATTAGTGCCAGGAAGCTAGCTCTTAGGTAATTGGGACAGGATAAAATCCCCAATCCTCACTAAATTTAATAGGTACGATGCCCGTCGGGTGTGGAGAGGTGACTCTTTGTACATCTTGCTGCATGTATGCGTTCCTTGATCATCCGATCGAGGGCGAATACTGCTGTGCAAAATGTAAGCACATTGTTTCCCTGGAAGCCCAGGTTCTGAATCTGGGGAAGCAACTGTCAGCACTGAGAAGTCCCTCCATACTAAAGGAGAGCCAGGAACGTACATGGCAGGTGCCGGCAGGGGCCAGCACAGAGGCGGGTGGAGACAAAGAGGTGCAGGCACTAGCAAAGAGTAGATGGGTGACAGTCAGGAGGGGTAGAGGGGGAAGTGCCAGGGAGGCCGATCCAGGATTGGAGCATCCCAATAAGTACGCTCCATTGAGTGACATTGGTGAAACCAGTCAGGGACCAGCACTGCTGGAGCTGAGGGACTCTCCTAGCTGCCGGGGGAAGAACTCCTCCAGTGAGAGTGGGGGGGCAGCAAAGGGAAAGGAAAGACAGATTCTGGTGGTAGGGGACTCAATTCTTAAAAGGACAGAGAGGGCAATCTGTAACCAAGACCTGAAGCGCCGAACAGTATGTTGTCTACCGGGCACTCGGGTTCGGCACATCACGGATCTTGTGGACAGATTACTGGGAGGGGCTTGGGAAGACCCGGCTGTCATGGTGCACGTTGGCACCAATGACAAAGTCAGAGGCAGATGGAGTGTCCTAAAGAACTATTTTAGGGACTTAGGAGCTAAATTGAGGAAAAGGTCCTCCAAGGTAATATTCTCAGGAATACTACTGGTACATTGAGCCACACCAGAAAGGCAGAGGGAGATTAGGGAAGTAAACAAGTGGCTGAAGAGCTGGTGTAGTAAGGAGGGGTTTGGGTTCCTGGAGGACTGGGCCGACTTCTCAGTCGGTAACCGGTACTATAGAAGGGACGGACTGCACCTAAATGAGGAGGGTGCAGATCTGCTGGGAATGAAGATGGCCAAAAAGTTAGAGGGGTTTTTAAACTAGGCGATGGGGGGAGGGTCCAGAGGCAGAGATAGCCAGTGCGGAAGATATTCCAGAGGGTAGTATTGGGGGCATTAGTGGTAGGTTAACCAAAGCACAAAAACACAAGGTGAGTATAGTAGCAAGTCCTAGTTGCAATCTCAAAACACCCAATACGAGGATAATATCTGGTCTAAACTATGTGGCATGTTTACCAATGCCAGGAGCATTGCGGACAAGATGGGTGAACTAGAGATACTGTTGTACGAGGAGGATTTGGATTTTGTGGGAATTTCAGAGACCTGGTTCAACAGCTCTCATGATTGGCTGGCAAACATTCAAGGGTATACCCTATACCGCAAGGATAGAGAGGGTAAAAAAGGGGGAGGGGTATGCCTATATATAAAGAATAATGTACAAGTAAATGTCAGAGATGACATCCCTGAGGGAGCTAGGGAGGAGGTGGAATCCTTATGGGTAGAGCTCCAAAGGGATGAAGCTAGGGGGAAAATAATACTGGGAGTATGCTATAGGCCCCCTAACCTGAGGGAGGAAGTGGAGACAGATCTCCTATCGCAAATTGGATTAGCAGCAAGGATGGGAAGTGTTATCATAATGGGGGATTTTAATTATCCAGACATAGACTGGGCGGAGGGAACCACGCATTCATTTAAGGCTCGCCAGTTCCTTAATGTCTTGCAGGACAATTTTATGGGTCACATGGTAGATGCACCAACTAGAAATAAAACATTACTGGATCTACTGATTACCAACAATACAGACCTGATCACGGATGTGGAAATACGGGGCAATTTAGGTAACAGATGATCACAGGTCAATTAGTTTCAGAATAAATCACACAAATAGGAAACATAAAGGGAATACAAAGACACTGAATTTCAAAAGAGCCAACTTCCCTAAACTACAAACCTTGCTAAAAGGCATAAATTGGGATAAAATATTAGGAACAAAGAATATGGAGGAGAGATGGGTTTGCTTTAAGAGCATATTAAATAAGGGCATTAGCCAATGTATCCCATTGGGTAATAAATTTAAAAGAGCGAACAAAAGTCCTGGATGGCTTAACTCCAATGTAAAAATGCATATAAAAGCAAAGGAGAAGGCCTTCAAAAAATACAAGGATGAGGGATCATCCTCAGCATTCAGACTTTATAAAGAATGCAACAAGAAATGTAAGGATGCAATTAGGACAGCTAAGATAGAACATGAAAGACACATAGCGGAGGAGAGCAAAAAAAAATCCCAAGAAATTCTTTAAGTATGTAAACAGTAAAAAAGGGAGGACAGTCCATATTGGCCCCATAAAGAATGCGGAAGGACATCTGGTTACAAAGGATGGGGAGATGGCGAAGGTATTGAATTTATTCTTCTCCTCAGTCTTCACGAGTGAATCGGGGGGCTTCAGTAACCAAAACTGCAGTGTTTATCCTCATGACACAACACAGGAAGCACATCCATGGTTAACAGAGGACAGAATTAAAATTAGACTTGAGAAACTTAACATTATTAAATCACCGGGACCAGATGGCTTGCATCCGAGGGTACTTAGGGGAACTCAGTCAAGTGATTGCCAGACCGTTGTTCCTAATTTTTACAGATAGTCTACTGACTGGAATGGTACCAGCTGATTGGAGAAAAGCCAATGTAGCACCAATATTTAAAAAGGGCCCAAAATACATCCCTGGGAATTACAGACCAGTTAGCCTAACATCAATAGTATGTAAACTCTTGGAGGGGATGATAAGGGACTATATACAAGATTTTAGTAATAAGAACGGTATCATTAGCAGTAATCAGCATGGATTCATGAAGATTCGTTCTTGCCAAACCAATCTATTTACCTTCTATGAGGAGGTGAGTTGCCATCTAGATAAAGGAAGGCCCGTAGACTTGATGTATCTGGATTTTGCAAAACCATTTGACACAGTTCCCCATAAACGTTTACTGTACAAAATAAGGTCCATTGGCATGGACCATAGGGTGAGTACATGGATTGAAAACTGGCTACAAGGGCGAGTTCAGAGGGTGGTGATAAATGGGGAGTACTCAGAATGGTCAGGGGTGGGTAGTGGGGTTGCCCAGGGTTCTGTGCTGGGACCAATCCTATTTAATTTGTTCATAAACGATCTGGAGGATGGGATAAACAGTTCAATCTCTGTATTTGCAGACGATACTAAGCTAAGCAGGGCAATAACTTCTCCGCAGGATGTGGAAACCTTGCAAAAAGACCTGAACAAATTAATGGGGTGGGCAACTACATGGCAAATGAGGTTCAATGTAAAAAAATGTAAAATAATGCATTTGGGTGGCAAAAATATGAATGCAATCTATACACTGGGAGGAGAACCTCTGGGGGAATCCAGGATGGAAAAGTACCTGGGGGTCCTAGTAGATGATAGGCTCAGCAATGGCATGCAATGCCAAGCTGCTGCTAACAAATCAAACAGAATATTGGCATGCATTAAAAGGGGGATCAACTCCGGAGAGAAAATGATAATTCTCCCACTCTACAAGGCCCTGGTCTGGCAGCACCTGGAGTATGCTGTCCAGTTCTGGGCACCAGTCCTCAGGAAGGATGTACTGGAAATGGAGCGAGTACAAAGAAGGGCAACAAAGCTAATAAAGGGTCTGGAGGATCTTAGTTATGAGGAAAGGTTGCGACCACTGAACTTATTCTCTCTGGAGAAGAGATGCTTGAGAGGGGATATGATTTCAATTTACAAATACCGTACTGGTGACCCCACAATAGGGATAAAACTTTTTCGCAGAAGAGAGTTTAACAAGACTCGTGGCCACTCATTAAAATTAGAAGAAAAGAGGTTTAACCTTAAACTACGTAGAGGGTTCTTTACTGTACGAGCGGCAAGGATGTGGAATTCCCTTCCACAGGCGGTGGTCTCAGCGGGGAGCATTGATAGCTTCAAGAAACTATTAGATAAGCACCTGAATGACCGCAACATACAGGGATATATAATGTAATACTGACACATATTCACACACATAGGTTGGACTTGATGGACTTGTGTCTTTTTTCAACCTCACCTACTATGTAACTATATGTAACTATGTAACTATGTAACCTTACCCTTGTAATGTGGATCAAGGAGGGTTGCCAGCCAGTAATGATCCCTCTCCTTGATACCATGAATATGAGGTTCCTTCGGCAGGCTTTGCAGGGTCAGGGAGGCCATGCAGCGTAGGTTTGCTGAGGCATTCGGTCCGGTGTCCTCTGGGTCACTAAGGACGACATGATCCGCAGCCACCTCCCCCCAGCCACGTACAAGTCCATGGGTTTCTTGGGACTGTAAATGATCCCTTGAAGACTGCTGATGATACTGAGTGCTAGGTTCCACCTCCATGCTGACACAATCCTCCTCCTGCATGTCCTCTTCCTTTGTGATCGGCGGGCACGCAGGAACACTGTCTGGATATTGGGGGCCTTGAGAGGTAAGGAAGTCCTTCTCTTCCTCCCTCTGTTCTGCCTCAAGTGCCCTGTCCATTATTCCACGCAGCGTGTGCTCCAACAGGTGGACAATGGGGACAGTGTCACTGATGCATACACTGTCACTGCTCACCATCCTCGTCTCCTCCTCAAATGATGACAGGACAGTGCATGCATCCCTGATCATGACCCACTGGCGTGTGGAAAAAAAACAAGCTCCCTGTCCTGGTATTATAGCCGCGCAGGTACTCATTGATGGCCCTCTGCTGCGTGTTCAGCCACTGCAGCATGGCCAACGTTGAGTTCCACCTGGTGGGCATGTCACAGATTAGGCGGTTCTTGGGCAGGTTAAATTCCTTTTGGAGGTCAGCCAGCCAAGCACTGGCATTATATGACCGGCGGAAATGCACACAGACTTTCCTGGCCTGCCTCAGGACATCCTGTAAGCCCGGGTACCTGCCCAAGAACCACTGCACCACCAAGTTAAGGACGTGAGCAAAACAGGGCACATGGGTCAGGTGTCCCTGTCGGAGGGCATTGAGGAGGTTGGTGCCATTGTCGCAAACCAACATTCCTTGCTTAAGCTGGCGGGGCATCAACCACCTCTGAACCTGCCCCTGCAGAGCTGACAGAATCTCTGCCTCAGTGTGGCTCCTGTCCCCCAAGCACACCAGCTCAAGCACCGCATGGCATATTTTTGCCTGCGTACTTGTGTAGCCCCTTGAACGCCTACGGAGCACCGCTGGTTTTGAGGACAAATCAGCACAGGAAGAGGCCATGGAGGAATAAGAAGAGGAGGGGGTGGAGGACAGAGGTGTGTCAGAATCACCACTAGTAGCATTTTGGAGGCGTGGTGGCGGAACAACCTCCAACACTACTGCACCCTGTCCTGCATCCTTCCCAGCTGCCAGTAGAGTCACCCAGTGGGCCGTGAAAGATAGGTAACGTCCCTGTCCATGCTTGCTGGACCATGAGTCAGTGGTAATATGCACCTTACCGCTAACCACCCTGTCCAGCGAGGCCAAGACATTGCCTTCCACATGCCGGTAGAGAGCTGGAATCGCCTTCCATGAAAAAAAGTGGCGTTTGGGAACCTGCCACTGAGGAACTGTACATTCCACAAACTCACGGAAGGGGGCAGAGTCTACCAACTGAAAAGGCAGCAGTTGAAGTGCTATCAATCAACCGCTGGGCATGTGGATGGCTGGGAGCAAACTTGTTTCGGTGGGGCAGCAGCTGGGGCAGGGGAATTTGCCTGGTACAATCGGACGTTGGTGTACCGATAGCAGATTGCCCGCATGTACTTGGCAGTGAAACACCTAATTCTACACCTTCATTCCTCTCAGTGCAGATTTCTGAGAGGACTGAAGGCATAGTGGGGTTGGAGATCCCAGCTGATGAGGAGCAAGGAGAGGACGGATTTGTTCTTTGGTGTGGGTCTTTTATGTATGCTTGCCAACGGACTGCATGGCAGGTCGAAATATGTCTGGTCAAGCGTGTGGTGCCCAAGCGGCTGCTGTTTTGGCCACGTGAGATACGCTTCAGACATATGTTGCAAATAGCAATGGTGCGATCTGCTGCACATGTCTCAAAAAAGGCCCACACCAAAGAACTTTTGGAATAACGCGCAGAGACAGCAGTGCCCTGCACATGCAGAGCTCTGCGGTGTGATGCAGTTGGTTGGCTGCCCTTAACCTGGCCCCTGGAGGACATCCTGCCTCGTTGGCGATGTGCCTCCTCCTCCTTCTCCTCCTCTCTCCTATCAGATACCCATGTAGAGTCAGTGACCTTATCATCCCCTCCCTCCTCATCACTGGAGCAAACCTGGCAGTATGCTGCAGCTGGGGGAACATGACTGCCAGTTTGCTGTCCTTCTTGGGCACCCCTTCTCTCTCTGGGCTCACGTAACTGCCTTCCTCAAGCTGGGTACCATTATCGGAGCCCTCAAAATGCTGCACATCCTCCTGCAACATGTACCCAACACTGTGGTCAAACAGTTTGGGGGACTCCTCAGGACATGGTGGAGCTAGGGAAGGAGAGACTGATGCCTTTGAGCCGCTTTGGCAGCTGCTTTGGTAGACAAAGTACCCTGAGCCTGGGTGAGAGAGGATGAGGAGGATGAGGACGGCTTGGTCATCCACTCTACCAACTCTTCTGCATGTTGCGGCTCAGCACGGTCAGCTGCCGAAAAAAGGACAAGCGTGCCCCAAGGCCACGTGCTGATGAAGATGCACCGCGTCCAAGACCAGCACTGTTGCCTCTAGACACAGAGCCTGCTTGCCCTCTTTTATTGGCCTGTGTGTCTGCCTCTCCTTGTTGGCCTTCCAGACATACTGTGTTTGATATATTGGAATAGGTACACAAGGGATTGTCTGCAGTCAGCTTTAGCTACACACTGTGCCCAGTACACAGTACACTGAATTAATAAACTGCAGCTTAGCTCAATCAACTGCCAGCCTATATTATACGGAAGAGAACAGGGATGGTCTGCAGTCAGCTTTACATGCACACTGAGCCCAGTATATAGTACACTGACGTAATAAACTGCAGCTTAGCTCAATCAACTGCCAGCCTATATTATTAGGAAGAGAACAGGGATGGTCTGCAGTCAGCTTTACGTGCACACTGAGCCCAGTATATAGTACACTGACTAAATAAACTGCAGCTTTGCTCAATCAACTGCAAGTCTATATTATTAGGAAGAGAACATGGATGGTCTGCAGTCAGCTTTACATGCACACTGAGCCCAGTATATAGTACACTGACTAAATAAACTGCAGCTTAGCTCAATCAACTGCCAGCCTATATTATTAGGAAGAGAACAGGGATGGTCTGCAGTCAGCTTTACATGCACACTGAGCTCAGTATATAGTACACTGACTTAATAAACTGCAGCTTAGCTCAATCAACTGCCAGCCTATATTATTAGGAAGAGAACAGGGATGGTCTGAAGTCAGCTTTACGTGCACACTGAGCCAGGAATACAGTACACTGAGTTAATAAACTGCAGCTTAGCTCAATCAACTGCCAGCCTATATTATAAGGAAGAGAACAGGGATGGTCTGCAGTCAGCTTTACATGCACACTGAGCCCAGTATATAGTACACTGACCTAATAAACTGCAGCTTAGCTCAATCAACTGCAAGTCTATATTATTAGGAAGAGAACAGGGATGGTGTGCAGTCAGCTTTACGTGCACACTGAGCCCAGTATATAGTACACTGAATTAATAAACTGCAGTTTAGCTCAATCAACTGCCAGCCTATATTATAAGGAAGAGAACAGGGATGGTCTGCAGTCAGCTTTACGTGCACACTGAGCCCAGTATACAGTACACTGAGTTAATAAACTGCAGCTTAGCTCAATCAACTGCCAGCCTATATTATAAGGAAGAGAACAGGGATGGTCTGCAGTCAGCTTTACATGCACACTGAGCCCAGTATATAGTACACTGACCTAATAAACTGCAGCTTAGCTCAATCAACTGCCAGCCTATATTATTAGGAAGAGAACAGGGATGGTCTGAAGTCAGCTTTACGTGCACACTGAGCCCAGTATATAGTACACTGACTTAATAAACTGCAGCTTAGCTCAATCAACTGCCAGCCTATATTACTAGCAAGAGAACAGGGATGGTCTGCAGTCAGCTTTACGTGCACAATGAGCCCAGTATATAGTACACTGACTTAATAAACTGCAGCTTAGCTCAATCAACTGCCAGCCGATATTATTAGGAAGAGAACATGGATGGTCTGCAGTCAGCATTACGTGTACACTGAGCCCAGTATATAGTACACTGAATTAATAAACAGCAGTTTAGCTCAATCAACTGCCAGCCTATTTTATAAGGAAGAGAACAGGGATGGTCTGCAGTCAGCTTCACGTGCACACTGAGCCCAGTATACAGTACACTGAGTTAATAAACTGCAGCTTAGCTCAATCAACTGCCAGCCTATATTATTAGGAAGAGAACAGGGATGGTCTGCAGTCAGCTTTACATGCACACTGAGCCCAGTGTACAGTACACTGACTTAATAAACTGCAGCTTAGCTCAATCAACTGCCAGCCTATATTATAAGGAAGAGAACAGGGATGGTCTGCAGTCAGCTTTACATGCACACTGAGCCCAGTATATAGTACACTGACTAAATAAACTGCAGCTTAGCTCAATCAACTGCCAGCCTATATTACTAGGAAGAGAACATGGATGGTCTGCAGTCAGCTTTACGTGCACACTGAGCCCATTATATAGTACACTGAATTAATAAACTGCAGTTTAGCTCAATCAACTGCCAGCCTATATTATAAGGAAGAGAACAGGGATGGTCTGCAGTCAGCTTTACGTGCACACTGAGCCCAGTATACAGTACACTGAGTTAATAAACTGCAGCTTAGCTCAATCAACTGCCAGCCTATATTATTAGGAAGAGAACAGGGATGGTCTGAAGTCAGCTTTACGTGCACACTGAGCCCAGTATATAGTACACTGACTTAATAAACTGCAGCTTAGCTCAATCAACTGCCAGCCTATATTACTAGGAAGAGAACAGGGATGGTCTGCAGTCGGCTTTACGTGCACAATGAGCCCAGTATATAGTACACTGACTTAATAAACTGCAGCTTAGCTCAATCAACTGCCAGCCGATATTATTAGGAAGAGAACATGGATGGTCTGCAGTCAGGTTTACGTGTACACTGAGCCCAGTATATAGTACACTGAATTAATAAACTGCAGTTTAGCTCAATCAACTGCCAGCCTATATTATAAGGAAGAGAACAGGGATGGTCTGCAGTCAGCTTCACGTGCACACTGAGCCCAGTATACAGTACACTGAGTTAATAAACTGCAGATTAGCTCAATCAACTGCCAGCCTATATTATAAGGAAGAGAACAGGGGTGGTCTGCAGTCAGCTTTACATGCACACTGAGCCCAGTGTACAGTACACTGACTTAATAAACTGCAGCTTAGCTCAATCAACTGCCAGCCTATATTATTAGGAAGAGAACAGGGATGGTCTGCAGTCAGCTTTACGTGCACACTGAACCCAGTATACAGTACACTGAGTTAATAAACTGCAGCTTAGCTCAATCAACTGCCAGCCTATATTATAAGGAAGAGAACAAGGATGGTCTGCAGTCAGCTTTACGTGCACAATGAGCCCAGTATATAGTACACTGACTTAATAAACTGCAGCTTAGCTCAATTAACTGCAAGTCTATATTATTAGGAAGAGAACAGGGATGGTCTGCAGTCACCTTTACGTGCACACTGAGCCCAGTATATAGTACACTGACTAAATAAACTGCAGTTTAGCTCAATCAACTGCCAGCCTATATTATAAGGAAGAGAACAGGGATGGTCTGCAGTCAGCTTTACGTGCACACTGAGCCCAGTATACAGTACACTGAGTTAATAAACTGCAGCTTAGCTCAATAAACTGCCAGCCTATATTATAAGGAAGAGAACAGGGATGGTCTGCAGTCAGCTTTACATGCACACTGAGCCCAGTATATAGTACACTGACCTAATAAACTGCAGCTTAGCTCAATCAACTGCCAGCCTATATTATTAGGAAGAGAACAGGGATGGTCTGAAGTCAGCTTTACGTGCACACTGAGCCCAGTATATAGTACACTGACTTAATAAACTGCAGCTTAGCTCAATCAACTGCCAGACTATATTACTAGGAAGAGAACAGGGATGGTCTGCAGTCAGCTTTACGTGCACAATGAGCCCAGTATATAGTACACTGACTTAATAAACTGCAGCTTAGCTCAATCAACTGCCAGCCGATATTATTAGGAAGAGAACATGGATGGTCTGCAGTCAGCTTTACGTGTACACTGAGCCCAGTATATAGTACACTGAATTAATAAACTGCAGTTTAGCTCAATCAACTGCCAGCCTATATTATAAGGAAGAGAACAGGGATGGTCTGCAGTCAGCTTCACGTGCACACTGAGCCCAGTATACAGTACACTGAGTTAATAAACTGCAGCTTAGCTCAATCAACTGCCAGCCTATATTATTAGGAAGAGAACAGGGATGGTCTGCAGTCAGCTTTACATGCACACTGAGCCCACTGTACAGTACACTGACTTAATAAACTGCAGCTTAGCTCAATCAACTGCCAGCCTATATTATAAGGAAGAGAACAGGGATGGTCTGCAGTCAGCTTTACATGCACACTGAGCCCAGTGTACAGTACACTGACTTAATAAACTGCAGCTTAGCTCAATCAACTGCCAGCCTATATTATTAGGAAGAGAACAGGGATGGTCTGCAGTCAGCTTTACGTGCACACTGAGCCCAGTATACAGTACACTGAGTTAATAAACTGCAGCTTAGCTCAATCAACTGCCAGCCTATATTATAAGGAAGAGAACAGCGATGGTCTGCAGTCAGCTTTACATGCACACTGAGCCCAGTATATAGTACACTGACCTAATAAACTGCAGCTTAGCTCAATCAACTGCCAGCCTATATTATTAGGAAGAGAACAGGGATGGTCTGCAGTCAGCTTTACGTGCACAATGAGCCCAGTATATAGTACACTGACTAAATAAACTGCAGCTTAGCTCAATCAACTGCCAGCCTATATTACTAGGAAGAGAACAGGGATGGTCTGCAGTCACCTTTACGTGCACACTGAGCCCAGTATATAGTACACTGACTAAATAAACTGCAGCTTAGCTCAATCAACTGCAAGTCTATATTATTAGGAAGAGAACAGGGATGGTTTGCAGTCAGCTTTACGTGCACACTGAGCCCAGTATATAGTACATGACTTAATAAACTGCAGCTTAGCTCAATCAACTGCCAGCCTATATTACTAGGAAGAGAACAGGGATGGTCTGCAGTCACCTTTACGTGCACACTGAGCCCAGTATATAGTACACTGACTAAATAAACTGCAGCTTAGCTCAATTAACTGCAAGTCTATATTATTAGGAAGAGAACAGGGATGGTCTGCAGTCACCTTTACGTGCACACTGAGCCCAGTATATAGTACACTGACTAAATAAACTGCAGTTTAGCTCAATCAACTGCCAGCCTATATTATAAGGAAGAGAACAGGGATGGTCTGCAGTCAGCTTTACGTGCACACTGAGCCCAGTATACAGTACACTGAGTTAATAAACTGCAGCTTAGCTCAATCAACTGCCAGCCTATATTATAAGGAAGAGAACAGGGATGGTCTGCAGTCAGCTTTACATGCACACTGAGCCCAGTATATAGTACACTGACCTAATAAACTGCAGCTTAGCTCAATCAACTGCCAGCCTATATTATTAGGAAGAGAACAGGGATGGTCTGCAGTCAGCTTTACATGCACACTGAGCCCAGTGTACAGTACACTGACTTAATAAACTGCAGCTTAGCTCAATCAACTGCCAGCCTATATTATTAGGAAGAGAACAGGGATGGTCTGCAGTCAGCTTTACGTGCACACTGAGCCCAGTATACAGTACACTGAGTTAATAAACTGCAGCTTAGCTCAATCAACTGCCAGCCTATATTATTAGGAAGAGAACAGGGATGGTCTGCAGTCAGCTTTACGTGCACAATGAGCCCAGTATATAGTACACTGACTAAATAAACTGCAGCTTAGCTCAATCAACTGCCAGCCTATATTACTAGGAAGAGAACAGGGATGGTCTGCAGTCACCTTTACGTGCACACTGAGCCCAGTATATAGTACACTGACTAAATAAAAAGCAGCTTAGCTCAATCAACTGCAAGTGTATATTATTAGGAAGAGAACAGGGATGGTTTGCAGTCAGCTTTACGTGCACACTGAGCCCAGTATATAGTACACTGAATTAATAAACTGCAGTTTAGCTCAATCAACTGCCAGCCTATATTATAAGGAAGAGAACAGGGATGGTCTGCAGTCAGCTTTACGTGCACACTGAGCCCAGTATACAGTACACTGAGTTAATAAACTGCAGCTTAGCTCAAACAACTGCCAGCCTATATTATAAGGAAGAGAACAGGGATGGTCTGCAGTCAGCTTTACATGCACACTGAGCCCAGTATATAGTACACTGACTTAATAAACTGTAGCTTAGCTCAATCATCTGCCAGCCTATATTACTAGGAAGAGAACAGGGATGGTCTGCAGTCAGCTTTACGTGCACACTGAGCCCAGTATATAGTACACTGACTTAATAAATTGCAGCTTAGCTCAATCAACTGCCAGCCTATATTATTAGGAAGAGAACATGGATGGTCTGCAGTCAGCTTTACGTGCACACTGAGCCTAGTATATAGTACACTGAATTAATAAACTGCAGTTTAGCTCAATCAACTGCCAGCCTATATTATAAGGAAGAGAACAGGGATGGTCTGCATTCAGCTTTACGTGCACACTGAGCCCAGTATATAGTACACTGAATTAATAAACTGCAGTTTAGCTCTATCAACTGCCAGCCTATATTATAAGGAAGAGAACAGGGATGGTCTGCAGTCTGCTTTACGTGCACACTGAGCCCAGTATACAGTACACTGAGTTAATAAACTGCAGCTTAGCTCAATCAACTGCCAGCCTATATTATAAGGAAGAGAACAGGGATGGTCTGCAGTCAGCTTTACATTCACACTGAGCCCAGTATATAGTACACTGACCTAATAAACTGGAGCTTAGCTCAATCAACTGCCAGCCTATATTATTAGGAAGAGAACAGGGATGGTCTGCAGTCAGCTTTACGTGCACAATGAGCCCAGTATATAGTACACTGACTTCATAAACTGCAGCTTAGCTCAATCAACTGCCAGCCTATATTACTAGGAAGAGAACAGGGATGGTCTGCAGTCACCTTTACGTGCACACTGAGCCCAGTATATAGTACACTGACTAAATAAACTGCAGCTTAGCTCAATCAACTGCAAGTCTATATTATTAGTAAGAGAACAGGGATGGTCTGCAGTCAGCTTTATGTGCGCATTGAGCCCAGTATATAGTACACTGAATTAATAAACTGCAGTTTAGCTCAATCAACTGCCAGCCTATATTATAAGGAAGAGAACAGGGATGGTCTGCAGTCAGCTTTACGTGCACACTGAGCCCAGTATACAGTACACTGAGTTAATAAACTGCAGCTTAGCTCAATCAACTGCCAGCCTATATTATAGGGAAGAGAACAGGATGGTCTGCAGTCAGCTTTACATGCACACTGAGCCCAGTATATAGTACACTGACTTAATAAACTGCTGCTTAGCTCAATCAACTGCCAGCCTATATTACTAGGAAGAAAACAGGGATGGTCTGCAGTCAGCTTTACGTGCACACTGAGCCCAGTATATAGTACACTGACTTAATAAACTGCAGCTTAGCTCAATCAACTGCCAGCCTATATTATTAGGAAGAGAACATGGATGGTCTGCAGTCAGCTTTACGTGCACACTGAGCCCAGTATATAGTACACTGAATTAATAAACTGCAGTTTAGCTCAATCAACTGCCAGCCTATATTATAAGGAAGAGAACAGGGATGGTCTGCAGTCAGCTTTACGTGCACACTGAGCCCAGTATATAGTACACTGAATTAATAAACTGCAGTTTAGCTCAATCAACTGCCAGCCTATATTATAAGGAAGAGAACAGGGATGGTCTGCAGTCAGCTTTACGTGCACACTGAGCCCAGTATACAGTACACTGAGTTAATAAACTGCAGCTTAGCTCAATCAACTGCCAGCCTATATTATAAGGAAGAGAACAGGGATGGTCTGCAGTCAGCTTTACATGCACACTGAGCCCAGTATATATTACACTGACCTAATAAACTGCAGCTTAGCTCAATCAACTGCCAGCCTATATTATTAGGAAGAGAACAGGGATGGTCTGAAGTCAGCTTTATGTGCACACTGAGCCCAGTATATAGTACACTGGCTTAATAAACGGCAGCTTAGCTCAATCAACTGCCAGCCTATATTATTAAGAAGAGAACAGGGATGGTCTGAAGTCAGCTTTACGTGCACACTGAGCCCTGTATATAGTACACTGACCTAATAAACTGCAGCTTAGCCCAATCAACTGCCAGCCTATATTATTAGGAAAAGAAAAGGGATGGTCTGCAGTCAGCTTTACGTGCACACTGAGCCCAGTATATAGTACACTGACTTAATAAACTGCAGCTTAGCTCAATCAACTGCCAGCCTATATTATTAGGAAGAGAACAGGGATGGTCTGCAGTCAGCTTTACATGCACACTGAGCTCAGTATACAGTACACTGACTTAATAAACTGCAGCTTAGCTCGATCAACTGCCAGCCTATATTATTAGGAAGAGAACATGGATGGTCTGCAGTCAGGTTTACGTGTACACTGAGCCCAGTATATAGTACACTGAATTAATAAACTGCAGTTTAGCTCAATCAACTGCCAGCCTATATTATAAGGAAGAGAACAGGGATGGTCTGCAGTCAGCTTCACGTGCACACTGAGCCCAGTATACAGTACACTGAGTTAATAAACTGCAGCTTAGCTCAATCAACTGCCAGCCTATATTATTAGGAAGAGAACAGGGATGGTCTGCAGTCAGCTTTACATGCACACTGAGCCCAGTGTACAGTACACTGACTTAATAAACTGCAGCTTAGCTCAATCAACTGCCAGCCTATATTATAAGGAAGAGAACAGGGATGGTCTGCAGTCAGCTTTACATGCACACTGAGCCCAGTGTACAGTACACTGACTTAATAAACTGCAGCTTAGCTCAATCAACTGCCAGCCTATATTATTAGGAAGAGAACAGGGATGGTCTGCAGTCAGCTTTACGTGCACACTGAGCCCAGTATACAGTACACTGAGTTAATAAACTGCAGCTTAGCTCAATCAACTGCCAGCCTATATTATAAGGAAGAGAACAGGGATGGTCTGCAGTCAGCTTTACGTGCACAATGAGCCCAGTATATAGTACACTGACTTAATAAACTGCAGCTTAGCTCAATCAACTGCCAGCCTATTTTATAAGGAAGAGAACAGGGATGGTCTGCAGTCAGCTTCACGTGCACACTGAGCCCAGTATACAGTACACTGAGTTAATAAACTGCAGCTTAGCTCAATCAACTGCCAGCCTATATTATTAGGAAGAGAACAGGGATGGTCTGCAGTCAGCTTTACATGCACACTGAGCCCAGTGTACAGTACACTGACTTAATAAACTGCAGCTTAGCTCAATCAACTGCCAGCCTATATTATAAGGAAGAGAACAGGGATGGTCTGCAGTCAGCTTTACATGCACACTGAGCCCAGTATATAGTACACTGACCTAATAAACTGCAGCTTAGCTCAATCAACTGCCAGCCTATATTATTAGGAAGAGAACAGGGATGGTCTGAAGTCAGCTTTCCGTGCACACTGAGCCCAGTATATAGTACACTGACTTAATAAACTGCAGCTTAGCTCAATCAACTGCCAGCCTATATTACTAGGAAGAGAACAGGGATGGTCTGCAGTCAGCTTTACGTGCACAATGAGCCCAGTATATAGTACACTGACTTAATAAACTGCAGCTTAGCTCAATCAACTGCCAGCCGATATTATTAGGAAGAGAACATGGATGGTCTGCAGTCAGCTTTACGTGTACACTGAGCCCAGTATATAGTACACTGAATTAATAAACTGCAGTTTAGCTCAATCAACTGCCAGCCTATATTATAAGGAAGAGAACAGGGATGGTCTGCAGTCAGCTTCACGTGCACACTGAGCCCAGTATACAGTACACTGAGTTAATAAACTGCAGCTTAGCTCAATCAACTGCCAGCCTATATTATTAGGAAGAGAACAGGGATGGTCTGCAGTCAGCTTTACATGCACACTGAGCCCAGTGTACAGTACACTGACTTAATAAACTGCAGCTTAGCTCAATCAACTGCCAGCCTATATTATAAGGAAGAGAACAGGGATGGTCTGCAGTCAGCTTTACATGCACACTGAGCCCAGTGTACAGTACACTGACTTAATAAACTGCAGCTTAGCTCAATCAACTGCCAGCCTATATTATTAGGAAGAGAACAGGGATGGTCTGCAGTCAGCTTTACGTGCACACTGAGCCCAGTATACAGTACACTGAGTTAATAAACTGCAGCTTAGCTCAATCAACTGCCAGCCTATATTATAAGGAAGAGAACAGCGATGGTCTGCAGTCAGCTTTACATGCACACTGAGCCCAGTATATAGTACACTGACCTAATAAACTGCAGCTTAGCTCAATCAACTGCCAGCCTATATTATTAGGAAGAGAACAGGGATGGTCTGCAGTCAGCTTTACGTGCACAATGAGCCCAGTATATAGTACACTGACTAAATAAACTGCAGCTTAGCTCAATCAACTGCCAGCCTATATTACTAGGAAGAGAACAGGGATGGTCTGCAGTCACCTTTACGTGCACACTGAGCCCAGTATATAGTACACTGACTAAATAAACTGCAGTTTAGCTCAATCAACTGCCAGCCTATATTATAAGGAAGAGAACAGGGATGGTCTGCAGTCAGCTTTACGTGCACACTGAGCCCAGTATACAGTACACTGAGTTAATAAACTGCAGCTTAGCTCAATCAACTGCCAGCCTATATTATAAGGAAGAGAACAGGGATGGTCTGCAGTCAGCTTTACATGCACACTGAGCCCAGTATATAGTACACTGACCTAATAAACTGCAGCTTAGCTCAATCAACTGCCAGCCTATATTATTAGGAAGAGAACAGGGATGGTCTGAAGTCAGCTTTACGTGCACACTGAGCCCAGTATATAGTACACTGACTTAATAAACTGCAGCTTAGCTCAATCAACTGCCAGACTATATTACTAGGAAGAGAACAGGGATGGTCTGCAGTCAGCTTTACGTGCACAATGAGCCCAGTATATAGTACACTGACTTAATAAACTGCAGCTTAGCTCAATCAACTGCCAGCCGATATTATTAGGAAGAGAACATGGATGGTCTGCAGTCAGCTTTACGTGTACACTGAGCCCAGTATATAGTACACTGAATTAATAAACTGCAGTTTAGCTCAATCAACTGCCAGCCTATATTATAAGGAAGAGAACAGGGATGGTCTGCAGTCAGCTTCACGTGCACACTGAGCCCAGTATACAGTACACTGAGTTAATAAACTGCAGCTTAGCTCAATCAACTGCCAGCCTATATTATTAGGAAGAGAACAGGGATGGTCTGCAGTCAGCTTTACATGCACACTGAGCCCAGTGTACAGTACACTGACTTAATAAACTGCAGCTTAGCTCAATCAACTGCCAGCCTATATTATAAGGAAGAGAACAGGGATGGTCTGCAGTCAGCTTTACATGCACACTGAGCCCAGTGTACAGTACACTGACTTAATAAACTGCAGCTTAGCTCAATCAACTGCCAGCCTATATTATTAGGAAGAGAACAGGGATGGTCTGCAGTCAGCTTTACGTGCACACTGAGCCCAGTATACAGTACACTGAGTTAATAAACTGCAGCTTAGCTCAATCAACTGCCAGCCTATATTATTAGGAAGAGAACAGGGATGGTCTGCAGTCAGCTTTACGTGCACAATGAGCCCAGTATATAGTACACTGACTAAATAAACTGCAGCTTAGCTCAATCAACTGCCAGCCTATATTACTAGGAAGAGAACAGGGATGGTCTGCAGTCACCTTTACGTGCACACTGAGCCCAGTATATAGTACACTGACTAAATAAAAAGCAGCTTAGCTCAATCAACTGCAAGTGTATATTATTAGGAAGAGAACAGGGATGGTTTGCAGTCAGCTTTACGTGCACACTGAGCCCAGTATATAGTACACTGAATTAATAAACTGCAGTTTAGCTCAATCAACTGCCAGCCTATATTATAAGGAAGAGAACAGGGATGGTCTGCAGTCAGCTTTACGTGCACACTGAGCCCAGTATACAGTACACTGAGTTAATAAACTGCAGCTTAGCTCAAACAACTGCCAGCCTATATTATAAGGAAGAGAACAGGGATGGTCTGCAGTCAGCTTTACATGCACACTGAGCCCAGTATATAGTACACTGACTTAATAAACTGTAGCTTAGCTCAATCATCTGCCAGCCTATATTACTAGGAAGAGAACAGGGATGGTCTGCAGTCAGCTTTACGTGCACACTGAGCCCAGTATATAGTACACTGACTTAATAAATTGCAGCTTAGCTCAATCAACTGCCAGCCTATATTATTAGGAAGAGAACATGGATGGTCTGCAGTCAGCTTTACGTGCACACTGAGCCTAGTATATAGTACACTGAATTAATAAACTGCAGTTTAGCTCAATCAACTGCCAGCCTATATTATAAGGAAGAGAACAGGGATGGTCTGCATTCAGCTTTACGTGCACACTGAGCCCAGTATATAGTACACTGAATTAATAAACTGCAGTTTAGCTCTATCAACTGCCAGCCTATATTATAAGGAAGAGAACAGGGATGGTCTGCAGTCTGCTTTACGTGCACACTGAGCCCAGTATACAGTACACTGAGTTAATAAACTGCAGCTTAGCTCAATCAACTGCCAGCCTATATTATAAGGAAGAGAACAGGGATGGTCTGCAGTCAGCTTTACATTCACACTGAGCCCAGTATATAGTACACTGACCTAATAAACTGGAGCTTAGCTCAATCAACTGCCAGCCTATATTATTAGGAAGAGAACAGGGATGGTCTGCAGTCAGCTTTACGTGCACAATGAGCCCAGTATATAGTACACTGACTTCATAAACTGCAGCTTAGCTCAATCAACTGCCAGCCTATATTACTAGGAAGAGAACAGGGATGGTCTGCAGTCACCTTTACGTGCACACTGAGCCCAGTATATAGTACACTGACTAAATAAACTGCAGCTTAGCTCAATCAACTGCAAGTCTATATTATTAGTAAGAGAACAGGGATGGTCTGCAGTCAGCTTTATGTGCGCATTGAGCCCAGTATATAGTACACTGAATTAATAAACTGCAGTTTAGCTCAATCAACTGCCAGCCTATATTATAAGGAAGAGAACAGGGATGGTCTGCAGTCAGCTTTACGTGCACACTGAGCCCAGTATACAGTACACTGAGTTAATAAACTGCAGCTTAGCTCAATCAACTGCCAGCCTATATTATAGGGAAGAGAACAGGATGGTCTGCAGTCAGCTTTACATGCACACTGAGCCCAGTATATAGTACACTGACTTAATAAACTGCTGCTTAGCTCAATCAACTGCCAGCCTATATTACTAGGAAGAAAACAGGGATGGTCTGCAGTCAGCTTTACGTGCACACTGAGCCCAGTATATAGTACACTGACTTAATAAACTGCAGCTTAGCTCAATCAACTGCCAGCCTATATTATTAGGAAGAGAACATGGATGGTCTGCAGTCAGCTTTACGTGCACACTGAGCCCAGTATATAGTACACTGAATTAATAAACTGCAGTTTAGCTCAATCAACTGCCAGCCTATATTATAAGGAAGAGAACAGGGATGGTCTGCAGTCAGCTTTACGTGCACACTGAGCCCAGTATATAGTACACTGAATTAATAAACTGCAGTTTAGCTCAATCAACTGCCAGCCTATATTATAAGGAAGAGAACAGGGATGGTCTGCAGTCAGCTTTACGTGCACACTGAGCCCAGTATACAGTACACTGAGTTAATAAACTGCAGCTTAGCTCAATCAACTGCCAGCCTATATTATAAGGAAGAGAACAGGGATGGTCTGCAGTCAGCTTTACATGCACACTGAGCCCAGTATATATTACACTGACCTAATAAACTGCAGCTTAGCTCAATCAACTGCCAGCCTATATTATTAGGAAGAGAACAGGGATGGTCTGAAGTCAGCTTTATGTGCACACTGAGCCCAGTATATAGTACACTGGCTTAATAAACGGCAGCTTAGCTCAATCAACTGCCAGCCTATATTATTAAGAAGAGAACAGGGATGGTCTGAAGTCAGCTTTACGTGCACACTGAGCCCTGTATATAGTACACTGACCTAATAAACTGCAGCTTAGCCCAATCAACTGCCAGCCTATATTATTAGGAAAAGAAAAGGGATGGTCTGCAGTCAGCTTTACGTGCACACTGAGCCCAGTATATAGTACACTGACTTAATAAACTGCAGCTTAGCTCAATCAACTGCCAGCCTATATTATTAGGAAGAGAACAGGGATGGTCTGCAGTCAGCTTTACATGCACACTGAGCTCAGTATACAGTACACTGACTTAATAAACTGCAGCTTAGCTCAATCAACTGCCAGCCTATATTATTAGGAAGAGAACATGGATGGTCTGCAGTCAGGTTTACGTGTACACTGAGCCCAGTATATAGTACACTGAATTAATAAACTGCAGTTTAGCTCAATCAACTGCCAGCCTATATTATAAGGAAGAGAACAGGGATGGTCTGCAGTCAGCTTCACGTGCACACTGAGCCCAGTATACAGTACACTGAGTTAATAAACTGCAGCTTAGCTCAATCAACTGCCAGCCTATATTATTAGGAAGAGAACAGGGATGGTCTGCAGTCAGCTTTACATGCACACTGAGCCCAGTGTACAGTACACTGACTTAATAAACTGCAGCTTAGCTCAATCAACTGCCAGCCTATATTATAAGGAAGAGAACAGGGATGGTCTGCAGTCAGCTTTACATGCACACTGAGCCCAGTGTACAGTACACTGACTTAATAAACTGCAGCTTAGCTCAATCAACTGCCAGCCTATATTATTAGGAAGAGAACAGGGATGGTCTGCAGTCAGCTTTACGTGCACACTGAGCCCAGTATACAGTACACTGAGTTAATAAACTGCAGCTTAGCTCAATCAACTGCCAGCCTATATTATAAGGAAGAGAACAGGGATGGTCTGCAGTCAGCTTTACGTGCACAATGAGCCCAGTATATAGTACACTGACTTAATAAACTGCAGCTTAGCTCAATCAACTGCCAGCCTATTTTATAAGGAAGAGAACAGGGATGGTCTGCAGTCAGCTTCACGTGCACACTGAGCCCAGTATACAGTACACTGAGTTAATAAACTGCAGCTTAGCTCAATCAACTGCCAGCCTATATTATTAGGAAGAGAACAGGGATGGTCTGCAGTCAGCTTTACATGCACACTGAGCCCAGTGTACAGTACACTGACTTAATAAACTGCAGCTTAGCTCAATCAACTGCCAGCCTATATTATAAGGAAGAGAACAGGGATGGTCTGCAGTCAGCTTTACATGCACACTGAGCCCAGTATATAGTACACTGACCTAATAAACTGCAGCTTAGCTCAATCAACTGCCAGCCTATATTATTAGGAAGAGAACAGGGATGGTCTGAAGTCAGCTTTACGTGCACACTGAGCCCAGTATATAGTACACTGACTTAATAAACTGCAGCTTAGCTCAATCAACTGCCAGCCTATATTACTAGGAAGAGAACAGGGATGGTCTGCAGTCAGCTTTACGTGCACAATGAGCCCAGTATATAGTACACTGACTTAATAAACTGCAGCTTAGCTCAATCAACTGCCAGCCGATATTATTAGGAAGAGAACATGGATGGTCTGCAGTCAGCTTTACGTGCACAATGAGCCCAGTATATAGTACACTGACTAAATAAACTGCAGCTTAGCTCAATCAACTGCCAGCCTATATTACTAGGAAGAGAACAGGGATGGTCTGCAGTCACCTTTACGTGCACACTGAGCCCAGTATATAGTACACTGACTAAATAAAGTGCAGCTTAGCTCAATCAACTGCAAGTCTATATTATTAGGAAGAGAACAGGGATGGTTTGCAGTCAGCTTTACGTGCACACTGAGCCCAGTATATAGTACATGACTTAATAAACTGCAGCTTAGCTCAATCAACTGCCAGCCTATATTACTAGGAAGAGAACAGGGATGGTCTGCAGTCACCTTTACGTGCACACTGAGCCCAGTATATAGTACACTGACTAAATAAACTGCAGCTTAGCTCAATTAACTGCAAGTCTATATTATTAGGAAGAGAACAGGGATGGTCTGCAGTCACCTTTACGTGCACACTGAGCCCAGTATATAGTACACTGACTAAATAAACTGCAGTTTAGCTCAATCAACTGCCAGCCTATATTATAAGGAAGAGAACAGGGATGGTCTGCAGTCAGCTTTACGTGCACACTGAGCCCAGTATACAGTACACTGAGTTAATAAACTGCAGCTTAGCTCAATCAACTGCCAGCCTATATTATAAGGAAGAGAACAGGGATGGTCTGCAGTCAGCTTTACGTGCACAATGAGCCCAGTATATAGTACACTGACTTAATAAACTGCAGCTTAGCTCAATCAACTGCCAGCCTATTTTATAAGGAAGAGAACAGGGATGGTCTGCAGTCAGCTTCACGTGCACACTGAGCCCAGTATACAGTACACTGAGTTAATAAACTGCAGCTTAGCTCAATCAACTGCCAGCCTATATTATTAGGAAGAGAACAGGGATGGTCTGCAGTCAGCTTTACATGCACACTGAGCCCAGTGTACAGTACACTGACTTAATAAACTGCAGCTTAGCTCAATCAACTGCCAGCCTATATTATAAGGAAGAGAACAGGGATGGTCTGCAGTCAGCTTTACATGCACACTGAGCCCAGTATATAGTACACTGACCTAATAAACTGCAGCTTAGCTCAATCAACTGCCAGCCCATATTATTAGGAAGAGAACAGGGATGGTCTGAAGTCAGCTTTACGTGCACACTGAGCCCAGTATATAGTACACTGACTTAATAAACTGCAGCTTAGCTCAATCAACTGCCAGCCTATATTACTAGGAAGAGAACAGGGATGGTCTGCAGTCAGCTTTACGTGCACAATGAGCCCAGTATATAGTACACTGACTTAATAAACTGCAGCTTAGCTCAATCAACTGCCAGCCGATATTATTAGGAAGAGAACATGGATGGTCTGCAGTCAGCTTTACGTGTACACTGAGCCCAGTATACAGTACACTGAATTAATAAACTGCAGTTTAGCTCAATCAACTGCCAGCCTATATTATAAGGAAGAGAACAGGGATGGTCTGCAGTCAGCTTCACGTGCACACTGAGCCCAGTATACAGTACACTGAGTTAATAAACTGCAGCTTAGCTCAATCAACTGCCAGCCTATATTATTAGGAAGAGAACAGGGATGGTCTGCAGTCAGCTTTACATGCACACTGAGCCCAGTGTACAGTACACTGACTTAATAAACTGCAGCTTAGCTCAATCAACTGCCAGCCTATATTATAAGGAAGAGAACAGGGATGGTCTGCAGTCAGCTTTACATGCACACTGAGCCCAGTGTACAGTACACTGACTTAATAAACTGCAGCTTAGCTCAATCAACTGCCAGCCTATATTATTAGGAAGAGAACAGGGATGGTCTGCAGTCAGCTTTACGTGCACACTGAGCCCAGTATACAGTACACTGAGTTAATAAACTGCAGCTTAGCTCAATCAACTGCCAGCCTATATTATAAGGAAGAGAACAGCGATGGTCTGCAGTCAGCTTTACATGCACACTGAGCCCAGTATATAGTACACTGACCTAATAAACTGCAGCTTAGCTCAATCAACTGCCAGCCTATATTATTAGGAAGAGAACAGGGATGGTCTGCAGTCAGCTTTACGTGCACAATGAGCCCAGTATATAGTACACTGACTAAATAAACTGCAGCTTAGCTCAATCAACTGCCAGCCTATATTACTAGGAAGAGAACAGGGATGGTCTGCAGTCACCTTTACGTGCACACTGAGCCCAGTATATAGTACACTGACTAAATAAACTGCAGCTTAGCTCAATCAACTGCAAGTCTATATTATTAGGAAGAGAACAGGGATGGTTTGCAGTCAGCTTTACGTGCACACTGAGCCCAGTATATAGTACATGACTTAATAAACTGCAGCTTAGCTCAATCAACTGCCAGCCTATATTACTAGGAAGAGAACAGGGATGGTCTGCAGTCACCTTTACGTGCACACTGAGCCCAGTATATAGTACACTGACTAAATAAACTGCAGCTTAGCTCAATTAACTGCAAGTCTATATTATTAGGAAGAGAACAGGGATGGTCTGCAGTCACCTTTACGTGCACACTGAGCCCAGTATATAGTACACTGACTAAATAAACTGCAGTTTAGCTCAATCAACTGCCAGCCTATATTATAAGGAAGAGAACAGGGATGGTCTGCAGTCAGCTTTACGTGCACACTGAGCCCAGTATACAGTACACTGAGTTAATAAACTGCAGCTTAGCTCAATCAACTGCCAGCCTATATTATAAGGAAGAGAACAGGGATGGTCTGCAGTCAGCTTTACATGCACACTGAGCCCAGTATATAGTACACTGACCTAATAAACTGCAGCTTAGCTCAATCAACTGCCAGCCTATATTATTAGGAAGAGAGCAGGGATGGTCTGAAGTCAGCTTTACGTGCACACTGAGCCCAGTATATAGTACACTGACTTAATAAACTGCAGCTTAGCTCAATCAACTGCCAGACTATATTACTAGGAAGAGAACAGGGATGGTCTGCAGTCAGCTTTACGTGCACAATGAGCCCAGTATATAGTACACTGACTTAATAAACTGCAGCTTAGCTCAATCAACTGCCAGCCGATATTATTAGGAAGAGAACATGGATGGTCTGCAGTCAGCTTTACGTGTACACTGAGCCCAGTAAATAGTACACTGAATTAATAAACTGCAGTTTAGCTCAATCAACTGCCAGCCTATATTATAAGGAAGAGAACAGGGATGGTCTGCAGTCAGCTTCACGTGCACACTGAGCCCAGTATACAGTACACTGAGTTAATAAACTGCAGCTTAGCTCAATCAACTGCCAGCCTATATTATTAGGAAGAGAACAGGGATAGTCTGCAGTCAGCTTTACATGCACACTGAGCCCAGTGTACAGTACACTGACTTAATAAACTGCAGCTTAGCTCAATCAACTGCCAGCCTATATTATAAGGAAGAGAACAGGGATGGTCTGCAGTCAGCTTTACATGCACACTGAGCCTAGTGTACAGTACACTGACTTAATAAACTGCAGCTTAGCTCAATCAACTGCCAGCCTATATTATTAGGAAGAGAACAGGGATGGTCTGCAGTCAGCTTTACGTGCACACTGAGCCCAGTATACAGTACACTGAGTTAATAAACTGCAGCTTAGCTCAATCAACTGCCAGCCTATATTATAAGGAAGAGAACAGGGATGGTCTGCAGTCAGCTTTACATGCACACTGAGCCCAGTATATAGTACACTGACCTAATAAACTGCAGCTTAGCTCAATCAACTGCCAGCCTATATTATTAGGAAGAGAACAGGGATGGTCTGCAGTCAGCTTTACGTGCACAATGAGCCCAGTATATAGTACACTGACTAAATAAACTGCAGCTTAGCTCAATCAACTGCCAGCCTATATTACTAGGAAGAGAACAGGGATGGTCTGCAGTCACCTTTACGTGCACACTGAGCCCAGTATATAGTACACTGACTAAATAAAAAGCAGCTTAGCTCAATCAACTGCAAGTCTATATTATTAGGAAGAGAACAGGGATGGTTTGCAGTCAGCTTTACGTGCACACTGAGCCCAGTATATAGTACACTGAATTAATAAACTGCAGTTTAGCTCAATCAACTGCCAGCCTATATTATAAGGAAGAGAACAGGGATGGTCTGCAGTCAGCTTTACGTGCACACTGAGCCCAGTATACAGTACACTGAGTTAATAAACTGCAGCTTAGCTCAAACAACTGCCAGCCTATATTATAAGGAAGAGAACAGGGATGGTCTGCAGTCAGCTTTACATGCACACTGAGCCCAGTATATAGTACACTGACTTAATAAACTGTAGCTTAGCTCAATCATCTGCCAGCCTATATTACTAGGAAGAGAACAGGGATGGTCTGCAGTCAGCTTTACGTGCACACTGAGCCCAGTATATAGTACACTGACTTAATAAATTGCAGCTTAGCTCAATCAACTGCCAGCCTATATTATTAGGAAGAGAACATGGATGGTCTGCAGTCAGCTTTACGTGCACACTGAGCCTAGTATATAGTACACTGAATTAATAAACTGCAGTTTAGCTCAATCAACTGCCAGCCTATATTATAAGGAAGAGAACAGGGATGGTCTGCATTCAGCTTTACCTGCACACTGAGCCCAGTATATAGTACACTGAATTAATAAACTGCAGTTTAGCTCTATCAACTGCCAGCCTATATTATAAGGAAGAGAACAGGGATGGTCTGCAGTCTGCTTTACATGCACACTGAGCCCAGTATACAGTACACTGAGTTAATAAACTGCAGCTTAGCTCAATCAACTGCCAGCCTATATTATAAGGAAGAGAACAGGGATGGTCTGCAGTCAGCTTTACATTCACACTGAGCCCAGTATATAGTACACTGACCTAATAAACTGGAGCTTAGCTCAATCAACTGCCAGCCTATATTATTAGGAAGAGAACAGGGATGGTCTGCAGTCAGCTTTACGTGCACAATGAGCCCAGTATATAGTACACTGACTTCAAAAACTGCAGCTTAGCTCAATCAACTGCCAGCCTATATTACTAGGAAGAGAACAGGGATGGTCTGCAGTCACCTTTACGTGCACACTGAGCCCAGTATATAGTACACTGACTAAATAAACTGCAGCTTAGCTCAATCAACTGCAAGTCTATATTATTAGTAAGAGAACAGGGATGGTCTGCAGTCAGCTTTATGTGCACACTGAGCCCAGTATATAGTACACTGAATTAATAAACTGCAGTTTAGCTCAATCAACTGCCAGCCTATATTATAAGGAAGAGAACAAGGATGGTCTGCAGTCAGCTTTACGTGCACACTGAGCCCAGTATACAGTACACTGAGTTAATAAACTGCAGCTTAGCTCAATCAACTGCCAGCCTATATTATAGGGAAGAGAACAGGATGGTCTGCAGTCAGCTTTACATGCACACTGAGCCCAGTATATAGTACACTGACTTAATAAACTGCTGCTTAGCTCAATCAACTGCCAGCCTATATTACTAGGAAGAAAACAGGGATGGTCTGCAGTCAGCTTTACGTGCACACTGAGCCCAGTATATAGTACACTGACTTAATAAACTGCAGCTTAGCTCAATCAACTGCCAGCCTATATTATTAGGAAGAGAACATGGATGGTCTGCAGTCAGCTTTACGTGCACACTGAGCCCAGTATATAGTACACTGAATTAATAAACTGCAGTTTAGCTCAATCAACTGCCAGCCTATATTATAAGGAAGAGAACAGGGATGGTCTGCAGTCAGCTTTACGTGCACACTGAGCCCAGTATATAGTACACTGAATTAATAAAATGCAGTTTAGCTCAATCAACTGCCAGCCTATATTATAAGGAAGAGAACAGGGATGGTCTGCAGTCAGCTTTACGTGCACACTGAGCCCAGTATACAGTACACTGAGTTAATAAACTGCAGCTTAGCTCAATCAACTGCCAGCCTATATTATAAGGAAGAGAACAGGGATGGTCTGCAGTCAGCTTTACATGCACACTGAGCCCAGTATATATTACACTGACCTAATAAACTGCAGCTTAGCTCAATCAACTGCCAGCCTATATTATTAGGAAGAGAACAGGGATGGTCTGCAGTCAGCTTTACGTGCACAATGAGCCCAGTATATAGTACACTGACTTAATAAACTGCAGCTTAGCTCAATCAACTGCCAGCCGATATTATTAGGAAGAGAACATGGATGGTCTGCAGTCAGCTTTACATGTACACTGAGCCCAGTATATAGTACACTGAATTAATAAACTGCAGTTTAGCTCAATCAACTGCCAGCCTATATTATAAGGAAGAGAAAAGGGATGGTCTGCAGTCAGCTTCACGTGCACACTGAGCCCAGTATACAGTACACTGAGTTAATAAACTGCAGCTTAGCTCAATCAACTGCCAGCCTATATTATTAGGAAGAGAACAGGGATGGTCTGCAGTCAGCTTTACATGCACACTGAGCCCAGTGTACAGTACACTGACTTAATAAACTGCAGCTTAGCTCAATCAACTGCCAGCCTATATTATAAGGAAGAGAACAGGGATGGTCTGCAGTCAGCTTTACATGCACACTGAGCCCAGTGTACAGTACACTGACTTAATAAACTGCAGCTTAGCTCAATCAACTGCCAGCCTATATTATTAGGAAGAGAACAGGGATGGTCTGCAGTCAGCTTTACGTGCACACTGAGCCCAGTATACAGTACACTGAGTTAATAAACTGCAGCTTAGCTCAATCAACTGCCAGCCTATATTATAAGGAAGAGAACAGGGATGGTCTGCAGTCAGCTTTACGTGCACAATGAGCCCAGTATATAGTACACTGACTTAATAAACTGCAGCTTAGCTCAATCAACTGCCAGCCTATTTTATAAGGAAGAGAACAGGGATGGTCTGCAGTCAGCTTCACGTGCACACTGAGCCCAGTATACAGTACACTGAGTTAATAAACTGCAGCTTAGCTCAATCAACTGCCAGCCTATATTATTAGGAAGAGAACAGGGATGGTCTGCAGTCAGCTTTACATGCACACTGAGCCCAGTGTACAGTACACTGACTTAATAAACTGCAGCTTAGCTCAATCAACTGCCAGCCTATATTATAAGGAAGAGAACAGGGATGGTCTGCAGTCAGCTTTACATGCACACTGAGCCCAGTATATAGTACACTGACCTAATAAACTGCAGCTTAGCTCAATCAACTGCCAGCCTATATTATTAGGAAGAGAACAGGGATGGTCTGAAGTCAGCTTTACGTGCACACTGAGCCCAGTATATAGTACACTGACTTAATAAACTGCAGCTTAGCTCAATCAACTGCCAGCCTATATTACTAGGAAGAGAACAGGGATGGTCTGCAGTCAGCTTTACGTGCACAATGAGCCCAGTATATAGTACACTGACTTAATAAACTGCAGCTTAGCTCAATCAACTGCCAGCCGATATTATTAGGAAGAGAACATGGATGGTCTGCAGTCAGCTTTACGTGTACACTGAGCCCAGTATATAGTACACTGAATTAATAAACTGCAGTTTAGCTCAATCAACTGCCAGCCTATATTATAAGGAAGAGAACAGGGATGGTCTGCAGTCAGCTTCACGTGCACACTGAGCCCAGTATACAGTACACTGAGTTAATAAACTGCAGCTTAGCTCAATCAACTGCCAGCCTATATTATTAGGAAGAGAACAGGGATGGTCTGCAGTCAGCTTTACATGCACACTGAGCCCAGTGTACAGTACACTGACTTAATAAACTGCAGCTTAGCTCAATCAACTGCCAGCCTATATTATAAGGAAGAGAACAGGGATGGTCTGCAGTCAGCTTTACATGCACACTGAGCCCAGTGTACAGTACACTGAGTTAATAAACTGCAGCTTAGCTCAATCAACTGCCAGCCTATATTATTAGGAAGAGAACAGGGATGGTCTGCAGTCAGCTTTACGTGCACACTGAGCCCAGTATACAGTACACTGAGTTAATAAACTGCAGCTTAGCTCAATCAACTGCCAGCCTATATTATAAGGAAGAGAACAGCGATGGTCTGCAGTCAGCTTTACATGCACACTGAGCCCAGTATATAGTACACTGACCTAATAAACTGCAGCTTAGCTCAATCAACTGCCAGCCTATATTATTAGGAAGAGAACAGGGATGGTCTGCAGTCAGCTTTACGTGCACAATGAGCCCAGTATATAGTACACTGACTAAATAAACTGCAGCTTAGCTCAATCAACTGCCAGCCTATATTACTAGGAAGAGAACAGGGATGGTCTGCAGTCACCTTTACGTGCACACTGAGCCCAGTATATAGTACACTGACTAAATAAACTGCAGCTTAGCTCAATCAACTGCCAGCCGATATTATTAGGAAGAGAACATGGATGGTCTGCAGTCAGCTTTACGTGTACACTGAGCCCAGTAAATAGTACACTGAATTAATAAACTGCAGTTTAGCTCAATCAACTGCCAGCCTATATTATAAGGAAGAGAACAGGGATGGTCTGCAGTCAGCTTCACGTGCACACTGAGCCCAGTATACAGTACACTGAGTTAATAAACTGCAGCTTAGCTCAATCAACTGCCAGCCTATATTATTAGGAAGAGAACAGGGATAGTCTGCAGTCAGCTTTACATGCACACTGAGCCCAGTGTACAGTACACTGACTTAATAAACTGCAGCTTAGCTCAATCAACTGCCAGCCTATATTATAAGGAAGAGAACAGGGATGGTCTGCAGTCAGCTTTACATGCACACTGAGCCTAGTGTACAGTACACTGACTTAATAAACTGCAGCTTAGCTCAATCAACTGCCAGCCTATATTATTAGGAAGAGAACAGGGATGGTCTGCAGTCAGCTTTACGTGCACACTGAGCCCAGTATACAGTACACTGAGTTAATAAACTGCAGCTTAGCTCAATCAACTGCCAGCCTATATTATAAGGAAGAGAACAGGGATGGTCTGCAGTCAGCTTTACATGCACACTGAGCCCAGTATATAGTACACTGACCTAATAAACTGCAGCTTAGCTCAATCAACTGCCAGCCTATATTATTAGGAAGAGAACAGGGATGGTCTGCAGTCAGCTTTACGTGCACAATGAGCCCAGTATATAGTACACTGACTAAATAAACTGCAGCTTAGCTCAATCAACTGCCAGCCTATATTACTAGGAAGAGAACAGGGATGGTCTGCAGTCACCTTTACGTGCACACTGAGCCCAGTATATAGTACACTGACTAAATAAAAAGCAGCTTAGCTCAATCAACTGCAAGTCTATATTATTAGGAAGAGAACAGGGATGGTTTGCAGTCAGCTTTACGTGCACACTGAGCCCAGTATATAGTACACTGAATTAATAAACTGCAGTTTAGCTCAATCAACTGCCAGCCTATATTATAAGGAAGAGAACAGGGATGGTCTGCAGTCAGCTTTACGTGCACACTGAGCCCAGTATACAGTACACTGAGTTAATAAACTGCAGCTTAGCTCAAACAACTGCCAGCCTATATTATAAGGAAGAGAACAGGGATGGTCTGCAGTCAGCTTTACATGCACACTGAGCCCAGTATATAGTACACTGACTTAATAAACTGTAGCTTAGCTCAATCATCTGCCAGCCTATATTACTAGGAAGAGAACAGGGATGGTCTGCAGTCAGCTTTACGTGCACACTGAGCCCAGTATATAGTACACTGACTTAATAAATTGCAGCTTAGCTCAATCAACTGCCAGCCTATATTATTAGGAAGAGAACATGGATGGTCTGCAGTCAGCTTTACGTGCACACTGAGCCTAGTATATAGTACACTGAATTAATAAACTGCAGTTTAGCTCAATCAACTGCCAGCCTATATTATAAGGAAGAGAACAGGGATGGTCTGCATTCAGCTTTACCTGCACACTGAGCCCAGTATATAGTACACTGAATTAATAAACTGCAGTTTAGCTCTATCAACTGCCAGCCTATATTATAAGGAAGAGAACAGGGATGGTCTGCAGTCTGCTTTACATGCACACTGAGCCCAGTATACAGTACACTGAGTTAATAAACTGCAGCTTAGCTCAATCAACTGCCAGCCTATATTATAAGGAAGAGAACAGGGATGGTCTGCAGTCAGCTTTACATTCACACTGAGCCCAGTATATAGTACACTGACCTAATAAACTGGAGCTTAGCTCAATCAACTGCCAGCCTATATTATTAGGAAGAGAACAGGGATGGTCTGCAGTCAGCTTTACGTGCACAATGAGCCCAGTATATAGTACACTGACTTCAAAAACTGCAGCTTAGCTCAATCAACTGCCAGCCTATATTACTAGGAAGAGAACAGGGATGGTCTGCAGTCACCTTTACGTGCACACTGAGCCCAGTATATAGTACACTGACTAAATAAACTGCAGCTTAGCTCAATCAACTGCAAGTCTATATTATTAGTAAGAGAACAGGGATGGTCTGCAGTCAGCTTTATGTGCACACTGAGCCCAGTATATAGTACACTGAATTAATAAACTGCAGTTTAGCTCAATCAACTGCCAGCCTATATTATAAGGAAGAGAACAAGGATGGGTCTGCAGTCAGCTTTACGTGCACACTGAGCCCAGTATACAGTACACTGAGTTAATAAACTGCAGCTTAGCTCAATCAACTGCCAGCCTATATTATAGGGAAGAGAACAGGATGGTCTGCAGTCAGCTTTACATGCACACTGAGCCCAGTATATAGTACACTGACTTAATAAACTGCTGCTTAGCTCAATCAACTGCCAGCCTATATTACTAGGAAGAAAACAGGGATGGTCTGCAGTCAGCTTTACGTGCACACTGAGCCCAGTATATAGTACACTGACTTAATAAACTACAGCTTAGCTCAATCAACTGCCAGCCTATATTATTAGGAAGAGAACATGGATGGTCTGCAGTCAGCTTTACGTGCACACTGAGCCCAGTATATAGTACACTGAATTAATAAACTGCAGTTTAGCTCAATCAACTGCCAGCCTATATTATAAGGAAGAGAACAGGGATGGTCTGCAGTCAGCTTTACGTGCACACTGAGCCCAGTATATAGTACACTGAATTAATAAAATGCAGTTTAGCTCAATCAACTGCCAGCCTATATTATAAGGAAGAGAACAGGGATGGTCTGCAGTCAGCTTTACGTGCACACTGAGCCCAGTATACAGTACACTGAGTTAATAAACTGCAGCTTAGCTCAATCAACTGCCAGCCTATATTATAAGGAAGAGAACAGGGATGGTCTGCAGTCAGCTTTACATGCACACTGAGCCCAGTATATATTACACTGACCTAATAAACTGCAGCTTAGCTCAATCAACTGCCAGCCTATATTATTAGGAAGAGAACAGGGATGGTCTGCAGTCAGCTTTACGTGCACAATGAGCCCAGTATATAGTACACTGACTTAATAAACTGCAGCTTAGCTCAATCAACTGCCAGCCGATATTATTAGGAAGAGAACATGGATGGTCTGCAGTCAGCTTTACATGTACACTGAGCCCAGTATATAGTACACTGAATTAATAAACTGCAGTTTAGCTCAATCAACTGCCAGCCTATATTATAAGGAAGAGAAAAGGGATGGTCTGCAGTCAGCTTCACGTGCACACTGAGCCCAGTATACAGTACACTGAGTTAATAAACTGCAGCTTAGCTCAATCAACTGCCAGCCTATATTATTAGGAAGAGAACAGGGATGGTCTGCAGTCAGCTTTACATGCACACTGAGCCCAGTGTACAGTACACTGACTTAATAAACTGCAGCTTAGCTCAATCAACTGCCAGCCTATATTATAAGGAAGAGAACAGGGATGGTCTGCAGTCAGCTTTACATGCACACTGAGCCCAGTGTACAGTACACTGACTTAATAAACTGCAGCTTAGCTCAATCAACTGCCAGCCTATATTATTAGGAAGAGAACAGGGATGGTCTGCAGTCAGCTTTACGTGCACACTGAGCCCAGTATACAGTACACTGAGTTAATAAACTGCAGCTTAGCTCAATCAACTGCCAGCCTATATTATAAGGAAGAGAACAGGGATGGTCTGCAGTCAGCTTTACGTGCACAATGAGCCCAGTATATAGTACACTGACTTAATAAACTGCAGCTTAGCTCAATCAACTGCCAGCCTATTTTATAAGGAAGAGAACAGGGATGGTCTGCAGTCAGCTTCACGTGCACACTGAGCCCAGTATACAGTACACTGAGTTAATAAACTGCAGCTTAGCTCAATCAACTGCCAGCCTATATTATTAGGAAGAGAACAGGGATGGTCTGCAGTCAGCTTTACATGCACACTGAGCCCAGTGTACAGTACACTGACTTAATAAACTGCAGCTTAGCTCAATCAACTGCCAGCCTATATTATAAGGAAGAGAACAGGGATGGTCTGCAGTCAGCTTTACATGCACACTGAGCCCAGTATATAGTACACTGACCTAATAAACTGCAGCTTAGCTCAATCAACTGCCAGCCTATATTATTAGGAAGAGAACAGGGATGGTCTGAAGTCAGCTTTACGTGCACACTGAGCCCAGTATATAGTACACTGACTTAATAAACTGCAGCTTAGCTCAATCAACTGCCAGCCTATATTACTAGGAAGAGAACAGGGATGGTCTGCAGTCAGCTTTACGTGCACAATGAGCCCAGTATATAGTACACTGACTTAATAAACTGCAGCTTAGCTCAATCAACTGCCAGCCGATATTATTAGGAAGAGAACATGGATGGTCTGCAGTCAGCTTTACGTGTACACTGAGCCCAGTATATAGTACACTGAATTAATAAACTGCAGTTTAGCTCAATCAACTGCCAGCCTATATTATAAGGAAGAGAACAGGGATGGTCTGCAGTCAGCTTCACGTGCACACTGAGCCCAGTATACAGTACACTGAGTTAATAAACTGCAGCTTAGCTCAATCAACTGCCAGCCTATATTATTAGGAAGAGAACAGGGATGGTCTGCAGTCAGCTTTACATGCACACTGAGCCCAGTGTACAGTACACTGACTTAATAAACTGCAGCTTAGCTCAATCAACTGCCAGCCTATATTATAAGGAAGAGAACAGGGATGGTCTGCAGTCAGCTTTACATGCACACTGAGCCCAGTGTACAGTACACTGAGTTAATAAACTGCAGCTTAGCTCAATCAACTGCCAGCCTATATTATTAGGAAGAGAACAGGGATGGTCTGCAGTCAGCTTTACGTGCACACTGAGCCCAGTATACAGTACACTGAGTTAATAAACTGCAGCTTAGCTCAATCAACTGCCAGCCTATATTATAAGGAAGAGAACAGCGATGGTCTGCAGTCAGCTTTACATGCACACTGAGCCCAGTATATAGTACACTGACCTAATAAACTGCAGCTTAGCTCAATCAACTGCCAGCCTATATTATTAGGAAGAGAACAGGGATGGTCTGCAGTCAGCTTTACGTGCACAATGAGCCCAGTATATAGTACACTGACTAAATAAACTGCAGCTTAGCTCAATCAACTGCCAGCCTATATTACTAGGAAGAGAACAGGGATGGTCTGCAGTCACCTTTACGTGCACACTGAGCCCAGTATATAGTACACTGACTAAATAAACTGCAGCTTAGCTCAATCAACTGCAAGTCTATATTATTAGGAAGAGAACAGGGATGGTTTGCAGTCAGCTTTACGTGCACACTGAGCCCAGTATATAGTACATAACTTAATAAACTGCAGCTTAGCTCAATCAACTGCCAGCCTATATTACTAGGAAGAGAACAGGGATGGTCTGCAGTCACCTTTACGTGCACACTGAGCCCAGTATATAGTACACTGACTAAATAAACTGCAGCTTAGCTCAATTAACTGCAAGTCTATATTATTAGGAAGAGAACAGGGATGGTCTGCAGTCACCTTTACGTGCACACTGAGCCCAGTATATAGTACACTGACTAAATAAACTGCAGCTTAGCTCAATCAACTGCCAGCCTATATTATAAGGAAGAGAACAGGGATGGTCTGCAGTCAGCTTTACGTGCACACTGAGCCCAGTATACAGTACACTGAGTTAATAAACTGCAGCTTAGCTCAATCAACTGCCAGCCTATATTATAAGGAAGAGAACAGGGATGGTCTGCAGTCAGCTTTACATGCACACTGAGCCCAGTATATAGTACACTGACCTAATAAACTGCAGCTTAGCTCAATCAACTGCCAGCCTATATTATTAGGAAGAGAACAGGGATGGTCTGAAGTCAGCTTTACGTGCACACTGAGCCCAGTATATAGTACACTGACTTAATAAACTGCAGCTTAGCTCAATCAACTGCCAGCCTATATTACTAGGAAGAGAACAGGTATGGTCTGCAGTCAGCTTTACGTGCACAATGAGCCCAGTATATAGTACACTGACTTAATAAACTGCAGCTTAGCTTAATCAACTGCCAGCCGATATTATTAGGAAGAGAACATGGATGGTCTGCAGTCAGCTTTACGTGTACACTGAGCCCAGTATTTAGTACACTGAATTAATAAACTGCAGTTTAGCTCAATCAACTGCCAGCCTATATTATAAGGAAGAGAACAGGGATGGTCTGCAGTCAGCTTCACGTGCACACTGAGCCCAGTGTACAGTACACTGAGTTAATAAACTGCAGCTTAGCTCAATCAACTGCCAGCCTATATTATTAGGAAGAGAACAGGGATGGTCTGCAGTCAGCTTTACATGCACACTGAGCCCATTGTACAGTACACTGACTTAATAAACTGCAGCTTAGCTCAATCAACTGCCAGCCTATATTATAAGGAAGAGAACAGGGATGGTCTGCAGTCAGCTTTACATGCACACTGAGCCCAGTGTACAGTACACTGACTTAATTAACTGCAGCTTAGCTCAATCAACTGCCAGCCTATATTATTAGGAAGAGAACAGGGATGGTCTGCAGTCAGCTTTACGTGCACACTGAGCCCAGTATACAGTACACTGAGTTAATAAACTGCAGCTTAGCTCAATCAACTGCCAGCCTTTATTATTAGGAAGAGAACAGGGATGGTCTGCAGTCAGCTTTACGTGCACAATGAGCCCAGTATATAGTACACTGACTAAATAAACTGCAGCTTAGCTCAATCAACTGCCAGCCTATATTACTAGGAAGAGAACAGGGATGGTCTGCAGTCACCTTTACGTGCACACTGAGCCCAGTATATAGTACACTGACTAAATAAAAAGCAGCTTAGCTCAATCAACTGCAAGTCTATATTATTAGGAAGAGAACAGGGATGGTTTGCAGTGAGCTTTACGTGCTCACTGAGCCCAGTATATAGTACACTGACCTAATAAACTGCAGCTTAGCTCAATCAACTGCAAGTCTATATTATTAGGAAGAGAACAGGGATGGTTTGCAGTCAGCTTTACGTGCACACTGAGCCCAGTATATAGTACATGACTTAATAAACTGCAGCTTAGCTCAATCAACTGCCAGCCTATATTACTAGGAAGAGAACAGGGATGGTCTGCAGTCACCTTTACGTGCACACTGAGCCCAGTATATAGTACACTGACTAAATAAACTGCAGCTTAGCTCAATTAACTGCAAGTCTATATTATTAGGAAGAGAACAGGGATGGTCTGCAGTCACCTTTACGTGCACACTGAGCCCAGTATATAGTACACTGACTAAATAAACTGCAGTTTAGCTCAATCAACTGCCAGCCTATATTATAAGGAAGAGAACAGGGATGGTCTGCAGTCAGCTTTACATGCACACTGAGCCCAGTATATAGTACACTGACCTAATAAACTGCAGCTTAGCTCAATCAACTGCCAGCCTATATTATTAGGAAGAGAACAGGGATGGTCTGCAGTCAGCTTTACGTGCACAATGAGCCCAGTATATAGTACACTGACTAAATAAACTGCAGCTTAGCTCAATCAACTGCCAGCCTATATTACTAGGAAGAGAACAGGGATGGTCTGCAGTCACCTTTACGTGCACACTGAGCCCAGTATATAGTACACTGACTAAATAAACTGCAGCTTAGCTCAATCAACTGCAAGTCTATATTATTAGGAAGAGAACAGGGATGGTTTGCAGTCAGCTTTACGTGCACACTGAGCCCAGTATATAGTACATGACTTAATAAACTGCAGCTTAGCTCAATCAACTGCCAGCCTATATTACTAGGAAGAGAACAGGGATGGTCTGCAGTCACCTTTACGTGCACACTGAGCCCAGTATATAGTACACTGACTAAATAAACTGCAGCTTAGCTCAATTAACTGCAAGTCTATATTATTAGGAAGAGAACAGGGATGGTCTGCAGTCACCTTTACGTGCACACTGAGCCCAGTATATAGTACACTGACTAAATAAACTGCAGTTTAGCTCAATCAACTGCCAGCCTATATTATAAGGAAGAGAACAGGGATGGTCTGAAGTCAGCTTTACGTGCACACTGAGCCCAGTATACAGTACACTGAGTTAATAAACTGCAGCTTAGCTCAATCAACTGCCAGCCTATATTATAAGGAAGAGAACAGGGATGGTCTGCAGTCAGCTTTACATGCACACTGAGCCCAGTATATAGTACACTGACCTAATAAACTGCAGCTTAGCTCAATCAACTGCCAGCCTATATTATTAGGAAGAGAACAGGGATGGTCTGAAGTCAGCTTTACGTGCACACTGAGCCCAGTATATAGTACACTGACTTAATAAACTGCAGCTTAGCTCAATCAACTGCCAGACTATATTACTAGGAAGAGAACAGGGATGGTCTGCAGTCAGCTTTACGTGCACAATGAGCCCAGTATATAGTACACTGACTTAATAAACTGCAGCTTAGCTCAATCAACTGCCAGCCGATATTATTAGGAAGAGAACATGGATGGTCTGCAGTCAGCTTTACGTGTACACTGAGCCCAGTATATAGTACACTGAATTAATAAACTGCAGTTTAGCTCAATCAACTGCCAGCCTATATTATAAGGAAGAGAACAGGGATGGTCTGCAGTCAGCTTCACGTGCACACTGAGCCCAGTATACAGTACACTGAGTTAATAAACTGCAGCTTAGCTCAATCAACTGCCAGCCTATATTATTAGGAAGAGAACAGGGATGGTCTGCAGTCAGCTTTACATGCACACTGAGCCCAGTGTACAGTACACTGACTTAATAAACTGCAGCTTAGCTCAATCAACTGCCAGCCTATATTATTAGGAAGAGAACAGGGATGGTCTGCAGTCAGCTTTACGTGCACAATGAGCCCAGTATATAGTACACTGACTAAATAAACTGCAGCTTAGCTCAATCAACTGCCAGCCTATATTACTAGGAACAGAACAGGGATGGTCTGCAGTCACCTTTACGTGCACACTGAGCCCAGTATATAGTACACTGACTAAATAAAAAGCAGCTTAGCTCAATCAACTGCAAGTCTATATTATTAGGAAGAGAACAGGGATGGTTTGCAGTCAGCTTTACGTGCACACTGAGCCCAGTATATAGTACACTGACTTAATAAACTGTAGCTTAGCTCAATCATCTGCCAGCCTATATTACTAGGAAGAGAACAGGGATGGTCTGCAGTCAGCTTTACGTGCACACTGAGCCCAGTATATAGTACACTGACTTAATAAATTGCAGCTTAGCTCAATCAACTGCCAGCCTATATTACTAGGAAGAGAACAGGGATGGTCTGCAGTCACCTTTACGTGCACACTGAGCCCAGTATATAGTACACTGACTAAATAAACTGCAGCTTAGCTCAATCAACTGCAAGTCTATATTATTAGTAAGAGAACAGGGATGGTCTGCAGTCAGCTTTATGTGCACACTGAGCCCAGTATATAGTACACTGAATTAATAAACTGCAGTTTAGCTCAATCAACTGCCAGCCTATATTATAAGGAAGAGAACAGGGATGGTCTGCAGTCAGCTTTACGTGCACACTGAGCCCAGTATACAGTACACTGACTTCATAAACTGCAGCTTAGCTCAATCAACTGCCAGCCTATATTACTAGGAAGAGAACAGGGATGGTCTGCAGTCACCTTTACGTGCACACTGAGCCCAGTATATAGTACACTGACTAAATAAACTGCAGCTTAGCTCAATCAACTGCAAGTCTATATTATTAGTAAGAGAACAGGGATGGTCTGCAGTCAGCTTTATGTGCACACTGAGCCCAGTATATAGTACACTGAATTAATAAACTGCAGTTTAGCTCAATCAACTGCCAGCCTATATTATAAGGAAGAGAACAGGGATGGTCTGTAGTCAGCTTTACGTGCACACTGAGCCCAGTATACAGTACACTGAGTTAATAAACTGCAGCTTAGCTCAATCAACTGCCAGCCTATATTATAGGGAAGAGAACAGGATGGTCTGCAGTCAGCTTTACATGCACACTGAGCCCAGTATATAGTACACTGACTTAATAAACTGCTGCTTAGCTCAATCAACTGCCAGCCTATATTACTAGGAAGAAAACAGGGATGGTCTGCAGTCAGCTTTACGTGCACACTGAGCCCAGTATATAGTACACTGACTTAATAAACTGCAGCTTAGCTCAATCAACTGCCAGCCTATATTATTAGGAAGAGAACATGGATGGTCTGCAGTCAGCTTTACGTGCACACTGAGCCCAGTATATAGTACACTGAATTAATAAACTGCAGTTTAGCTCAATCAACTGCCAGCCTATATTATAAGGAAGAGAACAGGGATGGTCTGCAGTCAGCTTTACGTGCACACTGAGCCCAGTATATAGTACACTGAATTAATAAACTGCAGCTTAGCTCAATCAACTGCCAGCCTATATTATAAGGAAGAGAACAGGGATGGTCTGCAGTCAGCTTTACATGCACACTGAGCCCAGTATATATTACACTGACCTAATAAACTGCAACTTAGCTCAATCAACTGCCAGCCTATATTATTAGGAAGAGAACAGGGATGGTCTGCAGTCAGCTTTACGTGCACAATGAGCCCAGTATATAGTACACTGACTTAATAAACTGCAGCTTAGCTCAATCAACTGCCAGCCGATATTATTAGGAAGAGAACATGGATGGTCTGCAGTCAGCTTTACATGTACACTGAGCCCAGTATATAGTACACTGAATTAATAAACTGCAGTTTAGCTCAATCAACTGCCAGCCTATATTATAAGGAAGAGAACAGGGATGGTCTGCAGTCAGCTTCACGTGCACACTGAGCCCAGTATACAGTACACTGAGTTAATAAACTGCAGCTTAGCTCAATCAACTGCCAGCCTATATTATTAGGAAGAGAACATGGATGGTCTGCAGTCAGCTTTACATGCACACTGAGCCCAGTGTACAGTACACTGACTTAATAAACTGCAGCTTAGCTCAATCAACTGCCAGCCTATATTATAAGGAAGAGAACAGGGATGGTCTGCAGTCAGCTTTACATGCACACTGAGCCCAGTGTACAGTACACTGACTTAATAAACTGCAGCTTAGCTCAATCAACTGCCAGCCTATATTATTAGGAAGAGAACAGGGATGGTCTGCAGTCAGCTTTACGTGCACACTGAGCCCAGTATACAGTACACTGAGTTAATAAACTGCAGCTTAGCTCAATCAACTGCCAGCCTATATTATAAGGAAGAGAACAGGGATGGTCTGCAGTCAGCTTTACGTGCACAATGAGCCCAGTATATAGTACACTGACTTAATAAACTGCAGCTTAGCTCAATCAACTGCCAGCCTATTTTATAAGGAAGAGAACAGGGATGGTCTGCAGTCAGCTTTACGTGCACAATGAGCCCAGTATATAGTACACTGACTTAATAAACTGCAGCTTAGCTCAATCAACTGCCAGCCTATTTTATAAGGAAGAGAACAGGGATGGTCTGCAGTCAGCTTCACGTGCACACTGAGCCCAGTATACAGTACACTGAGTTAATAAACTGCAGCTTAGCTCAATCAACTGCCAGCCTATATTATTAGGAAGAGAACAGGGATGGTCTGCAGTCAGCTTTACATGCACACTGAGCCCAGTGTACAGTACACTGACTTAATAAACTGCAGCTTAGCTCAATCAACTGCCAGCCTATATTATAAGGAAGAGAACAGGGATGGTCTGCAGTCAGCTTTACATGCACACTGAGCCCAGTATATAGTACACTGACCTAATAAACTGCAGCTTAGCTCAATCAACTGCCAGCCTATATTATTAGGAAGAGAACAGGGATGGTCTGAAGTCAGCTTTACGTGCACACTGAGCCCAGTATATAGTACACTGACTTAATAAACTGCAGCTTAGCTCAATCAACTGCCAGCCTATATTACTAGGAAGAGAACAGGGATGGTCTGCAGTCAGCTTTACGTGCACAATGAGCCCAGTATATAGTACACTGACTTAATAAACTGCAGCTTAGCTCAATCAACTGCCAGCCGATATTATTAGGAAGAGAACATGGATGGTCTGCAGTCAGCTTTACGTGTACACTGAGCCCAGTATATAGTACACTGAATTAATAAACTGCAGTTTAGCTCAATCAACTGCCAGCCTATATTATAAGGAAGAGAACAGGGATGGTCTGCAGTCAGCTTCACATGCACACTGAGCCCAGTATACAGTACACTGAGTTAATAAACTGCAGCTTAGCTCAATCAACTGCCAGCCTATATTATTAGGAAGAGAACAGGGATGGTCTGCAGTCAGCTTTACATGCACACTGAGCCCAGTGTACAGTACACTGACTTAATAAACTGCAGCTTAGCTCAATCAACTGCCAGCCTATATTATAAGGAAGAGAACAGGCATGGTCTGCAGTCAGCTTTACATGCACACTGAGCCCAGTGTACAGGACACTGACTTAATAAACTGCAGCTTAGCTCAATCAACTGCCAGCCTATATTATTAGGAAGAGAACAGGGATGGTCTGCAGTCAGCTTTACGTGCACACTGAGCCCAGTATACAGTACACTGAGTTAATAAACTGCAGCTTAGCTCAATCAACTGCCAGCCTATATTATAAGGAAGAGAACAGCGATGGTCTGCAGTCAGCTTTACATGCACACTGAGCCCAGTATATAGTACACTGACCTAATAAACTGCAGCTTAGCTCAATCAACTGCCAGCCTATATTATTAGGAAGAGAACAGGGATGGTCTGCAGTCAGCTTTACGTGCACAATGAGCCCAGTATATAGTACACTGACTAAATAAACTGCAGCTTAGCTCAATCAACTGCCAGCCTATATTACTAGGAAGAGAACAGGGATGGTCTGCAGTCACCTTTACGTGCACACTGAGCCCAGTATATAGTACACTGACTAAATAAACTGCAGCTTAGCTCAATCAACTGCAAGTCTATATTATTAGGAAGAGAACAGGGATGGTTTGCAGTCAGCTTTACGTGCACACTGAGCCCAGTATATAGTACATAACTTAATAAACTGCAGCTTAGCTCAATCAACTGCCAGCCTATATTACTAGGAAGAGAACAGGGATGGTCTGCAGTCACCTTTACGTGCACACTGAGCCCAGTATATAGTACACTGACTAAATAAACTGCAGCTTAGCTCAATTAACTGCAAGTCTATATTATTAGGAAGAGAACAGGGATGGTCTGCAGTCACCTTTACGTGCACACTGAGCCCAGTATATAGTACACTGACTAAATAAACTGCAGTTTAGCTCAATCAACTGCCAGCCTATATTATAAGGAAGAGACCAGGGATGGTCTGCAGTCAGCTTTACGTGCACACTGAGCCCAGTATACAGTACACTGAGTTAATAAACTGCAGCTTAGCTCAATCAACTGCCAGCCTATATTATAAGGAAGAGAACAGGGATGGTCTGCAGTCAGCTTTACGTGCACACTGAGCCCAGTATACAGTACACTGAGTTAATAAACTGCAGCTTAGCTCAATCAACTGCCAGCCTATATTATAAGGAAGAGAACAGGGATGGTCTGCAGTCAGCTTTACATGCACACTGAGCCCAGTATATAGTACACTGACCTAATAAACTGCAGCTTAGCTCAATCAACTGCCAGCCTATATTATTAGGAAGAGAACAGGGATGGTCTGAAGTCAGCTTTACGTGCACACTGAGCCCAGTATATAGTACACTGACTTAATAAACTGCAGCTTAGCTCAATCAACTGCCAGCCTATATTACTAGGAAGAGAACAGGGATGGTCTGCAGTCAGCTTTACGTGCACAATGAGCCCAGTATATAGTACACTGACTTAATAAACTGCAGCTTAGCTTAATCAACTGCCAGCCGATATTATTAGGAAGAGAACATGGATGGTCTGCAGTCAGCTTTACGTGTACACTGAGCCCAGTATTTAGTACACTGAATTAATAAACTGCAGTTTAGCTCAATCAACTGCCAGCCTATATTATAAGGAAGAGAACAGGGATGGTCTGCAGTCAGCTTCACGTGCACACTGAGCCCAGTATACAGTACACTGAGTTAATAAACTGCAGCTTAGCTCAATCAACTGCCAGCCTATATTATTAGGAAGAGAACAGGGATGTTCTGCAGTCAGCTTTACATGCACACTGAGCCCATTGTACAGTACACTGACTTAATAAACTGCAGCTTAGCTCAATCAACTGCCAGCCTATATTATAAGGAAGAGAACAGGGATGGTCTGCAGTCAGCTTTACATGCACACTGAGCCCAGTGTACAGTACACTGACTTAATTAACTGCAGCTTAGCTCAATCAACTGCCAGCCTATATTATTAGGAAGAGAACAGGGATGGTCTGCAGTCAGCTTTACGTGCACACTGAGCCCAGTATACAGTACACTGAGTTAATAAACTGCAGCTTAGCTCAATCAACTGCCAGCCTATATTATTAGGAAGAGAACAGGGATGGTCTGCAGTCAGCTTTACGTGCACAATGAGCCCAGTATATAGTACACTGACTAAATAAACTGCAACTTAGCTCAATCAACTGCCAGCCTATATTACTAGGAAGAGAACAGGGATGGTCTGCAGTCACCTTTACGTGCACACTGAGCCCAGTATATAGTACACTGACTAAATAAAAAGCAGCTTAGCTCAATCAACTGCAAGTCTATATTATTAGGAAGAGAACAGGGATGGTTTGCAGTGAGCTTTACGTGCACACTGAGCCCAGTATATAGTACACTGACCTAATAAACTGCAGCTTAGCTCAATCAACTGCAAGTCTATATTATTAGGAAGAGAACAGGGATGGTTTGCAGTCAGCTTTACGTGCACACTGAGCCCAGTATATAGTACATGACTTAATAAACTGCAGCTTAGCTCAATCAACTGCCAGCCTATATTACTAGGAAGAGAACAGGGATGGTCTGCAGTCACCTTTACGTGCACACTGAGCCCAGTATATAGTACACTGACTAAATAAACTGCAGCTTAGCTCAATTAACTGCAAGTCTATATTATTAGGAAGAGAACAGGGATGGTCTGCAGTCACCTTTACGTGCACACTGAGCCCAGTATATAGTACACTGACTAAATAAACTGCAGTTTAGCTCAATCAACTGCCAGCCTATATTATAAGGAAGAGAACAGGGATGGTCTGCAGTCAGCTTTACATGCACACTGAGCCCAGTATATAGTACACTGACCTAATAAACTGCAGCTTAGCTCAATCAACTGCCAGCCTATATTATTAGGAAGAGAACAGGGATGGTCTGCAGTCAGCTTTACGTGCACACTGAGCCCAGTATACAGTACACTGAGTTAATAAACTGCAGCTTAGCTCAATCAACTGCCAGCCTATATTATAAGGAAGAGAACAGGGATGGTCTGCAGTCAGCTTTACGTGCACACTGAGCCCAGTATACAGTACACTGAGTTAATAAACTGCAGCTTAGCTCAATCAACTGCCAGCCTATATTATAAGGAAGAGAACAGGGATGGTCTGCAGTCAGCTTTACATGCACACTGAGCCCAGTATATAGTACACTGACCTAATAAACTGCAGCTTAGCTCAATCAACTGCCAGCCTATATTATTAGGAAGAGAACAGGGATGGTCTGAAGTCAGCTTTACGTGCACACTGAGCCCAGTATATAGTACACTGACTTAATAAACTGCAGCTTAGCTCAATCAACTGCCAGCCTATATTACTAGGAAGAGAACAGGGATGGTCTGCAGTCAGCTTTACGTGCACAATGAGCCCAGTATATAGTACACTGACTTAATAAACTGCAGCTTAGCTTAATCAACTGCCAGCCGATATTATTAGGAAGAGAACATGGATGGTCTGCAGTCAGCTTTACGTGTACACTGAGCCCAGTATTTAGTACACTGAATTAATAAACTGCAGTTTAGCTCAATCAACTGCCAGCCTATATTATAAGGAAGAGAACAGGGATGGTCTGCAGTCAGCTTCACGTGCACACTGAGCCCAGTATACAGTACACTGAGTTAATAAACTGCAGCTTAGCTCAATCAACTGCCAGCCTATATTATTAGGAAGAGAACAGGGATGTTCTGCAGTCAGCTTTACATGCACACTGAGCCCATTGTACAGTACACTGACTTAATAAACTGCAGCTTAGCTCAATCAACTGCCAGCCTATATTATAAGGAAGAGAACAGGGATGGTCTGCAGTCAGCTTTACATGCACACTGAGCCCAGTGTACAGTACACTGACTTAATTAACTGCAGCTTAGCTCAATCAACTGCCAGCCTATATTATTAGGAAGAGAACAGGGATGGTCTGCAGTCAGCTTTACGTGCACACTGAGCCCAGTATACAGTACACTGAGTTAATAAACTGCAGCTTAGCTCAATCAACTGCCAGCCTATATTATTAGGAAGAGAACAGGGATGGTCTGCAGTCAGCTTTACGTGCACAATGAGCCCAGTATATAGTACACTGACTAAATAAACTGCAACTTAGCTCAATCAACTGCCAGCCTATATTACTAGGAAGAGAACAGGGATGGTCTGCAGTCACCTTTACGTGCACACTGAGCCCAGTATATAGTACACTGACTAAATAAAAAGCAGCTTAGCTCAATCAACTGCAAGTCTATATTATTAGGAAGAGAACAGGGATGGTTTGCAGTGAGCTTTACGTGCACACTGAGCCCAGTATATAGTACACTGACCTAATAAACTGCAGCTTAGCTCAATCAACTGCAAGTCTATATTATTAGGAAGAGAACAGGGATGGTTTGCAGTCAGCTTTACGTGCACACTGAGCCCAGTATATAGTACATGACTTAATAAACTGCAGCTTAGCTCAATCAACTGCCAGCCTATATTACTAGGAAGAGAACAGGGATGGTCTGCAGTCACCTTTACGTGCACACTGAGCCCAGTATATAGTACACTGACTAAATAAACTGCAGCTTAGCTCAATTAACTGCAAGTCTATATTATTAGGAAGAGAACAGGGATGGTCTGCAGTCACCTTTACGTGCACACTGAGCCCAGTATATAGTACACTGACTAAATAAACTGCAGTTTAGCTCAATCAACTGCCAGCCTATATTATAAGGAAGAGAACAGGGATGGTCTGCAGTCAGCTTTACATGCACACTGAGCCCAGTATATAGTACACTGACCTAATAAACTGCAGCTTAGCTCAATCAACTGCCAGCCTATATTATTAGGAAGAGAACAGGGATGGTCTGCAGTCACCTTTACGTGCACACTGAGCCCAGTATATAGTACACTGACTAAATAAACTGCAGCTTAGCTCAATCAACTGCAAGTCTATATTATTAGTAAGAGAACAGGGATGGTCTGCAGTCAGCTTTATGTGCACACTGAGCCCAGTATATAGTACACTGAATTAATAAACTGCAGTTTAGCTCAATCAACTGCCAGCCTATATTATAAGGAAGAGAACAGGGATGGTCTGCAGTCAGCTTTACGTGCACACTGAGCCCAGTATACAGTACACTGACTTCATAAACTGCAGCTTAGCTCAATCAACTGCCAGCCTATATTACTAGGAAGAGAACAGGGATGGTCTGCAGTCACCTTTACGTGCACACTGAGCCCAGTATATAGTACACTGACTAAATAAACTGCAGCTTAGCTCAATCAACTGCAAGTCTATATTATTAGTAAGAGAACAGGGATGGTCTGCAGTCAGCTTTATGTGCACACTGAGCCCAGTATATAGTACACTGAATTAATAAACTGCAGTTTAGCTCAATCAACTGCCAGCCTATATTATAAGGAAGAGAACAGGGATGGTCTGTAGTCAGCTTTACGTGCACACTGAGCCCAGTATACAGTACACTGAGTTAATAAACTGCAGCTTAGCTCAATCAACTGCCAGCCTATATTATAGGGAAGAGAACAGGATGGTCTGCAGTCAGCTTTACATGCACACTGAGCCCAGTATATAGTACACTGACTTAATAAACTGCTGCTTAGCTCAATCAACTGCCAGCCTATATTACTAGGAAGAAAACAGGGATGGTCTGCAGTCAGCTTTACGTGCACACTGAGCCCAGTATATAGTACACTGACTTAATAAACTGCAGCTTAGCTCAATCAACTGCCAGCCTATATTATTAGGAAGAGAACATGGATGGTCTGCAGTCAGCTTTACGTGCACACTGAGCCCAGTATATAGTACACTGAATTAATAAACTGCAGTTTAGCTCAATCAACTGCCAGCCTATATTATAAGGAAGAGAACAGGGATGGTCTGCAGTCAGCTTTACGTGCACACTGAGCCCAGTATATAGTACACTGAATTAATAAACTGCAGTTTAGCTCAATCAACTGCCAGCCTATATTATAAGGAAGAGAACAGGGATGGTCTGTAGTCAGCTTTACGTGCACACTGAGCCCAGTATACAGTACACTGAGTTAATAAACTGCAGCTTAGCTCAATCAACTGCCAGCCTATATTATAGGGAAGAGAACAGGATGGTCTGCAGTCAGCTTTACATGCACACTGAGCCCAGTATATAGTACACTGACTTAATAAACTGCAGCTTAGCTCAATCAACTGCCAGCCTATATTATTAGGAAGAGAACATGGATGGTCTGCAGTCAGCTTTACGTGCACACTGAGCCCAGTATATAGTACACTGAATTAATAAACTGCAGTTTAGCTCAATCAACTGCCAGCCTATATTATAAGGAAGAGAACAGGGATGGTCTGCAGTCAGCTTTACGTGCACACTGAGCCCAGTATATAGTACACTGAATTAATAAACTGCAGCTTAGCTCAATCAACTGCCAGCCTATATTATAAGGAAGAGAACAGGGATGGTCTGCAGTCAGCTTTACATGCACACTGAGCCCAGTATATATTACACTGACCTAATAAACTGCAACTTAGCTCAATCAACTGCCAGCCTATATTATTAGGAAGAGAACAGGGATGGTCTGCAGTCAGCTTTACGTGCACAATGAGCCCAGTATATAGTACACTGACTTAATAAACTGCAGCTTAGCTCAATCAACTGCCAGCCGATATTATTAGGAAGAGAACATGGATGGTCTGCAGTCAGCTTTACATGTACACTGAGCCCAGTATATAGTACACTGAATTAATAAACTGCAGTTTAGCTCAATCAACTGCCAGCCTATATTATAAGGAAGAGAACAGGGATGGTCTGCAGTCAGCTTCACGTGCACACTGAGCCCAGTATACAGTACACTGAGTTAATAAACTGCAGCTTAGCTCAATCAACTGCCAGCCTATATTATTAGGAAGAGAACATGGATGGTCTGCAGTCAGCTTTACATGCACACTGAGCCCAGTGTACAGTACACTGACTTAATAAACTGCAGCTTAGCTCAATCAACTGCCAGCCTATATTATAAGGAAGAGAACAGGGATGGTCTGCAGTCAGCTTTACATGCACACTGAGCCCAGTGTACAGTACACTGACTTAATAAACTGCAGCTTAGCTCAATCAACTGCCAGCCTATATTATTAGGAAGAGAACAGGGATGGTCTGCAGTCAGCTTTACGTGCACACTGAGCCCAGTATACAGTACACTGAGTTAATAAACTGCAGCTTAGCTCAATCAACTGCCAGCCTATATTATAAGGAAGAGAACAGGGATGGTCTGCAGTCAGCTTTACGTGCACAATGAGCCCAGTATATAGTACACTGACTTAATAAACTGCAGCTTAGCTCAATCAACTGCCAGCCTATTTTATAAGGAAGAGAACAGGGATGGTCTGCAGTCAGCTTTACGTGCACAATGAGCCCAGTATATAGTACACTGACTTAATAAACTGCAGCTTAGCTCAATCAACTGCCAGCCTATTTTATAAGGAAGAGAACAGGGATGGTCTGCAGTCAGCTTCACGTGCACACTGAGCCCAGTATACAGTACACTGAGTTAATAAACTGCAGCTTAGCTCAATCAACTGCCAGCCTATATTATTAGGAAGAGAACAGGGATGGTCTGCAGTCAGCTTTACATGCACACTGAGCCCAGTGTACAGTACACTGACTTAATAAACTGCAGCTTAGCTCAATCAACTGCCAGCCTATATTATAAGGAAGAGAACAGGGATGGTCTGCAGTCAGCTTTACATGCACACTGAGCCCAGTATATAGTACACTGACCTAATAAACTGCAGCTTAGCTCAATCAACTGCCAGCCTATATTATTAGGAAGAGAACAGGGATGGTCTGAAGTCAGCTTTACGTGCACACTGAGCCCAGTATATAGTACACTGACTTAATAAACTGCAGCTTAGCTCAATCAACTGCCAGCCTATATTACTAGGAAGAGAACAGGGATGGTCTGCAGTCAGCTTTACGTGCACAATGAGCCCAGTATATAGTACACTGACTTAATAAACTGCAGCTTAGCTCAATCAACTGCCAGCCGATATTATTAGGAAGAGAACATGGATGGTCTGCAGTCAGCTTTACGTGTACACTGAGCCCAGTATATAGTACACTGAATTAATAAACTGCAGTTTAGCTCAATCAACTGCCAGCCTATATTATAAGGAAGAGAACAGGGATGGTCTGCAGTCAGCTTCACATGCACACTGAGCCCAGTATACAGTACACTGAGTTAATAAACTGCAGCTTAGCTCAATCAACTGCCAGCCTATATTATTAGGAAGAGAACAGGGATGGTCTGCAGTCAGCTTTACATGCACACTGAGCCCAGTGTACAGTACACTGACTTAATAAACTGCAGCTTAGCTCAATCAACTGCCAGCCTATATTATAAGGAAGAGAACAGGCATGGTCTGCAGTCAGCTTTACATGCACACTGAGCCCAGTGTACAGGACACTGACTTAATAAACTGCAGCTTAGCTCAATCAACTGCCAGCCTATATTATTAGGAAGAGAACAGGGATGGTCTGCAGTCAGCTTTACGTGCACACTGAGCCCAGTATACAGTACACTGAGTTAATAAACTGCAGCTTAGCTCAATCAACTGCCAGCCTATATTATAAGGAAGAGAACAGCGATGGTCTGCAGTCAGCTTTACATGCACACTGAGCCCAGTATATAGTACACTGACCTAATAAACTGCAGCTTAGCTCAATCAACTGCCAGCCTATATTATTAGGAAGAGAACAGGGATGGTCTGCAGTCAGCTTTACGTGCACAATGAGCCCAGTATATAGTACACTGACTAAATAAACTGCAGCTTAGCTCAATCAACTGCCAGCCTATATTACTAGGAAGAGAACAGGGATGGTCTGCAGTCACCTTTACGTGCACACTGAGCCCAGTATATAGTACACTGACTAAATAAACTGCAGCTTAGCTCAATCAACTGCAAGTCTATATTATTAGGAAGAGAACAGGGATGGTTTGCAGTCAGCTTTACGTGCACACTGAGCCCAGTATATAGTACATAACTTAATAAACTGCAGCTTAGCTCAATCAACTGCCAGCCTATATTACTAGGAAGAGAACAGGGATGGTCTGCAGTCACCTTTACGTGCACACTGAGCCCAGTATATAGTACACTGACTAAATAAACTGCAGCTTAGCTCAATTAACTGCAAGTCTATATTATTAGGAAGAGAACAGGGATGGTCTGCAGTCACCTTTACGTGCACACTGAGCCCAGTATATAGTACACTGACTAAATAAACTGCAGTTTAGCTCAATCAACTGCCAGCCTATATTATAAGGAAGAGACCAGGGATGGTCTGCAGTCAGCTTTACGTGCACACTGAGCCCAGTATACAGTACACTGAGTTAATAAACTGCAGCTTAGCTCAATCAACTGCCAGCCTATATTATAAGGAAGAGAACAGGGATGGTCTGCAGTCAGCTTTACGTGCACACTGAGCCCAGTATACAGTACACTGAGTTAATAAACTGCAGCTTAGCTCAATCAACTGCCAGCCTATATTATAAGGAAGAGAACAGGGATGGTCTGCAGTCAGCTTTACATGCACACTGAGCCCAGTATATAGTACACTGACCTAATAAACTGCAGCTTAGCTCAATCAACTGCCAGCCTATATTATTAGGAAGAGAACAGGGATGGTCTGAAGTCAGCTTTACGTGCACACTGAGCCCAGTATATAGTACACTGACTTAATAAACTGCAGCTTAGCTCAATCAACTGCCAGCCTATATTACTAGGAAGAGAACAGGGATGGTCTGCAGTCAGCTTTACGTGCACAATGAGCCCAGTATATAGTACACTGACTTAATAAACTGCAGCTTAGCTTAATCAACTGCCAGCCGATATTATTAGGAAGAGAACATGGATGGTCTGCAGTCAGCTTTACGTGTACACTGAGCCCAGTATTTAGTACACTGAATTAATAAACTGCAGTTTAGCTCAATCAACTGCCAGCCTATATTATAAGGAAGAGAACAGGGATGGTCTGCAGTCAGCTTCACGTGCACACTGAGCCCAGTATACAGTACACTGAGTTAATAAACTGCAGCTTAGCTCAATCAACTGCCAGCCTATATTATTAGGAAGAGAACAGGGATGTTCTGCAGTCAGCTTTACATGCACACTGAGCCCATTGTACAGTACACTGACTTAATAAACTGCAGCTTAGCTCAATCAACTGCCAGCCTATATTATAAGGAAGAGAACAGGGATGGTCTGCAGTCAGCTTTACATGCACACTGAGCCCAGTGTACAGTACACTGACTTAATTAACTGCAGCTTAGCTCAATCAACTGCCAGCCTATATTATTAGGAAGAGAACAGGGATGGTCTGCAGTCAGCTTTACGTGCACACTGAGCCCAGTATACAGTACACTGAGTTAATAAACTGCAGCTTAGCTCAATCAACTGCCAGCCTATATTATTAGGAAGAGAACAGGGATGGTCTGCAGTCAGCTTTACGTGCACAATGAGCCCAGTATATAGTACACTGACTAAATAAACTGCAACTTAGCTCAATCAACTGCCAGCCTATATTACTAGGAAGAGAACAGGGATGGTCTGCAGTCACCTTTACGTGCACACTGAGCCCAGTATATAGTACACTGACTAAATAAAAAGCAGCTTAGCTCAATCAACTGCAAGTCTATATTATTAGGAAGAGAACAGGGATGGTTTGCAGTGAGCTTTACGTGCACACTGAGCCCAGTATATAGTACACTGACCTAATAAACTGCAGCTTAGCTCAATCAACTGCAAGTCTATATTATTAGGAAGAGAACAGGGATGGTTTGCAGTCAGCTTTACGTGCACACTGAGCCCAGTATATAGTACATGACTTAATAAACTGCAGCTTAGCTCAATCAACTGCCAGCCTATATTACTAGGAAGAGAACAGGGATGGTCTGCAGTCACCTTTACGTGCACACTGAGCCCAGTATATAGTACACTGACTAAATAAACTGCAGCTTAGCTCAATTAACTGCAAGTCTATATTATTAGGAAGAGAACAGGGATGGTCTGCAGTCACCTTTACGTGCACACTGAGCCCAGTATATAGTACACTGACTAAATAAACTGCAGTTTAGCTCAATCAACTGCCAGCCTATATTATAAGGAAGAGAACAGGGATGGTCTGCAGTCAGCTTTACATGCACACTGAGCCCAGTATATAGTACACTGACCTAATAAACTGCAGCTTAGCTCAATCAACTGCCAGCCTATATTATTAGGAAGAGAACAGGGATGGTCTGCAGTCAGCTTTACGTGCACACTGAGCCCAGTATACAGTACACTGAGTTAATAAACTGCAGCTTAGCTCAATCAACTGCCAGCCTATATTATAAGGAAGAGAACAGGGATGGTCTGCAGTCAGCTTTACGTGCACACTGAGCCCAGTATACAGTACACTGAGTTAATAAACTGCAGCTTAGCTCAATCAACTGCCAGCCTATATTATAAGGAAGAGAACAGGGATGGTCTGCAGTCAGCTTTACATGCACACTGAGCCCAGTATATAGTACACTGACCTAATAAACTGCAGCTTAGCTCAATCAACTGCCAGCCTATATTATTAGGAAGAGAACAGGGATGGTCTGAAGTCAGCTTTACGTGCACACTGAGCCCAGTATATAGTACACTGACTTAATAAACTGCAGCTTAGCTCAATCAACTGCCAGCCTATATTACTAGGAAGAGAACAGGGATGGTCTGCAGTCAGCTTTACGTGCACAATGAGCCCAGTATATAGTACACTGACTTAATAAACTGCAGCTTAGCTTAATCAACTGCCAGCCGATATTATTAGGAAGAGAACATGGATGGTCTGCAGTCAGCTTTACGTGTACACTGAGCCCAGTATTTAGTACACTGAATTAATAAACTGCAGTTTAGCTCAATCAACTGCCAGCCTATATTATAAGGAAGAGAACAGGGATGGTCTGCAGTCAGCTTCACGTGCACACTGAGCCCAGTATACAGTACACTGAGTTAATAAACTGCAGCTTAGCTCAATCAACTGCCAGCCTATATTATTAGGAAGAGAACAGGGATGTTCTGCAGTCAGCTTTACATGCACACTGAGCCCATTGTACAGTACACTGACTTAATAAACTGCAGCTTAGCTCAATCAACTGCCAGCCTATATTATAAGGAAGAGAACAGGGATGGTCTGCAGTCAGCTTTACATGCACACTGAGCCCAGTGTACAGTACACTGACTTAATTAACTGCAGCTTAGCTCAATCAACTGCCAGCCTATATTATTAGGAAGAGAACAGGGATGGTCTGCAGTCAGCTTTACGTGCACACTGAGCCCAGTATACAGTACACTGAGTTAATAAACTGCAGCTTAGCTCAATCAACTGCCAGCCTATATTATTAGGAAGAGAACAGGGATGGTCTGCAGTCAGCTTTACGTGCACAATGAGCCCAGTATATAGTACACTGACTAAATAAACTGCAACTTAGCTCAATCAACTGCCAGCCTATATTACTAGGAAGAGAACAGGGATGGTCTGCAGTCACCTTTACGTGCACACTGAGCCCAGTATATAGTACACTGACTAAATAAAAAGCAGCTTAGCTCAATCAACTGCAAGTCTATATTATTAGGAAGAGAACAGGGATGGTTTGCAGTGAGCTTTACGTGCACACTGAGCCCAGTATATAGTACACTGACCTAATAAACTGCAGCTTAGCTCAATCAACTGCAAGTCTATATTATTAGGAAGAGAACAGGGATGGTTTGCAGTCAGCTTTACGTGCACACTGAGCCCAGTATATAGTACATGACTTAATAAACTGCAGCTTAGCTCAATCAACTGCCAGCCTATATTACTAGGAAGAGAACAGGGATGGTCTGCAGTCACCTTTACGTGCACACTGAGCCCAGTATATAGTACACTGACTAAATAAACTGCAGCTTAGCTCAATTAACTGCAAGTCTATATTATTAGGAAGAGAACAGGGATGGTCTGCAGTCACCTTTACGTGCACACTGAGCCCAGTATATAGTACACTGACTAAATAAACTGCAGTTTAGCTCAATCAACTGCCAGCCTATATTATAAGGAAGAGAACAGGGATGGTCTGCAGTCAGCTTTACATGCACACTGAGCCCAGTATATAGTACACTGACCTAATAAACTGCAGCTTAGCTCAATCAACTGCCAGCCTATATTATTAGGAAGAGAACAGGGATGGTCTGCAGTCAGCTTTACGTGCACAATGAGCCCAGTATATAGTACACTGACTAAATAAACTGCAGCTTAGCTCAATCAACTGCCAGCCTATATTACTAGGAAGAGAACAGGGATGGTCTGCAGTCACCTTTACGTGCACACTGAGCCCAGTATATAGTACACTGACTAAATAAACTGCAGCTTAGCTCAATCAACTGCAAGTCTATATTATTAGGAAGAGAACAGGGATGGTTTGCAGTCAGCTTTACGTGCACACTGAGCCCAGTATATAGTACATGACTTAATAAACTGCAGCTTAGCTCAATCAACTGCCAGCCTATATTACTAGGAAGAGAACAGGGATGGTCTGCAGTCACCTTTACGTGCACACTGAGCCCAGTATATAGTACACTGACTAAATAAACTGCAGCTTAGCTCAATTAACTGCAAGTCTATATTATTAGGAAGAGAACAGGGATGGTCTGCAGTCACCTTTACGTGCACACTGAGCCCAGTATATAGTACACTGACTAAATAAACTGCAGTTTAGCTCAATCAACTGCCAGCCTATATTATAAGGAAGAGAACAGGGATGGTCTGAAGTCAGCTTTACGTGCACACTGAGCCCAGTATACAGTACACTGAGTTAATAAACTGCAGCTTAGCTCAATCAACTGCCAGCCTATATTATAAGGAAGAGAACAGGGATGGTCTGCAGTCAGCTTTACATGCACACTGAGCCCAGTATATAGTACACTGACCTAATAAACTGCAGCTTAGCTCAATCAACTGCCAGCCTATATTATTAGGAAGAGAACAGGGATGGTCTGAAGTCAGCTTTACGTGCACACTGAGCCCAGTATATAGTACACTGACTTAATAAACTGCAGCTTAGCTCAATCAACTGCCAGACTATATTACTAGGAAGAGAACAGGGATGGTCTGCAGTCAGCTTTACGTGCACAATGAGCCCAGTATATAGTACACTGACTTAATAAACTGCAGCTTAGCTCAATCAACTGCCAGCCGATATTATTAGGAAGAGAACATGGATGGTCTGCAGTCAGCTTTACGTGTACACTGAGCCCAGTATATAGTACACTGAATTAATAAACTGCAGTTTAGCTCAATCAACTGCCAGCCTATATTATAAGGAAGAGAACAGGGATGGTCTGCAGTCAGCTTCACGTGCACACTGAGCCCAGTATACAGTACACTGAGTTAATAAACTGCAGCTTAGCTCAATCAACTGCCAGCCTATATTATTAGGAAGAGAACAGGGATGGTCTGCAGTCAGCTTTACATGCACACTGAGCCCAGTGTACAGTACACTGACTTAATAAACTGCAGCTTAGCTCAATCAACTGCCAGCCTATATTATTAGGAAGAGAACAGGGATGGTCTGCAGTCAGCTTTACGTGCACAATGAGCCCAGTATATAGTACACTGACTAAATAAACTGCAGCTTAGCTCAATCAACTGCCAGCCTATATTACTAGGAAGAGAACAGGGATGGTCTGCAGTCACCTTTACGTGCACACTGAGCCCAGTATATAGTACACTGACTAAATAAAAAGCAGCTTAGCTCAATCAACTGCAAGTCTATATTATTAGGAAGAGAACAGGGATGGTTTGCAGTCAGCTTTACGTGCACACTGAGCCCAGTATATAGTACACTGAATTAATAAACTGCAGTTTAGCTCAATCAACTGCCAGCCTATATTATAAGGAAGAGAACAGGGATGGTCTGCAGTCAGCTTTACGTGCACACTGAGCCCAGTATACAGTACACTGAGTTAATAAACTGCAGCTTAGCTCAAACAACTGCCAGCCTATATTATAAGGAAGAGAACAGGGATGGTCTGCAGTCAGCTTTACATGCACACTGAGCCCAGTATATAGTACACTGACTTAATAAACTGTAGCTTAGCTCAATCATCTGCCAGCCTATATTACTAGGAAGAGAACAGGGATGGTCTGCAGTCAGCTTTACGTGCACACTGAGCCCAGTATATAGTACACTGACTTAATAAATTGCAGCTTAGCTCAATCAACTGCCAGCCTATATTATTAGGAAGAGAACATGGATGGTCTGCAGTCAGCTTTACGTGCACACTGAGCCCAGTATATAGTACACTGAATTAATAAACTGCAGTTTAGCTCAATCAACTGCCAGCCTATATTATAAGGAAGAGAACAGGGATGGTCTGCATTCAGCTTTACGTGCACACTGAGCCCAGTATATAGTACACTGAATTAATAAACTGCAGTTTAGCTCTATCAACTGCCAGCCTATATTATAAGGAAGAGAACAGGGATGGTCTGCAGTCTGCTTTACGTGCACACTGAGCCCAGTATACAGTACACTGAGTTAATAAACTGCAGCTTAGCTCAATCAACTGCCAGCCTATATTATAAGGAAGAGAACAGGGATGGTCTGCAGTCAGCTTTACATTCACACTGAGCCCAGTATATAGTACACTGACCTAATAAACTGGAGCTTAGCTCAATCAACTGCCAGCCTATATTATTAGGAAGAGAACAGGGATGGTCTGCAGTCAGCTTTACGTGCACAATGAGCCCAGTATATAGTACACTGACTTCATAAACTGCAGCTTAGCTCAATCAACTGCCAGCCTATATTACTAGGAAGAGAACAGGGATGGTCTGCAGTCACCTTTACGTGCACACTGAGCCCAGTATATAGTACACTGACTAAATAAACTGCAGCTTAGCTCAATCAACTGCAAGTCTATATTATTAGGAAGAGAACAGGGATGGTCTGCAGTCAGCTTTATGTGCGCACTGAGCCCAGTATATAGTACACTGAATTAATAAACTGCAGTTTAGCTCAATCAACTGCCAGCCTATATTATAAGGAAGAGAACAGGGATGGTCTGCAGTCAGCTTTACGTGCACACTGAGCCCAGTATACAGTACACTGAGTTAATAAACTGCAGCTTAGCTCAATCAACTGCCAGCCTATATTATAGGGAAGAGAACAGGATGGTCTGCAGTCAGCTTTACATGCACACTGAGCCCAGTATATAGTACACTGACTTAAAAAAACTGCTGCTTAGCTCAATCAACTGCCAGCCTATATTACTAGGAAGAAAACAGGGATGGTCTGCAGTCAGCTTTACGTGCACACTGAGCCCAGTATATAGTACACTGACTTAATAAACTGCAGCTTAGCTCAATCAACTGCCAGCCTATATTATTAGGAAGAGAACATGGATGGTCTGCAGTCAGCTTTACGTGCACACTGAGCCCAGTATATAGTACACTGAATTAATAAACTGCAGTTTAGCTCAATCAACTGCCAGCCTATATTATAAGGAAGAGAACAGGGATGGTCTGCAGTCAGCTTTACGTGCACACTGAGCCCAGTATACAGTACACTGAGTTAATAAACTGCAGCTTAGCTCAATCAACTGCCAGCCTATATTATAAGGAAGAGAACAGGGATGGTCTGCAGTCAGCTTTACATGCACACTGAGCCCAGTATATATTACACTGACCTAATAAACTGCAGCTTAGCTCAATCAACTGCCAGCCTATATTATTAGGAAGAGAACAGGGATGGTCTGAAGTCAGCTTTATGTGCACACTGAGCCCAGTATATAGTACACTGGCTTAATAAACGGCAGCTTAGCTCAATCAACTGCCAGCCTATATTATTAGGAAGAGAACAGGGATGGTCTGAAGTCAGCTTTACGTGCACACTGAGCCCTGTATATAGTACACTGACTTAATAAACTGCAGCTTAGCTCAATCAACTGCCAGCCGATATTATTAGGAAGAGAACATGGATGGTCTGCAGTCAGCTTTACGTGTACACTGAGCCCAGTATATAGTACACTGAATTAATAAACTGCAGTTTAGCTCAATCAACTGCCAGCCTATATTATAAGGAAGAGAACAGGGATGGTCTGCAGTCAGCTTCACGTGCACACTGAGCCCAGTATACAGTACACTGAGTTAATAAACTGCAGCTTAGCTCAATCAACTGCCAGCCTATATTATTAGGAAGAGAACAGGGATGGTCTGCAGTCAGCTTTACATGCACACTGAGCCCAGTGTACAGTACACTGACTTAATAAACTGCAGCTTAGCTCAATCAACTGCCAGCCTATATTATTAGGAAGAGAACAGGGATGGTCTGCAGTCAGCTTTACGTGCACAATGAGCCCAGTATATAGTACACTGACTAAATAAACTGCAGCTTAGCTCAATCAACTGCCAGCCTATATTACTAGGAAGAGAACAGGGATGGTCTGCAGTCACCTTTACGTGCACACTGAGCCCAGTATATAGTACACTGACTAAATAAAAAGCAGCTTAGCTCAATCAACTGCAAGTCTATATTATTAGGAAGAGAACAGGGATGGTTTGCAGTCAGCTTTACGTGCACACTGAGCCCAGTATATAGTACACTGAATTAATAAACTGCAGTTTAGCTCAATCAACTGCCAGCCTATATTATAAGGAAGAGAACAGGGATGGTCTGCAGTCAGCTTTACGTGCACACTGAGCCCAGTATACAGTACACTGAGTTAATAAACTGCAGCTTAGCTCAAACAACTGCCAGCCTATATTATAAGGAAGAGAACAGGGATGGTCTGCAGTCAGCTTTACATGCACACTGAGCCCAGTATATAGTACACTGACTTAATAAACTGTAGCTTAGCTCAATCATCTGCCAGCCTATATTACTAGGAAGAGAACAGGGATGGTCTGCAGTCAGCTTTACGTGCACACTGAGCCCAGTATATAGTACACTGACTTAATAAATTGCAGCTTAGCTCAATCAACTGCCAGCCTATATTATTAGGAAGAGAACATGGATGGTCTGCAGTCAGCTTTACGTGCACACTGAGCCCAGTATATAGTACACTGAATTAATAAACTGCAGTTTAGCTCAATCAACTGCCAGCCTATATTATAAGGAAGAGAACAGGGATGGTCTGCATTCAGCTTTACGTGCACACTGAGCCCAGTATATAGTACACTGAATTAATAAACTGCAGTTTAGCTCTATCAACTGCCAGCCTATATTATAAGGAAGAGAACAGGGATGGTCTGCAGTCTGCTTTACGTGCACACTGAGCCCAGTATACAGTACACTGAGTTAATAAACTGCAGCTTAGCTCAATCAACTGCCAGCCTATATTATAAGGAAGAGAACAGGGATGGTCTGCAGTCAGCTTTACATTCACACTGAGCCCAGTATATAGTACACTGACTTAATAAACTGCTGCTTAGCTCAATCAACTGCCAGCCTATATTACTAGGAAGAAAACAGGGATGGTCTGCAGTCAGCTTTACGTGCACACTGAGCCCAGTATATAGTACACTGACTTAATAAACTGCAGCTTAGCTCAATCAACTGCCAGCCTATATTATTAGGAAGAGAACATGGATGGTCTGCAGTCAGCTTTACGTGCACACTGAGCCCAGTATATAGTACACTGAATTAATAAACTGCAGTTTAGCTCAATCAACTGCCAGCCTATATTATAAGGAAGAGAACAGGGATGGTCTGCAGTCAGCTTTACGTGCACACTGAGCCCAGTATACAGTACACTGAGTTAATAAACTGCAGCTTAGCTCAATCAACTGCCAGCCTATATTATAAGGAAGAGAACAGGGATGGTCTGCAGTCAGCTTTACATGCACACTGAGCCCAGTATATATTACACTGACCTAATAAACTGCAGCTTAGCTCAATCAACTGCCAGCCTATATTATTAGGAAGAGAACAGGGATGGTCTGAAGTCAGCTTTATGTGCACACTGAGCCCAGTATATAGTACACTGGCTTAATAAACGGCAGCTTAGCTCAATCAACTGCCAGCCTATATTATTAGGAAGAGAACAGGGATGGTCTGAAGTCAGCTTTACGTGCACACTGAGCCCTGTATATAGTACTCTGACCTAATAAACTGCAGCTTAGCCCAATCAACTGCCAGCCTATATTATTAGGAAAAGAAACGGGATGGTCTGCAGTCAGCTTTACGTGCACACTGAGCCCAGTATATAGTACACTGACTTAATAAACTGCAGCTTAGCTCAATCAACTGCCAGCCTATATTATTAGGAAGAGAACAGGGATGGTCTGCAGTCAGCTTTACATGTACACTGAGCTCAGTATACAGTACACTGACTTAATAAACTGCAGCTTAGCTCAATCAACTGCCAGCCTATATTATTAGGAAGAGAACAGGGATGGTCTGCAGTCAGCTTTACATGCACACTGAGCTCAGTATATAGTACACTGACTTAATAAACTGCAGCTTAGATCAATCAACTGCCAGCCTATATTATTAGGAAGAGAACAGGGATGGTCTGCAGTCAGCTTTACGTGCACAATGAGCCCAGTATATAGTACACTGACTTAATAAACTGCAGCTTAGCTCAATCAACTGCCAGCCTATATTACTAGGAAGAGAACAGGGATGGTCTGCAGTCAGCTTTATGTGCACACTGAGCCCAGTATATAGTACACTGACTTAATAAACTGCAGCTTAGCTCAATCAACTGCCAGCCTATATTATTAGGAAGAGAACATGGATGGTCTGCAGTCAGCTTTACGTGCACACTGAGCCCAGTATATAGTACACTAAATTAATATACTGCAGTTTAGCTCAATCAACTGCCAGCCTATATTATAAGGAAGAGAACAGGGATGGTCTGCAGTCAGCTTTACGTGCACACTGAGCCCAGTATACAGTACACTGAGTTAATAAACTGCAGCTTAGCTCAATCAACTGCCAGCCTATATTATAAGGAAGAGAACAGGGATGGTCTGCAGTAAGCTTTACATGCACACTGAGCCCAGTGTACAGTACACTGACTTAATAAACTGCAGCTTAGCTCAATCAACTGCCAGCCTATATTATTAGGAAGAGAACAGGGATGGTCTGCAGTCAGCTTTATGTGCAAACTGACCCCAGTATACAGTACACTGACTTAATAAACTGCAGCTTGGCTCAATCAACTGCCAGCCTATATTATTAGGAAGAGAACAGAGATGGTCTGCAGTCAGCTTTACGTGCACACTGAGCCCAGTATATAGTACATTGAATTAATAAACTGCAGCTTAGCTCAATCAACTGCCAGCCTATATTATAAGGAAGAGATTAGGGATGGTCTGCAGTCAGCTTTACGTGCACACTGAGCCCAGTATACAGTACACTGAGTTAATAAACTGCAACTTAGCACAATCAACTGCCAGCCTATATTATAAGGAAGAGAACAGGGATGGTCTGCAGTCAGCTTTACATGCACACTGAGCCCAGTGTACAGTACACTGACTTAATAAACTGCAGCTTAGCTCAATCAACTGCCAGCCTATATTATTAGGAAGAGAACAGGGATGGTCTGCAGTCAGCTTTACGTGCACACTGAGCCCAGTATACAGTACACTGACTTATTAAACTGCAGCTTAGCTCAATCAACTGCCAGCCTATATTATTAGGAAGAGAACAGGGATGGTCTACAGTCAGCTTTACATGCACACTGAGCCCAGTATGTAGTACACTGACCTAATAAACTGCAGCTTAGCTCAATCAACTGCCAGCCTATATTATTAGGAAGAGAACAGGGATGGTCTGCAGTCAGCTTTACGTGCACACTGAGCCCAGTATATAGTACACTGACCTAATAAACTGCAGCTTAGCTCAATCAACTGCCAGCCTATATTATTACGAAGAGAACAGGGATGGTCTGAAGTCAGCTTTATGTGCCCACTGAGCCCAGCATATAGTACACTGGCTTAATAAACTGCAGCTTAGCTCAATCAACTGCCAGCCTATATTATTAGGAAGAGAACAGGGATGGTCTGAAGTCAGCCTTACGTGCACACTGAGCCCAGTATATAGTACACTGACCTAATAAACTGCAGCTTAGCCCAATCAACTGCCAGCCTATATTATTAGGAAAAGAAAAGGGATGGTCTGCAGTCAGCTTTACGTGCACACTGAGCCCAGTATATAGTACACTGACTTAATAAACTGCAGCTTAGCTCAATCAACTGCCAGCCTATATTATTAGGAAGAGAACAGGGATGGTCTGCAGTCAGCTTTACATGCACACTGAGCTCAGTATACAGTACACTGACTTAATAAACTGCAGCTTAGCTCAATCAACTGCCAGCCTATATTATTAGGAAGAGAACAGGGATGGTCTGCAGTCAGCTTTACATGCACACTGAGCTCAGTATATAGTACACTGACTTAATAAACTGCAGCTTAGCTCAATCAACTGCCAGCCTATATTATTAGGAAGAGAACAGGGATGGTCTGCAGTCAGCTTTACGTGCACACTGAGCCCAGTATATAGTACACTGACTTAATAAACTGCAGCTTAGCTCAATCAACTGCCAGCCTATATTATAAGGAAGAGAACATGGATGGTCTGCAGTCAGCTTTACGTGCACACTGAGCCCAGTATATAGTACACTGAATTAATAAACTGCAGTTTAGCTCAATCAACTGCCAGCCTATATTATAAGGAAGAGAACAGGGATGGTCTGCAGTCAGCTTTACGTGCACACTGAGCCCAGTATACAGTACACTGAGTTAATAAACTGCAGCTTAGCTCAATCAACTGCCAGCCTATATTATAAGGAAGAGAACAGGGATGGTCTGCAGTCAGCTTTACATGCACACTGAGCCCAGTGTACAGTACACTGACTTAATAAACTGCAGCTTAGCTCAATCAACTGCCAGCTTATATTATTAGGAAGAGAACAGGGATGGTCTGCAGTCAGCTTTACGTGCACACTGAGCCCAGTATATAGTACACTGACTTAATAAACTGCAGCTTAGCTCAATCAACTGCCAGCCTATATTATAAGGAAGAGATTAGGGATGGTCTGCAGTCAGCTTTACATGCACACTGAGCCCAGTATACAGTACACTGAGTTAATAAACTGCAACTTAGCTCAATCAACTGCCAGCCTATATTATAAGGAAGAGAACAGGGATGGTCTGCAGTCAGCTTTACATGCACACTTAGCCCAGTGTACAGTACACTGACTTAATAAACTGCAGCTTAGCTCAATCAACTGCCAGCCTATATTTTTAGGAAGAGAACAGGGATGGTCTGCAGTCCGCTTTACGTGCACACTGAGCCCAGTATACAGTACACTGACTTATTAAACTGCAGCTTAGCTCAATCAACTGCCAGCCTATATTATTAGGAAGAGAACAGGGATGGTCTGCAGTCAGCTTTACGTGCACACTGAGCCCAGTATATAGTACACTGACCTAATAAACTGCAGCTTAGCTCAATCAACTGCCAGCCTATATTATAAGGAAGAGAACAGGGATGGTCTGAAGTCAGCTTTACGTGCACACTGAGCCCAGTATATAGTACACTGACTTAATAAACTGCAGCTTAGCCCAATCAACTGCCAGCCTATATTATTAGGAAGAGAACAGGGATGGTCTGCAGTCAGCTTTACATGCACACTGAGCCCAGTATATAGTACACTGACTTAATAAACTGCAGCTTAGCTCAATCAACTGCCAGCCTATATTATTAGGAAGAGAACAGGGATGGTCTGCAGTCAGCTTTACCTGCACACTGAGCCCAGTATACAGTACACTGACTTAATAAACTGCAAGGAGAATAACAGGAACACTCTGAAGTAAGATCTAGCTAAACTGAATACAGTATATATATATATATATATATATATATATATATATATATATATATATATATATACATACACTGACCTAATAAACTGCAGCTTAGCTCAATCAACTGCCAGCCTATATTATAAGGAAGAGAACAGGGATGGTCTGAAGTCAGCTTTACGTGCACACTGAGCCCAGTATATAGTACACTGACTTAATAAACTGCAGCTTAGCCCAATCAACTGCCAGCCTATATTATTAGGAAGAGAACAGGGATGGTCTGCAGTCAGCTTTACATGCACACTGAGCCCAGTATATAGTACACTGACTTAATAAACTGCAGCTTAGCTCAATCAACTGCCAGCCTATATTATTAGGAAGAGAACAGGGATGGTCTGCAGTCAGCTTTACCTGCACACTGAGCCCAGTATACAGTACACTGACTTAATAAACTGCAAGGAGAATAACAGGAACACTCTGAAGTGAGATCTAGCTAAACTGAATACAGTATATATATATATATACACAACTCCTGGGATGCATATATATACTAAATACACTGACTGCAGCTACCTGAATCACCTGCCTGCTCTATCTAACTGAAATGAAATGACACTCTGACTCTCTCTCTATCTCTCTCACACGCCGCAACACACTACACAAGGCTGACACGCAGGCGGCCTTATATAGTGTGGGGCGTGTACCTACTCCCCTGATCCATGATTGGCCAAAGGCACCCTTCCTTTGGCCAATTATGGCTCTCTGTGCTGACGGTGCTGTGATTGGCCAAAGCATGCGGGTCATAGTGCATGCTTGGCCAATCATCAGCCAACAATGCACTGCGATGCCGCAGTGAATTATGGGCAGTGACGCGCCACTCGAATTTGCGAGAATGGCCAATAATGTTTGAAATACGGTGAACGGCCGGACAGCCAATGTTCGATTTGAAAATGGGTTTGACTCGAACACAAAGCTCATCCCTAACAACTGTATAATTCAGACCAAAATGAGGGACAAATGAGGAGGAAAGAGGGACAGAGGGACATTGTTCCAAATCAGGGACAGTCCCTTAAAATCAGGGACAATCAGGAACTATGGTATCCACTTCCTTCCTTCCTTCCTGGAATATTAAGCTATGTCCACTTCCTCATCCACAGACATTGTTCACTAAGCAGTCTACACATCCCCAGCAGTGTCCATATTCTCTCTATAGTCATTGCTCATTAAGCTCTGACAGGAAGTCTGAAGATCAACACTTGGAAGCACAGATAACTAGCAGTCTCTGCAAACTTTCCATTCTGCAGAAGGATAGCACAATAGGAACTGCAAGAACTAGGGAAAGTCTGTCATTGTTTTTCAATAAGCATGCAGCTTAGCTCAATCAACTGCCCAGAAGGGAAGTTAGATTTTTAATGCACAGGCTTGGGTTTGTGATTGTTTATAGTGTGGAAGTGTATGTGTGTCTCTAGTCTATACTGCAGGATCATGTCTGTCTGTGTCTAGTGATGGTCATTCTAATATCTCAGGCCAGATTTACAATTTTTTTTCCCTATGCCACCTATTAAGTGCCTACTCATCACCTGTCTACTACCAGTCTATGCCTCGCCAGTCTGCTGCCACTAGAGCCAGCCTGTTCCTGCCTACTGCTGACCTGCCACTACCCAGCTTACCTGCTCCATTGTGGTCCACCGTCAGCTTCATGCTGTTTGGCCTGGGCATCCTATTGGCTCCACTGCTAGCAAGACCAACAGGCACTTGTGCCACTCTGCGCTACCTGTTTACTCTATCAGCCGAAGGTGTAAGAGAGGCCATCCTCAACTTGTCTGGCTTTTCTACCAGGTACAAAACAATTGGAGATATTTGAAAAACTCCAGCTACCTCTTGACCTTAAGAGAAAGTGAAATCTGAAACAGAATTCCCTACAATGTGAACTATATGAGGGATTGAACTAATAGGGTGTTGATTCCTAATACAACTGAATATAAAACAATAATATCTTTATTAGCACACCAATGCTTACTCAAATAAAGACAACTGCACAAATATTAAAAGGTTGCAGACTCCTGGACCCTGAAAGGTCAACTGCAAACTATACATACACAGAAGTCTCAGAACTTTTTAATATCTGTTTTCCCAAAAATATTTAATGACAAAATATACATTAAATACTAGCACACAATAATGACTTGTTTGAAGAAATATTTTCGAAAAAGGAGTTTCAAGAATACAGAGGACATATCCAAATAGCCAATATGTTTTCAATATGTTGATATCATCACAATTACACTGATATTAATTGACTAATATTATTGACTATTAGTGTTATAGGGAAACTGGACATATGAAAAGAGTCCAGGAACCGACAACCTTTTACTATTTGTGCAATTATTTTGTGTGATTTTGCATAGATGTGCTAATAAAGTTCTTCTTTATATTTCACTGGTATTTGAAATGAAAGTCAAATCCTTAATATTTTCCTATGTTTGAAAGCAATCTGTCACTGGCAATCATACAAATTATGTACTAGTGTGGTGGTAGTCATTGTTGCTTGTGCCACAAAGGGACATGAGCCTTGTGTGTGCTTTATTGAACTGCCATTCACCAAATACTAAAGTGGATGTTCTTAACTGATTGTATCCATAAAGAGATGCTGACTGGATTTCTTAATAATTTAAAAAATTGATACAAGATTCTCTGCATTATTTAACCTGAAATCAAAGTATACAAACTGACTTAATGTGGCAAATGACCTTGAGTAACATACTGTAACTGTACTGATATTTTATGTTTTTATTGCACAAAAATAATAGAAAAAAATCTCACTAACTGTTACAAGTTTGTGTTTTTGGATTTGGCATTTTTATTTATCTGTTTTTAGGTATCCATATGTAAACACAACCCTTTGATATAACAGGTGTGTCTAAAAAAATGGTGAATGGTCCGATATCTCAATGGCATTATGGGCCAGGTGAGTGCGCATGCACATGGCTGGTATTTGATCACCTCTGCGTTTTTTATTTTTTGCGCTGTAAACAAAAAAAGAGCGACAATTTTGAAAAAAAAAAAATATTTTTTACTTTTTGCTATAATAAATATCCCCCCAATTTTTTAAAAAAAAAAAACAAATTTCTTCATTAGTTTAGGCCGATAGATATTCTTCTACATATTTTTGATTAAAAAAACCGCAATAAGTGTTTATTGATTGGTTTGCGCAAAAGTTATAGCGTCTACAAACTATGGGAAAGATTTATGGCATTTTTATGGCATTTTTTTTTTTTTTTACTAGTAATGGCGGTGATCTGCAAGTTTTAGTGGTATTGCGACATTGTAACGGACATATCAGACACCTTTGACACATTTTTGGGACAATTGACAACTATACAGCGATCAGTGCTATAAAAATGCACTGATTACTGTGTAAATGTCACTGGCAGGGAAGGGGTTAACACTAGGGGGCGATCAAGGGGTTAAATGTGTGTTACCTTAGTGTGTTCTAACTGTATGGGGATAGGACTGAGTAGGAGAGGAGACCTATCGCTGTTCCTACTTACTAGGAACAAATGACATGTTTCCTCTCCTCTGACAGCAAATCCCCGTGCTGGCACTCGTGCACGCGATCGCATGTGGCCGGTCACGCACATCATGTCCTCCGCCATGCAGCGGGCCCGTGCGCGCTCTGGTGGCTGAAAAGGGGAAGGACGTACCCATATGGGATTTCACCTAGGAGAGCCATTCTGCCGCAGTATATCTGTGTGAGCCGGTCGGGAACCGATTAAAGAACAGTTCTGTTTCTGGAATAATTGACTCGATTTTCCTAAAAGTTATTCAACTGTTCTAAATCCTAGCAGAGATAAGCTAAGTAAGAAGAATAAGTGGTGTAGACATGACAGAAGCGTTTCATGGGATTAGTGCTCCCAAGAGGTCAAAATTAATGGTATTTTTCTCTGAATGCCTCAGCATCGTGCTTTCTGCGGTCAATCACCGGCCTTCAGCAGATCATGCTGAACATGCTGAGGCTGAAACTTTAACAATAGAATGTGCTGAAAAAGAGCTTCACTCTCATCTCCATCTGTGCTTTCTAATGAGCGCTGCTCCTCATTAGAACAATCAAAAATTTAGTGGACATTGCAATGATATATTTTTTTATAAATGTGTCACCTGGTGTAGAAAGTTTAGATACAATTTACATATTATAATATGCAAAGTTCTCCAATTTATAATTATCTTTTTGAATGTGAAAATAGTAAGTAAGGGGTCACTGAGCCTAAAGTAAATCAAAATTAAAATGTTTTGTTTTATGTTAGAGTAATAAATAGTTAAAACTTCTGACAGGTTTTTAATTTTCCATCTGTGTTCCATTGGGGAGATTTTGCTCCACCTCTTGTCCTGTAGATACAACAGAAAATGAAATGTATCCAAAGTGAGGAAAGTCCCCTTAAACAATTATCCCCAGAACTAGTGCCCCTATTAAAAGATTTCCCCTGTTCCTGTTCTCGAAACAAATCAAAATGTAGCATTTTCCATCAAATATGGAGAGTACATTTCCATAGCCAAGACATAGACATGTAATATAACAACCTTACAGAGCTGTTAACCCCTCATTCTCAATGCAAACTAAAAAAACAAAAAACAAAAAAGGGTTTGACTTTTGATATACTTAAGGTAAACCCTTCCCTTGATTTGTTAATTCAAAGCGAAGTGACAAGTTGGTGTTGATGTCCCCTTTCCCAGCAGCATATACTCAATCCTCTGTTCAGCAAAGAAGACACTTGGGTTTGGATATTTTCTGTACACAGGGAAGTAGTGTGTCCTCAGCTCTGAGTAAGGTCCAACTAAAGTAAACAACATACTGTATTCCTATCACACACCATACCAGAATTGGCCTTGCAGGTTTAGGGTGCTGTAACAATTCCTAACTGGTATCTGCATCTAACATAGGTAAAATAAGAGAATAAAGAATATGTAAACCCTCACCTTACAAAACAACTAATTTAGCTTAAAAAAGAAAAACGAAAGGCAAAACATATGTGTATACGCAGAAAATAAAATTTAAAAAAAAATGTATAAATACCTTTTTTCCCCTTTTTATAAGTGATCACATAATCTCTGTTCTCAGCCACAAAAGAGAGCTGGGGGAGGAGAAACAGCAGCACACTGACAATGGCTGTGTTGGGGGGGAGCGTGTCAAGAAAGGTCTGATCATTGAAGGAGAGCACACTAAGTTCCCAGCACAGTTAGAGAACTGACCGCACTGCACTCTCCTGCCTAGTGGTCAGTTTTTAATAGGAAAGCAGAGGGACTGCCAGAAACACCAGGGATTTCACACAAAGGTAACAATACAAAGAGAACAGGATACTTTTTCATACAAGTACATTGTATAGCAGGCACATCTCAAAAATAGTACATGTTGGGTTTACATATTCTTTCTTATTCATTCATTCTTTTTTTTTTTTAGTCAAGTATACAAAGTTTATTGATCACAAAAAAGCTTCTACAAAGAGATTGAAGCTGCTACAAGAAATTTTAGACTGTATTACAGCATGTGTAACTGTAAAAGAGGCTTGACAGCCTTATGCCCTGTACACATGATAGGATTTTCCGACAATAAAACCGTGGATTTTTTTCCGACGGATGTTGGCTCAAACTTGTCTTGCATACACACGGTAACACAAATGTTGTCGGAAATTCCAAACATCAAGAACTTGGTGACGTAAAGCAGAGAAAAATGAAGTTCATTAGCCAGTGCGGCTCTTCTGCTTGATTCCGAGCATGCGTGGAATTTTGTGCTTCAGAATTGTGTACACACGATCGGAACTTCCGACAACAGATACAGATCTCAAATTTTGTTTGTTGGAAATTCCGACGCAAAATGTCCGATGGAGCCTACACACAGTCGGAATTTCTGACAACAAGCTCCCATCGAACATTTGTTGTCGGAAAATCCTATCGTGTGTACAGGGCATTACAAACAAAAGCACAAGTAAAGAGTTTCAACTGGTACAAGAATGGCAACGGCCAATAGCAATAGCAGTATCACTTCATATGGGCAAAGCATATTTAGTGGGATACAATATGCCATCTGAAGACAATAGAAAGACTGAGAAAAGTAAAAAGAAATAGAATAGAGGAGGGGGGGAGAGGGGATGGGTGAGGGGTGTGGGAAAGGGGAGATGGTCAGGAGGGGTCTGAGGCAGTGTATAGGGCCCTCGGTTAAGTCAGATCAATGAATCAAAGGTCGAGTAGATGACAATCAAAATTCCTTGTAAGACAATGAGAAATCCAGGGGGTCCCAAACCCGTTTAAATATCGACATAGTTCCTTGCAATTTAGCAATAAGCTTCTCATTAACTCGGGACCCAGTGCATACGGGCTTGGACTTCAGCTATACGTATTGTTTTATATAACCATGCCTTCGCGATTATCTGCTTCACAGCTGTCAGGACATGGGCCATTAAAGCATGCTGTTTCTGAGTGATCACTGCTGGTTTGTAAAATGTCATAGACTCGAATCCAGAATGCATGCACCATTGGGCACGACCACCAAATATGTCCCCCGGTTTGGACAGCCGCAAAAGAAAGAGGATGGGTATGCTCTAGCTATTCCCCCCAGCATTAAAAGGCAGCAAAAAAGAACCTTATCTCAATCACTGCAGCCTGTCTAGAGCTGGATTTGGCAGCATGCCAAATTTGAGTCAACTCCTGGGATTCCATTTTTTTGTCCAGATCAATCTCTCTCAGGCCCGCACATAATAAAATTGTGTGGATGAGAGATTGGAGATAAAAGTGGAATGCAAAAAAGATACTAGGCCCAAGGAATGTGGGTCCTTAAGACATTTAGATTCAAACAGAGTGAAGCTTGGCCTATCCCCTCGGAACGCCAAGGTTGAGGAGGTATAATATTTTACATGAAGATATCAAAACAGTTCAGATGAGGGTAAATTGATTGGAGATTTAGATATTGGTGAAGGACTTCACTCCATTGGAAGTTATGAAGGCATGAAAACAGGTTCATTTCCAAGCAGTCCAATGTCTGAAAGCCAAGGGAAATTCGAAGCCAGGTGGAAAGGCCGTGTTATGCAGAAATGACAGTAAGGGTGGGGACAGCAGTCTCTCGGAGTAATTGAGGTCATCTAAAATTCTCAGATAGTGGCGTGAAATAAGGTTAAAGATCGAAGCTCTGTTTTACAAATGCATCCATAGCAGATTATAAATAGGTAATGGAGCACTGTCCTCTGCCCCTAGATAGACCCGCAAAGGGGTCTCATGACTAGCATGATATTTGGTTAGCTGGGAGATCTGTACTGCCTGGAAATACCTTTGAAAATGTGGGACTCCCAAGCTTCTTCAATTGCAAGACTGGTATAGAATTCGCTTAGAGATTCAGGGCCTACGAAATTGTAGCACTTGTCTTTGGAGATCAGTCATGGCAGGAGTAGGCCCCCCGGACCCGGTAACACATGAAAGAGGTATAATAGTTTGGGCAAATAAGTCATTCTGGTAGACACTATATGACCTAGCCAAGAAAGGGTGTGACTGGACCAGGTATGTGGATACAGTTTAAGTTTGGAAAAAAAGAGGAGGATGGGTTTACATTTTCTTTAATGCAAAGATCACATTAAGTTACTCCTTTGTCCTGCATATTTCAATCAGCAAATCACAACCCCGCCGATTTCTGCTCACTTTAAGAAAAACAAGAACAGTTTGATCAATTTCATTATTTTAAGCATACAGTATCTCACAAAAGTGAGTACACCCCTCACATTTTTGTAAATATTTTATTATATCTTTTCATGTGACAAGACTGAAGAAATGACACTTTGCTACAATGTAAAATAGTGAGTGTACAGCTTGTATAACAGTGTAAATTTGCTGTCCCCTCAAACAGTGGCGTCTCCAGCTTTCATATTTAGGGGGGGGCACATGGGGGGACAGGGACAAAAGTAGGGGGGCAACTATAAAATGCATATATATATATATATATATATATATATATATATATATATATAGATAGATAGATAGATAGATAGATAGATAGATAGATAGATAGATAGATAGATAGATAGATAGATAGATAGATAGATAAATATATACTGGGGCCCTTTACTACGACCCCACAATGGCCCTTTCACATGTTCTGCAGTGAGCTCCCTTCCTACTGTATTGGGGTCCCCCAGGGTGGCAGAAAACAAGATATATATGTCACCAGCATACCAAGAAAATATAAGGGTCCAAAGCAGTGGGAGAACTATCAGGGTTGCAAAGGTTGTCTTGCCTCCGGGCCCTGGTGTTCTGCCACTGTTGGGTTTCCCAGCCTCCTGCCCCTGCTATTGACTGCTCTGGTCTGGCATTTCTTGGAATTTACAGACTGGTTCTCCTGTCCTAAGGATGGGAGAAATCAGTCTGTTTTTTCAGTAACTGAGAGTCCTGGTGGAGTCCTTCCTGCAACTCGCTCTTCTCCCTGCCAATGAGGATGCAGGGGAAGGAGCAGATCGGGCGGCCGTGGTTGTGTGAGCACTCGCATTATGCAGTGCCAGTGAGGGGGAGGAATCACCCGCAGGAGCCGACTGGGGACTCTCTCCCTCTTAGACATTGATTTTTTGTAAAAAAAAAAAAAAAATTTTATTGGGGGGGGGGGGGTCACATGGTGGGGCACAGCATAATGTTGGGGGGGTCAGGGCCCCCTCTGCCCCCCCTAGGGATGCCATTGCCCTCAAAAGAACTCAAACACACAGCCATTAATGTCTGAACCTCTGGCAACAAAAGTGAGTACACCCCTAAGTGAAAATGTCCAAATTGGGCCCAAAGTGTCAATATTTTCTGTGGCCACCATTATTTTTCAGCACTGCCTTAACCCTCTTGGGCATGAAGTTCACCAGAGCTTCACAGGTTGCCACTGGAGTCCTCTTCCACTCCTCCATGACGACATCACAGAGCTGGTGGATGTTAAAGACCTTGCGCTCCTCCACCTCACGTTTGAGGATGCCCCACAGATGCTCAATAGGGTTTAGGTCTGGAGACATGCTTTGCCAGTCCATCACCTTTACCCTCAGCTTCTTTAGCAAGGCAGCGGTCATCTTGGAGGTTTGTTTGGGGTCGTTACCATGTTGGAATACTGCCCTGCAGCCCAGTCTCCGAAGGGAGGGGATCATGCTCTGCTTCAGTATGTCACAGTACATGTTGGCATTCATGGTTCCCTCAATGAACTGTAGCTCCCCAGTGCCGCACTCATGCAGCCCCAGACCATGACACTCCCAGCACCATGCTTGACTGTAGGCAAGACACACTTGTCTTTGTACTCCTCACCTGGTTGCCGCCACACAAGCTTGACACCATCTGAACCAAATAAGTTTATCTTGGTCTCATCAGACCATGGGACATGGTTCCAGCAATCCATGTCCTTAGTCTGCTTGTCTTCAGCAAACTGTTTGCGGGCTTTCTTGTGCACCATCTTTAGAAGAGGCTTCCTTCTGGGACGACAGCCATGCAGACCAATTTGATGCAGTGTATGGTCTGAGCACTGACAGGCTGACCGCCCCACCCCTTCAACCTCTGCAGCAATGCTGGCAGCACTCATACGTCTAATTCCCAAAGACAACCTCTAGGACGCTGAGCATATGCACTCAACTTCTTTGGTCGACCATGGTGAGGCCTGTTCTGAGTAGAACCTGTTCTGTTAAACCGCTGTATGGTCTTGACCACCGTGCTGCAGCTCAGTTTCAGGGTCTTGCCAATCTTCTTATAGCCTAGGCCATCTTTATGTAGAGCAGCAATTCTTTTTTTCAGATCCTCAGAGAGTCATTTGTTATGAGGTGCCATGTTGAACTTCCAGTGACCAGTATAAGAGAGTGAGAGCGATAACACCAAATTTAACACACCTGCTCCCCATTCACACCTGAAAACTAACGACTCATATGACACTGGGGAGGGAAAATGGCTAATAGGGCCCAATTTGGACATTTTCACTTAGGGGTGTACTCACTTTTGTTGCCAGCGGTTTAGACATTAATGGCTGTGTGTTAAGTTATTTTGAGGGGGTAACATATTTACACTGTTATACAAGCTGTACACTCACTACTTTACATTGTAGCAAAGTGTAATTTCTTCAGTGTTGTCACATGAAAAGATATAATAAAATATTTACAAAAATGTGAGGGGTGTACTCACTTTTGTGAGATACTGTATATTGTTCAAATGTTGCTTTTTTGCATTTTGCACTAAATATAAAACATCTATATTTAACAATCAAAAAAGAAACATAAAAAACAGTCTAATTCATAAACAGTCCAATGTTAAAACAGCGCTAATGCTGGATAGGTGTCCAACTCCACAAGAAAGTATATTATAAAATATGATGATGTAGCAAGATGAGTCTATAGTGGTAGGTGATCCTAGGTAGTGGATTGCATGTACACTCTACACACCAACTCCCAGTCTTCACCACGTGAGGCACTCTTTCCCCTATGGGGTTAAACTCACCAAAACGTTGAAATAAATCAGCCTTAACCAATCATCTTCTTCAACCAGACTCCCATCATCAACTTAGAAGGCAGGAAAATATTGTGCTTGGAGCCACGCCCTCTGTTGAAGTCGGAAGTGATGAAACGCGTAAGCCTGTGACTATTACGGCGTAACCGGAAGTGGTGAGTGTGTTTGCCGTCAGCTGTTCCCAACCAGGCAGTGAACGCGAATGCTGTGTATGCAACACCAGCGGGCTTGGGACCAGGAGATTTGGTGACTACACACTCGATCTTTGAAATGTTCTTCTAACAGCTTATAAACTTACGTAGATTGAAAGTAGGGTTGTCTGTATTTTGGGTATCTTTAATAAAGCAGGATTAGGCTGTGTCAGCATTTCTGTGTTTTTATGAACTCTTTTGGAGCACAATATTTGCCTGCCTTCTAAGTTGATGATGGGAGTCTGGTTGAAGGAGATGATTGGTTAAGGCTGATTTATTTCAACGTTTTGGTGAATTTAACCCCATAGGGGAAAGAGTGCCTCAGGTTCTGAAGACTGGGAGTTTTTTGTAGGGTGTACATGCAATCCACTACCTAGGATCACCTACCACTATAGACTCATTTTTGCTACATCATCATATTTTATAATATACTTTCTTGTGGAGTTGGACACCTATCCAGCATTAGCGCTGTTTAACATTGGACTGTTTATGAATTAAACTGTTTTTTATGGGGGGTTTTTTTGATAGTTTTATTACTGTACTGTATGGGTATCCCTATCACTGTACTTTAAACGGCTGCTACTTCATTGGTTCCCTGATAGATTCAAAGAATTAATGAGATCATAGCATCACTGCTATTAATATACATCGTATATAACTCTTTCTGCCTGTATATACTGAGAAGGAAACTCAAGAGTGGTAGGATAATTTGGTGCTGAGCAGTGTACTGAAGGCCTGTTTTGTGCACTCCTTTTATATATCTGTATTTAACAACTAAAAGTTCGATATGAGGTGCACAAGATTCAACATTAGGGGTTTTCTAGAATGAGAATACAACAAAGACTGTTATTTTTCAGACTGTCTCTAATTCAAACTACATTGAGCACCATCTAAACAAAGAAGACACAGAAGGATAGAGAGCATTGGAGATAAGCCACTTCTCTGACTTATTAAGTGTGAGTAAAATTAAACTTGAACTATTGAGCTCTGTAGACAACAGACCAAGAGAAAAGCTAGGAAGAGACAAGTAACTTTTCAGTAGGACCATAGAGCTACTCCTGCTAGCTGTAAATGTAAAATCATTAAAGCAGGCAGATTCATTTAAAGCTTGTTAAATAGGAAATGTGTAGTCCTATCCAATGTAGACTTTTTTCCTGCCATAGCAACTGCAGGAATCTTGATTGAAACTTAAAGTGATTGTAAAGGTTTTTTTTTTTTTTTTTTTAAATAACAAACTTGTCATACTTACCTGCTCTGTGCAAGGGTTTTGCACAGAGAAGCCCTGATCCTCCTTTTCTGGGGTCCCCTGGCGCCGCCCCTGGCTCCTCCTCCTCATCGAGTGCCCCCACGGAAAGCCGCTTTCCATTGACACTGACAGCAGGACTCGGCCCCGACCCCACTCGGATGTGTCACTGGATTTGATTGAGAACAGCGGGAGCCAATGGCTCCCGCTGCTATCAATCTATTCCAGTGAGGACCCGAGACAGTGGCTGGAGCTGCTGTGGTCATCCCTGTCACTGGAATAATCATGCTCAGGTAATAAAAAGGGGGGTCTGGGGGAGCATCTGCAGCGCAGGAGGTTTTTCACATTGGTTTTTCACACCGGCATTAAGGTGAAAAACCATGAGGGTTTACAACTCATTTAACCTATACTATGCTGTTAGGCAGGAATTTTCTGTAATACTGCACAATTACCAAGGCAGTGCTGATATGTTTACATCAATACTGCCTGGACCTAGTATCTGGACCCCCTGGTCTTTCCTTGCACAGACACTTGCCCTTATAACGACTGGCATTGCATTTGAATCAGTAGTAGCCAGAAGAACTGAGTGATGCTTCTTACTTTTAGGGCTCTTTCACACAGGCATTGAAAATAGGTGGTTAGACTGCATATCAGATTTATTATAAAAGGGAGCAGCCTCTACAATTAAGCTCCTACTGGGAGAAACATTTTAGAAGGGGTTCTCCCATGGGTAGGAAACCAAGCTGAAGCCATTTTTCCCTAAGAGGTGCTCACTATAAGCCTAGGCATTGTGCAGACAGGTGCCATTTTGTTATCATCCTCGATGTGTCTGACAAGACAGTATTTAACCCAACAAGCACCTGCAAACATTGTGGCCAGTCAGCTGGGATAAAAGATTGAGGCATTCAAGTGGTATCAATTTTATTTGGTGTTTGGTTAGCTTTCCCTTGCATTGTGGCGAGGACAAAATAAAGCTGTCTACAGAGTTCGGCAGGCATTGACGCTTTGCAACCGCCTCCATTCACTTCTATTGAAATGCACCACAAGTCCACCATAAACGTGCCTATGGCATTTTTAACACTTTTAAGATGTGGCTGCAAATGTGTTTATTTACTAAAGCTAGAGAGTGCAAAATTAGTCACACTTCTGCAGAATTTCCAGCTTTTATTGCCAAAGCTTAATTGAACAAGCTGAAGATAGAAGTTTTAGTAAATAAACCCCAAAGTGTCAAAAGGGATCATTTCCCATTTTAGCCTTGTAAAAAAATGAAAAACCACATTCACAGGAAGCTTGAGGAGCATTGCCTGACATGACTTGAACACTTCTGCAACACATCCAAAATACAAATTGACTCTATAGGTGCAAGAATGCACGTTAAGACCCCTTTCACACTGGGGCCGCCCGTGCATTAGTGGTGAAGTGGCACTCATTTTAGAGGCGCTTTACCGCTGTTTAAGCAATGCTTTTGGCCGCTAGCGGGGCACTTTTAACCCCAAAGAAGGGGTTAAAAACGCCCGTGTTGCGGCGCTTCCGAAGCCACTTAGTCACTTGCCGCCCGCACTATAGCTGAAAGACGGCTACATTGCGGCTCGATAACTCTGGAAGGGCGTACATTGGTGTCCTCCCAAAATTGCGCTCCCGCGCGCCCCCGAGGGCGCGCACACGGGAGTATCCGTGACCGCCGGATCCAGAGGACCCGGCGCATCACAGATCACAGTAAATGACCGCTGACAGCGGTCGTTTACCGCGTGATCGCTCCGTCAAATGACGGAGAGATCGCATGTAAACAAACTGGCGTCATGTCCGATTCTTCTCCATACAGTGTGAGAGGAGAGGGGAGAGAACCGATGCAGCAGCGCTGTGGGCTGGATATGTAGTGCCCACAGCGCTGCTCAGTGCCAACTGCAGCACTCATCCAGCCATCCATCCCTCTGTATTAGCTATCCACACTCATCCATCCCGCCATCCACGCTCAGCCATCCTGCCATTCACGCTCAGCCATCCCGCCATCCACGCTCAGCCATCCCGCCATCCACACTCAGCCATCCCGCCATCCATACTCATCCATCCCGCCATCCATACTCATCCATCCATACTCATCCATCCATGCTCAGCCATCCCTCTGTCATACTTATCCACTCATCCATGCTCAGCCATCCATACTCAGCAATACTCATCCATCCATCCATGCTCGGCCATCCCATCCACCCCCAGCCATACTCAGCCGTACCCAGCCATACTCAGCCATACCGAGCCCTACCCAGCCATGCTCAGCCATACTCGGTGATACCCAGCCATACTCAGCCATACCCAGCCATGCTCAGCCATACCCAGCTGTACCAAGCCATACTCAGCCATACTGAGCCATACCCAGCCATGCTCAGCCATACTCGGTGATACCCAGGCATACTCAGTCGTACCCAGCCATACTCAGCCATACCGAGCCGTACCCAGCCATGCTCAGCCATACTCGGCGATACCCAGCCATACTCAGCCGTACCCAGCCATACTCAGCCATACCCAGCCATACTCAGCTGTACCCAGCCATAGTTAGCCATACCGAGCCATACCCAGCCATGCTCAGCCATACTCGGCAATACCCAGCCATACTCATCCATACTCGGTGATACTCAGCCATACTCAGCCGTACCCAGCCATGCTCAGCCATACTCGGCGATACTCAGCCGTACCCAGCCATACCCAGCCGTACCCAGCCATGCTCAGCCATACCCAGCCATGCTCAGCCATACCCAGCCGTGCTCAGCCATACCCAGCCGTGCTCGGCCTCTGTATGTGGCCAGGCTGTGGAAAAGTCTCCCACATGTGGTATCGCCATACTCAGGAGGAGTAGGAGAATCTATTTTGGGGGTGTCATTTTTGGTATGTACATGCTATGTGTTAGAAATATTGTATAAATGGACAACTTTGTGTTAAAAAAAATGCGTTTTCATTTTCTTTCCACATTTTCCAAAAAATTGTAGAAAAAAATAACATGTTTAAAAGACTCGTTATGCCTCATAGATTATACGTTGGAATGTTTTCTTTCCAAAGTGGGGTCATTTTTGGGGTGTTTCCATTGTCCTGGTGCTCCAGGTCCTTCAAAAGTTCAAAAGTACTTGGGAGGAATAGCAGAATGTGTTTTGGGGTGTAAATTGTGCTATGCATATGCTGTGTGTAAGAAAAAACCTGTTAATATGACAATTTTGTGAAAAAAAAAGAAAAAAAAATCTTGATTTTCCAAAGGATTATGGGAAAAAATGACAACTTCAAAAAACTCACCATGCCTCTTACTAAATACCTTGGAATGTCTACTTTCCAAAAAGGAGTCATTTGGGGGGTATTTGTACTGTCCTGGCATGTCAGGGTCTCAAGAAATAAGATAGGCCGTCAGTACTTCAGATGTGATCAATTTTCAGAGATTGGCACCATAGTTTGTGGACTCTATAACTTTCACACAGACCAAATAATATTCACCAATTTGGGTTATTTTTACCAAAGATATGTAGCAGTATAAATCTGGGCCAAAATTTTTGAAGAAAAATTACTAATTTGCAAAATGGTATAACAGAAACAAAGAAAAATGCATTTTTTACAGAATTTTCAGTCTTATTTCTTTTATAGCGCAAACAATTAAAAAACAAGCGGTGATTAAATACCACCAAAAAAAAGCTCTATTTGTGGGAAGAAAAGGACACAAATTTCATATAGGTACAGTGCTGCATGACTGATTAATTGTCATTCAAAATGTGAGAGCACCAAAAGCTGAAAATTGGTCTGGTTAGGAAGGGGGTTTAAGTGCCCAGTGGTCAAGAGGTTATGGGCGCTTCTGAAGTGCTGCCCATTCATTGCAATAGGCAGTGGTGTTTTGGGAGCGCTGTATACAGCGCTCCCAAAAGGCCCCAAAGATGCCGATTTCAGGACTTTTTATAACGTCCCGCAAGCGCACCGCTCCAGTTTGAAAGCACTCTGGCTTTCACACTCGGGCGGCATGGGAGGCAGTTTTCAGGCACTTTACAGGTGCTATTTCTAGTGCTAAAATGCCTAAAAACTGCCTCAGTGTGAAAGGGGTCTAAAGGCTCCTTTAGATTTCAATGCCTATGTGAAAAGGCCCTAACTGATCAGCACAGGGGAGCTGGATTGCACTAAAAGGAGAATGCATAACTTCTAAAACAGTATGTTAAGACTTTTTCAGGGCTTGTTCACACTAGCAGTGTTCACTAAAGAGCAGTCCGTGTTCAGATCAATCTTCAGAAAACATTTGACAAGTAATTGGGAGGTGTTGTTTTGCCTCCTTTAACCCCTTTATGCACGTGGAGTGGTCCCATTCATTTGAAGAGGTCATGTTCAACATGCTATAGCACCCGCTGAAAGGATATAATCTCTACCATGAAGCAAAGCATCACAGCCATGTCATGTGTACATCACCAGCCACTGCCTCTGCAAATAAAGGGTAAAGGGGGTAGCAGTTAGGGGGCGTGGAGTTTTACTACCCCCCCCCCCCAACCACTAGGGTGAAAAAAATAACATCTTTACATTTTAATATGCAATAGTTCCCCTTTTATTTGACTAAAATCAAAAATAAATATTCTGAAGACCTGAATTTATTAAAATATTACAATTACCTTATAATTATATATGAAGAGCAGTTTTGTAAAATGATTTACTCTTTAAAATAATCCCTGTGGTGCATTTTCTACAAGTGATGCTTGCACTTATCAGGACATGTCTTTTTATCTGCTGAAAGCTGATAGTAATTTGATACTTTAATACATTCCGGAGGATAAGCAATATTCTTGGTGTGCAATTATTTCGTTATCCTGTTTGTTACCATGTACACCTGCTCATAGGTCAGCTAAATGATAGCACCGATACTCACTGCTCTTCATTTACTTGCTACTTGGGAAACGGTTATATTCACAACAATTTTACCATTCTGACTGCTGAAATCATGTAAAGTAGCTTTTGTCAAGTAGCTGACACTCACACAAACTGTTTACCTGTGCCCACCCCTCCACTATGATGAACAAATACACAGCTTATGCTGACTCAAGCAAAGACAGCTGCCAATCTGTTCTAAACTGGCATCCTAGGAACTTCAGATCATACCCGTGAGTCTGATTTGTCTGAGTGTATCTGTGTACTAGTGTGAATTATTTACAAATTGCATGTGTACGTATAGTAGCACAATGTATTAATATAGATTATACATACTGCATTGTTGGCCCCTAGAATTGGACTAATACTGGTCATATACTTAAGTGTATATAAACCCAAAATCAAGAATGTTATATATTGCAGCTTAACAATCCTTACCTTCCTTAGATGTGATGGCTGCATTAGATTTCTTTTTTAGAGGCTTTGTTAAAGCGTTTGTTAACCCCCCCCCAAAAAAAAAACACAGATCCTGTTCCCTTAAAGCATGTTATACAGCACAGTGCCTGTGCTGTGTTATTTGGCCCCCTGTAATACCTGAAATACCTGGCTGGTCCTGCCAGTTTCCACCATCCCCTCTCTGCGCTGACTCCAATCTATCAAGGCTGCTGAGCCCTGACCCCCCCCCCCCCACTCTTGCTGCTCTCATAGTTAACAATAAAAGCCCCATCCCCTCTGTATTAGAACAAGAAGTTCCCCTGTGTCTGTTATATCATAGATATGCTTATCTGTACTAATAACACAGCGTCTTCTTGCGATCATGTGACTCCTTGGCTCTCTGTCGCCTCTCTCCTTTCCTCCCCGGCTGACGTCAGCTGTAATGTTCGGTCCTGCCCACTTGAACTGTTAGCTAGGCAGAGGAGAGGGGAGGAGAGCAAAGGCAACTGATCACAGGAAGACGGTGTGTTATCAGTACAGATAAGCATATTTGTACTGGCAAACACAATATATCTGTGACAATTATGTCAAATGCCTGTGGATGGTGCATGTGTGCTTACTTGTTCATTTATTTCCCCATCATGCATTATTACATGCTAGCTTCCTGTATTTTCTTCTTGCTGAACTGAAAGGAGAACAGTGCTTTCTCTCAAGGTTTAAAGTGTTTTTTGTGTGTAAAGTAAGCCATCTACCAAGAATCTTCAAGATGCAAGCCCCCTCTTAGCTCACAAGCAAGCAAAAGTGGTATGTAGATTTATTTATATCTAGCTATTGGTTTAAAGGCATGTTTGTTTTAAATGTAATTCACTGTATGTCTGATGATTTGTCCTTCATATTTGTACTCTTTATTCAGTTCTACGGTGTTGATGTAAGCTTTGGTGTAAGAACTTGATATGTACATTAAACATCAATGATACAAGAACCTCAGCCTTCTCATTGTGACTAAGGGCGGCATAATATTTATGATATAACAAAGACACAGAGAAACTTATTGTTATTAACCACTTCAGTCCCAGAAGATTTTCCAGCTTAATGACCGGGCCATTTTTTGCGATAAGGCACTGTGTCGCTTTAACTGACAATTGCACGGTCGTGCGACGCTGTACCAAAAACAAAACTGACGTCCTTTTTTTCCCCACAAATAGAGCTTTCTTTTGGTGGTATTTGATCACCTCTGCGGTTTTTATTTTTTGCGCTATAAACAAAAAAAGCGACAGTTTTGAAGAAAAAAACCACAATATTTTTTACTTTTTGCTATAATAAATATCCCATTATTAAAAAAAAACAAATTCCTTCCTCAGTTTATATATTCGTCTACATATTTTTGGTAAAAAAAATTGCAATAAGTGTGTATTGATTGGTTTGCGCAAAAGTTATAGCATCTACAAAAAAAGGGATAGATTTATGGCATTTTTATTTTTTATAATTTTTTTTACTAGTAATGGCGTTGATCTGCGATTTTTATCGGGACTGCAACATTGTGACGGACACATCAGACACTTTTGACACTTTTTTGAGACCATTGACATTTATACAGTGATCAGTGCTATAAAAATGCACTGGTTACTGTATAAATGTCACTGGCAGTGAAGGGGTTAACACTAGGGGGCGATCAAGGGGTTAACTGTGTTCCTTAGGTGGGTTCTAACTGTGAGGGGGAATGTGGCTGACTAGAGGAGAGAGATCGTTGTTCCTACTTAGTAGGAACACATGATCTGTCTCCTCTCCCCTGACAGAACCGGGATTTGTGTGTTTACAAACACAGATCACGGTTCTCGCTCTGTCACGAGTGTTCGGCTCCAGAGGCACCTTAACGACTTCCCGCCCGGCCTATAGCAGACTGATGGCAGGCGGTGGTTGCGTTATCCTGACTGGGCGTTAAATGACGTCCAGTAGGATAATCCCTAGCACTCGCCCGCTGGGGTGCTCAGCGCGGTGATCGGGGACAGCGTGTGTTCCTTGGACACAGCGCTTCCCCGATCACAGTAAACTGCCAATAAAATTGGCTGTTTACCATGTGATCGGCTGTGTACAAATCACAGCCGATCACATGTGACAGGAGACTCGTAGGCGCGCACGCGGGAATCAGGGAAGGTGCGTGTCCCTTGGACACAGCGTTTTCCCAATCGGGGTAAACAGCCAATGAAATTAGCGGTTTTCCACGTGACTGGCTGTGTCCAATCACAGCCCATCACAAATGTAAACACAGAGAGCAGTTACTGCCAATCGTGGGAGGAGAGAGCAGGGATCAGTAAGTGAGATCAGTGTATTGTCTGTACTACATTACTGTGCACAACACGCCCCCCCCCCCAAAAAAAAGAGGACCTGTCACAACTTCATCTGGATCTGTCAGTCACAAAGCCCATCTGACAAACAGCCCACCTGTCACAGGCCCACCGCCATTGGTACCTCCATCAGCCCCGCCACTGGTACCGCCATCAGGCCCGCCACTAGTACCACCATCGCTACCGCCACCTGTACCGCCATCGGTACTGCCACACAGGCAACACAGTCCCGCCACACAGGCCCACTACCAGTACTGCCATCGGTACCTCCACCAGTGTCGCCATCAGGCTCGCCACTAGTACTGCCATTGGTACCGCCACCAGTACTGCCACTCGTACCGCCATCAGTACCGCCACCAGCACCACCACCTGTACCGCCATCAGTACTGCCACCAGTACCACCACCCATATTGTCATCAGTACCACCAAACAGGCTCGCCACTAATACCGCCATCGTTACCGCCACACAGGCCCACCACCACTACCACCAGCAGTATCATTACACAGGCCTGCCAATAAGTACTGCCATAATGTTTCAAAGGATTTACACACCTGAGGAGGCATATGCCATTCTTACCATGTCGGATGATGAGAGCAGCGAGGAACTCCCATCATCTGATTCTGGTTCGGAATACGAGCCAGTGGAGGATAGTGGATCAGAGTGCGAGTCAGCGGAGAAACCGTCCCTCCCAAAAGAATAAGGAGATTAGGAAGAGGAGGACAGTACAAGTACTGGAATTACATGACCAACCCAAAGAATCCAGCCCCAGTCCTACCTTCCCAATGCCCTGGCAAACCCCTTATGATTGCCTGCCAACTCAGGATCCGCTATAATAACCCCTTTCACCTCACAGCCAGGTGTGCAGCCTAACACTATAAATTTTTCCCAATCAGATTATTTTTATTTATTTTTCCCACAAGATTTGCTGCAGAATATGGTGGACAAAACCAATCTGTATGCATCCCAATTAATTGCTGCCAACCCCAATTCATCCTACGCCCGCATGTTCCAGTGACGACGTCTAACACTGGACAAATTTTTTGGCCTTAAATTCAATATGGGGCTTACAAAAAAAGAATGAACTCCATGCCTATTGGTCCACCAACCCTATCCACCACATGCCGATATATTCTGCTGTCATGTCCAGGACACGATATGACATGATTATGTGCTTTCTACATTTCAATGATATTTCGCAGTGCCCTCCCCGAGATCATCCCAACCATGACAAATTGTACAAGATACGCCACCTAATCAATTCCTTTTCCCTGCGATTTACAGAAGTTTTTATCCCAGACCAAAAAATTTGTGTGGACGAGTCCCTTATACATTTTACTGGCCGACTGCACTTCAAGCAGTATATACCAAGTAAGAGAGCCAGGTATGGGTTGAAATTAAATAAATTGTGTGATTGAGCCACTGGATATGTGTTCACATTCCGTATTTATGAGGGCAAAGACTCCCATCTCCAGCCCCGTGATTGCCCCACATATATTGGAACCAGTGGGAAAATTGTCTGGGAGCTAGCATACCCCCTGTTCGAAAAAGGATACCACTTATATGTCGACAACTATTATACCAGCCTGCCCTTTTTCATCACCTTTACAGGAAACAAACCCTGGCCTGCGGTACCTTAAAAGAAAAATGGAAGGGCTTCCCACAAAATCTATCAACAAAAAAATTGCAAAACGGAGAATCACCACTTATGAGAAATGAGGAGGTGTTGGCCATGAAGTGGAGGGACAAGAAAGATGTCCACATCCTCTCTACCATCCACAATGACACCTTGGTGGAGATCCAGAGAAGACGCAGCCCCGTTGTAAAGCCTGAATGTGTCCACGACTACATTATGTAGATTCAGCGGGGGGGGGGGGGGGTGGATTTAAACGATCAGATGCTACAACCCTATTTGTCAACCAGAGAGTCTATCGGTATAAGAAAGTTGCATTTCACCTGTTTCATATGGCCCTGTTTAATTTGTTTGTCTGCTACCAAAAAGCAACAAAACCAACAACTACCTCAAGTATATTGAAGACATTGTCACTGCTCTGATTTATCAACAAGGTCCCGCCCCAGGAAGCATTTGCTCTGATAGAGTCGACTTCATGAGCAACATTTTCACTATAACATTACCCTCACAGAATCTGGAAAAAGACGCAAAAAGGAAGAGATACCAGCTATTATTGTCCCTAATGTCGGTCCCCCCCCCCCCCAACCTCGCCTGTGTATCAGAGATTGCTTCAAAAATGATCACACATTATTCACCTTATTATTAACAGACTGAAATTTCCCCATTTTGAATACCTGTGTGGATCATTTGCCTGCTACCATGTTTCTACCTTCCATGTTAATTAACTGACCCTGGCCTGTTTACCGACGATGTCTTTTGCTTGCCGATTTAAACCACGTTTCTGACTTCCACATGCACCAACCTCAGCCTTTTTACCGACGATGCATCTGCCTGTCATTTTAAACCACGTTTCTGACATCCACGTGCACCAACCTCAGCCTGTTAATCGACCATGTTTTTGCCTGCCACTTGGACTGATCTTTTGCCCTAATTTAGTACACAGTGGTCTCACATATGTGAGGGGCTTCAGAATAGCTTTCTGAGTAGAGAAAAATAGTTTTTTTGTTTTCTGTGCTCTCGAGTCCTGATTGGATAGATTGATAGCAGCGCGGCCATTGGCTCCCAGTGCTATCCATTAAATATAATGACGTGGGAGCCGGGGGCGGGGCAGAGTCCTGTTGTCTGTGTCAATGGACGCAACAGCAGGACATGAGAGCACGCCCGCACAGGTGTCTCAAGAGAGAGTGCTTCCCCATCAGGGCACTCGAGAAAAGGAGGAGCCAGGAGTGCCACTAAAGGGAACCCGGAAAAGGAGGATCTGGGCCACTCTGTGCAAAACCACTAGTAGAAGGGAAATCCACAAATTCTGGTGACACATCAGGTTTCCCTTACTTTGGAGGAATTTATTCTCACTTACTTTTGGCTATGGGATAGGAAGTGAAGGGAAATTTCCCCAATGGGCCATAGATGGCAAAAAAAACAACTGATAAGGATTGTAATTCTCCTTTACTTTATCTAAAATGTAAAAAAAAAAAGATTTTCTTTAGTTACACTTTAAAGTGGTTGTAAAGGCTAAAGGTTTTTTACCTTAAGGCTACTTTAACACTGGGGCAGGGGGGCGTTAGCAGTAAGGCTTTACCGCTGTTATAGAGGCGCTTTTCGACCGCTAGCAGGGTGCTTTTAACTCCCGCTAGCAACCGAATAAAGGGTTAAAAGCCCCCGCAAAGCGCCGCTGCCGAAGTGCTTTGCAGGCGCTTTGGCAGCGGTGCCCATTGATTCCAATGGCAGGGGTGGTGGAGGAGCAGTGGAGGAGCGGTGTATACACCGCTCCTCCACCGCCCAAAAGATCGCCCACAATGCATGTAGGTAAAGAAAAAAGGATCTAAGTGCTCTCTGTTTAAACGGTCAATGCTTTATTTGAATAAATATCCTACTCACATGACCTTTTAAACGGAGAGCACATAGATCCATTTTTCTTTACCTACATGCATTGTGGGGGAGTCATCTGAAGAACATCCCTTACCTCCTGGCTGCATTTACCCCTAAGGGGACACAAGCTGTTGACTTCCTGTTAGCTCAGGGGTCCAATTGCTAAGGTGAGTGAACAAGCATGTCACAGGTGGAGGGATTGTCACACATTTCTTTGCGGTTCCTGGATCACCCCATTTCCACACGTGGAGGGTCAATGCTGTTGCTGTTTGGTTTTGGTGTCTTGAACTCTGGACATTTTTTATCATTTGAATTGCTTTCAATTATTTTATGTATTTTGCGCTGCACTTTCTATGTTTTGCATATTATTATGTTGTGTTTTAGTTACTGTACTTTCTAAAAGTATAATACATTATTTCAACAGTCTATACTCAATATGTATAGCTGTCCACATTGCCTTGTGCCCCATTAATTATGGGCATCACACTGAGAGCTCAGAACATGTCTTGTCTAAGTCTGTTGCAATCCAATGACAGTTGAAAGAAAGGATGTGTCACAAACTGACATGATAACCATTCACTCCAGAAGCACCACATTGAAATATGCATTTTATTATATTTAAATCCGACACAATGAGACCAAAGTGAGATTTTTGTCACTGGCACCTTTTTCATTATCCCCGGATATGTGGACATTTAGTACTGCCACTAAAATATATTTCATGCCACATAAACACTCTAGCTGGACATATGTATAACAGATAGTTGATAGTTAGCATAGTACATTTTAGGTAAATCCTTTTAACAGGCATTCACTTCTACAATATATTGAAAAAGAAGGGTTCCTTACAAATATGTAAAGGTGAAGTTAGCAACTGAATGGTTAACAGGTCCTAGAGTTCAACAAAAAAGTGTGTGTGTGTAAAGGAGTCCACACATGCATCTATATGGTCATTGATAATTCAAACAATCATTCAGTGTGACTAAAATTATCAAATTAAATAGCATTTTAGTAAGCTTTTGATTGATTTTATTGCTGGCAACTTGATCAGCCATTGTGGAGATTTATCTGTCCTTTATAAATGATCAAACAAATATTTGCGTTGGTGTCAGACAATCAATCATAATACAAATTATTTAAATTATAGTTTTTAATTGATGGTCTTTGATCTGTGGTGTCGCTAGTGCTGTGCACCCAGGGCACATGCCCCACATCTCCTGCCAGGTGTTCCGGGTCTGACTGCCTGCCACTGTAGTAGCCGGGATCACTGCCCATCACACTGCTTGTTAGACTTCAGACCAAAGGAAGGCATCTGGAGGCTCCTCAGCTCTGACATTTCACATTGCAAAAGTCTAAGGGGAGACTGGGAGCTCTTCCCCTTTGTTTGGAACACTGTGTCTGAGTTCTGGTAAGCTCAGAGAGAATTTTGGCTACAGGGGGTTAATGTGCTGGGGGGGGGGGCATACAGATCAATGCTGGATTTTTTGGGGTGGGAGGGGAAGATTTTTGTTTAGAGGGGAACATCTGGAAGTGTACTGCTTGCTGAGAGGACTTTGCACTCCCACAACTCTTGCGCTCTGTGCATTACATGACCCTGACCCCTACATTCTGTGCATTAGGTACTCTTGTCCCCTATACCATAGCTCCCAACTGTCCCTGACTTCGAGGGACTTTCCCTGATTTGGAGCAATATCCCTCTGTCCCTCTTGCCTCCTCATTTGTCCCTCATTTTGGTCTGATCTTTATAGTTGTATATAAAATGCACTTTTTAGCTTTCAAAAAGTGTTTCCTGGGGTTAACCTTTTATCAAAATTCTAAATTGCTGCATTTGTAAATTTCAAAAGCCCAATATAAAGGAATAGTAGTGGTAAAAAAAAGCCCTTGTAGATTTAGTTAACTTTTTTTGGTTAATTCTCCTTTAAGAGGGTGTGGTAGGGGCGTGTCCTATGCCTACATACGTTTGGTAGTAGGTGTCCCTCATTCCCATCTCAAAATGTTGGGAGGTATGCCTATACTGTGAGGTACACACTCCTGACCCCTTCACGCTCTGTGTTACAAATTCCTGATTCTGCACTCTGTGTGTTATGCACTCTTATCTCATGAACTCTGTATATTACATATTCCTGACCCCTACACTTTGTGTAACCCACCATTGACCCCTGCACTCTATGCAATTTGTACCACTGCACTCTGCACATTATATACCACTGACCCCTGAACTCTGTGCATTACATGTCCTTGGCTCTTGCACTTTTTTATTACTCATGCCTGACCCCAATACTCTTTGCACTACACAACCTAACCACTGTATTATGTGCATTATACACTCCTGGCCTTTTGCAATGTTATGCATGACACATCCCTGACTCCCACACTCTAATGCCCCGTACACACAATTAGACATTGATCGGACATTCCGACAACAAAATCCATGGATTTTTTACGACGGATGTTGGCTCAAACTTGTCTTGCATACACACGGTCACACAAATCTTGTCGGAAATTCCAAACGTCAAGAACGCGGTGACGTACAACACATATGACGAGCCGAGAAAAATTAAGTTCAATAGCCAGTGCGGCTCTTCTGCTTGATTCCAAGCATGCGTGGAATTTGTGCGTCGGAATTTTGTACACACGATCGGAATTTACGACAATGGATTTTGTTGTCGGAAAATTTGAGATCCAGATCTCAAATTTTGTGTGATGGAAATGCCAATGGAAAATGTCCGATGGAGCCTACACACGGTCGGAATTTCCGACAACAAGCTCCCATCGAACATTTTCCGTCGGAAAATCCGACCGTGTGTATGGGGTATATGTGTTCCACATTATTGATACCAGCATTCTGTGCCTTATACACTTCTGCCCCTGTACTCTTTGTGGATTGTGTACTTATTCCTTCTGGCTTCACCTGGTGATCTCGCTAGTAAAAATGGCCATAGATAAATAGGGGGCCTCTGGGATTGTACTGCTGATATAGGGTCGTATGTGGTGCTAGTAGGAATGTGTGAATGTTGGTTGGGGTTTTCTTTGTTTTTGGCAGGGTGTACCTGTTTATTACATATCAACCGATACCTGATCTGTATACACTTATGTGCCTTACGTGCCTGTAATGTGCTGTCTTTTTTCTTTGTATCTTATATTGTGAAAACTAAATAAATACCTTAAAAAAAATGGTCATAGATGGATCTAAATTTGGCCAGTTCAGCAGGGACCGGACGAATTTCAGTCTATGTGTGACCACTGCAGATGAACAGAAGTCGATTTACTAATTGACTTCTGTTCACCTGCCCTGTCAAATAAAAGCTGCTCGATCAGTGGCTACAGCGTTGATCTGTGTATGTCTCATAGCAGAGTCTCCCCGCAGAACGAAATAGCTCAACGGGGAGCATTTCCCCATCCACCTTAAATGTGTAGATGGAGGAATCAGTTCAGCAGGTGAGCCTGTTACTTAAAAAAAAAAAAAACAACAGACTTCTGACAGGATCACCAGGTAAAAATAAAGGAAAAAGCCTAAAAAGGAAAACCAATGCAGCCATCACATCTAAGGATTGGTAAGCTGCAATAGAATAAATGCTTGCTTTTGGGTTTAATATGGCTTTAATGAATTTGCAAGTCAAAATGCAGGATGTGAATTGTGTGCAATGTTCACACACTTGTGAGTTTCACCATGAAGAGCATCAGAGGACAAGAGATTCTCAGTTCATTCTGAACCCCCAATAATGTGCAGAGAAATTTAAAAAACTAGGAAATTTCTTTGCAGGACTAATTATAGTGCATATAACTTCACTAAACGAAATGATTTGATTCTATTTCGTTCTATATTTAACACCAGATGCATCAATAACATAAAGCTGAACAACAGGGGATATTAAATCATGCAGCTTTAGATTCTGCCAATCGAGCAATGTGTGTTTATGTGAAGCAGGGCATATTGAATATATTTTTTTATATTATTGGTGGTAATAATATTTATTATGGATATTTATATAGCATTGACAATTTCCACAGTGCTTTACTTATTGTACATTCACCATACCTCCCAATCACCCCAGATTCACCGGGACCATCCCGGAATTTCAAGTAAATCCCGGTGTCCCATGAATCTGGGCTGAATCCCTGAGTGGGGACCAGTGCCGAAACAAGTTATGGCACTTGACTCCACTAGTCCACCTGGTAGGTTCGCGCCACACTGTGCTGTAGCTGTCAAGGCTGAGACTTGCTCAGTGCCCCACCAGCACAGCTCTCCCACCTCCCACTCACTCGACTGCCCGCCAGCTTGCCCATCTGCTTTAAAACCATATGACTTGGAATAGAGGGAGGCTAGGTCAGCTCCACCTCCTCCCCCTTTCCCCCTGTGTCCACCCACATCCCCTGGAATGCAGCCAATCCTGTGCTTGTGAAGGGGACGTATGGGCGGGAATTTTTAGCAGTGCACATGATGTCACTGCCTGAGATTCTGGAGACCAGCCAGCCTCGGGTGAGTGAAAGTCTGTGACTGAACTCTCCCCTCTCTCTCTTCCTTCCATGTGCCATAGTGATCCTTCCTTCCTGCCTTCAATGTGCCATAGTGATCCTTCCTGCCTTCCATTTGCCATAATAATCCTTCCTTCCTGCCTTTCATGTGTCATAGTGAATCTTCCTGCCTTCCATGTGCCATAGTGATCCTTTCTGCCTTCTATGTGCCATAGTGATCCTTCCTTTCTGCCTTCCATGTGTCATAGTGATCCTTCCTGCCTTCATGTGTCATAGTGATCCTTCCTGCCTTCCATGTGTCATAGTGATCCTTCCTGCCTTCAATGTACCAGAGTGATCCTTCCTGCCTTTCAGGTGCCATAGTAATCCTTCCTTCCTTCTAGGTGCTATAGTGATCTTTCCGTCCTGCCTTCCATGTGCCTTGGGGATCCTTTAGAGGTTTATATAAGAGTTGGGCAAACAGTTTGAGCCGAGCAAAAGTTTGGCCCAAACATCGCCAGTTCGCCCGCTCGGCAAACACCCGAACTGCTGTGTTCTTAACAACGAATGAGTCATTAGCTGTCAACGGGCTTCCCCGAATTAAATAAAAACCTTTCCTAGAAAAAAGTGAAAGAAAACGGCGTGGGGGTCCCCCTAATCCATACCAGGCCCTTTGGGTCTGGTATGATTTTTAAGGGAAACACACCAAAATTAGAAAAAAACTGCATGGGGTCCCTCCAAAATATATACCATGGCAGGACAGGAAAGTTGGGGGACAAGCAAGCACCTCCGCCTCCTGAACCATACCAGGTCACATGTCCTTAACATGGGGGGTACAAAGCAGCTAATCCCCATGTTGTGGTGAAAAGGGCCTCTATCTGACAACCCTGGGAGGTGGTTGTGGGGGCCTGTGGGCAGGGGACTTATCGGAATAGATCCCGATCCCCATGTGAATGAGTATGGGGTACATTGTACCCCTACCCATTCACCAAAAAAGTGTCAAAATAAATAAAGACAGGAGGCAGTTTTTGACAATTTCTTTATTAAAAAAAATTTAAAATGTCCCCCGATGTAGATCCATTGTCATTAACGACGCCTGCCACACCACCAGCCTGGAAAATAGAAGATTCACCTATTTAAGAACTTAGCCTTCATCGCGGGCGGTGTGGGTTTTTTTCTGGGCCTAGCGGTGCAGCGGGCGTCGTGATTGACAATTGATCTACATCGGGGGACATTGGTTATTAACTTTTTTAATAAAGGAATTGTCAAAAACTACCTCCTGTTTTTATTTATTTTTGACACTTTTTTTGGTGAATGGATAGGGGTACAATTCACATAGGAAGGGGGCGGGATCTCTCTTGTTAAAGGAGCCTTCCAGATTCTGATAAGTCCCCTGCCCGCAGACCCCCACAACCACAGCCCAGGGTTGTCGGGAAGATGCCCTTGTCCCCATCAACATAGGGACAAGGTGCTTTGGGGTGGGGGGCATTTGGGGGGACCCCCACGCCATTTTTTTTTTTACATTTGTCTATTGCTGGCAATGGTATTGTATTGCCGGCAATTTAAATGTCATTTTTTTTTCTTTATAAATGTCAATTTTGCTGCAGCAAGCAGACTAAGGGAATCCCCCAGGCGAAATATTTAAAGGAATTTTTCATTTTTATTGTTTCACTTTAAACTTTAAAATCATTGCTCCTGTAAAAGCGATCTTTTTTTTAAAAAAATGTTTGCATTGATACATGTCCCCCAGGGCAGTACTCGGCCCCAAACCCTTTTTATGGCCAATAACTTGCATATAAGCCTTCAAAATGGGGACTTTTGATTTTTCAAATTTGGGTCCCATAGAGTTCGGGTTCGAACTTTTGAGATGCTCGAGAGTTCTGACGCGAACCAAACTGGGGGATCTTCGGCCCAGCTCTAGATTATATGTATCCCTGAGACTCCAGCTTGTGGCACAGCAATCAAAGTATATTTTATAGGTACAAGGAAGCCCAGGTTTTGTTTAAACACTGCCCTTAAGCCCCTCCCACTATCATGTTTGGCCACACCCACGTTTTGCTTTCTCCCTGAAATGTCCCTCATTCTCAGGTTCAAAAGTTGGGAGGTATGCATTCACATTAGCCCCTGCCCTCCAGGAACTTTGGTTTGTGGTGCTCAGATGAAGTGTAGTTCAACTTTACTGAATAGTGTTAATGAATAACCCAAAGTCTGCTGCATAAATAACACTTCTCTGAGTTTCAAACTCATGGGTCCCACTTGGTGCTCAATAGTTCCTCCTTCTGACTCCACATTATTGTGAAAGCTGTGGGGGACACTGGAGATTCCCAGCTGACTTCTAGGAAAAATTTTACAACGTTGAGCGGTGTTTGATGGCACAGGTATTGAATAAAGAATTTTCTGCTTACTCCCTTAGGTTAAAAAAGCATTTAATTATAATTTATCGGTACAGCGTCACCTAAAGCATTTGGTTATGCTCAGATTTGAGCAATAGCACAGTAGTCATTGACAATATTTAGAACATGGAACAGTGAAATTTAAAATGGAACACTATAAGGCAGGGCTTCTCAACTTGGGTTCCTCCAGAGGTTGCTAGGGGTTCCTTGAGCAATGAGCAATTTCTGACACTCAGATAAGTTTCCACTGATACCATTGATCTTTCTAGCTATTTGTAAGGGTGTAGTTCTTAACAATCACCACAAGTGTTAGGAGCATTCTTCCCACTGTCAATCACACTAATGTATAACGAGTTGTAGATTTAAGCAGGGGTTCTCTTAGACCAGAAAGTTTTTTCAAGGGGTCCTCTGTGTTGAAAAGGTTGAGAAAGACTGCAATAAGGAAAAATATGATTGGTTTTATTAATAATAATTCCCGCTACAGTCAATTTGTGAAGTGAACCATACAAAATTCTGATTTTCTATCGTTCTAACTGAGATAATTATAACTAAGCACATAATCTACCATTGCCCTGACATTATAAATATATGTAGAATGCAGAAAAATGGCTTCTGCTGCATAATTGTATAATTAATGCAGAATAATATATTCCAGATACCTGGTTAGGGCACAAATTTTGTTGGGATGTAATGACAAATGTATAAAATTCTGCATTATAACAAAAGACGTGTCATTATGCTAGGAGGTATGGATTAAGGGATAAATGTTCACTTTACCGAAAATTCATAATTGTCATTGAGAGTTGTGTTTTCCAGTAAGAACATAATAGCTTCCAATCACTCTGCACATTTAATTATTCTAAAGATATTTACAGCTTTTTTTATTTACTTTTTATTGTGTTACAATTCACTTTTAGCATTGTACAGTCACAGTGTTACTGGAAAATGCAGCAGTTACAGTCAAGGGAATGGAAAACCTATAGTACACTCATCAGGGACCATGCATTGGTACCCTATCTCTTTTAAACACTATGGTTCTTGCCAGTGGATGATGCTCTGAGATACACACTAGACAGGAATTATAAAGGGCTCTAATTAGAGAAGAAAGGAGATGATGTACAGACAAAGCAAAATCACATTATCACAACTCACCAGCAAAACATAATTACTGCAAACAGAAGGTTCCTAAAAACTTCAAATTTAGTTTATTTTAATCATAGTTACATAGTTAGTCAGGCTGAAAAAAGACACATGCCCATCCAGTTTAACAAATAATCATGTTTATGGATTATGATTTGGTTTAAATTGGTTGTAAAGGCTGAAGGTTTTTTACCATTATGCATTCTATGTGTGCTGCTCCCCCCACCCCTAATACTTACCTGAGCCCCCACAGGAGGCTTGACTGTCCCGGGTCTCTCTCTCCTCATTGACTGAGACAACAGCGGGAGCCATTGGCTTCCACTGCTGTTAATCACAGCCAGTAAGCCAATGAGAAGAGAGCAGGGGGCAGGGCAGAGTCGCATCTCTATGTTTCTTATGGATGCAAAGAGCGGGGCTTGGGAGCGAGCAAGCAGCAGTGCCCCCATAGCAAGCGGCTTGCTATTGGGGGGAAGGGTCAAGTGGGACGAGCCAGGAGTGCAGGCGGGGGGCCCAAGAAGAAGAGGATCAAGGCTGCTCTGCAAAACCAGTGCACAGAGCGGGTCAGTATGATATGTTTGAACCCCAGTCATGGAATTTGAATTATGCACACATATCTCTAGTGTTTACTTATCTCTCTCCAAAGCTCTAAGTGCCGTTTCTCTCTGGTGCTGCGTTCCTCTGTTATCAGCATGAGTCACTTCTGAGAAGTTTTCCCGACACATGAGATAAATTTGTGTCAGGAGGGAGGGGGGAAGAGCTCAGAATGGAGCTTGTCTATTAGCAACACAATTGTTCTGCTGTGTGGAGGTGGTGTGTTCCTTTCTTCCAATTAGCTCTCACACACTGTAACTGCAGTTTCTCCCCCTTTTGCTCTGTGCTGCTGACAAGTAAAACCTTGTAGGAGGATTTGTTTAATCTCTTTGTATCATCTGAGGTTGTTGACTTCACTGGGTATATGTGAGGGTTTACAACCACTTTAAAGTGGTATTTAAATGTACTTTTCCACCTTTCCCCAACAAGTAAGCTTATAATAAGTCTTACCTGTAGATACCTCGAAAACAATCTAAACCATCACCCCATTAGAAGATATCGGTGTCAGCTCCAGCTGCTGACTTTACTCACACATGCGCAGTTACCTCTGCATTCATGGCACACATGCCATTTGAATAGGTTTGAATGGACTTTTAGGGTCTATGATTGTTAGGGGCCACCCAGTGTTGTATTCTCAAGACTGACAACATTTTGTATATGGACAATAGTACAGTAAAACCTTGGATTGTGAGCATAATTAGTTTCAGAAGCATGCTTGTAATCCAAAGCACTTGTATAACAAAGCAAATTTATCCATAAGAAATAATGGAAACTCAAATGATTAGTTCCACAACCATTTATTCATAAGTCCTTTAGTTTATAGTCCATATAAAAAGATTATAGCATGTGATAGATTGTGCAACCATAAAATGTCCATTCACAAATGGAAGCCTCCACATTAGAAGCAGAATCCAGCAGGAGCTTCAAGGTATAAAAGAAAAGAGAGGCGCCTCTAAGTGTAGCAATATGGTTAAATTTAATGAAGGTACAGTACAACATTTAGCAACTCACATGGTTGATGATTAAAAGAGGCAGAGATCTAAGTATGCAGGCATCCGGGGTAAAGCTATCCAGATAGACCATCCCCCGCACCGCCGCCTCTCACCGCTGTCAGTCTGCAATTATGACCAGGAAGACTACTCTGCAGTAGAGCGATCTGAAAGCGAGGCTTGAACCTCTCGTGGTGTGCAGCGTGGAAGGGATGATGTCAATGGTGGTGAGGAGGATGGTCTATGTAAACAGCTTTACCCTGTATCCCTACATACTTGGATGTGCCTGTTTTAATCATCAACCATGTGAGTTTACAAATGTTGTACCTTCATGAATTGTAACTTATTAGTATTGCTACACATATAAGCGCCTCTCTTCTCTCTTATAGTCAGTTGTGACATAAAGCTACTTGTATATGAAGACATCGCTTGTATATCAAGTCAAAATTTATAAAAAAATGTTGCTTGTTTTGCAAAACGCTCTCAAACCAAGTTACTCTCAAACCAAGGTTTTACTGTATATGGAATGGTGCGCAGTCATGTTGGAACAGAAAAGGGCCATCCCCAAACTGTTCCCACAAAGTTGGGACCATGAAATTGTCCAAAATGTCTTGGTATGCTGACGTCCCAACCCCTGAAAAACAACCCCACGCCATAATCCCCGCTCCATCAAATGATTTAGACCAGTGCACAAAGCAAGGTCCATAAAGACATGGACAAGCGAGTTTGGGGTGGAGGAATTTGACTGGCCTGCACAGAGTCCTGACCTCAACCTGATAGAACACCTTTGGGATCAATTACAGCGAGGACTGCGAGCCAGGCCTTCTCGTCCACATCAGTGCCTGACCTCACAAATGTGTTTCTGGAAGAATGGTCAAACATTCCCATAGACACACTCCTAAACCTTGTGGACAGCCTTCCCAGAAGAGTTGAAGCTGTTATAGCTACAAAGGGTGGGCCAACTCAATATTGAATCCTACTAACTAAGACTGGGATGACATTAAAGTTAATGTGCGTATAAAGCCACGTATCCCAATACTTTTGGCAATATAGCGTAGATCGCGCCAAAAGTAGTGCATGTACTACTTCAAAAACTCACTGCATCAGATAGTATGTGTAAGTAAAAACAGGAGGAAACTACGGCGCTACTGTTATGACAGGGAAAGTCAGATATTTTTATTAATATAAATAAATAAAGAGTAATGCCGCGTACACACGGTCGGACTTTCCGGCATACTTGGTCCGGCGGACCAGAGTGTGCCGGAAAATCCGCCCGTGTGTAGGCTCCGGCGGACTTTTCCGGCGGACTTTTTCCTAAAAGCCCGCCGGACCAAGATTTGAAACATGTTTTAAATCTTTCCGTCTGACTCAGTTTCGGGCGGAAAGTCCGCTCGTCTGTGTGCTGGTCCGACGGAAAGCCCGCTCGTGTGTATGCTGGTCCGACGGACCAGATACGACGCGAGGGCAGGGTATTGCATTTCGCGCTCGCTGCAATAGGAAAAACAATTTTTTCTATTGCGGCGAGCGCGGGTTATGCCAGGCCCTTGGGTCTGGTATGGATTATAGAGGGAAACCCCTACGCCGAAAAACCGGCGTGGGGTCCCCCCTAAAATCCATACCAGACCCCGATCCGAGCTCGCAGCCTGGCCGGTCAGGAAAGGGGGTGGGGACGAGCGAGCGCCCCCCCTCCTGAACCGTACCAGGCCGCATGCCCTCAACATGGGGTGGTGGGTGCTTTGGAGGAGGGGGGGCGCCCTGCGGCCCCCCCACCCCAAAGCACCTTGTCCCCATGTTGATGAGGACAAGGGCCTCTTTCCGACAACCCTGGCCGTTGGTTGTCAGGGTCTGCGGGCGGGGGGCTTATTGGAATCTGGGAGCCCCCTTTAATAAGGGGGCCCCCAGATCCCGGCCCCCCACCCTATGTGAATGAGTATGGGGTACATGGTACCCCTACCCATTCACCTAGGAAAAAAGTGTAAATAATAAAACATTACACAGGTTTTTAAAATATTTTATTAAACAGCTCTGGGGGGGATCTTCCTCCGGCTTCGAGGGTCTTCTTCCGGCTTCGGGGGTCCCTCCGGTTCATCTTCTCCCGGCGTCCGGTTGGTTCTTCTCCGCTCTCTTCTCCCTGTGTTCCAGTTCTTCGGCCGGCTCCTCCGCTGTCTTCAGGTAGCTCTCTTGCCAGCGGAGGTCCGGACTTCTGGGCTTCTGGGCTTCTGGTCTTCTGGGCTTCTGGTCTTCTAGTCTTCTGGTCTTCTCTTCTCCAGATGTTGACACGACGCTCTCTCCGGCTGGACTGCTCTCCGAGGGCTGCGTTGTGACTTATATAGGCGGAGACCCCGCCCCCCTTTTGATGTCACAGTCCCTGGGCATGCTGGGACTGTGACGTTTTAGGGGGCGTGGTCACTGGGTGATGTTGACTACGCCCCCTAAAACGCCCCCCGCTCGCAGACCCCGACAACCAACGGCCAGGGTTGTCGGGAAGAGGTCCTTGTCCTCATCCACATGGGGACAAGGTGCTTTGGGGTGGGGGGGCCGCAGGGCGCCCCCCTCCCCCAAAGCACCCACCCCCCCATGTTGAGGGCATGCGGCCTGGTACGGTTCAGGAGGGGGGGCGCTCGCTCGTCCCCACCCCCTTTCCTGACCGGCCAGGCTGCGTGCTCGGATCGGGGTCTGGTATGGATTTTAGGGGGGACCCCACGCCGTTTTTTCAGCGTAGGGGCTTCCCTTTATAATCCATACCAGACCTAAGGGCCTGGTATGACCCGCGACGGAGCTCGCAAGGTGTCAATCTCGCCGATAAAAGCGGCAAGATTGACATTCTTTGCTAGTCCCGTCGCACCTGAGTCACGTTCAAAATGAACGGACTTGTCCGTGTGTGGGCAAGTCCGTTCATTCTGAAAGTCCGTCGGAAAGACGGGCGGACTTAGCCCGCCGCAAAGTCCGGTCGTGTGTGGGCAAGTCCGTCCGTTTTAAAGTCCGGCGCACCTGGCGGACAAAGTCCGTCAGAAAGTGTGCCGGACCAAGTAGGATAGAAAGTCCGACCGTGTGTACGCAGCATAAGATGATAAATTATATGCAGATGATGGCAGCTCCCCTTTAAACAGGTACCTAATAAACATATAAATACTCAAAGAAAGAGGGTGCCTCCATCTAAATGCAGACTGTTATAAGCTATATCAGGAATCCTCAAACTACGGCCCTCCAGCTGTTGTGGAACTACACATCCCATGAGGCATTCATAGACATGACTAGGCATGATGGGAATTGTATTTTCTGAACAACTGTAGGGCCGTACTTTGAAGACCCCTGAGCTATATCTTTGTAAATAAAAGGTAAGGATTGCACTCATGAGAGTTACTACTGTGTGTTTCATCCTTGAAGATGCAGGCATCACCAAGGCTTTGGCGGCTATAGGATTGGGCAGCTGGTGTGAGATGGATTGATGTACACAGTGTCTGTGAAGGTGGCAGCGGCTGGAAGAGGGTGTCCAGACTGCTGTGGTGGTGGTGGTGGCTAAGGGAGGCTGGAGCACAGGCTGTCAAGCTGCATGGTGGCTTCTGGGTCCTGTGTTCCTCGATCAGCAGTTGGATGGATGGGTTCGGGAGCTATCAGGTTTCCAGGTGTTGGAACGCAAGCTACAGGGGCGTAACTACCACCATAGTGACCCATGCGGGTGCTATGGGGCCCGCAGCAGAGTGGGGCCCAGTGAGGATAAGAGCACCGCCGGCACAGTCTTCCAGCCAGGGGAAGAGAGAGGAAAGGAAGAGGCGAGCTGTCCGTATCAGCAGAGAGCTGAATTGCCCGATGTAATAGCTTTCATTAGAACTTCCAGTGTTCCCGGGGCTCACGTCACATAGCTCCACCTTTTGGCCCGGTGCCTTTGATAGACAGAACGCCAATCCAATGCGGGACATGTGACGTCATCAAAGGCATCGGGCCAAGAGGTGGGGCTATGTGACGATGAGCCCCGGGAAGACAGGAAATTCAAATGAATGCTATTACAGCAGGCAATCCCGCTCTCTGCTGATCCGGGTGGCTTGCCAAATGAGAGAGGACACACAGCTGATCTCACGGCTCCCCCTTCTCCCCCCTCCCCTCTCCTGTGTGTTCCGCGGGAAATGTGAGCTCTTTAGCTTCACACTAGACTGCCCGCGGAGCACACAGGAGAGGGGAGGGGGGAGAAGGGGGAGCCGTGAGATCAGCTGTGTGTCCTCTCTCATCTGTGCCAGAGAGGACCGACAAATAGAACATTAATGCCCCCGCCGGTGTATCTGTGCTATTAATCTATGACACACGATCTCCGCTCAGAGCTGTGCTGTCCTGAGAAGGCAGAAAGCACTGATAGAAATTAATAGCAGGGACTGATGAGCACTAATAGAAGGCACTGATGAGCACTAATAGAAGGCACTGATGAGCACTAATAGAAGGCACTGATGGGCACTGATGAGCACTAATAGAAGGCACTGATGAGCGCTAATAGAAGGCACTGATGAGCACTGATAGAAGGCACTGATGAGCACTGATAGAAGGCACTGATGAGCACTGATAGAAGGCACTGATGAGCACTAATAGAAGGCACTGATGGGCACTGATGAGCACTAATAGAAGGCACTGATGAGCACTGATAGACGGCACTGATGAGCACTGATAGATGGCACTGATGAGCACTGATAGAAGGCACTGATGAGCACTGATAGACGGCACTGATGAGCACTGATAGACGGCACTGATGAGCACTGATAGACGGCACTGATGAGCACTGATGGGCACTGATAGACGGCACTGATGAGCACTGATAGACGGCACTGATGAGCACTGATAGAGGGCACTAATGAGCACTGATAGAAGGCACTGATGAGCACTGATAGAAGGCACTGATGAGCACTGACAGACGGCACTGATGAGCACTGACAGACGGCACTGATGAGCACTGATAGACGGCACTGATGAGCACTGATAGAAGGCACTGATGAGCACTGAAAGACTGCACTGATGAGCACTGATAGAAGGCACTGATGGGCACTGATGAGCACTGATAGAAGGCACTGATGGGCACTGATGAGCACTGATAGAAGGCACTGGTGAGCACTGATAGAAGGCACTGATGAGCACTGATGAGCAATAATAGAAGGCACTGATGGGCACTGATGAGCACTAATAGAAGGCACTGATGAGCACTGATAGACGGCACTGATGAGCACTGATAGAAGGCACTGATGAGCACTGATAGACGGCACTGATGAGCACTGATAGACGGCACTGATGAGCACTGATAGACGGCACTGATGAGCACTGATAGAAGGCACTGATGGGCACTGATGAGCACTGATGGGCACTGATAGACGGCACTGATGAGCACTGATAGAAGGCACTGATGAGCACTGATAGACGGCACTGATGAGCACTGACAGAAGGCACTGATGAGCACTGATAGAAGGCACTGATGAGCACTGATAGACGGCACTGATGAGCACTGACAGAAGGCACTGATGAGCACTGATAGAAGGCACTGATGGGCACTGATGAGCACTGATAGAAGGCACTGATGAGCACTGATAGACGGCACTGATGAGCACTGATAGAAGGCACTGATGGGCACTGATGAGCACTGATAGACGGCACTGATAGAAGGCACTGATGGGCACTGATGAGCACTGATATAAGGCACTGGTTAGCACTGATAGAAAACACTGATGGGCACTGAAAAAAGGCACTAATGGGCACTGATAAAAGGCACTGATGGGCACTGATAGGAGGCATTTATGGGCACTGATGGGCACTGATAGGAGGCACTGATGAGCACTTATAGAAGGCACTGATGAGCACTGATAGGCCACATTGATGAGCACTGATAGGCAGCACTGATAGGAGGCACTAATGTGCACTGAAAGGCTGCACTGATAGGTGGCTATGATGGGCACTGATAGGTGGTACTGATGGGCACTGAGGAACACTGATAGGCAGAACTCAGGCAGTATTAATGGGCTTTGATGGACAGAATTGAAGAGTACTGATAGGTGGCACTGATGGACGCTGTTAGGTGGCATTAATGAGCACTGATAGGTGGTGCTGATAGGCAGAATTGATGGGCACTAATAGGCAGCATTAATGAGCACTGATAGGTAACACTTGTAGGTGGAAGTGATGGGCACTGATAGGCGGCACTGATGGGCACTGATGATTGGGGCACTGATTATCAGTGTAAACAATTTACTGACATTCTTGACAGTTAATGGCAGTCCTTTCCTAACACAAACACAGCGTGTGAGGAATGGGCTGTGGATAACCAGTCTGTTTACATGTGATCAGCTGATCACATGGTAAAGGGCCGATGTGATTGCGCTGGATGCATATCCAAGGGGTCATGTGGGAAGCACGGTTTTGGGAGGATGTCCATGGACACCCTCCCAAAATTGGAAGCCGGGGCTCGGGTGGAAGGGGGGCCCATCATGGTTTCTTGCACCGGGGCCCTGAAGGTTCTAGTTACGCCTCTGGAATACATTGACACCTACAGCAGATCACACACCCAGTGCACTTTGAACACAGTGCAGGAAACACAAAATGTGGGTTGCCTGCACTGAATTCTGGTGTGAACGAGCCCTTAACCATCTTAATTTTTGTCTGTGCTGGACACTCCCTTTCTCATTGCTTTTTTCCTGTTAGTCTTTTTTAATGCTTCAGTGGGATCTTCAACTATTCTTATTTTTTAAATAACAGATACAGTCTACAACAAAAAAACAGCATGCTTTTTTAAATTTAAAATCTATTACAGTTGAGATGTTCCTAATGTGTAACAAGAGCTGCAAAGTGCTTTTCTGTTGGGGGCTGTATAGGAGTATTTATAGTTACATTGTATAGGTTTTCTATTGTTAAACCTAACCTGAGTCCTCCCAAAACGAAATTATCGGGTAAGGGCTTTCTTACGCTTTTATCATTGTACTGTCTGGCTTGCTGCAAGCTTTTGTCCTAGGTCTTGTGAATACTGTGAAATAGTTCATATCTAAAATCTTTGAAAAGTCATTGAACAGGTCAGTTGCACAGAGAATTCTGATCCCATCTGTATTTCTATCTGTGATTATTTTCTTCGATGTTCATACCTGTCACAACTGTCCATGAGACATTGAAATCGCAAAAAAATAAAAAAAAATGGCAATCCCTCTCCCTGAATATTCCATAATGGGGTCATTCTGTGCAAGGATAACTTGTGCATCACATCAGTCACCTAAATGAGCTTTTGGGATAATTTGCCATCTTATATCTGCAGGTTGTTATCGCTGTGTGGCTATATATTAGAGGATACGCAAGATGAAGGTGGAAGGTGCAGGCTCTCTGCATTCTGTAATGATAATTGTGCTTACTGTTATATATAGTATATTGTTAGTGGGATTATTCTGCTTTTCATGAGACAACATCCACTCCAAGTTTAAGAAATAATATATGTTTATGAAAACAATGCACCGAATACAGAATAAATTAAACTACATTAAAAGTGGATAAACAGTAAGTTACAAATTTATAAAAAAAAAAAAAAGAGTGAAGAAAATATGAACAGAAAAAGCAAAAGGAAGCAAACTTGAAACTATTTATCTTTACTATGTGATCAAACATTATTTAGAGTTGTTTCTTTGGATACTTGACTGGTTTTCTCAGCATGCAATCAAAAATGCATGTTAGATTTATTTAAAGCATACAGTATCTCACAAAAGAGAGTACACCACTCACATTTTTGTAAATATTTTATTATATCTTTTCATGTGACACTTTGCTGCAATGTAAAGTAGTGAGTGTACAGCTTGTATAACAGTGTAAATTTGCTGTCCCCTCAAAATAACTCAACACACAGCCATTAATGTCTAAACCACTGGCAACAAAAGTGAGTACAGCCCTAACTGAAAATGTCCAAATTGGGCCCAATTAGACATTTTCCCTCCCCAGTGTCATGTAACTCGTTAGTGTTACAAGGTCTCAGGTTTAAATGGGGAGCAAGTGTGTTAAATTTGGTGTTATCGCTCTCACTCTCTCATACTGGTCACTGGAAGTTCAACGTGGCACCTCATGGCAAAGAACTCTTGGGCCCAAAGTGTCAATATTTTGTGTGGTCACCATTATTTTCCTACACTGCCTTAACCCTCTTGGGCATGGAGTTCACCAAAGCTTCACAGGTTGCCACTGGAGTCCTCTTCCACTCCTCTATGACAACATCACAGAGCTGGTGGATGTTAGAGACCTTGCACTCCTTCACCTTCCATTTGAGGATGCCCCACAGATGCTCAATAGGTTTTAGGTCTGGAGACATCCTTGGCCAGTTCATCCCTTTACCCTCAGCTTCTTTAGCTAGGCAGTGGTCATCTTGGAGCAGTGTTGCCAACCTACCAGATTGAAATTTACTGACACGACACCCAAAATTTCCTGGCACAGCCAAGTTTTTACTGGCATTTCCAAAAGTTACAAAATTACAGTTTTAAGTGCAAAGTTTAGTATTTAGGCTACAAAAAAGTACAATATGCAATTAGCAATGTGAGTTAAGGTAGATATTAGGGAAAAAAACATATTTCTTATTTTATTTTCAATATAGTAAGTAAGTAGCTCAGGGACAGGACTCGGGAGGGCAAGAAATTAGATTAGGAAGGCACACGCACACATGAAGTTGACTCTTGATCCCTTCAGTCCACTCCAGTCTAAACAGCACTGACAGTCCCACTCCCGACCTGCCCTGCTCCTGTCCTGCAGATCCACACACGAGGCTCTGGCCGCTCTGCTTGGCTCCCTTGCACTATGACATCACACGACACGCTTGGGCCCCGCCTCCACCAGAGCGGCCCAAACATCCTGTAGCAGGGACTCAGATGGTCTCGGCCGGCTCTGGACCGAGCCGAACATCACAGCCATATTTTCTACTGGCAACTTTTTCCTTTTACTGGCATTTACTGGCAAGAGAAAATTGCCTGTTTTTTAATTGGCTACCAGTAAAAATACTGACGGTTGGCAACACTGTCTTGGAGGTATGTTTGGGGTCGTTATCATGTTGGAATACTGCCCTGCGGCCCAGTCTCCAAAAAGTAGGGGATCATGCTCTGCTTCAGTATGTCACAGTACATGTTGGCATTCATGGTTCCCTCAATGAACTGTAGCTCCCCAGTACTGGCAGCACTCATGCAGCCCCAGATCATGACACTCCTACCACCATGCTTGACTGTAGGCAAGACACATTTGTCTTTGTACTCCTCACCTGGTTGCCGCCACACAAGCTTGACACCATCTGAACCAAATAAGTTTATCTTGGTCTCATCAGTCCACGGGACATGGTTCCAGCAATCCATGTCCTTAGTCTGCTTGTCTTCAGCAAACTGTTTGTGGGCTTTCTTGTGCATCATCTTTAGAAGAGGCTTTCTTCTGGGATGACAGCCATGCAGACCAATATGATGCAGTGTGCGGCGTATGGTCTGAGCACTGACAGGCTGACCCCCCACCCCTTCAACTTCTGCAGAAATGCTGGCAGCACTCATATGTCTATTTCTCAAAGACAACCTCTGGATATGACGCTGAGCACGTGCACTCAACTTCTTTGATCGACCATGGGGAGGCCTGTTCTGAGCGGAACCTGTCCTGTTAAACCGCTGTATGGTTTTTGCCACAATGCTGCAGCTCAGGTTTAGGGTCTTGGCAATCTTCTTATAGCCTAGGCCATCTTTATGTAGAGCAACAATTCTTTTTTTCAGATCCTCAGAGAGTTCTTTGCCATGAAGTGGCATGTTGAACTTCCAGTGACCAGTATGAGAGAGTGAGATTGATAACACCAAATTTACCACACCTGCTCCCCATTCACACTTGAGACCTTGTAGGACTAACGAGTCACATGATACGAGGGAGGGAAAATGGCTAATTGGGTCCAATAAGGACATTTTCACTTAGGAGTGTACTCACTTTTGTTGCCAGCAGTTTAGACATTAATGGCTGTGTGTTGAGTTATTTTGAGGGGACAGCAAATTTACACTGTTATACAAGCTGTACACTCACTACTTTACATTGTAGAAAAGTGTAATTTCTTCAGTCTTGTCACATGAAAAGATATAATAAAATATTTACAAAAATGTGAGGGGTGTACTCACTTTTGTGAGGTACTGTATCTATGGTCAAAATATAAAATTATATATAATTTACATATTGTATTTCAGTTATTTTTAGCTTACTCTTATTATTCTGAATCATCTTGAGGTTTGTAAACTTACTTTGTGAAGATCCCCACACATTTACTTCCTTGTTCTGTGACGTGTAATCACTATGCCTTGTGAGTAGGCACTGCTGTGTCACATATTTCACAGAGCCTGCCTTCAAAACTACAGAGGTGCTTATCAAAGGATTGGATAAAGTCTATGGACAAAACATGTCAGGAAGTGATGTCAGATGTTAAACCTGGAACTGGAAACGCCCATTGCGCCATCTTGAGTATTGGAAACCTGCATATCTACCTATGTGAGCAGCTTTATTGTAATTAAAGTGTATTTAATTTGGATTTCTGCACTATGAGCTTCTTTTATCCTTTTATGTTCTATATATCATTCATCCATTGGGAATCTGTGCAATAAGGGGAATAAGAGAGTGACATCTAATAGGATTATCAAATGTGATATCACCCAACCTTGTGCCTTAGGGGCTGAGTTTGATAAGGAAGTTTGTGCACATGGGGGGCGGTTTATGGTGGCATGTATTGATGGATTTGCAGATTTTGCACTTTGTGGAGCATGGTTTAATGTGAGCATAATTTATCTAGAGAACATTAGTTGTGATGATACTACACTATTTTGCTATTTTCTTTTTGAGTGACACTGAGAAAAGGATGATTCTGGGGAGTAGAATGTGGATTTGGAGTAAATTGATAAGCCTTTTAAAGTGGATGTTTGGTAAGAAGATAAGCAGGACGGGTGAGAAATCACGTATTGCTGGTGATATTTCACTCTTGATTGTCACACATACTGTACATGTGAGTACAATATCGTAACTTTTTATGGTTCATTTATTACTGCACTATATTAGCTTTCTACTTTTTGGGGGATATACACGTGATGAGTTGAAGAATTCTGTGGAAGATGTGGTAACACTGAAGTAAAAGCACTAATGGAAGGAACAGAGGACACAGAGACAGGGGTGTTGCAAAGCTTTATTAGACCCATTTTGCTACACGTGGGTCGGAAAATCCAGTAAGAGTCTGGGGAAGTGAGTGTCAGGAGAGTTTTCACCCTTGACAGTTAACGTATTCCTGAGGTGTTGTACTGTTTTTTTCAGCTGCTAGGGTTTGACATTGGGAGCACTGGTGGACATTTAAAATTATTGTTTGTATTGTTTTTATAATACTGATATTATAAAATGGCTATAAAGTAACTGAAATGCAGAGAAATAAAATAAAAGGAATAAATAAAAGGATTTTGGCACACATGAAAAAATTGGCATTTCACTGATCATTTCTACAGAATATAACAGCATTTTAGCCATATTTTATACCCTAAAGGGTTAATATGCCAATCCTGTGATCTGTTTTATAATAAGGTCTTCTTCCACATATTGGCTTTAACTTGAAGAAGGGGGGCACGCCCTCGAAACACATTGCCATAGTAACAGGAGCATGCTAAGTATTTGCGTCTGATGCTCCTCCTGTTTCCATATAAAATGCACATATTTACCAGCACACCACAGATGGTCAATTACACCTAAATCTTTATTAAAGAATGATCACATCACAGAAGATATAGTGCAACATTTCTGAGCCGCACAGGACCCCTTCTTCAGGCATGTGAAGGGATCCTGTGCAGCTCCAAAATGTTGCACTATGTCTTCTGTGCTGTGATCATTCTTTAATAAAGATTTGGGCATAATTAACGATCTGTGTTGTGCTGGCAAATATGTGCATTTGATCTGTTATGTTTTCCAGTTCCAGCTGGTTGTTGCTGCAGCACCCATTACTCCTAAACATTATCCAGGGAAGTCTGTGATGGGAATATTGATACTACTCTGCTTCCAAGTAGCCGGCTTGTTTCTCTTCACAAGCCATGTTATATTGTCATCCAGCAGGCTGCAAACCTCCTGCCTTGGTGCAGTGGAGGCTGCACAGTGCACTCCACATTCCCCTGGTTAATGACTTGCCGACCAGCCGCCATTGTTATACAGCAGCAGGTTGGCTCCCCTATGCAAATCTCTGTAGCTGTATGGCGATCGATTTAACGGCTATAGGGGTGATCACTGTGATCGCTCCTCAGAGAGCCATAATGGGGATCTGTCAATGTAAACAGACAGATCCCTGTTCTGTCAGGGAAGTAGAAAGAGATCTGCTGTTCCTAGTGATCAGGAACAGCGATCCCTCTCTCCTCCCTGTCAGCCCACTCCCTCCACAGTTAGAAACACCTCCCTAGGACACACTTAGCCCATTGATCACCCCCCCCTAGTGTTAACCCCTTCCCTGTTAGTGACATTTATACAGTAATCGGGCTATTTTTAGCTCTGATCGCTGTATAAATGTCAGTGGTCCCCAAAAATTGTCAGAAGTGTTCGATCTGTCCGCCGCAATGTCGCAGTCCTGCTAAAAATCGCTGATCACCGCCATTGCTAGAAAAAAAAAATAATAATAAAAATGCCATAAATATATCCCCTATTTTGTAGACATTATAACTTTTGTCCAAACCAATCAATATACACTTATTGCTATTTTGTTTACCAAAAATATGTAGAAGAATACATATTGGCCTAAACTGATGAAGAAATTTAGTTTATTTATTTATTTTGAATATTTATTATAGCAAAAAGTAAAAAATATTGTTTTTTTTTTTTCAAAATTGTCGCTCTTTTTTTGTTTATAGCTTAAAAAATAAAAACCGCAAAGGTGATCAAATACCACCAAAAGAAAGCTCTATTTGTGGGAAAAAAATTTTGTTTGGGTACAGCATCGCACAACCGCACAATTGTTAGTTAAAGCGCCGCAGTGGCGAATGGCAAAAAATGGCATGATCAGGAAGTGGGTAAATCCTTTTGGGGCTGAAGTGGTTAAAGGAGGAACAAATGGGCATGGGAGCGCTGTCTTCTGTACATCCAGGGACTGCTTAGCTACATGTGGGAAACCGATCCATTACCTGAGGGTGACTTTATCTCATCGGATCTCATCCTTTGCTGATATGCTTGTTTACTAATCACAGAATGTGAAGTTGGTTATTTTTACATTTTAATTAACTTACAATAACATGATTAACTGCACCAGGGTCTGCGCTTCCCTGTTTCTTTGCCTTTTTTCTTATAGTTGTCCTGACCCACAGACCATCGAAAAAGATGCAAGACCTGTTTACTGTTGACTGCCACCGTGTTTTTGAAGTGACTTTTCTGCACTATTTGCAAGACGTGACCTAGTTGGTGTAGCGCTAAACTATGCTTTTTATATTTGGCTTTAACCATGTAGACTGCTCAAATAAAAGACATTTAAAAGTCTAAAATGGTTCCCACTCCACACATAATTTGCATCTCTGTTTAAAATACCATCCACCGATAATAATTTAGTCATAACAAATATTTCATCTATTTGTGGATGCGGACAGATTGAACCACCCATTGGCTTTTCTTCTTGAGGTCAGAAGGAAAAGCCAATGGGCGACTTTTCTTTTTGAAAAATGATATTTCATATGTTACCTTTATTTTTTGATCGAATGATGTTTAATGTTCAAAATCAATGAGCAAGGCACAGAGTGACTTAGCAAAAGCCAATTACTTTTTAATTTGCATTTCATACTTGTAGTGATCTGGGAATATGTGATGTGAAAAACACGTTTCAAATAGGAATAATCGTGTGTCAATAGTCCGTCGATATTTTGAGCTTGTGATGGAATAATCTGCTTGAGCCTTCATATTATGTTTCCTGGGTTATATTGATTTTCAGTGATTGTCATTGCAGATTGGTTTTTCAATTACATTTAATGGTAAATGAACAGGAAAGACAGGAATTAGCCAATTCACTTGGATCTATTTAAAGTGGACCCTATGTATATAAAAAAATTACTAACAGTACAATCTGTTTTGCACACTCAGCTGTGCTAAGTGATATATGGAAACACATTGCCTGGATTATGTTCTGGTGCAGAAAGATTGCCCACTTACACTTATAGTGATTTGCCATTGCTGAGAAAATAACCCGTCATTGTTTCTAGTATGCATGTAATTATTGTAAATTGTATTGCCTGCTATATGCGAAGAGAATATGCTTTTTTCAGGCCGACATATTTTTTTTTACTTTGTCAGAACTATGTAGGACAGAAAATTGTAAAAAACAGAGCAGATCCAGGAGAAAATACACATTACTGTGTCTGGGATCCTTCTAAAACTCCAGAAGAAGGCTCAGTGACACCACCCTCACTTTGGTGAAGCAAGGTCTTAGGTAAGTATTTTACCTTTTAAAGGTGATGTTTTTTTTTGTGTCTTTTTAGCTAGTATTTTAAATGCAGGGCAGGGGGCTGCAGAATAGCAAATCATACTTTTTGATGGAAGGTCCACCCTAAAGTGGTTGTAAACTCAAATGGCTAAAATTGATCTAGGATTCATGTGTTTGTTCATTAAGCAGTGTGGTTTATTTTTATTTTTTCCAATCCTAAATACCTTTTTTCTTTGTGCTCATTTGTGGTCACGTCCTCCCTCGGCTCTGTATCCTGATCTAAGGGAGCCAAGTGGGAGAGGCTGAGATTCCAATTCTGTTTTACGTAAACAGTATAGTCAGTGAATAAAGGCTGGAGGAGAGGGGAGGGGCTGCGTGGAGAGGGGAGGAGAGGATAGGGGAGGGGCGGTGAGATTGTGTTCTCACTACATATTACAGAGCTGACAGGGAGAGAGGAGGAGGGAGCTGCAGAGATAGAGGCACAGGAGAGAAGCTAGATGATGGAGGCACATATACTGACCACGATTTCATGATTCAGCAGCCATGATAAATGTGGTCAGCTCACAGAGGGGAAGTCAGGACCAGGCAGAATCAATCTGGCACCATAGAACATGCAAAGGGGCAACTGACTAGGCAAAAGCACTATGTTAAAGCTCGTGCCTAAGGCCAGGTTCACACTGGTACAGTGGGGCAAAAAAGTATTTAACCAGCCACCAATTGTGCAAGTTCTCCCACTTAAAAAGATGAGAGAGGCCTGTAATTGTCATTATAGGTATACCTCAACCATGAGAGACAAAATGTGGAAACAAATCCAGACAATCACATTGTCTGATTTTTGAAAGAATTTATTTGCAAATTATGGTGGAAAATAAGTATTTGGTCACCTACAAACAAGCAAGATTTCTGGCTCTCACAGACATGTATCTTCTTCTTTAAGAGGCTTCTCTGTCCTCCACTCATTACCTGTATTAATGGCACCTGTTTGAACTTGTTATGAGTATAAAAGACACCTGTCCTCAACCTCAGTCCCACTCCAAACTCCACTATGGTGAAGACAAAAGAGCTGTCGAAGGACACCAGAAACAAAATTGTAGACCTGCACCAGACTGGGAAGTCTGAATCTGCAATAGGCAAGCAGCTTGGTGTGAAGAAAGCAACCGTGGGAGCAATAATTAGAAAATGGAAGACATACAAGACCACTGATAATCTCCCTCGATCTGGGGCTCCACGCAAGATCTCACCCTGTGGGGTCAAAATGATCACAAGAACAGTAAGCAAAAATCCCAGGACCACACGGGGGGGACCTAGTGAATGACCTGCAGAGAGCTGGGACCAACGTAACAAAGGCTACCATCAGTAACACACTACGCCGCCAGGGACTCAGATCCTGCAGTGCCAGACGTGTCCCCCTGCTTAAGCCAGTACATGTCCGGGCCCGTCTGAGGTTTGCTAGAGAGCATTTGGATGATCCAGAAGAGGATTGAGAGAATGTCATATGGTCAGATGAAAGTAGAACTGTTTGCTAGAAACACAACTCACTGTGTTTGGAGGAGAGAGAATGCTGAGTTGCAACCAAAGAACACCATACCTACTGTGAAGCATGGGGGTAGCAACATCATGCTTTGGGACTGTTTCTCTGTAAAGGGAACAGGACGACTGATCCGTGTACATGAAAGAATAAATGGGGCCATGTTTCGTGAGATTTTGAGTGCAAACCTCCTCCCATCAGCAAGGGCATTGAAGATGAAAGGTGGCTGGGTCTTTCAGCAAGACAATGATCCCAAACACATGACCCGGACAACGAAGGAGTGGCTTCGTAAGAAGCATTTCAAGGTCCTGGAGTGGCCTAGCCAGTCTCCAGATCTCAACCCCATAGAAAACCTTTGGAGGAATTTGAAAGTCCGTGTTGCCCAGCGACAGCCCCAAAACATCACTGCTCTAGAGGAGATCTGCATGGAGGAATGGGCCAACATACCAGCAACAGTGTGTGACAACCTTGTTAAAACTTACAAAAAACGTTTGACCTCTGCCATTGCCAACAAAGGATATATAACAAAGTATTGAGATGAACTTATGATATTGACAAAATACTTATATTCCACAATAATTTGCAAATAAATTCTTTCAAAAATCAGACAATGTGATTGTCTGGATTTGTTTCCACATTTTGTCTCTCATAGTTGGGGTATACCTATGATGACAATAACAGGCCTCTCTCATCTTTTTAAGAGGGAGAACTTGCACAATTGGTGGCTGACTAATTACTTTTTTGCCCCACTGTATGACATATGCTCCGACTTTGAGAGCTCATGTCACATGATGTGTATAAATCAATGGTTCCCTTTGAGAGCTGCCTTAACTGGTCCGACACAAGTCGGTCTGACTTTGAAAAAGGTTCCTGCACTACTTTGGTCTGACTTTGGTCCTTCTTCAGCCCATTGAATATCATTAAAGTCGCATCAAAGTCGGATCATCATCATAACTGATCCTACTTTGGCATGCGACTTGTGCTCTCAGGATCTTGAAGGGGAACCCCACATAAAAATAAAAAAAAAGGGCGTAGGGTTCCCCCCCAAGACCATACCAGACTCTTCGGTCTGGTATGGATTTTAAGGGGAACCCCCATGCCAAAAAAAAATGGCGTGGGGTCCCCCCAAAATCCATACCAGACCCTTATTCAAGCACGCAGCTCAGCAGGTCAGGAAAGGGGGGGGGCAAAAGAGTGCCCCCCCCTCTTGGACCATACCAGGCCACATTCCCTCACCATGGGGAGTGGGTGCTTTGGGGCAGTCCCCCACCCCAAAGCACCTTGTCCCCATGTTGTCCTCAAGATTCATACCAGACTCAAAGAGCCTGGTATTGTCGGGATCAAACAGTCATACAACTGTCGTTCGTACCAGTGTGAACCCTTACAGGGGCCTTAAAGGGACAGGAGTATGATTTTATTTTTGGGGTAAGAACCACTTTAACTTCAGACAATTAGTTGCCATCCATACCTAAGCCCAGATATCATTGTGATGGATGAAATGCATTTAAAAGTTTTAGCATAGTCGGATTGATCATTGGAGGTGCGTTTTGTAAGAAATGATGAGGGGGGCTGCAGAATTGGCAGAAATGTAATCAGTAACTAATAGACCATAAAGAGTAACCAACCTAAGATGAAAAAAAACTAGAATATGAAGAAGAGAGAAGACAAATTCAGACATACACCCAGCTACACAATTAATTTGCTCTACATTACACACATAATATAATTTCCAAAAGCTGTCCTTAAAGTGTAAGTTCAACTTTACAGAAAATCTGTACGGTGAACTTACACTGGACCCCCTTACATCGCACCTGGTTCCGCTAACCTGGAGTCCAGCGATCACCCGTTCTGATAGATCGTATTGACGCTTTGCCAGTCGGGGGATTTGAAATCCCTTCGGCTTTTTCTCCTCTTCGCCTGTGGTGAGAGGACGGGCTATGCGGGTTCTGAATTAGAATGCTCCTAAACGTACAGTACCTGACCGCGAGATTGTGTTTCCAGCGCGATAGTATCGCGCTGGTTCTCGGCGACAGGGTACTGTGCATGTCGCGCTGGCTCACTGATCGGGAAAGGAAAACTTTGTTTTCCTTCCGCGATGAGTGACAGGCAGTGCTGACAGCTGTCTGGTATGAATCCTGAGGCGGGAATGAAAAAAACGGCGTGGGTCCCCCCCCCCCCCGGGAGCATACCAGGCCCTTAGGTCTGGCATGGATTGTAAGGGGAACCCCCTACGCCGAAAAATTGACGTGGGGGTCCCCCCCCAATCCATACCAGACCCTTATCCGAGCACGCAGCCCGGCCGGCCAGGAAAGGGGGTGGGGACGAGCGAGCACCCCCCCTGAGCTGTACCAGGCCGCATGCCCTCAACATGGGGGGGTGGGTGCCTTGGGGGAGGGGGGCGCCCTGCGGGGCCCCCCCCACCCCAAAGCACCTTGTCCCCATGTTGATGAGGACAAGGGCCTCTTCCCGACAACCCTGGCCGTTGGTTGTCGGGGTCTGCGGGCGGGGGGCTTATCGGAATCCGGGAGCCCCCTTTAATAAGGGGGCCCCCAGATCCCGGCCCCCCACCCTGTGTGAATGAGTTTGGGGTACATGGTACCCCTACCCATTCACCTAGCGAAAAGTGTCAATATAAAAAAAAACATAGTACACAGGTTTTAAGAGTAATTTATTAGTCAGCTCCGGGATCTTCTTCCAACTTCGGGGGGTCTCCTTCCGACTTCTCCCGGTGTTCGGCCTCTTCTCCCGGGCCCCGCCGCTATCTTCTTCCAGCTCTATTGACAGCGAGGGGCCCGGTCTGCTGCCGCTGTCTAGCCGCCGCTGTCTCGCCGCTTCTTCTCTTCTTCCCCGATGTTGACACGACGCTCTCTCCGGCTCGAATGCTGTGTGCGAGCTGCGGAGCCATTTATATAAGCGGTGACCCCGCCCCCTTACGACGTCATGGTCCCAGCATGCGCAGGGACTCTGGGGTCATGCCCCCTTATGACGCCAGAGTCCCTGCACATGCTGGGACCCAAGGCACCCACCCCCCCATGTTGAGGGCATGCGGCCTGGTACGGCTCAGGGGGGGGGGCGCTCGCTCGTCCCCACCCCCTTTCCTGGCCGGCCGGGCTGCGTGCTCGGATAAGGGTATGGATTGGGGGGGACCCCCACGCCAATTTTTCGGCGTAGGGGGTTCCCCTTACAATCCATGCCAGACCTAAGGGCGTGGAATGCTCGGGGGGGGAACCCACGCCGTTTTTTTCATTTAAAATTTGGCGCGGTGTTCCCGCCTCAGGATTTATACCAGACAGCTGTCAGCACTGCCTGTCACTCATCGGGGAAGGAAAACAAAGTTTTCCTTTCCCGATGAGTGAGCCATCTCGGCGCTGGCTCCTGCGACGGGGCTCGCAGGTGTCAAATCTCGCAGAGAAATGCGGCGAGATTGACACAATATCGCGGTCACCTACTGTACCTCCTGATGTGGTAAATTTAGGAAATTAAGCCGAGGGGATCTCTAAGCCCCGGACTGGTGAGGCGGCTATACAAGGTCTCATAGTGGGTGATCACTGGGCTCCAGGTCAGCGGGACCGGGGGGATGAGGGGGGGTCCAGTGTGAGTTCACCTTACAGATTTTTCTGTAAAGGTGAACTTACCCATTAAGTCTCAACAAGAGTGCATAATTCCAGATACAGTATCTCACAAAAGTGAGTACACCCCTCACATTTTTGTAAATATTTTATTATAGCTTTTCATGTGACAACACTGAAGAAATGATACTTTGCTACAATGTAAATTAGTGAGTGTACAGCTTGTATAACAGTGTAAATTTGCTGTCCCTTTAAAATAACTCAACACAAAGCCATTAATGTCTAAACCAGTCTGTATTAGGTATGATAGTTGTAAAGGTTGATATTAGCTCTTTCATGTAACACACAGTATAATGCAACTTTTTCAAGTAGACCTTAACCTCTTGCCAAACATCCAATGCATATGTGAAGTAACAGAATGAATGGGCCTTAACACTCAGGTATGCACAATCTGTATGTATTCTGTATGCATCCATGGTGCACTGCTGTTTTGTGCTGAGAATGTGCTCACTACGACACTCTCAGCGCACTGACAAAGCTGTCACTGTCAACTACTAGTCAATGTTAATGATCAGGAACTTTTGGGAGGGGCATCTGATCATATGGGGCAGCCAACCACAGTGGTTACATGACCAGGAACTCCACCTCCCATCATTCAAAACGCCTTAAAGGGCTGGTGGGTGGTATTGGCAAGGGGTTAAAGAAACATTTTTTATAGCTGATGACTTTCTACATGAAAGACTGCGAGAAAACTTTGGCTTACCAATAAAAACAATTTTCTGCTGCAGCACTTTATTATAAAGCCTCACGCACACTGGGCATTTGCTTTTCTCCTTTTAACACCAGAGTTCCTGACAGGAGAAAAGTTGCTTAAAAAACATGTATTGCACATGCAAATAGGCGTATCAAGTGTTTGGGTGTTAAAGTGTTTGTTACCATAAAAAAAAGATTCTGTTTACTTAAAGCATGAATAACAGCACAGTGCTTGTGCTGTGTAATTTGGCCCCCTGTATCACCTGACATACCTAGCTGATCCTGCCTGGTTCTGCCCTCCCTCTGTAAACTGACCACAGTTTACCATGGCTGCTGAGTCCTGACACCGTGGTCAGTTAACATGCTCCCATCAGCTGCAGCTCTCATCTATGTTCTCCTGTGTCCTCCTCCCCCCTCCCCTCCCTGCTTGTCAACTCGTACCAGTGCCACCCCCCCCTCCTTCCTGCTGCTATCATAAGTTAGTGTTGCTACTATCCTCTCTGTTATAATAAATGCTGTGCCCCACTGTATGCGTTTTATAAAATATCCACCGATAAATACCTTATTTTAATGCCCCGCTCTGCGCTCATGTGACCGGCTGTCTCTCTCCTCCTATCGTCCTCCTGGCTGACGTCAGCGGGAGTTTCTTGGCTCAGTTCGCTTTGCTGTCAGACCTGGATATATATATATTTGTATATATATCTATATAAGTAACTTATCAATGAGCACCTGGCTACACCTAATTTTGCTCACTGCTTTCTGGATTGACATCAATGCCCCTGTTACTAAAACCCTCCAAGTGTGAGCTGCAGTGTCTGGCAGTAGGAGCATGTGAGACACAACAAATGAGGATTTTGCTTAGTCAATGAATGTAAGGGAAGATTTTGTTTACTTTTTAAACCTTGTGCATTACATAGTAACTGAACTTGGCACTTTATTAGACTGAATTACAGTAGCCTTTAGATCTACTTTAATTTCCCCTTGAACATATTGAGTATAGTTGCCAGCTTTGTCTATATATAAGTGACATGTGCTAATGCCTATAATATTTCAGTACTAGGACAACTAACACTAAATGCTGATATATCTCTTCTCGGCTTAATGGCAGGAAGGCAATCTTCTGGTCAACTGCCTTTCCACGTCAAGTAAATTCCTGACTTAGCTATGATGAACAACCTGAGTTTAATGACCCACATGCATGTAAGTCACATTGTTTTTCCACACCTACAGAAGCATTACAATGCTGTCCAAATATGTGTGCCTGTCAAAATATATTTTACAGAGGGAGGAAATGTCTCCCCTGGGTGGTTGTTATCTCTTTGATAGTCTCCATTCATCCTACAAGACAGCTAACCTTTCAGATGAAATACATCAGGCACAAATAATTTATTGTCTGTGACTTCCCACTGTATCTCTCACCTTATGAAACAATGACCTGGTTACTTATAAATCTGCTCAACATCAGCATGCAGAGATAACTTATAGGTTACAAGAGCAGTATAGTACGGTTTAAATCTGTCTTTACCTCTAAGGAAAAGCATACAGTGTGAGGAATACAAAAATTACTTAAAAGTCATTTCTGTTTTCTCAGTGTACAAATAGTTTGTTGTAGGAAAGAGCTTTAAAGGTGTAGCCCTCTATACAAGGGATATGGCATCAAAATTCACAGAGCTATGGGCAGTAAAATGTTCTTCCAGCAAAAGGTCTAAATCTCGTGTTTGTGATATGATTACAGATTCTTTATACATGCCTCCCAACATTTTGAGATGGGAATGAGGGACGCCTACTAACAAACGTATGTACAGTGGGGACGGAAAGTATTCAGACCCCCTTAAATTTTTCACTCTTTGTTATATTGCAGCCATTTGCTAAAATCATTTAAGTTCATTTTTTTTCCTCATTAATGTACACGCAGCACCCCATATTGACAGAAAAACACAGAATTGTTGACATTTTTGCAGATTTATTAAAAAAGAAAAACTGAAATATCACATGATCCTAAATATTCAGACCCTTTGCTCGGTATTTAGTAGAAGCACCCTTTTGATCTAATACAGCCATGAGTCTTTTTGGGAAAGATGCAACTAGTTTTTCACACCTGGATTTGGGGATCCTCTGCCATTCCTCCTTGCAGATCCTCTCCAGTTCTGTCAGGTTGGATGGTAAACATTGGTGGACAGCCATTTTTAAGTCTCTCCAGAGATACTCAATAGGGTTTAAGTCAGGGCTCTGGCTGGGCCATTCAAGAACAGTCACGGAGTTGTTGTGAAGCCACTCCTTCGTTATTTTAGCTGTGTGCTTAGGGTCATTGTCTTGTTGGAAGGTAAACCTTCGGCCCATTCTGAGATCCTGAGCACTCTGGAGAAGGTTTTCGTCCAGGATATCCCTCTACTTGGCCGCATTCATCTTTCCCTCGATTTCTTTTCCCTCAATTTCCATACCGCTTAGAATTAAGGCCAAAAAGTTCTATCGTGGTCTCATCAGACAAGAGAATCTTATTTCTCACCATCTTGGAGTCCTTCAGGTGTTTTTTAGCAAACTCCATGCGGGCTTTCATGTGTCTTGCACTGAGGAGAGGATTCCGTCGGCCAATCTGCCATAAAGCCCCGACTGGTGGAGGGCTGCAGTGATGGTTGACTTTCTACAACTTTCTCCCATCTCCCGACTGCATCTCTGGAGCTCAGCCACAGTGATCTTTGGGTTCTTCTTTACTTCTCTCACCAAGGCTCTTCTCCCCCCGATAGCTCAGGGATGGGTTCTGGTCGCCCCAAACGTCTTCCATTTAAGGATTATGGAGGCCACTGTGCTCTTAGGAACCTTAAGTGCAGCAGAAATTTTTTTTGTAACCTTGGCCAGATCTGTGCCACAATTCTGTCTCTGAGCTCTTCAGGCAGTTCCATTGACCTCATGATTCTCATTTGCTCTGACATGCACTGTGAGCTGTAAGATCTTATATAGACAGGTGTGTGGCTTTCCTAATCAAGTCCAATCAGTATAATCAAACACAGCTGGACTCAAATAAAGGTGTAGAACCATCTCAAGGATGATCAGAAGAAATGGACAGCACCTGAGTTAAATATATGAGTGTCACAGCAAAGGGTCTAAATACTTAGGATCATGTGATATTTCAGTTTTTCTTTTTTAATAAATCTGCAAAAAATGTCAACAATTCTGTGTTTTTCTGTCAATATGGGGTGCTGTGTGTACATTAATGAGGAAAAAATGGACTTAAATGATTTTAGCAAATGGCTGCAATATAACAAAGTGTGAAAAATGTAAGGGGGTCTGAATACGTTCCGTCCCCACTGTAGGTATAGGACACACCTCCTGCCACATCCCCTTAAAGGAGACTTAACCAAAAAAAAGGTTAATTAAATCCACAAGGGCTTTTTTTACCCCTACTATTCCTTTATATTGGCTTTTCAATTTTACAAATGCAGCAATTTATAATTTGGATGAAAGGTTTAGGACTGGGAAACACTTTTTGAAAGATAAAAAGTTCATTTTATATACAACTATATAGATCAGATCAAAATGAGGGCCAAATGAGGGGGAAAGAGGGACAGAGGGACATTGCTCCAAATCAGGGACAGTCCCTCGAAATCAGGGACAGTTGGGAGCTATGTTTACAATATATCACAGCCCCCCTTTACATCAGTAACCTCAGTTTCCCCCTTCACAGCAAAGTATCCTTCACATTACAGCACCCCTGTTACATCACAACCCCTGCTTCACATCAGAGCCCCCTTTTACTTCAGTGTCCTCAGTCCCCCCCTTTACATCACAGCCCCTTTTTACATAACATCCCCCTTTTATAGACTCCCCTTTAAAGCAGTGATGGATTAGAGTGATCAAGACTCAGATATATTAATTTGGCACCATCGTCCCTTTAAAAAAGAGCAGAGAAAAAAGAAAACCTATGTTGGGAGTATGGGACTTTATGGGTGGTTGTTTCAATAAATTGAATATATCACAACAAAGTATGAAAAAATGAATGCTTTTATTACAAAAACATAAAAAACAGACAAAGACAATAATCACATAAAAAGAACAGGGGTCGTTTTCTCTATGCACTATATCCACATATATGTTCAATTTTCCACACATGAATTCTACATGTTTCGCCTCGCAGCTTCTTCAGGAACATGCGTGGACATTATTCTCTAATGGATGGATAAAAATATATATATTAATTATACAAATCTCAGACTTGAAAAAAAATACATAAAATACATTGAACCAAGTACATATATACATACATAGGTGCATCCAAGCAGTGTCCTTAGTCTAGACATGTGCAGTTCGTTTAGCTCCGAATGAATATTCGTACAAATTTCTTGTTATTCGGAGATTCGGATGTATCCGAATCTCCGAATTACAATATAAACAAATTTTACCGAATACTCTGAATAACGTAACAAAATTCATCCGAATTTTACATTGAACTCCATTCGAATTCTCACTACACATATTGCTCAAATCAAAGACTGTGTGTGTTATTAGAGTACCATTTCGAAATAATGCTGTTTTTGTTAAGCCAAAGGTGATTTAAAGAGTAATCATTTGATGAAGATATTTCTTTTGTTCGTTCACTTTGCTGCATTCGAATCCAAAAACAATATAACATTTTTGTTTCAACCGATTCGAAAATTTATCGATTTGATCATTTCGAATCGAAAAAATCGGTAAATTCGAAGAAAATTTGAAAATTTGAAAACTTGAAAATTCTGAATACAAATTCCGAAAACGAATTGAATGAATCAGCCAAAGTTGATTAACTAAAAACTAATGAACTAAACTAAATAACTAGATTAACGAATCAAAATGAAACTAAACAAAACACATTTTTGCGTCATGCACATGTCTACCTTAGACTCCCTTCACATCCCAGTCTCCCCCCTTAACATTATGGTCCCCCCTTTATCATCAGTGTCCTCAGCTTCCCCTTCAAAGCACAGTCTCCCTCTTTACTTCACAGCCCCCTCTTTACATCACATTCTCCCCTTCACATTAGTGTCTTCAGCCCCTCCCCCACATCACAGTACCGCCCTCTACATCAGTGTCCTTGACCCATTACAGTCCCCCTCTTTGCATGCCAGTCCCTTTCACCTAACAACCCCCCCATATCCCAGTCCTCTACATATAACAGCCCCCCTTCCCTGCACCCCAGTCCCCTTTACATCACAGCCCCCTCTTTTATCACATTCTCCCCTTCACATCGGTGTCCTCTGCTCCTCCCCCACTTTACAGTACCGCCCTTTACAAATTTTGTTTACATCTGTGTTCTTGACCCCCTTTTAACATCACAATCCCCCTCTTTACACCCCAGTCACTGTAAGTCCCCAGTCACACCGGTGTCTGGGGACTTACAGTGCGTTGTGTTGTGCTGCTATGCATATGTATTTGAGCTGCACTGCCTTAGTATATTGAAGTGCCATTCAAAATAAATGGCACCACACACAGTAACGCAGGTAGCACGAGTTAAAATGCATTGTGGTAATGTATGCATTACCATGATACCCTGCATCACAAAGATGTACAACCTACTTCAGTCCTAAATCAGACCTATCATGAGACAAAAATGGCAGTAATTACTGACTTTCTTTTGAAAATACTAATTGCATGGCTGGTGTCATTGCATCCTGTGTCACTGATCTGGAACACGCACGTTAGAAAAGTTAGAAGTCCTCATGTGCATCCTTCATCCAAGTCAAAGACTTGGTTAGGTCATGAACCTATTGGGTCAGCATAAGAGACAAACAAACAGCATTTTCAGAAGAGATGCCAGCCCTTATGATTCTTTCATGATAGGCTACCTTTTAAAACGCAGTAGCATTTTTTTATGTTAGCCCTCACAATAAATATACCCACCTCCCCATTCCAAAATGTGGCGATGATGGCCAGGAGAGTATCTACAATTTTGCATAAAAAATTGATCTAAACTTCGTTTTTTTTACTTGTACCTACATGAAAGTCTATAATAAAGCTTGCATGTAGGTAAAGTGCACCGTTTAGGAGCTATTCACACTGCATGCAGTCGGTGACATCACTGGCGTATGTACTCTGAAGGTTTAGCATACCTCACCAGACCTTCAGAGATTGTGACATAAACGAGGGCTCCCACATGCATGCGCAGAAGTGGCATCATTGCGGCCCCGACCACTCATGTAGCCGGAGGCCGCCAACCCGGAAGGAAGACCGGATGAAGATGGAAGCCCTGTCAGCGGTGCTCGTCTTGGAGCTAGGGCCTCAACAAGTCCTAGGAGACACACTTCCACCCTTGGCTGTACACTGATGGCAGTAACCTCCTCTATACACTCAGTGACCTCCCCTCCAAAAAGTTTGGATGACCACACAATTCCAGAATATATGTAAAAAGTCAGCATTGGATGAAGTGCACCACCAGCAACGGGGTGACTGGGTAGGGAATATTTTTTGCCAATCTGGTCGGAGTGAGGTAGATGCGATGTAAAAATTTGTTTTGAATAAGATGATCCCTGGCCGATACTAGTCTTGTTAAGTTAATTTCCCAAATATTATGCCACTGCTTCCCAGGCCGCTCTACAACGTGCAAGAAACTCACCGACATCTGTAAACAATTGTTTGTAGATAGTAGACAGACCCTTATCCAAAGGGTCATGCTTGCAGATAGTAGACAGGGCCTTATCCAAAGGGTCATCTCTAGGTAAAGACTTCAGATCACTCATTTGAATCCTAAGAGTGGTACTACCAAATTGGGCATTATCCGCACGTCTAAGTTGCAGATAGCGAAATAGGTGGGTATTGGGAAGATGGAATATAGTTTTCTGAGTATCAAACTGAAGGAGCTTTCCATTACCGAGAGCTTTGTTTTAACGTAAGTCTTGCACGATGTGCTAGTATGCAATGTTTTTTTTTGCAGCGGTTTTCTTACCGCTTTAAAGACCAGGTGACATAGTCTTCCTTTGGGCTTACAGCTCTGATGTAGCCAATATAAATTATTTGTACCACTTTGTTGCGGAGTTTCACAAGCCATTAACCACATGACGACCAGGCCATAGCCGAAAGATGGCTACAGCACGGTCGGCTTATTCTAGGAGGGCATCCATGGACGTCCTCACAGAATTGCGATCCCACGCGCCCCCCTGGGGCGCACACCCGGGAGTGTCCGTGACCGTCAGGTCCTCCAGACCCGCCGCGTCATGGAACAGGGTAAAGGGCCAATCACAGCGGCCCTTTACCGTGTGATCGATCCGTCCAATGACGGAGCGATCACTTGTCAACAAACCGGAGCTTGTCCGGTGCAGCTCCTCTCCTCTCCTTGCAACGATCGGCACAGTGTGCGAGGAGAGGAGGGAGCCACAGTGCTGATCTGTGCCAATCCATGCTACATACCTGGCTCATCCATGCTCCACATGTGCCCATCCATGCTCCATATGTGCTCATCTATACTCCATCCATCCCTGGTTCATCCATGCTCCATCCATCCCTGGCTCATCTATGCTCCATCCATCCCTGGCTCATCCATGCTCAATCCGTGCTCCATCCATCCCTGGCTCATCTATGCTCCATCCATCCCTGGCTCATCCATGCTCATCCATCCCTGGCTCATCCATGCTCAATCCGTGCTCATCCATGCTCCATCCATCCCTGGCTCATCTGTGCTCATCCATCCCTTGCTCATCCATGCTCAATCCGTGCACCATCTGTGCTCATCCATGCTCCATCCATGCCTGGCTCATCCATGCTCAATCCGTGCTCCATCCCTGGCTCATCAATGCTCCATCCATCCCTGGCTCATCCGTGCATCATCCATCCATGGCTCATCCATGCTCATCCATGCTCAATCCGTGCTCCATCCCTGGCTCATCCATGCTCCATCCATCCCTGGCTCATCCGTTCTCCATATATCCTAGGCTCATCCATGCTCATCCATGCTCAATCCGTGCTCCATTCCTGGCTCATCCATGCTCCATCCATCCCTGGCTCATCCGTGCTCCATCCATCCCTGGCTCATCCATGCTCAATCCGTGCTCCATCCCTGGCTCATGGATGCTCCATCCATCCCTGGCTCATCCGTGCTCCATCCATCCCTGGCTCATCCATGCTCATCCATGCTCAATCCGTGCTCCATCCCTGGCTCATCCATGCTCATCCATGCTCAATCCGTGCTCCATCCCTGGCTCATCCATGCTCCATTCATCCCTGGCTCATCCATGCTCAATCTGTGCTCCATCCCTGGCTCATCCATGCTCCATCCATCCCTGGCTCATCCGTGCTCCATCCATCCCTGGCTCATCTATGCTCCATCCATCCCTGGCTCATCTATGCTCCATCTATCCCTGGCTCATCCATGCTCAATCCATGCTCATCCATGCTCCATTCATCCCTGGCTCATCTGTGCTCATCCATCCCTGGCTCATCCATACTCAATCCGTGCACCATCTGTGCTCAGCAATGCTCCATCCATCCCTGGCTCATCCATGCTCAATCCGTGCTCCATCCCTGGCTCATCCATGATCCATCCATCCCTGGCTCATCCGTGCTCCATCCATCCCTGGCTCATCCATGCTCATCCATGCTTAATCCGTGCAAAATCCCTGGCTCACCCATGCTTCATCCATCCCTGGCTCATCTGTGCTCATCCATGCTCAATCCGTGCTCCCTAAAAAATAAAAAAACAGTGGTGATCAAATACCACCAAAAGAAAGTTCTATTTGTGTAAAAAAAGGACAAAAAATTCATATGGGTAGCATGTTGCTTGACTGAGTAATTGTCATTCAAAATGTGAGAGCACTGGAAGCTGAAAATTGGTCTGGTTAGGAAGAGTGTTTAAGTGCCCAGTGGTCAAGTGGTTAATCAAAAGTGGTGATTTGGAGTTTTAGAACATTTATTGTTGCCAGAATGTGGCAGATCAGGAGGTGGTAAGTGGCATAGCTGACCAGCTTGTGCCCAAGGCTGCAGATAACAATAACAGATGGGTCTCTGATGTGTAATTAACCTTATATCTCATTAAAGCTTCATTTAGTTAACAACATCTGTATTAGAATTAGTACTCATGTTTTGTTTGGAAACAGCATGGAATTAATTGCAATTCTCTTTTAATGCTAGCTTCATTCAGAGTGTCTCTGCTCCATTCTTCTGCTCTATTAAGCAGGGTGACGTCCCCACTTAGTAACCGTCTCTATGGCGAATGCACCAGAGCACCTCTCTTTGATTTTTATTTGTATTGTCTGTCACAGTTGAACTTTAGCAGAAGCTGACAATCACAAATTGGAAATTGAGGAGAATTACATTTTGTAAGTCAGCTGTTGGGAGACACCATGTACCCGTTTCAAGAAAAAAATGAGATAGCAGTGAGACAAGCCATAGACATTAGATCGTTAGCAGATCTTGAATGCATGATCAGATTGTGCTTCCCGTGAACAATACGCACATAAACAATCATGATAAGTGGTAGTAAGCTGCCACAAAAATAAAAAATAAAAGTGCCCCCTGCAGGTCTCATTCATGTGCTAGTATGCAGTATTTCTTTTTAGGTTTTCTTTCCTTTATTTTCCTCTGGAGATCCAGCCAGTGAGTCTGTTGTTTTTCAAAAGAACAAGTTTTCCTGCTGATGTAGCAGTTAGAGGGTTGAGACAAACCATTTACCACTGACAGGGGTGCTTGCAATGACCAGCTTTTATTTATACATGTAAAACCTTTATCCCAAAAGAAAAAAATAACTTTTGCTGTAACTGCTTTGAAGGTGTTAGCTGAGATTTGAGTTTGTTAGTGTATCTAAATCTGCTAGTACATCTAACACTCCCCTCCCTCTAGACTGACAATGTTGCTGCCCAAAGATGTCTCTGCTACTCCTTTTTTCTCTCTGCTTTCATCTGGTGATCATACTTGCTGTATTAGAGTGCCTCTAATCTGGATAAACAGCAATAGACTCACTGGCCGAATCACCAGATGAAAATAAAGGAAATAGAGCCTAAAAAAGGAAACAAATGCAACCATCATATCCAAGAATTGGTAAGTTGTAATACAATAAATGTTTTCTTTTGGGTTTATTTACGCTTTAAATGTACAGTGAAGGCTTTAAAAATCTGAGTTTTATGTCTTATGTCTCACAGTATGTCTGTCTACACTTACAATTACTATTACTTTACTTTTTTTTTGTTTTTGTGCAGGTTAAAGTGAATCTCAAATATTCCCCAACTGATCTCAAACAATTTCTCCCCGGAAGCATAATGGCTTTAACTGGTGCATGTGTATACATCAGTGGCGGCCCGTCCATTAGGGGCGCACGGGTGCCGCCCCCCCATCCTTGCGTCTGGCTCCTTAATCTACATACGTGGCGCTGGACGCATGGATTCCACAGTTTTTGGGGTTTTTTTAAGCACGTGATTAGAGCCAGAGGCTCTAATAGGCTTCAAGAAAGGGTGGGCTTGGGGCGCAGTGCTCTGCGCCCTGAGCCCACCCAGTTGTGTGACAATAGCGAATGATTATTTGCTATTGTCAGACTGATTCTCCTCCCGGAAAATCAGGAAGCGGGTCCTGAGACCCGTCACCTGATTGGCTGAAAGGACAGGTGATCCTATTTGCCGCCTAGGAGGAGGAGAGAGGAGATGCACAGCCGCCGTGAGGAGACACATGAGAAGCCACCACCCATTGCCTGGAGGGAAGCACTGCCTGCTTGATGGGGTACCTGCAGAGCCGACTGACCGACCCACAGGGGGTGGTTGTGGGTGCACTGTTTGCCAACCCACCCCCAAAAAAACACCAGGCGCCACTGGTATACATGCCTAAAAAAATGACATAAAAAAAAGAAAATAATAGAAAATGTCAGAAAGCAAACTTTATGTTAACATGCATTGGCTTACTTTAAAGCAGTTGTAAAGACAGAAGGTTTTTTATATTATAATGCATTCTATGCATTAGTATAAAAAGCCTTCTGTGTGCAGCAGCCCCCCTAATACTTACCTGAGCTCCATCTAGATCCAACAATGTTGTAGGAGTGTCTTCGCTGTCCGGGATTCTCCCTCCTTATGGGTTGAGACAGCAGTGTGGCGTCATTGGCTCCCGCTGCTATCAATCAAAGTCAGTCAGCCAATGAGGAGAGAAAGGGGCCGGGGCGGACCACGGCTCCGTGTCTGTGGCTCGGCTCGGGTGCCCCCATAGCAAGCTGTTTGCTGTGGGGGCACTCAACAGGAGGGAGGGGCCAGGAGCACCGAAGAGGGACCCCAGAATCTGGATCAGGATCTGGCTGCTCTGTACAAATCCACTGCACAGAGCAGGTGAGTATAACATGTTTTTTATTTTTAACTAAAAAAAAATGAGACTTTGTAATCACTTTAAACAGTGAAGTGTATGATATTCCCTATGGGATTCTATTAAAGTGTTACTTAACCCAGGACACTGCATTCACTATATCTGGTATCCCACAGTACACAGAACATAGACATTTAATTATTTTAGTAAATATAACCTGCTAAATATCTTTTTTCATCAGCAGTATATTGTAATCGTATCACTTCTAACAGTGTCTGGTTAAAGCTTGTAGGAGGATTTTTTCTTCTCTTCTCAAAGTCCTATGAGACTGTGGGACCCCTGGCCCTCTGTATGGACAGTGCTGATTGGCCCTGTGCTGATCATATGCACTCTTCCAAAAAAAAATAAAAACCGCTCCAGCAATACACACCCAATTGAGCATGTGCAGAGTGACTCCAAGGCTCAGTTCTATCAGGATATGGATTGGGGACAGTAAAATAAGGGGAGGATCAGAGAAGACAGAATCAAACAGCCTTTTTACACAAGGCAGTGAGTAGCATAACGAGCATGCTTTACTGCATATACAGACTGATTTTACTGTTGTGGGTTTAGTAACACTTTAAGTCTGGGATCCCAGACAGATGCCCACTGTGCTCAAAATATAATATCCACTGTGTACTTGTATCTTTTACTGTAATGTAATATTTAAAAAAAATGACTATGTACTGTATGCTATTGTGAGATGTAAGGGAGATAAAAATAACAGAAATGTGGACTGTCAAATGCAAAATAAGGTATCAGGTGCAATTTTAAAATTCTTTTTTAGTTGAGCCTTTGTCAAAGACCAGAAATAGAAAACTACAAACGTTTAATGGTATTAGCTCTATTACACACAATGATGAGTTTTGACGTCTGTTTTTCAAGCCACAACTGAACATTATTATTGAGGAGCAAAATTTGTTGAGATGGTAGTTTCACAGCATGAAAACCTATAATGAAACGGCAGGCAATTTAATATTCACTCACTTAGTATTATCTTTTTTTAAAATACAACAAAACACATGCTGCTACCATTTTGATTTCTTTCCAGAAGGACGTAATAAAGAATATCTACTCAGTTTGTAAGTGAAGAAACCTGAGGAATAAGGACATCTTTTACCATTGCAATACTTGAATTATTCTGTTTATCCTGCAATTATATATTACTGAAATATACTAATAGTAAAATGCTTCAAAACTTGGAGATGGAAGTGACAATGATCTTTTCTCTTATGTATTCTAGGTATAACAGACAGCAAGGTGTCACTGCCCTCTACTGGCTGATTGAGTGTTACCGACAGAGTTCCAATATTTGCTGCAAAATTGTGTTTTAACAAAAGGGAAAAATATCATTCATATCAATGTTATGCCTTGACCTCTACCATATTACTAAAAGCCTGTGCTGCTTCTGTATGTTAAAATCCATTTAAAGCCTCTTGCTTTTCTTCCTTTCAGAGTGATAAACAGGCAATTACACTGCATGTTGGTTATTTAAATGTCTTGGAAGAAATGTAACTTGCCTGTTTTTAATGGCAAATGCAGCTGGGAGGTTGGATCCCTCCTCTGGCACACAGTGTTTGAAGGTGTGGGAAGGATTCAGTGGAGAGTTTACATCAGTGATCATCAACCCTTATGCTCGGTTCACACTAGGACGACTTGGGATCCGACTTGTAAGCCCTCAAGTCGCCCCAAGTCGCCCCAGAAAGAGATTCACATTACAGTGAATGGGAGCGTCTTAATAGACACTACTGAAGTCGCTCCGACTTCAGAGCGTACTCCCTGTACTACTTTGATCCGACTTGGTAGGCGACCTGTACCATAGAAATCAATGGAAGTCGCCTCCAAGTCGGATCTCTCTCTACAGTCAAGCGACTTTGCAGGGAAAAAATTTAGTTTGCCCAGGCAAATCCCTCCCTCCCAGAGAGCTGATTATCCTGTGATTGGCCACAGCCAAAGTCGCCTGTCCTGGAGGCGACTTGAAGTCGCGTTGTAATTTGCTTAAAGTCGCGCTGAAGTCGCGCTGAAGTGGCGTTGAAGCCGCGTTGAAGTTGCCGTACAAAGTCGCACTGAAATCGTGTTGCCTCTGTGTGAACCGAGCCTCAGGGTTGTCCTCAGGGCCCACCAACCGGCCAGGTTTGCAAGATAACCATACCTCCCAACTTTTTGAGATGGGAATGAGGGACACCTATCAGCAAAAGTATGCAGGCATAGGAAACACACCCTGCCAAAGGAGAATTGTACAAAAAAAAGATGGGTAAACCCACAAGTGCTTTTTTTACCACTACTATTCCCTTATACTGGCTTTTAGAATTTACAAATGCAGCAATTTAGAAATCAGATGAAAGGTTTATTTATATTGGCTTTTAGAATTTACAAATGCAGCAATTTAGATATCATATGAAAGGTTTAGCGCTGGAAAACACTTTTTGATAGATAAAAAGTGCCTTTTATATACAACTTTATAGATCAGAACAAAATGAGGGACAAATGAGAAGGAATGAGGGACAGAGGGACATTTCTTCAAATCAGGGACAGTCCCTTGATATCAGGGACAGTTGGGAGCTATGAGATAACTGAAATGCATCACAGGTGATATAATTTTCTGCTCAGTGATTGCAGTATTCTAGTCTGCATGTCCTCAAGGTAATACATAAAACCTGGCCTGTTAGTGGGCCCTGAGGACAGGGTTGATGACCACTGGTTTACATCATTTCCATAAGCTTCTGCCGTTGCAGCAATGTGCTGTCAATCTAAGGGTCCAAAGGTAGAGCTAGCTGTAGCTATTCACTGATTCACTTAATAGAGAAGTGCTGGACAAAAAAATAAAAATAAAACATTGATACTCACCTAGGTGGATTCAGCATCAAACTGCCTCTACACCAAGAACTGAGCGATTTAAGACCACTGATCACTCAGTTTTCAGGTCCGCTCTGTGCTCTGCCCATCCAGAGCTCACTGCAGCACCAGGCTGTGGAGGGTGCAGGAGAGGGTGGCTTAGGGTTGCCACCTGTACCGGAATCACCCGGGCAGTCCGGGTTCAGAATCATCTGCCCAGTTTTCAGACTCTCTGAAACCCAGACACACCATTCAGACAGGGGGAGCTCCATTAGCATATTTGTCACTGTGGAGACAATAGCAGTGTCACTGCTTCTCCATAAATACACTGTGCTGGTGTGTTTGTTAGAATCTAAAGCTCATTCCTGTCTCCCCCCCTCCAGGCTCCTGCAGGGTCTCTTTTATCAGTGACTTAACTCCCCCCCCCCCCCTCCGATCACTAGTGCAGTGTGCTTAGAGAACCCGGGAGGCGGAGCTGAAGAGTAGATAATGTCGGCAGGAGTAGATAATGTCAGGCTGGCACTGCTCTCACTACATGCAGGGAAGAGGTGAGCTGAGAGTTTTTGTCTGAGTCTCCTAGGATGGAAAGCACACAGGATTTGTTTTGCAGGAGTTGCTGTGAAGGGTTAAGGTGGCAGGAGAATCGCCTCACACCACTATCTATACAAACATCCCCCATCCTCAGTCCAGATAATGTGCAGTCATTTATGACCATTTTTTAACCCTGTGTGTATGTGGAGAGCGTAAACTTCTGATTGTACTGAGCTTGGATAACATGGGCTATATCAATGGTCATACATTACCTTCACATCTTCTGTACATACAGAGTGCTAGGAGCTGACAGTTTTCATTATTGTACTGTTGTAAATATTAGTGGATGATTACAATAGCTTTTGTTTTTATATACATCACTATTTCTCAGCCCCCAACTCCCCCCAGCTGGCATCATCCCCTCCGCACTCCTCTCCTATACATACTACCCCCACTATCCCCTCCGCACTCCTCTCCTATACATACTACCCCCACCATCCCCTCCGCACTACTCTCCTATACATACTACCCCCACCATCCCCTCCACACTCCTCTCCTATACATACTACCACTACCATCCCCTCTGCACTCCTCTCCTATACATACTACCCCCACCATCCCCTCCACACTCCTTTCCTATACATACTACCCCCACCATCCCCTCCACACTCCTTTCCTATACATAATACCCCCACCATCCCCTTCGCACTCCTCTCCTATACATACTACCCCCACCATCCCCTCCGCACTCCTCTCCTATACATATTACCCCTACCATCCCCTCCTCACTCCTCTCCTATACATACTACCCCCACATCCCCTCTGCACTCCTCTCTTTACATACTACCTCCACATCCCCTCCGCACTCCTCTCCTATACATACTACCCCCACCATCCCCTCCGCACTCCTCTCCTTTACATACTACCCCTACCATCCCCTCCGCACTCCTCTCCTATACATACTACCCCCACCAACCCCTCCGCACTACTCTCCTATACATACTACCCCCACCATCCCCTCCACACTCCTCTCCTACACATACTACCCCCACCATCCCCTGTACACTCCTCTCCTATACATACTACCCCCACCATCCCCTCCGCACTCCTCTCCTATACATTCTACCCCCACCATCCCCTCCCACTCTTCTCCTATTCATACTACCCCCACCCTCCCCTCCGCACTCCTCTCCTATACATACTATCCCCACCATCCCCTCCGCATTCCTCCCCTATAAATACTACCCCCACAATCCCCTCCGCACTTCTCTCCTATACATACTACCCCCACCATCCCCTCCGCACTCCTCTCCTATACATACTACCCCCACCATCCCCTCCGCACTCCTCTCCTATACCTACTACCCCCACCATCCCCTCCACACTCCTCTTCTATACATACTAGCCCCACCATCCCCTCCGCACTCCTCTCCTATACATACTACCCCCACCATCCCCTCCGCACAGCTCTCCTATACATTCCACCCCCACCATCCCCTCCGCACTCCTCTCCTATACATTCTACCCCCACCATCCCCTCCGCACTCCTCTCCTATACATACTACCCCCACCATCCCCTCCGCACTCCTTTCCTATACATACTACCCCCACCATCCCCTCCTCACTCCTCTCCTATACATTCTACCCCCACCATCCCCTCCGCACTCCTCTCTTGTACATACTGCCCCATCATACCCACCACACTCCTTCTGCCACTCTGCATGTTGCAGGGCTCGGTGCCTCTAAGCTTCGGCCTGCCACATTAATGTTGGCTCCCACGAGACAGCCATCTTTAAACCTGGGGGACCCATGATATTTAATTGCCCAGAGGCCCCATGAGTTATCAGTCCACCCTGGCCCAGACTGTGGCTACCCAGCAGGGTTGCTCACTGCAATTGTAAGCCAAGAGTGTCAACTTTGTTGACTCTGATGTAAAGGGGGACTCTTGTGATTAACTCCATATGATTAGAAATGTTATTTAATCACAAAATATATGTATAGTGTATACTACATAAATACATAAAAATTGCCTTGTGTTGTACAGAGGTAATGAATTTAATGTACTACTGAAAAAGAAAAAAAATTCTGTGTGCTGCTAATGTGTTCGGGTTTGGCTTGAAGAAAAGGTGGCAACCCTAGGATGGCTTAGGCTCTCAGTGGCATGTAAGGAGGCTGAGCCAGCTGCCAGTCAGGCATTATTGTCAGGATCCCTGCAGAACCTGGACCGACTGAGTGACGTCAACCGACAGTGGGCTAAAGATCTATAGGTAACAGGAGTGCAGAACTAAGTATACTCCTGACCTACAGGAGCTTTGGCCATACTTCTTCTTTAAGGAAGTGTTCATCTAATGGTTCTACTGGTAGAATCAACAGGTATCTATAAAATGTTCTAGGGGTACTGAGAAAAACAGAGAGCCCAGACTAATAGTATGGGTAGGTGACATCACATATGTGATTTTAAAGTTTAATCATGTTTCTACTTTAACAGATTGGGCTAAAGATTCTACTTTGCTAAACCTTTTAATTATGTTACTTTTCTGATCTCAGTTAGACCGGACGTGATGTCGGGGACCAGGGTGGAAATGACATGGTGGCGCGTGTGCACCATGGCGATGTGATGATGGTAGAGCAGAAGTAATGCCAGGGGAATCCTCCATATTGGAGGAATATTTTAACAGCCCTGACACTTCTAAGGACCACTTTTTCATTTAGATAGAGGGACGCTCATGCCTAGGCTTTTATTAATATAAACACAATGTGGGTGCAGGTTATTGTGGAGCTTGTTGTTGAGACTGTTGAAGATACACTGGACGAGATAATGTGATTTGTATTTTATGGGCATTGTTTTATAATTTTGATGAGGCACGCTATGAGTTATTATGATTTCTATAGTTCTGTGAGTTCTTTTTTATTTTATTAAAACTTACCTAAAGGTTTATAAGAACTTTTTGTAAAGGGACTTTTGATTGCAGTCTCCATGGGGAGAGTTTAAGTGAAATTTGGGGACAATCTAAAAGGTGTGTCAACATGCTTGTTAACAAGCCTGGTATATAAGTATGACCCAGGCAGAGTTTGGCAAATGATAATTTGTTTATAATATTTAAATTGTTGCAGGCAGAATTTTTTATAGGTTCTCCCCATAAGAGGAGGTGTACGTTCGGCTTAATACCCCAGGGATTTTTTGACTTCAAGTGACTTCAAGTGACTTCAAGTGAGGAGTGTAATTTTTTTTTAACTACCAGAGTGACAAGTGAGGAGTACATACAGTCAGGTCCATAAATACTTTCAGCTTTAATTTGAGAGTATTTACATCCAAATCAGGTGAACGGTGTAGGAATTACAATAGTTTGTATATGTGCCTCCTACTTTTTAAGGGACCAAAGTAATGGGACAATTGGCTGCTCAGCTGTTCAATGGCCAGGTGTGTGTTATTCCCTCATTATCCCATTTACAAGGAGCAGATAAATGGTCCAGAGTTCATTTCAAGTGTGCTATTTGCATTTGGAATCTGTTGCTGTCAACTCTCAATATGAGATCCAAAGAGCTGTCACTATCAGTGAAGCAAGCCATCATTAGGCTGAAAAAACAAAACAAACCCATCAGAGAGATAGCAAAAACATTAGGTGTGGCCAAATCAACTGTTTGGAACATCCTTAAAAAGAAAGAATGCACCGGTGAGCTCAGCAACACCAAAAGACCCAGAAGACCACGGAAAACAACTGTGGTGGATGACTGAAGAATTCTTTCCCTGGTGAAGAAAACACCCTTCGCAACAGTTGGCCAGATCAAGAACACACTCCAGGAGGTAGGTGTATGTGTGTCAAAGTCAACAATCAAGAGAAGAATTCACCAGAGTGAATACAGAGGGTTCACCACAAGATGTAAACTATTGGTGAGCCTCAAAAACAGGAAGGCCAGATTAGAGTTCGCCAAAAAACATCTATAAAAGCCTTCACAGTTCTGGAACAACATCCTATGGACAGATGAGACCAAGATCAACTTGTACCAGAGTGATGGGAAGAGAAGTGTATGGAGAAGGAAAGGAACTGCTCATGATCCAAAGCATACCACCTCATCAGTGAAGCATGGTGGTGGTAGTGTCATGGCGTGGGCATGTATGGCTGCCAATGGAACTGGTTCTCTTGTATTTATTGATGATGTGACTGCTGACAAAAGCATCAGGATGAATTCTGAAGTGTTTCGGGCAATATTATCTGCTCATATTCAGCAAAATGCTTCAGAAATCATTGGATGGCGCTTCACAGTGCAGATGGACAATGACCCGAAGCATACTGCGAAAGCAACCAAAGACTTTTTTAAGGGAAAGAAGTGGAATGTTATGTAATGGCCAAGTCAATCACCTGACCTGAATCCGATTGAGAATGCATTTCACTTGCTGAAGACAAAACTGAAGGGAAAATGCCCCATGAACAAGCAGGAACTGAAGACAGTTGCAGTAGAGGCCTGGCAGAGCATCACCAGGGATGAAACCCAGCATCTGGTGATGTCTATGCGTTCCAGACTTCAGGCTGTAATTAACTGCAAAGGATTTGCAAGCAAGTATTAAAAAGTGAAAGTTTGATGGATGATTGTTAATCTGTCCCATTACTTTTGGTCCCTTAAAAAGTGTGAGGCACATATACAAACTGTTGTAATTCCTACACCGTTCACCTGATTTGGATATAAATACCCTAAAATTAAAGCTGAAAGTCTGCAGTTAAAGCACATCTTGTTTGTTTCATTTCAAATCCGATGTGGTGGTGTATAGAGCCAAAAAGATTAGAATTGTGTTGATGTCCCAATATTAATGGACCTGACTGTATGTTCATATGTTCTGTCACTTTAAGCCTTGGCTGCTGTATGTTGGGGTAATTTATTTTGTGGCATGGTTTCCCTTGCATGTGTGTCACTTCCCATTCTTTAAGGCATATATGCAGGGGAACTGACCTCGAGGTGGAGGGTCCAGTGTGGGAGCTGTATAGCTAGGACTGGTGTGTTATGTGATCTGCTTCTCTGGCCGCACTCCTGTCCAATGGGACCCATTTCTCAAGGCAACCATGTTTATGGACTTTGTTGCTTTGGATGTCCTAAAGCAGGAGTAGGCAGCTGCGTTGAAACTACAAATCCCATCATGCCTCTAGGAGTCATGCCTGTGATTGTTAGGGTCTTGCAATGTCTCATAGGACTTGTAGTTTCAAAACAGCTGGAGGGCCGAGGTTGCCTACCCCTGTCCTAAAGGTATGGGCAGTACCACTAGGAACAGCACAGCCAATCTATGCATAGCCAATTGAATGCATTGTTCAGCCATGTATGTAAGGATGATATTCCACACTGTGATGTTCCACTACAAGTGTAAATTACATACAGTAACTGTTCAGTAAATCAAGTTTTCAAAGGAGAAGTCTGCATCATATCCTGGGTAAGAGAAGAATAATGAGTTATATAAATGTGTAGTCATGGTGCATCACAAAGAACTGGGAACTGGGAGTAAAGCCATAGCTAACCCTCCGGATTATAGTCAAGAGAGAGCTGTACAGTAATAAGTGTAACCAAATTAACCCTTGAAGTTATGAACAAATATGAGTGTAAAGAATACCAGAGGAAAAAGTACCCAGCTGACAGAGAAAGTGGTGATGGTGGCAGGTGAGGGGGGTCTTGTTAGTGAGGGAACAGTTAGTACTTCATGTTCCCAACTTAGTGGTAGGGTCTCCATATTGAAGCCTGCCGATATACAGGACCTGGGACCGAGACTGGGGACACGACTTTGCAAAATGAACTATGGAGGCCTCCCAGGGGTGGAATATAGTTAAAGGTACAGAGTGAAAATGTGAGACAACCTGGTGGGGTAATGTACTTGCTCAGTAATGCTTTCTCAAAATGTTTCAAGTCATATGGCGGGACAGGTAGGAACAGACCTGGTCACCAGCTGAGAAGATGAGGAAAAAGATGTGGTCCTTCTGTAAGGGCGTGATGAAGTAAAGACATGGAAATCTCCACATCAGTAGTCCACAATTTCTTCAGCTTCCAAGCTTGTGATATGGACTTTATTACCCTTTCTGTGAGATTTTGGCAATGCACATAATTGTTGCTGCATGACAGCCTGAATCCTCCTTTAGTTTCTTTAGTTTTTGTTTCCATTCAGAAGATTTCCACACCTCCTCATCTCAATAGAAAAGAAGTGATGGGTAATACCCCCAGTGGTAAATATTAAAACCGTACAGAGATCCACTCTACCAGAAATACAAAAAAAGGTAAAAGGAGGGCTTTAGAGAATTACATTTCAGGTAACAAGTGAAATACTTAGATCCTAAGGGATGTTTTGAATTTGTATGGTGACTATGAGAAATGACTCCCATTATTTCATCTGGCAAATTGTGTGTGAGAGGCATCAAAGATCTTGAAGTGTGTGTTTTGGGGAATAGTTTTCTCGTACAACCAGGGGCGTAACTAGAAATAGCAGGGCCCCATAGCAAAATGTTGTATGGGGCCCCCCTACAAACAGCCCCCCCACAGCTGCCCTAGTGTCAATGCAGCGTGACCTGTGCCACATACAGCGTGACCTGTGCCCAATGCAGCGTGACCTGTGCCCAATACAGCGTGACCTGTGCCCAATACAGTGTGACCTGTGCCCAATACAGCGTGACCTGTGCCCAATACAGTGTGACCTGTGCCCAATGCAGCGTGACCTGTGCCCAATACAGCGTGACCTGTGCCCAATACAGTGTGACCTGTGCCCAATACAGCCTGGTCTGCTTGTGCCCCATACAGCCCCACCTATGCAGAGGAAGAGGCAAGCCACCCGGATCAGCAGAGAGCGGGATTGCCCGCTGTAATAGCTTTCATTTGAATTTCCTGTCTTCCCGGGGCTCATCGTCACATAGCCCCACCTCTTGGCCCGACGCCTTTGATGACGTCACATGTCCCGCATTGGATCTGTCTATCAAAGGCACCGGGCCAAAAGGTGGAGCTATGTGACATGAGCCCCGGGAACACTGGAAGTTCTAATGAAAGCTCTTACATCGGGCAATTCAGCTCTCTGTTGATACGGACAGCTCGCCTCTTCCTTTCCTCTCTCTTCCCCTGGCTGGGAGACTGTGCCGGCGGTTCTCTTATCCTCACTGGGCCCCACTCGGCTGCATGGGTCGCTATGGTGGTAGTTACGCCCCTGCGTACAACAAACAGAGGTTCTCAGATCACCAGATTAATGACAGTATAGACAGGTATGGACTGGGGCACTGCAGCACTGGCTAGATGTTATTGTATTGCAGCTTAGCAATTATTATATGTGGTGGCTGCATTAGTGTCCATTTTAAGGCTTTTCCTTTATTTTCACTGTTTGTTCAAGCCAGTAAATCAGTTCTTTTTCAACTTTCTTTAACATAAAACATGTCCAGCAAACTATTTAACACTGACAGAGGTGCTTATAATGGCCAGCTTTTATTCAAATCAAACCCTTATCCCAAAAGGAAAAAAAATATCTGTCGCTGTGACTACTTAAAAAAAAAAAAACTTCTTTAAACATTTGCCACAAACAAAATGTATGTGATATTATTAAAGTGGTTGTAAAGGTTGAAGGTTTTTACCATTATGCATTCTATGCACAAAGGTAAAAAACCTTCTGTGTGCTGCTCCCCCCACAGTCCCCCTAATACTCACCTGTGCCTCCTCTCAATCCAGCGATGTGCACAAGAGTCTCAGCTGTCCCAGAACTCCCTTTCCCCATTGGCTGAGACAGAAGTGGGAGCCATTGGCTCCCACTGCTGTCAATCACAGCTATTGAGCCAATGAGGAGAGACCAGGGGTGGGGAGGGGCCAAGCCACGGCTCTACGTGTCTTATGGATGCATAGAGCAGGGCTCAGGAGCAAGCATGCACCAGTGCCCCCAGTGTGAGCAGATTGCTATTGGGGCCACTGGTCAGGGGGAGGAGCCAAGCGCACTGGCGGTGGACCAGAGAAATGGAGGATTGGGGCTGCTCTATGCAAAACCACTGCACAGAGCAGGTATGTATACCAAGTTTGGAATTTTTTATTTTTTTAAAGTCGACCCTTTAATACCACTTTGAATACATGTTAGTTTGTCCTCAGTAAATCTCAGTAAATCACAAAGCTAATGGCAGTATATCCCCAACCTTGAAAGGACAATCATGCTTTCCAAGCTGCTGCATCCATCACAGCTCAGTGTATTGTGCGGGCAGTACAATCATTCTCTTCTATGAAAAAGGAACTAGAAAGCAGTGATGACAAGAAATTTTCCATCTCATACTATTTCTAAGCTCCAGATTTTCGGCATGCTGCTAGCCCTATACTATGCAATTGTCATAAGTGAGGCTGGAAGGGGTCAAATTGATTCTTTGGTTTCTACCGTGTTTCTAGGTATAACTGACATTTTCAAGCTCGTCTTTAGATTACAGGGAAATTCACACTACAATAGACATCTCAGTCATTTTTATAAATGTATCAAAGTCCATCACGGTACAAAAAAGTTTTGGCAGAGTAAAATGCCCTATCATATTATGAGCAAATTGAATCTTCCTTCTACAGACCCATCATTTTATGTCCTATGAAATCACCATAGAGAGCCAAAGGTCTGGCTGCTATTTAAAGTGGTTCTAAAGTCTAAAGTTCTATTTACCTTAATATATTCTAAGCCCCACTACCTGTCCCCCCCATCCATAAACACTTACCTGACTCCCTGATTCCTCCCACCAATCCAGTGCTGTACCAGGTGCAGCTTCGCTCCTCTTACTTCCTGCTCTAACAGGACAACAACGGGAACCATATGCTCCTGCTGCTGTCTGTCAAACTCCTAGGAGGTAGTGCAGGCGTGGCTTACCAGCACTTTGCGTGTCTATGGATGCACACAGCCCAGACTTTACAATCATCTTAAGGATAACATTTGGTCTGTAGTATGGGTTACTTTTTTCAGTAATTTCCCTTTTAACCTGTGATTTTCCTTGAAACTTTATTGGCAGTCCCAAGAGCAGCACCGTCTTTGCACTCCCTTCTTTTTTTCTGCTACTGGAAGTTGAGAAAAATACCTAGGTAAGGGGATCGTATGACTCACCTCTCTCCCATTTTCTTGTTGAATGGATTCTCGGGCACTCATTTCTCTGGCATATGGGGGCAAGGAGAAAATCCTCAGCCCTGTGTAGGCTCCAAGTTGCAACTTGCAGTTTTCTATAGGCATCCACACATTACTCCGGTGGTTTTTTGCATTCAAACAGATCAGCATGGAAGGGAAGTGACATATGCGGTGGGAGTGGCATTGAGGTAAGTGTGTTGCTTTGCTCTGCATAAGAAAAGCATGAGTTTGCTTTAAGGGTCAATGCACACGGGACATAAAAAATGCTGCTTATACAAGCTTTTTCTTTTTTTCAGTCTGTAGAAGCAGCTCTATGTTAGACTGTGGGGTTGATTTTACTAAAGGCAATAGAATGTGCACTCTGCAAAGTGCAGCTGCACTCTGCAAGTGCAATTGCTCCAGTGCTTAGTAAATGAGGTAAAGTTTCACTTTGCAAAAGTTACCCAATCACGTGCAAACTGCATTTTTGCTTGCACATGATTGGATGAAGAAAGTCAGCAGAGCTTCTGTTCATTAAGGAAGTGTAGGTGAAGAGAAGTGGAGAGGTAGGAGTGGCTGTGAGCAACAGGATGGGGAGGTGTTTTTAGTTTAAGGGGGAGGCAGGGTCTCCCAGGCATCAGTGGAGGGACAGGTGACAAAGCAGGCAGTTTCCACGCTGCTGCTTGTCACAGCTACAAATAACATGGCCGACGTGGATAGGATCCTGGCCCGGCTGCGGGCGGTTGCAGCATCCAGGGGTCCTAAGTGGCTGCAAAGCCAGGTGTCAGCCCTGTTAGAGGACCAGGCTTCCGGGTCGGCAGCAGAGCGGTCTCGGCCGCCGGAGCGTTTTTCCCCCAGATCCTCCCCCCAAGCTTTGCACCAAGGTAGGAGTCCCGCCCAGGACCCGTCAGGCCCATCGGCGAAGCGACCACCGGCTTTCGCGGGTGGCAAGCCTGGACGGAATCCTCGGAGGCAGAGCTCGGTGGGCGGAGCAACAGGACGACTGCACCCGCCTCCTCTGCCCGCCCGGCGGCACTGTCCGGAGCCAGCGGACTCCTCCCCCTCTGACGCCTCGGTAGGGGGGAGTCTCGGCATGGGAGAAGCATTGTCACAGCCTCCAGGCCATTACCTGATGCGGCCAGGGACTCCAGTGTGTTGGCGGCAACCCCTGCTGGGTGAGAGAGGGATGGGAAGTGCAGAAGAAGAGTGGAGACAGTGGCCCGGGGTCCTGGACGTGTGGGCAGTTTGAGAAACACCTCGGCGTGGGCCCCAAACCAGTTTTTTTCTAGGTGGGGCTGGTGGTGCAGCTTCCCCTGGACAACCGGCCGCTAAGAAGTGGGGTTTCTGTTGGCAGTACAACAAGGGATCTTGTAAATTTGGGAGCTCCTGACATTTTAAACACGAGTGCGAAGGTTCTCATCCCGTGTTCCGTTGCTTTAAAAAAGGCAAGTGCCGGAGAGTCTGCAAACAAGAGGGAAGACACCGGTGAGGGGGGGAAGGATGCAACCTTTCCTAAATAGATATCCGACTCGGGCACCATGGAGTGTTGGTTGCCGGAGGATAAATTGTTGGCCCTCAAGACGGAGATCCGTGAGATATTGGGACTACGCAAGATCCAGCTTCGGAAGCTGCAATCCCTGTTGGGTAAATTTCATTGTGCATGTCACATTATTCCCATGGGCAGGGTTTTTTGCTGTTGGCTGTCAGCTGCTACAGCGGGGGATAGGTCCCCTACCCATTTTATCCGTCTCAATCGGGAACATCGGGAGGATTTGAGGGTGTGGCAAACGTTCCTGGAACACTATAATGGAAGATCAGTATGGATGTCTGGTCCGGTGAGCAACTTTGACTTGAAGCTGTTTACAGATGCAGCAGGGTCATCTGGTTATGGGGCCTTCTACCAGGGTCTTTGGTGTGTGGAACCTTTGCCGAGTTCCTGGTTCCACGCAGGTTTTCTGAGTAACATGGTGCTCCTGGAGCTTTTTCCGGTAGTGCTGGCTCCTGAAATATGGGGCGAGTCATTTCAAAACTTGAAAATTCGTTTGAATTCAAGTCATGAACCGCATCTCAGCTTTGTCACAACCTGTCATACGGTTGTTGCGCCACATGGTGCTACGCTGCCTGCAATTGAACATTCTTCTGTATGCAGTACACCTCCCGGGGGGTACTTTAGCTGACTCCTTGTCTCGGTTTTAGTGGGACAGGTTCCGAGAGATGGCACCAGCAGCTGAGCAATGGGGGGTTCCTCGTCCCGGGTGGCTGTGGGAGATTGCCTTGGAGCCGTCCCTGGATGGATCAGAAGGTTGTGAGTGAGGCCACGTGGACGGCCTACCCCAAGGGTTGGAGGGATGGTTGAAGATGTTGCAGCTAGCTGGGGTGGATCAGGCAGATTCGGAGGTAAGGCTGATGGTCCTGTACTTCGTTTCTAGGAACATGGAGCAGGGTGCGTCAGTGTCTACCATTGAGCAGAAACTGCCAGGCTTGGCGTTTTTCTTTAAGTTGCAGGGCTGAGTGGATTTTACGAAAGATTTTTGGGTTCGACAGGCGGGGAAAATTTGCTAATTTACAGGCCTTTTTTGTGGGGCTGGGCTCATTATGTTCATCGTATATGAGGTTGCCTTATTCAAGGTGGCTTTTTCCCTGGCATTTTTTGGGGCGTTTCTGATTAGCGAGCTGGTCAGTCCATCTAGGAAAGTTCCGGGGGGAATATTGGTGCAGGATGTGATTTGTAGTAGGGACAGGTTGCAAGTATTGCTGCGCAGGTCCAAGACGGACCAGGCGGGCAAGGGAGCGTGGGTGCAACTGTTCACCTTGCCAGGTTCCCCGATGTGTCCGGTGAGGGTGGTATGGGAGTTTTTAGAGGTTCGCCCGGTCATGGAGGGGCCATTTCTGATACATGGGGATGGGTCTCCATTGTCCAAGTTTCAGTTTATAGCCATTTTCAGGAAGGGTCTTCGGGCAGCGGGTTTGGAAGACAAGCAGTATGCCTCGCACTCCTGTCGTATCGGGTCGGCCACAGAGGCCACTTGGTGTGGGCTGGAGGAGGTGGCTACTAAGCGGATTGGTAGATGGAACTCCAGGAGATTCCATACCTACATTCACCCACATTGGTAAAAGGGGGGGTGCACTATTGAGGGCAGATGTCTATTGTGCTTTCTTTCATGTTGGGTGAGTATTCATGGGGAGCTTGGTGTTATCCAGTGGTTTGTTCTTTTCTTTCAGATGGAGTTCAGCTAAACCTCGTCTGGATCATGGGCCACTCATATGTTTTTTGGGGGGCCAGGCGAGCTGACGTTAGGCCGGATGGCAGGCAGCTGGGTATTTCCAGGAGGGGGGCATGTGTCCGCTGGTTAGGGGTACCGGGGATGATGTGGAGCAGGGTCGTGCCTGAGGTTGCAAACCTTGACAGGCCACCTGACACTCTGTACTCCATTTCGTTGGGAACAATCTGGGGGTTCGTTCCAGTAGCGAGCTCATTATGGATGTTACGTTCCATTTCCTGCTGCTCCGTACTGCCTTCTCTGATATGCTGGTCTTGTGGTTCGACATGGTGGCTCGGGCAACTTGGCGCATGGCGAGGTTTGCCAGAATCAACAAAACTTGCATAAGGGTCAATAAAGTGGTGGGACGATTTTTTATTCGGAATGGGGGCATGGTCATCCGCCATTTAGAATTGGAGTCAGATACTGGACTGTACCTGAGGGGGGATGGTGTCCATTAATCTGCGGTGGGCATAGATTTATGGTCCCTGGGGTTACAGGATAGAATTCAACATGCATTGCGGGTGTGGAGGGGCCCGCAAGGGTAAGGTGTCACCCTTGTGGGAGGTGGCAGTGGATAGTCTTTTTGACGGTGTAATAAAATACTTTAGGGATGGAAGTGTTGGGAACTCATCGGTGGTATGTGCCCCACTGGTGTATTCCAGTTAACTAGGTTAGCTAGAATATGGTAATGGTTGCACTGCGGGTAGTGGGTTGTCTCTGAGCTGGTATGTCACGGCTGGAGGCCTATTATGGTAAAAGGTCCCGCAGTGTATAAGTGGAACAGGTTGGAATTCTGGGTGCCATCAAAGACCAATAGGCTGAGGACTGTTAGTTTGTTTTCAGATGTTGATGTGTAAAATAATGTTAATTTAAATAAGTTGTTTTTTTAATAAAAGGCTGATATGGCCATTTGTACTCCATCTCATGTGCGGTCTCATTAATTTAGGTAATATTAAGGGGTTAGGGTGAGTACGAATGGTCGGGCAGACATCAAAGAAGATTGGGGACATCTGATCTACACTGGTCATGTTTTTTTACTTACCAGAATTAATAACTGTAAAATATGTATTAGAAATATGAACAAAACTTTGTGCAGATGCACTCATGTTTATTTGCTTTGTTAGAACCTCGCAAATTCACAAACACAGCCTTTTAGGCCATCTACTTTTTCAAAGTCTGCTTGAATCCATGTGTAATCTGCCAACACATTGGGATTGATTAACCAAAGGGAAATAGGCTGTTCGCTTTGCAAGGGAATTTTCACTTTGCAAACAATACAAAACATGTGCAAGGAAAAGAAAATAAAACAGTATTTTTGGTTTCACATGATTGGATGATGGAAGTCAGCAGAGCTGAAATTTCCCTTGCAAAGTGAACAGCCTATTTGACTTTAGTTAACCCCACTAAGTCTACTGCAGTGCATGTCACATAAATAAGAAAAGTACCTGAACATGGAAAAAATACTTCAAGTAAAAATGTTTTTAAATATCTTTATACGTATTTAAAGGGTATGTAAACCCACCATTTCATATTCCTGATATGTGCCTGTTGTACCATGTATTTGTATGAAAAAGTATCCTGCTTTCTTTGTATTGCTTTCTTTGTGTGAAATACCTAGCGTTTCTGTCAGTCTCTATGCTTTTCTAATAAAAACTGACCACACTAAGCAGGAGAACACACCATGGTCAGCTCTCTATATATGCTGAGAACTCAGCCTGCTCTCCTCCAATGATTATACTTGTCCGGACATGCCTTCCCCCCTACCCCACCCAGCCTTTTACTGGAAAGATCAGTGTGCTGCTGTTTCTCTTTATTGAAAACTGTGTAATATAGGTTTCATCACTACAGATGAAACCTACCTCGTCATTATGAAATGTCCCTTATATAGTTCAACACCCTTCTCACCAAAATTGTGATCATTGCACAAAAATCCTGGCTGACGTTGTACTTCCTTGGTCACCTGCCCACCCCCAACCCGTTTTTAAACAAGGAAGGAGTAGCAGAATACAGATTCGATTATACTTCTGACCTTTCCATCTCTAAACAAGCTCCTGTTAAGCCCCATACACACGATAGGACTTTGTATAAACTTTCCCTTGGATTTTTGTACAAAGGCGTTGGCCAGAAGTTTGTCTTGCATACAGACGACAGGACTTTTCCAGCCAACTTTCACCAAATCACTTGGTTTTTCAGCTCTTTACCACCACCCTTTGGTCAACTTCTGTATTATTGTCTGATATTGTGTCAATCTCGCCACTTTTATTGGCGAGATTGACACCTTGCGAGCCGGGTTCACACTGGTGCGGGGATCCGACTTGGATCCCCGCCAATGCCAGGCACTGTGTTTGGTATGAATCTTGAGGGGGAACTCCACGCCAAATTTTAATTAAAAAACAGGCATGGGTTCCCCTCCAGGGGCATACCAGGCCCTTAGATCTGGTATGGATTTTAAGGGGAACCCCCTACACCAAAAAAAAACAGCATGGGGGTCCCCCCAAAATCCATACCAGACCCTTATCTGAGCATGCAGCCCGGGTGGTCAGGAAAGGGGGTGGGGACGAGCGAGCGTAAAAGTGCATAAAACACAGTACACAGGTTTTTAAAGTAATTTATTAGGCAGCTTCGGGCAGCTCCGGGGGTCTTCTTCCGACTCCTGGGGTCTCTCAGGCGTCTTCTGCCAGTGTCTGGATCTTCTGCCGGCTCCTCCGCTATCTTCTGCCGCTCTTTTGCTAGCGGTGGCCTGGACATCTGGATCGTCCTCTTCCCTCTTCTCTTCCAGAGATGTTGACACGACGCTCTCTCCAGCTGTAATGCTGTCTGTGCGCTCTGCTATGACTTATATAGGCGGTGACCCTGCCCCCTATGACAACACAGTCCCGGGGCATGCTGGGATTTTGAGGTCATAAGGGGGCGTGGTCATAGAATGAGATGACCATGCCCCCTTATGACCTCACAGTCCCAGCTTGCCCTGGGATTGTGATGTCATAGGGGGCGGGGTCACCGCCTATATAAGTCATAGCAGAGCGCACAGACAGCATTACAGCCGGAGAGAGCGTCATGTCAACATCTCTGGAAGAGAAGAGGGAAGAAGACAATCCAGATGTCTGGGCTCCTCCGCTAGCAAAAGAGTGGCAAAAGAGCAGAAGATAGCGGAGGAGCCCCGCAGAAGGAAGAAGGCACGGAGAAGAACCAGAGAGCGCGGAGACGACACAGGAGAGAGGGAGAAGAGGCCTGAGAGACCCCCGAAGTTGGCAGAAGACCCCCGAAGTCGGAAGAAGACCCCTGGAGCTGCCTAATAAATTACTTTTAAAACCTGTGTAGTGTGTTTTTTTTATTGACACTTTTTTCCCTAGGTGAATGGGTAGGGGTACCATGTACCCCATACTCATTCACATTGGGTGGGGGACCGGGATCTGGGGGCCCCCTTATTAAAGGGGGCTCCCGGATTCCGATAAGCCCCCGCCCGCAGACCCCGACAAGAAACGGCCAGGGCTGTCGGGAAGAGGCCCTTGTCCTCATCAACATGGAGACAAGGTGCTTTGGGGTGGGGGGGCCGCATGGCGCCCCCTCCCCCTAAGCACTCACCCCCCATGTTGAGGGCATGCGGCCTGGTACAGCTCAGGAGGGAGGCGCTCGCTAGTCCCCACCCCCTTTCCTAACCGGCCAGGCTGCGTGCTTGGATAAGGGTCTGGTATGGATTTTGGGGGGACCTCCACACCGTTATTTCGGCATAGGGGGTTCCCCTTAAAATCCATACCAGACCTAAGGGCCTGGTATGCCCCCAGAGGGGAAATCCCTCTCGCGCTCGCCGCAATAGGAAAATATGTTTTCCTATTGCAGCCAGCGCGAAATGTACAGTAACCTGTCGTCGAGAACCAGCGCAATGGGTTCGCGCTGGAAACATTCTCGCGGCTGCGTACTGCAGTTTATACAAAAGTCTGATGCTTTTGTGTACACACGATCGGACTTTGCTCCATCAGACTTTTGTTGCCAGAAAGTTTGTCCGTTCGCACAGCCAACAAAAGTCCGATGGAAACTGAAAAAGTTTGTCCGATGGAGCTACACACGGTCGGATGTTGCTCCAAAACAGCTAATTTGCATGTTTGTTGTCAAAAAGTCCGATCATGTGTACGGGCCTTAAGACTGACAACATTGCCTAATGCAATAATGACTGTTTTTTCCCTGTACACCCGACCTTTTTTCCCGTCGGAATAAACTCTGAAGGATCCGATGGAATTCCGCTCAAGCTGTCTTGCATACACACGGTCACACCAAATTCCGACCTTCCAGAACGCGGTGACGTACAACACGCACGACGAGACTAGAAAACGGAAGTTCAATAGCCAGTAGCCAATAGCTTCCATCTCGTACTTGCTTCAGAGCATGCGTAGTTTTTGGTCCGTCGGAACAGCATACAGACAATCGGTTTTCCCGATAGGAATTGGTTCCGTCTGAAAAATTTAGAACATGTTCTCTTTCTAGGTCCGTCAGAATTTTCGACGTAAAAAGTCTGATGGGGCATACACACGATCGGAATATACGATGAAAAGCTCCCGTCAGACTTTTTCTGTCGGACATTCCGCTCGTGTGTACGCAGCATTTGGCTTCTAGCTCTGGCATTCCGCTTCTCCCCTATTTTATCATTTGGGAACCAGTACACCATCCAAATTTAACTAAACGTTAAAATGTTCAGATGGATAACTGGCAGACTTGGAAAATGATGAACTGGTCTTCCAATGGTTGGGGGAAAAGCTGTTATATTTTCACATTAAATTGAAGTATTTGTAACAAAATAAGGCAAACATACGTGCCAAATAAGTAACCTGACAAATGTAGGAGAATAGGGAAAGGTTGTTCTACAAGTAATAGTGTCATATTAACAATGAGAAATTTCTACAAATGTTTTTTTGTGTCTACAATACTTATACTGTCTATGTATGACATTTTTTAATAAAATATGATAAAATACAATATTGGAAATCACTCAGCAATTGGAAAAAGTAAAACAGGCAGAACAATTGATTCTACTGGTGAAAAAAACCATGAAAAGGATTGTTCACCAAAAAAACAATATACATAACTAATAAACCCTCTATAAATAGAGGTCAGTCAAAAGGTGGTGTGCAGAGTAATATGAGAAGCTAAAAAGCAGAAGTTCAGCTTTAACCATTTAAGGATCGGAAGGCTTTATCCCCTTAATGACCAAGCCATTTTTCGCGATACGGCACTGCGTCGTTTTAACTGACAATTGCGCAGTCTTGCGATGCTGTGCCCAAACAAAATTTTTGTCCTTTTTTTTCCTACAAATAGAGCTTTCTTTTGGTCGTATTTGATCACCTCTGCGTTTTTGTTTTTTTTGCGCTATAAACAAAAAAAACAGACAATTTTGAAAAAAAAACAATATGTTTTACTTTTTGTTATAATAAATATCCCCAAATAAAAAAAAATGAGTTTCTTCCTCAGTTTAGACCGATATGTATTCTTCTACATATTATTGGTAAAAAAAAATCGCAAAAAGCGTATATTGATTGGTTTGCGCAAAAGTTATAGCGTCTACAAGATAGGGGAAAGATTTCTGTCATTTTTTTTTTACTAGTAATTGTGGTGATCAGCGATTTTTAGTAGGACTGCGACATTGCGGCAGACAGATCGGACACTTTTGACATTTTTTTGGGACCATTGGCATTTATACAGCGATCAGAGCTAAAAATTGCCACTGATTACTGTATAAATGTCATTGGCAGGGGAGAGGGTAACACTAGGGGGCGATCAAGGGGTTAAATGTGTGGTCCTAGGGAATGTTCCTAACTGTGGGGGGGTGGGACTGCCTGGAGGAGGAGACCATTCGCTGTTCTTTATCAGTATGAATAGCAGATCTGCCTCCTTTCTCCTGACAGAACAGTGATCTGTCTGTTTACATGGAGTGATTGCGGGGGCCAAGCGGACATTGCGGCCACCGGGCATGCACATCGGCCCTGTTGTCACGCCGCGGGCGAGCAAGCCCCCTAGAGCTCTTAAAGCACCCGACGTACAGCTATGGCACTTAGCCCAGGGTGTCAGGGCTGGGCTCAGCCCTTCCTTCTCTGAGCTGGACATTCAGCTGTCGGTTAATTGCCAGCTCCTATCTCTCCACAGTGACTCACCTGTTGATGATATCCTGCTCGTTAGTCCTGCTTACTTAAGCCATCCAGCCCAGATGCTCTCTGCCTTCGCCTGGTCAATACCACAGAGATTCTCTCCTGCGTGCCTGTTAAAGACTCACTTGTCTGACATTCCTTCTGGTTCCAGATCCTGCTTGCTGTTCCACTATGCTGATTCCTGGCTTCCTGACTTTCTGGCTTGTCTGACTATACGTTCCTGTTACCGAATATTGGCTGATGTTTTGACTACTTTTGTTCTATTTACTTTTATTATTAAACAAGTGTGATTTAACTGTACTTCTGTCTCGGTCTGATTCATGGTTTCTGACACAGGGGAGTCAACCTGCCGCAGTTTAACTGCGGCGGCTGGTCCTTAACTGGTTAAAGGGTAAGTTCCCTATTGTACACTTTTTTTTTCTAAATTCCAGCTCCCCTATGCATAAATATAGCATTCATGTACTTTTTTGGGGAAAATATCAAAGCTTTCCATTAAATCTACAGTCACTTACTTTTCTTGTCCTAATCCACATTTCCAGACATTTCCATTAGTAATGTCTTTCTTCCTTACAGACTGTAGGTCATGACACAGGAAGGAGTTGACTAGCTGACCTCATTAGCACATACCCTGCATCATCCACCCACCCACCATTCCCAGCTGCACGTTTTTTTAATGAAATGCAATCAATCAGGGATCACCCTTCTCACTAAATACACAATCAGATTGCATAGTGTATGGCCATCTTTATACAAGTACATAGGAGGGAGTGGACAGAAACACTCAGCTGTCAAGGCCAATTAACATCTCTGCATAGCGTGAACTCGCATTCCCACATGCATTTTTTTTTTTTGTTAGCGGGGGGGAGGCATTTTGGAGCATTTTCACTCATCCCACATAGGGCACCCCAACCACCTGAATGGGCTGCCCTACACACAGCAATTGCCCCAAAGAAGCTGGAACACCCATGTTCTTATTTAGGGCCAGTTCACACCATAGAAACGCAGTGCGGATGCGTTCCAGGTGCTTTTTTTGCATGCGCGTTTTTGATGCATTCCAACACGTTTTTGATGAATTTTTGGTGCGTTTTTGATGCAGTCCAGTGAATTTTTCCCCTCTTTTTTTCCTTAACCCTAATTAAGAACATGGGTGTTCCAGTGCGTTTTTGGTGCATGTAGGTGCCGGTACGTTCCCGTGAGTTTTTGATGCTTTTTACAGCGTTCCAGTACAAGTCAAGTGCAGGAAAAATGCAGCATGTTCTACTTTTTTTTATGGAACTGGAACGCACTGGAACTGCACGCACTGGTGTGAACTATGCCATTGAAAACCATATAACCTACTTTCTATGCGTTTTTAATGCAGAAAGAAAACACACTGGACTGCATGTGGTGTGAACTGGCCATTAAGGTTAAGGAAAAAAAGGGGGGAAATTCACTGGACTGCATCAAAAACGCACCAAAAACGCACTGGAAAGCATCAAAAACACATGCAAAAAAGCATCTGGAGCGCATTCGGACTGCGTTTCTATGGTGTGAACTATATGAAAGGAGGAGAGCCCAAGGCAGCAAAAAGGCATAACCTGAACATAACAAATGAATAAAAATATCTATAGAACAATTCTAAAAATAACAATACAACATTAATAACAACAATTTATAGCAACTACTCCAAATAAACCTGACAGAAGCAGTAGACAGCAAAAGTAAACAATACTTTGTGGCAAGCAGGTGTATCCTTAAATTTTGTGGAGAAAGAAGACTATGAAAAAAGGCCAAAGAACACCCAAAGGAAAGAGAATATTACAGAGTCTGCTCAGTAACTAAGGAAGGAAGCAATAAAGTACAGCTCAGAAGTTACACATGACCAAGAAACAAGGCATAAAAGAAATACTCCTCACTGTGATGGAAATTTTAGAAAACAGAATAGAATAGCAGTCCCAAAGTGCTCAATCAAAAGATCTTGGTTTCTTGCATTGTGGTGGTGTAGTTGTGGGTAAGTGCTTGTTTTCACCCTCCATTCTGGGGGTGCGCTGGAGTTTTAATAAAGCAGGAAGAGCTTCTTTAGGGCAAGAATGGCAAGTAAAGTGGGCTTTACCTTCCACAGGATCCTGGAAAGAGCAAAGCTGCCCTTCTGGAGATTAAAATCACAGAGTTGCAGGGTAGGCTAGTGTAAATCTGATCTTCTGGCGAAATAATGTGGAGCAGACCCCACCAAGTGCCTTATGCCTGTGGGTCACCTCTGCAGAATAATCTGCAAATATGAGGCGCTTTTTGCCTTCCAATGATAAGGAATTCACTTTATGGTATCATTGAAGGATAGAGGTCTTGTCAGCAAAGTTGAGATAATTACAATCACTGGACAAGGGGATTTACATCCTGAGAACGCATGCCCAGTCGGTGCCACGTATGCCCAGTCTGTGGGCCTTTTCCAAAACACAGGGGCCAGAAAGACCCAGAATCTCAGGAATATGGGACAAGCAGAGTTCAGCCAAGGAGGAGGGCTTGAAGCTTTCAGGCAGACCTGTCATTCTGAGTATATTTCGGCATGAGTGGTTTTCCAAGTCATCCAGCCTCGCTAGGATGGTGTTTATATGCTTAGGCTAGCCATAGACGGTTTGAATCTTGGCCGGTTCATCATATTTAGTAACTTTAAAAAGTTTAGTCTGTGTCTGCTCCAATGCATCTTCTAATGGGGATATCCTGTGCTCAGCTTCAATAGTTCTGTGTGGTTCAGTTTGCTATTCTTGTTTAAGATGTAGAATGCCTTGATGTATAACCTTATCAGCTATCATTTTAATTGTGGGTTTGAGCAGCTTGGCCACCTCTGCAGTGATCAAAACATAACCCCCATGCAGGTCCCCTTCCAAGGTGGTAAAGGCTCTGATTTACCTCTATGGGGAGTCCCAGTACCAAGATATCTGTGGCATGGTCTCTCCATAGAGGTATCCAGGTGTATGAGGAAAAGGAGTTGATGTAAAGAAGTGGGAGTAGCCAGTTTTATAAGCGGGTATTCCACCAGTATAGCAGGATCCCCTCTTAGCTGCTGTACCTACATGGGCACCGGAACTGGAAGTCCAGGGTTTACTATGGTAAAAATGACCTCCCCAACCCTCACTGGACAGCATAAGAAAAAGTGAAGTTTTTAAGTTTTTTTTTTTAATTATATTTTTATTAAAAGATTTTTCAAAGAATACAGGCACATATCCAACAGCGTAAATACGCTATATCATGAAGATTGTACAGGCAGAGGTAGAATTAAGTATAAACAAAAAGATCAAGAATTATGACAAATAATAAACAAAAGAAAATCATAAAACATAAAATATAAAAAAGTCAGAATTAATTAAATCATATAGGCACACAAAGCAAAAATTTAGAGCAAGGACATAATGGGGTGGGAGCCAAGTATCATACGAGATCAGGTCAGTGTGGGTGGGCTTGGAGCTGCATGACACTTGGCCCACTAGGAGCCTCAAATAACTAAAGAGGTAAGCTAAAGTGCGAGCTACTCAAAGGGGCCCATATCTTGTCAAACCTATCTGTTGTGTCCTCCACCATAGCCGTCAGTTGTTCCATTTTGCGTATGTCTTTAATACCTTGCAATAGCTGTTCTTGGGTCGGGGGATGTGTGGACAGCCAACAGGCAGGTATGGCTCTTTTTGCTGCTAGCAAGATAAAGGAGGTGAGTTTGTTCGGGGTCTTCCCCAGGCCTGTGAATGGGAGGCCTAAAAGGAAGTGAACTGGATCCATAGGGAAATGGAAATCAAGTATCTGCTGGAGCACTGTTAGTACCATGGATCAGATAGGAACAATCAATTTGCATTGCCAGAAGATGTGATATTGATTCCCCCTAGCTTTCCCACATCTCCAACACAGAGGAGAGAGAGAGGAATCATAATGGTGTAAAACCTCCGGGGTCCTATACCAAAAATATAAGACCTTATATTTTGTCTCCTTCTGTGCCACACATCGAGATATCTTAGAGGTTGAGGACCAGATTTTAGCCCACTGTATGTCAGAAAATGGTTGTTGGGTGTGTTGTGCCCATTTGTTCATGTAGGAGTGGGGGGCCTTTGAGAGAGGGGCATTCTCCTGGAGAATTTGGTATATACTAGAAATGAGTCGTGTTTGGTATGGCCCCTGAGAGCATAGAAGTTCGAAGGACGTTGGCTTGGCGAGAGTGAGTGTGGGGGAGAGTTTTGAAAGAAAATGTGTGATTTGGAGATATGAATATAGCAAATGGTTTGGGATTTGGCTATTGGATTGAAGGTCTTTGAAGGGTTGGAGTTTGCGGGTAACTGGGTTAACAAAGTGTTGGAGTTGGAACATACCTTCCCTAGCCCAGGGGAACATTCGGGGATGTGAGAGGCTATCAAGAATTAAGGGGTTAAAAAGTACATTGAAAGGGGGGGCATATGGAAGAGAGAGAGAATTTGGGGAGGCAAGAATCTTGAGTGAGAATAGCATGGGACCCAGGCAGAGACTCTGCAGCCTGGGGTCTGAAATTAACTCAGGGGACCAGACTAGGGAACATGGATGAGTCAGAAAAAGAGATCCCATCTCAATCTCCGCCCATCGGTTTGGGGGTCTCAGACTGGACCAGGACACTACTGTACGGAGGTGGGAGGCTAAGTAGTATTTATAAATGTCCAGGGCCCCCATACCTCCCTGACTTCTAGGGGAGAAGACCACCGAGCTGGCCACTATAGGTGCCTCCTCTCCATATGAAGTTAAGAAACCACCTTTTAAGTATTTTTAACTGTGCCCTTGGGATGGAAACCTGGAGCGTTTCGAAGAAATATAGCAATTTTGGCATAATGGACATCTTTAGCACGTTAATTCTACCTATCCATGAGATCGGGAGAAGATTCCAGTGAGTCAGCATGGCATTTATATCACTAAACAGGGGGAGATAGTTGGTCGAATAAAGGGAAGAGTATGTAGTCGTAAGTTGAACCCCTAGATATTTGAGAGATGTTGTGCACCAATGACATGGGAATGATTTTTTAAGCATTAGGAGGTCATCAAGGGGTATGTGAAGAGGTAGGGCTTTGGTTTTTGATGTATTAACCTTGTATCCAGAAAGGGAGCCAAATTGGGATAATAAGGCCTGGAGGGATGGTAGGGAGATATGAGGGTTTGTTAGGGTAAGGAGTACATCATCAGCAAATAGGAATAGTTTGTATTCCCTTTGACGCATGAGAACATCTCTTATGTCAGGATGGCATCTGATAGCCTCCGCCAGAGGCTCCAGGCATAAGATGAAGACAAGGGGGGATAGGGGACAGCCTTGTCTAGTTCTGTTAGACATGGGGAATGGACAGGAAGTGAAGGAAGCCAGTTGGACCTGCGATGTGGTGATGGAATAAAGGGATTGCAGGGCTTGAAGGAAGGGACCTCGAATGCCAAATCTAGTGTGAATTGCAAACATATAAGGCCAACTTAATCTATCAAATGCCTTTTGGGCATCAAGGCTTAATATCAGGGCGGGACGGCAGACTCTGTTCAGCATATTAATAAGATCAATGGTTCGTCGAGTGTTATCTCCTGCATGTCTGGTGGGGACAAAACCCACTTGGTCTCTGTCGATTAGTTTCATCAAAAATTGCGAAAGGCAGTTGGCCAAGATTTTCGTGAATAGCTTATAATCTGAATTCAGGAGTGCTATTGGTCTGTAATTATCCCGGAGGGCAGGGTCCCTATCAGGCTTCGGTATGACTGTGATATATTAGTGAAGAAATTGTTGGTGGGGAAGTTTTCCCTGGAGTAGAAAATTATATAGGGATTGCAAGTGTGTTGACAGGGTAGGGAGGAAAGACTTATAGTAGGAATATGGAAGACTGTCTGGACCAGGGGCTTTATGATTTGGCAGGGACTTGACAGTGTCAGCCAGTTCCTCTACCGTGATAGGGGCATTTAATATTTGTACGTCTGAGTCTGATAACTTGGGAAGTCGCATGCCAGACATAAACTCTTCAAAAGCTGACATTTCAAATGGGGGATGATGGTTGGGCGTGAGACAGTTATAAAGTTTGTCGTAGAACTCACCAAACACCTGAGTCATAGTCTGTGGGCAGAAAGAGGGAGTACCATCAGGGTGTTTGATGTGATCTGGAAAGGGAAGAAAGGGTCTAGGGTTAAGTCTAGAAACCAACATCCTGTGTGGTTTATTTGAAAACTCATAGAATTTTTGTTTAGCCCATAGGAGCGATTTGTCTACTGTTGATATGTCTAGGGATTTTATACGGTGACGTAAGAAGGTTACCGCACGAAGCTGGCCCACCGTGGGAGCGCGGAGCAAATAATTTTCAGCAGCTGAAAGTTGGGACAGCAAAGATGATTTCAAGTGGGCTTTGTCTTTCTTCCTTCGTGAGCCAACAGCAATACACTGTCCTCGGAAGAATGCCTTATGGGCCTCCAAAAGGGTGGACCGGCTGGACAGGGAACCTGTGTTTAAATGAAAATATTCAGTTAAAGCTTTGGAGAGTGTGTCTTTTGTTTTGGGATGTGTTAGAAGGGATTCATTGAGTCTCCAAAGACATTTCCTAAGAAATGCACTGGAAAGGCTAAGATCTAGAGATAAGGGAGTGTGGTCTGACCAGGTAATGGGTCCCAAGTCGGATGACACTATATGGGATAGTAGGGGGGCAGAAACCAGGAAGTAGTCTAATCTAGAGAATATTTTCGGAGGGGGGGGGAATAGAACGAGTATTGTCTACCAGTGGGATGTTTGATCCGCCATGTATCAAACATGTGATGTGTTCAGATCAGTTGTCTAAAGGAGGTAGCCAAGGAGTGTGTAGCGGAGGATGAGGGGGCCATAAACAGAGACTTCCTATCTCGGGCGGGGAGAAATGACAGAATTAAAGTCGCCACCTATTATTGTAAAGGGTTGGGAGAATTTTCGTAGGCGATTAAAAGCATCAGTAAGAAATTTAACCTGACCAGAATTGGGTGCGTATATATTCATAATCGTTATAGGGTTTGACAGATAAGTGCCCTGTAAAACTATATAACGACCCTGGGGGTCTAAATGGGTTGACTTGATCTGAAGAGGGCATGAGCGTCTTACCAGAACTGCTACTCCTGCCTTTCCAGATGGGTCAGACGCCAAAAAGGACAACGGGAAGTATTTAGAGGCAAATTTCAGGGAGCCTCTGGTTCGGAAGTGCGTCTCCTGAACCAGGATCACATCTGCACCGGAGATCCTGAACTCCCACAATGCCAGCCATCTTTTTTAATAAAATTCAGGCCTTTTACGTTATATGACATTCATTTTAGAGCCATGTTAGATCAGAGTATTTAAGCCATAGATCATTCAAGCCAATGGGCGCAAGCCCAATAGTGTGAAGACATCTAAATAAGCTGTTAGCAAACCATGATCTGCCATGGGACTTACTGTAGCGAGGGTAGGCAACAATAAGGCTGATAATGTTAATACTGACAAGAAAAAAACAAAAGTAAGCATAAGGATATAAATAATGACAGTAATTAAAAAAAAAATAGAAATAATAGTAAAAAATTATTAAGAAAAAAAACCTCTGGAAAAAAATTATGTGAATCGGTTCATAAAAAAAAACAAAAAAGGAACCAATTTGGAACGTGTAGCATAACAACAAACAGGCCCGTTGGACCCAAAAAGCAAAAATATCAGGAATAGCCCTGAGAGGAAAAAAAGCCTGTCAGGGGGCCTCAGCCGCAGCCTGAGGACTTGTAGGGGAGCAAGGCAGTCTCCAACATGGGGGGTGGAGCGTGACATCCCGTCACGAAGATCCAAAAATGCTGCGAATACATCGAGACCTCCTCAAAGCTTCCGTATTGCGAGCAGTTATGGAGGGGAAGAGCTCCCGTTAGGTAACAGTTCAGGATATAAAAAAAAATGTTAACACCTGCAACAAAAAAGGCAATGCATAGGAACATTGTAGAAAGCTCAGCGATGAGGCAAAACTGACTCCCATATGGGATCGACTAAAGTATCATGATCCCACGGGAGAGGAAAAAAAGAAAATCCAATAGGGACTCCGCAGTAGATCAAGTGGGTGGTCTGGCGCATTGAGAGCGTTGAGGAGTGGAGTAGGTCCTCGAACCCCTTCCTCTCACTGGGGTCCAAATCCTGGCTGGAGCCGCAAGGTGCCGTGGAGTGGCAGGAGAGGTCTGGTCGGTCTCTGCAGGGAGCCGGGGCAAGCCAAGGCGTTTAAGAAAGGCATCTCCTTCCATGAGGTCACGTAGGGTGTGCTGGACCCCTTCCATGGTGACATTCAGGCGTAAAGGAAAGCCTCAGTAATAAGGGACTTTATGCTGTTGGAGATGAGTGGTGATGGGCCATAGAGAGCGTCGTTTGGCCAAGGTGATGGGAGACAGGTCACTGAACAGTTGGAGCTTGTCTCCCTTGTACTCAATGCTGGATCTGTTACGAGTGGCTCTTGTCAGGGCCTCTTTGCTCTCATAAAAGTGGAAACGTACCACTATATCACGGGGCCTGGCTCCTGCAGGGGGTTTAGGGGCCAAGGACCTGTGAGCATGGTCCATACGCCAATCAATGTCCACTATTTCAGGAGCCAGGGCATTGAAAAGGCAGAGAAGGTAGTTTCGTATGTTGTTGTCAGCAACCTTTTCAGGGACTCCACGTATTCTAAGGTTTTGGCACCTTTCTCTGTTCTCAAGGTCCTCTTGCTGTAACTGTAACTGAGATACAGAGTTTTTAAGAAAGGCATTCTCCTCTTCAAGAGCCTGTATATACTGCAGAGTCTCATCAAATTTTGTCTCCAGTGTTGCCGTGCGCTCTCCTAGGGCATCGATTTCCCCTCTAAACTCTCTGGAGATCTTTCCCATTTCCTGGGCAATGTCCCTGGTTACTTGTTGGGCCAAGCCTGGAGCTTGAGATCCATCAGCTCAGGAGTCAGCGTTAGCTGAGGGGTGGAGGATGTGTGAGGAGGGAAGGCCTGCTGAGAGGGAGCCTCCGCCATCAGCGTACTGACATAGTCCTCCGGATCCCCTTGTGAAATCGGGACCGGGGATTGAGGCTTAGTTAGGAAGCGATCCATAGTGAAGGCAGGCCGCATGGGCTGTGGGGGAAGATAGAATGACCGCTGATCTCCAATTTTGCCCATGTAGTGCCAGGGGGGCTTGAGGAGACGGTGAAGCTTACCCCTGAGTCAATCGGTGGCTAGTGTAGCTTGCCAGGGGCTGCGGATCTCGGGACGGGACTGGAGCTCACGGGTCACGCCTCCGCCATCTTGGAAAGCCGCGCATGCGCCCCTTGAAGTTTTTAAGTTTAAGAAAAACAAATGCAAGCAGTGATTTTTTTTAAAAGAAATGCTATGTGAATGAGAACATGTAACAAATATAAAGTAGGTATTATATTATTTTGGCTGCAAAAGTGGAAATACACTTTAAGTGAAGTAGATGCTAATAGCGTGTGACAGTCAGAGTGAAAGTTCTACAGGTTGGCTGTCCTTGGTGTAAAATGATTAGGTTTTCAGCCAGTCAATGATCACATCAAAGTGAATTTTATTGCGTTTGTGTTTGTAAATAAAATTTACAGTGTTGTTGTTTTAGAATGGATTATCCTGATTAATATTTAAAAAGTGTCAAGTTCAAATTGATATGCAAGTCAATGAGAACAAAGGTGAAGTTCGTATAGATTTTAGAGTCAACATCTAGATTTGTTTGCTGTGCAGCAAAGTGGAACTCTGGGCTCTTAAAATTTTAATAAGGAAAAAAAATAATGCAATAACATTAGCCTTTGTCGCTAGCCTGTGACTTTATAAATATTGCTGTCTAAAATTACATTAACCTACCTGATTTAAAGGATCACTGCATCGCTGCAGAAATCAATAGAGTACATTGTGTAATATAATTATCTTTTTTACAAGCAGGATAACATCCTGTGGCCTCCTGCACTTTATATCCTTCAGCCAGAAAAAATACAAAAAGTAATCAGACATCAGAAATCACAACTGTTTAGTAATGCGCTCTGTACAATTACATTTGTCTCAGAAGTCAGAATAGATGGCTATCCCACACATCCTTACTATTTGGTATATGGGTATTGCTGACCAGGGACCAGTTTAAAGGGAAATAGCCAGTATTTCTTGTATGTAACATATACAGGACCCCAAATCCCACAATATATTAAGGGTAATTTACTAAAGGAATTGGGAATCTTCATCCAATAAATTGTATGAAAATTCACTTTAATTATCTAATCCTGTAAAAGCAAATCCCCGTTTACCTATTTTATCTGCACATGATTGGGTGAAGTTTTCTCAACTGGTTTAGTAATTTTCCAAGTGTATGGCTACCCCTGTAGGAGCCTCTGCATATGATGGGCCCTCTGTTCTTTGCCTTAACCTTCTCAAGAACCCTCTGATACACCAGGATGAGTGTACAAACATACAATATCACAGGAAATTAGTAAATTAATACTTAGTACTCAATAGTAGTGCTATATCAAAGAAAACAGGCAAAAAAAAACAAGTAGTAAAGGCAAACTTGATATTTTGTCACCCAGTGTGGTTAACAATGATAATAACACAGTTTAGCATACAAAGTGATTGACAGTCAGGAAGAGGCATAAGATGACATTTGGGGTCCAGATTAGCATAAATATTAGCATGGCCACCTCAAGTGCAGCAGTGAAAAGTAGTAAACTACAGTGGGGACGGAAAGTATTCAGACCCCCTTAAATTTTTCACTCTTTGTTATATTGCAGCCATTTGCTAAAATCATTTGAGTTCATTTTTTTCCTCATTAATGTACACACAGCACCCCATATTGACAGAAAAACACAGAATTGTTGACATTTTTGCAGATTTATTAAAAAAGAAAAACTGAAATATCACATGGTCCTAAGTATTCAGACCCTTTGCTGTGACACTCATGTATTTAAGGTGCTGTCCATTTCTTCTGATCATCCTTGAGATGGTTCTACACCTTCATTTGAGTCCATCTGTGTTTGATTATACTGATTGGACTTGATTAGGAAAGCCAGACACCTGTCTATATAAGACCTTACAGCTCACAGTGCATGTCAGAGCAAATGAGAATCATGAGGTCAAAGGAACTGCCTGAAGAGCTCAGAGACAGAATTGTGGCAAGGCACAGATCTAGCCAAGGTTACAAAAAAATTTCTGCTGCACTTAAGGTTCCTAAGAGCACAGTGGCCTCAATAATCCTTAAATGGAAGACGTTTGGGACGACCAGAACACTTCCTAGAGCTGGCCGTCCAGCCAAACTGAGCTATCGGGGAGAAGAGCCTTGGTGAGAGAGGTAAAGAAGAACCCAAAGATCACTGTGGTTGAGCTCCAGAGATGCAGTCGGGAGATAGGAGAAAGTTGTAGAAAGTCAACCATCACTGCAGCCCTCCCCCAGTTGGGGCTTTATGGCAGAGTGGCCCGACGGAAGCCTCTCCTCAGTGCAAGACACATGAAAGCCCGCATGGAGTTTGCTAAAAAAAACACCTGAAGGACTCCAAGATGGTGAGAAATAGGATTCTCTGGTCTGATGAGACCAAGATAGAACTTTTTTACCTTAATTCTAAGCAGTATGTGTGGAGAAAACCAGGCACTGCTCATCACCTGTCCAATACAGTCCCAACAGTGAAGCATGGTGGTGGCAGCATCATGCTGTGGGTGTGTTTTTCAGCTTCAGGGACAGGACGACTGGTTGCAATCGAGGGAAAGATGAATGTGGCCAAGTACAGGGATATCCTGGACGAAAACCTTCTCCAGAGTGCTCAGGACCTCAGACTGGGCCGAAGGTTTATCTTCCAACAAGTCAATGACCCTAAGCACACAGCTAAAATAATGAAGGAGTGGCTTCGCAACAACTCCGTGACTGTTCTTGAAAGGCCCAGCCAGAGCCCTCACTTAAACCCAGTTGAGAATTTCTGGAGAGACCTAAAAATGGCTGTCCACCATTGTTTACCATCCAACCTGACAGAACTGGAGAAGATCTGCAAGGAGGAATGGCAGGGGATCCCCAAATCCAGGTGTGAAAAACTAGCTGCATCTTTCCCAAAAAGACTCATGGCTGTATTAGATCAAAAGGGTGCTTCTACTAAATACTGAGCAAAGGGTCTAAATACTTAGGACCATGTGATATTTCAGTTTTTCTTTTTTAATAAATCTGCAAAAATGTCAACAATTCTGTGTTTTTCTGTCAATATGGGGTGCTGTGTGTACATTAATGAGGAAAAAAATGAACTTAAATGATTTTAGCAAATGGCTGCAATATAACAAAGAGTGAAAAATTTAAGGGGGTCTGAATACTTTCCGTTCCCACTGTATAACTATAGCTGGAACTATACTGCCAGAGCACATTTATGGTGGCAATGCTAGTCCTAGACCAACTGGGTATGCACTGTCCAAAAGAAAAGGAGGATGGTAGCGGAAGGGGCAGGGGAACAAAGGGGGGTTGTAGAATAATTATTACAGGAGGGGCAGGCCTTTGAAATATTCTTCTGCCAGCTGTTGTTGGGACCTTTTAAGAGCGTTGGCACACCTACCAATAGTCCCAATTAACCTGCATGCAGTAGGGTAGGTTTAGGGGAGCAATCATTGCTTACTCTACATCAGTATGTTGAGCCCTTTACATGTTCACTATCCCATGTTGTTTGTCTGTGAGTGGTGTGGGCGGGTTTGGTCTGGTTATTTTCCCTAGTCCTGGGAGTTACGATGCGCACTGGATGTCCTTCCCTTCCCTCTTCGCCTTCTGGCCATGTGGGGGATCGGGCTGGCATCTCGCTGCACATCGGCGCCACGCCCCCGTGCCAGCACATTGGCGCCAATGTGCAGGTGCTGTGTGATGACATTGGCGTTACTGTGAGGGAGTTTGGTGCCAATTGCCGAGTGCACTATCCTGCTTAGGTGATAGCGCCTCCCCTCCATTTTTCTGCCAGCGTGACGTTGGTGGTCACCCGTAATTACACTAGAGTACATATACTCCACTCAAGTATATATTTTTTTTCTTTCATGCCCTCGGCTTGCAGTGTCGTTTTGGAACAACTGCTCCCTCTTGTGTTCAAAGTGCAGCCCTACACATAGGGGAAAAATACATCTAAGTATGGGATTAGGAGATGAAGCGAAGGTGTACACAGCACCTGGGTCTTCTTATTCCTGCCCCTCTCTTCCTCTATATATATGTGGGCTGTTGAACACACAGTGAGGAGCTCTCCCATCAGGGAGCATCAAGGATAGACGCTGGTCTGAAAGGCATGATTCTCTCTTTTTTCACTGCACAAGGTCACAGATGTTCTCTGTGGTAGCTGGCCTCTTTGGACATTGTGCACCAATTTAGACCATGTGGGTTGGCCTAAGAGTTCCAGGTAGTATTATGTTAGAATTTTATTCCTTTCCCTTTCCTTTGGTGTGTGGTTTCTATTTCACATGTAGCCCCCATGGGTTGAGGTACATTAAGTGACCTTATATTTCCCCTTACTTTACACTTAGATATGGCATTTTTCCATACGATCACATTTTCACTCACTACCTCTCGGTGATAGCATTGTCCCACACTTTACCATGTTAGGTACACTTCATTATATGTAATAATACACAAAATTTCAACACTTATTTGCAGAGGTTCCACAGGTATACCATTCACATCGCCACTAACCATCCATGGGGGCCCTTACTCCCAGGGACATCTGTCTCCTGAGTGTTTTTCCATCAAATATCTTGGGTTTTTCACCTCAGCTCCCGGGGCTAGTGATCTGCAGATCTCATCACTCTATTTCAGACTCATAGCTATATTGTAAGTATGGGTGGATATTTTCCATACTTTTGTTTTTCTCTCCCTCGCCTGCCCTTTTACATTGAGACAGATTATTAATGTGTACAACTTATTAATTATAGATATATATCAAGCATCTGCTCCTGATGAGTGGAGGTCATCCACGAAACGTGTCGAGCTATGTTAATGACACTATTATGTTTACAGTCAGGATCATTCCATCACTTTTATTCTGTTTTATTGCAATATGTTGTAATAATCATGCACTTTTATATATGTATTGTGTGATACATGGGTTATGTGTCTGACGTTATTATTATTATTATGGATTATTATGCTATATTATTATGATGTTTTGGTTGTACACATCATATATGGAATACATTTTTATTCTATTATACTCGTTATGTGCATTCTATTGAAATTTAATAATTACAGTTTTATAACGAACTGGTCAGACACAATTTGCATCATGGTCAACCCCCCCAGCTGCATGCTTCATACAAAGTCCCAAACCTCTCTCTTCAAGGAACTTGCATGCAGTATAAGTACAGTATGGGTATGGTATAGTCTTGACATAGGTGAAAGATAGATGTGTTTCAGATGCAGTTTAGGTTTGGAATAAGTGCGGTATGGGGTGCAGTATGGGTGCGATATGGATTGGGTACCCTTGATGTCTTGCTCTCAGTTGCTCAGTTTTTGCTAGCAGTATCAGTCATGGGCAAATAGCCCTTTCACCAGTCCCTGCAGCAGTGCTTCAGTGACCTCTCACTGTAGAAGGGAGGCCCTTTCAGTCTGTTCCTGAAAACCTCAGGTGATCAGAGGTGGGAAGCAGAGGGTGAGTGGACGCTCCAGTCTCCCTGTGGCTGTAGTCATGGAAACGAAAGTGCAAGTGATGTGATGTTGGTGGTGCTGCGCTGCTCCCCCCCCCCCGTGTCCTGACTCCCAATCTCAGACTCAGATCTCTGCTGGTATCGTTTCCCGTGGCAGGCGACTATTCAGACAGAGGTGCTCCCTCTCTATCTCCCTCAGTTCCAAGAGGAAGAACTTTCCCAGGCAGTTTAATGAAAATCATATCTCCGCTCTTGCTACTGCACAGTACTGTAAGGTACCTGTACCTAAGTACCTATTAGGATCTGTAGTGTATGGTGCCCATTCATCCCATTTTATGGCTGCGGTCTCTGACTAAAGCCCTCAGGATTCTCAGCACTCTGCATAGATATCTATGGGCTTGCTTTGCTTTAGCTCTCCTACTGCACCTGGCTACACAAATATCTCAGTCTTCTAGTAACATTAGAAGCTATAGACAGAACACTAACCACCCACCCCCACCTCCACCAAAATTATTATATATAGAGCCTATCCCGCTAGCAGGATATTTATAACCTCTTTCTCTAAAAATTATATTTAGAACCTCTTCCTTATAAATATAGATGGAAGCTCATGACCCCTACCTTCCACAGTATATACAGTGAAAAACTGCCTCACCCCACCCCAGGAGTATGTGAAAAACAATCTTCCCCCCAAAACCACCTTCACCCAAATCCCTAGACGTGTATGCAGACTACTCCCCTGCAGTACTGTATCCAGAACCTCCCTCACTCCACCCCAGTAGTGTATGGAGAACGGAGTACGGAGAATTTTTGGTACACATATTTTTGGTATCCATTCCATCTAGAGCGCTGGCATATGGGCAGCTCTAGAACTAAGGAGAATCCATCACTTACCATGTGATACACTTCCCAACCAACCACTCCTTTTTATGCTGGTCTACCACATCATACAGACTTCTTTGTCTTCAAGGCTCTGATGAAGAGGGATTCCCTCGAAACGCGTCAGCCCACTTTTTAGTACTTGCCCCTGTATGGGCATGTCTAATTTTTTATTTTATGTGACTTTTTTATATGCATTTATTTATTTTATATATTAATAAAACTGCATTATCTAGATCAAAGCGTCAGATCACGCGCCTTTCCTTCTTTTCTATTTGTCTCTCTTCGGACCACCCCTGGTCAGTTTGGGCAGCGGGACACGTATGATCATCTTCTAACTTTTCTTCTTTTGAAAGTACTACCACCCTATACCAACAACGCCTTCACGAGCGCAGGAGAAATTATTTCTTTTTATTTTCACAGTGTATGGAGAACAGCATATCTTTGCCCTCAGCAGTATATGCAGATTGTCTGTGCCTCCAGCATTATATATATCATTTCTGAACCCCCAGCAGTGTATGTAGAATATCTGTATCCCCAGCAGAATATGCAGAATGCCTGTACCCCCAGCAGTAAATATAGAATGCCTATAGCCCCAGTAGTATATACAGAATGCCTGTACCCCCAGTAGTATATAAGGAATGCCTGTACCCTCAGTAGTGTATATACAGTAGAATGTCTGTGCCTTCGGCAGTATATACAGAATGCCTGCACCCACTGCAGTTTATATATATATATATATATATATAGAATGTCAGTGCCTCCCAGTAGTAAATAGAATGTCTGTCCCTCCAGCAGTATATAGAATGTCTCTACCCCCTGCAGTATACACAGAATGCTTGCATCCTCATCAGTACATACAGAATGTATCTGCCCCAGCAGTAAACACAGAATGCCTGTATTTCCAGCAGTATGTATAGAATATCTGTGCCCCCAGCAGTATGTATGGAATGTCTGTGCCTCCTGGCAATATACTGTATACATAAAGTCTGTGCACCCAGCAGTATATACAGAATGTCTGTGTCCCTAACTGTATATATCCAATGTCCGTACAACACAAATATCTAATCTCAGTTGAAAATTGAGGTTAAATTAACACATACATTGTTACTTCATAACTTCAAACATTATTCTTTTGGCGCTGGTTGTGCAGAGGAGAGAAAGATGGTTTATTTAAAGAGGATAAAAGTAAGATCAGTGCTACACCACAAGAAAAATTATCTGCTGACAATAAAGGAAAGACACAGTCCTTAATCGAACATAAAAAACTAAATTGCAGCGCTTCTAACAATAAAAAAAAGTCCATACATAAAAGTCCATAAAGAGTGCGTTGCTCCTTTAAATGTGCAAATAAGCGAAATAGCAACTCACCAGAAGTAGGTGCTGTCTCATTCAAGAGAACAGCCAACACTTTGTATAATCAAATGTAGATACAACTTCCAATGTTTATCCACGTATGGTTTTAAACTTTGTCAAATTCTCAGAATCATGTGTAATAGCATCCAGTCATACAAAAGAAAAGTCTCCTAGTGTAGTAATTGATGGATATTTAATAGGATAGTGATCACCCGTGATTATGACAGACGTTATTACAACCATGCTTCACTCTGCCTTCTCCACATGCAATGCAAGTTCACCAAAAGAAGAATATAGCCATGCAGTATGCAGGCAGCACTCTTAACATGGATGGATAGATGGATCCAAACAAAAAAAGTCTGTGTCCTCTATTCCAGATCTTTAACGAGGATGTCCACTAAAGGATCTACCACATAGTGTTCTCCATATTCTGCCATCGGCAAGGGCTATCCACATATACTCTATACCTCAAAAGTATAAAAAGTGTGGATATGCCCCCGTTTCCACTTACCTTCATTACTTTTTCCTGAAGTGTCTGCTGCTCCTGCCTGCCATTGGCTGTTGCAGCTACCCAAGGCCAGTGAGAAGACCAAAGGAAGCAGAAAAGTAGATGAAGAAGGAAGGAACCACATCTCACATGAGATGCTTTATGTTCACAGGTAAATCTCCAACAGTTGAAAGAAGCCTACTACAGTATTTAGAACACCAAATGACTGGTTTGGCAACTCTAATGCCCCATACACACGATCAGAAATTCTGTCAGAAAAAACTTGGATGGTTTTTCCAACGGAATTCCGCTCAAGCTTGCCTTGCATACACACTGTCACACAAAAGTTCTCTGAACTTTCGACCGTCAAGAACGCGATGACGTACAACCCTATGATGAGCGGAGAAAATTAAGTTAAATGCTTCCGAGCAAGCGTCAAATTGTTTCCGAGCATGCTTGATTTTTTGCGCGTCCGAATTGCATACAGACTAACGCATTTTTGGATAGGAACTTTTTCCGACCGAAAAATAGAGAACCTGCTCTCAATCTTTTGCTGGCTGGAATTCTGCCAGCAAAAGTCCGATGGAGCATATACACGGTCGGAATTTCTGACAAAAAGCTCACATCTGACTTTTGCTGGCGGAATTTCTGATCGTGTGTATTACTGACATCCATAGCTGAATTTACCATTAGGCTCAGTGGACCTGTGCTTCTAGTATATGACACAAAGGGACATCGACCACACAATTTTCCCATCAGAAATACAATGATGTCACCTAAGCTTCTTTATACACTGGAACAACATTCTATGAAAACAAGTGCTTCTAGTGGATGGGGGCTTCATTTGGCACCAAAGGCTGTGTGCCTGCAGTCTCCACTGATAGAAGTCTGGTCCTGCTAACCCCAAGCCAGGAGGGGGTGCATCCTCACAAATCCAGGACATGCTAAAGGTTTTCAGGTTGTGTTAAATTGGGAGCACCAAGCTGTCTTGGTTGCAAGTCATTAAGGAGAAAACAAGGCTATCCTGACTTCTCTTTAATTAAATGACTGCTAATGTTTTACAGTAACACTGTTAATTCAAATATTCTACTAGGTTCTTCTGTTGCAGATAAATGCATAATTTTCAAGATTTTTTTCTACTACATTTAGACAACTGTTTTGTACAGCCTACTTCACAGTGTAGCTGTTGTCCATGGTGCTGATCTCTGGTACTGGGCAAACAACAACAGGTTTATGCCCTCTAGTGGGCATTTGTATATTAACAATTTTATAGTTTACTTTTTAAGAGATAGTAAAGTTTTCTTTTTCCTAAAATAAAAAAAATAGGTTATACAGTATTTAAATGCTCTGTGCAATGATATTGCCAAGAACAGTCCCTTACCTCCACTTCTGGAGTCCCCCTGCTATGGGGGCACCCGTGCGTATGTGCTCTCGAGCCAACTGTGTGCATCCATAGACACACACAGCATGGCTCAGCCATGCCCGACGCTCCCTACTCACAGGATTTTAATGACAGTAGCAGGAGCCTATTTATCCCACTGCTTTCAGAGTCTCCTGCACCACAGCCAGTACATTGCTGGATCGGTGTCAGGGCTGGGCTCAGCCCTTCCTTCTCTGAGCTGACCGCTCAGCTGTTGGCTAATTTCCAGCTCCTATTTCTCCACAGTGACTCACCTGTTGATGTTATCCTGCTCTTTAGTCTTGCCTACTTAAGCCGTCCAGCCCAGATGATCTCTGCCTTCGCCTTGGTCACATCTCTAGAGACGCTCTCCTGTGTTCCTGTTAAAGACTTGCTTGGCTGACATTCCTTCTGGCTCCAGATCCTGCTTGCTGTTCTACTACGCTCATCTCTGGCTCCCTGACCTTTTGGCTTGTCTTACTATCCGTTCCAGTTCCTGAACTCTGGCTATGTTTTGACTATGTTTACTCTGTTTACCTTTTTTTATTATTATTAAACAAGTGAGATTTAATTGTACTCCTGTCTCAGTCTGATTCATAGTTTCTGACAATCAGTAAGTGTTTAGGGATGGGGGAGGGGGGCAAGTATTGGAAGGTGTTTTTACTTTAATGCAGAAAATGCATAAAGGTACAGTAAATGGAATAGAGTTAAGAATACATACTTGGATATACAGTATATATTTTTTTTAACCAGAGTTTAGTGTCACTAAAGGTCTACATAGATTAGAATTTTAATATTTAAATATAAGACACAATAATTTTGTTATAGCTATTGTAATGGAAATTTGTAAGTTCTGTATATAATTGTATTGTATTTTGTATGTATTGCACACTGCCCTCACTGTGCAACAGCACTAATAATGTTTTCAGTAAATGTTTACATTCTTTCGAGTCCTGATTAGAATAAGCCTGCCTATGTAACGCCCCTTGTTACCATAAACGTACAATTGTAATATTAATGTGATACCTACGTAATCATGTGCATAAAAACCTTCAATTGCGTCATAATAAAGCAGAACAGTTATTTGGAAAGATGCTGAGTGTATCTTTTGTGTCTGTTCCCTACTGCAGTAGTTATTATTAATTTGGAACCACTAATCAATATGAGGATAGGAGTTGCCTATCATCAATTTAACCGAGTCAGCATGGCGAGCCAGCCAGGAGGGGATTCCAGGTGACCCTGAGTATCCGAAACGAGGAGCTTGAGACGATCCGGGAATTTCTGATAATCGGCCGGCTGAGGTAAGCCTTTTGCTTACATTTGAGTTATCAGACTTCCTTGATCGGTAAGGCATTTTCGGGACAAAGGGTACCTATTTTACTCCCCTTAATCGAACTGTATTGATTGGTGGTTATATGTTATGTTGTCCCTGTCTATTGTCCATTGGAGTGTTATAGATAAGAAAGGGAAGAATAGTGCTGTTCACAGGTATATGTAGTACATCTGCTAGATAAAGTAGTTTAGAGGCAAGAGGGTATAGGCACATGTAGAGAAGACTGGCCAGTCATTATGGGCATTGAATTAAGTGTGGGAATGAAGGGTAAGAGACCCTCAAAAATGCCCAGTGCAAGAGGAGCGCTATATATGAACCAAAGGTGCGGTTCCGCCTATACTGAGCCCCTAGATTAATTGTTAGAGTGGACAGGGATCCACAATGGGTAACTGGGTTACCAAGGTCCACAGGGACTAAGAATCATGCAGAGTAAACAGCTAGAGAAACAGCTATGTGAGCAGGATGGATCAAGGGTGACATTAACACTAGACAGAAAGGGACATTTTCATGTTAAGTTGTGGGATGAATTTGGGGTCAGGCACTACAACTATTAGAGTCAGAAACAGAGAAATGAGATATCTGAACAAAATAAGAAATGCAGAATTTAGGCAGGGAAATAGTAAAGTGTTAAAAGAAAGTGAGAGAATGATATGCATGTGTTGTGTACAAATGAGAGTTAAATGTAAACGATTTTAGAGAGATATTGGTGTATGTATGTGCGAATGCTGGGACCTTTAGTTCTATCCCTTGTGTGTGTCATGTACGCAGATGTGACCCCCTCCTTTGTGCTCTCCTGAAAGAAATGTGGCTGAGATAAGAGGTCAGTGATAAGCTGGAAGAACACCATGCCAATTCCAGTTTTTTAGACAAAACATTTATAACAAAATGTGCCGGGTTAACGAATCTAATGGTAAACAATGTGATCACAATTATTTTGAATCTGTTTTCCAAACATGGTAAAATGAAGGTTACATTTAACTGTGTATTACACAAATTGAATATCCTTTGATAGTGGAAACAGTGCATTTAAAAAAGGGAAATTAAGTAAAATTAAGTAATAATGAGTATTCATTTCTAATATGAGTTTAACAGTAATATAGATACATTGAAACTGGTTTAGACAACCTTTGGTTGGAAATGAAATCCAGGTTATTGGGGAAATTTGTAAAAATGGGATTAGTTTAGATTAAGATAACAATTTTTGTAATTTTACATTTATTCAATAAGCTCTTATTTAGAGAAAAAAAAATTAAGATGAGGTTGTTATTTGGAATAAAGCTGCCATAATATTTAACAAAGCCAAGATGGATGAGATACATAAGAAGTTTTTCTACAAAAATGACATTTTAAGGTTTTTGATAATAACTTGATGTGCGGTCCATGATGTGAGAGTAATAATAAATAAAATTTAAATATAAATATAACAGACCCATCACATCAAGTCCACACACTCTGTTAGGATAGATGCTACCTGCAGCCAGTTGTTTTATAGTTTTTGATGCTTTGTGGTCCATCACACAGATTGTTGATCCTTTTGTTTTTATTTATTTTTATTTTTGAAATCCAAAGCAGAATGTGTGGATTGTGAAATGGTGTGCCCCTTTTCCTTGTAAGTACAGTGGTATAAGCAGAAGAATAGTTTGGATTTATGGGCATCTCTGCATGACTGCAGGGTATTGTTATCGTTTATTATAATATTGCCAGGAAAAAGTTGTCTTTTGAAACATGAAACTGGAGTTCTTACACAAACAGCGTGATAGAAAACAAGCCATTGTAATATATTTATGGAAGCTGGACCCAGTAATGAAGGGTTCATCCCGATATATCAGAGCTGTAGCTTTATGCAAAGGTGCTATTAGACAAAGTTAGATATTGTTTTGGTCAAACATTTAATTTTGAATGGTCCGACATTCTGTGCAGCAAATATACAGCTAACTAAATGTTTGTCTAATGAAAGTTTTAAAATATGAGTTTGTTTATGTACAAATCTAACAATGAAGTATGCGTACATTTGAATCCAGCCACCTTATTGCCTCTATTGGAGGAGGCTGGGGACAAAGGAAGACACATGTGTTAAATTGATGGTATAGGAATCAGCTGCTGTGAGCCCAGTGCAGGACACACTCCCTGAAGACCCAGATATTTAATTTTTTGTAGATTTGAGTATGCAGTTTATCACCCAGAAGGATACTCTGTATTCAAAGTCATTGGATCTTTTTTCCCCAGCTCAAGCAGAGCTCCATGTTTTAGCAAAGCCTGTGAGCTATAAAAAGAGTGTATATATTTATATAGATAGTCAAGATATCGAGAGCTTTTGGTTCCATTTGAAGGGCCAGAAGTTTGTTTTTACTTCGGCAGGTAAACCAACCAAGCATGCCAAGTTAATTTGATCGGCTGTTTTCAGCCTTCCAGGTTCTTGCTGAGGTAGCCATATTAACTTTCACACATGGAAGCAGACTAGGTGACTAAGGATGCTGCATTTACAGCCCCGGACACTTGATGGGTCTGTGCAACTCACAGATTCCACCCTAGTTCTGGCCCAGTATAGCTGGGATTAATAATTCAACTTTAAGGACCCCAGAACGAGAAGAACAAGTGGTCCACAGGGGGCAACTTCTTATGAAACAGGACTTTGGAAAAGGTGATCATTTATGTCTGTCAGCCACTCTTTTCCCTCCAGCTTTTGACACATGGACCGTGTCATCAGTCACAAGCAGTTATGGCTGCCTTAGTAAATGAGCGTGGGATAGAGCCAGGGTTCTCCACAGTTGTTTATTTAACATACCACTTCTTGTTTTACCTGTTACCAAAGGTGTTACCAAAAGCTGAACATCCCTTCCAGAGATTACAAAAAGATATATCCAGATGCCCAAGTCAGGATCTTACAAGTATGCATTTTGTCTGTATGGACATGTTTTTTGGATGTCCAGTGGCAAATGCTACTGCAAAGGCCACAGTAAAAAGTGTTATCAGAAGTAGTTTGTAAATACAGGGTGCAGAAAGTACAGAGAGTAACAGGGGAAATCATTTTTATAGGAGAGTCCTTACTAGAAGTTTTGAGGTTTTATTTTTACACCCCCTACTGTCTACAATGTAGCGGAAAAAGTAGAGTAAGAAACTAGAAAACTTTTGCCTGAATGTTTTCTTATATTTGATGAAGCCCCTAAAGGGGATATTGGACTCTCTCCCTATGGGATTTGGTTTGGGAGTGTGTTACTCACTTGCTTATATTTTGTCTCAGCAGCTGAAGTCCTTCATTCGGATCTCACAGAGAATGTTGCTGATCTTTTAAGGTTTTTTTGACAAACTCATTTATGTGTTTTCTCCCCAATTCCAGATCCTAAAAGTTTGGAAGGATCTAAAACTAAAGCCAGGTGACTTGTGGATTGTTAAGAGACATTTATATATAAGGAAATGTTTGGAGACTCAATACAGCATCTATTTCATGTACAGTTTTTGCAAAACGTGAAGGAAAAGTCACCTGGATCCACACCAGACACTGCAAAAATGACTAAATTAAAGAAATCTCTGAGTTTGATTTGTTTCCCTCTTGTGATCACAGTCTAGGGTACTTTTTGATTAAATTACTTTAATTGTAAGGGATATATATATTTGAAAAGTAGTTTAGCCATGTTGAAGTCATATTTTGTCTTTTGTACGTCTTCTATTTTATGTAGAATTGTCTGTGTTTACATATGCTGATAAGTCAGCATGACCACAATTCAGCTAGAAGGCCATTCTGGCCACAGGAGTGTACAGCCAGTACTCTGTAAATATGTCTTATCAATCATTTGTTTTTCACAATGAAAAGTCATTTGGTAATGAAAAAGTTGCTCAGCTATTTTCTCCACAATGGAGTTTTTGCCTCTTTGGCCAGGACTACCTCCACCTAAGTGTGTGGAGGTTCCAGGTTAAAGGTGATAGCAGGTATGGTTAGTGATCAAAATATTGATCAAAAGAGGGGAGACTGTAATGGAAATTTGTAAGTTCTGTATATAATTGTATTGTATTTTGTATGTATTGCACACTGCCCTCACTGTGCAACAGCACTAATAATGTTTTCAGTAAATGTTTACATTCTTTCGAGTCCTGATTAGAATAAGCCTGCCTATGTAACGCCCCTTGTTACCATAAACGTACAATTGTAATATTAATGTGATACCTACGTAATCATGTGCATAAAAACCTTCAATTGCGTCATAATAAAGCAGAACAGTTATTTGGAAAGATGCTGAGTGTATCTTTTGTGTCTGTTCCCTACTGCAGTAGTTATTATTAATTTGGAACCACTAATCAATATGAGGATAGGAGTTGCCTATCATCAATTTAACCAAGTCACTATTAAACAATTTAATCAAAACTATTTAACAGATCTTTTTTTGCTTCCATTGGTTTTGCTATTTATGAAATATTGATCAGCTGCAGCTTCAAATATCTGCAAAATATTGTCAGGTACCTTGTAAGTACTGCCTTTTAGTACACATATGTAGTATAAATTCTATTGGACATCTTGAGCAAAATACAAAAAGCCCTACAAGCTACCTTTATTTCATATCTTCACTTATGTCCGCAATAGCTGTCTGTAGCCAGCCAATATCATGCAAGTGTCACGTCTTACTGAAAATCAATGAATCTTTTACAGTATTGACTAACATTGTGGTGTTTACATGCCTGAATGAACATCTGCAGTGTTTCAAGCTGTCTGTTCGATATACTGTATAGACAAGGGGGTGGGGGGGTGGGATATGGAGATCCCAATATAGTGAACAATTTCTGTAATATACTGCAAATATGATATCCAGCTAAGTTGAGATCACAACAGACATTTTCATTAAAGGATAACCATCCGTGATTAATATTTAATCCCCAGCCCCCATCACTTCTCTTTCTCTTCAAACTTTGCAATTTAACCATTCCATAAATGTTACTGTGGAAAAACACACCAAAGTTTTGTGATGTTACAAACCATGTAGTATAACTACTATATATGATAGAATAACTATTAAACTGGATCTATACTCAAAAAAATTGGTATCAAATACAAAACATTTAGAAAGGTTAATTATGCCTTAGCATTACCCTGAAAATCTACCCTTTCCTTAACCCTTTCAGATCCGTGATATAGACGAATGATGGCTACAGCGTGGATCTACTTTGCCGGGCCCCTTACCACGTGATCAGCTGTCAGCCAATGACAGCTGATCACGTGATGTAAACAGAAGATCTGTAATCATTTTTTTTCTATTACATTTACTTTACATTAGATCCTATTTGGTACCTTTGTTCATTTTTTTCAGATATGCTATGCTTTTTCTCCTGATGAGGGACATCTGGCCACGAAATGTGTTGAGCCTATCGATGTCATTATGTTCCCAACACGTAGCTTGACCTCAACTGTGATTCATTCGCATCCTATAACCCATTTGTAGCCATCACTCAATAAGCATTTGGCTTTTTATACTAGTTACTTTCATGGGATACTATGCGATTTTTAGATGCGTGCGTGTATATATATGAATTCCTCTTTTTTGTATGCCGTCACCTTGTATACAGATAAAATACTCATGTTCAACCATGTATCACATGTTTATAAGGAATGCTTTGTTTATATGCCTATTAAACAATTTTACCGTTTCTCTTATCACGTGTCTTGTGCCTCAGTCAAAGTCCCAAAAAAAATCCTTCTTATTTCCACTTTTACAACTGATCACTACTGTTCTGACTGCACTGAGATTTGGTAATACTCTTCTAGGAGGGAGAACGTTGTACCTGAGGATCTCCCTCTTTCTGCTCCATTCATTATGTGCTTCCTCTACTATACCAACTGCTTCTTTATCATCATGCCATCCACTGACAATGGGAGCCTCCACGTTGTTCTTAGAAAAGTTTGTCCTTAGAAAAGTTTGTCCTTTAAGCGTTGAATAAATATGGATGTCAAGCATATATACCTAAAAAAAAAAAAAAACAAGCCAGTAAAGGGAACTCCTATAGTTCTATCTTGACCAATTCCCAGGCTACCAAGATAGTAATATCCTGATGCCCCAACAAACAGCAAGCCTGAACCACTAATTTCTAATCTAGGGCAAACTGATGAAATGTTTGAGAACATTTGTGGATGGTGGGAACTTTGGTGAGTATTTTAATCACAAGCGGCCTTGTTTTAGTAGCAAAATTGAAGGTAATATATCACAGGCTCCCAATTCCCAAAATAATTAATGTAAATTGCCTTTACACACAGTAATTCAAAACTATTCAACATTAGTAATCAGTGGGTTTAAAATAACAGTACTTATACAGAATGCAGATATGAGAAAGCTTTTCAGCAAATATGGGCAAAAATCACAATTGTGCAAACATTTTGTGTTGATATACTGGCGTCTGCAACTCATTAACAGTAGGGATGGGTGAACGGTTCGGCCTGAGCATAAGTTCGGGCCAAACTTTGGTTGTTTGGATGCTCTGCGAACACCGTTAAAGTCTATGGGACACTAAAATGAAAAAACAAAAGTGCTCATTTTAAAGGCTTATATGCAAGTTATTGTCATAAAAAGTGTTTGGGGACCCGGGTCCTGTCCCAGGGGACATGTATCAATGCAAATTTATTTTTAAAAAACAGCCATTTTTTCAGGAGCAGTGATTTTTTTTAATGCTTAAAGTGAAACAATAAAAATGAAATATTCCTTTAAATATCGTGCCGGGGAGGTGTCTATAGTATGCAAAAAATTGCATGGGGGTCCCCTTCGGGTCTGATATGGAAATTAAGGAGAACCCTGCGCCAATTTTTTTTTTAAAATGGCGTAGGGTCCCCCCCAAAATCCATACCAGACCCTTCAGGACTGGTATTGATTTTAAGGGGAACCCTGCACCAAAATTTTAAATAAAATGGCGTGGGGGTCCCCTCCAAAATCCATACCAGACCCATGGTATGTTCATGTTCGTGTGTTCTGCCGAATTTTTTGCCTGTTCGGTACGTTCTGGTGCGAACCAAACCAGGGGGTGTTCGGCTCATCCCTCATCCCTAATTAACAGTTACAACATTTTATTATTTCATATTTTCATTGATATATTGACATTTGCAACGTGCAACATTTTTTTTTTTTTTTAATATCAATTATTCTTTATTGAGATTTCTATAATACATTGGTGAGGAAGGCTCCAGGGACATGGGAAGGGATGGGGAGGGAAGTGGGGGGAAAAGGCAGTACTAGCATATCGATCTGGTGTTCAACAAGGAACATTTAAACTTTTTATCTTTTTTGTTGAATGTGGAGGAAAATTGTTTACACTCTGTTGGCCTTTGCAACTAATAATCATTTACAACCACAACTTTATGACCATTGACAGGTTAAGTCAAGAACATTTTGTTGTTGCTTCAATGGGATATATTGGGCAGCAAGTAAACATGTTGTTCCTGATGTGTTGAAAGCAGAAAAAAATTGACATGAAATTTCTCTGTGTATAGGGCTGTGTTGCTGCAAGACAGTCAGGAAGCCCATGCTGACCTGTGTCCACAGCCAAAAGTGCCTACAATGGGCATATGAGCATCAGAACTAGAATACTCACGTTTTCTTTTACATAAGGTGGATGGCTGGGTGTATGTTTATTACTTGCCTAGAGGAAGAGATTGCACCAGAATGCACTGGGAACAATGCAAGCTGGTAGAGGCAGTGTGATGCTGTGGGAAATGTTCTGCTGGGAAACCTTGTTCCTGCCAGTCATGTGGATGTTACATAACATGTACCACTTATTAAAACATTGTTGCTGACCAAATACACCCCTTCATGGAAATGGCAGGATAATGCACCCTGCCACACTGCGAAAATGGTCCAAGAATGGTTTGAGGAGCATAACAACGAGTTTGAGGTGTTGGATTGAGATCTGGAGAATTTGGAGGCCAAGTCATCAAGCATCTGTGAGATGTGCTGGAAAAAATAAGTGTGATCCATCAAGGCCCCCACCTCACAGGACTTAAAGGATCTTCTACTGATGGTTTGGTATCAGATACCACAGCATACCTTCAGAGGTCTATCAGGATCTATCAGGATCAATATCAAGGTCTCCAATATTCCTGCACAAGTTTTTAAGGAGTAGGGGATGCTGGGGCCTTTAATGACAAAGATGTCAAAGAAGGTTGAGCTGGCTAATGACTTGTTACTTTGGTCATCCAGAATTGCGTAAAGCTTAATAGCTTTGTCTTTTTGGCCTGCTGGGTAGACTCTGACTAGGCAGATTTTGGAGCAGGACCTGCCACCTATGACTCCCTTGCAGACCTCTGTACATTGTGAAGTGATCTCTGGTGTAGTTGTAATGGTGTGCTCTTCCCCCCGCCATGCTCACTAGTGCTGAAAGTGTGTTGTAAAGTCCATGGAGCTGGCCCAGGATGTAAACCTCTGTTGTGATCTGAGCTGTCACATTCTGTGCATTTTAAACTGACCTTACAGTCCTTGGTGAGGTGAGATGTGGAAGAGCAGTACCTGTAGCAGATGTGGTTCTCATTGAGGAAGGCCTTGCGGTCCTGCAGGGTTTTCTCTCTGAAGGCTCTGCATTTTAGGAGAGTATGTGGATTCTGATGCAAGGGACACTGCTTACCAGGATCTTTGACCTTTGTCTCTGAGTTTGAGAAGCTGGCAGACCTGTGAAAAGAATCTGGAGGAGTCACGTTAGTTTTGTGTACTGCTACTGGAGGTTTATAAGGATTGAGTCCTGAAGGAGCAGCACATGACAATGTAAAATCAAAACTTGGATCATCTCTTGTTTTAGCTTGCTGACACACAAAGTCCACAAAAACAGAAAAAGGAGGGAATGGAACATCATACTGTCTTTTAAATCTGGATCCATGTGTAATCCACTGCTCTTGCAAGTTATAGGGTAACTTTTGTACAATGGGGTTGACACCTCTGGCTGTGTCAAGGAAAGCAAGTCCTTGTAAGTCCCCCTCGAATTTAGCTACCTGAAGTTCCATTAGCAAGTCACTTATCTCCCTAAGTTTCTGGTAGGCTTTGTTAGGTATTTTGGGGAAGTTATCAAGTCTTTTGAATAGTGCGCTTTCTACTGCTTCTGCTGAACCATAACACTCATCAAGTCTATCCCAAATCATTTTAAGATCAGTGTCTGGGTAGTGTATATTTATTGTCCTGATTCGCCTAGCGTGCTCGTCAGACTTGTTTCCAAGCCATTTGATCAGGAGGTCTATCTCTTCACTGCAAGACAGATCTAAGTCCCTGATGGCATTTTGAAAGGAAGACCGCCAGGCTCTGTAGCTTTCAGGGCAGTCATTAAACTTTTCAAGTCCTTTGGTGACTAACTCACGTCGTGCAAAGAACCTTGCAAAGTCTATGATGGCTTGGTTGCCTGCTGTAAGTTGCCATGGTGAGATGGCTGTGTGTAGTCATACCTTTTGACGGTGTCAAGCTGAGCTCTGTCATACCGTTCTGACTTGGACGTTGGTTCTGGAGGACGATTAGAAGGCTCTGTTATCTCACATTTAGAGAGTCTTTCGTAGGAGGCGTCAATTTGCATGGATTTCTCCTGTTTGCAGGCTTGTCGCTGACTTGCGGCGGTACCGTGTAGTGTCTTTGGCTTGTCTTTTTGACGTCATCTTTGTCACTGTTTGGCTTAAAATGTTGGTTGATGTAATCCTAAGTTTGTTGTAGAGAATCTTGAGTTTCAGCTTCTGGGTCGAGAATATTGCTGCATCTGCTGCGTTCACTTCTCGGGTATACAGCTAATTCTAAGGCCTCTGCTTCGGCTATGGCGGCTGCTGCTTCTTTCTCTACAGTGAGTTTCTCTAGGGTTACTTCTAGGAGGGCTTCCTCGGCCTTGAACTGTGCCTCTAACTGTTGCTGCGCTTTCTCGGCCTCTAACTGTTGCTGCACGTTCTCGGCCTTTAGCCTCACTTACTCCTTTTTAATCTGCATTTCTTGTTCAGTAAAGGGTGCTCGGCTTCAGCTTTTGCATGTGCGATAGCGAGTGCATTGCTTATGGAGGAAAATCTAGAGGAGCCGAAAACTTGGGACCTTGTGAATGTTACTCTGTCATGGGAAGAGTATAGGGGTTGCCATTGCTGGCCTCTTTTTTGAAACTGCTAGTTGCCTGGCTGTGCATGGATTCAGTACTTTTGAATCACAATTCTATAACTTGCATGTGTGTCAGTATTTGTCAGGGTGCACATGCCAGCAGATAAGTTTGCCCCTCTAGAATTACTCCAAAGTGCAGAAGAACACTTATTCCCTTTGCTCATAGGAAACTAGCATTGGCGCATAGAAGTGTGCATGCGCAAACTGGCATGCAAACAGGAGCTGTCGCGCATCCCCGTGCACGCCAACGCTTGCGCGCACCCGCGCACACCCGTGATTGACGCTGGTGCCAAACGGTCTATTTAAACCCAGCCAGTGCCTGCCTCCAGTGCTGCTTCGTCTCAGCTCCTGTGTGTCCTGTTACCTGTGAAACCTGTGTCCTGATCTCTGTGTTAACCCAGCTTGTTTTGACCATCCCTTGAACTCCACCTGCATTGACCTCGGCTTGTCCTGTGAGACCCTTCTTCTGCCTTCTCCCTTGGCTCCTGTTTGCACTCATCTGGTTCCAGACCTGGCTTGTCTCCTGACTACGTTCCTGCCTGTACCCTGCATCTGACTGTCTTGCCGTGTATGACCCAGCCTGCCTGACCCTGCTATCTGTTGCTGTCACCTGCACCAGCTGCCTGCCAAGAACCTTCCGGTATCTTCTCCGGCCATCCAGGACATCCGCCCTGCTGCCTGCAAGATTCCTTGGCACTCGTGCAACTTTGCACTCCGGCGCCTTCTGTTCACATTATCAGAGGCCCCGAGTCAGAGGTGTAAGGGAGGCCTTCCTCATTCATTCAGGCTCTACTACCAGGTGCGTGATAGTATTGTAGGTCAGCAACTCAGAAAGCATTAAAACCAAAGCCTAAAGCCAGCAATGGCAGCCTCATACTTTTCTCATTGACAAGTGACTTGTACATTTTACTAATAATATATTTTATACAAAACACATTCCTTAAAAGAGAAGTTCAGGTGTTTTGTTTTTTTTCAAGGACCATACTTACCTAGGTGGATGCAGTATCGGTCTGATGTTGCATCTGTCTCCCGCTGGCTCTAAGAGACTGAGCCAGATGACAGTCCAGGGTTGTGGGCGGAACACGACCAGATTGTCGCAAATTTCCCCAGTCTGGATCGGCTCTGTGATGTCAGCCGACAATGGGCTGTCTGCTGAAAACAGCTCACAGAAGGGCAGAACAAACTGCACTCCTGTGATCCACAGGAGAAGTACAGCCAACGAGCTTTGGCTGTACTTCTCCTTTAAATATATTTATCATTTAATAGTGTAACACAAAACAACATAGGGTAGCTTAGAAATACATGTACACAATGAAAGGGTGCTTGCAATAAATTTATGGCAAGTGTGCATGCTAAGTAATATAAAAATGTATTTTGATACTTCTTACAATGATCACATACCTTTCTCTCCAGAAAATTGTACCATCATTGTTCAGGCATCATCCAGGGTTAACATCTTCTTCCTTTACTATAAAAGCTTGCTTAGGGATGATACGATCATGTAAATCCTGGTACCGATAAAGTTTTTGGCTGTGTTCATAAGATTGAGGAAATGCTTTTTTCTTGCTTGCAGAAGACTGAAGACATAATCATAGCCTCTGCAAAGTCACCTGACTGGAGCTTAAAGACTGCTTTTTGATAAGAGTGTTAATAAAGACATTGGCAAATTCCTCTCTGCTCCAAGCTGCTCCTCTTCGCTACCAACTGAACTCTGGGTGCTGGAGGTGAACCAACTTGAACCATCTCTATGGTTTATATATGTAACAACTTTTCCTTAAGTGATCTAAAGGAAAATCCCCAACCTCATCCACCTCCTTTCCCGGCAGCAGATACCAACTTTTCTTCACTCTTTACATACTCCATTTAGCTACTGGGAGCAAAGTGAAATACCCAGCATGTGACTTACTCCCCTTCTCCATTGTGACAACATGATTTGTTCAGCACTGTCACCTGAGAGTGGATGATTAGTCTTCAGCCCTGTGTAAGCTCCACCAGAGCTTGCACAGGGCTTTTATTTTTCATCCTGTTGGCTGAACAGAGTTACACAGTAAAGATAAAAGTTGTGTATATACTTCTTAGGTGGCGAGTTAGAGTTAAGTGCCCATTTTACTTGCTCTGTATGGCCAAGTGAAAAGATGCCTTTAAATATGATCATTTGTCCTTACGGCATGGGAAAGGCTGTTATTTTTATTAAAATATGCATATGTTAATGAGTGTAATTTAAATCTGCACCTTCTGATTTCATTTCTAAAAACTTTCTTATTCATAACAGGCAATTATTGCCTGCTCATTTGCCCTTGGAAGTGGGAAGGGTTTATTTGCAGCTTGACCAGTTTGCCCTTACCTGAAATTATTACAGCACTTACACACTTCTCCTGAGTGATTATCACTCTCGTCTCAGTTATTTTGATTTCAAATGTAACTAAATCTGTTTCATCAAGTAGTTTTAATAGAATGGTTATTAAGCTGAAAGAGGACTCATTTGGTTCTGAAATGTAATGCTGAACTCTAATCAGATTTGAATAACTCATTGTTCATAATTAGGAGGATTATCAAATTATTCAGCAGGAAACAGTGAGCTTAAAATTAGAAAAAATGGTGTTTAATGGGAACCTTTACTCAATTTGTATTTGATCAAGAGCGTGGTAAGCTCCCTCATGTTCTTGTTTTATAGAAAAAAAAATGATAATGGAAGTCATTACTTTCTAAGAACCCTGACTCAGAAGTTTTGTGCTCAATGGTTTGTGGGCTCTCTAAAGCCATTGAGTTTCTGCTGTACTGTTAAAGCTAAAGTCCAGACAGGAATGGGAAACCACACATTAAAAGTGTAAGTACCATGTAGTGATTAAAATGTAGACTGCCATAAACTTAGTTCTCAAAGTATTTGACAGTTGAAATATGCTCTTTTGCTTCTAAGTCCATTTTACCTGTGTAAAGCAACTAGAAACTTTGGGGGTTGGGCAATTGTGACCAAGTGATTGCTCATGTTGGGGGCTGGTTACTGTGGATCAATTAAAGTGTACCAGACAAAGTATTACAGTGATTGCTGGGCATGATGTAAGGTGGGAGTTACTGTGGATAAATTAAAGTGTACCAAGCAAAGTATTACAGTGATTGCTAGGCATGGTGTAAGGTGGGTGTTACTGTGGATAAATTAAAGTGTACCAAGCAAAGTATTACAGTGATTGCTGGGCATGATGTAAGGTGGGAGTTACTGTGGATAAATTAAAGTGTACCAAGCAAAGTATTACAGTGATTGCTAGGCATGGTGTAAGGTGGGTGTTACTGTGGATAAATTAAAGTGTACCAAGCAAAGTATTACAGTAATTGCTGGGCATGGTGTAAGGTGGGTGTTCCTAAAGGACATGGAGTTTTGTAACACACCTTTTCAGATATTTCAGCATCAATTTCCTATGCTATTCTCTGCATTTCTTTTTAAGATATTTTACAGCTGCAATGGAAGTTGCTGTTGAAACACTTACCCCTGCCAGACACTTTGACCACAGGTTTAAGAACAGAGTAGGTAGCTATATATTACCTACCATGTGTAACTTCTTGTGGGTTCCACTCTGATTGATGTGCAGATAGTGACATATCTCCACCAGCCCAATATATCTTATAAGTACTGGCCCTGAGTGCAAATGCCCCTCTGTCCACAGCCCAGTCACCCCCTATATGAACTGAGCTTGGCCAAATATTGAATTCTGCTGGGGGTGGAGCCAAATGCTGTGTTACCCATTAAAATCTTTGTCCTTCAACTGGTATAAATGGTGTGAGCATTTACATATTACACCAGCAGCATTGTTGGTTCTCATAGTTTCACCCAAACACTTCCCACAAGGGAACATCACTACACTAGCATATGATTACTTGTCTGCAATAGCAGCTGTTAAAAGTAATCAAAGAAACAGAATTTACATCAGAAGCTGTTGTCTTCCTTGTAATATGTTTCCACAGATTTCTTTATTTCATATTACCCAAATTTCAAAGTATATCTAAAACCATTTCTTGTTGTTTCACAGAGTAGGGGGTGGTTAATTTTTTGCTTTTTTTGCTATCTGTGTCCCATTTGACATATTTCCTTTACTTTCTGCCCTGTAGACTCTATAGGAATTGAGGAAAATCCCCTCTTAGAAAGTAATCTTCTGAATAGGGACACTAGTTGAAAGATTAAGCCTTTAAACCTGTTTCATTGACAACTCAAAATGTTAACATTTTCCTTACTTCCTAGAGACAATGGTCTGCAGGATAAGTTGAGAGGATAAACCTACCTAGTAGGGACATAGACAGCATGATATCTTAATCTCATTGGGGATATTTCCTTATACTTCCTGTCCTAGATACATAGAAGGAAATCTCTTCAAATTGAAGGTAAACCAGAAAAGCAGCCAAGAGGCCCATGGTAACTCTGGAGGAGCTGCAGAGATCCACAGCTCAGGTGGGAGAATCTGTCCACAGGACATCTATTAGTCGTGCTCTACACAAATCTGGCCTTAATGGAAGAGTGGCAAGAAGAAAGCCATTGTTGAAAGAAAGAAGTCCCATTTGCTGTTTGTGAGAAGCCATGTGGGGGACACAGCAAACATGTGGAAGAGGGTGCGCTGGTCAGATGAGACCAAAATTTGGCCTAAAAGCAAAACGCTATGAGTGGCGGAAAACTAACACTTCATATCACCTTGAACACACCCTCACCACCGTGAAACATGGTGGTTTGAATCATGTTGTGGGGATACTATTCTTCAGCAGGGACAGGGAAGCTGGTTAGAGTTGATGGGAAGATGGATGGAGCCAAATACAGGGCAATCTTAGAAGAAAACATGTTAGAGTCTGCAAAAGACTTGCGAATGGGGCGGTAGTTCACCTTCCAGCAGAACAATGACCCTAAACATAGCAGCTGTAATTGCAGAGAAGGGTGGTTCTACAAAGTATTAACTCAGGGGGGCTGAATACAAATGCATGCCACACTTTTCAGATATTTATTGGTAAAAAAATGTAAAAACCATTTATCATTCTCCTTCCACTTCACAATTATGTGCCACTTTGTGTCGGTCAATCACATAAAAAACATTTACGTTTTTGGTTGTAACATGACAAAATGTGGAAAATATCAAGCGGTATGAATACTTTTTCAAGGCACTGTATATACACTATGTATATATACATACACACTGTATATATATTACAGTGGGTAAAAAAGTTTTGAACACGTCACCATTTTTCTAGGTAAATATATTTCTAAAGATACTATTGATATGAAATTTTCACCACATGTTTGTAACAATCTATAAAATCCATACTTACAAAGAAACCTAAACAAATACGTTCACAAATGATGTTATGTGTAATAAAATGGAATGACACAGGGAAAAAGTATCAAACGCGCTAACTGAAATGTATTTAATACTTGGTACAAAATCCTTTGTTGGTAATGACAGCTTCAAGACGCCTCCTGTATGAAGAAACTAGTAGCATGCATTGTACAGTTGTGATTTTGGTATATATATATTTATATATATACACACACACTCACACACACAACTTATATGAGATTTCCTTTTTTTTACATGTAGCGCTACCCCCGCAGAAGCCTCTTAAGTATGTTTGGTTCCGTACTCTGCCTCTCAACCCCGATAACAGTCTCAGCCCCCTCTGGCACACCTGGCAATAGTGTAGGTGCAAGGACCAGATGAGAAACACACACGTTATTATAAAACACAGAAATAGTTCTTGCTGCAATATTTCTGTGGAAAAGAGTAACTGACAGTAACAGTATATATTCAAGTAATCCAACTGCAGAGCAATAACTGAGATTAAGAGCAATATAGCTCAAGCCTATATTCAGGCTACTTTCAGGGGATTCCAAACCTGAGAATAACCCCAAGAGCAGAGGCAAACCCTATGAGTCCAGGCCAGAGGAGAGGGGATGAATGACCCTCTCTTATGTCAGACCTCTCTCTCCTATCCCCTGGCACCTCAGGTTCAATTACCAACACTGTACCCAAATCAACACCTAATAGACCAGTTCCCAAGGTAGACTATCCCGCACACCCACTACATATACAGAGCCCTGGACATGTGTGTGCATGGCCGTAGGGCACTAGTAAATTCAGTTCCTTGGAAGAAGGATAAGGCCTTGGATCTTCAGTTAGCCACTTCCATTGGTGCACTTAAACTCCTGAATGGCAGAGCAAAGCAATACAACTAGCCTGGATTATCAAACAAAGAATGCAGGATCTTCCTCGGCAAGGTGAAAATACAATGGTACCTGTGTACAGTGTCTCTGTATTTGGATGGCCTTGTGTCCTGTGGCACTACAGGTGTCAGCAAGGTGACTAAGAGAAATGAGGTCTGTATACGGTGTTCATAAAGCTGGATGGGCAAAGTGAAATAACTCTGTGTGCAGTGTCCTTGTTTCCTGCAAATGGGCAACTGCCCCCTCACCAATCCTGCGGTCACGGCCCAAACGAATGTCCTGGAACAGGCAGGGTCTGGTCACCTCACATTGGAATGCTCCACACTGTCTATGCAGGTGCACCTGGATATGTACCTGGGATTCCCCTCTCTCAGGCTGGGTGTCCCCGACCGGCCGTGGATGCCCAGGACAATGCAGCGGACTGACCTGGGAGGCAGCGCTTCTCCACTGGATCCAGTCTCTTCTCCTGCCTCGTGGGGGCTGAATTCACCCTAGGCAAAAAAGATGGAATCTTTGGTTCCTTTTCTCCAGAGCATGTTAGATCTTGTAGTTCCATACAGTTCAATCTAAATGTGAAACTTGAGTCCTGGGACTACAATTCCCGGTATGCTTTGCTCCCTGGTGGTAATCACTCTGTTGACAGGATGTGATGACACAGAGTCTTAGCTGGCACTAGAGGCACTGCAGCAATGTTGCAGAGTGTCTTCTGATACTTCAAGTAAGATAGGCAGCTCCTTGCTACATCCATTTTGTTCACTTATTTATTTTTTTATTTACTTTTGTGTCAGTCAATTGCAGTTCTAATTAGAGGCATGCTGCCTTCTGCAGGAAGCAGTAGCCTCTGCAAGCTAAAACCAACGTTTTCTCACTGCAGCCCTCAGTTTGCATGTATTGTCAAAGCTGACATTGTGATCACATGATTGGGCACCACTTTAAATGGTTCTCAATCATTAGTTTGGACAGAAGCTTAGTTTGAAAGATAGCAGCAAAATATTGGCTGTCAAAAGCAAGATATTTGTTATTATATCTTCAGCACATTCTGTATGTGTGCATGTCATTCTGTATGGAAGCATGTGACTTTGCATTAAGGCTCGTACACACTATAAGAAAATTTGGCAAACATTTTTGTCCGAGGAACTTTTGTATGATTTTCGTATAGTGTATACACAACTTTCGACAGCTGATTCCCACTTTTCATACAAAAATTTCCGAATGCACAAACAAGAAATATTTCTTATACAGGAACAGAATGAACGATTTTCGTTTAATGTGTACCATTTTCGTACAATTTTTGTACAAGAAAAATCAGAAAAGAAAAACTATGCATGATCAGAGACAATAAACAACAACAAAAAAGCCTTTGTTGTATGAATTGTCATTCATCAGTTCCGTTTTCCTGGGAAAAAAATGAGGAAAATCGGACGATCGTTCGCCCGCTTTTCTTATAGTGTGTACCCCACATTAGACTTGTATCTGGACCTTAATATTACAATGTATTGCTTCAGTCCCAGATTTGTTGTGTTCAGTCATAAAACAGGGGGACCATGGATGCCCTTGTGGTATGCAGAAGTTTACACCCATGCAATGTCCAACCTATTGGTGGTAATAAGAACATTTCCGAGGGAATTCAGTGCCATTTATCCACCTCCTCAAGTAACTTAAAGTAAGGCAGAGCCAGGCAGAGAATTAGCATTTTCCAAAGAAAGTCTACAATTCTAACCTCTGTATTTATATATATATATCACTACAGGTTTCCTTTAAAAGATGACCAGTTTAATTTGTTCTAAAAGTTAAAATACACATGAATATAGTCAAATTAATTAAATGTATTTTATTTATATGATCAGTCTGTTTCTCCATATCTTGAAAATGAAACAAAAGCTAGTATTCTTGTATTATTAAACAATTAACAAAACTATTTGTATGCATATGTAATGACATTTTAACTGAATATTAATTTTGTCTTACATGGAGCATTGTCTATCCCATGAGCTCTCTGAGCTTCCTAAAGATAATGCAAGGACGAATGATGGCGTATGATCACCTGACCCAAGAGCTTCTAATTCATTCCATTAGTTTTTCTGTTGATGGTTTTTAACTGGTTATTGCATTGGTGACCTCCGCAGCATAGAGCAGTATGCATGGCACACAAAGAACAGTAAGATTTACACAGGGATAAAATATTTTGATGATATGCATACTGATAGTATGCACACATTCCATTTTTTTTGCCTACACATGGTCAAACTGTATTTTCCTGTGAAAATGTTGCTTTTCTTTGTAAGACAAATTAAAGTGCAAATGACAGAACTAGCGCAAGCAATGAGTCAATTACTAATGTTATCTAGCAAACAATGCTGATCTGCTAAAGTTACAAAATGCACCCAGTTTAACTTAATCTGTGATCTATGTAACCCACTGTCACTAGAAACCCCAGAGCTCCTCATAGGTTCACCACGAGTGTATGTTTGTATGTATGTGTTGTGTAAGTTCTCTATAACCCTTATATACAGTGTCACCAATCACATTCCAACTTCCGGTTCAGATTTGAATATAATTGGTGGTTGTGAGGAACTTGTTAGGACTGACATTTCTTTTTAAATATTTATATCAGAAATAAGGTTTTTAAATCACCAGATCACCAACAGATATTAGTTGGGTGAACTGGTGCAGTACAGCAATACTTGGATGAAAAATGACCAGGTAGGTTGTGTTCCCTATACCTTTTTCAAGGGTTTATTTTACATTTTGATTTTACTTTCTGTATGGGTTTCTAAACCTAATTTTAACGTGTATTCATATATAGAAGTTGGGTTTTGTAAAGTTTGCACATTTAAAGTGGAGCTCCAGCTCCCCATCCAAAAATTAAAAGTCAGCAGCTACAAGTACTATAGCTGCTGACTTTTGATATTAGGACACTTACCTGTCTAGGGACCCCACGATGTCGGCACCCCAGACGATTTTTTAATCAGCTCTCAGGTGCTGCCGCCACCATTCCTTGTGAGGGAAACTGGCAGTGAAGCCTTGCGGCTTCACAGGAAGTTCCCCACTGCGCATGCGAAAAGCACTCTGTGCTTTCTGAATGGCCTGGCAGTGGTGGAAGGAGGAGGGGGCTAAACTTCTGGGGGAACTCGCTGCGGCGAAGTCTCCCGGACGTGGTGACGGGTACCTGTCAAATTAGGTACCCGCATCACCCCCACCGAAAGAGGCCAAATGTGGCAGCGGAGGGGGGGAGGAAGCAATCAAGTGGAGCTTCTCCTTTTGAGTGGAGCTCCACTTTAAGCAAATGTTCATTTCATGCTTTTTTTCAGATCCGTTTTAACATATCTGTTGGAAGATTAAACATACCAACTCCAATGTATTTTCTGCCAGGTTATATATGTGCGGAAAACAAAAACTAATATTTTGTTTATTTTAACTTTAGATGTACCTCTGAAACTACCTCCCGAGCAAGCCTACCACTGGCTGAGATCCTCTGCCTTAACCCAAGACAATTACAATCCAGCTACCAGCTGGTTGAGCCAACTATTGCAAGGCAAATGGTTGCACTGGTTCACATAAAACTATTGTTTTTTTACACTGATATACTGTATACACTTGTCTAAGTAACTATTTGTCCAGTCTAAATGTTTCATAAAAGCTTGTGAACACCAGCCCCTTGCAAAAGACCAAGATTTCTTTGCCTACACTTCTGTTTGCCACAAGCTAAAAAGAGCTGTTCTAGGGCCACTTGTACAGTTTATTGAACACTGACATTTTGGGTCATAGTCAAAAACAATTTGATGTCAGTTGCTAAAAGTTTTCTTCACCCTTAGCTTGCATTCAGAACTACCGAAGTACTGTACATAAAAATCCACATTATGTTGAGTTTCTTGAATGATTTTAGTTGCATAGAAGATTTTCTCCTGATGTGATTGCTTAATTCAAAATGCACAAGTACCATTTCATTTCTGATACTACTAATAACCTAAGAAAATAGATGTTTGTATTTCAGTTTATCTTCCTCCTCCTTCTCTTCCATCCTCACTTCCAGCTTTGTTATCTCTTTTTTGACTTGACGGGTCATTGTTGGGTCAAGTTCCACGACTTTCTCAAAATCTTTTTTTGCTTCAACTTCATTCCATACTTCAGCGTTAGCCTTAGCTCGAAGAAAATAAGCCTTTGTCAAACCTAGAAAAGAAATTATCAACTTTATATTCGGTTCATATTTTGTTCTTACACACTGCACTGAGATATTTTCTCAAGGAACATGACACTTAAAGCGAACCTAACATCAGAGATGATCACAGAGATCATAAAACTCCATCTGATAATGCCTTTATCTACTTTTCTCCCCAGAAGTTTGGCACCATCTTTTTCAACAACTATCCAGGATCCTTGATCTAAATATTTCCACTAAATGACACAACCATTAAAGTCCTAGTGCCTCTGCAATAGCCTTTATGCCCTAAGTTATATGGCTTGTAAAGTTGTTTTACATTTATTTCATACAAAACACTCTAAAATGAAAAGTCTTAATATTGTCATGTTCATAGTAATTAATTACATAAGTCTGCAATTCTAAACAACCAACATTAATATGCAATTTTCTTCTTCCTTAATATAAGACTGCATAAAATATAGAATAATTAATATAATTACCGGTAGGTGGATTACAGAAAAACATTTACTTGACCCAGCACATTATACAAAAGAATATCACTTTAGTCTCTGCGGAGTAAAATCCTGTGTGTTAGTATGTAGGATTATTATACGAGATTTATATAGCGCCAACAGTTTACTCAGCGCTTTACAATGTATAAGGGGGACAACACAATTACAGTACAATACAAAAGGTACAGGAGGGCCCTGCTCGTAGAGCTTACATTCTAAAAGGGAGGGGGTGGTGGTACAAAAGGTAATAGCTGCAAAGAATTCATTGAACCCTCTGGGACAAAGCACTCACCCTCCAGCCAGACACTGAAAACAGCTTCAATTGCTGTCATCCCCAGGTGCTTATGTGCATGGTAAGCGTCAGAAATTCATTGAACCCTCCAGGTGCCTCAAGAAGCTTTCAGCCAGACTAAATATAACCAGACATTGGAAGTCTGATACACATCTGACGCTTACCCAAGTCACTGACTTGGTATCACTACATTACAGCTACGAGACTATCACAGCCACACTTTCTGGGCAAGCCACAAAACTACACAAAGCATGGCAACCGTGGACCGACTGGACTAGAGACTGCGCACCCCACGTACAAACGAACTGATCTACTGACCCTCCTTCTTGACCGAGCAATACCTATCACTAATTAAGAACTTTATGTTACCTATATAACTGGTAATTTTATGCTAAATGCAACTTTCGTGTCTTCCACAAAAAGGTCCCCTTCGCTCCTGTGCCACTAGAGTTCCCACATGGGGTGACACACCAGTGAAGTGGACCGTTCACAGTCTTTCAGTTTTTCCTTTCTTTTAGTACGGTACAAAAAGACACGATTAATACTTGTATTTATCAGATCCCTATTTGTGGATAGAAGTTCATACTTTTGATTGTTATACAGACGTCGTTGCACGACGTACAATGCTTATTTGTACAGTGTATTTCATTTGAAATCTAATAAAAATATGGAATTAAAAAAAGAAGCTTTGCTCTTTCTGCTTCAAACAAAGCTGGATGCAGCCAGATCTGGATGGGTTGTCAGATTGACTCTAAAAAGTCATCTAAATGAGCTTCTTGTATCTTGAACCCTGGACGGAGTTTTCCACAAGATACTGCCTGCACCAATACCATTTGGTCATGTGAATGAGCCTTAACTGTAGTGTGTCAGAGAAGTTCCCATAATGGACGCAGTGCTGGGCGCTCTGGTGCGTGCTGGTGTGTGCTGGTGGGCGCTGGCACATGTGTTCCTGTGCACACTGTTGTGTGTGCCAGGGTGCGGATGCGTGCATGTGCGCACGCGGGTGTGAGCACGCCTGTGCACATCGGTGCACGCGTGGCACTTGGCGCCAATCGGCCTATTTAAACTGTCAGTGCTGTCTGATCTGCAGCTTCCTGTGCCCTTGCTCCTGTTACTCTGTTTGAATGCTTGATCTCCTGACTACCCGGCTTGCCCCTTGGATTATCCTTTGTCTTCTGCCTGCACCTGACCTCGGCCTACCTTGACTCTGAACCTGCCCGCTCCTCTGTACTTCGTTGCCCGCCTGTTGCCAACCCTGCCTGTGACCCGACCTTCCTTCTCCACTCCTGCTCTGCATCTGCTGCCTGTGTACTGGTCTGCCTGCCTGCTGTCAAGTAATCACCAAACCTCCAGCACCTGGATCCACCCGCCAGGCTCTCTTACCACTCTGCACTCCCGTGCCTCCAGTCTATACTACCAGGGGCCGCGAGTGAGACACGTAAGGGAGACCTTCCTCTGCTCTATCGGGCTCATCGGTCAGGTACGTGGAAGTCTGACATAGTGTGTGGGGACTTCAAGATTCTTTATCCTTCCATATGTAGAGAATTTAGTGCTGTCCATACCACACTAATTTTTTTTCCCACATTGGTCACTGCTTAAACAGTTGTGGACAATGGATGTACTGCACATGACCAAATAAACATTATGAAAGTACTCAGGGCATGTGTAGTATGTCCTGTTTCTCTGTCCCTCTCCTCCCTCACACTTTCTGGCAATTCTACCTTTCTGGAGTTTCTCTATAAATACAGCACAGATAATAGTTGCTGCTGTCAAAAACTGGACCACCTGGCACAGTATTTATGAACTCTCTTCAGACAAATGGTAGAGATATGCAAAGTAACATTGTTACTTTTGTATGTACTCAGTTTCACTCATCTGCAGATCAAAGGGATGAACTTCGATCTGAATATGATGTCAGTTAAAGCAACCTGACAAGAAAATAAAATTATTTAAAAATAGAAAAGTGTTCCTATTAAACTGCTTATTAACCCTTAAAGTGTATGTTACTCCAATATTTCATATTTCTGATATGTGTTTGTGTTACTTGTATTTACAGGTATCCAAATCCATTTGCATTGTTTCCCTTGTGTTGTGGTCAGGAGTACAGTCTGCCTCTACTCCAGTATTCAGACTTCTGATGACATGCCCCCTGCACAACTCTTTACTTTGTAGGTCAGTGTACTGCTGTTTCTGTGCCTCCTGCTGATATGTTTCACCCACCCCCATCAAACACTTTACTGTGTATTTCTGTCTCTTCATTTTACAAAGGACTGTACCTGTGCTCATTTCAAGCTGCTAGCCGCTGCTGCCATGCCCCCCATTGTCACACGCAGTCTCCACCCCCAATTCTTTATGCCCTTTATAGGTGAAGGTTCACATACAGTGCCTTGAAAAAGTATTCATAACCCTTGAAATTTCCCACATTTTGTCATGTTACAACCAAAAACACAAATGTATTTTATTGGGATTTTATGTGGTAGACCAACACAAAGTGGCACATAATTGTGAAGTGGAAGGAAAAATGATAAATGGTTTTAATTTTTTTTACAAATAAATATCTAAAAAGTGTGGCGTGCATTTGTATTCAGCCCCCCTGAGCCAATACTTTGTAGAACCGCCTTTTGCTGCAATTACAACTGCAAGTCATTTTGGATATGTCTCTATCAGCTTTGCACATCTAGAGAGTGACATTTTTGCCCATTCTTCTTTGCAAAAAAGCTCAGGCTCTGTCAGATTGGATGGAGAGTGTCTGAACAGCAATTTTCAAGTCTTGCCACAGTTTCTCAATTAAATTTAGGTCAGGACTTTGACTGGGCCATTCTAATACATGAGTATGCTTTGATCTAAACCATTCCATTGTAGCTCTGGCTGTATGTTTAGGGTCGTTGTTCTGCTGGAAGGTGAACCTTCACCCCAGTCTCAAGTCTTTTGCAGGCTCTAACAGGTTTTCTTCTAAGATTGCCCTGTATTTGGCTCCATCCATCTTCCCATCAACTCTGACAAGCTTCCCTGTTCCTGCTGAAGAAAAGCATCCCCACAACATCATGATGCCACCACCATGTTTCATGGTGGGGATGGTGTGTTCAGGGTGATGTGCAGTGTTTTCTGCCACACATAGCTTTTGCTTTTAGGCCAAAAAGTTCAATTTTGGTCTCATCTGACCAGAGCACCTTCTTCCACATGTTTGCTGTGTCCCCCACATGACTTCTCGCAAACTGCAAACGGGACTTCTTATGGCTTTTTTTCAACAACGGCTTTCTTCTTGCCACTCTTCCATAAAGGCCAGATTTGTGGAGTGCCCAACTATTCTCCCACCTGTGCTGTGGATCTCTGCAGCTCCTCCAAAGTTATCATGGGCCTTCTGGCTGCTTCTCTGATTAATGCTCTCCATGCCCAACCTGTAAGTTTAGGTGGACAGCCATGTCTTGGTAGGTTTGCAGTAGTGCCATCCATTTTCGAATGATGGATTGAACAGTGCTCCATGAGATGTTCAAAGCTTGTGATATTTTTTTATAACCTAACCCTGCTTTAAACTTCTCCACACCTTTATCCCTGACCTGTCTGGTGTGTTCCTTGGCCTTCATGATGCTGTTTGTTCACTAAGGTTCTCTAACAAACCTCTGAAAGCTTCACAGAAAAGCTGTGTTTATACTGAGATTAAATTACACACAAGTGGACTCTATTTACTAATTAGGTGACGTCTAAAGGCACTTCACAATTATGTTCCACTTTGTGTTGGTCTATCAAATAAAATCCCAATAAAATACATTTACGTTTTTGGTTGTAACATGAGTGTTACAAGTGTGGAAAATTTCAAGGGGTATGAATACTTTTTCAAGGCACTGAATAACATCTTAACCATATGCCGACCAGCTGCCGCAGTTGTATTGCGGCAGAATAGCACAGCTGGGAGAAACAACGTTATGTAACGTTGCTTCGCCCTGTGTCCACTAGGGGGCGCGTGCACGCGCACCCCTGCCCGCCCCCGAGCCGATGCGAGTGCCCGTCGGTCTCGATCACCGCCAGGCTCCCGCGATCGCTCGGGGCACACGGAGAACTGGGATCTGTGTGTGTAAACACACAGTTTCTGGTTCTCTGAGGGGAGAACTGACAGATCGTCTGTTCATACAGAGTATGAACAGACGATCTGTTAGTTTCCCTGCACAGTCCACATCCCCCTTTAGTTAGAACACACAATAGGACACACATTAACCCCTTCACTGCCCCCTAGTGTTAACCCCTTCACTGCCAGTGACATTTTTACAGTAATCAATGCATTTTTAATCGCACTGATCGCTGTATTAATGTCAATGGTCCCAAAAATGTGTCAAAAATGTCCGATCTGTCCGCCATAATGTCGCAGTCACGATAAAAATCGCTGATTGCCGCCATTACTAATAAAAAAAAAATATTAATAAAAACACCATAAAACTATCCCCTATTTTGTAGACACTATAACTTTGGCGCAAACAAATCTGGGTTTGCTGGGTTGCATTTTGGGGACTTTTCCTTTTAGTTTTTATCTTGCCTTTTGCTGTCACTTTTTAAATAGCTTTTCTTTTTTTTTTTTTTTTTGTTTCATCAGTCTATCAATTAAGGGTGTGGTTAATTGCTCCCAGGTGACTATTTAACTTGTTGTAGGACTCAGTTGAGCGTGCTCAGTTTGAAGCTGTGGAGCTTGGTGTAAGTGGAGCTTTTTTAAGTGGGAGTTATAAACAAGAGTTTAAAACAGGAGATTATAACAGGGGTCATAGTACCTGTGTAGTGTGAGTATCTGAGTGTTGTCTGAGTAGTGTGTGTGGATCGTTAGTACTTGTGTATTGTGTACCTGTGTATTGTCTTGAGTATTAGTGCCAGGAAGCTAGTTGTTAGGTAATTTGGACAGGGTTAAATCCCCAAATCCTCACTAAATTTAATAGGTACGATGCCCGGCGGGTGTGGAGAGGCGACTCTTTGTACATCTTGCCGCATGTATGCGTTCCTTGATCATCTGATCGAGGGCGAATACAGCTGTGCAAAATGTAAGCACATTGTTTCCCTGGAAGCCCAGGTTCTGAATCTGGGGAAGCAACTGTCAGCACTGAGAAGTCCCTCCATACTAAAGGTGAGCCAGGAACGTACACGGCAGGTGCCGGCAGGGGCCAGCACAGAGGCGGGTGGAGACAAAGAGGTGCAGGCACTAGCAAAGAGTAGATGGGTGACAGTCAGGAGGGGTAGAGGGGGAAGTGCCAGGGAGGCCGATCCAGGACTGGAGCATCCCAATAAGTACGCTCCATTGAGTGACATTGGTGTAACCAGTCAGGGACCAGCACTGCTGGAGTTGAGGGACTCTCCTAGCTGCCAGGGGAAGAACTCCTCCAGTGAGAGTGGGGGGGCAGCAAAGGGAAAGGAAAGACAGATTCTGGTGGTAGGGGACTCAATTCTTAGAAGGACAGAGAGGGCAATCTGTAACCAAGACCTGAAGCGCCGAACAGTATGTTGTCTACCGGGCGCTCGGGTTCGGCACATCACGGATCTTGTGGACAGATTACTGGGAGGGGCTGGGGAAGACCCGGCTGTCATGGTGCACGTTGGCACCAATGACAAAGTCAGAGGCAGATGGAGTGTCCTAAAGAACGATTTTAGGGACTTAGGAGCTAAATTGAGGAAAAGGACCTCCAAGGTAGTGTTCTCAGGAATACTACCGGTACATCGAGCCACACCAGAGAGGCAGAGGGAGATTAGGGAAGTAAACAAGTGGCTGAAGAGCTGGTGTAGTAAGGAGGGGTTTGGGTTCCTGGAGGACTGGGCCGACTTCTCAGTCGGTAACCGGTACTATAGAAGGGACGGACTGCACCTAAATGAGGAGGGTGCAGATCTGCTGGGAATGAAGATGGCCAAAAAGTTAGAGGGGTTTTTAAACTAGGCGATGGGGGGGAGGGTCCAGAGACAGTGATAGCCAGCGCGGAAGATATTCCAGAGGGTAGTATTGGGGGCATTAGTGGTAGGTTAACCAAAGCACAAAAACACAAGGTGAGTATAGTAGCAAGTCCAAGTTGCAATCTTGAAACACCCAATACGAGGACAATATGCGACCGGTCTAAACTATGTGGCATGTTCACCAATGCCAGGAGCCTGGCGGACAAGATGGGTGAACTAGAGATACTGTTGTACAAGGAGGATTTGGATTTTGTGGGAATTTCAGAGACCTGGTTCAACAGCTCTCATGATTGGCTGGCAAACATTCAAGGGTATACCCTATACCGCAAGGATAGAGAGGGTAAAAAAGGGGGAGGGGTATGCCTATATATCAAGAATAATGTACAAGTGAATGTGAGAGATGACATCACTGAGGGGGCTAGGGAGGAGGTGGAATCTTTATGGGTAGAGCTCCAAAGGGATGAAGCTAAGGGGAAAATAATACTGGGAGTATGCTATAGGCCCCCTAACCTGAGGGAGGAAGTGGAGACGGATCTCCTATCACAAATTGGATTAGCAGCAAGGATGGGAAGTGTTATCATAATGGGGGATTTTAATTATCCAGACATAGACTGGGCGGAGGGAACCGCGCATTCATTTAAGGCTCGCCAGTTCCTTAATGTCTTGCAGGACAATTTTATGGGTCAGATGGTAGACGCACCAACTAGAAATAAAACATTACTAGATCTACTGATTACCAACAATACAGACCTGATAACAGATGTGGAAATACGGGGCAATTTAGGTAACAGCGATCACAGGTCAATTAGTTTCAGTATAAATCACACAAATAGGAGACATGAAGGGAACACAAAGACACTGAATTTCAAAAGAGCCAACTTCCCTAAACTACAAACCTTGCTAAAAGGCATAAATTGGGATAAAATATTAGGAACAAAGAATACAGAGGAGAGATGGGTTTGCTTTAAGAGCATATTAAATAAGGGCATTAGCCAATGTATCCCATTGGGTAATAAATTTAAAAGAGCGAACAAACATCCTGGATGGCTTAACTCCAATGTAAAAATGCATATAAAAGCAAAGGAGAAGGCCTTCAAAAAATACAAGGTTGAGGGATCATCCACAGCATTCAGAATTTATAAAGAATGCAATAAGAAATGTAAGGGTTCAATTAGGATGGCTAAGATAGAACATGAAAGACACATAGCGGAGGAGAGCAAAAAAAATCCCAAGAAATTCTTTAAGTATGTATACAGTAAAAAAGGGAGGACAGACCATATTGGCCCCATAAAGAATGAGGAAGGACATCTGGTTACAAAGGATGGGGAGATGGCAGAGGTATTGAATTTATTCTTCTCCTCAGTATTAACGAGTGAATCGGGGGGCTTCAGTAACCAAAACTGCAGTGTTTATCCTCATGACACAACACAGGAAGCACCTACATGGTTAACAGAGGACGGAATTAAAATTAGACTTGAGAAACTTAACATTAATAAATCACCGGGACCAGATGGCTTGCATCCGAGGGTACTTAGGGAACTCAGTCAGGTGATTGCCAGACCGTTGTTCCTAATTTTTACAGACAGTCTATTGACTGGAATGGTGCCAGCTGATTGGAGAAAAGCCAATGTAGCACCAATATTTAAAAAGGGCCCAAAAAACATCCCTGGGAATTACAGACCAGTTAGCCTAACATCAATAGTATGTAAACTCTTGGAGGGGATGATAAGGGACTATATACAAGATTTTAGTAATAAGAATGATATCATTAGCAGTAATCAGCATGGATTCATGAAGAATCGTTCTTGCCAAACCAATCTATTAACCTTCTATGAGGAGGTGAGTTGCCATCTAGATAAAGGAAGGCCCGTAGACGTGGTGTATCTGGATTTTGCAAAAGCATTTGACACAGTTCCCCATAAACGTTTACTGTACAAAATAAGGTGCGTTGGCATGGACCATAGGGTGAGTACATGGATTGAAAACTGGCTACAAGGGCGTGTTCAGAGGGTGGTGATAAATGGGGAGTACTCAGAATGGTCAGGGGTGGGTAGTGGGGTCCCCCAGGGTTCTGTGCTGGGACCAATCCTATTTAATTTGTTCATAAATGACCTGGAGGATGGGATAAACAGTTCCATCTCTGTATTTGCAGACGATACTAAGCTAAGCAGGGCAATAACTTCTCCGCAGGATGTGGAAATCTTGCAAAAAGACCTGAACAAATTAATGGGGTGGGCGACTACATGGCAAATGAGGTTCAATGCAGAAAAATGTAAAATAATGCATTTGGGTGTCAAAAATATGAATGCAATCTATACACTGGGGGGAGAACCTCTGGGGGAATCTAGGATGGAAAAGGACTTGGGGGTCCTAGTGGATGATAGGCTCAGCAACGGCATGCAATGCCAAGCTGCTGCTAATAAAGCAAACAGAATATTGGCATGCATTAAAAGGGGGATCAACTGCAGAGATAAAACGATAATTCTCCCGCTCTACAAGACTCTGGTCCGCCCGCACCTGGAGTATGCTGTCCAGTTCTGGGCACCAGTCCTCAGGAGGGACGTACTGGAAATGGAATGAGTACAAAGAAGGGCAACAAAGCTAATAAAGGGTCTGGAGGATCTTAGTTATGAGGAAAGGTTGCGAGCACTGAACTTATTCTCTCTGGAGAAGAGACGCTTGAGAGGGGATATGATTTCAATTTACAAATACTGTACTGGTGACCCCACAATAGGGATAAAACTTTTTCGCAGAAGAGAGTTTAATAAGACTCGTGGCCACTCATTGCAATTAGAGGAAAAGAGGTTTAACCTTAAACTACGTAGAGGGTTCTTTACTGTAAGAGCGGCAAGGATGTGGAATTCCCTTCCACAGGCGGTGGTCTCAGCGGGGAGCATTGATAGCTTCAAGAAACTATTAGATAATCACCTGAATGACCGCAATATACAGGGATATGTAATGTAATACTGACACATAATCACACACATAGGTTGGACTTGATGGACTTGTGTCTTTTTTCAACCTCACCTACTATGTAACTATATGTAACTATGTAAATCAATATACGCTTATTGCGATTTTTTTTTTTTACCAAAAATATGTTGAATACATATCGGCCTAAACTGAGGAAAAAAAATGTTCTTTTTATATATTTTTTGGGGATATTTATTATAGCAAAAAGTAAAAAAATAGTGCATTTTTTTTAAAATTGTCACTCTTTTTTTTTAATACCACCAAAAGAAAGCTCTATTTGTGGGGAAAAAGGGACGTTGATTTTGTTTGGGAGCCACGTCGTATAACCGTGCAATTGTCAGTTAAAGCAACGCAGTGCAGAATCGCAAAAAGTGCTCTGGTCTTTGGCCAGCCAAATGGTCCGGGGCTGAAGCGGTTAAAATGTTATAATATAATTAAAAAAAAATAATTTTATTAAAGTTTTTTAACAAAATGTTATAGCTTTGTATTACTGATAGTTTCTGGGCGTTTTAGGCCATAAATGTTGGCCCTCACCTGTGTACATGTTGTTTTATTTACAGATATCTCTTTCGGTAATGTTAGCATAAATTTGTGGCTGACATTTTTTAGTGCTGATCAGGCTTGATTGTCTGTGTCCCCTGTGACTTGGTTATCCAGTCTTGTAGCCACTGTTTCCGGCGTCTTTCATCTCCATGGTAACAAGTCGGCTATAAGATATAACGGGTGCCATAACACATACGGAGGGAGGAGCTACATTTGGATGACCTCACCCGCTGCCATCCCAATAGATGGAAGCAATATGAAGCTCTGTGTTGTGTCCATGAGCCTGTATACAAAATTTTACATATGAGTGCGTTTTCTACATTTTAATAAAGCCTTGAAAAATTTTTTAGCAGAGAGCACTTAGAATTTTTTTTTATCCACATGTGCATGGTGACTGATCGGACTTTGCTGTCTACATCGTGGGTCTTGACTTTACCCCAAACAAAGGGGGACATGCGTTTATGACTTCCTAGTAGTTCAGGGGTCCATCCATCAAGGTGAGCAAGCAGGATACTCGTCGGTGGAGGGATTGTCACTCATACTTTGCCCTCGAATCACCACACGTAGATCTTTTGCTGCCCTCTGGGCTTTGTGGTTCTTTCTGAGAAGCTTTTGGACTTTTTATCATTATTTGGATTTTGGTTTTTTTGCGCTGCACTTTTATCTTTATATTATTTATCTCCAAGGTGATGTGAATATCCTCTAAGTGTTCAGCTGGCAATCAATTGTTTGTATTTTATTTATTTTGTCTGCACTGATTGTATTTGTTGCAAAAATCACCTAGTTATTGCTTAATCAATAGGGCCCATAGCAGAAATGTAAAAATTGTTCTGATCCATAGGGGGTATACAGGTGTAAGAGCTGAGGTGGTTAAACCAAATCAGTTTTTTTGTTTTATTTCTCAGCCGAAAGTCTACTGAACATATCTTTGGATCTTACCTCTAGTTTTAAGATCATTTACAGGAAGTAGAAATATTTAGAATAAAAACTAAGATACATGTCAGTATCAGAATCACCAGCACAAATGGAGAGGGTGACAGGCAGCAATGAAAAAATGACAAGGGTTGTAATTCTTCCCTATTTCATCCAAAACTAAAAAAAATGACTATACATTTGTTTTAAATAGCAGGAAAATTGGAAACATATCTTTAAAACAAAAAAAATTCTACTGAAAATAAAAAGAGCATAAACCATTACTATGGAGAATGGACCAGGCGGTATGACCAGGGCCATCTTTATTATTGATTGGACCCTGGGCAAACATTTTCTTGCCCCCCCCCCCCGCAATTTCGCTCTCCACCCCAACATCCCAAATATTGGTCCAGGCTCACTAATTGGTTGCTAGAGGTTACTGTACATCCTTACTGCTCACTGATTTGGTTGCTAGAGGCTACTGCACATTAATACTGCTCACCCGTTGGTTGTTAGAGGTTTCTTAACATTATTACTGCTCACTGATTGGTTGCTATAGGTTACTGCTTATCATTACTGCTCACTGATTGGTTGCTAGAGGTTAAAGCACATTGTTACCATTCACTGATTGGTTGCTAGAGGTTAATGCACTTCATTACTGCTAACTGATTGATTGGTTGCTATAGGCTACTGTACATCATTATTGCTCACTGTTTGGTTACTAGAGGTTAATGCACATTATTACCGCTCACTGATTGGTTGCTGAAAGTTACAGCCTTTTATCCATTTTTATCCTTTTATCAGTCATTTACAACACATGCCAGCAGAGAAACAATAAGTGCCATACTTACGCAACAAAAACATGTCATCAGACACAAAATGGGTATATATTTATTTATTATAAATTACAGAAATCACAGTTGTTCCCACACCCGCAACCACCCACAGCCAGAACACGCAACCCGTAGCGACTGTCCGGGTGCAGGAACCACAGAAACATCACTAGATGCAAAAGCACCATGCAATTTCCCTGTGGCTGTATTTTAAAAAGATGTAGGCAGCTTCTGTCTGTGCAAACAGAAGCCTTTATAACTTCTACCATAAATGCACAGCTCAGAAACCATATCACATATTTTATTTTGCTTCCAGGGTAAAACCTTTTGACAGTCTCGTGCTCATTATACTTAAGTGGACTACTTACAATTAGAAAGTGTTCAATTTGAAGAAAATTTTCCAACATGACTTTAATTTTTTTTGATCATGAAGTGAAAATCGATCATTAAAAAAAGCACATTACATAGTTACATAGTAGGCGAGGTTGAAAAAAGACACAAGTCCATCAAGTCCAACCTATGTGTGATTATGTGTCAGTATTACATTATATATCCCTGTATGTTGCGTTCATTTAGGTGCTTATCTAATAGTTTCTTGAAACTATCGATGCTCCCCGCTGAGACCACCGCCTGTGGAAGGGAATTCCACATCCTTGCCACTCTTACAGTAAAGAACCCTCTACGTAGTTTAAGGTTAAACCTCTTTTCTTCTAATTTAAATGAGTGGCCACGAGTCTTGTTAAACTCTCTTCTGTGAAAAAGTTTTATTTCAATTGTAGGGTCACCAGTACGGTATTTGTATATTGAAATCATATCCCCTCTCAAGCGTCTCTTCTCCAGAGAGAATAAGTTCAGTGCTCGCAACTTTCCTCATAACTAGGGATGAGCCGAACACCCCCCTGTTCGGTTCGCACCAGAACATGCGAACAGGAAAAAAATTCGTTCGAACACGCGAACACCGTTAAAGTCTATGGGACACGAACATGAATAATCAAAAGTGCTAATTTTAAAGGCTAATATGCAAGTTATTGTCAATAAAAGTGTTTGGGGACCTGGGTCCTGCCCCAGGGGACATGGATCAATGCAAAAAAAAGTTTTAAAAATGGCCGTTTTTTCAGGAGCAGTGATTTTAATAATGCTTAAAGTCAAACAATAAAAGTGTAATATCCCTTTAAATTTCATACCTGGGGGGTGTCTATAGTATGCCTGTAAAGGGGCGCATGTTTCCCGTGTTTAGAACAGTCTGACAGCAAAATGACATTTTGAAGGAAAAAACTCATTTAAAACTACCGCGGCTATTGCATTGCCGACAATACACATAGAAGTTCATTGATAAAAACGGCATGGGAATTCCCCACAGGGCAACCCGAACCAAAATTAAAAAAAAAAAATGATGTGGGAGTCCCCCTAAATTCCATACAAGGCCCTTCAGGTCTGGTATGGATATTAAGGGGAACCCCAGCCAAAATTTTAAAAAAAAATTGACGTGGGGTTCCCCCTAAATTCCATACCAGACCTGAAGGGTCTGGTATGGATTTTAAGGGGAACCCCGCGCCCAAAAAAAAAAAAAAAACGGCGTGAGGTCCCCCTAAAAATCCATACCAGACCCTTATCCGAGCACGCAACCTGGCAGGCCGCAGGAAAAGAGGGGGGGACGAGAGTGCGCCCCCCCCCCCCTCCTGAACCATACCAGGCCACATGCCCTCAACATTGGGAGGGTGCTTTGGGGTAGCCCCCCAAAGCACCTTGTCCCCATGTTGATGAAGACAAGGGCCTCATCCCCACAACCGTGGCTGGTGGTTGTGGGGGTCTGCGGGCGGGGGGCTTATCGGAATCTGGAAGCCCCCTTTAACAAGGGGACCCCCAGATCCCGGCCCCCCCCCTGTGTGAAATGGTAAGGGGGTACTTACCCCTACCATTTCACTAAAAAACTGTCAAAAATGTTAAAAATGACAAGAGACAGTTTTTGACAATTCCTTTATTTAAATGCTTCTTCTTTCTTCCTTCATCTTCTTCTTCTTCTGGTTCTTCTGGCTCTTCTGGTTCTTCCTCCGGCGTTCTCGTCCAGCATCTCCTCCGCGGCGTCTTCTATCTTCTTCTCCTCGGGCCGCTCCGCACCCATGGCATGAGGGGGGAGGCTCCCGCTCTTCTCTTCATCTTCTTCTTCATCTTCATCTTCTTCTTCATCTTCTTCTTCTTCTTCTTCTTCTTCTTCTCTTCTTCATCTCTTCTTCCTTCTTCATTTCTTCTGCGGGCCGCTCCGCATCCATGCATGGAGGGAGGCTCCCGCTGTGTGACGGCGTCTCTTCGTCTGACGGTTCTTAAATAACGGGGGGCGGGGCCACCCGGTGACCCCGCCCCCCTCTGACGCACGGGACATGACGGGACTTCCCTGTGGCATTCCCCGTGACGTCACAGGGAAGTCCCGTCAATTCACCGTGCGTCAGAGGGGGGCGGGGTCACCGGATGGCCCCGCCCCCCGTTATTTAAGAACCGTCAGACGAAGAGACGCCGTCACACAGCGGGAGCCTCCCTCCATGCATGGATGCGGAGCGGCCCGAAGAAGACATGAAGAAGAGAAGAAGGAAGAAGAAGATGAAGAAGAAGATGAAGAAGAAGATGAAGAAGAGAAGAAGATGAAGAGAAGAGCGGGAGCCTCCCCTCATGCCATGGGTGCGGAGCGGCCCGAGGAGAAGAAGATAGAAGACGCCGCGGAGGAGATGCTGGACGAGAACGCCGGAGGAAGAACCAGAAGAGCCAGAAGAACCAGAAGAAGAAGAAGATGAAGGAAGAAAGAAGAAGCATTTAAATAAAGGAATTGTCAAAAACTGTCTCTTGTCATTTTTAACATTTTTGACAGTTTTTTAGTGAAATGGTAGGGGTAAGTACCCCCTTACCATTTCACACAGGGGGGGGGCCGGGATCTGGGGGTCCCCTTGTTAAAGGGGGCTTCCAGATTCCGATAAGCCCCCCACCCGCAGACCCCCACAACCACCGGCCACGGTTGTGGGGATGAGGCCCTTGTCTTCATCAACATGGGGACAAGGTGTTTTGGGGGGCTACCCCAAAGCACCCTCCCAATGTTGAGGGCATGTGGCCTGGTACGGTTCAGGAGGGGGGGGGCCGCACTCTCGTCCCCCCCTCTTTTCCTGCGGCCTGCCAGGTTGCGTGCTCGGATAAGGGTCTGGTATGGATTTTTAGGGGGACCCCACGCCGTTTTTTTTGTTTTTTTTTTGGCGCGGGGTTCCCCTTAAAATCCATACCAGACCTGAAGGGTCTGGTATGGAATTTAGGGGGAACCCCACGTCAATTTTTTTTTAAAATTTTGGCTGGGGTTCCCCTTAATATCCATACCAGACCTGAAGGGCCTTGTATGGAATTTAGGGGGACCCCCACATCATTTTTTTTTTTTTTATTTTGGTTCGGGGTTGCCCTGTGGGGAATTCCCATGCCGTTTTTATCAATGAACTTCTATGTGTATTGTTGGCAATGCAATAGCCGCGGGTAGTTTTAAATGAGTTTTTTCCTTCCAAATGTCATTTTGCTGTCAGACTGTTCTAAACACAGGAAACATGCGCCCCTTTACAGGCATACTATAGACACCCCCCAGGTACGAAATTTAAAGGGATATTACACTTTTATTGTTTGACTTTAAGCATTAATAAAATCACTGCTCCTGAAAAAACGTCCGTTTTTAAAACTTTTTTTTGCATTGATCCATGTCCCCTGGGGTAGGACCCGGGTCCCCAAACACTTTTTATGACAATAACTTGCATATAAGCCTTTAAAATTAGCACTTTTGATTTCTCCCATAGACTTTTAAAGGGTGTTCCGCGGCATTCGAATTTGCCGCGAACACCCCAAATTGTTCGCTGTTCGGCGAACTTGCGAACAGCCAATGTTCGAGTAGAACATGAGTTCGACTCGAACTCGAAGCTCATCCCTACTCATAACTAAGATCCTCCAGACCCTTTATTAGCTTTGTTGCCCTTCTTTGTACTCGCTCCATTTCCAGTACATCCTTCCTGAGGACTGGTGCCCAGAACTGGACAGCATACTCTAGGTGCGGCCGGACCAGAGTCTTGTAGAGTGGGAGAATTATCGTTTTATCTCTGGAGTTGATCCCCTTTTTAATGCATGCCAATATTCTGTTTGCTTTGTTAGCAGCAGATTGGCATTGCATGCCATTGCTGAGCCTATCATCTACTAGGAACCCCAGGTCCCTTTCCATCCTAGATTCCCCCAGAGGTACTCCCCCTAGTGTATAGATCGCATTCATATTTTTGCCACCCAAATGCATTATTTTACATTTTTCTACACTGAACCTCATCTGCCATGTAGTTGCCCACCCCATTAATTTGTTCAGATCTTTTTGCAAGGTTTCCACATCCTGCAAAGAAGTTATTGCCCTGCTTAGCTTAGTATTGTCTGCAAATACAGAGATTGAACTGTTTATCCCATCCTCCAGGTCGTTTATGAACAAATTAAATAGGATTGGTCCCAGCACAGAACCCTGGGGAACCCCACTACCCACCCCTGACCTATCCGAGTACTCCCCATTTTTTACCACCCTCTGAACTCGCCCTTGTAGCCAGTTTTCAATCCATGTACTCACTCTATGGTTCATGCCAACTGACCTTATTTTGTACAGTAAACAATTATAGGTAACTATGTCAAATGCTTTTGCAAAATCCAGATACACCACGTCTACGGGCCTTCCTTTATCTAGATGGCAACTCACCTCCTCATAGAAGGTTAGTAGATTGGTTTGGCAAGAACGATTCTTCATGAATCCATGCTGATTACTGCTAATGATACGGTTCTCATTACTAAAATCTTGTATATAGTCCCTAATCAGTAGATCCAGTAATGTTTTATTTCTAGTTGGTGTGTCTACCATCTGACCCATAAAATTGTCCTGCAAGACATAAAGGAACTGGCGAGCCTTAAATGAATGCGCAGTTCCCCCGCCCAGTCTATGTCTGGATAATTAAAATCCCCCATTATGATAACACTTCCAATCCTTGCTGCTAATCCAAATTGTGATAGGAGATCTCTCTCCACTAGGGATGAGCTTCGTGTTCGAGTCGAACCCATGTTCGACTCGAACATCGGCTGTTCGGTCGTTCGCCGAATTGCGAACGATATGGGCCGTTCGCGCCAAATTCGTGTGGCGCGTCACGGCCCATAATTCACTGCGGCATCGCAGTGCATTGCTTGCTGATGATTGGCCAAGCATGCACTATGACCCGCATGCTTGGCCAATCACAGCGCCGCCTGAACAGAGAGCTTTGGCCAATTATGGCTCAGGGGATTTAGTACATGCCCCACACTATATAAGGCCGCCTGCACGGCGGCCCTGTGCAGTGTGTTCCGGTGTGCTTAGAGAGAGAGAGAGACAGTGTCATTTCATTTGAGTTAGCTAGATTAGGCAGGACAGTCAGTCAGTTAGCTGCACTTAAAGTGTATTGTGTATATATATGCATCCCAGGTGTTGCATATATATATATACACTGTATTCAGTTTACTAGATCCGTTCCTGTTATCTTCTAGACTATTTACATTTAGTGCAGTGCGTCCTGCTCACAGTGTTCAGCTAGATCCATTCCTGTTATCTTCCTACTGACAGGCAGGCTTGTCTTGTTACAGTATTTACAGCTACCTAAAGAAAATTACTGGTGTTCTTTTGATCCTATTAGTACCACGGTCAGGCAGCTAGACTATTTACATTTAGTACAGTGCGTCCTGCTCACAGTGTTCAACTAGATCCGTTCCTGTTATCTTCCTACTGACAGGCAGGCTTGTCTTGTTACAGTATATAAAGCTACCTGAAGAAAATTACTGGTGTTCTTTTGATCCTATTAGTACCACGGTCAGGCAGCTAGACTATTTACATTTAGTGCAGTGCGTCCTGCTCACAGTGTTCAGCTAGATCCGTTCCTGTTATCTTCCTACTGACAGGCAGGCTTGTCTTGTTACAGTATATAAAGCTACCTAAAGAAAATTACTGGTGTTCTTTTGATCCTATTAGTACCACGGTCAGGCAGCTAGACTATTTACATTTAGTGCAGTGCGTCCTGCTCACAGTGTTCAGCTAGATCCGTCCCTGTTATCTTCCTACTGACAGGCAGGCTTGTCTTGTTACAGTATATAAAGCTACCTGAAGAAAATTACTGGTGTTCTTTTGATCCTATTAGTACCACGGTCAGGCAGCTAGACTATTTACATTTAGTGCAGTGCGTCCTGCTCACAGTGTTCAGCTAGATCCGTTCCTGTTATCTTCCTACTGACAGGCAGGCTTGTCTTGTTACAGTATATAAAGCTACCTGAAGAAAATTACTGGTGTTCTTTTGATCCTATTAGTACCACGATCAGGCAGCTAGACTATTTACAGTTAGTGCAGTGCGTCCTGCTCACAGTGTTCAGCTAAACCTACAAGTTAGTGGGGTGCGTCCACCTCACAGTGTTCAGCTAAAGCTACCTGTAGAAGGTTGGTGGTGTTCTCATACTACAGGCAGGCAGTTGATTTTGCTAGCTGCAGTATCAGTACATATATATATATATATATATATATATATATCCCAGCTTAGTGCAGCTACAGGCCATTAGTATGTCTGGAAGGCCAAGAAGGAGAGGCAGACAGTCACAAGCCAATAAGAGAGGCCAAGCAGGCTCTGTGTCTAGTGCTGGTCGTGGAGACGGTGCATCGTCATCAGCACGTGGCCATGGGACACGCTTGGCCTTTTTTTCGGCAGCTGGCCGTGTTGAGCCGCAACATGCGGAAGACTTGGTCGAGTGGATAACCAAGCCGTCCTCATCCTCCTCATCCTCTCTCACCCATGCCCAGGGTGCTTTGTCTGGCAAAGCAGCGGCCTCTTCCCTCGGCTCAATGTCATCAGTGACTCCTTCCCTAGCTCCACCATGTCCTCCTGAGGAGTCCCTCGAACTGTTTGACCACAGTGTTGGGTACATGCTCCAGGAGGATGCCCAGCGTTTGGAAGGCTCTGATGATGATACTGAGCTTGATGAAGGCAGTAACATGAGCACGGACAGAGGGGGTGCCCAAGAAGGACAGCAATCTGGCAGTCATGCTCCCCCTGCTGCAGCATACTGGTTTGCTCCAGTGATGAGGAGGGAGGGGATGATGAGGTCACTGACTCAACGTGGGTGCCTGATAGGAGAGAGGAGGAGGAGGAGGCGGCACATCACCAACGAGGCAGGATGCCCTCCAGGGGCCAGCCTAAGGGCAGCACATTGACTGCATCACACCCCAAAGCTCCACATGTGCAAGGCGCTGCAGTCTCTGCGCGTTATTCAAAAAGTTCTTTGGTGTGGGCCTTTTTTGAGACGAGTGCATCAGATCGCACCGCTGCTATTTGCAACATATGTCTCAAGCGTATCTCACGTGGCCAAAACATCTCCCGCTTGGGTACCACATGCTTGACCAGACATATGTTGACCTGCCATGCAGTTCGTTGGCAAGCGTATCTAAAAGACCCACACCAAAGAACAAAGAGGACCTCTCCTTGCTCCTCATCAGCTGAGATTTCCAACCCCACTAGACTTTCAGTCCTCTCTGAGACCTGCACTGAGAGGAATGAAGGTGTAGAATTAGGTGTGTCACAGCCAAGTACTTGTGGGCAATCTGCTTTTGGTACACCAACGTCAGATTGTACCAGGCAAATTTCCCTGCCCCAGCTGCTGCACCGCCGAAAGAAGTTTGCTCCCAGCCATCCACATGCCCAGCGGTTGAATGCTAGCTTGGCAAAATTGCTAGCACTTCAAGTGCTGCCTTTTCAGTTGGTAGACTCTGCCCCCTTCCGTGAGTTTGTGGAATGTGCGGTTCCTCAGTGGCAGGTACCCAAACGCCACTTTTTCTCACGGAAGGCGATTCCGGCTCTCTACCGGCATGTGGAAGGCAATGTCCATGCCTCGCTGGACAGGGCGGTCAGCGGTAAGGTGCATATTACCGCTGACTCATGGTCCAGCAGGCATGGACAGGGACGTTACCTAAGTTTCACGGCGCATTGGGTGACTCTGCTGGCAGCTGGGAAGGATGCAGGACAAGGTGCAGTAGTGTTGGAGGTTGTTCCGCCACCACGCCTCCAAAATGCTAATGATTGTGACACACCTCTCTCCTCCACCCCCACCTTTTCTTCTTCCTCCATGGCCTCTTCCTCGGAACCAGCGGTGCTCCGTAGTCATTCAAGGGGCTACGCAAGTACGCAGGCCAAAAGATGCCATGCGGTGCTTGAGCTGGTGTGCTTGGGGGACAGGAGCCACACTGGGGCAGAGGTTCTGTCAGCTCTGCAGGGGCAGGTTCAGAGGTGGTTGACGCCACGCCAACTTAAGGCAGGAATGGTGGTTTGCGACAATGGCACCAACCTCCTCTCTGCCCTCCGACAGGGACAAATGACCCATGTGCCCTGTTTGGCTCACGTCCTTAACTTGGTGGTGCAGTGGTTCTTGGGCAGGTACCCGGGCTTACAGGATGTCCTGAGGCAGGCCAGGAAAGTCTGTGTGCATTTCCGCCGGTCATATAATGCCAGTGCTCGGCTGACGGACCTCCAAAAGGAGTTTAACCTGCCCAAGAACCGCCTAATCTGTGACATGCCCACCAGGTGGAACTCAACGTTGGCCATGCTGCAGCGGCTGCACACGCAGCAGAGGGCCATCAATGAGTACCTGTGCGACTATGGCACCAGGACAGGGTCAGGGGAGCTTGGTTTTTTTTCCCCACGCCAGTGAGCCATGATCAGGGATGCATGCATTGTCCTGTCACCATTTGAGGAGGCCACGAGGATGGTGAGCAGTGACAGTGCATGCATCAGTGACACTGTCCCCCTTGTCCACCTGTTGGAGCACACGCTGCGTGGAATAATGGACAGGGCACTTGAGGCAGAACAGAGGCAGGAAGAGGAGGACTTCCTTAGCCCCCTTTATCCAGACAGTGTTCCTGTGTGCCCGCCGATCACACAGGAAGAGAACGAGGAGGAGGAGGAGGATTGTGTCAGCATGGAGGTGGAGCCTGGCACTCAGCATCAGCAGCAGTCTTTAAGGGATCAGTCCCAAGAAACACATGGACTTGTATGTGGCTGGGAGGAGGTGGCTGCGGACCATGTCGTCCTTAGTGACCCAGAGGACTCTGGACCGAATGCCTCAGCAAACCTACGCTGCATGGCCTCCCTGATCCTGCAAAGCCTGCGTAAGGAGCCTCGTATTCGTGGTATCAAGGAGAAGGACCAATACTGGCTGGCAACCCTCCTTGATCCACGTTACAAGGGTAAGGTTGCGGACCTTATCTTGCCATCGCAGAGGGAGCAGAGGATGAAACATCTTCGGGAGGCCTTGCAGAAAGGTCTGTGCAACGCGTTCCCAGAGACTGGGAGGTTACAAACTCCTGTTTCTGGACAACGTGTTGCTGAGGCTTCGGTCAGTCAAAGAAGGAGCGGTGGAGAAGGTGGCCGTCTGACCGATGCGTTCAGACAATTTTTTGGTCCGCAGACCCAAGGTATGATCGGTTCCAGCAACCATCGCCAGCGTCTGTTTTACATGGTGCAGGAATACCTAGGGGCAAGATCAGACTTGGACACCTTTCCCACCGAAAATCCTCTGGGTTACTGGGTCTGGAGGATGGATCACTGGCCAGAGCTTGCACAGTATGCAATTGAGCTACTGGCCTGTCCTGCATCCAGCGTTCTTTCGGAACGCACATTCAGTGCTGCTGGAGGTGTGGTAACCGATCACAGGGTGCATCTGTCCACCGACTCGGTCGATCGACTGACCTTCAAAAAAATGAATCAGTCTTGGATCACCACCAGCTACCAAGCACCTGATGCTGATGTAACCGAATAATTTTTTTTGAAATCTCAGATCCCTTCAAAGACTGCCTATGCTGATGCTGAGTGACTATCCCTGAGTAATTATCCTCTTACTCCTCAATCATCATGCTGATAGCTTGTAAGAACATTTTTGGTTCTGGGCGCCACCACCAGTGCCTAAGGCACAATTTTTCAGCCCCTGTTTAACAGGGGCGTGTAATTACAATTTTTGATGTAATACTTTGCAGCAGGGCTCGTTCCTGCATTCCAACTAGAGTGTCTGTGAGGGGTTGCAGTGTTGTGGCACCAGCACCAGTGCCTAAGGCCCAATTTTTCTGCCCCTGTCTAACAGGGGTGTGTAATTACAATTTTTGATGCAATACTTTGCAGCAGGGCTCGTTCCTGCGTTCCAACTAGAGTGTCTGTGAGGGGTTGCAGTGTTGTGGCACAAGCACCAGTGCCTAAGGCCCAATTTTTCTGCCCCTGTCTAACAGGGGCGTGTAATTACAATTTTTGATGCAATACTTTGCAGCAGGGCTCGTTCCTGCGTTCCAACTAGAGTGTCTGTGAGGGGTTGCAGTGTTGTGGCACCAGCACCAGTGCCTAAGGCCCAATTTTTCAGCCCTTGTTTAACAGGGGCGTGTAATTACAATTTTTGATGCAATACTTTGCAGCAGGGCTCGTTCCTGCGTTCCAACTAGAGTGTCTGTGAGGGGTTGCAGTGTTGTGGCACCAGCACCAGTGCCTAAGGCCCAATTTTTCTGCCCCTGTCTAACAGGGGCGTGTAATTACAATTTTTGATGCAATACTTTGCAGCAGGGCTCGTTCCTGCGTTCCAACTAGAGTGTCTGTGAGGGGTTGCAGTGCTGTGGCACCAGCACCAGTGCCTAAGGCCCAATTTTTCAGCCCTTGTTTAACAGGGGCGTGTAATTACAATTTTTGATGCAATACTTTGCAGCAGGGCTCGTTCCTGCGTTCCAACTAGAGTGTCTGTGAGGGGTTGCAGTGTTGTGGCACCAGCACCAGTGCCTAAGGCTAATTTTTCAGCTCCTGTTCAACAGGGGCATGTAATTACAATTCTTGATCTAATATTTCACAGCAGGGCCCTGTGAGGGCTTACAGTGTTGTGGCCACAGCAACACCTAAGGCCCATATTTCTGCTGAGTATATAGGGCAGGACCCTACTTTCAAACATCTAACTTACAAATGACTCCTACTTGCAAACGGAAGGAGACAACAGGAAGTGAGATGAAATCTACCCCTAGGAAGGGAAATTCTCTCCTGTAAGAGTTAATATGGGAAAAAATTTCTCCTTTCCACTGATGCTTTCCAATCCTTGTTCCACAAAAAAACCCAAATTTTCAAAAAACATTTTTCATTGGGACAAAAAGTGAGGTGAAATCTTCTGAAGAGGAGGAAAGACAGCAAAACAAATGTCACAGGGGTGATAACCCTTCCCTATGTTTTCCAAAAAGCTTAAAAAAGATTTTTTGGCTGGAGCTAAACACGTTAAAAATGTACCCGTTCAAAATTACAAAGAGATTCTACTTAACAACAAATCTACAGTCCCTGTCTTGTTTGCACCGCCTGTATACTGCTGTTCAGAGTATATAGGGCCTGGTGGCCCCACACCTTTCCTTATTTTAATTTGGGTGCGGGGTTCGACTTAATATCCATACAAGACCCAAAGGGCCTGGTAATGGACTGGGGGGTACCCATGCCGTTTGTCTCACTGATTTTCATCCATATTGCCATGACCCGACATTACATTAAACCCGCAAGCAGTTTTAAATGAGATTTTTTCCTTTAAAAATGACATTTGGTGCAGGGACTGTTCTAAACACGGGAAACACACGTCACTTTACAGGCATACTATAGACACCCCCCAGGTACGATATTTAAAGGAATATTTCACTTTTTTTTTTTTTACTTTAAGCATCATTAAAATCACTGCTCCCGAAAAAACGGCCGTTTTTAAAAGTTTTTTTGCATTGATACATGTCCCCTGGGGTAGGACCCGGGTACCCAAACCCTTTTTAGGACAATACCATGCAAATTAGCCTTTAAAATGAGCACTTTGGATTTCGAATGTTCGAGTCCCATAGACGTCAATGGGGTTCTAACGTTCGTGCGAACTTTCGGTCCGTTCGCAGGTTCTGGTGCGAACCGAACCGGGGGGTGTTCGGCTCATCCCTAGTCTCCACTTCCTCCCTCAGGTTAGGGGGCCTATAGCATACTCCCAGTATTATTTTCCCCTTAGCTTCATCCCTTTGGAGCTCTACCCATAAGGACTCCACCTCCTCCCTAGCTCCCTCAGTGATGTCATCTCTCACATTCACATGTACATTATTCTTGATATATAGGCATACCTCTCCCCTTTTTTAACCCTCTCTATCCTTGCAGTAAAGGGTATACCCTTCAATGTTTGCCAGCCAATCATGAGAGCTGTTGAACCAGGTCTCTGAAATTCCCACAAAATCCAAATCCTCCTCGTACAACAGTATCTCTAGTTCACCCATCTTGTCAGCCATGCTCCTGGCATTGGTGAACATGCCACATAGTTTAGACCGGTCGCATATTGTCCTCGTATTGGGTGTTTCGAGATTGCAACATTAATAATAAGAAAATCAAATCATTCAGGAAAAGAGAACTTTTGCTTGATTGTCTATACACCAATAGCCAGCTTTGGACTGAGAAATCTTTCTGTGACTTATGAAAAGGTTAGATAGCGCTGTCCATGAAAAAAAATCTATTCAAATTAATCTGTAATTAAGCCAGATGCTATCTTGCCACTCTGAGGCCAAATGGCTAATATGCAGTGGAGTCTGAAAGTGTTTAATCCAGTCACTAGCCGTTTCTCACAATTTCTAATTTTTTATCTTTAAAAATATATTTTTATGGTTGCTTGTATGTATTTGTAGACTTTATGCAATTGCATTTTTTGGTATTTATATTTGTATTATATAATATAATGATGTCAGTAAATTTATGTTATCCTAATGCATTATTATTATGATGATGATTATTATTATTTGGATTTATTATTAATCCTTTCTTGAGTGGCATTTTTATTTCTTTCTGAAGTAAAGAAGAGAAAACCCTGGAGGTATTAAGAGAACCATTTGTTTCACTATAAGGAGCTAGAGTATATTAAATCAATTATGCTTGGAGACTTAGAAGGTGCTTATCATCGACTGTTATGTACACTGCATGATTTCATGATGTGATATATGAAATAGCGAATCTTTAAATTGGGCAATTTTCTTTGAATTTGTGTCCTTCAAATACCCTGGCTTTGAAGTAGTGTTAATCTCCCAGCTCAAAAGATAATCTTTGGTTCTAAGAAAAGTAGAGCTTTTTTTTACAATTTCCAATAGAAGCAAATAGCTTTGCAGGAATTTTGCTTTATTAATATAGAAAAATCTTGCAGCAACATTATTACTTTGGTCTGCATATTGTAGGACATGACCTTGCAAACACATACTTAAGAATTTTTAAAGAAATTAACTTGGCAGCTCAACTTTTATAAAAATTCAGTTTGCAGCTTAGACCTTAGTGGTAGGTATTAATAACATTGCAGAATATGCTTTTGCTATGGGGCCCAGGGGCTTAGAAGGTTGGGCTGCAATATCATTTTCCCTAGGTATGCTGCTAGTAAGTTATTTACTATCTACAGGAGATGCAGTCATTTCTGTGACCTTGGGCTGATACTAGAATGCAAATGTTGGCATCTACCTAGTACTTCAGCTTCCTAATACAAAATGAAAAAAATGGAAAAACCCCAAGCATGCAGCTTAACATCACAAAACTGAAACGATAGCTAGTGGAAACTCTGAAACACTAAGGGCTGTGTCAACATGTCTTGGGCATCAGTTTGACATCAGTTTGCGAGGCCTCTTTTTTTAGAATTAATTTACAGGTGCATTTAACCTGCAGTTGGCCTCCTTCTTATCGGTGTTTGACCTACTTTAGGCATTCTTATAGACTTTGTCATTTGAAGTGAATAGAAGCCCATCAACACATGCTCTAATACTTTTAGTAGTGTAAGAATTTAGTGGGGTTCTGGTTTTGGTATCATGGTGCAGGGGGTGCAGCTACCCCTGGCCTAGGAAGCTTGATGCTTGTGCAGTTACAACCTTTGCACACACAGTAGTTAGTCAACAGACCCTATATATGTTTTTATGCTTGAGAATGATTCAACCCTCATCTATAGCAGGAATTGCCAGATACCTTTCAATACACAAAAAAGTAGGAAGACTCCCATTTCACCCTTGTGGCAGCAGTTACCTTGTGTGCAAGCTCTCAGCAGAAGGAATTACATTTTTGCTTTAAAAGAAGAGATGCAGTTGTCATCATTGGCTTATGACATATAAGAAAACTATATGTATTTTAGGTACATATTATTTCAATTTTTAAATATTTTAAATGTTTAAACCAGGAAGGTTTTTCAGAGTTTGGCACTATAGCTTGTGGACTCTATAACTTTCACAAAGACCAAATAATATACACCGATTTGGGTTATTTTTACCAAAGATATGTAGCAGTATGAATTTTGGCCAAAATATATGAAGAAAAATTACTAATTTGCAAAATTGTATAACAGAAACTAATAAAATTCATTTTTTTACAGAATTTTCGGTCTTTTTTCTTTTATAGCACAGTAAATAAAAAACCCAGCGGTGATTAAATACCACCAAAAGAAAGCTCTATTTGTGTGAACAAAAAGGACAAAAATGTCATATAGGTACAGTGTTGCATGACTGAGTAATTGTCATTCAAAATGTGAGAGCACCGAAAGCTGAAAATTGGTCTGGTTAGGAAAGGGCTTTAAGTGCCCAGTGGGTAAGTGGTTAAAGTGATAAACTGTCACCGTCACTGCCCTATGCTGTCTAAGGCTTACCAGAAGGTCAATGTTTATTGAGATATGCATAGAAGATACATATCCAAATACATAAAGGGGGCTAACAAAGAGTCCCCTATATCTATAAAATTACCACATGTGTAACAAAACATCAAATGGTATAATATAAAAACTTGTCACAGCATAATGTCAAATGGGTGTTGTATGGAGCTTGCCAACATGCCAACATGTTTCCCAGCACAATGGTCGCTTCCTCAGGGCTTCATTCCATAGAGTATAACTCCAGATTTATGCTCAAAATTGTGTGGCACGTCCGAGCTAAGGGGGGACCAAAGAAAAAAACATCTAGTCAGTCACAAAAGGAAACCCAGCTATATCAGAGGATACATGGTATTTACCCTTAAACCTGGATATGACGAGCCACTCAAAATTCAATCAGAGGTTAGATAATCCCTGCAATAAGTGCATATTATGCAATGGCTCAGTCTGGACTGTGGGTTCCCCAGGAGACCTGGATACTTATCGTTTCTGTCCCTTCCACATATGGGAGATATTTCCATGCATTTTTCAGAGATGTGAGACACCTCTACCCTTTATTTGTGTCATTGGTGGACGATATATATCTCAATATTGAATAAGGATCCTTTGATTGATTGAACCATTGGATGATATACACTTGTTGCATAGATTACCTAACCTCTGATTGAATTTGAAGTGGCTCGTCATATCCAGGTTTGAGGGTAAATACCATGTATCCTCTGATATAGCTGGATTTTCTTTACTGTATGTTGGTGGCCGGTTTTTCTTTGGTCTCCCCTTAGCTCGGACACGCCAGACAATTTTGTTAAGAAAAGGGGGGGATTTGGGACTTTGAGTGAGATGGGTGTTAGACAAAATTAAATAAATTGCACAATAATGAGAAAGTTTATTCATTTAAATATACATGGGACATGGTACATAGCAGATATGACAAGCTGATTGGCATATAATAGACAAATGTGAAAATTCCATTATTGCACATGATACATAAAATCAAAGAAAAGGGTATAATATAAATACATGATTCAATAAAAACTGAAATTAAAAGCTTGACGCGTTTGGTGGATGAAGTTCCACTTCTTCAGAAGCAAATGCAGAATGCATAAAAAATATTCCAAATTACTCCAATAAATTAAATAAGGATGTAGGGGGAGGAGAAAACGACCCAAATTTACTTACATATCAGCTCTAAAGTTGTTCATGGGAATGCTAAAACCTGATAGTTGAGGAAAGCAGGGAAATATCCCTGCCAGGAGCTGTGGGGGCGTAAACTGCGGGCAGCCAAGGCAGAGAACACCACATTCGAGGGGAGAGATGGAAAGTGTCCATGGTGAGCTGCATGATTATGCCTGAAAACAGCTCCAATCTGTGTGAAATGTAAAATGAATGTGGTCAATGGAAGTGTGGGGTATAACTAGCGAAGGGCATAGAGCCTATAGTGATGGGGTCAATGTGAAAGTGAAGGAGCAGAAAAAAGTGTAATGAAGACCACCAGAGAACCACACACCAAAACAAACAAAAGGTGATAAGGTACAACATCCTTAAATCCTTAAGACAAACAAAGGTAGTAGGGAACAACACTCTGAGATCACAACAGACCAATGCTGTCCAGGGATTCAGGACTTGCAAAAGTGTAAAAGTAAAAGAGCAGAAAAAGTCTAGTGAAGACAACCAGAGAACCTCACACCAAAACAAACAAAAGGTGATAAGGTACAACATCCTTAAATCACAACAGACCAATCCTGTCCAGAGATTCAGGGACTAACTAGAGTGACGAAAAAAACATGAAATGTGGATTTAACCTAGCATCCCTGCTGTCTTACCAGCCACAAACATGCCCTGTGTTTGTTCCCAGAAAATGCTCACCTGAGACAGCAGGAACCACAGATGTGACAAAATACTTGATATGCCGTGAAATGGTGAGCTCTGGTCTCCTGAAGTTTGATGATCGTCCAGAAAACTATTGGGCCTGGATGTCATCTTTTCTAAGCAGCACCCAAGACTTAAATCTGACAGATAGAGAAAAGCTTGACCTACTCTCCAAATGGCTCAGACCAGAGTCTTCTGAGCAAGCCAAAAGAATCAGGTCAGTACATGTTCATGATGGAATGGCAGGGCATACAATGGTATGGCAGAGATTGGAAGACTGCTATAGATCACCTGAAGTAATTGAAGATGCACTTCTCAAGAAAATTGAAAATTATCCAAAAATAACAAACAAAGACAATCAGAAGCTGAGAGAGCTTGGAGACATACTTTTAGAGCTGGAAGCAGCAAAAGCTGGTGGATACCTGCCAGACCTCTCATATTTTGATACAGTACATGGAGTCAACCCGATAATCGAGAAGCTTCCTGACACTTACAAGAAGTATGAATCCTGCAAGCATCAAAATACAAAGAAGATCATCGAGTTGCATTTCCATCTTTCTCCTTCTACGCAAAGTTCATCATGAATCAAGCTAAAATGTGCAATGACGCCAGTTTCGACTTTTTAAACATGGGAGGCTCAAGCTCTGTAAAGACAGAGAAACAACCATCAGCGTACAATAAAGAATGCAGAGCAACAGTGTCTGTACGGAAGACAGAAGTACCGTCTGAGTCTGAAGCCAACCAGGATATAAAAATCCTGAAAAAAAAAATAAAAATTCCGGAATAAAAATTGAGGACCCAGACAAGCAGTGTCCGCTACATAACAAACCTCATCCACTGAGAAAATGTTGCAGTTTCAGAAGCAAGACAATAGAGATAATCAATTCTTCACTTAAGGGCAAGCGCATTTGTTTCAGATGTTGTGGTTCTACTCAACATCTTGCAAAAGACTGTGTGAAAGTGATATGAGGCAAAGAATGCAATAATGGCAATCATCTCTCTGCGTTGCACCCAGGGCCAGCCCCATGGAAAACAGAGAATCCAGTTACCCAAGAAGATCATGGTGGGGAGCAAAAAGAGAGTGCAACACCAGCAATAACCTCAAAGTGCACTGAGATCTGCACAGAGACATTTAGCTCTAGATCATGCTCCAAGATATGTTTAGTCAAGGTCTCAGAGAGAAGGCAGGTCTCAGAGAGAGGGCTATCAGAATGTATGCAGTCTTAGATAAGCAAAGTAACAGATCTCTGGCAAGAACAGAGTTCTTTGACGTCTTCAGTGACAGGGGAAGTTCAACTCCATATACTTTAAAGACATGTTCAGGAGAGTCATTAGATGGGAAAACACAGCTGACTCTCCCTACTCTCATAGAGTGTGATATGATACCAGATGATAGATCAGAGATCCCCATACCTGAAATTGCACGTCACTACCCTCATCTGACGGAGATAACAGACATGATTCCAGCACTCGACCCAGATGCTGCAATTATCTTTCTACTAGGAAGAGACATACTGCGAGTGCACAAGGTCAGAGAACAGTACAATGGGCCACACAATGCACCATTTGCACAACGTCTTGGATGGGTCATCATTGGTGATGTATGTCTGGACGGAGCTCACAAGCCAGCAAAAGTGAATGACTACAAAACAAACATGTTGCAAAATGGTCGCTCATCATGTCTTAGCCCCTGAACAACAGGATACAGATTAAAGAGAGACTAGTCAACCCAATACAACAGCAAAGATTTCAGAGCTGCATAGAGGCTATAGCCTCAGCTGCTGATACAGATGAGCTAGGATGCAAGGTGTTTGAAAGAACGTGAGATGATGACAAACCAGCAGCATCTGTTGAAGATAGCTTCTTCCTTGAGATCATGGACAGAGAAGTTTTCAGGCATGAGTCAAACAGCTGAGTAGCTACCTTTCCATTCACCCCGACATAAGCTTCCTAACAACAAAGGACAAGCAGTGAAGTGCCTCACCTCGTTGTGACACACTCTGGACGGAAAGCCAGATATGAAGGAACACTTCCATGAGTTCATGCAGAAGATCTTCGACAGTGGTCAAGCTGAAAAAGCACCACCATTGGAAGAAAAACAAGAATGTTGGTACTTACCAATATTCGGAGTGTATCATCCTCAGAAGCCGGGACAGATACAAGTAGTATTCGACTCCAGTGCAAAGCATGAAGGCATCTCTCTAAACAACGTCCTCCTCAGTGAACCCGACCTTAATAACTCACTCCTTGGAGTTCTCATAAGATTCTGAAAAGCACTTGTTGCAGTAACAGCAGATGTACAACAAATGTTCTACTGTTTCCTTTTCCGCAAAGATCACAGAGACTACCTGAGGTCCCTGTGGTATGAAGATAATAACTTCAACAGAGATGTCACAGAATACAGGATGAAGGTACATGTGTTCGGAAACAGCCCTTCTCCAGCTGTAGCCATCTACAACCTCAGATGAGCAGCTCAGGAAGGTAAAGAAGAGCATGGCACAGATGCCCAACAATTCGTCATGAGAAATTTTTATGTGGATGATGGACTTGCTTCTTTCTCCAGCAATGAAGAGGCTATCGACATTCTGAAAAGAACAAGAGAGATGTTAGCAGAATCTAACGTAAGATTGCACAAGATAGCTTCCAACAGCAGCAAGGTCAGGGAAGCATTTCCCTCAGAGGACCGTGCAAAAGACATCAAGAACCTGGATCTAGGAACAGATTCACTACCCCTTCAAAGAAGTTAAGGGCTCAGTTGGGATCTCAAAACCGACAGCTTCATATTTAGAGTATCCAGAGAAGAGAAGCCGTTCACGAGAAGAGGTGTCTTGTTCACAGTCAACAGCCTTTATGACACCCTGGGTTTCGTAGCCCCCATCACCATGCAAGGTAAAGCTCTTATGAGAGAAATTGCCATTGAACATGAACAAAGTGAATGGGACACACCTTTACCTAAAGAGAAAGATATGCAGTGGAAGTTGTGGAGGGACTCATTGATGGAGCTTGAACAACTCATCATTAAAGGTCATATGTCCCTGTTTCTTTGTCTGCCGCGAAGTAAAGAGAATTGTGCATATTCTCAGATGCATCCACTATGGCTATAGCAGCTGTAGCCTACCTTAGAGTAATAGACTTTGAAGGACAAAGTTATGTTGGGTTTATCATGAGAAAGTCCAAACTAGCCCCACGTCCAACTCACACTGTTTCACGCTTAGAACTTTGTGTTGCTGTCTTAGCAGTGGAAAGGGCAGACTTGATCATTGCTGAATAAGACATTGAGATCCATGCAGTGAAGTTTTACACAGACAGCAATATTGTGTTAGGATATATTCACAATGCTTCAAGAATATTCTACACCTTCGTGTCAAACAGAGTGACACGCATCAGAAAGTCCACACACCCAGAACAGTGGCACTACATCAGTACAGATAAAATTCCAGCTGATCATGGGACTAGACCTGTACCAGCGGCTGTCCTCAAGCACACTAACTGGTTCTCAGGACCATCTTTTCTGACTAGATCAGAACCTGAAGAGACTATTCAGTTAGATACCTTTGAATTTATAGAACCAGACAACGACAAAGAGGTACGGGCACAAGTTACAGCGTTCAGTACCATAACTACTAGAGGCAATCTTAACGCACACAGGTATGAAAGATTCCCCAGCTGGAAGTCACTTATTCAAGCAATAAAAGCTTATTCACCTAGCCAAATCCTTCTGCAGAGCTACTAACACTGACAAGTATAATAGCAATCATCTTATGCAAGCCAAAATCATCATCATCAGATGTGTTCAGCAAGAAGTTTTCAAAGAAGAAATCAAGTGCCTTTTTAAAGGAGAAGAGATCTCCAAACACAGTCCACCCACAAAACTGAGCCCTTTGTTTGACGAACATGGAGTGATAAGAATTGGAGGTCATTTTTCAGCAGTTGATATGACTGTCGAAGAGAAACACCCCTTTATCATGCCCAAGAAACATCACGTTTCATTTCTTTTAGTAAGACACTATAATGATCAAGTTAGCAAGTTGCACATCAGGGTCGTCACTTCACTGAGGGAGCAGTCCGGTCATTTGGATTTTGGATTATAGGAAGTAAACAATTAGTCTCCAGTGTAATCCAGAAATTTGTAATCTGCAGGAAAATTAGAGGGAAGCTTGAAGAGCAGAACATGTCAGACTTACCTGCAGAAAGACTCGCTTTAGACCCACCATTACTTATATTGGCCTAGATGTCTTTGGTCCCTGGAACATCTCCTTTCGCCGGACCAGAGGAAGCAATGCAGAAAGTAAACGTTGGGCTGTTCAGTTTTCTTGCATGAGTACTAGAGCAGTACACATTGAAGTGATTGAGTCTTTGTCTATCTCAAGCTTTATCAACGCTTTGAGAAGATTTTTCTCTATCCGAGGACACGTAAAGTAACTTTGCTCAGATCGTGGCACAAACTTTATTGGGGACTGTACGGAGTTGAAGAGTATTACAGAAGACTCTGAGACAAGTGCTTATCTTCAAAATTAAATATGCACTTGGACCTTCAATCCTCAGCATGCGTCACATATGGGAGGAGCTTGGGAGAGGATGATTGGAGTGGTTCATCGCATTCTGGATGCCGTGTTTCTGAAGGTTGGCTCTACTCGCCTTACACATGAAGTTCTCCCCACACTTATGGCTGAAGGCATGGCCATCATGAACGCTCAAACTTTAGTTCCAATGACTACAGATCCAGAAATGCCACCAGTCTTGACACCTGCAATGCTTTTGACCCATAAGATTGACACAGTGACACCTCCCACAGGAGACTATGGGCTCAAAGACCTATACACCAAGCAATGGAAGCAAGTTCAGAGTCTTGCAGACATCTTTTGGAAAAGATGGAAACAAGAGTACCTGGTGACGCTCCAGTCACGCAAAAAATGGCAAGTTGACAAGCCTAACCTGCAAGTCAAAGATGTCATTCTACTAAAAGACGCTCAGGTCCACAGAAACCAGTGGCCAGTTGGACTCATTGTTCAGACAGTAAGGTTAGAAAGGTCCAAGTTAAAGTCCTGAGACAGGGCACCCCTAAGGTGTACCTTAGACCTATCTCTGAAGTTGTTTTACTCCTTGCATCATCATGCAAAATGAAACATAGTGGTATAATGTTATTATGCCAGGTGGGGAGTGTTCTGGTCAACATACAGTATATATTTACTTATGATACTGTTGCTTTAAAATGGCATCCTTTGCTACAGGAAACTGTAGTATATTACTCCGACTTCCTGTCTAGCAGACATTTTGCTTAAACCTCCTGCAGTGAAGAAGCATGGCATTAGCATTAGCTCCACCATTTACCTAAAACTGACCTTGGAAGAATAGGTCTGTAAGTAGGCTGTCATTAGGACTTAATTAAGTCATATCTGTCCTACTAATTCTACTGCATTTTTTGTGTGTTTGATGATAGTTTCTGCTAGGAAGTTCCTTTAGCTAGGCCTAGTTTCTGTTAGCTAATGCTTTACACTAATGTAGCATGTCTGACTGTACTTACATTTTATAATGTAATGTTCAATGCTAATGTATACTTTATAATTTGTGTTTTACAAACAAAATTTAGGAAACTTAACTCAAAATGAAATCTAATTCTCAGTAAAGATTACAACTGTTAACCCTACGGCCTCAGTCTTAATTGGGAAGTTGTTAGCTGTCTGCCAAGCCTTGTACTTTGTGAGGGCAGAACAAGTTTAATAAATATAAGGGATATTCCTATTATTAACAGAGACCAGGCAATAGGGATGGTCCCGATGTTTGAGTCGAACATAAGTTTGACTCAAACATCGGGTGTTCGCTTGTTCGCAGAACAACATTCGTGGGGGTTTGCGGCAAATTCGAGCTCCGCAGAGCGCCCCATAATGTACTGCGAGATCGCAGTGCTTTGACAGCTGCTGATTGGCAAAGCATGCCCCTGACCTGCATGCTTTGGCCAATCACAGCACGATCTGCTGTGAGAGCCATGATTGGCCAAAGTCCACGCCCCACACTATATAAGGCTGCTTACACAGCAGCCATATATAGTATTTATGAATAGAGATTAGGCAGGTAGTGTAGTGTAGCGTGTATAACAGTGTAAGGCAAAGTATATATGACAGTGTAGTGTAGAGTATATAACAGTGTAGGGCAGAGTATATAACAGTGTACTGCAGAGTACATAGCACAGTGTAGGGCAGAGTATATAACAGTGTACTGCAGAGTATATAGTACAGTGTAGGGCAGCGTATATAGCACAGTGTACTGCATAGTATATAGCACAGTGTAGGGCAGAGTATATAACACAGCATACTGCAGAGTATATAGCACAGTGTAGGGTAGAGTATATAACACAGTGTATATATAATACAGTTCACAGTATATAGTGCAGTCCGTATAGTATATATAAGGCAGTTCAGAATATATAGTGCAGTCCGTATAGTATATATACTGCAGTTCAGAGTATATAGTGCAGTCTGTATAGAATATATAATGCAGTTCAGAGTATATAGTGCAGTCCGTGTAGTATATATAATGAAGGTCTGGGGGATCTTAGTTATGAGGAAAGGTTGCGAGCACTGAACTTATTCTCTCTGGAGAAAAGACGCTTGAGAGGGGATATGATTTCAATATACAAATACTGTACTGGTGACCCCACAATAGGGATAAAACTTTTTCGCAGAAGAGAGTTTAACAAGACTCGTGGCCACTCATTAAAATTAGAAGAAAAGAGGTTTAACCTTAAACTACGTAGAGGGTTCTTTACTGTAAGAGCGGCAAGGATGTGGAATTCCCTTCCACAGGCGGTGGTCTCAGCGGGGAGCATTGATTGCTTCAAGAAACTATTAGATAAGCACCTGAATGAAAGCAACATACAGGGATATATAATGTAATACTGACACATAATCACACACATAGGTTGGACTTGATGGACTTGTGTCTTTTTTCAACCTCACCTACTATGTAACTATGTAGCTATGTAAGTTCAGAGTATATAGCGCAGAAAAAGAAAAGGACTCCTGCGCACAAGTGGTCAACCAGATAGATGAAAAAACGACACAGGCCTTGCTGCCCTCAAGGATGGGGAATCCTAACAGACAAAGAAATAAAAAGAGAGAGGGGCGCACCAGCCATGTGCATTATCTTTTGTAAAACATTTATTGAATAAAATGATAAAAGAAATTACTCACAAGCAGTAGTAAAATCAGGTGCCGTAAACCTCGAGCATCAACTAGCAGCAAGTGGTTATAATGATGAGCGAAGCCTTCCAAAGGTCTTAGAGGAACATATAGGCATCACTACCAGCTAACGCATTTCGAAGGGCACGTCCCTTCTTCATCAGAGCTCAGCAGACTGCTTAGCTGGTAGTGATGCCTATATGTTCCTCTAAGACCTTTGGAAGGCTTTGCTCATCATTATAACCACTTGCTGCTAGTTGATGCTCGAGGTTTACGGCACCTGATTTTACTATTGCTTGTGAGTAATTTCTTTTATCATTTTATTCAATAAATGTTTTACAAAAGATAATGCACATGGCTGGTGCGCCCCTCTCTCTTTTTATTTCTTTATATAGTGCAGTCTGTATAGTATATATACTGCAGTTCAGAGTATATAGTGCAGTCCATATAGTATATATAAGGCAGTTCAGAGTATATAGTGCAGTCTGTATAGTACATATACTGCAGTTCAGAGTATATAGTGCAGTCAGTGTAGTATATAATACAGTGCAGGGTATATAGTGCAGTGCAGAGTATATAATACAGTGTATTGAAGTAGTTAAAGCGTTTGTTAACCCAAAAAAATGGATCCTGCTCCTTTAAAGCATGTTATATGACACATGTATAAAAAATATAAGAAAAAGTGTAGCGCTAAAGTAGATGAAGTAAATAAGAGGTTTAGAAGCAAGGAGAGGTGAAACTCAAATTTTCAAATGGCCTGTAACCTCAGCTTGGTCAAAAACCAGATAAGTGTATACACAAACAGTGTGGTAACAACTCTTAAGTACAGACAAAGTGCAGTGCTCTATCTTTTAAAAAAAGTGCAAATGTGCATAAAAATATAGTGTAGGTAAATCAGCAAATAATAATCTCAAAAGTCCACATTTTGCTAGTGATGAAATGTAAAGAAACTGTCCAAAGCACTAGTGAGGAAGTGTTAATCCCATATAAATAGTGAAGACTTATTAATATAGTCCATATGTTGCATGATGTAGTTGACACAAGGGGGCCCAAGGCAGATATCCTTATAATACTGAGACTCCAACTCAGAGGGGACCCAAGGCAGATATCCTTACAACACAAAGACTCAGAAAAATGTAAGGTAGAATACTCTTACCAACTTCGGTGGACTCACAAGCCGTGGGCGGTGAGTCAAACGAGCTTGTACTGTCTTGTGATAAGTGACAGTAGAAAAATGGATGATACACCCGGAGACGTCCTCCTTGGATGGGGAGCCTGGAGCTTGTCCTGAAGGTCTGCACGATCGTTGTTTTCATCAGCATACATCAGCATACATGGACCATAAAAGAAACAACGACAAGGAACCTCCACATAGTGTAAATCCAAAAAAATTGGTTTCTCAATGGGCATTTATTGGATCAATCACGATCATCAAAACAATCCATAAAAAATCTTGGTTTTCATCAGCATACATCAGCATACATGGACCATAAAAGAAACAACGACAAGGAACCTCCACATAGTGTAAATCCAAAAAAGTTGGTTTCTCAATGGGCATTTATTGGATCAATCACGATCATCAAAACAATCCATAAAAAATCTTGGTTTAAAATTAGAATCGATTCAGATAAAAAGACGACAAAGTAAGCGTGGTGAGGATGGCTGGGTACAGCAAGGAGACCCGACGCGTTTCGTCTGAAGAGACTTCTGCTGGGGTACCCCAGCAGAAGTCTCTTCAGACGAAACGCGTCGGGTCTCCTTGCTGTACCCAGCCATCCTCACCACGCTTACTTTGTCGTCTTTTTATCTGAATCGATTCTAATTTTAAACCAAGATTTTTTATGGATTGTTTTGATGATCGTGATTGATCCAATAAATGCCCATTGAGAAACCAATTTTTTTGGATTTACACTATGTGGAGGTTCCTTGTCGTTGTTTCTTTTATGGTCCATGTATGCTGATGTATGCTGATGAAAACAACGATCGTGCAGACCTTCAGGACAAGCTCCAGGCTCCCCATCCAAGGAGGACGTCTCCGGGTGTATCATCCATTTTTCTACTGTCACTTATCACAAGACAGTACAAGCTCGTTTGACTCACCGCCCACGGCTTGTGAGTCCACCGAAGTTGGTAAGAGTATTCTACCTTACATTTTTCTGAGTCTTTGTGTTGTAAGGATATCTGCCTTGGGTCCCCTCTGAGTTGGAGTCTCAGCATTATAAGGATATCTGCCTTGGGCCCCCTTGTGTCAACTACATCATGCAACATATGGACTATATTAATAAGTCTTCACTATTTATATGGGATTAACACTTCCTCACTAGTGCTTTGGACAGTTTCTTTACATTTCATCACTAGCAAAATGTGGACTTTTGAGATTATTATTTGCTGATTTACCTACACTATATTTTTATGCACATTTGCACTTTTTTTAAAAGATAGAGCACTGCACTTTGTCTGTACTTAAGAGTTGTTACCACACTGTTTGTGTATACACTTATCTGGTTTTTGACCAAGCTGAGGTTACAGGCCATTTGAAAATTTGAGTTTCACCTCTCCTTGCTTCTAAACCTCTTATTTACTTCATCTACTTTAGCGCTACACTTTTTCTTATATTTTTTATACAGTTTCAGTCGTTTTGTAGTGTCGGCAGCTGTTTTCACATACTAGATAGGCGCGGTACTTTATTTATCTATATGTTATATGACACAGTGCTTGTGCTGTGTCATTTGGCCCCCTGTAACACCTAAAAAATCTGGCTGATCCTGCCAGTTTCTCCCCACCCCTATGTAAACTGACCACGGTGTATCATGGCTGCTGAGACAAGACACCATGGTCAGTTTACGTGCCACTGTCATCAGCAGCCTGCTATCTGCTCTCCTCTATGCTCCTGTGTCCTCTTCTCCCCTCCCCTCTCTGTCTGTGTGTGAGCTGCCCCTCCCCCCTCCTGCTGTTCTCATAACACTAACCTGTATACACCATCAGCACTGGCTCCTACTGCAGTGTCCCCCTCTGTGAATGATTTATAAATATAAATGCTGTAAATACCTCATTTAAGAGCCGAAATTGCGATCACATGACCAGCCAGCTCTCTCCTCCTCCCCTCCGGACTGACATCAGCAGAGGTATCTCAGCCCCATCCACTACAGAGGAGGAAAGGAGAAAGCTGGCCAGTCATGTGATCACAATCTCTGCAGTGAAATTAGGTATTTCGAGCATTTATTTTTATAAATCACACACAGAGTGGGATACTACAATAGGAGGCAGTGCTGATGGTGTATACAGGTTAGAGTGGCTTAACCACCACTTTAAGGGGAACCCTATGACAGAATTAAGAAACAAAACAGCATGGGGTCCCCCCAAAATCCATACCGGGCCCTTTGGGTCGGGTATTTTTTTTAAGGGGAACTCCACGCCAAAAAAAAACAGCGTGGTACATTGTACCCCTACCCATTCACTAAAAAAAGTGTCAAAAAATAAAAACTACAAACAGTTTTTGACAATTCCTTTATTAAAGAAGAAAAAAAAATGTCCCACAATGTCCATCTATCTTCAATCACACCACCCGATGGCCTGAATGGGAGGCCTCCAGCCGACTGCTGTCTCTTGGGTGTGACAGCTGTTATATAGGCAAAGGCGGGGCCGCCCGGTGATGTAACCGAGTGACCCTGCCCCCTTCTGATGTCATGTGACATTAGAAGGGGCGGGGTCATCCGGTTACGCCAGCTGGTGGCCCCACCCTTGCCTATATAACAGCTGTCACAGCGAAAAGACAGCAATCGCCGGGAGTCCTCCCATAGAGGCGGAGTTTTTGTTGGTTTTTGCTTCTATTTTTCGGGTCCATCGGGCGGCGTGATTCAAGATGGATTTACATTGCGGGACACTTTTTTATTTTTTAATAAAGGAATTGTCAACAACTGTCTGTTGTGGTTTTTACATTTTGACACTTTTTTTGGTGAATGGGTCCCTACCCAATGTACCCGATACCCATTCACATAGGGGGGAGGGATCTAGGTGCCCCTTTGTTAAATGGGACTTCCAGATGCTGATAAGCCCCCCGCCCACAGACCCCAAAAACCAATGGCCAGGGTTGTCGGGAAGTGGCTCTTGTCCCCATCAACATGGGGGACTCCCAATGTTGAGGGCATATGACCTGGTATGGTTCAGGAGGGGGGTGCTCCCCCCCATCCTGACCTCCAGGCTGCATGCTCAGATAAGGGTCTCATATGGATTTTACATTTTGGCGTGGAATTCCCCTTAAAATCCATACCAGACCCGAAGGACCTAGTATGAACGGGGGGGGGGGGGGGCAGACGCGCTCTTTTTTTTACTTAATTTTTCATCTATATTGCAGGAAGCCAGCAATACATTACAGCCACAAGCAAGTTTAAATTACATTTTTTCCTGTTCTACACATCGCACAGATGCGCCACTTTAGAGGCAGACTAAGGGGACACCCCCCCCCCCCCCCAGGTGCGATATTTAAAGGAATCTTCCATTTTTATTGTTTCACTTTAAGCATTATTAAAATCACTGCTCCTGAAAAATCGGTTGTTTTAACTTTTTTTTGCATTGATACATGTCCCCTAGGGCAGTACCCGGGTCCCCGTACACTTTTTATGGCAATAACTTGCATATAAGCTTTTAAAATGAGCACTTTTGATTTTTCATGTTCGTGTCCCATAGACTTTAATAGGGTTTGCATGTATGCTAGAACTTTTTGCCTGCTCGCGGTGTTCTAGTGCAAACCAAACCGGGGGGGTGTTCAGCCCATCCCTACCAGGCAACCTGGCATCAAGACAGTGTGATTACCCAATCACACTACGTAAAAATGCCATGAACTCTCATAGCCAGCTCTGATGTTCATAATTTCCCCCTCCCCACTAACTCTCACATTTTGCTGGTACAATAACTTTTAAAGTGTAACTGACCTGCCCTACAATGTTTCCAAGGTAACAGCAGTGTTGACGTGCAAAGACTTTGTGGTACATGCAACTCATATGTCTTCAATAAGTCTTTTAAATTATTCAAAATTTTAGCTTCTCATATATTATTCCAAGAGATACAAGGTACAATCTAGATAAACTTCAAACCATTCTCTTTTTACTTCTCTGTGATGATATCCATATACTAGTACAAATAGTATAATCATGTGATATTACAACAGAAAAACAAAACATATGAACACAGTTTACAAGTTTGTATTCATTAATTGGAGAAATGTTTGTCGTGATTGACGATGGATTTACATCAAGGGACAATGTTTTTTTTATTTTTAATAAAGGAATTGTCAAAAACTGCCTCTTGATTTTATTTAATTGTACACTTTTTCGGTGAATAGGTAGGGGTACTATGTACCCCATGCTCATTCACATGGGGGGTGTGGGATCTGAGGCCCCTTTGTTAAAGGGGGCTACCAGATTCTGATAAGCCCCCTGCCCGCAGACCCCCACAACCACAGCCCAGGGATGAGGCCCTGCCCCAAAGCACCCACTTCACCATGTTGAGGGCATGTGGCCTGGTATAGTTCGGGGGGGGGTGCTCGCTCGCCCCCCTTTCCTGGCCTGCCAGGCTGCATGCTCAGATAAGGATCTGATATGGATTTTGGGGGGATCCCATGCCATTTTTATTTTTATTTTGGCATGGGGTTCCCCTTAAAACCATACCAGACCCGAAGGGCCTGGTATGGATAGGGGGGGACCCGCACACCATTTTTTTTTTTTTTTGCAGGGAAGCCCATTGACAGCTGATGACTTATCGGTTATGAAGGACACGGTGACCGGCTTCCTGGCCCAGGTCCTTAACAACCAGCTATTCACTGCGCCCTGATTGGGCAAAGCTTTACCCAATCAGGGCTTGAAATGCACTGTGCAGCGTGCAGTGCATTGCAGGGCATTTGACGGGGCGAACACCAGCCGACCCCCTGCAAATTTGGGTGTTTGTCGAACAGGCAATGTTCGGGCCAAACTTTTGCTCGGCCCAAACCATTGACCCAACTCTACTATTTTGTGTTAGTGTGACTCTTTTAGATTAAATAAAAGTAGAGACTGACTCAACTTGGGTTCCATGTACATCCTTGGGGCTCCATAAGGACACAGCAGTTTAAAAACTAACACAGATACTTGAGGACACCACAAGCTTTCAGTATTTCAGAACTATTGTTACGTACTAAACATTTTAGGGCAGGTCAGGTTCACTTTAAAAGCTTAACAGGAAAGAAAGTAACTTTTCCCATAGAAAGCTACATCCAATTTATAAACAGGGTATATCTTTTCTTTAATTTATCTTCTTAGTCTGTTAATAAGAGTTAAGACATAAACAATGCCAACAAACCAACGTCGACATCCAGTAATAGATTGAATCTCTGTGCTGTCTTTGCAGAGGAGCTGAAGGTTAGAGCCCCCACCACATTTGCTCTAGTCTCATTGACTAGCAGGTTCTGCTATGTCAGGTTTTATTAGGGTGTTGGAGATCAAAATGTCCAGAGAGATCTAAGCAAATGAATAGGTCTGTACAGAAAACTGAAGTAAGAGAGACAATTTAACCGGGAAGAGCAGAGGGGGATAACATTGTTAACAAGGAGAGAAGATTCCCAATGCAAACATGATGCACAAACAATAAGTAGGAAGAAGGAAATCAATGCAAGTGAGAAACTGAGCATGGTGAAGCTTTGAAACCATTCCAAATGGGAGTACAAGTAGTGTCGCCCTCTGACCTTTAAAAGGAAATGAAAAGAAAGCAGCACAGAGCTCTTTCCTCATCTGCAGTCATTTTGCAGCATCTCCGTCTCTATAATCTTATCTTTGCGCTGGCTCTGATCCAAGAACAGTGGCAAACAACAGACAGGACTGATGGTTAGCACACTATTTTCTTGCTAACACATGTTATTTTCTATGCCTGCATATGGCACAGAGTAATCATAATGTTCAAAGAAATGGATGTTTTCTCCTGCTTTATTTTTAGATGTTTACAGTCTGTTTTTGTTTGTATGCTGAAGGATGAATAGGTGAAAATGAGCCTGCTTTCGGAACTTTACATAAAGTAACCAGATATTTTTGTTTGCCTGTAGCCCCTCAGTATCTTAGTGAATAATATGTTATACATTGTACTGTATATTGATTAAAGTATCATGACCCAGGAGTGCCATAAAAGTCCACTACACCCTAATGCTGCGTACACACGATCGCACATTCTGACAAAAAAATCCGGATGTTGGCTCAAACTTGTCTTGCATACACACGGTCACACAAATCTTGTCGGAAAATCCGAACGTGAAGAAGGCGGTGAAGTACAACACGTACGACGAGCGAGAAAAATTAAGTTTAATAGCCAGTGCGGCTCTTCTGCTTGATTCTGAGCATGCGTGGAATTTTGTGCGTCAGAATTTTGTACACATGATCAGAATTTCCGACAACGGATTTTGTTGTCGGAAAATTTGAGATCCAGATCTCAAATTTTGTTTGTCGGAAATTCAGACGGAAAATGTCCGATGGAGCCTACACACGGTCAGAATTTCTGACAACAGGCTCACATCGAACATTTCCTGTCGGAAAATCCGTCTGTGTGTACGCAGCATAAGGCTTCTTTTCATTTGTACATTTCATTGTGGTGCATTACTGCATACATATTAAAGCGGTTGTAAACCGTGGCTGGTTTAAAAAAAAAAAAAACACCTGTAACACAATGGCATAATGTGTTAGTATGCATCACATACTAGCACATAATAAAATACTTGCACTGTTACTGGTGAGAGGGCGGACATCTTCCCCCGGTCTTTCTTCTGGGATTGCACACTCTGGCTGTGTGATTGGCCAGGGCCGCAATGACGTCATTTGGTTCCGGCACGAAGCTATGAAGTTCCGACAGGGTATGCCAGACCTTCAGAGCTCAAGTATTGGTGATGTCATTGGCTGTACCCAGGGTGAATATCTCCTAAACAGGCAAGCCTTATTATAGGTTTACCCAGGGTTTTTTTTCAGCGGGAACGTAAGGGAACGCAGTTCTGACACCTCTGGCACTGAGTATATGCAATGGCAAGGGGTGCTGGGAGGTGCTGGAGGGTGTATTGCTGGCTGCTGGGGGATCTGTTATCTCTGGAGATGTCCAATTGTTGCAGGGAGACTATTGTTGCTGGTGGGGGATCTATTGTTGCTGAGAGTGTTCTATTTTGCTGGGGGGAAGTATTGTTTTTGGCGGGAGGTTTGTTGTTGCTGGGGGAATATATAGCTTGTGGGGGGGTCTATTGCTGCTGGCTGCAGGGAATCTATTGTACAGATTTCCTCATTATCATTAACAAATTCCATAAAAAATATGTAGCACAACAAAATGATACTTGGTTCTGTATTTTCCAAAAGGGGTGATACTGGGAGGTGGGTAGGGGTGGAACCAATGGATGGTGCTCGGAGGTGGGTAGGGGGTAGAACTAAGGGACAGTGCTGAGAGATGGGTAGGGAGCGAAGAAAAGCAGTGACTCAGAAAAGGGGGGGAGTCCCTGCACCTATTCCCTGAGAAAAAAAGCCCTGGGTTTCTGGGTTTACCTATAGGTAAAAATCGCAAAGCGGACTTTACTACCGCTTTAATACAAGGTATTTAAAAATAACTAAACAAAATGAGTCAACAAATCCAAAGCATGTGAAACAACAAAGACTAATCACAACACACTTAAAAGTCATAAATGCATAAAGTCACAAATTAAAAACTTGAACCCTCAAGTCCCATTCTGTATTACAACTTCATTACCAGGCCACTTTTCAGTTCTCAATGTTGTGAAAGTTTGACTGACAATTACTCGGCCGTTCAACACGCTACCCAAAATAATTTTAAATTGTTTTTAAGGCAGCTAGAGCTTTCTTTTGGTAGTGTTTAATAACAACTAGGGTTTCTTTACTATAAAGAGGAAAAAAGACCAAAGGTGATATATTTTATCACATTTTGCCCGACACCGGAGCCAATACGCGTGGCTGGCGGCCACGATGTCCACTGGCCACCCGTGATCGCTCCACGGAGAGCCAGAATGGGGATCTGTGTATGTAAACAAACAGATACCCCTTCTGATGGGAGAAAAGAGAGATCTGCTGTTCCTAGTGGTCAGGAACAGTGATCTCTCTTCTCTTCCAGTCAGTACACTCCCCCCCACAGTTAGAAACACCTCCCTAGGGAACACTTAACCCCTTGATCGCCCCTAGCGTTAACCCCTTCCCTGCCATTGACATTTATACAGTAATTAGTGGCTATTTTTTGCACTGATCACTGCTAAAAAATGTCACTGGTCCCAAAAAAGTGTCAAAAGTGTCCAATCTGTTCACCGCAATGTCGCAGTCCTGCTAAAAATCGCAGATCACTGCCATTACTAGTAAAAAATAAATAAATAATATAAATGCCATAAATCTATTCCCTATTTTGTAGACGCTATAACTTTTGCGCAAACCAATCAATATACACTTATTGCGATTTTGTTTACCAAAAATATGTAGAAGAATACATATTGGCCTAAACTGATAAAGAAATATTTTTTTATTTATTTTTTTTGGATATTTATTATAGCAAAAAGTAAAAAATATTGTTTTTTGTTCATAATTGTCTTTTTTTGTTTATAGCGCAAAAAATAAAATCCGCAGAGGTGATCAAATACCACCAAAAGAAAGCTCTATTTGTGGGGGAAAAAAAGACATCAAGTTTGTTTGGGTACAATGTCGCACGACTGCTTAATTGTCAGTTAAAACGAAACAGTGCCCTATCGCAAAAAATGACCTGGTCATTAAGGGGGTAAATTCTTCTGGTCCTTAAGTGGTTAAATGAAGAAACATGCTGTACTGAGAGGGATAAAACATGAAGCATAGTAATGGTGCATATCAGGCCATACATATAGGCATTAAGAGGTGAAGGGTTGATGTACAGGTCACATGCAGTGGGAAGATGCAGACAAAGGGCCTAATCTGCAGATGTGCAGGATAAGGGAGGCCAATGGTTAATATGAAGGTCACAATCAAAGACAGGATGGAGCAGAGGTAAGAGAGGAGGAAGAGGCCTCGGTTCACATACATACGGAAACATAGCGAATCCTGAGCGTTTCCCACACTGGGTTGAAATTGCACTCTGTTCATGCGATCTGGGGACCATTGACAACATCTGCTGATGACGAAATGCATCTGGGGGGAGGCACGTAGTGACGCTACCATGCGATTTGCAGAGGAGGACGGGCTCCGTTTTGTTTTATGCCGGCCAGCTTTTTATATACGCGATATTACTACCTCTTAACTGTAAGTGCAATACTACTTTTTATTAAAGTTATCTTGGATTTATTACACTATGGCCAGTTCTTTTGGTGTACATACTGAGGGAATGGATACCGTAGCCAAATTAAGTGAGGGATTTCCATCATCCAAATCATCATCCCTATTGTGATCATCTACAAGCTTAGAGGCCCGGGCTGGGTTGAAAGCCATCCGCCTTTAAAGCTTGCCGTCTGGTAAGCCTAATCTACAGCTGCGGTGGTCGGGCACTTTACCTTGTTTGTGTGTGCACACTATGGTGATTGCAAGATTTTAAGTGCTTCCATTTGGATATTTGTAATTTTTGGGCATACTTCAATTCTTTTTAGTGCAGCTTCTTTATTTTTTTTAGGGTTATTTTATTGAAGAAAGATATTGTACAACTAAGCATAAAAAGATTAGACTATACATACACTTTGGGGGTCTATTTATGAATGTTTTCATGCAATATTTACATAATATTGTGCAGAAATATTTATGATTCTTGGGAGAAAGTTATGTGAATCTTGAATAAATACATTGATGAAAAGACTCCTTTAGCCCTGATTCACATTAATGCGATCTGGCATGCGATTTGACATGTTAAATTGATGGCCATTCCCGGCAATGGCAGCGTCCAAGTCGGTGCGATGCTGCATTTGTGGCGCAGCACTGCTTCTCAAAAGTAGTTTCTGTACTACTTTTGGCAATTTTGGGGTGTGATTTCCATTGGCATCTGTGCAGAAACCCACACAGATGTCTCTGAAATCACCCCCAAAGTCAGGACTGACATGCGGGAATGAAATTGTGCGAGTTCAGCTGAACTCGCACAATTTCATTCCTGCAATCAGTGTGAACCAGGGCTTTGTTAAACTCTGTTACACCACTTGTATCTACAGGTAAGCCTATAATAAAGGCTTATCTGTAGGTATTGTAAATATCTCCTAAACTTGCACAGTTTAGGAGATATTCATTATATGTGCTGCTGCCGACTTCATCGGCGCATGCGTACTGAATAAACGGGCTGCTGGTGCCATTTCTACAGTACCTGTGCTGTGACTGGTGGCACCCGAGCACATGCGCGGGAGTGATGTCACGGCAGTTTTGGCCAATCACAGCGAACCCGCGAACCCGGAAGTAATTCCGGTGAAAGATGTTGGCTGCGGTAGCGGAGTGCGGGCGCGACTGCGGGGCATCGTTCTAAGGTAAGTATTTCATAATGAGCTAGTATGCGATGCATACTAGCTCATTATGCCTTTGTCTTGCAGGTTTTTTGTTTTTGTTTTTTTGTTTTTGTTCAGGGGTTTACAACCTCTTTAAGTCTATATTTTTAATAAGCACTAATATTACTAGCATATGCAAGGATAACACCATAATTACTACTAAATGTAAAACAATAAACTCTGGAAAGTTAATATTTAAAATACATATTTTAAATATTACATTTTTGTAAATATTTTATTAGATCTTTTCATGTGACAACACTGAAGAAATGACACTTTGCTACAATGTAAAGTAGTGAGTGTACAGCTTGTATAACAGTGTCAATTTGCTGTCCCCTCAAAATAACTCAACACGCAGCCATTAATGTCTAAACCGCTGGCAACAAAAGTGGAAATGTCTCAATTGGGGCCCAAAGTGTCAATATTTTGTGTGGCCACCATTATTTTCCAGCACTGCCTTAATCCTCTTGGGCATGGCGTTCACCAGAGCTTCACAGGTTGCCACTGGAGTCCTCTTCCACTACTACATGGCAACTAGGGATGAGCCGAACCCCCCCCCCCCCGAGTTCGGTTCGCACCAGAACTTGCGAACAGACAAAAAATTTGTGCAAACATGCGAACACCATTAAAGTCTATGGGACACGACTGTGAAAAATCAAAAGTGCTCATTTTAAAGGCTTATATGCAAATTACCCGGATTACTGCCCCAGGGAACATGTATCAATGTAAAAAAAAGTTTTTAAACTGACGTTTTCTCAGGAGCAGTGATTTTAAGAATGCTTAAAGTGAAACAATAAAATGAAATATTCCTTTAAATATCGTGCCTGGGGGTCCCCTTAGTCTGCCTGTAAAGTAGCACATTTTCCCCGTGTTTAGAAAAGTACCGCAGCCAAATTACATTTATTAAAGTAAAAAATGTCATTTAAAATTGCTCAAGGCTGTAATGTATTGCTAGATCCCAGCAATATACATAAAAAATCATTTAAAAAAACAGTGTGGGTCCCCCCCCAGTCCATACCAGGCCCTTTGGGTCTGATATGGATATTAAGGTGAACTCCACGCCAACATTTTTTTTTAAATGGCGTAGGGAACCCCCCCCCCAAAATCCATGCCCTAAGGGCCTGGTATGGACGGGGGGGGGGGGGAACCTATGCCGTTTTTTCTTAATTCTGTCATAGGGCTCTGAACTGCAGTATATAAACTATATGGACTGCACTATATACTCTGAACTGCAGTATATATTATACTGTATTATATACTGTGTACACCGCCGAATGCACTATATATAGGCTACGCTGAATTCAGAGTATATATATATATATATATATATATATATATATATATATATATATATATATATATATATATATAGAGAGAGAGAGAGAGAGAGAGAGAGTTTACACTGTATATATAGGCTACGCTGAATGCCTAATCTAGCTCAATCTCTCTATTCCCGTCCACTATAACACACTATACGGGCGCTGTGTAAGCAGCCTTATATAGTGTGAGGCGTGGACTTAGTCCCCCTGAGCCATGATTGGCCAAAGGCACTCTGCCTTTGGTCAATTATGACTCTTGCTGAGGAGCGTGCTGTGATTGGCCAAAGCATACAGGTCAGGTGTATGCTTTGGCCAATCATCATACAGAAATGCACTGCGGTCTTGCAGTGCATTATGGGGCGCTCAAATTTCCTGCGAAATTTTCGGCGAACACTCAATGTTCGACTTGAACTCGAAGCTCATCCCTAATGACGACATCACGGAGCTGGTGGATGTTAGAGACCTTGCACTCTTCCACCTTCCATTTGAGGATGCCCTACAGATGCTCCATAGCATTTAGGTCTGGAGACATGCTTGGTCAGTCCATCACCTTTACCCTCAGCTTCTTTAACAAGGCAGTGGTCATCTTGGAGGTGTGTTTGGGGTCGTTATCATGTCAGAATAATATCCTGCGGCCCAGTCTCCAAAGGAAGGGGATCATGCTTTGCTTCAGTATGTCACAGTACACATTGGCATTCATGGTTCACTCAATGAACTGTAGCTCCCCAGTTCCAGTAGCACTTATGCAGCCCCAGACCATGAAGCTCCCACCACCATGCTTGACTGTAGGCAAGACACACTTGTCTTTGTACTCCTCACCTGGTTGCTGCCACACACGCTTGACACCATCTGAACCAAATAAGTTTATCTTGGTCTCATTAGACCACAGGACATGGTTCCAGTAATCCATGTCCTTAGTCTGCTTGTCTTCAGCAAACTGTTTGCAGGCTTTCTTGTGCATCATCTTTAGAAAAGGCTTCCTTCTGGCACAACAGCCATGCAGACCAATTTGATGCAGTGTGCAGCGTATGGTCTGAGCACTGACAGGCTTACCCCCCACCCCTTCAACCTCTGCAGAAATGCTGGCAGCACTTATACGTCTATTTCCCAAAGACAACCTCTGGATATGACGCTGAGCATGTGCACTCAACTTCTTTGGTCGACCATGATGAGGCCTGTTCTGAGTGGATATAATAAAAAATGAATCAGTGCGAAATGGTAAATAGCAGATACAGCAGCTGTTCTGAGTGGAACCTGTCCTGTTAAACTGCTGTATGGTCTTGGACACCGTGCTGAAGCTCAGTTTCAGGGTCTTGGCAATCTTCTTATAGCCTAGGCCATCTTTATGTAGAGCAACAATTCTCCTTTCAGATCCTCAGAGAGTTCTTTGCCATGAGGTGCCATGTTGAACTTCCAGTGACCAGTATGAGAGAGTGAGAGCGATAACACCAAATTTAAAACACCTTCTCCCCATTCACACCTGAGACCTTGTAACACTAACGAGTCACATGACACCAGAGAGGGAAAATAGCTAATTGGACCCCCTCACTTAGGGGTTTACTCACTTTTGTTGCCAGCGGTTTAGACATTAATGGCTGTGTGTTGAGTTATTTTGAGGGGACAGCAAATGTACGCTATACAAGTTGTACACTCACTATGTGCTAAAACAGCACTTGCAAAAAAAAAAATCACCTTAAATATTACTAAAAAAAAATACGTGATAAATGTCAATAACATAAAGTGCTCAGTCCCAATATTATTGGTAATGAAATCCACAGTAAGGGTCCATACAATGTGACAAAAAGTCCATTCAATATGCTATACAAATTGCACTGTGCAGTAACACCATAAAAATTATCCCCTGATGCTGCTGTGTCACCACGTGCTCAAGTAAAGGGCCACACTTACCAGATGCTGTTGACCCATTTGTTACTGGCATAGAGGAATCGATCTCTCCCTTTTCCTCCTGCAGCTGCTGAATGACTGCGAGAGGGACAGGAGGAGGAGGGGGGAAAATGGAGAGATCAGTTCCTTTATATGCAGCCACCCCCACAGCTTTCTCTATGCAGCTCCCGTCATCCCCACAGCTCTGCAGGGTTCTCCCCTCTCCCACCGGCTGCTGCTGGGGATCTGTCAGGATGAAGCCTTTTCTGAAAGGAGAGTCAGTGATCTGTACCGATCCCTGACTCTGTCTATTCATAAACTGTGTTTCCTCTGCTTCAGTGTGTGAATGAATGGGACATCTGGTGTCCCCAGCGGAGCCCCAGTCCTTACAACTGGTTCCCCAGTGGAGCCCCTCCTTACATCTGGTGTCCCCAGCAGAGCCCCAGTCCTTACATCTGGTGTCCCCGGCAGCGGAGCCCCAGTCCTTACGTCTGGTGTCCCCAGCAGCGAAGCCCCAGTCCTTACATCTGGTGTCCCCAGCAGCGGAGCCCCAGTCCTTACATCTGGTGTCCCCAGAGCAGCCCCTCCTTACATCTGGTGTCCCCAGCGGAGCCCCTCCTTACATCAGGTGTCTCCAGCGGAGCCCCTCCTTACATCTGGTGTCCCCAGTAGAGCCCCTCCTTACATCTGGTGTCCCCAGTAGAGCCCCTCCTTACATCTGGTGTCCCCAGCGGAGCACTAGTCCTTACATCTGGTGTCCCCGGCAGTGAAGCCCCAGTCCTTACATCTGGTGTCCCTGGCAGTGGAGCCCCTTCTTACATCTGGTGTCCTCAGAAGCGGAACCCCTACTTACATCTGGTATCCCCAGCAGCGGAGCCCCTCCTTACAACTGGTGTCCCTGTCAGCGGAGCACCTCCTTGCATCTAGTGCCCCTGGCAGCGGAGCCCCAGTCCTTACATCTAGTGTTTCCGGCAGCGGAGTCCCTCCTTACATCTGGTGTCCCCGGCAGTGGAGCCTAAGTCCTTACATCTGGTGTCCCCAGCAGCGGAGCCCCTCTTTACATCAGTGTCCCCTCTCGTTGGACACACGGGGTGGAGGGTTGGTGGCAGCTCCATTATTTCACGTCTTTCCCTGTGTGACTGTGTTTAGTGGAGAGGGGTGAGGCATCCGATACGTGCAGTCAATCGGCTTCAGTGTACAAGAGAATTGTCTACTTGTACACTAAAGAGAGAAGCTGATTGGCTGCACGGATCAGAGGCCCCTCCCCTCTCCACTGAACACACGAGAAAAGAGACCTTGTGGCGGCAGCCATCTTTTTGTAGCCCGCTGTGACTTTGCCAAAAACAGTCCCATTTCCCAGGACAAAAGCAAAATCCCAGGATTTTATTGGGCACGAGCTGTGATCGGGACAAGGGTGCAAACATTGGGATTGTCCTGGAAAAATCTGGACTGTTGGCAAGTATGGCATCGGGGGGACCTGAAGGTTCTACTTACGCCACTGACTTATGTCTTTGGTTCAAGTCACTGAGCTTGCTTGCCATAATTTTTTTTAACCATGTGTCTGGGTCTATTTATAAAGGTTTTTACACAGCTTTCCCCAGTCTTACTGTATATTGTTTCAGTTGAATCCAATTAGAAAATTGGGAGAAAGCTATGGGAATCATGTGTGAAAATTATTATAAAAAGACCCATGGTTGCCGGAAAGAAATTTGCACAGTCTATGGGCTGCCTTAGTCATTTGGAGTAATATATTTATTGATATGATTAACGCAGCAGGGAGAATATAGATTACAGATCTAACATTGCTTTCCGGCAGGTGTGCCTGGATTACAACACTGGCTGAACAGACTTAACCACTTCCCGACTGCCGCACGCCGATGTATGTCCTAAGTTTGAACGGGGATATCGTTGTTATGGCAGCAGCTAGCTGCCATAACCCTGGTATCCCCGTTTTCGTGCGGCGGCCGGCTTTCAGATAAAAGTGGTCCCTGCGGCGGATTCGCCGCGAGATCACTTTTATCGGTGGCGGGAGAGGGCCCCCCCCCCCTCCCGCCGCGATCCGGTACCCTCCGCCGCTTACCGGAGCCGTCGGTAGCGGTGGAGGCGATCGCGTCCTGCTCTCTGGTGTGTCTGGAGACGAGTGAGGGGAAGATGGCGCTCACTCGTCTCCATGACACTGCTGGGCGGAAGCGACCTCAAAACGTCACTTTCGTCCACGCCTCTTAAAGGCATATTTTTTTTTTATTGCATTTTAGTGTAAATATGAGATCTGAGGTCTTTTTGACCCCAGATCTCATATTTAAGAGGTCCTGCCATGCTTTTTTCTATTACAAGGGATGTTTACATTCCTTGTAATAGTAATAAAAGTGACACAATTTTTTTTTTTTTTTAAACAGTGTAAAAATAAATAAAATATTGTAAAATAAATAATAAAAATAAAAAAATTTTTTTTTAAAACCCCCCTGTCCCGACGAGCTCGCGCGCAGAAGCGAACGCATACGCGAGTAGCGCCCGCATATGAAAACGGTGGTCAAACCACACATGTGAGGTATCACAGCGATCGGTAGAGTGAGAGCAATAATTCTAGCCCTAGACCTCCTCTGTAGCGCAAAATATGCAACCGGTAGAATTTTTTAAACGTCGCCTATGGAGATTTTTGAGGGTAAAAGTTTGACGCCATTCCACAAGCGGGCGCAATTTTCAAGCATGACATGTTGGGTATAAATTTACTTGGCGTAACATTATATTTCACAATATAAAAAAAAATTGGGCTAACTTTACTGTTGTCTTATTTTTTTATTCAAAAAAGTGAATTGTTTCCAAAAAAAAGTGCGCTTTTAAGACCGCTGCGCAAATACGGTGCAAAAAAAAGTATTGCAATGACCGCCATTGTATTCTCTAGGGTGTTAGAAGAAAAACCATATATAATGTTTGGGGGTTCTAAGTAATTTTCTAGCAGAAAAACCTGTTTTAAACATGTAAACACCTAAAATCCAAAACGAGGCTGGTCTTAAAGTGGTTAAAATTCTTTTGCTGGTTAAAACAACTTATATGTATCATCGCATAGTGTATTCACCTGTTTGTCTCTGTTTTAGGACTACATGACTGTACTATGAATATACCTGGGTGGTGTTGGATCAGGTCAGTTGTTTGTTCCAGCACTTCATAAAATTCCTCCAAGCGGAGCAGGCACTGACAATAGTTCAGAACCAAAGTGTTAATCATCTTTTCCAGTTTCATCCAAGGCACCTCCCATGGCTTTTCCTGAAAGCAAAAATCAGTATATCAAAGATGCTACCAGACTGAATAAAACTCTGGGCCTGCTAGAGTTTTGTCTGTTCAAGAATTTTGATCTTCTCTGCATTTAGTGAAAACTTTTGAAGCTTTTCTAAGAGGCCTGATAATATCAGTGGTGCTAAATAGGGATGAGCTTAAGGTTCAGGTTGAACATGAGTTCGACCAGAACACGGCCTGTTTGCAGTTTGGTGAACAGGTTAAGAAAATGGCCATGTTTGGACACTTTGCCCACAGGAACCCCTGGCTGTAAATCAGGCCACTACCACTAAACAACAGATCCCTGCCAACTTCTGTTTGTAAACAAAGAGGCCAGCCATTCTGGGAAACATCACTGACCAAATATGGCGATTACCATTTTTGGTCAATGACACCACCCAGAATCCCTGGCCTGTTTGTTTACAAATAGAAGCTGGAGGGGATCTGTCATTTAGTGGTGGCGCCGGTCTGACTTACAGCCAGGGGCGGACTGACCATTGAGCGATTAGGGCACTGCCCGAGGGCCCTGGGCCACTAGGGGGCCCCATCAGGGTTGCCAGCCTCAGTAAAACCAGGGACAGCATGTATAAATCTGTGTTTTTTTTACATCTGTCTGTGTATACTGTGTGTACATGTATGTGTATACTGTGTGATTGTATACTGTGTGTGTGTATACTGTGTGGCCCCATAATCTCTGATTGCCTGGGGGCCCCGTAATCTCCTATTGCCCGGGGGCCCCATGAGTTATCAGTCCGCCCCTGCTTACAGCCATGGGTTTTTGTGGACAACGTGTCCAAATATGGCCGTTTTCTTCACCTGTTCACCAAACTGCAAACAGGCTGGGTTCTGGTCAAACTCATGTTCAACCTGAACCTTAAGCTCATCCCTACTACCACAAAATGTTAAATTCCCGGTTGACTACAATGTTTACATAGAGAAGCTGGCTGGGCAGTGGGTAATCATCAATTACATGGATGTACATCACTGACATTGAATTTACATCAGAAGATGTCTCTTTTGTTTTTCTAATAAAGTACTTTTTATTAACTTTTTGACTTTTTCTGGAATGTAATAAAAAAGAAAGCAAGAGGCGGGACTTTGCATGAAGCGCACGGAAGCAACAAAATAAACTGAATAAAAATCAGCTTTTAATTGGTTCAATACATCAAAAGAATAATTTTATATTTAATTTATTGCATTATGCTATATATCAATATTTTTATAAAATTCATTAGAACCAGATATTACACATAAATTGATACTCCAACATGGAGTTTTAAATAGTATTATACAAATACATTGGTCAATATGATACATGATTATATGTATTGTAAATAATACTTATACAGATAGCTGGCGCATTAAAGCGTCACTTCAAAAAGATACAGGAAAGGTGAAATGGGTAGAAAGGAACGGCCATAAAGAATTCATGAATGTATACATATGTCGGTGGTTGTTAACTCTACGCGTTTCGAGGCCTTATAGCCACTCATCAGGAGCAACACCGTAGTGATCATCTATAAGTAAGAACAATCATATTTAATGATCTAAAGAAATCATGTGGGTAAAGGCAAAAACATGAGAGGGACCCCCCATATATCTGCTTGACCAACACACTTACATGTACATCTGCGCAATGGTGGTGCGGCCATGAAAATCCCAGACTCGCCATAAACGCCACCTCCTGGAGCTAAGGGGGCGTAGTAGGGCGACAACAACCCAAACAAACAGCGCACCGAGTGGGCCAGTGTAGCTGAAGTGGCACAGGTGTGGGCTGAATATGGTGACCCCAAAATGGGGAATCTGTGTAAAAATATAATAAATGAGATGAAGGTAGTGCAAAAATGTGTCAAAAAGTGGGAGAGAGAGGTGAAAGAGGGAAGTGCTTCTTGCACTTCCCTCTCATGGGGGGGTCCCTCTCATGTTTTTGTTAGGATAAAGCACATCAAAAAATCACCCATAACTTAACATTTTCATGTATTGGAACTGTCTACATTGCTTCAAAATAATCAGATTGCACTTTAATGTTATAAGTACACATTTTGAGAACCTTTTAATGTTTACCTGGAAGTACTCTATTATTTATTTATTTTTTTTTAAATTGGTGATTACTTGGCAGCACCGTTCTCTTTTCCAGTTGTTGCGATCCCTTTTCCTAGTTATCTCAGGAGGGGGAAGGAGTGGGGAGGGAACAGTGTGAGGATGATATACAGTGGCTTGCGAAAGTATTCGGCCCCCTTGAACTTTTCAACCTTTTGCCACATTTCAGGCTTCAAACATAAAGATATAAAATTTTAATTTTTTGTGAAGAATCACCAACAAGTGGGACACAATTGTGAAGTGGAACGAAATCTATTGGATATTTTAAACTTTTTTTAGCAATTAAAAAACTGAAAAGTGGTGCGTGCAAAATTATTCGGCCCCTTTACTTTCAGTGCAGAAAACTCACTCCAGAAGTTCAGCGAGGATCTCTGAATGATCCAATGATGTCCTAAATGACTGATGGTGATAAATAGAATCCACCTGTGTGTAATCAAGTCTCTGTATAAATGCACCTGCTCTGTGATAGTCTCAGGGTTCTGTTGAAAGCCCAGAGAGCATCATGAAGACCAAGGAACACACCAGGCAGGTCCGTAATACTGTTGTGGAGAAGTTTAAAGCTGGATTTGGATACAAAAAGATTTCCCAAGCTTTAAACATCCCAAGGAGCACTGTGCAAGCGATCATTTTGAAATGGAAGGAGTATCAGACCACTGCAAATCTACCAAGACCTGGCTGTCCCTCTAAACTTTCAGCTCAGACAAGGAGAAGACTGATCAGAGATGCAGCCAAGAGGCCCATGATCACTCTGGATGAACTGCAGAGAACTACAGCTGAGGTGGGAGAGTCTGTCCATAGGACAACAATCAGTCATACACTGCACAAATCTGGCCTTTATGGAAGAGTGGCAAGAAGAAAGCCATTTCTCAAAGATATCCATAAAAAGTCTCGTCTAAAGTTTGCCACAAGCCACCTGGGAGACACACCAAACATGTGGAAGAAGGTGCTCTGGTCCGATGAAACCAAAATCGAACTTTTTGGCCACAATGCAAAATGATATGTTTGGCGTAAAAGCAACACAGCTCATCAAACTCAACACACCATCCCCACTGTCAAACATGGTGGTGGCAGCATCATGGTTTGGGCCTGCTTTTCTTCAGCAGGGACAGGGAAGATGGTTAAAATTGGGGGGAAGATGGATGCAGCCAAATACAGGACCATTCTGGATGAAAACCTGTTGGAGTCTGCAAAAGACCTGAAACTGGGACGGAGATTTATCTTCCAACAAGAAAATGATCCCAAACATATAGCAAAATCTACAAAGGAATGGTTCACAAATAAACGTATCCAGGTGTTAGAATGGCCAAGTCAAAGTCCAGACCTGAATCCAATCGAGAATCTGTAGAAAGAGCTGAAAACTGCTGTTCACAAACGCTCTCCATCCAACCTCACTGAGCTCGAGCTGTTTTGCAGGGAAGAATGGGCAAGAATTTCAGTCTCTCGATGTGCAAAACTGATAGAGACATACCCCAAGCGACTTGCAGCTGTAATCGCAGCAAAAGGTGGCTCTACAAAGTATTAACGCAAGGGGGCCAAATAATTTTGCACGCCCCACTTTTAATTTTTTTATTAGTTAAAAAAGTTTCAAAAATCCAAAAGATTTCGTTCCACTTCACAATTGTGTCCCACTTGTTGGTGATTCTTCACAAAAAATAAAAATTTTATATCTTTATGTTTGAAGCCTGAAATGTGGCAAAAGGTTGAAAAGTTCAAGGGGGCCGAATACTTTTGCAAGCCACTGTATGGTAACTCTTGGGTGCAGCAGTTATGTGCATGACTCACTGCACAAGTAGAGTCGGTGCTCAGCGCCTGAATGTACTGGAGTTGACTACCAGATTATGGTGCTATTTGGCCATTAAAAGGGCATAAAGGGTGAGATACCTTTCCTGCTCAACTTTAGCTCGTTTTGCTTTACATGGCTACTGATGCATTTCTAGCAATATACTGTATATGTTCCTTGTGACATATAATGCTTAATAAAGAGCAAAAAGGAAAGAAAAAAAAATATAAAAAAAAAATATATATATATATATATATATATATATATATATATATATATATTAAATAGAGAGAGAGAGAGCTCCACAGGCCACATGACTTAAAGTGACTGCAAAGGCTGTATTGTTTTTTTTTTTTTCTAAAATAACAAGCATTTTATACTTACCTGCTCTGGGCAATGGTATTGCACAGCGTGGCCCCAATCTTATTCTATCATATTCCTAATCCCCCCTATGCTCTAGACCTCCTCTTCTATGTGCACCACCATAGGAAGCGGCTCCCTTTGGGGGGGACGGCTCTCAAGCTGGGCTGTGTGTATCTATATATGCCCCCGATACCTCCTCACAGGATTTGATTGACAACAGAGGAGCCAATAGCACAGTGCTAAATTGATATAGGACTAAGGTAAACATAGAGGGAGGTAGGGGGGTGATATACTTAGTGAGTTGTTTCTTACTTTAATGCAGAGAATGCATTACGGTACAAAATGTCTTTCCTTTAGAACCTTTTTAAGCTGTGATAGATGACGTTGTAAAGTTAGCCATTGGTCATTAAGTCCAACTACTCCTGTCACAAGTACTATGCGGTGCTCCCCATTCACTTAATCAGACACATTATTATTATGTGATGCACTCAGGCATTAACTCTGTATAGATTACCCATACTATTCCTCATTGCTATAAATACATTTTCCATCATCATTTAGCATTTTCTGCAATATTCATCTATTCACCTTTCCAGCTCTATCCCCTGCAGATACTCTGCTCCATAGTCCAGCACTGATCCTGTTGTGCACCATTTAAAGTGGTTCTAAACCCTCAAGGTTTTTTACCATAATGCATACTATGCATTATGGTAAAAAACCTTCTCTGCTGCAGGATAAGACCCCCTTATTCTTACCTGAGCCTGATCTGATCCAGCCATGTGCATAAGAGCAGCGGCTCTCACCACTGTCTCCCTCCTCATTGGGCAGATACGTCCATTGGTACAGACGCTGTCTCTGTCAATGGACGCATCAGCAAGGCTCGGGAGCGAGCAGCATCAGTTCTCCCATGGGAAGTGGCTTCCCGTGGGGGCACTGGACAGATAGGGGGAGCTGGCGGGGAACCCGAGAAGATGATGATCTGGGTCGCTCTGTGCAATTCCATTGCAAAGAGCAGTTAAGTGAAGACATGTTTGTTATTTAAGAAAAAAAAATTCCTTTATATTGGCTTTAACCTTCTTCATGTGAGCCTGGGCTGCCGAGAATGAAAATCAGGTCAGTAAGAATGTGCCATTTTCTGCAGTAGTCAGGACCACCAGACTCCAAAGCAGAAGGAGGGAGCATTTCTTCAGTAGCTTCCTGGTTTCTGGCCTAGGCCAAAATTATGTCATATATCGCTACCCATCTTCATGGCCAAGTTTTTTTTCATCTGGGGGAGGGGTTTTCTCAGCTAAGCACATGGATTCCAGGCTAATAGCTAATAGCAGATGGATTCCAGGAGGTAAATGCTACATGAATAATCTGCCCTTACTCTAGATGGCCATGGCCAGAAATGCTGGTGGATGTTTCTCACGGTGATTTCTCAACAAAATAAAGCACGGAGACATGGATGGATGGGTCAGTTTGCTCTGAATGCTAAACATGAAATCAGTAGTGTTTTTTTTTAAGTTTGTGGTGCTCAGATAAAGTTAGTTCCGCTTCAACATCAACTTGAGATTACTTTGTGGTTCTGTGCTGCCCCAACAGGGCATAGAATTTATATATATTGTTTTCCTAACCATTTTTCTATGGACTTTTATGTTTAGTTTACATGCTGCCATCTAGTGACCCTTTGTGGTATTGCACTTGTCTCTCAAGTTTATTTTTTCCTTATTTTATGACACACTTCCTTTGAATGTAATGCTCCACCCTTCTTCCTGTGTTTGTACTTCCTGTGTTATCTATGCAGTTAACAAGCCACATGTAGCAGGGCACATGTATTCTCCATTGTAAGCTACAGACAGTATCATTTTTTGAGCGCACAATACCACAACCTGTTCATCTGTTTGTATCCTGTCATGTGCTGTAATCTGATGTTCAGAATAAAGCATCTATGGATGGAAATCGGTATTGGTGAGTTCAAGTTATCTGATGAGGATTGTCCTCAGTGATTCTATCTGCTTATACAGGCCAGGCATAGAGGTCTCACAAGGGATGAATCGCTTCACAACAATCGGAGTCAGAATAGGTTCTATTCCCCCATACTAGCCAATGTCTGTACTGCATAGCAAAAGCATGAAGAACACACTGTCAGACTGGGTTCACACATATGCAAATTGGTTGTGGGTTTCCTCCACATCCAATTCGCATGACAGGAATGTTTGACTGGCTTTCATTGGAGCCGGTTCACACAGCTCCGAAGCGGCTGCGGTCCATATTTAAAAAGGGTCCTGTGCATCCTTGGTCCTTCAGGTGTAAATTTAGGCAAAAATTCGGACCTGATTTGCACCTGAATCTGTGAACAGGGATGCACGGGACCCCAGGCTGTGTGCCGCGGCCGCAGCATGTGTGAACCCAGCCTAAGGGTATATCATACGCCATTGTACACTAGCCCTTAAAATCCAGATCCAGGATTAATTTTTTAAAATGCTTTTTCTATGCCTGTTTAAAAAAAGTTTTCAAAGTGCTACCTACCCTCCACACTGCATTGCTGCCCTATGAATTCTCCTCTGATCTTGGTGGCCACTCATCAATGATGGCATTCATTTAACCCACATACTGTTAGCCTACTGTTATTTACTGTTACCTCCTCTGGGGGTGCATCCTTTTGTGGCTTGGGCTTGAAGGAGATTGCTGCATAGGATAGCACTCATACCATATAGCGCGGGCACAGTTCTACCACACAGTGAGGAATGCGGACACCGGAGATACTATTTGTCAGGTGACTGCCCAAAAGACAGTTGAATTTGAAGTACTGGATGTACTCTAGAACATAATGACTGCAAAATGACGCCAAGTCAACCGCATATTATAATGACATTACCTTAGTCTGTATATTTTTTAGACAAATAACGGCTTCTCTGTATTTATTGGTAGCGTCCTCATAGCGTCCAAGTTTAAACAGTCGGTTTCCTTCTCCATGCAGAACTGGGACTGCTTTCAGCTTTTCATCGTCACTCAAGGCCCAGGTCTCTCTTTTATACATGCTGGGTGATTCGACCTGCCATACAAGAAGAGTCTTTTATGAATGAAGGACAGTTGAGATCAGATAGATAGATAGAGTAGATTTAATAACAAACAGACTAAAGTACAGTTTCTTTCCCAGAGCTGCACCATCCATTACTCCATCTTATATAAACTCCCAAAAATGTTAATGTACCTTGGTGTTTTATCTTTCATATCTAAATATTGCATTAGTATCTTTTTTCTTTGTTTTAATATGTGTATTTCATTGAATACATTTGTATCATTTTCATGGGATATTGCTTACATTTTATAGTTATGTAATGTACAGTATACATGTATATTGTGTATGTATGTGTGGATATGTACTATATATGCATGTACTGTATTTATTGCTATTTTCAAAGAGTTATCGTGTAATATTTAATTGTAGATGAAGGATTAGGTAGGGTGGGCACTTAAAGTGGACTTAAAGTGAACTTTCCCTCAAAAGTGAAAGCTTTTGTTAGGGAACAGTTCTTAGAAGGATTGGCACACCTGCAAATGCCTAGCAAAATCAAAGATTGGCACATGGAAGCTCGCCAATGCGCATGAGTGCACAGGCACGAACAGCCGCGAGGATCCATGTGCCAGTGCGCACGCAATGCGTGGCAGATTTTGGCGCCCAGTGGACTATTTAAAGCCAGCAGTATGATCTTCAGCTCCCCCCGTGTGCTCCTGTGTTCCTGTTCTTGTTACTATTGGACTTCCTGTTACCGACCCGGCTTCCCTTTGACCGGTCTTGTCTCCATCCCCGGCTTTGACCCTTGGCTTGTTCCAGTGACCCCACTTCTGCTTGCTGATCTGTGCTTGACCCCTGGCTTGCTCCTCTGACTTCGCTACTGCCTGATTACCAGTGAATGACCCCGGCTGACTCCTGACCCTGCTTGCTGCTTACTCCTGGCTGACCTTCCGTGTATGACTTCTGGCCTGGCTCCTGACTCTGCTCCTGGCTCACCCTGCTGCCAAGTCTTACCTGGTACTCCTGAGGACTCCTATCTATCAGTGCATTCTGCTCGTCAGCCGCCATCCAGCGGGCATCACTTTATCACCTCAGCCTGTTGCAGCTGGCAACCCCTGCTTCTCTGAGCAAAGCACTTCCTGTTACCAACTTCAGGGGCGCTCTGCACTTAGCTGCAAGAGAAGTCCGACCAGGTACGTGACACTTTGCTTATCCAACTCCCCACCCCAATCCCTAGTACATTTGACTTTTTTTGGGGGGGGGGGGTCTGGTACAGTTTTGATAGGTACCTGCTCCCACTTTCTCGGTTTTGCCTAGGCGAGAATGACGTGCACTTAGGCATGTCCTCTGCCATGCCCCCTACCCGTAGGCTCCTGGGACATGTCACAGGTTCCAGGAGGATCCAGGACTAGTCTCGCAGCAGCAAGTGGTCTTATGTATGCACAGTGGGGGGAAAGCTATGGTTTCTTAGAAAGTCACAGCCGGCTCCCATGTCCAAAATCGAGGCCCTTTGGGACCCGCAGCGGTAAGAAGAATCAGCTGCAGGAAGACAGCACTGGACCCTAGACACTGATAAGTACCTGATATTTAAAAGAGCGCAACTATATTTGTAGCTGCTGACTTTTAATAAAAAAAATAAAAAAAACTGAAGTTCCTCTTCAATTGTTCAACTCCAGGCAAACAGCTAAATTCACAGTTGAACATGTGAACAGTCTTACCTAATAAAGCATTTCTAATTCTGTCCAGCCAGGTTTGTGGTTCATATAGCTTCATCAGACAGCACAGCCAGGAGGCGACACCACTTTCTCCTCCTTTTTTAGAAATAGCCTGCTGTTTGGGCAATGGAGGAACAGGCACACACTGTGTTAGTGAGCACTTCTCCTTTGCCGAGATAATCCATCCACCTCACAGGTGTGGCATATCAAGATGCTGATTAGACAGCATGATTATTGCACAGGTGTGCCTTAGGCTGGCCACACTAAAAATAACGCTCTAAAATGTGCAGTTTTACTGTATTGGGGGGGAGGGGGGAGGAAAACCAGTCAGTATCTGGTGTGACCACCATTTGCCTCATGCAGTGCAGCACATCTCCTTCGCATAGAGATGATCAGGTTGTTGACTGTGGCCTGTGGAATGTTGGTCCATTCCTCCTCAATGGCTGTGTGAGGTTGCTGGATATTGGCAGGAACTGGAACACGCTGTCATATACGCCAATGTCCGGTGAGTGCTCACTAACACAGATTTAGACAGATTTGTGAACAATATTTGCGAGAACTATGCCTTTTGTTTGTTTTTTTTTTTTTCGTTTAGTTGTTTAGTTTAGTGTAGATCTTTGAGTTCAGCTTATGATAAAAAGGAGCAAACACAAAAGTGTTGCGTTTATAATTTTGCTCATTGTGTGTGTGTGTATATGTATGTATATGTATATGTATGTATGTATGTATGTATATATATATATATATATATATATATATATATATATATATATATATATATATATATTGCTCACCACTATTACTTGTAAACACAGAAGTCTGGCTTCTGTGTTTACAAGTGACAGTTTGCCTCTCAACAGGTCCCACAAATCTGATCTTCTGAGAGGCCCCCACTGAGTGCAGGATTGGGACAAGGGAGATGCAGGTCCCCAGGGTGCAGTGCGTATGCTCACACCCTCACTAGATGATCTCCTTGCGAGTGAGAGAGGCTGAGCCACTTACAATGTGAGGGGAGGTACTAGAGACGGCTGGGTAGTTCAGCTTAATAAAGCAACAAATATAAGACATGAAAAATGGTGGAGCTTTTAAGAAGGGGGGAGAAGATGGGGTCAGTGGAGGGGGGGGGTTGCATGCAAAGGTCAGAGCTGAAGAGAGGGTAAAGGGAGATGTGGATGGGGGATGCAGGGGTAAGCAGATGTAGAAGAAGGTTAACCCTGCAGTCTGTGTGTAGTGCACCCTCGAACTCTGCAATCGGTACATATTGCAATCCTGGTATTTAACCACTTGCCGACCGCCTCACGACGATATATGTCGGCAGAATGGCACGGGCAGGCAGAATCACGTACCTGTACATGATCTGCCTCCAGCAGGCGGGGGGTTTGTCCCCCAGTGATCGGAGGTGAGGGGAAGGCCATCCATTCGTGCCCCCCCCTCGCGATCGCTCCCAGCCAATGGGATCATTCCTCTGCTGCTGTATGCTAAACAGCAGCAGAGGAAATGATGTCATCTCTCCTCGGCTTGGTATTTTCCGTATCGGCGCCGAGGAGAGAAGACTGCAGTGTGAGTGCACAACACACACATACAGTAGAACATGCCAGGCACACAATACACCCCCTTTACCCCCCCCCCCCCCTGTCACACTGACACCAAGCTATTTTTTTTTTGTTTTTTTCTCTGATTACTGCATTGGTGTCAGTTTGTGACAGTAAGTGTGGTAGGGCAGTTAGTGTTAGCCCCCTTTAGGTCTAGGGTACCCCCCTAACCCCTCCGAATAAAGTTTCAACCCCTTGATCACCCCCGTTGTTTTCTGATCGCTGTATAAGTGTCACTGGTGACGCTAGTTAGGGAGGTAAATATTTAGGTTCGCCGTCAGCGTTTTATAGCATCAGGGATCCCCATATACTATCGAATAAAGGTTTTAACCCCTTGATTGCCCCATAGTTAACCCTTTCACCAGTGATCACCGTATAAGTATTACGAGTGACGCTGGTTAGTTCGTTTATTTTTTATAGTGTCAGGGCACCCGCCGTTTATTACCGAATAAAGGCTTAGCCCCCTGATCACCCGGCGGTGATATGCGTTGCCCCAGGCAGTGTCAGGTTAGCGCCAGTGCCGCTAACACCCACGCACGCAGCATACGCCTCCCTTAGTAGTATAGTATCTGAACGAATCAATATCTGATCAGATCTATACTAGCGTCCCCAGCAGTTTAGGGTTCCCAAAAATGCTGTGTTAGCAGGATCAGCCCAGATACCTGCTAGCACCTGCGTTTTACCCCTCTGCCCGGCCCAGCCCAGCCCACCCAAGTGCAGTATTGATTGATCACTGTCACTTACAAAACACTAAACGTATAACTGCAGCGTTCGCAGAGTCAGGCGTGATCCCTGCGATCGCTAACAATTTTTTTGGTAGCATTTTGGTGAACTGGTAAGCACCAGCCCCAAGCAGCGTCAGGTTAGCGCCAGTACCGCTAACACCCACGCACGCACCATACACCTCCCTTAGTGGTATAGTATCTGAACGGATAAATATCTGATCCGATCAGATCTATACTAGCGTCCCCAGCAGTTTAGGGTTCCCAAAAACGCAGTGTTAGCGGGATCAGCCCAGATACCTGCTAGCACCTGCGTTTTGCCCCTCCTCCCGGCCCAGCCCAGCCCACCCAAGTGCAGTATCAATCTATCACTTACAAAACACTAAACGCATAACTGCAGCGTTCGCAGAGTCAGGCCTGAACCCTGCGATCGCTAACAGTTTTTTGGTAGTGTTTTGGTGAACTGGCAAGCGCCTGCGGCCTAGTACACCCCGGTCGTAGTCAAACCAGCACTGCAGTAACACTTGGTGACGTGGCGAGTCCCATAAGTGCAGTTCGAGCTGGTGAGGTGGCAAGCACAAGTAGTGTCCCGCTGCCACCAAGAAGAAGACAAACACAGGCCCGTCGTGCCCATAATGCCCTTCCTGCTGCATTCCCAATCCTAATTGGGAACCCACCACTTCTGCAGCACCCGTACTTCCCCCATTCACACCCCCAACCAAATGCAGTCGGCTGCATGAGAGGCATTTTCTTTATGTCCTCCCGAGTACCCCTACCCAACGAACCCCCCCCCAAAAAAGATGTCGTGTCTGCAGCAAGCGCGGATATAGGCGTGACACCCGCTATTATTTTCCCTCCTGTCCTGACAATCCTGGTCTTTGCATTGGTGAATGTTTTGAACGCTACCATTCACTAGTTGCGTATTAGCGTAGGGTACAGCATTGCACAGACTAGGCACACTTTCACAGGGTCTCCCAAGATGCCATCGCATTTTGAGAGACCCGAACCTGGAACCAGTTACAGTTATAAAAGTTACAGTTACAAAAAAAAGTGTAAAAAAAAAAAAAAAACACAAAAAAATAATATAAAATTTTAAAAATAGTTGTCGTTTTATTGTTCTCTCGCTCTCTATTCTCTCTATTGTTCTGCTCTTTTTTTACTGTATTCTATTCTGCAATGTTTATTGTTATTGTTATTATGTTTTTTACCATGTTTACTTTTCAGGTATGCAATTTTTTATACTTTACCGTTTACTGTGTTTTATTGTTAACCATTTTTTTGTCTTCAGGTACGCCATTCACGACTTTGAGTGGTTATACCAGAATTATGCCTGCAGGTTTAGGTATCATCTTGGTATCATTCTTTTCAGCCAGCGGTCGGCTTTCATGTAAAAGCAATCCTAGCGACTAATTAGCCTCTAGACTGCTTTTACAGGGAATGCCCCCCCCCCACCATCTTCCATGTCTTTCTCTGGCTCTCCTGTCTCAACAGGGAACCTGAGAATGCAGCTGGTGATTCAGCCAGCTGACCATAGAGCTGATCAGAGACCAGAGTGGCTCCAAACATCTCTATAGCCTAAGAAACCGGAAGTTACGAGCATTTTATGACTTAGATTTCGCCGGATGTAAACAGCGCCATTGGGAAAGCATTTTATCACACCGATCTTGGTGTGGTCAGATGCTTTGAGGGCAGAGGAGAGATCTAGGGTCTAATAGACCCCAATTTTTTCAAAAAAGAGTACCTGTCACTACCTATTGCTATCATAGGGGATATTTACATTCCCTGAGATAACAATAAAAATGATTAAAAAAAATGAAAGGAACAGTTTAACAATAAGATAAAAAAGCAAAAAAATAATAAAGAAAAAAAAAAAAAAAGCACCCCTGTCCCCCCTGCTCTCGCGCTAAGGCGAACGCAAGCGTCGGTCTGGCGTCAAAGGTAAACAGCAATTGCACCATGCATGTGAGGTATCACCACGAAGGTCAGATCGAGGGCAGTAATTTTAGCAGTAGACCTCCTCTGTAAATCTAAAGTGGTAACCTGTAAAGGCTTTTAAAAATGTATTTATTTTGTTGCCACTGCACGTTTGTGCGCAATTTTAAAGCATGTCATGTTTGGTATCCATGTACTCGGCCTAAGATCATCTTTTTTATTTCATCAAACATTTGGGCAATATAGTGTGTTTTAGTGCATTAAAAAATTTAAAAGTGTGTTTTTTTTCCCCAAAAAATGCGTTTGAAAAATCGCTGCGCAAATACTGTGTGAAAAAAAATGAAACACCCACCATTTTAATCTGTAGGGCATTTGCTTAAAAAAAATATATAATGTTTGGGGGTTCAAAGTAATTTTCTAGCAAAAAAATAATTTTTTCATGTAAACAAAGTGTCAGAAAGGGCTTTGTCTTCAAGTGGTTAGAAGAGTGGGTGATGTGTGACATAAGCTTCTAAATGTTGTGCATAAAATGCCAGGACAGTTCAAAACCCCCCCAAATGACCCCATTTTGGAAAGTAGACACCCCAAGCTATTTGCTGAGAGGCATGCCGAGTCCATTGAATATTTTATATTGTGGCACAAGTTGCGAGAAAGAGACAATTTTTTTTTTTTTTTTGCACAAAGTTGTCACTAAATGATATATTGCTCAAACAATATGTGAAATTACACCCCAAAATACATTCTGTTGCTTCTCCTGAGTACGGGGATACCACATGTGTGAGACTTTTTGGGAGCCTAGCCTCGTATGGGACCCCGAAAACCAAGCACCGCCTTCAGGCTTTCTAAGGGCGTAAATTTTTGAATTCACTCTTCACTGCCTATCACAGTTTCGGAGGCCAAGGAATGCCCAGGTGGCACAAAACACCCCAAATGACCCTATTTTGGAAAGTAGACACCCCAAGCTATTTGCTGAGAGGTATAGTGAGTATTTTGCAGACCTCACTTTTTGTCACAAAGTTTTGAAAATTTAAAAAAGAAAAAAAAATGTTTTTTTCTTGTCTTTCTTCATTTTCAAAAACAAATGAGAGCTGCAAAATACTCACCATGCCTCTCAGCAAATAGCTTGGGGTGTCTACTTTCCAAAATGGGGTCATTGGGGGGGGGGGTTGTTCCACCTGGGCATTCCATGGCCTCCGAAACTGTGATAGGCAGTGAAGAGTGAAATCAAAAATTTACACCCTTAGAAATCCTGAAGGCAGTGATTGGTTTTCAGGGCCCCGTACGCGGCTAGGCTCCCAAAAAGTCCCACACATGTGGTATCCCCATACTCAGGAGAAGCAGCTAAATGTATTTTGGGGTGCAATTCCACATATGCCCATGGCCTGTGTGAGCAATATATCATTTAGTGACAACTTTGTGCAAAAAAAAAAAATTGTCACTTTCCCGCAACTTGTGTCAAAATATAAAATATTCCATGGACTCAACATGCCCCTCAGCAAATAGCTTGGGGTGTCTACTTTCCAAAATGGGGTCATTTGGGGGGGTTTTGTGCCATCAGGGCATTTTATGGCCTGCAAAACTGTGATAGGTAGTGAGGAGTAAAATCAAAAATTTACGCCCTTAGAAATCCTGAAGGCGGTGATTGGTTTTCGGGGCCCCGTACGCGGCTAGGCTCCCAAAAAGTCCCACACATGTGGTATCCCCATACTCAGGAGAAGCAGCTGAATGTATTTTGGGGTGCAATTCCACATATGCCCATGGCCTGTGTGAGCAATATATCATTTAGTGACAACTTTTTGTAATTTTTTTTTTTTTTTTATCATTATTCAATCACTTGGGACAAAAAAATTAATATTCAATGGGCTCAACATGCCTCTCAGCAATTTCCTTGGGGTGTCTACTTTCCAAAATGGGGTCATTTGGGGGGGTTTTGTACGGCCCTGCCATTTTAGCACCTCAAGAAATGACATAAGCAGTCATAAACTAAAAGCTGTGTAAATTCCAGAAAATGTACCCTAGTTTGTAGACGCTATAACTTTTGCGCAAACTAATAAATATACGCTTATTGACATTTTTTTTACCAAAGACATGTGGCCGAATACATTTTGGTCTAAATGTATGACTAAAATTGAGTTTATTGGATTTTTTTTATAACCAAAAGTAGAAAATATCATTTTTTTTTCAAAATTTTTTGTCTTTTTCGGTTTATAGCGCAAAAAATAAAAACCGCAGAGATGATCAAATACCATCAAAAGAAAGCTCTATTTGTGGGAAGAAAAGGACGCAAATTTCGTTTGGGCACAGCATTGCATGACTGCGCAATTAGCAGTTAAAGTGACGCAGTGCCAAATTGTAAAAAGTGCTCTGGTTAGGAAGGGGGTAAATCCTTCCGGGGCTGAAGTGGTTAATGGCCCTTTAAGATCCTCCCATTGAAATTTGACCACACCCACTATTTGATGCAGTTTGGAGGGTGTGTGTTTTGGGGGGTCATGGTTGAGTTCCTCCATCTATTTTCTGAGAAAAAAAGCCATATATATTTATATATAGATTTATTTATTTATAGATATATAGATATATAGATAGAGGGCTTTTTTTTGTCTGAAAATAGGTACAGGAACTCAATCACGACCCCTCGGCCCTCACACACACCCTCCAAACCGCATCAGTGGGTGTGGTCTAAATAGAGTCATTAAATACCAGGAGTGCATTATGGACAGAGTGCAGAGTTCAGGGAGGGAGTTACACACAGACTGCAGAGCTCAGGGTATGCTATGTAAATAGTGCAGAGTTTAGTGGTGCGCTGCACACAGAGTGCAGAGTTTAGTGGTGCCATACACACCGAGTGCAGAATTCAGTCTTCTTCCACAGCTACTTACCTCTTCATCCCCCATCCACATCTCACGTTTACCCCTCTTCAGCTCTGACCTCAGCATACAACCCCCCTCTACTGCCACCATCTTCTCCCCATCTCCTTAAAAGCTCCACCATCTTCCACATGTCTTATTTTTGTTGCTGTATTATGCCCCGTACACACGGTCGGAATTTGTTCGGACAATCCGACAACAAAATCCTAGGATTTTTTCCGACGGATGTTGGCTCAAACTTGTCTTGCATACACACGGTCACACAAAGTTGTCAGAAAATCCGATCATTCTGAACGCGGTGACGTAAAACACGTACGTCGGGACTATAAACGGGGCAGTGGCCAATAGCTTTGATCTCTTTATTTATTCTGAGCATGCGTGGCACTTTGTCCATCGGATTTGTGTACACACGATCGGAATTTCCGACAACGGATTTTGTTGTCGGAAAATTTTATCTCCTGCTGTCCAACTTTGTGTGTCGGAAAATCCGATGGAAAATGTCCGATGGCGCCCACACACGGTCGGAATTTCCGACAACACGCTCCGATCGGACATTGTCCATCGGAAAATCCGACCGTGTGTACGGGGCATTAAGCTGAAGCACCCAGCCAGCTCTAGTACCTCCCCGCATACTATAGTTGGCTCCACCTCTTTTACTTGCGGGGAGATCATTCAGTGGTGATGTTAGCATTTGCACTGTACCCCGGGTACCTGCATCTCCCTTGTCCCCATCCTTCACTCAGTTGGAGTCACTCAGGAGGTCTGATCTGTGGCAGCTGTTAGGGAACAAGCGATTACTTGTAAGCATAGAAGCCGGACTTTTGTGTTTTCAAATAATAGTGGTCAGCAGGGAGCAGAGGGCTTGAGCCAGAGGTGGTGGAACTGAGTTCCACCAAGTTCCATCTGAAAAAAATCATATATATATATATATATATATATATATATATATATATATATATATATATAAAGCGCTGGTAGATTTGCAATCTACCGCATGTTAGGTAAATTTAGTAAGTTGTGCGTTAGGACGGTTAAAAGTTTGCATCTGTTCCAGCTTGGCTGACGTTGTGGGTGTTTCCGTGCTGACCGGTGGGTGTCGCTGTTGCCACTGGTCAGGGTTGGAAAGGCAACGTGTTGAAGCATATGGATGCTCCTCTGTCCCGGAGGCATGCTCGGTGTAGGTGGTCCTTCGAGTTGCATTCTGGGCGAGGGTAATTATGGGACAGACGCCATATTTTGGGGTTCGTTTTTACAGCCACCTGCTGGCCCTCCTGGCCGACAGGTATGCGTTAAGGAGCTACCTCGTGGTCCTCCGTTCGGGAGGCCCACGATACAGTGGCGCAGGGGTGGGTGCCAGAGGCTTGTCTGGAGCCTACCACCGCGGCCGAGGAATGGTCCTGAGCTGTCGGTCCTGTGTGACGAAGCTGGACAACCGAGGAGATCCCAGGGGAGGACCCGTCTTGGAGAGATCACGCAGCGTGCTGGTCTATAGAGGGGCCTGGTGACTCGGTTGGAGGACGCATCCAAAAGTAACTATACAGCATAGTGTTGCCGGCTCGGCTTAAAGGTTCAAGTACTGTGACTGACTTTCACTACAGAAAATCTATACATCCTGTGGCAGAGGATCGTACGGATTTTATTCCCAAACAAGTCTGTGGCAGAGACTTTGATTTGTGCTGCGTGCTGGCTGCTAGACCGGTTAGAGAGGCCTATCTAGACGAGCAAGGAGTGTGTCCCACGAGGGGAGCGCATTTCAAATAGTATTTGAATTCTACCAGGAAATTTTGCCAAGAGAACCCTACCAGAGAATATTTGAGTTTCTTCTGCAAGTTTCCTTTCTACCTCTTTCCTGCTACTTCCTAAGTCGTTGGTTTTAATAAAGCATTGAAAACGTACTCCAGTGTTGGTGCGTGTGTCGTCCAGAAGTAAACTCAACGGAACCCTAGACCCGGTGCCGGTGAAACGGAGGGAAGCAGAGTGAAGGTAACAGACCCGCTTAAACCAGCAGCTCCACCGTGAGTTAGTGCTATAGATAGATAGATAGATAGATAGATAGATAGATAGATAGATAGATAGATAGATAGATAGATAGATAGATAGATAGATAGATAGATAGATAGATAGATAGATAGATAAATAAATTTGAAACAAATCTCATTCGGCCAGGTTGTTTAAACTCCAAGTTCAAGCTATATTTTTAAGTTTTAGTCTGTGTCCCAATTTGGAATTTTTTTTTGTTTCAACAAGATATAGAGATAGGAAATCTCTCTGGTAAGACAAGGATTGTATTAAAACACTTTTGCTTGTAAAACGCGGTAAGTTTACCACTTCTGCCTGTCTTTGCTTTGCTGCCTGCAATGACAACTTCTCCCCTTATTTTTTTGTCCTGCTTTTACAGGGACAGGAAGTATGGTGACATCTCCCAAATGGGGTCAAGTAAAGCAATAAAACTTGACAGACAGGTCTATCTGACTAAATTGAGCTTTATTTAAAAAAAAAGAAAAGAAAAGAAAATTGTACTGCCAATCCAACCTACAATAAGCAACATTTTCTACAAAAATGGAAAATCATTATTTTCAGACTAGAGCCATTTACTGTAACCCCATCGACTTTGATGGGGTCAGGGGCAATATTTTCTCAATGACTGTCAACATTTGCAAAAGTAGCAATTGACAACTAAGTTTACATTTTGAATATCTTGATAAATATGTATTTTTTTTTCCACTAAAATAAATGTAGATGTTGACATTCTGAAAAGTTATTTAATAAGTAAAGAAGTTATTTGGTGACAGCATAGGCTTTCATTGTATTTTATATCAGCATTGTAATAACACTACAAACAACAGTTATTTTTGACAATCCAATATAAGCTTACTTTTAAAATTTCCTTTCATCTTGTGAGTTCTGCCTGTCTGCTGGCCATCTCTTTTCACAACTTTCTGGAAGTTTCATGCTTTACAGCTTCTCCTCTGCTGTTTGCTGTGAGTTTCTAAGGACTACATATCCCATGGTACCTTGCTGCCTGCAAGCAGTGATTCTTGCACTGGCTCACCTCCTGAAACTCCTCCTCTCAGCACCTCTGTAGTTCAGAAGGCAGGCTCTGTGAAATGTGTGACACAGCAGTGCCTACTGACTACAGCACATAATGAATATGCTAAGAAAGTAAATGTGTGGGGATCTTAAAGTGGGGTTCCACCCAAAAAAAAAAAAAAAACTACATGAAAAATCTTAAAAAAAAAATACAAAAAAACATTTGGATATTTTTTTTTTTTACTTACCTCTAAATGCCTGTTGCTAGGGGGTCTCTCGTAGTCTGCCTCTTCCAGTGCCTGGGCTGGTGACATCACTTCCCCCTCGGCACAGGAAGGGCTCGGCTCTGCTCCCTCCCTCCTGTCAATCATCTGTGACCCATTACAGGTCCCAGGTGACTGAGCGGCCAATCACGGCGCACGGCACCGCTCGCGCATGCGCAGTGGGTGCCAGGCTGTGAAGCCACAGCCCGGCGCCCACAGTTGCAATGCCGGCGCCGCTGAACGGAGGGGGAGACGAGCGGGGCTTCGATCCCCCGCATCGCTGGACCCTGGGACAGGTAAGTGTCCAATTAAAAGTCAGCAGCTGCAGTATTTGTAGCTGCTGACTTTTAATTTTTTTTTTTTTTTCTGACTGGACCTCCTCTTTAAGTAAGTTTACAAACTTCAAGATTGTTCAGAGTAGAATAGGCAAGAAATTATTGAAATACAGTGTGGAAAAGATTATATGATAATACATTTTGACAATAGACGCTTTGAATACAAATAATTAATTGCACACGCTACTATCCAAATCACTAATCTAGCAATTTAGGGAACCAAGCATTTATACAAATGTAGATTGTATAAATTAATTTACCTTCAAGAGTTCAATGACAAATATTAAAGGCTGAGGCTCTTTCTGAAGCTCATCTAGATCTTCATAACCCAATGTATGGTAGGCAAACATGTTCGCCAGCCCACATGTGTGTATGTGCCAGTCTGTTGGGTCCTTTCCTTCAGCTATACGTCGTAAACTTTTGGCAACAATTGGGTATAATCCTGTATGCTGTAAAAAAAAATACACAGGTCAGTAGGTCATTCAGAACAGAACCAAGTTTTATGTAGTATATACAATACTGTTAGAAAAACCAATGTCATTTCTAAGGACCTATTCTCATTGGTATCTGATAATGTAATTGAAGCTACCTAAATGCATTCACACTTACTCAAAGACCTTAAAAAAAGTTTTGTATACTCAAATGAAAAAAAAAAAGGCATTAGTACGTTTTTTTTCAAGGACCTTGGTACAGAATTTTCCACAGAATAGAGTTGATGTAATAACATGGAAGTGTTCTCTGCAGCATTCTCCTTTAAGCCTAGGGTGACTTGATGGTATATCATAGGGGGGGGGTGCTCATGGTTCCTTGGGCTTGGTGTCATATAGCCCCAAAGAGGACACATGCTGGACCACGAAAGAATTAGTGTACGGGGGACAGCACCTAAAGATAAGGTTACCATTGCAGAGAGACATGTTTTTTATTTTTTAAAAAGTTGAATTTGGACATTAACAAGGGATTCCATTGGTGAAATATCTCTATGGAGCACATTTGTTTTGTTTTGTTTTTTTTGTTTTTTTTATTGTTGTTTTGTATATTAAACACTAGGGATGAGCTTCGTGTTCGAGTCGAACCCATGTTCGACTCGAACATCGGCTGTTCGACCGTCCGTCGAATTGCGAACGATATGGGCCGTTCGCGCCAAATTCGTGTGGCGCGTCACGGCCCATAATTCACTGCGGCATCGCAGTGCATTGCTGGCTGATGATTGGCCAAGCATGCACTATGACCCGCATGCTTGGCCAATCACAGCGCCGTCAGTAGAGAGAGCTGTAATTGGCCAAAGCCAGGGTGGCTTTGGCCAATTATGGCTCAGGGGATTTAGTACACGCCCCACACTATATAAGGCCGCCTGCACGGCGGCCCTGTGTAGTGTGTGTTCCGGTGTGCTGAGAGATAGAGAGAGAGAGAGACAGTGTCATTTGATTTGAGTTAGATAGATTAGGCAGAACAGTCAGTCAGTTAGCTGCACTTACAGTGTATTGTGTATATATATGCATCCCAGGTGTTGCATATATATATATATATATACACTGTATTCAGTTTAGCTAGATCCGTTCCTGTTATCTTCTATCTAGACTATTTACATTTGGTGCAGTGCGTCCTGCTCACAGTGTTCAGCTAGATCCGTTCCTGCTATTTACATTTAGTGCAGTGCGTCCTGCTCACAGTGTTCAGCTAGATCCGTTCCTGCTATTTACATTTAGTGCAGTGCGTCCTGCTCACAGTGTTCAGCTAGATCCGTTCCTGCTATTTACATTTAGTGCAGTGCGTCCTGCTCACAGTGTTCAGCTAGATCCGTTCCTGCTATTTACATTTAGTGCAGTGCGTCCTGCTCACAGTGTTCAGCTAGATCCGTTCCTGCTATTTACATTTAGTGCAGTGCGTCCTGCTCACAGTGTTCAGCTAGATCCGTTCCTGCTATTTACATTTAGTGCAGTGCGTCCTGCTCACAGTGTTCAGCTAGATCCGTTCCTGCTATTTACATTTAGTGCAGTGCGTCCTGCTCACAGTGTTCAGCTAGATCCGTTCCTGCTATTTACATTTAGTGCAGTGCGTCCTGCTCACAGTGTTCAGCTAGATCCGTTCCTGCTATTTACATTTAGTGCAGTGCGTCCTGCTCACAGTGTTCAGCTAGATCCGTTCCTGCTATTTACATTTAGTGCAGTGCGTCCTGCTCACAGTGTTCAGCTAGATCCGTTCCTGCTATTTACATTTAGTGCAGTGCGTCCTGCTCACAGTGTTCAGCTAGATCCGTTCCTGCTATTTACATTTAGTGCAGTGCGTCCTGCTCACAGTGTTCAGCTAGATCCGTTCCTGCTATTTACATTTAGTGCAGTGCGTCCTGCTCACAGTGTTCAGCTAGATCTGTTCCTGCTATTTACATTTAGTGCAGTGCGTCCTGCTCACAGTGTTCAGCTAGATCCGTTCCTGCTATTTACATTTAGTGCAGTGCGTCCTGCTCACAGTGTTCAGCTAGATCCGTTCCTGCTATTTACATTTAGTGCAGTGCGTCCTGCTCACAGTGTTCAGCTAGATCCGTTCCTGCTATTTACATTTAGTGCAGTGCGTCCTGCTCACAGTGTTCAGCTAGATCCGTTCCTGCTATTTACATTTAGTGCAGTGCGTCCTGCTCACAGTGTTCAGCTAGATCCGTTCCTGCTATTTACATTTAGTGCAGTGCGTCCTGCTCACAGTGTTCAGCTAGATCCGTTCCTGCTATTTACATTTAGTGCAGTGCGTCCTGCTCACAGTGTTCAGCTAGATCCGTTCCTGCTATTTACATTTAGTGCAGTGCGTCCTGCTCACAGTGTTCAGCTAGATCCGTTCCTGCTATTTACATTTAGTGCAGTGCGTCCTGCTCACAGTGTTCAGCTAGATCTGTTCCTGCTATTTACATTTAGTGCAGTGCGTCCTGCTCACAGTGTTCAGCTAGATCCGTTCCTGCTATTTACATTTAGTGCAGTGCGTCCTGCTCACAGTGTTCAGCTAGATCCGTTCCTGCTATTTACATTTAGTGCAGTGCGTCCTGCTCACAGTGTTCAGCTAGATCTGTTCCTGCTATTTACATTTAGTGCAGTGCGTCCTGCTCACAGTGTTCAGCTAGATCCGTTCCTGCTATTTACATTTAGTGCAGTGCGTCCTGCTCACAGTGTTCAGCTAGATCCGTTCCTGTTATCTTCCTACTGACAGGCAGGCTTGTCTGGTTACAGTATATAAAGCTACCTGAAGAAAATTACAGGTGTTCTATCCCAGCTTAGTGCAGCTACAGGCCATTAGTATGTCTGGAAGGCCAAGAAGGAGAGGCAGACAGTCACAAGCCAATAAGAGAGGGCAAGCAGGCTCTGTGTCTAGTGCTGGTCGTGGAGACGGTGCATCCTCATCAGCACGTGGCCATGGGACACGCTTGGCCTTTTTTTCGGCAGCTGGCCGTGTTGAGCCGCAACATGCGGAAGACTTGGTCGAGTGGATGACCAAGCCGTCCTCATCCTCCTCATCCTCTCTCACCCATGCCCAGGGTGCTTTGTCTGGCAAAGCAGCGGCCTCTTCCCTCAGCTCAATGTCATCAGTGACTCCTTCCCTAGCTCCACCATGTCCTCCTGAGGATTCCCTCGAACTGTTTGACCACAGTGTTGGGTACATGCTCCAGGAGGATGCCCAGCGTTTGGAAGGCTCTGATGATGATACTGAGCTCGATGAAGGCAGTAACATGAGCACGGACAGAGGGGGTGCCCAAGAAGGACAGCAATCTGGCAGTCATGCTCCCCCTGCTGCAGCATACTGCCAGGTTTGCTCCAGTGATGAGGAGGGAGGGGATGATGAGGTCACTGACTCAACGTGGGTGCCTTATAGGAGAGAGGAGGAGGAGGAGGAAGAGGAGGAGGCGGCACATCACCAACGAGGCAGGATGCCTTCCAGGGGCCAGCCTAAGGGCAGCACATTGACTGCATCACACCCCAAAGCTCCACATGTGCAGGGCGCTGCAGTCTCTGCGCGTTATTCAAAAAGTTCTTTGGTGTGGGCCTTTTTTGAGACGAGTGCATCAGATCGCACCGCTGCTATTTGCAACATATGTCTCAAGCGTATCTCGCGTGGCCAAAACATCTCCCGCTTGGGTACCACATGCTTGACCAGACATATGTTGACCTGCCATGCAGTTCGTTGGCAAGCATATCTAAAAGACCCACACCAAAGAACAAAGAGGATCTCTCCTTGCTCCTCATCAGCTGAGATTTCCAACCCCACTAGACCTTCAGTCCTCTCTGAGACCTGCAGTGAGAGGAATGAAGGTGTAGAATTAGGTGTGTCACAGCCAAGTACTTGTGGGCAATCTGCTTTTGGTACACCGACGTCAGATTGTACCAGGCAAATTTCCCTGCCCCAGCTGCTGCACCGCCGAAAGAAGTTTGCTCCCAGCCATCCACATGCCCAGCGGTTGAATGCTAGCTTGGCAAAATTGCTAGCACTTCAAGTGCTGCCTTTTCAGTTGGTAGACTCTGCCCCCTTCCGTGAGTTTGTGGAATGTGCGGTTCCTCAGTGGCAGGTACCCAAACGCCACTTTTTCTCACGGAAGGCGATTCCGGCTCTCTACCGGCATGTGGAAGGCAATGTCCATGCCTCGCTGGACAGGGCGGTCAGCGGTAAGGTGCATATTACCGCTGACTCATGGTCCAGCAGGCATGGACAGGGACGTTACCTAAGTTTCACGGCGCATTGGGTGACTCTGCTGGCAGCTGGGAAGGATGCAGGACAAGGTGCAGTAGTGTTGGAGGTTGTTCCGCCACCACGCCTCCAAAATGCTGATTGTGACACACCTCTCTCCTCCACCCCCTCCTCTTCTTCTTCCTCCATGGCCTCTTCCTCGGAACCAGCGGTGCTCCGTAGTCATTCAAGGGGCTACGCAAGTACGCAGGCCAAAAGATGCCATGCGGTGCTTGAGCTGGTGTGCTTGGGGGACAGGAGCCACACTGGGGCAGAGGTTCTGTCAGCTCTGCAGGGGCAGGTTCAGAGGTGGTTGACGCCACGCCAACTTAAGGCAGGAATGGTGGTTTGCGACAATGGCACCAACCTCCTCTCTGCCCTCCGACAGGGACAACTGACCCATGTGCCCTGTTTGGCTCACGTCCTTAACTTGGTGGTGCAGCGGTTCTTGGGCAGGTACCCGGGCTTACAGGATGTCCTGAGGCAGGCCAGGAAAGTCTGTGTGCATTTCCGCCGGTCATATAATGCCAGTGCTCGGCTGACGGACCTCCAAAAGGAGTTTAACCTGCCCAAGAACCGCCTAATCTGTGACATGCCCACCAGGTGGAACTCAACGTTGGCCATGCTGCAGCGGCTGCACACGCAGCAGAGGGCCATCAATGAGTACCTGTGCGACTATGGCACCAGGACAGGGTCAGGGGAGCTTGGTTTTTTTTCCCCACGCCAGTGGGCCATGATCAGGGATGCATGCACTGTCCTGTCACCATTCGAGGAGGCCACGAGGATGGTGAGCACTGACAGTGCATGCATCAGTGACACTGTCCCCCTTGTCCACCTGTTGGAGCACACGCTGCGTGGAATAATGGACAGGGCACTTGAGGCAGAACAGAGGCAGGAAGAGGAGGACTTCCTTAGCTCTCAAGGCCCCCTTTATCCAGACAGTGTTCCTGCGTGCCCGCCGATCACACAGGAAGAGGACGAGGAGGAGGAGGAAGATTGTGTCAGTATGGAGGTGGAGCCTGGCACTCAGCATCAGCAGCAGTCTTTAAGGGATCAGTCCCAAGGAACACATGGACTTGTACGTGGCTGGGAGGAGGTGGCTGCGGACGTTGTTGTCCTTAGTGACCCAGAGGACTCCGGACCGAATGCCTCAGCAAACCTACGCTGCATGGCCTCCCTGATCCTGCAAAGCCTGCGTAAGGATCCTCGTATTCGTGGTATCAAGGAGAAGGACCAATACTGGCTGGCAACCCTCCTTGATCCACATTACAAGGGTAAGGTTGCGGACCTTATCTTGCCATCGCAGAGGGAGCAGAGGATGAAACATCTTCGGGAGGCCTTGCAGAAAGGTCTGTGCAACGCGTTCCCAGAGACTGGGAGGTTACAAACTCCTGTTTCTGGACAACGTGTTGCTGAGGCTGCATCAAAGAAGGAGCGGTGGAGAAGGTGGCCGTCTGACCGATGCGTTCAGACAATTTTTTGGTCCGCAGCCCCAAGGTATGATCGGTTCCAGCAACCATCGCCAGCGTCTGTTTTACATGGTGCAGGAATACCTAGGGGCAAGATCAGACTTGGACACCTTTCCCACCGAAAATCCTCTGGGTTACTGGGTCTTGAGGATGGATCACTGGCCAGAGCTTGCACAGTATGCAATTGAGCTACTGGCCTGTCCTGCATCCAGCGTTCTTTCGGAACGCACATTCAGTGCTGCTGGAGGCGTGGTAACCGATCACAGGGTGCGTCTGTCCACCGACTCGGTCGATCGGCTGACCTTCATAAAAATGAATCAGTCTTGGATCACCACCAGCTACCAAGCACCTGATGCTGATGTAACCGAATAATTTTTTTTTGAAATCTCAGATCCCTTCAAAGACTGCCTATGCTGATGCTGAGTGACTATCCCTGAGTACTTATCCTCTTCCTCTTCCTCCTCAATCATCACGCTGATAGCTTGTAAGAACATTTTTGGTTCTGGGCGCCACCACCAGTGCCTAAGGCACAATTTTTCAGCCCCTGTTTAACAGGGGCGTGTAATTACAATTTTTGATGTAATACTTTGCAGCAGGGCTCGTTCCTGCATTCCAACTAGAGTGTCTGTGAGGGGTTGCAGTGTTGTGGCACCAGCACCAGTGCCTAAGGCCCAATTTTTCTGCCCCTGTCTAACAGGGGCGTGTAATTACAATTTTTGATGCAATACTTTGCAGCAGGGCTCGTTCCTGCGTTCCAACTAGAGTGTCTGTGAGGGGTTGCAGTGTTGTGGCACCAGCACCAGTGCCTAAGGCCCAATTTTTCTGCCCCTGTCTAACAGGGGCGTGTAATTACAATTTTTGAAGCAATACTTTGCAGCAGGGCTCGTTCCTGCATTCCAACTAGAGTGTCTGTGAGGGGTTGCAGTGTTGTGGCACCAGCACCAGTGCCTAAGGCCCAATTTTTCTGCCCCTGTCTAACAGGGGCGTGTAATTACAATTTTTGAAGCAATACTTTGCAGCAGGGCTCGTTCCTGCGTTCCAACTAGAGTGTCTGTGAGGGGTTGCAGTGTTGTGGCACCAGCACCAGTGCCTAAGGCCTAATTTTTCAGCTCCTGTTCAACAGGGGCATGTAATTACAATTCTTGATCTAATATTTCACAGCAGGGCCCTGTGAGGGCTTACAGTGTTGTGGCCACAGCAACACCTAAGGCCCAAATTTCTGCTGAGTATATAGGGCAGGACCCTACTTTCAAACATCTAACTTACAAACGACTCCTACTTGCAAACGGAAGGAGACAACAGGAAGTGAGATGAAATCTACCCCTAGGAAGGGAAATTCTCTCCTGTAAGAGTTAATATGGGAAAACAATTTCTCCTTTCCACTGATGCTTTCCAATCCTTGTTCCACAAAAAAACCCAAATTTTCAAAAAACAATTTTCATTGGGACAAAAAAGTGAGGTGAAATCTTCTGAAGAGGAGGAAAGACAGCAAAACAAATGTCACAGGGGTGATAACCCTTCCCTATGTTTTCCAAAAAGCTTAGAAAAGATTTTTTGGCTGGAGCTAAACACGTTAAAAATGTACCCGTTCAAAATTACAAAGAGATTCTACTTAACAACAAACCTACAGTCCCTGTCTTGTTTGCACCGCCTGTATACTGCTGTTCAGAGTATATAGGGCCTTTCCTTATTTTAATTTGGGTGCGGGGTTCCCCTTAATATCCATACAGGACCCAAAGGGCCTGGTAATGGACTGGGGGGGTACCCATGCCGTTTGTCTCACTGATTTTCATCCATATTGCCATGACCCGACATGACATTAAACCCGCAAGCAGTTTTAAATGAGATTTTTTCCTTTAAAAATGACATTTGGTGCAGGGACTGTTCTAAACATGGGAAACACGCGTCACTTTACAGGCATACTATAGACACCCCCCAGGTATGATATTTAAAGGAATATTTCACTTTTTTTTTTTTACTTTAAGCATCATTAAAATCACTGCTCCCGAAAAAACGGCAGTTTTTAAAAGTTTTTTTTGCATTGATACATGTCCCCTGGGGTAGGACCCGGGTCCCCAAACCCTTTTTAGGACAATACCATGCAAATTAGCCTTTAAAATGAGCACTTTTGATTTCGAACGTTCGAGTCCCATAGACGTCAATGGGGTTCTAACGTTCGTGCGAACTTTCGGTCCGTTCGCGGGTTCTGGTGCGAACCGAACCGGGGGGTGTTCGGCTCATCCCTATTAAACACTAAAAAACTCAAAAAGTATTTGATTTTAAAAAAAGAGGGATTCCAGTTATTAAGGAGGTTGGGCAGTTTAATTTAAAATGTTTTTGTGTCTTCATTTTTGGGGATTTTTCCTCACCTGTTCCAATAATAGTGAGTACAGGAAGTGGGGGAACATTTCTACAACACAAACAGCTATAAAAAATATAATTTTAGTAAAAGTGTTAGAACTGCTGTCTGGTTTTTATTTTTTTTCTGTATTTGTAACGTGTGTGTAAATTCAGTTTTTAATTCTTACAGAACCATAGGTGTGGGCTGTATCACCTATGACACCAGCCTTGCAGGTATAAGATTTACCAGCACTGGTGTTGTATCTCCATCTACATATGCGTGTTACCATTTACAAATCGCAAGGCTCCAGCACCACCATCACGGGCAGTACACACAGTCATGGAGACACAATATGATCATTGGTACCTGCAACTAAAAGCCCAGTTTGTTAGAGTTATGCCCTGTACACACCGTCGGACTTTCCGACGGAATATGTGTGATCGGAGCTTGTTGTCGGAAATTCCAACCGTGTGTGGGCTCCATCAGACTTTTTCAATCGGAATTTCCGACACACAAAGTTTGAGAGCAGGCTATAAAATTTTTTGACAACAAAATCCGTTCGCTTAAATTCCGGCCGTATGTGGACAATTCCGACGCACAAAGTGCCATGCATGCTCAGAATAAATTAAGAGACGAAAACTATTGGCTACTGCCCCGTTTATAGTCCCGACGTACTTGTTTTACCTCACCGCGTTCAGAACGATTGGATTTTCCGACAACTTTGTGCGACCATGTGTATGCAAGACAAGTTTTACCCAACATCCGTGGGAAAAAATCCATGGATTTTGTTGTCGGAGTGTCCGATAAATGTCCGATCCTGTGTACAGGGCATAAGAATAAAATAAAAAGCAAACTGGCAAATGACAAAGGTAACCAGCTACTAGCCCCTTTAAAAGTTTTCAAATGATTCCTGAAGTTCAACTTTTAACTGAATTCTCTTATTCAAGCAAGGAGAGCTATCCTGATAAAAGTGTGAACTTCTTTCTCCAAGGCTTTCTGACACTCCTTTGTGTATATTTTCCATTAAATAGAAAAGGTAATGGAACTATGTTTATTTTAAGTGGCTTCGGTTCACATTTCAAAATGTTAAATATCTTGGATTCTTTGTAGTGCACAATATACAGGATTTAAATACTGAATCAAGGTTGAATAAAATTGTATTGCATTGGCAGTAATATATTTTCCTATGATTTAAGGTGTGCAGTTGTCTATTCCACATGCATAACAGAAAAGCTTTTACAATTTTTATTGCTTCTGTCTCATTTCTTTTATTCTGGTTTACAATAGAAAAAAGTTTTAAAATGCAGAATGTTAGCTTACCATACATCAGTGGATTTTAGAGCCGAACTTCAGGCACCAAAAAATCACTGAAAAGCATTCCTCAATAGCCACTAAGCATATACTGTAAATCCACTTTGTGTACAAAAATGCAAACCCAGTAATTAAGTATCAGTGACACCATCACTGTGCTATTCCTAGCCTGTGTGGACAACAGAGCAGTGGGGAGAATCCAGATTGTCACATCCACTACAGAAACACACAAAGCACATCAAGATTCAAGTAAGAATACACATGACTCCTGTATTTAGATGACTTTTGTTCACCCTGAAGTTCAGTTTTTTAAAAACAGAGATGAATGTAAGGAAATAACTTTGCTCTAGAGCTGGTGTCTCCAAACTTTCTAAAAAAAAGGGTCAGTTTACTGTCCTTCATACATTAGGGGGGGCGGACTGTGGCCAGTGGGAGTAGAAAATGTCCTGGAGTCAGTGGGAGTAAACCATGCCTCATGCCCCATCATTGGTGTCAGTGGGAAGAATAGTGTCCCATCATTGGTATCAGTGGGAAGAATAGTGCCCCATCATTGGTATCAGTGGAAGGAATTGTGCCCCATTTTTGGTGTCTGTGGGAGGAATAGTACCCCATCATTAGTGCCAGTGGGAGGAATAGTATTCCATCTTTGGTATCAGTGGAGGAATGGTGTTTCATGATTGGTATCAGTGGGAAGAATAGTGTCCCATCATTGGTATCAGTGCAAGAATAGTATTCCATCATTGGTATCATTAGGAAGAATAGTGTCCTATCATTGGTATCAGTGGGAGAATAATAATGTCCCATCATTTGTATCAGTGGGAAGAATGATGACCCATCATTGGTGTCAGTAGGAAGAATAGTGTCCCATCATTGGTGTCAGTGGGTGGAATAGTGCCCCACTTTTTTGTGTCAGTGGGAGGAATATTGTGCCATCATTGGTGCCAGTGGGTGAACGTGTGTCCCATCATTGGTATCAGTGAGGTAAATAATTCCCCATCATTGGGGTCAGTGGCAGGGACTATGGACAAGTCACACATGGCTCAGGTGACGCAGCGGTCCGAGCGGAGACCGGGAGGGAGTCGGAGGAATCGATGAGCCACGATCATGGATGGAGTAAGTCCAGGCCCAGTGATGGGGGGGTTGTTTGCACCCCCCCCCAAAAAAATGCCACTGCCTCTTCCCCAGAATTAGTGGTCATTGGCTGGCTGGAACAATAAACCCCCACACTATTGGTGGTCAGTGGTGCGGTGTAAAAATAACCCCCCGGCATTGGTGGTCAGTGGGTGGCTGTAACTATAATTCCAGCTTAGGTGATAATTGGATGTAACAACCCCCAATATTGGTGGTCAGTGTCTTTCAGGAGCAATAACACTCCCCCACCAGAATTGGTGGTCAGTGACAGACTGTAACAAAAACCCCTCCACAGCTTTGATGGTCAGTGGCTGGCTGTAAACCCTGCCCCCTCCCCTCAGATAGTCATAGATTACTTACCTGAGCACAAGCTCCCACACCCAAATCTATCTCCCAGTTAGGGAGTTCTACTTTTAGATGTAGACCATTCTGCTGATAGTGCCAGCTTCTTTAATTGTTGGGTGTGTTCCAGCATACCACTGCCACTTATTCATGTTGCAGCAGCTATACCAGTGCACTGGCAGTATGAAAACTCCTCCTACAAGCTTTAACCAAACACTGATAGAAGTCACAAGACTGCTATATACTGCTGATGAGAAAAGGAGGATAAAGAGTTTATACATTTGACTACCCCCGACATTGGGGAACAGTCATTTCTAAACCTATGCTATAGGTCTAGGGAACAGGTACGGGTCCACTCTTATTTTTTCACTAGTTGGTGGAGCACTGGAGAAGATACATAAGTCCTTACAGCACTGGGACTTGAGTCTTAAAAACACCAGCAGAGTTTTTTTTTTCCTTTTTCTTTAAATATCCCAGGTGAAGGACATGTTTATGGTGGTATTTACACTATAAAAAAGGAGACACAGTGAGTGGAACATTTCACTTATTAAACATTGGAAATACCCTTTTATCTAATAGTGTTTTGGACTCAAAGCACTGGACAATATTGTGTCAATCTAGGAGCACTAGTGAAACAGTTGCTAATTTTGATATAAAAAATATTACATATACCGTATATACTCGAGTATAAGTCGAATTTTTCAGCCCTTTTTTTTGGGCTGAAAGTGTCCCTTCGACTTATACTCGAGTCCCTGCCGTCTGTCTGCATGATCAGCGTGTCATGCAGGCAGACGGCGGCCGGCGTGTAATGATACTGTTCGCCGGCTATTGCAGCTTTCAAAAGCCGCGCCTCCTGCTCATCTGTGATAGGCTGAACAGCTGTCAGTGTACAACCTATCACGGACATTCTCTCATCCTGGTCCGTGGTATGAGAATGAGAGAATGTCCGTGATAGGCAGTCAGTGGTCAGCCTATCACAGACGAGGAGGAGGCGCGGCTTTTGAACTTTGGAATGGCCGCCGAACACTATCATCACACGCCGGCCGCCGTTTGAGGATGGAGATCGCCACAGGGAGGATGGAGATCGCCACAGGGAGGCTGCACAGGACACAGGTAGGCTGCACATGCACACAGGACACATGCACACAGGGACACAGGACACAGGTAGGCTGCACATGCACACAGGACATGTACAGGACACAGGACATGTACAGGACACACACACATGTACAGGACACATGCACAGGGTACAGGTAGGCTGCACATGACACAGGGAGGCATGCAGCTGCAGATGGGCATTGTTGACCCTCTGCCATTTCTCACCCTCGACTTATACTCGGGTCAATAAATTTTTCCCAGTTTTTTGTGGTAAATTAGGGGCCTTGACTTATACTCGGGACGACTTATACTCGAGTATATACGGTATATTACTTCTTGAAACACTTCCACATGTTTGTGTTTTAAAAAGTTGCATCTATTTTAATGTACATGTTGATGTGCATTGTTGTGTTTTTTTTGTTTGTTTTTTAAAGCGCATTGAAAGCACACATCAATGCGCATCAGCACTCTAATTACCAATGATGTAAAAAGTGGCCTAAATTTTGTTAAAAAAAATAAAGAAGGGCCAAGAAAGAAAAATGGAGAAATGCACAATAGACATGTGCACAGCCAAAAAAATTCGTTCATTTTCGTTTTCGTTTCATTAGTTTATTATTTTTTTCGTTTTTCGGGTCATTCGTTATGATCGCGATTCGTAAATTCGTTCATTCGTAAATGCGTTCATTCTTGCATTCGTACATTCGTAAGTTCGAACATTCGTTCATTCGTACATTCGTTCATTCGTACATTCGTACATTTTACATTTGTACATTCGTAAATTCATACATTCGTAAAATCGTACATTTGTAAATTAGAAAATTCGTAAATTTGTAAATTCTAAGTTTGAAAATCCAAAAACCCGAAAATTCAAAAATCTGAAATAGTAACTAACTATTAAATTATAGGTATTGTAATTTCCTTTCAAATTTGACTGTCAGTGAACGTAACAAATACGAATTTATCCGAAGTTACAAATTATCCAAAACAAATGCTGCATCTAAACAAATGGAACGGAACAAATTAATAATAAATAATAATAATAATAAAACGTTGTTATTCTTTTTATTGTTATTTATTATTATTAATTCATTACGTTCCATTCCGTTTTTTCGGATCATTCATAACTTTGGATAAATTTGTATGTGTTACGTTCACTAACAGCCAAATTTGAAAGGAAATTACAATACCTATAATTTAAAAGTTACTAGTAATTACTAATAGTTAAGTTATTATTAGTTAACTATTATTTCAGATTTCCGAATTTTCGAATTTACAAATTTACGAATTCACTAATTTACTAATGTACGAATGTACGAATGTACATTCGTAAATTGCGAATGTACGAATGCCCGAATTTACAAATGTCCAACTTTATCGAATTTACGAATATTCGGAAAAAATTTGTTAAACGGATTTTCGTTAATTCGGATATTCCCGAATTAACGAATTTGTCGAAATTCGTTAAAAAACGAATTCGGAACGAAGCGAATTGCACATGCCTAATGCACAATAAACTTGCCAAACGTCAAGCTGTTTTGCTTGAATCTGAACAATCGCACAGCTCCCAACTGTCTCTGAGTTCGAGGGACTGTCCCTGATTTGGAACAAAGTCCCTCTGTCCCTCTCTCCTCTTCATTTGTCCCTCATTTTGGTCTGATCTATATAGTTGTATGTAAAATGCACTATTTATCTTTCAAAAAGTGTTTCCTGGTGCTAAACCTTCCATCCAATCTCTAAATTGCTGCATTTGTAAATTTCAAAAGAAAAGAATAGTAGTGGTAAAAAAGCATTTGTGGGTTTAACTAATCACTTTTTTTTTTTTTTTTTTTTTTTTTTTAGAATTTTCATTTAAAGGGGTGTGGAAGGGTGTGTGTCCTATGCCTACTTACTTTTGCTAATAGGTGTCCCTCATTCCCATCTCAAAAAGTTGGGAGGTAGGCAATCTGTTTTCTTGCCTGATATGTATATACACTATTTATTGCAATTTGGCTAGCTCTTCATTGATAGCAAAGTAGAGTGCTTGCTTATGCATAATGTACAAAACTTATTTGAAACACCTGAGTCACCAAAGCAATGCATAATGTACAAAACTTTTTTTTTTAATACCTGAGTCACCAAAGCAATGCAAATAGGAATCCTTAAACACTGTGGGCAGCAAGGCTGTAGTGTGCATATCTGCTTTCATAGCAGAGCTAAACAAGGTAGTTTTGACCACTTCTGAAGACAAGGATCTGTGTGTTCATCTACATCACAGCCATGCTATCTGTAGGGTTCAATGAACTAGAGGACCCTGTACAGTATGTTCCACTCTCTCTGTTCTGAATGGACCTGAATATCTAGTCACACAAAATTCCACGCACGCTCGGAATCAAGCAGAAGAACTACACTGGCTATTGAACTTCATTTTTTTCGACTCGTCATACGTGTTGTACGTCACCGCGTTCTTGAAGTTCGGAATTTCTGACAACATTTGTGTGACCGTGTGTGCAAGACAAGTTTGAGCCAACATCCATCAGAAATACATCCAGGATTTTGATGTCAGAAAATCCTATCGTGTGTACAGGGCATTACTATTCACTTCCCTTATTGGCTGGATCTGGATTTTGAAGTATTCAAAAATTCTGCATCCAGCAAATCTTCCCATTCCACTGTAAATCCAGACTTGGGTAGATTGGTTTGGTTTTACCTACACTACGTGTCTGCATTGTACAAATTAATGGGTATCTTTGCTTTAGCATGGATGCTCCCTGGTACATCACAAGCAGATTGGGCTATTTTGGAATCAGGTGGAAATATTTGGGTTGATTTACCTAAGGCAAAGAGACTGTTTACTTTGCATTTTGCAGGGTAATTTTCCATTATCTTAGTGAATGGAGTGAAGCTCTGCTGACTTCCATCTTCCAATTATGTGCAAGCAAAAATGCATTTTTATATTTTCCTTGAACATGATTGTGTATTCTTTGAAAAGTGGAATTTCACAAAATTTACCGAGCTCTGGGGCAAATTATTGCAAAGTGCAATGTATCTTGCAGCCTTTTTGACTTTAGTAAATCAACCCAAAATCTACACAAGACTACGGGTGTTCTCCTCCTCCTCTTTGTCTCTCACTAGGGCGCTGCTGCCTGAGCATGTCACGTCCATTCTCCACCTCGGCGCCTCTCCTCTCCAGCTGCCACCCGGGTGTTCCATGTACCTGAGCTGCCGGAGATGGTGCAGTAACAGCGGGGGGAGGGGGTGTCTGCTTGTGATGGTGGGGGGTGTCCTCCGCAGTGTTGCGACAGGTGGGGGGCTGTAGTGATAAAGGGGGTGGTTTGTCCTGGGGGGCTGTACTGATAAAGGGGCGTAGTTTGTCCTGGGGGGCTATACTGATAAAGGGGGTAGTTTGTCCTGGGGGGCTGTACTGATGAAGGGGGGTAGCTTGTGCTGGGGGGGCTGTACTGATGGAGAGGGTGGTTTGTCCTGAGGGGCTGCACTGATAAAGGGAGTAGTTTGTTCTGGGGGGCTGTACTGATGAAGGGGGTGGTTTGTCCTGGGGGGGGCTATACTCATAAAGGGGGTAGTTTGTCCTGGGGGGGCTGTACTGATGAAGGGGGGTGGTATGTCCTGGGTGGGCTGTACTGATGGAGGGGGGTGCTTTTTCCTTGGGGCAGGTATCTGTACTAATGGAAGGGGTGCTTTGCCCTGGGGGGAGGGCACTGTACTGATGGAGGAGGGGGGTGGTTTGTATTGAGGGGGGTCTGTACTGATGGAGGGGGTTTATACTTAGTAAGGGGACTATACTGAGGAAGGGGTGGTCAGTACTAAGTGGGGGGTCTATACTGAGGGGGGGACTATACTTTGTGGAGGGAGGGTCTGTACTGAGCGGGGGACTATACTTTGTGGAGGGAGGGTCTGTACTGAGGGGGGGACTGTACTTGGAAGGGGGTCTGTACTGAAGGAGGGGGGTCTGTACTGAGGGGCGACTATAGTTGGTGGAGGGGGGTAACACCATGTTTTTGCACCGGGTAACACAAACCCTAGTGATGCCACTGGCTAAATCAATCATTTAAACGATGAAGCCCTACTGATCTTGATAAGTATTAAACAAAGAAGAAAAAAAAATAAAACATTGTCTATGCTATCTAAAACTAAAAAAATAGTTTTAGCTTTACATATGATTTAAAGCTAACTTCCAGATGTCCAAATGTTGTCTAAATACAAAAGTCACGCGTTGTCCAACTTGAACATTCGTGTCCTATGTGCATTTTTTCCACATCTATGCAATAATCAAGCATTAAACAAGTTGCATTTTGCCTCCTGTAACACAGACCGGTCACTGCTGCTCTCCTTGTGCAGGGCGACTGGTCTTCTATCCTCCCCCTTTTCTGCAGGCAGCCTATACTGGGAGGTCCTCCTGGCCCCCACCCACAGCTCTGCTTTCTACACACTATAAGCAGCACAGTTACAATGTCACTGCTACTTTTACAAGACAATACTTGGCTCTGCAAAAAAAACGAGTGCAAACCGTTGTGCCGCTTTTGTTTCACTATGTTTGTGTCCAAAGTTCAGCTTTCATTTTTTAAGCTTTTTTTTTGAGTTTCACACAAGAGTCACATATACATCACAGCTAAAAAAATGTGTTTGCTTAAAGTGATTTAAACCCTTACATATACCCAGTGAAGTGAATCCTCCTACATAAGTTGTACCTGTTTATCTGCAGTCTTCTCTTCTCTACATCCAGTCAGAGTCCAGGATATTTAAAGCTTGTTTGAGTTGTCAGAAAACAGGGGATGGAGAGCTGAAATTACACTCTGCAAAGCTCAGGAGAGCTCTGAGAGCTAATTGGAGGAAAGGGACACCCTTCACACAGCACACAGGAAATGGGCTGGGTCTGTCAATCTCAGGCTGTTTGCTAGAACTCCTTCCTCGTCACCATTTTTCTCTTAGCATCAGGAAAAGTTGTCATAAGTAACTCATTCAGATAGCAGAGGAACGGGACAGCAGACATAAATGACAATTAGTGCTCTGGATTGAGACAAGTACACACCATAAAGGGATGTGCTTTGTTCCTTTTTCATATCTGAGGTTTACAACCATTTTACCAGCATATTTTTAATTGCCCAAAATGCATTAGTCAGACTACAATGACATTTAGGCCTTGTGTACACAAGTGTACCATAGTGTGTTCTGTGCATTCCAGTGCAGGTAATCCCATTTATGTCAATTAGGACACATCAGCTGTATGGACACGACCCCTGCTCCCAATTTGACTGCCATGTCGGTGAAGCTGCACAGCCCAAAGTGCACACTGTGCTTTTGGGGCCGTAGACTCACACAACTGTCAAATTTGGACTAGCAACCATGTCCATGCAGCCGCTGCGTCTGAATGGACATAAATGGAATTTCTGGATGACTGGAATATCTGTGTGAAGAAGGCCTTGCATGTGTTCTCCGTGCATTTACAATGTGCATCTATAGACCTCTATTAGAAAAGATTACCTGACATAACCAGATATGTCAGAGGCAATAAAATACATTGCACTATATTCTTTTATTTCTTGTGAGCTTACACATAAAATCACACTGGTAATTGAGCAAATATTACAATACACTCAAATGCATAAAAACGTTCAGGACCCTCAATAATGTCTCCATACCCTGGAATGGTATATTGGAATTTGCTATTCCCAGTGGCCCATCATCATGGAGGGTTGCCTCACTGGCCAATAGAAAGGTGTGGAAGCTGTGTGTCTAAGCTTTGCGCAGTTAGAATGACCTACCATTGGGCAGAGCAAATTGTGAAAATCCCTGCAGCTATGTCCATGCATATATGCCTATATTTTATAATATCCAATGGTTGCCACTACACACATATCAGAGATAAAAATTGGTCCCGGGTGCACAGCAAAGACTGTAGTACATATAATCCGAAGAGCTGCACTCACGGGTCTTGAAAGGTGAACGCACAATGAAGGTTTTATTTCAAAGTATTTATTTCGTTGAGGCACAAGTTCGTCTTGTGAGGAAAACGAAACGTCGAGATAAAACCTTTCAAGACCCCTGAGTGCCGCTCTCTCTTTTGTACCTATATTTTATAGGTATGAGCAGGCTTTTTGATTGTTATTAATGTTATTACCGTATTTATCGGTGTATAACACGCACTTTTTCCCCCTTAAAATCAGGGGAAAATCGTGGGTGCGTGTTATACGATCCCCGCCGATCTCCGCTGATTGTGAGCGGAGCGTAGCGAGCTCCAGCGATATACACAGCCGAGTGTACTCGGTTATTCTCGGCTCTACTCACAGTCAGGGGTGGGACTGCGAGAGGAGCTGAAACTAGCCAAGTACACTCGGCTATGTGTTTTTCGGCGCCGCTCGTTCCTCTCCTCTCGCAATCAGTGGAGATGGGCGGGACTGTGAGACGAGCCGAAACTAGCCGAGTACACTTGCTTTGTGTATCTCGCCGGCGCTCGCTCCTCTCCGCTCACAGTCAGCGGAGATCGGAGCCAATTTTAAATAATCAGCGGCTGGCCAATGCTGCAAAGAGACTGGCAAGGCTGCAAAGGCACTGGGCAATACTGCAAAGGCACTGGGCAAGGCTGCAAAGGCACTGGGCAAGACTGCAGATGGACACTGGGCAAGGCTGCAATGATGGACAAGGCGGCAGATGGACACTAATAAGGCGGCATTGAGGGGCATTTAAATGTAAGTTTTTTTCCTTAAACTTCCCTCCTAAAAGTTTTTTTCCTTAAAATTCCCTCCTAAATTTAGGGTGCGTGTTATACGCCAATAAATACGGTAATTTTTTTTTTGGGGTGGTGCAATTTCCTCTTACCTCCTATTCTGGGGACAACTGTGAAGCCTCGTACACAGGATCAGATTGTTGGCAGGGGATTGTCTATTGACAGACAGTTGTCCTAAAATCTGACCGTTAGTACGCTCCTTCTGACAATTGTCTAACTTTCGGCCAACAAATGTTGGATGGCAGGCTAGTAAATTTTCAGTGGACAAAGGTCTGTTGTCTGATTTTCGTATCGTCAGTACACAAGTCCGTCACACAGAAGTACAAACACGCATGCTCAGAATCAATGCTCACCAAACACAAAATTAGCAGAAGGGGCCCAAAGGGTGGCGCTCAAGAGCTGAAATTCCTCGTAGTACATCACTGTGTTTGTTGGCCGACAATTGTGTACCGTTAGTATGCAAGACAAGTTCCTGGCACACGCCCTTTGGACAAAAATCAGACACTCGGTTGGCCAACAATCGTATCGCGTGTACGAGGCTTAAGGCTGGGTTCACACCATAGCCGTATGTGGCTCCCAGCAAGGGTCTAGTGCGTCCTGGTTCGCTGTTTCAGGTTCGATTCCTGACAGAATTTTTGGCTGAATTCGGACCTGAAATGGACCAAAAGACACACAGGGCTCCTGTGCAAATTTGCACCGAAGCCGCAGCGGAGATATGTGAACCGGCTCCATAGAGAGCCAGTCAAAATCTCCTGCTAAACTTTAGCAATGGATAGACCAGACAATAATGGGACAGACAATAATGGGACATCTAAAGTTTTAGGCGGGGTTCACACCATTGTGAATTGGATGTGGGTAACCCGTCTAAAACTTTAGATGTCCCATTATTGACTGTCCCAGTGCCAATGAACACTAGGTCTATCCACTGCTAAAAAATTTGGGACTTTAGACAGCTACATTTGTAAACTAATTTATGTACATCATTTATATTAATTATATAAATGTAAGTTAATAAAATAAAATAAAGCGCTGCGTAAACTGTCAGCGCTTTATAAATCCTGTATAATAATAATACTGAAATAAAATGAACATAAAAATAAAACTAAGAACAAAATACACTTTCCCTTTAAAAAGAGATAGGGCCACATTATAGGACCCGAAGATCTATTTAAATCCGTAACTGTTTGGTATATATAACAAAATAAAATATTACAAGTATAAAAGCTTAAAACTTGGTTCTGTCTTTGTAAATTAGGAACTTTTGGCAACTGTGTATTTCTTTTGCCAAGGAGATGTCAGCCAGGCCCCAGACCCCACTTATCACATAAGTCATTTGGGAGGAAAGAAAACTTCCAGTGAATTATTGCTACCCGCCTAACGTTAAGAACACAAATGTCTTTATTCTATTTAGAACAAAAGCTGTCAGGAGCTGGGTACACAAGACTAGACTGAATATTTATTGTGTTTTACTGGAAACTGTAAATGACTTTAAAAACACACACCACAAGCAGTTTACATTCTCTACAGAATCATGGCCACTACCAATCTGTCACATAAAAATTAAATTGCACAGGAAAAAGTTTCATGATTTTTATTAATGTTCGGAATGTTGTAAAACAAAAGCCTCTTATTTGATTCTTTACTTTTTAATTTAGTGCTCAGTAGAGATAGTGATAAAGTTTATTGACTTATTTACTCTCCTAATTTACTTGTATGGGTTTTACTTTCAATTAACCCTTTTATGCTCTGTGCGCGCTTTCAATTAATTTTACTCTATATGGCATAGAGTGTGTGTGTTGAAGATAAAATTAATATTCTGTTAACTTCAAAGGCAATTGCGTTTTTGTTTGCTATATAAATTTTACACCCCATTGTAAAGAAATGTATTGGTTTGTTACAATCTTATTAGCTGCTCTCACTCTATTGCTTCAAAATGCTTGTTAATAATATTTATTCTACTCCTAAAACATGCCTTGGAGCTGTTGATTTTTTTATTTTTTTTTAAGCAGCTCTATTACGTGTTTTTAAAACTAGGACACCTGAGCAAAGCTACAACAGAAATCAGCTATAGAAATGTGGATGCTTATTTGGACTTTCTGACGACCAAGCTATCATTTGCTTAAACAATAGTTCCTTTAACTTTGATGCTCCATTTTCATAGTCGTGTAGCTGGTAAGGCTGAATAAAGACGCAAGTCCATCCAGTTCATCGTGTGTGTGTGTCTATGTTGCCATCATTTCCCATATTCCTGTATATTGCATTCGCTAAGACCCCATACACACTGTTATGCCCCGTACACACGGTCGGACTTTGTTCGGACATTCCGACAACAAAATCCTAGGATTTTTTCCGACGGATGTTGGCTCAAACTTGTCTTGCATACACACGGTCACACAAAGTTGTCGGAAAATCCGATCATTCTGAACGCGGTGACGTGAAACACGTACGTCGGGACTATAAACGGGGCAGTAGCCAATAGCTTTCATCTCTTTATTTATTCTGAGCATGTGTGGCACTTTGTCCGTCGGATTTGTGTACACATGATCGGAATTTCCAACAACGGATTTTGTTGTCGGAAAATTTTATAGTCTGCTCTCAAACTTTGTGTGTCAGAAAATCCGATGGAAAATGTGTGATGGAGCGTACACACGGTCGGAATTTCCGACAACGAGGTCCTATCACACATTTTCCGTCGGAAAATCCAACCGTGTGTACGGGGCATTAGATTTTCTGCAGATTTTTGTCTTCAGATTTACCAAAACCCAGGGCTTTTTTTCAGGGGGAACTTGGTGGAACTCAGTTCCACCACCTCTGGCTCAGACCATTGGGGGGGTGGGGGTCTGCTTAGCACAATCACTTGTAAACACAGAAGTCTGGTTTCTGTGTTTATAAGTGACAGCTCTGCACTCTGTGTGTAACCCCCCTGAACTCTGCACTCTGTATGTAATGCAATCCTGGTATTTAATGCCCCTTTAAGACCCTCCTACCATTCGTGTAATTTGACTGACCACACCCACTATTTGATGTTATTTGGAGGGTGTGTGTGGGTGTAGGGATTTTGGGGAGTCGTGGTTGAGTTCCGGCACCTATTGTTTGAGAAAAAAAGCCCTGCCAAAACCATATAACATGAGGTTAAACCTTAAGATTTTCGTATGCAATCAGGCAGGCCGTTGCACTACATGGTTTTGGTAAATCTGAAGACAAAAATCTGCAGAAAATCTAATAGTGTGTATGGGGCTTATGAAACGCATTCAAAAGTGTTTTGAACTTATCAACACTCCCCACCGACACCACTAACTGTGGAACAGAGTTCCATATTTTTACCACTCTTAAAGTAAAGAACCCCTAACGCAGTTTAAAGTTAAACTGCTTTTCATCCAATTACATTGATGGCCATGTGTCTTCTTAAAAGAGAAGTATGGCCAAAACTCTTTTGGTCATATTTCTCTTCTGGGTCACAGGAGTGCACTTATTTTTGCACTCCTGTGACCCAGATTTAGCCAACAGCAGGCTAAAGTACACTGTCGGCTGACATCAAAGAGCCAGTCCATGCTCTGTAGGGATCCCGACAAAAATGTCAGGATCCACCCAGATGCCTGACCTGCAGCTGATTCATCCTTCTGCTCCCTTCACAGCCAGGTGCTCCAGTGAGCACTGGAGGGGCAGAGCAGAGAACGGTGACTGACTGTCACCACTCTCTGCTCAGTGAAGATTGAAAATGGAGCAATCCGTGGTAATGTGATTGCTCAGTTATTAACTGCTTCAGATCCGCGATATAGCTGAATGATAGTTACAGAGCGGCCTTTTTTTGCTCGAGCGCCCCCTTGGGTCTATGAGAATCGCTGGATCACAGATCGGAGTAAGGGGTGGATCCCGATGTGATGTAAACAGAGCCGGTAATCGGCTATTTTTTCTCCTCGCACTGACAGCGGCGGCTGTCAGAGGGACATCGGTCCCAATCAAGGAGAGCAGCCACCAGCTCATCTGTGCCCACCTGTGCCACCAACCAGTGCACAACAGTGCCCCCTACCATTGCCCACCAGCGTCACCTACCAGTGCCCAGAGTGCCACCTATCAATGTCACCAATCAGTACCTCATTAACAGTGCTGTCCATCAGTGTCACCTATCAGTGCCCATCAGTGCCATATATCATTGGTACCTATCAGTAACACCTATCAAAGCCCATCAGTGCCACCCATCAGGGCCATCTTATCAGTGGCCATCAGTGCCGCCTTATCTGTGCCCATCAGTACTGCCTTATCTTTTCCCATCAGTGCCACCTTATCTGTGCCTATCAGTGCCGCCTTATCTGTGCCTATCAGTGCCGCCTTATATGTGCCTATCAGTGGCCATCAGTGCCGCCTTATCTGTGCCCATCAGTACCGCCTTATCTGTCCCCATCAGTGCCACCTTATCTGTGCCTATCAGTGCCGCCTTATCTGTGCCTATCAGTGCCGCCTTATATGTTCCTATCAGTGCCCATCAGTACCGCCTCATCAGCGCAATGAAGGAGAAAGATTACCTGTTTGCAAAATTTTATAACAAAATATGAAACATATGAAACATGATTTTTTTTTTTTTCAAAATTTTCAGTGTTTTTTGTTTGTTTAGCAAAAAATAAAAAGCCCAGTGGTGATTAAATGCCACAAAAGAAAGCTCTATTTGTGTGAAAAAAATGATAAAAATTTCATTTGGGTACAGTGTTCCCAACCGCCCTGTGACCAGCTCGGCTCGAAACTGCGCATGCACAGTTCCGGAGATGCCCGAGACGATCCGACCCGAGCCTCTGCAGCTGCAACAATTGCTCCAGCCCCAACACCTCTCAGCCAATCAGCATTAGAGCTCTACTGTAACCCACCCCCCTCCATTCCACAGCCTGCCACATTTGACAAGAAGATGCAGGTAGCTGGAAGACAGTGTGGCTGTACCTTATCGAGGCGGGCGGGAGTCTGTTGTCCCCGGTAACCAGACCAGTAAGTAGGCAAATGAAATAAACAGATTTGAAGCTCCTGCAGATGTGGGCTGAGAAAAGGAAGCACTAGCAGTGAGCAGCAGTCTCTTTATTGTGTTTGCTGGGCAGGCTGAGGCTGGCGGCAGATGACACTCGAAGAGGGATGGGAGGAGGAGGTCACAAGGATGGTTTTTAGAGATTCAGAGATGTGACCCCCCAAAAGTGAAGGACTACAGGTCCCAGCATGAACCCCTCATAGCTGAGGATGTATCACACCCTGCCCCCCCCCCCCCAACTAGTGAAGGACTCCAGGTACCACTGTCCCAGCATGAACCCATCAGAGCTAAAGAGGTGCCCCCCCAACTAGTGAAAGACTATGGGGTCACATCCTTAGATCTCAGGGATTCATACTGGGACTTGTAGTCCTTCACTTTTGGGGGAGATCACATTCTTAAATATCAGGGGCCCATGTTGGGACTTGATGTCCTCCACTAGTTGGGGGTGGGGAGGGTGTCACGTCCTCAGCTCTGAGGGGTTCATGCTGGGACTTGTAGTCTGTCACTTTTGGGGATGTGACCCTCCCAAAAGTGAAGAACTGCAAGTCTCAGCATGAACCCCCCCAGAGCCGATGATGTGTCATCCGCCCCTACCTCCAACTAGTGGAGGACAAGTCTCAACTTGAGCCCCTGATATTTAGGAATGTGATCCCCCCAAAAGTGAAGGACTATAAGTCCTACTAAGCGTATATTGATTGGTTTGCGCAAAAGTTATAGCGTCTACAAACTATGAGATATTTTTATTTATTTATTTTACCAGTAGTGGCGGCGATCAGTGACTTATAGCGGGACTCGTTGCCATAGAAACATTTGTAAAGGAGAGAAGTTAGTAAGATGACCACACCCATGTGGGGGCACCAAAAATATTTCTGCACCCAGGCGTCTGTGACCCTAGGATCCGCCCTGGGATTGATTCTGCAGCCACATAAGTGAGTATACATAGACAGTATATGTTTGTTTTTTTAATATCCTATACTTCTCCTTCGAGAGACCTAAGATTGAATAGTTATCTACCTATGCTAGAATCCTCATTTAGTTTTATCTCTTGAGTAGGTACCCTTTTTAATGCATGCTAATAGTCTGCTGTTCTTGTCTGCTGCAGCTTGGGGTTGCATGCTTTTGTCAAGCCTTGACTGCTAGGAACCCCAGAAACCTAATTCTTTTTGAATGATTTTTGAGACTGGAGAAGCTGTACTCCATCATCTACTTGTAGTTTGCTACTCTGAAAACCACAAGCCAGAAAAAAAGCTAACATGTCAGTGGCATGTGAAATACAGAAAATGCCAAAAATACAACTCTCAACAATCTTCTTTGTGCTCCGAAGCATTAAAGCAAATCTAGTCAACAAATAATAATACGTCACTGAAGAGCCCGTCAAAATTAAAAGTAATTAAACCATCTTTTGCTGTAATACTTCAATCCAGAGATTTCCCCCACAGTACTTTTTTCTGCTTCTAAAACTCCTTAGACTGATGGCCAGCATCATTCAACCCACCTTCTCTGAGCCCAGGTTGTCCTGGACTCACCCCAGCCTGTAATTGGACAGTAAAAAAAAATACAGCACAGTGATGAGCTCATCTCTGTGTCTCTGCTTTCTCCTCCTATCATTTTGTGCCTTACCAACATATGAATTGATTGGCTTATTGTTCTGCTACAGTCCAGCTGAACACGGACTGCAAGGGGCTGACACCAAATCATAATTAGGTACATACACTGCTAGCATTTCAAAATGAATAGCACTGTAATAATGTTACTGGTTACTAAAATAGTGTGAAAAATGTCAGTTAGGTGTCAGATCTGTCCGCCTCAATGTCGCAGTCCCGCTAAAAAATCACTGATCGCTACCATTACTAATAAATAAAAATGCCATAAATCTATCCCCTATTTTGTAGATGCAATAACTTTTGTGCTAACCAATCAATATACGCTTATTGTTTGGTTTTTTTTACCAAAAATATGTAGCAGAATACATATTGGCCTAAATTGATGAAGAAATTAGAGATTTAAAAAAAATTATTTTGAGAATGTTTTATAGCAGAAAGTAAAAAATATTGTCTTTGACAGATATCCTGTTCCCACTTCTGCGCCACGCCCCATAACGTCACCGCTCGGCTCCTTCCTCCTCCCCCTGTCACCTGGCCAGTAAGAGAGAGGAGCGGGGCCTCGCGCATGCGCAGTAGGGTTCCTGGCTTGAAGCCGTAAGGCTACACTGCCGGGTACCCTTACCCACAATGGCGACGATAGCACCCGACAGCTGATGGAAACATCAGCTACGGTGCCGCCATCGCTGGACTCCAGGACAGGTAAGTGTCCTATTATTAAAAGCCAGCAGCTGCAGTATGTGTAGCTGCTGGTCTTTATTTATTTTATTTTTTTTGGGGGGGGGCGAACCTCCACTTTAAGTGGTTAAAGCGGAGTGCCACCCTAAATTAAAAAATTGCATTAATATTCTTTTAAAAATTAAAAAAAAACATTTGAAAAAAAAAAATTTAACTTACCTGAAACCCCTGTTGCTAGGCAGATTAGGTCTTCCTAATCTGCCTCTTCCTATTCCGCGGCACTTCCTCCTCTTTGGCGAGCGGCCCTGTTGCCTTCTGGGACATGTGCGTCCCCCAGAAAACAACTGGGCCATTCACAAAGCACAACGCGACTCGCGCATGCGCAGTAGGAAACGGGCAGTGAAGTCGCAAGGCTCCACTGCCTGTTTCCCTTCGTTAAGATGGAGGCGCCGGCAGCCGATCCACCGGATCGGCCTCGGGGGGCCGACATCGCGGGCTCGCTGGACAGGTAAGTGTCCTTGTTAAAAGTCAGCAGCTACAGTATTTGTAGCTGCTGACTTTAAAAAAAAAAAAAATCGCGGCCGGAACACCCCTTTAAGTAAGGCAACAGGCAGCTCTTTTAGCAGAAGACAAAGACTGAAATCCTTTGTACTGATATAATTGTGGCCCACAGCCCTTCTTCACAGATGTCAGGTGACCCTGCTGCATGGCTGGACGATAAAGCCTGAGTGGCTAATAGTGACGAGCATTGTGATTTTGATAAAATAGATTTTCTGTTTTGTTGAGAAACATAGGATAACAGAGGCTAATGAGGGACATTTTTTGGCACAAAAACAGGTCCTGGGTAGATAAACCCTGTCATGTATACAGATATATCATGGACCTGTGTACTGTACCTGTCATGTGAAACATAGATGGACTGTCACTGTTTGCCTCCCCTTAATAAAATGGCAGTTGTTTAGCTGTGCTGCCTTTAGCATTTCTGAGTCACTGGTCCACGATAAGCATGAAGCAAAGGAAAGGCAGAGAAAAAAGTCGGATTTCAAAATCTTTTTAACTGTTCCTTGACTCACAGTCATAGTAACAACATGACAGCCAGCCAATAAACATGTTTATAAGGAGGTCAGTGATGGCAGCCTATTCATATTTTGCCATTGGAGGTTTTCTTTTATGGTTAATTAGTATGGGGATCACTTGCTTTGACTGTCAGACGTTTTGTACTGATAATAGAAAAAAAGAAAGTCTTCTTGTCTTCAATGAAGATAAATGAGAGGTATGCTGGCCCATTGTGATTATATGCATACTTTTATATATAAGATAAGATCTAGAGCAGATAATTGTTTAATTGCTCTGGGATGGGAAACATTTGCTGTTCATTTTATGAAGACTCTTATGCCGCGTACACACGGTCGTACTTTTCGTCTACAAAAGTCCAACAGACGCTGATGGACTAAAGCTGGCTGGTAATCCGATCGTGTGTGGGCTTCTCCGGACTTTCAACCGACTTTTTTAGCCTCAAATACGACGTACTTTAGATTTGAAACATGCTTCAAAACTTTTACTTCGTACCTACGACGGACCCCGAAATCCGCTCGTCTGTGTGCTAGTCCGACGGACAAAAAGCCACGCTAGGGCACCTATTGGCTACTGGCTATGAACTTCCTTATTTTAGTCCGGTGTACGTCATCACGTACGAATCCGACCGACTTTTGTGTGGTCGTGTGTAGGCAAGTCCGTTCGTTAGAAAGTAGGCCGCAAGTCCGCGGCAAGTCCACCGAAAGTCTGCCGGAAGTCTGTCCGACAGGCTGTCCGACTTTTGTAGACGAAAAGTACGACCGTGTGTACGCGGCATTATTCCCTACATGCCAATGTGCCTTAATTACAATTTTAATTACTCCAATCATTCATTATAAGCTTACCTAAACAATCATTGAATTACCATGCATGGTTACCTGCACATCCACTAGAAAATCATGGTATTTTGGAATCTTCTTACAGTACACGTGTTTAGCATAATATTAAATATAAGCAAGTTTATGCATGAATATTTCCCAGTGATGTGTCTACAAGATTTCGTATAACCATGGCTCATTTCCAGCTATCAGTAGGTATATGTATTAAATGTGTCTGTGTAGCACAGAGCAGCCAATCATCTTCTTCCCTGTTATTCCCTAACCAGAATGGGGTTTGGATGCTTCCAACACATATACTTTTTATTCAATTAACTCATAATACATGCTGGATATCAGCATGGAGAATGGGAAAGCAATGGATCGCAAATGTGAAAAGTGAAAGGTCAGTGACAAAAGAAATGACATGCTAGTCGTATTTTAGGTGGATTAAGACCAGCAAAAGCCAAGTTAATGCAATAATCAATAGTATACTCAGAGGTGGATTCATTGTACCTTGGGTCCTGGCTTTTTTTTTAAATAATAGGCTTGCCGCTAGTTTATTTGGATCATGCATAAGGTCAGTGTACACAGGCATTTGTGTTTCGTTTCTGACATGGGTTTGGGTAACAATTCTGTAGGATTTGGAATAAACCATTTTAATAAGATCTTATGTAGTCATACAGACTTGCAAAGTAGTCAGATGTTGGTAAAAGAAGATATTGAAATGATGCTTCCTGGTACAAGGTGCACCAATACATATTTTGCTTGATCATTTGATAATCTGATAAAGGAAACTTTTATTCTGGGCAGTACAAAGTATGCCATTCGTGATCACTTTCTGAAAAAGTCTAAAAACTTACAAAGTTGAAAATGACTTACTGAACTTGTTTAGCATTCCTGCGGGCTCCTGTGAAGTCTAGCGTCTTGGGAACTCGCCAGCTTTGCCCTTATTACAAGGGCTGAGTCAAAAGTAATGCAAAAGTAGACATAACTTTTTTTTTTTTTTTTCAAATATAGTTTTTTTATTTTTTCCAGCTCGCCCAACCTGGGCATTGAAACAAACATTACAATACAATACATACACACAATAGGGGGGAATCAGGGAGGGAAGGGGGGGGTACACTCAAACATCATGGGGAGGGGAGGGAAGGGGGGGGCACATTTCCACTTCAATATTATTAGCATGTATCAGATAATTTCTTTCAGTAAGGAGTGGACCTAGGATATCTTCGCACTCCTCTCCCCCCCACCGACCTCCGATCACCCCCTGGCCCGTCCAGGCCAAACCTCCGTGCCCGGGGGGGGGGGGGGGGGGGCAGCAGACAGAACTAGAGAATACATAAAAGAGGGAGGGTGGGGGGGGGGAGATAGGGAAAGAGGGGGAAGGGGGAGGGAGATGAGACAAGGATGGAGTGAGGTGGGGGGGGGGAGAGGGGGGTGCTCTGGTTGATTCAGGGCAACTCCACGTATCATGGTGACTGGTGAATTAACCTCATCACGTAGTCCTGAGAGCAATACCCTCTGAGGATAGAATAAATTGATTCCAGATTGCCCAGGTTTTTTGATATTGTTCCTGTTGGTGTCTCGCGGTGAGCACCAGGTCCTCCATTCTACCAATCTCCTCCACCCTCCTAACCCACTCCGCCACCGTTGGTGGAATTTGGCTTTTCCAATGAAGCGGGATGCACGATTTAGCGGCATTAACCAAATGGCGTACTATGGATTTTTTATATCTTTTAATTGATATCGTATTTAAATGTAAAAGGAAGAAGGCCGGGTCATTTGGGATGTTGTATTCTGTGAACCCTTGGATAGTGGCCCTGATCGTGGACCAGCAAAGTGCTGAGGTGTTTGGGTAGAAGGTATGCAGCGCCTGAGGGGTCAGGTACCACCTCGTTAAGAGTTTATAGTTGGTTTCCTGTAGTTTTGTACAGGTGGAGGATTTTAATGCTAAAGTTACCATACGCTGAGCCTGGCTCGGAGTGAACGTGCAGTTCAGGTCCTTCTCCCACTTACTTAAAAAGGTTAGATGTGTATCGTCCGTCGGGGTGATCAAAAGGTTATACATTACGGACAACGTTCTCGTAAGTACATCCTCTCCAGAACAGTAGTCCTCCAACAAGGTCAGAGGTCTGGCGAACCCCTGTGGGTTGGGTATAGTCGCGAGAAAGTGTCTCAATTGTACGGATGTCCAGAATGATAACCGGAAGGGACCCGTTTGATCGCTCAGTGTCTCCACTGAAGGCCAGGAGTCATTTATTAGGAAGTGTCGCGCTTGTGTGCGTTTCATGCTAATGAAGGTATTCTTAACCTGGGGGTCTAGCCCTGGAGGAAATTGTGGATTGCCTATAATGGGATATAGCGGAGAATTAAATGTGGATAATGATTGTGAGAGGCAGGTTTGTGATCCCACCCTAAGCGACGTCCCTATCAATGGGTGCCTTTTGTCTTAGACATAACTTTTTTATTAACTTACATAGGTCATTTAAATTTTACATGCTGCTATAGTAACTCTTCCTCTATAGTAACTCTTCTTTTTTTATTGCAGTTAAATAATGGATTCCAAGCAGAAGCAATGTGCTGACAGTGAGTTCTTGATGAAGGAAGGACAAAGGCTGTCCCACATCCACAGAAGGCTACAGAATATTTACAGAGATGAAACCATTAACAAGAGCAGGATCTTGTCATTGGTGACTCTTGTCAATGGTGCCATCTCTGTAAATATTCTGTAGCCTTCTGTGGACGTCGGATAGCCTACATCCCTCCTATGTCAAAAACTCAATGACAGCACATTGTTTCTGCTTAGAATCCATTATTACCAACTCCCTAGGTAAACTTAAAGTGTCCAACTTGTCTGATTCATCCATCTTCCTACCACCCTAGAGCCGCCATGTCCTCATGAAGCTCTTTGGCGACAAAAATTTTTTTTTTCTCCGAGACAGGTAGCCTTTCTCTGTTGATATTATTGTGGTTATGCCATTCTCTGAGACTACCACTTAGATACACCAATTGTTGCTTCCACTCCTGAAGGTACTAATGTTTACTATGTCGTTTTGCTTTGAAATGTTATGCCATATTATTGTTTACGGGTAAATATGCATCCCCTGTCACCTTCCTCCCTTCCTCATGCTCCCCCTCCCTTATCCATGTTCGAATTTTGCTTTTCCTTTTTGTTCGCAAGTTTGCATCAGGGCTATTAAGCTCGCGGTTATGTACATGCAGGGTTGCCAACCGCCAGTAAATTTACTGACAGTTTGTAAAAATCTGTGATTTTCTTTTACAACTGCCAGTAAATATCAGGGGCTGATAATTTCATGCTGTGTTGACTTTTTAAGTGTAAATCAAGCAAATGACTTTGTTATAGGTATTGCCAGTGTTTCCATATCCTGTTTATACTGCTCAAATATTCACTGTTAGTTTTCAATAGGAGTTCTGTAATTTCTCAGGTTGCCAGTAAAAAATGTGCTTTTCCAGTAAATTTTCCATGTTTTGTCAGTAAAAAAATGCTGTGGGAGGTTGGCAACCCTGTGTACATGTATCTCTTATTGGACTGTAAAAATCTTAATAAATATTAAAAAAAAAAAAAAATCCATTATTTACCTGCAATGAAAAGGAAGGAAAACAAGAGTTACTATAGAAGAAGAGTTATGCCGCGTACACACGAGCGGACTTTACGGCGGACTTTGCCCGGCGGACTTTGCCCGGCGGACTTTTCGACGTACTTTCCGACAGACTTTCTGAATGAACGGACTTGCCTACACACAATCCACCAAAGTCCGTCGAATTCGTACGTGATGACGTACGACCGGACTAAAACAAGGAAGTTCATAGCCAGTAGCCAATAGCTGCCCTAGCGTGGCTTTTTGTCCGTCGAACTAGCATACAGACGGCGGACTTTTCGACCGGACTCGATTTCAACGGATAAATTTTAAACAAGTTTCAAATCTAAGTCCGTCCAACTTTTGAGAAAACAAAGTCCGCTGGAGCCCACACACATCGAATTGTCCGACGAAATCCAGTCCGCCGGGCAAAGTCCGCCGTAAAGTCCGCTCGTGTGTACGCGGCATTACTATACCAACATGGGAATTTGTATTACCTATGTAAGTCAATAAAAAAGTTATGCCTACTTTTACATTACTTTTTGTCCAGCCCTCAAATAATACACCACTGATTAATACTGCACAAGCTGCAACTCCTTTGAAAATGTCCCATCCAAATCAATGGCAAACAAGAAATTCATTAAATACAAAGTGCCTAATATTTTTAAGTGTTTGTAATGAGAACTTATAAATTTACATGTAACATAAGGCATTCTTCACACCCACCAAGTGCTTTCTGACACAGCTGACAGAAAGCATATATTCCGCCATCTGAGTTTATACTTTAACACCATGTATAAGCAAACGATTCGGTTCTATTGCGGCATGTCACAGCAACCATAAACCACAGCATTTGGATATATTTGAAGCTGAAGTGCCAATTATTTTAATTGTGATCATGGACAGGCCTCCTTGCCCAGGAAAGCATCTAATAGTTGTCAGAGACAAGAGGCTAAGTTCACTGGCAAAGAATTCATCTGTACAGTCATTGCCAGCATGCAAGAGTCATATAGTAGATACATTAGCTGACTAATAATATAAACAGTAAAAAGTATGACAAAAGAGCCCTGTAATGTGAAGGTTTGCTATGGTTTACAATAGGTGACCATTAAAGGCAGAAACCTCAATAATTTTTATTACTGTATTTTGACCAATAGTTATAGTTAATCACTCATATGCCACATCCGTAAGATTCATTGGAAGAAGAAAAAGAGACCCTTTAAGTCGGACTTTGGAGGCAGATTGGAGCAACAATATGCTTTTTATAAAAAGTTTAACTTTATTAAACATAGAACATATACAATATAAAATAGTTGTAAAAAGGTATTGTCCACTAGCGGCCACGTAATGGCCAGAAAAGGAAGACGTTATATATACCCAATAAAAGAAGAAATGACGTTTCAACAGTATGACATCAGAACATGCGTGAACCCCTATGCGTCAACGCGTTTCACTGGATCGCTTCTTCAGGACACACATTGGGGGGTATAGGAACAAATCTCACTGATCCAGACATATGCCAGCGCCTGCACAGGATCTTCCCTGGATGTGTGCCGCAGCACCAAGATAACCAGAACCAGGGTTAAAATTTGAAATATATAACAAAAATAGTGGCAAATGAGAACTGGTATAGTACACTAGTCATCAGGGATGAATCACGTATTGGCTGCACTGACATCAATAATCACATCCACTCCAGACAGTGATTACAGCCTATTGAAGCATAGCAAGGAGATCATCCATTTCACAGATCCAACTGCATAAACCCACAGGGGAACAGCACCTGTATCATGTGCCTGTATATCTTCCACTGAGAATGTCATCGGAGGATGAAGGAAGGTCCTGTGCAGGCAGTGGCATATTTCCGGATCAGTGAGATTTGTTCCTATACCCTCCCAATGTGTGTCCTGAAGAAGCGATCCAGCGAAACGCATTGATGCATAGGGGTTCACGCATGTTCTGATGTCATACTGTTGAAACATCATTTTTTCCCTCATTGGGTATATGTAAAGTCCTCCTTTTCTGGCCATTACGTGGCCGCTAGTGACAATACCCTTTTACAACTATTTTATATTGTATATGTTCATATATCTATGTTTAATAAAATTTTACTTTTTATAAAAAGCATATTGTTGTTCCAATCTGCCTCCAAAGTCCGACCTAGAGGGTCTCTTTCTTCTTCCAATGTATTTTGACCAATTTTCACTCTTTCTACTAATGATAATTCTTATCTAGCATCTCTCCTTCCCTACCAGTGTAGTCCATTGTACCTCACACATATTTACATTTATTCTGTAAACTTTGAGGGATTTTTCCTTTCGTCTAAGTTTATAACGCACATAAAGAGTGCTGCTTTTAGGTTTGCTGCATATATTAAAATGTTTTTTTCTTCATTTACGAAGTACAAACAAGGTGCAGTACAATAAATCTTTATAGCTGAACAGACAAGCATGTTCAGAGTTGTCTCATTTTGTCTCAGGGGTTATTTCTGGAAATAAATCCTTTATAGTTTTATAGCCATTGTACCTGGCTGCGCTTTCCAGTCTTATTTTGTGTTTCTCACAATGTACCGTGTCTACAGAGGCCAGTTTCTTCCCTTGTAATTCTGTTTTGAATGATGCATCAGAAGGGGTAAAATAAGGTTAGAATGTATGACAGGAACATGTCAGAGATGGATTTACAGTCAAAGGCATAGCTATTTACAAAGCTCCAGGGAAACCTAAAACTAAATATGTGTGGATGCCAATGCATTATTCATTGTGCCTGCGAAGGTTCTAGGTAGAGCAGAATTCTCTAGCTTTATATCCTCTAAGGTTCCACTGAGCTCATTGCACCCCTGCCATGTATTTCCTCTAGCCTGCCAGCAAAGAAGAGGCATATCACCATATGTTATGTGTATGATCTGCACAATCACTCAAGGACTGCTCTAATCTGCTTAGAAAATGATAAGCCTGCAGCTAAAAGGATCTTGAAAAAGGCCCCGAAAATAAACCAGGCCCCATAAACAATAGGCAGCTAAATGGCAAAAGCCCACAAAACCTGTGCAACTCACTTTTATCTTCCTGGCATTTAAATAACTAAGTAAGTTACAGTGGGAGGAAGTATGGAAAATATATTTGCCCAGTTTAGCACTTTACTGCATCATATTCTTCCCAGCAAAACAGAACTGGCAAGAAGAGCTGCAAGTGATTGAAAGTAGATTGTGCTACATAAGCAAGGTTTTCTGAATAGGCCACACAGGTTGCGGTCTAGGATGGGTGAACCACCAAAGTAACCCTTAGAAACCTGTACTCCATGCTGCTGAAAGTCAGCAACACATTCTTAGGTGTGCTAAAAGGTTCCAGAATGCTGCCCAGGATGGCAGTGCCATCCAGTCCACATCCTCAATGTTGCCATCTTTTACAGCCTGCACATTTTCTTTGAAGTAGTGTACTGTGTACTTAGAATTAGGTTTGTACCAGTAGGACAGAATGGCAAGGAGAGTAAAAAGGCAATTGGTCCTGATCTTCTAAGGGTCAGTATTAGGTGCACTGTCTTTTTTGTCTGTCCATCCCTGCTTTCCAAAATGGTTGACCCGAACCAAAGACTTCAAAATTGTGCAAAAATAGCTCCTGTTTTTACATACCTTTTTAGATAGTTTTAAAAACCTCTACTATTGTAAGGTAAACCAGATTCCCAGCACCAGAAAACCAGTATGGGCTTATGCTCATATTCGTGTGTGTATTGTTCACATGCTAATACTTCTAGGCAAAGAGGCAATAGATGTACTATTCCAGTTCATTATGCTCGCATTCGTGCGCGCACTCACACGCATACACATGCACGTACAAATTAGCGTGCGTACTTGCCACCCTGTTGCCTATTTGAACTGGCCTGTCACCATGAGCAGTTGCTGAATGGCCTTCACCTTGTATCTGTATTCCTGTGACCTGATCCATTGAACCTGCTTACCTGTGTATGACCCGGCTTTCTCCTGGACTTTGCCTTTGCTCCTTGTTCATCTGACCTCGCTGACCTCGGCCTGTTTAGTGGACTCGTCTTTGCCTGTTGATTCTGTACTGCGCAGTCCGGCTGTTACCGACCTTGGCCTGTTTGCTGGACTTGTTCTGCCTGCTGACTTTTGGCCCCTTGTTGCCCGGCTGCCGATGGTCAGGTCACTGCCTGCATACCTGGCTCTGCTACCATCTCCTGTTCTGGTGCCAAGCTGCTTTTAGTATCCTTTTCTTAGGACTGCGACCCCCAGCTTCATCCACCTAAAAGCAGACTTCGCCAGCAAGCTCTTGCCACTCCGTGCCCTCACACTGTCTGTCTCCACCTTTAGGAGTGTTGAGCAGGAGGTGCTAGAGAGCCCTCCACAACATTCCAGTCATCACCAGGAAAACTATTCAGTGAATGGTAGGGACATTTTAAGTTTAATACAGCTTGTTTTCACCCACAGGGTAAATACTTTTTGATTGAAAACAAGTGTGTATTAATGAAGAATTCTACATCTTGCAAAAAAAAAATTAAAATAATGATAAATGCATTCATTTTGCAAAAAGTAAAAATGTGCATTTATTTATTTTTTTTTGCATCAGTGCCTAAAATGCATTGGGACCGCTATCTGTGGATTGTGTGTATGATGCTCTGGCTTCTACAAACTCTTCCTCCAGTCCCTGATCTGTACAGTGGTACAGGTGGAAGTGTCAACGAACTACATTCAGGATGAAGGAGCAAGAGAGACACCTTTGGACAGCAGTATTGTTAGTCTGGGGGGGGGGGGGGGGGGGGATATTAGATATGCTAGCAGATTTAGATACACTAAACAAATTAAAGTTAAACTCCAGCTAACACTTTTAAGCACCTACAGCAACAGTTTTGTTCTTTTTGGGATAAAGATTTTACATAAATAAATAATAGCTGATCATTGTAAGCACCCCTGTCAGTGGTAAATGGTTTGTCTCACCTCACTAACATCTACATCTGCAGGACAACTTGTTCAATTGAATAACAACAGACTTACTGGCCGGATTACCATGTGAAAAAAAAGAAAGAAGGCCTAAAAAGAAAACTAATGCAGCCATTACATTTAGGAATTGGATTGCTGACATATACAATGTAATGTATGTTTGATTTTTGCTTAAGGTGTCACGAAACCCAGTAATATGAAAATAGTTCATCTGTGTCCCCCCCCCCCCCCCCCCCCCCGCAGTGGCCACAGCTTATAAATCTTTTTATATTAAAATACTGCCACTATATACCTTTGTGGCTGATTTGTATACCATGGTCACGTGATAAACTGCAGGGTCTGCCTGAGTGCTGAGTTTAGTGCTGAGGTAGGAGGAGATTTCCACTACAGCCTGTGTCCTCGTGCTGTTAAGGGAGGCGGATCATCCATTGATCAAGATGTGACATCCCATCCACTGTTCTTTTTTAGTTACTGGGCATGGAGGAGAAGGGAGGGACTGGGCTGTCATTTAGGATCTGTATACACGCCCACATGTGTGATCTCAATATCATGTGACCTGCAAAGCTCAGCTCAAACAGGAAATATTCTCTCCAGCAATGGAGACCAAACTGAGCATGTGCAGCAGGACTACTCTGACTGTGTCTTATCTGGCCTTTCCCAGAGTGACCCTGCAGGAGTGGGATGGTCTGTCCATACAGGATCAAAGAGCCTTTTTACACAATGCAGAGGATTAACCCCTAAGTTCCACAGTGAGTATAACAAGCATGCTATTCTGCATATACAGACAGATTTTATTGTTGTGGGTTTAGTAACACTTTAAAGTGTTACTAAACCCAGGACTCTGCATTCACTATATCTGGTCTCTTACAGTAAACAGAACACGGAAATGCAATTATTTTAGCGAATATAAACTGCTAAATACGGTTTCTCATCAGCAGTTAGAGCAGTCTGGTGACTTCTGTCAGTGTAGGAGGAGTTTCCATACTGCACAGAGCTGTCCTTTTAGGATCCAGGACACCTGATTCTCTGTCTGGACAGTGCTGATTGGCCTTGTGCTGATCACATGCACTCTCCCAAGAAAAAAAAACCCTCTCTAGCAATGCACACCAAACTGAGCATGTGCAGAATGACTCCAACGGCTCTGTATTATCCGGACATGTTCTGGAGTCAGTGCAAGAAGTGGAAGATCTGTGCATACAAGATCAAACAGATGCAGAGGATTAACCCCTTAGGTTCCACAGTGAGTATAACAAGCATGGTTTACTGCAGATACAGACTGATTTTACTGTTGTGGGTTTAGTAACACTTTAATACCACTTTAAGGAAGTAAGCGCCCCTAGGCAAGTTAAAGCAAGCAAAGTTTGGCAGTTTTATAAAACTAAGTATGATAAAAAAGGAAATTACTTTGCCAATCTTTAAAAAGAAACCCTTGAAATATACAGTATATATGACAGGCGATCTTATGCTAGAGATGCCTGCTGATGTCGCCTGTTGATCGCAGTTCATAACAGTAATTTTTTATATGTAATACGGCAGCACTAATGTTGAAATTATTGTATTGTCCAAAATATTTTTGCCATCCAATATTTATTTTGCTCATTTCCCCATTTCTAGCCATTTTATCCAGGTATATCAGCTTTTTATTACCTCACATTTAAGGTGCTTTTTTGTGTACGCTTCTGCTTCTTCCTTTATATTATGTTTGTATTATCTCTGAACAAAAAATACATGTTGGCTCCAGTAAAAAGCTTTTACATTCTTAGCGATACCACTTACTGTGTACTTCTTCCACTTCTGCCTGAAAGACAGCAAGGTTCTTTATATTTATGTACTGCAGACAATAAAAGCCTAGAAATATTATTGGATTGGTGACCTTTAAAAACTGTCTGTCCAGATAATGGGATCTGCACTTTATACGTACTACCGCAGGACTTTGAACTTTCCACTACTTAGAAATCACAACAGGGGGTGGAAAGTAATGCTAAAAATAACTGCCAAGAAGTAGCAATTCACATTCACAAAAATGGAAGTCAATAAAGTTCTGGCATGTTGAACTTACTACTCACAGTGCTAAGATAGTATTTAACATAATGACAGTTATCAAGACTGCAACCATTAAGGAAATTCACTTTGCCCATCGATGTGCAATTCAGATCAATAAATCAATTTCTCATTTGGCTCCTGTGGATTACTACACATTTTACCTTCAGTGCCTTGCAAAAGTATTCACCCCTTGGCATTTTTCATGTTTTGTTGCCTCACAATCTGGAATTAACATGGATTGTTTGAGGACAGAACATGCCCACAACTTTGAAGATGTTTTTTTTATTTTTTTTTATTGTGAAGCAAACAACAAATAGGACAAAATAACAGAAAAAGTCAACGTGCATAACTATTCACCCCCCTAAAGTCAATACTTTGTAGAGCCACCTTTTTGAAGCTATCACAGCTCCAATTCACTTTGGATAAGTCTCTGTGAGCTTGCCACATCTTACCACTGGGATTTTTGCCCATTCCTCCTTGCAAAACTGCTCCAGCTCCTTCAAGTTAGATGGTTTGCGCTTGTGAACAGCAAGTCTGACCACAGATTTTCTATTGGGTTGAGGTCTGGGCTTTGACTAGGCCATTCCAACACATTTACATGTTTCCCCTTAAACCACTCAAGTGTTGCTTTAGCAGTGTGTTTGGGGTCATTGTCCTGCTGGAAGGTGAACCTCCGTCCTAGCCTCAAATCACACACAAAGTGGTACAGGTTTTGCTCAAGAATATCCCTGTATTTAGCACCATCCATCTTTCCCTAAACCCTGACCAGTTTCCCAGTCCTGACTGCTGAAAAACATACCCACGGCATGATGTTGCCACCATCATGTTTCACTGTGGGGATGGTGTTCTTTGGGTGATGTGATGTGTTGCGTTTGCGCCAGACATAGTGTTTTCTTTGATGGCCAAAAAGTTCAATTTTAGTCTCATCAGACCAGAGCACCTTCCTCCATACATTTTGGGAGTCTCCCACATGCCTTTTCACAAACTCAAAACATGCCATCTTGTTTTTTGCTGAAAGTAATGGGTTTCTTCTGGCCACTCTGCCATAAAGCCCAACTCTATGGAGCGTACAGCTTATTGTCGTCCTATGTACAGATACTCCAGTCTCTGCTGTGGAACTCTGCAGCTCCTCCAGGGTTACCTTAGGTCTCTGTGCTGCCTCTCTGATGCCCTCCTTAACAAGTCCAAGAGTTTTGGTGTGCGGCCGTCTCTTGGCAGGTTTGCTGTTGTGGCATGTTCTTTCCATTGGGTTATGATAGATTTGATGGTGCTCCTAGGGATGATCAAAGATTTGGATATTTTTTATAACCTAACCCTGACTTGAACTTCTCCACAACATTGTCCCTTACTTGTTTGGAGAGTTCCTTGGTCTCCATGGCAGTGTTTGGTTAGTGGTGCCTCTTGCTTAGGTGTTGCAGCCTCTGGGGCCATTCAAAAAGGTGTGTATATGTAATGACAGATCATGTGACACTTAGATTGCACACAGGTGGACATCGTTTCACTAATTATGTGACTTCTGAAGGTAACTGGTTGCACCAGAGCTTTTTATGGGCTTCATAACAAAGGGGGTGAATATATACGCAGATGCCAATTATCATTTTTTTATTTCTGAAAAATAGTTTTATGTATATATTTTTCTAATTTTACTTCACCAACTTGAACTTTGAACTAAAGGCTGTAATGTAACAAAATAGGTAAAAAGCCAAGGGGGGTGAATACTTTTGCAAGGCACTGTATACTAGTAAATATCCCCTATTAGTAGGATATGTTTATTCCTGCAGTTTCATTATAAAAAAAAAAGAAAATCCATTCCAGTTGTATTGTGTTACAAAAATATTACTTATAACTATAATAATTGCACAGAAATAGCAAGCAAGCTTATGGCAAGGATTCAAAGGGGAAAAATAAATCTTTGTAGTAAAGCACTATTTAAATTCTTAAAGGATATCCTCCCAGTCATTCATTTCAACAAGATACCAACCATTAGTCTGCACCATGTGAGAAAAAATATATTAATTACAAACAAATATCTGGAAAAGGGAAAGCTGCTGTCACAAAAAAGCTCTCAGATATATAACCTATAAATGGTAACTGCACTGTCCCCATTTAGCAATACCCAACATTAGAATAGACAGTGTAATTTCCTGAAATGCGTGTAAGTTACAAAAAAAAACAAAAAAAAACCATAAATAGTCCAATTGTTAAAGAGTCCCAAAAAACTGAAAACAATATGCAAATATTACAAATATCATGCAACAAATGAAAGGCATTGCATAAAAAAAAATCATAAAGTTTCCAGTACTATAATTTCATGTATTAAAGTGTTCCGTGTAATTAAATTAATATATTCACTAAAGTGTCCAGAGCATTTCAATGAATAATGTTCCCCATGCAATTAAATTAGCTCAAGTGCAACAAAATGTACGTGCAAATAAAGTTCATCCAGGAAAAAGTAATTGTGTTCCAAAAGATATCTCTCCTCCAAACTGTAGCAAAAGAATGGCCCCTCCAATCTCTCAAATCCGTATCAAGACACTCGCCCTAATGGAACTCACAGGTGCTGGCTCTGCACAAGCTTGAGGAAAGAAAAAAATCCTGCACGGCCGCACACCATAGAAGGCATCTTTATTGATATGAAGAAATAAAATCCAAATGCAGTCACCTCATGTACAGAGAGGAACAGGAAAGATAGCTAACAGGGAGGAACAGGAAAGATAGCTAAAATGTTTCATGCCCCATCATGGCGCTTATTCATAGCTATGAATAAGCGCCATGATGGGGCGTGAAACATGTTAGCTATCTTTCCTGTTCCTCCCTGTACATGAGGTGACTGCATTTGGATTTTATTTCTTCATATCAATAAAGATGCCTTCTATGGTGTGCGGCCGTCCAGGATTTTTTTCTTTTCTCCTCCGATCTGTGTCCACGTTGTGATGTCACTTCAGGAAAAAATATTCCAATAAGATTACACGTGTGTTTAATATATTTGATGTGTGTTATTTACCTGTAAATGCATCCATTATGTAGGTATCTAAATGCCCTGAGGCTTCTGCTGAGAGTTACCATCTTGGATGAGATGTCAGCAGCTCCAGCAGACTCAGAGCTGTCACTCAAGTGACACTTTTTAGCATTCCTCTTCATTCCACCCCCAGCTGCTGCACAAAAGTTTTTTTAGAGAAGGGAGGGTGGAAGAGCTGGGCCAGCACAGAGAATATTTAGACAGACCCAGAAGAGGAGAAAGCTACAATGTGCAGAGAGGGAGGAGTTGTGCTTTGATATTTACTCTTCCTAGAGTAGTCATATTTCCTAACAGGTCAAAAGACACATTACAAGTAGGGATGAGCTGAACACCCCCCCCCCCCGGTTCGGTTCGCACCAGAACCTGTCAACGGACCGAAAATTTGCGCAAACTTTAGAACCCCATTGAAGTCTATGGGACTCGAATGTTCCAAATCAAAAGTGCTAAATTTAAAGGCTAATTTGCATGGTGTTGTCCTGAAAAGGGTTTGGGGACCCAGGTCCTGCTCCAGGGGACATGTATCAGTGCAAAAAAAAGTTTTGAAAACTGCAGTTTTTTCGGGAGCAGTGATTTTAATGATGCTTAAGTGAAAAAAAAAAAAGTGAAATATTCCTTTAAATATCGTACCGGGGGGGGGGGGTGTCTATAGCATGCCTGTAAAGTGGCGCTTGTTTCCTGTGCTTAGAACAGTCCCTGCACAAAATGACATTTTTAAAGGATTAAAGGTCATTTAAAACTGCTTTCGGCTTTAATGTAATGTCAGGTCCCGGCAATATGCATGAAAATCAGTGAGACAAACGGCATGGGTACCCCCCCAGTCTATTACCAGGCCCTTCTTTGGGTCTTGTATGGATATTAAGGGGAACCCAGCACCCAAATTAAAAAAACGAAAGGCGTGGGGCCCCCGGCCCTATATACTCTGAACAGCAGTATACAGGCGGTGCAAACAAGACAGGTACTGTAGGTTTGTTGTTAAGTAGAATCTGTTTGTAATTTTGAACTGGTACATTTTTAAAGTGTAGCTCCAGACAACAAAACTATTTTTAAGCTTTTTGGAAAACATAGGGAAGGGTTATCACCCCTGTGACATTTGTTTTGCTGTCTGTGCACCTCTTCAGAAGATTTCACCTCACTTTCTGTCCCAATGACAAATGTTTTTTGACAATTTCGGGTTTTTAGTGAAACAAGAATTGGTGATAAAGCATCAGTGGAGAGGAGACACGTTTTTCCCATATTAACTCTTACAGGAGAGAATTTCCCTTCCTAGGGGTAGATTTCATCTCACTTCCTGTTGTCTCCTTCCGTTTGCAAGTAGGAGTCGTTTGTAAGTTGGATGTTTGAAAGTAGGGGCCGGCCCTATATACTCTGCAGAAATTGGGGTCTTAGGTGTTGGTGTTGCCACAACACTGTAAGCCCTCACAGTTACTCTTGGTGGGTGCAGGAATGGGCTCTGCTGTGAAATATTAGATCAAGAATTGTAATTACATGCCCCTGTTGAGCAGGGTCAGAAAAATTGAGCCTTTGGTGGTGGTGGTGCTGGTGCCAAAACACTGTAAGTCCTCACAGTTACTCTTGGTGGGCGCGGAAACGGGCCCTGCTGTGAAATATTAGATCAAGAATTGTAATTACATGCACCTGTTGAACAGGGGCTGAAAAATTGGGCCTTAGGCACTGGTGCTGGTGCCACAACACTGCAACCCCTCACAGATACTCTAATTGGAGCGCAGGAATGAGCCCTGCTGCAAAGTATTGCATCAAAAATTGTAATTACACTCCCCTGTTAAACAGGGGCTGAAAAATTGGGCCTTAGGCACTGGTACTGGTGCCACAACACTGCAACCCCTCACAAATGCTCTAGTTGAGCGCAGCAACGAACCCTCCTTGCAAAATATTGCATCAAAAATTGGAATTACACGCCCCTGTTGAACAGGGGCTGAAAAATTGGGCGGCGCCCAAAACCCAAAAATATTCTTACAAGCTATCAGCATGATCATTGAGGAGGAAGAGGATAGTCACTCAGCATAACAGGATAGTCACTCAGCATCAGCATAGGCAGTCTTGAAGGGATCTGACATTTCAAAAAGAATTATTCGGTTACATCAGCATCAGGTGCTTGGTAGCTGGTGGTGATCCAAGACTGATTCATTTTTATGAAGGTCAGTCGATCGACTGAGTCGGTGGACAGACGCACCCTGTGATCAGTTACAAAGCCTCCAGCAGCACTGAATGTGCGTTCCAAAAGAATGGATGCAGGACAGGCCAGTAGCTCAATTGCATACTGTGCAAGCTCTGGCCAGTGATCAATTCTCAAGACCCAGTAACCCAGAGGATTTTCGGTGGGAAAGGTGTCCCCTAGGTATTCCTGCACCATGTAAAACAGACGCTGGCAATGGTTGCTGGAACCAATCATACCTTGGGGCTGCGGACTAAAAAATTGCCTGAACGCATCGGTCAGACGGCCACCTTCTCCACCGCTCCTTCTTTGACTGACCTAAGCCTCAGCAACACGTTGTCCAGGAACAGGAGTTTGTAACCTCCCAGTCTCTGGGAATGCGTTGCACAGACCTTTCTGCAAGGCCTCCTGAAGATGTTTCATCCTCTGCTCCCTCTGCGATGGCAAGATAAGGTCCACAACCTTACCCTTGTAACGTGGATCAAGGAGGGTTGCCAGCCAGTATTGATCCCTCTCCTTGATACCAAGAATACGAGGTTCCTTCCGCAGGCTTTGCAGGATCAGGGAGGCCATGCAGCGTAGATTTTCTGAGGCATTCTGTCCAGGGTCACTAAGGATGACATGATCTGCAGCCACCTCCTCCCAGCCACGTACAAGTCCATGGGTTTCTTGGGATTGTAAATGATCCCTTAAAGACTGCTGCTGATGATGAGTGCCGGGCTCCACCTCCATGCTGACACAATCCTCCTCTTCCTCCTCCACCTCCTCGTTCTCTTCCTGTGTGATCGGCGGGCACACAGGAACACTGTCTGGATAAAGGGGGCTAAGGAAGTCCTCCTCTTCCTGCCTCTGTTCTGCCTCAAGTGCCCTGTCCATTATTCCACGCAGCATGTGCTCTAACAGGTGGACAAGGGGGACAATGTCACTGATGCATGCACTGTCACTGCTCACCATCCTCGTGGCCTCCTCAAATGGTGACAGGACAGTGCATGCATCCCTGATCATGGCCCACTGGCGTGGGGAAAAAAACCAAGCTCCCCTGATCCTGTCCTGGTGCCATAATCGCACAGGTACTCATTGATGGCCCTCTGCTGCGTGTGCAGCTGCTGCAGCATGGCCAACGTTGAGTTCCACCTGGTGGGCATGTCACAGATTAGGCGGTTCTTGGGCTGGTTAAATTCCTTTTGGAGGTCAGCCAGCCGAGCACTGGCATTATATGACCGGCGGAAATGCACACAGACTTTCCTGGCCTGCCTCAGGACATCCTGTAAACCTGGTTACCTGCCCAAGAACTGCTGCACCACCAAGTTAAGGACGTGAGCTAAACAGGGCACATGGGTCAGTTGTCCCTGTCGGAGGGTGGAGAGGAGGTTGGTGCCATTGTCGCAAACCACCATACCTGCCTTAAGCTGGCGTGGCGTCAACCACCTCTGAACCTGCCCCTGCAGAGCTGACAGAATCTCTGCCCCAGTGTGGCCCCTGTGCCCCAAAGCACACCAGCTCAAGCACCGCATGGCATCTTTTTGCCTGCGTACTTGAGTAGCCACTTGAACGCCTACGGAGCACTGCTGGTTCCAAAGACAAATCAGCACAGGAAGAGGCCATGGAGGAAGAAGAAGAGGAGGGGGTGGAGGAGAGAGGTGTAGCAGAATCACCACTAGTAGTATTTTGGAGGCGTGGTGGCGGAACAACCTCCAACACTACTGCACCTTGGCCTGCATCTTTCCCAGCTGCCAGAAGAGTCACCCAGTGCGCGGTGAAAGATAGGTAACGTCCCTGCCCATGCCTGCTGGACCATGATTCAGTGGTAATATGCACCTTACCGCTGACCGCCCTGTCCAGCGAGGCCAAGACAATGCTTTCCACATGCTGGTAGAGAGCCGGAATCGCCTTCCGTGAGAAAAAGTGGCATTTGGGAACCTGCCACTGAGGAACCGCACATTCCAAAAACTCACAGAAGGGGGCAAAGTCTACCAACTGAAAAGGCAGCAGTTAAAGTGCTAGCAATTTAACCAAGCTAGCATTCAACCGCTGGGCATGTGGATGGCTGGGAGTGAACTTCTTTCGGCGGTGCAACAGCTGGGGCAGGGAGATTTGCCTGGTACAATCTGACGTTGGTGTACCGATAGCAGATTGCCCACAAGAACTTGGCTGTGACACACCTAATTCTGTACCTTCATTCCTCTCAGTGCAGGTCTCAGAGAAGACTGAAGGTATAGTAGGGTTGGAGATCCCAGCTGATGAGGAGCAAGGAGAGGTCCTCTTTGTTCTTTGGTGTGGGTCTTTTAGGTGCCCTTGCCAATGAACTGCATGGCAGGTCGACATATGTCTGGTAAAGCATGTGGTGCCCAAGCGGTTGATGTTTTGGCCACGCAAGATACGCTCGAGACATATGTTGCAAATAGTAGGGGTGGGATCTGATGCGCTCGTCTCAAAAAAGGCCCACACCAAAGAACTTTTGGAGTAACGTGCAGAGACAGCAGCACCCTGCACATTCGGAGCTCTGAGGTGTGATGCAGTCGGTGTGCTGCCCTTAAGCTGGCCCCTGGAGGGCATCCTGCCTCATTGGTGATGTGCCTCCTCCTCCTCCTCCTCTCTCCTATCAGGCACCCACGTTTAGTCAGTGACCTCATCATCCCCTCCCTCCTCATCACTGGAGCAAAGCTGGCAGTATGCTGCAGCTGGGGGAACATGACTGCCAGATTTCTGTCCTTCTCGGGCAGCCCCTCTCTCTGGGCTCATGTTACTTCCTTCCTCTAGCTGGGTACCATCATCGGAGTCTTCAAAATGCTGGGCATCCTCCTGGAGCATGTACCCAACACTGTGGTCAAACAGTTCGGGTGACTCCTCAGGAAGACATGGTGGGGCTAGGGAAGGAGTGACTGATGCCATTGAGCCGAGGGAAGAGGCCGCGTTGGCAGCTGCTTTGCCAAAGTATCCCTGAGCCTGGGTGAGAGAGGGTGAGGAGGATGAGGACGGCTTGGTCATCCACTCGACCAAGTCTTCCGCGTGTTGCGGCTCAACACGGCCAGCTGCCGGAAAAAAAGGCCAAGCGTGTCCCACAGCGATGTGCTGATGAGAATGCACCGTGTCCACGACCAGCACTGTTGCCTCTAGACACAGAGCCTGCTTGCCCTCTTTTATTGGCTTGTGACTGTCTGCCTCTCCTTGTTGGCCTTCCAGACATACTAATAGCCTGCAGTGAGATGTAGCTGCACAAAGGTGGGATGTGTATATATATATATATATATATATATATATATATATATATATATATATATATATATATATATATATATATATATATATATATTGATACTGCAGCTAGCAGAATCAACTGCCTGCCTGTAGTATTATTAGTATGAGAACACCAGAAATTGTCTTCAGGTAGCTTTAGGTGCACACTGTGCAGAGGACACAGTACACTAACTGTAAATACTGTAGCTGCCTGCCTGTGGTATTAATAGGATCAGAAGAACATCACCAATTTTATTCAGGTAGCTTTAGGTGCACACTGTGCAGAGGACACATTACACTAACTGTAAATACTGTAGCTGTCTGTTTATGAAAAAGAAAAAGGGAGTTTGGGACTTTAAATGAGGCGCAATTAAGTGCCTCCATCCCGATATTTGGTATATACAAAAGGGGATTTGGGACTTTATATGAAGCGCTTAGGTAGTGGAGATAAAAAGTACCATGTTAAATTACATTATGAAATGTTTATTGGTTGTAATAAATAACAAACAATAAAAAAGTATTCGTTTTATATACAATAACAAATGTATTCATTTCATGTAAATATAAGAATTATACACATAACATAATGGAAAATATATATGCACGTATACAGCACATGGTTAGCTATTAAAAATAAAGAAGCATAGTATTCTTGGCAGACACATGCCTGGTACCGATCAATGCAATCGCATGGTATATGTGTATATACTGAATCAAGAGGTTGGAAAAAACAACAATGGTATAAATGAGTAGAATTCCATATAGAATATAGCTGGGACATCAAAAACAAAGCTCGACGCGTTTTGTGGGTATTCCCCACTCATCAGGAGCTGATGTAACCAAAGTTCCTAGAAAATGCATATGAAAAAAATATAATGAACCAAGGTGTCCATATGTAAAAATAGAAAGTAAATATGTCTATAATTATTTGATGTATCCAAATAATTGGATCAAACACACTCACCAACTCTGACAGCAAGTGCGGTGCGCGGCAAAGGGCATAGGGCGGGCCAGAAACATAGCCTCTCCACGGGAGCTGAGGCAGCATAAATATAGATGCAACAACGGGCAGGGTGAAGAAGGGCAAGATGGAGCAGAATATGTTCAAAATCAGGAGTGTGTGGTGATGGGAGCAAGCGTATCTGGGAACAAAATATGAGGTATATATAAATTAGCAATATTGTTGCACAAATAACAATGGTCAGTCTAAATAGTGAACACAGTGAACTCCAAAAAAAGAAAAAGTAGTAGTGTGTGTAATGAAAAAGTGAATGAGTATTGGAAATCTATATATTACACTGTGAGTGATAGTGTAAGTGAAAAATGTATGGTGGCCAAATTAGGATGAGAAGTGGTGACAATAGTGCAAGGAAAAGGGGTGACAAGTGAAAAAGGGGGAAAAGACAGGAAGAAGTGGGATCACCGGGGGGGACATCTGAACCCAAAGGAAGAGCCAGTTGAATAGACAAAAGGGAAAAGGGGGAAAATAAAACAACCTACCCCATTGTGGCATGTAGGAGCATCACCAGCCGAACGTGGACCGCAAGGCTGGTGTGCAGTCATCCCAGGAAGAGACCAAACGTGTTAGCAGCCAGCTCCAAGTGGGGAATATAAATATGCCGCCAACGCCACGTGGGTGGCATAGAGGAGGAGCCGCCGCACCTGAGCCGAGTATGCACTCAGCGGTCGGCGCTGAGGAAATCCTACCATAATGACACCGAGATGGACGCGCTGTACGTCGGCGTAGTGACGTCAAATTGTGACGTCACACGCTCGACGTAGGGTACATTGCGCAGAGGGGCGTCCGCCCTATATCTCCCGTCACAAAGTGAAGGGGAGAAAGGGAGGACCCACTGGCGCATAGCAGCTCCCACAGAGAGGAAGACCAGCAACGCCCAAACGTCCAAAAATCGCACACAAGCACAAACTGGCCAGGTGGAGGGCGTGCCCAGAATCCCTATGGAAAAAGCCATGTGGGGCAATCAATCGGTGACCAAGGTGCTGCCTAAGAGAATTAAAACATGAAAACAGATTAAAACAATTATAAGCAATAATATGTCCATGTCTAAGTTCAATGAGGATGGTGTATCAAGTGGGCCATATCTTGTATATGATGATACCCTATAATTGAGGGCAAAACTCACACCGGGAGGGTAGGGGAACACTACCAATCCCATATACCCATCCCGATAATTTATGAAAAAGAAAAAGGGAGTTTGGGACTTTAAATGAGGCGCAATTAAGTGCCTCCATCCCGATATTTGGTATATACAAAAGGGGATTTGGGACTTTATATGACGAGTGTGTTTGATCCAATTATTTGGATACATCAAATAATTATAGACATATTTACTTTCTATTTTTACATATGGACACCTTGGTTCATTATATTTTTTTCATATGCATTTTCTAGGAACTTTGGTTACATCAGCTCCTGATGAGTGGGGAATACCCACGAAACGCATTGAGCCTTGTTTTTGATGTCCCAGCTATATTCTATATGGAATTCTACTCATTTATACCATTGTTGTTTTTTCCAACCTCTTGATTCAGTATATACACATATACCATGCGATTGCACCGATCGGTACCAGGCATGTGTCTCCCAAGAATATTATGCTTCTTTATTTTTAATATCTAACCATGTGCTGTATACGTGCATATATATTTTCCATTATGTTATGTGTATAATTCTTATATTTACATGAAATGAATACATTTGTTATTGTATATAAAACGAATACTTTTTTATTGTTTGTTATTTATTACAACCAATAAACATTTCATAATGTAATTTAACATGGTACATTTTATCTCCACTACCTAAGCGCTTCATATAAAGTCCCAAATCCCCTTTTGTATATACCAAATATCGGGATGGAGGCACTTAATTGCGCCTCATTTAAAGCCCCAAACTCCCTTTTTCTTTTTCATAAATTATCGGGATGGAAGCAATTGGGTATATGGGATTGGTAGTGTTCCCCTACCCTCCCAGTGTGAGTTTTGCCCTCAATTATAGGGTATCATCATATACAAGATATGGCCCACTTTTTACACCATCCTCATTGAACTTAGACATGGACATATTATTGCTTATAATTGTTTTCATCTGTTTTCATGTTTTAATTCTCTTAGGCAGCACCTTGGTCACCGATTGATTGCCCCACATGGCTTTTTCCATAGGGATTCTGGGCACGCCCTCCACCTGGCCAGTTTGTGCTTGTGTGCGATTTTTGGACAATTGGGCGTTGCTGGTCTTCCTCTCTGTGGGAGCTGCGATGCGCCAGTGGGTCCTCCCTTTCTCCCCTTCACTTTGTGACGGGAGATATAGGGCGGACGCCCCTCTGCGCATCGGCGCCATGTACCCTATGTCGAGCGTGTGACGTCACAATTTGACGTCACTACGCCGACGTACAGCGTGTCCATCGCGGTGTCATTATGGTAGGATTTCCTCTGCGCTGACCGCTGAGTGCATACTCGGCTCAGGTGCGGCGGCTCCTCCTCTATGCCACCCACGTGGCGTTGGCGGCATATTTATATTCCCCACTTGGAGCTGGCTGCTGACACGGCTGGTCTCTTCCTGGGATGACTGCACACCAGCCTTGCGGTCCACGTTCGGCTGGTGATGCTCCTACATGCCACAATGGGGTAGGTTGTTGTATTTTCCCCCTTTTCCCTTTTGTCTATTCAACTGGCTGTTCCTTTGTGTTCAGATGTCCCCCCCCCCCCGGTGATCCCACTTCTTCCTGCCTTTTCCCCCTTTTTCACTTGTCACCCCTTTTCCTTGCACTTTTGTCACCACTTCTCATCCTAATTTGGCCACCATACATTTTTCACTTCCACTATCACTCACAGTGTAATATATAGATTTCCAATACTCATTCACTTTTTCATTACACACACTACTACTTTTTCTTTTTTTGGAGTTCACTGTGTTCACTATTTAGACTGACCATTGTTATTTGTGCAACAATATTGCTAATTTATATATACCTCATATTTTGTTCCCAGATACGCTTGCTCCCATCACCACACACTCCTGATTTTGAACATATTCTGCTCCATCTTGCCCTTCTTCACCCTGCCCGTTGTTGCATCTATATTTATGCCGCCTCAGCTCCCGTGGAGAGGCTATGTTTCTGGCCCGCCCTACGCCCATTGCCGCGCACCGCACTTGCTGTCAGAGTTGGTGAGTGTGTTTGATCCAATTATTTGGATACATCAAATAATTATAGACATATTTACTTTCTATTTTTACATATGGACACCTTGGTTCATTATATTTTTTTCATATGCATTTCTAGGAACTTTGGTTACATCAGCTCCTGATGAGTGGGGAATACCCACGAAACGCGTCAAGCTTTGTTTTTGATGTCCCAGCTATATTCTATATGGAATTCTACTCATTTATACCATTGTTGTTTTTTCCAACCTCTTGATTCAGTATATACACATATACCATACGATTGCACCGATCGGTACCAGGCATGTGTCTGCCAAGAATACTATGCTTCTTTATTTTTAATAGCTAACCATGTGCTGTATACGTGCATATATATTTTCCATTATGTTATGTGTATAATTCTTATATTTACATGAAATGAATACATTTGTTATTGTATATAAAACGAATACTTTTTTATTGTTTGTTATTTATTACAACCAATAAACATTTCATAATGTAATTTAACATGGTACTTTTTATCTCCACTACCTAAGCGCTTCATATAAAGTCCCAAATCCCCTTTTGTATATACTGTAGCTGTCTGTCTGTGGTATTAATAGGAGCAGAAAAACAGCAATTGTCTTCAGGTAGCTTTAGGTGCACACTGTGCAGAGGACGCAGTACACTAACTGTAAATACTGTAGCTGCCTGCCTGTGGTATTAATAGGATCAGAAGAACACCAATTGTATTCAGGTAGCTTTAGGTGCACACAGTGCAGAGGACACAGTACACTAACTGTAAATACTGTAGCTGCCTGTTTGTGGTATTAATAGGAGCAGAACAACAGCAATTGTCTTCAGGTAGCTTTAGGTGCACACTGTGCAGAGGACGCAGTACACTAACTATAAATACTGTAGCTGCCTGCCTGTGGTATTAATATAGGATCAGAACACCACCAATTTTATTCAGGTAGCTTTAGGTGCACACTGTGCTGAGGACACAGTACACTAACTGTAAATACTGTAGCTGCCTGTCTGCGATACTAATAGGATCAGAAGAACACCACTAATTTTCTTCAGGTAGCTTTACGTACAGACTGTGCAGAGGATGCACTACACTAACTGTCAATACTTTAGCTGCCTGCCTGTGGCTGCCTGTCTGCGATACTAATAGGATCAGAAGAACACCACCAATTTTCTTCAGGTAGCTTTACGTGCACATTGTGCAGAGGACGCACTACACTAACTTGTAAATACTGCAGCTGCCTGCGGTACTGTACTAATAGGATCAGGAGAACACCACCAATTTTCTTCAGGTAGCTTTACGTGCACACCATGCAGAGGATGCACTACACTAACTTGTAAATACTGCAGCTGCCTGCGGTACTGTACTAATAGGATCAGAAGAACACCACCAATTTTCTTCAGGTAGCTTTAGGTGTACACTGTGCAGAGGACGCACTACACTAACTTGTAAATACTACAGCTGCCTGCGATACTAATAGGATCAGAAGAACACCACTAATTGTCTTCAGGTAGCTTTAGGTGCACACTGTGCAGAGGAGGCTGTACACTAACTGTAAATACTGTAGCTGCCTGTCTGCGATACTAATAGGATCAGAAGAACACCACCAATTTTCTTCAGGTAGCTTTACGTGCACATTGTGCAGAGGACGCACTACACTAACTTGTAAATACTGCAGCTGCCTGCGGTACTGTACTAATAGGATCAGAAGAACACCACCAATTTTCTTCAGGTAGCTTTACGTGCACACCATGCAGAGGACGCACTACACTAACTTTTAAATACTGCAGCTGACTGCGGTACTGTACTAATAGGATCAGAAGAACACCACCAATTTTCTTCAGGTAGCTTTAGGTGTGCACTGTGCAGAGGACGCACTACACTAACTTGTAAATACTACAGCTGCCTGCGATACTAATAGGATCAGAAGAACACCACTAATTTTCTTCAGGTAACTTTAGGTGCACACTGTGCAGAGGACGCACTACATTAACTTGTAAATACTACAGCTGCCTGCGATACTAATAGGATCAGAAGAACACCACCAATTTTCTTCAGGTAGCTTTAGGTGCACACTGTGCAGAGGATGCACTACACTAATTTGTAAATACTACAGGTGCCTGTGGTACTAATAGGATCAGAAGAACACCACCAATTTTCTTCACGTAGCTTTGGGTGCACACTGTGCAGAGGACGCACTACACTAATTTGTCAATACTGCAGCTGCCTGCGGTACTGTACTAATAGGATCAGAAGAACACCACCAATTTTCTTCAGGTAGCTTTAGGTGCACACTGTGCAGAGGACGCACTACATTAACTTGTAAATACTACAGCTGCCTGCGATACTAATAGGATCAGAAGAACACCACCAATTTTCTTCAGGTAGCTTTAGGTGCACACTGTGCAGAGGATGCACTACACTAATTTGTAAATACTACAGGTGCCTGTGGTACTAATAGGATCAGAAGAACACCACCAATTTTCTTCACGTAGCTTTGGGTGCACACTGTGCAGAGGACGCACTACACTAATTTGTCAATACTGCAGCTGCCTGCGGTACTGTACTAATAGGATCAGAAGAACACTACAAATTTTCTTCAGGTAGCTTTAGGTGCACACTGTGCAGAGGATGCAGTACACTAACTTGTAAAAACTACAGCTGCCTGCGATACTAATAGGATCAGAAGAACACCACCATTTTTCTTCAGGTAGCTTTAGGTGCACACTGTGCAGAGGACGCACTACACTAACTTGTAAATACTGCAGCTGCCTGCGGTACTGTACTAATAGGATCAGAAGAACACCACCAATTTTCTTCAGGTAGCTTTACGTGCACACCGTGCAGAGGACACACTACACTAACTTGTAAATACTTCAGCTGCCTGCGGTACTGTACTAATAGGATCAGAAGAACACCACCAATTTTCTTCAGGTAGCTTTAGGTGCACACTGTGCAGAGGATGCACTACACTAATTTGTAAATACTGCAGCTGCCTGCGGTACTGTACTAATAGGATCAAAAGAACACCACTAAATTTCTTCAGGTAGCTTTAGGTGCACACTGTGCAGAGGACGCCCTACACTAACTTGTAAATACTACAGCTGCCTGCGGTACTAATAGGATCAGAAGAACACCACCAATTTTCTTCAGGTAGCTTTAGGTGCACACTGTGCAGAGGATGCACTACACTAATTTGTAAATACTGCAGCTGCCTGCGGTACTGTACTAATAGGATCAAAAGAACACCACTAATTTTCTTCAGGTAGCTTTAGGTGCACACTGTGCAGAGGACGCACTACACTAACTTGTAAATACTACAGCTGCCTGCGATACTAATAGGATCAGAAGAACACCACCAATTTTCTTCAGGTAGCTTTAGGTGCACACTGTGCAGAGGACGCACTACACTAACTTGTAAATACTGCAGCTGCCTGCGATACTAATAGGATCAGAAGAACACCACCAATTTTCTTCAGGTAGCTTTAGATGCACACTGTGCAGAGGACGCACTACACTAATTTGTAAATACTGTAGCTAATAGGTCTACTAGGATCAGAAGAACACCAGCAATTTTCTTCAGGTAGCTGTAAATACTGTAAAAACACCTGCCTGCCTGTCAGCAGGAAGAGAATAACAGGAACGGATATAGCTAAACTGAATACAGTATATATATATATATATATATATATATATATTATATACACAACACCTAGGATGTATGTATATATATATATATATATATATATATATATATATATATATATATATATATATATATATATATATATACAGTCAGGTCCATAAATATTGAGACATCGACACAATTCTAATCTTTTTGGCTCTATACACCACCACAATGGATTTGAAATGAAATGAACAAGATGCGCTTTAACTGCAGACTTTCAGCTTTAATTTGAGGGTATTTACATCCAAATAAGGGGAACGGTGTAGGAATTACAACAGTTTGTATATGTATGTATATATATTGTATATGGGCCAATCTCAACATCTGTACCATGTGATTAACTGTGGCCAATCACAGCTAATCACAACAAAAAACATACTGTGGCAGCCACCCTCCCGGTCGCCCGGCCGGGTCACGGGCGGCATCCCCCCTCCAGTCCTCGCACTTACCCCATCTCGCAGGCAGTGTGGCGGGCGGTGTCAGCTTCTCTCTGGGCTGCGAGCTGCGGGTTGCTTGTAGGCTCGGTTCCCGTCTTCTCCCTCCTCTCCTCCATGCGTCTCCTCCCTCCTCCTCCAGCCGACCAGTCAGATTGGATCTTCTTTCGGCCAATTGGTGACGGGTCTCTTGACCTGCTTCCTGATTAACTGGGAGGAGATTCAGTGTTACAATAGCGAATTTGCTGTTGTAACACAATTGGGTGGGCTTGAAACGCAGTGTTCTGCGCCCCGAGACGACCCTTTTTTCAAGCCTATTAGAGCCTCTGGCTCTAATCACGTACTTAAAAAAAAAACACCCCCCATTAGAATCCATGCATCTGGCGTCCCTGCATGTAGATCAGAAGGCCAGATGCATGGAAGGGGCGGCGCCCTTGCGCCCCTAGTGGACAGGCCGCCACTGCACTGAATTAATTTGTTTCATTCAGTAAAAAATTATTATTATTATTATTATATTTTACATACTGTCACCAGTCAGTGTCCCTGATCACCACCACACATATGATAACGCTATACTGCACTGGTGACAGTATGTAAAAAAAACATTTAAATTTCTTAATTTTCCAGAAAATTGACAAAAAAAACTTCAAAAAATTTACCATGCCTCTTACTAAATAACTTGGACTGTCTAATTTCCAAAAAGGGGTAATTTGGGGGGTATTTGTACTGTCCTTGCATTTTCGGGACTCAAGAATTGAGACAGGCCATCAGTACATCAGGATTGATTTACAGATATAGAAAATAGTTGGTGGACTCTATAACTTTTCTACAGACTAAATAATTTACACTGATTTTGGTTATATTCAGCAAAAAAATTTAGCAGAATACATTTTGACCTAAATTTATGAATAAAGATTATATATTTGCAAAATTCTATAAGAGCCCTTGCACACTGGGGCGGTTTGCAGGCGCTATTGCGCTAATAATAGCGCCTGCAAACCGACCCGAAAGTGCCGCTCCTTGCATTCCAGTGTGAAAGCCCTGAGGGCTTGCACACTGGAGCGATGCGCTGGCAGGACGGTAAAAAAAGTCCTGCTAGCCGCATCTTCGGAGCGGTGAAGGAGCGGTGTGTATACCGCTCCTTTACCACTCCTGCCCATTGAAATCAATGGGACGGCGCGGCTATACCGCCGGCAATGCGCCTCTGCAGAGGCGCTTTGCGGTGGTATTTAACCCCTTCTCGGCCGCTAGCGGGGGTAAAACCGCCCCGCTAGCGGCCGCATACCGGCGGTAAAACGCCGCTAATAATAGCGGCGTTTTACCGCCGACGCCGCCCCCCGCCCCAGTGTGCAAGGGCTCTAAGAGAAACAAAGAAAAACGTGGGGTTTTTTTTCAAAATTTTCTGTCTTTTTTCATTTATTTAGTAAAAGGTAAAAATCCAGTGGTGATTAAATACTACCAAAAGAAATCTCTATTTGTGTGACAAAAATGATAAAAAATTTCTTATGGGAACAGTGTCGCATGACCGCTCAGTTGTAATTCAGTGTGACAGCGCTGGAAACTGAAAATTGGCCTAGGCAGGAAGGGAGTAAAAGTGCCTGGCATTGAAGTGGTTAAACCCATTTTACTGTTGAAAAGTCTGCTGCTGTTGACAGGGCTGTTGAGAGATGGGAAAGGGCTCTACAATGGAATGGGTGAGCAGTTCATCTCGCAATGAATAATGCCGCGTACACACGGTCGGACTTTTCGTCTACAAAAGTCCAACGGACGCTGACGGACTAAAGCTGGCTGGTAATCCGATCGTGTGTGGGCTTCTCCGGACTTTCAACATACTTTTTTAGCCTCAAATCCGACGTACTTTAGATTTGAAACATGCTTCAAATCTTTACTTCGTAACTACGACGGACCCCGAAATCCGCTCGTCTGTGTGCTAGTCCGACGGACAAAAAGCCACGCTAGGGCACCTATTGGCTACTGGCTATGAACTTCCTTATTTTAGTCCGGTGTACGTCATCACGTAAGAATTCGATGGACTTTTGTGTGATCGTGTGTAGGCAAGTCTGTTCGTTAGAAAGTCCGCCGCAAGTCCGTCGAAAGTCCGCCGAAAGTCTGCCGGAAGTCTGTCGAACAGGCTGTCTGACTTTTGTAGACGAAAAGTCCGACCGTGTGTACGCGGCATAACGGTTACTCTAAAGAAGATGTTTTAAATGCACTGTTCTTGTCAAGAAAGGAAAGTAGTGTTTTTTTATAAGGCTGAAGGAAGAATGGGCACTTAAAGAAAATGCACTATAAGTGCAATTATCCTGTAAAACAGAATGGCTTTAAAGGATAATCTTCCTTTTTGTCGCGAACATAAAAACAGGAGGTTTCGTTTCAAGGGTCCAATATCAGGAAATAAGCACACATTCTGCTGGTGGAACCTGAACATTGTCATGGCAGCAGAACACAGGGCCTTCTCAAAGATCATGATCTGTGTTCAGCCACTGGTTGGCTTTGCATGAACTTCACCCTCTAGCAGCACTCACATGACCTGCTGGGCATTTTCTTTTGTAAAAGGCCATAGGAAGAATGGGTAAATAAGTGCCCATAATCTTCACTTCCATCACAAATATAAAAAAGTTGTTTATTTTTTAATGGTTCGTTTGTGTTATAATCTTCACCGGCATCTCTGGGCTCCCTTCTGCATGCAACAATTGAATATATCCCTGGCAGAAGAATACATGCCCTCCTTGGAAAATGGAGATCTGTTTTCAGCCACTGGTTGGATCTTTGTGAATGCAACCCTGTAGCAGCACCAACATGACCTGCTGTCACAGTTCTGACCAGGTGTCATTAGCTAAAGTGTGCCTGCAGCTGCTGGTAGGTAGGTATTAGCTTTGCTGGTTGAATAAGGTTAAAGGGTAATCTCCTTTAACACCATGTACCAATAAATATACATTGGAACATTGGGTTTTTGAAGTCTTACAACAATTCTGTTTGAATGCATTGAAAGAATAACAATGCAAATAGTTCAAAAATCAACAAATGTCTGAAGATCAATAGAAATTAGGTGTAGTATTTGAAATTAAATATAAAGATCACAGCAAAAAAAAAAAAAGAAAGTCTGGAGAATACTCACTGTGACATCACACCAGAATTCAGCCACTTCACCAATCCTCATAGAGGCGAGCAGGACTTCCCAGACCTCCAGCTTAAACATGTTTCCAATAACTATTTCCATAGGGACCCCAACTTTCTTGCTGTCATCAATCACTGTTCTATCACTGTCACATTTCAAGGTACGAAAATGAAAAGTTACCTAACCAAAAAAAAATTAAAAGTCACAGTTAAAGGCTGTCAAAACATGTTATATATCATCAGTTTTCCAAAAGCTCTCTTTGCCTCTATCTACGATATTACCAACAAACAAAAGGGAATGTATGATGCCTAGTGTCTAGTGAATGCCAAAACAATATAATATATTGTCGTATTTCATCATTATTGTCTATCTGTATAAAAACACTTTATATTCACATTTAGTCCTCTTAAAGGAGCATTTCCCAATTCACAAACACCCGTATATACATTGAAAAAAATAACTTTATTTGTAGAACCAAAAGTTACAGAAATTAGGAAGACATAAAATACCTACAAATTGTGCAGCTAGTGTCTCTGATGGGAAACAAACCTTGAACCCCAGTGTGGCAAAAGTACCATCCTGCCCTTAAAATAAACTTGTGCTTTGTTCATGCAGCATCAGGTAACCTTTAATGCAGCCCCTCCCAACCTCCTCAACTCAGGACTGAGATCTCTTCCCGCCACCATGTGTAGGGTCAAACCACTATGCTGTCACATGGACTGAGTCACATGATCCTCCACACATTGAAATAATGTGTCATTTCTTCATTCCGGAGAGCTTAACAGAGTAGTGGTGAGTAAAGGAAAGAAGAGCATATGCTGCTGGAAAAGGCGGCAAAGGCTTTCTTTAGAAGGACTGTACAGTCTGTTTAATTCATTTTTTAGACATCTAATAGACAGCAGATATATATTTATGCAATTTGTGTTTAAATTATTTTCTGTGCATTGTTTTTGATTATGTACAGTGCCTTGCAAAAGTATTCACCCCCTTGGCATTTTTCGGGTTTTGTTGCCTCACAACCCGGAACTAACATGGATTGTTTGAGGATCCGCATTTAATTTACAGAACATTGCCACGACTTTGAAGATTTTTTTTTTTAATTGTGAAGCAAACAACAAATAAAACAAAATAACAGAAAAAGTCAATGTGAACTATTCAACCCCCCCCCCCCCCCCTAAATTCAGTACTTTATAGAGTCACCTTTTGCAGCAATCACAGCTCCAAGTCGCTTTGGATAAGTCTCTATGAGCTTGCCACATCTTACCACTGGGAATTTTGCCCATTCCTCCTTGCAAAACTGCTCCAGCTCCTCCAAGTTGGATGGTTTGCGCTTGTAAACAGCAATCTTTAAGTCTGACCACAGATTTTCTATTGGATTGAGGTCTGGGCTTTGACTAGGCCATTCCAGCACATTTATACAAATGAATATAATCATAAATACATTGTTCGTTTTTAATATTGTGTTGAGAATCCTTTGCGGGCAATGACTGCCTGAAGCCTGAAACCCATGGACATTACCAAAGACTGTATTTCATCCTTTCTGATGCTTTACCAGGCTCTAACTGCAGCTGTCTTCAGTTGTTCTTTGTTTGTGGGTCTTTCTGCCTTTAGTTTTCCCTCCAGCAAGTGAAATGCATGCTCAAGTGGGTTGAGATCAGGTGATTGACTCGGCCATTGCAGAATATTCCACTTCTTTTCCTTCAAAAACTTCTGGGTTGCTTTTGCAGTGTGTTTTGGATCATTGTCCATCTGTACTGTAAAGCGCCGTCCAATCAACTTTGCTGCATTTGGCTGAGTCTGGGCTGACAGTATATCTCTAAATACTGCAGAATTCATCTGGCTGCTTCTGTCACCTGTCACATCATCAAAAAACACCAATTACCCAGTGCCACTGGAAGCCATGCATGCCCATGCCATCACACTGCCTCCACCATGTTTTACAGATAACCTTGTGTGCTTTGGATCATGAGCTGTTCCAAGCCTTCTCCACAATTTTCTTCCTGCCATTCTGGTAGAGATTATTCTTAGTTTCATCCATCAAAAGAACGCTTTTCTGGAACTGATCCGACTTTTTTAGATTTTTTTTGGCAAAGTCTAATCTGGCTTTTCTATTCTTCAGGCTTATGAATGGTTTGCACCTTGTGGTGAACCCTCTGTATTTGCTCTCATGAAATCGTCTCTTGATTGTAGATTTTGACAATGATACGCCCACCTCTTGGAGAGTGTCCTTCACTTGTCTGGATGTTGTGAATGCTTTTTTCTTTACATACAGTGCCTTGCAAAAGTATTCACCCCCCCTTGGCTTTTTACCTATTTTGTTACATTACAGCCATTAGTTCAATGTTTTTTTTTATTTGAATTATATGTGATGGATCAGAACACAATAGTCTAAGTTGGTGAATTAAAATTAAAAAAATATATACATAAAATTATTTTTCAGAAATTAAAAACTGATAATTGGCATGTGCGTATGTATTCACCCCCTTTGTTAGAAAGCCCATAAAAAGCTCTGGTGCAACCAATTACCTTCAGAAGTCACATAATTAGTGAAATGATGTCCAGCTGTGTGCAATCTAAGTGTCACATGATCTGTCATTACATATACACACCTTTTTGAAAGGCACCAAAGGCTGCAACACCTAAGCAAGAGGCACCACTAACCAAACACTGCCATGAAGACCAAGGAACTCTCCAAACAAGTAAGGGACAATGTTGATGAGAAGTACAACTCAGGGTTAGGTTTTAAAAAAATATCCAAATCTTTGATGATCCCTAGGAGCACCAACAAATCTATCATAACCAAATGGAAAGAACATGGCACAACAGCAAACCTGCCAAGAGACAGCCGCACACCAAAACTCACGGACCGGCAAGGAGGGCATTAATCAGAGAGGCAGCACAATGACCTAAGGTAACCCTGGAGAAGCTGCAGAGTTCCACAGCAGAGACTGGAGTATCTGTACATAGGACGACAATAAGCCATATGCTCCATAGAGTTGGGCTTTATGGCAGAATGGCCAGAAAAAGCCATTACTTTCAGCAAAAAACAAAATGGCACGTTTTGAGTGTACGAAAAGGCATGTGGGATACTCCCAAAATGTATGGAGGAAGGTGCTCTGGTCTGATGAGACTAAAATTGAACTTTTTGGCCATCAAAGAAAATGCTATGTCTGGCGCAAACCCAACACATCACATCACCCAAAGAACACCACCATCCCCACAGTGAAACATGGTGGTGGCAGCATCATGCTGTGGAAATGTTTTTCAGCAGTCGGGACTGGGAAACTGGTCAGAGTTGAGGGAAAGATGAATGGTACTAAATGCAGGGATATTCTTGGGCAAAACCTGTACCACTCTGTGTGTGATTTGAGGCTAGGACGGAGGTTCACCTTCCAGCAGGACAATGACCCCAAACACACTGCTAAAGCAACATTTGAGTGGTTTAAGGGGAAACATGTAAATGTGTTGGAATTGCCTAGTCAAAGCCCAGACCTCAATCCAATAGAAAATCTGTGGTCAGACTTAAAGATTGCTGTTTACAAGCCAAACCATCCAACTTGAAGGAGCTGGAGCAGTTTTGCATTGACTTTTTCTGTTATTTTGTCCTATTTGTTGTTTGCTTCACAATAAAAAAAAATAATCTTCAAAGTTGTGGCAATGTTCTATAAATAAATGATGCAAATCCTCAAACAATTTATGTTAATTCCAGGTTGTGAGGCAACAAAAGGCACTGTAGTTGGTAAGGTTGAATAAAGACAACAGTCCAGCTAGTTAAACCTGTGTAGGTGTGTGTGTAGAAAAATAGTTTCCCATAATCCTGTATATTGTTTTCGCTAAGATGCCCATCCAAGAGTCTTTTAAAACTATCCATACTTCCTGTTGACGTAAGGTTAAACTGCTTCTCTTCCAGTCTCATCATTTGTCCCCGTGTCCTCTTACACTCCCTAGGACTGAAAAGTTTCACACTTACGCTAGGATCACCATTAAGATATTTGTATAAACGCTATCATATCTCCTCTCAAGCGTCTCTTCTCCAGGTAGAATAAATTTAGCACTTGCAGTGTTTCCTCATAATTAAGGTATACCATAGAGAGGATCCTGCAATCATCCACCACTGTTGTCTTCCGTGAATGTCCAGGCCTTTTTATGTTGCTGAGCTCACCATTGCATTCTTCATTCCTAAGAATGTACCAAATTGTTCATTTGGCCACTCCTAATGTTGCTGCTTTTCTGTCTGATGGATTTTTTTTTCATTTTTGAAGCCTAATGCCTCGCACACACAGTCGGATTTTCCGGCGGAAAATGTTTGATGGGAGCCTTTTGTCGGAAACTCCAACCGTGTGTAGGCTCCATCGGACATTTTCCATCAGAATTTCCATCACAAAAAATTTGAGATCTGGTTCTCAAATTTTCCAACAACAAAATCCATTCTCGTAAATTCTGATCGTGTGTACACAATTACGATGCACAAAGTGCCACGCATGCTCAGAATAAATTACGAGACGGAAGCACATTCGTCACGCTGCAATTTTTAACCACTTCAGCCCCGGAAGGTTTTACCCCCTTCCTGACCAGAGCACTTTTTACAATTTGGCACTGCGTCGCTTTAACTGCTAATTGCGCGGTCATGCAATGCTGTACCCAAACGAAATTTGCGTCCTTTTCTTCCCACAAATAGAGCTTTCTTTTGATGTTATTTGATCAGCTCTGCCGTTTTTATTTTTTGCGCTATACACGGAAAAAGACCGAAAATTTTGAAAAAAAATGATATTTTCTACTTTTTGTTCTAAAAAAAATCCAATAAACTCAATTTTAGTCATACATTTAGGCCAAAATGTATTCGGCCACATGTCTTTGGTAAAAAAAATGTCAATAAGTGTATATTTATTGGTTTGCGCAAAAGTAATAGCGCCTACAAACTAGGGTACATTTTCTGGAATTTACACAGCCTTTAATTTATGACTGCCTATGTCGTTTCTTGAGGTGCTAAAATGGCAGGGCAGTACAAAACCCCCACAAATGACCCCATTTTGGAAAGTAGACACCCCAAGGAAATTGCTGAGAGGCATGTTGAGCCCATTAAATAAATAGAAAGGTGCAGCGCTAAATCAATAAAATAACCATAGAGAAATGTATAATAGCTAAATCACAAAGGAAGCACAGGAAATGTCCAATAATAAAATGTCCAAATATGAAGAAATGAATCCACCAGGAATGTGATGATCACAGCAAACAAATGTGACTGATACTGGAACCCTTCACCATAAACCGAATGGCCTCTCACCTGGTCCCAAAGATCAATCAGGCAATCTTATAAGGTCAGCAGATAGCAAGGATCTTTAAGGCAAGGGACTCCTCCGGATGACCAGGTAGCAGGTGGATATCGTTACCATGAAATCACAAAAGGTACAGACATAGTGCTCTCCGTATATAACAGTTTATTATAAAATGAATAAAATAAAACTTACATAACAAGCACTTCTCAAGTGCCAGGAAACGAACATGGGAACACAGCAGAGTGTGTACGAGCGGTGGAGCATGCGCAGTAGCTGCGGATGACGTCACGACGTCACGTTCTGGACGCGTTGCGTCCCAGTGGGCGGGGACTTCCTCAGCAGATGAGGAAGTCCCCGCCCACTGGGACGCAACGCGTCCAGAACGTGACGTCGTGACGTCATCCGCGGCTACTGCGCATGCTCCACCGCTCGTACACACTCTGCTGTGTTCCCATGTTCGTTTCCTGGCACTTGAGAAGTGCTTGTTATGTAAGTTTTATTTTATTCATTTTATAATAAACTGTTATATACGGAGAGCACTATGTCTGTACCTTTTGTGATTTCATGGTAACGATATCCACCTGCTACCTGGTCATCCGGAGGAGTCCCTTGCCTTAAAGATCCTTGCTATCTGCTGACCTTATAAGATTGCCTGATTGATCTTTGGGACCAGGTGAGAGGCCATTCGGTTTATGGTGAAGGGTTCCAGTATCAGTCACATTTGTTTGCTGTGATCATCACATTCCTGGTGGATTCATTTCTTCATATTTGGACATTTTATTATTGGACATTTCCTGTGCTTCCTTTGTGATTTAGCCATTATACATTTCTCTATGGTTATTTTATTGATTTAGCGCTGCACCTTTCTATTTATTTATCTGGAGGGATTTGATCGTTTGACCCTGGTGTTCAGCTGCTTTAGTTATTTTTGTGTCATATGTGCGCTGATATACTTTTTTACATGTTGAGCCCATTGAATATTCATTTTTTTTGTCCCAAGTGATTGAATAATGACAAAAAAAAAAATTACAAAAAGTTGTCACTAAATGATATATTGCTCACACAGGCCATGGGCATATGTGGAATTGCACACCAAAATACATTTAGCTGCTTCTCCTGAGTATGGGGATACCTCATGTGTGGGACTTTTTGGGAGCCTAGCCGCGTACGGGGCCCCGAAAACCAATCACTGCATTCAGGATTTCTAAGGGCGTACATTTTTGATTTTACTCCTCACTACCTATCACAGTTTTGAAGGTCATAAAATGCCCAGATGGCATAACCCCCCCCCCCAAATGACCCCATTTTGGAAAGTAGACACCCCAAGCTATTTGCTTTGAGGCATGTTGAGTCCATGGAATGTTTTATATTTTGACACAAGTTGCGGGAAAGTGACAATTTTTTTTTTATTTTTTTTTTTGCACAAAGTTGTCACTAAATGATATATTGCTCACACAGGCCCTGGGCATATGTGGAATTGCACCCCAAAATACATTTAGCTACTTCTCCTGAGTACAGGGATACCACATGTGTGGGAGCCTAGCCGCGTACGGGGCCCCGAAAACCAATCACCGCCTTCAGGATTTCTAAGGGTGAAAATTTTTGATTTCACTCTTCACTGCCTATCACAGTTTCGGAGGCCATTGAATGTCCAGGTGGCACAACCCCCCCCCCCCCAAATGACCCCATTTTGGAAAGTAGACACCCCAAGCTATTTGCTGAGAGGCATGGTGAGTATTTTGCAGCTCTCATTTGTTTTTGAAAATAAAGAAAGACGAGAATTGTTTTTTTTTTTTCTTTTTTCAATTTTTCAAACTTTGTGACAAAAAGTAAGGTCTGCAAAATACTCACTATACCTCTCAGCAAATAGCTTGGGGTGTCTACTTTCAAAAATGGGGTCATTTGGGGTTTTTTTTTTGCCACCTGGGCATTCCATGGCCTCCGAAACTGCGATAGGCAGTGAAGAGTGAAATCAAAAATTTACGGCCTTAGAAAGCCTGAAGGCAGTGCTTGGTTTTCGGGGTCCCGTACGCGGCTAGATTCCCAAAAAGTCTCACACATGTGGTATCCCCGTACTCAGGAGAATGAACAGAATGTATTTTGGGGTGTAATTTCACATATTCCCATGGCATGTTTGAGCAATATATCATTTAGTGACAACTTTGCGCAAAAAAAAAAAAAAATTTTAAAAAATTGTCTCTTTCCCGCAACTTGTGTCACAATATAAAATATTCCATGGACTCGACATGCCTCTCAGCAAATAGCTTGGGGTGTTTACTTTCCAAAATGGGGTCATTTGGGGGGGGTTTGAACTGTCCTGGCATTTTATGCACAACATTTAGAAGCTTATGTCACACATCACCCACTCTTCTAACCACTTGAAGACAAAGCCCTTTCTGACACTTTTTGATTACATAAAAAAATATTTTTTTTTTGCAAGAAAATTACTTTGAACCCCCAAACATTATATATTTTCTTTAAAGCAAATGCCCTACAGATTAAAATGGTGGGTGTTTCATTTTTTTTTTCACACAGTATTTGCGCAGCGATTTTTCAAACGCATTTTTTGGGGAAAAAACACACTTTTTTAAATTTTAATGCACTAAAACACATTATATTGCCCAAATGTTTGATGAAATAAAAAAGATGATCTTAGGCCGAGTACATGGATACCAAACATGACATGCTTTAAAATTGCGCACAAACGTGCAGTGGCGACAAACTAAATACATTTTTAAAAGCCTTTAAAAGCCTTTACAGGTTACCACTTTAGATTTACAGAGGAGGTCTACTGCTAAAATTACTGCCCTCGATCTGACCTTCGCGGTGATACCTCACATGCATGGTGCAATTGCTTTTTACATTTGACGCCAGACCGACGCTTGCGTTCGCCTTAGCGCGAGAGCAGGGGGGACAGGGGTGCTTTTTTTTTTTTTTTTTTCTTTATTATTATTTTTTTTTTTATCTTATTTTTAAACTGTTCCTTTCATTTTTTTTTAAAAATCATTTTTATTGTTATCTCAGGGAATGTAAATATCCCCTATCATAGCAATAGGTAGTGACAGGTACTCTTTTTTGAAAAAATTAGGGTCTATTAGACCCTAGATTTCTCCTCTGCCCTCAAAGCATCTGACCACACCAAGATCGGTGTGATAAAATGCTTTCCCAATTTCCCAATGGCGCTGTTTACATCCGGCAAAATCTAAGTCATAAAATGCTCGTAGCTTCCGGTTTCTTAGGCCATAGAGATGTTTGGAGCCACTCTGGTCTCTGATCAGCTCTATGGTCAGCTGGCTGAATCACCGGCTGCATTTTCAGGTTCCCTGTTGAGACAGGAGAGCCAGAGAAAAACACGGAAGACGTTGGGGGGGGGGCATTACCTCCCACTGCTTGTAAAAGCAGTCTAGAGGCTAATTAGCTGCAAGGATTGCTTTTACATGAAAGCCGACCGCTGGCTGAAAAGAATGATACCAAGATGATACCTAAACCTGCAGGCATCATTCTGGTATAACCATTCAAAGTCGTGAATGGCGTACCTGAAGACAAAAAAATGGTTAACAATAAAGCACAGTAAACGGTAAAGTATAAAAAATTGCATACCTGAAAAACAAACATGATAAAACATAATAACAATAAAACATTGCAGAATAGAATACAGTAAAAAAGAGCAGAACAATAGAGAGAATATAGAGAGAGAGAGAACAATAAAACGACAACTATTTTTTTTTATTTTATATTTTTGTTTGTGTTTTTTTTATTTTTTTACACTTTTTTTTGTAACTGTAACTTTTATAACTGTAACCGGTTCCAGGTTCGGGTCTCTCAAAATGCGATGGCATCTTGGGAGACCCTGTGAAAGTGTGTCCTAGTCTGTGCAATGCTGTACCCTACGCAGGACTACAAGAGATCAGGAATTGCAGCAGATGACATCTATGTCCCCAGCCTGCATCTTTTACCATACCAGACTGAACCCAGGCCATCACACTCTTGTCTTCCTTAGACGCTTCCTTCCAGGCTGTGGCTCTGGTGTTGGAGTTGTGGCAGGAGGTGGAGGAGGAGGACCATGGTTGAACTCACAAACGTGGCTTTGGCTTGTGAGTTCACCCCTCAACCCCTTTTTTAGGGCTTGTAACATCACTTCCTCACATAAGAGGCGTTGGCCCTCCTCCATTTCCAGCATTTTGCAGGCTGTCATGTAGGCATAATCCTCTTGAACACTGGGGGGGGTTTCTGAGGGCCGCAGTAGCCTTCAGCAATAGGCCAATTGCTGCCTCCTTCAGGTTACTCCTCTTCCTGGCACTTTTTTGTGGAAGGCCGAGGGGAGGGACCTGGGATTCTGGCAGGCTACTGGGCCCGGCCACCTCCTGGCTGCCACTTACCCCCGCCACCTCCTGGCTGCCACTTTCCACGACCTCCTCCTGGCTGAGACTTTCCTTTGTAAGAAAAAGGGACATAGTTTTAGTTTTTGGTTCATCAATCACACACAATTTTCAGCTCATGACTGTTGCAAATTTAATGGTAATAAATAGAAAAGACTATCATTCTGACCCCAGCATTTTTTATTCTTGTCACAATCATTTGTGGACACTACTGTCTATTGATATGTAAAACACTTTGTGAAATCAGAAATTAGTTATCAAAACTAACATATATTTAACATCATGTATTTGACAAACAGAAATATTTAGAAGAATGATATACCTGACTCAAGCTGGGCTCCTCCACATGTTGCTGCCTGGAAGGCCTAGGTTGGTCGTCGGAAGCCTCAGCTGGGGGGAAGCCTTGAAGGAAGACTGGAGAGTGCTGGCCTGAGTTCAGTCTCGTCTAACAGAAAATGCAGTCTGTCATAGTACCACAGCCTGGGTACATAAATGTTATCTGCTGCAGCTCTTAATCTCAGGGAATCCTGGACCTTCTTGCGCTCCCTATTATAAGTGCTCCTCATGCCACCAATTAGGGCCTTCAAATAGGGGATGTCTGCCGTGGGGATCACCAGCTTCACAAATTATATATATATATATATATATATATATACACAATACACTGCAAGTGCAGCAAACTGACTCAACCTGCCTACTCTATCTAACTTAAATCAAATAACACTGTCTCTCTGTCTATCTATCTCTCTCCACCGCAACACACTACGCAGGGCAGATGTGCAGGCGGCCTTATATAGTGAGGGGAGTGTACTAAACCCCCTGAGCAATAATTGGCCAAAGCCTCCCTGGCTTTGGCCAATTACGGCTCTCTGTACACACGGCGCTGTGATTGGCCAAGCATGCAGGTCATAGTGCATGCTTGGCCAATCATCAGCCAGCAATTCATTGCGATGCCACAGTGGATTATGGGCCGTGACGCGCCAAATTTGAGTGGCGAACGGCCCATAACATTCGTAATTCGGCAAATGACCGAACACACGATGTTCAAGACGAACATGCGTTTGATTCGAACACGAAGCTCATCCCTAGTACAGAAGAATCAAGAGTGTGCTGAAAAAAAGTAAGTATTTTGTTGTGTGTTCCTATCCTTCTTAACGTTCGTGCTGCCCCATGTGCTTTTCTTTACTGTTGTACATTTTAAAATGGCTTCTTTGATGTTCATGGGCACAGTAATCAGTCGTAGGAAACATAATTAGTTCGCCCACTTTAAGATGTTTTTGGCAGATAGAGGTTAACTACATTTGTTCAGGCCTATTTGCATTAAAATAAGTTTGTTGTCTAGATGCGTTTGTAACTACAATGAAATGTAAACTTGATTCAGTGTAAGGAGAGGACACTCAGCAGCTGTTTACACATCTGGACGCAGAAGCACAAGTGTGGGACACCAGAACCAAATTTTTTGGGTGTTCCACACAGGTGCTCCAGTGGATACTAGGGGTGTCTCCATGTGTAATATTTTAACAAAAAAGGAAAGTATTCCAGCTTTGTAAAGGGAAATAAAATGTTCTTCAGCTTGAAACTCTGCCAAAACAAACAATTGTACGACACTTCCAAGCAATGTTTCATATTCCTATTTCTGGCATCAAATATCTGTGTGCTAAGTATACCTATTTTTTATTCACATAGAGGAGAAAAGACTCGGGACATCTGAGGACAAAAACACAAGCAGAGGATGTGGAGGGAGACGTTTATGAAGTGGGCGAAATTGTTACCACAACAGGTGCCTGCATATTTATAATACATGGTGTGTTTTTTTCTTTTAGGTGATGTGGATGTTGTGCAAGAAGAATCTCATTTCACAAGTGAAAATGCCCAGATCCTCATTGGGGAGGGAATGGGGTGCAATTGTGATTTATAAAATATAAAGGAAAACATCAATGATGTTCAACAAAAAATGAAGAACATCATTGAAGTTTTAGGCAGAATATAAAAAATAACAAAATTGTACCGTTTTATTGTGTATTTTTGAATTTAAAAAAAAGGTGTAAAGTATTAGAAAAACCAAATTTTGAAGATGCACTCAGTGTGTCAACATGTGCTATCTGCCATTAGGGGATATCAATGTAAACGTTTTGTGGGTGCAACCCCTTCCTCCCAACTCAATTAGGTGATAGGAAGGGGCTGCACCCCCAAAACGTGTCAATTGATCCCCCATGATGGGAGATAGCACATGTTGACATTAGGCATGGGATCAGGAGGGAAATCCTCATTTTGACTCTCAATTTGTGTGCATCTTCAAAATTTGGCTTTTACGAGGGTGACATTACCCCATCTGATGAAGGCAAGATCAAGACAGTTTGGACATACTAATGTCTGATATTGCCTTCACTTTATCAAAGTTGAACTTTGCAAGTTCATGAGCTGTGTATGTTATGCTTTGAAACATGCCTGTTTAACCAAAAAAAGATCTTTACTAGGGATGAGCCGAACACCCTCCTGTTCGGTTCGCACCAGAACTTGCGAACAGGCAAAAAATTTGTTCGAACACGCGAACACCGTTAAAGTCTATGGAACACGAACATGAATAATCAAAAGTGCTAATTTTAAAGGCTTATATGCAAGTTATTGTCATAAAAAGTGTTTGGGGACCCGGGACCTGCCCCAGGGGACATGTATCAATGTAAAAAAAAGTTTTAAAAACAGCCCTTTTTTTCGGGAGCAGTGATTTTAATAATGCTTAAAGTGAAACAATAAAAGTGTAATATTCCTTTAAATTTCGTACCTGTGGGGTGTCTATAGTATGCCTGTAAAGGGGCGCATGTTTCCCGTGTTTAGAACAGTCTGACAGCAAAATGACATTTCAAAGGAAAAAAAGTCATTTAAAACTACTCGCGGCTATTAATGAATTGCCGGTCCGACAATACACATAAAAGTTCATTGATAAAAACAGCATGGGAATTCCCCACAGGGGAACCCCGAACAAATTTTTTTTTTAAATGACGTGGGGGTCCCCCTAAATTCCATACCAGGCCCTTCAGGTCTGGTATAGATATTAAGGGGAACCCCGGCCAAAATGTAAAAAAAAAATGGCGTGGGGTCCCCCTCAAAATCCATACCAGACCCTTCAGGTCTGGTATGGATTTTAAGGGGTACCCCGCACCAAAATGAAAAAAAATGGCATGGGGTCCCCCCAAAAATCCATACCAGACCCTTATCCGAGCACGCAACCTGGCAGGCCGCAGGAAAAGAGGGGGGAACGAGAGGCGCCCCCCCTACTGAACCGTACCAGGCCACATGCCCTCAAAATTGGGAGGGTACTTTGGGGTAGCCCCCCAAAACACCTTGTCCCCATGTTGATGTTAACAAGGGCCTCATCCCCACAACCCTTGCCCGGTGGTTGTGGGGGTCTGCGGGTGGGGGGCTTATCGGAATCTGGAAGCCCCCTTTAACAAGGGGACCCCCAGATCCCGGCCCTCCCCCCCTGTGTGATATGGTTAGGGGGTACAAAAGTACCCCTACCATTTCACAAAAAAGTGTCAAAAATGTTAAAAATGACAAGAGACAGTTTTTGACAATTCCTTTATTTAAATGCTTCTTCTATCTTTTATCTTCCTTCAGTTTCTTCCTCCATCTTCTTCTGGTTCTTCCTCCAGTGTTCTCGTCCCACATCTTCCTCCACGGCGTGTTCTTATCTTCTCCTCCCAGCCACTCCGCATCCATGATGGCATGGAGGGAGGCTCCCGCTGTGTGACGCTTCTCTTCTGACAGTTCTTAAATAACGGGGGGCGGGGCCACCTGGTGACCCCGCCCCCCTCTGACACACAGGGACTTGACGGGGACTTAGACATAAAAAGAGAGAGGGGCGCACCGGCCATGTGCATTATCTTTTGTAAAACATTTATTGAATAAAATAATAAAAGAAATTACTCACAAGCAGTAGTACAATCAGGTGCCATAAAACTCGAGCAGCAACAAGCAGCAAGTAGTTATAGTGATGAGCGAAGCTTTCCAAAGGTCTTAGAGGAGCGTACAGGCATCACTACTAGCTAACGCGTTTCGAAGGGCACGTCCCTTCTTCATCAGAGCTCAGCAGTCAGGTGACTGCTGAGCTCTGATGACATCTGATGACATCACGGGGAATGCCACAGGGAAGTCCCCGTCAAGTCCCCATGCATCAGAACCGTTATTTAAGAACCGTCAGAAGAGGAGAAGTGTCACACAGCGGGAGCCTCCCTCCATGCCATCATGGATGCGGAGCGGCCCGAGGAGAAGAAGGAAAGAAGACGCCGATGCCGCGGAGGAAGATGCTGGATGAGAACACCGGAGGAAGAACCAGAAGAACCAGAAAAGGAAGAAGATGGAGGAAGAAACCGAAGGAAGTTAGAAGATAGAAGATAGAAGATAGAAGAAAGAAGAAGCAAGGGCAAGGGTTGTGGGGATGAGGCCCTTGTCCCCATCAACATGGGGACAAGGTGTTTTGGGGGGCTACCCCAAAGCACCCTCCCAATGTTGAGGGCATGTGGCCTGGTACGGTTCAGGAGGGGGGGTGCTCTCTTGTCCCCCTCTTTTCCCATGGCCTGCCAGGTTGCGTGCTCGGATAAGGGTCTGGTATGGATTTTTGGGGGGACCCCACACCATCTTTTTTTTAAATTTTGGCGCAGGGTTCCCCTTAAAATCCATACAAGACCTGAAGGGCCTGGTATGGAATTTAGGGGGACCCCCCACGTCATTTTGTTTTAAAATTTTGGTTCGGGGTTCCCCTGTGGAGAATTCCCATGCCGTTTTTATCAATGAACTTTTATGTGTATTGTCGGACCGGCAATTCATTAATAGCCGCAAGTAGTTTTAAATGACTTTTTTTCCTTTGAAATGTCATTTTGCTGTCAGACTGTTCTAAACACGGGAAACATGCGCCCATTTACAGGCATACTATAGACACCCCCCAGGTACGAAATTTAAAGGAATATTACACTTTTATTGTTTCACTTTAAGCATTATTAACCACTTAACAACCAGCCCATAGCCAAATGATGGCTACAGGGCGGTTGTTTAACTCTGGGAGGGCGTCCAGGGACGTCCTCCCAGAATTCTGCTCTCGCGCGCCCCCTAGGGCGTGCACTCGAGAGCATCCATGACCGCCGGGTCCAGAGGACCCGGCGCATCACAGATCCCGGTAAATGGCCGCTAATCGCGGCCGTTTACCATGTGATCGCTCCGTCAAATGACAGCGCGATCACATGTAAACAAACCGGCGTCATCTGATGACGCCGGTTCCTCTCCTCCCCTCCTGTGTACCAATCGGTACACTGTGAGCGGAGAGGGGGATGGCTGCAGCGTTGTGGGCTGCATCTGTAGTGCCCACAGCGCTGCACAGAGACATCCAGCCATCCATCCATCCATGCTCAGCCATCCCCACTACTCTGCATGCCCTGCAATGCTGTGCAATACTCTGCAATGCCCTCTGCAATGCCCCACAATACTCTGCCATACCCTGCAATACCCCGCAATACTCTGCCATACCCTGCAATACCCCGCAATACTCTGCCATACCCTGCAATACCCCGCAATACTCTGCCATACCCTGGAATACCCCGCAATACTCTGCCATACCCTGCAATACTCTGCCATACCCTGCAATACCCCGCAATACTCTGCCATACCCTGCAATACCCCGCAATACTCTGCCATACCCTGCAATACCCCGCAATACTCTGCCATACCCTGCAATACCCCGAAATACCCTGCAATTTCTCTGCCATAACCTGCAATACCCTGAAATACCCCGCAATACTCTGCCATACCCTGCAAATACCCTGCAATACCCCGCAATACTCTGCCATACCCTGCAATACCCCGCAAAACTCTGCCATACCCTGCAATATCTCGCAATACTCTGCCATACCCTGCAATACCCCGCAATACTCTGCCATACCCTGCAATACCCCGCAATACTCTGCCATACCCCGCAATACTCTGCCATACCCTGCAATACCCCGCAATACTCTGCCATACCCTGCAATACCCCGCAATACTCTGCCATACCCTGCAATACCCCGCAATACTCTTCCATACCCTGCAATACCCTGAAATACCCCGCAATACCGTGCAATACCCCGAAATATCCCGCAATACTCTGCCATACCCCGCAATACCCAGCCATACTCTGCAATACTCAGTGATACCCAGCTATACTCTGCCATAACCAGCCATACTCTGCAATACCCAGCCATACTCTGCAATACTCGGTGATACCCAGCCATACTCTGCCATACCCAGTCATACTCGGCGATACTCTGCAATACCCAGCCATGCTCAGCCATACTCGGCCATGCTCAGCCATGCTCAGCCATACCCAGCCATGCTCAGCCATACCCAGCCATGCTCAGCCATACCCAGCCTCTGTATGTGGCCAGGCTGTGGAAGTCTCACACATGTGGTATCGCCGTACTCAGGAGGAGTAGGAGAATCTATTTTGGGGGGTCATTTTTGGTATGTACATGCTATGTGTTAGAAATATTGTATAAATGGACAACTTTGTGTTAAAAAAAAAAAAAGCGTTTTAACCACTTCTCGCCTTCCGTCATACGACGTCCTTGACTTTGTGCGGGGATATCTGATAGATGGGTGCAGCTAAAGGCATCATTCAGATATCATTTTTTTCAGCCGGCGATTCCCTACACCATAAGAATGATCATAGCGGCTGTTCCACTGCTTGATCGTTCTTACGGGAGGCAAGAGGGGACATCCCCCCTCCCGCCGCCCTCCGGTGCTTCTACCGACTCACCGCTATGATCGAAGCCAGGATCTTTTTTTTTTTATTATTTCAGGCACAGCCTAGAGGTGAGATGTGGGGTCTTATTGAAAAGAGGACCTGTCATGCCATATTCCTATTACAAGGGATGTTTACATTCCTTGTAATAGGAATAAAAGTGATCAAAAAAATTTTTGGGGGAAAAAAGTGTCAAACTAAAATAAATAAAGTAAAATGAACAATAAAGAAAAAAAAAAATTTTTAAAGCGCCCCTGTCCGTGTGCTCGCATGCAGAAGCGAACGCATACGTAAGTCCCGCCCACATATGAAAACGGTGTTCAAACCACACATGTGAGGTATCGCTGCGATCGGTAGAGTGAGAGCAATAATTTTGGCCCTAGACCTCTTCTCTAACTCAAAATGTGTAACCAGTAAAAAATTTTAAAGCGTCGCCTATGGGGATTTTTAAGTGGCGAAGTTTGGTGCCATTCCACAAGCGTGTGCAATTTTGAAAGGTGACATGTTAGGTATCTATTTACTCTGCGTAACTTCATCTTTCATATTATGCAAAAACATTGGGCTAACCTTACTGTTTTGTTTTTTTTTTAAAGCAAAAAACTGTTTTTTTTTCCAAAAAAAACGCGTTCGAAAAATTGCTGCGCAAATATCGTGCGAGATAAAAAGTTGCAATGACCGCTATTGTATTCTCTAGGGTCTTTGCTAAAAAACATATATAATGTTTTGGGGTTCTATGTAATTTTCTAGCAAATAAATGATGATTTTTACATGTAGGAGAGAAATGTCAGAATTGGCATGGGTGCTCCAGAACGCCTGAAGGTGCTCCCCTGCATGTTGGGCCTCTGTATGTGGCCACGCTGTGTAAAAGTCTCACACATGTGGTATCGCCATACTCAGGAGTAATAGCAGAATGTGTTTTGGGGTGTAATTTGTGGTATGCATATGCTGTGTGTGAGAAATAACCTACTAATATGACAATTTTGTGGAAAAAAAAAAAACTTGATTTTGCAAAGAATTGTGGGAAAAAATGACAACTTCAAAAAACTCACCATGCATCTTTCTAAATACCTTGGAATGTCTTCTTTCCAAAAAGGGGTCATTTGGGGGGTATTTGTACTTTTCTGGCATGTTACGGTCTCAAGAAATGAGATAGGCCATCAGTACTTCAGGTGTGATCAATTTTCAGATATTGGCACCATAGCTTGTGGACGCTATAACTTTCACAAAGACCAAATAATATACACTAATTTGGGTTATTTTTACCAAAGATATGTAGCGGTATAAATTTTGGCCAAAATATATAAAGAAAAATTACTAATTTTCAAAATTTTTTAACAGAAACGAAGAAAACTTTTTTTTTTTACTGATTTTTCGGTCTTTTTTCTTTTATAGCGCAAAAAATAAAGAACCCAGCAGTGATTAAATACCACCAAAAGAAAGCTCTATTTGTGTGAAAAAAAGGACAAAAAATTCATATAGATACAGTGTTGCATGACTGAGTAATTGTCATTCAAAATGTGAGAGCACCAAAAGCTGAAAATTGGTCTGGTTATTAAGGGGGTTTAAGTGCCCAGTGGTCAAGTGGTTAAAATCACTGCTCCCGAAAAAACTGCCATTTTTAAAACTTTTTCTTGCATTGAACCTTGTCCCCTGCGGCAGGACCCAGGTCCCCAAACACTTATTATGACAATACCATGCATATAAGCCTTTAAAATTATCGCTTTTGATTTCTCCCATAGACTTTTAAAGACTCTTCCGCGGCTTTCGAATTTGCCGCGAACACCCCAAATTGTTCGCTGTTCGGCGTACTGGCGAACAGCCGATGTTCGAGTCGAACATGAGTTCGACTCGAACTCGAAGCTCATCCCTAATCTTTACAATGTGAAAAAAAATATATACACCAAAGATGTTGGTTTGTTCAAAATCCCTTTTCTGACACACATGTGAATGTGCTTTAAGTAAAATGTTTTCTACTCAACAATGTGTTGCTTCTTCTTTCAATGCTCAATAGCAATTTTTATAGTAAGTTGGTGTTTACAGTGACAATGGGGGGTTATTTACTAAAGGAAAATCCACTTTGCCCTACAAGTTCACTTTCAGTGCAGTTTCATGTGCACTTTTAAGTGTTGGAGTGCAAAGTGCATTTGCCTTTAGTAAATAACTCCCACGGTACTTTATAATTTGCCACAATCACGCCATTTTCATGACTCCACAAAATTCACTCATGGTGCTGAAAATGATGAATATTTTTGTCAGTAATGCATTACATACATTAACAACAATAACAAGGTGTGTGTAGCAGACCCACAACATAATAAATGTTTGCTGAAGAAGAGATTGTCACCTCATGTATCAAATAAATTACATTTGCACTATTGAAGAAAATGTCCAAAAAGAAAAGCCCATTGGAGAACCTAGGAGACAGCTAAAAGAAACTAATGCAGTAAATTAAAGGAAATTTTCTTTCAGTTTAAGTTCAAAAATTGTTGATAAAATGTTTCTTAAACCGTTTCTGACATATCAATGGCCCCCCCTACCCGCAAAGTACTCAACATAGTTCTGTCTTACTTTGCGGGCAAAGCTTTGAGCAGAATGAGAATCTGGATGCCGCACACCGGATAAAGTTGAAAACTTGTCTTTATTATAAAAATGGGATCATCAAAAATACAAGACAATCAGGCAGGATGTACAGGCTCAGCTGACGCGTTTCACACTCAAGATTGAGTGCTTACTTATAGCATAACTTCACGGGCACTTTGGGGGGGCAAGCCAGGACGGCCAGCTTCAAGCGCCGTCAGGGTTTCTTCTTGAAGTCCAGCCTCAGGCCCAACTGAAGCCACATAGTTCATTGAATTTCTCCTTAAATAGTTGTGTAGAATGCAGCAAGGATTATATAGTTAGGTTTATATTCTGCCATGTTGATTAGCGTAAGAAATAGGCGGAACCGGCTTGCCATTATCCCAAAAACTTTCTCCACCACTCTTCTGGCTCTGGCCAGACAGTAGTTATAAACCCTCTGGTCCAGGGTGAGGGTCCTCATGGCTTCAAAACGGTCGGCTGGTCAGAACGAACTAACATAAAGCACTGAAAAACAGAAAGGCTGGAGCTGAAAATCAGAAATGAGCGGACAAGAACGCACTAAAAAACAAATAATAGAAATACGAACCCACAAGCACAAACCGAAGAGCAGTAACGATCGGAAAAGCAGGAGGCTGAAAAGCGTGAATCGTCTGTCACCAATCTTCTACTAACACGAGATTAGCGGAAGGAGCCCAAAGGGTGGCGCACTTGGTACTGAACTTCCTCTTTCTAGTGCCGTCGTACATGTTGTACATCACCGCGTTCTTGACGTTTGGAATTTCTGACTTTGTGTGACCGTGTGTATGCAAGACAAGTTTGAGCTAACATCCGTCAGAAAAAAATACATGGATTTTGTTGTCGGAATGTCCGATCATGTGTACAAGGCATTACAATAGCCTGTTTCACTTGTATTAACATCTCCTTTGAACGCATGATGTAGGTCCCCAGCAATAGATTCCAAATGCAAATACCACACTTAGAATCAACTCCAAACTCCTGCTTAATTGATGAAGAAATAACAAAGGAGTAGCCCACACCCGGCCATGAAACAGCTTTTGATTCAATTGTCCAATTACATTTGGTCCCTTGAAAAAGGGGGGTGGCTATTCTTAAGAGCTGTAATTCCTAAACCCTCCCTCCGATTTGGATGTACATACCCTCAGATTACACCTGAGAGTGTGCACTTTCAGCATATATCCATAATATAACTATAGCTTGAATATGTTTTGGTAAATACCTGAAAAAAACTAAAATTGCACCTGTGTCCAAAAATATATGGACCTAACTGTATATTTTTGGTGAGATACTCTCTAAGGGTTAATTATTGATTATATTGAACACAGACTCTCATTCAAAAATCAGTATTCCAAGGATACAGTTAAACATACAGCTTTTTTTTCATGCCAACCGCCTCCTGCCCTTTAAGAGTTCTAAAAGCCCGGAGGTGGAGGGGGGTATTCAGGTCATGTGACCACTGTGATTGGCTGTCACAGCTGTCACATGATCGGTAAGCTCCCGAACGCAAGTATGCATCGGGAGCATGTAGGGAGCATGCTCTCAACACAGTAAGTTGTTTTAACAGGGCCGCATATATGCGGCCGCTCGGCATTAAGGCCCACCTGTCAAACGTCCGCATATTTGCGTGCACCCAGCGCCAAGAGGTTAAGAACAGGACCAAGTAGGACTCTGTTACAAAGTTTGTCAAAATCCTTGCAAAATACATTGATCACCCAGAGGGGATTGTTTTTTACTCTTTAACCTAATGTGCTGGGTATATAATTTAGAAAGCTGTCTGAAAACGGATATCACAAGATGCCTATCACCTTTTTTTTCTGGAAAAGCCATGTATTTACACCGATTTTATTTTGGTTTCACTTTCACTTTGCATTATGAAATTAGTTTTGTGTATTAAAGGATTGTTTGTTTGTTTTGGTAAAATAAAAAAATATGTTATATTTACCTGCTCTGTGTAGTGGTTTTGCACAGAGCAGCCCCGATCCTCCTATTCTCGGATCCCTCGCTGGTGCTCCTCCCTCCTGCCAATGGCCCTCACAGCAAGCAGTTTGCTATAGGGGGCCACTGCTCTGTGTGTCCATTATCTCTCGTTGGCTCACTGGCTGTGATCGAGAGCAGTGAGAGCCAATGGCTCCCGCTGCTGTCTCAGCCAATGAGGAGGAAGAATCCCCTGAGAGTCAAGGCTCTCGTGCACATTGCTGTATCCAGATGGGGCTCAGGTAAGTATTGGGGGGGCTGCTGTACACAGAAGGATTTTTACTTTCATGCATAGAATGCATGAAGGTAAAAAACATTGAGCCTTTAGAACCACTTTAAGGGTTCAAAGGCATGAGGCTAAGCCCCTTTATCATCCATCCCAATAAAAGTGCTTTAGTGACCAAAAATAATGTTCTGGATGAAAGCTGGATGGGCCATACAATGTCAGACAATTTGAGCCAGTTGTAACAAACTGAAACCAGTATTAAAGAGATGAAAAGAAAAGTTTAAAATGGCTGAGAGGCTTAGTTTAAGACAACCATACACAACCTGATATTTGCAATTCATGCCTTTGGAACCAATAGAAGACTATTGTTGCTTTCATTCCAAATGTTACTCCATAACTCAATATTTCAACCTATCTTATCTGCTGAGACCTGCTTGCCATCAGCTGTGAGAAGAAATAAGAGACCCAGCTGTTGCCATTAGCCTTCAACACAGACCAATCAGGTTTTTATTCTAAGATATTATGATAATCCCCATATTGCAGCTCAGACTTTGGGCATTAGGGTATAAAGGCTTAGAAATAAATGAATATAATGCTTTTATGACCAATCTCATCAAATACAGAGTGACAGGAAGCTATTGTGGGCTGTGTCTCACTATGTCCTGGTGGTAATGATTGTGATCCCATGCTGATTTACAGTGCTTATAAGTGCATGTGACATTTGTACAACGATGCACTACCCATACCTATTTTTCTTCCATCCTTGTTAAATCATTTTTCATTCCTTATCTGTGTTCTGTAAAGAACATTCTGATTGCTTACGATGCTCCTTTACGATAAAGTTAGGACTATAAAAAAAAACACATTTAAAAAAGTCCCAAGATACAATCATCTCTAAGTAGTAAACTTACAAAGATCATCTTATGCTGTCTGAGTGTCATCATGGGGATTATTGAGCAAACATTGCTTGTATTATCTCTGATAATTAAAAAGTGGCATTTAATTTTCATTAAGACACAAAGTAAACAGATATATTCATGAGAAAATATGAGACTAAATTGCAAAAATCTATGAAGTGTTCAGGAACATATAATGCAAAAGCTTAAAAGAGGATCTCTGGAAGTTCTATTATACTGTCTCCTCAGATTTACACACTGCATAAGTGCAGCCAAAATAATTATTGCCATTAATTGGCTTTACCTAAATATACCTGTAGCGTTTTTTTTGTTTTATTGAGGGGTATAACTTTAATGGGGATGGGAACTATGGGATGCCAAGCATAAATCAATATAACAGCAATTGGTTTTGGAACAACTATGTACAATCCCTGTACATACTCCTTCAGCTTCCTCCTGCACAATCTTGATTGAACCTCATCACTCCTCACTTCACCAGCACATTACTTGCTGCAGACTGTTACTCATAGTCACCTCCAGCACATCACTTGGTTCCCCAGGAACAGCCAGCACTAATTGTTGGTTAGACCAGACACTGACTCAGCCAGGCCTCAGCAAATGCCCTTTGTAGGCTGGGACCACGGGCCCCAATGGTGTAGCAGAAAAGTCCTTGCGCTAGCTGCCCTACTATGGCTAATTATCCCAGTTAGCCTTCTACAGGCCCTGCCAGCACTCCTGGCTGCAGCTGCCTCTTTCCACCGCCCCTTCCACCACAGTCCAAACTTCTGGTTCTGCACCCATCTCAGACTGCAAGCTCCCAGTCCTCTTAGGCATGCCTCCCCAGTCCTCCTGACTGAGCCTCACTCACCTGCCCTCCTGGCTGCAACCAGTTGTCCTCCCTGAAATCTCTTAGCAGTGCTCTCTCCCGCTGTCCTCTCTTTGTTCTCTCTTGTGCCTCCGGTCCAGGACCTCTTCATGTGTCTCTGAAGGTGGTCCCGACTGCACCCAGGTCCAAGGTTACCCCCCGACTGGGGAGCTCCCTCAAAGGCCCCGACAGCCTCCACACTTCCTCACTCCAGTTCTTCACCCGACAACTCCTCCCCAGCTTGGCTGACCCTGGGTATTAGGGATTGATTAAGGCTCCCTAAAATACCCCAAGCAGCTCCGCGTCTCCTCTCCTCCTCTCTTTCCAGATCTTTCTAGCAAACTCTGGAAGAGGGTGGTCTCAGTGATGCTGCCTGTGAGTCACCAGCTGCTACCCTGAGCCACTCCCAGTTCAGATCAGATCAAAACAAACATGCCTGGCTGGTAGCCAGGCCGGCCTAAATTTACCTGTCCTCCAAAAAATCCTAACTCTAGAACCTACCTACCTAGAGGATGCTGCATACCCTTTGCTTTCTGAATTATAGCCAGGAAATGAAGAGCAAAGTAATCACAGAGGAAAATAAAGGTTGTAAAAATGAAATACTATCCTAGGGATTTATTAGAATTTTACTTTAGCTAGTTGAGCAGTAAGCTAATTGTTGGCAAACTTACACTGCTCTGTTTGCTGTTTTTAGCCACCTGCTACCTAAAAGTACAACTAAGCAAAAACTTGTACCTGTTATCTTTTTAAAGAAAATTGGTCAAGGGCTAGAAAGTGTTTTTTTATTGTAACCTGTAATTCAAATGGGGTCAACACTCAAGGACTTTTTTTTAATTATATAACAAGTCCTTAGATGTGGTGATGGCATTTGTTTTTTCTTTTTTTAGCACAGGAATAACTGTTGATCTTGTTAGAAATCTAGTTTCCTTTGAACTGAAATGTCAATGTTCTCAGCAATTTTCTGTGAACTACAAAGCACCTCCTCCATATGTAATGGAGATGAGGAGAGGGGGAGGTGTTTATACTTCAAATCAGGAGGGTTGTCCTAGGGTGACAAAGGCTTTCCTAACAGTACAGTTAGTGAGCATCATCACTCTGGGATAGAAAGTGTGTTATTGTGAGAATCACAAGGTGAAAATAAAAGCTAAAACAAAACCTGAAAAAAATAAATGAATGTACCTACCACAGCTAAGGGTGTTTTTGGGTTCAGATACACTTTACCATAGGCTTTAATTCTTTCCCAAAGCAGAGATTTCCCATCATTGTCTGTCCCCATAAAACTCATTTCCAAAGTTAGGGAGAGAAAGTATTTCTGAAGTGGTTATAGACAACAATAATAGATTGTTGTCTAGCATTCTAATAATTGTGCCAGGATTAATATTCCTTTTGTTAACCTTTTTGTATTCTCAAAGTCCCTAAAATGTTAAGAGTTAAGAGTTACCAAAAGATACATAACACTGTGTGTGTGTGTGTATAAACGGTTTGTGCTTCCACCTAGCAGCACTAGCGTTGTCAGTTTGAATCCCACCCAAGGTACTACCTGCATGAAATTTGCATGTTCTTCCTGTACCTGTGTGGGTTTCCTCCCACAACCCAAAGATATGCTGGTAGGTTGATTGTTGGCTCCTGTCTAAATTGGCCCTAAGCATATGTACAAATGTGAGTTAAGGACCTTAGATTGTAAGCTCCTTGAGGGTAGGGACTGATGTGAATGTACAGTATATACTGTATGTAAAGCGCTACATAAATTCTTGTGCTAAATTAATACCTGTAATATATATATATATATATATATATATATATACATATATACATATATACACACACACACACACACACACACACATACATATACATATACATATATATACATATATATACATATATATATATATATATATATATATATATATATATATATATATATATATATATATATATATACACATACACAGTATATGTAACCTTTCTCAAGATGAATAGAGATAGCAAACAATGTATCAAAGTAAAGCGCAATGCTAAATACAGGTCCGAACAAATAAAAACATTCTTCCCAAATACTACACTTTTAGCAAACTTATAATAACTTTTGGAATATCAATTTGTAGGGGGTTTCAAACGAAAAACCCATAGCTGCTTAAACTTGTTTAAACTACAGGCATGACCAGTTTACTATAGCGTAAACCATAATTAGATTAATTTCAGCAGAAAAAATAGACACTGTTTTATACATTATTGTTGCCTATTTATTACCTATTTATTTACCTCCTACCTTATATCTTTCTCACGCTGACCCAGATCATATTTTTTGCACCAAGATATCCGTTATAAAAGCAGTCTAACAACTAGTTTAGGTTCCCCAAATATACTACGGCTGAATGTAGAATGTCGAGTACCAGTATGCAGATCCTGAAGCTTCCTTTCTACTGATATGCCAAATCAACAGCAGAGAGGACATCACATACAGTACTGTAAATCGTTTCTACATGTGCCCGGTGGTATTCCAACAACATACTGTATGCAGAAACAAATCCAGGAACTATAGCATAGACAATAGTTGATTCTAGCCCAGCAGACTCTACTGACTAACTGAAACCATAATTCCATGTTGGGTTGGAAACGGATAGAGGAACTGTGACAGAAATTTCCTACCACTGAAGCAACTAAGAGCTGTAAGAATCTAGCAGGTGACAGTGCCCACTACATTCCACAAATATTCATTTTGGGTGGACTAATCCTTTAATTGCCAAGGTAGAAGCAGCCATCCAAAACTCCAAGGTGGTTGGGAAAGGCTCAGTAGTCATGGCATGAATTTCTTAATGGTGAAGTCTCTAAAAGTTATGAGAAACTCACCTGTGACTCCACAGGTAACAGAAAGTCAGTTTAGGATAGACTGACCCATTGACTTAATTAATGGGAATATTTTTGACAATTACAGAAAACAGGTGTGTACCTGGGATACATTTTTACTGGTTTCCTATAAGGCTCAGAGACTCCATTGATTAGATTTCACCATGGTAATTTATGTCTCCTTTTTCTACGAGTCCATATTGATGGTGTCACTCACAGCTGGCTTACCCAGTTTTATAGACAATTCACTGGGGGGTTCATGACACTATATTACAAACATGTACTGGTCATTTTCAGTTGGGTGAAATTGTAAATTCAGTTGGGGTATATTTTACTACTGAAGTTCTTGAGTGTTACAAAAAACAAACAACTCATTGTTCATTGTTCCAAAAACCATGCAAAACAAATTTTTAAAAATTGGTGTATTAGACCTTAAACAGAAGGTGTTAATTAAAATGCACACAATATTTTCTAAACAATGGTTGACTTCCATGTTTCCCCGTCCCATGAGCTTTGTGGTTTCAGTTGCCAATAGGGCATATTCTCCTTTAATTTTGTAAGTATAAACAAGATTAATTATACTGTACAGCTTTGTGCTGCCTCTCTGGGCCTATATAACTCTGGCAATGAAACACAATTAAAAATGGTAGTGATCAAGGGAGTTATTTCTTTTTGAGCATAATTAACTTAGGAAATATGCTGACTTGTTCTAAAAGTTATTTAGATCAAGAAAAACATATTTGAGGATAATTCCACAGAGGTTGTGGTTGTAAAACAATCACGCCACTACCTAAGTGACAAGCACAGTTATTATTCCTCACTTTCTAATATTTAATGGAAAAAGGAACAGCTTTCTACCAGCATTATAAGACTTGTACTTAGAAAAACTGGTTGGTAGGCTCAAGTCTATCCTTAAGCCGGGTACACATGATCGACATTCAGCCCATGTGTATGACGATCTGTCCGGCGCGTCTGGTTTCTGTTGGACATGCATGCTGTAAAACCAGTAGCCGACTGACTCCCAATCAGCACTTTCAGCCAATGACAGAGAGCACTGATCAGAGTATTCTGGAGGGGGGCCTTCCCCCTGTCAGAACACAACAGCTCAGCGGGGGAGATCGATGCACTAATGTCAGAGCATTAGTACAGTGTTTTTTCGTGCAACTTGCTGGGTTGCATTAAAAAAAACAAAAAAAAAACTGTAGTGTGTACCGGCTTTAATTTGCATGCTCAAACATTTCAGTGACCAAAACCAATTTCACTTTCTAGGACAACCAGTTGAAAGCTTGCTCTTATTATCTATCCTGAAGTAGATAAGTAATATGCCCTTTTACACGATCGGACATTGATCGGACATTCCGACAACAAAATCCATGGATTTTTTCCGACGGATGTTGGCTCAAACTTGTCTTGCATACACGCGGTCGCACAAAGTTGTCGGAAAATCAGATCGTTCTGAACGCGGTGACATAAAACACATACGTCGGGACTATAAACGGGGCAGTAGCCAATAGCTTTTGTCTCTTAATTTATTCTGAGCATTCGTGGCACTTTGTGTACGCACGATCGGAATTTAAACGATCGTATTTTGTTGTCAGAAAATTTTATATCCTGCTCCCAAACTTTGTGTGTCAGAAATTCCGACGGAAAAAGTCCGATGGAGCCCACACACGATCGGAATTTCTGACAACACAATCCAATCGCACTTTTTCCGTCGGAAAATCCGATCATGTGTACAGGGCAATAGGCTTACCACTGATTTGTTGTAGTGGTGGATAGCAAATATTCCACATGAATGAATGAGGACAATCTTTTCATATTCATTGTGACACCATTATTAAAGAAGAACATGTAAGCTCAAGAGCTTCTAAATTAGTGGAGATCTACCTCCTTCCATCCCTTCAAGACTTGATATGCAGAATAAGGTTCCCTTGCATGATGTCCCATAGAGAAGGAACAATTGCAAACAGTATTCCCCTGCAATGGAAATAATATACTCACCTCTTCTGGGAGCGCCCGCTGCTTGTGCCCACGCCATGTAACGTGGCTTCATACTTCGACTCCTGCATCACTGCTGTGTCCTGTAGTGACATAGGGGGTGGAAGATGGAACCACAGCATGAGGCAGGATACACAGGAATCTGAAACTCTCAGAAGTGTTAAATGCAAAGTCAAAAGACAAAGGCCGATGAAGAGGGACAGGTGCCCAGGCAGACTAGTAATTACTGACAGGGACAGCTGCTAAAGTATTTAGTTCTGCGTTCACTACCTGTGCAAGAAGACAGCAATGTGTTTTAAAATAAATTAGTGGTAAAAGCTTAAAACAGTTCGGGGGAATTGAATAAATTAGTTATGACACTTTTGTGGTGGTATGACCCCTTTAAAATGGCAATGCCAGATTAAAAAAAAAAACTTCCGTCAGTATTGGTAGCTTGACTGACACATGTGGCAGATTGAGGAAGTTCTTAATAGCACCACTTTAACAGAATGGTGTTATGGCTGTCCTAAATTCAAAAAGTATTATCTCTGATTCATAGTTAACAAAACTGGAGGTAATTAAGACCAACTCAAACTTGGTGTACAGATGCAGGCAGAATGCAAAGCAGCACGTTTGGAGGCAGGTAGAGGGCAGGATAGGCCCCACTAAAGGTTACTCCTCCTACGTAGAGGATTCTGGGAGTCCCTACATAGTTTGGAGGGGGAGCTGGCAGAAACCTCGAGAGAGCAAGGAACGAAGACAAGGCTGCTGTGCTCCTGCTCTCCTTGCTCCCTGGTAGAGAGCTAGGCTCTCTGGAAGTTCCCTTTTCTGCACTCCTGGGGGAATGAAGTAAAGCTCCACTGCATCACAGCTGAGGAAGAGGCAGCTCCTCCTTGGATCCCCCCTTCAGGGGGAAGAAATTATGGAAGGCAGTAGAAGGAAAGTGTAGACTAATCACCCCAGCCAAACCAAAGCTGAGGAGTGAGCATCTTCTAGTCGGGCAGTTATATACTACCTCTATTGTTGTTAAGAACAGCTTTGGATTAATGAAGTTGGAACTGATATGCTCCCACTCAACTTTCTACAGCAAAGAAGTTATTGATCAACTATTTCCTTCATATGAATGTTTGCACAATGGATGTGATCCACAGCCAAACCTGGGGAGATCATAATAGACATGTCTATTTAAATCTGGCTGTCGAGCCCCGGAAGGAATGGGGGTTGAACAGGCACCGCTAGGGGGGTGCAAGGGCCTGGTCTCCAACCACCATCCTCACACAGGGCAGTACAATCTGGACTAAGAAGAATTTTTACCCTTGAAGTCGGTACAACTTGTGATGTGACTGGACTACTCACTATGGACACATGTGAGGCAGCCCTGGCCCTGCGTACATGTTTGAAAACTAGTAACAGGTGGGAGGTGAGGAGGTAGCGGCGGCAAACATGCTGTCAGCTTCACAGTAGACAGGCACCTGGCACCCAGTGATGCTGTTTGTGGGCGGAGCCTGATGGCAAAGCTGAGGAACCAGTTCTCCATCCGGTTCGCTCTTTCTTTGCGATTAACAGTGGGCAGTGGTTGGATTCTATATAAGCAATAGCAGGTTGTCTATTGGACCTAATGGGGAAACTACGGTCTCCCCATCACCCTCTGCCTACCCAGCTACAAAACTCATTGCCACTGCACTGTGTAACAGCTACAGAGGAGGGGAGGGAGCTCAGCTGCAGTGAGGATAGAGTGTCCATGTCAACACTCCAGCCTCAGTGACAATGTGCCTCCCCACATGGTGCTTGCCCCAAATTCATACACAAGCATGAACCTTTCACCCGCACCAACATCATGTCACGCGGAAGCTCAACTGACTTATGACTTATGACTCTCCTTATGAATGCCCTTTTTTTTTTAATTTCTCAGTCTATAATAAGAAATATGATCAGGGACTTAATGCCAAGTTATCATCTATATTTGTAAAGTGGAATCCCTCCTGTGAGTGATCCCTCCTGTGTGTGCTTGTACGATCTCCATTAGAGATTAGAGATCCAACAGATCTGGTAAGCGTGCTTTCTGCTGAAGGTCTCAACCTCCACAGATTTATACAGAGTGATACTTAATATGGACTCTTTGTTGTAACTCTATTGGGGCATTGTTTTGTGCTTAATTCATGTTGGTTTCACACGCATGTTTGTTTGCATATGTTTTAACCTATGCTGTTTTCTTATACATTTTTGTTTGCAAACATTTTTAGTTGCTCATCTATTTTCTTCTTTTATCATCTATACTTGGTCTGGACATGTTTTGTCATGTTTTAGTTATGCCTTCAGTATGCATGTGCTGTCTTTGCTATAAATGTATGATGCTAAATTCTTTTAGCTGAAAAAAAAAAAAAATCCAGCCCTTGATATTCATTCTACAGTTAATTAGCATGTATAGCAAGAAAACAAAAGACATATACCACCATCTGTTGTGTGTAATCCTGTTGCTTTAATTGATAATGCCACTGATAATACTGGGGACATTCTCAGAGGCCACAGATTATACAGCAACATATAGAATGGCATGTCATAAAATGTACATGTGCTTGCCACTGTGTTAATTAAAGTCAAATATATCTGCTAGGCATACACCTCAACCTGCTGTTGAAAATATCATTTTCTGAAATGATGCCAAATAGATTAAATAGGAGAGAGGGTTTCACCATGTCAGAAATAGTGTGATTGCCACATCCCTAGTGTACAATTTGAAAAAAAGAAAAAAAACCCTTCCATGGGACTTTAAAGGCAACACACACTTAGGTAATACGAAAAATCAACTTTATTCAGTTTATATAAAAAAGTTTGATCATACAGATGAACGATGATTAAAAAGCATCAAATGTTATATGAAGAATACATATAAAAAACAAGAAAAAACAATGATTTGCATAAACAAAAGGACAATATAGTGATACTCTCCGGTATATAGTAATCCCTGGCGTGTTTCTGGTTAAACACCTTCGTCAGGGGTATATGATAGAAGTAATTATAGTAACAATTTTACATGCAAATGGTTCCAACAACAAAAAGAAAAGCTGAAACAACTGCGCAAGAGGGGGCATAGATGGGTGTCAAAAACGAGGAGCAGTAGAATCATAGAACATAATGAGTTCCAGGGTTGGTATCTGCCAATGTTCGATATAATATGGAGGTAGGTGATCAGAGCTTTCAATGAGGCTCCTAATTAGTCAATGACATAAGGGTATCCAAGTGTCATATATATGCATCATCCCCTGCAATTGTATATATGGGTCTCAAACCTGGCGTCTCCCAGCTCTGCAGCGGGGAGACGCTTTTCAATTTCAGGGGATGATGCATATATATGACACTTGGATACCCTGTCATTGACTAATTAGGAGCCTCATTGAAAGCTCTGATCAACTACCTCCATTTGATATCGAACATTGGCAGATAGCAACCCTGGAACTCATTGTGTTCTATGATTCTACTGCTCCTCGTTTTTGATGCCCATCTATGCCCCCTCTTGCGCAGTTGCTTTGCCTTTTCTTTTTGTTGTTGGAACCATTTGCATGTAAAAAACAAATTGTGACTATAATTACTCCTATCATATACCCCTGACGAAGGTGTTTAACCAGAAACGCGTTGGGTACCGGGGATTACTATATACCGCAGAGTATCACTATATTGTAATATTGTTTATGCAAATCATTGTTTTTTTGTTTTTTTCTTGTTTTTTGTATGTATTCTTCATATAACATTTGAGGTTTTTTAATCATCGATCATCTGTATGATCAAACTTTTTTATATAAACTGAATAAAGTGTATTTTTCATATTACCTAAGTGTGTGTTGTCTTTAAAGTCCCATGGAAGGGTTTTTTTTCTTTTTTTAAACTATATAGATTAAAAGGGAAGACACTGGGTCCTACAGTAACGAAACAATGAAACATGCTGTAAAAAAACAATCACATCATTATATGATTTGTTGTAGGCAAATACACAGTAATGGGCATTGTTTGGAAAGACTGTTCATATATAAGCAGATTCTTTGATAAAAGATCCAAAAACGTGTCACTCTCAAAATAATTGCCAAGCTCTGACTATAGTTTTAAAAACTGCTTCTGACTCCAACATGTTACTGTGATCATTTCCTCCATAACATTATGCTTTAAAGTGTATCTAAATCCATGAAAAAATAAATAATATATTGCAGCTTACCAGGTCTTAGATGTAGTGTTGCATTAGTCCTACTTCAGGCTATGTACATTTTATTGGCAGGTGCAGAACATTTCCTTTTGACCCTGCCAGAAATCTGTTTATTTTTTGTTTTGGTGGGGGGATACAACATATTAGAGTGTATGTTAAGGCACAACTTCAGTTTTGAATCAACTGTTTTGAATCAACCGGAATGGGGTTAGAACCCTACTCCGGTTTTATTTGCTCTCTGTGTCTCCATTAGGAAAATTCAATTTTCTTCTGTGTCCTGTGACAGTTATCTCTGGGTCAATAGAGGGGACATCTGTTCCAGTGACAACTGTGTAAGAATTGATTTCCCTAGCTTTGAAGAGATTTTCTCTCTCTCCTGTTGTGTCTACAAGACAGGAAGTGAAAATTCATAGGGCAAAAAAAAAAAAACTCAATACAAAATTGAAAAAAATGGTTTGGATATCTTTTAATCTGCAATATTTAGCAAACAAAAAAGGGAAAAATATATTTTTTAGATTTGATTTTTTATGTACTAAACATAGTAAATACAATGAAATTGTGAACAAAAACACTATACACTGTACATTACCTCTAAAAATAATATTAAACTGCAAGAATGAAAGCTGAAAATGACAATCACTGAGTGAGATACTATTCAATTAATAGTTACGTATTGAAGGTATTTAGGTTAGAAAATAAGTTCAACCTCTTACAAACTCCAGGTATCCAGGCAGACATGTAATTTGTGCTATAATTTCATATAACTTCCTCTTAGACTGCGCTTACAACTCTGGTAGTAGTAATGTTACAGGAGAAACAATGACATCTAGACTTCGCAGTGCTACAACACAAGAGGAACAAACCTTTGATCCACTGATACATTTCGGTAGCTCTCCTGTTCCTCCATGATAAATTTTCTTCCTCACTCCTTCAATGTTCAAACCTATTGCTTCCTCCATTGTACCTGCTATCTGCGGATGAAAATGGATTCGGACTGAGAGATTAACCTTTATATAGAGATAAAGAAGGATCTACAAAGCTGCCTTCAAAGCATAAGACCTAGGGATTGAGGAGTCTTAGGACAGATTGGTTGCCTTAGTCAGGAATTCCTGTATACTTATATAACCAATTTTTCTGCACAACCTAGAGGTGACATATAAAAATAATATATGTGCAGACACACCACATAGGATTCTAAAAATTGTTTTTATTTATATTTCTCAACTGAGAAATAATGACTTGTGATGCTGTGTGATTTATTTCACTGCAATCTTACAGAGAAAAAAGTTTAAAGGAGAACTCCAGGAGAAAAAATATAAACAAAATGTCTATCCGTCTATCTGTCTATCTCTCTCTATATATATATATATATATATATATATATATATATATATATATATATATATATATATATATATATATATATATTGTAACCTGGGGGACAGGTAGAAGGTACAAAGCTCCCTGGGATGAGCAGTCTTTCAGGCACAGATACCAAGTCCAGTGGAATAGTGACAAACAGTGCAGTGTTTATTTGTGATATATACAAGTCTATTTACAGGTGCTGTACAGTGTTCCAAAAGAAACAAATAGGAACAAAAAATAGCCAAAACAAAACCTAGCCGTGTCTCGGCACTAACTAAACAATATTTACAGATCCTAACTACTAAGCTGAGCAAGCCTACAGCTTGTCAGCTTCCACATACCTTTTTGCACTCTTACACAGAAGTTCTCTGAGTATCCCAGGCCAAGAGCCAAGGCTGTCTGCTCAGGTGAGCTTAAATTAGCCTGGGGGAGAGGACCAAGACCTGAACCGGACCATGGATCAGAGATCCCTGAACGTGTATGAGAGGAGCCTGGGAGATGTATAAACCCCGAACAGGACTTTTCCTGGCTCTCTCTGGGACGCTCTGCTACAATATATAGATATAGATATATAGATATCTATATATATATATATATATATATATATATATCTATATCTATATATATATAGATATAGATAGATATAGATATAGATATATATAGATATATTTACATAATTTATACAAAAACAGTCACAAAATATAGTGCTTTCAAACTTTTTGGACGAAAATGCCTGTTTTCTTGAGAGAAAAGTAAACTAGAAACAATGCAAGAATTTTAGCAAACTATATTGCAGATCCGTACCTGCTTTTGTCCTGTTAAAGCAGAACTAAAGTTAGAAAGAAACAATGGTGAGCAGACAAGCACTTTATTGCAAAAAAGTGACGTTTAATGCCTCTTCTGCAATAAAATAAACTTACCTGCCTGTTTACTATTTTCTATAGAATATACGCATGCATAGATTAGTATATGTTTTCTGCGGTAAACTTAAAATAAGTGCAGCGCTAAATACAAAGTATCCCCTGAGGGATATATAGTGCAATCAATAAATAATATGTAAATAAAGTGCAATATGTACTTTATTTATATATCCTTTATTTATTTATATATCCTTTATTGAATGCACTATACTGTATATCTCTCTCATGGGGATACTTTGTATTTAGCGCTGCACTTATTTTGATTTTAGTTTGATTATTCACATGTTTAGGAAGTGTGTTTAGTGCTGGCAGCTTTAATTAGATTAACATAGCAACTCACAAGATTTCACATATTTATATTTTCGACATGCCCCAGTGTTTGGAAGAATAAACTCCCCAGTGCATGAATGGACATGACATCATCCTGTGTAGGCTAATTAAGACAGCAGAAGACCCAGAACCTGGAAGAAGCTGGGAGAACATTATGCAGCCGACCAGAGAGCTTTTTTGTGGACTTTAGTTCCATTTTAACCCTGAGATAGGCCATTACAAGAAAGAGTTGTGAATGTGGGGTTTAGCCATTAGTATAATCACACCATTGGTCGTCACAAAATTGGAATAAATAATACAGAGTGTAGCAATGACCTCTGCTCGTGCAACATCTTACGCCATCCTCTATCTGGGGAGTGGGAGTAGCAGCTGTTTGGATGCCTTGTCTACCTGTGTCTCATCTTACGGTGGCACAAATATATGGGGGATGTGTTCATCATCTGGATAAGCCATGCAAAGCATTGGATGACCTAATGAATAGGGATGAGCCGAACACCCCCCGGTTCGGTTCGCACCAGAACCCGCGAACGGACCGAAAGTTCGCACGAACGTTAGAACCCCATTGACGTCTATGGGACTCGAACGTTCGAAATCAAAAGTGCTCATTTTAAAGGCTAATTTGCATGGTATTGTCCGAAAAAGGGTTTGGGGACCCGGGTCCTACCCCAGGGGACATGTATCAATGCAAAAAAAACTTTTAAAAACGGCCGTTTTTTCGGGAGCAGTGATTTTAATGATGCTTAAAGTAAAAAAAAAAAAGTGAAATATTCCTTTAAATATCGTACCTGGGGGGTGTCTATAGTATGCCTGTAAAGTGACGCGTGTTTCCCATGTTTAGAACAGTCCCTGCACCAAATGTCATTTTTAAAGGAAAAAATCTCATTTAAAACTGCTTGCGGGTTTAATGTCATGTCGGGTCATGGCAATATGGATGAAAATCAGTGAGACAAACGGCATAGGTACCCCCCCAGTCCATTACCAGGCCCTTTGGGTCCTGTATGGATATTAAGGGGAACCCCGCACCCAAATTAAAATAAGGAAAGGCCCTATATACTCTGAACAGCAGTATACAGGCGGTGCAAACAAGACAGGGACTGTAGGTTTGTTGTTAAGTAGAATCTCTTTGTAATTTTGAACGGGTACATTTTTAACGTGTTTAGCTCCAGCCAAAAAATCTTTTTTAAGCTTTTTGGAAAACATAGGGAAGGGTTATCACCCCTGTGACATTTGTTTTGCTGTCTTTCCTCCTCTTCAGAAGATTTCACCTCACTTTTTTGTCCCAATGAAAAATGTTTTTTGAAAATTTGGGTTTTTTTGTGGAACAAGGATTGGAAAGCATCAGTGGAAAGGAGAAATTGTTTTCCCATATTAACTCTTACAGGAGAGAATTTCCCTTCCTAGGGGTAGATTTCATCTCACTTCCTGTTGTCTCCTTCCGTTTGCAAGTAGGAGTCGTTTGTAAGTTAGATGTTTGAAAGTAGGGTCCTGCCCTATATACTCAGCAGAAATTTGGGCCTTAGGTGTTGCTGTGGCCACAACACTGTAAGCCCTCACAGGGCCCTGCTGTGAAATATTAGATCAAGAATTGTAATTACACGCCCCTGTTGAACAGGAGCTGAAAAATTAGGCCTTAGGCACTGGTGCTGGTGCCACAACACTGCAACCCCTCACAGACACTCTAGTTGGAACGCAGGAACGAGCCCTGCTGCAAAGTATTGCATCAAAAATTGTAATTACACGCCCCTGTTAGACAGGGGCAGAAAAATTGGTCCTTAGGCACTGGTGCTGGTGCCACAACACTGCAACCCCTCACAGACACTCTAGTTGGAACGCAGGAACGAGCCCTGCTGCAAAGTATTGCATCAAAAATTGTAATTACACGCCCCTGTTAGACAGGGGCAGAAAAATTGGGCCTTAGGCACTGGTGCTGGTGCCACAACACTGCAACCCCTCACAGACACTCTAGTTGGAATGCAGGAACGAGCCCTGCTGCAAAGTATTACATCAAAAATTGTAATTACACGCCCCTGTTAAACAGGGGCTGAAAAATTGTGCCTTAGGCACTGGTGGTGGCGCCCAGAACCAAAAATGTTCTTACAAGCTATCAGCGTGATGATTGAGGAGGAAGAGGATAATTACTCAGGGATAGTCACTCAGCATCAGCATAGGCAGTCTTTGAAGGGATCTGAAAAAAATTATTCAGTTACATCAGCATCAGGTGCTTGGTAGCTGGTGGTGATCCAAGACTGATTCATTTTTATGAAGGTCAGCCGATCGACCGAGTCAGTGGACAGACGCACCCTGTGATCGGTTACCACGCCTCCAGCAGCACTGAATGTGCGTTCCGAAAGAACGCTGGATGCAGGACAGGCCAGTAGCTCAATTGCATACTGTGCAAGCTCTGGCCAGTGATCCATCCTCAAGACCCAGTAACCCAGAGGATTTTCGGTGGGAAAGGTGTCCAAGTCTGATCTTGCCCCTAGGTATTCCTGCACCATGTAAAACAGACGCTGGCGATGGTTGCTGGAACCGATCATACCTTGGGGCTGCGGACCAAAAAATTGTCTGAACGCATCGGTCAGACGGCCACCTTCTCCACCGCTCCTTCTTTGACTGACCGAAGCCTCAGCAACACGTTGTCCAGAAACAGGAGTTTGTAACCTCCCAGTCTCTGGGAACGCGTTGCACAGACCTTTCTGCAAGGCCTCCCGAAGATGTTTCATCCTCTGCTCCCTCTGCGATGGCAAGATAAGGTCCGCAACCTTACCCTTGTAACGTGGATCAAGGAGGGTTGCCAGCCAGTATTGGTCCTTCTCCTTGATACCACGAATACGAGGATCCTTACGCAGGCTTTGCAGGATCAGGGAGGCCATGCAGCGTAGGTTTGCTGAGGCATTCGGTCCGGAGTCCTCTGGGTCACTAAGGACAACAACGTCCGCAGCCACCTCCTCCCAGCCACATACAAGTCCATGTGTTCCTTGGGACTGATCCCTTAAAGACTGCTGATGCTGAGTGCCAGGCTCCACCTCCATACTGACACAATCTTCCTCCTCCTCCTCCTCCTCCTCGTCCTCTTCCTGTGTGATCGGCGGGCACGCAGGAACACTGTCTGGATAAAGGGGGCCTTGAGAGCTAAGGAAGTCCTCCTCTTCCTGCCTCTGTTCTGCCTCAAGTGCCCTGTCCATTATTCCACGCAGCGTGTGCTCCAACAGGTGGACAAGGGGGACAGTGTCACTGATGCATGCACTGTCAGTGCTCACCATCCTCGTGGCCTCCTCGAATGGTGACAGGACAGTGCATGCATCCCTGATCATGGCCCACTGGCGTGGGGAAAAAAAACCAAGGTCCCCTGACCCTGTCCTGGTGCCATAGTCGCACAGGTACTCATTGATGGCCCTCTGCAGCGTGTGCAGCCGCTGCAGCATGGCCAACGTTGAGTTCCACCTGGTGGGCATGTCACAGATTAGGCGGTTCTTGGGCAGGTTAAACTCCTTTTGGAGGTCCGTCAGCCGAGCACTGGCATTATATGACCGGCGGAAATGCACACAGACTTTCCTGGCCTGCCTCAGGACATCCTGTAAGCCCGGGTACCTGCCCAAGAACCGCTGCACCACCAAGTTAAGGACGTGAGCCAAACAGGGCACATGGGTCAGTTGTCCCTGTCGGAGGGCAGAGAGGAGGTTGGTGCCATTGTCGCAAACCACCATTCCTGCCTTAAGTTGGCGTGGCGTCAACCACCTCTGAACCTGCCCCTGCAGAGCTGACAGAACCTCTGCCCCAGTGTGGCTCCTGTCCCCCAAGCACACCAGCTCAAGCACCGCATGGCATCTTTTGGCCTGCGTACTTGCGTAGCCCCTTGAACGCCTACGGAGCACCGCTGGTTCCGAGGAAGAGGCCATGGAGGAAGAAGAAGAGGAGGGGGTGGAGCAGAGAGGTGTGTCACAATCAGCATTTTGGAGGCGTGGTGGCGGAACAACCTCCAACACTACTGCACCTTGTCCTGCATCCTTCCCAGCTGCCAGCAGAGTCACCCAATGCGCCGTGAAACTTAAGTAACGTCCCTGTCCATGCCTGCTGGACCATGAGTCAGCGGTAATATGCACCTTACCGCTGACCGCCCTGTCCAGCGAGGCATGGACATTGCCTTCCACATGCCGGTAGAGAGCCGGAATCGCCTTCCGTGAGAAAAAGTGGCGTTTGGGTACCTGCCACTGAGGAACCGCACATTCCACAAACTCACGGAAGGGGGCAGAGTCTACCAACTGAAAAGGCAGCAGTTGAAGTGCTAGCAATTTTGCCAAGCTAGCATTCAACCGCTGGGCATGTGGATGGCTGGGAGCAAACTTCTTTCGGCGGTGCAGCAGCTGGGGCAGGGAAATTTGCCTGGTACAATCTGACGTCGGTGTACCAAAAGCAGATTGCCCACAAGTACTTGGCTGTGACACACCTAATTCTACACCTTCATTCCTCTCACTGCAGGTCTCAGAGAGGACTGAAGGTCTAGTGGGGTTGGAAATCTCAGCTGATGAGGAGCAAGGAGAGATCCTCTTTGTTCTTTGGTGTGGGTCTTTTAGATATGCTTGCCAACGAACTGCATGGCAGGTCAACATATGTCTGGTCAAGCATGTGGTACCCAAGCGGGAGATGTTTTGGCCACGCGAGATACGCTTGAGACATATGTTGCAAATAGCAGCGGTGCGATCTGATGCACTCGTCTCAAAAAAGGCCCACACCAAAGAACTTTTTGAATAACGCGCAGAGACTGCAGCGCCCTGCACATGTGGAGCTTTGGGGTGTGATGCAGTCAATGTGCTGCCCTTAGGCTGGCCCCTGGAGGGCATCCTGCCTCGTTGGTAATGTGCCGCCTCCTCCTCCTCCTCCTCTCTCCTATAAGGCACCCACGTTGAGTCAGTGACCTCATCATCCCCTCCCTCCTCATCACTGGAGCAAACCTGGCAGTATGCTGCAGCAGGGGGAGCATGACTGCCAGATTGCTGTCCTTCTTGGGCACCCCCTCTGTCCGTGCTCATGTTACTGCCTTCATCGAGCTCAGTATCATCATCAGAGCCTTCCAAACGCTGGGCATCCTCCTGGAGCATGTACCCAACACTGTGGTCAAACAGTTCGAGGGAATCCTCAGGAGGACATGGTGGAGCTAGGGAAGGAGTCACTGATGACATTGAGCTGAGGGAAGAGGCCGCTGCTTTGCCAGACAAAGCACCCTGGGCATGGGTGAGAGAGGATGAGGAGGATGAGGACGGCTTGGTCATCCACTCGACCAAGTCTTCCGCATGTTGCGGCTCAACACGGCCAGCTGCCGAAAAAAAGGCCAAGCGTGTTCCATGGCCACGTGCTGATGAGGATGCACCGTCTCCACGACCAGCACTAGACACAGAGCCTGCTTGCCCTCTCTTATTGGCTTGTGACTGTCTGCCTCTCCTTCTTGGCCTTCCAGACATACTAATGGCCTGTAGCTGCACTAAGCTGGGATAGAACACCTGTAATTTTCTTCAGGTAGCTTTATATACTGTAACCAGACAAGCCTGCCTGTCAGTAGGAAGATAACAGGAACGGATCTAGCTGAACACTGTGAGCAGGACGCACTGCACTAAATGTAAATAGCAGGAACGGATCTAGCTGAACACTGTGAGCAGGACGCACTGCACTAAATGTAAATAGCAGGAACAGATCTAGCTGAACACTGTGAGCAGGACGCACTGCACTAAATGTAAATAGCAGGAACAGATCTAGCTGAACACTGTGAGCAGGACGCACTGACTGCACTAAATGTAAATAGCAGGAACGGATCTAGCTGAACACTGTGAGCAGGACGCACTGCACTAAATGTAAATAGCAGGAACAGATCTAGCTGAACACTGTGAGCAGGACGCACTGCACTAAATGTAAATAGCAGGAACGGATCTAGCTGAACACTGTGAGCAGGACGCACTGACTGCACTAAATGTAAATAGCAGGAACGGATCTAGCTGAACACTGTGAGCAGGACGCACTGCACTAAATGTAAATAGCAGGAACGGATCTAGCTGAACACTGTGAGCAGGACGCACTGCACTAAATGTAAATAGCAGGAACAGATCTAGCTGAACACTGTGAGCAGGACGCACTGCACTAAATGTAAATAGCAGGAACGGATCTAGCTGAACACTGTGAGCAGGACGCACTGACTGCACTAAATGTAAATAGCAGGAACGGATCTATCTGAACACTGTGAGCAGGACGCACTGACTGCACTAAATGTAAATAGCAGGAACGGATCTAGCTGAACACTGTGAGCAGGACGCACTGCACTAAATGTAAATAGCAGGAACAGATCTAGCTGAACACTGTGAGCAGGACGCACTGCACTAAATGTAAATAGCAGGAACGGATCTAGCTGAACACTGTGAGCAGGACGCACTGACTGCACTAAATGTAAATAGCAGGAACGGATCTAGCTGAACACTGTGAGCAGGACGCACTGCACTAAATGTAAATAGCAGGAACAGATCTAGCTGAACACTGTGAGCAGGACGCACTGCACTAAATGTAAATAGCAGGAACGGATCTAGCTGAACACTGTGAGCAGGACGCACTGACTGCACTAAATCTAAATAGCAGGAACGGATCTAGCTGAACACTGTGAGCAGGACGCACTGCACTAAATGTAAATAGCAGGAACGGATCTAGCTGAACACTGTGAGCAGGACGCACTGCACTAAATGTAAATAGCAGGAACGGATCTAGCTGAACACTGTGAGCAGGACGCACTGACTGTACTAAATGTAAATAGCAGGAACAGATCTAGCTGAACACTGTGAGCAGGACGCACTGCACTAAATGTAAATAGCAGGAACGGATCTAGCTGAACACTGTGAGCAGGACGCACTGACTGCACTAAATGTAAATAGCAGGAACGGATCTAGCTGAACACTGTGAGCAGGACGCACTGCACTAAATGTAAATAGCAGGAACGGATCTAGCTGAACACTGTGAGCAGGACGCACTGCACTAAATGTAAATAGCAGGAACGGATCTAGCTGAACACTGTGAGCAGGACGCACTGACTGCACTAAATGTAAATAGCAGGAACGGATCTAGCTGAACACCGTGAGCAGGACGCACTGACTGCACTAAATGTAAATAGCAGGAACGGATCTAGCTGAACACTGTGAGCAGGACGCACTGACTGCACTAAATGTAAATAGCAGGAACGGATCTAGCTGAACACTGTGAGCAGGACGCACTGCACTAAATGTAAATAGCAGGAACAGATCTAGCTGAACACTGTGAGCAGGACGCACTGCACTAAATGTAAATAGCAGGAACAGATCTAGCTGAACACTGTGAGCAGGATGCACTGACTGCACTAAATGTAAATAGCAGGAACGGATCTAGCTGAACACTGTGAGCAGGACGCACTGCACTAAATGTAAATAGCAGGAACGGATCTAGCTGAACACTGTGAGCAGGACGCACTGACTGCACTAAATGTAAATAGCAGGAACGGATCTAGCTGAACACTGTGAGCAGGACGCACTGCACTAAATGTAAATAGCAGGAACGGATCTAGCTGAACACTGTGAGCAGGACGCACTGCACTAAATGTAAATAGCAGGAACAGATCTAGCTGAACACTGTGAGCAGGACGCACTGCACTAAATGTAAATAGCAGGAACGGATCTAGCTGAACACTGTGAGCAGGACGCACTGACTGCACTAAATGTAAATAGCAGGAACGGATCTAGCTGAACACTGTGAGCAGGACGCACTGCACTAAATGTAAATAGCAGGAACAGATCTAGCTGAACACTGTGAGCAGGACGCACTGCACTAAATGTAAATAGCAGGAACAGATCTAGCTGAACACTGTGAGCAGGATGCACTGACTGCACTAAATGTAAATAGCAGGAACGGATCTAGCTGAACACTGTGAGCAGGACGCACTGCACTAAATGTAAATAGCAGGAACGGATCTAGCTGAACACTGTGAGCAGGACGCACTGACTGCACTAAATGTAAATAGCAGGAACGGATCTAGCTGAACACTGTGAGCAGGACGCACTGCACTAAATGTAAATAGCAGGAACGGATCTAGCTGAACACTGTGAGCAGGACGCACTGCACTAAATGTAAATAGCAGGAACAGATCTAGCTGAACACTGTGAGCAGGACGCACTGCACTAAATGTAAATAGCAGGAACGGATCTAGCTAAACACTGTGAGCAGGACGCACTGCACTAAATGTAAATAGCAGGAACAGATCTAGCCTAATCTATCTAACTCAAATCAAATGACACTGTCTGTCTCTCTCTCTATCAGCACACCGGAACACACTACACAGGGCCGCCGTGCAGGCGGCCTTATATAGTGTGGGGCGTGTACTAAATCCCCTGAGCCATAATTGGCCAAAGCCACCCTGGCTTTGGCCAATTACAGCTCTCTCTACTGACGGCGCTGTGATTGGCCAAGCATGCGGGTCATAGTGCATGCTTGGCCAATCATCAGCCAGCAATGCACTGCGATGCCGCAGTGAATTATGGGCCGTGACGCGCCACACGAATTTGGCGCGAACGGCCCATAACGTTCGCAATTCGACGGACGGTCGAACAGCCGATGTTCGAGTCGAACATGGGTTCGACTCGAACACGAAGCTCATCCCTACTTATGAATTGTCTAAATTGTAATGACTTGAATATATACTGGGATTATTAAAGTATCTGAATTACTATGATGTGATGATGATATCATGTGATCGCCATCATATTTCCTTCCTGGGTATACCATTTCTTGTAAGGTACGCTGCACTAAGAAAACTTACGGCTTGTAACATGATCAAAAAAGCAATTGTTTTGCTTTAGATATTTATAAACTATAATTATCAGTACATCAGCAGAATTTTCTATATAGGTTGGCAGTGGTGAATACAAAGACTGACTGAAATGAAAAGAAAGAAATGAAAAAAAGAGAGAAATGAAAATAAAGAGCAGAACTGTAGAAACTGACAGAACGTATCTCTACGCATTTTTGGTAGTAATAATGCAAGCATTGGGGCAGTATAGGGCAGGTGTATGGACAGCAAACAAAGGAATTGGAAGAATTCATACATATTACACAAAAAAAGGGTTAATCTTCATTTTAGCCCACAATATTACACACTGGAAGAATTAATAACTTGCTGCAGAGAAAAACTGCAGATTAGAAAAAGATTTTACAGGAAGTGAATGGCCATTTTAGCAAGAGAATTGTAATTTATAATGTGCATGTAATTAGAAGTGCCTGTTTATATCTCCTACCGAATCCCAGCCAATTATCACAGGCATAGCTTAGACCCCTTTCACACTGGGGGTGCTTTAGCGCTGTTTAAGCAGTTTTTGGCCGCTAGCAGGTTGCTTTTAACCCCAAAGAAGGGGTTAAAAGCTCTTGTGTTGCGGCGCTTCCGAAACGCTTTTTTTGTGCTTTCAATGGGCAGGGCATTTTGGGAGCGCTAAATACAGCGCTTTCAACCCGCCCCAAAGATGCTGCTTGCAGAACTTTTTGGAACGCCCCGCAAGCGATCTGCCCGAGTGTGAAAAGTCAAACTTAAATTAATGGGTGGCGGTTTTCAAGCGCTTAGCAGAGGCTATTTCTAGCGCTAAAGTGCCTGAAAACCGCCCCAGTGTGAAAGGAGTCTTAAAGTTGAAGTTTAGTTTGTTTATTCTTTTAGGGAGCTGAAGGGGTACGGCAGCAAACACATAAGTTATATGCATTCGCTAGTATCACATCCCCTGGGGGCCACTCCTTGTTAAAATCTTACTTTTGCTGTCTTCTTCATAGCCACTTGCTATTGCCCTGTCTGTCTTCTGGCATGGTGAGTGTTCCTAGCAGCTGCTGCTACTGAGAAAAGTTGCACCACCAGCCCCATTCCTCCCTCTCCGCCAATCATATTGCTTGTATCACTTTTCGTCCACAGTGCATCATGTTCTGGGAATACGTGATGGAGATGCTTTCATTCAACTGCTCCTCCTTCATATACAGAATGCAAATCATTGTGAATAGTGATAGTGATATGAGCTCTGTGGTACGAGAATAGTGATATGAGCTCTGTGAATGGGCAAAAAGTAGTGGGCAAGTGGTGCAACATTTCTCTGTAGCAGCGGCTGCTGTTAACCTTCTTAACGCCAGAAGACAGCCACTCAGGGCAGTATCAGGTGGCTCTGAATGGGCCAATGCAGGGTAGATTTTTAGCAGAAGCTGGTAATGGGATAAACACTATTAAACATAACTAATGTGCTTGGTGCTGTATCCACCCCCCAGGGCCGGACTGACCATTCGGTCGATCGGACGCCGACCGAGGGCCCGCAGCCAGTAGGGGGCCCGGGGGACATGCTCGTCGGATCTAGGGGTATGCTGCTGGGCGTGCTGCGGTGGAGCCGTTCTGCCGACTGCCGCGGGGGGGGGGGGGTGCAGGGGGATGAGGCGGGCATCTCCTCTTTCAGTTTGGGATGCAGTGAGGGGAGTGGGAGGCGGCGATCAGCAGCTCTATGGTGCTCGCAGCATCTCCCGGGGACTTGTATTTCTCCTCCAGATTGTAGAGTGGAAAGGGGAGGGGCCTCTGACCTGGGCAGCTACAAGTTTCACTCTCTGCTTGTACGCTGTTGCCGACTGCTGCCCGGGTCAGAGGCCCCTCCCCTATCCACTGTACAGAATCAGAAGGAGGACTACAAGCCCCAGTGAGATCCACAGGCACCATAGAACTGCCGATCGCCACCTCCCACCTCCCCCTTGGGTTGGAGGTGCACAGCCAGGTACAGGGGAACCTCTGGGGGGGTTAAGTCTGGGGACCCTGATGTATGGGGGGTTCTCTGGGGACCCTGATGTATGGGGGGTTCTCTGGGGACCCTGATGTATGGGGGGGGGCTCTCTGGGGACCCTGATGTATGGGGGGGCTCTCTGGGGACCCTGATGTATGGGGGGGGCTCTCTGGGGACCCTGATCTATGGGGAGGGCTCTCTGGGGACCCTGATGTATGGGGGGGCTCTCTGGGGACCCTGATGTATGGGGGGGCTCTCTGGGGACCCTGATGTATGGGGGGGGCTCTCTGGGGACCCTGATGTATGGGGGGCTCTCTAGGGACCCTGATGTATGAGGGGGGGCTCTCTGGGGACCCTGATGTAAGGGGGGGGCTCTCTGGGGACCCTGATGTATGGGGGGGCTCTCTGGGGACCCTGATGTATGGGGGGGGTTCTCTGGGGACCTTGATGTATGGGGGGGCTCTCTGGGGACCTTGATGTATGGGGGGGGCTCTCTGGGGACCCTGATGTATGGGGGGCTCTCTGGGGACCCTGATGTATGGGGGGGCTCTCTGGGGACCCTGATGTATGGGGGGCTCTCTGGGGACCCTGATGTATGGGGGGGCTCTCTGGGGACCCTGATGTATGGGGGCTCTCTGGAGACCCTGATGTATGGGGGGCTCTCTGGGGACCCTGATGTATGGGGGGGCTCTCTGGGGACCCTGATGTACGGGGGGCTCTCTGGGGACCCTGATGTATGGGGGGGCTCTCTGGGGACCCTGATGTATGGGGGGGGCTCTCTGGGGACCCTGATGTATGGGGGGCTCTCTGAGGACCCTGATGTATGGGAGGCTCTCTGGGGACCCTGATTTATGGGGGGCTCTCTGGGGACCCTGATTTATGGGGGGGCTCTCTGGGGACCCTGATGTACGGGGGGCTCTCTGGGGACCCTGATGTATGGGGGGGCTCTCTGGGGACCCTGATGTATGGGGGGGGCTCTCTGGGGACCCTGATGTATGGGGGGCTCTCTGGGGACCCTGATGTATGGGAGGCTCTCTGGGGACCCTGATTTATGGGGGGCTCTCTGGGGACCCTGATTTATGGGGGGCTCTCTGGGGACCCTGATGTATGGGGGGGCTCTCTGGGGACCCTGATGTATGGGGGGGGCTCTCTGGGGACCCTAATGTATGGGGGGAGGCTCTCTGGGGACCCTGATGTAAGGAGGAGGCTCTCTGGGGACCCTAATGTAAGGACGAGGCTCTCTGGGGACCCTGATGTATGGGGGAAGGCTCTCTGGGGACCCTGATGTATGGGGGGGCTCTCTGGGGACCCTGATGTATGGGGGAGGCTCTCTGGGGACCCTGATGTATGGGGGAGGCTCTCTGGGGACCCTGATGTAAGGAGGAGGCTCTCTGGGGACCCTAATGTAAGGACGAGGCTCTCTGGGGACCCTGATGTATGGGGGAAGGCTCTCTGGGGACCCTGATGTATGGGGGGAGGCTCTCTGGGGACCCTGATGTATGGGGGGCTCTCTGGGGACCCTGATGTAAGGACGAGGCTCTCTGGGGACCCTAATGTAAGGACGAGGCTCTCTGGGGACCCTGATGTAAGGAGGAGGCTCTCTGGGGACCCTGATGTTTGGGGGGGCTCTCTGGAGACCCTGATGTATGGGGGGGCTCTCTGGGGACCCTGATGTATGGGGGGGCTCTCTGGGGACCCTGATGTATGGGGGGAGGCTCTCTGGGGACCCTGATGTAAGGAGGAGGCTCTCTGGGGACCCTAATGTAAGGACGAGGCTCTCTGGGGACCCTGATGTATGGGGGAAGGCTCTCTGGGGACCCTGATGTATGGGGGGCTCTCTGGGGACCCTGATGTATGGGGGGGCTCTCTGTGGACCCTGATGTATGGGGGGAGGCTCTCTGGGGACCCTGATGTAAGGAGGAGGCTCTCTGGGGACCCTAATGTAAGGAGGAGGCTCTCTGGGGACCCTGATGTATGGGGGAAGGCTCTCTGGGGACCCTGATGTATGGGGGGAGGCTCTCTGGGGACCCTGATGTATGGGGGGCTCTCTGGGGACCCTGATGTAAGGACGAGGCTCTCTGGGGACCCTAATGTAAGGACGAGGCTCTCTGGGGACCCTGATGTAAGGAGGAGGCTCTCTGGGGACCCTGATGTTTGGGGGGGCTCTCTGGAGACCCTGATGTATGGGGGGGGCTCTCTGGGGACCCTGATGTATGGGGGGGCTCTCTGGGGACCCTGATGTATGGGGGGCTCTCTGGGGACCCAGATCTTTGGGGGGCTTTCTGGGGACCCAGATCTATGGGGGGCTCTCTGGGACCCTGATGTATAGGGGGGCTCTCTGGGGAGTTGACCCTGATGTATGTGGGGCTCTCTGGAGACCTTGATGTATGGGGGGGCTCTCTGGAGACCTTGATGTATGGGGGGGCTCTCTGGGGACCTTGATGTATGGGGGGGCTCTCTGGGGACCTTGATGTATGGGGGGGCTCTCTGGGGACCTTGATGTATGGGGGGGCTCTCTGGGGACCTTGATGTATGGGGGGGCTCTCTGGGGACCCTGATGTAAGGGGGGTTTCTCTGGGGACCCTGATGTAAGGAGGGGGCTCTCTGGGGACCCTGATGTAAGGAGGGGACTCTCTGGGAACCCTGATGTAAGGAGAAGGCTCTCTGGGGACCCTGATGTAAGGAGGAGGCTCTCTGGGGACCCTGATGTTTGGGGGGGCTCTCTGGAGACCCTGATGTATGGGGGGCTCTCTGGGGACCCTGATGTATGGGGGGGGCTCTCTGGGGACCCAGATCTATTGGGGGCTCTCTGGGGACCCAGATCTATGGGGGGCTCTCTGGGGACCCAGATCTATGGGGGGCTCTCTGGGACCCTGATGCATGGGGGGGCTCTCTGGGGAGTGGACCCTGATGTATGTGGGGCTGTCTGGAGACCTTGATGTATGGGGGGGCTCTCTGGGGACCTTGATGTAAGGGGGGCTCTCTGAAGACCTTGATGTAAGGGGGGGCTCTCTGAAGACCTTGATGTAAGGGGGGCTCTCTGGGGACCCTGATGTATGGGGGGTTTCTCTGGGGACCCTGATGTAAGGAGGGGGCTCTCTGGGGACCTTGATGTAAGGAGGGGGCTCTCTGGGGACCCTGATGTAAGGAGGGGGCTCTCTGGGGACCCTGATGTAAGGAGGAGGCTCTCTGGGGACCCTGATGTAACGAGGAGGCTCTCTGGGGACCCTGATGTAAGGAGGAGGCTCTCTGGGGACCCTGATGTAAGGGGAGGCTCTCTGGGGACCCTGATGTAAGGAGGAGGCTCTCTGGGGACCCTGATGTAAGGGGAGGTTCTCTGGGGACCCTGATGTAAGGGGAGGCTCTCTGGGGACCCTGATGTAAGGGGAGGCTCTCTGGGGACCCTGATGTAAGGGGAGGCTCTCTGGGGACTTGTTTACATAGGCAGACCACAGTTCTGCCTCTGTTGGAAACGATCGTCGGGGCCTGGCGGACATGGGGTCCTCCGGACCCGCTGGTTAGCTCTCGGTGTGTCCAATCACAGCGGCAGCAGGTCAAACAGCATGCAGACCCGCAAGTGCAGAATCAAGTACCTGTACATGATTCTGCTCACAGGAGACGCAGCCCTGCAGTAAATGTATGTGGTTAAAGTGAGTTTATTTTTCTTTAATCTCTAAACATTTATTTTGAACATGAAGTAGAGAAATTCTGTGACCAATGCATGTAATGTAGCAGTGCAATATATACGTGGGGCTTTGTGAGGGTGTGGCTTGTGTGTGGGTGGGTGGGGACTAAGGGGGCCCCATGAGCCCCTATTGCCCGGGGGCCCCATGAGTTGTCAGTCCGCCCCTGCCAACCCCCCCCAAATAAACCAAGCTCCTCCTCCTTCTACATACACCTTCAAACGTACATCCACGTAATTTTAACCAATAACACACCCTAAAACTGAATACTTTTATTACTGGCACCAAAAGTGTCAGATGCTGAATCGTTAGTTACCTACACTGAGAAAACTGAACAATATTTTCTGAATATTTGTGTGGTCACTCCACTTTCTCAGCTTAAAGAGGAGTTCCACCAAGGGGGGCCGTCAAAAAAAAAAAAAATTAAAAGTCAGCAGCTACAAATACTGCAGCTGCTGACTTTTAATTGGACACTCACCTGTCCCTGGGTCCAGCGATGCGGGGGATCGAAGCCCCGTTCGTCTCCCCACTCCGCTCGTCGGCGCCGGCATTTCAACTGTGGGCGCCGGGCTGTGGCTTCACAGCCTGGCACCCACTGCGCATGCGCGAGCGGCGCCGTGCACCGTGATTGGCCGCTCAATCACCTGGGACCTGTAATGGGTCCCAGATGATTGACAGGAGGGAGGGAGCAGAGCGGAGCCCTTCCTGTGCCGAGGAGGAAGTGATGTCACCAGCCCAGGCTAAGGGACAGGCAGACTACGAGGGACCACCTAGCAACAGGCATTTAGAGGTAAGTGAAAAAAAAAATATCCAAATGTTTTTTTGGGGTTTTTTTTAGAATTTTTACAGGTAGTTTTGTTTTTTGGGTGGAACCCCACTTTAAATAAGAACTATAGGCAAAACTTTTGTTTTCATTTTGTATAGAGTAACAGGGTTATAACCCCTGTAAGGTTTATTTTTGCCATCTCTGTCTCATTAGGGAGATTTACCTTCACTTCCTGTCCCATAGCCATACAGGAAGTGAGACGAAATCCCTGTAAACTAAGGGAATCTCTTGGGGAGCCCCAGGTCACCAGAACAAGTGTCCCCATTGGAAGGGTTTCCCCTCTATTACTTTTCTTGGGACAACCCAAAATGTGGGATTTTCTTTTACTTTCACTTTCAATGATAATGGTAAATAGGACAAAAAGAAAGCACAAATCTCCCTAATGGTAGCACAGACAGCAGTAAAAACTGAGAAGTGTTCTAAAACCTCTCCATTCTATCCAAAACCAAAAAAAAAAAGTTTTGTCTTTATTAATATTTTAATAAACCTGGGTGGGTCTAAACCAGGCAGACAAGTTTAGCTCCTTAGATGCAGTGAAGTTTTTTCTAGGGCACTCCAGTAACTCCACATAAGCTGTGCAGTTGGACAGTATGATAGAATGAAGAGGGTGGTCAGTGACCAAGTACGTGCAGGGGGGTCAGGTTATGGGTGTGCCTATTGGCTGTTTTCCCAAAGAATGAACAGGTATCAAACAGTGAACCTGTCATGAGAGAAGTGCTGAGGCTACCAATAATGACCTCTAATGCCGCGTACACACGAGCGGACTTTACGGCAGACTTTGCCCGGCGGACTTTTCGACGTACTTTACGACGGACTTTCTGAATGAACGGACTTGCCTACACACAATCCACCAAAGTCCATCGAATTCGTACGTGATGACGTATGACCGGACTAAAACAAGGAAGCTCATAGCCAGTAGCCAATAGCTGCCCTAGCGTGGCTTTTTGTCCGTCGAACTAGCATACAGACGGCAGGCTTTTCGACCGGACTCGATTTCAACGGATTAATTTAAAACATGTTTCAAATCTAAGTCCGTCCAACTTTTGAGAAAACAAAGTCCGCTGGAGCCCACACACGATCGAATTGTCCGACCAAATCCCGTCCGCCGGGCAAAGTCTGCCGTAAAGTCCGCTCGTGTGTTCGCGGCATTACTGAAAATGTCAAAGAGCTGAGCCAGCAATATCTTTTAATATCCTAAAAGTCCTTAGTTTCAAGGGATCTTAAAAATCTTCTGTTAGTTTGTGACTCTTCCACATATGGATCCCATATTCTCACCCCTCCCTGACTTATCTGAAATTGGAGATATTTTTCTGCAGCTGTAAAACATTGTAAGACAACAAGACATCGGCAAAAACATACCTTCAGCAGTCTGACATTAGTTTACTTTCTTTGATAACTCTTCTTTTCCTCCAGTTTCTGCTACTGATCCCCTATTTCTCATTGCTAATACTACCGTTGAACCCTGGTAAATGCAAACTGCCCTAGCCTGTTGTTTGGTTGCTCAATTACACCTATCTGTCACCTAGCCTGTCCTGTGGTCTGAGGGCTGCACCTGAGAGCTGCTGTGCAACCAAGTTCTGATACTTATGAAAGTGGAAAGATAGCGCTAAACCTGTTATCTCATTGGTGTTGCTATTCAACAGTATTGTAATGTTGCTGGTGGTCTGGTTACTAGGCAGACAGTTTCTCCACCACATAGGATCTGCGTAGTCTCCTTTGTTTTCAATGTACTATAATATAAATAAGAACTGAAGCGCCACACCACTGTTACAGATACAGTTTTATTCCAATAAGGGTCAGACGAACAAACTAAAAAGTAGCCGTCATGTTTTGGGGGTCCAAAAGTGACCCTTCATTAGGACAGGAATAGAAGACAATACATAGGATTGAATATTAACTGGAACTTCAGTGGTAATGTGAAGGTCTGCACACAGTTTATTCAACAGCTGGTTTGGCAGCCAAAACAACAGCTGCAGAGATTTTTGCAGACCCCCACACTTATGAAAACACCACCCAAAACCATAAAATACAGCCTCATTTTATTTCCAGAAACCACTGTACTTTTATGTCAGACACCGCCAAGCAAATGAGTGGTAAGAAAATAAGGGCCCAGAAGGGAGGGATGCAAAGGAGGACTGGAAACCTTTAGCCTGGTGGGCAAACACAAACAACTAGCCCTTTTGTGGAAACTACAGACTTATGTGATTCAAAGCTACAAATTTTGCCAATGTGCTCACTAATTGGTTGACATGATGAAAGGTGGATGTTCCTAAAGGACATGTTTTTTTGTGATACACCTCTTCACATCATTCAACTTCCTTGCAGCTTTTGGCATTCACTCTCATGGTATATCACAGCCACAAAAAAAAACCCCTTCTGAATCCTGTAAATGAAAGTTTAAATAAAGTAGCTATATACAGTGCCTTTAAAAGTACTCAAACCCCTTGAAATTTTCCACGTTTTGTCATGTTATTACCAAAAACGTAAATTGTATTTTATTGGGATTTTATGTGATAGAACAACACAAAGTGGCACACAATTGTGAAGTGGAAGGAAAATGATAAATGGTTTTCAAAATGTTTTACAAATAAATATGTGAAAAGTGTGGCGTGAATTTGTATTTAGCCCCCTTTACTCGGATACCCCTAACAAAAATCTAGTGGAACCAATTGCCTTCAGAAATCACCAAATTAGTAAATAGAGTCCACTTGTGTGTAATTTAATCTCAGTATAAATACAGCTGTTCTGTGAAGTCCTCAGAGGTTTGTTGGAGAACCTTAGTGAACAAACAGCATTATGATGGCCAAGGAACACACAAGACGGGTCAGGGAGAAATTTGTGGAGAAATTTAAAGCAGGGTTAGGTTATAAAAAAAATATCCCAAGCTTTGAACTTCTCACGGAGCACTGTTCAATCCATCATCCGAAAATGGAAAGAGTATGGCACAACTGCAAACTTCCTAAGACATGGCCATCCACCTAAACTGACAGGCAGGGCAAGGCGAGCATTAATCAGATAAGCAGCCAAGAGGCCCATAGTAACTCTGGAGGAGTTGCAGAGATCCACAGCTCAGGTGGGAGAATCTGTCCACAGAACAACTATTAGTCATGCACTCCACAAATTTGGCCTTTATGGAAGAGTGGCAAGAAGAAAGAAATTGTTGAAAGAAAGCCATAAGAAGTCCCATTTGCAATTTGCAAGAAGCCATGTGGGGGACACAGCAAACATGTGGAAGAAGATGCTCTGCTCAGATGAGACCAAAAGTTAACCTTTTAGCCTAAAAGCAAAACGCTATGTGTGGCAGAAAATTAACACTGCACATCACCCTGAACACACCATCCACACCGTGAAACATGGTGGTGGCCGCATGTGGGGATGCTTTTGTTCAGCAGGGACAGGGACGCTGGTCAGAGTTGATAGGAAGATGGGTGGAGCAAAATACAGGGCAATCTTAGAAGAAAACATGTTAGAATCTGCAAAAGACTTGAGACTGGGGCGGAGGTTCACCTTCCAGCAGGACAACGACCCTAAACATACAGCCAGAGCTACAATGGAATGGTTTCTAGATCAAAGCATATTCATGTGTTAGAATGACCCAGTCAAAGTCCAGATCTAAATCCAATTGAGAATCTGTCTCAAGACTTGAAAATTGCTGTTCACAGACACTCTCCATCCAATCTGGCAGAGCTTGAGCTATTTTGCAAAGAAGAATGGGCAAAAATGTCACTCTCTAGATGTGCAAAGCTGGTAGAGACATACCCAAAAAGACTTGCAGCTGTAATTGCAGTGAAAGGCGTTTCTACAAAGTATTGACTCGGGGGGTGAATACAAATGCACGCTACACTTTTCAGAAATTTATTTGTAAAAACATTTTGAAAACCATTTATCATTTTCCTTCCACTTCACAATTATGTGCCACTTTGTGTTGGTCTATCACATAAAATCCCAATAAAATACATTTACGTTTTTGGTTGTAACATGACAAAATGTGGAAAATTTCAAGGGGTATGAATACTTTTTCAAGGCACTGTAATTTCCAATGCATGTCACTGACTGTGGATTCAGCTCTGAATGGTGAAGTGTCTGTACTCAGGGCCACCAGCCCAGCATATCTCATCAGTACTGGCCCGAGGGGCAAGTGCCCCTCTGTCCCCCAGTCATGCCCCGATACAGGCTAATAGATTTTAGATTTCCTTGGAAATCCCCTTTATTCTGACAAGCTTGCACTCAATTCTTACTGTGAAACTGCTTTACATAACAGTAAAATTTCAGCAGTTGCAATAAGCTATTATTTTCTTAGAGACTCATTTCCTTTAATTAGTATAATTAACTCTACTGCACATAATTATTTAACCCATTTATTATCCCACAACACAATACAAGTTTCCTTGTGATAACAGCAGTAACTGAATAAAAACAGTCACTAGTAGAATATGTGATGTTCTCTAATGACAGGAAGATGTGTAAAGCTATTATAAGTGACCAACTACTCCAGCTGGCAGTTAGCAAAACAAAGCCTTGCTTCAGACAATATAAAGACACTGCAAGCATGAATGGAGCATATCAATGCTGCAGCTTTGTATTACAAAGTCAGATGAAGGCATTTGTTACCTAGAAGTCAATTTTTCAATCACAGATGAATAGGTATCAGTTCCATTATTGTAGTATGCTAATGCAGTTACTAGGGGTGAAATCGGGACATAGACTTGTTAAAAGTCTCAAAACAATATAAAAATGGAATTTGATATGTAAATGTTCTGCAAACTGTTCCTGGCACAAACTAGTCTACCGGAGACCAACAGCGGGATGTGTTTAATCTGTTGGGAATTTTATATAGGAAAACCTGATAAAAGCCAACAGTACACTGAAACGCACAACAGCCCATATACAGATAAACATTTTTTTTGCGGCTGCTGGTAAATACCAGAATTAAAAGAATGTCGTCCCAAACTGAATTTATTACAAAGGCCACAGCAGGGTTAATTGAAATCTTCCTTACATACAGATATAGGAGATAGGACATACAGGTCCCCAACTCAATACTGAAGATACGGTAGGTGCCGCAGCACATCCAGCCTCATAGTCCTGACATATAGTGAACATTAGCTTACATCTGTGTATGTGGCAAAACTTTTGAAAGGAAAAATATACACTGATCAGCCATAACATTATAACCACTGACAGGTTAAAGTGGAGGCCCACCCTGTAAAAAAAATTGCATAGAAAACCTAAAAAAATGGAGGAATTTTTTTTTTTTTTAACTTACGTGAAATGGCTGTTGCTAGGCAGTCTTCCTAATCTGCCTCTTCTGCGGTGATCTTCAGTCTTCTCCTCCCCGCGTTGTCTTCTGGGGAATGGGGCACGCTGTGTTATGGGAACTGTGTGTGTCCCACAACACATCGCTTCCCATTCACAAAGTGCTGCGCGACTCGGGCATGCGCATTAGGAAACAGGCAGTGAAGCTGTAAGGCTCCACTGCCTGTTTCCCTTAGTTAGGATGGTGGTGCTGGGACCCGAGAGCCGAGGGACGGGTCGGCCTTGGGCGGCCGACATTGCGGGCACCCAGGACAGGTAAGTGTGCTTATTTAAAGTCAGCAGCTACAGTGTAGCTGCTGACTTTAAATTTTTTTTTTCCCGGCCGGAATCCCGCTTTAAGTGAAAAACATTCACTGGATGACCTAGTGTGTCTGCGTCGCTTACCTGGAGAAGAGATTGCACCGGGATACAGTATGAGAAGAAGGCAAGCCAACAGAGGCAGTGAAATGCTTTGGGCAATTTTATGCTGGGAAACTTTGAGTCCTTACATTCATGTGGATGTTACTTGATATGTACCACCTACCTAAACATTGTTAACCACTTCCCGCCTAAGGACGTCATATGATGTCTTTGACTGCATTACGGGCATCATTCAGATATCCTTATTTTCAGCAGGCGATTCTGTGCACCATAAGAACAATCATAGCGGCAGTTCCGCCACTTGATCATTCTTACAGGTAACGGGAGGGGACACCCCCCCTTCTGCCGCCATCCGGTGCTTCTCTCCCATGCCATCGGGGACCCAGAGAAAGAATCGGCCGCCACCGGATGACGACCATAGAGATTTCCGGTGACCATATGGTCACCAGTCATCTCTATGACTGTCGGAGGCCCGGGCATGACGGCTATGTAAACAAAGCCGCGATAAACAAAGCGGCTGGTAAGCATGAGATGGTGGATTTTTTCTTTTACGATCTCATGCTTTCCAGCCTGGAGGAGAGAGGTCTTATTGACCCCGTATCTCTCCATAAAGAGGACCTGTCACGAACGATTCCTACTACAAGGGATGTTTACATTCCTACATCCCTGTCCCCGGTAGCTCGCGCTCAGAAGTGAACGCACACGTTAGTCCCCCCCACATATGTAAACGCCATTCAAACCACACATGTGAGGTATCGCCACATGCGTTAGAGTGTAAGCAATAATTCTAGCACTAGACCTCCTCTGTAACTCTAAACATGTAACCTGTAAAAAATGTTAAAACGTCGCCTATGGAGATTTTTAAGTACCGAAGTTTGCCGTCGCAATTTTAAAGCGTGACATGTTGGGTATCTATTTACTTGGCGTAACATTATCTTTTACATTATACAAAAAAATTGGGCTAACTTTACTGTTTTGAAAAAAAAACGCGTTTGAAAAATTGTTGCGCAAATACCGATAAGATAAGATAACATACGGTAAGAAGTTGCAACGACCGCCATTTTATTCCCTAGGGTGTCTGCTAAAAAAAATATATAATGTTTGGGGGTTCTGAGTAATTTTCTAGCAAAAAAATGATGATTTTTACATGTAGGAGAGGAGTGCCAGAATAGGCCCGGTATGGAAGTGGTTAAAGTGTTACTAAACCCACAACAGTAAAACCAGTCTGTATATGTAGTAAAGCATGCTTGTTATACTCACTGTGGAACCTAAGGGGATAATCCTCCACATTGTGTAAAAAGGGTGTATTAACCTGTCTTTTCTGATCCTCCCCCTTTTCTACTGTCCCCAATCCATCTGCTGATATGACAGAGCTCAGTTTGGTGTGTAATGCTAGAGAGTTTTTTTTTTCTAGGGAGGGTGCATGTGATCAGCACAGGGCCAAACAGCACTGTCCAGACACAGGGCCAGGGGTTATGCAGCATCATAGGACAGTCAGAGTAGAATGAAAACTCCTCCTACAAGCTTTAACCAGACACTGATAGCAGGCACAAGACTGCCATATACTGCTGATGAGAAAAGGTATTTAGCAGTTTATATTTGCTAATATAATTGCATTTCTGTGTACTGTGGGAGACCAGATATAGTGAATGCAGGGTTCTGGGTTTAGTAACACTTTAATGACCAAGTACAACCTTTCAAGGAAATGGTATTCCCTGATGGATAAGCAGGATAATGCACCTTGCCATACTGCAAAAATGGTTCAAGAATGGTCTGAGGAACACAAACAATAAGTGGAGGTGTTGACTTGGCCTCCAAATTCTCCAGAACTCAGTTCAATCGAGAATGTGAGGTATGTGCTGGAAATACAAGTCTGATTCATGGAGACCCCACCTTGCAACTTACAGGATCTGATACTGATGGATTAGTGCCAATTACTTCAGCTTACCTTCAGAGGTCTAGTGGCATCAATGCCTCAACGGGTCAGGGCTGTTCTGGCAGCAAGAGGGGGATCTACTCAGGTGGGTAGGTGGGTGGTCATAAAATTATGGCTGATCCGTGTATGTTTTCATGGGTATATATTTTGAGTTATTATTGTAATGTGTACCTTATTTCGATGAGCCTTTCACATTTTTTGTATCCTTGTTCTTTAATATATTTGGAATTGTATTAAACACACTGTATATGCTACAAAAAGAAAAAGGAAAACTGTGCTAGAGTGGTGGGGACGTCAGCAAGTCGCTCTGGCTTATGCGTTTCGTCACAAATTACATCGTCCTGGGGCACCCACTGTATGTGCTATATATCTGTATATCTGAAGCAGATGCAATTGGTGACTCGGGTCCTTCACAGCATAAAATCTATTACTTTAGTATAGGCAGAGGTAAAAAATCCAGAAAGCAAGCAGTGTACATGTTTCAGCCCTCAGGTGGCATTATCATGGTAGCTATGATTAAGGACCCTTGAGGGCCGAAACATGTAAGATTTTTTACATCTGCCTGTACTAAATTGATAGATTTTATGCTGTGAAGGCTCCGAGTCACCAAATGCACTTGTGTAAATTCTTTATCTCTGGCTTGTAAAACCTGATGATTGGTCACTGGAGGACAGTTTTTACTGCTAAACTGGATTACTGGGGAAGTAGAACAATTTGCATTTTACACTTGTTGAATCTGAAGATTTTTAGTTTCCCTTCTTAGCAGCTGTTGAGAAAATATATCAGGCAGATTATAATAGGTATGTGAAGCCTATTGCATTAGGGTGTGCACCCCAAAGCTCAAACATGTGTGTGTGTGTGTGTGTGTGTGTATGTGTAATATATATATATATATATATATATACATACACACACATATACATATATGGACGTGTCAGTAGGGCTGAGGTTGGTGTCAGTAGGGCAGTGGGTGGTGCCGGTAGTTTTTTATTTTTATTATTCTATTTTTGTATTGTTTTTACAATTTTATTTTTAGATGAATTCATTCACTTTTTTATCACACATTTTCCATCTGAATTTCCGACACACAAAGTTTGAGAGCAGGATATAAAATTTTCCGACAACAAAATCCGTTGTCGGAAATTCCGATCGTGTGTACACAAATCCGACCGACAATGTGCCACGCATGCTCAGAATAAATAAAGAGATGAAAGCTATTGGCCACTGCCCCGTTTATAGTCCCAACGTATGTGTTTTACGTCACCACGTTCAGAACGATCGGATTTTCCGACAACTTTGTGTGACCGTGTGTATGCAAGACAAGTTTGAGCCAACATCCGTCGGAAAAAATCCTAGGATTTTGTTGTCGGAATGTCCGAACAAAGTTCGACCGTGTGTACGGGGCATTAGGCCTCACTAGGGGCGTCAGCAGATATTTGTGGCAAGAATCTGCCGATCCATTCAGCTGGAATCACAGGTAGTTGCCTGTACAAAGCAATGACAGGCTGATAGAAGTTGAGCTGTCCACATGTATCTGCAAATTCGGTGGTTACGTGTAGTTAGGGACAGCATAAAAGTGCCCAGAGATGATCCGCCATCCATAATCACACAGTGGCAGACAGCCACAGCTCCCATCAGCCTGTCATTGCTTTGTACAGGCAGAAGGAAGGGAAGCAGCTGTTTGCCACCACTTCCAGCCACAGGAATCCACAGATTCTTGCCACAGAAATCAGCTTACAGCCCTAAACACAGGTCTGAAAGATAATAGATTGAGAGTCTGCGCTTAGGATATTAACAGGGCTGCTGCCTCCCCTTAATTAATTCCTAATTAGGAGTTAATTGGATAAGCTGGACAGGAAAATGGGGAAAATGGCGCTGCCCTATACAAATAGATTTTTCCCAACCCTTATAAGTATTGAATTAGTGTGTAAAAAAAGGGGGTACTTTTATGAGTGACTTGCCCCTACATTTGTGCTAAAATTATAAATACGTGAAAAATATATACACTACCGTTCAAAAGTTTGGGGTCACATTGAAATGTCCTTATTTTTGAAGGAAAAGTACTGTACTTTTAAATGAAGCTAACTTTAAACTAGTCCTAACTTTAAACAAATATACTCTATACATTGCTAATGTGGTAAATGACTATTCTAACTGCAAATGTCTAGTTTTTGGTGCAATATCTACATAGGTGTATAGAGGCCCATTTCCAGCAACTATCACTCCAGTGTTCTAATGGTACAATGTGTTTGCTCATTGGCTCAGAAGGCTAATTGATGATTAGCAAACCCTTGTGCAATCATGTTCACACATCTAAAAACAGTCTAGCTCCTTCCAGAAGCTACAAAACTGACCTTCCTGTGAGCAGATTGAGTTTCTGGAGCATCACATTTGTGGGGTCAATTACACGCTCAAAATGGCCAGAAAAAGAGAACTTTCATCTGAAACTCGACAGTCTATTCTTGTTCTTAGAAATGAAGGCTATTCCATGCGAGAAATTGCAAAGAAATTGAAGATTTCCTACAACGGTGTGTACTACTCCCTTCAGAGGACAGCACAAACAGGCTCTAACCAGAGTAGAAAAAGAAGTGGGAGGCCGCGTTGCACAACTAAGCAAGAAGATAAGCACATTAGAGTCTCTAGTTTGAGAAACAGACGCCTCACAGGTCCCCAACTGGCATCTTCATTAAATAGTACCCGCAAAACACCAGTGTCAACATCTACAGTGAAGAGGCGGCTGCGGGATTTTGGGCTTCAGGGCAGAGTGGCAAAGAAAAAGCCATAACTGAGACTGGCCAATAAAAGAAAAAGATTAAGATGGGCAAAAGAACACAGACATTGGACAGAGGAAGACTGGAAAAAAGTGTTGTGGACGGATGAATCCAAGTTTGAGGTGTTTGGATCACAAAGAAGAACGTTTGTGAGACGCAGAACAAATGAAAAGATGCTGGAAGAATGCCTGACGCCATCTGTTAAGCATTGTGGAGGTAATGTGATGGTCTGGGGTTGCTTTGGTGCTGGTAAGGTGGGAGCTTTGTACAGGGTAAAAGGGATTCTGAATAAAGAAGGCTATCACTCCATTTTGCAACGCCATGCCATACCCAGTGGACAGCGCTTGATTGGAGCCAATTTCATCCTACAACAGGACAATGACCCTAAACACACCTCCAAATTGTGCAAGAACTATTTACAGCAGAAGCAGGCAGCTGGTATTCTATCGGTAATGGAGTGGCCAGCACAGTCACCAGATCTGAACCCCATTGAGCTGTTGTGGGAGCAGCTTGACCGTATGGTACGCCAGAAGTGCCCATCCAACCAATCCAACTTGTGGGAGCTGCTCCTAGAAGCGTGGGGTGCAATTTCTCCAGCTTACCTCAATAAATTAACAGCTAGAATGCCAAAGGTGTGCAATGCTGTAATTGCTGCAAAAGGAGGATTCTTTGATGAAAGCAAAGTTTGATGTAAAAACAATGTTATTTCAAATACAAATCATTATTTCTAACCTTGTCAATGTCTTGACTCTATTTTCTATTCATTTCACAACGTATGGTGGTGAATAAGTGTGACTTTTCATGGAAAACACAAAGTTGTTTGGGTGACCCCAAACTTTTGAACGGTAGTGTATATATTTCTTAAAAGTGAACGTGCTGCTCCTTTGTGTGACTTAAATAAATAAATATCAGGATGTGTAGGTTTAGTTAAAATGTGCTCCACCTCTAATACAACGTATCAAAAAATGTCAATCAATAGCTTACTGTAATATTAATGCCACAAAATTAGGGGTTAACATTAACCATGTGAGGGTCTCCTTATATCCCTTGTAAATGCGATACCAAAAGTGCACTGTGCATGAAATGAAACAAAGGTGCATAAAGCTTATAAATACTAAATTACATACAGACTAAATTCATATGAGCAAAACCATGAGGGCATAAGTCCAAACATTAGTGTTCATGTAAAAAGTGCATCTGTGGGCAATGCAAGTCCCGGATTCCGTCACCCTCAAAGGGGTATTAGGCAAGAGAGTGGGTGCCTCAGGATGGCTGCTTCTGTGGGATGTCCCTCTACCGCTCTTCTCGTTCGTTCCTCGATCCCTCCTTGTGTACTGATGGTGAGGTTCCCCTTGTCCGAATCTGGATGTTTCCACTATTTTCCACCTCCGTGCTGTTAAGGGCTCCTCCCGTGAAGAAAACAGACAGGGGGCTTGTATGGTGAAGTACGTCCAATTTATTCAAGGATAAAAGCGTTTAAGATCAAAAGCGTTTAAAAACAAAAACAACCGCCGCTGCCTGCAAGGAATGGGACCGTAAATCGAATCCGAGCGTGCGTCCCACCTTGCGTTCCAGCCGGCTCTTCCGGGTATGACGTGTGAGCGTGACTCCGCCTTACGCGTTTCGTCATCAGACGTTGTCAAAGACGGTGTCGACGCTTCACGCTGCACACACAGATATAGTCCTCCCGGCTCCATCGAACCTCCCCTAAATATGTAAATACCGCTCGGGGGGTGTACATGAATTGACGAAGCCGTAGGTCTATATAAAACCATACCATTTGTTCATCATAATTGATTACCTACCACATGCTGTTCCAATACTGTTACCGTCTGTAAAAATTATTAGTAAAATCTTTTGTAAAATCATTAATGAGGTTAAAGACAATAATGTCCTAGTGCTTAGGCTGTATTTCTAAGTTAAATAGCCTTACATAGTTTTTGATCGAAAAACTAAAACGAAAAACCCAAATCAAATTTTAAACTCCAGAAGGTAATAGTATGATAGACATTCACATTATGAACTTTGGTATTCCAGCCTATAATTGTGTATAAAATCACACAAAAATTACACAAGAGGAACTAGAAGTACTAGAATTGGGGCTCAAATACGCTCCCGACAAACCTTTGGATAAGTTTGAGGCCTATATTGACCTACAAAAATTCCTAAGAAAACTAAATATAAAAAAACACTTTGCCATGAACCCAGAAGAGGCAACTAGAGATTCTTCGGAGTACACACATACCGACCTTAAAAACAACTCTATATTTAATCCTAAAACCCCAGGAAGCCAATGCATTAATGCATTTAGGAAAATGGTAGAGGAAGACATCAAGGCATTGAAGAGCAGCAGAAAAAGGTCTAAGAACATCTGGAATCTTGAACTCTAAAGAGGCTGAATATATGATATCAAACTCAACAAAGATGCCGGTAATATACTATACGCCCAAAATCCATAAAAGGATGGAAAAGCCGCCAGGAAGACCGATTGTCAGCGGAATCAATTCTATATTCTCCAGATTAGGAGAATATTTAGACAAATTCCTTAAACCCCTGGTCAAAGAAGGCAAATCATACTTACGTGATAGTATGCAACTGGTACAGGAACTCCAACAGGTGAAAGGAGCAGAACAATGGTTACTGGTGGCGGTAGATGTAAACTCGCTTTACACTAGTATCGAGCAAAAAGATGGATTGCAGGGAGTAGAGAAAGCAATGCACAAAAACACTAATATGAAGCAAGAACAGATTAGTTACATTCTAGAGGGCCTGAAGCTAGCCATAGAATGTAACTATTTCTGGTATGATAAAAAATATTATGTGCAGACAAAGGGGGTTGCAATGGGGGCTCGCTACGCCCCTAGCGTAGCTAACCTGTTCATGGACATGTGGGAGCAGAAATACATTTACAACAAAAATATACCTCAGATCAAAATGTATAGACGGTATATAGATGACCTGATCATCTTATGGGACGGAACACCAGAAAGCCTGACTAAGTTTCTTGAGAATCTAAATATCAACAAATATGGTATCACGTTCACCGGAAAATGGAGCAATGAACAAATCGACTATCTGGACCTGGAAATTTTCAAAGCAAGGGATTCGTTATTAACCCGTACATTTTTCAAAACGACGGATCGGAACGGGTACATCCCCACCTCCAGCTGCCATCACCCGCGATGGAAATCGAATGTCCCCAAAGGACAACTATTACGCATACGCCGTAACTGTGACACACTGGAGGATTTCAGCAACCAGGCAGATGTCTTGATTAACAGATTTCAAGAAAAAGGCTATGAAAAAGATAGACTCCTTAAACTAAAAATGGATATCATGAAGATGGACAGACCCTCCCTATTCAGTAAGAAAGTCAGGAACGAGAACAAGGGAGCGGACATCACCTTCATTACTGGATATAATAACCAATACAGAGATCTAGAAAAAATAATTAAGAAGTATTGGCCGATCCTTAAAGAAGATCTAGTCTTATCAAAACTCCTACCTACAAAACCTAGGTTCGTATACAGAAAAGCACCTAACCTAAGGAACCACCTTGTGAGAAATGTCATAGACCCCCCGCGTACCATTAAAATTTGGCCAGACCTGAAAGGATTTTTCAGATGCCAGAGGTGTTTACCATGTAGAGTGGCTAAGTGGCAGCCTAGAAAGAAAACTACGTTTAAATCATGCACCGACCATAAGGAATACTGCATCAATCAACTAATTACATGTCGAAGCACGCATGTCACATACATCATAGAATGCCCTTGCCACCTCCAATATGTGGGTAGAACCACCCGCCCCCTGTTCGTACGGATTAGAGAACATATTAAAAATATTAAAAAAGGGTTCCCCAACCACAGCCTGTCCAGGCACTTTGATGAAGTCCACGGTAGAGATCCTAGTTGCCTTATCTTTTATGGGATTGACACTGTACCAGCTAATTGGCGGGGGGGCAATAGAGAGATCTTAATTTCCCAAAACGAAACCAGCTGGATATACCAGCTGGGATCCCTGGCCCCCAGAGGACTGAACTTGGATATAGATCTAAATTGTTTTATCGCCAACCCCTAGGCCCCTTATTTCCCTGCTCATCCCCTTTTATCAGTTTACCCCCCTCTCTACCCCATTTTCATACCCTACCCCCTCCCCCTCCCTCTTTATGGGCATTTTTAGTTCCTTACCCCAGCAGGTATGGTATGGATAGGGTATTAGGGGCACACAATTAAAATGTAATAATCTGCCTATATAGAAAAGATTTTTAAAAAGATTTTTTAGATTTTTAGATATTTTAGATTATTTATTTTTATTTTTATTACAGTATATATCCCCTGAGAGAAGATTTATGAGGATTACAGTTACCTTAGAGCACTTTATATAATTATGGAAATGTGATTTTATACACAATTATATGCTGGAATACCAAAGTTCATAATGTGAATGTCCATCATACTATTACCTTCTGGAGTTTAAAATTTGATTTGGGTTTTTCGTTTTAGTTTTTCGATCAAAAACTATGTAAGGCTATTTAACTTAGAAATACAGCCTAAGCACTAGGACATTATTGTCTTTAACCTCATTAATGATTTTCCAAAGATTTTACTAATAATTTTTACAGACGGTAACAGTATTGGAACAGCATGTGGTAGGTAATCAATTATGATGAACAAATGGTATGGTTTTATATAGACCTACGGCTTCGTCAATTCATGTACACCCCCCGAGCGGTATTTACATATTTAGGGGAGGTTCGATGGAGCCGGGAGGACTATACCTGTGTGTGCAGCGTGAAGCGTCGACACCGTCTTTGACAACGTCTGATGACGAAACGCGTAAGGCGGAGTCACGCTCACACGTCATACCCGGAAGAGCCGGCTGGAACGCAAGGTGGGACGCACGCTCGGATTTGATTCCCGGTCCCATTCCTTGCAGGCAGCGGCGGTTGTTTTTGTTTTTAAACGCTTTTGATCTTAAACGCTTTTATCCTTGAATAAATTGGACGTACTTCACCATACAAGCCCCCTGTCTGTTTTCTTCACGGGAGGAGCCCTTAACAGCACGGAGGTGGAAAATAGTGGAAACATCCAGATTCGGACAAGGGGAACCTCACCATCAGTACACAAGGAGGGATCGAGGAACGAACGAGAAGAGCGGTAGAGGGACATCCCACAGAAGCAGCCATCCTGAGGCACCCACTCTCTTGCCTAATACCCCTTTGAGGGTGACGGAATCCGGGACTTGCATTGCCCACAGATGCACTTTTTACATGAACACTAATGTTTGGACTTATGCCCTCATGGTTTTGCTCATATGAATTTAGTCTGTATGTAATTTAGTATTTATAAGCTTTATGCACCTTTGTTTCATTTCATGCACAGTGCACTTTTGGTATCGCATTTAGGGATATAAGGAGACCCTCACATGGTTAATGTTAACCCCTAATTTTGTGGCATTAATATTACAGTAAACTATTGATTGACATTTTTTTTGATACGTTGTATTAGAGGTGGAGCACATTTTAACTAAACCTACACATCCTGATATTTATTTATTTAAGTCACACAAAGGAGCAGCACGTTCACTTTTAAGAAATATATATATATTTTTCACGTATTTATAATTTTAGCACAAATGTAGGGGCAAGTCACTCATAAAAGTACCCCCTTTTTTTTACACACTAATTCAATACTTATAAGGGTTGGGAAAAATCTATTTGTATAGGGCAGCGCCAATTTCCCCATTTTCCTGTCCAACAGGTCTGAAAGAGGCCAAGGAGCAGCAGTACACGACTGGAGCTGGCCATACATTATACAATTTTCTTAGTTCATTTACTTTAGATTTACCTTCAACTATGTAGTGCAAGGGCCTGCCTTATTGCATGCAAATTGAAAGTGTTTGGGTGTGACCTCATATTATATGGTTTTGGTAAATCTAATGCCCTGTACACACTTTTCTGCAACAAAGGTCCGACAGTCTTTCCGATGGACTTTCGACTGACTTTTGACAGACTTCCGACGGACTTTCGAACGAACAGACTTGCCTACACACGATCACACCAAAGTCCGACGGATTCGTACGTGATGACTAAAATAAGGAAGTTCATAGCCAGTAGCCAATAGTTGCCCTAGCGTCGGTTTTCATCCGTCGGACTAGCGTACAGATGAGCGGATTTTTCGATAGGAACTGGGTCTGGCGGAGTTCCGACGCAAAGATTTGAAACATGTGCCAAATCTAAAGTCCGTCAGATTTTCGACAGAAAAAGTCCGCTGAAAGTCCGATGAAGTCCACATGCGGTCGGATTGTCCGCCGGATTCGGTCCGTCGGACCAGTCCGGTCGAACAGTCCGCTCGTGTGTACAGGGCAAAAAGGAAATTTGTGCATGAAAATTGTACATTATATGGCCAGCATAAATGTGGCACTGCAAACCAAGAAGAAGAACCTGTGTAAATAATTAGTAATTATTATTTCCCCCCATGTATATACACTATATTACCAAAAGTATTGGGACGGCTGCCTTTACACGTACATGAATTTTAATGCCATCCCAGTTGAAACAACTTAATAGTACTTAATCCATCTCAAGGGTGTACCCCCTATATATTACTCCTATACTAACTAAAAGGTTATCCCAGATTTGTAACAAGTTAAAGTATTACTAAACCCAGTAATATGAAATAGGTCATCTGCCCCCCCCCCCCCCCCACAGTGCCCACAGATTATAAATCTTCTCTTTTTACATTAAAATACTGCCACTATATACCTTTTGGCTGATCTGTATACCACGGTTACATCATAAACTGCTGCACAGTTTCTCCAGTGCTGAGAGATCAGGAAGGAGGAGTTTTCCACTACAACCTGTATACACTCCCACATGTGTGATTTCAATATCATGTGACCTGGCTAGCTCTGAGAACAAGTAGTTATTCTCTCCAGCATAAAAGACACAACTGAGCTACCCTGCCGTGTTAGCTGGCTTTTCACAGAGAGACAGTGCAGGAGGGGGAGGATCTGTGCATATAGGATAAAACAGCCTTTTTACACAATGCAGAGGATTAATCCCTTAAGATCCACAGTAAGTATAACAAGCATGCTTTACTGCATATACAGACTGATTTTACTGTTGTGGGTTTAGTAACACTTTAACGGTACCCATCTATCTGAGGGATTTATTCCTCCCATATCACCAATCTATACTAAGCCCTGCCTGCACTCTCCATTCCACACGTTTAGACACACACACACACACACAGAGCCCTACGGGAGCAATGCAGATCAAAGTCAAAACAGGAACACAGCTCTCAATCTTTTGCTGGCTGGAATTCTGCCAGCAAAAGTCCGATGGAGCATACACACGGTCGCATTTTCGGACCAAAAGCCCTCATCGGACTTTTTCTGGTGGAATTTCCGCTCGTGTGTACGGGGCATGAGACCTTCTCACAGTGTGCATTAGAAACTGCATAATTCCCAAAAATATTGTGCTGTGCCTTTAAATCACAATCTACCATGTAAATCCATTCAAAATGTGCAAATCGTGCACATAAGTCATAAAGGAATACATAAAAGTCCACCACTGATAATTCATAAATCCATCTGTGACCTCTTGTGAATCCCAGCACCACATAGAAAACACCAGCCTCTTACCGGAACACAAGACCCCAAATTATAGGAGATCTGTGTGGCATTAGAGATCAGCCAAATGCACTGTCCTGTATAGACCAAATGATTCCCATTTGTCCCATTCCCCACAGGCCTCTCCAGCAGGAATGTATCACAATACCGGCAAAAGATGAAATCATAGAAACTCCATAGCATAAAACCGCATATACCATTTATTTACTATAGAGAAAAGGTACTCCCATTATGCAAATTAATACAGAGCAGTATACAAACGGACCACCAGGTGTGGACCGACGGCGTGATGAAGTCAGCACCAGCCCCATCCTGACGTGTTTCATCATAGGAGACGTTCTCAAGGGGAGCAGCTGCAACCTGTCAGACAGAGCGCACCTCATTTTCTGGCTGGAGAATGTCGATCATCTTTTAGCACTTTCCTCCCCAGTCCATCCTTTTTACTCATTGGATTTTAGTTCTTCCAATCATGGAGGCTCAGCGTCACATGTGGGTGTTACCTATGGTTATTTGCATGTAAATGCAGGCTCCCTAGGTAATCCCACTCCTCCAGACTGACACTCGCCCATGTGGAATTTCAATATTTGCATAACTCGTCCAAAAAGCCAGCCCACTACTTGCATCAGGGCTGAGGGCTCTTGAGACGAACACTGAGGCAGGGTGCTGTGAGGTCTTCAGGAAGCTATGTATAGTACCCAGCTGGCCCTTCCCAACAGGGCAGCACAGTGGTGTAGTGGGTAGCACTCTTGCCTAGCAGTAAAAAGGGTCGCTGGTTCGAATCCCAACCACGACACTACCTGCCTGGAGTTTGCATGTTCTTCCTGTGCCTGCGTGGGTTTCCTCCGGGTGCTCCGGTTTCCTCCCACACTCCAAAGACATGCTGGTAGGTTAATTGACTTCTGTCCAAAATTGGCCCTAGTATATGAATGTGAGTTGGGGACATTGGATTGTGGGCTCCTTGAGGGTAGGGACCAATGTGAGTGTGCGATGTATGTGTAGAGTGCTTCATAAATTGATGGCACAATATGGGTACCTTAAATAGATAGGGATAATTGTAGACACGCACCCACACTCACTCAGGTTGAACTGGATGGACTGGTGTCTTTATTCAACCTTACTAACTATGTAACAGCCATGATCTGCCTGCATTCAATAGAGAAGCACAGAAACCCAGTGATGATATTACTTGGTCTTAAATAAGGAATGTTATTAAAACAGAAAGGTTTGGTCTAAAAAACGCATTTGTTTGTTGAAAAGAAGGGTAAAAAAAATCAGGTTTACTGCTTTGCGTTAACATACTAGCTACATCTTTTATAGGAGATAATCTTCTTCAAATTCACATGTGCAATCTGGCATGAAACCAGGATTGCAAAACAGGACAGACAACATGTGGTGGTGAGTGGTGAAATATGGAAAAATAGGTAGCTGTGCTAACATACCCTATGAGTCTCCCACCGAGCTTTGGCCAAAATGAGCCCATGGCACGTTGACATAAGGTGGAACAAAACACAAGGCAGAGCCACAATGGTTTAAGTTTGTATAAAGTGCAGGAAGATTAGAACCTCTGTCAAGATTTTACAGCTGCCTGTGCCCCCTTAAGGGAGATTTCCTTTCACTTCCTGTACCAGAAGTAAGTATAAATTTCCCCAAAGTTAAAGAGAAATTCCACCTTTGGCACTTGTCACTGTAACAGGATTCCTAGTCAGATTCTACATCTACAGTCTACAGTATACATCTACAGTCTACATCTGTGCCATGGACAACCATACAGTTTGGAATTGTTTATCACTTTTGTGGCCACAGGAACAAAGGTTGGGGAAATTTCCCCAATCAGAACACAGGCAACAAAAAAATGAAAACCAAACCCCTCTCTCTATCAAGAACTGAAAAAAAAAAAAAAAAAGATTTACCTAGGGCAGTATTTTTCAACCTTTTTCAGTCGTGGGGGGCCTTTAAAAGTTTTCAAAACCTTGAGGCACCCCAACCTAAAATGTAAAATACATAAATGTTATTTATCTATGGGAAACCTGAGCCTGGGCTGATGCACACAACCTCCTTTGTGAAATTAACCTCGCATTAGAGGTTCCCCCATCCCATCAGAGGTCCCCCTATCCCCATCAGAGGTCCCCCCTTCACACCAGAGGTCCCTCTCTTCACAATCCGAGCTTCCCCCGCACATCAGAAGTCCCCCCTTCACATCAGAGGTCCCTCCCTTCACAACAGAGGTCCCCCCCTTCACAATCAGAGGTCCCTCCCCTCACAATCAGAGGTCCCTCCCTTCACAATCAGAGGTCCCTCCCTTCACAACAGAGGTCCCTCCCTTCACATCAGAAGTCCCCCCTTCACAATCATGCCCCTCCCCTTCACATCAGAGGTTCCTCCCTTTAAAATCAGTGGCCCTCCCTTCACATCAGAGGTTCCCTTATTACATCAGATGTTCCCCATCACATGACAGGTTTCCCCACCACATCAGTGGTCCTCCCATTACATCAGAAGCTCCACTTCACATTAGAGGTCCTCCCACCACATCAGAGGTCCTCCCACAACATCAGAGGCCACCCCACCACATTAGAGGCCCTCCTATCAAATCAAAGGTCTTCCCACTCAGTCAGAGCCCCCCCCCATCACTCACTATAGAGGTCCCGTCATCGCATCAAAGGTTCACCCATCACATCAGAGGCTACCATAACATCACAGTCAACCTTATACATGGCTAAACATGATTCCCCCAATCACATCAGAGGTTCACCAATCACATCAGAAGCTCCCATTCACATCAGAGGTTTCTCCATCCCATCAATCAGAGGTCTTCCATCCCATCAATCAGAGGTCTTCCATCCCATCAATCAGAGATCCCCCCCATCCCATCAATCAGAGGTCCCCCCCATCCCATCAATCAGAGGTCCCCCCATCCCATCAATCAGAGGTCCCCCCATTCACATCAGAAGTTCCCACATCACATCAGAGGTTCACCCATCACATCAGAGGCCCTCCATTACATCACAGTCACCCTTTACATGGGCTGGCCATATATGATTCCTCAAATCGTATCGGAGTCCTCCCATCACAGAGCTCCCCAATCAAAGAGCCCCCATCCCATAGCCTCCCCATCATAGAGCACCCCATTCACACAGTCCCCTCTTCACATCAGAGCCCCACCTTTTGCCTCCAGTAGCGTTTTGGGGGGGGAGAGGAGGAGGTCTGGACAGGGCAGACTTCCATCATCCCCAGAATGCTAGGGGCAGCTGTGTTTGTTGCCTGCCCCAAATCAGAATCATGTGTTGTTATGGTGGAGGTGAGCCGGTCGACATCACCATAGAAATGAATGATGCCATGTGTCCTAGAATTAGACTGTTACTGGTTGTTATGGTGTTGGAAGCTGACCCACCTGCATTGCGCCAACTTATGATGCAGATTCAAAGCAAACTGAGTCCCATGCTCGTGGCCCCCCAGGGGAACCCAGATGACACCCCGGTTAAGAAACACTGAGCTAGAGTTCTGCTTTGATACCACTATTGATAGATGGGGCATCTATAATGCTTTTCATTACTATACACCATTAGAGATTAATGGAGACTGTCATTGCTGACCTCTCCCTCTGTGAATCTCACTTCTCTGGCTGTCAAGTTGATGCTAAAGTTTCAGAACTGTGATAATGAATTATAACTTTTTTCGATGCACATTCATAGCATGAGTGTTCTGTAACCCAAAAGTGTTATAGCCAGACACAGCCATGCAACTAGTATTTTTCATAAGGACGCCAGTACTCTTGGTTCCCATGCTTTTCATAAAACAGACTTCTAAGAGGGTTAGTATTTATACAAGGGTGCCATCTAGTAGAATATATTGTGTATGACAGCCATTGAAAAAAATCGAAAAAATGACTTCTTGCGAACACAATAGCACTGGACAATATATACTATATTTGAAGCAGCATTAAAACAGGACTATTTTAAATGATTTTTTTTCTAATCCAGCACTGCTTATGCACTTTCAGAAACCACCCACTTTAATACACTTTAAACCCTAATGGTGGGCATACACGCTTTGATAAATGATCAATTTCTTTTGCGATTGATCTCCTTTAATAGGAATAACCAATCTATAGATGACAACCCATTCAATCAATATAACACATTTGGAGAAGTGGATTTTAATGGAAAGGATACAATTGTGATAGATCATAAATACAATCAAGTGCATTTCTGTTTCCATCATGTAATCCTATAATCTGATTGGTCACAATAGTAGAGTGGGAGTGGCTTAGATCCCTCTGACAAGTCTTTATCACTGTCTGGGTCCCCATTGTGGAGATTTACCCCTCACTTCCTCTGGGTCAGAAGGACAGGAAGTGAGCAGAATTTCTCCCATATCTACCCAGACAACAATAAATTAGGGGATAAGGAGCATATACTGTACACACGGTGGCCAATGTGAGAGTCTTTCCAGGGAATGCTTTAGGGAACTACTAGAATTCCCCCAAATGGTTAAAAGGGAACTCATCCTGAGAGAAATATGAAGGTGTACATTGCTGACCGTCCTCTGAAAATGCTAGACTCCTGGCTGGCTCTAGCTTCCATGCTTTCTGCATTACCGCATGTTTATTCAGAACTTCTGTTCTTACTTGATCCCAATCAGTGTTGGAGAATGAACACAGTCTCTGTATTCTCCCAGTACAGGTTTCCTATAATAAACAATCCAGGGGACTTTACAAGATGCCCCCACTACCCTCATAGCAAACAAACACTGTCATTTCTTCACACTCCACATGAAAAAAATAAAACTTAACCTCTGATTTGTTGCTTTTGGCAACATGTATATATGTTCTAGAGAACATAGGGCCCTATACATGAGATGTCAGCTAAAAAGGTAAAACAACCTTGTTGCCATAGCAACCTTTTTGTTTACAAAACTGAGCTGTAAAAAAAGAGCCTCCCGCTGTCTATATTATAGCTCAGGTTTGTAAACACGTAAACAAACTGGTTGCTATGGCAACTGGGTTGTTCACCTTTTTAGCAGATATCTCATATATAGGAATATGGTCACTATGGGCAACAGGCAATTTTTACCAATCTTTTTCTTTTCACCAATAACACGCTTCATGTAAAAAGTCTAAATTCGAATAATTCAAAGCTCTCCAAACACCGCCATTTTTTTCATGCTGTATTTTAGTAAAATGACCCTCTGATTGGTTGCTATTGGCGACATGTTTGTACACTTGTCCTTTACACTTGGAAGGGAACATAGGACCTAATAACATGAAATGTCTGATAATGATAAAACAGCCCTGTTGACTATGGAAACCAATCAGCTTCCTTATGCCTTTTCAATCCTGGCTGTAAAATAGACATCTGGAGGCTCAGTGGTTGCTATGGGCAACGCAAAATTGTGCCATTAACACAAACAAGGTGACAAGCCCATTAAGTAGATGAGATTGAACTGACATCAGATTGATTATAAAGCAGAACAGAGCTTTATTGAGGAAAGAGGTTGAAGTAATTCCATGTAACCAGCGAGACAAGCAGCTCCCCAGACACCAGCCCCCCCCCCACCAGCACCAAATGTTACAAGGCTCAAATCATAAGGTTTTCATTTTTATTTTTTTTAATGAAAAAAAGTCAACCCTAAAAAAACTGTTTTGTTTTTTTTTAAGTCATATGACTTCAAATGTTTTTGAAAAAAAAACTGCACCAGGAATTGCACCTGGGCTTGTGCTTCCTATAAGATAATGGGGTCAGCCTATGTGGCCCCTTACAAATTAACTCAGCTTTGTAGGCTTTTTTTATGTATTCTGGTTTTCTGTACTGACCAATGTACTTACTGATGTGTTTTCTTTGGATTGGCAGGTTGTCAACAATGACTTTTAACAGTTTGAACCTGACTGTTTTTCACTAGGAGTCATTACCTACATCTTGGCCACAAAGCATATGCCATTTAGGAGCATGGCCTTGGATGAGTACAGGAGAGAGTTGAACTTCAGCTATCCCAATTATCCCCCTGACATGGACCTGGACCTGGCGGACTTCATAAAAGGAGTAAGGGAGTAAGTAGGAAAATACCTTTTTTAACTCTAAATAGCAAAGGAAAGGCTTCTGAGCCTACTATTGCTGCTGCTCTAGGGGTATAATGTAGGTTTGCTGACAAGTCTGGTCATTGGCTTGACTGTTGGGTAGTTTGGCTTCTTTGTCCCCCGGTAAAGGTTCAGTTATACGACCATGGGAACACTTTATCATAGGACTGAGGGGGGTAGAAGATGCCACATGGGGTAAATCACTGATATGCACATTTCATAATTCTATCAAAGCAGAACTCAAATTCATTTATTTTTACATCCAGCTCCTGTACTAGTCTATATGTGTGTCTTCACATGCTAAGATGCTCTATTGGGTTGAAAAGGACCTCCCAGGAGGAGTTCTTTCTTAATCCATACAGAGCCAAGTGATGTAACTTTTATTACTCATGTACAGGAGCGGACTGATAACTCATGGGGCCCCCCGGGCAATAGGAGATTATGGGGCCCCCAGGCAATCAGAGATTATGGGACCGCACAGTATACACACACACAGTATACAATCACACAGTATTCACATACATGTACACACAGTATACACAGACAGATGTTAAAAAAACACAGATTTATACATACTGTCCCTGGTTTTACTGAGGCTGGCAACCCTGATGGGGCCCCCTAGTGGCCCAGGGTCCTCGGGCAGTGCCCGAGTGGCTCAATGGTCAGTCCGCCCCTGCTCATATATACAAGTCCTCAAAGATAACTATTCATTATTTTATAGCTGCTTTGCAAATATCCAGAGAGGAGACTGGGGATCAGTGAAGACATCCGATCCCACATCTTCATGGAATCCATCGACTGGGAAGAACTAGAGGAAGGGAAAGCATCGCCCCCTTTCCAAGTGGACATGGAAAGTACCCAAATCCTAATGGGATTATATTACTATATATCTGACAGATTGGAGCAATGCTTTTTCCTTACAGATAATGTAGGGAACACAAACGTAATCCAGCCTGCAGGAAAACCTTACAGACTAACCAGTCAATTGTTCCCTTTTCCATGAAAGGAAAAGATAAGAACATAACTTTCTAGGCACAAGACACAATGGTGCACAGTTGGGAGTGAGTGGAAGTGAAATGGTACAATGGTACATGATATAATCTCTATGGGGTCTATGAGATGTGATATCACCCATTACCATGTGGTGGAAGTGATGGCCATAGACACATAGTCTGCTTCTCGATTTGTGTCGCATCTGTTCTCTCACTATATGGAAATGAGGAAGAAGAGATTGGCTCTAGTCTGTATTGGGAGAGCTGATCATTATTAAACAATAAGTCCAGAGATCTATAAACATTGAATATGACGCACTGTGTTTTCTTTTTACAGCCCATGGACATGTAAATGGACGGCCTACTTTCTCCATTGGCTATAGCTCCAAAACCATCAAAGAATCCAGGAGAGGAGATACACTTACCCATGTCCACATACATCAACAGCATGTGGGCACGCAAGCAAATCTGCATTAGACAAAGACATCATCCTGAAAAGATTCATAAAAAACAATTCTACGCATTTTTAACAAATTCTGAACATCTCAGAATTTTTACCACCATTGTTTACACCACAGATGGTTGATCCAGGGAGTAATCCAATCACCTTTGGGGGTCAGGAAGGAATTTTTTGCCCCATTGGAACAAATTACACCATGCTGCACAAGAATTTTTTTTGCCTTCCTTTGGATCAACTGGGAGTTATGGAATTCACCTGCAAAACATGCCATCATCAAAACTGGCCAGAGAGGAATTACTTTGACGCAGTTGGCCAGCTTAAACATGTATTGCGCTATATGTGAACCAAAAATCCCTCTTTTTATGCAAAGTTTGTTAGAAATGGAAAGGGTGTATACCAATGTGCAGAGCATTTATTTATAGATTATTTTCTCGCAACACAGCCCACCACAACGCAAAGTCGCTTGTTGTGGTGCACTGCACATTTTGTTGTGCAGATTTTGGAAAAATTCTGGAAAAAGATGGATCAAGCATGTGGCAGAAGATGGGAGAAGATGATCTTCATTTAAATTGCAATGCCATTTTATTCAGATTTAATGCAAGGCTCTCATTAAAGATATATCCTTTAGTACAGTTTCAAACAATTGAAAATAACTAAGAGGGAAACCTCAAAGTGTTTGAGAAGAAAAATGAGGTGTGCAAAGCGTGCTGTCAAGAGGGCATGGGGGTACATCATTGGTGTCAGTGAGAATAAAATAAATCCCATCATTTGAGTCAGTGGGATGAAATAAGTCCTATCACTGGTGTCAATAGAAGAAAATAGGTCCTATCATTGGTGACAATGAGCACAAAACAAAGCCCATCATTGCTGTCAATGAGAATAAAATAAATTCCATCTCTGCTGTCAATGAGAATAAAACCGTCCCATCACTGGTGTCAAAGAGAATAAAATAAGTGTCATCATCTGTGTCAGTGATAATAAAATAAGTTCAATAATTAATGTCAGTGGGATAAAGTACACTCCATCATTGGTGTCAGTGGGATAAAGTACACTCCATCATTGGTGTCAGTGGGATAAAGTATACCCCATCATTGGTGCCAGTGGGATAAAGTACATTCCATCATTGGTGTCAGTGGGATAAAGTACACTCCATCATTGGTGTCAGTGGGATAAAGTACACTCCATCATTGATGTCAGTGGGATAAAGTACACTCTATCATTGGTGTCAGTGGGATAAAATACACTCCATCATTGGTGTCAGTGGGATAAAGTACACCCCATCATTGGTGTCAGTGGGATAAAGTACACTCTATCATTGATGTCAGTGGGATAAAGTACACTCCATCATCATTGATGTTAAAGGCAAAATAATAAATCCCACCATTATTGTCAGTTGAAAATAAAATGATTCCCATCATTGGTGTCAGTGGGATAAGTCCCATTGTTGTGTCACTGGGAATAAAACAAGTCCCATCATTGGAGAGAGAGCAGAGGGGGGAACAAGATTGGAAAGTGATAAACAGAGGGGGGAGAGAACTGAAGAGATTGGGGGGAGGAGGCACCCAGAAGAAGACAAACTATGACTGGGATAGGAATGGAAAGATGAGCCCACACATAACCTCTAATGCCATGACTTCTGGGGTGGGAACCGCTGATCCAACTGGTCATCCAACTGGTCAAAGACGAAATCCCTGTGCACTAGTCATAGATGCATTCCTTTGCTTGTGTCAGGCTCACCTCCTCCTACATGATATAGATATGGAGCTGTGGCAGGCGACTTGGTCCCCTGGCTTTTCTCCTAGGCTAGCTTGTTATCCAGGGCCGTCTTTAAGGCAGGGCAAAAGGGGCAGCTGCCCTGGGCCCTGTCATTATTGTGGGGCCCAAAGCAGCTGGCCCATACTTGCCAACTATGCCAGTTTAAATTCCCTCGTCTCTTGAGGTTTTAGTCCAGTGCTGTGTCCTGATATCTCAGTGTGAAGTTCTGTTACTAATGCTGCCCAGCTCTGCCCTATTGTGTACAGATGACTCACCTGCAGACCCTGTGTTTACATGTAAATACCAGCATTGATATGTAAATAGTGGCAGCATTCATATGTAAATAGAGGCAGTATTCATATGTATATCATGCTGCCCACTGTGGAGAGAAAGGGGCATGCTGGAAATTGATCAAAAACACCCCTCCCCCCCCCCCCCAGCACTGCCACTGATTCCAGGAGTCCTAGAATCCCTAGGAGTTTTCTGTCTATTAATTGGTCCTCCTCGGTCCATGGTGTGCAGGCAGTGTGGGGATGATGTGCTGTAACCTCTAGCAACCAATCAGTAAGCAGTAATGATGTGCAGTAACCTCTAGCAACCAATCAGTGAGCAGTATTGATGTACTGTAATCTCTAGCAACCAATCAACAAGCATAAATCATGTGCTGTAACCTCTAGCAACTAATCAGTGAGCGGTACCGATACACTCGCTGTCTGATCTGATTCAGTAAACGGATTTTGAGTCTAGCTGCTATTTATTGTATGCCTCAAAGCAGGTGGAGAACGAAACTGCATGGAGGGGGGGGGGCAAGAAAATGTTTGCCCAGGGTCCAATCAATATTAAAGACGGCCCTGTTGTTATCTAATGTGACAGTTCAGGAAGAGGGGGCGTTTCCAGGGTCGACTCACAGCACGTTATTGGCTGAGGAAGGAGGCGGATCAGCTGCAGTAGCACCTCCTCTGTGCTCAAACACAGGTATAGTCTGCATTGCACTGTGAATGTACTGGTGTTTGGAAACCCAGGCAGATGCCCAATAGATGGGGTGCTTAAAGAAATTTTTAAGGTAGTATAGCACCCCCCATCCTGGTGCCTCCACTGAAAAGAACACACATGTGGGACATCACCGCACCCATACTCCATTGACCACTTCCTTCAGCCCTGTAACTGAATGTCCGTACCTCTGTATAGACCTGCAGCTGGAAGAATAGTCTGCAGGAACCGGAGCATAGCACCTGCCATCCACTGATCGTGGTTGTAATGCTTTTTCAGGCTCAAATGCAAAAATAAAGAAATGCACAATTTTTCACCTGTGTGTGTGTGTTCAATATTCTTTTTAAAAGGTAGAATTAACATAAACTGTCCGTGTAAGTAGACTAATAAAGTTATGAACAAATACTTTGTGGGGTGGTACAGAAATATAGTATAATCAAAGTATACATAGATTCTGTTAAAGTAACCCTGTCACCACTACTATAAATATATAAATAAATATAAAAATATAAAAAGGATTACGCTGCACTAGAGTGTGTTAGACATGCTACTAAATTATAGCATGATAGAACAACTGCGTCTAAATTAACGCATGTGGATGTGGGAAACACAATACCTCTACAAGGTAAGCGGACCTAATAATAGATAAATACTCTGAATACAAATGTGAAAATTGACAAATGCATATAAACGCATCAAAGTATAAATGCAAATTCAAATGTGAAATAAGACAGATTAACGCATCAAAGTACATAGGTACCAATAAGCATAGCTGAATCACAGCATTACATGCATTGAATAAATTAATATAAACGCATCAAAGTGCAAATGCGCCAATATGCATAACTAAATGACAATATTGCTCAAATGTGCAAAATATAAACGCAAAAAGTGCAAATGTGCAAATAAACATACTTATTACAATATAAATATATATATATGAGCATGTAAAAAGTGCTAAGTGCAAAAAACACAAAACAAAAAGTAATTAGGTGTCACACAGTTCATGTGTAAAAAAGTCCTCAATGGAACCAAAAAATACTTTACTATGAAGTCCCACAAAAGGTATAAAGGTGCCTAAACGTGATCTCCATTGGTGATACAATCAATTTGCTAGTAACTCTCAAAGTGCCACAGACCATGCAATGGTGCGATTACCTTTGACCCCAAAGGTAATGCGCTCACCTCAAAGCGTGTGACCAAGTCGCTAGACAAAGTCAAACCACACTTGTGAACCACCCCGGGTTCTAAGTAGATCACAGGATCCCAGGCTCCAATGCAGTAAAAAGTATATAGATGGGAAGAAACAAAATATATAGGTGAGTCAGTGCACCGCTCCAAACATGGCAAGTATGATATTTTTCATGAGGGTATGGTGTGCGTCTCCTCAATAGGCAGCTCAGCTGTCTCTCGCTCCGTCCTGGCCCCTCCCCTACGCGTGTTCGACACAGGGATCACGTGTCATCATCAGGACCCCCACGCCGTTTTTTCAGAGTAGGGGGTTCCCCTTAAAATCCATACCAGACCTAAGGGCCTGGTATGCCCCTGGAGGGGAACCAATGCTGGTTTTTTATTTAAAATTTGGCGCGGCGTTCCCCCTCATGATTCATACCAGACAGCTGTCAGCAACGCTTGTCGCTCATTGGGAAAGGAAAAAACTGTTTTCCTTTCCCGATGAGCGAGCCAGCGCGAGATGTACAGTACCCTGTCGCCAAGAAACAGCGCGATCCCAAACACATTCTCGCGGACAAGTAGTGTACACATCTACTACCGCCATTTTTACAGATTCTGTGACATCCATATTCAGTAATAAGTGAAGACTGTACAGAGAGAAATATGGAAGCTGCCATTGCTGGGATCTCCTTCTGGAAATACTAGTGTCCTGGCTATCATGATGACCCAAAGCTTACAGGACTTTCTGAGTCACTGACCCGGAACAAGTATGAGTATTAGGAGATCTGACTTTTCTCTCACTTCACTAGCTACATGCTTGTTCCAGGTCTGTGACTAAGAAAGCATTGAAGTTAGAGACAGCCAAGCACATGGCATTTTCAGGAGGGGGTGGTTAGCAATGGCAGTCCTGTGATTTTGTCAGAACACGCCTCCTTTAAAGGCCAACTCTGTGAAATGTGAAAATGGTTAATTGCTTGCTCATTCTAAGGGAGAGAGAAGCACTTTTACTTATCCGATCCTCCGCTTCTCCGGCAGATGGCACCCCCCCTCCCGATCCAGCCCTCATGTCCAATGCAGGGCTATAGACCCTGCATCGGTCTTCAATATGTCAGTACCTTAGACTGCTGGAGCATAGGGAAGAAGATGCTGTAGGAGTCTAGAAGCATAGAGGAGTGGAGGATCTGGTAAGTAAATCTTCATTAACCTGTTGCTGCATGTCTAACACATATGTACGGCATGAAAAGGGTGAGCTTTAACACCCACAAGCCACACATATACATGACTGCTTCTGTGCTAGGAGAAAACTCACTGCATGCTCCTAGAAAAGAGACCGAGCTGTCAAAGATGGCTCTCAGTCCCCACTTACGATCGGGACCGGCTCCTGATTGTGTGACAGCCAATCACAGTGGTCAGATGATCGGCGATCCTCTCAGCTCCTTGGGTGTTCAGAACCTTTCAAAGGAATGCTGGGGCAGGCAGGAAGGGGTTAATAAGCCCCCTAGACCCCAATGAGCAATTAACCCTTGTTGTCACTGTACTGTGGTCAGGAAATGTGTCAATCTTTTTGGCAGCTATGAGCACCGCATCCTCTGGACTAAAGAGGAGAGGGACCTTCTGGCTTTTTATCAGTTCAAAATAGAAAAGCCTGTATGTCTGATGGTATGGGGGTGCATTAGTGTGTATGGAATGGGCACCATCAATGCTGAAAGATATATCCAGGTTTTAGAGCAGCCTATGCTCACATCCAGACGACATCTATTTCAGGAAGAGCCTTACATATTTCAGCATGACAATGCTAAACCGCACACTGCATCTATGACATCAGCAGAAGAGTCTGGGTGCTTTACTGGCCTGCCTGCAGTCCAGACCTTTCATCAACTGAAAACATTTGACTGTTAAGCAGTTTGAATCCTAAATCAGGCAAGAATGGGACATCATTTCTCTCCCAAAACTCTGGTAACTGGTCTCCTCAGTTCCCAAAACGTTACAGAGTGTTGAAAAACCACTTGCCGGCCCCCAGCAGTACATTTACTGCAGCCGGGTGGCTCCCTTAGGCACAGGGCAAGGCACAGGCATGCAGTGGCATGATCTGCAACCACTGTGTCCACTGACCCAGTGGGCAGCGCAGGTACCATGTGATTGCTATGCGATCACATGCCACGTAGTAAACAATTGTCATGAATGGAATCCATTCATTACATCATTGTTTACTTCCAGGGTGGATAAAAAAATCGATAAGGTTTTTTTTAAATCAGATTTTTTTTATTTAAATTGGATTTTTTGATTTTTATCAAATTTATTTTAATTTGGAGTAAAAATCTATCTAAAGATAAATTTTCTATTTAAGATACATTAATAATTTAGTTTATTCAGCATGAAATGGAGCTTAGTTATGTAGCATGAGGAGCAAAATGGCAGCAGGCCGTAAAAGAGACCCATTTTGGGAATATTTTGATAAACTTCCTCTACCTATGGGTAAAGCAGGTATGCATGCAAAATGCAAGCAATGCAACAAAGAGATGCAAGGCTTGGTGGCTCGAATGAAACGTCATGAGAAGACGTGCTGTGATGAAAGGACCGTGTTTGAAGCTATTTTATTGTGGACCCAGCTGATATATTCAGTTTAAAGAGGAACTGCAGTCTGCTCGCATAATTTGTAATAAAAACATCTTTGCCATTCTGAAGCTTCCCTCCAACCACTTTGCATATTATTTTATGTATACTGTGATTCTGTACTTGCCAAATATGCTGCAGAAATCTCCCTCCACTGAGTCTGGCTGCAGTCATTTTAACTGTGGGCAGCTGAAGCTGCTACCTGTTCACTTCCTGGATTTACACAGACACACAGAGGCACACCTCCAGCTCTGCAGCCCTGCAGCTTTCATTGGCCCTCTTATGACTCATCCCCCCTCCCTTGCTGGAAAACTCTCACGAATGTGAGAGATAGAACTGTGCATGATGTCATAAGCCTAGGCTAATGACCAGACAAGAAAGATGAAATGGGCTGTTTAAGGTATTTACTGGCAGAAGAAAAGGTTTTACTATCCAAAGTTAAAACAACAAGGGCAGAAGATTTAATAGATGGAAAGATGTAAAAATGACTGAAGTTCCGTTTTAAGTTCTTTTGTTTGCTTTTTCAAAGATATTTTGTTTATGCACTTCAGTTACTAAACATTGATGTTTATTAGGCAAATACAAGCATATCTAATAGAATGTTATTGTTTTAATTGAATAAAAGAATTTGAGTAGTTCTCCAACTATGTGTGATGATTAACCTAAAATCGTCTCTATCGTTGTTTTACTAACCTGACAGCTTATTACTCTAAATAAGAAACCTTCATTTTGTTTGCCAATATTAAAGATTCTAACTACCAGCAAGAATAAGTCCTTACATTTAACCACTTAAAGACCGGCTCACGCCGATATACGTTGGCAGAATGGCATGGCTGGGCAAAGTAACGTACTTGTACGCCACTTTGAATTTCCCGCTGTCTGCGCGCCTGCGACAAGCTCCATGACCGTGCCCACGGGACCCGCGGACTCGATGTCCGCCGGGTGCCCGCCATCGTTTCACGGAGCTGAAGAACGGGGAGATGACAGTGTAAACACAGCATTTCCCCATTCTGCCTAGTGACAGGACACTGATCGTCTGCTCCCTCTCATCGGGAGCAGCGATCAGTGTTGTGTCACTGCTAGCCCATCTCCTAGTCAGTTATAATCACTCCCTAGGACGCACTTAACCCCTTCCCCACCCCCTAGTGGCTAACCCCTTCACTGCCAGTGACATTTTTACAGTAATCAATGCAATTTTATAGCATTGATCGCTGTATTAATGACAATGGTCCCAAAAATGTGTCAAAATTGTCCGATGTGTCGCAGTCACAATAAAAATTGCTGATTGCGGCCATTACTAGTAAAAAAAATATATTAATAAAAATGCCATAAAACTATAACCTATTTTGTAGACGCTGTAACTTTTGCGCAAACCAATCAATAAATGCTTATTGCGAATTTTTTGATCAAATACCAACAAAAGAAAGCTCTATTTGTGGGGAAAAAAAGGACGCCAATTTTGTTTGGGAGTCATGTCGCACGACCGCGCAATTGTCAGTTAAAGCAACGCAGTGCCGAATCGCAAAAAGTGCTCTGGTCTTTGGCCAACCAAATGGTCCGGGGCTGAAGTGGTTAAAGAGCACCTGTCATTTCAGATCCATCATGACAGCGCCTGTTAGTGGGCTTCCACTCACCTGCTGCCGCCATGTCCCTCACCTTGTTGTGTCACTGCCGCATCACCAGCCATCCCATTAAAATGCATGGGACTGTCGGTGAGTCAACAGCGGGTCAGAGGAGGAGCTGCTGCAGGACAGAGATAGCAGTTGCTCTTTAAAAAATATGATTTAAATCAAGTTGATTTAAATCAAATCCACCCTGTTTACTACTGTGTGTGATCTGTGATTGTCATCAGTGATCACATGGTACCTGGGCCATTCACAGCACCCTGCACCATGTGATAGCTGTGGGCCAATCACAGCCAATCACAGAATCACAATAGTAAACAATGGGGTTTATTTACTAAAGCTGGAGAGTGCAAAATCAAATGAACAAAAACCAATCTGCTTCAAACCTCAGCTTGTTTAACCACTTCCGGATCAGCCGCCGCAGTTTTACTGCTGCAGGTCGGCTCGGCTGGGCAAATCGACGTTACCTTGCATCGCTTTTCCTTTTGGCCACTAGGGGCGTGCGCGCACCTGCAGCATGTGCCCGGAGCCGATGCGAGTACCCGGAGGGTGCAATGACTGCCAGACACCCACGATCGCTCATGACAGAGCGAGAACCGGGCTCTGTGTGTGTAAACACACAAATCCTTCCTGGTTCTTTCAGGGGAGTAGAGACAGATCGTGTGTTCATACTAAGTATGAACACTGATCTCTCTCTCCTCCTAGACAGTCCCATCCCCCCTACAGTTAGAACACAGCTAGGGAACACAGTTAACCCCTTGATCGCCCCCTAGTGTTAACCCCTTACCTGCCAGTGACATTTATACAGTATTCAGGTTATTTTTATAGCAGTGATCGCTGTATAAATGTCACTGGTCCCAAAAATGTGTCAAAAGTGTCCAATTTGTCCGCGCAATATCGCAGTCCCGATAAAAATCGCAGATCGCCCCCATTATTAGTAAAAATCTAAATAATATTAAAAGTGTAATAAATATATTCCCTATTTTGTAGATGCTATAACTTTTGCTCAAAAAAAATCAATATATGGTTATTGCAATTTTTTTTACCAAAAATATGTAGAAGAATACATATCGCCCTAAACTGAGGATGTGTTTTTTTTTAAAAAAAATGTGGGATATTTATTATAGCAAAAAGTAAAAGATATTGGGGCTGATTTATGAAAGCCATGCGCCATCAGTAGAGGCGCATGGCGAGGCGCAATGCACATTTTGAAATTTACGGGAACAGATCGCGATTCCCCTATTTACTATAGTGATCTCGGCGCATGGGAGAATGCAAAAGGTGCGCCACTATGGACCTGGCACATGACATCTTCAATTCAATATTCACAGTAGATGGAGGTGCCAATATTATGGGGTGATGTGAGGAAGTTTAGTAACAACTGCCCAAGTAACAAATATGCCCAAAATAGAATGAGAAAGTAACCTTTTCAGAGAAAGCCTGCTGTATGTAAACAGTGCACAATCGGCTCTTGCGCTCGTTTAAATGCGTTTGTTCACTGCGCGGCCAAAATCTTAGTAAATGTCAAGCATCGTAAATGCAATTGCATGGGTTGAACAGGTACACCTTTAAACTTGACTTTTTTTTTTTTACGCTGGTTCACCTTTATGTATTTTTTTAAGAAGATTTGCAGACAGGTCATGTTAGCATGTTACGTTGCCAACATGTGACATGCATCTTGTTAAAATTATTTAAAAAGACTCTCGCTCCTCTAGCGCCTCTTAAAAGGGCATTTAACCTTCCCCCTCTAAAGTATATGATTTCCTTGGGCTAACTTTTGCTTTTAAAGGGGAACTCCACACTCCATTCTCCAATGCTCCTGTCTTACCCCTCTAACCCCTTGGATTTCCATGGGCTAACTTTTGCTTTTAAAGGGGAACGCCACACTCCAGTCCATTCTCAAAAGGCTGTGAGCTGCCTTCACCAATCAATCCAAACCACATCCTTTTTCAGAGCATACAACAGGGCCAGCTAGGAAAGGGATGAGAAGAGCGATCGCCCAACCCCCTCCTGAACCATACAAGGCCACATCTACTCAATATAGCTGGCTGCCTTTGGGGCATGTTGGGCTCAACCCAATACCAACCACAAAACACCTTGTACCCACAGTTTAAAAGTGGCTTGCCACATTCTGTAAAGCCCCCTGTCTGCAGCCCCCCCACAACCCCAGCCTAGGATTGTGTGGAAAAGGCCCTTGTCCCCCTGAATATGGGAACAAGGTGGTTGACTTTTGGGGTGCCCGGGCCCCTCCTGCCCCAAGCATCCACCCCCCATTCATGGGCTGGCTTGCTGTGTGTTTGGCTAGAGGTTTGTTAGTGTTTGGGAAAATATTTGTTTCGTTTGGGGTGGGATTTTTCACGTGGGGGTTCTCATTTTAAGCCTTAACAGACCCAAATGGCCTTGTATGTATTGGGGGAGGGGGGCAGGCTATTTTTTGTTTTGTGTTAAAATCTTGCAGCTGCAATGTAGATTTGTAAGTTTTCTCTAAAGCCTCTGAAGCAGCATCTTTGAAGCAGCATTTTGGATACATGCTACAGATGCACCACTTTACAGGCAGAGTAGCCCCCCCCCCCCCAAGTTACTAGCTTTTAAGCAATTTTGCATTTTTAAAGGCACTTCTTCTTGTTTAGTTTTTGGGGTTGTCCAAATTGGTGACATTAATATATGTCTCTCAGGGTGGGACCTGGGCCCCCATACCCATTTTAAGGCCAATAACTAGAAGATAAGCCAGCCAAGTGTGGACTAGCAAAATTAACAAGTCAGTTCCCATAGACTGCAATGGTATTTGTTGTATAACTTTTGCCCATGTTAGGCTCTTTGTTTGCCCCCCCTGAACCAGGGGGGGGGGGGGTGTTTGTCTCATCTGTAATTTTGTAGCATGCTGGATGATGTGCTTAATTTTGGACAGGGGAGTGGCTTTTGTGCTAGCTGTATTTGGGTTGTTCTGGGCATGCTCAGGGACTTTGTTTTTATGCTGTGCCTTTTGGTGTGTGAAATGCATTTGGGTTGGTCTGGGCATGCTCAGGGACTTTGCTTTTTTTTTTCTTCTTTTTTGTGTGTAAACAGCACTTGGATGTTTCTGCACTTGGATGTTTTTTGGGTTAGTAATTTAAGGACATCCTTAACAGGTGTACCCACTTTGAAGTTCTGTCTCTACATTGGGTGAACTTTCATTTTGTGTAGTTCATGGACTGTGCATGCGTTTTCAATTGCCTCATTAGCACGCAAACCTATGTTATATAAAGCTTGCAGATAGCATTCTTTACCTTGCCCTGAAAAGAGGCCGGATGGTGTGTGGGGACAGCAAGAGAGTACATTTGAGTGTCCTTATGGAGTTCGGAACACATGTATTTTCTCTTTGTATTTTGTTTGTTATGTCTTTGCAAAACAGATGTGTTTTAGAGCAAGTTTTTTTTTTTATTTTGGTTTATTGTATTTTTTTTGGGGGGGGGGGGTGGATATTTTCCCCTGAAATATTTTTGATGCTATCAATGTGTGTCGTTTGTAGGTTGTTAGTTTCACTTTGATTTAACTGTCTGTGCTGCATTATTTTGCAAAATCTTCCTCAAGATGTTGTGACAAATGTTTAAATCCTTAATAGATGTCCGTTTGTGGGTCAGTTTGTGGTCCTTTTAACTCCTTTTAATTTCCTCTGCATAATGGTCAGACCTCAAAACCATATTCTGTTAGTGTCTCAAATTAACATACATGTGTTTTTTACTTTCCTTGCTCTTTTCCAAGTCCTGTTTTGTTGATCAATACAATTTGTAGCAAATTTTTATGTTTTATGTGTTTTGTTAATTTTCATGCAACAGATTTCCCAGCTGCAGCTTAACTAGGCTGATGGCATGGCAAAACAAAAAAAGTTGTGATTTGTCTAAAAGCTACTTTCCTGGTGCCTTGGTAGCATATGCATGGATTGTGCGTATGCTGCCATAGATAGGCACCACGAAAGGAAAATAACAGAGATGTAAGTATTCAATTTTGCATTTTAGCGCAGTGGTTCTCAGCCTTAGTCCTCAAGTACCCCCGACAGGACATGTTTTGGGATTTTATCTTAGCTAAAATAGCTGTCCAAAATACCAAGCAATTAACCGTGATTTAAAGCACCTGTGCAAGATGAAGGAAAACCTGCAAACATGGCCTGTTGGGGGTACTTGAGGACAGGGTTGAGAAGCACTGATTTAAAGCACTGGGCTAAAATCTAGCTCAAGAGGGAAACTAAAGTGAGTGAACCCCTGCTTGTCTTTTTTAGGTTGGGCTTTGGGTCCCTTTTCTGAAAATTGGCTTCACTTCCTGTCACAGCCAAACAGGAAGTGAGGGTAAAATCCTACCAATGTCTTTCCTTGGGGACACACAGGTCAATCTAACTAGTGTTCCCATTAGGCAAATTGCACTCTAGCACTTTGTTGTGTACACCCCAAATTATTAGTTTTTTGGGGTTTATTAAAGGCAAATCCACTCTGCATTTCTAGTGTACTCGCTTTAAATCTGAGGGAAAGCACTGGTGATTTTATCATCCAATCATGTAGAAGCAAAGATGCTGTTTTTTATTTTCCTTGCATGTCCCCCTCGGATCTCCAGCAAGTGTACTTGTAGTGCAAAGTGGATTTGGCTTGTGCAATTTACCTAATGGGGAAGCTATATAGATTGACCTGTGCGTCCCCAAGGAAAGACATTGGTAGGGTTTTACCCTCACTTCCTGTTTGGCTATGTGACAGGAAGTGAATACATTTGAAGGAGAAAGGGTGAAGACACCTCCCACATTTTTCCACTATCAGGAGGCAGACATCCCCAAAAACTGACAAGACTTCTAATCCCTCTGCACTCTATCCCCAAGCAAAATAAGAAAGGATTTCATTTAGTTTAACTTTTCAAAGACACATTCCAACTGTGATGCATGTCAATGGCCCATTTAGAACTTGTTTAATAGAAAACACCAGTTGCCTTTCACTCATAGGTGTGCGCACAGGGTGTACCAGGTGTGCCTGGGCACACCCTAATCACCCCATGTGGCGCAGATTCCCCATTTAGACCCCTGACATTTCACCAAGGCCCCCTAACGGGGCTTTTAAAAAAATAGTAAAATAAACAAAATAAAGCTGTAAAAAATAATAAATAAAATAATAAAAATAAAAACTACTGACTCCATCCACTGCCCTACTAACACCGTCTATTGCCCTACTGACACCTTCCATATATATACACATGCATATGTGTTTGAGCTTTGGGGTGCACACCCTAATGCAATGGGCTGTGCACGCCTATGCTTGCACTAGAAACATTTGTTAGTCCAGTACTGGAAATCTGCATCTGACTGCTTTACTACCGTGTTTCCCCGAAAATAAGACATACCCGGCCGTAGCAGGATTTCTAAGCATTTGCACAATATAAGCAATACCCCGAAAATAAGACATAGTGATAGACGTGGCTATGTGCTGCAAGCTGAGGCATAGAGGGAGACATAGAACGGGAAAGTAAAAGTCTCCTCAGTGAAGTGAGGAGCAGGAAGCTCTGCTTTAGGTATTGTGTGTCCTCAGGGGAAGAAGTAAAGCTGTGGCTGTTGTTTTACTCAGCACTGTGGGTCTCTCTCCCCCAGCACCAACCAGCAACAGTCTGTGGGTCAGTGGCGGCCCGTCAATAGGGGGCGCCTGGGCGCCGCCCCCCCCCCCCCCTCCAGGCAGTCTCACAAAAAAAATGTCAAAAAATTTTTTTTTTTAAAGCTGGCCCTTTAAAAAAAAAAAAAACACAAAAGGGTCCTTAAGTGCACTGTGTTCGGACGCCAGATACAGTGCAACGCCGGACACAGTGCACTTATGGGAAGCGCCACGTCTATGCAATCGGGAGATTGCATACGTGGCGCTTCATTTGCGGGCGTTTAGCCCACCTTGCGGCGCTTTCTGAAGCGCCAAGTAGCTTCCACCCGCCACTAGTATCTATTACTATGGCCGGGCAGTTTGATTGACATCTGAGTATGATGTCACTTCCTGTTTCTCTCCAATTGCGCCCAGGAGAGAGAAGCAGGAAGTATGAGAACAATGGAGCTCTCCAGGAGACACCGCTGGAGAGGACAACACACAGCAAGGTAAGTAACCGGGGGAGGGGGGTTTGATGGTGACACACACTGTAATTTTGTGACACACACTGCAATCTGGTGACACACACTGCAATCTGGTGACAAACGCTGCAATTTGGTGACACATGCTGCAATTTGGTGACACATGCTGCAATTTGGTGACACACGCTGTAATTTGGTGACACATGCTGCTGTAATTTGGTGACACACGCTGCTGTAATTTGGTGACACACGCTGCTGCAATTTGGTGAGACACGCTGCAATTTGGTGACACACGCTGTAATATGGTGACACGCGCTGCTGTAATTTGGTGACACACGCTGCTGTAATTTGGTGACACACGCTGCTGCAATTTGGTGACACACGCTGCAATTTGGTGACACATGCTGCTGCAATCTGGTGACACATGCTGCAATCTGGTGACACATGCTGCAATCTGGTGACACATGCTGTAATTTGGTGACACATGCTGCAATTTGGTGACACATGCTGTAATTTGGTGACACACGCTGCAACTTGGTGACACATGCTGCTTTGCTTTAAATGTGGTGACACATGCTGCTGCAATTTGGTGACACATGCTGCAATTTGGTGACACATGCTGCAATGTGGTGACACATTCTGCTGCAATTTGGTGACACATGCTGCTGCAATTTGGTGGTGACACACGCTGCAATTTGGTGACACATGCTGCAGCAATTTGGTGGTGACACATGCTGCAATTTGGTGACACATGCTGCTGCAATTTGGTGGTGACACACGCTGCAATTTGGTGACACATGCTGCTGCAACTTGGTGACACATGCTGCTTCAATTTGGTGACACATGCTGCTGCAATTTGGTGGTGACACATGCTGCTGCAATTTGGTGGTGACACATGCTGCTGCAATTTGGTGGTGACACATGCTGCTGCAATTGGTGGTGACACATGCTGCTGCCAATTGGTGGTGACACAGGCTGAATTTTATGTGACACAGGCTGCATGTAAGGAGGGACTCTGCTGGGGGCACCTGATGTAAGGAGGGACTCCACTGGGGACACCTGATGGCATCTGGTGGCAGGCGACGTGGCTAGTGACATGCTCAGGGCTCCCACTGATTCTGCATTATGGTGAGTTGAATGGTTTCATTTTATATTACAATGTAATGATAGAAATAATGCGCTTCAATCATCCTGACACCATAACAACCATAGTGCCGGGATGATTGAAGCGCTAACACCAGGTGTTTGGAGTATCTTTATCTGCTGATTGTTAAACATTCTAGAATACACATATTTCTATTGTTGTGTAGGATCTGGGCCTGTTGTCCCTCCATCCCTCTCTCCCTCTTCCTCCATCCCTCGTTCATCTCAGACACTAACCACACCACCTTAGAGCCACGCCCACTATTTCGCCCCCCCATCCTAAAACTTCACCAGCCGCCACTGCTGTGGGTCTCTCTCACCCCCCACAAACACCAGTAAAGCTGCTGCTTAATAAAAATAAGTGTGTCTTCTTGAGGAAAAATAAATATAAGAAGGTGTCTTGTTTTTGGGGAAACACTGTATTAATTTCCCTAAAAATTGGGTTCCTGCAGCTAGATGCGCAACTGCTTTGTGCATGGAGGTATGTACCTGTGGCGCATAACTGGTTCCCGGAAGCGGCGGACAGCACGCAGGAATGACATCACACCCCCTCCAGGAAGTTGCTTGTACAGCTGCTGATATTTTCCCACCACCATGCCCCGCTCACTGTTCTCTGAAGAAGAGATGATCCTTATTTGCAAATTAAGAAAATGATGTATTTTTTTTTAACATGGGGTGGTGTTTGTGTGGGTCCCTAACACAAATTCATACATATTAGGGCCAATTTAGACAGGATCTGATTTACCTACCAGCATGGTTTTAGAGTGTGGGAGGAAACCGGAGTAGCTGGAGGAAACCCACGCAGGCACAGGGAGAAAATGTAAACTCCAGGCAGATGGTGTCATGAGCGGGATTCGAACCAGCGACCCTTTTTGCTGCTAGGTGAAAGGGCTAACCACTACACCACTGTGCTGCCCAAATACAAATCTATAGATGTAGGTTCTTCTGTCGACCAGCAGAGAGAAGTTGGGTAGATGCCACACTCCCAATTCTGGAGGCATAATAATGGTCTAGCACAGGGGTCTTCAAACTACAGCCCTCCAGTTGGTCAGGAACTACAGTTCCCATCATGCCTAGTCATGTCTGTGAATGCCAGAGCCCTCGGGCTTTCACACTGAAGAGACAGGAGCGGCTCTTTCAGGGCGCTTTGCAGGTGTATTTTTTAGCGCTGTAGCGCCTGCAAAGCGCCCCAGTGTGAAAGGGGTCTAATGTCCAAGAAATATCGTTAGGAAAATACAAGTGGGTCATGCCACATCTACATTTCAAATTTGGCACTTAAGATGGTCATGCACTATGCAATCTGATTGGCCAATCTCTGTACAACTTGATATTTAGGCAAAATAGGTAATAGGAAGACACACTTGAACAATTAATTCAAATTATAGGAAATCAATCAGGCTCTTGCACTAAATCTAATTTATTTAAGATCTAACTAATTGCAGTGTATGGTCACCTTTAAAGATCAAGATCTGAAAATAATAATTTATTGCGTTTAGAAACACTTCTCTGTTCTTTGTAATGTATTGAAAGATTTTGGTAAAAACAGAAAAAAAACACATTTCAAAGATATATTAGAAGTAATACGAATGAGATTAGCAGCAAAAGGGTTAATTAGCTGAGAACACCTACTAATTGCCTAACAAGACACATTCAATGAGATGAAATGAACCAATTGTTTTGGGTGTGCGCTATTATCAATGATAAAACTGCAGTTACCCTAGCACCAGTTGCAGTTTGCATATTTTTTATCGTTTTGCGCTTCAAAGTGCGTCGGTTCGCACGTTCGGTTAATGACTTTTCCAGCACACCAATTAAGGCATCAACTGGTGCAACGCATTCTTCTTAGTAAATCAGCTCCATTGTGTTTTTTCAAAATTGTCGCTCTTCTTTTGTTTATAGCGCAAAAAATAAAAACCGCAGAGGTGATCAAATACCACCAAAAGAAAGCTCTATTTGTGGGGGAAAAAAGGACGTCAGTTTTGTTTGGGTACAGCATTGCATGACTGTGCAATTGTCAGTTAAAGTGATGCAGTGCCGTATCGCAAAAAATGGCCTGGTCATTGAGCAGCCAAATCTTCCAGGCTAAAGTGGTTAATTAAGCTACAAAAAAAATAAAAAATCAGACGCTGATTGGTTTCTATGCAGAAGATTTTGCACTATCCAGCCTTAGTAAACAAACCGCAATGAATCATGAATGAAAGCCATTCATGACAGTTCAAACCATTGCTGTTAGTGATGATGTCAGTGATCATCACTTTGACAAGCAATTACAGTATAAAAAGAAAAACAAATCCCTGATTCCCCCCCCCCCCCCAGAGAAGTACAGTATCACTATGGTAACACTGAACTATTCTGATGACATTATATAAAAAAACAAAAAAAGTAAATTAAAAAAAATGTTGAGGAAAATAAAAAAATATATAAAAAAAAGTATAGTTTTTTTTTTTTTTTCTACATACTGTCACCAGCCAGTATCCCTAAATACCACTACACCAGTCAGTATCAGTGATCACCACTACACCTGTCATATGATGATGCTGTACTGCACTGGCAACAGTAAATTAAAAAAATATATTTATTTTCTTAATTTCCAAAAGTTGTGACACAAAATTACAACTTAAAAAAACTCACCATGCCTCTTACTAAATACCTCAGACTGTCTACTTTCCAAAAATGATCATTAGGAGGTATTTGTATTATCCTGGCATTTTAGGGCCTCAAGAAATGAGGTAGGCTGTTAATACATCAGGCTTGATCAATTTTCAGATATACAATATCTCACAAAAGTGGGTACACCCCTCACATTTTTGTAAATATTTTATTCTATCTTTTTATGTGACAACACTGAAGAAATGACACTTTGCTACAATGTAAAGTAGTGAGTGTTCAGCTTGTATAACAGTGTAAATTTGCCGTCCCCTCAAAATAACTCAAAACACAGCCATTAATGTCTAAACCGCTGGCAATAAAAGTGAGTACACCCCTAAGTGAAAATGTCCAAATTGGGCCCAATTAGACATTTTCCTTCCCCGGTGTCATGTGACACGTTAGTGTTACAAGGTCCCAGGTGTGAATAGGGAGCAGGTGTTGTTAAATTTGGTGTTATCGCTCTCACTCTCTCATACTGGTCACTGGAAGTTCAACATGGCACCACATGGCAAAGAACTCTCTGAGGATCTGAAAAAAAGAATTGTTGCTCTACATAAAGATGGCCTAGGCTATAAGAAGATTCCCAAGACCCTGAAACTGAGCTACAGCACGGTGGCCAAGACCGTACAGCGGTTTAACAAGACAGGTTCCACTCAGAACAGGCCTCGCCATGGTTGGCCAAAGAAGTTGGGTGCACGTGCTCACCATCATATCCAGAGCAGGGGCGGATCCAGAGTCTAGTCTTGGGAGGGGCACTGCCAGAAAATACGTTTTTTGGGGGGAATTTATCAGGGAAATGGCTGTTGTTGGCGCTTCAATTATGACAGCACCATGGTTGTTATGGTGTCAGGATGATTGAAGCTCATTATTTCTATTATTACATTGTTGTATAAAATGAAATAGTTCAACTCATCATAATGCAGAATCAGTGGGAGCCCCGAGCGTGTCACTTGCCACGTTGCCTGCCACCAGATGCGGATTGCCACTTGCCATGTCACCTGCCCCCAGATGTGGATTGTCGCTTTCCTGCTACAATTGTCACTTGCCACATTGCCTGCCACCAGATGCAGATTGTCACTTGCCACGTCACCTGCCACACATTGCGGATTGTCATTATCCACGTCACCTGCCCCCAGATGCAGATTGTCACTTGCCTGCTACAATTGTCATTGCCACGTCACCTGCCACCAGATGCAGATTGTCACTTGCCACGTCACCTGCCCCCAGATGCGGATTGTCACTTGCCTGCTACAATTGTCACTTGCCACGTCACCTGCCACCAGATGCGGATTGTCACTTGCCACGTCACCTTGCCACCAGATGCGGAATTGTCACGTCGCCTGCCACACATTGCGGATTGTCACTTGCCACGTCACCTGCCACCAGATGCAGAGTGTCACTTGCCATGTCGCCTGCCACCAGATGCAGATTGTCACTTGCCACGTCGCCTGCCACCAGATGCAGATTGTCACTTGCCACGTCGCCTGCCACCAGATGCAGATTGTCACTTGCCACGTCACCTGCCACCAGATGCAGATTGTCACGTCACATGCCACACATTGCGAATTGTCACTTGCCATGTCGCCTGCCACCAAATGCAGATTGTCACTTGCCATGTCGCCTGCCACCAGATACAAATTGTCACTTGCCACATCATCTGCCACACGTTGCGGATTGTCACTTGCCTGCTACAATTGTCACTTTCTGTTTCCCAGAGGGTGAGGCAGCAGATTACCAGTCAGGCAGCAGAGAGATGATGTAATCTCTCTGCTGCCCGTGGCTGCCTGCACAGTGAGGGCGGAACTGCAAGGATGCAGGGCGGGCAGTGAGAGATGATGTCATCTCTCTGCTCCCCCGCCCGCTGGCTCCCTGATTGGCCAGCAGCCCGGCCGCTCTCTGACTCTCACCCGCCCACTCTCTTAGACTGTCACCAGCCTGGCCGTCCGCTCTCTCACCCCCCCACTGTCAGTCTCACTCAGACTGTCACCCGCCCGGCCTTCCACTCTCTCTCCTGCGGAGCCAGCCACCTGCCCTCTCACCAGCATTCTTGGAGGGGGCAATTGCCCCATTGCCCCCCCCCCCCCGGATCACGCAAACAGTTTGCTGAAGACAAGCATTACTGGAACCATGTCCTGTGGTCTAATGAGACCAAGATAAACTTATTTTGTTCAGATGGTGTCAAGCTTGTGTGGCGGCAACCAGGTGAGGAGTACAAAGACAAGTGTGTCTTGCCTACAGTCAAGCATGGTGGTGGGAGTGTCATGGTCTGGGGCTACATGAGTGCTGCTGGCACTGGGGAGCTACAGTTCATTGAGGGAACCATGAATGCCAACATGTACTGTGACATACTGAAGCAGAGCATGATCCCCTCTCTTCGGAGACTGGGCTGCAGGGCAGTGTTCCAACATGATTAGGGCCGGAACAATAGTTGTCAACTATTTTCATAATCAATTAATCGCCCAGCAGATTAGTTGGCCTGATTACAGAAGGCATTATTTGTTTACGTATGAGGAAATACAGTGCAGCACACATACAGCTCAGTACACCATCCATGCATGTCAGTAAGTGCCTGAGAACTTGTGAACGTGAATATGTGAGGAGCAATGTCTCTTTTGACATGTATTCCTGGGCAGGAAGTGAGTTGTTCTAAAGTCAGAAGTATTTTTACCTTGCTATAGGGGCACTCTATATTACACTTTGCAGCTTGCTATTGGGGCACTTTGAAGGCAGGAGGAGCCAAAAGTGTCGTGGGGGGACCCCAGAAGAGGAGAATCCAGGCTGCTCTGTGCAAAACCATTACACAGAGCAGGTAAGTATGACATGTTTGTTATTTAAAAAAAATACTTTAACCACCTCAATACAGTGCATTTTCGCCCCCTTCCTGCCCAAGCCATTTTTCAGCTTTCAGCGCTGTCGCACTTTGAATGACAATTGCGCGGTCATACAACACTGTACCCAAATGAAATTGTTATCATTTTTTCCCCACAAATAGAGCTTTCTTTTAGTGGTATTTGATCACCTCTGCGGTTTTTATTTTTTGCGCTATAAACAAAAGAAGAGTGAGAAGTTTTAAAAAAAACACAATAATTTTTATCTTTTGCGATAATAAATATCCAATTTTTTTTTCTTTAAAACAAATTTTTTCTCAGTTTAGGCCGATATGTATTCTTGTACATATTTTTGGTAAAAAAAAACCGCAATAAGCGTATATAGATTGGTTTGCGCAAAAGTTATAGCGTCTACAAAATAGGGGATAGATTTATAACATTTTTATTTATTTTTTTTTTTTACTAGTAATGGCGGCGATCTGCGATTTTTATTGTGACTGCGATATTGCGGCGGACACATCGGACACTTTTGACACATATTTGGGACCATTCACATTTATACAGCGAACCGTGCTATAAAAATGCATTGATTACTGTATAAATGTGACTGTCAGGGAAGGGGTTAACACTAGGTGGTGATCGAGGGGTTAACTGTGTTGCTAGGGAGTGATTCTAACTGTAGGGGGCGGGGACTCACTAGGGGAGGAGACCGATCGGTGTTCCTCTGTGCTGGGAACACACCATCGGTCTCCTCTCCTCTGACAGGACCGTGGATCTCTGTGTTTACACACAGAGATCCATGGTCCTGCTGTGTTACCGGCAATCGCGGGTGCCCGGCGGACATCGCGGCCGCCGGGCGCGCGCACCGGGTGCCTAGTGACACGGCGGGCGCGCGCGATCGCCGGCGGCGGCGCGCGCGCGCCCCCTGGTGGCCTAGGAATGCGAGGCCGTCATATGACGCCCGCCCGCAACGAGAGCTGCGCCGCCTGGCCGTCAATAGACAGCCGGCGGTCAGCTAGCGGTTAAAGAGTGCAGGGAAATCAGCATCTGAACCCAGAAAAGGTTGATGGAGGTAATATAAGGCATTGCAATTACGGTACATTTAAAGGGTAAGTTGACCTTTGTACACTTTTTTTTCTAAATTCCAGCTCCCCTAGGCACCAATATAGCATTCATGTACTTTTTTTGCAAAAATATCAAAGATTTCCATTAAATCTACAGTCACTTACTTTTCTTGTCCTAATCCAACCGTTTCCATTAGTAATGTTTCTTCTTCCTGATCAGACTTTAGGCCATGACACAGGAAGGAGTTGACTAGCTGACCTCATTAGCACACCCCCTGCATCATCCATCCACCCATTCCCAGGTGCACGTTTTTAACCACTTTCCGACCGGCGCACGCCGATGTACGTCGGCAGAATGGCACGGCTGGGCAAATGGGCGTACAGGTACGTCCCTTTGAATTTGCTGCATCGCGTGCGCGCCGGCCGGGAGCACTGCGGGGATACCCGCGATCGCCTCACGGAGAGGACGAACGAGGAGATGCTGATGTAAACAGCATCTCCCCGTTCTGCCTAGTGACAGTGTCACTGGTCTCTGCTCCCTGTCATCGGACAGGGAGCAGAGATGACCCCTGACATGTCACAGCTAGCCCATCCCCCCTACAGTTAGAAACACTCCCTAGTACTGACTTAACTCCCCGCCCCCTAGTGGTTAACCCCTTCACTGCCAGTGTCATTCACACAGGAATTAGTGCATTTTTATAGCACTGATTGCTGTATAAATGACAATGGTCCCAAAAATGTGTAAAAAATGTCCGATGTGTCTGCCATAATGTCGTAGTCATCGCTGATCATTGCCATTACTAGTAAAAAAAAAAATTAGTAGTAAAAATGCCATAAAACTATCCCCTATTTTGTAAACGCTATAACTTTTATGCAAACCAATCAATAAACGCTTATTGCGATTTTTTTTTACCAAAAATATGTAGAATACGATCGGCCTAAACTGAGGGAAAAAAAATGTTTTTTTATATATTTTTGGGGGATATTTATTATAGCAAAATGTAAAAAATAATGCATTTTTTTAAAAATTGTCGCTCCTATTTTGTTTATAGCACAAAAAATAAAAAATCGCAGAGGTGATCAAATACCACCAAAAGAAAGCTCTATTTGTGGGGAAAAAAGGACGTCAATTTTGTTTGGGAGTAACGTCGCACGACCACGTAATTGTCAGTTAAAGAGACGCAGTGCCGAATCGCAAAAAGTGCTCTGGTCAGGAAGGGGTTAAAATCTTCCGGGGCTGAAGCGGTTAAATGAAATGCAATCAGTGATCACCCTTCTCACTAAATACACAATCAGATTGCATAGTGTATGGCCATCTTTATACAAGTACATAGGAGGGAGTGGACAAACACTCAGCTCTCAAGCCCCGTTCACAACTCTGCATAGCGGGAAATCGCATTCCCACATGCGTTTTTTTGGGGGGGTTTTTTAGCGACAGGGGGCGTTTTGGAGCATTTTCACTCAACACACATAGGGCAGTCCATCCACATGAATGGGCTGCCCTACACACAGCAATCGCCACAAAGAAGCTTCAGAACTTTTTTTAGAGTGGTGCTTGGTGCGTTTTTTACTGCAATTTTTGGTGCAGCGCATTTCTGAAATGCAAGGAAACGTACAGATGTGAATAGAGCTTCGTTGTTATTGTGTTATCATACCAATTTCACTTTCAGGCCCCATTCACATCTAGCATAGTGGGAGCGAATGTTTTTGTGTCTCGTTTTTCCTTTGACACACATAGGGCAGCCTATTGATTTCCATTGGCTGCACTACATATGGTTAATGGGACATTTTGGCGTTTGGTGGTTGTGTGTTTTTGCAGCATTTGCCCCTCGTGTTTTCACATGGCAAAATGTGTGTTTGCTTCTGTGTTTGGTGTGCCATTAACAATTAATGGCACTGAAAGCACGACTAGTAATTTTAGGTGTATAAACGTGGCCATACACTATGCAATCTGATTGTATATTGTGTATTTAGTTAGTGTACTTGTATAAAGGTGGCCATACACTATGCAACCTGATTGTGTATTTAGTGAGAAGGGTGATCACTGGTTGATTGCATTTCATTTAAAAAATGTGCACCTGGGAAGTGGTGGGTGGATGATGCAGGGGGTGTGCTAATGAGGTCAGCTGGTCAACTCCTTCCTGTGTCATAACCTATAGTCTGATCAGGAAGAAAGACATTACTAATGGAAACGTTGATTAGGACAAGAAAAGTAAGTGACTGTAGATTTAATGGAAATCTTTGATATTTTTGCAAAAGTATATGAATGCTATATTGGTGCCTAGAGGAGCTGGAATTTAGAAAAAAAAAAAGTGTACAAAGGTGAACTTGCCCTTTAAATACAGTATATTATCAGGATATGACCTGGCAATGTTTATAACAATAAACCAATAGAAAAATGTCCACCCATTGCTTGTCATCATAGAAAGACAAATCCATTTTCATGGAATTATTGTGGGCATATGTTTGTCACCCTTAATAGCACCTGTTAGTAAGTAATACACATATTCTTAACCACTTGCCGACCACCGCACGCCGATTTACGTCAGCAGAATGGCATGGGCAAGCAAAAGGGCGTACCCGTACGTCCCTTTGAATTTGCCGCCTAGTGGGTGCGCGCGCGCCCGCCGCAGGCCGCGCGATTGCCGCGAGGAGAGGCAGAACGGGGAGATGCCTATGTAAACAAGGCATTTCCCTGTTCTGCCTAGCAGCATGACAGGGATCTACTGCTCCCTGTCATCGGGAGCAGTGATCTCTGTCATGTTGCAGTGAGCCCATCCCCCCTACAGTTAGAACACATCCAGGGAACACACTTAACCCCTTGATCGCCCCCTAGTGTTTAACCCCTTCCTTGCCAGTGTCATTTATACAGTAATCAGTGGCTATTTGTAGCTCTGATCGCTGTATAATTGTCAATGGTCCCAAAACAGTTTCAAAAGTATCCGATTTGTCTGCCATGTCGCAGTCCCGATAAAAATCGCAGATTGCCACCATTACTAGTAAAAAAAAATAATAATAACAAAAATGCCATAAATCTATCCCCTATCTTGTAGACGCCCGCATCGCTGGACCGTGGAACAGGAAAGTGTTTGATTATTAAAAGTCAGCTGCTACACTTTTTGTAGCTGCTGACTTTTAATTTTTTTTTTTCTGGCGGAACTCCGCTTTAACTGCTTCCGGACCAGCCGCCGCACTGCTGCAGGTTGGCTCCCCTACGCAAAACCACGTAACTGTACGTGGGCTCGCGGGGTCCGGATAGCAGGCGCACAGCGGGGGTGCCGATGCTCGTGGCTGATGGTCGCGATGACCGCCGGCCACGAGCGATCGTGAGCTGGAGACACAGAACAGGGATGAGTGTGTGTAAACACACACTTCCCTGTTCTGACAGGAGTGACAAATTGTGTGTTCCTATTAGCTAGGAACCACGATCTGTCACTTCCTGTAGTTAGTCCCTCCCCCTTCAGTTAGAATCACCTCCCAAGGAACACAGTTAACCCCTTCACTGCCAGTGACATTTTTACAGTAATCAACGCATTTTTAATCGCACTGATCGCTGTATTAATGCCAATGGTTCCAAAAATGTGTCAAAATTGTCCGATATGTCCACTATAATGTCGCAGTCACAATAAAAATCGCAGATCGCATTACTAGTAAAAAAAAATTATAAAAAAAATGCTATAAATCTATGCCCTATTTTGTAGACGCTATAACTTTTGTGCAAACCAATATAAAATCAAATCAATATGCGCTTATTGCAATTTTTTTTTTACCAAAAATATGTAGAAGAATACATATCAGCCTAAACTGAGGAAAAAAATAGTTTTTTTATATATATTTTTGGGGGATATTTATTATAGTAAAAAATAATGCGTTTTTTTCAAAATTGTCACTCTTCTTTTGTTTATAGCGCAAAAAATAAAATCCACAGAGGCGATCAAATACCACCAAAAGAAAGCTCTATTTGTGGGCAAAAAGGACGTCAATTTTGTTTGGGTCACACAATGTCGCACGACCACGCAATTGTCAGTTAAAGCGAAGCAGTGCAGAATCGCAAAAAGTGCTCTGGTCAGGAAGGGGGTAAATTCTTCCGGGGCTGAAGTGGTTAAAGTTAATTAATCCTAGACACACTATCAGCATATTTTGGTTACATTCTGTAAACCTATACTCTGGTTGCATTGTCTATGGTTATTTCTTCTCATGTTCAGTATAATTTTTTCTATGATAACAGTGTTAGCCACATTTGAAACTGTTCAGCTAAAATAAAACGTTAAAGAATCATCAGTCACAGTAAAGCACAAAGTAAGGCCAATATTAAGGGGGGGTCTTTACAAGACCCTTGCACCAATCTTACTATGTAGGGTTCAATATTGAGATGGCCCACCCCTTGCAATAACAGCTTCAACTCTTCTGGGAAGGCTGTCCACAAGGTTTAGGAGTGTGTCTATGGGAATGTTTGACCATTCTTTTCCAGAAGCGCATTTGTAAGTTCAGGCACTGATGTGGACAAGAAGGCCTGGCTCATAGTCTCCACTCTAATTCATCCCAAAGGTGTTCTATCAGGTTGAGGTCAGGACTCTGTGCAGGCCAGTCAAGTTCCTCCACCGCAAACTTGCTCATCCATGTCTTTATGAACCTTGCTTTGTGCACTGGTGGAACAGGAAGAGGCCATCACCAAACTGTTCCCACAAAGTTGGGAGCATGAAATTGTCTAAAATGTCTTGCTATACTGACGCCAAGCCCAACCCCTGAAAAACAACCCCACGCCATACTCCCCCCTCCACCAAATGATTTGGACCAGTGCACAAAGCAAGGTCCTTTAGGACATGGATGAGCAAGTTTGGGTGGAGGAACTTGACTGGCCTGCACCTGACCTCAACCTAACTTTATACTTCCTTTTTGAAATAAGGAATGCATTAATTTAGAGGTTGAAATTAAAATGTTTAGTGTAAAATAACACTTTTGGTAGCTACGTTTTATAGAGGTTTATATATCAGGCCAAGAAGAGGGACAACTGAGGAGCAAAGACAGGTATTTGGTTCCAAAAGCGGGACAGTCCCCGTAAATGAGGGATAGTTGAGAAGTATGGAGGTTTCATTTTTTCATAATCATAGCCACACTGCCAGTATTACAACCAAAACGTAATCTTTCTGAATTCCCTCACACTTCACAGGAATTTAATTTCCATCAAGATAATGTTCTGTCCGCCAAGGCTGTTAAGGACTGGCTTTTATCCCATCATACTAATGTTATTAATTGGACAGTACACAGTCCAGACCTACACCTTATTGAAACCTCTGGGGCAATATTATAGCAGGGTGTTGTTAAGGATGGATCAAGAAAGAAACAGGAACGCATAGGGGTTCATTTACTAAATGAGAAGAGCATGTTCACTTTGCAAGGGAATTTTCAATTAGCTTAGTAAATGTAGTGAAAATTCACTTTGCAAATAATAACCAATCACATGCAAAAAATACAAAATAAATAGGGGGAATTTGGGACCTTAAACTAGGCTATTGGCTGGTTATGTTTTAAAAGATATGTGGACATGTTTATTAACATATAAATGTAAATACGTTACAATGGTACATATCATATATAAGAGTAATGTCATATGAAAAAAACATGCATAAATAGCATGGACAGCATAAATAATGCATATAACAGCACATGATAATGCAGGCATAGTGAAACTATAAAAATGTATGTATAAACACATATCAACTTGGCAGCACGTGGCAATATTGAATGAATTGAGTATAGATTGTGTTGGTAGAAATGAAAGATGGTAGTTCTAGATAATTGCTGTTAAAGCATATAGTTACATCGTGAAATCCCGACGCGTTTCGTGTAAAAACGCTTCCTCGAGGGAAGATGCTACATAATATCTACAAAAAATTAAATAGTGTTAAGTCTAATATTGGATGAGCACAACAGGAGAGATCGAAATTGTCAGTCCTTGGTACTTACATATATATATATATATATATATATATATATATATATATAAATATTCCTGGGTGGAAGTCCCTCCTCTACAGTCTCTAAATGAGCTTTATGGTTGGAGCCCCATTCTGGTGGTGCAGGCTTGTCAAAGAAAGCTTTAAACAAGCTTTGACGTAAATGACAGCGTACTTTGCTTTCCATATAGTAGGTTACATAGTTACATAGTTACATAGTAGGTGAGGTTGAAAAAAGACACAAGTCCATCAAGTCCAACCTATGTGTGTGATTATGTGTCAGTATTACCTTACATATCCCTGTATGTTGCGGTCGTTCAGGTGCTTATCTAATAGTTTCTTGAAGCTATCAATGCTCCCCGCTGAGACCACCGCCTGTGGAAGGGAATTCCACATCCTTACCTCTCTTACAGTAAAGAACCCTCTACGTAGTTTAAGGTTAAACCTCTTTTCTTCTAATTGTAATGAGTGGCCCCGAGTCTTATTAAACTCTCTTCTGCGAAAAAGTTTTATCCCTATTGTGGGGTCACCAGTACAGTATTTGTAAATTGAAATCATATCCCCTCTCAAGCGTCTCTTCTCCAGAGAGAATAAGTTCAACGCTCGCAACCTTTCCTCATAACTAAGATCCTCCAGACGCTTTATTAGCTTTGTTGCCCTTCTTTGTACTCGCTCCATTTCCAGTACATCCTTCCTGAGGACTGGTGCCCAGAACTGGACAGCATACTCCAGGTGCGGCCGGACCAGAGTCTTGTAGAGCGGGAGAATTATCGTTTTATCTCTGGAGTTGATCCCCCTTTTAATACATGCCAATATTCTGTTTGCCTTATTAGCAGCAGCTTGGCATTGCATGCCATTGCTGAGCCTATCATCTACTAGGACCCCCAGGTCCTTTTCCATCCTAGATTCCCCCAGAGGTTCTCCCCCCAGTGTATAGATTGCATCCATATTTTTGCCACCCAAATGCATTATTTTACATTTTTCTACATTAAACCTCATTTGCCATGTAGTCGCCCACCCCATTAAATTTGTTCAGGTCTTTTTGCAAGGTTTTCACATCCTGCGGAGAAGTTATTGCCCTGCTTAGCTTAGTATCGTCTGCAAATACAGAGATTGAACTGTTTATCCCATCCTCCAGGTCGTTTATAAACAAATTAAATAGGATTGGTCCCAGCACAGAACCCTGGGGAACCCCACTACCCACCCCTGACCATTCTGAGTACTCCCCATTTATCACCACCCTCTAAACACGCCCTTGTAGCCAGTTTTCAATCCAGGTACTCACCCTATGGTCCATGCCAACGCACCTTATTTTGTACAGTAAACGTTTATGGGGAACTGTGTCAAATGCTTTTGCAAAATCCAGATACACCACGTCTACGGGCCTTCCTTTATCTAGATGGCAACTCACCTCCTCCTAGAAGGTTAATAGATTGGTTTGGCAAGAACGATTCTTCATAAATCCATGCTGATTACTGCTAATGATATCGTTCTTATTACTAAAATCTTGTATATAGTCCCTTATCATCCCCTCCAAGATTTTACATACTATTGATGTTAGGCTAACTGGTCTGTAATTCCCAGGGATGTTTTTTGTGCCCTTTTTAAATATTGGTGCTACATTGGATTTTCTCCAATCAGCTGGTACCATTCCAGTCAATAGACTGTCTGTAAAAATTAGGAACAACGGTCTGGCAATCACCTGACTGAGTTCCCTAAGTACCCTCGGATGCAAGCCATCTGGTCCCGGTGATTTATTAATGTTAAGTTTCTCAAGTCTAATTTTAATTCCGTCCTCTGTTAACCATGGAGGTGCTTCCTGTGTTGTGTCATGAGGATAAACACTGCAGTTTTGGTTACTGAAGCCCCCCGATTCACTCGTGAAGGCTGAGGAGAAGAATAAATTCAATACCTTTGCCATCTCCCCATCCTTTGTAACCAGATGTCCTTCCTCATTCTTTATGGGGCCAATATGGTCTGTCCTCCCTTTTTTACTGTTTACATACATATGGCTTTTTACTTCTTTTCTCTGTGTTATGGGCATTTGGCATTTCCAAGATGGTGGCAGCAGTGCAAGTATACTCTGAGCATGAGAGGCAGGAAGTGATGCGGCCTCTGTGACCAGTTTCCTGGCTAGAGCTTTTCCAGGATGGCGACCTGAGCATGCTCAGGCACTGATATCATCACTAATGGCAAATGTGAGTTTCCTATCTCCTTCTCACTGCTTGCTCTGGGATCACTTTGTTGGGCTCAGTTTCCACTAGTGCGACTTGTCACTGCTAAGTCACATGACATGTCGTACCCCATGATTTCCAATGAGTACCATTCATATCTGTGTCCATAGACCTCAAGAATACACAGGCATTGTTTCAAGTTGCATCAAATTTGCTGCAAAATTGTGTGACTTTCAGGTAGCAATAGTAATAGTAATAATAGCCTTATGCTGTTTTTCATTTCAGTCTGCTGCTTTGCTCTGTTTCTATGGGGAACACTGCCCAGTCAGACCACCCATTGCTTTTAAGGTATAGGGATTAGGTAAGTAGTGAAGATTGAGAAAAAGACAGCCAATATCTATAGTCCTGTAAGGACCACAAGATGGAGGTAGCCTTCCGAAGGTCAACACAAGTCACCATCTAAGAACAGACATCCAAGCAATGTTGATTAAGGTCATTATCTCACCCCTCATTATCATTGCTCCCCGTTTACAAAGATCACAAGTTACCAGCCCTAATAGTCGCTGCATTTGTGGTGGAAAGTCATTGCCTGTCAAGCTAGTATGTCAAATCTGCCTGGAACAAGCACTATACAGCCCTGCAAGGACCTTAAGATGGAGGGAGTCTGCTAAAAGCCAGAACAGTCACCATTCAAGCGCAGACATCCAGGCAACATTCATCAATGTCATCATCTCGCCTCTCATTATTATTGCTCCCCGTTTACAAACACAACAGGTTACCAGCCGTAATGGTTGCTGCATTGATGGTGGAAAGTCATTGCTTGACGAGCTAGCATGTCAAGTCCACTTGGAGCAAAGAAGGGGATGTCTGTAAAGTAGCTGCCTTGATTAAAGAATCGGCCAAGGAGTTGATGCATGAAGCCTGTATTCCCCAGTCGGTGGCTGAATTGCCTAGCACTTCCAACCAGAGCCAGTAGGTGGTGTCCAAATTGGAAACTTGCCATGGGAAGAAAGCGTTAAAAGAGGACACAAGCTTTGAAGATTGCCCAATAGAGCCTTTTTGCAAAGGCAGCTAAGGACGCAATTGCCTGGGGTGAAGTGGAGGAAACTCTCCACAAGATTAGCAAGTGCTCATTCTCTTCACTGAACTGAAGGAGTTAATCCAGGTAGAATTGAAGGGGTCTGAGAAAAATGCCTGTATAAAAAGGCTGTCAAAACTGTATACCCTGTAAATTTAAAGGTCAACCTGCAGCAGTCTCCTCCGATGGTGGATGCATCATTAATGTAGCTGGCAAGACATGTAACCTTGCTGTCACATTCAAGGAGGCTCTAGTCCGAAAATTAGATCTAGGTCTGAAGTGCTCCTACATATTGTAGCATCTGCAGGTGCCGGCAGGCCACCAATAATCAGCCCATGTGCTGAGTGAGTCTAATGGGAGTGGTTTCATAATTATCAACCAGCTGCTGCACCTGCAGGACTCTGAGGAAAGTGGCAGGGTCTGCATCCCTTTAGATGTGATTTCCTATTGGGAGTATCGTATCAAAAATGACATTTTTGTTGCAGTGGATGCCAAAAATCTGAATTGTATCTTGGTGCAGACTTCTGGGAAAATCAGTGAGCCAGACATAGAGGCAGGTTATGATGTTCCTGGGGGTGTTCTGTACACATTCTGTATACAGAGCACCTCCAGATAGTCATGTTGCATTGCATTTTACAGAAAATTGCAGCCCTACAGATTAAAGAAAAAAACTGGTGCAATATACCAGACAACAGATCCAATCTATTTGGGAGTAGACAGGATACAGCCATCTCAAGGATGACCACTAGCAGGTCAGGGCGAATATCATCTTACAAAAAACAGAAGATTCAAAAAAGGTCCAGCATACAGACAGAAACTCCCAAATAACCCAAGCAATGATTTTAGTGGATGGTATAATTCCCCTTAGCATTGGTGTCAGTGGATGCAATATTACCCCCAGCATTGGTGTCAATGGGGGCTGTGCAATGTAAAGGGATCCAGAGGTACAGGGTGCTGTGTAATGTAAAGGGGTCCAGAGGTGCAGGGTGCTGTGCAATGTAAAGGGGTCCAGAGGTGCAGGGTGCTGTGTAATGTACAGTAAAGGGGTCCAGAGGTGCAGGGTGCTGTGTAATGTAAAGGGGTCCAGAGGTAAGGGGGCTGTGTAATTTAAAGGGGGTCTTCCTACATTTTACCCACAGTTATAGCCGCAGTCCTATAGATTTCTATTAGGTTGCGCATTTTTTTCTGTATTTTCTAAAAAACACCAAAAGTCCCGCATGTTGCATCTTTGGCGCACTTCCAGAAAACTGGAAAAAAATATTTTTTTTTTCAGGGGGGGGGGGGGTGACACCATGTTTTACTGCACCAGGTGACACCAACCCTAGTGACGCCACTGCCAGCAGCACATTGTAAGTGTGCCACTGTCAGTTACATGTATTTCTGTCTGGTGCCAGCCACCCAATGCCAATCTTTGGGTTGGTCTGTGCCGTTTTTGCAGAGGAGGAGCCTGGCCGACCGGGGGAGCAGAGGGAAGAGGATTCTTCTGGGTTCCGGGCGTGGAGGCACAACACGTGACATCATCTGATGTCAATGTGCGGTGCATCAACTGCCCGCCTGGGGGGACGGGGGGGTGCCAGATATAGGATCTGCCCTGGGTGCCAAATGCTCTAGGTACACCCCTGGGTACTGCATACAATAGAAGTCAATGTGGAATGAATTATCAGAGTTTCCATTGACTCCTATGGGGAAAGTCGCTTTGATATACAGTATGGCGGCCTGAATTTATGGGAGGAACCCGGGGGGGTATTTAAGCGGCCCACTCATCTGTGGTCTTTGTCGGTTTCTGTGAGCAATACTACACATCACTAGGCCGACTCGTCCCAGCTCACCTCATGTTCCTGAGTCTGTGCCTTCGATCACAAGTGTGTTGCAGCTTCTCCGTTCATGGTTTTCGTCGGCGGTTCTTGCTCACTGTTGCAGATAGGGTTTGAACCTTTCGTTCATGCGGAACGTTATGATTCGTCATGTTTCCTATCCTACAAACTTGATTTGCAGGTTCCATCTGCATTGCTTGTCATCCCATCCTCAAACATACGATTTGTTCGTTTGATCCAAGCCTCCGAGCCACTGTCGGTCGTTGTCCGATATCACTCGATACAGGCTTCATCGCTCATAGGATTCACTGTCTATGGGGTTTTTGTCTCATCCATTTAGAAATCAGCATGTATTGTTTGCATGGGTTCTGTAGCTAATCAAGGTGGTAATTAGACCTACCTGGTGCCTTGTCTGCACCTTGATTAGCCTGGGGGGCTGCCATGTTTTTGGTTTTAGAGTAAGGGGTGGCATACACTGCAACCAATTCGTATCGGATTTATTTCATACATCTTACTACCGATTCATATCGGTTTTACTTCATACATTTTTCAACCGATTTGTATCGGAGTCATCTCCCTTTACAACCGGTTCATATCCGTACTTCGAGGCTTCGATTTTTTTCGTTCGTAGTTTTCATAGATCGAGTCTTGCTCAACTGTCGCAGGTAGGATTTGTATGTCATTTCTTCTTTTCTCATGCAGTCATTGTTTTGTTAGGTACTCCGTATCATCGAGGTCCCGCAACGGAGCTCATTCGTTAAGTCTCCATGCGCAGTCTTATTTAGCTTTGTGCAAATCAGTTTGTTGAGCACAAACCCCGAGCCGATTCATATCGGTTACATTTGTACATTCTTTGTTCTTCGTGGTTACATGCTTGTTCTTCACATCAGCGACTCACCGATTTGTGTCGGCTCGTTTTCAGTCACTTCCTCTCATTTCATGCCATGCTCCACAGTCCGGTTCGCTGTCAGTCGCAATTGCCGCACACCGATTCGTGTCTCTGTCATGGCAAATCACTTCATTCCCATACCCTACACTCCAATTCGAATCCAGTCGCATCAGCGATGCACCGATTCATGTCGGCTCGTTTTAGTCATCTTGTCTCATTCCATTCAATGCTCCACAGTCTGGTTCATTGTCAGTCGCAATTGCGGCACACCGATTCGTGCCTCTGTCACGACAATCATTTTATTTGTTTCATTTCATATACCCCACACTCTGATCCGAATCCAGTCGCATCAGCGAAACACTGATTCACGTTGGCTCAATTTAGTTATTTAGACTCATTCCATTATCCACTGTCCGATTCGCTGTCAGTCGCAATTGCGACACACCGATTCGTTTTCGGCTCGTTGTCAGTCACTCGATCTCATTGCATTCCATGCTCCACAGTCCGGTTCGCTGTCAGTTGCAATGCGGCACACCGATTCGTGTCTCTGTCATGGAAATCATTTCATTCGTTACATTTCGCATACCCTATACTCCGGTCCGAATCGAGTCGCCTCTGCAGCACTTTGATTCGTGTCGGCTTCATTCGGTCATTCCATTTAATTTCATACTTCACAGTCCGGTTCTTTGTCAGTCGCAATTGCGGTGCACCGATTCGCACCACTGTCACTTCAATCGTTTCAGTTGTCTTATTGGCATACTTTCTGTCACTTCCTCCTCTAGATGCGGCACTCACTTTGTGTCGATTCATGTCCGTCATTTCTAGGACTTGTACTAGGTCCGTGCCATTCATGTCTGCCTCTCGTTGTTTCATTTCAGTTTCTACACTTACAGCCCGATTCGAATCTAGTCGCACATTGCAGCTCCAATTCACATTGGTCGTCACCTCATACGTTCGTTCATTTTATTTCATACACTCTTCAGCCCGATTCGAGCCCTAGTGGCATCAGCAACGTAATGATTCGCACTGCTTTCACACCATACTTTTGTTTTGGTCATGTCAGACACTCTCAGTCACGGTCGCTGTCATTTATGATCACAGCCTGTTCCTAAATACTCCAGTTTTCACTACCCTCATGGTTCACCATCTGATAAGGTTTTCGATTGCAGTCATTGCAAACATATCTCAAATGGCACGATCCGGCCACTCATCTCCTATGGCAAATAATCGAGCGAATCACCATTGTCCGTCTGTAATTTCTCCTTTAAGTCAGTCGAGTGCAGGTAGTTCCATTCTGCACCAGGTTGGATACGGTGGTGGACCTAGGCTATAAATAAGTGGGGATTTCATTATATAACTATCGCTGCTCATTCTCGGCCAAAGCGGCAGCCAGGCTTACGCAGTTCCAAGCTAGCGCGAACTGGATTCTCGTCGACACACAGTTGTTCTGCCACCACTTTGCTGGCCTATGCTCCCCACCCTGCGCTATCTGCTAGTCCTCCACCCACACTGCGAACTAGTGCTCCAACACAGCAGTTAGATGCCCTCTCAATTTCCCCTCCACCTCCGATACCGGTCAGGGCTTGCCGGCATCCGCTCAGTAGCTCCAGGTGGACAAGTTGGGACGCCTATTCTGTCAGTTGGCGGAGCATTGATCTGCAATAACTTTAATTTTAGGCTCATGCAACATTTGTGCCACGTGTCACAGGGCCCATCCAAAAACCACATGCCAGCTCAAGCAGCACAACACGTCCTGACTAGGCCGAGTCAACGTCCTATGGCTGGGGTTTTACCTCGCCTCACACCGCACTCCCTCACGGGCCGCTTTTCTCATCCAAGGATTCACATCAGGCCTCACCACACTACCCCACTCGACTCACGAGTGCAGGAATCTCCAGTCAGCTTACCCGTGCGCAGGGATATACTAAGAAACAGCTTCAATCCTGGTTAGGGATGCTCAAATTTGCAATGAGGATTATTCCCCAGGGGCAATCTATCATTTCGTGCCTCTTGGTCTTCCTCTCTCAGGTACAGGGCCCCGATCAAATTCTTAGACTAGACACAGCAGCAGTAGTGGATCTGTCTATGTGGGACGAGTGCCTTACTAGTTGGAACGGCATATCCATGTTCATCCCATCAGTATCAGCTCTATCTCCTCAGGTAGTAACGGATGCCGTGACCTCCACAGGTTTTGCTGCAATTTTTGGCCATCATCGTTCGCAGGGCCATGGCCTCCAGAGATCTTCCTAAATCCCCAGTTTTATCCAGTCTTCCTCACTTTCGAACTGCACCCAATCGTGGCAGCGGCGGGTCTGGGGCCATACCTGGACGGGACAAGCGGTGGCCCTCGCCACAGACAACCAGGCAACGGCCGATATCATTAACAAGTAGGGGTACAAGTCACTCCCCATTATGTCCTTCCTACGCAGGCTGGGGCAGTTGTCTCTGCAGCATCAGTTCAATGTTCCCTGCACGTACATTCCGAGCATCTGCAGCATCGCAGCAGACGCACTGTCCCGTTTTAACTTCATTTCATCCTTCCAGAAGAAACCCGGAGTCGACCCAACGTCCTCTCCTATCCCACCTTGGTCTCAGCTGACATTGGATTAAGCCGCGCCTTTGCATTGCGACCCAGCTCATCCATTAGTCTTATCCCACAACACACTGAAGGCCTACCACACAGCTTGGAACGCCTTTGGCAAGTTTCTGGCATCCTGCCCCGGGACAACATCAGCAGACACTAAGCATGTACTAGCCTCCATATCATTTTGCCACATACAACTGGCTCTATCACATATCACCATCAGGCTATACTTAGCCAGCATCCGACACTTCCTGGCCTTACAGGATCCCACAAAGCCGTCCTTGTTCACAGCCCATACAGTTTGAGCCATCCTACGTGACATTCAGAAACAGCAGACTTACCCAACTCCAAACGCTTGCCCGTCACTAGCACCATTTTCAGAGACATGTCGACTCTCCTCTATCGTTCCCCGTTTGGGTTTCTTCCCAGTTTGGTCATTCAAGCTGCCATCTACCTGACCTTCTACAGCTTTTTGCAGCCTAGCAAGTTTACCTGTGATGGCCCTGCCGGGCCTGGTACTGAGGAGATGTCACCTGGCTTGCGTCCAAGGTCACTTCATTCTTCACCTCGCAGCATCCAAAACTCAGTAATCCGGCCCCGGGTTGGACATCCAACTTTTCCAGACCAACAACATGTGGTGCCCAGAAGCGATACACAACCGCCTACTGTCGCTCCACCCAGCCAGTGGAACTCTAGTCCCCTGCTACCTTTTCTGACCAACTCCTTGACAGTCAGTTCATCAAGCACTTCAGGATCCTCCTGCCTAACCTAGGCCTCGACCCCAGCCAGTACTCTGGACACTCCTTCCGAACCGGAGTAGCCTTGGCCGCCTCTCAACACGGGGCTCCAGACCATGTTATCAAGAGGTTAGGCGGGTGGAAATCCACCTATTTCGCCTGGTACATTCAGAACCCTCAGGTAGAAATGTTGCAAGCATTTACCAAACTTGCTCAGTAATTAACACTAGACCAATAAAGAGCTTCACCCCTACCTGAAAGTTTTTGCCCCCTTTTTTGGTATACCGGCCAGCAGACCAGGGCACACTTCAGGTCTATGCTATGTTGTGAGTCTTGTGGTGTGGTTCATATCCATCTCGGTTGAAGGGCTTCGACCATAAATAAGAAGGCTAGTATGGTGGCCTGAATTTATGGGAGGAGTCCAGGGGGTATATTTAAAGCGGAGGTCCGCTGAAAAAAAATATATTAAAAGCCAGCAGCTACAAATACTGCAGCTGCTGACTTTTAATATATGGACACTTACCTGTTCAGGGAGCCCGCGATGTCGGCAGACAAAGCCGATCCGTCCGTCGGCTCTCGGCTGCTGCCGCCGCCATCCTCGGTGAGGGAATAAGGAAGTGAAGCCGTGCGGCTTCACTTCCTGGTTCCCTACTGCGCATGCACGAGTCGTGCTGCGCGTCCTCTCTGGTCCCTGCTGTATTCTGTGTCTCACAGAATACAGCGGTGGAGGACAGTGTAGGCGCCGGAAGTGGCGTAGGTCACCGCAAGCACCGCGGTGATCTATGCCAGGAAGTGGGAGCAAATACCTGTATTAGACAGGTATCTGCTCCCTCCTCCCCCCTGAAAAGTGCCAAATGTGACACCGGAGGGGGGGGATCCAAAAAGTGGAAGTTCCATTTTTGGGTGGAACTCCACTTTAAGCAGCCCACTCATCTGTGGTCTTTGTTGGTTCCTGTGCACGATACCCTCCCTCTCATTACCCTTTTCAAGACATTTATCAGCACATTTCTTTCCACAAGCATTTATTACTTATCTTGGGTATGCCCCCTTTTTCCTTTTTTGGTATACCAGCCAGCAGACCTGGGCAAACTTCAGGTCCATGTTATGTTGTGAGTATTGTGGCATGTTTTTGTGGTTCATATCCATCTCGGTTGAAGGGCTTTGACCGTGTGTGTGTGTATGTATATATGTATATGTATATGTGTATATATATATATATATATATATATGAAAAGTGTGTGTGTGTGTGTGTATATCCTGTATATATGTGACTCCTTTGTGAAAATTCCTTTCAGCCTTGACAACTTTTGACAAAGCACACTGGATATTGTAGTTTCATAAACAGGAAACAATTAAGAGGGCTTTATATATGGAACAAATGTTACAATGGGTGTTGGAACTGTCATTTGAATTGGAAGGGGCATTTGTCTGATTCTGACCAACTTTGCTGGCTATTATGACCAAATCTGCATGTGTATGAAATCTTCTGACATGAAGTCTTATGAATAGACGGGCAAGTGATTTGAGAACACTCTTCTTATACCAGGCTGCTTCAGTTTGATGGCAGAATTATAGCAGCTCCAGCTGCAAACTTCACTGTTCAATTATTCATCTATCATCACAGACTTGGGATGCATTGCTATTACATGATCTTTTTCTTCTGTTTTTGTATTCCATGAATCAATGGTTATAGCTTCTTATGGAACAGAAAAGCATATACTCTTTCTCCTTTTATTCGCCAAGGCGTTTTTTTCCATTTTAAAAGCAACAATAAAACGTGACAATGTGCCATCATTACTGCTACAAACATTGGCATGGTAATGCCTTAGGCTATGTTATCTTGGAAATTATTGTGACTATATTCAACAGGGTTGTAAATATTTACAGGTAATGAAGAGAGCGGAGATGCAGAAGAGTGACAACATAGATGGAATACTAGCTCCCTCCTGTGTTCAAAGTATAAACTTGTCCAAGCAACACACTGAGTACTACCATCTAAATATTAAACCTTTTTTTTTTTAAAGATGCTCTTTATTATTATTTTCATTGTAACAAGTAAAAATACACCAGTACAATCACCTATTAACCATCAACAGAGCATGTGTCCTCTTGTATTTTATTGTATTGTCTCCCTTTTATATTGTAAAGTGCTGCGTAAACTGTTGGCACTATATAAATCCTGTATAATAATAATTGTATACTGCATATCGCATAGTTATTGGACAGTTACATAGTTACATAGTTACATAGTAGGTGAGGTTGAAAAAAGACACAAGTCCATCAAGTCCAACCTATGTGTGTGATTATGTGTCAGTATTGCATTGTATATCCCTGTATGTTGTGGTCATTCAGGTGCTTATCTAATAGTTTTTTGAAGCTATCAATGCTCCCCGCTGAGACCACCGCCTGTGGAAGGGAATTCCACATCCTTGCCGCTCTTACAGTAAAGAACCCTCTACGTAGTTTAAGATTAAACCTCTTTTCTTCTAATTTTAATGAGTGGCCACGAGTCCTGGTAAACTCTCTTCTGCGAAAAAGTTTTATCCCTATTGAGGGGTCACCAGTCCCGTATTTGTAAATTGAAATCATATCCCCTCTCAAGCGTCTCTTCTCCAGAGAGAATAAGTTCAGTGCTCGCAACCTTTCCTCATAACTAATATCCTCCAGACCCTTTATTAGCTTTGTTGCCCTTCTTTGTACTCGCTCCATTTCCAGTACATCCTTCCTGAGGACTGGTGCCCAGAACTGGACCGCATACTCTAGGTGCGGCCGGACCAGAGTCTTGTAGAGCGGGAGAATTATCGTTTTATCTCTGGAGTTGATCCCCCTTTTAATGCATGCCAATATTCTGTTTGCTTTGTTAGCAGCAGCTTGGCATTGCCTGCCATTGCTAAGCCTATCGTCTACTAGGACCCCCAGGTCCTTTTCCATCCTAGATTCCCCCAGAGGTTCTCCCCCCAGTGTATAGATTGCATTCATATTTTTGCCACCCAAATGCATTATTTTACATTTTTCTACATTGAACCTCATTTGCCATGTAGTCGCCCACCCCATTAATTTGTTCAGGTCTTTTTGCAAGGTTTCCACGTCCTGCGGAGAAGTTATTGCCCTGCTTAGCTTAGTATCGTCTGCAAATACAGAGATTGAACTGTTTATCCCATCCTCCAGATCGTTTATGAACAAATTAAATAGGATTGGTCCCAGCACAGTGAGTCCTCCCTATAAAGAACATAGTCAGAAAACATTCAAATGAGATATACAGCAGAAAACTGTCTACAAGTAACATAGTTAGATCAAACAGTAAGGGGTGAATTAGTCTATGGACCCCATATGTTATCAAATCAGTTAGGAGACCCCCGAGTAGTGTAAGGAAGTTAGTATAGTTGGAGGACAGGTTTAATCAGATTCTTCCATTCTGAGAGGGTTGGCGGGAGGGATCTGCTCCAGGTGAGCAAAATAATTTTCTTTGCATAGAAATATAATATGTGTAGCAGTTTTTTAGCTTGGGAACTCACCGGTAGATCCTCCACCAACTTTAGTAAGCAAATCTTAAAGTGATACTAAAGTCTATTTTTTTTCTCTTTAAAAATAAGAACCATGTTATACTTACCTGCTCTGTGCAGTGGTTTTGCACAGAGCAGCCCAGATCCTCTTCTTCTCTGGTCCCTCGTTAGCGCTCTTGGCCCCTCCTTCCGGCCGAGTACCCCCACAGCAAGTAGCTTACTATGGTGGCACCCGAGCCAAGCCGCAGCTCTGTGTGTCCATTCGGCCCCGCCCCCTCTGTTTCCTCATTGGCTAACTGACTTGACAGTGGCGGGAGCCAATGGCGCCACTGCTGTGTCCTGGCCAATCATGAGGGAGAGGATGGCTGAAGCTGGATTGAGAGGGGGCTAAGGTAAGTATTAGGGGGGGCTGCTGCACACAGAAGGCTTTTTATCTTAATGCATAAAATGCACTAAGATAAAAAACCTTCTGACTTTACAACCACTTTAACCACTTGCCGACCGCCTCACGCCTATATACGTGAGCAGAATGGCACGGGCAGGCAAAATCACGTACCTGGTACGTGATTGCCTTCCAGCGGGCAGGGGGTCCCCCCCCCCCCGGTGCCAGCGGCGGTCGGCATTTGTCTGGGAGCGATCAGAGATGAGGGGGAGGCCATCCGATCGTGGCCCCCCCTCGCGATCGCTCCCAGCCAATGAGAAACATCCCCTGCCTCTGTATAGTACACAGAGGCAGAGGATGTGATGTCATCTCTCCACGGCTCGGCAGTTTCCGTTCCGGCGCCGAGGAGAGAAGACATCTGAGTAAGTGTAAAACACAACACAACACAGTAGAACATGCCAGGCACACTAAACACCCCCGGTCGCCCCCCGATCCCCCCCAATCACCCCTCCCCCTCCCTGTCACACTGACACCAAGCAGGGTTTTTTTTTTTTTTTTCCTGATTACTGCATGGTGTCAGTTTGTGACACTTAGAAGTGGTAGGACAGTTACTGTTAGCCCCCTGTAGGTCTAGGATACCCCCTAACCCCCCCTAATAAAGTTTTAACCCCTTGATCACCCCCGGTCACCAGTGTTGCTAAGCGATCATTTTTCTGATCGCTGTATTAGTGTCACTGGTGACGCTAGTTAGGGACGTAAATATTTAGGTTCGCCGTCAGCGTTTTATAGCGACAGGGACCCCCATATACTACCTAATAAATGTTTTAACCCCTTGATTGCCCCCTAGCTAACCCTTTCACCACTGATCACCGTATAACCGTTTATTACCGAATAAAGGTTTAGCCCCCTGATCGCCCGGCGGTGATATGCGTCGCCCCAGGCAGCGTCAGATTAGCGCCAGTACCGCTAACACTCACGCGCGCAGCATATGCCTCCCTTAGTGGTATAGTATCTGAACGCATCAATATCTGATCCGATCAGATCTATACTAGCGTCCCCAGCAGTTTAGGGTTCCCTAAAACGCAGTGTTAGCGGGATCAGCCCAGATACCTGCTAGCACCTGCGTTTTGCCCCTCCGCCCGGCCCAGCCCAGCCCACCCAAGTGCAGTATCGATCGATCACTGTCACTTACAAAACACTAAACGCATAACTGCAGCGTTCACAGAGTCAGGCCTGATCCCTGCGATCGCTAACAGTTTTTTTGGTAGCATTTTGGTGAACTGGTAAGCACCAGCCCCAGGCAGCGTCAGGTTAGTGCCAGTAGCGCTAACACCCACGCACGCACCGTACACCTCCCTTAGTGGTATAGTATCTGATCGGATCAATATCTGATCCGATCAGATCTATACTAGCGTCCCCAGCAGTTTAGGGTTCCCAAAAACGCAGTGTTAGTGGGATCAGCCCAGATACCAGCTAGCACCTGCGTTTTGTCACTCCGCCCGACCAAGCCCAGCCCACCAAAGTGCAGTATCGATCGATCACTGTCACTTACAAAACACTAAACGCATAACTGCAGCGTTCGCAGAGTCAGGCCTGATCCCTGCGATCGCTAACAGGTTTTTTTGTAGCGTTTTGGTGAACTGGCAAGCCCCAGCGGCCTAGTACACCCCGGTCGTAGTCAAACCAGCACTGCAGTAACACTTGGTGACGTGGCGAGTCCCATAAGTGCAGTACAAGCTGGTGAGGTGGCAACCACAAGTAGTGTCCCGCTGCTACCAAAAAGACAAACACAGGCCCGTCGTGCCCATAGTGCCCATAGTGCCCTTCCTGCTGCATTCGCCAATCCTAATTGGGAACCCACCGCTTCTGCAGCGCCCGTACTTTCCCCATTCACATCCCCAACCAAATGCAGTCGGCTGCATGAGAGGCATTTTTATGTCCTCCCGAGTACCCCTACCCAACGACCCCCCCCAAAAAAGATGTCGTGTCTGCAGCAAGCGCGGATATAGGCGTGACACCCGCTATTATTGTCCATCCTGTCCTGACAATCCTGGTCTTTGCATTGGTGAATGTTTTGAACGCTACCATTCACAAGTTGAGTATTAGCGTAGGGTACAGCATTGCACAGACTAGGCACACTTTCACAGGGTCTCCCAAGATGCCATCGCATTTTGAGAGACCCGAACCTGGAACCGGTTACCGTTATAAAAGTTACAGTTACAAAAAAAAGTGTAAAAAAAAAAAAAACACAAAAAAAAAAAAAAAAAATAGTTGTCGTTTTATTGTTCTCTCTCTCTCTATTCTCTCTCTCTATTGTTCTGCTCTTTTTTACTGTATTCTATTCTGCAATGTTTTATTGTTATTATGTTTTATCATGTTTGCTTTTCAGGTATGCAATTTTTTATACTTTACTGTTTACTGTGCTTTATTGTTAACCATTTTTTTGTCTTCAGGTACGCCATTCACGACTTTGAGTGGTTATACCAGAATGATGCCTGCAGGTTTAGGTATCATCTTGGTATCATTCTTTTCAGCCAGCGGTCGGCTTTCATGTAAAAGCAATCCTAGCAGCTAATTAGCCTCTAGACTGCTTTTACAAGCAGTGGGAGGGAATGCCCCCCCCACCGTCTTCCGTGTTTTTCTCTGGCTCTCCTGTCTCAACAGGGAACCTGAGAATGCAGCCGGTGATTCAGCCAGCTGACCATAGAGCTGATCAGAGACCAGAGTGGCTCCAAACATCTCTATGGCCTAAGAAACCGGAAGCTACGAGCATTTTATGACTTAGATTTCGCCGGATGTAAACAGCGCCATTGGGAAATTGGGGAAGCATTTTATCACATTGATCTTGGTGTGGTCAGATGCTTTGAGGGCAGAGGAGAGATCTAGGGTCTAATAGACCCCAATTTTTTCAAAAAAGAGTACCTGTCACTACCTATTGCTATCATAGGGGATATTTACATGCCCTGAGATAACAATAAAAATTATTAAAAAAAAAAAAAAATGAAAGGAACAGTTTAAAAATAAGATAAAAGAAAGGTGTAAAAATTGCGCCAACTCCTAAATATAAATAAAGCAGCCTACACAGCAATATGACCGTTGCAAATAAGAATAAAAAGTAGAAAAGTGTGGCGCTAGTGAATGGTGAAACTCCTGTTGCTAAACAGGTGAATATAGTTGTTTGAGGAGGAGTGAAAACACTTTCAGTGTAAGGTGAAGAGTAATGATTTTATAAAACATCCAAGGAGAATGGTAATAAAAAAGAGAAAAAAAACTTATATGTGTAAAGAGGTAGGGTACTCAGTGATAACCTATAGGTTGAATAGGAGACAGTTATGCATATGAAACCTTATTCCAAAGGAAAACAAAGCAAACAAATATCAGTGCAAGATATCTCGATAAACTGAGTATGTTGTTTAACAAGACTAATAATCAATAAAAACGGGAGCCAAGAGGGAGGACATCAGAGTCCCTAAGGGGAGGGACAAACATAAATGGAAACTCAAAAGTCTCTCAAATGACAGGATGGGGCAGTCCCATTGAGTCCCACAGACAACAGGGTGCAGACCGTCTTCTCAAGAGGTAGTTAGAGGTTGTTTAAGAGGGGTCCTGATACATATGCTGAATCTTGACTCATATGGATGATTCCAACCAGGAGAAAGGAAAAGCAAAAGGATGCCCTTACCAGATCAGGTGGACTCACAGGCCGTGGCGGTGAGTCAAACGAGCATATACCGTCAGACGGTGTGGAGTGAAGATTTGTGGGAAAACTTGTGGAACATCTTGTCAGCAGTCCTCAACTGAAGAACTAACTTGGAGTCCGAGGTCCCCAGGATGCGGTTTCGATCGTCGAATGACCGTTTCCTCAGAGGTCCGTCATGTGTGCAAATAAGTAAAAAGAAGAAAACCTCCACATAGTGTAAATCCTTGATTTTCAAAAAGTATAAGAGCACTTTATTGAGGAGTGTACTCCAAAAAGAATTTTTACAGACGGGGGGGGCAGTAAAAACTCGGCTCAATGTAAAAACCGGCATAAAAAGGTATAAAAACAGCGCAGTGGGTAGTGGTGGGGTATAATCATAAGGACCCGACGCGTTTCGCCTCCAAAGGCTTCTGCTGGGGTATGCAGAAGCCTTTGGAGGCGAAACGCGTCGGGTCCTTATGATTATACCCCACCACTACCCACTGCGCTGTTTTTATACCTTTTTATGCCGGTTTTTACATTGAGCCGAGTTTTTACTGCCCCCCGTCTGTAAAAATTCTTTTTGGAGTACACTCCTCAATAAAGTGCTCTTATACTTTTTGCAAATCAAGGATTTACACTATGTGGAGGTTTTCTTCTTTTTACTTATTTGCACACATGACGGACCTCTGAGGAAACGGTCATTCGACGATCGAAACCGCATCCTGGGGACCTCGGACTCCAAGTTAGTTCTTCAGTTGAGGACTGCTGACAAGATGTTCCACAAGTTTTCCCACAAATCTTCACTCCACACCGTCTGACGGTATATGCTCGTTTGACTCACCGCCACGGCCTGTGAGTCCACCTGATCTGGTAAGGGCATCCTTTTGCTTTTCCTTTCTCCTGGTTGGAATCATCCATATGAGTCAAGATTCAGCATATGTATCAGGACCCCTCTTAAACAACCTCTAACTACCTCTTGAGAAGACGGTCTGCACCCTGTTGTCTGTGGGACTCAATGGGACTGCCCCATCCTGTCATTTGAGAGACTTTTGAGTTTCCATTTATGTTTGTCCCCCCCCTTAGGGACTCTGATGTCCTCCCTCTTGGCTCCCGTTTTTATTGATTATTAGTCTTGTTAAACAACATACTCAGTTTATCGAGATATCTTGCACTGATATTTGTTTGCTTTGTTTTCCTTTGGAATAAGGTTTCATATGCATAACTGTCTCCTATTCAACCTATAGGTTATCACTGAGTACCCTACCTCTTTACACATATAAGTTTTTTTTCTCTTTTTTATTACCATTCTCCTTGGATGTTTTATAAAATCATTACTCTTCACCTTACACTGAAAGTGTTTTCACTCCTCCTCAAACAACTATATTCACCTGTTTAGCAACAGGAGTTTCACCATTCACTAGCGCCACACTTTTCTACTTTTTAAAAATAAGATAAAAAAGCAAAAAAATAATAAAGAAAAAAAAAAAAAAAAAAGCACCCCTGTCCCCCCTGCTCTCGCGCTAAGGCGAACGTAAGCGTCGGTCTGGCGTCAAATGTAAACAGCAATTGCATGCATGTGAGGTATCACCGCGAAGGTCAGATCGAGGGCAGTAATTTTAGCAGTAGACCTCCTCTGTAAATCTAAAGTGATAACCTGTAAAGGCTTTTAAAGGCTTTTAAAAATGTATTAATTTTGTTGCCACTGCACGTTTGTGCGCAATTTTAAAGCATGTCATGTTTGGTATCCATGTACTCGGCCGAAGATCATCTTTTTTATTTCATCAAACATTTGGGCAATATAGTGTGTTTTAGTGCATTAAAATTTAAAAAAGTGTGTTTTTTCCACAAAAAATGCGTTCGAAAAATCGCTGCGCAAATACTGTGTGAAAAAAAAAATGAAACACCCACCATTTTAATCTGTAGGGCATTTGCTATAAAAAAATATAGAATGTTTGGGGGTTCAAAGTAATTTTCTTGCAAAAAAAAATAATTTTTTCATGTAATCAAAAAGTGTCAGAAAGAGCTTTGTCTTCAAGTGGTTAGAAGAGTGGGAGATGTGTGACATAAGCTTCTAAATGTTGTGCATAAAATGCCAAGACAGTTCAAAACCCCTCCAAATGACCCCATTTTGGAAAGTAGACACCCCAAGCTATTTGCTGAGAGGCATGTCGAGTCCATGGAATATTTTATATTGTGACACAAGTTGCGGGAAAGAGACAATTTTTATTTTTTTTGCACAAAGTTGTCACTAAATGATATATTGCTCAAACATGCCATGGGGATATGTGAAATTACACCCCAAAATAAATTCTGTTGCTTCTCCTGAGTATGGGGATACCACATGTGTGGGACTTTTTGGGAGCCTAGCCGCGCACGGAACCCCGAAAACCAAGCACCGCCTTCAGGCTTTCTAAGGGCGTAAATTTTTGATTTCACTCTTCACTGCCTATCACAGTTTCGGAGGCCATGGAATGCCCAGGTGGCACAAACCCCCCCCCCCCAATGACCCCATTTTGGAAAGTAGACACCCCAAGCTATTTGCTGAGAGGTATAGTGAGTATTTTGCAGACCTCACTTTTTGTCACAAGTTTTGAAAATTGAAAAAAGAAAAAAAAAATTTTTTCTGGTCTTTCTTCATTTTCAAAAACAAATGAGAGCTGCAAAATACTCACCATGCCTCTCAGCAAATAGCTTGGGGTGTCTACTTTCCAAAATGGGGTCATTTGGGGGTGGGGTTTGTGCCATCTTGGCATTTTATGGCCTTCAAAACTGTGATAGGTAGTGAGGAGTGAAATCAAAAATTTATGCCCTTAGAAATCCGGAAGGCGGTGCTTGGTTTTCGGGGCCCCGTACGCGGCTAGGCTCCCAAAAAGTCCCACACATGTGGTATCCCCGTACTCAGGAATAGCAGCTGAATGTATTTTGGGGTGCACTTCCACATATGCCCATGGCCTGTGTGAGCAATATATCATTTAGTGACAACTTTTTGTAATTTTTTTTTTTTGTCATTATTCAATCACTTGGGACAAAAAAAATAAATATTCAATGGGCTCAACATGCCTCTCAGCAATTTCCTTGGGGTGTCTACTTTCCAAAATGGGGTCATTTGGTGGGGTTTTGTACTGCCCTACCATTTTAGCACCTCAAGAAATAACATAGGCAGTCATAAACTAAAAGCTGTGTAAATTCCAGAAAATGTACCCTAGTTTGTAGACGCTATAACTTTTGCGCAAACCAATAAATATACGCTTATTGACATTTTTTTACCAAAGACATGTGGCCAAATACATTTTGGCCTAAATGTATGACTAAAATTGAGTTTATTGGATTTTTTTTATAACAAAAATTAGAAAATATCATTTTTTTTCAAAATTTTCGGTCTTTTTCCGTTTATAGCGCAAAAAATAAAAATGGCAGAGGTGATCAAATACCATCAAAAGAAAGCTCTATTTGTGGGAAGAAAAAGACGCAAATTTCGTTTGGGTACAGCATTGCATGACCGCGCAATTAGCAGTTAAAGCGATGCAGTGCCGAATTGTAAAAAGTGCTCTGGTCAGGAAGGGGGTAAAACCTTCCGGGGCTGAAGTGGTTAAGCCTGGTAAATATGGGCTGAATATGTGCCATCTTCTGTTGGACAGGCTGCTGAACGCATGGGCCGAATGTCAGTTGGTTTTCCGTTGAATGTCCGGCTTCTGTCAAGGGAGCATGTCGGAAGATCAGCAGCCAATCAGGATCCGATCAGAGCTTGCAGCCAATGGCAGCGAATGCTGGCCACTGTGTTCTAGTAGGGGGGCAGTCCTTTTGTCAGAACACAATAGCTCAGTGGGGAGATTGCTGTAGTTAGTACAACGTGTTCCTCGTGAGCTCTTCAGTCACCAGTCTTTAGGACATTGGACATTTGGGACCAAAATGACTGTATACACGTCTGTTACTTTTGGCAATTACTTATGTTTTCTCATTACTCTACTCCATACTGATGTCTTCATACTCCAATGTGTTAAGACCCACTGGTTAACTGTACGTGTGGGGGTTACTTTGATGCACCTCTTTAAAAACTTCAGACCTGGCAGGGGCAACGCTTCAATACTTTACTTGGCAAAAATAGACATTTCACAGTCCATCGGGCAGGACATGATACTTTCCTAATTCCCTAACTATCACCACAGGCTGAGTGCTGCCCCGACACACCTGAATTGAATAAGTCCGGTAAGCATAAGTCCTTCAGAGGCAATTCTCCAGCAAACTCCAAGTTAAAAGTCTCTACATATGGACAAGCACCAATCTCCTGCTTCTACGGGTCTCTTTGTCCATCTCCATCCCTTAAAGGCCTCACAATCCAAGGTTGCATTGCCACTCTCTCTCTCTTGCAGCCCCCCCCTAACAGAGCCAATGACGGCTGTCTAGGGGGACTCTCTGTGCTGGACCACTGACCCAATTTATATCACACAGGGCAAGTGGGCAGAACCCAGACAGGATCCCACCAAAAAAAAAACTAAAAGACTGGGCAAGGCATTAACCCCCGCATTCCCAGCCAGCACAGCACCCTTTGACTGTTTCAGCCTGCTTACAAGTTTTGAAATCACAGGCATAAACCTTGGAAATTATCTTTCACTATTAACAAATATAAACATTCTCTCTTGATGCATCTCATTACCACAGCAAGATCTTCTATTCCAAGCTTCTGGAAACAAAAATCACCTCCAATGATACAACATTGGTTTCCCAAATGAATCAAACATGCAGGTGTAAGTAAAAATGGTTTCACTGGATATCATTCTATTTTACAGATATCATTCATATCTAAGTCACATAGCTCCCAACTGTCCCTAATTTCGAGGGACTGTCCCTGATTTGGAGCTCTTTCCCCCTCATTTTGGTCTGATTTATACAGTTGTATATAAAATGTACTTTTTACCTTTCAAAAAGTGTTTTCCAGTGCTAAACCTTTCATCCAAATTCTAAATAGCTGCGTTTGTAAATTTTAAAAGCCAATATAAAAGAAATAGTAGTGGTTAAAAATAAAACACCTTTTATTTGGTTAATTCTCCTTTAACCAGTTCCCGACCATGTCACACAGATATACTGCGCCACAATGGCTCTCCTGGGTGAAATCCCGTATGGGTACATGATACCCTTTTTCAGTCACCAGAGGGCGTGCGCGTGCAGGTGTGACTGGTGGGCACAATCGCAGCCACGCGCGATCGCGTGCACGCGCGCCAGCACAGGGATTTGTGTGTGTAAACACACAAATCTCTGTGATGTCAGAGGAGAGGAGCCAAAACGTTTGTTCCTACTACGTAGGAAAAACGATGTGGCTCCTCTCCTAGTCAATCCTATCCCCATACAGTTAGAACACACTGAGAGAACACACAATTAACCCCTTCATCGCCCCCTAGTGTTAACTCCTTTGTTGCCAGTGACATTTACACAGTAATCAGTGCATTTTTATAGCACTGATTGCTGTATAAATGCCAATGGTCCCAAAAAAGTGTCAAAAGTCCCCAATCTATCTGTCGTAATGTTGCAGTATCGCTAAAAATCACAAATCGCCACCATTACTAGTGTAATGGAAATTTGGAAGCTCTGTATATAATTGTATTCTATTTTGTATGTATTGCACACTGCCCTCACTGTGCACACGGCACTAATAATGTTTTCAGAACATGTTTGCATTCTTTCGAGTCCTGATTAGAATTAATCTGCCTATGTTACACCCCTTGTTACCATAAACGTACAATTGTAATATTAATGTGATACCTACGTAATCATGTGTATAAAAACCTTCAATTGCGTCATAATAAAGCAGAACAGTTATTTGGAAAGATGCTGAGCGTATCTTTTGTGTCTGTTCTTTACTGCAGTAGTTGTTATTAATTTGGAACCACTAATCAATATGAGGATAGGAGTTGCCTATCTATAAAATGTCCAGGTCACTAGTAAAAAAAATAAAATAATAAAACATTTTTGGGGCATATTTATTATAGTAAAAAGTAAAAAATATTGTTTTTTTTCAAAATTTTCGCTTTTTTTTGTTTTGTTTTGCGCAAAAAAGAAAAACGCACAGGTGATCAAATACCACCAAAAGAAAACTCTATTTGTGGGAAAAAAAGGACGCAAATTTAGTTTGGGTACAGCATCGAAACAACAGTGTAATTGTCAGTTAAAGCGACGCAGTGCCAAATTGTAAAAAGTGCTATGGCCAGGAAAGGGGTAAAATCTTCCGGGGCTGAAGCGGTTAAGGGGGTGTGATGGGGCGTGACAGGGGGCATGTCCTATGCCTACATACGTTTGCTAGTAGGTGTCCCTCATTCCTTTCTCAAAATGTTGGGAGGTATGAAGTCAGTATAAGTAATCCTTGAATTGACCTAATGTTCACTCGCAATCTCATCCCCTTTCATAGGTAACTGGACTCTTGTTCCTGTTACATTTATTTGCTAAGTGTATATTATTTAGACTGTGTGAATGTTATAGTGTATACAAACTATGGCATATATTTGAAAGTTATCAACCCTGATGTTATGACTGCCTATCTCAATTCTTTAGGACCCTAAAATGCCAGGACAGTACAAATGACAATCAAGGTATTTAGCGATGAAACATAGTATGTTTTTTTGAAGTTGTAATTTTTTTTGCTAAAAAAAATTAAAAAATGCTTAAAAAAATGTAATTAAATTTATTTCACAAAGTTGTCATTTTAACAGTGTATTTCTTACACAATTACACCCGAGACACATGGAGGCACTGCCTAGATACATAGAGGGGCCCAAAATCCAAGCATTTTTCACTTGGATCCAGACATAAGAAACTGTCTTTGAACTTGGTTTTATTAGGGGTGGGGTAGAGGGGGTTATGGGATGGCCAAATTGACTGAAACAGTGTATGGGGACAACGTCCTTCCTATGTACAAGATCCTGGACTGTTCTCCCTCCTGACCTCCAACAGTCTTTGATGATCAAAAGCAAAAGACCCTTGAGGACTAAGAGCTCTCAGTTCCTTGGAAAATAGAACAATATGTTGTAAGCTGCATACAGGAGTATCTCCTCTCCTTTGAAAAACTTCTCCCAGCTCTACTGTCTGCAGGAACCAGCCCACCTGGCTGCTCTGATGATCTCCCATGGAAAGGCATAGGATGGGTAAAGCACAACGCTTTCCTCCTGAAAGATTGCCACATGTGGCAGTCAACCCCCCCGAGACCCAGGGATCCCTCCTAGGCCATTGACAGACTCCTCAGCACTCCATCTTTCACCCAACTGCCCTGCTGGCCAGCCTCCACCATATTTAAGGGCTGACTCAACCACCCTGCCAGGACATTCTGCCTGGGGATTGGCCATGTCCCCTCAAGTAAGCAGATCAGCCCTGCTGGCCACTGCCCAGTAACTTCTAGAAGTTTCTCCAAACTTCCAGATCCAGGGGGAGGTACCAAAGACCTGCATCTGTGGACCCATCCAACCTGACCTGCAGTAACCCTGCCCCAATTTCTGACTCACAAACTAACCATGAGTCATAACATAAATTTGCCTGCACTAGCACTAGTAGCACACTAAAGGGTGCTACACCTGCAAGGGGCATAAATTACATGTAGCGCTCCTTTCAGAAACCATGAACCAGACCGAGACAGAAGTACAGTAAAATCGCACTTGTTTATTAATAAAAATAAAAAGGTGAATAGAGTAAGCGTAGTCAAAGCATAGCCAGAGTCCAGTAACCGGATCGGGTAGTCAGCCAAGCCAGAGTTCAGTAACCAGATCGGGTAATCAGCCAAGCCAGAATTCAGTAACCAGATAGGGTCGAGACAGAAGGGCACCAACACCAGTCTCAGAAGCATCAACCTCAAGGATAAAAGGTAACGTAAGATCAGGATGTGCCAACACAAGAGCAGAAACAAAGGCAGCCTTGAGACTTTTAAAGGCCTTAATGGACTCCAGAGACCAACTCTGTGGGTTACCGTTCTTTCTGGTCATATCGGTCAGGGGCTTGACCAGAGACGAGAAGTTATGAATAAACTTCCGATAATAGTTGGCAAAACCCAGGAAACGCTGCAGAGGACATAACCCCACGGGTCGAGGCCACTGTAGGACTGCCGAAAGTTTCTCTGGGTCCATCGAAAAACCAGCAGTGGAAATGACAAGAATTTAACCTGTTCCGATGGAACTCACACTTCTCCAGTTTACAATATAGATTGTTCTCTCTTAATTTCTGCAGCACAAGACAGACATCTGTGTGGTGGCTCTCCAGGGACTTGGAAAATATGAGGATATCATCGAGATAAACCACCATATATAACTGCAACAAATCTCGGAGGACATTGTTAATAAATTCCTGGAAAACTGCCAGAGCGTTACAAAGGCCAAAAGGCATTACGAGATACTCATAATGGCCCTCCTTAATCCTCATGAAATTGTAAGCCCCTCACAGATCAAGCTTAGTGAAAACCGTTGCTCCCTTGAGGCGGTCAAATAACTCTGTAATCAACGGGATCGGGTAGGCATTCTTAATCGTGAATCGATTGAGACCCCTATAATCAATACAAGGTCTTAGTTCACCGCTCCTCTTCTTCACAAAGAAGAAACCAGCACCAGCAGGAGATAAGGATTTGCGGATGAAACCCCGAGAAAGTGCGTCTGCAACATACTCCTCCATGGCTTTATCCTCCAAGACCGACAAAAGGGTAAACCCGGCCACGAGGGGGAGTGGCACCAGGTTGAAGGTCAATTGCGCAATCATACGGCCGGTGTGGAGGCAAACTACCGGCTTGACCTTTGTCAAAGACGTCGCTAAAATCACGGTACTCCTCTGGCAGGATAGAGAGTGAAGAGGTACACAGGACCTTGGCTACCTTCCAGAAGCATGTTTCACTGCATTGTGGTGACCAGGAGAGAAACTCAGCACAGAGCCAATCAAAAGATGGGTTGTGCCTCTGTAACCAAGGATAACCAATAACCAGCGGAAACTTAGGAGAGGAAATCACTTGGAATTGGATTATCTCATGATGAAGGGCCCCTACGGCCATGGACAACTGAAACGTCTCATGAGTCACATGGGCAGGCTGTAGAGGTCTCCCGTCAAGAGCCTCAATGGCAAGTGGAGTGTCACCCAGTTGCAGTGGAATCGAGTGCTTTGATACAAAGGCAGCATCAATGAACAGGCCTGCAGCCCCAGAGTGGATTAGAACCTGTATCTCGATAGATGACTTGGCCCAAGAAAGGGTGACCGAAACCAGGGGCTTATCCTTCTGGATAACTAGGGATGACACACCACCACCTAAGGTCTGTCCATGACAGGACCTCAAGGTTCGGGTGTTCCCAGGACGGGTAGGACAACAGCCGATGTTCGAGTCGAACATGAGTTCCACTCGAACTCGAAGCTCATCAGCGAACAATTTGGGGTGTTTGCGGCAAATTTGAATGCCGCGAAACACCCTTTAAAAGTCTATGGGAGAAATCAAAAGTGCTAATTTTAAAGGCTTATATTCATGGTATTGTCATAAAAAGTGTTTGGGGACCTGGGTCCTGCCCCAGGGGACATGGATCAATGCAAAAAAAAGTTTTAAAAACGGCCATTTTTTCGGAAGCAGTGATTTTAATAATGCTTGAAGTGAAACAATAAAAGTGTAATATCCTTTTAAATTTCGTACCTGGGGGGTGTCTATAGTATGCCTGTAAAGGGGCGCATGTTTCCCGTGTTCAGAACAGTCTGACAGCAAAATGACATTTCAAAGGAAAAAAAGTCATTTAAACTACTCGCGGCTATTAATGAATTGCCGGTCCGACAATACACATAAAAGTTCATTGATAAAAATGGCATGGGAATTCCCCACAGGGGAACCCCGAACCAAAATTAAAAAAAAAAATGACGTGGGGGGTCCCCCTAAATTCCATACCAGGCCCTTCAGGTCTGGTATGGATATTAAGGGGAACCCCGGCCAAATTTTTTTTTTAAAAATGGCATGGGGTCCCCCTCAAAATCTATACCAGACCCTTCAAGTCTGGTATGCATTTTAAGGGGAACCCCGCGCCAACATTTTTTAAAAAAACGGCGTGGGGTCCCCCCAAAAATCCATACCAGACCCTTATCCAAGCACGCAACCTGGCAGGCCGCAGAAAAAGAGGGTGGGATGAGAGAGCGCCCCCCCTCCTGAACCGTACCAGGCCACATGCCCTCAACATTGGGAGGGTGCTTTGGGGTAGCCCCCCAAAACACCTTGTCCCCATGTTGATGAGGACAAGGGCCTCATACCCACAACCCTGGCCAGGGGTTGTGGGGTTCTGCGGGCGGGGGGCTTATCAGAATCTGGAAACCCCCTTTAACAAGGGGACCCCCAGATCCCGGCCATCCCCCCTGTGTGAAATGGTAAGGGGGTACAAAAGTACCCCTACCATTTCACTAAAAAACTGTCAAAAATGTTAAATATGACAAGAGACAGTTTTTGACAATTCCTTTATTTAAATGCTTCTTCTTTCTTCTATCTTCCTTCGGTTTCTTCCTCCATCTTCTTCTTCTTCTGGTTCTTCCTCCGGTGTTCTTGTCCGGCATCTTCCTCCGTGGCGTCGGCGTCTTCTTCCCTTCTTCTCCTCGGGCCGCTCCGCATCCATGATGGCATGGAGGGAGGCTCCCGCTCTTCTCTTCATCTTCTTCTCTTCATCTTCTTCTCTTCATCTTCTTTTCATGCCGTGCTGTTTTTTTTAATTGCCCCCCACGCCGTTTTTTTTTTAATTTTGGCGCGGGCTTCCCCTTAAAATCCATACCAGACCTGAAGGGTCTGGTATAGATTTTTAGGGGGACCCCACGCCATTTTTTTTTACATTTTGGCCGGAGTTCCCCTTAATATCCATACCAGACCTGAAGGGCCTGGTATGGAATTTAGGGGGACCCCCCACGTCATTTTTTTTTTTAAATTTTGGTTCGGGGTTCCCCTGTGGGGAATTCCCAGGCTGTTTTTATCAATGAACTATGTGTATTGTCGGACCGGCAATGCATTAATAGCCGCGAGTAGTTTTAAATCACTTTTTTTCCTTTTGAAATGTCATTTTGCTGTCAGACTGTTCTAAACACGGGAAACATGCGCCCCTTTACAGGCATACTATAGACACCCCCCAGGTATGAAATTTAAAGGGATATTACACTTTTATTGTTTCACTTTAAGCATTATTAAAATCACTGCTCCCGAAAAAACTGCAGTTTTTAAAACTTTTTTTGCATTGATCCATGTCCCCTGGGGCAGGACCCAGGTCCCTAAACACTTTTTTTGACAATAACTTGCATATAAGCCTTTAAAATTAGCACTTTTGATTATTCATGTTCGTGTCCCATAGACTTCAACGGTGTTCGCGTGTTCGAACAAATTTTTTGCCTGTTTGCATGTTCTGGTGCGAACCGAACAGGGGGGGTGTTCGGCTCATCCCTAATGAGTACAGACCTACATGTAGGATCCTATTGACTGTGTGCTGTTTCAATCCCCTGTGTATCAGTGCCAGAGCTCGCTTAGAGTGGGACAATTTCTATGGAGTCTCTATATCGCTCTGTCCCTTAGTTGCTGCTGGAGGGACTGTATTAGGAAATTTGAGAAAGTGAGAAGTGTCCTCCTGTTTTCACATATTGCTACTGGAGTATACCACAGTCTCCCTGTACCCTATCAAGCTTCAACTTACAATAAAGCATCAAGCTACTCCTAGACTGTTCTGAGCCATAAGCGTGACTGTTACTGAGTGCACTTTCGGTTGTGAGAGCTACATATGCATCTAATTTACTGACTATCACATTTTGGAAGCCCTCAAGTGCCAGAGCGTAGAAATACCCCCAAAATGACCACATTTTGGAAAGCAAACACCCAAAAGTATTTTTGTGAGGCATAGTGAGCCTTTTAAATATTTAATTTCTTGCCACACTTTGGGAAATGAAGAAATATTTTTTTTTTTTACACAACGTTGTCAAATAATCCCTAACACACAGTATGAGTGTAATTAGAATTACACCCCAAAACACATTCTGTAACTCCCCACGCCTGAGTATGGAGTATGAGGATATCACATATTTGATACTTTTTCACAGTCTAGCCACATTGGGGCCCAAAATTCAAGGATCACATTTTGGAGGCCCTGGAGCACCAGGACCATAGAAACACTCAACAAATGACCACATTTTGGAGAGTAAACACCCCAGCGTATTTTTAAGGAGGCATAGTGCATCTATTGAAGCTTTCATTTTTTGCCACAAGCTTTTGGAAAATGCAGAAAAAAATGAAAATGAATGTTTTACATAATGTTGTCAATTAAATGGGATATTTCTCACACAGCATAACCATTGCAACACAACACACATTCTGATACTCCTCCTGAGTATGGGGATACCACATATGTGAGACTTTTTCAGTGTTTGGACTGATTATCTACCAAAACATTATATCTTGCGTATCACAAAAATCAACCAATATTGTATCAAAAACAAGGTATGATCAGTTAATACAGCATAGTGTAGTGTTATCTGTAGCAGTTCCTGAACCTATAAGCCAAGCAAGCGTAGCCTACTGGTATATGGTTGCCCCCAGGAATGCAATGTTCCCTGGCCAGGAAGTGCCAGAGGCTGAACAAAGGGTGAACAAAAGAGTTTCTATGGTTCCAGAAGTGCAGTTGTCCACAGGGGATGGCTGAGACTGGTGTCTCGTAGGAACGTAGTCAGTGGTAAGTGCAGATGGGCAATTTCAGGTGGCAGGCAGAGGTATGGTCAGCAAACAGGCAAAGAATTGGCCGGGTAGCAGGCAGTAACGTGGTTGATAAACAGGCCAGGATCAGTACAGGTAGCTGGCAGAGGCAACACTACACTGATGTGGTGATGATCAGGAAAATTATTGCTAGCTGCACTGGCTTCGGTGACACTGTACTCATGGGGCAGCAATCAGGTACACTGTTGATGGTTGCACTTGCTCTGGTGACACTGGCATTGATGTTGCTAGTGATCAGGAACTGGCTTACACTTGCCTCATGACATTGGGACTGGTGTGTTGTGGATCAGAAACACTGTTGAAGGCTGCACTGGTCTGGTGGCAATAATGAACACTGTTGCTAGGTTACACTGGTTTACCAACACTGTGAGTGGTGTGGCTGAGATCAGGAACACTGTTGCAGGCTTACATTGGCCTGGTGAAACGGACTGGTGTGGCAGTGAGCAGGAACACTATTGCTGGCTTACATTGGTCTAGTAAAACTGGGCCTGGTGTGGCAGTTTTCAGGGACACTGTTGCTGGCTTACATTGGTCTAGTAAAATTTGGACTGGTGTGGCAGTTATCAGGGACACTGTTGCTGGCTGCAATGGCTGTGGTAACACTGGCATTGGTGTAACTAAATTTAGGAAAACTGTTGCTGGTTTAAACTTGTTTGGTGACACTGGGACTGGTGTGGCAGCGATCAGGAACACTGTTGCTGGCTTACAGTGGTCTGGTGACACTGCTACTGGGTTGCCAGAAAGCAGGAACATGGTTGCTGATTGTACTGGTCTGGTGAGGTGGCGATCAGCAACACTGCTATTGGCTGCGGGTGTGATGGCTATCAGGAATGCTGTTGCTGGTTATACTGTTTGGGTGAAACTGGAACTTGTGTGGTGGCAATCAGGAACACTGTTGCTGGCTGCACTGGTCTGGTGACACTGGGACTGGTGTGGTGGCAATCAGGAACACTGTTGCTGGCTTACACTGGCCTTGTGACAATGGGACTTTGGATTCTGCCACACAGTACAAGTATAGTCCTTGCCAAATAGGGAGACAAGCAGCAACCCTGTAGCATTTGCCCAGGTTAGTAAACTACTGAACACCAATGCTGGGAGCTTTATCGTTACTGCCAATGACCACTAATAAATGGAGGGATTAACATTGTTACTACTGACCACCAATGAATGGAAGGATTATTATTAGTACCACTAACTATTAATTAACCACTTGCTGACTGCCTACCGCACTTTTACTGCAGCGAGTCGGCTCTATTGCGCGAAACGAGGTACCTGTACGTCATTTCATACAATAGATACTGGGGTGCACGTGCATCGCCAGAGGCGCGATTGCACGCTGATTGGACACAGGGATGCCAATCAGCGAGTCCGGCGGACCCGATGTCCGCCTGTCACCTGCAATCGTTACCCAGAGAGGCCCTTGTTTACACAGGCGGATCGCCGTTCTGACAGGGAAGAAGATAGAGATATTGTGTTCCTGCTAAGAAGGAACACCGATCTCTGTCTTCATCCAGTCAGAGCCACCTTCACACAGTTAGCAAGCACCAGCTAGGCACACATTTTGATTGCCCCTGATGTTAACCCCTTCCCTGCCAGTGTCAATAGTCAGTAACAGTGCATATTTTTAGCACTGATCACTGTAAAAATGTCACTGGTCCCCAAAAAAGTGTCAAAAGTATCAGTTAGGTGGCCGATTTGTCAGCCGCAATGTCGCAGTCCCGCTAAAAAATCGCTGATCGCCGCCATTACTAGTAAAAAAAAAAAAAATGCCATAAAAATATCCCATAGTTTGTAGAAGTAATAACTTTTGCGCAAAACCAATCAATATTGGGATTTTTTTTTCACCAAAAATATTTAGCAGGATACATATTGGCCTAAATTGATGAAGAAATTTGATTTTTTACATTTTTTTTATTGGATGTGTTTTATAGCAGAAAGTAAAAAATATAGCTTTTTTTCAAAATAGTCACTTTTTTGGTTTATAGCACAAAAAATAAAAACCGCAGAGGTGATCAAATACCACCAAAAGAAAGCTCTATTTGTGGGAAAAAAGGACATACATTTTATTTGGGTACAGTGTTGCATGACTGCACAATTGTCAGTTAATGTAACGCAGTGCTGTATCGCAAAAAATGGCCTGGTCATTAAGGGGGTAAAACCTTCCAGAGCTGAAGCGGTTAAGGAGGGAAAGGGGTTAACATTACTACCACTGACCAGGATTGCCGATAAGGGAGTAGCACTGGTCCTCCTGTACCAGCCCTGGCCAGCAGGGGAGCCCATGCAGCAAGAGAATCGAAAGTGGGCAGAAGGAGTGAGCAGTGAGGTTGGGGGCCAATCACAGGAACCAATCCCCTGTCTCTCCCTGCAGCAGCTGAAAGCCAGCTTCTCTTCTTCTCCCTCCCCTCAGCTTTCAGCTGCTGCAGGGAGAGACAGACAGGGGATTGCTTCCTGTAATTGGCCCCCAACCTCACTGATCACTCTCTCTGTCTGTATTCTATTCCCCCTGCTACTCTGGAGCCCTGGTGTGCACCCCTCCCCTGCAGTGATGCTGGCCTTCCTCCCTTTCCAGCTGCTGCTGCTTTCAGGATGGAGAATGGGGGAATGGGCCAGTAAATATGTAATTTACTAGCCCCTTCCCTTTGTGAATGAACGCAATGAGTGATCGGTACCATTGCACAGAGCAGGTACAGTATCTCACAAAAGAGAGTACACCCCTCACATTTTTGTAATTATATCTTTTCATGTGACAACACTGAAGAAATGACACTTTGCTACAATGTAAAGTAGTGAGTGTACAGCTTGTATAACAGTGTAAATTTGCTGTCCTCTCAAAATGACTCAACACACAGCCATTAATGTCTAAACCGCTGGCAACAAAAGTGAGTACACCCCTAAGTGAAAATGTCCAATTTGGGCCAAAGTGTCAATATTTTGTGTGGCCACCATTATTTCCCAGCACTGCCTTAACCCTCTTGGGCATGGAGTTCACCAGAGCTTTACAAGTTGCCACTGCAGTCCTCTTCCACTCCTCTATGACAACATCACAGAGCTGGTGGATGTTAGAGACCTTGCGCTCCTCCACCTTCCATTTGAGGATGCCCCACAGATGCTCAGTAAGGTTTAGGTCTGGAGACATGATTGGCCAGTCCATCACCTTTACCCTCAGCTTCTTTAGCAAGGCAGTGGTCATCTTGGAGGTGTGTTTGGGGTCCTGATCATGTTGGAATACTGCCCAGCGGCTCAGTCTCCAAACAGAAGGGATCAGGCTCTGCTTCCGTTTGTCACAGTACATGTTGGCATTCATGGTTCCCTCAATGAACTGTAGCTCCCCGGTGTTGGCAGCACTCATGCAGCCCCAGACCATGACACTCCCACCACCATGCTTGACTGTATGCAAGACACACTTGTCTTTGTACTCCTCACCTGGTTGCTGCCACACACGCTTGACACCATCTGAACAATATAAGTTTATCTTGGTCTCATCAGACCACAGGACATGGTTCCAGTAATCCATGTCCTTAGTCTGCTTGTCTTCAGCAAACTTTTTGCTGGCTTTCTTGTGCATCATCTTTAGAAGAGGCCTCCTTCTAGGATGACAGCCATGCAGACAATTTGATGCAGTGTGCGGTGTATGGTCTGAGCACTGACAAGCTTACCCCCACCCCTTCAACCTCTGCAGCAATGCTGGCAGCACTCATGCATCTATTTCCCAAAGACAACCTCTGGATATGACGCTGAGCACGTCCACTCAATCTCCTTGGTTGACCATGGCGAGGCCTGTTCTGAGTGGAACCTGAGCTGTTAAAACGCTGTAAGGTAATGGCCACCATGCTGCAGCTCAGTTTCAGGGTCTTGGCAATCTTCTTATAGCCTAGGCCATCTTTATGTAGAGCAACAATTCTTTTTTTCAGATCCTCAGAGAGATCTTTGCCATGAGGTGCCATGTTGAACTTCCAGTGACCAATATGAGAGAGTGAGAGCGATAACACCAAATTTAACACACCTTCTCCATTCACACCTGAGACCTTGTAACACTAACGAGAGACACCGGGGAGGGAAAATGGCTAATTGGGCCCAATTTGGACATTTTCACTAATGGAGTGTACTCACTTTTGTGGCCAGCAGTTTCGACATTATTGGCTGTGTGTTGTTATTTTGAGAGGACAACAAACTTACACTGTTATACAAGCTGTACACTTTTGGTGTGGTGCAGTGTGATTTGAAACCATTCAAAATGAATAGGCTCAAATCACACAGCAACGAACCGCATGTGAAATGCATTGGAATGCGCAGCGTGTTCCAGTTCAATTGCCAGCCTGAACCGGCTCTTGCTTCGGATCTTTCTGCCAGCAAAATGCTGTGTATAAACATCAGTAAGGCCCTGTTCACATGAGCGTCATGGGAGTGTCATGTTTTTTGCAATTTTTTTAGGTTGCATTCACACTTGACCACTCTAAAAATGCAGGCAGAATCATTCGATGTTGCCTGCGTTTTCGGAAACACAGCAAAATGTGCAACATGCTTATGGTGCAACTATTTCTTGATGGCATCCCAAATGCAGTGAGATTTTGCAGCGCGACGTAACCCGTGAGAGTCGCAGCAAAGCATATGTCCCCAAGCGTACCTGTCTCAGTGCCAATATTTGGTACATGAGCATCTTTGCCACATTTGTCATGCATAAGGCAGCCCATTCAAGTGACTGCATTCCCACTTGTATTTTTTGCATGTCTTTCACGTTTCCACGTGTCACAGATTTGGCAATGGGCTACCCTCCACTCAACAGACACGGCTGAAAGGGTTCTGGAGCGCTGTGCGTTCAAATTTGGAGTGCCATTACCAATTGTTGGCACTGCAATGCGCTTTTGTAGAGTGCGGCAAAGTGCCCATTTCCTGAGGGTTTTATTGTGCATTCAGGAAATGCCAAGTGTGAGTGCGGCCTTAGGCAATTTTTAAGTTTGCGGCGTTTTCTGTACAACCCTGCCGTGAAACAATCGCATTGCGTTTGGGGCACCATTAAAGGATAATGCCACCCAAAAGCATGTCTCATGTTGTGTAGCGATTGACACAGAATTTGGAATCACAGCCTTTCTTTGGGACACCCTTGGCACATTTTTGAATAACGTGTTTTCGCAGGGGGGGCTTTTCTTGTGCCATTAATTAATGAACACTAGAAAGAATTAGAATTGAAACCTGACTAAAGCTCAACCACTTCGTAAAAAAATTCTAAGACAAGATCCAAGGATGGAGGGACTTGAAGGACAACTTGGCACAATATAATGTACATACATTGATAATTTAATAAAATAATATTAATAAATTATCAATGTATATATAATTGTGCCGAGTTGTCCTTCAAGTCCCTCTGTCCTTGGATCTTGTTATAGAATTTTTATACAAAGTGGTTGAGCCTTAGGTTTTTATTCTTTCTAGTTTTCAGAATTGATTCACACCAACGGCTTCTTGTTGACCAGTCTATTACTTCACTTGTGGTTCACAGCAGCTTTTTTTCCTCCTTCCCCTCTGGCGGGTGTTTATCCCCCCCCCTGGCTGTTTATTTTTTCTTCCCCCCTCTGGCGGGTGTTTATTTTTTCCTCCCCTTCTGGTAGGGTGTTTTGTTTTTTTGTATTATCTTTATGCAACTTGGAGTAACTAGACAATACTGAAAAAAATATCAGACTAGACCTTTAATATTTCTTGCTGATATGCCAACAATGAATGGACCCAAACGCACGTTTCAGAATAGCAGGAAGAATTGCACAATTCAGATGTGGAGGGGCAAGAACGACTAAACAGCCATGGCCAAAAGTTTTGACAATGACACAAATATTAATTTTTCAAAGTCTGCTGCTTGTGTTTTTAAATCTTTTGTAAGATGTTACTATGGTATACTGAAATATAATTACAAGCATTTTATAAGTATCAAAAGCTTTTATTGACAATTACATTAAGTTTATGCAATTAGTCAATATTTGCAGTGTTGACCCTTCTTTTTCAAGACCTCTGTAATTCGCCCTGACATGCTGTCAATCAACATCTGGGCCACATCCTGACTGATGGCAGCCCATTCTTGCATAATCAATGCTTGGAGTTTGTCAGTGTTTTGGGGTTTTTTTTCCCCCCCCTCGCCGCTTGAGGATTGACCACAAGTTCTCAATGGGATTAAGATCTGGGAAGTTTCCTGGCCATGGACCCAAAATGTTGATGTTTTGTTCCACAAGTCACTTAGTTATCACGTTTAACTTTTGGCAAGGTGCTCCATCATGCTGGAAAAGGCATTGTTCATCACCAAACTGTTCTTGGATGGTTGGGAGAAGTTGCTCTTGGAGGATGTTTTAATACCATTCTTTATTCATGGATGTGTTCTTAGGCAAAATTGAGAGCAACCCCACACATAAATGGTCTCAGGATGCATTACTGTTGGCATGACACAGGACTGGTGGTAGTGCTCACCTTTTCTTTTCTGGGCAAGGTTTTTTTCCGGATGCCCCAAACAATCAGAAAGGGGATTTATCAGAGAAAATGACTTTACCCCAGCCCTCAGCAGTCCAGTCCATTTACATTTTGCAGAAAATCAGTCTGTTCCTGATGTTTTTCCTGGAGAGAAGTGACTTCTTTGTTGCCCTTCTTGACACCAGACCATCCTCCAAAAGTCGTCACCTCACTGTGTGTGCCAATGTACTCACACCTGCCCTGCCTGCTGCCATTCCTGAGCAAGCTCTGCACTGATGGTGCCCCGATCCCTGAATCAACTGTAGGAGATGGGCCTGGAGCTTGCTGGACTTTCTTGGGCACCCTGAAGCCGCCTTCAAAAGTGCAGTGGAAATGTTTTATGGTATTAAGTTCATTTTCATGGCAAAGAGGGACTTTGCAATTAATTGAAATTCATCTGATCACTCTCCATAACATTCTGGAGTATATGCAAATTGCCATCATAGAAACCGAGGCAGCAGACTTTGTGAAAATTAATATTTGTGTCATTCTCAAAACCTTTGGCCATGGCTGCACTGTTCCCTACAAAACATAATTCTCCAACACTCCCTATCATGGGTTTTCATAGACTACAGGCTTTTGTCAAACCCGAAAAACATGAGCTCTCCAGCTTCACAAGCCCTGCCGTCCTCTGTATTGAGCTTGCATCGGCCACCCCCACCCTGAATTGGGATTGGCCATCCTCACATCCCCCCTAAATTGGGATTGGCCATCCTCACATCCCCCCTAAATTGGGATTGGCCATCCTCACATCCCCCCTGAATTGGGATTGGCCATCCTCACATCCCCCCTGTGCCCAGGACAGGGATCTGCCATCCTCACACCCCCCTGTGCCCAGTAGTGGGATCTGCCATCCTCACACCCCCCTGTTCCCAGGACGGGGATCTGCCATCCTCACATTCCCCCTGTTCCAGGGACTGGGATCGGCCATCCTCACACCCCCCTGTGCCCAGGACGGGGATCTGCCATCCTCACACCTCCCTATTCCCAGGACAGGGATCGGCCATCCTCACACCCCCCCTGTGCCCAGGTCTGGGATCGGCCATCCTCACATTCCCCCTGTTCCCAGGACTGGGATCGGCCATCCTCACACCCCCCTGTGCCCAGGTCTGGGATCGGCCATCCTAACATTCCCCCTGTTCCAGGGACTGGGATCGGCCATCCTCACACCCCCCTGTGCCCAGGATGGGGATCTGCCATCCTCACACTTCCCTATTCCCAGGACAGGGATTGGCCATCCTCACACCCCCCTGTGCCCAGGTCTGGGATCGGCCATCCTCACATTCCCCCTGTTCCCAGGACGGGGATCTGCCATCCTCACACCCCCCTGTGCCCAGGACGGGGATCTGCCATCCTCACACCTACCTATTCCCAGGACAGGGATCGGCCATCCTCACATCCCCCTGTGCCCAGGACAGGGATCTGCCATCCTCACACCCCCCTGTGCCCAGGTCTGGGATCGGCCATCCTCACACTCCCCGTTCCCAGGACTGGGATCGGCCATCCTCACATCCCCCCTGTGCCCAGGTCTGGGATCTGCCATCCTCACACCCCCCTGTTCCCAGGTCTGGGATCTGCCATCCTCACACCCCCCTGTTCCCAGGTCTGGGATCTGCCATCCTCACACCCCCCTGTTCCCAGGACAGGGATCTGCCATCCTCACACCCCCCTGTTCCCAGGACGGGGATCTGCCATCCTCACATTCCCCCTGTTCCAGGGACTGGGATCGGCCATCCTCACACCCCCCTGTTCCCAGGACGGGGATCGGCCATCCTCACACCCCCCTGTGCCCAGGACTGGGATTGGCCATCCTCACATTCCCAGGACTGGGATTGGCCATCCTCACACCCCCCTGTGCCCAGGTCTGGGATCTGCCATCCTCACATTCCCCCTGTTCCCAGGACTGGGATTGGCCATCCTCACACCCCCCTGTGCCCAAGTCTGGGATCTGCCATCCTCACACCCCCCTGTTCCCAGGACAGGGATCTGCCATCCTCACACCCCCCTGTGCCCAGGTCTGGGATCTGCCATCCTCACATACCCCCTGTTCCCAGGACTGGGATTGGCCATCCTCACACCCCCCTGTGCCCATGTCTGGGATCGGCCATCCTCACACCCCCCTGTTCCCAGGACGGGGATCGGCCATCCTCACACCCCCCTGTGCCCAGGACGGGGATCTGCCATCCTCACACCTCCCTATTCCCAGGACAGGGATCGGCCATCCTCACACCCCCCTGTGCCCAGGTCTGGGATCGGCCATCCTCACACCCCCCTGTTCCCAGGACAGGATCTCCAATTCTCACATTCCCCCTGTGCCCAGGACAGGGATCGGCTTTCCTCACACCTCCCTATTCCCAGGACTGGAATCGGCCATCCTCACACCTCCCTTTGTATCCCAGCCTGGTAGTCCCGCCCTCCTGTAACCCTCCTGCTCCCAGGCTTTGTACTATTCCTCATCTCCGAGCGCCCCGCCCTCTATCCCCCCGGCGCCGAGAGAGTTACATTACAATGGAAGCCGGGACAGCCAATGGGAGGCGAGCCTGGGCTGTGAGGAGGGAGCTGGCGCCGGATTCGAACAGAAGGAGTGTGAGAGAGTGTGGGAGCGAGAGGCGGGTGAGTGAGCGCGGCGCTGATTCCTGCATTGTCTGCTCTGTGTGTGTATAGTGGACGGGGCTTTTCTCCGCCAGCACGGTGTGTTCCTCTCTATGGGCTTCTATACAAAGCCCGGGGACCGTGCAGACATCCTCTGAGCGCTCTACATACACGGCGGGAGCGCTGGAGGGATGCTGGAGCCTGGGAAGTGGGGGATGGGGGTTCAGGTAAAGGGGAGGAGTCACAATTGGGTGGGGAATCCTGACTGGTCAATTCTTCCCCCCAGGTAACCTTGTCTGAGTGGTGGGAAAGGATTCAGATGATCTCCCCATCTGTCTGTATATATCCAGATCACATCGATCGATACACCCCACCACTGATCGTCTGCAATGTATTCTACTTCTGTCTATGGAGTGACATATACTCCCCCTTCCTGCCCACACCAATCTTCAGCTTTCAGCGCTGTCGCCCTTTGACTGACAATTACGGGTCATGCTGCGCTGTACTCGTAGGACGTTTTTATCCTCGTTCCCCCACAAATAGAGCTTTGGTGGGATTTAATCACCGCCTGGGTTTTTTATTTTTTGCTAAACAAAAAAAAGTCTGAAAACTTTGAAAAAAAATAAAGTTTTTTTTCTTTGTTTCTGTAACAAAACTTTGTAAATAACTTAGTTTTCTCCTTCGCTGATTGGCACTGATAGGAGGCACTGATAGGTGGCACTGATAGGAGGCACTGATAGGTGGCACTGATGGGAACTGATGGAGGCACTAATATGCTGCACTGAAAGACAGCACTGACTGGCATTCCTAATGGGCAGTGGGGGGCTTTATTGTAATCGGGGCACTGATGATCGGTGCCCTGATTACCTGTCCAGGTGTCCCCTGCGAGGAGATGCTGCTGATTGGCTCTCCTCGCCACACACTCTGTCAGTGTGAGGCGATGAGAGCCCATCACTAGCACTTCCGCATTTACATGTGACCGGCTGTGATTGGACACAACCGATCACATGGTTAAAGAGCCACATCATTGGCTCTTTACAGAGATTGGGGTCGCGCCGTGTCCTAGGAACACGGCACAGCCGCACTGGGATGACGTCCTCCCAGAATGAGAGCTGCAACGCTCCTTTTTGGGGTTTTTTGCATTAAAAAAATAAATGCATAACCCTATTTTTTTTACAATATAAAAGATGTCACAGCGAGTAAATAATTACCAAACATGTCATGTTTCAAAATTGTGCGTGTCCGTACAACGGCAACAAAGGACATACATTTTACTATCCATAGGTGACAGTTTAAAAGCCTTTATAGATTACCACTTTAGATGTACAGAGGAGGTCTAGTTCTAGAATTGCTGCCCATGATCTGACGATCGCAGCGATGCCTCATGTGTGGGACGATCGTGGTTTGCGTGCATTCAGGACCGATGCACGCCTTCGACTTTGCGTGCTAGGGTGGGGGCGCTTTACAATTTTTTTTTTTTTTTTTTTTTTTTTTTTTACACTGTTGCTTTAAATTGATTACACAAATTTTATTGCTGTTAGAAGGAATGTAAACATCCTTGTGACAGTAATAGGCAGTGACAGGTACTCTTTATGGAGAGATCTGGAATGTAGAAGACCCCAAATTCGTCCTTTGCACTTGAAAGCGTTCAGAACGCCAAGATTTTTTAAAACTGGCGCCTTTAAGATTCCGGTAAACCAGAAGTGATGTCATGACTTGATTCTGGCTTACTACCTCTGAGACCCAATCAAAACCGATCCCATCTTTCTTCTGGCGCCTGGTCATTTGGGTTTCCTGGTGGGACGAGAGAGCCCCGCGAACGCCAGGACTGGGTGGTCGATTAAATTCCAAAGCAAACATTTTATTATAATGCAGCTTACAAATTCTTAGCTGTGGTGGCTGCAGTGGTTTATCTTAGGCTTGTTTTCTTCTATTTTCATCAGATGATCCGGCCAGTAAGTCTGCTTTTCAACAGAACATGCTCTCCTGCATATGTAGCAGTTAAACTAATGAAACAAACAATTTACCACTGACGGGTGCTTCCAATGATCAGATTTTATTTATGTAAAACCTTTATCCCAAAAGGAACAAAACGGTTTGCTTTAACTGCTTTTAAAAGCAATAGATGTAATTTGGCTTCAATTTACCTACATCTGCTTTTACTTTCTGACACTCCCCTCCCCCAGACTGACAATGTGCTATGGGGGCACTCATGCAGGCTTGATCCCAAGCTATGTCCTGTGTGTCCATTGACGCGCTCCCTCCTCACTGGCTGTGATTGGCTGCTGCCTCTAAGCCAGTGAGAAGAGAGAAAGAAGTGATGAATGAGGCTCAGGTAAATATAAGAGCCTCTTCCTATGGTGGCACACCTGCGGGCTCGATCTGGAGCCTGGCAGTGTGTATCTATAGACTCACTGCCTGGCCAATCCCCGGCTCCCCCCTCACAACATTTGATAGCAGCAGAAGCAATTGGCTCCCACTGCTGTCTCCGGGCCTGTGAGAGAGAAGCAGTGCTGCAGACAAGCACAGAGCTGCATCAATACAGGGCCCCGGAAAATATTTAGGGAGGGGGGAATAAATAGTGGAAGGTTTTTTACCTTAAGGCAAGTAATGCATTAAAGTGTTACTAAACCCACAGCAGTAAAATCAGTCTGTATATGCAGTAAAGCATGCTTGTTGTACTCACTGTGGAAGCTAATGGCTTAATAATCTGCATTGTGTTAAAAGGCTGTTTGATCCTGTGTTCTCTGATCCTCCTCCTTCCACCATCCTCAATCCATCTGCTGATGGTACAGAACTCTAGGAGGCACTCTTCACGTGCTCAGTTTGGTGTGTATTGCTAGAGAGTTTTTTGTTTTTGTTTTAAGAGAGTGCATGTGATCAGCACAGGGCCAATCAGCACTGTCCAGACAGAGGGTCAGGGGTCATGCAGCCTCATAGGACAGTCAGAGGAGAATGAAAACTCCTCCTACAAGCTTTAACCAGACACTGATAGAAGTCACAAGACTGCTGTATACTTCTGATGAGAAAAGGAATTTAACAGTTTATATTTGCTAAAATAATAGCATTTCCATGTTCTGTGTACTGTGGGAGATCAGATATAATGAATGCAGGGTCCTGGGTTTAGTAACACTTTAAGGTAAAAAAAACCTTTTAGGCTTTGGAACCACTTTAAAGCAATTGTAAACCCATTCAAACCCCGAATTACTTTAAAACAAATTAGTGTAGCCTATAGTACTGTGTTCTCTGTCTTTATCGCTTCTTCCCTGCTTGATTTTGGTGTAAGCCTTCTGGTTCTTTTCATCGACGTCACCGGCGCATGCGCTGTTAGCCCTATTTTTCCGGGAAGCTTATGCTGCCAGAAAAAATGCTGTGTATATGCCGGGTCTGTGTCATTTCCTAATGTCGGCCCCGAGATCCTGCGACACTCCTTTCCCCATTGAGAAGCTGGGCAGCGGCAGGATCTGCTCCTATTTGCTGGATACAGTTTCCATAGTAACCAGAAACTAAAACGACGCTTGGAGCAATGCACGGGGTTATGGCCACAAATGCATAGTGAGGGCCGGAATAAATGATTGTACAGACACAGAAGACAGACATACAAGCTGGAGCATTCACAAAACCTTTACTCTAAGGCCCCTTTCACACTGGGGCGCTTTACAGGCACTACAGCGCTAAAAATAGCACCTGCAAAGCGCCCTGAAAGAGCCGCTGCTGTCTCTCTAATGTGAAATCTCCAAGGGCTCTCACACTGGAGGGGTGCGCTGGCAGGACGGGAAAAAAAGTCCTGCTAGCAGCATCTTTGGAGCGGTGAAGGAGTGGTGTATAAACCGCTCCCGCCCATTGAAGTCAATGGGGCAGCGCAGTTATAAAGCCAGCATAGCGCTTTATAAAAGAACTCCCCTAGCGGCCGAATAGTACCGTGAAATTGATGGTAAAGCGCCGCTAAAAATAGCGGCTCTTTACCGCCGACAGACCCACCGCCCCAGTGTGAAAGGGGCCTAACAAGTAAGCACATGATCTTTGTGTTTATGTCAATGGCAGTCCCAGCCTGGCAATATCCTTTAGCATCTCTATGATCGCACATAGGATATTTAAAATGGTTACAGTATAACTAAAAGGGAATTTTTATTTTTTTTTTTTAGTTTTGGAGTGAGGGATTAAAGCCCCTGACAGAGCGCACATTTGTTCATGCATCATGTTTAGGGCAAACCATTCATTTCAATGGGCTGCCCTACATGCAAAAATCACACAAAAATGTTCATGACCCGTTTTTACAAATCTTTGGGGTGCCTGCAAAAGGGCTGCTCACTTTTTGTGCATTGGGGGAATGCACGCAATTTTGCACGCGTTCCTGAAATGCACATGAACTTAGCCCTGGGGAGATTTGCCTGATTCGTCCTGTTTACCATTATCGCCAAACGTGATTGTGAAAGAAAATCTTACATTTCGGGGTGTCACCAGAATATAAATAAAGGGGAAATCTTCCAATGAGGACACTAGTTCTGGTGACCAGGGATTCCCTCCCTTTGGAGGGATTTCTTGCTGTTTTGCCTATGGGACAGGAAGTGAAGGGAATGCTCCCTAATGGGAGCACAGATGGCAAAAAAAAGAGGTTATAACCCTCCCCTTATTCAATCTAGAACAATAAAAAAAAGTTTGTTTTACTTTAACCACTTCAATACCGGCCTATAGTCTTATGACATCCGCAGGAGGGATCTCCCATCCTGGGCGGGCGTCATTAGACGTCCTCGTCTTCCCGGCCATCTGGGTGGAGCGCGTGCAGCGGCCGCGATGCCCACTGGGCACCCGCGATTGCTGGTAACAGAGCCAGGACATGGGTCTGTGTGTGTGTGTGTGTGTAAACGCACAGATCCACGTCCTGTCAGGTGAGAGGAGACCAGTCGTGTTCCCAGTACAGCTGAACACCGATCGCTCTCCTCCCTTTGTGAGTCCCCGCCCCCTACAGTTAGAATCTCTCCCTAGGTAACACATTTAACCCCTTGATCGCCCCATAGTGTTAACCCCTTCCCTGCCAGTGACATTTATACAGTAATCAGTGCATTTTTATAGCACTGATCGCTGTATAAATGTGAATGGTCCCAAATGTCCGCCTCAATGTCATGATAAAAATCGCAGATCACCGTCATTACTAGTAGAAAAAATAAATATTAAAAATGCTATAAATCTATCCTCTATGTTGTAGACGCTATAACTTTTGCGCAAACCAATCAATATATGCTTATTTACAAAAATATGTAGAAGAATACATATCGGCCTAAACTGAGGAAATTTTTTATTTTTTTATAAAAATTGGTATATTTATTATAGTAAAAAATATTATTATTTTTTTTTTTGTTCAAACTTGTCACTCTTTTGTTTATAGCGCAAGAAATAAAAACCAGAGGTGATCAAATACCACCAAACGAAAGCTCTATTTGTGGGGGGGAAAAAAAGATCAAAATTTCATTTGGGTAAAGTGTTGCATGACCGCGCAATTGTCATTCAAAGTGCGACAGCGCTCAAAATTGGCCTGGGCAGGAAGGGGGTAAAAATGCCCTGTATTGAAGTGGTTAAAGATATGATTTTATCTAATTTTTAACTATGGCTAAAAAATAAAATCCTGTGTAGGTGAAGCCACAAGCTGTAGTTGTTCAGGTCACTGGGTACTGTACTTGGCTGCTGTGATTAGTCCAGCTCTGTCATGGCTTATGGCAATGTATACTGATAGAAAAGAGCAGAAACTGCTTCTGATTACACCATCAATGCATGAAGCCTCCTCTTAGTATGCTTTGGTAACATTCTCTAATGGAATACGCCGTATTCCTGATGTCAGCTATTCTGCTTAGCTTTGACTCTTAGCTCAGTAACATAAGTTTCTTCCTCTTTGACATTTCCTGTGAAATCCGCAAGCTGTAGAAAGTGTACTGGATATCTTCGTTCTCATTTCCTATCCTCCTCCTTGTAGAATGCACATTTCACATTCCAGTGGTGGAATCTATTCCACCCATTGTGAACTTGGCAGTGGATGAGGGTTGTGGCCTTTTAGAATTCAAATTCAAAGTGAACCATAATAATTAATGTTCCTTGTAAAGCCAGAGAAAAGGCAGTCACTTTTCATTTTGAAGATGTACGATGACGTGAACATTAACAAATAAACCTTAGCTTCGTCACATAAGCAGATTTTTTTTTTTTTTGGTTCAGACAATATGCAAGAAGCGTGCATAGACGGGGGGGGGGTTCCTGTGATCACACACTTTTCCAGACACAGATGTCATTTCTTGTTTTCTTGAATATTTTAGCGTGTGATAAAGCCAATGGGGTAGTATTGTGTAAATCAGGTTATATCTTATTATCTTTGCTTTGTACTTGCAAAAGATGACTATAAAATCTGGCCAAAACAACATTGCACAGAATGACCATAGGAATATGCATCTATGATGACTTGTAGGGCAAAGCAAAAGGTTTAGTCAACCCTTGGTTCACACCTATGCGTTTTTTTTAGTGTGCTTTGCAGAATCGCACTACAGTCCATTTAACATGGTTTGCTATGGATCTAGTTCACAGCTGTGTGCTTTTGAAGTGGTTGTAAACACTGTTACACCACTTGTACCTAATGTTAAGCCTGTAATAAGCTAAATAATAATTCAGCTCCGTGAACCAGGGGGAGATCGCCGCTCTGCGAGAGGAGGACGACTGGGGCGCGCCAGGATGACACCCCCGCAATGGGCGGCACCAAGAGCGGACCCCGCCTCCTTTTCGGCGCTCCATTCCCTGCATTTTTTTTTTTTTCTTTCGGCAGCTGAAATTTCGGTGCACCACTACTTCCTGGTGGAGAACAGGAGCAAGGAGTGGAGGACCTGTCTCCAAGCCATAAATTTGAGCTTTGACTGGACTCTCTGTGGTTGATTTCTAAAGCTGGAGAGTGCAAAATCCTGGGGCAGCTCTGCATGGTAACCTATCAGTTTCTAACTAAGGCTCCATTCAGCCAATGACAGCTGATCACGTGATGTAAACAGAAGATCGGTAATCGTTTTTTTTTTTTTTCTCCTCGCGCTGACAGCATGAGGAGAAAAAAAAAGCAGATCACTGGCTTCTGTGTAAGGGACATCGGTCCCGAAGAGGAAGAGGCACAGCCGTCTCATCTATGCCAACCAGTACCGCCTGCCAGTGCCCACACAGTGCATGTTAGTGCCACCATTCAGTGCTACCTATAAATGCCCACCAGTGGTGCCAATCAATGCCTCATCAGTACCACCTAGCAGTGCTGCCCATCAGTGTCACCTACCAGTGCCCATCAGTGCAGCCTCATCGGCGTACATCAATGCAAAATTTTATAACAAAATATAAAACTGTTTTGTTTTTTTATATTTTTATTCAAAATTTTCGGTCTTTTTAAATTACTTTTAACAAAAAATAAAAATCCCAGAGGTGATCAAATACCACCAAAAGAAGGCTCTATTTGTGGGGAAAAAAATAAGTGTAATTTGGGTTCAGTGTAGCATGACCGTGCAATTGTCATTCAAAGAGTGACAGCGCTGAAAGCTGAAAATTGGTCTGGGAAGGAGGGGGGTTTTAGGTGCCCAGTAAGCAAGTGGTTAAAATAAGAGGACTTACCTGCCCAAGGCACCCGCGATGTCCTCACCCGAAGCCAACCCATCCCTCGGCTCCGGGTGGAGGCGCCGGCATCTTAAGTAAGAGAATCGGGAAGTGAAGCCTTGCAGCTTCACAGCCTGGTTCCCTACTGTGCATGTGCGAGTCACTAGGCGCGTCCTGAATGATTACTGCTGTCTTCCGAGACCTGTGCATCTCCCAGAAGACAGCGGGGGAGAAGGAGGAGGGGCCACAGATTCCGCGGCGATCTATCGCCGGAAGTGGGAGCAAATGTATTAGACAGGTATCTGCCCCCCCCCCCCCCCCCCCCCCGAAAGGTGCCAAATGTGACACCGGATAAGTTCCGATTTTGGGTGGAATAGATGGGTGATAGATTTTTTGTTTTGTATTTGCAGTGCTTATAAAGTAATGAACAATACATTGTTTGCACCAGTGGTTATTTTCTTGAGCAGTGGTCTCCAAACTGGCCTGGGGGCCGGATGCGGCCCTTTTTTACATACATAGTTACATAGTAGGTGAGGTCGAAAAAGGACACAAGTCCATCAAGTCAAACCTATGTGTGTGATTATATGCCATTATATGTTGGGGTCGTTCAGGTTCTTATCCAATAGTTTCTTGAAACTATAGATGCCCCCCCCCCCCCCCCTGCTGAGACCACTACCTGTGGAAGAGAATTCCACATCCTTGCCACTCTTATGCTATGTACACACGGTAGGATTTTCCGACAACAAAACTGTGGATTTATTTCCGACGAATGTTGGCTGAAACTTGTCTTGCATACACACGGTCACACAAATGTTGTCGGAAATTCTGAACGTCAAGAACGCGGTGACGTACAACACGTATGACGAGCCGAGAAAAATCAAGTTCAATAGCCAGTGTGACTCTTCTTCTTGATTCCGAGCATGCGTGGAATTTTGTGCGTCGAAATTGTGTACACACGATCGGAATTTCCGACAATGGATTTTGTTGTCGGAAGATTTGAGAACCAGCTCTCAAATTTTTGTTGACGGAAATTCCGACAACAAATGTCCAATGGAGCATACACACGGTCGGAATTTCCGACCACAAGCTCACATCGAACATTTGTTGTCGGAAAATCCTATCGTGTGTACGGGGCATTACAGTAAAGAACTCTCTACGTAGTTTAAGGTTAAACCTCCTTTTCTTCTAATTTTAATGAGTGGCCACGGGTCTGGTTAAACTCCCTTCCACAAAAAAGTTTTATCCCTATTGTGGGGTCACCAGTACGGTATTTGTATATTGAAATCATATCCCCTCTCAAGTGTCTCTTCTCCAGAGAGAATAAGTTCAGTGCTCGCAACCTTTCCTCATAACTAATATCCTCCAGAACCTTTATTAGCTTTGTTGCCCTTCTTTGTACTCGCTCCATTTCCAGTACATCCTTCCTGAGGACTGGTGCCCAGAACTGGACAGCATACTCCAGGTGCGGCCAGACCAGAGTCTTGTAGAGCGGGAGAATTATCGTTTTATCTCTGGAGTTGATCCCCCTTTTTAATGCATGCCAATATTCTGTTAGCTTTGTTAGCAGCAGCTTGGCATTGCATGCCATTGCTGAGCCTATCATCTACTAGGACCCCCAGGTCCTTTTCCATCCTAGATTCCCCCAGAGGTTCTCCCCCCAGTGTATAAATTGCATTCATATTTTTTCCACCTAAATGCATTATTTTACATTTTTCTACATTGAACCTCATTTGCTATGGCCCTTTGCTTGCCTTTATCCAGCCCTTAAGGCACTGTTCCTACCCACTGATATGAGACACTATTCTGCCAACTTAAATCAATGGGGCACTATTTCTGCCACTGACCCCAACCATGGGGCATGATTCCTCTGAATAATACCAGCGATGTGGCACTATTCTTCCCTCTAATACCAATTGGGACAATGTTTACTCCTACTAATGCCTGCAAAATTTCCACTCCCGCTAGCCTCAGTCCGGCCCCCCTAAAGTCTAAAGGACAATAAACTGTCTTTTTGTTTAAAAATTTTGGAGACCCCTGCTCTAGAGTATTCTGAAAAAACGGACACATAATATTTATCTGAATACCACTGGAACATGTTCTTGTAGATAGCTTCCCTTAACAGATCTTAAATAAAGACGAGACATTTTATTCTGCATCTTTGTATCTACTTCTCGTTTTGTTTTGTCACAGGGTTTGCAAATATTCATAGAAAAATGTCCTCAATCTTGCAAAATGTTGGCTGGAGGAGTCACAATGTTCTGGAAAATATTGACGAGCAAGACAGTCCTCGGCCTGATAAATTCAGAAAGATGCCGTCATCGAGCTCGCTCAACTCACTGCGAATGTCCTTGAGGAAGAGGATGCCTCTGAAGCCTGTGGAAATAAACATAAATGCTGTGCCTGATTGGGACAGAGTGGGCATCAAAGAGAAACAGCGTCCTCTGAAGTCCATGACCGTTACAGCAAAGAACATGTTTGGATCTGTGTCACAGGTAAGCATTGTGAGTTATTGCGTATCCTCAGAAAGGAAATCTGAAAGTAAGTTTAAAAATCTGACCATTGATAGTTGTCGTGGACTAACCTTTCCATTCCTTTTTTATTTGTTACTGATATTTATATAGTGACAATATGTGTAAAATGTTGGATTTTACACCATCTGTGAGCAGAGACATTTTCTAGATATACTAGAAAAGGTTTGCTAGCCAAATGCAAAAATTAGCAAGTTTTGCAAATTCATTAACTACTTAAGGACCAGCCTCCGTCGTTATACGTCGCTAGTTTGACGTTAAATACCTTTGTTACGGCAGCAGCCAGCTGCCATAACCCTGGTATTTTTAAAAACGGCAGACTGTCCTTTTTAGGATGAAAGTGCACTCTGTGGCAGATTCAGCACCCCCTCCCACCATGCTACGGTCGTCTCTGCCGCTTACCGGAGCTGTCGGTAGCGGTTTCTCCCCCCCACTGCCTGGATGCCGAGTGAGGGAAAGATGGCCCCCTGCTCGGCTCCATAGCATTGGAGGGCGGAAGCAACCTCAAACATCACTTCCGCCCAATGCTCTTAAAGGGAATGTGTTTTGTTTAGTTTTTTTTTTTTTTTTTTTTGTTTTTTTTTTGGGGGTTTTTTTGCATTTTAGTGTAAATTTGAGAGCTGAGGTCTCTTTGACCCCAGATCTCACATTTAAGAGGTCCTGTCATGCTTTTTATTTATTACCAGGGATGTTTACATTCCTTGTAATAGAAATAAAAGTGACCCAAACTTTTTTTTTTTTTTTAAAAGGACAGTGTCAAAATTAAAGAATAAAAAGTAAGATAATAAAAAATTAAAGCGCACCATCCCGCCAAGCTTGCACACAGAAGAGAACGCATACGTAAGTAGCGCCTGCATATGAAAACTGTGTTCAAACCACACATGTGAGATATCACCGCAATCGTTAGAGCAAGAGCAATAATTCTAGCCCTAGACCTCCTCTGTAACTCCAAAACTGATAACCTGTAGAAATTTTTAAACATCGCCTATGGAGATTTTTAAGGGTAAAAGTTTGTTGCCATTCCACGTAATTATGAAGCGTGACGTTTGGTATCAATTTACTCGGCGTAACATCATCTTGTACATTATAAAAAAAATTGGGCTAACTTTACTGTTTTTTTATTCAAAAAAGTGTATTTTTTTCCAAAAAAAGTGCGCTTGTAAGACCTCTGCGCAAATACATAAAGTATTGCAACGACTGTCATTTTATTCTCTAGGGTGTCTGAAAAAAATATATGTTTGGGGGTTCTAAGTAATTTTCTAGCAAAAAAAAAATGATTTTAACTTGTAAGCACCAAGTCTGAAAATAGGCCTGGCGGTTAAAGTGGTTCTACGAGGCTGAAGGTTTTTTTTTTACCTTCATGCATTCTTTGTAGTAAGGTAAAAAAAAATCTTCTGCGATCTTCTTCAGTCACTGCTTGGTTTCTTGCCGAGGCAAATGATGTCATACATCAAAAGTCTTCAGAACAGGAGGAGAGGTTTTCTCAGCTAAGCACACTCTCCTTCATGCACGCTTGAGCTAAGGGCAGATGGATTCCAGGAATTAAATGCTACATGAATCATTTTGCCCTTATTGAAGATAGACATGGCCAGAAATGTTAGGGGGGGGGGGGGGGGGGGTTTCAAAGTAATTTCTGAACAAAATAAAGCACAGCTATATGGATGAGTTAGTTTGCTTTGAATATTAAAAATGTATTAAATAGCATTTTTGGTTTGTAGTTCTTAGATGCAGTGAAGGTCCACTGTTTAAATTGTTCTCATCTGAGAGTTGGTGCTAAAATGCATTTGTTAGCAGACATTTTTGAGGTGGCTTCAACCCGAATCAAGACGCCTTTTTACTAACTCTGGAGGTTGGGGTTTGGGAAGGGATTTGTTATTTTAGCATCTTCATTCCATGGATCAAAGTAAAAGAGGAGTGCCATGAGCTGAACTTCAGCCGCCTGTACTGTGAAAGAGGAAACAGATCCGTAACTGTTCTCTGCTTCAACATTCCAGGCATTGTTAATGGAAACCATGTGTGTAATAAACGATACTATTCTACTACAATGATTTATACAAATTGGTTATTCCTTGTATTCAGTTGTCTTTTAATGTGCCTACATCTGCACATTCCTTTGCTGCTAATGCTTCCTTTTGATTTTGCTGTAATACAGTTTCTCTCTGAGCTTTGGCGTTGGTAAAATCATGAATTTGTTACATCATAATAGATGACTTCTTGGTTTTACTCAACAAATTTCTGCTTTTCCAAAAAAGGAGATTTTGTCATTCACTAATGATGAACAAGTTCATTTTTTTTTTACTTGCTTCCTTATTGCTTTTGTGCACTCACCAGAAAAAAACAAACCCTTTCCTTATTGTGGAGTGCCAGGCCATTCTGCCAGGCAGAGCACCAACATAGGGTTGGAGCCTGCTAACAGAATTAGCGTTAGAATTATCCCCAAAACAGAAACTCTTAATACAAGATGTGTTTGATAATTGATACACATATGAAGCATATAGGGATTTCATAACCTAGGAGTACTTGGCCCAACGTGTTTTGCAACAATACGCTTCTTTGGAAGCTTTTTAGATGCATCTGAATAGAATGAGAACATATGATCAATACAAAATTATGAACATTGCCATAAATATACTTTCTACTATGTTCTGTTCATAATGATATACACTTACATAAAACGCAATTGTATACACATGGAAGGATGTACGAGGATGGGGAGTCCGGCACAAAACCCAGATCCACAAATGGGTATGGGGGGCACTTATCTGCAGTGCGACAGTTAATTGACTGTCATTACAGGTAAGTATCTACATCCTCGAAATCACACAGTTTACTTGTTATATAAACACTTACAGAATAAACCGCAATGAGGGGGCCCAGCTGGCATATGCTGCAACTGTCAAGTTGATTGCTGCTTGGGTAATTGTATTGCGCATTGCTCTTAGTCCCTATATTACACCTCATTTCTTTATGAAACTTCTTTAACTCAATATTTATTTAACTACCATGTTTCCCCGAAAATAAGACCACCTGTGATTTTCTAGGAGGGCTGCAATAAAAGCCCTACCCCGAAAATAAGCCCTATTTTAAAGTGCTTGTAAAATCCTATAATCCACTCTATTACAGTATTATATAATGTACAATGTGTGTGTTTCTGTAATATTATTGTGCCAAATATCTTCGTTACATCGCCACTCGGAGCTCAACTGACCTCCCGCTGCTTTCCTTCTCTTCTCCCAGTTATCAGTGGGGGATCTCGGCCCCTTCCTCTGCAGTGCTCAGAGCGGGTAAGGGAGCTCCGGCATGTCACGTAAGCACCCAGTGGGGCTGAAACAAAGGTATTTGGCACAATAATATTACAGAAACACACACATTGTACTTTATATAATACGGTAATAGAGTGGATTATAGGATTCTACAAGCACTATAACTCTTAATGCTAAATGATAGTGACTCCCGAGCTGGCAGGGAAGGAAAGGGGAAGAGAAGAAAAGGGGACAAGACCTACCCCAAAAATAAGCCCTACTGTGTCTTTTGTTGCCAAAATTAATATAAGACCCGGTCTTATTTTCGGGGATACGTGGTATGTATATGCATTTTGTGTTCATGTATGTGATAGTGACACGTGATGTAATTTACAGAACTTCTTAACTGTTATGCCCTGTACACACGATCAGATTTTCCGACAACAACCGTGGATTTTTTTTCCAAAGGATGTTGGCTCAAACTTGTATTGCATACACACGGTCACACAAATGTTGTCGGAAATTCCGAACGTCAAGAACGTGGTGACTAAGAATGAGCTTCGGCGTGTTTGCACAGCCCACGTGCCAAGCCCGCCAGGAAGTCGGCGCTGCGCTAATCACAGGCAGTGAGACATTTCCTGATCTCTGCAGCCGCGCGTCGGGAAATGTCTGACTGCCTGTGATTAGCGCAGTGCTGACTTCCTGGTGGGCTCTGCACGTGGGCTGTGCGCACACGCCGGAGCTCATCCTTAGTGGTGACGTACAACATGTACGAGGAGCCGAGAAAAAGGAAGTTCAATAGCCAGTTCAATAGCCTTCTGCTTGATTCTGAGCAAGCGTGAACTTTTGTGCGGCGAACTTGTGTTCACACGATCGGACTTTCCAAAAACAAGTTTTGCCGAAAAATTTGAGAACCTGCTCTCAAACATTTTGTGTGCGGAAATTCCGACAGCAAATGTTCGATGGAGCATACACACGGTCGGACTTTCCGAAAACCAGCTCGCATCAAACATTTCCTGCCGGAAATTCCAATCGTGTGTACAGAGCATTAGTATTTCTGCTCAGTGAAGGTCCTTGAAGCCTACATTTTGCTCTGAGCATCCCTGCAGACATCCAAATTGTCTGGTCCTGTCACAATTGCAGGCATCAAAGAATACTAAATATCTATGGCTACCTCAAACATTTTGTCTTCCGGTTTTCTTATGAGTAGCAGTAAAATTAGTTTGAAATTGAGTGGGAACTGACATTGAAAGACAAGCAAGCTAGCTTTGGGTAAAGGATCAAAATAACCGTTGGGCTGAGAAATGTCATTTCACTTTCCTCGTCCTACAAAAATGCATTGTTCTCTCCCACTTCAGAATAAGACCAGACGTCCAGTCTTCTGTTAGTATTTTAGTCGTGTCTAACTGCTATAAATGTATGTTTCGTTAACTGTCTTTTTTTTTTTTTTTTTTAAAAGAATTTCAATAGACCATGTGGATTCATAGAAATCCTCGAGCATTCTCAGCTCAAAAGCAACAGAAAAAGATGCCCGCTAATGGTAAACCCCTCAATTATTTACAAACCTGCAGTGAGGCAGTATGGAAGCTTCAGTTGTTGATCTTCCCCTCTGAAAATACAAGTTCCCTGGCTTTCATTCTGTTACAATGTCTTTATTACTTTCTGAAGCACTAGAAGATATGACCACCTCCTGACTTTCCTAATCTGTATGCTTGTTCTCTGACAGTGACTTTGAAATTATTGATGGCAGAGAAAGTAATTTTCAAAAGGAAAAGGTGGCTCTTCATGGCCCATGTTTCTTTACAAGTTTTCTGTAATGACATTCTTGTGAGAGGTGGATGTGCTAAGTAGCTGCTGAAGGTCAAGTGGCAGCCATATTAATGGAAACCTTGGCGATTGCTATTACTTTCTGAAAATGCTGGCTGACTATGTTTTACTGACTTCAATACTTGTTGAATTGCCAACACATTTACAGATTGGGATAGTCTGATCTGCAAGCTTTTTCTGGGTTGCTGTTTCAAACCTTACTAGATTTCCACGAGGAAATGTCAGCAGTGGCAGTCTCTCCCATGACCGATTTTTTTTTTTTTTTTTTTTTTCACTGCTGACAGATATAAGGCCCATACCCATACTTGCAGCAGCTTTCATTTCTTCTCCCTACTCAAATGTTATAACATTCTGATTAGGCAAAGCTACCAGACCTGGTAGTGTCAAAGCTTTCTTCCCATTTGCTGAACTTTTCTATTGACAAGCATTGACGGCCCATTATAGTAATGCGCTAATAGAATTGTATGGGGTAGGAGGGAGCAAAATTCTTTGACCCCAGTACCTGGAAGCACCAGTTCTTTACATGGTCTGACATTCTGTCAGCTGCAGGCATAGGACAGTCACCTTTTTTTTTTTTTTTTTTTTTTTTTTTTTTTTCTTTTTTTTTTTTCACGAGAATAGGACAGTCACCTTTTTATGGTCTTGTACATGTGGACTTTTGTTCTCTGACAATTCACACCAGTGCATTGATGTGGTTTTTTTTTTTTTTTTTGCGCAGCTGTAAAATGCAAATCAATGGAAGGACATCTAAAAACCATTTCCATTGTGTCATATTTACTCCATAATGGTGCGCATCCATGTCAACAGACATCAAAATGTATGTCAACGGATGCCAGAGCGCGACTAAAATGGATGGCAACGCACTTTACAATATAAAAAGGAGACAATACAGTTATAATACAATAAAATACAAGAGGATTTCAGAGCCCTGCTCAGAAGAGCTTACAATCCAATAGGGTGGGGCAGGTGGTACAAAAGGTAACTGTGGGGAATGAGCTGATGGAAGTGGTAAAAGATTAGTCGGAGACGTGATAGGCTTCCCCGAAGAGATAAATTTTCAGGGATCGTCTGAAGGTAGCAAGAGTAGGGGATAGCCGGACAGGTTGAGGTAGTGAGTTCCATAAGATGGGAGAGGCTCTGGAGAAATCCTGGAGACGAGCATGGGAGGAGGAGACAAGGGAGCTTGAGAGTAGGAGGTCTTGAGAAGAGAGGAGAGGATGATTTGGAGACGAGATTGGTGATGTAGCTCGGGGCAGAGTTGTGAATGGCTTTGTATGTTGTGGTTAGTAATTTTGAATTTAATTCGCTGGGTGATTGGGAGCCAGTGTAGGGATTGGAGGAGAGGGTTGGCAGACACTGTGCGGTTGGTAAGGTGGATAAATCTGGCAGCAGCATTCATGATAGACTGAAGAGGGGATAGCCTATGGCGAGGCAGGCCAGTGAGAAGGGAGTTGCGATAGTCAAGGCGAGAGATAACAAGGGCGTGAATTAGAAGCTTAGTGGTTTCATTTGTTAAAAAGTGTTTGAATTTTAGAGATGTTACGGAGGTAAATTCTACAAGCTTTTGACAACGATTGGATTTGAGGCTGAAATGACAAGTCAGAGTCTACGATTACACCTAGTACCCTGGTGTGAGGGGGAGGGACTGATGGTTGCATTGTTGATTTTGATGGAAAAGTCATAGAGGGGGGGGGGGGGATATTAGCTCAGTTTTAGAGAGATTTAGTTTAAGGAAGAGGTGCGACATCCATGCTGATATGTCAGTAAGTTTGTTATGATTCCTAAAGGTAGCAGAAAAGATCTAGTAAGGGACCAGTCCTATAAAATGCAACATTCTCGAACAAATAATTTCCCCTTTTTGACAATTGCTTTAGAAACTTGCCGCCTAGCAGATTATTCTCACTGAAAACTTGGGCGGGAAAATGTAAAGTATTCATGGAATGTATCCGTTATTTTTGATAACCTATTTGTAGAAATCTTTCCTCTCTAACATATCTTACAGAACCCGAAGGAGCTTGAAACTCGAGCAAAGATAAGCATGTCTGCCTGCTTGTCTCAAGTACAGTAAGAACATGCTTATCTCCTTTGTAGTGCTCACCAGTTAAAAATTCTAAAGGTTTCAGATTTATTCATAAGTGGTAGCCATGCTGCCTTTTATATAAAAGATGATTACATAAAAATCATGCCTAATATTACAATAAACGCATCTGTCTAAGAAACCTTGTTTTCTTTGTCTGAGGGGTTATCTGAACCTGAATGATTAATTGCCTCACGTCCACTGTTAGTGGACAGTGTTGGTTTTTTTTATATATCAATAAAAATAGGTATTTTATATGTAAGATCATTAGGAATTACGTGATTTTTAAAAAGTTAAAGATTCGTGCTTTTCGGGAAATAGCACAAAACATATTAGTTGTGTAGTGGTGTGTATCTTAATACCTGCACGCTGCTGCTTGTAAAAACTATCTATTTTTTTCATTATTATTATTATTATTATTCAGGATTTATATACTGACAATTTGCGCGGCACTTTACATTATGGGTGCAGACAGTACGGTTACAATACAATTCAATACAGGAGGGATCAGAGGGCCCTGCTCGTTTAGAGCTTACAATCTAGAATTTTCTTCATACCCTTCAGTTATTGCCTTGAGCGTCTGTCTTGTGCTGTGAAAGTTAACAGCTGCCGATGCTAGTCTACCACTTGCCTGTCCCCTTCTGCCTCCTTTTTATTTCTATTCTTCCACAATGCAATGTGTTCTGTAAATGAGTGGTGGAGATCCCATCTGTCACTCAACTGGTTCTCTACATACACAAGGCAACGCATTGTGGAAGGATAGTAATACAAGTTATGTGAATGGTGGACAGAGCGGCACTGATGGGAAGATTTTAATAAGAAACCGCTGCCTGCAAGAAACTGTTTGCTGTATTCCTCCCTCTCCCCCTTAAAGGTAGAAAATGGCCCTTTTGGCAAAAAGCCGAAAGAGAATTTTTGCCGATACCGAATGGGGCGGGGCCTGGGCTCTGCCCCCGCCCCTGGTGCCGCCTATCAGGGGGGCTTTCTATATATCGTAGAAGAGAGGAGAGCCGCCGCCTGTTTGATTACAGCGCAGGGAACATCACAGCTTTCATTTCAATAGCTGTGTGTTCCCCGCTGCGCACCGTCACATACAGCCTCTCCCCCTTGTCCGGGCACTTTGATAAACAGATCACCTGTCCAATGGGACGGGGTGCTTTTAACCCCCCGCCCCCCCCCCAGCGGCCGAAGAAAGGGTTAAAAGCGCCTGTGTTGCGGCGCGCTGCCCATTAAGTTCAAAAGGCAGAGCGTTTTGGGAGCGGTGTATATACTGCTCCCGCACTGCTCCAAAGATGCTGCTTGCAGGACTTTTTTTCCCATCCTGCAAGTGCACTGCCCCAGTGTGAAGGCACTCCTCCTTTCACACTGGGGAGGCATGAGAGGTGCTTTACAGGTGCTATTTTTAGCACTAAAAGGCCTGAAAGCACCCCAGTGTGAAAGGAGTCTAAATTAATTTGGTTTAGTTTCAGTTCACTTCATGGACAAGGAGACAAAGACAGCAACAATAACATGACAGGCGTTCTGACCCCAGTTAGCAGAGCAAGGTTTTTTTGGCTTTTTTTGCTACAATCTGTGTCCCTGTTTGAGAGATTTCTAATCATTTTCTGTCCCATCAGAAAGTGGGGGAGAGGTAATTTACCCAGAGCGAATAATACAGCAATAGAAGCCTAACAGAAATTCCATCCCGCCTCCACTCTTTTTTAAAACGAAAAAGGTTGTACCCTTTTAAGCCACTTGGGCCTCCAGCCCAGTACTGATGGCCTTATACTGCTGCCTGAGTTGAAAGTCAAAGTAAGTCATAATTGCTGATCTATTTACTTGTCCCAGGTCTATGCCACTGAAGCCATTAGATCAGGATAACAGCCATACAACTAGCATTTTTAGAAGAAGTCCGCAATGGAAGCCTCCATACAGGTTTCCCTTAATTGGTCCTTCAAGAAAACTTGAAATGCGGAAGCTCTACCCAAAAATGGCAAGCAGAGGAAAAAGGACTAGTCACCAGTATTGTCTATAGGCTCTCTGTATTCAATCTTTCCCCATTACCGTTTTGCCATGCCTTATTCTGCACTTTGTCTATGTGTGGAGGTGGCCATCTTGGTAAAGAGATAGGGCTTTGCATGTCAAATCTGCCCTACTGATAACTCCTGATCTGATACTTAGTGGCAGAATAATCAAGCAGCAGGAGAGAGGCAGAGGAAGCACAGATCCACAGAAAACAAAGTGGCAAGATGTATGCCACACACATTCCTCTTCAGCAAGAACAGTGAGCTGCATAGTAGTGACATTGCAAAATCCCCCTCCAAATTTCATGAGACTAGCAGTCAGACAGCAGTGCCTTATGGGGCGTACACACGGCCGGACTTTTCGTCTACAAAAGTCCGACGGACTAAAGCTGGCTGGTAATCCGATCGTGTGTGGGCTTCTCCGGACTTTCAGCGGACTTTTTCAGCCTCAAATCCGACGGACTTTAGATTTGAAACATGCTTCAAATCTTTACGTCGTAACTACGCCGGACCCAGAAATCCGCTCGTCTGTGTGCTAGTCCGACAGGCAAAAACCCACGCTAGGGCAGCTATTGGCTACTGGCTATCAACTTCCTTATTTTAGTCCGGCATATGTCATCAAGTACTAATCCGTCTGACTTTTGTGTGATCTTATGTAGGCAAGTCCGTTCGTAAGAAAGTCTGCCGCAAGTCCGCCAAAAGTCCGTCGAAAGTCTGTCGGACAGGCTGTCGGACTTTTGTAGTTGAAAAGTCCGACCGTGTGTACGCCCCATTAGATCTCACACAGCTGGAGATGCACAAGATGTGAACTGCTGTTTTTTGGGAGGAATTCCAGGCAGTAGGTACATTTTGGGGTACTGCTTAGAAAACTTTAGCAATTCTTGAATTTCCCTGAAAAGGTAGCAAATCCTTTACTTTTTGAGATCAGGGCCATTTTCAGAGTTGATCTGCTTTCAAAATGGCTTCCTTTTGCATGCTCACATTCAATTTAGCTCCAAAAGCTCTCTTATTATACTTGTTATTTATGACAGATGCGGTTTGCTTCAGTTCCTGCTTTCATGTGGAAGTTTTGTTAACACACTAACAGTGGGCAGAGATGGACGGGCAGCAAAAGTCATCTTAGTGTGGCTGTTAGGGAAGAACTGTAATTCTTCACTTTCAACTTCTTTTAAAGATGCTGATATTTACTTCGGGTTCCTTTGTAGCTGGAGAAAGTGTTGAATGCAGCTCCCTAATCCCACTGAATATTTTGAAATCCACAGTTTAAGGCCTCTTTCTTCTTGTACCACATTGTTATTTTTAACCTTCAGGTATTTGATAGTATCGGTCATATTCTCATTGAGTTGTATATATTGAAGTCTTTTCAACAAAGGACTGTGTGAGGATATAATCCCTTAAGATGTTCAGACTAGCAATGCTTTAGCAGGCGCATAAAAGCGAAAAAGAGCAGTACAAATTGCTCTCAGGACCAAAGGCAGCCAAGCAAAACCCAGCAGTGTGATTATGGGATATGTCTTGGAAACTTTATCTGTGTACAGTGAAAACTAAAAAAAAAAAAATCGTCCCTAGTATGAAAAGAATTTTGTAGCTCATTATGCTGCATAACAAAACATTTCTATCATTGCTAAATAATGCTATAGGCTACTCCCAGAATGTCTCCAAACTTTTCAGCAGACAAGTGTTTTTATGAATCCTTTAGTGCCCTGCAAAGAGCAAAGGAACCAATCAAATTCTTTGCACTGTTGTCAGAACAGTTAAGATTATTTCTAATTTAATTGTTACTGTAGGTGTTTATGCACTTTGCATATCCTCATTGCTGTTTGCCTTGTTTTCGTTCAATAAGCTTTTTGTGTTTCGTCTCTCCAACACATTTTTTTTAATTCCCCAATCGTCTTTGTTACAGCATATGAGATATAGGCACTTTCTCCTACAAGAACAGGAAACTCATCAAACGGCCCTTGTACTGGTACCCACCACTTTACCTACCTGGCTTTCGTTGTAGCAGCTGGTGGAGTTCTCTGCTAGTTTGCCCTCCAGAACAACTCCGCAGTATGGGAAGGGGTTGGCTTGGTTCACCTTCTCCTTCTGGGCCCAGTGAAGACCGTGTCTGGATGCAGTTTTGGTTACCAGTCTGGGTGCATTCACTGTAAGGGCACTTTGTGGTGCGGGCTTACACGGTAGCTGCATTGGGTCTGTGGCCTGGCTGTGTTCCTGTTTGACCGGATGATGCAAGGAATCCCGGGTGGGGTGGAGTCATTTCTAGGTACTGGAGGCTCTGATTCTCTCAGCACAGGGGAAGGCCAGGCTGGTGCCTTAATGGCAGTTCCTTCCAGCAGTGGCAATCGCAACAAAATCGCACCGCATTTATGGGACATTGAAAATGAATGGCATCCAAACACACATGGTGTGGTTTGCCATTATTGCGTTGTGATTTGGAATCGCAGACAGAATTGCAGCGATTCTGCCCGAGATCTAAAAACGCCAGATGTGAACAAGGCCTAATGGTGGTTGGTTATCTTCATGATTTTATGTGCATTTGTACCACTATATTTCCCTCAGAGATCAAGGGTGCATTTGGAGACCTATTCCAGGGGAATTTTTAAGCATGCCCTTATGTTTGTATTAGGTAAACACCCTACCGCTTAGTTTTTTTTCAGTGTCAGTAGTTGCATAGTAGATAGGGGGTATCAGCAGTGCCATAATAAAACAATTTTGTTGGGCTATTGGATGTAGGAGAACATGGGTCCTTAGATAATGTATGTTTCAGGGCACTGGGCTTTGTCACATTCATGTACAAGGTTGTAGGTGGTAGAAGTCACTGAACATATGTTTCTGCAGCAGGGCCTTCTTTTGTGCTTCTATTTAATATAGAGTTTGTTTTTTTTTTTTTTTTTTATATCTCCACCATAGTTTAGACCTAGTTAATGTACTGTACCGTCGTCCTACGAAGGTACGTTAACTTTTTCATAACAAGTAGTTTTTTCATAGTTCAGACCTAGTCTATCCATGTACTGTATGTTCTGTTGTGGCTAGTCCTTTTCAGCTTGCATTCCAGTTATCACATACAGCAGGGGTACTCAACCCCCGGCACGCACAGCCTCTTTTGCTGGCACTCAACTCCCTCCCCATCAGCAGAGCAGTGCAGGGAAATGTCAGTGAAACACTAATGCATTCCAGTGTCAGAATTCCCCACGCCGCACCTGCACTGAGGGGAAGGCACTGTGCCCCCACACATTATAAAAGATAGGAAACATTTTTTGGTTCTCTGTTCGAAAAATTTATATTATATACTTATTATATTATAAAATGTATGTATATACTAAAAGTAAAAGGTGTGTGTGTGCATGAAGGTGCGTCAACAAAATAGATTGAAATCCTATAAAGGTGCTGAAACCTCTGAAATGTGTGTGCCACATAAATTCTAATCATACAAAACACCATAAAAAAATAGTGAAAATTAAACATCAATTGCAACCACTATAAAAATCCAAATAATAAATGTTCAAAACAGAGTGACACCGTATATCAAAATGGCATCTATTGAGCCTCTAGAAATAACGAAAAATCCCACAAGTGATAAGTGTGTGAAATGAAAAACAAAAAAATGTTTAAATATGAAAAAATTATATAGGAGAAAAAATTTTTTATGAAAAAGATCTGTAATAAAATAACGATGTGTGCATCCAAATAACCCAATAAAAAAAAAGTGTCCTATGAATGTGAAAAAAGTCTATGATAAAATGACGGTGTGTGCATCCAAATAATCCCATAAAGGTCTTGATTACTGCTGTGACTGGTGCTCCCCGTCTTCGGTTGTACCCCCACTCGTGCCCTCACTCACCGGAGCGCCCAACCCCTGCAGGGGTAATAGGCATGTGAATCTAGTAATGTTCCTTATCGATCGGTGTTCCTCTGCGATTTCCTGGTCTCCTTTCCCCGTATGTCACTGTTGTCCTCTTAGTGGTCTCCACCGGAATATATCCATATGTTATGAGAAAAAAGGAGCCTCATAGCGTAAATCCAAAAGGTATTAGTTTATTAAAACAATAAAAATGCTTAAAAACGAGCTGACAATGCTCCGCCGGCTGGCTCAAAGCCAATCACCGCAGCAACGACGTGGTAGCGGCGTGCATTCCACAGCCTGCCTACCAAAACCGGAAGCCTAAGCAAAGCCAAAAGCTGAAGCGACGTATGCGTACCACGTGACCATGCCTTACGCGTTTCGTCATCAAGACATCGTCTGAGGCGCGTTTTTGGTAGGCAGGCTGTGGAACACACGCCGCTACCACGTCGTTGCTGTGGTGAGCAGGGGGGTTCAGTGTTGGGCCAGATGAGCAGGGGATTCCGTGTTGGGCCAGGAAAGCAGGGGGGTAGAGCAATGGGGCAGATGTGAAAGGAGGTGTATTGGTGGGGCAGATAAACGGGGTTACAGAGGTGGGGCAGGAGAGCCAGGGGGGTACAGAGGTGGGGCAGGAGAGCCGGGGGATACAGAGGTGGGGCAGGAGAGCCGGGGGATACAGAGGTGGGGCAGGAGAGCAGAGGGGTACAGAGATGGGGGGGGTACAGAGGTGGGGCAGATGTGCAGGAGGTACATTGGTGGGGCAGAGAAGGTGGATTACAGTGGTGCGGCAGATGAGAAGGTGATTCAGTAGTGAGACAGAAGAGCATGGGGATACGGCGGTGGGGCAGATGTTCAGGGAGGTACAGTGGTGTGGCAGATAAGAAAAGGGGTAAATTGATGGGGCAGATGAGCAGGGGGGTTACAGTGATGGGACAGAAGAGCAAGGGCGTACACTGGTGGGACAGATGTGCAAGAGGTACACTGGTGGGGCAGATGAGCAGGGGGGGTTCAGTGTTGGGCCAGATGAGAAGGGGGTGACAGTGGTGGGAAAGATGAGCGGAGGGTTACAGCGGTCGATCAGGGGGTACAGAGGTGGGGCAGATGTGCAGAGAAGAATGGAGGTACATCGGTGGAACACATGAGCAGGGGGAACAAAGGTGGGACAGATGTGCAGGAGGAACAGTCGTGGGGCAGATGAGAAAGGGGTTACAGTGGTGGGCCAGATGAGCAGATAAGTTCAGCGTTAGGACAGATGAGAAGATGGTTCAGTGGTGGGCCAGATGTGCATGGAGGTACAGTGGTGGGGCAGATGAGCAAGAGGGAACATTGTTGGGGCAGGTGAGCAGGGGGTTACAGTGGTGAGACAGAAGAACAGTGTGGTACAGTGGTGGGGCAGATGAGCAGAGGGTTACAGTGGTGGGGCAGATGAGCAGGGGGTTACAGTGGTGGGGCAGATGAGCAGGGGGTTACAGTGGTGGGGCAGATGAGCGGGGGGTTACAGTGGTGGGGCAGATGAGCGGGGGGTTACAGTGGTGGGGCAGATGAGCGGGGGGTTACAGTGGTGGGGCAGATGAGCGGGGGGTTACAGTGGTGAGGCAGATGAGCGGGGGGTTACAGTGGTGGGGCAGATGAGCGGGGGGTTACAGTGGTGGGGCAGATGAGCGGGGGGTTACAGTGGTGGGGCAGATGAGCGGGGGGTTACAGTGGGGGGGGGTAGAGTGGTGGGGCAGATGAGCGGGGGGGATATAGTGGTGGGGCGGATGAGCAGGGGGTTACAGTGGTGGGGCGGATGAGCGGGGGGTTACAGTGGTGGGGCGGATGAGCGGGGGGTTACAGTGGTGGGGCGGATGAGCGGGGGGTTACAGTGGTGGGGCAGATGAGCGGGGGGTTACAGTGGTGGGGCAGATGAGCGGGGGGTTACAGTGGTGGGGCAGATGAGCGGGGGGTTACAGTGGTGGGGCAGATGAGCGGGGGGGATATAGTGGTGGGGGGATAGAGTGGTGGGGGGGTAGAATAGTGGGGCAGATGAGCGGGGGGGTAGAGTGGTGGGGCAGATGAGCAGGGGGGTAGAGTAGTGGGGCAGATGAGCAGTGGGGGACAGTGATCTGAGGTGTGAAGGTGCATGAATTGGGGCTCATCTGAGGTGTGGAGTTGCAGGAATTGGGGCTGATCTGAGGCGTGAGAGTGCACGATGTTAATTTCTCACTGCTGAAGTAGTTTACAGCATTTACTTTATAAAAAACCTTTTCGTGATTGTGAAGTTGAATTTTTTTTTTTTTTTCTTGTCATAAAATCGGCGCGCTCAATTTCTTAAACATTTTTCGGCACACTGTGCTCAAAAAGTTACCTACCCCTGACGTACAGGGTTCAATTGCCACATTACGTTGGCCGCACAAACTTTAGAGGCGTTTCTTTATCCTTAGTTGACCAAGTCCTCACTAGGGTTTGTTCTTTTATTATTGATAGTCCTCTAACTTTGGGCTCTTACTTTCTGATATGACTTTGATTCCTGCAGTTAATTATTCTGCCTTGGTTTTCTCTCTGTTGCGAATTTTAATATAACGAGGTCCACCATATCTATGATATTTAGGTTCAGTTGTTGGAGAGGTCACCAGGCTTTTTTTATTTTCCTTCCATAGTCTGGTAAGTTCTCCCTAATCATCTCATATGCTGTCCTGGAAGACGATTGGGGAAAACACTATTTCCAATAGTCTTGCGCAACAGTAGGATTCCCCCTTTATTATATTTTTTTTGTATGTACATTATTTGTTCAGGTTTTGTCCTTTTTGGTTCTTATTTAAAACTGACCAACAAAGGACTGCCTCTTAAAGTCTGTTTTAATGATGTTTCCTGTGGGAGGAGGTGCCTAGATCTCATATGCTGTCCTGGAAGACTATTGGAAATAGAGTTACTAAAATTGACCTGTGGTAACAGAATCTTTAGTTGTTTTCCATATGTATAAACATTTTTTTTTTGCATATATATTTTTCCATATCAGAAAAACACGTGCACACAAACAAGGTCTCCTACACCTGAAGGTATCATTTCAATACTGGAACCATTGCATTTTCTCTGTAATGAAAGTAGTCATTCATGTGTTTGGAACAATCTTTTATAAGAAACTGAATTACTGGCCACAACAAGTACACATTTACCTTTTTGTCGTTTTGGTATTCTAAGGTGGCTTTACCTGTGATATCATTATCTACACAATATGTATTAAATGGCTGGTGAGAGCTTACAAATTCTGTGTGTTTCATTTTGCAGAAGATCAAGAAATCGGGACAGAAATCAAGTAAATATTTACTTGCTTCTCCCAAGCAACTAAAAGTTTCAAAGAAAGAAATCCGTACTCCTGGAAGTAATAAAAAATCTTTAACGCCCAGAACTCCCAGATGTCGCAGGCTGGTAGAGGAAGCCAGCCCAAACATGAGGGTGACACCCAAGTCCACCAGGAGGATGTCCCCTTGTAGCAGAAGATCAAGCAACTCCCAGTGGAGAAACTTCACTAATTTGATTGGAAATGAAGGTCTTCTCCTGAGGAGGTCTGTACGAGCTGCTTCCCTGAAGAGCCCATATTCTTCCCCTGCAACTCTTAACAGAAGGTTTGTGGCAAATTAAATGTTATGTAATTTAAAATGTTTTTTTACACCTATAGATGGAACACCACTTCTAAATGTTCCCACTTTTTCTGGACCATTGGCAATAAGAGATCAGAGCTCACACCTAGTGTTTTGGGTTACTGACCAACCTGGAAAGGGGTGCAAAGAGTTGGAATTTATTTCCCTCATTCTGCAGGTTGTTCAACAACTTATTTTTGATGGTGTAAAAACTTGAGGGGGAGGAAGCAATTAACCATGTGTAAGTTTTGTCATATGATGGAGCTTAAGTGTTAATCTCACCTCCCCATGTGACATTGTTCGAGCCTGATGGTTGGCCACTTTGGTTCAAGCACTGGGAGGGAGACCCATGCTCCTCTATACCCAGAAGGACCAGGTCTGCACCAAATGTGCAAAGGAGTGGTGGGGAGTGCAGTAATAGAGATTATTGGGATGGGGCTCTTCTTGCAAGAAAGCATGTCAGCTCTTTTTGAAGAGGAGCACCAGTCTCACCAGTCAACTTAAGTCAGCAGCTACAAATACTGTAGCTGCTGACTTTTAATATAAGGACACTTATCTTTCCGGGGATCCAGCATTTTCCTCATCCGAGCTGATACTTTAATCAGCTTTGGGTCCTGGCGTAGGCATCTTGAGTAAGGGAAATGGACAGTGGAGCCTTGCAGCTTCACAGCCGGTCTCCCACTGTGCATGCTTGCACTGCCCAGCGCTTTGTGAATGGTCCCGCAGTCTTATGGGACCTGTGAAGTCCCAGAAGGATGCGGGGGAAGGTGAACTTCTCCTCAGATCGCTGCTGGAATCTGACCAGGAGCAGGTACCTGTCAAAGCCAGGTATCCGCTCCCACCACCCTCCCCACAAAGTGCCAGTAATTTAAAGAGGATGGAGGGAGGGAGGATGCAAAGAAGTGGAACTTCTCCTGTTGGGCAAAGTTATACTTTAAAGCAGAGGTAAATTCATCAATGTAAAGCAGAACTAAAGGTAATAGTACTTACCTTTTAGTTCCAAGAAGTCCCTTGTTGGCATCTCCCACCCTGGTTTCCTTTTGGGTGCCGGTCTTGGGCCATCTTGGTTTTCTTGTGGGGGATGGCGCTGCTCCCTTGCATGTGCAGAAGGGCAGTCTTCCCGGCACACAGCCAATGTGCAGAAATGTAAGCTGAGCTGCAATGTACAGCTCGGCATACATTCTAAAGAGGATTGCAAACAGGCAAATACGTGTATTTTATTGTGGAAGAGGCATTGCATGCCTCTTCCACAATAAAGAGCCACTAATGGTACCTACTTTTGGATTGTTTATACAACTGAGGCTTTTAAACATTTTGAAGGATTGTGAAAACTTTGTCTAAGAATAAAAAATAAGCATGTTCTACAAATGTACTGTATAGCATTTCTTTATTAAAAGATCTGTCCCCAGAAGCAGAATGCAATATCTTTTGAATGTGTATGTCTTTTTTGATTTGTCATGCTGTGTGTATTGCTTAGGTTTATGCAAATTACTTGATTGCTTGAAACAAAGTCTGCTCTAACTTTACTAGCTGCAAGATAGACCGTGGTTAGACATGATTTCACTGGCATCAAAGCATCCCTCATGGTGACCACTGGAGTAAAAAATGCTTTAAATGTATGATACAAATAGTAGTATTCGATCAACGTCACATATGGTTAGACCCAATGGAAGTTTTAGCCATTTAATTCTTACTGCTAGTTTTAGTAAAATCTCTTGTTTAAACAACTTTTTTTTTTTTTCTTTTTATTTCCTGTAAACTGAGTTTTTTTTAAATGTTCTTTGCAGACAATTTGACAAAGACCTGGAAACTGTCTCGGCAGGAATCCGGCAGCTAAAACGTCTCTCCAGGGTGTTTGATGATGCCATCTTGAAGGAAGAAAGGTAAAGTGGATTTATTTCTCTGATTCGTTCCCCCTGGGTCTGCCGCTGCCTGAAGCACAGATATGATATCAGGATGGTATTATCTAGGACTGTGTGAGGCATCCACTTAAGCTGACACCTGCTTTATCCTCCTGAATCTCCAGCGAGAATAGTTTGTCTGGCTTCTGCTAGCCCACTTTAGAGGGCAACTTATGCTAAAGATGAGCTGGTAGAAAGAGATGAGCTGGTAGAAAAACTCTCCACACTCTGTGTGGGGACACTTTTGGAGTGTAACTTTTTTTTTTTTTTTTTTTTTCTATTTTAGATAAAGCAGGAGGGGGTTAAAACCTAAAATGTGCTTGTGTTTGTAGGTGTTTTTCTTGCTTTCCTTTTTTTTTTTTTTTTTTTTTTTACCTGTGTCTCATTAGAAAAATTTCCCTTCGCTTTCTGTCCTTTGACTCAACAGGAAGTGAGGATAACATTTCAATGTGCAGGAAATTCTCTCTTAGACAGTTGTCACAGGAAACAATGTCCCCATTGAAAATTTTTTTCTCTCTTCCTGTTCTGTTGGGCAGCTCAGAATTTTGGATTTACCCTCCTATTCATTAAATTGGTGATCAGGACAGCTAGAATTTATGAATCTCTCTTAAACGAGGATACAGACTACAATAAAAGCCTGGCATGGGTTATAGCCCCTCACCATTTAAGAAAAATATATATTTCTTTCTCGAAGATCACGGGACACAGAGCCTCAGTAATTACTGATGGGTTATATAGGTATCACTAGGTGATTGGACACTGGCACACCCTATCAGAAAGTTCAACCCCCTATATAATCCCTCCCCTTGCAGGGATACCTCAGTTTTTATGCCAGTGTCTTAGGTGATGGACGTGTAAAGATGTCCTGTGCTGAGCTCCAAAGGGATTATCCTATATCCTATACTGGGGCAAGCCAGGCGAACCAGATCCATTTCAAAGTGTCTTTCTAGGCCGAATTGGATGGTACCCGGGCCTCGTGTCCGAAGAAACGAGAGGTTTTACCTGTAATGCTTCTCCTTTTTAGAGAGCTGGACCCCGCATATCAGAGAATGGTTTTCTATCCTTATTTCTGACCGGGTGCTTTACGGGGCCAGAACTGTGGATCCCCCCTATTCGTAGGGGGCCCCAGTCTCTGAAGGTTTTTTCAAACGGAGCCCACCGTGAGAGGTGAAGATTGGGTCTGTACAACAGAACCCTGCGGCTGGATAAGGTAAGAGGAGATTCCACAGAATTTTTTATTTCTAGTAGGTTTTCTCCTTTAAGGTAAATGCATGCTATGCCTATTGTGACCACCGAGGGCTGCCAAGAGCACATACCATCACATGCTGATGTCGGTCTCAGGGTTTCCACGCTGCACAAGCTCCTCCGGCTGGCTCCAGGTAGGATGGGATGGGGGGATTTCTCCTCAGGAATGTTCCCCCCCAGGCTAGGGGGAGGCCCCAGGTGTCTGTGAGGCGGTTGTACACTGCTCTATCACCGCTGCCGCCATTGCATGTGCAGGCCCATCACTACCGGCTTCTTTCCTTCCTCCCCCTCCTCCAGCCTTTCCTCCATATTGATTCCGGAGGGTCGGCCAGCGCGGGAAGCGCTCGTTTTTTCGAAATACGAGAGGGGGGGTGGGGCGTCAGCACAGCGTGCTCAGATGCCCACACAGGCCAGCTGCAGGCTATTAAAAGTAGAGGTCGACCGATATATATATATCGGCCGGCCGATATTTGGTGTTTTTTACTTAATCGGCATCGGCCGATTGTGCTGATAAAAAAGGCCGATATAACAGCGCGACTTGCAAATGACTTCTGTCAATACAAGTTGCCTGTATTCTGTGAAGCGACTTCTCCCTCCTCTGGGCAGCCTGCCAAATCTGATAAAAAGAACCTAAAGGATACAATGTTTACATTTTGCATGGACTGAGCTCCGTGTGTAGAAGCTCTCAGTTTAAAGCGGTTGTATAGTCTTTTTTTTTTTTTTTTTTTTACTTTTACCTACAGGTAAGCCTATAATAAGGCTTACCTGTAGGTAAAAAAAATATCTCCTAAACCTTTACGGTTTATGAGATATTTCCCTTGCTATGCGCCGCTGACTGCAGCGGTGCATGCGCACAGGGGATTCTCGGCTGAAGCCCGGCAGCTGCCGGACCTTGCCGAGTAAGAAATCTCCCGCGCGCATGTGCGGGAGTGATGACATCGCGGCTCCAGCCACTCACAGCGCTGGAACCGCGATACCCGGAAGACACGCCGAGGCAACATGACAGCTCCCTCGGCGTGGACCAGGTAAGATACTGACGCCTCATTCTAAGGTAAGTATTTCATAATGAGCTAGTATGCGGTGCATACTAGCTCATTATGCCTTTTGCTTTACAGGGTTAAAAAAAAATTTAAAAAAATTTGCCGGTATACAACCGCTTTAACCATTTAAAGACTAAATCTTTTCTGACATTTGTTGCTTACAAGTAAAAATCCTGTATTTTCTGTTAGAAAATCACTTAGAACCCCCAAACATTATATATATTTTTTTTAGCAGAGACCCTAGGGAATAAAATAGCAGTTGTTGCAATATTTTATGTCACACGGTATTTGCGCAGCGGTCTTTCAAACGCAATTTAAGAAAAAAAAAATACACTAATAAATTTTAAAAAAAAACTAAGCAGTAAAGTTAGCCCATTTTTTTTCGTCCAAAAGTTTTGATTACCTGTTTTTGTGTATTTATTTTTAAGATAGTTTTTTTAAATATTTTTTTTAATATAAATTCTACATACAAGTGAACTGATTGGAGGTTTGTTTTGTTTAATAAATGTTTAAATGTAAAAAATTTTCTGTATCACTTTAGGTCGCTCTCACACTGCAGCGGGCATGCGTTGACGGTAAAACGCTGCTAGTTTTAGCAGGGCTTTACCGTCATTTTAGCGGCGCTATTCGGCTGCTAGCGGGGAGCTTATAACCCAGCTAGCAGCCGAGGAAGGGGTTAAATGCGCCCCTGAAGCGCCGCTGCCGAAACGCTTTGCAGGCGCTTTGGCAGCGGTGCGCATTCATTTGAATGGGCAGGAGTGGTGGTATACACCGCTCCAAAGATGCTGCTTGCAGGACTTTTTTTTAACATCCTGCCAGCGCATCGCCTCAGTGTGAAAGCACTTGGGATATCACACTGAGACTGTAGGGGAGATGTTTTACAGGCACTTTACAGTCGCTATTTTTAGCCCAAAAGCGCCTGAAAAACGCCCCAGTGTGAAAGGGGTCTAACTGTTAAATTTTATGAGATGAAGGAAAAAAAAAAAAGAAAAAAAAAAAATCGGCAATATATATCGGCCCAAAAAAATTGGCATCACATATCGGCCATCGGCCACCGCGATTTCTAAATATCGGCATCGGCCAGAGAAAAACCAATATCGGTCGACCTCTAATTAAAAGCATTCTGTACAGGTGCACAAAGCCTTCGGAGGGACACAGAGCTGACGGTCGCATGTAAGGTGGGACACAGGCATTCTCCTAGGCAGCATTTACTAAGGTAACACCAGACTGGGCATTTGGTAGCAAGGCTTTTAGCCGGACTACATCGCTCAGCAGTCAGTGTTCATTTTGTGAAACCTCGACCTTGTTGCTTTGCACTATGGGTAGAAGAGGTTCAAACACCCCAAGAACCAGAGACTCTAGGGGATCTCGTTCAGGTTCTGAGGAGCCCCTTTCTGCAGCATCCTCCCCCCTGAGGGGCCAGGGACGGCTAGCCAGAGGGAGCCATTGGGGTCAGGGGCTACACCTGCCTCCGGCACTTCAGCCCCTGTATACATTACACAGGAGGTTTTTTTCCTCAGCTAATTATGGTTTAGAGGAAAGATTAATGGCCGTGATTACATCTTCACTCAGTGGAAGAAAACGCACCAGGCCTTCCTCTGTTTCCCAGGACCCTCAGGCAGAGGAGCTCTGGGATAAAGGAGAGGAATCCCTTTCAGAGGATCAGGATGGGACGGATGATTCCTCTTCGGAGGAATCAGGTGGAGAGGGGCCCTCTGCGACTTCCCAGGAGGAGAAAGTCTTAGTGCAGATCCTTACTGGATTGGTCCGCTCCGCATTTGTTGCCCATATCTGAATCAGCTAAAGAACCCTCTTCTTCTTTAGGGTCACTGAAACCTCCTCAAACTACACATGCTTTTCCTGTTCATAATTTACTTGAAAAGCTCCTTTATTCTGAGTGGGATCACCCAGATAAGCGTTTTTTTCCGCCGAAACAGTTTTTAACACTTTATCCGATGGAAGAAAAGTTTATTAAAATGTGGGGAATACCGGCCATTGATGCGGCCATTTCCTCCGTTAATAATAGTCTGACTTGTCCTGTAGACAATGCTCAGATGCTCAGGGATCCTGTTGATAAAAAGATGGAATCCCTATTGAAGGATGTTTTCTCCTTGGCAGGTTCAGTGGCTCAACCTGCAGTTGCAGCGATTGGATTCTGTCAATACTTAAGAGACCATGTTAAGCAGGTCATCAAGGTTTTTCCTGAACAGCAGGCCCAGGGGTTGGCTAACCTTCCTGCGGCCTAATGTTATGTTGTTGACACCATCAGAGATTCTATTGTGCACACCTCTCGTCTTTCACTGGGGTTGGTGCATATACGTAGAATCCTATGGTTGAAAAATTGGTCAGCCGAAGCACCATGTAAAACTGCTGGCTGGGTTTCCATTTCGTGGTGCAAGGTTGTTTGGAGAAGACTTGGATGACTATATCAAGAGAATCTCTTGTGGGAAAAGCACTCTCTTACCTGTTAAGAAGAAGAGTAAGCGTCCCTCTTTCAAACGGACTCTTTCCCCAGCGCCAGGGGCTTCAGCCTCCAGGCAGTCTCGACGGCCTCCTCCGTCTGGGTCCAGAAACAAGAGTCAACCCCAGGGACAAAAGAAGTCCTTGGGGAAGAAGCCTACTAGGCAAAACACTAAGGCCTCTTCATGAAGGGGCGCCCCCGCTCGCTCGAGTGGAGGGAAGACTGCGACAGTTCTCAGAGCTCTGGCAGGAGGACTTCCAGGACAGATGGGTAATCTCCACAGTAACCTTAGGGTACAAGCTGGAGTTTCAAGAATTTCCCTCTCCTCATTTCCTTAGATCAAGTGTCCCCAGAGATCCAGAGAAGAAGCAGTCGCTCCTTCTAGCGTTAGAGCGAGGTTATTATGGTGGTTCCCGCAAAGGACCAAGGATTGGGCTTCTATTCCAACCTTTTTACGGTCCAAAAACCAAATGGGGATGTCAGACCCATTCTGGATTTAAGGGATCTGAACCGATTTCTAAGGATTCAGTCCTTCCGCATGGAATCAATTCGGACAGTAGTTTCCACCCTGCAGGGAGGAGAATTTCTGGCATCGATAGACATCAGAGATGCATATCTGCATGTGCCCATTTTTCCTGCTCATCAGAAGTTTCTGCGCTTCGAGATAGGGGGGCGCCATTTCCAGTTTGTGGCTCTGCCTTTTGGGATAGCCACTGCACCTCGAGTGTTCACAAAGGTCTTGGCCCCTCCTCTGGCCAGATTAAGGGCTCAGGGTATAGCTGTCATAGCATACCTAGACGACCTGCTCCTGATAGACCGGTCGGTAGCCTCCTTGAACGGGAACTTCAGGACCACAGTCAAGTATCTGGAACACCTAGGTTGGATCTTTTCTAAAACCAGTAAGAAGACTGGAGTATTTGGGTCTGATCATAGATACAAGCCAGGAGAAAATATTTCTACCTCGGGCAAAGATCATTGCTTTAAGGGAGCTGATTCTGACAGTCAGGACCAAGAAGGGTCCTTCTGTCCGCCTTTGTATGAGGCTGCTAGGAAAGATGGTGTCTTCATTCGAACCAGTTCCTTGGCTCGGTTTCATTCAAGACTGCTGCAACACAGTATTCTGTCGGCCTGGAACAAGAAGGTTTAGGCATTAGACTTTCCGATGCACCTGTCTCATACGGTGCATCAGAGCCTCAATTGGTGGCTCCTACCCGAAAACCTGCAAAAGGGGAAATCCTTTCTACCGGTTACCTGGACGGTGGTAACAACAGATGCCAGTCTGTCGGGTTGGGGAGCAGTTCTGGAACAGTCTGCGGTTCCTTACCCATCAAAATTCTGGAGATCCGTGCGGTATATCTAGCTCTAAAGGCCTGGACTATCAGGCTACAGGGTTGCCCGGTCAGGATCCAGTCTGACAATTCCACGGCGGTGGCTTATGTCAATCATCAGGGAGGCACCAGGAGCCGAGCTGCTCAAAAGGAGGTGAACCAGATCTTAGTCTGGGCAGAGATGCATGTGCCATGCATATTGGCAGTTTTCATTCCAGGGATAAAGAACTGGCAGGCGGACTATTTAAGTCGCCAGCAGTTACTTCCAGGGGAATGGTCTCTGCATCCCGACGTCTTTTGGGCCATATGCCAAAGATGGGGGGGTTCCAGATGTAGATCTCTTTGCATCCCGATTCAACAAAAAGACAGATTTGTGGCAAGGACAAAAGATCCTCTTGCATGCGGGACGGATGCGTTGGTGATTCCGTGGCATCGGTTCTCACTGATTTATGCATTCCCGCCTATTCTGCTACTGCCACGACTCCTTCGCAGGAAAGGAAGTCAGTACTTCTGGTGGCCCCCGCTTGGTCCAGAAGGACGTGGTATGCGGAATTTGTAAGGATGACGGTGGGTTCCCCGTGGACACTACTGGTGCGCCCAGACCTGTTATCTCAAGGTCCAGTGTTCCATCCTGCCTTACAAACGCTAAATTTGACGGTTTGGCTATTGAAACCCACGTTCTGAAGAGTCGTGGGCTTTCAGGTCCTGTGATATCTACCTTGATCAATGCAAGGAAGCCAGCTTCCAGAATGATTTATCATAGAGTCTGGAAAACTTATGTATCCTGGTGTGAATCCAGGGGTTGGCATCCCAGAAAATATGTGATAGGTAGAATTTTTGATTTTCTACAATTGGGATTAGAGATGAAGCTGGCCTTGAGTACCATCAAGGGCCAGGTCTCGGCCTTATCAGTATTATTTCAACGACCATTTGCTTCGCATTCTCTGGTCCGAAACTTTATGCAGGTGGTGACGCGTCTTAATCCTCCGGTTAAGGCGCCCCTAAACCCCTGGGACTTGAACTTGGTTCTGTCTGTGTTACAGAAACAGCCTTTTGAACCAATACGTCAGATTCCTTTGGTCTTGTTGATAAGGAAGTTAATTTTTCTGGTAGCCATCTCTTCTGCTAGAAGAGTATCGGAATTAGCAGCTCTTTCCTGTAAAGAGCCTTATTTGATTGTACACAGGGATAGAGTGGTACTGCGCCCTCATTCTAGTTTTTTTACCGAAGGTGGTTTCAGATTTTCATCTAAACCAAGACATTGTTCTGCCTTCCTTTTTTCCAGATCCCTGTTCTCCGGAAGAAAGATCACTACATTCTTTGGATGTAGTAAGAGCAGTCAAGGCCTGTCTGGAAGCAACTGCTCAGATTCGCAAAACTGATGTTTTGTTTGTGCTGCCAGAGGGTCCCAGTAGAGGACAAACAGCATCAAAAGCTACCCTTTCTAAATGGATTCGACAATTGATTATTCAAGCTTACGGTTTGAAACAGAAGTTTCCTCCGTTTCAGATCAGGGCACATTCCACAAGGGCTATTGGTGCTTCTTGGGCAGTGCATCACCGGGCCCACTATGGCTCAAATCTGCAAGGCCGCAACCTGGTCTTCAGTCCATACATTCACCAGATTCTATCAGGTGGATGTGAGAAGGCATGAGGATATCGCCTTTGGGCGTAGTGTGCTGCAGGCAGCGGTACAGGGTCCTCAGGTCTGATTGCACCCTACTTGGTCGTGGTTCCCCCCCTCAGACAGCATTGCTCTGGGACATCCCATCAGTAATTACTGAGGCTCTGAGGCTCTGTGTCCCGTGATGTTCGAGAAAGAAAATAGGATTTTTTATAACGGCTTACCTGTAAAATCCTTTTCTTTCGCTGGACATCACGGGACACAGAGGTCCCGCCCCTCTTCTAATACACTATATTGCTTGGCTACAAAACTGAGGTATCCCTGCAAGGGGAGGGATTATATAGGAGGTTGAACTTTCTGATAGGGTGTGCCAGTGTCCAATCACCTAGTGATACCTATATAACCCATCAGTAATTACTGAGGCTCTGTCCCGTGATTTCCATCGAAAGAAAAGGATTTTACAGGTAAGCTGTTATAAAAAATCCTATTTTTTTTTTTTTTGCCTTTTAGTTATACTTTAACGTTCAATACTATATACATTTCTTTCAATTGTGGGAACAGGAAGTCTTAAACATTCCAATTTTACTGACGCCTACAGGATACTTGCAAACAAACTTGGCAAGGATAACCCCTCCCATTTCGAGCATGCCTCAGTTTTTGCTAGTGTCCTAGGAGGGTGGAAGTCTTCTTAACAGCTCTGCTATGTTAAAACTAATTTTTTTGCTAGCACCCTTTGCATTAATGTTTTTTTCTTTTGAAGACACAGTCCAGCATTATTCTTATATAGTGCCACCTTCAGGAGTAGGACACTAGGCTGGAAAAAAAAATCAGAGTGCCGCCTATGGGCAGTCCTAATGGAGGCTAAAACCCACCTGTCCCCCGCCCACCTGCTGTAGGCATCTCAGTTTTTATCCTCTGTCGAGGGCTAAGGACCTAAGCTCCCTGCTTGGCATTTTAGTACCCCTTCTAGACCTATTAAACTGAGCTGGGGAACAGGCTGGATAATATAGATACAGTAGTCGCCCAAGTTCAGCCTACAAGTGCATGCAGACCATTAGCTATGCGCTGTCAGCTGGAACAGCCTGGTGTTGACAATGGGCAGCCTGTAAGTGTTCCTCGTGGGGGGGTGAATTTGGCCGCTTGGCTTTGGGCTAGGTGGTCAGTGTGTCTTCCCCAGGCACGCAGCTCCCAGGTTTTGACTGTGAGGCGTCCTGTCCCGGGGAAGGTACCCCTATCCCCAGGATATGGTAAGCTGAATGCCCCCTCCTCTGTACCTTCTGAAGTGGTTTGGATGGTTGTTAGGTACTTGGTGGCAGATGTGAGAGGCAGGAACCCTTCTTCTGTATGAGCAGAGCTGTGGTGGGCGAGCACTGGCATTTTGTCCATGGGCATTTACCCTTCCTATGACATCCTTTTACAAAGTTTTCTGTGCTGGGGGCAGAGGTGTGATTGTTCAGTGCTCTTCCCTTGCTTGGGCAGAAGTACGATGGGAGGACACTATTTGATAACGTCACGCTTGGTGTCTACCCAGTCCTACAGCATGGTTTAACCTTACGGGCAGTGATGGGTATCTCTGGTTGGGTAGGTTCTGGCACTGCTGCCATCTCCTGGGTATGGTGAGTTAGTGGCCTTGAATCGTCATGTTTTATGGCTGCTTCTTAGTGTCCTCGGCCAGTTTCTGTGCATGATCCCTTGGGTGTCTGAGGGCGAAGGTGGCTTGAAGTTCCTTCTGGGGAGATATAAGGGTTTGTTTTCCCCTTCGCACCTTTTGCGGAGCCCGAGTGTTTAGCTTGATTGTATGTGGCCCCTCCTTATTGCTATTGGAGCTATTGCATAGTCCACGTTTTTAGCCTCCATACTGTTTCTACTTTGGTAGCTATGGGTATGTTGCCTGGCTCCCTGTTGCAGCGGCATCTGCCATGCCTTTTGTTTTCCGGCAGCCTTGTTCTATTGTCTGCCATCAGTATGTGTTTGTTTGTGTTTTTTTTTTTTTTTTTTTTTTTTTTTTCTATGGAGTCGCAGGAGGCTGCCTATGACCCGTGCATTTGTGCAGTGTTCTGCCGTGCGCTGCTCTGCTACTTTTGTTTTTTTATATAGGGGTCTCATGGCTGAGATCTCTGCACCCTGTGCTGTTTATTCCCATTCACACTTGCTGCTACCTAGTATACTCATTTCAGAGTCTGCAGGTCTCCGGTTGAGCAGAACCATACTCTTTTTTTCATCTGCAGTTGCCATGGTGCTGGACATGTGTTTAGTTATGACACTGGCCATTTGGTGGCTTTGTAGTTCGGTTGAGGTCATCTTTCATGGCATGCCTTGAATATAACTGTTTTGTGACAGTTGCTGTGTCATGTTCTCTGGCTCAATGTTGGTTAGCAGTCCAACCTTCATGAATGCCCTGTCGAAGTTACTTGTTTGAGGGGACAGGTTGTTTTTCAGTGCTACTCAGGAGGACTCCATCTCTGGTATCTCTCTGGTGGTGGAAGCACCTTTCCTCTCACAATTGCAGCTGTCAGCCCAAGTCCTCTGGGCATGCAAGAATCTTGTGTTGTCTATCAATGTGCTGGAACTATGGGTGATCAGGTTTTATCTGTCTTATTGGACAGAGCATCATTTAGGGCGACCAGTCCGGATCCGGTCAGACAATGCCACGACATTGGCCTATGTCAATCAGCAAGTCACAACACAGTTTGGCAGCAGCACTTGAGGACTCTTACCTCCATCGGTGGGCGAATATTCTAATCTCTGCTCATCTGTTACATTCTGGGCGTGGGAAACTGCCCGACAAATTTTCTCAACAGTCACATTTTGGACCAGCGAGAGTGGTGTCCTTAACCTGGCGATATTCCATTGGAATTTGCCCTCAATGGGGCACCCATGAGATGATTTTCCTGGTGTCTCATCTCAACAGAAGGGTATCCTGCGACCGATGCCCTGGTAGTGCTATGGGACCATTTCTGACTCATTGATGCCTTCCAGCCTTTTAAGCTTCTTCCATGACTACTGTGAAGCATAATGGCCACAGGAATTCAGGTCATTCTCATGGCTCCAGATTGGCCTTATTGTTCTGTACACAGCTGTGATGCGCTTGGTCACAGAAGCTCCCTGGCGTCTTCCTCTTTGAGAGGGTCGCCTTTCCCAAGGCCCTTCTTTCTTCCCTGCTTTCCCACCTCCGGCTTGTTGCCCTGGGTCCTGCAAGCCAGACTCTTGGGCACAGGGTTGTCGGCAGCAATTAATCCTACTTTAGTCATGATTTCCCCCTTCCATTCCACCTGGAAGGCTTCCTTTTGCATGGTTCTAGTCTCCAGCTACACACACACACACACACACACTTTTTGGTGATTAGAATTTTGGCCTAATCCAACGGGGCATTGATCAGTATCTTTCTTGAGCATGCATTCCATGCCTCGTGCCATCTTTCCGGGGTATGCCATATAGCTCCTCCCCAGTGCATTTCTTCCATGACGCAGTAACACTTTTTAACCTGGTTCTGTCAGCCTTCAGGGACCTTCTATTGTTCACATTGGGGTCGTTCCTCTGGTGACTCTCCCAAGGCCACTATTTGCTGTCACTTATGCACATCATTGCTGGTGCTGGTCCACGTTAGGTTGGTGCTTTTCGTCCTCTTCTTGGGTTGGCATATTCAGCTGCTGTTCCAGCCTATGACGTTGGGTCAGGCTCTCCCCTTTTTCCTGTTGCAGCGTACTCCACTAGGGCGAATTTAGTGCCTTGGGCTTCAGAATCCAACGTTGATGTCTCTTGGCATCCTCCTATGTGGGTTTTCACCGCTCGTTTTTGTAGGCAGCAGCTTGAGTTTTCTGTTCCACCTTCCTAGGGGTTTTCTGTTGGGTTTTTCGCAACCCTCAATGGTCACAGCTTTGGGGGCATTCCTATGGCCAAAAATAATTCCAGGCTGTCCCCTTCAATGAGCATAAGACCCCTTTCACACTAGGGCGCTTTGCAAGCGCTAAAAATAGCGCCTGCAAAGCGTCCTGAAAGAGCCGCTGCTGTCTCTCCAATGTAAAAGCCCTGAGGGCTTTCACACTGGAGCGGTGCGCTGGCAGGGCGCAGTCCTGCTAGCACCATCTTTGGAGCGGTGAAGGAGCGGTGTATACACCAATCCTGCCCATTGAAATCAATTAATAAGCAGCTATGAGTAAGCACTTAGCATAGTGCGAAACGCGTTAGCTGATTGCCTGTACCTTCTGCCACAGTGTCCTCTATTCCATATGCTCCTAATTTTACAATAAATGTTTTTTGAATTATATCTTCCTGGAGTGCGACTGTCCGGATTTTTCTATCTACTTTCAACGTGACTCGGCATTAGCCAGCACCTGGGGCTCTTTATCCTCGGAGACAACTCTTCAGTTTACACCTGGTGTGGATCTATACCAGTGCGGTGAGAACTTTCCTGCCTATAGCAGGGGATTTAGCCTCCAGTAAGGACTGCCCATAGGCAGTGCTCTGTGAATGTTTGGCTGTGTACTTCAATGAACTCGGAGAAAGGGATTTTATGAGGAGTAGAAAAAAAATTCTGTTTTACATTCAACCACGACTCGTCTCTACATAGCTTATAGAGCTTTGTCTATTAAATATATTTTACAATTAAAACGGAAGACCATCAACATATATCTTAAAGGGATGTTCTTTTATTTAAGGCCTCATGCAAGGCCACCTATAACTGGCCATTGCGGCAAGCATTATTGGAAGGCAACATATGTTAGAAAAAAGGCCAAGGAAAACTCCAAGCTCTCTTACCGACCAGCCCACGAACAACCATATGAACTTGACAGTATGTGTTAAAAACAGGGGTTTCGTCTGCACACATTTGCAAATACATGCGTAAGCTACAGAGCCCCAACTACAGATACCAGGGTGCCTTGGCGGGGCTCTGTAGCTTATGCATGTATTTGCAAATGTGTGCAGACTTAACTCCTGTTTTTAACGCATACTGTTAGGTTAATTTGGTTGTCCGCGGGCTGGTCGGTAAGTGAGCTTGGATTTTTCCTTGGCCTTTTTTTCTAACATATGTTGCCTTCCAATGCTGCTTGCTGCAATGGCCAGTTATAGGTGGGGGCAGTGGCTTCTTTTTTGTCTGAACTTTTTATTACCTTTTTAGTACAGCATCTAGCCACTGCATTTTTTTTTTTTTTTTTTATTTTTTTTTTTTAGCCTCTCAGACTTTCACAGGTTGCTGGCAGCAGGGCGGGATGGGTACACCTGTGCCCTCTGGCTGCATGAAAACACCACAATCTGAGGTGCAGTAGCTAAATGCCCAGTGTGCATGAGGCCTTGGAGAAAATGGTCCTCCATACAGTCCTACAGTGTAAAATAAACAATTTAAACCTGAATCTTAAGTTAACTTGTTTATTATAAAGCACTCTTTGTAGCTAAAATAAAAGACTGTACATAACTACTGGTATTTATTGTTTAACTATTTTAGATTCTGGAAATGTATATATTCTATAATGTAGCATTGGTATCTACCAGGTCAAGTCTCTTCAAATAGGTTTTATAGAATTTTTAAAGGGTACTGTTTTTTTTTTATTATTAACTCCTCAACTGTTTTAACTACAAATCCATCCTTATTGCAATTTTCTCTATGCTGTCAAATAGTCAAACATCAAAGTGTATGTTTGACCAAAGGGAAATGGGGAAAAAAATTAATAAAAATACATCATGCCCCCTGTAATGTTCCTCAGTGGGTGCTCTTGGTGATCCTCCTGCCAGGGATACAACCTAAACACAGAATTCTGTTGTGGGTTGACACCTCTGCATTATTTAATTTAAAAAAAAAATTGTAAACAGCCTAGTCAGCCCTGCATGTGTGATTTGCAGCTAGACTGCAGAACAAGTGTGATAGAGCACTTTTAAACTCAATTCCTATCAGCGTGTGACTGCCTATCAACCACTCCTGCTTTCAATGGCAAGGCATGGCAGAGATCCTGTAAGACAAAGACAATTCTATAGCTCAACTTACCAACCAGTCTGCTGACCAACCAAATTAGCCTGTCTAACCGTCCGTTAAATGCAGGGGTTTAGTTAGCACACATTTGCAAACGCATGTGAAAGCTGCAAGGCCTCGTCAAGGCACCCTGTATTACTTGCAGTCCTAACACTAAATATATAAGTGTCTCCACAGGGGAAGCACATGCATTGAATGGATAGGATGTGAGACAGGTGAGCCTGGAGGCCGCCCTAGCCCCCTTAAAGGGACAGGACACACACTGGACACCCAGCAGTGGCAGCAAAGGCGTCCAGTGTGTCCCCGACCCAAATATACACATGGTAACAAGACACTGGCCACCGCCCACACCCATAACTGGCCTTCACAGTAAGGAGCACATGGAGGGCATATACATGTAAGACAAAGACAATTCCATAGCTCAACTTACCAACCAGTCTGCTGACCAACCAAATTAGCCTGTCTAACCGTCCGTTAAATGCAGGGGTTTAGTTAGCACACATTTGCAAACGCATGTGAAAGCTGCAAGGCCTCGTCAAGGCACCCTGTATTACTTGCAGTCCTAACACTAAATATATAAGTGTCTCCACAGGGGAAGCACATGCATTGAATGGATAGGTGTGAGACAGGTGAGCCTGGAGGCCGCCCTAGCCCCCTTAAAGGGACAGGACACACACTGGACACCCAGCAGTGGCAGCAAAGGCGTCCAGTGTGTCCCCGACCCAAATATACACATGGTAACAAGACACTGGCCACCGCCCACACCCATAACTGGCCTTCACAGTAAGGAGCCCTCCATGTGCTCCTTACTGTGAAGGCCAGTTATGGGTGTGGGCGGTGGCCAGTGTCTTGTTACCATGGCAGAGATCCTGCATCATGTCACAGCAAGGGAATATGCTGGCTCCACAGCGATCTATAATCCGACATCAGATGTACCTCTGAAAAATGCTGGTGGGAGCAATGAATATAAGGCATTTTCTGTGCAAATAACGTACGCTGGAACCAAAGAAATAAAACCTTTTGCTGTAAAAGTAACAAAGTATACATTTAGAGACCTAGGATTTACATATTTCTTAAAATGTATCCAAGGACAAATCCCGTTTTTTTTTTTGTTTTTTTGTTTTTTTGTTTTAGGAAGGTTTTAATCTTCTCCGTGTCCTTATTTGCCACCATGACAAAGTGATGAAAAATATAAATTTTGTTTTGTCAATTAAACAGGAGTGGAGGGGAAACCTTCCAATGGGGACACTTGCTCCGGTGATAACTGTCGGCATTTTTCTCCTTTTTTGGAGAGCTTTCCTCTCACTTCATAATGTGTATGTGGAATAGAAAATAAAGAAATTGGTACTGATGTAAAAAAAAATTACATGTGTTTTAACAAATCCCTACCCAATTCAAAATGAAAAAAGTGACTACTAGTAATTAATTGCTTTAGATGTATTTTAATGCACAAGTTGCTATAAATCACATTAAACAAAGCAGAATTTAATACATGATAACGGAAATAATTTAAAATAAATTCTGCTGACATTTTTATCATTCTTCCATCTATTATCAGTGATATGACAGTTTCTCTCATTGATAACTGAAGATACTGATCACCAGGTAATGTTTCCAAACTCTTTCAGTGTATTCTATGAAACTTTTTGCATGGGCTTTGTTGATATACTAACACACAGGTTTGTTTCCGTTCTGCTTTCACACACACACTGGTACTGGTAACAGTAAGAGTACTATGTCTTCTATCTTTCAAATTTTCTGTTTATTTTACTAAACCACTAAATATTGAGCGCACAATTCTTTTTGTACCAATTTGCATTTTAGGAGGGTTGGGCCTGTTGAGATGGAGGCAATGCATATAGGCTTGAGCTTAGGGTGTCGAACCACTAGGATAGTACAAATTGGCCTGTCCAATATTCTTGATTTATAGTCCAATCAGTAATAGTTGTCAGTAAACTGAATACTACTATGACTTGTCAAAGGTGCATTTTGAAGTTTCATACTGCCATCGGCAATGTAAACTTTATTGCTGTAGTAAGTAGTTGCACAGAAGTCCTGATGTTGTGACTAATTATGTCATGGCACAGTTTTATATAATTGACGACTAACAGTAGATGGAGAAGAAATGGAGCACTGGGTGGAGGCAGACAATGACATATTAGTCTGCTCACCAGGATCTAGTCACACCATTGATACCTGAAGAAGTCTAACCCTGGGAGAGACCAGAGCTCATTTAAAGGCTGCACTGGTTCTAAAGGACTGCATGTAAAAGATTATGCTTCCTATCTTCAGTCTTTGTTACTTAGTGGAAGAACTGTGTTCTGAGTTAACATCCTTTCCTTGCTTCCTTAATGCTTTGTCTGCTCTACTGACTTTTTCGATGTTATTTAAAAAGAAAAAAAATTTATATGACTGTTTTAATATAATTAGATGTATAGAGAACACGGTCTTAATAATATAGAAGGCATGTAGAACCTGAACAAACAGCTGAAAGAATATTTTAGTTGAAGGGCTAAAGTCTATCATGAGCATAGAGATTTTTGGGCACCTTCTTTTAATTATTGGCTCTTGCTGGTCTTAGCAGGTTTTGTGGACATGGTCCCTGTCTGCAATTAGATTATCAAGTTATGATGTTATGTCACACCAGACACTTCAGCCCAAAATCTGGTGCAGCTCTGCACAGAAACCAATCCGCTTGCAGGGTTTTTATTTTTTTGTCAGAAGCTGATTGCCTACCTTGCACAGCTGCACCAGATTTTGCACTCTCCATTGTTAGTAAATCAACCCCATAGTGTAGCTGCACACTGATGAGCTTTTCCAGGCAATGTATTCCGTCATCAGCGATTGCTGTATGGTTAACTCCCAGTAGGAGATGAAGGGGGTGGAGTGTCCCTGTCACTGATGACAGAATAACATTTTTTCATGCAAAGAATTATCAGTGTGCGGCTTCACTACTTTTGAATGTAAAGTGTTGGCAGTTGACATGATCCAGAGATTGCCAGGCAATCTTGCCAGTATAAAAAGTTCACACAGTTTATCTTAGGATAACATGTCAATGGGGCAGAGCTCAGAAGCTTTCTTGCGCTATCTGCTCTGTAGAAGACTGAAAATCCGACACACTCAATACAAACTTCTGAGGGCAACTGGAGAACAAAGTGTCAAGGACATTCAGTCAAGACAGTAAAGCTGAAAGCCGTGTGTGTGGTGTTTTTTTTTTTTTTTCTGCATCCCAAAATAAACCTAATTTATATGGTGCCTGTTTTAAATAGAAGCATAATCTTCCAAATGAGGAGGTGTCCTTGGAAGCCAAGCGTGTTTGGTCCCCTCCAACACAGTGTATCTTGTTTTTTGCTTTGTAAACACAGTTCTTATTGGTCTAATCCCTTTCATAATTAAGTTTTGTTTGGAAAACCTATGTATTCTTCCCAAATATGCAGCAGAGTAGGTGCTTTTAAAATGACATGGAATTTAGAGAAACCCCCTGTAAAGAAACATGCAAAAACTCATCTAAAACTGGACTTTTTATTTTATTGCAGGTCATTGAAATCCTATTTAAAAAAAAAAAAAAAAAAAATAACAAAAAATTATATATTTTTTTTGTCCTCCAGAAAAGAAGCAATTTTGAATTATCACAGCTTAATGGCTAAAAATCTGCATTGTGCCCGCCGTTCCCGGCTGTCTTGGAGAAGTACCCGGCGACTTCAGCATACAATTGAAGGCTGGACTGAAATGGCTTTGACCAGCATTGGCAACATTGGTGCACGCTGACATGCTACAGAGAGTGTGTGTAACCAGCTTTGTGGGTCTTTATATAAATGTGTGTATGTATATATGTTGTATGACTGTTACTAACAATCTGTGAAAGCTTTTGTATTATATAGTCACGAGTTCTGCTTTGACTCAGGTTATGACATGGCAGCAGAGCGCCTTTTTAGTGCTTACTACCTACTTGTACTCCTATATTTTAAGCTTAAAAGTTACTGATTATTTTTTTTTTATATAAGGAAGCTGTGTAAGCAACACTCTAGCAAAATTGAGGAAGTCTGCTTTTAGCATTGCATTTGCAGCAATTGACAAAGCGGGTAAATAGGTTCAATATGTGTATAAAAACAATATTTGTCATTGTCCTTATGTACAGATTTAAACCCAGCTCCAGCCAAAACTTTGCTTAGGTTCTAGAGTGGAGAAGGTATAGAACCTCTGTCAGGTTTTAATTGTGGTTTGTGTCCCTGGTGTGAGATTTTTCTTCATTACCTGTCTGAATGGAGTCACAGACCACCATAGAACTTGACAGAAGTTTTTACTCTTAGCAAAACTGAAAAAAAAAAGTTTTGGCTGCACTTCAGCTTTTAATGAAGCATTTTTGGGGAGCCTATTATATACACGTGTGACTGATAGCACGATTTCATACTTTCTTCACTACCTTTTCAACCAGGACTGAAGCCAGAATAATCCAAAAAAAGTGAGGCACCCTAAGGTTGCATATTTGAACGTGCTGTTATTACATGAAGGTTCAAACACACACAATACTAAATGGGGCTTTTTAAGGTACTGCATCAATTATTACATAACCTTGACAAATCCTAAATTTCATAACTTTTAATCATTATTGTAAAATCACAACGCTTTCATAAAAAACATTTCTTTGCTGATAATTCTTTTCATATAAATTTCTCTATACAGAGAGAGATTGATAGTGTATAGATTTAATTTCATATTGTCTTTATACATTGTTTTTGTTTCCAAAATCCAGAGATTTTATTTATTTTATTTTTTTTCTCTCTGCATTTCATGAACAACATTCACTTCAGAAAAAGACTACCTATGGATCTATAATATATAACAGCAGATACAATATATTCTTGCTTCCCCAAAAAAGTCCGCACCTATAAGTATTGTAGCTGCTGACTTTTAATATAAGGTCCCTTACCTGTCCAGGGATCCAGCGATGTCTTCACCCGAACTGATTCCTCAATCGGCTTCAGGTGCAGGCCCCAGCATCTCTAGTGCGCATGTACGAGTCACGCTGCACTTTGTGAATGATCCCACAGACTTCTGGGACCTGTGATGTGCCTTAGGAGACTGAGGGGGGGAGGGCAAACTTTCTGACTTAGATTGCTGCGGTGATCTGGGCCGGGAGTAGGTACCTGTCAAAACCTGCCCCCCCCCCCAAAAAAAAGTGCCAAATGTGGCAGTGAATGGGGGGAGGGTGTAAACAAGTGGAACGTACAATTAGCAGCAAGCTCCTTGAAATGTATGTTGGGCTGTCTTTCTGATAAGCAGCCCTATGACAGGAAGTGCTCTTATCTGTTTAATTGAATTGTATTGAGTAAAGCATGATGCCAGATATACTGAAAGTAGTTTAAAAACGCTTTTAACTTTTTGCTGCTTTTCAAAATGTAATAAAGTTCTATGCTGCAAATGCCCTTGAAGTATCTCATTTTGGATTACATAAAATACCTGGCTTTGGCTGGTGTTTTAGCTTAAAAGGGGCAGTGACACCACCCCCTCTGTCATGTGATACAAGCACTGCATGGAGGAAAGTGGTCACATGTTCTCCTATGCACTAAAGCACTGGGTGTTTTGCAGTGCAAGCTACGATCGAAAGGGGGGGGGGGTGCTGGAGTGGTGAATACAAAGTGATTTGGGAGTGGGCTTTACACACACCCTCCTGAATGGGCAAGGTGACGGGATCTCTTTAAGTAAACCACAATATGCTTTTTGTTACTTCTTATTTAATTAAACTCAACTCTTTAACACATAAGCCATAAGGCTAGATAATCCATGCCTTCATGTAGAAGGTGGTTTCTTTGCCTGGAGGATACTGTTTTATACCATACTTTGGTATACACTATCCTCCTTAGTTTGTCTGCAGCACAACCTTTTGTTTTGTTTGTGGGCAACAGTCGCCACTGCTGTCTGGTTACAGAAGGAGGCCTGTACTGACAGAAATATGAAGGCTGCCATTGCTGACCTCAATATCTCTGACTACAATACTCTGAGTCGTTGACTTAGATTAGGTATGCAGCATGTGAAGTTGGAACTTCGGATCTGCACATTTAGCTATCAGTGCATAGAGGATAAACATGATAGGCAGGCAAGAGCATTTTTCTATCCTCCTGTTAGCAAGTTGCCAGTGTTAAAGTGATGGCACTGTGCAATTCAGCAAAACCCCTCCCCAATCTAAATCCAGCTAGAAATGAATATAACTACAGATTCAGTTACGTATATTAGTACTGAAAATACATTCAGATTTTTTAAAACCATTACATAGCTTTTTTTTTTTTTTTTTTTTTATCTGCTGCTCAGCTTTACGTGATATAGTAAGTACAATAAATATTGTGTTGCTTTTTCAAATGTACAATTATAAAATAAGACGAGTGCCTTGTCAATATAAGCAAATCTCCCACTTTGTGCTGTAACCACAGAAGTGACTTTAGTCTCTGTAGAGCAGGAAGATTTGATAAAAGGCTTCCTCTTTTTTGATAGATTTTGGACAAAAAGCAAGTAAGCTTTGACAGAGTATACTCCTTTGATGTCATATACGTGTTTATCTATTTTTAACACTAGCTATGAAGGAAATATTTTGCACCTTTTTTTTGTATTCTTTGGAACCTTTGTAAGTGAATTATACTGTATATTATAAAATTCAATTTTATATAAAAGAAAAAAGTGTCTTCATTTTCAATGGTGTGAAGTATCAACAAAATTATTTCTGGTCATGTTAAGAGAAGGAGGCTGCATATAGATTAACATACAGCCAGCACTTCATCCCTATGAGCAACTCAGGCGGGTGCAAAAAAGTTATCCCTGCTGTATAAAAGAAAAGTGTCCTCAGAAATTTCTGCCATGGCCCAAGATGGAATGCTTCTGGCAGCTGTTTGGCAAACTTGCTATGTTCACAAGCCAAATTGATTTAGTGGATATAAATATTTGATCAAACAATGGTCTAGCAGTCTCTGGTGATGTGTGCCAAGTGGGGAGATTTCTGATGGTCGGTCAGCAGCTTCCTTTCCATACCACAGTGGGGTATCCTACCTCCCGAGTGCACATACAGTATGTTGCCAGTGGTACACAGAAGAGCTTTCTGCTGTGAATCGCTAGGGTTATGATTCAAATGTAGAAAAAAAAAGGCAGAATCATTTGGTAAGATTATTTTATTTACTTTAAAAACAAACAACATCAAAAATTATACTGGTTGTAAAAATTGTACATCTTTATTTTAGAAATGCATACTAAATTTTACATATTTTTCCTGTAATTTACAAGGCATCCATAAGAAATATAAACCATCTGTCACCAGGAATAACACTTATTTTCTTTATTGGCATTTTTAAAACTAGACATATAGTTAAAACTTTAAACCCCAAAACCAGCCTGTCATTTATTTTCAACTGGAATTTATACACCAAGTAAACATTGTATTTGTCACAGATAGAAAAATAAAATAACTTGTTTCAGTGGAGGAGAGGTCATGAGTCTGCTGTGGAATGTGAACTGATTTTAGCCATAATAAAGTGTATGAAATCCTTAGGAATGAACTTCTCTTTGCTCCGATTTTTTTGTTCAGATTTTGTTATATATGCTCAATTGGTGAAAAAAAAAATGCTTCTGGTTATATCAGATATTCTGTGAATTGATACCTTCTGTGTTCTCTGCTTAAGCTGCCCTGTTATCAGTCTGCATTGGTCTTAGTTGTATCTGTGAACTAGAGGACCCCTCTCATCTTATGGAGGAGAGGTTTCTCTAGTACTGTCCTGTTTCTGTTGCCCTGATATAGTAAGGGGAGTGACTGTTGTCATCCTAGGACAGGAAGTATGTTACTGACAGAATTACTAGGTGAAAAATAAAGGAAGTAAAGCTTGGGGAAAAACTATTGCAGCAACTGCATCTAAGGGCTGGAGAGCTGAACAGCAATGAACAATCTGGTTTATTTAATATTTGTATCATTTACTGTAGGGGTCCGCTAGCAAATTCAGAATTAGCAGGTGTGAAAAAATGTAAAGTAAAATAAATATGTAAATAAAAGATATTACACACACACTATTAAGACTCTTTGCCACCCTCATGGTGCCCCCACTATTCAAACCTTCACTGTGTGAATACAAATTGCAAGTGTGATTTTCAGTGATTAGCAATTCTCATGATAGTCACATAAAATGTTTGTTTGTATTAATGAATAGTGAGTTAATGAAGATGGTGCAGATATAATGCAATTTGTGTATTAAATGAATGCCAATTTGCACTTTCCATTTTGATTGCCAGGAAACCTTATTATTCAGTAAAGTTTTTCCCACATTTTGAAAGAGAAGCTTGGATAAATAATAAGGGGGGGGGGGGGGTGTAAAGTCCTAAATTAGCAGAACTACTGTAATACAGAAGCAACCATTCTTCCTGAGGTTTTAACAGAGAGCAGAAAATGACGACCTACTGATGTTCCAGTTAGTGATTCTAGTCTTGTTTAAGAGAAAATAACAAACATGTTATACTTGCCTCCTCTGTCCAGTGGATTTGCACAGGGCAGTCCAGATCCTTCTCTTCTCGGGTCCCTCTTCACTGCTCCTAGCCCCTCTCCTCCTGTCGAGTGCCCCCCACAGCAAGCAGCTTGCTACGGAGCTGCAGCTCGGCTGCCCCCATGTGTCCATTCAGACACAGACCTGCTGTTTGGTTCCGCCCCTTTCTCTCTTGATTGGCTAACTGACAGCTGCAGGAGCCGCTGTGTCTCAACCAGTCAGGAGGGAGAGTCCCGGTTGGCCGAGGAATGCGTAGACCTCGCTGGACAGAGATGGGGCTCAGGTATTAGGGGTACAGGGGAGGCTGCTGCACACAGAAGGCTTTTTATCTTAATACATAGAATGCATTAAGATGATAAAACCTGCCTTTACAACTCATTTAAGGGTATTTGAGCTGGTATAGGCATGCATAATGATTTTCACATTTCTATACATTTGGTGTTATAAAATTTTACAATCATGTTTACATTACTTGTATACTCTTATGCAGACCTTTTGTGTTCTATCTTGGTTATGTATGTACTAGATTTGATGCAATATATATGCAAAGATGTGTTCCAGGAATATACAGACAACACAGGAATTTTATAGCTGAAGTCGGTGAAGGCCTGATTGATTGTGGACTAAGCGACAGCCAGGTTTATGTATTATATCAGTAACAAAAGTACTATAACAGGATTAGAAAATAGGCTGCAGAACTTTGAGAAATCTAGAATTTTATACAGATCAGTCCGTACAATACCGGGTATATTTTATATAAAGTGATCATATGTTATAGGTGCAATCTTTGTATTGCTTGAAAAGATCATTTCACCTTCTCAATGCTGATCCTTGGTAAAGTCCTTAGTGGCTGTCATCAATGTGCGGTCACAGCTCCACATTATAGGAAACTGATAGTTTGCCATCGCTAACCTCCTGCTGACCCACTGGCTTTAAAACTTTGATTTGCTGATCTAGAACAAGTATGCCTGTGAGGTTTGCCCAGAAAGTATTGAGAATGTTTTAAAAAAAAAAAAAATGTAAATGTTACAATTGAACATTGTCTCCTTCAAAGTATGCACCCTGGGAGTGTACACAACGCTCCTAGTGATTTTTGCATTCTTCGTGGCATCCCTGGAAGTCTTTCAAGTGGGATGGCATTCAGAGCCTGTGTAGTGGCTCTTTGGATGTTATCCATACTACTAAAATGGTGTCCTTTTCTCATGCTCAAATTTATGATTCGTGTCTAGCACCCTGATGTTTAGGCAGGGTTGCTCCTAAATTTACCTGCCAGGTGTAGTTACCTTGGCTCATTGTTGGTGTGAACTGAATTGATCCCCAAGTCTGGAATTGCTGCACTTCTCTCTTCTGCCGCTGGGTGGCCGGATACCTGGTGACGTTGGATAAGACAAGGGCAAAGCAAGGACAGATTAGGAGTATATGGGGCACCTCAGTCAATGGGCAGGGGTTAAATCCCTTGGCCTGCTGGGAGAACCTATATATTTGGGTGGAGTCAGGTGCTTGTTGTTCTGTGCCACCTGGATGGCTGTCTGAGTGGACATGTGTTGTATTGCCCAGGCTGTTAGGCCGGAGTTAGGCCTGGGAATGGCCCAATCTGGCTGCTAGGCTGTCCAATGGCCTATCGTGAAGCAAGAGAGCAGCACAGGGTTGGGTTTGCGGTCGAACCAGAAGTGATGGTTCTGCTGGCCGGAGAACCTGTCGTGGTCGGAGGCAGAGGGGAAGCTGTCGCCACTAAGGGGCCAACCACCACCTTACCAGGGACCACTGTGAGTAGCTAAAGCAAGTACCGGAGCAGTATTCTCACCTACCGGGGTCAGTGAGGAATAGGGAAACTTCAGCAGGTGTCAAGCCAGGGACCCAGCCAGCGGAGGTGATGCTTGCAGAGCAGCCTTGTGTGTTAAGCCAGGGACTGAGCAGGTCAGTGCGGTGAAGCTTGAGAAGAATCGGGAGTGCCAAGCTAGGAACCCAGCAGAGGCGCGGGGGTGACGCTTGGAGAAGATACTTAAGTGAAGATTGGAAGAGCTCAAGAGATTCGGTGGCAGTGAATCAGCAAGTCTAGTGAGGTAGACTGGGAGCTCAGTGGGTTGAGAACCTACAAGAAGTGACTGTAGAGAAAGTAAAGGAGTTCATTACAACTTGTGTTTAGGACTGTTGCCATAAGAGACAGCATTCCTACACATGCAGATGTGATATCTTGCTGGATGCCTTTCCCTGCATGGCTGTCTACCTGTAGAAGTCTCTGAGTCTGCTAATTAACATTGCAAGTACCTAAGGGTGTCCTGTCCATAACCCTCTCTCCCAAAGAAATAAATTCTCTTTGCATTCAAGAAGTGTCTGGTGCCCATAAAACTATCTTGCATTACACCTACTATGCCTTACAACCCACTCTATACAGAAGGCTGTCAGCATCTCTTTGCTCTGGAGGTTCTCATTAGACTAAAGGAGGCCTGGGATCTTGCTACACATGATTTCATGAACAACTGACTTGGTAATTCCAGTTTTCGTCTGCAATCATTCTGATAGTGAACGTTTGGGAACAGACCTCATTGCATCCACATTCTGTTTTTGACTGACGGCTTACTATCAGAATGATTGCAGAGGAAACCGGGATTACCAAGTCTATTGTTTATGAAATTATGGGTTTAGGATTTGAACATGAGAAAGGACACAGTTTTAGTAGTGTGGATAATGTCCAAAGGGCCACTACGCAAGCTCTAAACACCATCGCACTTGACAACTTCCAAGGATGCTATGAAGAAGGGAAAAAATGCTGGGAGCTTTGTGTGTATACTCACAACAAGATATGTACTTTGAAGGAGACAATATTCAATTGTAAAATTTTTCTATAAAATAATTTTTAAAATCTCATTCTCATTATTTTCTGGGCACACCTCGTATGTGGACTTCTAATGCAACTTTTTGGTTCCATGACAGTGACCCACAAGGCAAATTACATTATCAGAAGGGTGTCAGAAATGGAAGCTCCCATATTTTTCTTAGAAAATGTTTATCTAGCATGGGGTACATACAGACTACTATCTGTTACTAAAAACAAATGCTTTCATTCCAGGTTACTAGCTTCAACTATTAACGGGTGCCTAAGCATAATACAATTTAATTATAAATGTAGGCTGCACAGTTCTTCCCAAAATGCAGACTCATGACACCTCTGTATAAACACAGTGCTATATAACTCTCGATACCAACTAACTGGAGATATTGAGAACATGCCACACACAAAACAAGAATACTTTGGTCAAGCAATAAGATACCTTTTCTGGTGCCAAACACATAGGCAACATATCATCAACACTGTAATTCAATCACTTTGTTTAGAAGATGTTGGTAGAAGTTTTGCTGATAGATCCTTGATGTACAGAGTATAAAACTATTTTCAAAGATCCTGTAAAACACTAAAGTCATATTATAGAAACTGGGTTACCATCAGGTAAGCGTTTTGTATCTTTTTTTGGTTGCACGATCATATGTCTGGTCAATATCTCGAACTGAAAGGCAGCCTATATGTGACACAAGGGCAGACTGTTGCACAGTCATACAGTGTAGCCCAGAGCTACCATATAATTCACAGTTTTGGATGTTAGGATGACACTTACAGATTTACTTGGTTGATCATGAGTAGTTTTTTTTTTATAGAAGCATTCCAAACATGACATTTGCTAATGAATATACCTCTTGCGAGTTTACATATAAAGGCTCAAGTTTTTCTCCCTATGCTTCTAAATTGAAAGTGTTTTAGAAAATCAACACTTTTTACATATCTGGCCTTGTTTAGTATTTATGCAAGCTGCACTGATAAAGGAAAGAAGGAATTCAATGCAAAGATTATTTTGCAATCTCCATTATGCATTATAAGTTATGTGTTTAAAATGTATTGTGTATAATTATTTTATATATATATATATATATATATACAATATATACACACACAGAGTAAAGATATAGATATATTCTATCATAGCAATGTCCACTAGATGGCAGTAGAGCTGTACCAAATTCTATTTGAATCCAGCCTGGCAGATGTGAGTGCTCAGCATGCACATTATCAGAACATGCTGAATACTCTGTACTTAAGGAAATGTATTGAAAAGGCAACACCAAATATGCTGTTGATAATCAGCAAAAAAAGAAATAGCAAGGCCTTTATATAAAAACCCCAAAGGACGAAGTGCAAAGTAACAACCCAGATTCATGTTTCCTAATTTTGATCACTCTAAACTGTTTAGGGATGTGATTTGACTGATTGCTATTACGTCAGGGCCAGTTTATTTAGAGTGGTGATTAACTTATTTTCATTCCTCTCCTCCATTCTCCACTCCTGATTTATTCTTAAGTTCATAAAAATTTGAAAAGGAACTGTGCATCTCTAAAAGGAAAGTAGTTTGGTAAAAGAATACAAAATGTGGCAAAAAAAAAAAAGTTTATGCACACTGGACTTTATAAAAATGCCAGTAGCTTTGCAGTGAGTTTTTCAACGCTGTTTTAACGCTGTTTTTGAGCGTTTATCAACGTTTTTTGACGTTGGGGCATTTTTACAGCTGAAAGACTCCTCTCAGAACCCACTAGTTTTGTTTTTTTTACAGCCAAAAACAGTTGATAACAGCCTATGTGTGCATGAACACATAGGATAACATGATGGGGAGTTTATTGACTGTAGAAAAAAACGTCTGAAGCCAAAAACAGCAGCTGTAAAAACGTCCAGTGTGCATGAGAAGAGTTTATCTTCTGTCAGTGAAAGCAAGTGCAACAGTCTCCAGTAAGGGGAAAAAAATCATCCTGCAAAAGAAGTTCTAATACTTACCTGAACACCAGGCGCTGACTTTCAGAGCCACTGCATCCAATACTCCAGGCACGTCACATGCCTTGTCCCTTTCTATATCACTGTAGGGACATAGCATGCAGTGGGGGGGGGGGGGGGGCAGACACCTGCCATGGAAAGTGTCACATACTGACGATCAGCTGCTGTAACTCTACAAGGGAGCAAAGATAGAAGCCAGCACCTGCCAGATTGGTATTACCAATCTTAACCCCTAGTCGCCACCTCCCAGTTTTAGCACCCTGTTAAAGGGTCACCATTAGGCAGTTACAAGGGGTTAAGATTAGTAATACCTGTCCGGCGGGCAGTGACTCAAATCTTTGCTCTTTTGCAGAGCTAAAGCACTGAAGGATCTTCAGCATAAGACACGTTATGCCATGTCAGGTGCCTGGCAGCTTCCCAATCTCACGATTGATGATTTAATTTGCTCCCTATTCTATTGAGTGCTGTGCTCTTCACTGTGTGGGCCAGCTTCAAGCTGCAAAGCCTTTCTCCCGCAAATGGCCACTACGTACTGTGCAGGGGTGGCTCAGCAACTCCGTACACTGCTATACCAGTACAACTTCCCACAAGAATAAAGTGGGCTGCAATGCAAATGCAAAATACAGAGCTGCCATTTTCAGGAGAAAGGCTGATCAAATTGGGGTGAAGCTGCACAAAGAAGATCGCTGTATTCCGGCTAACGGTAGAAAATTAGGTGGCCTGTACTTGGAAATATAATTTTAAGGTACAGTCATAAAAAGAAGGCCTCACACACACAGGCAACTGTATTTGAAATAGCAATCAGGATAAAACATTTGTTTGCATAGTAATTGCAAAGCTTTTAGCCAACTTCAAGCAGCCTTATTAAAAAATATGAATGCAATATTCAGTTTCAAAATGGAGATGTTAACCATAGTCTACAATACAAAGCCTACTTTAACCACTTAAGGACAGGAAGAATTTACCCCATTAATGACCAGGCCATTTTTTTGCGATACGGCACTGCAAAACTGACAATTTAACTGATGTTTTCACTGACAATTTCGCGGTCGTGTGATGTTGTACTCAAACAAAATTGATGTCCTTTTTTCCCCCCAAATAGAGCTTTCTTTTGGTGGTATGTGATCACCTCTGTGTTTTTTATTTTTTACGCTATAATAAATATCCAAAAAAAATAAACATAAAAATTAACAATTTCTTCATCAGGCCAATATGTATTCTGCTACATATTTTTGGTAAAAAAAATCGCAATAAGCGTGTATTGATTGGTTTGTGCAAAAGTTAAAGCGCCTACAAAATAGGGGATAGATTTATGGCATTTTTTTTCCCCCTAGTAATGGCAGTGATCAGCGATTTTTACAGGACTGAGACATTGCGGCGAACAGATCGGACACTTTTGACTTTTTTGGGACCAGTGACATTATTACAGTGATCAGAGATAAAAATAGCCACTGATCACTGTATAAATAACATTGGCAGGGGAGGGGTTAAGTGTGTCTTAGGGAGGTGTTTCTAACTATGGGGGGAGTTGACTGACTGGGAGAACAGAGAGATCACTGTTCCTGATCACTAGGAACAGACAATCTCACTGTACTCTCCTGTCAGAACCGGGATCTGCTTTGTTTACAAAGGCAGATCCTCGTTCTGCCTCTATGAGAAGCGATCGCGGGTGGCCGTCAGACATTGCGGCTGCCGAACCCGGGCATCAGTTCCCCTGCTGTGCAACGGGCGCGTGCCCACAGTGATTAGTGCACGAAACGACATGCGGGTATGTGATTTCGCACAATAGGGCCGCCCTACTGCAGTATATATGTGGTGGGCGGTCATTAAGTGGTTAAAGCCTGCTAGCACCTTGCCTAAAGTGACAGTCAGCAGCCCCATTAAAGGCCCGCACACACAGGCAGAATGTTGGGAGGCATTTTCTAGTAAAAAAAAAAGCGGCCAACATTTTGCTCGTGTGTATGTCGATCTGTCCAACAGAAGCCGGCTTCTGTCAGCTGTGCATTCTGGAAAGCCAGCAGCCAACCAATTCCCGATCAGCACTATCAGCCAATGGCAGAGATCACTGATCGAAGTGTTCTGGCGGGGAGGCGTCCCACTGTTAAAACACAACATCTCAGCAGGGGGAAATTGCTGGACTAACCTCGTATGGTTAGTACAGTGTCTCCAACCGGAGCTGTCAGTTTTTTTTCATGCAATCCACTGGCTTGGACGAAAACAGCTGTAGTGTGTACCCAGCTTTTAGGCTTTACAAAGGCTTAGGCCTCATTCACACAGGCATACTACACTATAGTACGCCTGAGTGAATGTGACTGTGAAGCCTTTTTTAATGGTAGCTTGAAAAAAAACTATTTAGACTTGTAACCAGGAGCAGAAAACACACGACAATGCATGCAAAACCCAACATGTCATTTCATGCAAAACCCAACATGCCATTTTATGCACTACCATTGCCTTTTATGAGCCTTAAAACACATAAAATGCGGCCAAAATCCCCCAGACCTGAGCCATTTTAGCCATTTTCAAAAAAGCACTGTAGTACACAAATGTAAACAGAATCTATTGTATATCAGTAAACTGTGATATACTGTGGCTGTGACCTTGCAGCCTCTGCATCCCAAATGACATGAATGGGATTGCCTGCACAGGGATGCACACAACAACTGAGCATTGCTTTGCAGTTGTATGCTGTGGAACGAGGCCTAACAGGGTGCCTTTTCTTTTTTTTTTAGGAACATTCAATAACCTACATAAATACAGAAGTTATCACTGCTGACTAGCTTCTGAAGTTAATAGTTTTCTGGCGTTTAAATGGATTCTCTACTTTGAGCATGCAGCTCCTCATTCATGAATGACTCATAAAAATAAATAGCATGTAATTGCTTCTTGTGGATTTTTCACATGCTGTCCCCCAAGCAGCGGCAGCCAATAGCATACATTCACACTATATGCATATAAACTTTAGCACAGATGAAATCTGCATATAGTGTGCGGGCACATTTTTGTGCTGAATCTTGCTGTCTGCAAAATCCTCTGTTAAGACTTGTGCTCCGTGTGCATAAGGCCTTAAACTTTTGGCTCAATAGGAGATCAAAATGAGAGCTCAGCAATGGAAACCAATATCTACAGTATTTTCCATCAGGAAGTGTCAACTGATATCGCCTGGTTTATTAAAATATAAAAGGGACAGTAGAAATTTTCATAGAAAAAAAACCCTCTATATTATAATGTATGTCTACAAATACATGATGCTGGGCTGAAGTCACCTTAGTACAAATATGGCAGAAAATTAGAAATTGCGCCCATTATAAGTAGGCAAACCTGTCTGAAACAATATTTGAAATAACTAAGCAGGGGAATAACTAGAGGGAAGGTTGGGACTTTAAATGAAGCATGTGACAGCAAGAGGGTAATAGGATGAACATAGAGGAATTTATTGACATAATATTCGAGCATACACATTGTAACCGTAGAGTACATACAGTCAAACAATACATGCATAGATAAATAGGTAAAAATGTATAGTCATAAGATGATGAGGTAAAACATACATTGTAATGTTCGTACAATTGATAGATGGATAACAAGGTACATGGTTAAAAGAAGTTACATAATGATGAATCAGGATACCACATTCACAAATTCCCTAGTGCACCCGAACGATTTGGGTAACAGAGGTATTAAAACAATAGTGCCTGCTGGACCTAAGGCCTCATGGGACCTGTAGGGGGAGTAAAAACTGATGGGGACTAGTAGGATGATAGAACACGGCAATTGGTGGCTCAACGCGTTTCGTGGCTTCCATGCCACTCGTCAGGAGCAAGCACGTGTAAATCTAGAAAAATAGGGATAAAGTAAGCAAAAAACGAAACCAATAAGGGGGGAGGGGGGGTGTGGTGTACGCCCCCCACTGCTAATATGAAAACATACTCACTACGAGACTAGGCACTGGTGGATAGGTGGAGGGACCCCATGAGCCATCCAGGTAGGCCCAACCGGGAGCCGAGGCAGGGAGCCCCGCAGGGGCGGAGGCGGGCGCCGACCAGGGCAGGCAGGGGACCGAGGGTACCTGGAAAGGTGAAGGGTAGTGAGGGTGAGTAAAGACAATGTTGAGGGAGAGGAGATAGGGAAGGAGCCCCGCAGCCATGGTGTAGGAAGTAGAAACTTCTACTTCCTACACCATGGCTGCGGGGCTCCTTCCCTATCTCCTCTCCCTCAACATTGTCTTTACTCACCCTCACTACCCTTCACCTTTCCAGGTACCCTCGGTCCCCTGCCTGCCCTGGTCGGCGCCCGCCTCCGCCCCTGCGGGGCTCCCTGCCTCGGCTCCCGGTTGGGCCTACCTGGATGGCTCATGGGGTCCCTCCACCTATCCACCAGTGCCTAGTCTCGTAGTGAGTATGTTTTCATATTAGCAGTGGGGGGCGTACACCACACCCCCCCTCCCCCCTTATTGGTTTCGTTTTTTGCTTACTTTATCCCTATTTTTCTAGATTTACACGTGCTTGCTCCTGACGAGTGGCATGGAAGCCACGAAACGCGTTGAGCCACCAATTGCCGTGTTCTATCATCCTACTAGTCCCCATCAGTTTTTACTCCCCCTACAGGTCCCATGAGGCCTTAGGTCCAGCAGGCACTATTGTTTTAATACCTCTGTTACCCAAATCGTTCGGGTGCACTAGGGAATTTGTGAATGTGGTATCCTGATTCATCATTATGTAACTTCTTTTAACCATGTACCTTGTTATCCATCTATCAATTGTACGAACATTACAATGTATGTTTTACCTCATCATCTTATGACTATACATTTTTACCTATTTATCTATGCATGTATTGTTTGACTGTATGTACTCTACGGTTACAATGTGTATGCTCGAATATTATGTCAATAAATTCCTCTATGTTCATCCTATTACCCTCTTGCTGTCACATGCTTCATTTAAAGTCCCAACCTTCCCTCTAGTTATTCCCCTGCTTAGTGATTTAAATTGGGATGGAAACGCATGACCTTACCAGGTCATGGTTTCATATAAAGTCCCTCGGGATGGAAATGGGTGACCTTACCAGGTCATGATTTCCTTAAAGTCCCTAAAAACCCTCCCCTTTTCTTGTAAATATTTGAAATAAAAAAAAAAAAGAACTTTAAAGGGGTTGTAAAGGTATTTTTTTTTTTTTTTTAAATAACAAACATGTTATACTTACCTTCACTGTGCAGCTCGTTCTGCACAGAGTGGCCCCGAACCTGGTCTTCTGGGGTCCCTCGGCGGCTGTTTCGGCTCCTCCCCGCAAGGACTCACCACCTTAATGCATGATTAAACCCTCGCATGATGGTTAGTTCTTGCGGGCGCGCCCCCGTGATATAGCTGGCGGCTATAGCCGCTCACTGTATCACCCGGCCCCGTTCCCCGGCGTGCCGCGTCATTGGATGTAATTGACAGCAGCGCGAGCCAATGGCTGCGCTGCTTTCAATCCATCCACTGTAGCCAATCAGCGGCCAGGCTGAGCGGCGAAATCGATGTCGGGAGCGAGCCCGGGACTTTCGAGGGGTCAGGTAAGTAAAACGGGGGGGCTGGGGGCAGCGGTATTGTCGGAAGTTTTTTCACCTTAATGCATAGAATGCATTAAGGTGAAAAAACTTTTACCTTTACAACCCCTTTAAAGGAAAAAAACACAGTGAAATATAAACTTTAAAATTTATGAATAGGTCCTAAGACTTAATAATGTTTCAGTATTTAATAATTAGTATGTTTTTATTTAGTTAAAGGGCATGTAAAGCCTTTTTTTCCCCCAGTGTTTTGCGCTTCTCTGTTGAAATGTAAAATCATATATTACTTTCCACATTATATTTTAATTATGTCTAGCCTACTCCTATTGGTTTGAAGGATCTTGATGTTTGTAGACTTGCTTTGTGAAGATCCCCACACATTCACTTCTTTGAATTCTGTAACACATATTCACTATGCGGCACTGCTGTCACACATTTCACAGAGCCTGCCTACAGAACCACAGAGTTGCTGAGAGGAGGCTGAGTCAGTACAGGAATCACTGCTTTCAGGCAGCAAGGTACCGAAATATGTAGTCCATAGAAACTGAAAGTAAACCACAGAAGAGAAGCTGCAAGGCATGTTGTGGAAAGAAAGGGCCAGCCAAGAGGCGGAACTTACAACATGAAAGAAAATTTCAAGTAAGCTTATATTGGGTTGTCAAACATACAGTGTCTTGAAGAAGTATTCATACCCCTTTGAAAATGTCCACATTTTGACAACCAAAAAACATAAATGTATTTTATTGGGATTGTATGTGGTAGACCAACACAAAGTGGCATATAATTGTGAAGTGGAAGGAAATTGATAAATGGCTTCCTTTTTATTTTTACAAATAAATATCTGAAAAGTGTGCCATGCATTTATTTGTATTCAGCCCCCCTTTACTCTGATACCCGTGACTAAAATCTAGTGGAACCAATTGCCTTCAGAAGTCACCTAATCAGTAAAGAGATCACCTGTGTGTAGTTTAATCACAGTATAAATACAGCTGTTCTGTGAAGCCCTCAGAGATTTGTTAGAAAACCTTAGTGAACAAACGGCGCCATGAAGGTCAAGGAACACACCAGACAGGTCAGGGGTAAAGCTATGGAGAAGTTTAAAGCAGGGTTAGGTTATAAAAAAATATCCCAAGCTTTGAACATCTCACGGAGCACTGTTCAATCCATCATCCGAAAATGGAAAGAGTATGGCACAACTGCAAACCTTAGGAGAGACATTTAAGAGCATTCTAATTGGTCAGCGCCGTCACATGAGTGGCGTAGACCGATCAAAACCCATGTAGCCCGTCCTCTCAGCGGGGAAGGAGACGCGTGAATGCCGAGGGGATCCATAAGCCCTGGGTCAGTGAGCGGCTATAGCAGGGCTCAGAACGGGAGATTGCCACGCTGCAAGTCAGCATGACTAGGGGGATCCTGTGTAAGTTCACCTTACAGATTTTTCTGTAAAGGTGAACTTATGCCGCGTACACACGGTCGGACTTTTCGTCTACAAAAGTCCAACGGACGCTGACGGACTAAAGCTGGCTGGTAATCCAATCGTGTGTGGGCTTCTCCGGACTTTCAACTGACTTTTTTAGCCTCAAATCCGACGGACTTTAGATTTGAAACATGCTTCAAATCTTTCCGACGGACTCGAGTCCGGTCGAAAAATCCGCTCGTCTGTATGCTAGTCCGACGGACAAAAACCCACGCTAGGGCAGCTATTGGCTACTGGCTATGAACTTCCTTATTTTAGTCCGGTGTACGTCATCACGTAAGAATTCGACGGACTTTTGTGTGATCGTGTGTAGGCAAGTCTGTTCGTTAGAAAGTCCGCCGCAAGTCCGTCGAAAGTCCGCCAAAAGTCTGTCGGACAGGCTGTCGGACTTTTGTAGCTGAAAAGTCCGACCGTGTGTACGCGGCATTACACTTTAAGGTTATGAAAAGGAGCCAGCTGAAGAAGTATGGACAGCCGGGTGACAAAACTTCTGTTAATTGCAAAACAGTGGCTTAGTGCTGTTAGGCCCCCGTTCCTACATTTTGTGTTTTAACATGTGCAGCAGATTGCGCTAAACCACATTTGTCATCAAAGGCAAATGTTATCAACAGAAACAAAACTTGGGTTGGTTGCCATTTTTGTTTAGTTTAATGACAATACAATAGATAGAGTATGTTCACATTTGTGTACTGCAGTGCTTTTTTCAAAATAGCTCAGGGCTGGGTGTTTTATGTGTTTTAAGGCTCATAGAAGGCAATGGTGGTGCATGAAAATACATGTGTTGTTGCCTTTTGCATGCATTTTCATGTGTTTTCTGCTCTGGGTTGCAAGCCTATAAGTTTTACAGAAACATAAACTCGTGAACTTAGCCTAACTGGCAGGATCTCCAAGTACTTTGCAAGCAGAATTTTTTTTTGTTAAGTAAAACTGTATACAGTGAGGCATGATACCAAAAGTACAAAAATAACTTTTGGGTTTACATACTATGAAAAATGTTTATTTTAGTTTGGATTAGGAGTATTGGAGTAGGAATGATTATAACCTTTGTTTGGTGTATCTTGCAGCCTGTGTTCCCACTGGAGACATTTCTCCTGTCTTTCTGTGCTGGTGACTGGTGCCACCTGCAACAGGAAGAGAAGTGAACACAGACAGCAATAAAGACATGTTTACTAGTGGAGCAGCAAAGGTTGAAGCCTCTGCCAGTTTTTTATTCTTAATGGAATTTGCCTGTGATCCTGTGGGCAGGTGTTCTCAATGCATCTGCCCTATTGTAGTGCCATCATCATAGTTAAATGGCAGCCCAATGCACGGCACCTCAGCTCATCACAAGCTGTATACTGTGTGGTGGGAAAAGAAAAAAGGTTGTGTGTATTTACTGGCTTTTTGAAGTGCATCACTTTATGTATAGGCTGCCTTGATGCAAAGCACACCACAATGGACTGCACAAGTCTTAATAGGTCCTTAGAAAAAGTGGAAAGAACTGGTAACATCAGAATTATGAAAATGGCACCACTTTATTAAATATGCCATGCTCATATATAAGGCCTTCATAAAGTGTGAATTTTTGAACCTGAATCAAAATTTCCTTTTAGTAAATAGGATACCATTACCTTCACCTGATGGCAACCCAGTGCACAGAGTGCTTTATTGCACAATAAGAGACTGTATATAATTCAAGTGTGTGGCATAAGCCATGCTCTATAGTAGACGTCTAACACCTATATCTTTTATATAGATAACATATCTAACAGGACAAAGCCAACCAAACAACTATTAAAGAGTAAGCGTATATATAGACTACCAACTGTTGTAATAGCCTTTACTTAAAAGAACACAGAAGTGTTTTTACGAAACTTGTAAATATATACACACACTGCCTTTGTGTTGAGTAGGATTCATTATGTGCCCTAGGTAGAATTCAGTCCAAATGTCCCAGAATTGCCTAAAGTCTCTTTATAAAAGACCTCTCAGGATGCAAAAGGTCAAGTTAGCATATTAAACCCATGCCAATAGATATTTACCTGGTCTTTTGGATATTTAACACTGCCCTGCACTTTCTCATATCATACAAGAGGCACTAAGAGGTTTTGTGGTTTAATGAATGAAAGCCAGTTGTTTTATCAGTTAAACATGAGCATTAATATTTGAGGCTTTTTAAAAATATAATGCAAAAAGTCTGTACAGTCATCGCCTACAATAAGAAGGTAATATTGGCGTCAACAGATCTTTACCAGTGGGACACGGACTCCTTGGGATACTTTTTAATGGGTTCAAGGTTTACTTTGGCTTCCTATTGTTAGCTCATCAAACAGTTTGGAAATCAACAAATAATAATCATATATAGAAAAGTAATAAGCAATTATTTTAGTTAACTTGCTGCACATTTCTGCACAGGACTGCTGGTAACCAAGGTACTCATGCTATACTTATGATTAGAGGACCCACATCAGGTGATGCATAGTATTTGTTAGATTTTATAAAGGGAAACTGATGGCTCAGTTTAATAATACAATCATAACTATTATTTCCGCATGAGTGGATGGAAGTTGGAATACTTGGCTTGTATCAGTATAGTGCAGGCAAGTCCTGGGTTTATGTACATGGCACTTTATCACACATTCTTGTCCTCCTGTTACAGCTGTAGCAGGGAGAACAAAGATGCGCAGTGTTTGTACTGTTTAATGAGCCCTAATCAATCCTGGGAGTTTCCCTTTCACTATACATATATATATATTTATTTTATATAATATAATATAATGAGCCCTAATCCTGGGAGTTTCCCTTTCAATATATATATATATATATATATATATATATATATATATATATATATATATATATATATATATATATATATATATATATATATATAATTTTTTTTTTTATATTATATTTATATTTTGTCAATGAGAGCTAAATATCAATTACCACTATTACCTGTGAATTCATGGAATGGATAGAATGTACTCATAGCCGCTCTCCCTGAAATAAAGTGAAGCCCCAATTCAGCTCTGTTTCAGATGAGATAAACATAACTGGGCCCCACCAAACATTGGCTAATAGCTGATTGGTTACTGCACACCGCCATTCTTGCTACTAAAATAGCCTATAAGGGCTCTGGGGACACATACAACCCCCAAAAGGTATAGAATCACCACTCTTAGAAAATTGTTCATTCAATTGTTTAGTTGTGTAGAAAAAATAATAATTACATACATGCCTCAAAACTATATTCATTTAACATTCCAACCTTCTGGCTTTAAGAAACACCTAAAAGAGAAAACTGTAGTCAATAAAAATATGGATTCACTAAATTCTGAGGAAAATTTTATGGAATCATGGAAAAAAAACATTATAGTACACCACTAGTACTTTGTTGCACCACCTCTTGTTTTTTAAACAGCTTTAATTCTCTAAGGTATGGATTTAACTATCGACAAACAGTATTCTTCATCAATCCGTCTCCAACTTTTGCTTATTGCAGTTGCCAGATCAGCTTTGCAGGTTGGAGCCTTGTCATGGACCATTTTCTTTAATTTCCACCATAGATTTTCAATTGGATATAGGTCTGGATTAGCTTCAGGCCATGCCATTGACATTATATGTCTTTCTTGAAGGAAAGATTTCAAGGCTTTTTGCCCTATGGCAAGATGCATTATCATCCTTAAAAAATGATGCTATCATTACCAACATCCTTTCAATTGATGGAATAAGAAAAGTGTCCAAAACCTCAATATAAACTTTTGAATTTATTAAAGATGTAATGACTGTCGTCTCTTCCGTACCTTTACTTGACATGCAACCCCATATCATCAATGATTGTGGAAATTTGCATGTTTTCTTCAGGCAGTCATCTTCATACATTTCATTGGAACGACACCAAAGAAAAGTTCCAGCATTATCACCCTACCCAATGCAGATTTGTGATTCATCACTGAATATCACTTTCATTCAGTCATCCACAGTCCATGATTGCTTTTCTTTAGCCCACTGAAGCCTTGTTTTTTTCTGTTTAGGTGTTATTGATGGTTTTTGTTTAGCTTTTCTGAATGCAAATCCCATTTCCTTTAGGCAATGTCTTATGCCCCGTACACACGGTCGGACTTTGTTCGGACATTCCGACAACAAAATCCTAGGATTTTTTCCAACGGATGTTGGCTCAAACTTGTCTTGCATACACACGGTCACACAAAGTTGTCGGAAAATCCGATCGTTCTAAACGCGGTGACGTAAAACACGTACATCGGGACTATAAACGGGGCAGTGGCCAATAGCTTTCATCTCTGTATTTATTCTGAGCATGCGTGGCACTTTGCCCGTCGGATTTGTGTACACACGATTGGAATTTCCGACAACGGATTTTGTTGTCGGAAAATTTTATATCCTGCTCTCAAACTTTGTGTGTCGGAAAATCCGATGGAAAATGTGTGATGGAGCCTACACACGGTCGGAATTTCCGACAACAAGATCCTATCAAACATTTTCCGTCAGAAAATCCGACCGTGTGTACGGGGCATTACAGTTCGGTCAGACATTGACTCCAGTTTCTGACCATTTGTTTTGTTGTGCATTTTCTGTTTTCAAGGCATATTGCTTTAAGTTTTCTATCTTGACATTTTGATCTTTTCCTTGGTCTACCAGTACGCTTCCCTTTTAACAACCTTCCCATTTAACTTGTACTTGGTCCAGATTTTAGACACAGTTGACTGGGAACCACCAACATCTTCAGCAACATTCAGCCATGATTTACCTTCTTGAGGAAGTTTTTATAATCCTCTTTTTAGTTTTAACTGACATCTCTCATGTTGGAGCCATGATTCATGTCAATCAGGTTTATGCAACAAGCTCACCAAGGTGTGTAAGCACTCTTTTTTATCTGCAGACTAATTAGCAGATGTTTGTTTTAGAACTGCAAAGAATTGAGTGATTCCACATTTTTTCCTCTGCTTGATCTTCAAAAACAGTTTCAATTGACTATAGTGTTCTTTCTTTTTTTTATTTTTTTAAATGCTTCTTAAAGCCAGAAGGTTGGAATGCTAAAGGAAATAGTTTTGAGGCATGTCTGTAAAAATTATTTTTTTCTACACAATTAAACAATTGAATGAACATTGAGTGGTGATTCCGTACTTTTTGCCAGGTGTTGTGAATCTAACCAACATTTATTTATAGATACGGTATACGCTATGAATGGTGTTACTTTACAGTATTTTCCCAGTAAATTAAGCTAAAGCTGGTATGTTTCAGTGCAGTTAAACATTATGCTCTGTTACTGGATACAATTATCAAGGCAAAAGTGGGGCTATGGTTTGTCACTGTGTCAAAGAGAAACTGGTGTAATGAAGCTGCAGATCAGCAAGTAATTGTCTTTTATCAGCCCATATGTGCAATAGTATGCAAGAAGTCTAGTCAAGATAACTAGAGCCTAAAAAAAGGTGTTTTCCATATTTATGTCTCTGAAAGCACAAATGTCAAATGTTATAAGTGCTAAGGGTGGTTTGTGCTTCTTGAAAATTAAATGTTGAGGTTTACTAACAACAAATGAACCTCTCTTGGTTGCTTGTAAAAACCAATCACACATTAGCATTGATTGATCTAGTGGAAGTCAACGTATGTAAATGGTGTAGGTTGCTTCACATTTCTATTCTAGATGCTGGGGTCCATTGATGCTCATGTATGGTATGTGCATGCCATCCACATACAACCAGCTCTGAAAATGAATGTAACCTGGTACCCAATCTCTAGCTTTCAGAACTGGGCACACTATAGATTTGTTCAGAACAAACAGCCATCTACACCATAATACCACTATTTTAATGATCATAGCACTTTGCTACTAACTCAGTGCTGTCTTAATTTAGACTTTAGGACAGCATGAGGCTTTATATCTAATTTTCTATTTTCTAATATGTATGCACAGTGTAGCTAGCTAACATGAATTATCCAACTGGCTTGATGTATTGAATATTAATATCATACAACTCAAAGCCAAACTGGACACTAGATCACTTTTTTATTACTGCTAAATGGAATGTTTTAAGTTTTCCTGCTTTTCATTCAAATTGATCCGTAACAAATGATTCTTGTGTAAATATATATTTTGTCTAGTGTATGTAGCATTTTCATTATTAATCATACAATTCAATAAAAGCAGAAGTTAGTACAAAAAACATTCTGTCTATATTATAATGTAGGCAGTATTAAAGCAATTTTTGTTTGTATCAGATGGTCCTTAAATTTAGTGCATAATCAATTTCTGGCAGCTTGATCCATGTCCACAAATAAAAGTAGGAAATCTTTCTAATACTTTATAATCATTTTGCAGTATACAGAAATGTAAATAGATTGACTTTCTCACTTCGGGTCATCCTCATGTCAGCAGTAGTTTATTGGATTCAGTAATTTCTTTGGTTTTGTTATATTTAAAACCATTTGGTTTTACTGGAAGTTGGAAATTTTAACAGAACCTCAAAGTGAATATGATAGGGTCATTTTATTAGATGATCACGTGTAGGAGAATATAGAGCAGGACAACCTAGCACCTAGACCCATTTCTGTAGTTTAGCATTCCTAGAAACCTCCATATTCCTAATCTAATTTTTTTTACATTTAATAAACCATTCTAAAGCATGTTGGGAATCCAGCTACTAGATGTGTTTGATGTCTATTCATAGATTTTATGTTAGCCTATAGCAGTAAATATAAAAGCAAAGAGACCCTTTCTTCGCTCATGTTAACCTTAATTTGTACCCTGGGTAGATTATATATCCTAGACAAGACGATACTGGAAAATCTACAAAGTTTCACAAGCGGGAGGTAACTGTAGCCTAGTACTGACAACCAAATGACACAAAGATCACCCAAGATCACAATAGGTGGAATAGTTTTCTTTTCTGCTAAGCTTCCATATACTCACTCAGAGCTCAGTTTTCAGTAACAGGTGCATATTATTACATAGTTGAAGAGAAATAACTTTTTGATATTAGAAGAATTACGTTTCTATAAAATCACTAGCCACCAACAACATCACTAATAAAGGCTAGAGTCTCAAACTTACAGGAGATATTCTCTAATTCTTGAGAACTGTTTTAATCTTAAAACCAGTGGATTCATTCAAAGGTGAGATCAATCATCTGTTCTATCTTATGCCAGTATACACCAAAGCTATATGGAAACAGAAACTAAAAACGAATAAGCTGTTAGTGTAACATTCATGATCCAATTACGTTACAAACTCCACTTCAAATAGTGCTCTTTATTCTTCTTTTCACGAGCTTCAATGTAATTTGTATAGCAGTGCTGCCACTGACAAACATGGTGATATAGGTAGGGGGTGTATTGAAGTCCGAGGAATGTGCCACATCCACAATACATCTTTATCCAGCAAATACATGATACATCCCAGTCTCTGTCTACTGTTATGTAATTGAGTTGAGGGAAGGATCTTGTTGGAAGCTACCACAGATCCATCATGTTGCTGTTTCCACTTTGCACAACTTGTCTGTTCTTCCACCTATTTCCACTGTGCTATGTCTTCACTAAGGCGAGGGCTCAAACTTGTAGCCTGCACTTCTCACCCATGAAAGTGGATTTAAATGACGGTCATGGTCTTTGTCAGACTCTGGTTGGCTCTGTGCTCTTTCTGGTTTGGGGTTGCTGGAAGGTGGTTCCGGCTGTTGAACAGACATAGTTCTCCGGAGGTGGTTTCGTTTCCTCAGGAATTCAGGTTGAGTATGTAAGCCAAAACTGCCCTTTCTTAGGATCATTCTGGAATTATTCTTCTTAGGTCGGGAGTGGTGGCTAAATTCCAATGAGGCCAAATGAGCAGCATATCCTTCGCTAACAAACTGACATGGAACATAGATAATATATATTAGGTCTATTGAAACATAACTCCAGAATTTATATAAACTGAATATACGTCTGTCTCTCTAAAGAGTAATATATGCAATAATTCATGTTATAATCAACAAAATGGGATTTTGCTATAAATGTCATATTTTAATAACTCCAAGGCCTGTACACTAAAGACCTCTTTTAAGCTTAATGTATAGTTGTTTTGAATATATTCTTTTTAATTATTACTAGCAAAAGTGTGCCCTCTTCAGAATTTGCAAGGCTGGGGATATTATGAAAAATGTTAAAGAAGTGTTTTAGCAAGCAATACTATATGTGCAGGAGAGGCGTGCAGAGGGTTTGAGGGAAATGTGGTATTTGCAGAAGAGGAGTTCCGGAGAGTAGGACAAAGGGCAGCATTAGCAGAAGAGAAGTACAGAACATATGACAGCGGGTGGTATGTGCAAAAGACAGGTGCAGAGGGTATGACAGTGACCAGTATGTGCACTAGAGGAGTGCAGAGGGTATGATTTCTGGATTTCTAATTTTTTAACTAGAAATTTTCTACATACAGTACATACTTACTTGACACTGATTTTGATACTTCTTAGCTGCACGTCCAACTATATAGATCTGAGAAGATGACAGTCCAAGCACATTGTATACAGAAATGTCTTTCATTGATCCATAGGCTGCACTAATTTTGATGTGACACTGGAAAAAGAAAAATATGCTTTAAAAGTTTGATTGGAGGGCTGCAGAAACAGAGCAGGATTTGGTTCAAAAGTCAAGCTAAATAGAGAGATGCCAAGAATACAGATTTATGATATTTATGTAAAGGTAAGAAGAGTGAAAGTTCAAATAAGCAAAGCATAATAGAGCCAATGAAAGGCTAGGTGATCAACAGTTTTGTCGTGTTAAATTTGAAAGCAACTATTTGGCTAAATTAAAACACTTAATAATAAATCTAACTGAAAAATATTAGCTCTCCTGCTGCCCACACCACAAAATATGCTTTAATGAAGAGAAGACCTTTGGCAGTGTCCCTTTCCTGGTGTGTGCTTGGCTAATCTTTATGTCAGTATAAATTATTGTTTAGAGAATGATGGTGCTGTGACATATGACCATGCCTTGTCCTTTTTTTGTTTTATCTTGTGCTTTGTACTTTTTTGTAGTCTCTTTGCCCCCACTGTCTCTTTTTATTTTCAGTCACATATCCTATTTGTGACGGCACTGGGACATGTTCACTGGCTACGGGGCGTTGCTTGGGCTTGTGGATGATTCCCCCAATTGGGTGTCAAATGTTTTTTTCTGATTGGTCGATTGCACCAGGAAAGAAGAGCCAGAGCTTTATGGGGGTGACGTGGCTCTACTTCCCATTGGCCAGCTGGATTTTTTTTGATCCTGTAGGCAGCTACAGATGCTACTTCCTGCCTGGGCTAATCACAGTGGTAGGATCTTCCTGGCATCTCCTATCCTGCTGTGCCCCTCTCTCTCTCTCTCCTTAGGGTCGGTTCACACTGGGGCAACACGACTTCAGCGCGACTTTGCACGGCGACTTCAACGCGGCTTCGACGCGACTTCGACGCGACTTTAGCAAATTACAAGGCGACTTGAAGTCGCCTCCATGACAGGCGACTTCGCCTGTGGCCAATCAGCTCTCTGGGAGGGAGGGGTTTTCCCTGCAAAGTCGCTTGACTTTACAGAGAGATCCGACTTGGAGGCGACTTCCATAGATTTCTATGGTACAGGTCGCCTACCAAGTCGGATCAAAGTAGTACAGGGAGTACGCTCTGAAGTCGGAGCGACTTCAGTAGCGTCTATTAAGACGCTAGCGTTCACTCCCATTCAAACTATTTCTGGGGCGACTTGGGGCGACTTGAGGGCGTACAAGTCGGATCCCAAGTCGCCCCAGTGTGAACCGAGCCTAAGTGTCTGCTAAGTCTTCTCAGTGTGTATGTACACAGACGATTATGTTCTATACCTCTTGCATGAGATTTCGGAGGAATATTGTCTTCTGGCGCAATGGGTCATGTACAAGTCCATCAGAAAAGAAGATCATCCCTTGGGGAAAGTTGTGCTGTGATAACCAGGAGACCACTCTTTGTTTTTGCATATCTGGGCGACCAGTTATGTAAATAATTAGATAACCAAGATCTTGCCAGTGCCTGAAACAAAATATATTACACATATGAGAAAGGGAAGAGAGTCTTGTTTCTTTATCTTGCATCACCTCGGTTTCTGGATTCTGCATAAAATCTAGGTTTTTAGCATTATGTATGCTTTTGTGGCAAAACCTAATTTTAAGAGACTTTAATGGCAGTATTGTTACAGAATACTTCACCTGACTACGTCCACTGCTCCGGCTCTTACTTTTGGATCACTACCCATGATGGAAACACTGGCTGCAAATGATCCGTCAATGCTAAAAACTACACACTCCATTCCCGGGGGTAGCACTGTGAGGTAACTCTGTGCACTGCTCTGATCACCCCTAGAGAGTAAGAAGGAAACACATAAATGATCGGTAATATGAAGTTTTGACTGTAGATACCATTTACATTTTATAGCATGGATGCCTTATTGCTGTTTAGTGAAATCTATGCTATCGGTTATTGCCAAATGGTATAATATAAGTACTGTCTGTGAAGGCTCTCACCTTACAACCATCTTGATGGGGTACACTCCTACACCCAGTCTCTTATCCTCTGGCACACTGTATGAGACTCTCCCACTGCTGTTAGATATTTCAGTATCAAAGTAAACCCATCTTCCACTAGATGGCTCAGTCATAATGAGCATGTCCACCTAAACAGGACAGAAATAGTAATTCTTTAAATATTTTTAAATGTTATTAGTTAAGTTAAGTTTTTTCCTAAAGACTAGAAAAATAATTGACTTCAACTAAAAGATTGCTTTTCAAATTGCAAATATGATTTGTTCCAGCTATGTTTACTCCAAAGCGAAGTTCCACCGTTTTTGTTTTTTTTAACGTCAGCAGCTACAAATACTGCAGCTGCTGACTTTTAAAATATGGACACTTACCTGTCCAGGGAGCCCGCAAGGTCGGCGCCCGAAGCCGATCTATCCCTCGGCTGTCGGGTGCTGCCGTCGTCATCCTCTATAAGGGAATGAGGAAGTGAAGCCTTGCGGCTTCACTTCCTGTTTCCCTACTGCGCATGCACGACTCACTCTGCGCTATCTCACTGGTCCCTGCTGTTTTCTGGGACCCGTGTGTCTCCCAGAATACAGCGGGGGGGAAGTGGCGTAGATACCCACGGGTGGCTCGAGTATCTATGCCCGGAAGTGGGAGCAAAATACCTGCATTAGACAGGTATCTGCTCCCCCTCACCCCTCCACCCTGAAAGGTGCCAAATGTGACACCGGAGGGGGGGGAGGAACCGGAAAAAGGGAAGATCCATTTTTGGGTGGAACTCAGCTTTATGTTCATCTATGTCAGGCTGAGCTCCAGGCAAACAACTAAATACATAGCTAAAAATTCATACATGCTAGTCGTGGTATCTGCCAAATGATTTGCAATGATGTTTAGCCAATCTTTTGATCCAGTCACCCATATCAGAATAAACAGTTATACCTTATATGTAAAGATGTAAATGTATTAGATACTGTATGTATGTAAGGGGATCTGCAAGAGGATGTTGTAAATCTCCCTACTTCCCGGTTTGACCTGCCCTTGCTGTGGGGTGGATTTCCCCACTGGAGAAAAATTGAATCTGTGTGCATGGTGAGAAGCAGTTGAGCAAAGTGCAATAACCTGTGACTATCAGACTTGAAAATCTTTGTGTAATTAAAAAAGTGTGTGCATACACTTCAAAAAGTCCCTTTGTTACATATCCTAACTAAATTTGCCAACATTCTTTAATGGGCCTTTAGACATAATAATTGGCACCATTGAGCTATGGGCATGTAAATGGTAAATGCACCCCTTCTATTTACTGAAGCTACGCACAGAATATTGAACTTTGGAAGATTTGTTAAGCAGCCATGGCACACTGATGTTACTGATACATAGAAAAGACAGGTATAGCAGTAGTATTTTTTAAAGTTTGATGATGCAGGTGATAGGATCTTGATAACTTGCTGTGGCTGAAAAGTAGTTCATTTATGTGGCAAGTACCTTTTCTCCTGTCAAGGCTACCATGTCCAGAGGGCCGTACATAAATCGACCAACCAGGACCTGCAAACCACCCTCCACCGCAATCACATCATTGACTCGATGATTGGCTGTGACATTCTGAAAAAACAGATGTATTAATGGTCAAAGAGTTGTTCTCATAACTATAAAACAGCATCATCATGTAGGCACACATCTATCCATCTACAATTGTACTCATACATTTATATACTTCTGTCAGAGATGGTAAGATGTGGACCATTTTTAAGAAAACCTCAAGTGATCTTCAAGCATCTGAGGCAGCTTCAAGTGGGATGTTTCATCTCTCTCCAATATATGGGGGATGTCCTCTTCCAAGAGGTAGCCCACAATGCTCCCCAAAACTGAACTCTGCCAAATTTATTGATGGTTACTAGATCCTCCACATTGGAGGCATTACTGCAGGAGGAAAACCTATGACCATAAGCTGCCCACCTTTTACACAACACAAGGGGAAGGGCAGACAACAGAAAATGGAAAAGGAAAATTGTGCTGGTGGTTAGGAGGAGGAGTGTTGGGGTGGTGGCAGTGAGAAGGGGCTTCAAGAGGGCTTTCAACCCTCCCTGATAAAAGAGGAAAATTATGTGGGAATCTAATATCCAAGAGGAAGTACAAAGTGCTCCACTCCAAGTATGCGTGGCAAAGAATCTCTTTTGCGCATTTGCTGATTGTGGGTGGATCTTCCGCACTGTAGGCTTAGCTAAAGTGAGTAAACCTAATGAGAAAATGCTGGCTGCCCTCATATAAGGTGGCTTTGATTTGACATTTGTTGTTAGCACAGGCAAAACTGTCCTTTGGGCCTGTCAAGTTACTACATATTTGTGCACAACAGTGGTGTGCTCCTAAGCACCCCTTATTTTGTGCCCCTGTTTGCCATAGCTGCCATTACATTTATTAAATCTGATGTCTGGAGTAACTGCACTGGAGACATAGCTGCCATGACATTTAGGAAACCCTTTTGTGTGTACTGTGAAACAAAGAGGGTTACACAATATTATGTAGTCCACCACAGTGCAATTCACAGTAAAACAGTGCAAGTTTAGGAGATATTCACTGTACCTACAGCTAATGGGGCGTACACACGGTCGGACTTTTCAGCTACAAAAGTCCGACAGCCTGTCCGACAGACTTTCGACAGACTTTTGGCGGACTTTCGACGGACTTGCGGCGGACTTTCTAACGAACAGACTTGCCTACACACGATCACACAAAAGTCCGTCGAATTCTTACGTGATGACGTACACCGGACTAAAATAAGGAAGTTCATAGCCAGTAGCCAATAGCTGCCCTAGCGTGGGTTTTTGTCCGTCGGACTAGCATACAGACGAGCGGATTTTTCGACCGGACTCGAGTCCGTCGGAAAGATTTGAAGCATGTTTCAAATCTAAAGTCCGTCGGATTTGAGGCTGAAAAAATCAGTTGAAAGTCCGGAGAAGCCCACACACGATCGGATTAACAGCCAGCTTTAGTCCGTCAGCGTCCGTTGGACTTTTGTAGCTGAAAAGTCCGACCGTGTGTACGCCCCATAAGACTTATTATAGGCTTTCCTGTAGGTACAAGTAAAAAAAGTGAGTTGACTACTGCTTTAATATATAGGACATATAGGGCTAACAGCAAGTTCTCCCAGAAGTGCTAAATTCACATTCGACCCAAGGAATCGCAGCCTTATGAGCAGATTTTACTGGTGTTACCCCAGAGGAAATATGTAAAATGTCATAAGTTCATGGACCATTATAATGTTTGGTTTTCTGCAAATTTTCTGAGCAGAACTATTTCCATGTTTCTTAGTTTGGGCACTAATTAAACCTTTTTTTTGAACATCATCCCTCTCATGTGTCTAGTTACTTATTACATATATGTTGCCATGTTGGCCCCAGAAGACTAAAATAATACTTTTTATACCTTTGTACAGGGGCGTTGCTAGGTCTACAAAAGATCTGGGGCTAGAGCCCATAGCAGCGTAGTAAAGAAAGTCATACACTTGGGCGGGCATACACATGTATATACAGTAATATACGTGTGGGTGTATATATATCCCCAGAGAGCCCCCCGCTTACATCAGGGTCCCCAGAGAGCCCCCCCTTACATCACCTTACATCAGGGTCCCCAGGGAGCCTCCTCCTTACATCAGAGTCCTCAGAGAGCCTCCCCCTTCCATCAGGGTACCCAGAGGGCCCCCCCACTTATATCAGGGTTCCCAGAGAGGCCCCCTTACATTAGGGTCCCCAGAGAGCCTCCCCCTTAAATCTGGGTCCCTAGAGAGCCTAGACCTTAAAATCAGGGTCCCCAGAGAGACTCTCCCTTACATCAGGGTCCCCAGAGAGCCCCCCCCCACTTACATAAGGGTCCCCAGAGAGCCTTCCCTCCCCTTGGGGACCCCTGCAGAGACTCTGGGCTATTGGCCTCAGATTCGGGGCTATAGCCCCAAAAGCCACCCCCTAGCAACGCCCCTGCCTTTGTAGTTCTTTACTGATGCCACTACATGTCAGAATACTTGCTCCATCCTGCTTCACTAGATTCCAGCTACTAGAATGGGATATGCCCTTATAATTATCATTGGTCCTGTGCGTAGGTAAGACAAGTGGAGTCATTACCACATGTATGCTGGAATGTATTGGCAATAGGAAAGGAAGTGTATGGTAAGTATGACACAATTTACCAGTTCTGGAACAGCAGAATTTTAGTTGTTGCCTGAACATAATAATCAATCTTTAAGAAAAAGCAGAAAAACAAAATTCACTTAGAGATGCGAGTGTGGGCAACATACACGCAGTTTGACGTGATTCCTCTTTCGAAGCCATTTCTCTTGCCGACTGGAAGGACTCAAATTCATCGTGTCAATGCCCTCCTTCTGCTGTATCTGCACACTCTCATACCTCATGAGCTGAAAGACAGTGAAGACTGATTAAAGGGAGTATTGATGTCATAACATGCCTGTGCTGCAGCCAAATGAATCCCAGCTGAAAGATGATCAATAATTAAACTCTTTAGGCAGATATACAAGAGTAATCCGGAATGTGGTGTCTAACAAGTACCGTAGTTATGATCATTACAGTGCATAAATAACAGACAGTAAAATAGAAGTGTTTATTCTTTGATCTGATGCACCAGCAGCTGAACGTTTCATGTAACAGATGAACATTAGAAATATAGTGAAGTGTAGCACTTGTACTCTGCTGGATGTGTACAAAGGATTTCAAAAATATAGTAGCAGAGTCATTTAGTAAGTAAACTGTGAAAAATGACTATTGGTCTACATTAACCACTTCAGCCCCAGAAGGATTTGCCCCCTTTCTGACCAGTGCACTTTTTGCGATTCGGCACTGCATCACTTTAACTGACAATTGCGCAGTCGTGCGACAAATAGAGCTTTCTTTTGGTGGTATTTGCCTCTGCGGTTTGTATTTTTTACGCTATAAACAAAAAAAGAGTGACAATTTTGAAAAAAAAGCAATATTTTTTACTTTTTTGCTATAATAAATATCCCCCAAAAATATATAAAAAAACAATTTTTGTCCTCAGTTTAGGCCGATATGTATTCTTCTACATATTTTTGGTAAAAAAAAAAAATCGCAATAAGCGTATATTGATTGGTTTGCGCAAAATTTATAGCGTCTACAAAATAGGATATATTTTTATGACAATTTTATTATTAATTTTTCTTATTAGTAATGGCGGTGATCTGCGATTTTTATCGTGACTGCGACATTATGGCGCACACATCGGACACTTTTGACACTATTTTGGGACCATTGTCATTTATACAGTGATCAGTGCTATAAAAATGCACTGATTACTGTGTAAATGACACTGGCAGTGAAGGGGTTAACCATTAGGGGGCGATAAAGGGGTTAAGTGTGTCCTAGGGAGTGATTCTAACTGTAGGGGGGATGGGCTTCAATACACATGACAGCGCTCACTGCTCTTGATGACACCCGCATATGTAAACGCCATTCAAACCACACATGTGAGGTATCGCCATGTGCGTTACAGTGAGAGAAACAATTCTAGCACTAGATCTCCTCTGTAACTCTAAACTGGTAACCTGTAAAAAAAATGTAAGCTTCGCCTATGGAGATTTTTAAGTACTAAAGTTTGGCTTTTGATAGCGTGGAGTGGGGCTATATGTGGCGCGTGCTGGAGATCTTTGGATTTGGCCCTGCCTTTATAGGGTGGATTAGAATGTTATATACTCGACCCAAGGCAAGATTAAAAATTAACAACGAATTGTCGGACTGGTTTGAGCTGGAGAGGGGGACGAGGCAGGGGTGCCCACTCTCCCCTCTGTTGTTTGCACTAGCGATGGAACCCCTGGCAATTTCCATAAGGGGAAGTCGAGTGATAACCGGCTTCCAGAGAAAAACAGGCGAGGAAAGAATCGCATTGTATGCGGATGACATTCTGTTATTTTTGGGAGACTCGAGGAAATCGCTACCGGGAGCAATGAGGATAGTGGAGGACTTCGGCAGTTTTTCTGGCTTAGAGATAAACTGGGAGAAATCAGAGTTTCTACCGATAGACCCCATAAATGAGACAATAGCACCTGGTATGCCTCAGGTGGTAACAGTGGAAGCTCTGAAGTACCTAGGGATTGTCCTGACGAAGGACCCTGTTCTATATATCAGTAAAAACCTTGTCCCTCTATTAACAAAATTTAAACGAAAAATAGGAATTTGGAGACGCCTGCCTCTATCAGTTGCAGGAAGATGTAGCTTAATAAAAATGATATGGATGCCACAACTGCTATACGTCTTGCATAATTCCCCTGTCTGGATAGGTAAGAAGTGGTTTAAAAAAATTGACAGTCTCTTTAGGGAATTGATTTGGAAGGGGAAACAAGCCAGGATCCGTCTTGGAGTGCTCCAGCTCCCTACCCAGGAGGGGGGCTTTGCCCTCCCACATCCCGAGAGTTATTTTTACTCAACTCAGTTGCAGCAATTATTGGGCTGTGGGATACCGAAAGGAGGCACCCCTAATGGCAAGTTACTATTGTTGAGCTCCACACATAATACTATTATTGAAGCCCTAGAGGCGGACGCGTTCCATGATAAATTTCCAACAATTAAATTGATAATCAAACTTTGGAAAACAGTTAAGAAAAAGATGGGGTATGGAGCCTTAACAGCCTACTCTCCTATTTGGAACAACCGTAATTTGCAGGAAGTTCTTAAGATAGGCATATTTAGAGAGTGGGAGAAGCTTGGTCTCAGTAAGCTAAGTCAATTATATAACGACTCTGGGTTAAAGAAATTTTCAGAACTGGTTGGGGAGTTTAAGCTTCCTCGGGGGTCTTTCTTCCTATATGTCTGGTTGGAACATGCCCTTAAAGCACAATTTAAAGCCCAGACTCCAAGATGGGAAGAGATGCCTCTATTTCAGTGCATAATTCAAATAACCCCCACTAGAGGGGTAATTTCAAGAATTTATGACCAATTAAGCAGATCGGTTAATAGCAGGGAAATACTCCTTGGGGTAAAGGCTAAATGGGAAGAGGAGGTGGGAGGAATGACCCAGGAACAATGGGCGAGAATTTTGGAGTTGGGAGCGCAGGTTTCTGTGACCCCCTTCACAGAGACTCTCACACTTAATGCTGTTAAACAGAGCCTATTATACTCCTAAAAGACTTTTTAAATTTGGGAGAAGGCCCAATGACAACTGCCCCAGGTGTCGAAGGACGGGAGATCTCATTCACATGGTGTGGAGGTGTCCCAAGCTGTTTAGATACTGGGAGGAGGTGACTGGGAACTTGGGAAATATTTTCGGTACGACAGTGGCAAACGAGGCCTTGGCTTGTATTCTGGGGCATAGAAGAGTGATGGGAGAAAGGTTGAGTACTACCTTAGCTGTCACGCGGGCCCTGTTTCAGGCTAGAAAGTTGATAGCACTTAGATGGCAGGTAAAGGAGCCCCCCACCGTGAAAGACTGGATCTCTACAATGAATGAAACCTTGGGTAGGGAAAGAATGGAGTACATAAAAAGGGGCAATCTTCAGGAATTTGAAAGCATGTGGAAGATGTGGATAGAGAAAGTGAAGAGTCATTAATAGTGGGATCTGCATAGACACGGAACAGACTGAGGGATGGGCTTAATATAGGTATATAGGCAACTGGTATCCTTGCAGGCAAAGGATGCTATAATAAAGTGTTTCTGGATATGAACATTTTTAGTTAAATATATAGCTTAGTAGGGCATAGGATAAACATATAGGGAGCAGGTGGGGGGGGGGGATCGGGGTATAAGGGCATAGGTAATTTGGTACACAATACAGGCTGGGTCAGTAGAAGATGGGCACGGGGAGCCCACAAGTTCATTTTTACAAACCTCTCTTCTTGTATTTTTTGTTGGTGTTTTTGTCCTTTTTCTTCCTTCTTACGGGTCCCCTCTTTCTCTAAACTGAGTTGGAAAAGGATCCTAGTTAGTGGGGCTTACGAGATGGAAGGGACAGAGGACTTGTTGGTAAAGAGGCGTAATGGAATTCGTTGGTCATTATGGCGATATAAAAAGCAATGAGAAAAAGTATAATCCACTATGATGTGAATACGAGAAGGCGACAGTTAATGAACATCAAACTGATTTAGCCCTCCAAACACTGTTTACTGATGTGGAAAAAAAAAAAAAGTTTGGCGCCATTCCACAAGTGTGCGAAATTTTAAAGCGTGACAAGTTGGGTATCTATTTACTCGGCGTAACATCATCTTTCACATTATACAAAGAAATTGGGCTAACTTCACTGTTTTGTTATTTTTTTTAAATTCATTAAACTGTTTTTTTTTAACAAAAAAAGTGTTTGAAAAACTGTCTGGCAAATACCGTGTGACATATAAAGTTGCAACAACCGCCATTTTATTCCAGTGCCAGAATAGGTCCAGTATGGAAGTGGTTTAACCACATGCCGACCGGGCCATAGCCAAAAGACGACTACAGCGCGGTCAGCTTATCCTGGGAGGGCGTCCATGGACGTCCTCCCAGAATCCTGCTCTCGTGCGCCCCCTGGGGCGTGCACCCGAGAAAATCCGTGACCGCAGGGTCCAGAGGACCCGGCGCATCACAGATCATGGTAAATGGCCGCTAATCGCGGCTGTTTACCAGGTGATCGCTCCATCAAATGACGGAGCGATCACATGTAAACAAACCGGCGTCATATCATGACGCCCGTTCCTCCCTCCCCTCTGTGTACCGATCGATAGAGAGGGGGAGGGATCGGATGGTAGCAGCGTTGTGGGCTGCATCTGTAGTGCCCACAACGCTGCTCTGTGACAAATACAGTCACATCCAGCCATCCATCTATCCATGCTCAGCCATCCCTCCATACTATAATACTCTGCAATACCCTACAATACTCTGCAATACCCTACAATACTCTACAATACCCCACAATACTCTGCCCTACTCCGCAACACCCCACAATACTCTGCAATACCCCACAATACTCTGCCCTACTCCGCAACACCCCACAATACTCTGCAATACCCCACAATACTCTGCAATACCCTACAATACTCTGCAATACCCCGCAATACCCTACAATACTCTGCAATACCCTACAATACTCTGCAATACCCCACAATACTCTGCCCTACTCCGCAACACCCCACAATACTCTGCAATACCCCACAATACCCTGCAATACCCTACAATACTCTGCAATACCCCACAATACCCTACAATACTCTGCAATACCCCACAATACTCTGCAATACCCCACAATACTCTGCAATACCCCACAATACTCTGCAATACCCCACAATACTCTGCAATACCCCACAATACTCTGCAATACCCCACAATACCCTACAATACCCTACAATACTCTGCAATACCCCACAATACTCTGCAATACCCCACATAACTCTGCAATACCCCACAATACTCTGCCCTACTCTGCAACACCCCCCAATACTCTGCAATACCCCACAATACTCTGCCCTACTCCGCAACACCCCACAATACTCTGCAATACCCCGCAATACTCTGCAATACCCTGCAATACTCTGCACTACCCCACAATACTCTGCAATACCCCGCAATACTCTGCAATACCCCACAATACTCTGCAATACTCTGCAACACCCTGCAATACTCTGCACTACTCCGCAACACCCCACAATACTCTGCAATAACCTGCAACACCCCGCAATACTCTGCAATACTCCGCAATACCCTGCACTACTCTGCAATACCCAGTCATACTCTGCAATACCCAGCCATACCCAGTCATACTCGGCGATACCCTGCCATACTCAGCCATACCCAGCCATGCGCAGCCATACCCAGCCATGCTCAGCCATACTCTGCCATACTCAGCTGTACTTGGCCTCTGTATGTGGCCAGGCTGTGGAAGTCTCACACTTGTGATATCGCCGTACTCAGGAGGAGTAGGAGAATCTATTTTGGGGTGTCATTTTTGGTATGTACATGCTATGTGTTAGAAATATTGTATAAATGGACAACTTTGTGTTAAAAAAATACGACGTCCTTGACTTGGTGCTGGGATATCTGAATGATGCCTGCAGCTACATGCATCATTCAGACATCAACTTTTTCAGATGGCGATTCCCTACACCATAGGAACAAGCATAGTGGCTGTTCCACTGCTTGATCGTTCTTATGGGAGGCGAGAGGGGACCTCCCCCCTTCCCGCCGCCCTCCGGTACTTCTACCGACTCACTGCTACGATCGAAGCCAGGATCGGTTTTTTTTTTATTTATTTTTTTTTATTTCAGGCTTCCCAGCCTAGAGGTGAGATGTGGGGTATTATTGACCCCATATCTCACTGTAAATAGGACCTGTCAGGCCATAGTCCTATTACAAGGGATGTTTACATTCCTTGTAATAGGAATAAAAGTGATCAAAATTTTTTTTTTTTTTTGGAAAAAAGTGTCAAACTAAAATAAATAAAGTAAAATGAACAATAAAAAGAAAAAAAAAATTTAAAGCGCCTCTGTCCGTGTGCTTGCATGCAGAAGCGAATGCACATGTAAGTCCCGCCCACATATGACAACGGTGTTCAAACCACACATGTGAGGTATCGGTGCGAACGTTAGAGTGAGAGCAATCATTTTGGCCCTAGACCTCCTCTCTAACTCAAAACATGTAACCAGTAAAAAATTTTAAAGCATCGCCTATGGGGATTTTTAAGTAGCGAAGTTTGGCGCCATTCCACGAGCGTGTGCAATTTTGAAGGGTGACATATTAGATATCTATTTACTCGGTGTAACTTCATCTTTCACATTATGCAAAAACATTGGGCCAACTTTACTGTTTTGTTTTTATTTAAAGCACAAAACAGTTTTTTTCCCAAAAAAAGCGTTAAAAAAAATTGCTGCACAAATACCGTACGAGATAAAAAGTTGCAACAACCGCCATTGTATTCTCTAGGGTCTTTGCCAAAAAAACATATATAATGTTTTGGTCTTCTAGGTAATTTTCTAGCAAATAAATTATGATTTTTACATGTAGGAGAGATATGTCAGAATTGGCCTGGGTGCTCCAGAACGCCTGGAGGTGCTCCCTGCATGTTGGGCCTCTGTATGTGGCCACGCTGTGTAAAAGTCTCACACATGTGGTATCACCATACCCTGGAGTAATAGCAGAATGTGTTTTGGGGTGTAATTTGTGGTATGCATATGCGGTGTGTGAGAAATAACCTGCTAATATGACAATTTTGTGAAAAAAAAAGAAAAAAAAATTCTTGATTTTGCAAAGAATTGTGGGAAAAAATGACAAATTCAAAAAACTCACCATGCCTCTTACTAAATACCTTGGAATGTCTTCTTTCCAAAAAGGGGTCATTTGGGGGGTATTTGTACTTTTCTGCCATGTTAGGGTCTCAAGAATATAGATAGGCCATCAGTAATTCAGGTGTGATCAATTTTCAGATATTGGCACCATAGCTTTTGGACTCTATAACTTTCACAAAGACCAAATAATATACACCGATTTGTACTTATTTTTACCAAAGATATGTAGCATTATAAATTGTGGCCAAAATTTATGAAGAAAAATTACTAATTTGTTTATTTCGACTTTTTGAATATTGCATATTGAATAATTTTTTTCAATACCAATAAATCTTTACTCCAGCCAATCAGCAAAATACCCAGCTGAAAGAGATATTTGGGAGCGGTTTTATCCGCTAAAGGATTCTGCCTATTCAGTCCTGGAGATTTGCACTACAAGATACCAAAAGTAGGCTAATGACCTGACTTTTTTCATACTGTGGTTAACCACTTCAGCCCTGGAAGATTTGGCTGCTGAATGACCAGGCCATTTTTTTGCGATACAGCACTGCGTTGCTTTAACTGACAATTGCACGGTCGTGTGACATTGTACCCAAACAAAATTGACATCCTTTTTTTCCCACAAATAGAACTTTCTTTTGGTGGTATTTGATCACCTCTGCGTTTTTTATTTTTTTCTCTATAAACAAAAAAAGAGTGGCAATTTTGAAAAAAAAAAACAATATTTTGTACGTTTTTCTATAATAAATATCCCCAATTTTTTTTTTTTTAAAAAAAGCAAATTTTTTCCTCAGTTTAGGCAGATATGTATTCTTCTACATATTTTTGGTAATAAAAAATTATTTTTTTTACCAGTAATGGCGGTGATCAGCGATTTAAATCGGGACTGCGACATTGCGGCGGACAGATCGGACACTTTTGACACATTTTTGGGACCACTGACATTTAAACAGTGATCAGTGCTATAAAAATGCACTGATTACTGTGTAAATGTCGCTGGCAGGAAAGGGGTTAACATTAGGGGTGACTGTGTTCCATCATGTGTGTTCTAACTGTAGGGGGATGGGACTGACTAGAGGAGATGACAGATCGTTGTTCCTAGCTAGTAGGAACACACGATCTGTCTCTCTTCTTCTCACAGAACAGAGATTTATGCACATGCACGTCCCTGTTCTGGCTCTCGTGCCCGCGATCCACGCGACTGCCGGCCACACACCCGCAGTGCAGCGTGCCTGCTATCTCCGCTTAAAGGGCCGAGGTACAGTTACGACGGTTCGCAGGAATACGCCGACCGGCCGCAGTATAATGACAGCAGCTGGTTGGCAAGCGGTTAAGCAATACAGCTCATTCCAAGCCAGTGAATGACCATTTAAGGAGCAGCAGTATACTGATGAGGTCATAAATCTACTCTCTCTTCCTTCTACTTGTTGTATTTAAAAATAAATGTAAGTTTTTAATGAATATAAGACCATTAAAACAAGATTTTAACTTACCAGTGAAATCCATTTCCTGAAGTACAGTAAAGAACACAGTATTTTTTACCTTGGTTTATGCTGCCCCTTTCCAGTGATTTGACACTGGAAAATAGAAAACTGCATAGACATCCCTTAATAACCTGTCCCACTCCCAACTAGCCTAATATTTATAGCATTAAATAGGGAGATAAAAAAAAAAACAGAAGGGAGGGACTAGTGTCTTGTTCTGTACTCCAAGACATTGATTTTACTGGTAAATCAAAAAACCTTGAGCTAACCAAAGCAGTCCAACTGAGGGGTGAGCAACCAAAACGCTACCAAGCTCATGTGTCAGCAGGTCAAGGAAGGGTTTAAAGCACCCTCTACCTGAAATTGGTCTAAGAGAGTTAGACAACCTGAAGAATAGAAGCTGAGAGATAAAACTTGAACAGCGCGTACCTCAGCCAAACGGAGGAAGGAAAACTTCCAGAGGAAATACAGGAGTGGTACAGGGAAAATTAAGAACAATATCCTAGATAGGATGCAGGGAGAAAAGAAGCCAATGCCTCAAACAATCTTATCTTTAATGAAGACAAAAAAGGCACCTTACTGGTGAATACTGCCAACTTGGAACTCAATGTGCAAGAGCAGTGGAGGCAAAAAGGCAATTCCACCAAGACCAGGCAGGGAAAAACTTTATCCAATTCTAGCCACTTCAGCCCCGGAAGGTTTTACTCCCTTCCTGACCAGAGCACTTTTTACAATTCGGCACTGCGTCGCTTTAACTGCTATCATGCAATGCTGTACCCAAACGAAATTTGCGTCCTTTTCTTCCCACAAATAGAGCTTTCTTTTGATGGTATTTGATCACCTCTGCCGTTTTTATTTTTTGCGCTATAATCGGAAAAAGACCGAACATTTTGAAAAAAAATGATATTTTCTACTTTTTGTTATAAAAAAAATCCAATAAACTAAATTTTAGTCATACATTTAGGCCAAAATGTATTCGGCCACATGTCTTTGGTAAAAAAAATGTCAATAAGCGTATATTTATTGGTTTGCGCAAAAGTTATAGCGTCTACAAACTAGGGTACATTTTCGGGAATTTACACAGCTTTTAGTTTATGACTGCCTATGTCATTTCTTGAGGTGCTAAAATGGCAGGGCAGTACAAAACCCCCCCAAATGACCCCATTTTGGAAAGTAGACACCCCAAGGAAATTGCTGAGAGGCATGTTGAACCCATTGAATATTTATTTTTTTGTCCCAAGTGATTGAATAATGACAAAAAAAAAAAAAAAATTACAAAAAGTTGTCACTAAATGATATATTGCTCACACAGGCCATGGGCATATGTGGAATTGCACCCCAAAATACATTCAGCTGCTTCTCCTGAGTACGGGGATACCACATGTGTGGGACTTTTTGGGAGCCTAGCCGCGTACGGGGGCCCCAAAAACCAAGCACTGCCTTCAGGATTTCTAAGGCCATAAATTTTTGATTTCACTCCTCACTACCTATCACAGTTTTGAAGGCCATAAAATGCCAAGATGGCACAAAACCCCCCCAAATGACCCCATTTTGGAAAGTAGACACCCCAAGCTATTTGCTGAGAGGCATGGTGAGTATTTTGCAGCTCTCATTTGTTTTTGAAAATGAAGAAAGACCAGAAAAATTTTTTTTTTCTTTTTTCAATTTTCAAAACTTTGTGACAAAAAGTGAGGTTTGCAAAATACTCACTATACCTCTCAGCAAATAGCTTGGGGTGTCTACTTTCCAAAATGGGGTCATTTGGGGGGGGGGGTTGTGCCACCTGGGCATTCCATGGCCTCCGAAACTGTGATAGGCAGTGAAGAGTGAAATCAAAAATTTACGCCCTTAGAAAGCCGGAAGCGGTGATTGGTTTTCGGGGTCCCATGCGCGGCTAGGCTCCCAAAAAGTCCCACACATGTGGTATCCCCGTACTCAGGAGAAGCAGCAGAATGTATTTTGGGGTGTAATTTCACATATCCCCATGGCATGTTTGAGCAATATATCATTTAGTGACAACTTTGTGCAAAAAAAACCAAAAAAACAAAAAAATTGTCTCTTTCCCGCAACTTGTGTCACAATATAAAATATTCCATGGACTCGACATGACTCTCAGCAAATAGCTTGGGGTGTCTACTTTCCAAAATGGGGTCATTTGGGGGGGTTTTGAACTATCCTGGCATTTTATGCACAACATTTAGAAGCTTATGTCACACATCACCCACTCTTCTAACCACTTGAAGACAAAACCCTTTCTGACACTTTTTGATTACGTGAAAAAATTATTTTTTTTTGCAAGAAAATTACTTTGAACCCCCAAACATTATATTTTTTTTTAAAGCAAATGCCCTACAGATTAAAATGGTGGGTGTTTCATTTTTTTTTTTTTCACACGGTATTTGCGCAGCAATTTTTCAAACGCATTTTTTGTGGAAAAAACACACTTTTTTAAATTTTAATGCACTAAAACACACTATATTGCCCAAATGTTTGATGGAATAAAAAAGATGATCTTAAGCCGAGTACATGGATACCAAACATGACATGCTTTAAAATTGCGCACAAACGTGCAGTGGCAACAAAATTAATACATTTTTAAAAGCTTTTAAAAGCCTTTACAGGTTACCACTTTAGATTTACAGAGGAGGTCTACTGCTAAAAATACTGCCCTCGATCTGACCTTCGCGGTGATACCTCACATGCATGGTGCAATTGCTGTTTACATTTGACGCCAGACCGACGCTTGCGTTCGCCTTAGCGCGAGAGCAGGGGGGACAGGGGTGCTTTTTTTTTTTGCTTTTTTTTTTTTGCTTTTTTATCTTATTTTTAAACTGTTCCTTTCATTTTTTTTTTTAAATCATTTTTATTGTTATCTCAGGGAATGTAAATATCCCCTATGATAGCAATAGGTAGTGACAGGTACTCTTTTTTGAAAAAATTGGGGTCTATTAGACCCTAGATCTCTCCTCTGCCCTCAAAGCATCTGACCACACCAAGATCGGTGTGATAAAATGCTTCCCCAATTTCCCAATGGCGCTGTTTACATCCAGCGAAATCTAAGTCATAAAATGCTCGTAGCTTCCGGTTTCTTAGGCCATAGAGATGTTTGGAGCCACTCTGGTCTCTGATCAGCTCTATGGTCAGCTGGCTGAATCACCGGCTGCTTTCTCAGGTTCCCTGTTGAGACAGGAGAGCCAGAGAAAAACACGGAAGACGGTGGGGGGGGGGCATTCCCTCCCACTGCTTGTAAAAGCAGTCTAGAGGCTAATTAGCTGCTAGGATTGCTTTTACATGAAAGCCGACCGCTGGCTGAAAAGAATGATACCAAGATGATACCTAAACCTGCAGGCATCATTCTGGTATAACCACTCAAAGTCGTGAATGGCGTACCTGAAGACAAAAAAATGGTTAACAATAAAGCACAGTAAACAGTAAAGTATAAAAAATTGCATACCTGAAAAGCAAACATGATAAAACATAATAACAATAAAACATTGCAGAATAGAACACAGTAAAAAAGAGCAGAACAATAGAGAGAGAATAGAGAGAGAGAACAATAAAACGACAACTATTTTTTTTTATTTTTGTTTGTGTTTTTTTGCAAACTTGTAACTTTTATAACTGTAACCGGTTCCAGGTTCGGGTCTCTCAAAATGCGATGGCATCTTGGGAGACCCTGTGAAAGTGTGCCTAGTCTGTGGAATGCTGTACCCTACGCTAATACTCAACTAGTGAATGGTAGCGTTCAAAACATTCACCAATGCAAAGACCAGGATTGTCAGGACAGGAGGGACAATAATAGCGGGTGTCACGCCTATATCCGCACTTGCTGCAGACACGACATCTATTTTGGGGGGGTTTGTTGGGTAGGGGTACTCGGGAGGACATAAAAATGCCTCTCATGCAGCCGACTGCATTTGGTTGGGGATGTGAATGGGGGAAGTACGGGCGCTGCAGAAGTGGTGGGTTCCCAATTAGGATTGGCGAATGCAGCAGGAAGGGCATTATGGGCACGACGGGCCTGTGTTTGTCTTTTTGGTGGCAGCGGGACACTACTTGTGCTTGCCACCTCACCAGCTTGAACTGCACTTATGGGACTCGTCACGTCACCACGTGTTACTGCAGTGCTGGTTTGACTACGACCGGGGTGTACTAGGCCGCTGGCGCTTGCCAGTTCACCAAAACGCTACAAAAAAACTGTTAGCGATCGCAGGGATCAGGCCTGACTCTGCGAACGCTGCAGTTATGCGTTTAGTGTTTTGTAAGTGACAGTGATCGATCGATACTGCACTTGGGTGGGCTGGGCTGGGCCTGGGAGAGGGGCAAAACGCAGGTGCTAGCAGGTATCTGGGCTGATCCCGCTAACACTGCGTTTTTGGGAACCCTAAACTGCTGGGGACGCTAGTATAGATCTGATTGGATCAGATATTGATCCGATCAGATACTATACCACTAAGGGAGGTGTACAGTGCGTGCAAGGGTGTTAGCGGTACTGGCGCTAACCTGACGCTGCCTGGGGCTGGTGCTTGCCAGTTCACCAAAACGCTACCAAAAAAACTGTTAGCGATCGCAGGGATCAGGCCTGACTCTGCGAACGCTGCAGTTATGCGTTTAGTCTTTTGTAAGTGACAGTGATCGATCGATACTGCACTTGGGTGGGCTGGGCTGGGCGGAGGGGCAAAACGCAGGTGCTAGCAGGTATCTGGGCTGATTCCGCTAACACTGCGTTTTTGGGAACCCTAAACTGCTGGGGACGCTAGTATAGATCTGATCAGATCAGATATTGATGCGTTCAGATACTATACCACTAAGGGAGGCGTATGCTGCGTGCGTGGGTGTTAGCGGTACTGGCGCTAATCTGACGCTGCCTGGGGTGACGCATATCACCGCCGGGCGATCAGGGGGCTAAACCTTTATTCGGTAATGAACGGCGGGTGCCCTGACACTATAAAAAATAAACGAACTAACCAGCGTCACCCGTAACAGTTATACGGTGATCAGTGGTTAAAGGGTTAACTAGAGGGCAATCAAGGGGTTAAAACATTTATTAGGTAGTATAATGGGGGTCCCTGACGCTATAAAACGCTGACGGCGAACCTAAATATTTACCTCCCTAACTAGCGTCACCAGCGACACTAATACAGCGATCAGAAAAATGATCGCTTAGCGACACTGGTGACAGGGGGTGATCAAGGGGTTAAAACTTTATTAGGGGGGGTTAGGGGGGTACCCTAGACCTACAGGGGGCTAATACTCACTGCCCTACCACTTCTAACTGTCACAAACTGACACTATGCAGTAATCAGTAAAAAAAAAAAAAACCTGCTTGGTGTCAGTTTGTGACAGGGGGGGGTGTGATTGGGGGGGGGTCGGGGGGCGATCGGGGGTGTTTAGTGTGCCTGGCATGTTCTACTGTGTTGTGTGTGTTGTGCACTCACTCACATGTCTTCTCTCCTCGGCGCTGGAACGGAACTCCCGAGCCGAGGAGAGATGACATCACATCCTCTGCCTCTGTGTACTATACAGAGGCAGGGGATGTTTCTCATTGGCTGGGAGCGATCGCGAGGGGGGGGCCACGATTGGATGGCCTCCCCCTCGTCTCTCAACTCTCCCAGCCAAATGCCCCCGCCCGCGGGAAGGCAATCACCTACCAGGTACGTGATTTTGCCTGCCCGTGCCATTCTGCTCACGTATATAGGCGTGAGGCGGTCGGCAAGTGGCTAGGGACAGTCCCAAAACCAGACCAAAAACTAGGCCCCACAGAATCACAAGGAAAAAAAAATCCATCAATGGCCTGTACCAAGGCTCACACCAAGGAGTGAGGGTCATGTGGCTTCTGAAGGGATATGCCAAGGCTTAGAATAGGCCCTTGATAGTCCTCAAGGCCCCACGCTGATCCAGACCAACTTGAGAGGCTGGGATCCATCCCACGGCATACAAGATGCGTAATCCTGATTTCACACCAGTGAAGAAACCATCCAAGAGTAAAGACGGACTTAATAAAAAGCTCAGAGAGTGTATGTTAGAGAGAGCTGAACCTAGGGAGTCAGCAGAATATGTACTGTGAAGGCTAGGGTATCCCTGAGCCTGGAGACAATTCAGAGCAGTTTCTGGCCAAACCTGGAAACTAGAAGGGTCCAATAAGGTGTCCCCCAACCACAACAGAGATTTGGACCACTGAGGAAGTACGATTACCAAATTTTCACAGAGTGGTCAGGAAATTCCTTCCCAGGTCAGAGGCAGATCAACGACTTTCTAATTAGCAATTCATCCAATTTTTCCCTGATGGTTGATGTAACCCACCACCATGGCATAGTCCAACAGAATCCATTAGAAGTCCTTTATACAACATTGGCAGTGAGACATAACTAAGAAGGGGTACTTACAAACCACTGCAGAGCAAGAAGGTAAATGTGTGACAAAGAATCAGAGGCTGCATTATAATAGTGACATAGTGCATAGTGAGACATTATCAACAAAGACCACTCACAACCCACTGCACAGCAGGAGGGGGTAATGGCATGTGTGAACAAGCCAACATAGGCCGCTGCATAACAGTACAGAGTGAGACACTATCAAGAAAATATACTCGCAGCCAGTGACATGGTCAGTGACTAAGTCCCCATAGGACACTGTACAACAGTACATATAGAGGCATTACCCACAAAGTAACATGCAGAGTCCTGTATTGCAGAAATGATCAATGGCCTTTCATGACTAAGGCACCACAGACTGCAGCATGAAAAGTTACAGAGTGAGACCCCCAGACCGAGCTGTACATCTGCCATGTGCAGTGCGCCAGTGTCCTCAGATGGGACACCATCTATATGAGCTATTTAGGACCATTGGAGCCCATGCAGCATCAGATCACTTTGTTGTACTGACAGGAGCACACATAGTCAGCCCTCTGTACAAGAGGAGTACAAATGGCCTGCACATTTGCAGAAAGCTCAGTCTCGCATACAGCCCTTAATAAGCATAATGTACTCAACAGTAAAAATGGCATCAATAGACAAAACATGTGCCTGAGCCAATGCACCTGCCTATGGTTTCGACACAAAGTGTTGCAGCCAGCACTTCCTGGACACACTGTGCCCAGGGCAGGACTGTAACCAGACTCACTGCAGCTCCATCCTGACTTTGTTCTTCTCGATGGGCATAACCCCAAAGGGGTCACGAGGGACAGGTCTTGATCGCAGGCAGATCACTGCCCTAGACCAAGTGCCAAGGTAAGCATTCACTCAGGATACAGTGCCCTAAGCAACATTATGGAATATGGAAAAGTTCACCCAATGTTTTTTTTTTTTGCAGCAAAAAGGGGTTAAAGTGTTAAAAAAAAAAAGAGGTAACTATTTGTAAAATTCTTTTTAAAAAGAATTGAACCCCTTTTTGCTGCTAAAAAATCCCTTGGGGGAACTTTTCCATATTGCAAGAGAACGTGTTGTTTACCTAGGGACATCAGCAAAAAATCGAGGCCTGCTGAAAGTGTAGGGGGGTTATATGGGAAATGTCCCTACAGGTTTCTGTTTGCCAATGTCCAATCAGCTGCAGGTGACAGCGTATCACTAAGGTTAAAGGATACTTTGTCCTCTACTGTACAACAATGAAATTGGTTACTCTCACCTCTTTGCTTTGTGACTCCTGTGAGGTCCACTAATTGTAATGGGTTGGCATGGGCTCTATCTGCTGTCCAACTGGCTGCCAGAGACTGTAGTTGTGCGTGTATGAGGAATTGAAACCCTTCTCATGCAACATCCCCCTTCTGTATGTGTCTATGTACTTGGAGCTGAGCGACATACACATATAAATAGCCACAATATAATCCAGGTATGGATTAAATATTAAATCATGTTATGTACTAGAAAAAGTAATGTAATGTGTCTCGCAGCAGCACATAAAACTGGAAGAAGGATGGGGATACTGCAAGTCAGTCCAACTCTACTAAATTGCACAATGCTGTCTATATAACAGTGAGAGCTTCCAGACAGAATCGGAGAGCAGAGCTATGACCTCATTAGTGTGCTGACTTTTTCATTGTCTCTTCACAGGCTGGAGAATTTCTCATCAGCAGTGTATTCTGCAGAGAGGTCGCAGGGTGCGCAAGACCTTGCGGTGTCGTATGGCAGAAATGTCTGGATCATAGGTTGAAAAGAAATACAAATCCTTTGGAAGTTGAAACACTTTGCATTTATGTGTTTAGATGTGTATCCTGCTTTTTGCCCGAAGTTCAAATTCTGAGCATCAAACTAGTCACTGTGCACAATATTGATCTATCCTCTCCAGCCCTCCCTTATCACAGAAAAAATTAAAACCAGAACTCAACAACTAGGAAGATGATTGTCGTTTTCAGCCAAGCCAAAGAAGCAGTTTACAGTTCAATTCAACTAAAATAGATTACTGTAATTTATTCTTTGTTTATTAGTTTATATTTGATTACCATTTGCATCACTTAAGATTTGTTCAGAAATTACTTAAAAAAAACTTTTTCAATAATAACATGTTAACCGATGGCCGACCGGCTGAAGGATGGCTACAGCGCAATCGGCTTATTCTGGGTGGACGTCCGTGGGACGTCCTTCCAGAATGTTGCTCCTGCGCGCCCCCTGGAACCTAAGGACCCGGCGCATTACGGATCACGGTAAATAGCCGCTGATAGCGGCCGTTTACCATGTGATCGTTCCGCCAAATGACGGAGGGATCACTTGTAAACAAACCGGCGTCACATCATGACGCTGGTTCCTCCCTCCCCTCTCTGTACTGATCGGTACAGTGCGAGGGGAGAGGGGGAGAGATTGCAGCAGCGCTGTGGGCTGGATGTTTAGTGCCCACAGCGCTGCTCTGTGCCAATAATCTGCAACACTGTGCAATACTCTGCCAATACTCTGCAACACTGTGCAATACTCTGCAACACTGTGCAATACTCTGCCAATACTCTGCAACACTGTGCAATACTCTGCTAATACTCTGCAACACTGTGCAATACTCTGCAATACTGTGCAATACTCTGCCAATACTCTGGAACACTGTGCAATACTCTGCAACACTGTGCAATACTCTGCAACACTGTGCAATACTCTGCAACACTGTGCAATACTCTGCCAATACTCTGCAACACTGTGCAATACTATGCAACACTGTGCAATACTCTGCCAATACTCTGCAACACTGTGCAATACTCTGCCAATACTCTGCAACACTGTGCAATACTCTGCAAAACTGTGCAATACTCTGCCAATACTCTGCAACACTGTGCAATACTCTGCAACACTGTGTAATACTCTGCAACACTGTGCAATACTCTGCAACACTGCAATACTCTGCCAATACTCTGCAAAACTCTGCCAATACTCGCCAATACTCTGCCAATACTCGCCAATACTCGCCAATACTCGCCAATACTCGCCAATACTCTGCCAATACTCGCCAATACTCTGCAACGATTGCAACGCTGTGCAATACTGTGCAATACTCTGCAAAACTGTGCAATACTCTGCCAATACTCTGCAATACTCTGTAACACTGTGTAATACTCTGCCAATACTCTGCAACACTGTGCAATACTCTGCAACACTGCAATACTCTGCCAATACTCTGCAAAACTCTGCCAATACTCGCCAATACTCTGCCAATACTCGCCAATACTCTGCCAATACTCGCCAATACTCTGCCAATACTCGCCAATACTCTGCAACACTGTGCAATACTGTGCAATACTCTGCAACACTGCAATACTCTGCCAATACTCGCCAATACTCTGCCAATACTCGCCAATACTCTGCCAATACTCTGCCAATACTTGCCATTACTCCGCACTAAAATTTTAACAGAAACAAAGAATTTTTTTTTTTTATCGAATTTTCAGTTTTTTTGATTTGAAAAAATAAAATAAAAAACCCAGCGGTGATTAAATACCACCAAAAGAAAGCTCTATTTGTGTGAAAAAAGGACAAAAATTTCATGTGGGTACAGTGTGCATGACTGAGTAATTGTCATTCAAAGTGTGAGAGCACCGAAAGCTGAAAATTGGTCTGGTTAGGAAGAGGTTTAAGTGCCCAGTTGTCAAGTGGTTAATGGTATAAAGAAAATGGCAAACAAGCATAATTAAAAGATATTGTAGAGTTAAAAGGCACTTTATTTTCTCTGAAGATGGCTTTCTAACTAACAAGGCTCAAAACTATGTTCTATTTCAATAAATGCTGTCTTACCTGTCTCAAAATAAAGGCCGCCACATCTGTTGACTCCCAGTAGCTGGCATGGAAAAGATGAGGCAATGCCACAGTTGGGAAGGCAGTGAGCACATCAGGACAATATAAAGCATAGTCAATACGCTTTGTTCCCCACCAGTTAGCTGCAACTATAACCATGAAAGACAAAAACAAAATGATAAAAATTGCTGCAAACTCTTCATGCCTGCTGATATCTGCTCAACACACAACAACACCACATTGAGAAAATCAAAATGATATTTCATATTTGTGGTCCAAAAAGCACATTTTCCCTGTAAAGCTCTCATTTGAACCTTGGGTGGGTTGGCTGTATCTAAATGAATCTATGGGAGATTAAATCATTTTATCCAAATGTTTCTGTATTTAGACTGTTCTCATTTAATCAATTGTGTGATTAGCATCATAAAACATCATTGTGTAGTTGGTTTTCCCTTAGAAATAGGTTCGAAGGTTGACTTACCGTTCGCAATCTTTGCTGACTGCAAGCTTTCTGAAGAACTAGACATCTCGCTGTTCATGCTCACCAGGCTGGATTTTCTACCTTTTACCTGGGTGGGTGTGGATAGATTGGACAATGCAGGAGTCTCTGTAGAGGGGGAATTGCTGCTTGCGGAATTTTCAACAAACGCTGCACTATATGCTTGAATGGAATCCACTGGGGGGGGAAAAAAAGGGAAAGCATAAAGTACTGTGCAGTCACCCTTCACCGATAACCAGCATGAGCAACGTGAATGAACATTTTTATTCAGAGAATTGTATCACTTATTTTACCCTGTTTCCCCGAAAATAAGACCTAGCGTGATTGTCAGTGATGGCTGCAATATAAGCCCTACCCCCCAAATAAGCCCTAGTTAAAGTCCATGTAGGTCTTATTTTCAGGGTAGGGCTTATTTTTTGGGTAACAGGGTAGGGCTTATTTGGGGGGTAGGGCTTATATTGCAGCCATCACTGACAATCACGCTAGGTCTTATTTTCGGGGAAACAGGGTAGCTTAAGCAGTTGTTGAAGAGAGAGCTCACCTTTGTGCTCTTACATAACATTTATTTGGCAGCACTGTGACTTAGTGATAGAAATTTGGTTTTGTAATGTCAATGTTCTGGGTTTAATGCACATAAGAAATACTAATTTGTATTTTCATCTTCCAGCTGCTGTATTGGCAGTGCTGTAGCTTAGTATTGTAAAATGGTCTGTATGGTGTTAGAACCATATAATGTAACGGGATTTGGTATTCAAAACAAGAGGGTTAGGAAAGCCCTGATCATGAGAACATACAATCTAATAGCAGCATTCCCAAGTCCTTCTGAGGCTCTTGTTTAAACAGCTATCTCCATCTTCTTCCTTCTCCATCTCTCTGCTGTCTTTTCTGAATAAGAAGGGATTTATTATAATTAGTTGCACATTGGCTATCCAATTCTTATTTTCAGCAGCTGAGTGATATATTGGTGCGTATGCTCACTATCTGCCCCCGTGTCCACCATGGGGGGGGGGGGGACCCCCTGGCCCCTCTGCCTTGGCAGTCATCGAGTGCTGTTCTTCTTGGGTAAGCAATTTAGTAACCATCTTCCCCCCATCATTGTTATTATTTTACATGCTATTAACCATTAGCCGAGCAGCCGCCGTCATTATACGGTGGCAGGTCGGCTCGTTCCCACAAACCGCCGTAGGTGTATGTTGCCACCTTAAAGGGCGATAGCAGGCATGCGCGAGGGACCCGATGTGGCCAGCAGGCGTAATGTCCGCCAGCCACCCGCGATCGCGGGCACGAGAGCCAGAATGGGGATTTGTGTGTGTGAACACACAAATCCCCATTCTGACAGGAGAGGAGAGACAGATCGTCTGTTCCTACTAACTAGGAACAGCAATCTGTCTCCTCCTCTAGTCAGTCCCCACAGTTAGAAACACTCGCTAGTGAACACATTTAACCCCTTGATCGCCCCCTAGCATTAACCCCTTCCCTACCAGTGACATTTACACAGTAATCAGTGCATTTTTATAGCACTGATCACTGTATAAATGTCAATGGTCCCAAAAATGTGTCAAAAGTGTCTACAAGTCGCAGTCCCGCTAAAAATCTCAGATCGCCGCCATTACTAGTAAAAAAAAAAAAAATAATAATAAAAATGCCATAAATCTTTCCCCTATTTTGTAAACCAATCAATATACGCTTATTGCAATTTTTTACCAAAAATATGTAGAAAAATATATATTGGCCTAAAGTGATGAAGAAATTTATTTTTTTACATTTTTTTGGATATTATATCAAAAAGTAAAAAAAAAAATATTTTTTCCCTTAAATTGACGCTTTTTTTGTTTATAGCGCAAAAAATAAACCGCAGAGGCTATCAAATACCACCAAAAGAAAGCTCTATTTGTGGGAAAAAGAGGGCGTCAATTTTGTTTGGGTACAGTGTTGCACGGCTGCACAATTGTCAGTTAAAGCGACGCAGTGCCGTATCGCAAAAAATAGCCTGGTCATTAAGGGGGAAAATCTGCCGGGACTGAGATGGTTAAAAGTGTCATTATGTTATGTTTCTGTTACAGATTGTACTTTATATAATTCTTCCTGAAGAAGCGGTTGTTTTTGCCGCGAAACATGTAGAGGATTCACTCTACATTGAGGATTCATTATATCTCATGTCCTTAGCTTATGTCTGAGGATATTATATTACCAGCAGAAATTGTCTACATTAGTCCAGTAACACACGATTGAATATGTTTTTGTTGTTTTTATTCATGTATGTGGATCATATATAGGGTTCCCTATCAGGGAACCCTATATTAACCTGTGCACTGCAAGCCAGCAGGGCTGATCAACCATTGTGTGTTAGCTTTCGTGTGTACTTGCTGTGTTTCCTACGTCTGATTCCAGTTACCGACTTTGGCCCGTTCTTAACTATTCCTGTCTGCTCATGACCCTGACCTTTGGCGTGTCCCCGACCATCCCTGTATGCCTGTGACCCTGAACCTTGGCGTGAACGCTGTTGTCTTTGTCTGCTTGTGGCCCGACCTTGGCTTGTCCCTTACTTTCCTTGTTGTTCCAGCCTGCTGCCTCCTTCCTCTTCTCCTGTAGTCTACCGTGAGCGTGAGCTGTGAGACCCTGGGGGCCGCGACCTAGAGCCAGACTGCAGCGCAGTCCATCCTCACCACTAGAGGCTCTGGTGAACACCTGCTGGCTCTTAGACTCCGCGCCCTGGGGAATCTATGCTCTAGCTCCCAGTGGGATCTGTGTCAGTGATCCAGTAGACCTGCTTCCTGAACCTCCCAGGGTTCAATCCGCAGCAGTCAGTCCTAGGGTCCACTACCTAGCGGTGCACTTCTGACTCCTACAGAGGGCATCTGTCACCTAGCCTCAAGGTGACCTGACAGAGAGCAAGTGAGACAGAGTCCAGAAATGACTTGATCAGTGAGCTGCTGCTCCATTACCATCCAATGACAGTCTTGACCAAGCTTGACTGCAGTAGAGAAAAGTAAGTGGTCAAAATATGGCCTTCTGAAAGGTGTGTTGAATTGAACATTCTGGATTGAATTAACCGCTTGCCGACCGGCGCACGCCGATGTACGTCGGCAGAGCGGCACGGCTGGGCAAATGGGCGTACCTGTACGTCCATTTGAATTTCCCGCCGTGCCCGTGCGTGCGCGCCGGCCGGGAGCTCCGTGAGTCGGGTCGCGGGTCCCGCAGACTCGATCGCCGCGGGGAGACCCGCAATTGCCTCACGGAGCGGATGAACGGGGAGATGCCGTTGTAAACAGCATCTCCCCGTTCTGCCTAGTGACAAGTGTCACTCGATCTCTCCTCCCTGTCATCGGAGCAGAGATCAGTGACGTCACCCACACAGCCCAACCCCCTCACAGTTAGTAATCACTCCCTAGGACACACTTAACCCCTCCCCGCCCCCTAGTGGTTAACCCCTTCACTGCCAGTGTCATTTACACAGGAATCAGTGCATTTTTAATCGCACTGATCGCTGTATAAATGACAATGGTCCCAAAAATGTGTCAAAAATGTCTAACATGTCCGCCATAATGTCACAGTCACAATAAAAATCGCTGATCGCCGCCATTACTAGTAAAAAAAAAATTATTAATAAAAATGCCATAAAACTATCCCCTATTTAGTAAACACTATAACGTTTGCGCAAACCAATTAATAAACGCTTATTGCAATTTTTTTTACCAAAAATATGTAGAAGAATACGATCGGCCTAAACTGAAGAAAAAAAATGTTTTTTTATATATTTTTGGGGGCTATTTATTATAGCAAAATGTAAAAAATAATGCGTTTTTTTCAAAATTGTCGCTCTTATTTCGTTTATAGCACAAAAAATAAAAATCGCAGAGGCGATCAAATACCACCAAAAGAAAGCTCTATTTGTGGGAAAAAAAGGACGTCAATTTTGTTTGGGAGCCATGTCGCACGACCGCGCAATTGTCAGTTAATGCGACGCAGTGCCGAATTGCAAATAACGCTCTGGTCAGGAAGGGGGTAAATCCTTCCGGGGCTGAAGTGGTTAATAAAAACTGAAAAAAAAATAATAAAAACAATTTTAAAAAATAATTTTTTTTTATACAGCCCAAAACTCCACAATATTGAGAACCCTTTGAATTCATGTAAAGGATTCATGCTGATCAGGAATTTTTACTAATAACTGTGCTTTAGCCAATAACAGCCCTTTTTTCTGCTCCCCAATCCTTTGCACCAAAATGGGAGGAGGAACTAGAGTCCAGTGTATGCAGTGAGCAGAGAACTGCCAAGAATGCGTAGAATGCAACCTTCTGTTCTGTTAATGCAATGGTAGTGGAATCTATACATGATTACAGAAATGTTGCTGTTTAATCTGCTGGCCTATCCCCAACTCTTCATTTCTTTTACAGTAAAACCTTGTTTTGAGAGTAACTTGGTTTTAGAGCATTTTGCAAGACAAGCAAAATTTTTTCATAAATTTGGACTTGATATACAAGAGATGTCTTGATATACAAGTATCGTCACGTCACAACTTAGTATAAAAGAGAAAGTGTAGAAATATGACTACATTTAATGAAGGTACAACATTTAGCAACTCACATCCTCCCAACTCATCATCCTCCGCACCACCATCAATGTCATCCCTTACACATTGCGCTCCACGAGCTCTTCAAGCCTCACTTTCAGATTGCTCTACTGCAGGGTAGTCTTCCCGGTCATGACTGCAGATTGACAGCGGTGAGAGCCGGCGGTGCAGAGAATGGCCTATGTGGACAGCTTTACCCCAGATGCCTTCATACTTAGATGTGCCTGTTTTAATCATCATAATAAATGAAAAAAACAGCGCTCGCAACAAAGGAATTAGACTAGAAGCTATCGCTGCTGTAAAAAAGTGTGTGAACTTGAAGTATAATAATAAACGGTTACAGCGCTGATAGACGTGATAATACAATAAAGTGCTATGTGCTGAAAATAAACGTTGGATATTAACTGAGTTTCAAATGCAACTACTGGTCACCATAGTGTATATGATATGTGAGAAAACAACCAGTATTATCTAATTGCAAAAAAACAACCTAAGAGTTGTTTGTCACTCTTAGGTTGTTTTTTTGCAATTAGATAATACTGGTTGTTTTCTCACATATCATATACACTATGGTGACCAGTAGTTGCATTTGAAACTCAGTTAATATCCAACGTATATTTTCAGCACATAGCACTTTATTGTATTATCACGTCTATCAGCGCTGTAACCGTTTATTATTATGTTTTAATCATCAACCATGTGAGTTGCTAAATGTTGTACCTTCATTAAATGTAACCATATTGCTACACTTAGAGGTGCCTCTCTTCTCTTTTATACTCTGTAGCTCCTGCTGGATTTTGCTTCTAATCCCCTTGTGGAGGCTTCTATTTGTGGATGGACATTTTATGGTTACACAACCTGGTCACATTTCTATAATCTTTTTTATATGGACTATAAACTGAAAGACCTATGAATAAATAGTTGTGGAACAAATCATCTGAGTTTTCATTACTTCTTATGGGGAAATTCGCTTTGATATACAAGTGCTTTGGATTACAAGCATGTTTCCAGAACGAATTATGCTCACAATCCAAGGTTTTACTGTATAAGGATTCAAGTTGTGAGAACCTTTAAGCATATTTGGTGAGGTTTCCAAAAAAAAAAAAAAACTATCCTATTGCCTGTTCTCCTTTTCTCCTTATTTATTATTGTAAGGTTGCATGTCATATGCACTGTAAACCCATGCCATGTTATTTAATTCTTTGGCCTTTCTTTGGACTGTCTCATTAAATATGATAGCTGTTTATTGCTACTTTTAATACCTATGGAATTTTGTTACTATTTTTAAAGTTATTGATTTGTGCATTCCAAATATCCGTTTGTTTCAAGGGTATCTTCAAAGGATTGTCAATAAAAACGTTGCATTTTAATATAAGGCAGTCTAATCATTTTAGTAATGTTAGTACTGTTTACACTTATCTCTTGCAACATAAACTTAGTGAAAGTTTCAGTAAAATTATTGAACCATAAATTCTGGCTATACAGAATTACAAATCTTTTGCCAGGTAAGACAGTTCACCCATTACATTTCAACTATGCAATAAGGTGTTAAAGTTTAATTTAATACTTCTAAATAAACCTTTTAAAACTTTTTTTGAAACAAGTACAGCATTTTTCAGATAGAATATACGGATCAGTATTTTTTAATTACCATAATTATAACAATTGTATTTAAATTACCATTTCTTTTCAACTACCCACTACACTTCACAGCTGAGTTTACAATGATAATTACCATATTTATCGGCCTATAACACGCACATTCATTTTAAGAGGGAAGTTTCAGGAAAAAACTTAAATTTTAAATAAGGAACTTTGGAGCAATATAAGGGTCAGTGCCCATCTGCAGCCTCACCATTGCCATTGATGCAGCCTGATCAATGCCCATCTGCAGCCTCACAAGTGCAATCAATGCAGCCTCATCAGTCCACATCAATGCAGCCTCACAAGTGCCATCAATGCAGCAGCCTCACCGTTGTCATCAATGCAGCAGCCTCACCATTTCCATCAATGCAGCAGCCTAACCATTGCCGTCAATGCAGCAGCCTCACCATTGCCATCAGTGCAGCCTGATCGATGCCCATCTGCAGCCTAGGGGGGACAGGGAGGGGGCGGGACGAGCGCCGACTGATTACATACAGTGAGAATCTCCTATGATAGACAGAACAGTGGCCCAATGGCGGTCCAGGCGGTCCAGGTACTTCCTATTACAGAGGCCGCCAAGTAAACAGGAGATTCTCACTGTATATAATCTGACGGGGCTCACCCGCCCCCCTCCCTGTCCCCTACGAGGGAGCTAAAATTGAAGTATTGGCGTATAACATGCACTCGCTATTTGCACCCGATTTTCAGGGTGAAAAAGTGAGTGTTATACGCCAATAAATACCGTATATTATTTACAATACAGTTGCTCTAAAGGGAAAGTATAAGTTAGGTAACCTTTACTCATTTCAGCTGCATCATTGTAAAGCAAGTAATTGCGATGTTTGACCACTGGAGAATGCACACATCTACAGTAAGTTCCTACAAAAAGTCTGCAGGATACACACAGTTTGAGAAAAAACATGAACAAAGTGACCCAGAAGTACTGTATATTTAACAAAAACGTTGATCACGTTGATCCTATTTTACTTACAGCATTCTACAAAAGTATTTATCTATGAGAGTTAGGTTCTACTGTAAGTTTACTTGGAATTGCTATTTTTTTGATTATTTATAAGTACAACAAATATAGTCTGCGCAACATGGTTTATGTTACCATTTGGTCAAGTTTGTTCTCTATTATGCCTCTCCTGCAACTTTTTCATAATTCTATACAACATAACTGAATGTCATTAGGAAAAATGGCAGCGCTGCTATCTATTTTCTCTGCCAAATTAATTAATAGATCAAAAAGAATGTTGACAACAACAATTCCTGTGGTAAAAACTGCTAACCTTAGCCCACTTGAGTATGCTCTCTTTAACTACCAACTGTCTTCAGTTTTTTATCCAGTTCTTTATCCATGTACAAACATTCTCCAAAGTCCTTGCAACATGGTCCCCTGGACCAAGCTATTATGAAGAAATTTATTAAATACTTTTTCATCCAAGTTGAAAATAAAAGCTAATTTAGACATGGCCAATCTTTGATCCACTCTTGCCAGTTCACTACTGTTAGACTTTTCTAATCTGTATATTTTTGTATTTTCCCTTAAAATACTTTCAAATAATTACACCCAACAGAAGGCAGGCTTCTGTCATTTTCCATGGCTAGCTTTTTACTCTTCTTAAATAAAATATGACTATTTCAGACTGTTTAACAGGACAATTTAAGAAAATATACATATATCTTTTTAAGGTTTATTATATGCTAAACTTATCTTAGGGCACACATCGATGGATGCATGGACCTCATACTTTATTTTACTTACTTTTGTTAAGGCATAATTGCACCTTTTCTTGTGTTAGGCAAGTAACATTGAATGGGGAACATGGAATATTTTCTCCACCATATTATCTAGCATCAGCAATTCTTGTTTTGACAGATGAAAAATATGAATTTAAGAGTTTGTCTTTTTATTTGTCCTTTATAATTATATTTCCAAAGTCACCTTTTACAGAACTTATATCATCAGACATCTTGATCTTTGAAATAATATACTTTGGAAAATGTTTGTGGGCATGTGTAGCTATTCTTTTTATTCTAGTTTCCAAAAACACTTCAAAGTTAATTGGCTAATACGTGTTTCTCCTGTTTCTTTTCTGATTCTTCATATATATATTTTTTTCAAATCTTAAGGGGTTAGTGTTTTCCACAAATGTTTGTACATATAGAAAATTTTCCCAGTAGTTAACATGTGCAAGTAGGAGCTGAGATATTAGAAAGGTTCAGAATCATAACATTATTCTTTCGCACAATGTTTTTGGAGATAAGACAGGGATTAAACCCTAATTGCTCACTGAAGGATTGACACTAAAACTACAGTTCAAATATTTTGCCTTAATTATGAGAATTACTCTGACTGGTCTCTGTAAGTAAACTTTAACTTTTTATAACTTCTTTTCTTATGTGTTAAATAAGTAGCCTGCTAAATTTGATATGATGGTGGCAATTGTGTGTCTCTTGCATTACACAATCAGTAAAAGGCTTTAGAGTAGCCGTCATTAAATAGCGGCCCGCGGACCGAGCGATGCTACTGTCCGGACTGTCAGTGTACAGTGCCACATCCCCACTTCATAGCTCAGCAGTCATTGGTTGCTGGGACTGCAGGCATCCCTGCAACCAATGACATTGCACGTGTGCCCCGCCCCCTGCTGCTTACTATCCCATGGCTCCCAGGCCAGGCCGCAAGGAAAGACACGACGTCACATGCACACCCCGCCCCCTGCTGCTCGTTAACTCGCGGCTCCCGCCTCTCACTTGGCCTGCCGCAAGGTATGATGTGATATGCACACCCCGCCCCCTTCAGCAAGACTCCTGGCGCAGCTCTCACCCCCTGCAGCTTGTTACCTCTGCTGGCTTCCACTCCCTGTCTGCCTCAAGGTATGTTGGGTGTGGAACGATGATGGGCACATTTTATATTAAGGGGCACACTGATGAGCATATTTTATGTAGGGTTCATTCTGATGGGCACAACAAAATGTGCCCATCATGTGCCCTTTAACATAAAATATGGCCATCGAATGGATTACTGGAACCATGTCCTGTGGTCTGATGAGACCAAGACAAACTTTTTTGATTCGGATGGTGTCAAGCGTGTGTGGCGGCAACCAGGTGAAGAGTACAAAGGCAAGTGTGTCTTGCCTACAGTCAAGCATGGTGGTGGGAGTGTCATGGTCTGGGGCTGCATGAGTGCTGCCGGCACTGGGGAGCTACAGTTCATTGAGGGAACCATGAATGGCAACATGTACTGTGACATACTGAAGCAGAGCATGATGCCCTCCCTCCAGAGACTTGACCGCAAGACAGTATTCCAACATAACGACCCCAAACACACCTCCAAGATGACCACTGCCTTGCTAAAGAAGCTGAGGTTAAAGGTGATGGACTGGCCAAGCATGTCTCCAGACCTAAACCCTATTGAGCATCTGTGGGGCATCCTCAAACGGGAGGTGGAGGAGCGCAAGGTCTCCAACATCCACCAGTTTCGTGATGTCATCATGGAGGAGTGGAAGAGGACTGTTGAGTTATTTTGAGGGGACAGAAAATTTACATTGTTATACAAGCTGTAAACTCACTACTTTACATTGTAGCAAAGTGTCATTTCTTCAGTGTTGTCACATGAAAAGATATAATAAAATATTTACCAAAATGTGAGGGGTGTACTTACTTTTGTGAGATACTGTATATATCTATATACAGTGGGGACGGAAAGTATTCAGACCCCCTTAATTTTTTCACTCTTTGTTATATTGCAGCCATTTGCTGAAATCATTTAAGTTATTTTTTTCCTCATTAATGTACACACAGCACCCCATATTGACAGAAAAACACAGAATTGTTGACATTTTTACAGATTTATTAAAAAAGAAAAACTGAAATATCACATGGTCCTAAGTATTCAGACCCTTTGCTCAGTATTTAGTAGAAGCACCCTTTTGATCTAATACAGCTATGAGTCTTTTTGGGAAAGATGCAACAAGTTTTTCACACCTGGATTTGGGGATCCTCTGCCATTCCTCCTTGCAGATCCTCTCTAGTTCTCTCAGGTTGGATGGTAAACGTTGGTAGACAGCCATTTTTAGATCTCTCCAGAGATGCTCAATTGGGTTTATGTCAGGGCTCTGGCTGGGCCATTCAAGAACAGTCACAGAGTTGTTGTGAAGCCACTCCTTCCTTATTTTAGCTGTGTGCTTAGGGTCATTGTCTTGTTGGAAGGTAAACCTTGATGAGCAGTGCCTGGTTTTCTCCACACATACCGCTTAGAATCAAGGCCAAAAAGTTCTATCTTGGTCTTATCAGACCAGAGAATCTTATTTCTCACCATCTTGGAGTCCTTCAGGTGTTTTTTTAGCAAACTCCATGCGGGCTTTCATGTGTCTTGCACTGAGGAGAGGCTTCCGTCGGGCCACTCTGCCATAAAGCCCCGACTGGTTGAGGGCTGCAGTGATGGTTGACTTTCTACAACTTTCTCCCATCTCCCGACTGCATCTCTGGAGCTCAGCGACAGTGATCTTTGGGTTCTTCTTTACCTCTCTCACCAAGGCTCTTCTCCCCCGATAGCTCAGTTTGGCCAGATGGCCAGCTCTAGGAAGGGTTCTGGTAGTCCCAAATGTCTTCCATTTAAGGATATGGAGGCCACTGTGCTCTTAGGAACCTTAAGTGCAGCAGAAATTATTTTGTAACCTTGGCCAGATCTGTGCCTTGCCACAATTCTGTCTCTGAGCTCTTCAGGCAGTTCCTTTGACTTCATGATTCTAATTTGCTCTGACATGCACTGTGAGCTGTAAGGTCTTATATAGACAGGTGTGTGGCTTTCCTAATCAAGTCCAGTCAGTATAATTAAACACAGCTGGACTTAAATGAAGGTGTAGAACCATCTCAAGGATGATCAGAAGAAATGGACAGCACCCGAGTTATATATATGAGTGTCACAGCAAAGGGTCTGAATACTTAGGACCATGTGATATTTCAGTTTTTCTTTTTTAATAAATCTGTAAAAATTTTAACAATTCTGTGTTTTTCTGTCAATATGGGATGATGTGTGTACATTAATGAGGAAAAAAATGAACTTGAATGATTTTAGCAAATGGCTGCAATATAACAAAGAGTGAAAAATTTAAGGGGGTCTGAATACTTTCCGTCCCCACTGTATATATCTATCTATAGATATATATATCTATATATAGATATATCTCTATATATATAGATAGATAGATATACACAGTATTCATTGGAGAAAGTTAAGTGATTGTAAATGATCACCTTGTAAAACAACCCATTCAGTTTAAAATAGAAATTAATGGCAAAACATTTTTGTATAGATATAAAAACACATTTTACATACCTTTTTCCCTTTTTTTATAAGTGATTACATTCCCTCTGTCCACAGCTGCATAAGAGCTGGGGGGGGGGGGGGTGAGTAGCAGCACACTGAGCTTTCCAATGAATGGCTGTGCAGTGGAGGCGTGTCAGGACAAGTCTGATCATTGGAGGAAAGTACACGGAGTTCCCAGCACAGCTAGAGAACTGACCATAGTGTGTTCACCTGCTTAGTGTGGTCAGTTTTTATTAGGAAAGCAGATGGACTGGCAGGAACACCAGGGATTTCCCATAAAGGAAGCAATACAAAGAGAACAGGAGACTTTCTCATACAAGTACATGGTACAGCAGGCACATATCAGGAATATGAAATGCTGGGGTAACAAACGCTTTAGGTAACAATGGTACAGCTTGAAAAATAACTAATTACGGGATGGACTTTAGTCTAAACCTTCCTACCCCTATCTGTTTCCTCTGTTTGAAGGTGCTGGTGTGCAGTGAGACTTTCTTGTTGTATTTATTCAAATTATACTTTGAGCCTACCAGGGTTCTGTGCTTTGATGACTATTAAAACCAGAACTTGTTCAGCAGGGTAACCATTTTCCTCACCGAAACATTATTAAATACAGCTTAATCAAACCAACTGAACCTTGCTTGCATGCCTAATAATGCATGCAATAGCTAGAATAGTGCCTTTACACAGTGTTTTCACTAGATAAATGTTCACACAAATAATGAAATGATCATTTGTAAGGTTCATTTCCCATATTTGATGCACTACCCTCTTAATATCCCAGTATTAACAACCACATGTAAATAGCCCAGTCTCCAGGAGTCTTTATGTCATACTAACCAGGAAAGTTTACCACAGTCTATAAATAATATAAAAGGAAAAAGCAGATTTAACCACTTCAGCCCCAGAAGGATTTACCCACTTCCTGACCAGGCCATTTTTTGCGATACGGCACTGCGTCACTTTAACTGACAATTGCGCGGTCGTGCAATGCTGTACCTAAAACAAAATTGATGTCCTTTTTTTCCCATAAATAGAGCTTTCTTTTGGTGGTATTTGATCACTTCTGCGTTATTTATTGTTTACGCTATTAACAAAAAAAGAGTGACAATTTTGAAAAAAAACAATTTTTTACTTTCTGCTCTAAAACATTTCCAAAAAAAAATGTAAAAAACTAATTTATTTATCAGTTTAAGCTGATATGTATTCTGCTACATATTCTTGGTAGAAAAATTGCAATAAGCGTATATTGATTGGTTTGCACAAAATTTATCACGTCTACAAAATAGGGGGTAGGTTTATGGCATTTTTATTTATTTATTTATTTTTTACTAGTAATAGCGGCGATCAGTGATTTTTAGCGGGACTGTGACATTGTGGCGGACACATCAGACACCTAACTGACATTTTTTACACTTTTTTGGGAACCAGTGACCTTATTACAGTAATCAGTGCTAAAAATATGCACTGTTTTTGTACTAATGACACTGGCAGGGAAGGGGTTAACATCAGGGGCAATCAAGGGGTTAAATGTGTTCCCTGCAGGTGTTTTCCAACTGTATGGGGGACTGTGTGACTGGGGAAACACACAGATCCATCTTCCTGCTTAGCAGAAAGACGGATCTGTGTGATATGCCCTGTCAGAATGGCGAATTGCCTTGTTTACACAGGCATATCCTCGCTCTGTCACTGCGGTGAATGATCGCGGGTGGCCGGTGAGCATCGAGTCCGCTGGACCCGCTGATTGGCTCCCCCGCTGGCCAATGGGAGCACACGCACACCCACAATAGCGAGTTCCCGAGCCGATGTACATCTACGACTATTCTCAGGATCGTGCCACCTTGTCGCAGTATAATCATGGCGGCTGGTCGGCAAGCAGTTAAATAAAATTCTTCATATCTGAAGAAGCTAGGTTGTTTTAGGTTGAAGAGCTAAATGCCAGTTGCATGGCTCACATGCCTGTCACACAGAATTATTTTCCATCATCTGGACCTGACAGAAGGGAATAGGGAACATGACTGAATGATATAACAAATAAACTGTTGAGTGGTTTTGTGATAATAAAAAATAGAGGTTCATTCAAAGTACAATGTACTGACATTGTCATTTATTACAGGCAACTAACTTTGTCATACATTAGCCCAAGTCACAGATAAGAGGATCTTTTATACACTGCTTCGAAAGGCATTGGCACAAATGGGATATCAATTGAAATGACTCGCTCATGCATGTACGAACATGTCTTGTGAGAGAAATAAAGTGATAGTGCTTTATAGCACAAACCACAGCATCAGATTTCTGATTGCTATATAGTACCTTTCATTCCCTAAAGCACTTTTTGCTGTACTTCAGAATGGCAGGCGGTCCAGCCTACTTTCAGAACAGCTGCAGAACGTACTGTAACTCTTTTTAGAGCAAACCATTCACCTGAAGAAGACCGTGACTGTATGGGTCGAAATGCGTCGGAGCATCATTACAACAGACACTACAATATGTGATGCTGTGTAAATTTCTGTGTGCATTTTTGCACTTTGGAATGGTATTGTTATCCCATAACCAGAGCTCATATTTTAACTGTAACATGTTATTGATTCTACAATTCTCTAAATTAAGAACTCTTTTACAATTCTTTTTGAATTTGTTTACATTGCTGCTTTAAAATCACTCGGGTGAACCTTCCCATATTGTTTGTTCCGGGGTGCGCAGCCCCTATTCTTCTCCTATACGTGTCTCCCCTATGCTATCAGTAATTTTCCACAATGCTCTTTTATATACAGTGCCTTGCAAAAGTATTGACCCCCCCTTGGCATTTTTCATGTTTTGTTGCCTCACAACCTGGAATTAACATGGATTGTTTGAAGATTTGCATCATTTAATTTACAGAACATGATCACAACTTTGAAGATTTTTTTTTTTAATTGTGAAGCAAACAACAAATAGGACAAAATAACAGAAAAAGTTAATGTGCATTACTATTCACCCCCTAAAGTCAATACTTTGTAAAGCCACCTTTTGAGGCTATCACAGCTCCAAGTCGCTTTGGATAAGTCTATATGAGCTTGCCACATCTTACCACTGGGATTTTTGCCCATTCCTCCTGGCAAAACTGCTCCAGCTTCTTCAAGTTGAATGGTTTGCGCTTGTGAACAGCAATCTTTAAGTCTGACCACAGATTTTCTATTGGATTCAGGTCTGGGCTTTAACTAGGCCATTCCAACACATTTACATGTTTCCCCTTAAACCACTCAAGTGTTGCTTTAGCAGTGTGTTTGGAGTCATTGTCTTGCTGGAAGGTGAACCTCTGTCCTAGCCTCAAATCACACACAAAGTGAAACGCATCTACGTGACCATAGTTTGGTGTGTTTGGTGCTATCTTTGTAAAACAAAATAAAAGGCAATCGGAAGTTCTGGATGTGCAGCTTTTTCTTTCTTCTTTCCAATTTAGCACCATCCATCTTTCCTTCAACTCTGACCAGTTTCCCAGTCCCGACTGCTGAAAAACATCCCCACAGCATGATGCTCCCACCACCATGTTTCACTGTGGGGATGGTGTTCTTTGGGGGATGTGATGTGTTGGGTTTGCAACAGACATAGCATTTTCTTTGATGGCCAAAAAGTTAAATTTTAGTCTCATCAGACCAAAGCACCTTCCTCCATACATTTTGGGAGTCTCCCACATGCCTTTCGCAAATTAAAATTGCACCATTTTGATTTTTGCTGAAAGTAATGGCTTACTTCTGGCCACTCTGCCATAAAGCCCAACTCTATGAAGCGTACGGCTTATTGTCGTCCTATGTACAGATACTCCAGCCTCTGCTGTAGAACTCTGCAGCTCCTCCAGGGTTACCTTAGGTCTCTGTGCTGCCTCTCTGATTATTGCCCTCCTTGCCTGGTCCGCGAGTTTTGGTGTGTGGCCGTCTCTTGGCAGGTTTGCTGTTGTGCCATGTTCTTTCCATTTGGTTATGATAGATTTGATGGTGCTCCTAGGGATCATCAAAGATTTGGATATTTTTTTAAAACCTAACCCTGACTTGTGCTTCTCGACAACATTGTGCCTTACTTGTTTGGAGAGTTCCATGGTCTTCATGGCAGTGTTTGGTTAGTGGTGCCTCTTGCTTAGGTGTTGCAGCATCTGGGGCCTTTCAAAAAGGTGTGTATATGTAATGACAGATCATGTGACACTTAGATTGCACACAGGTGGACATCATTTCACTAATGATGTGACTTCTGAAGGTAATTGTTTGCACCAGAGCTTTTTATGGGCTTTATAACAAAGGGGGTGAATACATACACACATCTTAATTATTTTTTTTTTATTTCTGAAAAATAGTTTCATGTATATATTTTTCAAATGTTACTTCACCAACTTGGACTATTGTGTTCTGATCCATCACATATAATTCAGATTAAAAAAAACCCATTGAACTAAAGGCTGTAATGTAACAAAATAGGTAAAAAGCCAAGGGAGGTGAATACTTTTGCAAGGCACTGTATCTATGTCTTGGCTATTTGTTTTCACTCAAGTGCCCTATAAGTGATCAGCTATAATATTATAAAAAAATTGAATGACCTACTCAAACGTATGTAGGGAAAAAGTTCAATTGCCATGTACAGGCAGTCCCCAAGTTACAAACATCTGACTTACATACGACTCATACTAGAAGGAGGCCACAGGAAGTAAGAGGAAATCTACCCCATGGAAGTGAAATTCACTCCTGTTATGCCCTGTACACACTATAGGATTTTCCGATGGAAAATGTGTGATAGGACCTTGTTGTCGGAAATTCCGACCGTGTGTAGGCTCCATCACACATTTTCCATAGGAATAAAATTTTCCGACAACAAAATTCCGATCGTGTGTACACAAAACCGACGCACAAAGTGCCACGCATGCTCAGAATAAATTAAGAGACCGAAGCTATTGGCTACTGCCCCGTTTATAGTCCTGACGTACGTGTTTTACATCACAGCGTTCAGAACGATCGGATTTTCCGACAACTTTGAGTGACCGTGTGTATGCAAGACAAGTTTGAGCCAACATCCGTCGGAAAAAATCCATGGATTTTGTTGTCGGAATGTCTGATCAATGTCCGATCGTATGTACAGGGCATAAGAGTTATCATGGCAAAAAGGTGTCTCCACTAAAGTTTTATCACCAATACCTGTTTCCAAGACAACCCAAATTTTTCAGAATTTCCAATTGTCACAGGGACAGAAAGTGAGACAAAATTCTCTGAACATCTTTGCTTCATCACAAGTGAAATAAGACTTCCAGGAGCAATGGTAGGAATTGCAGGAGGCTGATTTCCTTGTATTAAAGCGGTTGTAATACAAAACAAAACTGCAAGACAATGGTAAAATGTGCTAGTATGCATCGCATACTAGCACATTATGAAATACTTACCTTGGAACGAAGCCCTCCAGTGTTGTAAAGTCACCGCTTAGAGGGTTGACATGTTCCCCTTGTCTGTCCCCTATGTGATTGGCCAGAGCCACGATGGCGCCACTCTCGTGCAGGAGCCGCCGTTTCCAGGAAGGGCTCTAAAGGTCTGGCACTGTAAGTCGGACCTTCAGAGTGAATGCGCCAATGATGTCATCAGCTGCATGCACTCTGAATATCTCCTAAAGTATGCAAGTTGAGGAGTAGGGATGAGCCGAACACCCCCCTGTTCGGTTCGCACCAGAACATGCGAACAGGAAAAAAATTCGTTCGAACACGCGAACACCGTTAAAGTCTATGGGACACGAACATGAATAATCAAAAGTGCTAATTTTAAAGGCTAATATGCAAGTTATTGTCATAAAAAGTGTTTGGGGACCTGGGTCCTGCCCCAGGAGACATGAATCAATGCAAAAAAAAGTTTTAAAAACGGCCGTTTTTTCAGGAGCAGTGATTTTAATAATGCTTAAAGTCAAACAATAAAAGTGTAATATCCCTTTAAATTTCATACCTGGGGGGTGTCTATAGTATGCCTGTAAAGGGGCGCATGTTTCCCGTGTTTAGAACAGTCTGACAGCAAAATGACATTTTGAAGGAAAAAACACATTTAAAACTACCCGCGGCTATTGCATTGCCGACAATACACATAGAAGTTCATTGATAAAAACGGCATGGGAATTCCCCACAGGGCAACCCCGAACCAAAATTTAAAAAAAAAAATGATGTGGGAGTCCCCCTAAATTCCATACAAGGCCCTTCAGGTCTGGTATGGATATTAAGGGGAACCCCAGCCAAAATTTTAAAAAAAAATTGACGTGGGGTTCCCCCTAAATTCCATACCAGACCCTTCAGGTCTGGTATGGATATTAAGGGGAACCCCAGCCAAAATTTAAAAAAAAAATTGACGTGGGGTTCCCCCTAAATTCCATACCAGACCCTTCAGGTCTGGTATGGATTTTAAGGGGAACCCCGCGCCAAAAAAAAAAAAAAAAAACGGCGTGGGGTCCCCCTAAAAATCCATACCAGACCCTTATCCGAGCACGCAACCTGGCAGGCCGCAGGAAAAGAGGGGGGGACGAGAGTGCGGCCCCCCCCTCCTGAACCGTACCAGGCCACATGCCCTCAACATTGGGAGGGTGCTTTGGGGTAGCCCCCCAAAACACCTTGTCCCCATGTTGATGAGGACAAGGGCCTCATCCTCACAACCGTGGCCGGTGGTTGTGGGGGTCTGCGGGCGGGGGGCTTATCGGAATCTGGAAGCCCCCTTTAACAAGGGGACCCCCAGATCCCGGCCCCCCCCCTGTGTGAAATGGTAAGGGGGTACTTACCCCTACCATTTCACTAAAAAACTGTCAAAAATGTTAAAAATGACAAGAGACAGTTTTTGACAATTCCTTTATTTAAATGCTTCTTCTTTCTTCCTTCATCTTCTTCTTCTTCTGGTTCTTCTGGCTCTTCTGGTTCTTCCTCCGGCGTTCTCGTCCAGCATCTTCTCCGCGGCGTCTTCTATCTTCTTCTCCTCGGGCCGCTCCGCACCCATGGCATGAGGGGAGGCTCCCGCTCTTCTCTTCATCTTCTTCTCTTCTTCATCTTCTTCTTCATCTTCTTCTTCCTTCTTCTCTTCTTCATGTCTTCTCCGGGCCGCTCCGCAGCCATGCTGTGGCATGGAGGGAGGCTCCCGCTGTGTGACGGCGTCTCTTCGTCTGACGGTTCTTAAATAACGGGGGGCGGGGCCACCCGGTGACCCCGCCCCCCTCTGACGCACGGTGACTTGACGGGACTTCCCTGTGACGTCACGGGGAATGCCACAGGGAAGTCCCGTCATGTCACCGTGCGTCAGAGGGGGGCGGGGTCACCGGGTTGTCCCGCCCCCCGTTATTTAAGAACCGTCAGACGAAGAGACGCCGTCACACAGCGGGAGCCTCCCTCCATGCCACAGCATGGCTGCGGAGCGGCCCGGAGAAGACATGAAGAAGAGAAGAAGGAAGAAGAAGATGAAGAAGAAGATGAAGAAGAAGATGAAGAAGAGAAGAAGATGAAGAGAAGAGCGGGAGCCTCCCCCCTCATGCCATGGGTGCGGAGCGGCCCGAGGAGAAGAAGATAGAAGACGCCGCAGAGAAGATGCTGGACGAGAACGCCGGAGGAAGAACCAGAAGAGCCAGAAGAACCAGAAGAAGAAGAAGATGAAGGAAGAAAGAAGAAGCATTTAAATAAAGGAATTGTCAAAAACTGTCTCTTGTCATTTTTAACATTTTTGACAGTTTTTTAGTGAAATGGTAGGGGTAAGTACCCCCTTACCATTTCACACAGGGGGGGGGCCGGGATCTGGGGGTCCCCTTGTTAAAGGGGGCTTCCAGATTCCGATAAGCCCCCCGCCCGCAGACCCCCACAACCACCGGCCACGGTTGTGAGGATGAGGCCCTTGTCCTCATCAACATGGGGACAAGGTGTTTTGGGGGGCTACCCCAAAGCACCCTCCCAATGTTGAGGGCATGTGGCCTGGTACGGTTCAGGAGGGGGGGGGCCGCACTCTCGTCCCCCCTCTTTTCCTGCGGCCTGCCAGGTTGCGTGCTCGGATAAGGGTCTGGTATGGATTTTTAGGGGGACCCCACGCCGTTTTTTTTTTTTTTTTTGGCGCGGGGTTCCCCTTAAAATCCATACCAGACCTGAAGGGTCTGGTATGGAATTTAGGGGGAACCCCACGTCAATTTTTTTTTTAAATTTTGGCTGGGGTTCCCCTTAATATCCATACCAGACCTGAAGGGCCTTGTATGGAATTTAGGGGGACCCCCACATCATTTTTTTTTTTTATTTTGGTTCGGGGTTCCCCTGTGGGGAATTCCCATGCCGTTTTTATCAATGAACTTCTATGTGTATTGTCGGCAATGCAATAGCCGCGGGTAGTTTTAAATGAGTTTTTTCCTTCCAAATGTCATTTTGCTGTCAGACTGTTCTAAACACAGGAAACATGCGCCCCTTTACAGGCATACTATAGACACCCCCCAGGTACGAAATTTAAAGGGATATTACACTTTTATTGTTTGACTTTAAGCATTAATAAAATCACTGCTCCTGAAAAAACGTCCGTTTTTAAAACTTTTTTTTGCATTGATCCATGTCCCCTGGAGCAGGACCCAGGTCCCCAAACACTTTTTATGACAATAACTTGCATATAAGCCTTTAAAATTAGCACTTTTGATTTCTCCCATAGACTTTTAAAGGGTGTTCCGCGGCATTCGAATTTGCCGCGAACACCCCAAATTGTTCGCTGTTCGGCGAACTTGCGAACAGCCAATGTTCGAGTAGAACATGAGTTCGACTCGAACTCGAAGCTCATCCCTATTGAGGAGATATATTCACAGTACCTACAGGAAAGCCTTATTATAGGCTTACCTGTAGGTACAAGTGGTAGTACAGACTTTACTACCACTTTAAGCTTCATCAACCATGTCATTAAAGCCAAAGAACAATAAGGAGGGTGCAATATTGGCCCTTGTGAACAATTCAGTTACACCCACAAGTCTACCAGGAGCTTGACAACTTCTTTGTGTGTTTGAATTCCTATGCATATCAGTAAAGATACGTACAATTTCTGCAAATACAGTTTGCCTCCAAAGGGTCCCAGCCTGTTGACTGCCCTCATTCACATGCATGATGTAAGGCAAAGCATAGCAGGCTTTGTAAAGCAATAAAGGACTCTAAACACTACCTCATCTAAAGCAGTTATAATAGACAGTGATTGTGCAACATTATACCACAAAAACATTGCAAGACTCATTGTAGCCTGTATAATAGTCATTTTGTAAAGTAACGCAACAAAATCAGCATGTATTGTCTTTTGGTCAATAGAGTACACTTAGTGTATAATAACACAGGGGGTACTCTGCATGTGATCATTATTCTGAGATTCTTTTACATTTATCACAACAGGAATACTAGTAAAGTTTGAACATTTTATCTAAGCAATCTTGAAATAGAGTATGTAGAATCACTGAAATGTTAGTATATTGAAATATATACGCTTACTAAATTAAATAGTGTATGTGAAAAGTATAGTGACTGATAACAACCAATGATAATTCTGATTAGCTGATATGGGCTTTTGTAATTTACTAATATTGTTTGTATGGCTGAAAACCATTTTTAAAATCTGCTACCTACTGCTAGAGGTGTACCAACAATGTGAAGTGTAAAAGCTGCATGTGCACATAGAGTCATGCATAGTTTGTAAAGAAAGCCCAGAAAAAAAACATTGAATCAAGAATGCCCCCTTCCATTACAAACACAGGCTCAGCACTTGTACAGGATTTAACTGGCTGGCAACAAGTCGTTTTTCGGGTTTCCTGTCGTCTGAATTGTCATAATGCACTGGGGGGGGGGGGGGGGACATCGGGAACCCTAAAGTTTGTCTCCCAGAATAATGCTTTTGGATAAATATTGCTTCCAAAAATCCAGGGAAACTACACCATTTCTGTAGAACCTCATATGGAGTCTTGAACCACAGGGTGCATGCCATGGGTAAGACAAATTGGTTGTCACAATAAGCACTCTTTGTGAAAGGGCTCCAAGTAATCTGAAGGAGATTTTTAAATGATGTCAATCCTTTAATCACTTTGTTGTAATTATGTGCATTACCTAAAAGATATGATTTGCCATCTCCTAGAGGATCCTTCTGATATCTAGGAACATTGAAAGGTGGCAGGACGTGGAATGCCTTTTCAAGCAAGGGTTCCAATCTGGAAGCAGAGGGGTCAGCAGAGTGGAAAAAACTGTACACCTGGCCGCAAGCAGGACGGGCCCGGCACACTGCAGAAATAAAAAAATTAAAAGAAGGTTATTTATATATTCACATAATTTCTATATTCTGGCATATTTAATATCAAAACACCAGTTTGCCCATATTTTATTATTTTAATCTATTTTATTAGGCAGGGCTGGATCTAGCCTGTCTAATCTGGAGGTGCAATAAAGAAAAGTCAAGGGGCCAGTCCAATCTCCACAATAGATGCCCAAATGTTTATCAAATCAATATTTTCACAAAAAATACACTAAAATCATTATTAGCACAATTAAACACAACATCACTTACAAAAATGCTGTAGAATTCCAACTAAGGCTTTGTTCACATGGGTGTAAGCCCATGTACAGACAATGTTTACACACATGGGGATGCACAGGTGTTCTGGGCATCCCTGTGCAGGCAATACCATTCATGTCAATTGGGACGCAGTGCCTGCATGGACACAGTCACTACTCCCGAAATGATATCTGTGTGGGTGTGGATGCATAGCCCAGAATGCAGCTAGTGTAAATTCAGGGACATGCACCAACACCCACATGAATGTAAAATCGAGATCAGCAGCTGTGTCCTCTGTGAAACTGTGTGCGTGGGGATGCACAGAAAATCTGTGCTCCGTGATAAACACAACCCCACACGGGTGTATGCTGTAGTATGCCCCATGTGAACGAGGTCTTACTATGTTTTTTTTTCCCCTTGCACTATAGCCTCAGCTGCATTGTAGATGAATGAATAGAAGCCTCTGCAGAGAGGCTCTTTTTCATTCACATACTGATGTATAGTAAACTGTGTTTACTAGTCAGTGATGAATGAACACAGGCAGGGGCGTCGCCAGGGGGTGGCTATCGAGGCTGTAGCCCCAAATCTGGAGCCAATAGCCCCGAATCTCCCTCTTTCTTCCCTCCGTGTTTCTCTCTCTTTCTTTAGTTTTTTCCACTTCCTGTTCTTCTCGTCTCACATCATTCACGCTGCCCACATCTACTCCTCCTCCCCACCTCCCTCGATTGGATGTAGTCTGCCTCGATGGGCGGGGCCAGCCAGCTTTATTAGTTTCTATGACATTGGTGGCCCCAACAATGCAGCGACCTCTGTTGCCTGGTCACCGCCCGCGCATCACGCAATTACCCCACACGGGCGCCGGCCTGGCGCCGACATCATGCAGTTCAATGCTATCGGCAGGCCCCGGGCCCTACAGCGTCTGTTGCCTGGTTACTGCCGCCGCATCTCACATGCGCGATCGGTGATTGCCGTTTTAATAAAACAAATGCTTCCCTGCACTAGACACGATGTTACCTAGCAATGGGCCCGTCCCTAAAATGACTTAGGATCATGACTCAGTGACAATCTGCAAATGGTGGCAAGTGACAATCTGCAAATGGTGGCAGGTGATGTGACAAGTGATGTGGCAAGTGACAATCTGCAAATGGTTGCAGGTGACAATCTGCAAATGGTGGCAGGTGACGTGGCAAGTGACAGTCTGCAAATGGTGGCAGGTGACGTGGCAATCTGCAAATGGTGGCAGGTGATGTGGCAAGTGACAATCTGCAAATGGTTGCAGGTGACGTGGCAAGTGACAATCTGCAAATGGTGGCAAGTGACGTGGAAAGTGACAACCTGCAAATGATGGCAAGTGACATGGCAATCTGCAAATGGTGGCAGGTGATGTGGCAAGTGACAATCTGCAAATGGTGGCAAGTGACGTGGAAAGTGACGACCTGCAAATGGTGGCAAGTGACGTGGCAAGTGACAATCTGCAAATGGTAGCAGGTGACGTGACAATCTGCAAATGGTGGCAGGTGACATGGCAAGTAATAATCTGCAAATGGTGGCAAGTGACAATCTGCAAATGGTGGCAGGTGATGTGGCAAGTGACAATCCACATCTAGTGGCAGGTGACGGTGGCAAGTTAAAAAGCTGCATCTGGTGACAGGCGACAGTGGCAAGTGACATGCTGCATCTGGTTTCAGGAAATGTGGCAAGTGACACTCCCAGGGCTCCTACTGATTCTGCATTATGGTGAGTTAAACCACTTAATTATATATTAGAATGTAACAATAGAAACAATGCGCTTTGATCACCCTGACACCATATCAACCATGGTGCCATGATGATTGAAACGCAACACCAGCCTTTGCCCACGAAAAATTGTTTACCACCGGCGCACCCCCCCCCCCCCCCGGTCTGAAAAAAGGTTGGTGACCGCTGCTATGGGCTCTAGCCCCAGATCTTTTGCAGACCTAGCAACGCCCCTGAACACAGGAACGGTCAATACCAGTCACTCACTGTGTTAATTAATGAAGTGGCTGGTAAACAAGACATGTTTACCAAACCCCCTCATCCTGGCACAGATCTATCACTCCAGGAGCAGCTGTAGCCGGCGGGAGGGGGAGGAGGTAAATACGGTAATCAGCACACTGCAGGGATGGGGCACTGGGGGATCAGTCATGGGGAAGTAAGGGGGGGTTAGAACAGCTGGGGGGAAACTTTAAGGGAAAAGTTAAGTTCCTCTGTAGCCCCCCTGCAGCACTGGAAGCAGACAGGAGGGGAGAGGAGAAGCCAGCAGCTGCAAGGGAGCCACGGGGGGATCCATGCTGGGGGGAAAGGGGGGTTTTGTTGGTGCTTCACCATGTCTAGTTCGGGCCAAAGCCAACCTCCTCTTGACCATTCTGCTTTCCCAAGCTCTGTATGCAGTGTGGGACTCCACAGCAAGATGGTCAGAAAGAGGAGTGCTTACTCCCCCACAGTGTACAGAGCAACCTGGGGGGGGCATAGAAATCTGGGGGCGCAGCCCACCCCTACACCTCTCTATCTCCAGCCTTGGTTATAGGTGGAAGGGCCCCTGGCTTGTTACATGCCTTGGATACTTGAACAGTGAGATCCTCCCTGATATAATTACGGATTCTGTTTCTGTCCACATGGATCTTTTGGGTGTTCCCAACCACATTTGCATGTTCGTGATACCCTAGTTTCATACTCAATAATGAGTATGATATGCACAGCAGATGTGCACACAACCCAAGCAGAAAGACCTCGTCAATATAGTCTCCAAGATATATAAGAAACTGTTAGGTGGTATAACTCTCTTATTGATGCAATTTAGGCTAGGTTCACACTAGTGCGAATTGGAACGCATCCAATTCGCATTACAGGAGATTGTGACCGGCTCTCTATGGAGAGAGATATATTTCCGGGGCGGCTGCAGAGCGCATTGCACAGAGGTCCTGCGCATCTTTGGCTCTGTTTAAGGGTCGAATTCAGGCAAAAATTTGTCCCTGATTCGTCCCTGAAACGGAGAACAGGGACGCACCGGACCCCTACTGCGAGCCGCATGCGACTTAGATGTGAACACAGCCTAAGCTTTGGTTCGCATTTGGCATGCGATTTGACATGTCAAATTGCATGCCAAATCTGTGGCAATTGCTGGCAATGGCACCGTCCAAATCGGTGCAAGTTTCTGTACTACTTTTTGCGACTTCGGGGTGTGATTTTCATTGACATCTGTGCAGCAACCCGCACAGATGTCTCTGAAACCGCCCCTAAAGTCGGGACTGACACGCAGGAATGAAATCGTGCGAGTCCAGCTGAACTCGCATGAGTTCATTCCCGCTGTCAGTGTGAACCTGGGCTTAGACTGTCAAAGTATTTCTGATACTGAAGAACACTGCTCCTGCAAGTAGGAAATTCTGACTTTTGAAATAATTTTTTTGCAAATGCTGAGTCGCTTATGGAAATGACATAAAAAGTACATGCAATGACCATCAAACCAGAATGTTTACTATATACAGTATGCAGTGCCTTAAATATTCATACCCCTTGAAACTTTCCACATTTTGTCATGTTACAACCAAAAACGTAAATGTATTTTATTGTAATTTTATGTGATAGATCAACACAAAGTGGCACATAATTGTGAAGTGCAAGGAAAATGATAAATAGTTTAAAAAAATTTTTTACAAATAAATATCTGAAAAGTGTGGCGTGCATTTGTATTCAGCCCCCCTGAGTCAATACTTTGTAGAACCACCTTTCGCTGCAATTACAGCTGCAAGTCTTTTTGGGGATGTCTCTACCAGCTTTGCACATCTAGAGAGCGACATTTTTACCCATTATTCTTTGCAAAATAGCTCAAGCTCTGCCAGATTGGATGGAGAGTGTCTGTGAACAGCAATTTTCAAGTCTTGCCACAGATTCTTAATTGGATTTAGGTCTGGACTTTGACTGGGCCATTCTAACACATGAACATGCTTTGATTGAAACCAATCCATTGTAGCTCTGGCTGTATGTTTAGGGTTGTCGTCCTGCTGGGAGATGAATGCCACACAAATGCACGCCACACTTTTCACATATTTATTTGTCAAAAATGTTGAAAACCATTTATCATTTTCCTTCCACTTCACAATTATGTGCCACTTTGTGTTAGTCTATTACATAAAATCCCAATAGAATACATTTATGTTTTTGGTTGTAACATGACAAAATGTGGAAAATTGCAAAGGGTATGAATACTTTTTCAAGGCACTGTATATATACAGTATCTCACAAAAGTGAGTACACCCCTCACATTTTTGTAAATTTTTTATTATATCTTTTCATGTGACAACACTAAAGAAATGACACTTTGTGACACATTGTGACACTTCACAATGCTACAATGTAAACTAGTGAGTATACAGCTTGTATAACAATGTAAATTTGCTGTCCCCTCAAAATAACTCAACACACAGCCATTAATGTCTAAACTGCTGGCAACAAAAGTGAGTACACCGCTAAGGGAAAATGTCCAAATTGGGCCCAAAGTGTCAATATTTTGTGTGGCCACCATTATTTTCCAGCACTGCCTTAACCCTCTTGGGCATGGAGTTCACCAGAGCTTCACAGGTTGCCACTGCAGTCCTCTTCCACTCCTCCATGACGACATCACAGAGCTGGTGGATGTTAGAGACCTTGCGCTCCTCCACCTTCTGTTTAAGGATGCCCCACAGGTGCTTAATAGAGTTTAGGTCTGGACACATGCTTGGCCAGTCCATCACCTTTACTCTCAGCTTGTTTAGCAAGGCAGTGGTCATCTTGGAGCTGTGTTTGGGGTCGTTATGTTGGTATACTGCCCTGGTGCCCAGTCTTCGAAGGGAGGGGATCATGCTCTACTTCAGTATGTCACAGTACATGTTGGCATTCATGGTTCCCTCAATGAACTGTAACTCCCCAGTGCCGGCAGCACTCATGCATCCCCAGCCCTAATTGGGCCCAATTTGGACATTTTCACTTAGGGGTGTACTTACTTTTGTTGCCAGCGGTTTAGGCATTAATGGCTGTGTGTTGAATTATTTTGAGAAGACAGCAAATTTACATTGTTATACAAGCTGTACACTCACTACTTTACATTATAGCAAAGTGTCATTTCTTCAGTGTTGTCACATGAAAAGATATAATAAAATATTGATAAAAATGTGAGGGGTGTACTCACTTTTGTGAGAAACTGTATTTATACAGCCGTGGCCAAAAGTTTTGATAATGACACAAATACCAATTTTCACAAAATCTGCTGCTTCAGTGTTTTTAGATCTTTTTGTCAGATATTACTATGGTATACTGAAGTATAATTACAAGCATTTCATAAGTGTCAAAGGATTTTACTGACAATTACGGTACATTAAGTTTATGCAAAGAGTGAATATTTGCAGTGTTGACCCTTCTTTTTCAAGACCTCTGCAATTCGCCCTGACATGCTGTCAATCAACTTCTGGGCCACATCCTGATTGATGGCAACCCATTCTTGCATAATCAATGCTTGGAGTTTGTCAGAATTTTGTGGGGGGTTTATTTGTTCACCCGACTCTTAAGGATTGACCACAAATTCTCAATGGGATTAATTTCTGGGGAGTTTCCTGGCCATGGACCCGAAAGTTTGATGTTGTTCCCCAAGTCAGTCAGTTATCACATTTGCCTTATGACAAGGTGCTCCATCATGCAGGAAAAGGCATTGTTCGTCAGCAAACTGTTCTTGGATGGTTGGGAGAAGCTGCTCTCGGAGGATGTTTTTGTACCATTCTTTATTCATGGCTGGTCTCAGGATGCTTTACTGTTGGCATGACACAGGACTGATGGTAGCGCTCACCTTTTCTTCTCCGGACAAGGTTTTTCCTGATGCCCCAAACAACCGGCAAGGGGGTTCATCAGAGAAAATGACTTTACCCCAGTCCTCAACAGTCCAGTCCCTATACCTTTTGCAGAATAGAATATGTCTGTCCTCTGATGTTTTTCCTGGAGAGAATTGGCTTATTTGTTGCCTTTCTTGACACCAGACGGTCCTCCAAAAGTCTTGGCCTTGTTATGCGTGCAGATGCACTCACACCTGCCTGCTGCCATTTCTGAGCAAGCTCTGCACTGGTGGCGCCCCTCAGCTGTATCAACTGTAAGAGATGGTCTTGGCACTTGCTGGACTTTCTTAGGTGCCCTGAAGCCTTCTTCACAAATGCAGTGGAAATGTTTTTTTTTTAGGGATTAAAGTGACTAAAGTCTTGTTTAAAAAATATATATATATTACATAGTATAATAGTTTAAACATGTTATACTTACCTCCTTTGTACAGATGGTTTTGCACAGAGCAGCCCGGATCCTCATTTTTTAGGGCCCCTCTTCACTGCTCCTGACTCCTCCCTCTTGAAGAGTGCCCCCACAGCCAGCAGATTTCTATGGGAGCACCCGAGCCAAGTCACAACTCCGTGTGTCCATTCAGACACGGAGCCCTGACCCGGACCCGCCCCCTCTCTCCCCTGATTGGCTAACTGGCTTTGATTGTCAGCTTCGGGAGCTATTGGCGCCGCTGCTGTGTCTCAGCCAATCAGGAGGAGAGTCCCGGATGGCTAGGACACACGTGGACATCGCTGGAGAGAGATGGGGCTCAGGTAAGTAATTAGGGGGTGCTGGGACAGCTGCTACACAGAGAAGGTTTTTTATCTTAATGCATAGAATGCATTAAGATTAAAAACCTTCTGCCTTTACAACTCCTTTAAGTTCATTTTCATGGCAAAGAGGGACTTTGCATTTAATTGCAATTCAGCTGATCACTCTGGAGTATATGCAAATTGCCATCATAAAAACTGAGGGAGCAGAATTGTGAAATTAATATTTATGTCATTCTCAAAACTTTTGACAATATTTTGAGAACACACACACAAACACACAGACCAGATCTTCAGTATTTTATTACCTAAATATATCCAAAATAAAATTAAAATGAATAATAATAGATAACAATGAATAAAATAAAATGTTTTATATATATATATATATATATATATATATATATATATATATATATATATATATATATATATATATATATACACACACACACAGATACTCCTCGTTTAATGACTTAACTGTTTAACGACCAATCAGACTTAAGACCAGCTCTCCCCACCCTAACGACCTGCTATACATCATTGTATTGTACAGTACAGAATTTTCATTTGTGTTCTGTACTTATGCAACTTAAAACAATGTTATTGAGCTGGAGTTTTGTGTTTTAGACCTTTTTTGCCACAATACAGTACAGTATAGTAGTTAATGCTTAAAATATTGATTACTTGTGGCTCCTCGTTTAACGACCTTGTCATTGAAACGGAACCTGGTGGTTAAGTGAGGAGAGCCTATATATATATATATATATATATATATATATATATATATATATATATATATATATATATATATACAGTGGGGACGGAAAGTATTCAGACCCCTTTAAATTTTTCACTCTTAGTTATATTGCAGCCATTTGCTAAAATCATTTAAGTTAATTTTTTTTCCTCATTAATGTACACACAGCACCCCATATTGACAGAAAAACACAGAATTGTTGACATTTTTGCAGATTTATTAAAAAAGGAAAACTGAAATATCACATGGTCCTAAGTATTCAGACCCTTTGCTGTGACACTCATATATTTAACTCAGGTGCTGTCCATTTCTTCTGATCATCCTTGAGATGGTTCTACACCTTCATTTGAGTCCAGCTGTGTTTGATTATACTGATTGGACTTGATTAGGAAAGCCACACACCTGTCTATATAAGACCTTACAGCTCACAGTGCATGTCAGAGCAAATGAGAATCATGAGGTCAAAGGAACTGCTTGAAGAGCTCAGAGAAAGATTTGTGGCAAGGCACAGATCTGGCCAAGGTTACAAAAAATTTCTGCTGCACTTAAGGTTCCTAAGAGCACAGTGGCCTCCATAATCCTTAAATGGAAGACGTTTGGGACGACCAGAACCCTCCCTAGAGCTGGCCGTCCGGCCAAACTGAGCTATCGGGGGATAAGAGCCTTGGTGAGAGAGGTAAAGAAGAACCCAAAGATCACTGTGGCTGAGCTCCAGAGATGCAATCGGGAGATGGGAGAAAGTTGTAGAAAGTCAACCATCACTGCAGCCCTCAACCAGTCGGGGCTTTATGGCAGAGTGGCCTGACGGAAGCCTCTCCTCAGCGCAAGACACATGAAAGCCTGCATGGAGTTTGCTAAAAAAACACCTGAAAGACTCCAAGATGGTGAGAAATAAGATTCTTTGGTCTGATGAGACCAAAATAGAACTTTTTGGCCTTAATTCTAAGCGGTATGTGTGGAGAAAACCAGGCACTGCTCATCACCAGTCCAATACAGTCCCAACAGTGAAGCATGGTGGTGGCAGCATCATGCTGTGGGGGTGTTTTTCAGCTGCAGGGACAGGACGACTGGTTGCAATCCAGGGAAAGATGAATGCAGCCAAGTACAGGGATATCCTGGACGAAAACCTTCTCCAGAGTGCTCAGGACCTCAGACTGGGCCAAAGGTTTACCTTCCAACAAGACAATGAACCTAAGCACACAGCCAAAATTACAAAGGAGTGTCTTCACAACAACTCTGTGACTGTTCTTGAATGGCCCAGCCAGAGCCCTGACTTAAACCCAATTGAGCATCTCTGGAGAGACCTAAAAATGGCTGTCCACCAACGTTTACCATCCAACCTGAGAGAACTGGAGAGGATCTGCAAGGAGGAATGGCAGAGGATCCCCAAATCCAGGTCTGAAAAACTTGTTGCATCTTTCCCAAAAAGACTCATGGCTGTATTAGATCAAAAGGGTGCTTCTACTAAATACTGAGCAAAGGGTCTGAATACTTAGGACCATGTGATATTTCAGTTTTTCTTTTTTAATAAATCTGCAAAAATGTCAACAATTCTGTGTTTTTCTGTCAATATGGGGTGCTGTGTACACATTAATGAGGAAAAAAATGAACTTAAATGATTTCAGCAAATGGTTGCAATATAACAAAGAGTGAAAAATTTAAGGGGGTCTAAATACTTTCCGTCCCCACTGTATATAGTATATATGTGTTTGTGTGTTGTGTATCATTATTTGCTTTTAATTTTTGTGAGCAAAAATATACAATATGTATTCAATGCGCATATTTGTTGGATTTGTAATTTTATTTCCATAAAAAGTTATTTTTTTGTCATTGTCTGTTCAGATATAAGCAGGCTGTTTTACGTCATAGATCATGCTTCGTTATATTCAATTAAATACAGTAGAGGTACAAAACATAAAAGGAAAAAGGCAAAGAACTGCACCATTGTATAGTGCGTGACAAAGAGTATTTATTATTCAAAGCACTACACTTTGCACTGTTTGCTTTCATGCTACTCTTTTATATTATGTTGTAATATTAAAAAGCTTTTTTTTTTAAACATCAGTATTCATTCTCTGATGTATACATTCTACCATGGATCCCCATTGGGGAACAAAAATTTGAATGAGTTCAGTTTAGTTTTCCTTTAGATGTTATGAATGCTCCTTAATATTTTTTTTATGTTTCTGGCCTTTATTCTGTATCTATGCATTAATATATATGCCTTTATTTATCGGTCTGTCTTTCTTTCTCATTGCCTAATAGCTATGTAGGATTACTGAAGACATGCAGAACATGATGCATAAGTTATTTATTCATTTAAATAACACCCAACAATGGGCTCCCCCCACTTGAAAATATACTAAAAGGCCACACTGCTGACCCACGTCATAGATTAGATATTTCATGGTAAGGACAAATTGTGGGCTGACTTGGAGTCCTCTCTAACAGTCCTCTCTTTAACTTCTTTACCCTAGGTTTACCCACAGGGCCAACCATTCCTCTCTTCCCTTCCATTTTGCATACCTCCCTTATTGCTAAAAATATATAAAATTTCTTCTTATGTAGGCCCTATGACACCCATATTGGCAAACCTGGTCTTCTCTTGCAAGCTTAAATGCATAACCTTTCCTACAGTATGTTGGAGAGATTACCTATACCCCATCGTAAGGGCTATACAAGCTGGGCGTCTAGGGCCTTTTGATAAATTCACTGTGCATCTACCGTTTCCCAGTATTTCCACTTAACCCCTTGCCGACCAGCGCACAACGATGTACGTAGGCACAATGGCATGGCTGGGAAAATGGGCGTACAGGTATGTCCCCTTTAAATCACGGCATTGTGGGCGCTCGCGCGCCTCGTACTCCATGACCATGCCTAAACAAGGCATTTCCCTGTTCTGCTTAGCAACATGACAGAGATCTACTGCTCACTGTCATTGGAAGCAGTGACCTCTGTCATGTTCTAGTGAGACAATACCCCTCCCAGTTAGAATCACTCCCTAGGACACACTTAACCCCTTGATCGCCCCTAGTGTTTAACCCCTTCCCTGCCAGTGTCATTTACACAGTAATCAGTGCGTTTTTATAGCACTGACCGCTGTATAAATGACAATGGTCCCAAAATAGTGTCAAAAGTGTCCGATGTGTCCGCCATAATGTCGCAGTCATGATAAAAATTGCATATTGCCACCATTACTAATAAAAAAAAAATTAATAATAAAAATCCCCTATTTTGCAGACGCTATAACTTTTGCGCAAACCAATCAATATACGCTTATTGCGATTTTTTTACCAAAAATATGCAGAAGAATACATATCGGCCTAAACTGAGAAAGAAATTTGTTTTTTTATATATTTTTTGAGGATATTTATTATAGCAAAAAGTAAAAAATATTGCTTTTTTTTCCAAATTGTCTCTCTTTTTTGTTTATAGCGTAAAAAATAAAAACCGCAGAGGTGATCAAATACCACCAAAAGAAAGCTCTATTTGTGGGGAAAAAAGGACATCCATTTTGTTTGGGTGCAACATAGCACGACCGCGCAATTGTCAGTTAAAGCGACGCAGTGCCATATCGCAAAAAGTGCTCTGGTCAGGATGGGGGTAAATCCTTCCGGGGCTGAAGTGGTTAAGGTACTTATTTAACCATCTCACTAATACAATACCCATTTCTAGAGACTATTCAGCCTTTAAAACCTTCTCTCCTAACATCTCTGAGTGGGAAAGAGACCTGAATTGCCAGGAACTACACAAAAACACTGCAAACGCAACCCAGGAGAAAACTTCAAGAACCTGACATGCTTGTACAAATGCCCCTCCATTCTGTTAAAAATATTTCCTTCCGCTTTGTTTTCTGTGCTGGTGGTAAAAAGGAGAGGGGGACCATGTTCCAAGTTTGGTGGTCCTGCTCCCTGATCTTGCTCTTTTAGTGACAGATCTTAACCATATACGAACAAGTCACAGTCCTCACTCTTCTGCGAAGGTCTGAAATTGCTCTCCTCTCCTTGCTTCCATGTCCAAGCTATAGCTAAAGGGGCCTTGTTGAGTGATAAATATAAACAATATTGGAACACACCTTCACATATGGTGGGATTGTCCTATTGCACAAGCCTTCTGGTCGGAAATTTTCTCCATCCTATCAAAGCGGTTTACTACATCCCTAACACCTGATCCCACTGTAGCCCTCCTGCACTACAAGCCCAGGACCTTGACCCATTGTCAATTTAAGCTTCAACTATAAGTCACAACAGCTACCAAACAGACCATAGAAAAAGCCTGGAAATCCCCCTCCCTCTGTGTACTCGCAACCAAGCATAGAATCACCCAAGCAATGATCCATGCTAAAATTGAAGCGGCTTTATTAGATAAAATTCGACAATTCGAGAAGCTTTGGAGCCCTTGGGTGACCCATTTCTTACCCACGGGGTATGAAACCATACTCTCCTCACCTAACCCTTATGCCCCGTACACACGGTCGGACTTTGTTCGGACATTCCGACAACAAAATCCTAGGATTTTTTCCGACGGATGTTGGCTCAAACTTGTTTTGCCTACACACGGTCGCACAAAGTTGTCGGAATTTCCGATCGCCAAGAACGCGGTGACGTCAAGCACGTACGACGAGACTAGAAAAGGCCAGTTCAGAACCAAGCGCGGCACCCTTTGGGCTCCTTTTGCTAATCTCGTGTTAGTAAAAGTTTGGTGAGAGACGATTCGCGCTTTTTCAGACTCGTGGCTTTCAGATCGTTTTCTGCCGTTCAGTTTGTGCTTGTGGGTTTGTATCTGCTCTTCAGTGCGTGCAGTCAGTTCGTATTGGATTTTTCTGTGCGATCTTGTCCCCTCGTTGCTGTTTTTCAGGTCGCTCTTCACAGGCCTTGCTGTTCTTCAGTGCGTTCTGTTACTTCGTTCTGAGCAGCCGACCGTTTTCTAGCCATGTTGCGTATGCGTACTCCTCGTAGAGTTCGTGCTGTGCGGGGGCTTGGTGTTGGGGTCCTGACCTTGACACAAGTCCAGTCCATGAACAGGGTGGGGAGGAGTTCATGGACCAAGAATTGGTTGCTTCAGCGTGACCAGTTCTGTCATATGCCTTTGCTCCGTGAGATCCGTGAGAATAATCCTGATGATTTCAGGAACTTTCTCAGGATGACGGACCCCGTATTTCACCGTTTGTTGGCTTCGCTGACCCCCTATATCAGCAGGCAGGATACCTGCAATATGTACATGTGAGCGCTACACCCAACCAATATAAACAGTTGGAACCCCAAAAACACTTATATATACACATATATAGCTATATTACAGAGAGGATAACTGCTAAAAGATATTTCCACAAAGAAATAATTGGTAAATTGTAAGAACTGTAAACAAGCAGACTCTGAGCTGCTAAAGTCCAAATAAACTAAATAGAGTAAGTTAAATTAAAGTCCATGGGAAGCAACTGTAGAAGGCAGCCCTGTGGATAAGGATGAAGCAATCCTCTGGATGCCGGAGTTCTACATTAAAATTCGTTTTTAATACTGCACTTAGAGTGGCGCCACTGTTGTTCTTTTTTCTCCAGGATACCTGCATGAGGCAAGCCATCACTCCGGAGCAGAGGTTGGTCGCTACCTTGCGGTATTTGGCCACAGGGAGAAGCCTGCAGGACCTCAAGTTCTCGACAGGCATCTCCCCCCAGGCTCTGGGGATCATTATCCCAGAGACCTGTTCTGCCATCATCCAGGTCCTACAGAAGGAGTATATGAAGGTAAGATTTTTATCCATTTATATCACATTTTATTGTATTGAATGTTTGATAATATATTGTATTTCTTTCCTCATTACCTAATTACCATGATTGTAATATGCTGGGAATGTCCCCTTTGTCCTCATGCATGCTGGATTTTTATGTAATTATTATTTTCGGTCCTTCATACATATTCGCCCTTCACTAACCTCCCCAGCATGGTGTCTCTTGGCCTATATTGACCTCATGTAGTCACTTAACAATGCATTTTATCAGCTCCATAGTAGTGCTTTACCCCAAACACCCCCTAAAATGTTTTGAAATGTTATTTTTGATTTAAATTCAGGCAGAGGGCCAGAGGCTTTTTTTTGTGGTGTCCCCAAATTTTTTGTAACCCTCCCTCCCACCAACTGCTAAGTCAGCTGATCCCAATTCTCTATCCTCAATCATCTATCTGCTGACTTTGCCAAACCCATACACACTATACCCATCTCTTTTGTGCTCAGATTTATGGATGAATTCCCCAAAGCATGTAGTGCAAGGGCCTGCCTGTATACTTTCCAATGGTACTGTTTAAAGTTTTTGTATCCTATTATTATCTTGATAGATAATAGCAGAATGTCCAAATGTGCTCAAATGTGTACAGTGTGTATTTATATCTTTGTATTATGACACTTCTTACCTGTCCAGTGGGCTGCCAATAGTGTAACTAAGGAGGGGCTGTTCCAAGTAATACCCTGTATTTAGGCATTCATCTCTAAATGAAGTGAAGAGGGTTACCTGTCCAAGAGTTCCCCCCCCCTATAATGTTAGAAATGGCCCATGAGAGGGGGGGGGGATATGATAGGTGTACCTTATACTTTGTTGTTGTTAAATTCCCCTTAATAAATGCTATCTGGAGGTTGACCCATAATGTTTGTGTCTAATCTGCTTGCCAGGTTTCTGTGAAAAAATAGTAATGTTTATTGTTTTTTCCTCAACAGTTTTCTTCCACGCCACAGGAATGGCAGACTGTGGCCTCCCACTTTGCCCAGCGGTGGGACTTTCCTAACTGCGGAGGGGCAATTGATGGGAAACACATCCACATCGTCCCACCACCCAACTCGGGGTCGTACTATTATAATTACAAGGGGTTTAATAGTATAGTGATGTTGGCGGTGGTTTCGGCTAATTACGACTTCTTGTATGTGGACGTGGGGAAGAATGGCCGGATGTCCGATGGTGGAGTGATCGCCCAGACGGAGTTCTACAGGCGTCTCCAGAATGGCAGCTTGGACTTGCCACCTCCAGAGGACAATGTTGAAGGTCTCCCATTTGTGTTCGTTGCTGATGAAGCATTTGCGCTGGGGGACCACCTGATGCGGCCATTCCCGATGAGGACCCTCACCCCGGAACAGAGGGTTTTTAATTACCGGCTGGCCAGAGCCCGAAGAGTGGTGGAGAACACATTTGGAATCCTGGCCAGCCGGTTCCGATTATTTATGGCACCCATCCATATGGCGGAGTATAAACTGAACCATATAATACTTGCCTGCTGTGTTCTCCATAATTTTCTACGAAAACATTCAGCCAACTATGCTGGCTCAGTTGGGCCTGAGGCCCGAATCCCAAATACATCAACAATGACGGCACTTGAAAGCGGCCGTCCTGGCTTGCCCTCCCTGAATGCCCGTGATGTCCGGTTACGATACCTGGAGTTCTTTGCGGGTAGGGGGGGCTATCAATATGCCAGACAATATGTGACCAGTAATGTACCTTTTTCAAATAAAAAACAACCAAAAGAAATTCTTGGTGGACATTTACTGCTTGTGTTTGTTTTAGCTGACCCTGACAGAAATGTGTTGAGTGCAGAAAATGTCGTGATTGGGTAACCTTATAAAAAACAGTGTTGGCTGGTACTTCCTAAATGCAAAAACACATTTCACTACAAGTGCACTTGCAACTGCACTGAACCTGCACTTGTAGTGCAAAGAGGATTTGCCCTTAGGAAATAACCCCCATTTGTGCATAAAACAACAATTACATCACCCCAAAAGTGTTGTAGTGTTGAGACAATAATCCACACATTCTTGAGTAAGGCACTTTTTTATACCTGCACAATCACATGCGCATTTACCAAAGGTTTTTAAAACAAACCAACATGTTTGTTGTATAACAATGTTTGCAGTAGCATTATGAAAAATCAAAACATCCATTTCTGATAAAACAGGCCTGTGTAAAACCAACAAGAAAGCCAAAAAACTTGAACTTACAAAGTTCACATTAGGTAAAACCTGAAGGCTATATCAGACATCAGTATTTAGGAACTGGGTTTGATATAGCGTTCAGATGGGGGGAAATCACCCCTGGAAAAGCCAAATTTGGAAGATGCACACCAATTTACAAATGTCAACATGTGCTATCTGCCATCATGGGGGATCAAGGGACGTGTTTGAGGGGAGCAAGCCCTTCCTCAACGCTACTTTATAATTGAGGAAGGGGTTGCCCCCCCAAAACGCGTCCATTGATCTCCCGTGATGGCAGATAGCACATGTTGGCACACTGTGTGCATCCTCCAAATTTGGCATTTCTAAACATTGAAAAAAGTTTGGTACGATAAAACAGGTGATTTTGTGGGGTTTAAATTCGGCCCAAAACATCAATGATGTTATTATTTTTTTTAATAACATCACTGATTTGTTGATGTATGTTTTGCAATTGGAGATTACACCCCGTGATCTCCCCGATCAGTATCTGGGCACTTTCAGATGTAAAGCGTTCTGGATCCCTCACATCACGATCACCTAAAAAGAGATAAAGAACAAAAAAAAAGGTCTCAAAAATCTGCCACCAGCCATCTCTTTTACCTGAGTCTGTGGTCGCAGACACTCACCTGTTGTGGTGCCAATCTCCACCACGTCTTCTTCTTCCTCCTGCTCTTCTTCTTGGGTTGGTATTTCCCCTTCTTCCAGAGGTGGGGGGTCTGTGGTCTCCTCAGATGAGGGGTGTCCTCCGAGTCTTTTCTCCCCTATGTAAAACAAAAATGGTATACTTAGCACACAGATATTTGATGGCAGAACTATAGAAATAGGAAACATTGCTTGGAAGTGGGGTACAATTGTCTATTTTAGCCGAGTTCCAAGATGTATATTTTTTATTGCCCTTTGTCAAGCTGCAATACTTTACCTGTTTGGTACAAGCTTCACAGATGGAGACCCCCCTATAGTATACACTGGAGCACCTGTGTGGCCCCCTAATAAAAATGGTGTTCTTGTGTCCCACACTAGTGCTCCAGTGTCCAGATGTGAAAACAGCTGCTCAGTGTCCTCTCCTTACACACAATCTAGTTTGCATTTCATTCTAGTAACAAACCCATCTACACAAACAAATATTTGGCATCCAAGTAGGCCCCCAAAAATGTGTGAAAATGCATATGGCCTAAACAATGGTGTTCTAGAGGCCGAAAGAAAAATGTTTGATACGAACGAATAATGTGCCCATGAACATTAAAGTTGACCTTTGGAAACGTTACAACTAATCAAAGCATATGGAGCAGAACGAACGTAATAAAGACAGAAAGAATAGGAACACAGCACAACTACTTACTTTTTTGCAGCACTCTCCGGATCTTTCGGTACTGCTCTGGCTCTCTCAACTTCAGGTCCGACCACCGCTTCCTGAGCTGATCTTTAGACCTTCGTACCCCGAAATTCCGCTCTAGACTCCTGACCACTTTCGCCATGATTTTGGCCTTTCGGATATTGGGGTTGGGGTAAGGCCCATATTTTCCGTCATAGTCGGACTTCCTCATGATGTCGACCATCTCCAACATCTCCCCAAATGACATATTTGTGGCCTTAAAACGTTTCCTTCTGGATCGGGACGTGCCTGGATCCGCCCTTTCCTCCTCCTCCTCCTCCTCGTTGCTACAATTAGCCCACACCTGCTGTATGTCCGCCATCATGCTCTTCCCCCACTGCGCCGAACGAAAAGGGGCGGGGAATACACTAGAAAGAACGTCAGGGGTGGGCGGAGTTACACGCATGCGCAGTGTATATAAAGCGTAACACGCGTGCGTATTACGTTTGATCTGTGAGCGGAGGAAGGAGCATTGAACGCGCCGATCGTAAGAACGAAGGTAAGAGACAAACTTGGGCCTATACTGCTTCTATAGATTGAGGCCTATATTGTAACAAGATTAGGAGTGTTTTGTCTGACATTAGGCTTTGGCTTGTGTTGTGTCTTGCAGTGAACATGGATATCTTAATGAAAGATCAGGACTTCATGTCACTATTCATTGATATGCTAAGTGAGCTGCCCTGTCTGTGGGAGATTACCCACCCCCATTACAAGAACCAAGCAAAGAGGAAGGCAGCACTGGAGCAATTGTGTGAAATTGTGAAGCAGGTGATCCCCACGGCAGACATCACCTATTTAAAGATCTTCATTGGTGGCCTGAGGAGCACATATCTGAGGGAGCGCAATAAAGTCCTGGATTCACAGAGATCCGGAGCAGCAGATGACATCTATGTCCCCAGGATGTTGTACTACGACAGGCTGCACTTTCTGGCAGGCCAGACTGAACCCGGGCCATCCCTCTCAAGTCTTCCTTCCACGCTTCCTTCCCCCCTGGCTGAGGCTTCTGACGCCCAACCTGGGCCTTCCAGGCCACATGTGGAGGAGCCCAGATTGAGCCAGGTATAGCATTCCTCTAAATATTTTTGCTTGTCCAATCAATGATGTTAACTAGATGTTAGTTTGGAGTACTAATTTATGATTGTGATTGATGATGCAAAAACTAAAACCATGTCCCTTTTTCATACACAGGGAAGTCTCAGCCAGGAGGTGGCCGGGCCGAGCCAGCTGGCTGATATCAAGGTCCCTCCACCCCCCCTGAAAACAGAAAGTGGCAGTAGGAGGAGTACCCTAGAGGAGGCGGCTATCAGATTTTTTTGGAGGGCTACAGAGGTCCTGGGAGCACCCCACACCAGGCAGGAGAACATTGGTGCATTCATAGCCTATAAAATGCAGAGGATGGAGGAGGGCCAACAAGCCATGTGTGAGGCCCTCATATCTGAGGCTCTGGAGAAAGGTGTGAGGGGCCAAATTACACCTCAAACACACCTTCGCGATGGTCCTCCTCCTCCTCCTGCAGGTCCTCCTCCTCCCTCTCCTCCAGGTCCCCCCAGTCCTCCTCCTCCTCCAGGTCCTACTCCTCCTCCTGCCACATCTCCAACTGCACAGCCACAGCCCGGAAGGAAGCGTGAAAGGAAGACCAGAGAGTGATTGCCCTGGATCCAGTCTGGTCGGCCAAAAGATGCAGCCTCTTGTGGTACCACAGCCTGGGGACACTGATGTCCGCAGCTCAGGCCTACCGGCGGCCATATTGGCACACCCAGGCCGTCAGTGCACCAACTAGACCCCCGTTGCAACATCTGAGGCCCCCAGCAGGGGAACCCCCCCCGTTGGACACACTATCCTTGATCCCTCCTTCCGGCACCCCCCTGGGTGACCATCGCAGCCGCAGTCTAATCACCATAGGCTAGCTGCTAGATTCTGTGGGATAGACCACGGCTGCGGCTTAGTTCTTGCAGCCAGCCACTTATCCCCCCCTTCCTTTTTGTCCAACAGAGCCCGCACCCCTCCCGCCTACACTGAACATCATCACAAAGGCTCCGGTATCTCACCAGAGGCTACTCCAACTCAAGCATCCTTGACGCAGCCACTGCACCACCTACCAGTAAGTAGTGTCTGATCCCCCCCCCCCCGTCGTTCCGCCGGACTACCCTACAGGTAAGCCACCAGGGGTACTGCATCAGTTGATCCAGGGGCCTGTCCGATCGCCCCTCGGGGGGTCAGGAAGGAATTTTTTTCCTCTGCTGCATTATTGGCCCTCGCAGCTAGGGGTTTTTCGCCTTCCTCTGGATCAACGACAAGGGGGTAGGCAGCCGTACCTCCCAAGTACCTCCGCACCCACTCCAGCCCATCGCCACACCACTCCAGAAGCAGCGGGTAGCCATCAGACCCCGCCATCTCCCTGCAAGTGGATCATCACATCAGTACCATCATCAGAACGCCTTTCCCACTAGCAACACCATCCTCCTCATCATGTGCAACTTTAAATACACAGCAGACACCATCCACAGGCTAAGAAACACGGCCGCAACTTTACCGAGCGCCACTCAAAAAAGACTAAAAAAAGAACATTTACTAAGAACCAACCCACAATCAACCAGGAAATGCAAGGAGACACCGATCCAACCGCAACAACTAGCATGCGCCCTGATCAACACCAGATCTGCAGTCAAGCACAGGCTGGAAATCCACGATTTCGTCATCGATAACAACTTAGATTGCCTCTTCATTACAGAAAGCTGGCTAACACCTGACTGCAACACCATCCTAACTGAACTGGTGCCCGAGAACTACAGTATCCTAACCGAGCATAGAATCGGAAAAAAAGGAGGAGGCCTAGCAGTGATCTTCAAATCTCATCTTGGGTTCACCAAACCAAACGCACAGAACTCAGTGCCTTTCATGGAAACACTCTCACTGCACCTCCGAACAACACCTCAAGACACCGTTCACATACTACTATGCTACAGACCACCAGGACCAAAGACCAATCTGCTCACACCGCTCACTGAATTCTTCTCGATGCACACCTTGAAAACCAAAAACCTGCTGGTACTTGGGGATTTTAACCTATGGGCAAACTCGGCCCAAGACCCCACCGCAACTGCCTGCGTCAACCAAATGGAAGAACTTGGCCTTCAACAACTGATAAACTCTCCCACGCATGGTTCAGGACACACCCTAGATCTCATCTTCAAACAGAATATGGACATCAACATATTTGACAACACACCGCTACCATGGACGGACCACCATGCTATCAAATTTAAAATCACCACAAACACCATCCTGCAAAAACAGAAACACGTAACAGCAACACACTGGAATAGATCACAGAAGAAACTTCACTCTGATCTCTTCAAAACTACATTATCGAGCAAAATTCTCTTGCTAAATTCAAACCTCTCAACAGAACAAACGCTCAACTCCCTAAACAATGTATTACTACAAACAGCAGACTTCGTGGCGCCAAAACGTAGAACACTCATCCGCAAAAAAAACTCCAGCTGGTTCAACGGTACTCTCACCCTACTCAAGCAAGAACGTAGAAGAGCTGAAAGAGCATGGAGAAGAAATCCTACCAAGGAAAACCATGCTAACTACAAAGCACTCACGGGGAAATACCACAAGGCAATCTTTAAAGCCAAAAAAGAACATTTCTCAGACACCATCTCTTCCACCTTAAACCGTCCGCGGGAACTGTTCAAAATAGTGGCTCAGTCTATGAACCCGACCTGCTTAGAGCCCCCAGGAAATGATACTCAAGAATTCTGCAATGAGTTATCAGATTTCTTCATCGACAAAATCGACAACATTCGGAAATCAATCCATCAGAAAACAACGATCACCCTCACTGAACCAAAGCAAAAAGAAGATATCGACACAAACATCACTCAACCACCGAATTTCATTTTGTCCCCAATCACCATAGATACAACCAAAAACATCATCAGAAGCCTTCGAGACAGCACATCACCGAACGACATCATCCCCACTAAACTGCTTAAAGAATGTTCCAACATCTTGGCTCCCATCCTAACACAGCTCATAAATCAATCATTTAAAGAAGGGACTGTGCCAACCTCCCTCAAGCAAGGCATCGTCAAACCTCTGCTAAAGAAAGCCAATCTCGACCCTAAGGACCCTAACTGCCGCAGACCAATAACTAGCCTCAACGCCATCTCCAAGATTATGGAGAAAGCGGTGGTACAACAGCTACAACGCCACCTGGACACACACCAACTCCTGGACCCTCTGCAATCAGGCTTCCGCCCAGGCCATGGCACAGAAACAGCACTTCTCAAAATATGGGATGATGCCCTTGAAGCAGCAGACGACGGAGAACAGAGTCTCCTGGTACTGTTAGACCTTAGCGCAGCATTCGACACAGTAAACCACAACACTTTACTCGTCCGCCTCGCTGAAGTAGCAGGAGCAACAGGTTCTGCTCAAAAATGGTTTACATCCTTCCTAGAGAATCGCTCCCAGACAGTGAAACTAGGTACATTCACCTCGGAAACCCGGGCAGTCTCCTGCGGAGTCCCTCAAGGATCACCCTTGTCACCAGTACTATTCAACATATACATCCGCCCACTTCTCAATATCATCAGGAAAACTGATCTTTGTTTCCACTCATACGCTGACGACACCCAACTCTACCTTCGTATCAACGGACAAAAAGATCATCATCAGCAATTACAGAAATGCCTCTCCTCAATAGACGACTGGATGACCACTAGCTCCCTCAAACTCAACGGATCAAAAACAGAACTTCTTCTCCTACAAGCTAACAAAAATTCCAAAATAAAGACTACATGGACACCTCCCACCATCCTTGGACAGACCATCTCCCCAAGCACCAAAGCCAGGAGTCTCGGAGTCATTTTTGACTCAGGAATGACAATGGATGCACAAATAGGATCAGTGGTGAGCGGATCCCACCATCTCCTCCGCCAACTACGTAGACTCATCCCCTTCATCCCAGAAGAGGACAAAGCGGCAGTTGTGGGAACAATCATCAATTCCCGACTCGACTACGCAAATTCGCTCTACGTAGGACTACCCCAATATCAGCTTGCGCGCTTACAACTCATCCAAAACACGGCGGCAAGACTGTTAACAGGAAAAAAACCCTGGGAATCCATCTCCCCCTCCCTAAAGAGCCTACACTGGCTAACCGTGAAGAAACGGATCACATTCAAGACCCTCTGCCTCACCCACAAATGCGTACAAGGAAACGCCCCACCATATCTCCGCGAGAAAATAAAACACTATACACCGAATCGCAGTCTACGATCAGCTAACCAAAACCTCCTTACCATTCCCAAATACCGCTACAAAGCAAAGGGAGAACGAAGATTCCCAGTCCAAGGACCCCGACTATGGAACGCTCTTCCTACCAACATCCGCATGGAAGAAAACCACCAGGCCTTCAGAAAAAAACTAAAGACCTTCCTTTTCTGAGAAGCTAACATCAGAGAATGCATCCAGCGCCTTGAGGCGATTCAGTTCGCATTTGTAGCGCTTTATAAATCATTCATTCATTCATTCATTCATCTGCTGCTATCCGAGTCTCTGTGAATCCCGGGCCAGACTGCCCTCCCTCACATATGGACTCCTCAGGCCACCAATTTTGAGGTTTAAGAATTGTTGTCTGCCATGGGGGTCCCAGGCTTCACTAATTTCTCATGTTGATCCAGTGTTGCCTTCCTCTTTGTTTGGTTCTGAGCCCTTAATAAAGGATTTTTGTTTTGAATTATACTCTCCTATGTGTTTTACTTCAAAAATGATGGTTTGTTTGTGAGGATTCAGGTACATTTCTAATATACAATGTGAAATGAACAAGGGACACCAACACTAAACAATCTCATGGAGATTAAATAATAAAAGATATCAATGGTGTTGGGGTAACTTGACACACAAAACACACACAAAAATATTCGGGAGTAAAAATAAAAATAACATTGAACAAAGATCAGCCTTGGAAAAAATCCAAACATTAAAGAAAAAAAAAGGCTTAAAAACAAAAAAAATAAAAAATATAAAACTGTCAGATGTGACAACTAATAACAATATATTGAGGGAATCCCACTAAAAAAACACAAATAAAACTTTGTGAGAAGTGTGTGTGAATATGAGCAGCAAAACTACTTAATTCTTGTCACATTATAAAGAAGAAGAGAGTGCGCTGTATTAAACCATTTTTTACATTGCAGCGTGACGAAAGTGCTGTATCCATTGCGAACGCTAAGTTTACCAGAACGAGCTGTCCCGTGTCGGAATTTCTTCTGAGCATGCGTGGCACTTTGTGCGTCGGAACAGGCCACACACGGTCGGAATTGACGCGATCGGATTTTGTTGTCGGAAAATTTTATCTCCTGCTGTCCAACTTTGTGTGTCGGAAAATCCGATGGAAAATGTCCGATGGCGCCCACACACGGTCGGAATTTCCGACAACACGCTCCGATCGGACAATGTCCATCGGAAAATCCGACCGTGTGTACGGGGCATTACAGTCTTCCAACACACCCCCTCTTTACCCCCTATTTACCCCCTATTTACCCCGTTACTCTCCCCCCACAACTCTTACTCTCTGCCCCCCCCCCCTTTTTTTTTTCTCTCCTGAAGCCCCCTCACCCCTCCTCAGAATCTTCACTAAACAATCCCCACACATACCCACCAATTCTATCATAGACTACAGTCTCCCAGATATCTTAAGTTTGTTGCTACTCTCTTTAATCAGGGAGCCCCATTGCTACCCTCAAAATTGGAAGGATGTTGGCTCAAACTTGTCTTGCATACACACGGTCACACAAAAGTAGTCGGAAATTCCAAACGTCAAGAACACGTACGACGAGCCGAGAAAAATGAAGTTCAATAGCCAGTGCTTGATTCCGAGCATGCGTGGACTTTTGTGCGTCGGAATTGTGTACACAGGCTCGGAATTTCCGACAACAAAGACAATAAGTTTTGTTGTCAGAAAGTTTGAAAACCTGCTCTAAAACATTTGTTGTTGGAAATTCCGACAGCAAATGTCCAATGGAGCATACACACGGTCGGAATTTCCGACAACAAGCTCACATCTAAACATTTGTTGTTGAAAATTCCGACCGTGTGTACGCGACAAAAGAGTCATTGTAATAATTTGATAAAGATTTTTCTTTTGTTTGTTCACCTTGCTGCATTCAAATTGAATACAATATAACATTTTAGTTTCGACCGATTCAAAAATTTATTGATTTGAGCGTTTCGAAACGAAAAAAATCTGTAAATTCTAAGAAAATTTGAAAATTCCAAATACGAATTCCGAATACGAATTGAATGAATCAACCAAATTGAACTAAACGAAATAACTAGATTAACGAACCAAAACGAAACGAAACAAAACAAATTTTTTCGTCATGCACACGTCTAATTAATGACAAATTATACCTGCTTTATCCCAAAGACTATGTCAGTGCTACTCCCACTTCTATGTTGCAATCTATTGTTCCTTTCACAATAATTGTTCACATACTGTAAATACTCAATGTATAGAATTATTGCCTTCCCCTCATGACGCACTTATACCTTTCCACGCATTACTTATTACTGGCTTTAACTGATTGTATGTTGTGCTTATTCTTTCTGTACACCTTGTAAAACTTCAATAAAATGTTAAACAAGAAAATATAAACAATATATTTCTACTCGTACAGTATCTGGATTGGTTTCATGAGCTCTGCTTAAAGCAAAAGTTTGCTCTTGTGAGTTTGGACATTTGCCTTGCTGATTGGCACCCTCCCTCTTCCCGCCTCTCACTCCCTCCCTCCCGCACCTACCTTCCTTCTTGATTGTAAGGGTTCATTTTTTTTAAAATAACAAACATGTCATACTTACCTCTACTGCGCAGTTCGGTTTGCACAGAGTGGCCCCAAACCTGCTCTTCTGGGGTCCCCCGGTGGCTCTCGCAGGTCCTCCCCACATCGGATAACCCCCTGGGAGAGCGCTTCTCTTGCGGGTGCGCTCCCAAATCCAGCATTCGGCATTCATAGAGGCCGAATGCAGGACTCGGCCCCGCCCCCCGGGTCATTGGATTTGATTGACGGCAGCGGGAGCCAATGGCTGCGCTACTATCAATCTATCCAATCAAGAGCTGAGAACCCCAGGCAGAGAGACAGCGCATCCCCGTTGGTCAAGTTCCAGGGCTCAGGTAAGTAGAACGGGGGGCTAGGGGGGGCGGTCACTGCCAGGTGTTTTTTCACCTTAATGCATAGGATGCATTAAGGTGAAAAAACATGTAGGTTTACAACCCCTTTAAGTCTGTATAAATGTATTAATGACTCACATGCTGCTAATCTAACAGATCTATCAATCTTATAGATCTATCTCTTGCGTAGACAACACCATGTATATTTATAGTATAGGGGTGACCATAGATTTGAAATGCTGCTAAATCCAGCATTGCACACCAGGAAAGCGTACCAATATTCCCTATAGTGATTCTCCTATACAGATCTTTAGTTAGACTTTGTTTAGAATTTCGTGTCCAGTTCTGGAAACCTCACTTACAAAAAGATATTGATAAGATAGAACGAGTCCAGAGATGGGTATCAAAAAGGGTAAAAAGTCCAAGTGATAAGACCAGGAGAGTCTTTATGAACTTAGTATGTATATTAGTAGTCTGGAGGAAAGAAGGGAAAAGGGAGACATGATTGAAACCTTTAACCACTTCAATACGGGGCACTTAAACACCTTCCTACCAATTTTCAGCTTTCAGTGCTGTCGCAGTTTGAATGACAATTGCGCGGTCATACAACACTGTACCCAAACTAAATTTTTATCATTTTGTTCCCACAAATATAGCTTTCTTTTGGTGGTATTTGATCACCTCTGCGGTTTTTATTTTTTGCTAAACAAATAAAAAAAAGACCGAAAGGTTTGATAAAAATAAAAGTTTTGCTTTTGTTTCTGTTAAAAATGTTTGTAAATAAGTAAGTTTTCTCTTTCACTGATGGGCACTAATGAGCGGGCACTGACGGGCACTGACGATGGGCACTGATATGCAGCACTGATGGGCACTGGTAGGCGGCACTGATGGGTGGCACTGATATGCAGCACTGATGGGCATTGATAGGCGGCACTGATGGGCACTAATGGGTGGCACTGGTGGGCACTGATAGGCGACACTGATGGGCACTGAAAGGCTGCCAAGATGGGTTCTCATGGGTGGCACTGATGGGCACTGATAGGCGGCACTAATGGGCACTGATAGGCGGCACTGCTGGGCACTGATATGTGGCATTGATGGGCAATGATACGAGGCACTGATAGGCATCCCTGGTGGCACTGGCAGTGGTACGCATTGTGAGTGGGCATTGAGTGGCAGCTACCTGGGCACAGATTAGTATTTCCCTGGGGGTCAAGGGGGCATACCTGGTGGTCCAGTGTGGATGGCCATCCTGGTGGTCCTGGGTGGCTTCACTGGTGGTCCTGGGTGGGATCCGAGGGGGGGCTGTGCTGATAAACAATCAGCACAGACCCCCCCTGTCAGGAGAGCAGCCGATCGGCTCTCCTCTATTTGCGTCTGTCAGACGCGAGTGAGGAAAAGCCGATCACCGTCTCTTCCTATTTACATCGTGATCAGCCGTGATTGGACACGGCTGAGTCTCCTTCACAGACTCTTTACCTAGATCGGTGTTGCAGGGTATCAGACTGACACCCCACAACAATGATCGCCGTGGTGCGCGCCCCCGGGGGCGCGCATCGGCTCAATATCCTGAGGACATCATATTACGCCCAGTCAGGATATTGAAACCACTTTGCCGCCATCATTCTGCTATATGGTGGGTGGAAAGTGATTAAATATATCAAGGGACTGAATAAGGTTCAGGATGGGAGTATTTTCAATAATAAGCTAAGAGCAAGAACACAGGGACATGAGATCAGTATTATTTTACTGAAAAAGTTGTTGCTTGGAATAGACTTCCAGCAGAGGTAGTGAGTCAATTAACAGTAAGTGGATTCAATCATGTTTGGGGCAGATTTACTAAAACTGGCGCACACAAAATCTGATGCAGCTGTGCATAGTAACCAATCAGCTTAAAGTGGTGTAAAGGCTCAAGGTTTTTTACCTTCATGCATTCCCTATATGCATGAAGGTAAAAAAACCTTCCATGTGCTGCTCTCCCCACAGCCCCCTGTAGATCCAGCGATGTGCACAGGAGCCTTGGCTGTCCTGGATCTCTCTCTCCCCTCATTGGCTGAGACAGCAGCGGGAGCCATTGACACAAAGAACCGCAACTCTATGTGTCTTATGGTTACATAGAAAGGGGCTCGGAAACAGGCATGCACCAGTGCTCCCATAGCAGGCGTCTTGCTATTGGGGGCACTGGTCAAGGGGGAGGAGCCAGGAGTGTCGGCTGGGGACCCGAGAAGAAGAGGTTTGGGGCTGCTCTGTGCAAATCCACTGCACAGAGCAGGTAAGTATGACATGTTTGTTTTTTGTTTTTTAATACAAACCCTTAATATTACCTTAATTGAACAAGCTCAAGTTAGAAGCTGATTGGTTACTATGCACATCTGCACCAGATTTTACACTCTCCATTTTTAGTTAATCTCCCCCATAGATCTATACAAAAAAAGACAAAAAAGTGTATACGTACACTATATTACCAAAAGTATTGGGACACCTGCCTTTGTACGCACATGAACTTTAATGGCATCCCAGTCTTAGTCCGGAGGGATCAATATTGAGTTGGCCCACCCTTTGCAGCTTTAACAACTTCAACTCTCCTGGGAAGGCTGTCCACAAGGTTTAGGAGTGTGTCTTCGGGAATATTTGACCATTCTTCCAGAAGCGCATTTGTGAGGTCAGGCACTGATGTGGACGAGAAGGCCTGGCTCACAGTCTCCACTTTAATTCATCCCAAAGGTGTTCTATCGGGTTGAGGTCAGGACTCTGTGCAAGCCAGTCAAGTTCCCCCACCCCAAACTCGCTCATCCACGTCTTTATGGACCTTGCTTTGTGCACTGGTCCAAATTAATTTGGTGGAGGGGGGATTGTGGTGTGGGGTTCTTTTTCAGGGGTTGGACTTGGCCCCTTAGTTCCAGTGAAGGGAACTCTTAAGGTGTCAGCATACCAGGACATTTTGGAAAATTTCATGCTGCCAACTCTGTGGGAACAGTTTGGGCATGGCCCCTTCTTTTTCCAACATGACTGTGCACCAGTGCACAAGGCAAGGTCCATAAAGACTAGGATGAGCGAGTTTGGGGTGGAGGAACTTGACTGGCCTGACCTAAACCCGATAAAACACCTTTGGGAAGAATTAGTGTGTGTATATATATATATATATATATATATATATATATATATATATATATATATATACACACACACTCAACACACACTCTCACAAAAGTGAGTACACCCCTCACATTTTTGTAAAATATTTTATTATATTTTTTCATGTGACAACACTGAAGAAATGACACTTTTCTACAATGTAAAGTAGTGAGTGTACAGCTTATATAACAGTGTAAATTTGCTGTTCCCTCAAAATAACTCAACACACAGCCATTAATGTCTAAACCGCTGGCAACAAAAGTGAGTACACCCCTAAGTGAAAATGTCCAAATTGGGCCTAAAGTGTCAATATTTTGTGTGGCCACCATTATTTTCCAGCACTGCCTTAACCCTCTTGACCTTCTTGAGCATGAAGTTCACCAGAGCTTCACAGGTTGCCACTGGAGTCCTCTTCCACTCCTCCATGACAACATCACGGAGCTGGTGGATGTTAGAGACCTTGCACTCCTCCAACTTCTGTTTGAGGATGCCCCACAGATGCTCAATAGGGTTTAGTTCTGGAGACATGCTTGGCCAGTCCATCACCTTTACCCTCAGTTTCTTTAGTAAGGCAGTGGTCATCTTGGAGGTGTGTTTGGGGTCGTTATCTTGGAACACTGCCCTGTGGCCCAGTCTCTGAAGGGAGGGGATCATGCTCTGCTTCAGTATGTCACAGTACATGTAGGCATTCATGGTTCCCTCAATGAACTGTAGCTCCCCAGTTCCGGCAGCACTCATGCAGCCCCAGACTATGACACTCCTAAGTTAAAATGTCCAAATTGGGTGCAATTAGCCATTTTCCCTCCCCGGTGTCATGTGACTCGTTAGTGTTATAAGGTCTCAGGTGTGAATGGGGAGCAGGTGTGTTAAATTTGGTGTTATCTCTCTCACTCTCTCATACTGGTCACTGGAAGTTCAACATGGCACCTCATGGCAAAGGACTCTCTGAGGATCTGAAAAAAAGAATTGTTGCTCTACATAAAGATGGCCTAGGCTAAAAGAAGATGCCAAGACCCTGAAACTGAGCTGCAGCATGGTGGCCAAGATCATACAGTGGTTTAACATAACAGGTTCCACTCAGAACAGGCCTCGCCATGGTCGACCAAAGAAGTTGCGTGCACATGCTCAGTGTCATATCCAGAGGTTGTCTTTGGGAAATGTATGATGTATGAGTGCTGCCAGCATTGCTGCAGAGGTTGAAGGAGTGGGGGGTCAGCCTGTCATTGCTCAGACCATACACCGCACACTGCATGAAATTAGTCTGCACTAAAGATGATGCACAAGAAAGCCCGCAAAAAGTTTGCTGAAGACAAGCAGCCTAAGGACATGGATTACTGGAACCATGTCCTGTGTTCTGATGAGACCAAGATAAACTTATTTGGTTCAGATGGTGTCAAGTGTGTGTGGCGGCAACCAGGTGATGAGTACAACAACAAGTGTGTCTTGCCTACAGTCAAGCATGGTGGTGGGAGTGTCATGGTCTGAGGCTGCATGAGTGCTGCCAACACCGGGGAGCTACAGTTCATTAAGGGAATCATGAATGCCAACATGTACTGTGATATACTGAAGAAGGAGCACAACCTGCAACTTGTGAAGCTCTGGTGAACTCCATGCCCAAGAGGGTTAAGGCAGTGCTGGAAAATAATGGTGGCCACACAAAATATTGACACTTTGGGCCCAATTTGGACATTTTCACTTAGGGGTGTACTCACTTTTGTAGTGAGAGTCTTCACATGGAAATGGGATAACACTAACTATCAAGACCTGGGGTGTGCCTTGGCCTAGCTGGTCAGTACGCCTAAAAAGAGGGCAAAAAAGCACAAAAGTAGGTGTGATATGAAAGCTTTGATGAAGGGCAGATAACAACAATCAGTCTAGCAAAGTAGCGAATTCTCAAATTACTTCAGTATAGGGTTCCGGTAAGTATCAACTCTAACGGGAGGAACTCCAGCGCCCCATGTACTTGATGATATGAAAAGGGACCCCCTGTTGGAACCTGCGAAAGCTACCCGATCCTAAACAAAATGTCCAGAAAATGGCTTTGGATTCAAGCCTAATTTGGCGAGTAAACCTAAAAATGAGAACAGAACTGCTTGTGGTGAGAGGATGCGTGGGAAAGGGAGCAAGAGCTGTCCAGAGGAACTACTGCGAAATGATTGCAGAGAAGATCAAACACTCCAGTTAGACACCAGTTACTGACGTTCTGTAAATATTTTGCCACTAACCCCTGGCCTGTCTGTCTATTCTTGTTATTGGGAAGTTGAAAGGGTGAGCCGCAAAAATGGATGGACTATCAGTTTGCAGGGGCCTGAAGTGCTGGACTCCGATAAATACACTTGATAGTGTTGGTGGATAAGGCCAATTCGCTGTGGCAATATGCAGCGAAAGCCAGAGTCATGAACCTGAGAACAACCTTCCAACCCTTGGTATAATGAGAGATTAAGTCGAGATAATGCATCAGCTGCGCCATAGAGATTTGCACTGATAAACTTTCCCAGGAAGTGAAACCTGTACGTCAGGCCTAGCCATGTCAAACCTACGCATTAAGGACATGATGAGAAGGGACCCTGAACTACCCTATTAATAAATGGCTTTGGCCAAACCATCCGTAAGAAAACACTGAGCTCCCTGACCAACCGGTCCCCATGTGACTGTTACTGCAAGTATTGGGCAAATAACGGACAACGCCGAAGTATGTGCAAACTAGGGCAGACGTAAACTTCCGGGTGCCAACTACTTACATCCAAAGATGGCCGAGATCCAGCGGCGTCTGAAACACTCGAGAGACCTGCTCGTCGATTGTGGAATGAACGTGGAGGTGCTAATTCAGTCACAAAGGAACTGGTCCCACCTGATTAAGTCGGGTCGTACCTCTGCTTGTAACCTGACAACCGAGTCAGAGTCCTGATACAGGGGAAGGAGGGCCAGTAACCTGGAACAAAAGCTCTATCCTGAAGAATAATTTGCATGGCATGATACAGCATTCCCACAAGTGACTATAAGCCCCCTTTGGAACAGATTGGGGATCAGACAAAAAAGATGAATGGTCTGACGTATCTGACCAGTATACCAAGAGCAACCTCATGATCATGAGATTAGAGCCGAGAGTGATGTCCAAAAAAGTGTGATAAAACGTATGTCAAGGGCGCTCAGAATGTCAGGACCCGGCAGTTAGTGTCTTTGTTGGATGGATGAAGTGGTCTTCAAACACTTAGGGCTGCACTCAAAGAGGGGAACAATCTATAATAGAAAACAAATAAAAGAAAAAAAGGCGCCTCTAAGTGCTTTTTTTTTTTGCGCCTGTGGTTGTTTCTTGTGCACGCATGCATGCACACGCATGTATACCTATTTACTTTATTCTGTTTGTTACCCCCATATATTGATCCAGTGATCATTTTTTAAATGATTAATTTTTAGTGGCATCTGCTACTGAGGAGCAATGTACGGTTTGACCGTTTTGTTCCATTTTATACATATTTTTTCATTGATTTCAAGTTCCTTTCCTTTTATATATACTTGCTGTATTTGTCTTACCGTTTTTCGTGTGCGGGCTGCATCCCGCTCTGTCTTTTTGTTTACTGTGCAGTTCTATGCCCATGGATCACACTACTTCCTGGGATGCTGCAGCATTGTTTTTCTTCCCTTATCACCGCCCATAGCCCCACCCACAGCTCCGCTCATAGACTATAAGAAGCCCAGCTTCTACAAACCTGTTGTCATTGGCTTGAAGAAGGAACCAATCAGTAGTTCTGAAACGCGTCCCATTTTGATGACATATTTTCTGCTTACGGTCCATGCTGGTTGTTGTCCCCTCCCTCTGACATCTTTTCCGGGATTCATGCTCCATGCTGACTCAGACGACGCGATTGCTTCACCAGTATTCCCAGAGCCTGGGGTGTTCACCTGCTGGTTATCCTGGGACCTACTGTTGCATATCGTTATCCCTGAAAAGCTGTGATACACTGGGACCTCCTGATGCCGGATCACCTGCTTCATACATCCATGTTATGCTTCTTCTTATCCTTGATTTTGTAAGAGTTTTTTTATCTTGTTTGGGGATATTAAAAGTTTTAATTCTGCGCTTAGAGGCGCCTTTTTTTCTTTTATTTGTCAAAAAAGTGTGATGACTTGGCTCGGACCTTCCAGTTTGTGGGTAGCCCAGGGGACGTTAGTTCAGAACACACCCTGTGAGACTGCAGATACCTGGGCGGTGACCAGGTCTGCTAACAGCAGGAAATCAACATGCAGTTGCCCAAGATCCATTGGAGTGCTTGGCAAAGGTGTCAAATAAGCAAAGCCTGCTTTGAACCCAAAGGTTCACCTGGTAGTAAAATAACGTTTGCGCCATTTACCATACCATACCAGAGGCCAGGTCTGATAGGAAGTAGCTTCAAAACATTGGTAATATCCGCTTTAGATAGCCAAATATGCCCGACTAACTGTAGAAAGTGCTGGATCGCCAGATCCACGGACAAGTACTAACATGAAAATACTTCAGCGGAAATGAGGGCAGACAAATCATAAATCAACAGATCTTGCAAAAACTTGCCACTGACCACCCCGGTGGGCCGACAGTTTGAGGCCCCAAACTCCCGAGCAGAGGTCCTGACAACCCTCAAGACTGCTGAACGAATAAAGACACCAATGCAACCCTAGAACGACAGAAATAATTGCACGGCAGCGCATGAATTTGACCACAGCAGAAGAGCTGCCCCACTAAACAGCTATCAGTTATTTTACCCAAAATGCATCTTGCTGACAATGACGAGAAGCAGAAACCCACCTGTGAATACGACATAGGTATACAATTGTATCTAGTAAGGAATCAAGCTGTGCCCCCCCCACACCTCCACAGCCATGGCAAACAGTGCCACAGAGCTGGGAAGCTATGCGCAACCATGCCCGCCTGAACTACCAGACCCAGCACAACCTCTCCTGGGTGAAAGGAACTGCGGCCTACAACTCCTCCTCAAAACTGTTGAGGCCCCGAAGATTCGAGCAGAGGTCCTGACAACCCACAGGACTACCGATGACACTGGATGCAACCCCACCATGACAGAAATGCTACGACAGAAATGACATGACAGAAAAATGCTAGGTCAGAAACGACATGCCAGAAAATCTATGACAGAAACGCTATGGTAGAAACGCTAGGACAGAAACGCACTGCAAAACATTAAAAATTTTAGTAACACTCGTCAGTTCATACTCTGTGATAACAAACTGCTGTGAGTTCCCATTTTTTAATCTATTTTATTTTATTCAGCACTCATGTAATGGCGCAAACGTGTTTCTCCATCGTTCTTTCTGAGTAAAGGGGGCTTGACTGCACTGACTTACCTTTAACACCATACTGTGGTGGCAGACCGCTATTTTGAATGCGCGGCCACTCTTATGACATGGAGCCACTGTCAATCAAGCAGAGCAGGCCTAGATGGGTGCGTGCCAACCTGTGACATCACAGACTGACTACCAGACTACAGGCACGCTGAGCCTCTACATGGCTCATGTATGTTGCAGGGAGGAAACAGACTGCAAGCTGAACATACATCAGGGTGCTATGTACAACATACTTTGTGGGGTTTGTGATCGCGCAGGACTGACTCAATCGGAGGTGAGTCAATGTTTAGGTGGTGGTGGGGGCAGACAGACCAGCTGGTTACACTGTCCCCCTCCCCTTATCCCAAGGCACTGCCCCAGGAATGGATGGCTTGTTGTGAGTGGGCAGATCCCCCTGACACTGCTATCCCCCGACCCGTGCGTGATAACCGTGACAAACCGTGCTTTCCAGAAGGCATTCGACATGCCCCCCGCTGATGCCCTCTGCCTGCACCAGGAGGGGTGAACCACCACGAGTCTCCTGCAGCCAACCGTGCTGCCGCTCAGCAAATCGAATAAACCAGAAGTGACATGACATTACAGCTGACGTACGTCAGCTGTAACCATGAAGACGAGCCGACGCGGCACTGGACAGAGGAGGAGAGATATATACCCCCTAGACTCCTCCTACAAATGCAGGCTAGCCTCCGGCCAGCCTTCTAACTTGTTGCCAGCGGTTTAGACATTAATGGCTGTGTGTTGAGTTATTTTGAGGGGACAGCTAATTTACATTGTTATACAAGCTGTACACTCACTACTTTACTTTGTAGTGTCATTTCTTCAGTGTTGTCACATGAAAAGATAAAATAAAATATTTACAAAAATGTGAGGGATGTACTCACTTTTGTGATATACATTTGTGATGTATATAGTTTATTTATGAGGTATCTGATTTACTATAAAATTATAGATTTGAGGTTGTTTTCTGTTTATATTTTTTAATAGATTACATATCTTTGTTTTCATGCCTATCTTTTATTTAATCAATTGAATGTATTTTCTGATTTCTGGCGGTGCAGCAATTTTTGACCAGTGCCTCACATAGGGGCTGATTTACTAAAGGCAAATAGACTGCACACTTTGCAAGAGCAGTTGCACTAATTTTCCCCAAAGCTTGGGAACTGTGTTACACTCTGCTGATTTCCATCATCCAATCATGTGCAAGCATTAAATGTTTTTTTTTTTTTTAAATGTTGGAGTATTCTTTACAAAGGGAAGCTTTAATACATTACATTTTCTAAGAAAAATGAGCGCAGCTGTACTTGTAGAGTGCTCAATATATTTATCTTTAGTAAATCAACCCCTTAGGGTCCACCTAACTGAAAACTACAGATACTCCTGTCTTTGCACTTGTCTGTTATGACATGTCATAATGTGTTCACCAAAATGAATTTTATTATCATAGTGTACATTGAAGTTGTTTATAGAACAGAACCAAGATATAAAGGCCGGTTCATACCAGAATTACACATAAAAAAGGAGAATACACGGCTTCCAATGAGGATATATAAGACAATAAATGTTCTTTGTGTAAAATGGAATCACACTATGTGGCCTATTCTCTCTCCTTTTTATAAATGCACTATTTGGAGGAAATACTTTTGATCCAATTCTTGGTCACTATATCCTTGGTTACAATCTACTAGAGACAACACTGTGACGGACCCCCGCCTTATACAGTGCCTTGCGAAAGTATTCGGCCCCCTTGAACTTTTCAACCTTTTGCCACATTTCAGGCTTCAAACATAAAAATATAAAATTTTTATTTTTTGTGAAGAATCACCAACAAGTGGGACACAATTGTGAAGTGGAACGAAATCTTTTGGATTGTTGAAACTTTTTTAACTAATAAAAAAATGAAAAGTGGGGCGTGCAAAATTATTCGGCCCCCTTAATACTTTGTAGAGCCACCTTTTGCTGCGATTACAGCTGCAAGTCGCTTGGGGTATGTCTCTATCAGTTTTGCACATCGAGAGACTGAAATTCTTGCCCATTCTTCCTTGCAAAACAGCTCAAGCTCAGTGAGGTTGGAAGGAGAGCGTTTGTGAACAGCAGTTTTCAGCTCTTTCCACAGATTCTCGATTGGATTCAGGTCTGGACTTTGACTTGGCCATTCTAACACCTGGATACGTTTATTTGTGAACCATTCCTTTGTAGATTTTGCTGTATGTTTGGGATCAATTTCTTGTTGGAAGATAAATCTCCGTCCCAGTTTCAGGTCTTTTGCAGACTCCAACAGGTTTTCATCCAGAATGGTCCTGTATTTGGCTGCATCCATCTTCCCCTCAATTTTAACCATCTTCCCTGTCCCTGCTGAAGAAAAGCAGGCCCAAACCATGATGCTGCCACCACCATGTTTGACAGTGGGGATGGTGTGTTGAGGGTGATGAGCTGTGTTGCTTTTACGCCAAACATATCGTTTTGCATTGTGGCCAAAAAGTTCGATTTTGGTTTCATCGGACCAGAGCACCTTCTTCCACATGTTTGGTGTGTCTCCCAGGTGGCTTGTGGCAAACTTTAGACGAGACTTTTTATGGATATCTTTGAGAAATGGCTTTCTTCTTGCCACTCTTCCATAAAGGCCAGATTTGTGCAGTGTACGACTGATTGTTGTCCTATGGACAGACTCTCCCACCTCAGCTGTAGTTCTCTGCAGTTCATCCAGAGTGATCATGGGCCTCTTGGCTGCATCTCTGATCAGTCTTCTCCTCGTCTGAGCTGAAAGTTTAGAGGGACAGCCAGGTCTTGGTAGATTTGCAGTGGTCTGATACTCCTTCCATTTCAAAATGATCACTTGCACAGTGCTCCTTGGGATGTTTAAAGCTTGGGAAATCTTTTTGTATCCAAATCCGGCTTTAAACTTCTCCACAACAGTATTACGGACCTGCCTGCTGTGTTCCTTGGTCTGCATGATGCTTTCTGCGCTTTCAACAGAACCCTGAGACTATCACAGAGCAGGTGCATTTATACAGAGACTTGATTACACACAGGTGGATTCTATTTATCACCATCAGTCATTTATGACAACATTGGATCATTCAGAGATCCTCGCTGAACTTCTGTAGTGAGTTTTCTGCATTGAAAGTAAAGGGGCCGAATAATTTTGCACGCACCACTTTTCAGTTTTTTATTTGCTAAAAAAGTTTAAAATATCCAATAGATTTCGTTCCACTTCACAATTGTGTCCCACTTGTTGGTAATTCTTCACAAAAAATTAAAATTTTATATCTTTATGTTTGAAGCCTGAAATGTGGCAAAAAGTTGAAAAGTTCAAGGGGGCCGAATACTTTTGCAAGGCACTGTATGTCCTCATTGGAAGCCATGTATGCTGACATACGTCTCCTTTGGTTGTGTTACACCACAAGCTCTGTTGACTCATTAGGCATAGGCCTATTTGGGTTCAACGTGTCTGGTAAGCCTTTTTTTCTATTGGTGGTGGATTATCTACAGACAAATTGGTTTACACAGATCACCGTGGAAGTCACTTTATTAACGATCACCTTTATATGGACTTCATATAAATATGCACATGCACTTTTATTTTGTGTAAACGTATCACTGTTCACTTTACATTATTTTTTTGTATAAGTTACATATTGAGTTTATTCATTTTTACTCATTTCATGATTTTACATGCTTTTATGCACATAAGTGACTCTTTGCTATCAACATATGTTTGTGTAGTTGCAGCTATCTTTCACTACCATCATATTTAGCGCTGCACTATACCATATATTTTGTTCACCTACCCACAAATTGATACTTTGTTGTGCTGGCTGCTATTGTCCTTTATTTAAAGACAGCACATTTGTTTTTCCTTTTTCTCCAATCTTCAGTGTATGGCCAGTTTAGGACTAGTTGTCAGAGAAGCTTAAAGCGGGATTCCGTCCCTCGGCTCTCGGGTTCCAGCACCGCCATCCTAACTAAGGGAAACAGGCAGTGGAGCCTTGCGGCTTCACTGCCACAGTTTCCTACTGCGCACGAGCTAGCGGCGCTCTGTGAATGGCCCTTTTTTTGGTCCTTGGTTTTCTGGGAACACACACAGTTCCCAGAAGGCAACGGGGCCACTCACCAAGGAGCAGGACACGCAGCGGAATAGGAAGAGGCAGATTAGGAAGACTGCCTAGCAACAAGGTTTCAGGTAAGTTTAAATTTTATTTTTTTCTAATTTTATTTTTTTATTTTTTTAGGAACTTTTAGAGACTTTGGACAGAGCAGTAGATTAAAGTTGTCTGTATGGCTTAATGATCTTGCCCATTGACATCAGCATCTACATTTGGTATAACTGTGATAAAAAAAACAAAAAAAACTCCTGTGATGTGATCTTTTTATAATTCATTTCTTTCCGAGAATTTCTTTGTCTTTGCTAGGAAATACAAAAATACAAACCACATCTTTGCTTGAAGTATTTCATTGCTACATATTGTAGAAGAGTATTTGTTTGGAACACAATTCATAAACGCAGCAATTTAGCATTTTAGAATAGACAGTATCTCTCTTGATTTACATATAGCTAAAGCTAAGTGTAAAGCATTTATGCATAATCTATGTGGTATACTTGAAAAAACAAAAGTGCATGTGAATTATCTTTGAGTTTTATTTTCATATTGTATTAACTACTTCCCACCCGGCCAATGTACATAAACGGCCGGGTGGGCGCTCTCTCCTTCTGAGTGGACGTTCAGGAACGTCCCTCAGAAGGAGCGGGATCGCGCGCGCGCGTGCCCGCGCAGCGGCGCGATCCCGATGCGCTCGTGTCCCCCGGACACGGCGCATCTCGGATCGGCAGGAGGGCTCTGTGATTGGCCCTCCTGATCACATGACGGCCGTGTCCAATCACAGCTGTCATGTGATGTAAACACAGCCGGTTGCTAGGCGATCAGCTCTCCTCTCCTCACACGGAAGTTGTCGCTGAGGAGGAGAGGAGAGGGGATCGCTGCAGCCGGCTGATGATCAGTGAGTATGAGCTGTTTTTTACAGCTTTTTACTCACTGATCACCAACCTAGTGTCAACACACATGTAAATACATACATGTAAAACACACACATGTCCCCACATAATGTAAAACACAAACATGTCCCCACATAATGTAAAACACACATGTCCCCAAAACACATGTCCCCAAATAATAAAAAAAGCTGTCCCCCACATATGTCACACTAAAATCACATGTCCCAATGGTAATCTGCACACATATGTACGTGATCACCTGCACACATCTGTACATGATCATTTGCGTACATATGTCCGTGATCACACAAACCAATTATTATACACTTAACAGGATTTTTTTTATCAAAAACATGTAGCAGAATACATTTTGGCTTAAATTTATGACAAAATTCGATTTTACTGGATTTCTTTTAAAACAGAAAAAAGAAAATATTGTTTTTTTTCCAAATTTCCACTATTTTTGCGCTTATATCGCAAAAAAAAAAAAAATGGAGTCGTGAATAAATACCACCAAAAGAAAGCTCTATTTGTGCGAACAAAATGATAAAAATTTCATTTGGGTACAGTGTAGCATGACCGAGTAATTGTCATTAAAAGTGCGAGAGCGCTGAAAGCTGAAAATTGGTCTGGGAAGGAAGGGGGCGAAAGTGCCCAGTATTGAGGTGGTTAAAATATGTCAATATACTAAAACAAAGCCATTAAAGACAACTTGTGAAACCAGATGCAAACTAAAAATAAATAAAATAATTTGCATGTCGGATTTGAAAAATTATACCTACATTTCCATTTGAAGAAACCAATGGAAAGGTTAAGAGTTCAGTGATACAGAAGAAACATAGAGCTGAAGTTTAAGCTAGTAAAAAGTCCAGCCATAAGTCTATACAGATACTGTTATTGTAAAATTTTAAGCCCACATTCGGTGTATTAACAGTTCATAACCACCATAAAATATCTACTTCCCTGGCACACACATACAGTATAATTCTGATCACAAATAGCAAAGGGCTTTTCTCTGCTGGTGAGGGACATCCACTGCAAGCATCTATCAGGATACTTACCGTATATTATACAATATAATATAGTTTAACCACTTCCCGCCCACGGGCGTCATATGACGTCCTGGGCTTTGAGCGGGTATATCTGAATGATGCCTGTAGTTACAGACATCATTCTGATATTGCCGGTTTCAGCCGGCGAATCTCTACACCATAGGAACGATCATAGCGGCTGTTCCGCCGCTTGATCGTTCCTATGGGAGGCGAGAGGGGATGTCCCCCCCCTCCCGCCGCCCTCCAGTGCTTGTTCCGACTCACCGTTACGATCGGTGAGGCGGAGAGCGGATCCGCCGGCGCCGGATGTAGATCATAGAGATTTCCGGTGGACCAGATGGTCGCCGGAGTCTCTATGATCATCGGAGGCCGGGCGCGATGTTATGACGTCACGCCCGGCCTCTCCATTCAAAAAACCGGCGCCGCTTCGGCTGGGAAGCGGCGATCGTTTTATTTTTTATTTTTATTTCAGGCTTCCCAGCCTAGTGGTGAGATATGGGGTCTTATTGACCCCATATCTCACTATTAAGAGGACCTGTCATGTTATATTCCTATTACAAGGGATGTTTACATTCCTTGCAATAGGAATAAAAGTGATCAAAAAAAAAATTTTTTTCAAAAAAGTGTAAAAAAAAAAATATATATATAATTATCAATAAAAAAAAAAAAAATTTTTAAAGCGCCGCTGTCCCCGTGTGCTCGCACGCAGAAGCGAACGCATACATAAGTCCCGCCCACATATGTAAACGGTGTTCAAACCATACATGTGAGGTATCGCCGCGAACGTTGGAGCAAGAGCAATAATTTTGTCACTAGACCTCCTCTGTAACTCAAAACATGTAACCAGTAAAAAAATTTCAAGCGTCGCCTATGGGGATTTTTAAGTACCGAACATTGGCGCCATTCTACGAGCGTGTCCAATTTTGAAGCGTGACATGTTAGGTATCTATTTACTTGGCGTAACTTCATCTTTCACAATATGCAAAAACATTGGGCTAACTTTACTGTTTTGTTTTTTTTTAAAACACAAAACTGTTTTTTTCCCCAAAAAAACGCGTTCGAAAAATTCCTGCGCAAATACTGTGTGAGATAAAAAGTTGTAACAACCGCCATTGTATTCTCTAGGGTTTTTGCTAAAAAAAAACATATATAATGTTTGGGGGTTCTATGTAATTTTCTAGCAAAAAAATTATGATTTTTACAGGAAGAGAGAAATGTCAAAATTGGCCCGGTAAGGAAGTGGATAATTATACTATATTACTTTATTCTGGCTCTACAATATTCATTTGACATACAAATACTGACACTTGATCTGAGAACTGACTCAGCAGTTTTTTAAACCATATTTTTCCATGCAAGTAGGAAAGGTTCAGATATTTGTTGTAGGGGAACTTTTAAAATGCAGAGATGAAAATATTTGTTCAATCTAGTCTATTCAATAGCAGGATATATATCAAATAATTTATTTAAAAATTGATCCTGCTGAGACTGCTGGAAATAATATTTTTTGTTCACACTTTGTTCTGGTGAAATGTATTTGTTATCTTGATATTGACTAAAAAGTTAGCTTTTTCTACTCTTGGGGACCTATAACTTGTAAAGCCACCTTTCTAAATAATTCAATTGAATATATGGAATTTAAAGCAAAGGAAATTCCCCTAGTGGACTTTAAAGGCACATTTAAGAAAATATTTAGAGAAGTATATGAAGTAAATAACAATTTATTTATTACAAAAAATCATCAAGTGAATATCACATAATCACATAGTTAAAAACAAGGAATGCAGTTCCATAAATACAAAACTAGTGATACCAATACATTTGCACCCGACGCGTTTCGGAGTTGCTTATGCCTCCTTCTTCAGGGGTGATTGTAGGGTTTGCAAAAAGAGTTTTATTGGTATCTATAGATATAGGTTATGCATTCCAAGACGAGTTTAAAAGAACATAGATGTATTGACACATACTGCCCATCAGACGCGTTCCCTGGTCGTGGTGTGTAGAACTTTAGTAGAGTATAACAAGAATATTCACAAAGCCACTGTCGAGGTGGGGATAGAAAGGTATGGATATATAAGGTGGTTTATTCTTCCTTTCAATGGGAAGAGAGGCCCATTATTCAAGGGCGTATGACAGTTTAGATCTGAGATCACACTGGGGCCAAATGTGTATCCTGGTCCGCCTATAGTATGGAGGACAGTAACTGATGATGGGTATGGATCAGGTAAGGTCCAGATAACATGTATCACAGCAGCTCACACCAAAAGCGTCCTGTCTGCACCATTGAAAGGAAGAATAAACCACCTTATATATCCATACCTTTCTATCCCCACCTCGACAGTGGCTTTGTGAATATTCTTGTTATACTCTACTAAAGTTCTACACACCACGACCAGGGAACGCGTCTGATGGGCAGTATGTGTCAATACATCTATGTTCTTTTAAACTCGTCTTGGAATGCATAACCTATATCTATAGATACCAATAAAACTCTTTTTGCAAACCCTACAATCACTCCTGAAAAAGGAGGCATAAGCAACTCCGAAACGCGTCGGGTGCAAATGTATTGGTATCACTAGTTTTGTATTTATGGAACTGCATTCCTTGTTTTTAACTATGTGATTATGTGATATTCACTTGATGATTTTTTGTAATAAATAAATTGTTATTTACTTCATATACTTCTCTAAATATTTTCTTAAATGTGCCTTTAAAGTCCACTAGGGGAATTTCCTTTGCTTTAAATTCGAATTCAGGATGTGGCACAACTAGCAGATAATTGATCGATCAAATCTTTTGTTCTTGAATATATGGAAACTCATTTTCTATCGAACTTGTTTCTTAAAGTGATTGTAAAATCTTGCTTTTTTTTTTTCAATAAAAATAACAAACATGTCATACTTACCTGCTCTGTGCAGTGGATTTGCCCAGAGCAGCCCAGATTCTTCTCTTCTCTGGTCCCTCTTCGATGCTCCTGGACCCTCCCTTCTGTCTAGGCCCCCACAGCAAGCAGCTTGCTATGGGGGCACCTGAGCCGAGTCACAGCTCCATGTGTCCTTTGGATAGAAATGGTGAGTTAAAATGTATATTTCCATAACAAGTATTTAACAGTTATCAAACAATTATGTTACTGTGTACAGCACTTACAGTCAGTCAGGTAGTAATTTGCATAGGCATGCCATACTAAATTAAAAACAATGTTCTTGAACGTTGTCTGCAATCCATTATAGCATGCCTACGCATATTACTACCTGACTGTAAGTGCTGTATACAGTAACATAACTGTTTAATGACTGTTAAATACTTGTTATGGAAATATATATTGTAACTCACCATATCTATCTACATTATATCATAGAGGTTGACACTCCTTATACCCCTGATGAAGGACACTTGGTTTCTTTGAAACACGTCAGGTGGAGGAAGATATATTGTATCAACTATCACATCTTCTACAGTTGGTGTATTAGTAGTTTCCATGCCATGTGTTTGTTTTTTAAATTTTTTGACTTGTATCAATAAAAATTGTCTTTTTATCTACCTTACTGTTCATGTACATCCTATTAATTAAAGTGATTGTAAAGGCAGAAGTTTTTTTTTTATCTTAATGCATTCTATGCATTAAGATAAAAAGCCTTCTGTGTGCAGCAGCTGCCTCAGCACCCCCTAATATTTACCTGAGCCACATCTCTATCCAGTGATGTCCACGAGTGCCTCGGTTGTCTGTGACTCTCCCTCCTGATTTGGCTGAGACACAGCAGTGATGCCATTTGCTCCCATTGCTGTCAATGAAACTCAGTTAGCCAATCAGGAGAGAGAGAGGGTGGGACCAAGCCGGGGCTCCGTGTCTAAATGGACACACGGAGCTGCACCTCGGCTTGGGTACCCCCATAGCAAGCTCTTGCTGTGGGGGGGCACTTGACAGAAGGGAGGGGCCAGGAGCGCCAGTGAGGGACCCAAGAAGAGGAGGATCATGGCTGCCCTGTGCAAAACCCCTGCACAGAGCAGGTAAGTATAACATGTTTGTTATTTTTATAGAAAAAAAAAACAAGACTACAATCACTTTAAGTGCCTGAAAAATCTCATTCTCTTTTGGGGAAATGCATTTATTGTAAACTTACAGTAAGTTTGTTGAGGTATGTAAACTTTAACAATTTACTCCCTTTTGATCTGTTACATATACCATTGAAAGTGTTTTGTTATATATGTTCAATATGTGAATTTGACTTGCTTTGCATTGAGCTGTGTTTCTTTGGATGCAGACTTTTCCTTTTCAACTACTTCAATACTGGACACTTTTACCCCCTTCCTGCTGAGGCCAATTTTCAGCTTTCAGCACTGTTACACATTGAATGGCAATTGCACGGTCATGCAATACTGTACCCATATGAAATTTTTATCAGAATTTTTTTTTCACCCAAATAGAGCTTTCTTTTGGTGGTATTTAAAGAATGCTGAGTCTTTTATTTTTTGTTTTAATTTTTTTATTTTTTATTATAAAATAGCAGTCTTTAACCACTTGCCGACCGCCTCACGCCTATATACGTGAGCAGAGCGGCACGGGCAGGCAAAATCACGTACCTGAAACGTGATTGCCTTCCCGCGGGTGGGGGGTCCGATCGGACCCCCCCCGGTGCCAGCTGCGGTCGGCATTTGGTTGGAAGCGATGAGAGACGAGGGGGAGGCCATCCGATCGTGGCCCCCCCTCGCGATCGCTCCCAGCCAATGAGAAACATCCCCTGCCTCTGTATAGTACACAGAGGCAGAGGATGTGATGTCATCTCTCCTCGGCTGGCCAGTTTCCGTTCCAGCGCCGAGGAGAGATGACATGTAAGTGCACCAACACACACACACACACAGTAGAACATGCCAGGCATACATTACACCCCCGATCCCCCCCGATCGCCCCCCGATCCCCCCCCAATCACCCCCCCCTGTCACAAACTGACAGCAAGCAGGTTTTTTTTTTTTTTTTGTTTGTTTTTTTCCTGATTACTGCAGAGTGTCAGTTTGTGACAGTTAGCAGTGTTAGGGTAGTGAGTGTTACCCCCCTGTAGGTCTAGGGTACCCCCCTTACCCCCCCTAATAAAGTTTTAACCCCTTGATCACCCCCCCTCACCAGTGTCGCTAAGCGATCATTTTTCTGATCGCTGTATTAGTGTCGCTGGTGACGCTAGTTAGGGACATAAATATATAGGTTCGCCGTCAGTGTTTTATAGCGACAGGGACCCCCATATACTATCTAATAAATGTTTTAACCCCTTGATTACCCCCTAGTTAACCCTTTCACCACTGATCACCATATAACCGTTACGGGTGACGCTGGTTAGTTCGTTTATTTTTTATAGTGTCAGGGCACCCGCCGTTTATTACCGAATAAAGGTTTAGCCCCCTGTAGGTCTAGGGTACCCCCCTTACCCCCCTAATAAAGTTTTAACCCCTTGATCACCCCCTGTCGCCAGTGTCGCTAAGCGATCATTTTTCTGATCGCTATATTAGTGTCGCTGGTGACGCTAGTTAGGGACGTAAATATTTAGGTTTGCCGTCAGTGTTTTATAGCGACAGGGACCCCCATATACTATCTAATAAATGTTTTAACCCCTTGATGGCCCCCTAGTTAACCCTTTTACCACTGATCACCGTATAACCGTTATGGGTGACGCTGGTTAGTTCGTTTATTTTTTATAGTGTCAGGGCACCCGCCGTTTATTACCGAAAAAAGGTTTAGCCCCCTGATCGCCCGGCGGTGATATGCGTCGCCCTAGGCAGCGTCAGATTAGCGCCAGTACCGCGAACACCCACGCACGCACCGTACACCTCCCTTAGTGGTATAGTATCTGAACGCATCAATATCTGATCCGATCAGATCTATACTAGCGTCCCCAGCAGTTTAGGGTTCCCAAAAACGCAGTGTTAGCGGGATCAGCACAGATACCTGCTAGCACCTGCGTTTTGCCCCTCCGCCCGGCCCAGCCCAGTCCAGCCCACCCAAGTGCAGTATCGATCGATCACTGTCACTTTTTTTTGTAGCGTTTTGGTGAACTGGCAAGCACCAGCGGCCTAGTACACCCCGGTCGTAGTCAAACCAGCACTGCAGTAACACTTGGTGATGTGGCGAGTCCCATAAGTGCAGTTCAAGCTGGTGAGGTGGCAAGCACAAGTAGTGTCCCGCTGCCACCAAAAAGACAAACACAGGCCCGTCGTGCCCATAGTGCCCTTCCTGCTGCATTCGCCAATCCTAATTGGGAACCCACCGCTTCTGCAGCGCCCGTACTTCCCCCATTCACATCCCCAACCAAATGCAGTCGGCTGCATGAGAGGCATTTATATATCCTCCCAAGTACCCCTACCCAACGAACCCCCCCAAAAAAGATGTCGTGTCTGCAGCAAGCGCGGATATAGACGTGACGCCCACTATTATTGTCCCTCCTGTCCTGACAATCCTGGTCTTTGCATTGGTGAATGTTTTGAACGCTACCATTCACTAGTTGAGTATTAGCGTAGGGTACAGCATTGCACAGACTAGGCACACTTTCACAGGGTCTCCCAAGATGCCATTGCATTTTGAGAGACCCGAACCTGGAACCGGTTACAGTTATAAAAGTTACAGTTACAAAAAAAAAGTGTAAAAAAAAAAAAAAACACATACTTTACCGTTTACTGTGCTTTATTGTTAACCATTTTTTTGTCTTCAGGTACGCCATTCACGACTTTGAGTGGTTATACCAGAATGATGCCTGCAGGTTTAGGTATCATCTTGGTATCATTCTTTTTAGCCAGCGGTCGGCTTTCATGTAAAAGCAATCCTAGCGGCTAATTAGCCTCTAGACTGCTTTTACAAGCAGTGGGAGGGAATGCCCCCCCCCACCGTCTTCCGTGTTTTTCTCTGGCTCTCCTGTCTCAACAGGGAACCTGAGAATGCAGCCGGTGATTCAGCCAGCTGACCATAGAGCTGATCAGAGACCAGAGTGGCTACAAACATCTCTATGGCCTAAGAAACCGGAAGCTACGAGCATTTTATGACTTAGATTTCGCCGGATGTAAATAGCGCCATTGGGAAATTGGGGAAGCATTTTATCACACCGATCTTGATGTGGTCAGATGCTTTGAGGGCAGAGGAGAGATCTAGGGTCTAATAGACCCCAATTTTTTCAAAAAAGAGTACCTGTCACTACCTATTGCTATCATAGGGGATATTTACATTCCCTGAGATAACAATAAAAATGATTTAAAAAAAAAAAATGAAAGGAACAGTTTAAAAATAAGATAAAAAAGCAAAAAAAAAATAAAGAAAAAAAATAAATAAATAAAAAGCACCCCTGTCCCCCCTGCTCTCGCGCTAAGGCGAACGCAAGCGGCGGTCTAGCGTCAAATGTAAACAGCAATTGCACCATGCATGTGAGGTATCACCGCGAAGGTCAGATCGAGGGCAGTAATTTTAGCAGTAGACCTCCTCTGTAAATCTAAAGTGGTAACCTGTAAAGGCTTTTAAAGGCTTTTAAAAATGTATTAATTTTGTTGCCACTGCACGTTTGTGCGCAATTTTAAAGCATGTCATGTTTGGTATCCATGTACTCGGCCTAAGATCATCTTTTTTATTTCATCAAACATTTGGGCAATATAGTGTGTTTTAGAGCATTAAATTTTAAAAAAGTGTGTTTTTTCCCCAAAAAATGCGTTTGAAAATCGCTGCGCAAATACTGTGTGAAAAAAAAAAAAATGAAACACCCACCATTTTAATCTGTAGGGCATTTGCTTTAAAATAATATATAATGTTTGGGGGTTCAAAGTAATTTTCTTGCAAAAAAAAATAATTTTTTCATGTAATCAAAAAGTGTCAGAAAGGGCTTTGTCTTCAAGTGGTTAGAAGAGTGGGTGATGTGTGACATAAGCTTCTAAATGTTGTGCATAAAATGCCAGGACAGTTCAAACCCCCCCCAAATGACCCCATTTTGGAAAGTAGACACCCCAAGCTATTTGCTGAGAGGCATGTCGAGTCCATGGAATATTTTATATTGTGACACAAGTAGCGGGAAAGAGACAAATTTTTTTTTTTTTTTTTTTTTTTTGCACAAAGTTGTCACTAAATGTTATATTGCTCAAACATGCCATGGGAATATGTAAAATTACACCCCAAAATAAATTCTGTTGCTTCTCCTGAGTACGGGGATACCACATGTGTGGGACTTTTTGGGAGCCTAGCCGCGCACGGGACCCCGAAAACCAAGCACCGCCTTCAGGCTTTCTAAGGCCGTAAATTTTTGATTTCACTCTTCACTGCCTATCACAGTTTCGGAGGCCATGGAATGCCCAGGTGGCACAAACCCCCCCCCAAATTACCCCATTTTGGAAAGTAGACACCCCAAGCTATTTGCTGAGAGGTATAGTGAGTATTTTGCAGACCTCACTTTTTGTCACAAAGTTTTGAAAATTGAAAAAAGAAAAAAAAAATTTTTTTTTCTGGTCTTTCTTCATTTTCAAAAACAAATGAGAGCTGCAAAATACTCACCATGCCTCTCAGCAAATAGCTTGGGGTGTCTACTTTCCAAAATGGGGTCATTTGGGGGGGTTTGTGCCATCTTGGCATTTTATGGCCTTCAAAACTGTGATAGGTAGTGAGGAGTAAAATCAAAAATGTATGCCCTTAGAAATCCTGAAGGTGGTGCTGGGTTTTCGGGGCCCCGTACGCGGCTAGGCTCCCAAAAAGTGCCACACATGTGGTATCCCCGTACTCAGGAGAAGCAGCTGAATGTATTTTGGGGTGCAATTCCACATATGCCCATGGCCTGTGTGAGCAATATATCATTTAGTGACAACTTTTTGTAAATTTTTTTTTTTTTTTGTCATTATTCAATCACTTGGGACAAAAAAATAAATATTCAATGGGTTCAACATGCCTCTCAGCAATTTCCTTGGGGTGTCTACTTTCCAAAATGGGGTCATTTGGGGGGGTTTGTACTGCCCTGCCATTTTAGCACCTCAAGAAATGACATAGGCAGTCATAAACTAAAAGCTGTGTAAATTCCAGAAAATGTACCCTAGTTTGTAGACGCTATAACTTTTGCGCAAACCAATAAATATACGCTTATTGACATTTTTTTTACCAAAGACATGTGACCGAATACATTTTGGCCTAAATGTATGACTAAAATTTAGTTTATTGGATTTTTTTTATAACAAAAAGTAGAAAATATCATTTTTTTTCAAAATTTTCAGTCTTTTTCCGTTTATAGCGCAAAAAATAAAAACGGCAGAGGTGATCAAATACCATCAAAAGAAAGCTCTATTTGTGGGAAGAAAAGGACGCAAATTTCGTTTGGGTAGAGCATTGCATGACCGCGCAATTAGCAGTTAAAACGACGCAGTGCCGAATTGTAAAAAGTGCTCTGGTCAGGAAGGGGGTAAATCCTTCCGGGGCTGAAGTGGTTAAATACCACCAAAAGAAAGCTCTATTTTATAATAAAAACAAAGAGAAACACATTTTTTTTTCAACATTTCTGGTCTTTTTTTATTTAGCAAAAAGTAAAAGACTCAGCAGTGTTTAAATACCACCAAAAGAAAACTCTGAGTTTTTTATTTTTTGCTAAATAAACAAAAAAAGACCAAAAATGTTGAAAAAAAAGTGTTTCTCTTTGTTTTTATTATAAAATTTAGCAAATAATTGTGCTGTACAGTGTCATAATATAACTGGTGTGGCATTGATTAAGGACACAGACTGGTGACAGTATGTAAAATAAAAAAAATTAAAAAATATACATATTTTAAAATTTTTAAATATTTCAATTTTTTTTTTACAATTTTCTTTTGCGTACTGTTACCATAGTAACACTGTACTACTCTGGGGAGGTGATCAGGATTTTCTTTTTTGCACATCATGAATGCTTGTAACAGTGAATATCACTGTTATAAAGAACCATTTTTACTGAACGAAATTGATTCATTCAGCTAATCACATGGTACAGATGGGTTGTGATTGGCCCTGTCTGTACCATGTGATTGCTGTGACCAATAACAGCGAGAAACACAATAGTACACAATAAATGGAAGCCACCCATTGTGTACAATTGTCATGTGATCTGCTGTGATTGGTCACAGCAATCACATGGTACCAGCAGCGGGCTGGTACACTGATCTTTCATGCGCTGTGCCCAGTAGACACAGCAGGTAACAGATCACGCCACAGCATGGCCCCTGGGGCGTGCACGAGATGCATTCTGGGGAGGATGTCATATGACCTCCATCTGGATTTAGAGTGGTCCCACTCAGCAGTCATTTGACTATAGGCCCTGCAGGAACTGAAGCTGTGGTTTACATTGGAACACAGCTACATGCACATGAATGTAAAATGCAATGTTTGACTAGAACACCCATCAATATAAGCACTATAGTAATGAAGAATTTGTAGACATACTGTAATATCAGTATATGAGGGATATAGCTGGGCTTATATTCTTTTAATGGTCGTTACACCACTTTGAAGATACAGCTGGCTACAGTTTCCAAATCCTGTCATGTACATTATGCATGTTTTTCATTGGACTTATTTTTTAATGATCTCTTGAAATATATTAGAATCATTCTACAAAGTGTACAAATGATATGATAACCCTCTGGTGCCTTCAGCTGAATAAAAATTGTTACTGCTAATATACAAATTTGCCAAAAAATCCCTTTAAGTCTTTTCTACTGTAGGTTGTCATTTTAAGATGTGTGTAAATATAACTGTTTCTCCAGATTTACTAACGAGGGGGATAAAAAGATGAATAAATGTTAAAGGAAAGCAGTCTGACACATGTTCCAGCAGCTTACAATAACTCTGATAATAATAGTTGAAAGCAGGCAGAGATAAATAGGAATCTCTTGAAGCTCAGAATGCTTCACGGAGCAGTTGCAAAGTATTAGCGAAGTTAATCAATGAACCAGCCTAAAGCTGTTCAGATCTGCTCCGCTGCACATTTGCATCATAAATGCTGTGCAGTGGAGGAAAGCAATCAGCCTCAGGGCATATAAATGCACATTAGTTATGCCAGCAAAGATTCCTGGCAGGAATGTCAAAGATTATAAATCCAGTCTTTTAATTTTTGTGGCCACACATGGGAGCTCAGCACACAAATTTTGTAAATCCCAGTGCCTGCAGTGCCAATCATGAAAAATACTGTGATGAGTTTAATCATGCTCATTTGGGTCAAGTACCAAGTAAAGCACCTCTCTACAGTTTAAAATTGTCATCTATTGTTCTTCCCTTTAAATACTAGTCCTTTAGAGAGAGTATGCCAAACCACCACAGCCCTTCCAGTCTAGTTTTTCCTCTTCACAATCACAGGCGTGGGTCAGTTTTGGAAGAACTAATAGAGCTATACATTTTTCTTTTTATGGGAGGATCCAGAGTACTTAAGTTGGCCATAGATGGATTGATATTTTGATCCATCCATGGCCATTTCCTTTCATGCGAAGTCGGTCTTATGATCAATTTCTCACAAACGTGGTTCTTGGGAAATTTTTGTTTGATCAACCTGCAGCCATTCAGAATACAATTCCTTCTTCCACCTTGCTTGTGTGGGAATCAGTTCAGTTTTTTCGAAAAGGCTGCTGACTGATTTAATAAACAGATTCATATAAGGCCAACCTTATAAAAACACATATACACATAACACATACACATAAATATATTGCCATCTCACCTTGGTACCTTAGCACAGTGTTTCTCAACTCCAGTGCTCAAGGCACCCCAACAGGTAATTTTTTTAGGATTTCCCTCAGATGAAAAGGCTGTGGTTATTACTAAGGCAGTGAAACTGATCAAATCACCTGTGCAAAATAATGGAAAGCCTGAAAACATGACCTGCTGGGGTGCCTTGAGCAGTGGAGTTGAGAAACACTGCCTTAGCAGGTAAGAAACTATAATCAGTAGAGAATTATTAAAAGAGAAAAAAACCCATGTCCATGTCAACAAGAAGTTTGGCATTATTCTCTTGTCAAAAGAAGTTTATTGAGTATACAATATTATAAAGATACATAAAGTAAGTTTACAAGGATATATAAAGTAAGCTCATTGTTTTACAGTAGGGTTTATATAGGTAAATATCATGAAATTTCAAATATTAAACCTTGGGTTCACGTAAACCTAAATTAAAGATATATATCATTTCCTTAGTTACTTTTGTAGGTATTTAAATGATTTATACCTACTATACATATTGTTTACAGGTAGAGTGTATATAGGTCAAATAAATTTTGATAATGAGCTTTAATCGTAAGGTGGAGAAAAGGAAAGAGAAAGAAGAAAAAGGGTAGAAAGGCAGAGGTATGGTCCACAAGGTTGTCCCGCTCGTCAGTTTATTATTCTTTTTAGTTCTCTTTGAAGCCTTAGAATGGGTGTCTCTGTAAGTCATTTAATCTGTTACCATGGCAACAGGACAGAGTCATTGAAATTTGACAGGAACTGTTGTTTTATCCAAGGATGCCAAAGTTTTTCAAATTTTGGAATTTGATTTTGATCGATGGCTACCATCTTAGCATGGGACATTGTATTATTCATTCTGTGAATTGTTTCTGCTAGTACCAATGTAGGAGATTTCCATGCCTTGGCCACTGTTTGTTTTGCAGCCGTTATTAGTTGGATCATAAGTTTGAATTGAGAGAGTGTTAACCATTCCGGTTTTAGATTAAGTAAAGTTATATATGGATCTGGTTGTATTATTTTTTTAAATATTTTAGATGCAATCACGAAGACTTCCTTCCAGAAGGTTTGGATTACTGGGCACGTCCACCATATGTGTAAATGTGTGCCTATTTCTGGGCATCCTTGAAAACAAAGAGCTGAGGTATTAGGTGAATATTTTGCCACTCTAGCAGGTACAAGGTACCAGCGAGTTAGGACTTTATAATTTGTCTCCAGTGCTAAGATGTTGGGTGAAGATGACTTAGATGTGAGCCATATGTTAGACCAGTCCGTATCTTCTAAAGTTCGTCCCAGGTCCTCCTCCCACCTCCGAACGTAAGAGGGTCTATTAAGATTTACTACTCCATATAATTGATTATAAAGTGATGAAATTGTACCTTTAGCAAATGGATCTTTTGTACAGATTGATTCAAAAATGGATAATTGGGATAATGGTGTATCCCCCTTTAGGAATGGTGTATAGAAATTTTTGATTTGGAGATATCTAAATATCTCAGAGTTTGGTAGATCATATTTTTCTCTAAGCGATGGGAATGAAAGGAATGATTTAGATGCTATGAAGTCATTTAGTGTCTGAATGCCTGATGTTGTCCAAGCTTTAAAAGAATTTGGGTAGATCCATGCCGGATAAAAGGCCGGATTTCTGATAAAAGAAAGGAGAGGATTGTGTGGAGATTGTAACTGATATTTGGTTTTTAGTTTATCCCAGAGAGATAAGAAGTGTTTAGTTATGGGATTATGAATTTTAAAGCGGTCTTTAGGATCAAGCCATAACAAGTTTGATATTAATAGAGGGTCATTTTCTGAAGCCTCTATAAATACCCATAATGGGATTTCCTGTTTTGCATGGTATTTGGACAGACTGGCCAAATGTGCTGCTCTGTAGTAGTTAGTAAAATTAGGGTATCCCAGGCCTCCTTTATTTTTGGGAAGATGTAGTGTGTGTATAGGTATACGTGGTTTAGAAGAGCCCCATATAAACGAAGTTGCTCTTTTTTGTACTATTCTCAAAAAATAGGAAGGAATTGGAATAGGGAGGACTCTGAATAGATAAAGCAATTTGGGTAGAATAGTCATTTTGATTGCATTAATCTTCCCTATCCAGGATAAAGGGAGTTGCGACCATTGTTTTATTAGATTTGTGATCTGTCTTAATACAGGAGGATAATTGGTTGAGAATAAGTCAGAATGAGATGCTGTTAAATGAATTCCAAGATATGGGATTGATTTTTCTGCCCATGTGAATGGGAGTGCAGCCCTAGCCGGGATCAATTCCATGTTTGTGAGCGAAATATTAAGCACTAGGCATTTCTTAGGATTAATCATAAGGCCGGATAGGGCTGCAAATCCATCAAGAGCTGGTATTAAGTTAGGACCAGAGACCTGTGGTAATATATCGTCTGCAAATATACATAATTTGTGTGTAATAGCTCCTACTTCAATGCCAGTTATAGTTTGGTTTGTTCTGATGTATTGGGCCATGGGTTCGAGTATAAGGGCAAATAATAAGGGAGATAATGGGCAACCCTGTCGGGTACCTCTTTCGATATTAAAGGCATCAGATTTGTATCCAGCATATTTTATATAGGCTTTGGGTTTATTATATAATGCTTTGATCCATGTTAAAAAGTGGGGTCCAAAACCCCATTTTTGTAATGAATATTGCATATATTGCCAGGATACTGTGTCAAATGCCCTCTTAATATCGAGAGATAGAAAACATAAAGGGATTTTCAGTTTTTTAGCAATATGTGCCAATAACACTGCCCTGCGTATATTATCGCCTGCCTGTCTATTTGGCATGAAGCCTACTTGATCTCTATGTATTAATTTTCCTATAATGCTATTGAGGCGTTTTGCTATTATTTTTGCTAATAATTTAATATCAAGGTTTAACAGAGAGATAGGCCGATAATTCACACAGAAAGTATCATCAGAAAGGGGTTTTGGGATCATACAAACAATTGCCATTAGTGTTTCTTGCCAAAAAGAATGTCCTTCTAGAAGTTTGTTAAAAGTTTCAGTGAGAATGGGAGAGAGTATTTCTGAGAATGTTTTATAGCATAAAGCCGAGAAGCCATCTGGGCCTGGTCTTTTGTTAAGTTTTAGGTCTTTTATGGCGTTAGCAACTTCATCTATAGTTATAGGCTCATCCAAACTGCTTTTTTGATTCTGAGACAACTCAGGTAAGGTTATTTTTGAGAAGAAGGATTCAGCCTCTGTAGGATTAAATTCATTGTTTGTCTTGTATAAAGTTGCGAGATGTGAGTGAAATTTATGGACTATTTTAACTAGATTACAAGTATAAACATTTTTTGATAATTTCAAACGTATTGGTTTGAAAGATTTGTTAGTTGAATTTAATGCCCGAGCCAAATATGTACCTGGTTTGTTTGTATTCATGTAGAAATTGTGTTTGGAGCGTTTGAGGGATTTATCAACTGACTCAGTGAGAAATAGATCGTATTCCAATCTAGATTTTTCCAGATGAGATTTTGTACTCTGAGATGGATTATCTTGGAATGATATGTAGGCTGCATTAAAATTGAGTTCTAGTTTTTTTGCTAGATTTTTGCGTTCCCGTTTAAATAGTGCCATTTGTCTTTGTATTGTACCACGCAAGACAGGCTTATGAGCTTCCCACAGTGTTATTGGGGAAATGTCTGTTGTATTATTAATTGATATGTATTCCCTTAAAGCTTGTTCAATGGCCATCTGATGTAGTGGGTGTTTGAGCATTATGTCCGGTAAGTACCACGTTGGGTCATGCGCTTTTGGTATGGCTGAGGCTATAGTAGTGTATATTGCATTATGGTCAGACCACGGAATCGGAATTATATCTGATGCAATAATTTCTGGTATCATTCCTATTGTTAGAAAAATATGATCTATTCTGGTGAAGGTTTGATGAGGGTGCGAGAAATAAGTGAATTTCTTTTTCATTGGGTTACTTTCTCTCCACGAATCTACCAGATTGTATTTGGAAAGAAGTTGAGAAAAAGGTAATCTAGAGGTTATTTTGGATGGTGTAAAAGGTGATTTATCTAGAAATGGGAGGAGGACCTGGTTCGAATCCCCGCACATTATCACTGTTCCTATTTTGTGTGTATTAATCACTTGTAATATATGTGAGAGGAATGGTGTAGGTTGTTTGTTTGTTAGGAGCGTAGTAGGAAATCACGGTGATTGCTGTATCCATTATATAACCCATGAGTATCAGGTATCTACCTTCTGGGTCTGGAGTGCAGAATATAGTTTTTGTTGAAATTATTTATTCCAGAGTGGTTGTATATGGTTAGTCTTGCCCTAGGCTAAATAATTCAGTTAGAAAGGTACCGTTAATAACTTTGGTATTGATGAAGATAGTTTGAATTATTTTGAATTATTTGGGGATTTTAACCCTTTTAGAGTAAACAATTACATATTTTATTCATATGTAACTGTTTAGATATGTTAACTCATAAAATTGAGGTTGTATTGCTTCAGATTAGAATAAACAAAAACATAGTTCTAGGAACTAGTTAGATAATAATATATTTGTTTTAAGAAAAGAAAGAAAAAGCTTCCATTACTTCTGGATTATTGAACATATTTGTCCTAAAAAGTAATAAATCTGTTGTTATTACCTGAAAATATATAACTGAACAAGAATTTCCTTATTTCACTTATATATTCTAAGGCTATATGAATCAGAAGTAATAAGAAATATAACTGGAATGTAACATGATCCCACACAGTGTGTGACCATCAGAATGCAGTTACATTCAGTTACAAATACAGGTTTTTATAGAGAACCATCTCTTAGTATAATAAATGAAGAGATATCAGGAATTAGGATGTCAGTCCATTGAATCTTCTTGGTCCATGGATGATGTGGCATAACGGCCTCTTTTGTGAGAATGATGATTCCCATTTTGTTCTGAAATTTTCTGGGTGCTGCCTGAAGGTGAAGATGATGCCATTCTTCTGCGTGTGGGAGAGTTGCTGCTTGTGGGTTCTGTCAGATTTAATTTTAAAAGGGTTTGTTGTAGTTCATCTGCTGATCTGCTTCTGTAAATTGTACCTTGGTAGTTAAATCTGACTGAAAAGGGGAAGCCCCATTGATACATAATGTTGTGGCGTTGCAGTTCCATTAGTTGGGGTTTCATGGATCGTCTTTTAGTAATAGTAAGTTGGGATAGGTCAGCAAAAATTTGATAATTGTGTCCTTGAAAAATAAGTTACTTTTTTTCTCTTGCAGCAATTAGTATTTGTTCTTTCGTTCTGTAATAATGAAATTTTGTGATTATATCACGTGGGGGTCCATCTTTCTTTTTGGCTGTGAGGGCTCTGTGTACTCTGTCCAGTTCTAAACGTTCAATAGGGATATCTGGCTTTAGTTCTTGTAATAGAGCAGTAATAGTAGATTGCAGGTCTGTCACAGTTTCAGGTATTCCCCTTATGCGCAAGTTTGAACGTCTGGCTCTATTTTCGTAATCTTCGAGCTTAGTTTGAAGTATTAAATTCTCTTCTTTTAATTGTTCCAATTCTGTTATATTTTCTTGGGTTGTAATTTCAATTTCATCCATTTTTATTTCTAAGGCTGCGGTGCGGTTTCCCAGCTCTCTTATTTCTTTGGTTAGGCTGTTTGTTATTTGGTCTGAGGTTTGTTTTAAAGCCTTATGAAGCATCTTTTCAAATTGTAATAATATTACTGGGGATGCTGAGGAGGCTTGTGGAGAAGTTTGTGAGAGGATTTGTTCTGTATCTGACTCAAATGGAGAGTCTTGCTGTGACATTTTCTGTCTGTGAGAGCGCCCTGATGCTGTATACTGTGAGGTGACTGGAGCTGCTTTAGTTGCAGTGAGTGCCTGTGAGCTCTTTGTGAGGTGATTTTTATTTCTGCCACGGCTTCCTCCCAGTACCATATTTCCTGCCCAAACTTTCACAGTTTGTTCCCTGGGGCAAAAAGGTTCAAATGGATATCTTTTGAGCCTGCAGGCTCCGCTTTGTCCTTCTCTTCTCTCCTCAGCGGTGCGGAGCTCTAACAATGCATGTCTGCTCCGCTAGGCTCCGCCCATGCAACCCTCGGCATTATTCTCTATTATGCAGTGGAAGCATCATAATTGAGGTAGCTTTGAAATGTCCCTGTGTGGAACTGACTTTCCAACGCATGGTACTATAAGCCGGATATCCACATTTCCAATATAACCCATGACCTAAGGCAGCTGCCCAACCATCTACACATGCTGTTTCTACCATCTATACAATGTTCACTCACTCTGCATCTGTACATCTAGATCTCTTCTGCTAGCAGAGAAGAGTCACAGTGACAGCTTACTTGTATAGTAGTCTGTTACATAGTTAGGTTGAAAAAAAGACACAAGTCGATCTAGTTCAACCAATAAAAAAAAAAAAAAAAAAATCACACAATCCCATATACACAATCCCATACCCACAGTTGATCTAGTGGAAGGCGAAAAACCCCATCCAATTTGCTACAGCAGAGAAAAAAAATCATTCCTGATCCCCGTAGAGGCAATCGGATATTCCCTGAATCAACTTCACCTATAAATGTTAGTATTCAGTTATATTATCAGGGTTCAAAATTTCAAGTCCTGAGCTACTAGCCAGGCCTTAAAGTGGATGTAAACCCGAAATTTTTATTTATTTTTTTTGATATCATACTGTAGAGCAGTGTTTCTCAACTCCAGTCCTCAAGGCGCCCCAACAGGTCATGTTTTCAGGCTTACCATTATTTTGCAAAGGTGATTTGATCAGTTTCACTGCCTTAGTAATTACCACAGCTGTTTCATCTGAGGGAAATCCTGAAAACACGACCTGTTGGTGCGCCTTGAGGACTGGAGTTGAGAAACACTGCTGTAGAGTATAAGATTTCCTATCATTTGAGCCCAGTCTTGCCACACCGAGTTAATCCATCTCTGAGCAATCCTCTTTTGTTGTTCAGTGAGAGAAATCTTGACAAACTGATAAAAACTTTGTCAAATACTCCCCCTTGCTGTGAGTGACAGCCTAAGACACAGGCATTATTTTTTAATTCCCTCCCCCAGTCCTTTCTTCAGCAGCTCTGCAAGGATTGGCTGTTCCACACCTCAGCATGATTTGGCATGCTGAAGTCATGTGGTTACTTTCCTGTCTTTTCACTGGATGTTAGTGATCACAGCAGAAGTTCAGTGTAAGAAATACACAGGAGAAAAAGGCATATTGACAAGGGGAGTGTAGAGGTGGGCGGGGAGTCTACTGACATCCCGACTCCACCCACCGAGCTCCAGACAACAGACCCACCCACAGAATCTGCAGTTTTTCGGGTCTCATAACAGACAGACGGGAGACATTTGACAGGTAAGGATACATGCAGGAGGCATGTATATCCTTATAGATAACCCCCATGGCAGGAGTTTAGAAAGGATGACATTGGGTTTACATCCACTTTAAGGGTTACTTGCCACCAGTTGCCCCACCCAACCCCTACCATGCCCTGCCCCCTAATCCCGCCCCTAAACACACCCTCATAAATGATCTCATGAAATGACACTTAAATGTTTTATGCAGAATTAGGTTACAAAAATAAATATTAACAACTTTATCAGTGCTTATCAGTGCAGCCCCACCTGTTTCCAATGCAGCGTGACCTGTGCTCAATGCAGCGTGACCTGTGCCCAATGCAGCCTCACCTGTGCCCAATGCAGCCTCACCTGTGCCCAATACAGCCTCACCTGTGTCCAATGCAGCCTGGCCTGCCTGTACCCAATGCAGCTTCACTTGTGGCCAATGCAGCATCACCTGTGCAGAGAAAGAGGCAAGCCGTCCAGATCAGCAGAGAGCAACATTGCCTGCTGTAATAGCTTTCATTTGAATTTCTCATCTTCCCGGGGCTCATTGTCACATAGCCCCACCTCTTGGCGACGTTGCACGTCCCGCATTGGACCGGTGTTCTGTCTATCAAAGGCGCCGGGCCAAGAGGTGGGGCTATGTGACAATAAGCCCTGGGAAGACGGGAAGTTCTAATGAAAGCTATTACAGTGGGCAATCACAATCTCTGCTGATCCAGATCCATCTCTCTTCCCCTGGCTGGAAGATCGTGCTCGTCCCCCCACTCTGAGGCAGCCCCACGCGCGCCAACAGCCATTTTCCACTCGCAAAATGCGAGTGTGCGAGTGGAAAATTTGAGGGCTGATATTATTTACATTTAGGAAAGAATCCAGGCCTTTTTTAAAGCAATCTAATGAGCTGGCCAGAATCACCTTTGGAGGGAGTCTATTACACATTTTCACAGCTCTTATGCCCCATACACACGGTCGGACTTTGTTCGGACATTCCGACAACAAAATCCTAGGATTTTTTCTGACAGATGTTGGCTCAAACTTGTCTTGCATACACACGGTCACACAAAGTTATTGGAAAATCCGATCATTCTGGTACGTAAAACACGTACGTCGGGACTATAAACGGGGCAGTGGCCAATAGCTTTCATCTCTTTATTTATTCTGAGCATGCGTGGCACTTTGTCCGTCGGATTTGTGTACACACGATCGGAATTTCCGACAACGGATTTTGTTGTCGGAAAATTTTATATCCTGCTCTCAAACTTTGTGTGTCGGAAAATCCGATGGAAATTGTGTGATGGAGCCTACACATGGTCAGAATTTCCGACAACAAGGTCCTATCACACATTTTCCGTCGGAAAATCCGACCGTGTGTACGGGGCATTTACTGTGAAGAAACCTGTATTTGGAGATGAAATCTCTTTTTTCCTCTAGATGTAAAGAGTGCCCCCTTGACCTCTGTGAAGACCTTAAAGTGAATATCTTAACACCAAGTTCACTATATGGACCACTTACAGTATGTATTTGTACATGTTGATTACATCCCCCCTAATCTCCTCTTCTCAAAAAAGAGTAAATTCAGTTCCTCTAATTTTTCCTCATAGCTGAGCTCCTCCATGCCTGTTATCAGTTTGGTTGCCCTTCTCTGCACTCTCCAGTTCTCCCATATCTTTTTTAAGAACAGGTGCACAAAACTGAACTGCATATTCCAGATGAGGTATTATTTGTACAGGGGCAAAATGATCTCTCTCGCTCTGCTGTCCATACCTCTCTTAATACAAGAAAAGGACTCTGCTCACTTTGGAAACCGCAGCTTGGCATTGCATGCTATTATTAAGCTTATGATCTACCATAACCCCCAGATCCTTCCCCCAGTTGTACTCCCCCTAAAACAATATGGAAATAGTGGTGCAATACTTATAAATGTGGCGTGACCATATAAATATGGGGGTCCTGGATATAACTAGAGGTGGGAGAACACACAATAAAAAATTATACAAATGTACATAGGAGGAGACATATTAAGAGGAAAAGTTTGGGACTTTCTTTTCCAATATTTTTATTGAAAATAGTACATGGAAAATATACAATATACATTCCTTGAATATAAAAGGTAATGAAAAAAGAAGACACATCTCGGCCAACATGGCCTGCAAAAGTTACATTTAGCAAATTATAACATCTCTACTAGCAAAGTATAACATCTCTGCATCTGTCTATCCTTATATTTTAGTTGCCCCAAAATCATTACCATATCACTTGTGTGTTCCTTAGAGAGAAGGAGCGATGCCGGGGACCCACCTGTCCACCCCATTTGCGATCTACACTTTGGACGGGAGGTCCCCAGCCCCCCCTTCCCCCGACCTATAACTAGTAAATCTAATATCACATCTTGATTCTCTGCAAATATTGCGAGGGCAATAACATGAGGCAGGAAAACCTGCAAAGACTAACAAAAAAGAAAAAGGAAAGGATAGGAGAAAGGAGGAGAAAGAGGGAGAAGAGAAAGGGTGGGGGAAGGGTTGGAGTTGAGTGCACCCCTAAGGATCTCCACTAAGATCCATTATCTATCGAAGCCCGTGGATAGATAGGTCCACCATGGTTCCCAAATCCTGTCAAAAGCCCACTGTTTATCCAAAAGAATCGCAGACAGGCGTTCATTAATCATGATCCACGTCAGCTTCGCTTTTACCAATTCAAAGGGGATCAGAGGCTTTCTCCAGGATCTAGCAATCGCGATCCTAGATGCTGTGAAGATAAAAGATATGAGTTTTTTTGTGTGCCTAGGCACTCCTTCCATGGACCCCCCAGTAGCGCCTGTTGGGGAGATTTGGTTAGATTAATTTGGGTCAGTGAGTAAATAAAGTTATAAATGCGTATCCAAAATCGTCTGACTTTAGGGCAAGTCCACCAAGTATGATATATTGTACTTTCCCTGCCGCACCCCCTGAAACATAGTGGGGAAGCGCCAGGGATGTATGTAGCAATTCTCGCCGGAACCATATACCACCGTAATAAGACTTTATAATTCGCCTCTATCAGGGAGGTATTTATATAACCTTTTGAGGCTAATTGAGCCATATTAAACCATGTATCCATTTCCATCATTACCTCTATATCCTGTTCCCACTTTTGCATATAAAATAGTTTTTCTGTCTTAGAGGTCAGGATACTCTAAATTTTGGATATGTGGCCTTTATGTTTATCAAAAGACCCGCATAAATATTCCATTGGGGAGGAAGTCGTGATATCGGACTTGCGCTGTAGGGTTTTCAGGAAGTGCACTATCTGGAGGTAGTGATATTAGGTAACTGATGCTTTTCTATAAGATATTGTTTTGATAATATACCTCTATGATCACATAGGTCAGCTATATGAATCAGGCCCTTGTTGGTCCACCATGATAATCTTTGAGGATTAAGACCCGGGTGAAATCTGGGTTGCCCGTTAACGGGGCTAAGGGAGCATGAGAACAGCGAAAAGTGAAAGGTTTTTGTAATCTGTCCCACAAGCTTAATGAAAAGGATAATGTGGGGAACAATATGGTCAGTCTGTCTTTCATATGAAGCCACAACAAATGGCTAATCGGTTTTGTGGGATATGGGGATGATACCAATTTCATCCAGGATGGTTGAGGTAGCCCTGAGTGGGAGCGCATTAATTGGGCCAATTGGGCTGCCTCAAAATATTTGGCCAAATTTGGGACCCCCAAACCCCCTTTAGATTTGGGGGTGTAGAGGGTTCGCTGATTCACCCTAGGTCTTGTTTCTCCCCATATGAACGTCATTATCTTTTTCTGAAAAACCGTAAGATCAGGCCTATTGATTGCTATCGGAAGAGTTCTGAACAAATACAACAGTCTCGGCAAGAGGTTCATTTTGATGGAGTACAGTCTGCCGAACCACGACGGAGGGCTTTTAGCCCATGACAATAGGTCTGCTGTCAGTTTCCTATAAAGAGGGGGGTAATTGGCTTGGTACAGGGTCTGTAGAGTGGGGGTTAGAAAAATTCCCAAATATGGAAGTCTATCTTTCTGCCATTTGAACTGGAATGATTTTTGAAGAAGTTTTACAGTCTGCGGTTCTAAGGCTAAATTTAGGGCTTCAGATTTGGAGTGATTTATCGTGAGACCTGAGAAAGCAGTGAAGCGTCGTAGAACCTGATAGAGATTAGGGAGGGACGTGATCGGGGAGGAGAGGAACATTAAATTATCGTCAGCGAACAGAGAACATTTCTGCTCCCCGTCTCCGCAACATATTCCTTTTATGTCTTGGTGATGTCTAAGCTTAATTGCTAGGGGTTCTAATGCTAAAATAAATAAGATGGGAGATAGGGGGCATCCTTGCCTCGTTCCCCTGTGTATATCTATTGTATGAGATTTGTAGCCTTTTATCTGAAGTTTGGCCGTGGGTGTGTTGTATAGTATCTGTAATATAGTCAGAAAATGGGGTCCAAATCCATATCTCCTCAATGTGTAATATATATATATTCCCACGTGACCGAGTCGAACGCCTTACAAAGTTCTAACGACAGTAGCATTCCCTTCCATGAGCCTAGATTGTCCCAGTTTGAGTTAAGTGCTGCTATAATATCTATCGCCCGTCGGGTTTGGTCCAGAGCCTGTCTATTGGGAACAAATCCCACTTGGTCGGGATGGATATATTTGGCTAGAAAGGAGTTCATTCTGGTCGCTAGTACTTTGGTCATTAGTTTGAGGTCCACATTGATGAGCGATATCGGGTGATAGTTAGCAGGATCCCCATGATCCTTTCCCGGTTTAGGAATTACTTGGATAAGGGCCTCATTTTCATGTGTAGCTAGAGGGTTACCTTTCCGTATCGCATTGAAAAAGGAACACAGATGAAGAGTCAATATGGCTGCAAATTTTCTATAATAGTGGCCAGTGAAGCCGTCCGGGCCAGGTGCTTTTGTGGGATTCAGACATTTAATAGCTGCTAATATCTCTCCCTCGGTAAAGTCTGCTTCCATTAATTCTATGTGTTCTTGTTCTACTTTTGGTAAGGGAATAATCATAAAATAATTCATCTGCCTGGGCTTTGGGAAATGGGGCTGGTTTATTGTATAGATCAGTAAAGAACCTTGAAAATTCTTGCAGTATCACTTGGGGGTTTTGGGTAAGTTTCCCATCTCATGTACGTAATCTCAGCATTGCAGGATTAAATGGTCGCGGGGTTAGTTTTCTAGCTAAAAGTGTGGTAGGTTTATCTCCCTTGGTGTAAAAACGATGTCTATACCAGCGTAGAACTTTCTCCGCTTTGGTTGTGAGGCTAAGATTTAATGCTATTCTAGCTGTATCTATTTTATGTCGCAGGTCCAGATGAGGATTAGATTTTTGTTCCTGAACTATTTTTTGTAGCTCATCCTCCTGTTAAGTTTGGGACTTTAAATGAAGCATGTGACAGACCATAAAATGTATAGGCGTGTTTATTGTCAAAAAGTATATCTAGCACATAATATGTACATGCAGAATTCATATATGCACAAAAAATTGTCAGGGAATATATCTATATATCTAGCACAATATATATATATATATATATATATATATATATATATATATATATATATATACACCCATATAATGCGTTGGTGTCAAAGCACATGCCGGTGGCCGGTGGCCTGTAGCCGGTATACAGGGCTCCATATGATGAGTAAGAAATAATGATAATTAAAACTGTAGGAATATAAGAAGAACATGGTAGATTTAAGTCATGACGGCATCCTAAATAGGCCCGACACGTTTCATGGTATAAACCACTCTTCAGGGACAAATGCGTCAGCATGTCTAAAAAAGACCAGTAAATCTAATAAGAAACCTCAGAGATAATGTAAATATGTATAATAACAAGGAAAGGAAGTGTTAAATCCTGCAAAACTTACGTAAAGCTAATAAGCAGAACATACAGTATGGTCTGAACAGGGACCCGTGGGGTAGCCTGTCCCAGGAGCTAAGGTAAGAGACCCGCAAGCAACGCAAGCGCGCACAAGGTATGCCACAAAGTAGAGACCTCCATGGTTACTGAGTGATGGTGCATAGCCCCAAAGTCTGTAAAAAATGTATAAATATTAAGAATTTCACATATGAAATAATACTAATAAAAGTGGGGGTGAGCACCTAGCACCATAGGAAATAGGAAGTATATAAAGTGTAAGGATGTAAAGGTAAGTCAGATGGTGTGGAGAGAGAGCGGGCTAGATGGTGAACAGAAAACCAAAGGTGTGCAGGGTAATACAAAAGTCCCCATGCTCGATACCCATAGGGGCAGAGATGTTATAAGAAAAATATGCTGAATGAGTGCACAAACCACCATAGCATAACCAACAGAGATTACCTCCTGTTACTGTGTAGATTACTTTCTACACAGGGTCCCTTTGAAAAAGTCACTTATCAGGGAGGAGACAGGTGTCGCTAGTTCCTGGTCACGGCCGAGACCGGAGGTATTCGTTCATATTACAGAGTTCTGCGATTTTATATGTAAGTTACTGTGTGTGCTGGATGAAATAAATGTTTAAGAATATACTACACAATGGAGCCATCCTTTTCTTTTAATATATACCCTCACCATCATTATTGAGTCTGGAGATCAGAGATCGAAGCTGGGTGCTGGATATCGGGTGTTCCTTGGAGGTGGCCATTGAAGGGTGATCGTTTTGAGGAAATCCGCACTGATTGCTGATCCAAGCTCAACTTGGCCCGTAGGGGCCGCTGCTAGAGGTGAGAGGCTGGGGAAAACAGGTGGCGCACTCTGGTTTGTGATTGGATGGAATACACATTTTTTCTTCACATCGATCGTTTGTTGCACTTACACTTTACTTCACATATGGACTGCCTTAAAGAGTTTTGATTCCTGTTGTTGGGATTTCAACTATATGATTTAGTGGATCTCTGCTTTTCACCATATTTTTGCACTATATTTGAATTTTTTGGACATTCACTGTTTTATTTGCCAACTGTGTCACTCACTTATGCACTTTATATTGCACTTTCTGAAATATTTTTTATGTAGTAGGGTAATTTATTATTTCATCCTTGAAGATATCGTTATTCACCCTGCATGCAGCCGCTGACATAAGCGTTACATGCACAGTGAAGGTCCAGCGAAGGTCCGACTTATCGTGCCGGACCTTGCTGGAACTGAGGACTCCCGCGCACATCACGGGAGTGATGTCATCGCGGCTCTGGCCACTCACAGCGCCGGAGCCACAAACCCGGAAGAAATGCTGAGGGGAAAATGTCAGCTCCCTTGGCATTGACCGGGATGCGATGCGGGAACCTTGTCCTAAGGTAAATATTTCATAATGAGCTAGTATGCGGTGCATACTAGCTCATTATGCCTTTGCTTTAAAGGGTTTTTTGGTTTGCGGGTATACAACCGCTTTAAGAACCTGAAGTGGATTCCAGCAGTGGCTATAGATATAAGAGAGAGAAGCGTCTCCAAGTGCAGTGCTACACTTAGAGGCGCTTCTCTCTCTTGTATCTATGTACTCCCCTATGTGTTGCATTTGTTTAAATATGATTTTTTTATATTAATCAGACATAACATTACATGAGACAATAATATTACAATAGTAGTTGATCATAGAGATCAGATTACCGTCAGGTTTTGCCTGGAGTAGATATTTCTCAAACAAATTATTGCTGTTGGATACAATAGGAACGTAGATACCATTGTTGTATTCAATTGACAGTTTGAATAGGCTATTGTCTATATAGCTACAGTAAACAGGTAAGAGAGGGTCTCTCAAACTGAAAGAATGACTGTTAGTCGGTTGCAACAGAAAACAACATGAGCTATATAAAGGTTGCCAGTAATAAGCTGGGGGCCACTCATCATGCATTAGAACCAAGGACAGTCTGTAAGACCCGGGGCCACCACAACATGGATTAACACCATAGCAGAAGTAAGAATCTGTAATCAGCGAATAGGAAGGTGCCTGATCTCCAGAAGCCTCGTTGTCAACGGAGATCACAAACACAGTAACTGAAGCGAAGTAACTTTTAAGTGTATTTCTACTGTTACAGACTATAGGCTGTTTATTTGCTAAGCATTTTGCTTGTTATAGATATTTGTCAGTCTTGTATTGGATTCCTAATATTGTAATAGTTTTGTATGTACAGCATTTTTGTATAGTAAAAGCACATATACACACTGCAGAAGTCGCAGCTTCCTTGCTTATACCACAAATTAATCTTGCTGGCTAGATAGATGCAAGCAAAACATTGGCGCTCGTCTGGGATTGTGCTCAAGTTCAACTGAAACAGACCTGTTTTTTTGTGGTGTGTTATGTATCTTGTGTTAGGTAAAAATGTTGCGTAAGCTGTTTAGGATAAGCAAGGCTTCGGAGGGCTCTGGTGGCCAGAAGTAAGTGTGCAGCTTACCTATCTGGGCCAGAAACAATGAGTGGGAGCCTCTTGCTAAAGAATTTGTAAAGTATGCTTTTCCCTTGAATATGACTTGGGGTGATAAAATCTCAGATCATTTTTTAGATTTTAGCCTTAACAGAGTCCATAGTGAGTTGGTACTTTCTTCATGCTATTTATACTGAATCACATAGAAGGGAGAAGGCAGAGGCAGACGTTAAAGTTATTAAAAGACCAGCTAGCAGTTGCTTCAGAGTGTGTACGCTCAACCGCTAGTCAGGCTGATGATTTGCAAGAGCGGTGTGCAGCCCTCATGACCAAATCTATTAATGCCTTAAGGAAAAGGAAGGGCTGTAAAGCCAGGGTACGTGCCAAAACTGGGATTGCGAGGATGTGCTCTCCTCAAATGATAGTGAGGATGAGGAGATACAGTTTGATATTTGGGATGATGATCTGCTAGTGGGAAAGAAAAAGTATGCCAGACCCCTCATTACTAAGCATAGAAAACCACAATATGATAGAGAGGATATGGCAGACGGGGAGGTGCATTATGGCAACCCCAGAGATGTTGAATTGAAGAAGTATGGGAGTTTACACAAACTGAACTCCATGAGCTGGCAAAACAATACAAAAAAAGGTCTGGGGAACTCCTGAGTTGGCACCTACGTTTGTGGGATGAAGGGGTGGATAGTGTTGGTTTGTCAGGTAAGGAAGCAGTGGCTATGGGAGTGCTAAGCCATGATCCACAATTGCGTCAGGCAATGCGAAAAGCCAGAGAGTTTAGTGTGAATTTTTCACTGTTAGACCTCGTGAGAGATGGAATAGTCCAAGTATATGCTAGTCCTACTGACCTGGAAAATACCTACTCCTGGAGATCAATAGGAGAGGGTTATGTGAGATGAGTTGTTTAACCGGATAAAATACGTTTCCAGAATGGATGGGTCCAGATATGGTACCCTTTACGTCTTCTCTACGCTCTAAGCTAATGAAGTCTGCACCATTTAATCTCAGGGCTCCTTAATTGTCCTTGCTGGGAGGCCTGGGATTAAACAGCAAGATTCATGTAGCCACTACCCTTTTAAGCCAGTTGGGGGAGATAGAGGAGACTAAAACAAAACCTGTCAGGCCAGTGGATAAGGTCAAGGCCAGACAGGAAGAATAAAAGCAGAAAATAACTTTTACAGAGAAGAAAGGGAATGTGGGAGAGAAGACAGAAGGTGAAGAGAAAACCAGGCAAGTTATCTCTAGGAAAGAAATGTGGGTGGACTTATTAAAGGCAGGAGTACCTAAAGATGAGATATATGGGATTTCTACTGCAGAAATGCTGAAGAGGTGGAAACATTTAATGGGGAAAACTGTTAGGGTTAGAAACACTACTCCTAGTGAAGATAACATCAGCCTAGACTTAGAGAAAACAGAACAAATCCCTCCTGTTAGCCCCAAACCAATTCCCAAAACTGAACATGAACCCAAACCCAAATCCCTTTATCCTAGGGATGAGTTAGAGAGAATCAGAAAAGGGGATTGGGAGGTTCCTTATCCTTTATGAGGGGAAGGTGGGTCTCCTGTAATAGCAGTAAGGACAGTGACAGCAGGAGACCGACACCCATATATACCTGTCACTATATGGTGGGGGAAGTCATCTCCTACACATGTGATGGCTTTAATTGATACTGGAGCTAAAGTTACACTTTTGCAATGAAATCCTTCCCATTTCAAAGGAGAATTGATTTATGTAGAAGGTTTGGGAGGACAAACCACACTAGCAGTTAGGACACGGGTGAAATTGGCTATTGACAAGGGACCAGGATGTTGGATAAATGTTTTGGTATCAGAGTTACCCAAAAATATTCTTGGAATGGATGTACTTCAAGGTCAGTCAATTCAGACTGAAAGGGATCCATTCACATTTGGGTATCCTGATAAAGCATATTTGGTGAGGGCTGTGAAGGCTGTGGTTAGGGGTCATGCGAAATGGACCCCTGTCTACATTCCTTCACCAGAGAGGCCAGTCTGTCTCAAGCAGTATAGACTTCCTGGAGGCCACAAAAAAATTGGGGAGACTGTTCAAGAACTGTTGAGAGTAGAGATCTTAGACCTGCTGTAAGTCCTTTCTCATCTCCGGTGTTCCCAGTAAAGAAACCTGATGGGACTGTGGATTACAGAGGTCTAAACAAAGTGGCTCCTCCACTGAAGTCAGCTGTATCTGATATGATCTCAATTGTTGACAAAATTGCTAAAGAGGCAGGAGAATATCATGCTATGATAGACCTGGCTAATGCTTTCTTTTCAAATTTGATAGACCCAGAGTGTCAAGACCAGTTTGCTATGGTGTGGGACAGCCGCCAGTACACTTTCCCTGTGCTTCCTGAAGACTATGTTCATTCTCCAATGATTTGCCATGGACTGATTTCCTGAGATTTAAGTACCCTGAATTTGAAAGTCGCTGTGTTTCATTACATTGATAACATCATGATCTCTGGAACAAAAGAAGATGTAACTGAAGCACTGCACCTGCTGATATAGCACATGGAGAACAGAAGGTGGGCCATCAACAAAGACAAAGTCCAAGGACCTGCCACAGAGGTGAAATTCCTGGGAATGATGTGGACTGGACGGCAGAGGAAAATTCCAGAGACAGTTGTGCAAACTATTCAGTCGCTGTTGCCCCCTACTACCAAAGAGGAGGCACAGAAGTTCATTGGAGTTGTGGGATTCTGGAGATCGTTCACCCCACATCTTGGACTGATTCTGAGGACTATATACAATGTTACCAGAAAAAAGACTGAGTTTTCATGAGGTTCAGAGCAGCAGACTGCATTCCTTGCTGCTAAAGAAGCCATTTTACAGCATCAGGGATTGGGACCCATGAGACAAGGAGTGCCATTTCAGCTGGATGCAGTGAAGCAGCATGGTACCATATCTTGGAGTCTGTGGGAGCCAAATTAAAAGAAAGGATTGAGAGTAAAGCCCATTGAATTTTGATCCAAACAACTGACAGGGGCACAGAAGAGATACACGCCCCTAGAGAAGTACCTGTTTGGAGCCTACACAGCACTTCAACATGTAGAGACCATTACAGGAAAGGACACAGTCAGCATACATACTGCATTGCCAATAGCAAGATGGGTGAGAGATAATGGACTGACCATTAGGGGAGCTGTAGCCCAGAACAAGATACTAATGAGATGGAAGTGGTACCTTCAAGAAAGAGGGGGTATTGCAGCTGGGGATGTCAGAGACATTTCCAAACAGATGGCAGGGCTTGTTACTTTTACCAGCACCCAGCCAGAAGAAGAAATTCCTGTGCTGCAGTCATCCCTCATTCAAGAGTCTCCACCCTTTGAGTCTCTGTCGGAAGATATGAAAGAGTCAGCGTGGTTCACTGATGGTTCAGCCATAGTCGCCTTGTCTGGGTGTAAATGGACAGCAGCTGCCTACAACCCAGGTACAGACACAGTCCGGCAGGAGACCGGAATCGGAGGGTCCAGTCAGTATGCAGAGTTGAAAGCTGTATTGATGACTCTTCAGGAGAATCCTTCTTCTAATGTCACTATCTACACTGACAGCTGGACGGTCTTTAAAGTACTGACAACTTGGATTCCCATGTGGAAGTCCAATGAATGGATGATTCTTGGAAAGGTCGTTTTGGCAGGCAAGGATGTCTGGGATTACATCTGGAAGGAAGCTCACTCCCGCACCATAAAAGTGGGGCATGTTGACGCACATGTGTCCCTGGTCCCAGACTTTGAGAACTATAACAGAGTGGCAGATGAAATTGCCAAAGTGAATGCAGTTGTGCCAATTGATTCTGTCTTGATGAACTTGGCCAACTGGGCCAACAAGCAATCTGGACATTTGGGGCAGAAAGCAACATATGACTGGGCACAGCAGAGAGGATTGCCTATATCCATGGACATGATAATGACTGTAATAGGAAACTGTACAGTGTGTGGAGAAGTGCGACAATGGCCATTGCAAAAGTATTCCAAGGGGTCGATTAAGAGGGGTGAGAGGCCTGCTGAGATTTGGCAGATTAACTTCATTGTCCCCTGCCCGGGGAAACAACGGACTGAGATATTGTTGTACTGCAGTGGATACCTATTTAGGACTTTTGCTTGTTCATCCTTGCAAACGTGCAGATCAAGCTGCAATGCTTCAACTGCTCCAGAAACTTGTCATTGCTTATGGTTGTCCCAAACAAGTCCAAAGTGATAACTGCTCATACTTCACCGGATCAACAGTACAGCAGTGGGCCAAAGATTCTGGAGTGTACTGGTTGTGCCACATCCCATACCATCCACAGGCAGCTGGTTTTATTGAAAGATACAATGGGCTATTGAAGGACCAGATACGCAACCTTACACCCACACATACACTAAGGGGGTGCTGTAGTATTAAAAAGCGGATGGTGGGGGGGGACTGATGGGTGGGGGGAGGGCTGATTGTATTTCTTTGTCTAATTAGGGAGGGCCGGAGAGGGGGGGGGGAGCGTGATGTAGTGGTTGTGCAAGTCCTAAATGTGGGATGGTGCACGATCTGGGATGTGGAGCGTATTGTTTTGTTTTTTTTTGTTGCACTTGTTTCAGCACCTCGGGGTTCTCCCTGAGGGTTTTGCTGTGGGTGGGGGGAGGGGGGGCGGGGAGTGGGAGGAGGGTGAAGGGAGGGAATGGTTGGCAGTAGGAGTGAAAGGGAGGCACTGGGTAGATTGGGTCACTACAAAAGCCCTCAGGGCGAGCCGAAATAGGCACGGGGGGATAAAGGGAAAGTCACTGGATAAAAAGCCACGTAGTCCCTATTTGGGACCCAAACACATTAATAAAATGAACCAGGGGGGGAGGGAGGGTAGTAATGTAAATATGGGGTTGGGGTATATCATTGTGCACATGGAAAGGAGGGGAGTAGAGGGGGCTCGTGGGGATTGGAGGGAGAGGGGATTTTCCCCGCTTCCCTCCCCCCGCGACCCCCCCAAAACACTGTCGCAATATTGACGGTAGGCCTGGGATCCAGAGCGAAGCTAGGACAATTATTAAGAAGCTGGGTGCCCCGGGGTGGGTGCTAAAAAGTGGTAAGTGCCGTAATTTGTACAATACGGTTGCTACCTGTATATTTGCTAAAAACCTTTTTATTTTTCTTTTTATTGATGTTTAGTACGATTGGTATTTGTTCATGGAATGTTAGAGGCCTGAGCGATCCCGATAAAAGGTCCGCTGTTCTATCAGAGTTGGAAGCCCAGGGTGTCGCTCTGTCCTGTCTGCAGGAAACGCATCTAACAAATGAAACCAAGACAAAATTGGGGGGTAGGAAATTTCAAGCGCAATTTCACGCGGTCTATTCCTCCTACTCGAGAGGTGTAAGCATATTGATTAAAAAAGGAGTGACGTTTACCTGCAGGAGTGCGCGGATTGACACGCTGGGCTGCTATATTTTTTTACATTGTCTATTAGGCGGGAGAGAATTGGTCATAGCAAATATATATATTCCCCCACCTAGTAAGCTGGAAATTCTATATCAATTACTAGAATACATGGAGAACAAGGATGGGATTCCACTGATTTTGATCGGCGATTTTAATACTGTTCTTGATAGCCGGCAGGATAGATTCTCATTGGGTACTCGGATAGGGAGAGTAAAGGCGGGGAGACTCAAGCAGTTCCTAGAGGAAGTGGGGTGGTGTGATTTATGGAGAATCCGCAATCCAAACGCCAGACAGTTCTCTTGTTACTCAGGGACGCACTGCACACTATCCCGAATAGACTTAGCTATAGGTAATAAGGAAGCGCTCCCTATAGTACATAAAATAGATTATGGCCCGAGGGGTTTATCAGACCACTCACCCCTAAAATTGTTACTGTGCACTGGGGACAGACAGATACATAGGCCTTGGTCAGTAAACCCAGTATGGCTGGAGGTAATTGGGAACCAGGAAGAAATCTCTACCAGCCTAAAGGAGTTCATTCTGAGTAATCTGGGTACGGCGGCAGGGGGGGTGGTATGGGACGCACTAAAGGCCTTCCTCAGAGGACTCCTAATTCAGCAAATAGCAAGGGCAAAGCGAAAAACAAAAACGCAGGAGGACCGTATTAGAAGGGAGGTTATAGATCTGGAAGGGCAGTATGTTATGTGTCCTAATATAGAACTAAGGGAGGCATGGGTTAAGAAGCAGCAGGAATATAAAGCGGTAACAATGAGAAAGGCAGAAAACAAAAGGCTTTTTCAGAGGCGGAGATTTTTTGAGGAGGGGGAAAGAGTGGGGCGCACGCTCGCTGTGGTGGCTAGCGCCAACTCCCCGTCCTCAACAATATCTGCGATTAGATCCCCCAGGGGAGAAATAGTTACGGACCCTGGGAAAATAAGGGATATATACTTTGACTTCTATAGCTCCCTGTACAAAACAACACAGCTTGCAGGTAATGGTGGGTTAGATAAGTTAATGGAGGGAATTATACTACCAACACTAACCACAATAGACAAGATGAACCTAGAGGCCCCTATCACCCTGGAGGAACTTAGGAGCGTGGTGGCAGCCATGCCTAATCGCAAAGCCCCAGGCCCAGACGGACTCCCCCTGGAGATTTATAAATACTATGGAGGGATTTTGCTCCCCACCCTCCTGAGGACATTAGAGGAGGCATTGGCGGACGGAGGCCTTCCCTCTTCGATGTCAGAATTTAATATTATACTTATTCAAAAGGAAGGGAAAGACCAACTAGAGGTGGCCTCATATAGGCCAATCTCCCTGCTTTGTTCGGATATTAAAATCCTTGCAAAGGTTTTGGCAACCAGGCTAAGCAAATGCATTGACAAATTGATCCACCCAGACCAGACGGGATTTATTCCCCATAGGTCTACCAGCGTAAATATTAGAAGAGCATATCTGAATCTGCAGACCCCAGTAGTAGACGGGGACCCTAGAGCAGTTGATTCGCTGGATATTGCCAAGGCCTTTGACAGCCTGGAATGGGGCTACCTCTGGGAAATAATGGATAAATTTGGGTTTGGCCCGGTCTTTGTTAAATGGGTAAAAATCCTATATAGCCACCCATCAGCTAAGTTAAAAATCAATAATGAGTATACAGATAGCCTGACGTTGGAGAGAGGTACAAGGCAGGGATGTCCGCTGTCCCCCCTCCTGTTTGCCCTGGCGATGGAACCGTTGGCGGAGGGCATGAGGAGGGCAACGGATATACAAGGGTTCAGGAGGAGGGGCGGGGAAGAAAGAATAGCACTTTATGCGGATGACGTCCTGGTATTCCTGGGGGATACGGGCCCCTCTCTGGAAGGAACGATGAGACTGGTGGAAAGATTCGGGAAAGCGTCGGGCCTAGTAGTTAATTGGGATAAATCTGCACTACTACAGTTGGACTCAATTAATAGCCCCCCCACCGACGGCCTCCCTGGGCTAAAAATAACTGACAAAATAAAATACCTGGGAATAGAGCTGGCCAGTGACCCCAATGTTTATATCCGGGATAACCTGGTCCCTCTACTCGTGAAGCTTAAAAAAAAATGTGATATTTGGTGCCGGCTCCCCCTGTCGTTGGCAGGACGTGCAAACTTGATCAGAATGATCTGGTTACCACAAATCCTTTATATTCTCCATAACTCCCCGGTGTGGATCGGGAGAAAATGGTTTATAAAAATAGACTCCTTATTTAGGGACCTTCTCTGGAAAAAAGGCCAGGCCAGGATTAAACTGCAGGCGCTGCAGCGCCCCACCTGGGAGGGAGGACTGGCAATTCCCCACCCGTATGGATATTTTTTGGCTGCCCAACTGCAGCACCTGGGAGGCTGCGAATCTAGTAGCGAAATAAGCGTTAGCAATAAAATAATGTTGGAAGGCAGCCCACATAGTTGCCTGGCAGAGGCACTTGAGGCAGGTTCTCTCCAGAGAAAATTACCAACATCTAAATTAGTAAGTAAAGTCTGGCAGACAGTTAAGCGGATTATGGAGTACAGGGGCATCACGGATTATTCGCCAATATGGTCTAATGAATCTTTGGGGGAACTAAGGGCCATAGAAAAACATCCCGTCTGGGAAAACCATGGAATCTACAGACTGTTGCAGCTATACGCTGGTAGCAATTTGAAATCCTTTATGGACCTTAGAATAGAATTTGGTATCCCAAGCAATACATTTTACAAATATCTTCAGATAAGACATGCGTTAAGTACCCAATTCAGGTCTACCCCTATGGAGCAAAGTAAAACGCCTCTCCTTAATAAAGTTGTTAAAGCAACAAACGCTAAGGGACTGATTGGAGCTGTGTATACACAGCTAGTAGACAAAATACTACCTCAAGGTGCGGCAGCTGGGCCCAGAGCGGGATGGGAGGCGGATGTGGGAAAGCTGTCAGATGCCCAGTGGCAAAAAACACTGAAGCTGGGTCAGTCGGTATCAGTCTCCCCCTCGCAGAAGGCCTCGCACCTATTTCTTATACACAGAGCTTATTATACCCCTAGAAGGTTATTCAGATTTGGGGGCAGGCTAGATGATAAATGCCCTAGGTGCAATAACACAGGGGATCTTATACATATGGTTTGGAGATGTCCAAAACTGGCAAGATATTGGACGGAAGTGGTCAGGACGATCAATCGCAGATTTAAAATTAAATTAGCGTCAGATCCTAAGGTATGTGTGCTGGGGCTGGTGGGAGATACAGTGGGCCACACCAACTCAGTCACAGCTGCGGTTAGATGCTTATACCAGGCTAGAAAGCTGATAGCACAGTCCTGGCTTTCGAGAAAATCTCCAACTATAGAGGACTGGATTAAAACGATGGACTCCCTTGTCTGGACAGAGAGGACAGTTCACATCAGAAAAGGGAATCATAGAAAGTTTATTAATTTATGGAAACCCTGGCTGCAGGAAATGAATATTCGCCAACTACTCTGAATCAAACACCCCTGAATTTCAACTGATTAGTGGGGTGAATGTATAGCTAGAGCCGTAAAAGCCTAAGAGCCGGGATAGTCCCATAGGGGGCTAGATAGATATAACATCTTGCGACTGCTGAAGGTATTTCTTCCTTCTCTTCTTCTTTCTGTTTGGTTTCCTGGTCCCCTCCCCTCCTCCTCTCCCCCCCTCTCTTCGTCCCCCTCTTGCTGTGGGTTTAACAGGTATGATGCTGGCGGAGCGGGGGGGGAGGGGGATGGCAGGGGGATCAGTGCACAATGGAGGGTGGGGTAGTTAGGGGCTTAGAGGGGTAGGGTAAAAAAAAAAAGGGGATAAATGTGGCACAAACACAAAATATGGAGAAGTACCTATAAGAGTACACCTAAAAACACTTTGGAGCATAAAAAGCACGTGAAACAGAGGTTTTTAAATATATGGTTATGTCTATATCACTTGTACTAGGCCTTATTATTATAATGCATGCACTTTAAACGCACCTTGTTATTAGGGATGAGCTTCGTGTTCGAGTCGAACCCATGTTCGACTCGAACATCGGCTGTTCGACCGTCCGTCGAATTGCGAACGATATGGGCCGTTCGCGCCAAATTCGTGTGGCGCGTCATGGCCCATAATTCACTGCGGCATCGCAGTGCATTGCTGGCTGATGATTGGCCAAGCATGCACTATGACCCGCATGCTTGGCCAATCACAGCGCCGTCAGTAGAGAGAGCTGTAATTGGCCAAAGCCAGGGTGGCTTTGGCCAATTATGGCTCAGGGGATTTAGTACACACCCCACACTATATAAGGCCGCCTGCACGGCGGCCCTGTGTAGTGTGTGTTCCGGTGTGCTGAGAGATAGAGAGAGAGAGAGACAGTGTCATTTGATTTGAGTTAGATAGATTAGGCAGAACAGTCAGTCAGTTAGCTGCACTTACAGTGTATTGTGTATATATATGCATCCCAGGTGTTGCATATATATATATACACTGTATTCAGTTTAGCTAGATCCGTTCCTGTTATCTTCTATCTAGACTATTTAGTGCAGTGTGTCCTGCTCACAGTGTTCAGCTAGATCCGTTCCTGCTATTTACATTCAGTGCAGTGCGTCCTGCTCACAGTGTTCAGCTAGATCCGTTCCTGCTATTTACATTCAGTGCAGTGCGTCCTGCTCACAGTGTTCAGCTAGATCCGTTCCTGCTATTTACATTCAGTGCAGTGCGTCCTGCTCACAGTGTTCAGCTAGATCCGTTCCTGCTATTTACATTCAGTGCAGTGCGTCCTGCTCACAGTGTTCAGCTAGATCCGTTCCTGCTATTTACATTCAGTGCAGTGCGTCCTGCTCACAGTGTTCAGCTAGATCCGTTCCTGCTATTTACATTCAGTGCAGTGCGTCCTGCTCACAGTGTTCAGCTAGATCCGTTCCTGCTATTTACATTCAGTGCAGTGCGTCCTGCTCACAGTGTTCAGCTAGATCCGTTCCTGCTATTTACATTCAGTGCAGTGCGTCCTGCTCACAGTGTTCAGCTAGATCCGTTCCTGCTATTTACATTCAGTGCAGTGCGTCCTGCTCACAGTGTTCAGCTAGATCCGTTCCTGCTATTTACATTCAGTGCAGTGCGTCCTGCTCACAGTGTTCAGCTAGATCCGTTCCTGCTATTTACATTCAGTGCAGTGCGTCCTGCTCACAGTGTTCAGCTAGATCCGTTCCTGCTATTTACATTCAGTGCAGTGCGTCCTGCTCACAGTGTTCAGCTAGATCCGTTCCTGCTATTTACATTCAGTGCAGTGCGTCCTGCTCACAGTGTTCAGCTAGATCCGTTCCTGCTATTTACATTCAGTGCAGTGCGTCCTGCTCACAGTGTTCAGCTAGATCCGTTCCTGGTATTTACATTTAGTGCAGTGCGTCCTGCTCACAGTGTTCAGCTAGATCCGTTCCTGCTATTTACATTCAGTGCAGTGCGTCCTGCTCACAGTGTTCAGCTAGATCCGTTCCTGCTATATACATTTAGTGCAGTACGTCCTGCTCACAGTGTTCAGCTAGATCCGTTCCTGCTATTTACATTCAGTGCAGTGCGTCCTGCTCACAGTGTTCAGCTAGATCCGTTCCTGGTATTTACATTTAGTGCAGTGCGTCCTGCTCACAGTGTTCAGCTAGATCCGTTCCTGCTATTTACATTCAGTGCAGTGCGTCCTGCTCACAGTGTTCAGCTAGATCCGTTCCTGCTATTTACATTCAGTGCAGTGCGTCCTGCTCACAGTGTTCAGCTAGATCCGTTCCTGTTATCTTCCTACTGACAGGCAGGCTTGTCTGGTTACAGTATATAAAGCTACCTGAAGAAAATTACAGGTGTTCTTTTTGATCCTATTAGTACCACGGTCAGGCAGCTAGACTATTTACATTTAGTACAGTGTGTCCTGCTCACAGTGTTCAGCTAGATCCGTTCCTGTTATCTTCCTACTGACAGGCAGGCTTGTCTGGTTACAGTATATAAAGCTACCTTAAGAAAATTACAGGTGTTCTTTTTGATCCTATTAGTACCACGGTCAGGCAGCTAGACTATTTACATTTAGTACAGTGCGTCCTGCTCACAGTGTTCAGCTAGATCCGTTCCTGCTATATACATTTAGTGCAGTACGTCCTGCTCACAGTGTTCAGCTAGATCCGTTCCTGTTATCTTCCTACTGACAGGCAGGCTTGTCTGGTTACAGTATATAAAGCTACCTGAAGAAAATTACAGGTGTTCTATCCCAGCTTAGTGCAGCTACAGGCCATTAGTATGTCTGGAAGGCCAAGAAGGAGAGGCAGACAGTCACAAGCCAATAAGAGAGGGCAAGCAGGCTCTGTGTCTAGTGCTGGTCGTGGAGACGGTGCATCCTCATCAGCACGTGGCCATGGGACACGCTTGGCCTTTTTTTCGGCAGCTGGCCGTGTTGAGCCGCAACATGCGGAAGACTTGGTCGAGTGGATGACCAAGCCGTCCTCATCCTCCTCATCCTCTCTCACCCATGCCCAGGGTGCTTTGTCTGGCAAAGCAGCGGCCTCTTCCCTCAGCTCAATGTCATCAGTGACTCCTTCCCTAGCTCCACCATGTCCTCATGAGGATTCCCTCGAACTGTTTGACCACAGTGTTGGGTACATGCTCCAGGAGGATGCCCAGCGTTTGGAAGGCTCTGATGATGATACTGAGCTCAATGAAGGCAGTAACATGAGCACGGACAGAGGGGGTGCCCAAGAAGGACAGCAATCTGGCAGTCATGCTCCCCCTGCTGCAGCATACTGCCAGGTTTGCTCCAGTGATGAGGAGGGAGGGGATGATGAGGTCACTGACTCAACGTGGGTGCCTGATAGGAGAGAGGAGGAGGAGGAGGAGGAGGAGGTGGCACATCACCAACTAGGCAGGATGCCCTCCAGGGGCCAGCCTAAGGGCAGCACATTGACTGCATCACACCCCAAAGCTCCACATGTGCAGGGCGCTGCAGTCTCTGCGCGTTATTCAAAAAGTTCTTTGGTGTGGGCCTTTTTTGAGACGAGTGCATCAGATCGCACCGCTGCTATTTGCAACATATGTCTCAAGCGTATCTCGCGTGGCCAAAACATCTCCCGCTTGGGTACCACATGCTTGACCAGACATATGTTGACCTGCCATGCAGTTCGTTGGCAAGCGTATCTGAAAGACCCACACCAAAGAACAAAGACGATCTCTCCTTGCTCCTCATCAGCTGAGATTTCCAACCCCACTAGACCTTCAGTCCTCTCTGAGACCTGCAGTGAGAGGAATGAAGGTGTAGAATTAGGTGTGTCACAGCCAAGTACTTGTGGGCAATCTGCTTTTGGTACACCGACGTCAGATTGTACCAGGCAAATTTCCCTGCCCCAGCTGCTGCACCGCCGAAAGAAGTTTGCTCCCAGCCATCCACATGCCCAGCGGTTGAATGCTAGCTTGGCAAAATTGCTAGCACTTCAACTGCTGCCTTTTCAGTTGGTAGACTCTGCCCCCTTCCGTGAGTTTGTGGAATGTGCGGTTCCTCAGTGGCAGGTACCCAAACGCCACTTTTTCTCACGGAAGGCGATTCCGGCTCTCTACCGGCATGTGGAAGGCAATGTCCATGCCTCGCTGGACAGGGCGGTCAGCGGTAAGGTGCATATTACCGCTGACTCATGGTCCAGCAGGCATGGACAGGGACGTTACTTAAGTTTCACGGCGCATTGGGTGACTCTGCTGGCAGCTGGGAAGGATGCAGGACAAGGTGCAGTAGTGTTGGAGGTTGTTCCGCCACCACGCCTCCAAAATGCTGATTGTGACACACCTCTCTCCTCCACCCCCTCCTCTTCTTCTTCCTCCATGGCCTCTTCCTCGGAACCAGCGGTGCTCCGTAGGCGTTCAAGGGGCTACGCAAGTACGCAGGCCAAAAGATGCCATGCGGTGCTTGAGCTGGTGTGCTTGGGGGACAGGAGCCACACTGGGGCAGAGGTTCTGTCAGCTCTGCAGGGGCAGGTTCAGAGGTGGTTGACGCCACGCCAACTTAAGGCAGGAATGGTGGTTTGCGACAATGGCACCAACCTCCTCTCTGCCCTCCGACAGGGACAACTGACCCATGTGCCCTGTTTGGCTCACGTCCTTAACTTGGTGGTGCAGCGGTTCTTGGGCAGGTACCCGGGCTTACAGGATGTCCTGAGGCAGGCCAGGAAAGTCTCTGTGCATTTCCGCCGGTCATATAATGCCAGTGCTCGGCTGACGGACCTCCAAAAGGAGTTTAACCTGCCCAAGAACCGCCTAATCTGTGACATGCCCACCAGGTGGAACTCGACGTTGGCCATGCTGCAGCGGCTGCACACGCAGCAGAGGGCCATCAATGAGTACCTGTGCGACTATGGCACCAGGACAGGGTCAGGGGACCTTGGTTTTTTTTCCCCACGCCAGTGGGCCATGATCAGGGATGCATGCACTGTCCTGTCACCATTCGAGGAGGCCACGAGGATGGTGAGCACTGACAGTGCATGCATCAGTGACACTGTCCCCCTTGTCCACCTGTTGGAGCACACGCTGCGTGGAATAATGGACAGGGCACTTGAGGCAGAACAGAGGCAGGAAGAGGAGGACTTCCTTAGCTCTCAAGGCCCCCTTTATCCAGACAGTGTTCCTGCGTGCCCGCCGATCACACAGGAAGAGGACGAGGAGGAGGAGGAGGAGGAGGAGGAAGATTGTGTCAGTATGGAGGTGGAGCCTGGCACTCAGCATCAGCAGTCTTTAAGGGATCAGTCCCAAGGAACACATGGACTTGTACGTGGCTGGGAGGAGGTGGCTGCGGACGTTGTTGTCCTTAGTGACCCAGAGGACTCCGGACCGAATGCCTCAGCAAACCTACGCTGCATGGCCTCCCTGATCCTGCAAAGCCTGCGTAAGGATCCTCGTATTCGTGGTATCAAGGAGAAGGACCAATACTGGCTGGCAACCCTCCTTGATCCACGTTACAAGGGTAAGGTTGCGGACCTTATCTTGCCATCGCAGAGGGAGCAGAGGATGAAACATCTTCGGGAGGCCTTGCAGAAAGGTCTGTGCAACGCGTTCCCAGAGACTGGGAGGTTACAAACTCCTGTTTCTGGACAACGTGTTGCTGAGGCTTCGGTCAGTCAAAGAAGGAGCGGTGGAGAAGGTGGCCGTCTGACCGATGCGTTCAGACAATTTTTTGGTCCGCAGCCCCAAGGTATGATCGGTTCCAGCAACCATCGCCAGCGTCTGTTTTACATGGTGCAGGAATACCTAGGGGCAAGATCAGACTTGGACACCTTTCCCACCGAAAATCCTCTGGGTTACTGGGTCTTGAGGATGGATCACTGGCCAGAGCTTGCACAGTATGCAATTGAGCTACTGGCCTGTCCTGCATCCAGCGTTCTTTCGGAACGTACATTCAGTGCTGCTGGAGGCGTGGTAACCGATCACAGGGTGCGTCTGTCCACTGACTCGGTCGATCGGCTGACCTTCATAAAAATGAATCAGTCTTGGATCACCACCAGCTACCAAGCACCTGATGCTGATGTAACTGAATAATTTTTTTCAGATCCCTTCAAAGACTGCCTATGCTGATGCTGAGTGATTATCCCTGAGTAATTATCCTCTTCCTCCTCAATCATCACGCTGATAGCTTGTAAGAACATTTTTGGTTCTGGGCGCCACCACCAGTGCCTAAGGCACAATTTTTCAGCCCCTGTATAACAGGGGCGTGTAATTACAATTTTTGATGTAATACTTTGCAGCACGGCTCGTTCCTGCATTCCAACTAGAGTGTCTGTGAGGGGTTGCAGTGTTGTGGCACCAGCACCAGTGCCTAAGACCCAATTTTTCTGCCCCTGTCTAACAGGGGCGTGTAATTACAATTTTTGATGCAATACTTTGCAGCAGGGCTCGTTCCTGCGTTCCAACTAGAGTGTCTGTGAGGGGTTGCAGTGTTGTGGCACCAGCACCAGTGCCTAAGGCCTAATTTTTCAGCTCCTGTTCAACAGGGGCATGTAATTACAATTCTTGATCTAATATTTCACAGCAGGGCCCTGTGAGGGCTTACAGTGTTTTGGCCACAGCAACACCTAAGGCCCAAATTTCTGCTGAGTATATAGGGCAGGACCCTACTTTCAAACATCTAACTTACAAACGACTCCTACTTGCAAACGGAAGGAGACAACAGGAAGTGAGATGAAATCTACCCATAGGAAGGGAAATTCTCTCATGTAAGAGTTAATATGGGAAAACAATTTCTCCTTTCCACTGATGCTTTTCAATCCTTGTTCCACAAAAAAACCCAAATTTTCAAAAAACATTTTTCATTGGGACAAAAAAGTGAGGTGAAATCTTCTGAAGAGGAGGAAAGACGCAAAACAAATGTCACAGGGGTGATAACCCTTCCCTATGTTTTCCAAAAAGCTTAGAAAAGATTTTTTGGCTGGAGCTAAACACATTAAAAATGTTCAAAATTACAAACAGATTCTACTTAACAACAAACCTACAGTCCCTGTCTTGTTTGCACCGCCTGTATACTGCTGTTCAGAGTATATAGGGACCTTTCCTTATTTTAATTTGGGTGCGGGGTTCCCCTTAATATCCATACAAGACCCAAAGGGCCTGGTAATGGACTGGGGGGTACCCATGCCGTTTGTCTCACTGATTTTCATCCATATTGCCAGGACCCGACATGACATTAAACCCGCAAGCAGTTTTAAATGAGATTTTTTCCTTTAAAAATGACATTTGGTGCAGGGACTGTTCTAAACATGGGAAACACGCGTCACTTTACAGGCATACTATAGACACCCCCCAGGTACGATATTTAAAGGAATATTTCACTTTTTTTTTTTTACTTTAAGCATCATTAAAATCACTGCTCCCGAAAAAACGGCCGTTTTTAAAAGTTTTTTTTGCATTGATACATGTCCCCTGGGGTAGGACCCGGGTCCCCAAACCCTTTTTAGGACAATACCATGCAAATTAGCCTTTAAAATGAGCACTTTTGATTTCGAACGTTCGAGTCCCATAGACGTCAATGGGGTTCTAACGTTCGTGCGAACTTGCGGTCCGTTCGCGGGTTCTGGTGCGAACCGAACCGGGGGGTGTTCGGCTCATCCCTACTTGTTATGTAAAATATGTAACCCTGCTGCTATTCTTGTTGCCACAAAAAGTAAATAAAAGCAATTTAAAAAAAAAAAGGGGGTGGGATCAGGTCCTCACACAGGCAGTCATGTTGTTAAATTCTAGGCCAATAGCCAAAAGCACACCCTATGAGAGGATGGTAGGGGCTGGGTCACAGATTCCACAGCTGGAGTGCAGAGTTCAGTATTTATGTAAGGTTCCTGAAAGAACAGGGCTTAACAGATACCATGTTACTGCTTCCTATGACATAGAAACCAAGAGTGATGTACCTGAAGCTGAAGCCTATATAGGAATCGGAGGGAATCTGGCAGGAAAGTTATATTTGCATTGGCAGGTGAGCTTTAAGACAGTGGGAAATATCAGTATATTTCTTTTCCTCCCTATTGATGTTCTTTGGGAGGGTCAGAAGTGGATACAGGCAGGTGGCAAAGTTTTGGTCAGAGATCCAGGCAAGAAGCTAGTTAGAGGAGAGATTGTAGCTGAAGGGCCGAGGTCTACTGTTTATGTATTATTAGGAACAGATAATCCGCTTTGTTTTCCACTCCACAGGCTGTCTCCGATTTGATCCATAGGAAGACCAGAAAAAAGTGGTTACATGATGGACAGAATGACTGAAGAATGAGCAAGAGCTGTGGAGAGCAAGGCCTTTGATGTATTACAAGCCTGGACTTGTTTCTAAAGAACTTTAGAATATACTTTCTAATGAACTTTAAGCCAAGGACTGAAATACCTTCTTAATGACAGAAAAATTGGGAGGGGTTGCATTCAAGGAAAATGAATGTTTAGAATGAATTTTCTTAGTAATAAAGTGATTTTCTGTATGGAGTCTGAAAGGAAAAAATCAAGGGCGGAATGTGTTGCGTTAGTTAAAATATGTTTTTTTTTTATATTAATCAGACATAACATTACATGGGACAATATTACAATAGTAGATGGTCATAGAAATCAGATTACTTTCAAGTTTTGGCTTGAGTAGATATTTCTTAAACAAATGCTGTTGGATACAATGGGAACGTAGATACCATTGTTGTATTCAATTGACAGTTTGAATAGGCTATTGTCTCTATAGCTACAGTAAACAGGTAAGAGAGGGTCTCTCAAACTGAAGGAATGACTGTTAGTCGGTTGTTATAGAAAACAACCTAAACTATATAAAGGTTGCCAGACATAAGCTGGGGGCATTAGAACCAAGGACAGTCTGTAAGACCAGGGGCCACCACAACATGAATTAACACCATAGCAGGAGGAAGAATCTGTAATCAGTGAATAAGAAGGTGCCTGATCTCCAGAAGCCTCGTTGTCAACAGAGATCACAACCGTAGTAACTGGAACTAAGTAACTTTTAAGTGTATTTCTACTGTTACAGACCATAGGCTGTTTATTTGCTAGGCATTTTGCTTGTTATAGATATTTGTCAGTCTTGCATTGTATTCCTAATATTGTAATCGTTTTGTATGTACAGCATTTTTGTATAGTAAAACCACATATTCACTCTGCAGAGGTCTCAGCTTCCTTGCTTATACCACAAAGTAACCTTGCTAGATAGACGAAAGCAAAACACCCTAGTATGTATGATGCATGCATATTCTTAGCCCCAAGTGCATAACTTTACATTTATCAACGTTAAACCTCATTTGCCACATAGTTGCCAAATTAAACAGTGCATTGAAGTTGGCTTGTAAGTTGGAGACATCCTGTAAGGACGTTATTCCACTGCATAGCTAATGCCCCGTACACATGGTCGGATTTTCCGACGGAAAATGTTCGATGGGAGCCTTTTGTCGGAAATTCCGACCGTGTGTAGGCTTCATAGGACAGTTTCCATCTGAATTTCTGTCGCACAAAATTTGAGATCTGGTTCTCAAATTTTCAGACAACAAAATCCGTTCGCATAAATTCCGATGTGTACACAATTCTGACGCACAAAGTGCCACGCATGCTCGGATTCAAGCAGAAGAGCAGCACTGGCTATTGAACTTAATTTTTCTTGGCTCCTTGTATGCGTTGTACGTCACCGCGTTGTTGACGTTGGGAATTTCCGATCAACTTTGTGTGACCGTGTGTATGCAAGACAAGTTTGAGCCAACATCCGTCGGAAAAAAAAACATGGATTTTGTTGTCGGAATGTCCAATCATGTGAATGAGGCATTAGTGTCATCTGCAAAGACTGTAAGGGTACTTTTAATCCCAGACCCTGGCACCATCAGTCACCAAACCAGGCGTACCGTTTCACTGATAAAATTCCCCCCTGATCTGGGTGAAATACCTTGCTCACTGTTTACAATCCCTGTATGTGCAGGGAGTTTCTGCAACTTGGCTACACCTACCTCAGGCTTTTCGGGCATGACATTACCTTCTGTTGGAGCATGCTATTCTCATACATATGTTGTTTTTACACATGATGATCATTTATGTCTAGCACCCTTTTTCTATTCCCCGAAGAAGGAATAAACAAATATTTATGAAACACGTTGGGTCCAGCTGTGAACACCCTGTATCATCTGGCCTTTAACCATCTGGACAGCTTGGTGCTTCAGCATATTTGATGACATGGGTGCTCTTTGTTCTTACAGTATATGTGTCATCATGCTATATGTTTTTATCATGTGATGTGTATTTGTCCCCTTTGAGTTATGCTTTTTAGAATTGTAAACCAATAGAATTTTGTTACATTTTCCTACACCCCTTGTTATACCTCTCACTTACTCCCTTAGTCCCCCTTGGGGTCATTATTCTTTCTATTTGAAACTTTTTGGGATGTTTTGGGATTTTGGTCTTCAAGACCAGTAGCTAACTGGCCCTTTCTCTTTGCTGCTTATAAAGTATTACCTACAGTTTGGCTTCAATTTGTTAGTGTATTTAAATCCAATAGCACATCTCACACTCCCCTCCCCCTGGACTGACAATGCTACTGTCCAAAGGTGCCCCCTTTTCTCCTCCATCCAGAGTGGAGGTGTGTTACTGGCCAGATCACCAGGTGAAAACAGAGGGAAAAAAGACAAAAAAAATTATTGTAGTCACCACATTCAATGATTGGTAAGCTACAACATATTACATTTTGGATATTTATTCATGATTCTGCACATTGAGGTTTGCGGTGCGCGCGCGCTGCCAGCGGCTCGCTCCCACTGTGATCTTCCACAGCGGGAGCTGATCAGTGGCTCAGACGGATCCAATGTCTGCCGGGACCCGCCGATCCTTACACTGACAGAATGACAGTCTGCCTACTTAAAAAAGACAGACTGTCATTCTGTGAGTACAAAAGACATGGATCCTGTGTTCCTGTATAGCAGAAACACAGATCCATGTCTTCCAGTAGTAAAAGCACCTCCCCCACAGTAACCAAGCACTAGTCAGGCACACATTTGACCCTTTGATCGCCCCTGATGTTAACCCCTTCCCAGCCAGTGTCATTAGTACAATGACAGTGCATATTTGTAGCACTGATCACTGTATTAGTGTCACTGGTCCCCAAAAAAGTGTCAGTTAAGTGTCCGTCTTGTCCGCCGCAATATCGCAGTCCCGTTGTAAGTCGCTGATCGCTGCTATTACTATTAAAACAACAAATGAAAAAAAAAAAACCCATAGTTTGTACCTTTTGCGCAAACCAATCAATATGGTATTTTTTTACCAAAAATATGTAGCAAAATACATATTGTCCTAAACTGATGAAGAAATTAGATTTTTTTACATTTTTTTATTGGATTTGTTTTAGAGCAGAAAGTAAAAAATATATTTTTTCTCAAAATTGTCGGCCGTTTTTTGTTTCTAGCGCAAAGAGAAAAAAACACAGAGGTGATCAAATACCACCAAAAGAAAGCTCTATTTGTGGAAAAAAAGGGACATCAATTTTATTTAGGTACAACATCGCACGACCACGCAATGGTCAGTTAAAATAACGCAGTGCTGTATCGCAAAAAATGGCCTGGTCGGTAAACCTTCCGGAGGTGAAATGGTCAATATCGCTTCAAGGTGATTTTCTTATCATTATAGCATTCCTTTCCTAAAATAAATTGGAAGGCTGACATTATGGACTCCATGTTGAAAATGTTAGTCCACCAGCAGTTATACTGATTGTCTGGTTTCAATACTTTGAAACAAGAATGTAGCTTAAGAAAGCCTTGAAAGGATTATATCATTAAGTACCATTTCCAATTACTTAATAAAGGAATGGACATACATTTACATATATTGTGTATACAGTGGGGACGTAAAGTATTCAGATCCTCTTAAATTTTTCACTCTTTGTTATATTGCAGCCATTTGTTAAAATCATTTAAGTTAACTTTTTTCCTCATTAATGTACACACAGCACCCCATATTGACAGAAAAACACAGATTTGTTGACATTTTTGCAGATTTATTAAAAAAGAAAAACTGAAATATCACATGGTCCTAGGTATTTAGACCCTTTGCTCAGTATTTAGTAGAAGCACCCCTTTAATCTAATACAGCCATGAGTCTTTTTAGGAAAGACGCAACAAGTTTTTCACACCTGGATTTGGGGATCCTCTGCCATTCCTCCTTGCAGATCCTCTCCAGTTCTCTCAGGTTGGATGGTAAACGTTGGTGGACAGACATTTTTAGGTCTCTCCAGAGATGCTCAATTGGGTTTAAGTCAGGGCTCTGGTTGGGCCATTCAAGAACAGTCACAGAGTGGTTGTGAAGCCACTCCTTCCTTATTTTAGCTGTGTGCTTAGGGTCATTGTCTTGTTGGAAGGTAAACCTTCGGCCCAGTCTGAGGTCCTGAGCACTCCGGAGAAGGTTATCGTCCAGGATATCCCTGTACTTGGCCGCATACATCTTTCCGTTGATTGCAACCAGTTGTCCTGTCCCTGTAGCTGAAAAACACCCCCATAGCATGATGCTGCCATCACCATGCTTCACTGTTGGGACTGTATTGGACAGGTGATGAGCAGTGCCTGTTTTTCTCCACACATATCGCTTAGGCCAAAAAGTTCTATCTTGGTCTCATCAGACCACATAATCTTATTTCTCACCATCTTAAAGTCCTTCAGGTGTTTTTTTAGCAAACTCCATGCGGGCTTTCATGTATCTTGCACTGAGGAGAGGCTTCCGTCAGGCCACTCTGCCATAAAGCCCAGACTAGTGGAGGGCTGCAGTGATGGTTGACTTTCTACAACTTTCTCCCATCTCCCGACTGCATCTCTGGAGCTCAGCCACAGTGATCTTTGGGTTCTTCTTTACCTCTCTCACCAAGGCTCTTCTCCCCTGATAGCTCAGTTTGGCCGGACGGCCAGCTCTAGGAAGGGTTATGGTCATCCCAAAAGTCTTCCATTTAACCACTTGCCGACCGCCGTACGCCGGTGTACGTCCAGACTTTGGCGGCGGATATCGTTGTTATAGCAGCAGCTAGCTGCCATAACCCCAGTATCCCCGTTTTCGTGCGGCGGTCGGCTTTAAGATAAAAGTGGTCTCTGCGGCGGATTCGCCATGAGATCACTTTTATCGGTGGCGGGAGAGGGCCCCCCTCCCGCCGCAATACGGTGCCCTCTGCCGCTTACCGGAGCCGTCGGTAGTGGCGGAGGTGATCGCGTCCTTCTCCGTGCTGTGCCTGGAGATGAGTGAAGCTAAGATGGCGCCCACTCATCTCCATGACACTGCTGGGCGGAAGCTACATCAAAACGTCACTTCTGCCCATACGTTTTAAAGGCACATTTTTTTCAATGTCATTTTTTTAAATGACTTTTTTTTTTTTAATTGCATTTTAGTGTAAATATGAGATCTGAGGTCTTTTTGACCCCAGATCCCATATTTAAGAGGTCCTGTCATGCTTTTTTCTATTACAAGGGATGTTTAATTCTAGCCCTAGACCTCCTCTGTAACGCAAAACATGCAACCTGTAGAATTTTTCTAGCCCTAGACCTCCTCTGTAACGTAAAACATGCAACCTGTAGAATTTTTTAAACGTCGCCTATGGAGATTTTTGAGGGTAAAAGTTTGACGCCATTCCACGAGTGGGCGCAATTTTGAAGCGTGACATGTTGGGTATCAATTTACTTGGCGTAACATTATATTTCCCAATATAAAAAAAATTGGGCTAACTTTACTGTTGTCTTATTTTTTTATTCAAAAATTTTTTTCCAAAAAAAGTGCGCTTATAAGATCGCTGTGCAAATACGGTGCAAAAAAAAGTATTGCATTGACTTTATTCTCTAGGGTGTTAGAAAAAAAACAATATATCATGTTTGGGGCTTCTAAGTAATTTTCTAGCAAAAAAACCTGTTTTAAACATGTAAACACCTAAAATCCAAAACGAGGCTGGTCCTTAAGTGGTTAAGGATTATGGAGGCCACTGTGCTCTCAGGGCCCTTTCACACTGGAGCGGTTTGCAGGCGCTATTGCGCTAATAATAGCTCCTGCAAACCGACCTGAAAACAGCCACTGCTGTCTCTCCAGTGTGAAAGCCCCGAGGGCTTTCACACTGGAGCGGTGCGCTAGCAGGACGGGAAAAAAAGTCCTGCTAGCAGCATCTTCAGTGAGGTGAAGGAGCAGAGTGTATACCGCTCCTTCACCGCTCCTGCCCATTGAAATCAATGGGACAGCGTGGCTATACCGTCGGCAAAGCGCCTCTGCAGAGGCGCTTTGCGGTGGTTTTTAACCCATTCTCGGCCGAATACCGACAGTAAAGCATCGCTTACATTAGCGGCGTTTTACCGCCAACGCCGCCCCCGCCTCAGTGTGAAAGGGCCTTTAGGAACCTTAAGTGCAGCAGAAAATTTTTAGTAACCTTGGCCAGATCTGTGCCTTGCCACAATTCTGTCTCTGAGCTCTTCAGGCAGTTAGACAGGTGTGTGGCTTTCCTAATCAAGTCCAATCAGTATAATCAAACACAGCTGGACTCAAATGAAGGTGTAGAACCATTTCAGGGATGATCAGAAGAAATGGACAGCACCTAAGTTAAATATATGAGTGCCACAGCAAAGGGTCTGAATACTTAGGACCATGTGATATTTCAGTTTTTCTTTTTTAATAAATCTGCAAAAATGTCAACAATTCTGTGTTTTTCTGCCAATATGGGGTGCTGTGTGTACATTAATGAGGAAAAATGAACTTAAATGATTTTAGCAAATGGCTGCAATATAACAAAGAGTGAAAAATTTAAGGGGGTCTGAATACTTTCCGTCCCCACTGTATGTATAGATGTATATGGATTTTGCTTTGTGGTTAACCACTTTAAGAACGGGCCTCTTTTTTAGACGTGGTGTTTACAAGTTAAAAACAGTTTTTTTTGCTAGAAAATTACTTAGAACCCCCAAACATTATTCATTTTTTTTTCTAACACCCTAGAGAATAAAATGGCGGTCGTTGCAATACTTTTTGTCACACCGTATTTGCACAGCAGTCATACAAGCGCACTTTTAAAAAAAAAAAAAATACACTTTTTTGAATTAAAAAATTAGACAACAGTAAAGTTAGCCCAATTTTTTTTATATTGTGAAATATAATGTTACGCCGAGTAAATTGATACCCAACATGTCACACTTCAAAATTGCGCGCGCTTGTGGAATGGCGACAAACTTTTACCCTTAAAAATCTCCATAGGCGACATTTAAAAAATTCTACAGGTTGCATGTTTTGCGTTACAGAGGAGGTCTAGCGCTAGAATTATTGCTCTCGCTCTACCGATCACGACGATACCACGCATGTGTAGTTTGAACACCGTTTTCATATGCAGGCGCTACTCATGTATGCGTTTCGCTTCTGCACACGAGCTTGGCGGGACGGGGCACGTTTAAAAACATTTTTTTTTTTCTTATTTATGTTACCTTTTATTTTTTATTTTTACACTGTTTAAAAAAAAAAAATTGTGTCACTTTTATTCCTATTATAAAGAATGTAAACATCCTTTGTAATAGAAAAAAAGCATGACAGGACCTCTTAAATATGAGATCTGGGGTCAAAAAGACCTCAGATCTCATATTTACACTAAAATGCAATTAAAAAAAAAAAATTGTCATTTAAAAAAATGAAAAAATAAAATAAAATGGCCCTTTAAGAGCTATGCACAGCCCTGCAGTGTCATGGAGACGGGTGGGGGCCATCTTTCCCTCACTCGTCTCCATGCACAGCCCTGAGAATGATCCGATCGCCTCCACCGCTGCCGCCGGCTGCCGACGCCCCCCCTCCAGCCGGATCGCAGCGGGAGGGGGGGCTCTCTCCCACCGCCGATAAAAGTTATCTTGCGGTGAATCCGCTGCAGAGACCACTTTTATCTTGTACCGGACCGCCGGACGAACACAGGGATACCGGGGTTATGGCAGCTAGCTGCTGCCATAACAACGATATCCGTCCCCAAAGTAGGGACGTACATCGGCGTGCGGCGGTCCGGAATTGGTTAAAGAATGTGTCTATTACACCATTCCAATTTCTACTTTAATCCCACTATAAGCAAATTCTATGTAATAAACAATAGCCAACATTTATTCAGTACACTCAAAGACTAAATCCAATTATAACTGACAAAAACACATTCAACAACCTTCTCACTGTGAGAACACAACTTCAACAAATGACCCATGCACATGTATAGTGATTTGTATAGTGTAATGCCCTGTACACACGATAGGATTTTCCGACAACAAAATCCATGTTTTTTTTCCAACGGATGTTGGCTCAAACTTGTCTTGCATACACACGGTCACACAAATCATGTCGGAAATTCCGAACGTCAAGAATGCAGTGACGTACAACACGTACGATGAGCCGAGAAAAATGAAGTTCAATAGCCAGTGCAGCTCTTCTGCTTGATTCCGAGCATGCATGGAACTTTGTGCGTCTTAAATGTGTACACACGATCGGAATTTAGGACAAGGGATTTTGTTGTCGGAAAATTTGAGATCCAGATCTCAAATTTTTTGTGACGGAAATTCCGATGGAAAATATCCGATGGAGCCTACACAAGGTTGGAATTTCTGACAACAAGCTCCTATAGAACATTTTCCATCCTATCGTGTGTACGGGGCATATGAGTCAATTGACTGGTTAATCAAGATTTCCAGTTGATCCTTTTATATTTTCAATTCCACTAAGTCTAGATTTATAAATAGTCTGAACATTAATTGCTGCAATGCTCATATTAAAAGAGCATTGTTTTATCCCCTTGGGAAATTCTGGGAATGATTTAACTTCACTGTTCAATCAATTAAAAATTGTAAAGGGCAGCCCAGTGATATGTTCATGTAATAGCTGCGTGCTCTCAATGAAACGATTGTAGAGAAAAAAAGTTGTTTGCACACCCTTCGCATAATAGGGGAAACATAACCATGATCATTAGATTCTCTCCTATCCTATACATATGGTAAAATAAGAATACAGGAAGTAAATTTGAGTTTCAGTTCACCCCTTAGTGCCAGCCTGATATAGAGATTGCATGTTTAAATTAGTAATATACAGGGTTCAATAGTTTAGGAACTAAAAAGCTTTCTTGGAAAGCAAACAAAATAAAGAATACATCTGGATGTTGGACTTTTAGAATATGCCCTTTAGAGGAGGAGTGACCACTTCCTCTCCCTTCCCCCCGAGACACACACAATTGGGGGCAATTTAATAAAGCATTTGCAACACTTTTCAGGTTTTATAGATGTATTAGAAAGTCCTACACCAAATTTATGAAAGCTATGCAACAGTTTTTTTGCTTTTTTTGATGTATGGTACAAAGGATAAGAAAAATAACCTTTGAGAATACGACATCAACTTGGGCTACCAAAAAAATTATTTTATTTGAAAAAATACTGCAATAAAAATATGATCAAAATGCCCCACTGGTGTGGCATGATTTTAAAAACCATACCTGCCATAAATTTTGCACTTTTCCATATGTTTGGCAGCCCAGTGAAATAAAGGGACTGTCAAAAACATGCCATGCAAGAACACGTAAGGACACATTCTGGATCTCATAGTGTAAAATCCATATAAAATATAATCTATCGTGCAATGGGATGTATTTAAACACAACATGAATTGAGAGAGCATTAAGGAGGAAAAGGAAGCGTTTTTTCTGCACACTGGAGTTTGCTGTACTGCTTGGATATTCTTTGGTGGACATTTTTGTAATTGTTTTTACATGACCTGCAATGAACTTATACAAATTGTCCCACTGATAACACACCAGTCTGAGCAAAAAGTGCTCCCCACTAATCCCCAATCCAAAATACTCAGACTGGGTGCAGCGTGTACGGCAACAGTAACCCACACAGACAAGTGTAATAAAAAACTTGTATTGAAGTAAAGCAACGACAGTTCACAACAACCCAGAGGGATGCCTGCCCACCCGGGTACACCCACAAATTACAATGATATGAAGATGACAGGTTTAAGCCCGGTTGACAGCGTCTGTTAAGAGAGCAGAATGTGGTCTAGCCGCCCAGTGCCCCAAACGGAAAGGTGTCCAAAGGAGTTGCGACCCTAAGTTTTCCCACCTCATCAGGAACTTTTCCCTATTGCTAGTATTGTCCCTACCCGTCCCTACTCTACCAGCTTACCAAAAGTGCACCAAACCTGGGAGTCAGGGCCTTAAGTAGGCTCTGCCTGACCCAAGATGACTGCTGGAGTCCCATGGGATATCAGCATCCAATGGTGTGCTTCCCGAGTGACCCAGGAAAACACAGAAATGGTGTTTCTCTTGACTCCGTCCCAACTGTGGTGCCTCTGTGGAAGAGCGCCACCTGCAGTGGAGCAAATAGACTGCACCTGCCTACCTGTGGTTGGTTTAATACAGTGTTAGTCCTTTGGGAAGGAGGGTAAATAAATGGCACCCCAAATCTACCATGGGCACCAAAGAGGCCCTACATTCCTCCACCACTTTTTTCCTAGGCCCATCCCCAGGCCACTAAAGAGAGCAACACACTATGAACCAGACAGCAACACATGAATAATATCATATTAAACATAAATAAGAAAATGATTTACAATGCTCAAGATTACAATATTCACACTTTGCAACAAAATGCTACATAAACTGCGTAATAATGTTTGAAAACCCACACAAACTATCTAGAGTCTGGTATGCAGACCAGTTGGCCCTTTTAAGGTGTTTTCAGATAACAGCTAAAATGACATCCCTCTTCTTTGGGTGCAGCAGCAGAACTTTGTTCTTAAGAATGTGCCTCCCAGGGCTGGATTCCCTAAAGTATATTTTAAATTCCTGTGCCAAGGGAGTGTCACCAGATTTGTCCCAACATTTGTTGGGTATCCAGAGGTGCTCCCATTCAGCTCTTCCACCCAAATTCCAATTGCATCTGATGGGATACAAACTGTTCCAACCAGGTCAAACAGGTGAGTTGCTTAGTGTATCCCACCCCAGGAGGTAAGTATGAGTTCCAGAAGATACCATAATCTTCATGACTGGTGCCACCTCTACCTGACATCTCTTTCTTGTGTGACCTATCTTGCTGACCACCCCTCACCAAGAGGCCTGCTTGGTTACCTTTCAGCCGGGGGGGGGGGGGGGTCGGTTTGAATCATTTCCTGAGCTCTGGCTCACATTTCACGGTCAGAAGAGCTTTGGCAAGGGAGCTGAGTTAATATTATGAAACAGGGTTGTCTGGGTATCCTAAGTAGTGGTTTCATGCTAAGTCCATTGGAAGGTACTAAATGACTACTATGCAACAGATGTCAAATATTTCACATGCTGCTCTAGGTGAGATCAGGCTCCACAATCACATCTTAGATGCTGGCTTGGCTCATCTCCACCAAAGCAATTATTTGTACCAGCAACACTGCACTTTCTCAAAGAATGACCCAGTCAATCTCAGAGAACGTGATTTGCCTAGCGTAAAACTTGTCATAATAAAATATGTTCCTGCTGGCTATTTAGCAAGTAAAGAATATTATTTTGCATCTTGATGTACGCATTCCTGCTGCTGGTACAATTGATTACTATGTAACCGAGTTGTCTGGGACCCCAATTCAATACAGTGGTTCCAGACTGGGTCAGTTGGAAGCCTGTAACTACTGGCAGGATAGCCAACCTTCCTTCTCCCATTCACCACCTGTCCTCTAACTGTGCCAGTGTTCACATCTTCTTGATGCCATGGTATAGGCCACTGGAATAACAAGGCTCAGTCTGCATCTTTTGTAACTCTTCTTTATGAGTGCAACAGGCATCATAATAATCCATACAGCATGGTTTCATCAGACATGGCTGGTTTGGTAAAGTGCTATGTCCACTCCATGGTTTTCTTTATTATAGGGTGCTCTACCTTCCCGTCATACATTTTACTTTTTTATGCAACTAGAAAGGAGTTTCAACATGATCACCAAATGGTTGCTGACTGTTATATGACCACAAGAAGAAAAGAAAGCAGAATCAAGAAAGAAATGTTTATGCAATGACTTTTTCTAGTACATTCTAGCACCCTCTACTATAGTTCTTACAGTAGACAAGATATGTGTCCCTGGCTTCTTCTCCCACTTTTATTGACCTGACAACAGATTCTGTCGCTGAGCTTCCCAGATAAACATTGTAAAATGCTCATGACAGATTTATTAAATATCCTCTGCTACTAAGGCTGGTAATTTATAGAAGAAGCAAGTTCCTTTTCTCCGAGACGAAGGTATTGAAAATCCATATAGCACATTACAAATAATTAGCAGTATATTTTTGTATTCTGAGAAAATCAACCACTTCTATTCTTTAATGGCAACAGGCTACCATTAGAAGGTTTATAGCTCAAAATTTTTGACAAGCTGTTGGTACAGTGAGGAGCACTCAAAGGATATATGGATAAGAGGAGATTTGATGTGTCTGTCAATAATAATATACGTAAACTGTGCTTCTGAGAGTGCAAAAATAAACCAAGTTACCTTTTTTGTGATTAGTTTATTCTTTTATTTGTAGCTCTTAAAAATAACTGTACAAAGATAAAGGCTTTACATCAGGATTCAACAGAGGCTATGTTTTTTATGACTATATTATAACTTGAAGCTAATCCATTATACATTGTTGTTGAGTTTGAGTACAATTTCATGGTAATATTCCATTTCAAAAAGTTATAACTGAACTACAGACAGATATTACACAACCCAGTAAATGCAATTTTTTATTCATTAAAAAGTACTTGAATCTGATTCAATACTGGACTGGACTTGTAATTCTCCGCAGAGTAAAACAAGGATAGGAAGAAGAGGTCTGCACTAAGCATTAGTCAGATGTGATGAGTGCACATATTGTGGCCAGAGGAGAGACCAGAAGATCTTAAAGCTGTGGGCGAGGAGGTGACAAAGCAGTAGCATTTAACTGCAAAAGAGAAAAGTCAGATCACCAACACCTCAACCACCCTTGGAACTCTTGTCAGTCCCACAGTTTGACCTGACAAAAGATGTCCTGTTCATGTGTTTAGGAAATGCCATGCTCCCCCTGCTGGTTTATATGATGTCATTAGACTGTGCATCAAATTTTTGGGACCTGTATTAGCTAGATAATGTGGAGGGTCAATAACTACCATGAAAGCGATCATATAATTATTTAAAGTGAAAGTAAACTCTTATTTTTTACTTGTACCTACAGGTAAGACTATAATAAGGCTAACCTGTAGGTACAGTGAATATCTCCTAAACCTGAGCGGTTTAGGAGATATTCACACTGCATGCAGCCGGTGAGGTCACTGGCGCTTGCGTTCTGAAGGGATGGTATACCCGTGCCGTCCATTCAGAGCTCCGTGCCACGGTCCATGGCTCCCATGCGCATGAGTGGGAGTGATGTCATCACGGTGCGGCCAATCATGTGGCCAGAAGACGCAAACCCGGAAGTCAATCCAAGAGAAGATGGAAGCGCCTGTCAGCGGTGACAGCGTGGCACTGGAAAGCTTCGTTCTAAGGTAAGTATGTCATAATGTGCTAGTATGCAATGCATACTAGCACATTATGCCTTTACTATGCAGGGTTTAAATTAAAAAAAAAAAAGTGCGGTTTACTACCGATTTACCAGTTTCTTTGGAGTTGGCAAACCAAACATAATGAGACTCCAAAAAGAGAGTGATAAAAGAGATAAAACTATACTGTGTACAAAGATTCTTTCTTGAGGATATGTGACAGCTTTCTGCCCAATCTGTTGAAGTCAAAGTAGTATTGGAGAGGCGCCTTCCTTGTCAAAAGATTTTATTGTACATACAATAGGGTATTTGACAGTAAATTGAATACATATTATACAACAAAGGGAATGAAGCTCAGAGGTGTGTATTCAAACATTGTAAATTATATATTGAACTATAATCTCTATGATACTAATAATACATACAAATGGTATGGGTTATAAGAAGAGTTATATCCTGTTATAAGTAAGAGCTTCAAGATCATAATGGGAGTAAGTAGAAAAGAAAAGAAAAGAAAGGAGAGATGGGAAAAGGAGAATTTAGGAAAAGAAGAAGAGGAGTCCGCAGGGTCGAGTCGAGGGCCGCCATATCCACTGACCCACCGGGTCAGCTACCATGGTAGTAGAACTTCTTTGTTAAAAGTTGATGGTAAATAAATTATTATCCACGGATGCCACACTTTTTCAAATTTGGTAAGCGAGTCAGCTTCAAGAGCTGTCATTTTGGCTTGAGTCATAGTGTTGTTCATTCTATTCACTATCTCCTCCACTATCAATGAAGGGGATCTCCAGGCTCTTGGCAGTGTTTGTTTTGCTGCAGTAAATAGTTGAATTAGTAATTTAAATTGGGTATGTGTTAAAAATTCTGGGTTCCGATTGATAAGCGCCATTGTAGGGTTAGGGGTGATGGATGTTCCTAACATTTTAGATGCTATAGTAAAGATTTAATTCCAGTAAATTTGAGCTTTGGGGCATGACCACCAAATATGGAAGTGTGTTCCTAAATCAGAGCATCCACGATAACAATCTGATGAGTAGTTATGCACATATTTCGCTATTCTAGCCGGTACAAGGTACTATCTTATTAATACTTTATAGTTAGCCTCTACCTCTAGTATAATGGAAGAGGCTGTTTTGGTTGTTGACCAGATTTGATTCCATTCTGTGGTTTCCAATGTTCGCTCTAAGTCCACCTCACATTTCTGGACATAAGATGGTTTCTCTATTTCAGGTTTGGCTAACAGCTGAACATATAGAACCGAAATCATACCCCTAGCATGAGGGTCATTTATACAAAATTTTTAAAAGTTAGTTAATTGAGCCAGTGAAGAGTCCATGGTTAAAACAGGCATAAAGAAGTTTTTGATCTGGAGGTATCTAAATAATTCCGATTGAGGTAATCCGTAATTATCACAAAGGGTTGGGAAAGGCATAAAGGATGAGAGTTTACAAATTTGTGCATAGTTAGTATATCTCGACTAGCCCATGCTCTGAAAGATCAAGATGAGACCTATACTGGGTAAAATGCAGGATTTTTATAGAAAGATAGTAGAGGATTATGCAATGATTGCAACTGATTTCTGAGTTTGTCCCATAGGGAAACAAAGTGTTTGGTAAATGGGTTACGTAACCCTCTACGATCTTTTGGTGAAAGCCAAATCAGGTTTGCGATTGATAGGGGATCACAGTCAGCTGCTTCGATCGATACCCATAAAGGGGATTCTTGTTGTGCATGATATTTAGTTAATGATGCTATATGTGCTGCTCTATAGTAAGAAAAAAAATTAGGGCAACCTAAACCTCCATTTAACTTAGGGAGGTAGAGTGTGTGTTGTGTACGTGGTCTAGAGGAGCCCCATATAAATGTATTTGCCTTTTTCTGTATGATTCTCAGGTAGTAGGCCGGAATTGGAATTGGTAAAACTCTGAATAAATATAATAATTTGGATAAGATTGTAATTTTTATTGTGTTGATTCTTCCGAACCATGATAAAGGGAGGTGGTTCCAAGATTTCAAGATATTTGTTATATTTTTCAACATTGGAGGGTACTTAGCTGAAAAAAGATCCGGAAACGATGCAGTGAGATGTATCCCTAGATATGGAATGGATTTATCTGCCCATGTAAAGGGGAGACCTACCTTAGCTGAACTTCGTTCCAAATTTGAAAGAGATACGTTTAGTGCTACACATTTCTTATGATTAATGAAAAGGCCCGAAAAGGCAGCAAAGTCATCAAGTATTGGCATTAAGTTGGGACCTGATATTTGTGGTGATGAAAGAAATAAGAGGATGTCATCCGCAAATAGACAGAGTTTGTGATGCAGTCCCCATACCTCAATTGCAGTTATGGTGGGGTCTGATCTGATGCGTTGGGCAAGTGGTTCTATAAGAAGGGCAAATAGTAGGGGTGAGAGCCGACACCCCTGTCTAGTGCCCCTTTCAATATTAAAAACATCAGATTTATAACCTGCATATTTAACATATGCTTTAGGCTTATTATATAGTGCCCTGATCCAGTTTGTAAAATTTGGGCCAAAACCCTACTTCTGTAATGTGTATTGCAGGTAGGGCCAAGATATGGAATCAAAGGCCTTTTGAATGTCAAGTGAGACAAAGCAGGAGGGAATGTGATGTCCTTTGGCGATTTGCGCTAAAAGAACTGCTCGGCATACATTATCACCTGCTTGGCGTGTTGGCATAAAGCCAACTTGATCACGATTTATAAGTGTGCCAATGAACCTACTAAGACGGGATGCTAAAATTTTTGCAAGAATTTTGATATCTAGATTTAACATTGAAATAGGTCGGTAGTTAGTACAAGAAGTCTTGTCTGAATGGGGTTTAGGAATCATACATATGATCGCCATTAGGGATTCTTGCCTAAATTATTTATTTTCAAGTAGATCATTGAATGCCTCTGCCAATGTGGGGGAAAAAGAATCTGAAAAGGTGCGGTAGTATAACGCAGAATAACCATCTGGTCCTTGTCTTTTGTTGATTTTCAAATCTTTGATGGCCTTTGCTACATCTTCTGCTGTGATAGGTATCTCAAGTTGTGCTTTTTGTGAATCAGATAGTTCAGGTAGGTCAATTTGTGAGAAAAAAGCATCTGCTTTGTTTGAATTAAATGTATTTGATTCCATGTATAGTGCATTTAAGTGGGAACGAAATTTATGAACAATTTTAAGGGGGTTACTTGTATATATGTTTTTTGATAGTTTTAGCCTAATTGGTTTAAATGATTTATTTATCGATCGGAGTGCGCTCACCAGGTATGTGCCGGTTTTATTGGATTTCATGTAGAAGGCATGCCTGGAACGACGCAATGATTTATCAGATGAGTCTGTAAGAAATAGATCATATTGGCGTGCCTTCTCTAAATTATTTTTAGTAGTTGGGTTAGGATTGTTTTGGAAAGCTAAGAAAGCTAAGAAAAAGGAGTTGAATTGCGTTTCTAATTTTGATGCTTTTCAAGATTTCTACATTCTCTTTTGAGTATACCAAACTGCTGCTGAAATGTTCCTCTCAAGACCGGTTTGTGCACTTCCCAGAGTATTATTGGGGAAATTTCTGGACTTTTGCTGAGTGCTAAATATTCTTTCAGGGCATGTTCAATTTTGTGGCGTGCGTTTAAGTAATATCTCTGGCAGATACCATGTTTTATCTTGTGTTTTAGGTATGGTGGATGCAATGGTGGTTAAGACTGCGTTGTGGTCTGACCATGGGATGGGAATTATATTTGATGGGAGAATCTCTGCTATCATTCCTGTGGTTAGGAAAATGTGGCCGATACGACTGAATGTTTGGTGAGGGTGTGAAAAGTATGTATAATTTTTTTTGTTGGGTTAGTCTCTCTCCATGAATCGATGAGATTGTGTTTGGAAAGGAGTTGAGAGAGAGAGAGATATTTTAGAATGATTTCGGAGTGGAGTATATGGTGTTTTGTCCAAAAATGAGAGGAGAACCTGATTGGAATCACCGCACAAAATAATTGTTCCCAGTCTATGTGCATTAGCTACTTGCAAGATGTGTTAAGAATGGAATTGGTTGTTTATTTGGAGCATAATAAGAAACCACAGTCACTTCTGTGTCGAAAATGTGTCCTGTGAGAATTAGATATCGTCCTTCCGGATCTTTAATTTCTGAATGAATAATGAATGGAGTGGAACGGTGGAATGCCACTAGAGTTCCGCGTTGTTTGGTATTAGCCGAGGCAGTGATTACTTGTGGATATGATGAACTAAAAAATGTAGGCGTTGAATTTACTGTAAAATGAGTCTCTTGAAGGCACACAATGTGCGCATTCTTTGCCTGGAATGACCTAAACGCTTTAGTACGTTTCTGTGGTATATTGAGTCCCTGTACATTCAGGGCTAAAATGTTTAAAGGGGCCATGGTAGCTGAATCAATAGGTAGCACTTACCAGATGTTCTGACTTGACGGTCTTTCGACTTAACCCACACGGACTTGAAAAGGGAAAAGAGAAAAAAAGGTCCAGTGTAATCTAGTTTAGAAAATAAGAAAAAAACAGGTAAGTTTTCATTACCTAAGCTTGATATAAGGATACGGAGATATTCAAAAAATACCCGTGGTGAGGGGTAAAACCACCCAACTGGGGAAAAGAGGCCCTAATCGAGCCCCCCCTTATTAGGTGGGGGGATCCGAGGAAGACTAGATGGGGCACACGGGACTTCAGTGTACAGGAGAACCGCTTTGTAAAAAAAGAAAAAATAACATCACTGGGATGCATGTTTATAGCACTTATGGCTTAATGAGAATATTGTCCATTTTCTTTAACCACTTAAGGACCGCCTCACGCTGATATACGTCGGCAAGGCGGCACGGGCAGGCAAAATCACGTAAATATACGTGATCTGCCTCCCGCGGGTGGGGGGTCCGATCGTACCCCCCCGGTGCCCGAGGCGGTCCTCTTTTGTCCCCCGGCGATCGGAGGTGAGGGGGAGGCCATCCGTTCGTGGCCCCCCCTCGCGATCGCCGCCGGCCAATCAGAACATTCCTTTGCTGCTGTATGCTAAACAGCAGCAAAGGAAATGATGTCATCTCTACTCGGCTCGGTATTTTCCGTTCCGGCGCCGAGGAGAGAAGACTGCATTGTGAGTGAAAAAACACACACACAGTAGAACATGCCAGGCACACAAAACACCCCCGATCCCACCCCGATCACCCCCCAATCACCCCCCCCCCCCCCGTCACAAACTGACACCAAGCAGTTTTTTTTTTTTCTGATTACTGCATGGTGTCAGTTTGTGACAGTTACTGTGGTAGGGCAGTTACTGTTAGCCCCCTTTAGGTCTAGGGAACCCCCCTAACCCCCCCTAATAAAGTTTTAACCCCTTGATCACCCCCTGTCGCCAGTGTCACTAAGCGATCATTTTTCTGATCGCTGTATTAGTGTCGCTGGTGACGCTAGTTAGGGACGTAAATATTTAGATTCGCCGTCAGCGTTTTATAGCGACAGGGACCCCCATATATTACCTAATAAATGTTTTAACCCCTTGATTGCCCCCTAGTTAACCCTTTCACCACTGATCACCGTATAACTGTTACGGGTGACGCTGGTTAGTTTGTTTATTTTTTATAGTGTCAGGGCACCCGCCGTTTATTACCTAATAAAGGTTTAGCCCCCTGATCGCCCGGCGGTGATATGCATCGCCCCAGGCAACATCAGATTAGCGCCAGTACCGCTAACACCCACGCACGCAGCATACGCCTCCCTTAGTGGTATAGTATCTGTACGGATCAATATCTGATCCGATCAGATCTATACTAGCGTCCCCAGCAGTTTAGGGTTCCCAAAAACGCAGTGTTAGCGGGATCAGCCCAGATACCTGCTAGCACCTGCGTTTTGCCCCTCCGCCCGGCCCAGCCTGGCCCAGCCCAGCCCACCCAAGTGCAGTATCGATCGATCACTGTCACTTACAAAACACTAAATGCATAACTGCAGCGTTCGCAGAGTCAGGCCTGATCCCTGCGATCGCTAACAGTTTTTTTGGGAGCATTTTGGTGAACTGGCAAGCACCAGCCCCAGGCAGCGTCAGGTTAGTGCCAGTAGCGCTAACACCCACGCACGCACCGTACACCTCCCTTAGTGGTATAGTATCTGATCGGATCAATATCTGATCCGATCAGATCTATACTAGCGTCCCCAGCAGTTTAGGGTTCCCAAAAACGCAGTGTTAGCGGGATCAGCCCAGATACCTGCTAGCACCTGCGTTTTGCCCCTCCGCCCGGCCCGGCCCAGCCCACCCAAGTGCAGTATCGATCGATCACTGTCACTTACAAAACACTAAACGCATAACTGCAGCGTTCGCAGAGTCAGGCCTGATTCCTGCGATCGCTAACAGTTTTTTTGGTAGCATTTTGGTGAACTGGCAAGCACCAGCCCCAGGCAGCATCAGGTTAGCGCCAGTACCGCTAACACCCACGCACGCACCGTACACCTCCCTTAGTGGTATAGTATCTGAACGGATCAATATCTGATCTGATCAGATCTATACTAGCGTCCCCAGCAGTTTAGGGTTCCCAAAAACGCAGTGTTAGCGGGATCAGCCCAGATACCTGCTAGCACCTGTGTTTTGCCCCTCCGCCCGGCCCAGCCCGGCCCACCCAAGTGCAGTATCGATCGATCACTGTCACTTACAAAACACTAAACGCATAACTGCAGCGTTCGCAGAGTCAGGCCTGATCCCTGCGATCGCTAACAGTTTTTTTGGTAGCGTTTTGGTGAACTGGCAAGCACCAGCGGCCTAGTACACCCCGGTCGTAGTCAAACCAGCACTGCAGTAACACTTGGTGACGTGGCGAGTCCCATAAGTGCAGTTCAAGCTGGTGAGGTGGCAAGCTCAAGTAGTGTCCCGCTGCCACCAAAAAGACAAACACAGGCCCGTTGTGCCCATAATGCCCTTCCTGCTGCATTCGCCAGTCCTAATTGGGAACCCACCACTTCTGCAGCACCCGTACTTCCCCCATTCACATCCCAAACCAAATGCAGTCGGCTGCATGAGAGGCATTTTCTTTATGTCCTCCCGAGTACCCCTACCCAACGAACCCCCCAAAAAAGATGTTGTGTCTGCAGCAAGCGTGGATATAGGCGTGACACCCGCTATTATTGTCCCTCCTGTCCTGACAATCCTGGTCTTTGCATTGGTGAATGTTTTGAACGCTACCATTCACTAGTTGAGTATTAACATAGGGTACAGCACTGCACAGACTAGGCACACTTTCACAGGGACTCCCAAGATGCCATCGCATTTTGAGAGACCCGAACCTGGAACCGGTTACAGTTATAAAAGTTAGTTACAAAAAAAGTGTAAAAATATATATATATATAAAATAAAAAAAAATAGTTGTCGTTTTATTGTTCTCTCTCTCTCTATTCTCTCTCTCTATTGTTCTGCTCTTTTTTACTGTATTCTATTCTGCAATGTTTTATTGTTATTATGTTTTATCATGTTTGTTTTTCAGGTATGGTATACGGTTTAGGAGATATTCCCCTTGCTATGAGCCGCTGACTGCAGCGGCGCATGCGCACAGGGGATTCTCGGCTGAAGGCCCGGCAACTGCCGGACCTTACCGGGTAAGAAATCTCCCGCGCGGGATTGATGACATCACGGCTCCAGCCACTCACAGTGCTGGAACCGCGATACCCGGAAGACACGCCGAGGCAACATGACAGCTCCCGCGGCGTGGACCAGGTAAGATACCGACGCCTCGTTCTAAGGTAAGTATTTCATAATGAGCTAGTATGCGGTGCATACTAGCTCATTATGCCTTTTGCTTTACAGGGGTAAAAAAAAAAAAAAAATTTCAGCGGGTATACAACCACTTTAATGAGTCCAATATGCTGTGATTTCACCAGGAACATATCTTCATTGTTAACTTATAGTGGTGTTCCTGGAAGAATAGTTTTTTCAGTCCATTGGATCTTCTTGGTCCTGTGGAGGGGATACATAGCGCCTCCTCTTAAGTGCATGAAGGTTTCCATTTTTTCCCACTGCAGGGGCTGAGTTTGGTAAGGAGGAAGTAAATGCTGTTCGTCTACGCGAAGTTGTAGCTGCAGATGTTCCATCGATCAATTTAAGGTCTTGTAGGGCTTGTTGAAGTTCGCTCGGTGATCTACAGATGTGTCTGGTTCCTTTGTAGTTAAAAGGTATGGAGAATGGAAAAACCCATTGGTATGTGATGTTGTATCGTTGCAATTCTATCAATTGCGGTTTCATGGCACGTCTTTTAGAAATGGTTACTTGAGAGAGATCTGCAAAAATCTGAAAGTTGTGACCTTGGAAGGTTAAGTTGTTTTTCTCTCTGGCCGCAATTAAGAGTTGCTCCTTTGTTCGATAAAAATGGAACGTTGCTATGATGTTGCGGGGGGGGGGGGGTCCATCTGTTTTTTCAGGCATGAGGGCTCTGTGCACCCTGCCCATTTCCAGTCTTTTGATCAGTATTCCTGGTTACAACTCTTGGCATAATGCTGTTATTGTGGAAGATAAGTCAGTAATCGATTCAGGTATGCCTCTGAAACGCAAATTAGAACTTCTTGCTCGGTTCTCATAGTCTTCCAGTTTGTTTTGTAATGTTATGTATTCTTCTTTAAGGGAATTTATTTCATTCATGTATTCATGTGCTGTGTTTTCTATTTATTCAACTTTAATTTCCAGCGCCGCTGTGCGATTTCCCAATTCTCTGATTTCTTTAGTCAGATTACTGGTTATTTGTTTTGAGGTATGCTTTAATGCTTTATGCAGCATTTTCTCAAATTGTTTCATAAGGCTTGGGGATGCAGTGAGTTCTTGTGAAGGTTTTTGTGACTGAAACAATTCTATGTCAGAATCATCTGAGGAGATTTGCTGTGACAGCTTTGTCTTTATCCTGCGCGCTGAGGTGATTGTGCCTGAGGCTGAGGAGACTGGAGCCATTTTCGCTGCAGTCTTTGCCTGAGCGCCTCCACTGGGGGTATTTTTAAACTTATTCCGGGCTCCCCCTAATACCATTTTTAATCCAAATGCTTCTCTCACCTCACAGGAGTTTTAGGAAGAGTTTGTAATAGTTAATGTGTCGGCGGGCTGTCTGTATTCAGTGGTTCTCTCTCCTCATGGAGCGGAGCTCTAGCAGGACATGTCCGTTGCACTAGACTCCGCGCATGCGCCCCCGACTCGGGGCATTCCAAAGCTCTCTGTGCATGGGAGCAAAAAATAGCGCAAAAAATAAAAACCGCAGTGGTGATCAAATACCACTAAAAGAAAGCTCTATTTGTGGGGAAAAAAGGATGCAAATTTAGTTTGGGTACAGCATTGCACGACCGCGTAATTGTCAGTTAAAATGACGCAGTGCCAAATTGTAAAAAGTGCTCTGGTAAGGAAGGGGGTAAAATCTTCCGGGCTGAAGTGGTTTATAATTATCTTTTAGGTGTGGATTTTTCTATCATTGTGAATTGATCATGTTTAGAGGAGAATTATCAACAAATAAATAATTAATTACTCAAACATGTTTGTGAAAGTCTAATTGGTTGGAACAAGCCAGTCCTGCAAACTCGAGTTCAGTTCCAATGCGCAAAGGAAATAGTAACAGTTGTGCTCTGCCTTTATTTTTTTTACAGTCTGACTGTTGCAAAGGGTGGGATGCAGAAGAAAGGCTTAAAGGCCAAGCATGGCATCATGGACACCCTGCCAAACTCCCTGAAGCTGCACAAACAGAGATGAAAATTGTGTTAAACTTTTGGTATCTCCAGATACCTGCTAGCACCTGCGTTTTGCCCCTCCGCCCGGCCCAGCCTGGCCCAGCCCAGCCCACCCAAGTGCAGTATCGATCGATCACTGTCACTTACAAAACACTAAATGCATAACTGCAGCGTTCGCAGAGTCAGGCCTGATCCCTGCGATCGCTAACAGTTTTTTTGGGAGCATTTTGGTGAACTGGCAAGCACCAGCCCCAGGCAGCGTCAGGTTAGTGCCAGTAGCGCTAACACCCACGCACGCACCGTACACCTCCCTTAGTGGTATAGTATCTGAACGGATCAATATCTGATCTGATCAGATCTATACTAGCGTCCCCAGCAGTTTAGGGTTCCCAAAAACGCAGTGTTAGCGGGATCAGCCCAGATACCTGCTAGCACCTGTGTTTTGCCCCTCCGCCCGGCCCAGCCCGGCCCACCCAAGTGCAGTATCGATCGATCACTGTCACTTACAAAACACTAAACGCATAACTGCAGCGTTCGCAGAGTCAGGCCTGATCCCTGCGATCGCTAACAGTTTTTTTGGTAGCGTTTTGGTGAACTGGCAAGCACCAGCGGCCTAGTACACCCCGGTCGTAGTCAAACCAGCACTGCAGTAACACTTGGTGACGTGGCGAGTCCCATAAGTGCAGTTCAAGCTGGTGAGGTGGCAAGCTCAAGTAGTGTCCCGCTGCCACCAAAAAGACAAACACAGGCCCGTTGTGCCCATAATGCCCTTCCTGCTGCATTCGCCAGTCCTAATTGGGAACCCACCACTTCTGCAGCACCCGTACTTCCCCCATTCACATCCCAAACCAAATGCAGTCGGCTGCATGAGAGGCATTTTCTTTATGTCCTCCCGAGTACCCCTACCCAACGAACCCCCCAAAAAAGATGTTGTGCCTGCAGCAAGCGTGGATATAGGCGTGACACCCGCTATTATTGTCCCTCCTGTCCTGACAATCCTGGTCTTTGCATTGGTGAATGTTTTGAACGCTACCATTCACTAGTTGAGTATTAACATAGGGTACAGCACTGCACAGACTAGGCACACTTTCACAGGGACTCCCAAGATGCCATCGCATTTTGAGAGACCCGAACCTGGAACCGGTTACAGTTATAAAAGTTAGTTACAAAAAAAGTGTAAAAATATATATATATATAAAATAAAAAAAAATAGTTGTCGTTTTATTGTTCTCTCTCTCTCTATTCTCTCTCTCTATTGTTCTGCTCTTTTTTACTGTATTCTATTCTGCAATGTTTTATTGTTATTATGTTTTATCATGTTTGTTTTTCAGGTATGGTATACGGTTTAGGAGATATTCCCCTTGCTATGAGCCGCTGACTGCAGCGGCGCATGCGCACAGGGGATTCTCGGCTGAAGGCCCGGCAACTGCCGGACCTTACCGGGTAAGAAATCTCCCGCGCGGGATTGATGACATCACGGCTCCAGCCACTCACAGTGCTGGAACCGCGATACCCGGAAGACACGCCGAGGCAACATGACAGCTCCCGCGGCGTGGACCAGGTAAGATACCGACGCCTCGTTCTAAGGTAAGTATTTCATAATGAGCTAGTATGCGGTGCATACTAGCTCATTATGCCTTTTGCTTTACAGGGGTAAAAAAAAAAAAAAAATTTCAGCGGGTATACAACCACTTTAATGAGTCCAATATGCTGTGATTTCACCAGGAACATATCTTCATTGTTAACTTATAGTGGTGTTCCTGGAAGAATAGTTTTTTCAGTCCATTGGATCTTCTTGGTCCTGTGGAGGGGATACATAGCGCCTCCTCTTAAGTGCATGAAGGTTTCCATTTTTTCCCACTGCAGGGGCTGAGTTTGGTAAGGAGGAAGTAAATGCTGTTCGTCTACGCGAAGTTGTAGCTGCAGATGTTCCATCGATCAATTTAAGGTCTTGTAGGGCTTGTTGAAGTTCGCTCGGTGATCTACAGATGTGTCTGGTTCCTTTGTAGTTAAAAAGGTATGGAGAATGGAAAAACCCATTGGTATGTGATGTTGTATCGTTGCAATTCTATCAATTGCGGTTTCATGGCACGTCTTTTAGAAATGGTTACTTGAGAGAGATCTGCAAAAATCTGAAAGTTGTGACCTTGGAAGGTTAAGTTGTTTTTCTCTCTGGCCGCAATTAAGAGTTGCTCCTTTGTTCGATAAAAATGGAACGTTGCTATGATGTTGCGGGGGGGGGGGGGTCCATCTGTTTTTTCAGGCATGAGGGCTCTGTGCACCCTGCCCATTTCCAGTCTTTTGATCAGTATTCCTGGTTACAACTCTTGGCATAATGCTGTTATTGTGGAAGATAAGTCAGTAATCGATTCAGGTATGCCTCTGAAACGCAAATTAGAACTTCTTGCTCGGTTCTCATAGTCTTCCAGTTTGTTTTGTAATGTTATGTATTCTTCTTTAAGGGAATTTATTTCATTCATGTATTCATGTGCTGTGTTTTCTATTTATTCAACTTTAATTTCCAGCGCCGCTGTGCGATTTCCCAATTCTCTGATTTCTTTAGTCAGATTACTGGTTATTTGTTTTGAGGTATGCTTTAATGCTTTATGCAGCATTTTCTCAAATTGTTTCATAAGGCTTGGGGATGCAGTGAGTTCTTGTGAAGGTTTTTGTGACTGAAACAATTCTATGTCAGAATCATCTGAGGAGATTTGCTGTGACAGCTTTGTCTTTATCCTGCGCGCTGAGGTGATTGTGCCTGAGGCTGAGGAGACTGGAGCCATTTTCGCTGCAGTCTTTGCCTGAGCGCCTCCACTGGGGGTATTTTTAAACTTATTCCGGGCTCCCCCTAATACCATTTTTAATCCAAATGCTTCTCTCACCTCACAGGAGTTTTAGGAAGAGTTTGTAATAGTTAATGTGTCGGCGGGCTGTCTGTATTCAGTGGTTCTCTCTCCTCATGGAGCGGAGCTCTAGCAGGACATGTCCGTTGCACTAGACTCCGCGCATGCGCCCCCGACTCGGGGCATTCCAAAGCTCTCTGTGCATGGGAGCAAAAAATAGCGCAAAAAATAAAAACCGCAGTGGTGATCAAATACCACTAAAAGAAAGCTCTATTTGTGGGGAAAAAAGGATGCAAATTTAGTTTGGGTACAGCATTGCACGACCGCGTAATTGTCAGTTAAAATGACGCAGTGCCAAATTGTAAAAAGTGCTCTGGTAAGGAAGGGGGTAAAATCTTCCGGGCTGAAGTGGTTTATAATTATCTTTTAGGTGTGGATTTTTCTATCATTGTGAATTGATCATGTTTAGAGGAGAATTATCAACAAATAAATAATTAATTACTCAAACATGTTTGTGAAAGTCTAATTGGTTGGAACAAGCCAGTCCTGCAAACTCGAGTTCAGTTCCAATGCGCAAAGGAAATAGTAACAGTTGTGCTCTGCCTTTATTTTTTTTACAGTCTGACTGTTGCAAAGGGTGGGATGCAGAAGAAAGGCTTAAAGGCCAAGCATGGCATCATGGACACCCTGCCAAACTCCCTGAAGCTGCACAAACAGAGATGAAAATTGTGTTAAACTTTTGGTATCTCCAAAAGTTTGTAAATTTTCATCTTCAGCATATTTGCCTATTATGAAATCCCAAATTGATTTACTTATTGCTAATGATGCATGTGAATATAAAGCTGTTCATTTATAATTTGGAATTCTGATCATCAGTTATTTGTATTCCGCAATTATTTTTCAGCATACATCAGAAACAAGTAATGTAATGAAAAAAAATGAAAATGATTGTATCAGGATATGACTTCACTGAATGCTCTGCATGCTGTGGGTTTTAGGCTGATTATCTAAAAAATAAGATCTAGCTGGAATTATTTCTAACTAACAATACAGCAGAGATATGTATATAAGCTGAACTGCCTGTAAAAATATTTGTAATCCTTTTGAACCTCTCTTGTGATTCACACACCCCTGCCACGCATAAGCGTTGCCGGTCTGCTTTCTGGGCTATAAATTTGCATCTTTTTTTAAACTGCATAACGGGTCCATTTAAACACTGCAGTACCTTGCAAAGGGTTAACATGCCTTTTTTAAATGCAATATTAAGGCAACTCATGGGGCAGCCAAAAATTACAGAGGTACTGACTTATCATGCCTTGTTGTATACTGTGCCCCTGTGCAGAAGGAGACATCTTGTTACATCCAGGAATTTGCTTCTTTATGTTAGAGCTGCTCCCTAATCACTGGTGGTCTGAGGCACAGATCCACAGAATTAATGTAGCTAAAGCAAGGAAATCTTGCACTGCAGGTGTTCAAATACAGCTTTCTCTCCAGCAAAGGGGACAGTGAGCAGCACAGTAATGACATCACCAAATCTCATTTCAAAACTCATGAGACTTAAGCTGGCCATAGATGGCTAGAATTTCAGAAGAAAATTCTTAAGAAAAGTCTTAGGAAAGTTTGTATGAAAATTCTCAGAAAATTTGAATGTTCAAAGCATTACAAAAAAAAAACCATTATTTGAAAGATTTTGATCGCTTTTAGCATTTCATTTTGGAATGAATCGAGTCTGCCAAACAAAAAACACATGCACTGTTAGAAATTTGTTTGTTTGAGAAAATGTTTCCATCCTGCTCCTTTGAATTTTCTTTTCACTGAATGGCATGGACAGGCAACTAGAGTTATACCACCCATTCAGTTGTCTCTCTATTATAACACGCAGACCAAGGCTCTGATGAAGAGGAAAACCCTCAAAACCCGTTAGCAAAGTATTCATTTAATTTTATTCCTTATATGGGTATCATTTTATGTCAGTCCATCTAGTGACAACATTGTCGTTAGTTGCTATTATTATTTTAATTTTGAATACATAGTATCTACCCCTCTACTCATTTGTTTATTATATTAAACTCTTCATTATGATTCATGCATCAGGCCACACGCCTTCCTTTCTTTTTTTCTACATAGCATTTTAGATTTCCCCTAGTCGGCCTAGGCAGCGGGGTATGCATGATCAATCCACTACCAGGAAATACTACCATCTGTACTAAGGCCCTCCAATCTCACTCCAGGGAAAACATCAGGGACAGACTGATATTGTGCAAAAGGTACAGGGACTGGACTGCTGATGAGTCAATTGGAGTAAAGTAATTTTCTCTGATGAATCCCCTTTCTGATTGTTTGAGGCATCCAGAAAAAACCTTGTCCAGAGAAGAAAGGTTGAGCATGAGCATTACACTATCAGTCCTGTGTCATTCTCATGCCAACAGTAAAGCACCCTGAGATCATTCATGTGTGGGGTGGGTTGCTTCTCAGCCGAGTGGGCTCACTCACAATTTTGCCTAAGAACACAGCCCTTAATAAATGGTACAAAAACATCCTCAGGCTCCCAGAACAACTTCTCCTAACCATCCAAGAACAGTTTGGTGATGAACAATGCCTTTCCAGGATGATGGAGCACCTGCCATAAGGCAAAAGTGATAACTAAGTGACTTGGGGAACAAAACATGGAAATTTTGGGTCCATGGCCAGGAAATTTCCCAGACTTTAATCCCATTGAGAACATGTGTTCAATCCTCAAGAGACAGGTGAGTGAACAAAAATAAAACTCCACAATTTCCAACAAACTCCAAGCATTGATTATGCAAGAATGGGCTGCCACTGCCATTGCCATCAGTCAGGAATCAGGATGTGGTGCAGAAGTTGATTGACAAAGACAACATGCCAGGAAGAATTGCAGAGGTCTTGAAAAAGAAGGGTCATCTCAACACTGCAAATATTGACTCTTTGCATAAACGTAATGTAATTGTCAATAGAAGCCTTTGACACTTATGAAATGCTTGTAATTATACTTCAGTATACCATAGTAACATCTGACAAAAAGATCCAAAAACACTGAAGCAGTAGACTTTGTGAAAATTAATATTGGTGTCATACTCAAAACTTTTGGCCACGGCTGTACATGTACAAAGTACAAGGCCAAGCACAGCACACACAGATAGCACACTGCACAGGCACTGTCACTGTCAGTCTGCAATAGGCACAGCATAATAAACCAACACTTGAGGCTAATGCTTATTTCTACAATAAGAATCAGTTTACTGTAAGTTTATTATTTCAACAGTTTTAATTCTCAGATACATTCAAAGTAAATTAAAAGTGCACATTCTACAATAATGCCATTAAGTGTGTGGATTTTAACAGTCACCACTTTTTATCGAACTCCTCTCTCAGCATTCGCAATGGCAATAGAGGTAAATATCACACTAAAAGGACTACTGGGGCAGGACCCTGACGTAAGGCTTCTCTTTTTGACCGTTACTGATCTATTTTTCTTTTTCATTAGTGTGATATTTACAGTGCTTTGAAAAAGTATTCATACCCCTTGAAAGTTTCCACATTTTGTCATGTTGCAACCAAAAACGTAAATGTATTTTTTGGGATTTTATATGATAGACCAACACAAAGTGGCACATAATTGTGAAGTGGAAGGAAAATGATAAATGGTTTTCAATTTTTTTTTACAAATAAATATGTAAAAAGTGTGGTGGGCATTTGTATTCAGCCCCCCTGAGTCAATACTTTGTAGAACCACCTTTGGCAGCAGTTACAGCTGCAAGTCTTTTTGGGTATGTCTCTACCAGCTTTGCACATCTAGAGAGTAGGGATGGGCGAACGGTTCGGCCCGAGCATAAGTTCGGGCCGAACTTTGGTTGTTCGGATGTTCTGCGAACACCGAAAAATATGCGGTGTTCGGGGCAAATTCGAAAGCCGCTGGTTGTGGGGGTCTGTGGGCGGGGGGCTTATCGGAATCTGGAAGTCCCCTTTAACAAGGGGGCCCCCAGATACCGGCCTCCCCCCCTGTGTGAAATGGTAACAGGATACAAGTACCCCTATCATTTCACAAAAAGTGTCAAAATGTTACAAATGACAAGACACAGCTTGGGGAACTTTATTTAAAAATAAAAAAATAAAAATGTCCCACGTTGTCCATTCATCTTCTATCGCTCCGCCGACGGACCGAAAAAAAAATCCACCACCGATTTGCCTCCATAGAAGGCTCCCGTCATGTGACGCTTCATCGCCTTTGACAGTTCTTATATAACTGAGGGTGGGGCCACCCAATGACGTACCTGGGTGACCCCGCCCCCTCTGAAGCCACGGGGACTTCCCCATGGCTTCCCCGTGGTGTCAGAGGGGGGTAGGGCCACCCGGTTACGTAAACAGGTGACCCCGCACCCCTCTGACATCACAGGGAAGCCATGGGAAGGTCCCCGTGGCATCAGAGGGGGCGGGGTCACCCGGGTACTTCACCGGGTGGCCCCACCCTCAGTTATATAAGAACTGTCAAAGGCGATGAAGTGTCACATAGCGGGAGCCTCACATGGAGGCGGATCGGTGGCGGATTCTTTTTTTCTTTTTCGGTCCATCGGCGGAGCGATAGAAGAAGATGAATGGACATCGTGGGACATTTTGATTTTTTAATAAAGGACTTGTCCCCAAGCTGTGTCTTGTCGTTTTTAACATTTTGACACCTTCTTTGTGAAATGGTAGGGGTACTTGTATCCCGTTACCATTTCACACAGGGGGTAAGGCCGGCATCTGGGGTAAGGCCGGCATCTTCCAGATTCCGATAAGCCCCCCACTCGCAGACCCCCACAACCACCAGGCAAGGGTTGTGGGGATGAGGCCCTTGTCCCCATCAACATGGGGACAAGGTGCTTTGGGGGGCTACCCCAAAGCACACTCCCCATGTTGAGGGCATGTGGCCTGGTACGGTTCAGGAGGGGGGGTGCTCTCTCGTCCCCCCCTCTTTTCCTGCGGCCTGCCAGGTTGCGTGCTCGGATAAGGGTCTGGTATGGATTTTGGGGGGACCCCTATGCCATTTTTTTTAAAATTAGGAGCAGGGTTCCCCTTAAAATCCATACCAGACCAAAGGGTCTGGTATGGATTTTGGGGAGAGCCCTACGCCATTTTTTAAAAATAATTGGTGCAGGGTTCCCCTTAATTTCCATATCAGACCCGAAGGACCTGGTATGGATTTTAGGGGGACCCCCACGCAATATTTTTTAAAATTTTGGTTCAGAGTTCCCCTTAATATTGATACCAGACCTTAATGGCCTGGTAATGGACTGGGTGGGGATCCCATGCCCTTTTTTCAATGAGTTTTATCTATATTGCCGAGACCCGACCATTTATTAGAGCCGCGATCAGTTTTAAATGACAAAGTTTTCCTTTAGAAATTTCATTTTGCTGTGGTACTGTTCTAAACACTGGAAAAATGTGCCACTTTAGAGGCATACTATAGACACCCCCCCGTGCACAATGTTTAAAGGAATATTTGGCATTTGTAGCCTCAGCCTGTGCATTTTTCCTATGAATTTAATTGACAATTAAAACTGTTGTTGAACTATTGATTCTTCCTAAGGGAATAAGCACAACCCACAAGTATTGGGTATACTTCTTATGTTAGAAATAGAAATACCTGGAGAATAAAACACTTCTATTTGTTTTGATTATTTTATAAGGAAAGCACTTTGTGACAACATGACCCTTGCTCTATTCTGCCGGCCTTTAGAGAGGTCACCTGATTACCCTCTCTGCAAAGGCTTGAGAAGCTGGCATAGCCAGCAGGACTAACGCAAAAGGTTTTAGCTTGTGATAAAAAGTGTCACTCTTTGACAGCCAAAAATCTGTTGTGGTGTCCTCACTGATGGTGGCAACTTGGTGCAAAAGCTCTTCCTTATATTTTCTGATCTGCTGTTCTATGCTGTTTGGAAAGATCCTCTGCCTGGGTCTTCTGCAGCATTTAGAAAGAAACCAAAAGACTGGCTGCTTAGATGTGGATGCCAGTGACTGTGCTTCTTCTACTTCCTGCGATAGTTCCACATCATCTTTTTCAGACAATTTCTCATGTTGTGTGTGTGTGGTAATGTGGATTTTCTTACAGTATACTCCTCTGCCTTTTTAAGCAGTTCTGGAATATTCTCATCCACCACATCAACAAGGGTTTCACAGACAGTAGGGTTGACAAAACAAGCAGCTGCTGTAAGTGGCGAGAACATTTCATCAGCTGGATTTTAAGAATTGAAGCAAAACGCTGGTTCACACTCCCTTTCATGCTCTGTGCAATTGTGGCAAGGTCTTGGTAGCTAGTGTTCTGTTTAAAGTCCTCAAGGTGGTTGAGCAGAAAGAGGGCAGGGACAGCCAGGGACATGTACATGGTGTCACTCTGGAGGGTTTTAGTATGTTCTGCAAAAGGCAGTTGTAGGTCATGCAATGATGTGAGCTTTTGCCATTCATTAGGGAGCAAGCTGTCCCATCCCATGTTGTTTGCTATTTGGCAGACTCACTCTTTCAGTTTGAGTAGTCATGCAATCATGTTGAATATACTTGACCAGCGTGTTGGGGCAGTCATTTAAAAGAGTAAGGCCGCAATGCTCGAATAGCTTCTGTGTTGCAATTGAAGACTTGCGGAAAAGAGGTTCACTATTGATCTTGCTTTATCCAGTATTCTCTTCACACTTGCCTCCTTCTGCACCATGTGGACCACAAGTTGCAAGGTATACACATGGTGTCCGGTCATGTCGATCTGTTGGTCCCAAGCAAGTGGAACACAGCCAAATAAGCATAAAGTATAGAAAAGGTTACTGTTCCATTCTATTATTTTAACACTTAACATCTTATGGGAATACTTTTACACAAGACTACGAATAAAGTGGAAAAATAACAAAGATGCACCCGTAGAATAGAGCAGGTAGCGCCCCCATATCAATCATCTCATATCCATGTGATAATTGACTGGTGTCAACCATGACATCAAGTAAAAGAATAATAAAAATGGCTCACCGCAGATCATCAATTTCGGACTCAGAGTCACTTTCTGTCATGGGGGAGTCTTCCTCACTAGAGCTGGGTGGTTCGTCTGCTGCTGCTGCAGTTTGTTTAAATCATGGGTCTTCAAACTGCGGCCCTCCAGGTGTTCAGGAACTACAATTCCCATCATGCCTACTCATGTCTGTGAATGTCAGAGTTTTACAATGCCTCATGGGATGTGAAGTTCAGCAACAGCTGGAGGGCCGTAGTTTGAGGATCCCTTGTTTAAATGCTGCCACCATATTACTCCTGTTGTCTGTTATCACTGTAAGGATCTTCCTCTTTGGTATGTTCCACTCTTGCAAGCATTTGTCCACAGATGATTTGATTGACTGTGCAGTGTATGGGTGGGCTACTTGTTCAAGGGACAACAATATGTGTTCAGGTTTATGTTCAACACAAAAGTAGCACGCACTTATAGCAAGGAATACAGATGAGAGTCTTTTTTTGGTCCACAAATCAGTGCAAATAGATACTCTCTGGGCAGCAGCCAGTCTCTTGTTGAATTATTGTTTTTTATCATCATACTGTTTGTCAATCAGATTGCTTATTTTAGTTTTCTTTGGAACAGCTAACATCCTATCTATTGTCTCCATCATGCTAACAAAGTCCTCATCTTCAATCGTTCTGACTGGTAATTGGGTGCCCCCAATTCATCTTGCTATGGCCTCCTCCCTGAACTGTTGTTCCTTAGAGTCAATTTTGTTTTTTTAAGCACCTAAAAGAACAGTGCACTGGTTTGACTTGGCCAATCATTTGAGGCTTTCTGTATCTGTGGGGTTGAATGAGGGCGAGAAATTCAAGTTATTCTGATTTTACATTCTCTCTCACCCCACATAGTCAGCTCCAAGTTGTCTCTCTATAATATACTACATGTATGGCCCTTCCCAGGGCCAGCCTTAGACCTTTAGGCGACCTGTGCCATGTGAAAATTGACAGTGCCCCAGCCCCTTCCAGTGACCACATCCTTCTACATACTGTATATTTTGGTGAGATACTTCAATTCGGGGAAAGCAGCAGTTGGATAGATATTATGAAATAAAATAACTCCTATAAAAAATTCTGTGACTAAAGTGCACAACATAGACTAGCAAACAGTTATTACTTCAGAATAACAAAAAGGTATGAAATCTGACTGCAAGAAAGTTTGTTGAAAAAATCCCTGCAATGTTCATAAGACTGTTCCCAACAAAAGGAGTTAAGTGCTGTGCTTACCTTTGCATGAATTTCAGGATGAGTTGTCTGCAAATGACGATTCACGCTTGTTCTATTTTTACCAGCGAGTGTCACTCCACATGATTTGCAAAGGGTCTTGTTGTGCTTAAGATCAATTGTAAAATAAATCCATAGATCTTCTCTTCTCTTTCTACCAGTCACAGAAGCCAACATTTTCAGTATACTTTGTGCAGCAGTGGGGATTGGAAAATAAGAGGAGCGACTCAGTCTGAGCCCGACTTGCCTCGGAGAGATCTGGATGTGGACAGTGAGGAGGAAGACTGTAATGCACAGTGCTCTGGATGGAGGCCTGAGTAAGTCTATAATGCTGCAGAGTGCTTTCTGGACAGTGGTCGGAGGAGGCCTGTAATTCTGGACAGTGGTCTGAGAGGCCTGTAATGTTGCACAGTGCTCTGGATGCCAGTGGTCAGAGAAGGCCTGTAATGCTGCACACAGTGTTGGATGGTGGTCTGGTCTCAGTCGGTCTGACTTGGATGGCCTGTAATGCACAGTGCCCTTGATGCCAGTGGTCAGAGGAGGCCTGTAATGCTGCACAGTGCTGGATGTGGTCTCAGGACTGAGGGATGGCCTGTATTGCTCAGTGCCCTGGATGCCTCTGCCAGAGGTCAGAGGAGGCCTTTAATGCTGCACAGTGCTGGATAGTGGTCTGAGGGATGGCCTGTAATGCACAGTGCACTGGATCATGCCACTGCTAGTGGTCAGAGGAGGCCTGTAATGCTGCACAGTGCTGGATGGTGGTCTGAGGGATGGTCTGTAAAAATCTACAGTGCCCTGGATGCCACTGCCAGTTTTCAGAGGAATCCTGTAACATAGCTTCCAACTGTCCCTGATTTCTAGGGACTGTCCCTGATTTGGAGCAATGTCCCTCTGTCCCTCATTCCCCCTCATTTGTCCCTCATTTTGGTCTGATCTAAAAGGAATAGTAGTGGTAAAAAAAGCACTTGTGGGTTTAACCAATCTTGTTTTTTTTTGCATAATTCTCCTTTAAGGGGGCGTGACAAGGGGTGTGTCCTATGCCTGCATACTTTTCATGATAGGTGTCCCTCATTCCCATCTCAAAATGTTGGGAGGTATGCTGTAATGCACACAGTGCTCTGGACGGACGGTGATCTGAGGGGGAGGCTTCAGGCCTGCTGTAATTGTTATGTACTATACACTCACAGTCTGCTTTGCTCTTTGCTCTGGACGTGGGCACCTGGTTGGCGGTTGTCTTGTGACTCGGGAGTGGGACAGTCTCGCCGGGACTCGGGAGGCCTGGCTGTAATTCACAGTGCTGCTCTGGTCTCTGTCAGTCGTCACGGTACACACAGTTGCTTACGTGCTGAGAGCGGAAGCAGACATAGCTCCGTGAAAACCGGAAGTCAGTTCACAAGGGTAAATGTCCCTCCTTGCCATTTTGTTCCGTTTTCGTTAATTAACGAAAATGGATTTGATTTTCGTCATAGTTTTCGTCAGTGTAAAAATGGTGCTGACCCCCCAGTTTTGCTGCGTTGAGTCGGAGGGTTAGACCCTGCCCACTTGGCACAGATTCATTTTCTTTTCTTTTAAAGATATGTCATTGTACTTTATGTTGTGTCATAGTTTTATTTTCTTGACTTGTACTCTGCATAATCTTTGGATGTGAAAACTGCTTACCTTTTCTTATTATTTTTATATAACATGTAATTTACTACAAATGACACAATAAAACTTTTTCTGATTTAAAAAAAATAAAAAAATGCCACTGACGTTTTCATTAATGAAATTAACACTGCTGTTTTGTGCACTTAGATATTTCCTATAACACAGCAAATGTTTGCATGACAGGTGTCACTGGGTGGAGGGGAGGTAGACCAGCGAGCATCTGTTCTCTGATCCCCCCTAGATTGAACCTAGAAGCAGTGTGTAAAGTGTCACTTTCAGTTTCTGGCATCACCTCATGGCCAGGGAAGAAGCTAATCTACACTCTGTTAGCTTCAGTGTCATTTAAGGTGTATGACTAAAATACCCTTGACTCCTCATTAAAGATAACTTGTACTAAAAAGGTTATACAGTATCACATAGGAGACTTTTTAATAAAGAGATTAATTTAATACATTTTTAGCAAAAGTAAAAAAAAAAAAAAAAAAAAAAGTTTAACACAATTACTTAAAATCCACCCCAAACTTTGGTCACTCAGACTCTAACTCCTGTGTAGAAGGTACTCAACTGATTGGCATTTTAAACCTCGGCCACCCTGAGGAGGTCCTGAACCATGGATCTTCTGCCCTTTCAGGAGGCTTTGTCCCTTCCCCCCTCCCCCCTTTTTTTTCTTTCTTCATCTCCTTCTTCCTCCTCTATTCCCCCACTGTTTATATTCCTACCTCGCTGTAGTTTTCTTGCTTCTATTCGCTCTTACTATAACACTCACTTAAAAATAAGTCCTTCAGCATCACGAAATGTATTAAGGCACTGGTGCACCATCTGAGCTCTGTAGATTAATGGAGAAGTACAGCCAAAGCTTGTTTGGCTGTACTTCTCCTGTGGATTACAGGAGTGCAGATCAGTTGACGTCACAGAGCTGGTCCAGGCTTGGGAAAGATCACGACCATAGGGTCAGGATCTGCCACATGCCTAGACCGGCATCTGGCTCAGATGCAGCATCGATCCGACCTAATCCAACCTACCCAGCCTAGGCAAGTATGATTAAAAAATAAAAAAATTCTCATACTTCTCTTTTAAAAGAATTCTATGTGTTTTTAAATTAACTTGGCTGTGTATCTTATTGTTTTACCACTCCCATAGGGGTGAACATTTACCGGATTATCTAGACAACTGTGACCTCTTTTGATGCATTTGCTTCAGCTTTGAAAACCATCTTATTGTACAATGGTGTTCAAGCTATGCTGAAAGATGAAATAAAAACTTAAGTTGAAAACCTTCTGTAGGGCAGCAGCCCCCCTTTTACCCCCAGAGCCCCCCTTTTACTTACCTGAACCCGATCTTTCCAGCAATGAGAACGAGCCCAGCAGCTCCAGCCCCTGTCTCAGGTCCTCATTGGATAGATTGATAGCAGCAGCAGCCATTGGCTCCCGCTGCTGTCAATCAAATCCAGTGACATGGGAGCCGGAGGGGGGGGCGAGTCCTGCTGTCTGGACTCAGGAGTGTACCCACACTAGTGCCCCGTTGGAATGTGGGTCTCCGAGGGGAGCACTTGATGTGGGGAGGAGCCGGGAGCGCCGCCGGGGGAACACAAAAGAGGAGGATCAAAATCCTTGCACAGAGGAGGCAAGTATGACATGTTTGTTATTTAAAAAAGAAAAAAAAAAACAAACCTTTACATCCATTTTAACTCTAAACTGATGACCTGTGGGAGTTTTTACCTGTTACCTTTGGAAAATATAGGGTATCAGTGATCACTGTGATGTTGTGGGCATGCACAAACATAAAGCTTGATATGTTTGGTATCTATTTACTTGGTACATTATATTTTACAAAAAAATGGGTAATATATTGTGTTTGTGTGTTTTTTTACTGAAGTTTGAGTTTGATAAACTGATACCCAAACATCATGGGACATAAATAAAATGGAATTACCAATTGAAATTACCATTATTGTATACTTCAGGGTGTCTGCTTTCAGAAAATATATAAATGTTTGGGGGTATTTACTAATCTTCAGGTGTAACATTATTTTTTAAACATGTGTGAAAAAACCCCCCCTGCAAATATGGCTCTGGCAGTGAAAGCGTTAAACCTTACCATCAATACTAGGCAGTACTGTCCTTCTCATAGCCAATACCAGTCCCAATGGGGAACCAAACAGGAAGAAGTCAGACACCTCAAAGTCAAAGCGCCCCATTATGACATCACAAAGATTGGAACTCCCAGTTTGGGGAAAGTCCATGTCATCCTTCAGAACACTTGAATGAATACTGAAATGAAAAAAATGAATCACAAGTTCAGGGTGCCTGAAACCTTAACCACTGTATTTCAAATTTAAGTCTGCATTTTTTACATTTTCATTCCAATATGTGCCTGCTGTACCATGTACTTGTATGAAAAAGTATCCTGTTTTCTTTGTATTGCTTCCTTTCTGTGAAATCCCTGGTGTTCAAGCCAATCACTCTGCTTTCCTATTAATAACTGACCATACTAGGCATGAGAGCAAAGCGTGGTCAGCTGTCTAAATATACTGAGAACTCATCCTACTCTCCTCCAATGATCCGACTTGCCCTTACACAACCCCCTTCACCGCCTTCCACTGGGAAGATCAGCATGCTCTTAGACTGCTGAGAACAGAGGGAATGTGAAAACTTATAAAAAAGCTGAATGGGTTGTTTTACAAGGTGAGGGTTTACAATCACTTTAAGACAAAAGTAAGCCATAAAGGGACTGTATAGTGTTTTTGCTATGTTTTCCTTATTTTATATTATCTTTGAGACAAGGAATATGTACTTACATTTTTATTAATATATATATTTTAATTGATCTTAGTCAAGTATACATGAAATGCACTTAAGGCCGTTTCAGATGAGTTGTTGTAATACTTTACTGTTAATAGACTTTAATTTTATCCCCTGCTGTTTAGCTCTATTGAGAAAATGCAAGCAAGTAAAAGAGGTGTATCAAGATCATGCAGAGCTATATTGATACAGAGTTAGACAGACAGTCAAAAGGGGAATAGATGCTGCAGGCCTGTCTTAATAGAAATATCCTCTGTTACCAAAATGTTATAAAAGATCAGTTTATACAGTTAAAATAAATCAAATACTGCTAAGCCACTAATACAATCTAGCAAAAAAAAAAAAAACCTGTTACAAAATTTAAAAGTTCAATCAATTTAACATAAATTATGTTTTTTTTAAATCTAAAGAGTACTTCACAGGGTTACGGAGAGTGTACTTTCTGAAGTCTTTGCTTAATCATTTCCCTTTACTCACTGATTTTCTTGTCACCAATTCCATTCAAACTTCCAAGGCAGGTTTGACTCCAGTGGGTGACTGTAAAATTTTTGTAGTACTGGCAGTAATTTTTTCTCATAACCCTTTCTCTGAATGTGCATGGGTGATTTAACAATCTAGGACTTTTAGCATGGTTAATTGTCTATTCAATAAGTATATAAAATATGAGCTTTTGTTAGTGTCTGCATTCTGTTTTGATGTGCTCATGGCAAATGCTTTCTTTATATCTCCTTGTAACAACCGCCCTGTTGCACAGGTTCTTGAAAACCCCCACTAAACCCAGTTGCAAACATTCAAATAAAATTGGTTGTCTGATCCAAATATACACTATATTACCAAAAGTATTTAGACGCCTGCTTTTACACACACATGAACTTTAATGGCATCCCAGTCTTAGTCCGTTGGCTTCAATATTGAGTTGGCCCACCCTTTGCAGTTATAACAGCTTTAACTCTTCTGGGAAAGCTGTGCACAAGGTTTAGGAGTGTGTCTATGGGAATGTTTGACCATTCTTCCAGAAGTGCATTTGTGAGGTCAGGCACTGATGTGGATGAGAAGGCCTGGCTAGCAGTCTCCAATCTAATTCATCCCAAAGGTGTTCTATCAGGTTTAGGTCAGGACTCTGTGCAGGCCAGTCAATTTCCTCCACCTGAAACTCGCATCTTCCATGTCTTTATGGACCTTGTTTGTGCACTGGTAAGCAGTCATGTTGGAACAAGAAGGGACCATCCCTAAACTAAACTGTTCCCACAAGGTTGGGGGCATGAAATTGTCCAAAACGCCTTGGGTAGAGATGAGCCGAACCCCCCCCCCCCTGGTTCGGTTTGCAGCAGAACATGCGAACAGGAAAAAAAACTTGTTCGAACATGCAAACACCGTTAAAGTCTATGGGACACGAACGTGAAAAATCAAAAATGCTAATTTCTTCCATTAATTTTAAAGGCTTATATGCAAGTTTTTACCATAAAAAGTGTTTGGGGGCCCGGGTCCTGCCCTAGGGGACATGTATCAATACAAAAAAAAGTTTTAAAAATGGATGTTTGCTCAGGAGCAGTGATTTTAATAATGCTTAAGGTGAAACAATAAAAATGAAATATTCCTTTAAATATCGTGCCTGGTGGGTGTCCTTAATACGCCTGTAAATTAGCACATTTTTCCCGTGTTTAGAACAATACCACAGCAAAATGACATTTCTAAAGGAAAAAATGTCATTTAAAACTACTTGCGGCTATAATGTATTGTCGGGTCCCAGCAATATAGATGAAAATCATTGAAAAAAATGGCATGGGCCCCCCCCCCCCAGTCGCTTACCAGGCCCTTTGGGTCGGGTATGGATATTAAGGGGATCCCCTCACCCAAATTTTTTTTTAAAATGCCGTGGGGGTCCCCCGGGCCCCCAGGCACTATATACTCTGAACAGCAGTATATATACTATACGGCCTGCCGTACATACTCTGCGGAAAATTGGGCCTTAGGTGTTGGTGGTACCAGAACACTGTAAGCCCTAACAGTTACTCTTGGTGGGAGCAGGAACTGGCCCTGCTGTGAAATATTAGATCAAAAATTGTAATTACATGCCCCCGTTAAACAGGGGCAGAAAAATTGGGCCTTGGGTGGTGGTGGTGCCCTAAACCAAAAATATTGTTGGAAGCTAGAATCATCAAGATTGAGGAGGAATAGGATAGTCAGCATAGGCAGTCTTCAAGGGATCCCACATCCATAGCAAATTCAATCAGTTACATCAGCATCAGGTGCTTGATAGCTGCTCATCCAAGACTGATTCATTTTTATGAATGTGAGCCTATCAACGGAGTCTGTGGACGGCGAACTCTTTGACCTGTTACAAACCCTCCAGCAGTACTGAATGTGCGTTCAGAAAGCACGCTGGATGCAGGACAGGCCAGTAGCTCAATTGCATATTGAGCAAGTTCTGGCCAGTGGTCCATCCTCAAGACCCAGTAACCCAGTGGATGCTCTGTTGGAAAGGTCTCCAAGTCTGCTCTTGCCCCTAGATATTCCTGCACCATGTAATGCAGACGCTGGCGATGGTTGCTTGAACCGATCAGACCTTGGCGCTGAGGACTGAAGAATTGTTTAAAGGTATCGGTCAGCCGGCCACCTTCTCCACCGCTCTTCCTCTGACTGAACGAAGCCTCAGCAAACATTGTCCAGCACCAGGAAATTGTAACCTCCCAGGGTCTGGAAATGTGTTGCACAAACCTTTCTTCAAGGCCTCCTGAAGATGTTTCATCCTCTGCTCCCTCTGCGAAGGCAGCATGAGTTCTGCAACCTTACCCTTGTAACGTGGATCAAGAATGGTTGCCAGCCAGTAATGATCCCTCTCCTTGATACCACGAATCCTAGGGTCCTTTCGCTGGCTTTGCAGAATCAGGGAAGCCATGCAGCATAAGTTTGCAGAGGCATTCGATTCTGAGTCTTCTTGGTCACTAAGGATCACATGATCCGTAACTACCTCCTCCCAGCCATGTACAACTCCTTGGGTTTCTGGGGACTGAAAACCATCCCTTGAAGACTGCTGCTGAGTGTTACATCCATGCTGATACAATCCTCCTCCTCTCCTTCTTGTGTGTTTGTCGGGCCCGCAGAAATGCTATCTGGATAAAGGGGGCCTTGAGAGGTAAGGAAGTCCTCCTCTTCCTCCCGCTGTTCTGCCTCAAGTGCCTTGCCTGTGATTCCACGAAGTGTGTACTCCAACAGGAAGGCTAAAGGGACAGTGTCACTGATGCATGCATTGTTGCTGTTCACCATCCTTGTGGCCTCCTCAAAGTGTGACAGGACAGTGCATGCATCCTTGATCAGAAGCCACTGGCGTGGCAAAAAGAAGCAAAGCTCCCCTGACCCTGTCCCGGTGCCATACTCGCACAAGTACTCATTGATGGCCCTCTGCTGTGTGTGCAGCCGCTGCAGCATTGCCAACGTTGAGTTCCATTTGGTGGGCATGTCACAAATGAGGCGGTTGGTGGGCAGGCTCATTCTCTTTGAATGTCAGCCAACCGAGCACTGACATTGTATGACCGGCGGAAATGACCACAGACTTTTCTGGCCTGCCTCAGGAGATCCTGTAAGCCTGGGTACCTGCTCAAGAATGGCTCTGTCAGAGGGGCAGAGAGAAGGTTGGTGCCATTGTCGCATACAATCATTCCTGGCTGAAGCTGGCGTGGTGTTAACCACCTCTGAGCCTTCCCCTACAGAGCTGACAGAATCTCTGCCCCAATGTGGCTCTTGTCCCATTGTTTCATATGTCACCGCGGCCTGCGCTCCAGCCACCATGTTTAGTTTCCAGCTGCCCCTATGATTGGGCGAATGGGGTCATGTGCGGCTTTCCTCTTCCACCTACCGCTCGGCGCTGACGTCATTGTCACGCACAAGACACCTTTGGCTCAGCTCGACTCCCCTGGTCCTTGGCTCTCCACTCTTAAGAGACATGGCTCCATTTGGTAGACCCCACGGACCCCAGCCTTGGCCTAGGCCGGCCTCACGTCCTCCCGCACTGCAGGTACAACCATCTACTAGACACGGCCACGTTTCTGCCCATAGCCCGCTACACTTCCAGACAGGGATTCCATCCTCCCCAGCATGGTCACTGGTGCCCTTCCATGATCCACCAGCAAACCTTCTGGCTGTTGGTTACCTCTCAATGCCTGTAGGTAGTGTGTGTTGTAGTGGTCAGTGTAATGTGTATGTTGCAGTGGTCAGTGTAGTGTGTATTGCAGTGGTCAGTGTAGTGTGTATTGCAGTGGTCAGTGTAGTGTGTGTTGCAGTGGTCAGTGTAGTGTGTGTTGCAGTGATCAGTGTAGTGTGTGTTGCAGTGGTCAGTGTAATGTGTGTATTGCAGTGGTCAGTGTAGTGTGTGTATTGCAGTGGTCAGTGTAGTGTGTGTTGCAGTGGTCAGTGTAATGTGTGTATTACAGTGGTCAGTGTAGTGTGTGTATTGCAGTGGTCAATGTAGTGTGTGTATTGCAGTAGTCAGGGTAATATGTGTATTGCAGTGGTCAGTGTAATGTGTGTATTGCAGAAGTTAGTGTAGTGTGTGTTGCAGTGGTCAGTGTAGTGTAGTGTGTATTGCAGTGGTCAGTGTAGTGTGTGTTGCAGTGGTCAGTGTAGTGTGTATTGCAGTGGTCAGTGTAGTGTGTGTTGTAGTGGTCAGTGTAGTGTGTGTTGTAGTGGTCAGTGTAGTGTGTGTTGTAGTGGTCAGTGTAGTGTGTGTTGTAGTGGTCAGTGTAGTGTGTATTGCAGTGGTCAGTGTAGTGTGTATTGCAGTGGTCAGTGTAGCATGTATTGCAGTGGTCAGTGTAGCGTGTATTGCAGTGGTCAGTGCAGTGTGTATTGCAGTGGTCAGCGTAGTGTGTTTTGCAGTGGTCAGTGTAGCGTGTATTACAGTGGTCAGTGTAGTGTGTGTTGTAGTGGTCAGTGTAGTGTGTGTTGTAGTGGTCAGTGTAGTGTGTATTGCATTGGGCAGTGTAGTGTGTATTGCAGTGGTCAGTGTAGTGTGTATTGCAGTGGTCAATGTAGTGTGTATTGCAGTGGTCAGTGTAGCGTGTATTGCAGTGGTCAGTGTAGTGTGTATTGCAGTGGTCAGTGTAGTGTGTGTTGCAGTGGTCAGTGTAGTGTGTGTTGCAGTGGTCAGTGTAGTGTGTGTTGTAGTGGTCAGTGTAGTGTAGTGGGTATTGTAGTGGACAATGTAGTGTAATGGTTAATGTAGTGGACAGGAAGGTCAATGTACTGGTGTTTAACTAATGCCGCGTACACACGGTCGGACTTTTCACCTGCAAAAGTCCGACAGACGCCGCCGGACCAAGTCCGGCGGAAAATCCGACCGTGTGTGGTCTCCATCGGACTTCCGACGGACCGTTTCGGGCGGAAATCCGACGTACTTTAGATTTGAAGCCTGCTTCAAATCTTTACGTCGTACCTCCGCCGGACTCAGTTCCTGACGGAAAGCCCGTTCGTCTGTATGCTGGTCTGAAGGACCAGATACGACGGAGGAGCAGGTTACTGCATCTCGCGCTCGCTGCAATAGGAAAAACAAATTTTCCCATTGCGGCGAGCGCGGGGGGCATCCCAGGCCCTTAGGTCTGGTATGGAACTTTAAGGAGAACCCCCCTACGCCGAAAAACCGGCGTGGGGGTCCCCCCAAAATCCATACCAGACCCCGATCCGAGCACGCAGCCCGGCCGGTCAGGAAAGGGGGTGGGGACGAGCGAGCGCCCCCCCCCTCCTGAACTGTACCAGGCCGCATGCCCTCAACATTGGGGGGCGCTTTGGGGGAGGGGGCGCCTTACGGTGCCCCCCCACCACAAAGCACCTTGTCCCCATGTTGATGAGGACAAGGGCCTCTTCCCGACAACCCTTGCCGTTGGTTGTCGGGGTCTGCGGGCGGGGGGCTTATCGGAATCCGGGAGCCCCCTATAATAAGAGGGCCCCCAGATCCCGGCCCCCCCCACCCTATGTGAATGAATATGGGGTACATGGTACCCCTACCCATTCACCTAGGTAAAAAGTGTTAATAATAAAACACAACACAGGTTTTTAAAATAATTTATTAAACTGCTCCGGGGGGGGGGTCTTCTTCCGTCTTCGGGGGTCCCTCCGCTTCATCTTCTCCCGGCGTCCGGTTGGTTCTTCTCCGCTCTCTTCTCCCGGTGTTCCAGTTCTTCGGCCGGCTCCTCTGCTGTGTTCAGGTAGCTCTCTTGCCAGCAGAGGTCCGGACTTCTGAGCTGCTGGGCTTCTTGTCTTCTCTTCTCTTCTCTTCCCCCAGATGTTGACACGACGCTCTCTCCGGCTGGACTGGTCTCCGAGGGCTGCGTTGTGACTTATATAGGCGGAGACCCCGCCCCCTTTTGATGTCACAGGCCCTGGGCATGCTGGGACTGTGACGTTTTAGGGGGTGTGGTCGACCACGCCCCCTAAAACGTCACAGTCCCAGCATGCCCAGGGCCTGTGACATCAAAAGGGGGCGGGGTCTCCGCCTATATAAGTCACAACGCAGCCCTCGGAGACCAGTCCAGCCGGAGAGAGCGTCGTGTCAACATCTGGGGGAAGAGAAGAGAAGAGAAGACAAGAAGCCCAGCAGCTCAGAAGTCCGGACCTCTGCTGGTAAGAGAGCTACCTGAACACAGCAGAGGAGCCGGCCGAAGAACTGGAACACCGGGAGAAGAGAGCGGAGAAGAACCAACCGGACGCCGGGAGAAGATGAAGCGGAGGGACCCCCGAAGACGGAAGAAGACCCCCCCGGAGCAGTTTAATAAATTATTTTAAAAACCTGTGTTGTGTTTTATTATTAACACTTTTTACCTAGGTGAATGGGTAGGGGTACCATGTACCCCATATTCATTCACATAGGGTGGGGGGGGGCCGGGATCTGGGGGCCCTCTTATTATAGGGGGCTCCCGGATTCCGATAAGCCCCCCGCCCGCAGACCCCGACAACCAACGGCCAGGGTTGTCGGGAAGAGGCCCTTGTCCTCATCAACATGGGGACAAGGTGCTTTGTGGTGGGGGGGCACCGTAAGGCGCCCCCTCCCCCAAAGCACCCCCCCATGTTGAGGGCATGCGGCCTGGTACGGTTCAGGAGGGGGGGGCGCTCGCTCGTCCCCACCCCCTTTCCTGACCGGCCGGGCTGCGTGCTCGGATCGGGGTCTGGTATGGATTTTGGGGGGGACCCCCACGCCGGTTTTTCGGCGTAGGGGGTTCCCCTTAAAATTCCATACCAGACCTAAGGGCCTGCGACGGGGCTCGCAAGGCTTCAATCTCGCCAAAAAAGCGGCGAGATTGAATTCCTTTTCTAGTCCCGTCGTACCCGAGTCACGTTCAAAATGAACGGACTTGTCCGTGTGTGGGAAAGTCCGTTCATTCTGAAAGTCCGGCGGAAGTCCGTCGGGAAGACCGGATTCCGGAAAGTCCGGCCGTGTGTAGGCAAGTCCGGCCGTTCAGAAAGTCCGGCGGTAGTCCGCCGGAAGTCTGGCGGCAAGTACGTCGGACCTAGCTTTCTAGAAAGTCCGACCGTGTGTACGCGGCATTACAGGGAGGGTGGGACTTTGTGTGAATCATGTGGCAGCAAGAAAGATAATGGGGTGAACCGCTCGTGGTGCCTTGCCACTACACCATTGATACATTTAACCTCAACAAGTAAGCCTTGGTTTAGGAGGTCCTACATTCTACCTCCTACCCTATCTTTCTTATGATTTTTTTTTTACTCTTTTGCTCATTTCCACAACTATTTATCTACAGTTCCCATACGCGCCTGCTCCTGACGAGTGGCACTTATAGCCACGAGACGCGTAGAGATACTGGTTGCCGTGTCCTTATCAATTTTACCCGACTATCCAAGCTACTAGTTTACGAACCCCGACAGGTCCAGCGAGGCCGTAGGTCCTGCAGGCATTATGTATGAATCATCCTTAACCTATTCCCCATGTGGTGAACTAGGATATTTTGTGTGGCTATTCCATGAGAAACCAATTTTATCGTTACTATCTCACCTATTGTTACATGTATATATGTATGTATGGTGCTATGTGCCAAGACGCATTATGTATGTTACCTTATACCTTTATTATCTGAATCATGTATGGTTACAATTTAGCTCATAATAAACTATTAACAAATATCCTAGTATGTTCACCCAATTATCTTTCTTGCTGCTACATGCTTCACACAAAGTGCCACCCACCCTGTTAATTAACCCCCTTCTCTAGATGTCAATGGCATTGACATCTATGACCTTACCAGGCCATGATGTCATTTAAAGTCCCTAGAGATGGAAACACTTGACCTCACCAGGCCATGGCTTCCTGAAAGTCCCTACCTCCAAACCCCCTCTACTTTAGGAATCGTGTAGGTCAGTGTAAGGGTCAGTGTAGTGGACAGTGTAGGAATCATGTAGGTCAGTGTAAGGGTCAGTGTAGTGGTCAGTATAGGAATCAGTTACCAATAAATATAGCCTTATTAATAATTTGCATTTTTATTCTCGTGCGTTATTGTGTAGACAGGGCCCCAGTGCACGGTATTGCCCGGGGGCCTATAATGCTCTTAAGATGGTCCTGGCTTACGGAGCACCACTAGTTCAGAGGACAAATCTGCAGAAGAGGCCATAGAGGAAGAAGAAGAGAAGGGGTGGAGGAGAGAGCTGTGGCAGAATCACCACTAGCATTTTGGAGGCATGTGGCAAAACAAGCTCCAACAACACTGGACCCTGTCCTGCATCCTTCCCAGCTGCCAGCAGAGTGACCCAGTGCACCGTGAAGGAAAGGTAACGTCCCTGACCATGCCTGCTGGACCATGAGTCAGCGGTAATATGCACCTTACTGCTGACCGCCCTGTCCAACGAGGCCAAAACATTGCCTTCCAAATGCCGGTAGAGAGCTGGAATGGCCTTCCGTGAAAAGAAATGGCGTTTCTGAACCTGCCACTGAGGTACAGCACATTCCACAAATTCACGAAAAGGGGTAGAGTCTACCAGCTGAAAAGGCAGCAGTTGCAGTGCTAGCAATTTGGCCAAGCTAGCATTTAGATGCTGAGCATGTGGATGGCTGGGACCGAATTTCTTTTTACGGTTCAGCAACTGGGGTAGGGAAATTTGCCTGCTAAAATCAGATGGTGGTGTACTGCTAGCAGATTGTCTGCAAGTACTTGAGACACCTATTACTATACTTTCATTCCTCTCAGTGCAGGTTTTTGAGAGGACTGGAGGTACAGTAGGGTTGGAGATCCCAGATGAGGAGCAAGGAGGACTTTTTCTTTAATGTGGGTCTTTCAAGTGCTGTTGCCAACGGACTGCATGGCAGGTTGTCATATGTCTGGTCAAGCATGTGGTGCCCAAAGGGCTGCTGTTCTGACCACGCTTGATCCACTTCAGACATAGGTTGTAAACAGCAACGGTGCGATCTGCTGCACACGTGTAAAAAAAGGCCTACACCAAGGGACTTTTAAAGCGGGGAGTCAGCAGAATCCTGCACCTGCAGAGCTCTGCAGTGTGATGCAATAGGGGGGCTGCCCTTAAGCTGCCCCCTAGAGGACAACCTGCCTTGGAGTTGTGCCTCCTCCTCTCAGGCACCTAAGTACAGTCAGTGACCTCATCCTCTCCTCCCTCCTTGTCACTGGAGCAAACTTGGCAGTATGTTGCAGCTGGGGGAACATGACTGCCAGTTTCTTGTCCTTCTTGGGCACCCCCTCTCTCTAGGCTCACGTTACTCCCTTCCTCAACTTGGGAACCAACATCGGAGCCTTCAAATTACTGCGCATCCTCCAGCAGCATGTACCCGACACTGTGGTCGAACAATTCTGGGGACTCCTCCCTGCATGATGGTGGGGCTATGGAATAACACGGCCAGCAGCAGACACGAAAAGGACAAGCGTGCCCCACAGCCACCTGCAGAGGATGCACCATGTCCACGACCAGCACTGTTGACTATAGACACAGAGGCTGCTTGCGCTCTTTTAGTGGCCGGTGAGCATCTGCCTCTCCTTGGTGGCCTTCCGGAGATGATGTATATTTTGTTGTGCAACACCACTCTACACTGTATTAGATACTGTGTACACCACCAGAAGTGTAGTAGAAACTGTACACACTCAGATACTGTGTACACCGCTTGCACTGTATTAGCAACTGTACTATTGCTGTGTACTGTGTACACCACCAGAAGTGTAGTAGAAACAGTACACCACGGAATTCACTGTAAGTAGATATAGGTTACACTGGATGCAGCATATATATATATATATATATATATATATATATATATATATATATATATATATATATATATATATATATATATATATATATATATATATATATATATATATATAAAAGCATGTTCAGCAAACAAACATAGGTTTCCTTTGCAGGGGTTTTCAGCCTTACTTTTTCCATCAACAATATGACATTCAGCCTAGTTGGCTCTCACTTGCAGCACTGCTGCTCTGGCCTTACACTCCAGGCCCTTGTCTGTCTCGTACAGACTGTTTCACCGACCAAATTGGTGCACACAGGTGGAGCCCTCCTGACTCCTGGTACTCAGACTTCCTATCTGCCGGGGTGGAGCCCAGAACCATGGTCAGGTTACTACTAAAAGCCCAGCACACACCTGACCAATCAGTATGCTGGCTGTTCTCAAAATCAGGACCCAGAACTAGGGATTTCATCCCACCCGGATCCCTCAGAAATCCCAGAGCTCCAGGTCCCAAAGTGGACTTTGCAAAACATTAAGCAAACTGAAAGGCCAGTTTCCTTTTCATGTTACAAGTTCCCTGGAGCCCCTCAACCCGTCTGGTTGAGAATCCTGGGTCACAACCTCCTTCCAGACCCTGGCAGGGCAACGCGCTGCCACAATATATATATATATATAAATATATATATATATATATATATATATATATATATATATATATATATATATATATATATATATATATATATATATATATATATATACACAGTAACTCACAAAAGTGAGTACACCCCTACAATTTTTGTAAATATTTTATTTATATCTTTTCATGTGACAACACTGAAGGAATGATACTTTGTGTAAATTTGCTGTCCCCTCAAAATAACTCAACACACAGCCATTAATGTCTAAACCACTAGCAACAAAAGTGAGTACACCCCTAATATTTTGTGTGACCACCATTATTTTCCAGCACTGCTTTAACCCTCTTGGGGGTGGCGTTCACCAGAGCTTCACAGGTTGCCACTGGAGTCCTCCTCCACTCCTCCATGATGACATCACAGAGCTGGTGGATGTTAGAGACCTTGCGCTCCTCCACCTTCCATTTGAGGATGCCCCACAGATGCTCAATAGGATTTAGGTCTGGAGACATGCTTGACCAGTCCATTACCTTTACCCTCAGCTTCTTTATCAAGGCAGTGGTCATCTTGGAGGTGTGTTTGGAGTTGTTATCATGTTGGAATACTGCCCTGCTTCCCAGTCTCCAAAGGGAGGGGATCATGCTCTGCTTCAGTATGTCACAGTACATGTTGAAATTCATGGTTCCCTCAATGAACTGTAGCTCCCCATTGCCAGCAGCAATCGTGCAGCCCCAGATCATGACACTTCCACCACCATGCTTGACTATAGGCAAGACACACTTGTCTTTGTACTCCTCACCTGGTTGCCGCCACACACGCTTGACATCATCTGAACCAAATAAGTTTATCTTGGTCTCACCAACCACAGGACATGGTTCCAGTAATCCATGTCCTTAGTCTGCTTGTCTTCAGCAAACTGTTTGCAGGCTTTCTTGTGCATCATCTTTAGATGAGGCTTCCTTCTGGGATGACAGCCATGTAGACCAATTTGATGCAGTGTGCGGCATATGGTCTGAGCACTGACAGGCTGACCCCCCCCACCCCTTCAACCTCTGCAGCAATGCTGGCAGCACTCATACGCCTATTTCCCAAAGACAACCTTTGGATATGATGCTGAGCACATGCACTCAACTTCTTTGGTTGACCATGGCGAGGCCTGTTCTAAGTGGAACCTGTCCTGTTAAACCGCTGTATGGTCTTGGCCATCATGCTGCAGCTCAGTTTCAGGGTCTTCTCAATCTTCTTATAGCCTAGGCCATCTTTATTTAGAGCAACAATTCTTTTTTTCAGATCCTCAGAGAGTTCTTTGCCATGAGGTGCCCTGTTGAACTTCCAGTGACCAGTATGAGAGAGTGAAAGCGACAACACCCAATTTAACACCCCCGCACCCCATTTACACCTTAGACCTTGTAACACTAACAAGTCACATGACATGGAGAAGGGAAAATGGCTAATTGGGCCCAATTTGGACATTTTCACTTAGGGGTGTACTCACTTTTTGTTGCCAGTGGTTTAGACATTAATGGCTGTGTGTTAAGTTATTTTGAGGGAACAGCAAATTTACACTGTTATACAAGCTGTACACTAACTACTTTACATTGTAGCAAAGCATAATTTCTTCAGTGTTGTCACATAAAAAGATATAATAAAATATTTACAAAAATGTGAGGGGTGTACTAATTTCTGTGACATATTGTATATGTATATATTATATATATATATATATATACTAGACTGACTGTATATATATATATATATCAAATACACTGCCACTAACTGAATAACCTGCCTGCTCTAAATCAAGCTATCTCTCTGTCCACACTAACAACACTACACACGGCCACCGTGTAAGCAGCCTTATATAGTGTGGGGTGTGGACTTAGACCCCCTGAGCCATGATTGACCAAAGGCACCCTGCCTTTGGCCAATTATGGCTCTCTTAGCAGAGAGCGCTGTGATTGTCCAAAGCACGCAAGTCAGGTGCATGCTTTGGCCAATCATCATACAGCAATGCACTGCGATCTCACAGTGCATTATGGGGCGTTCTGTAGCGCTCGAATTTGCCGCAAACGCCCCATAATGTTCGCTCTTCGGCGAACACCCGATGTTCGAGTCGGACTTAAGTTTGACCTGAACATCAAGCTCATCCCTAGTCTTGGGATGCTGACACCTTAAGAGTTACCTTCACTGGAAGTAAGGGGCCAAGCCCAACCCCTGAAAAACAACCCCACACCATAATCCCTTCCCCACCAAATGATTTGGACCAGTGCACAAAGCAAGGTCCATAAAGAAATGGAGTAGCGAGTTTGAGGTGGAGGAACTTGACTGGCCTGCACAGAGTCCTGACCTCAACCCGATAGAACACCTTTGAGATGAATTAGAGCGGAGACTGCGAGCCAGGCCTTCTCCTCCACATCAGTGCCTGACCTCACAAAATAGTTAGTATTATTTTTTTGGAAAGTGAGTAATTTAACTTCATTTTTTTTTTTTTTTTTAGGATTTCGCATTGTCTGTTTTTTTTTCCTTTTCCGAGAAAAAAAAAACATATCACAATGAGGCTAATAAGGAGCTGTCTTTGGCAAAAGAACAAATCCAGTATGGCTAAAGGGAGTTTCTTTAGAACCCCGGAGCCATTTAAAGCCCATAGAATCCTAAAAAACCCATAAACAACCCTAATTTCACATTCATCATTGACTCCAAAGCATTCTTACAAATTACAGGATTTCAAAGAAATCTGTTTGTCACGGAACGTCCCACACTCCGCTTGAGTGTTTCGGTCAGTATACTACTTCCTTGTAGTCTGGATACAGATATCAGATATTCCAACCGCTCCCAAGCATAAAACAAGGCGACACTTGCTTCACTGCTAACATGGACTATTTATTTTGAATCAAAATTACAAGACTTTATATGCCGTTGGAACCTCCTCTAACAATACAACTGTAACCTAATTAACATGAGCTAGTTTACTAAATCATTTACCCAGACTAGGTGACTACGTCTCCTAGCTCATTGACTATTCAACACACATTACCATAAACATCAACATAGGGTTAATTAGAACAAACAACAATGAGTTAAATACCCTTAGAACCTGTGGTAAGCCAGACTAAACTCATTTACATTAAACACATTATAGCTGACATCAGACAGGTGAGTGGAGTTGATGACATTAGCATCTTCTCACAGTCCCAACAGTATGACTCACTATTGCTACTATGGCAAATACAGGGTCCCCAGAGTCTGTGTGTCCTGGGGGACAAGGACCCGAAGCCAAAGTAACAGCACCTCAAGGGTACCCCAAATGCCAGGGCCCATAACCTGTAGGCAAGAGGCTCACATTCAGTCCCTTCCAAAAGGTCCCAGACCTCCACCTGGTCTGGACATGCGTTAGGCAGAGTGAACTCACAAAGTGTGTCCACATGATCTCCTTTCTTGGCTGCAAGGAATAGTTGACCTCAGTAGGTGTGAGGCAGAGGTCATTGACTCTCTGTCTGTCTGTCAGCGCTTCATCTGGGTGGTGTTTACCATTCCATGGTTTGGCCTGTTGCTGGGCAGAGGGGCCCACTGTCCCAGTTCCCTGAAGCTGAGAAGAAACTGTAGGTGCTAGGCAGAGGCCAGCAGTGCTCTGCCCTGTTGCCAGTGATTCAGCTGGGAGTAGCATCTCCACTACATCAGCTTGTCGCTGGAGAGAGAGGCCGACTGCCCCGGCTCCCTGGAACTCCACAGTTGTTGCCGGTGCTGGGCAGAGGTTGGTAGCACTCTGCCCTGTTGCCAGCACTTCTGCTGGGGACTCCGCATCCTCCGCTCCGGCTAACCGTTGGGGCAGGAGGCTGGCTTCCTCCACTCCCAAACTGTGTAGCTGCCATTGGGGAGGTGAGCCGGTTGCTTCCTTTTCTATTCCCTCATCTGGCTGCTGGGATGACAAGTCTATGGTACTGTCTCCCAGGTGCACGGATCTTTGCTGGGGAGGAAAGTCCGCTTCCTCCTCCCTGGCCAACTGTTGGGGAGGGACAACACACACCTCCTCTCCCTTCTCCCCCTGTATCTGCTGCTGGGAAGTGATTGCCACCTTCTCACCCTGAGCCTCCGAAACTGCCACAGGTGTGGGGCAGAGGTCTTGGACCCTCTGTTCGGTTGCCAGCACTTCTGCTGGGGGTTTGCTAGGTGGTTCCTGCTCTACAGAAACGTCTATTAAATCCCCAGTCTCTGGAATTGCTAAAAGTGTGGGACAGAGGTCTTGGACCCTCTGTTCCGTTACCAGATCTCCAGCTGAAGAAGTTTGTTGTAACTCCATAGATACTGCTGTTGGTGCTGGGCAGAGCACAGTGAAGTTTGGCCCCAATACCAGCTCTTCTGCTGGAGGCTCATCAGGTTGTTCTTCCTCAGCAGAAAAGTCTATCAAATCCCCTGTCTCTGCAACTGGTGTCTGGGGATAGAGGTTCACCATCTCCTGTCCATGGAGCTCAGAAGATGCTATCAGTGCTGGGCAGAGGCTAGCAGAGCTCTGCCCTGTTGTCAGCACTTCAGCTTTGGGGATGGCAATCTCCAGATTTTCCACTGCCGATTCTCTGGCATGCTGCTGGACAGGCACATTCCTCCATCCAAGATCATCCCATGCAGAAACAGGATCATCAAGGTCAGTCAGCACTTGCTGCTTCCGCCATAAGACCTCCGCCTCCATAGCTGCTGGTGCAGGTTGGCAAAGCACACTATTACTCTGCCACATTGCCGACTCTTCAGCCAGGATTTCAGAGTTGTCAACTGGTAATTCCTGATAGTCTCAGGCAAAGGGAGCCCAGCCCTGGCACTGAGCAATGTCTAGCAGCCGTCTGTAGGCGATCTCCAGCTCCCATTCCTGAACGACCAGAAACTCTATATCTTCCAGTGCCCAATGCACTTCCGAGATGTTCAGTAGCCCTTCTCTGAAATCCATGATTTTGTCCAACCGCCACTTCAAATCACTCCCAAAGTTAGAGTCCCCTGTCAGCTTCACATACAACAGTCCCAAGCCGCCATAGCTTAAGCTTTTCGTTGGGCTGTCATCCGCTATCCAGGGACATGCTTGGGATACATGCCACTGGAGGGCTCTGTAGCTCTCATCCAGCTTCATCTCTGCCCAGAGCAGCCTGCTTAATTCAGCTGTCTGCTTCTTGTGGGTTTTTTCTCCCAAAAACCGCACCCGCAGTCCGTACTGCGACCAGTACCTTTCCTCGATGGAGGGGAGAACTTTTCCCTGGTGTCGCTGCTCAAGGGCTAGCGCTTCTTTCCAGAGTTTGTAGCGAATAGAATCACACCATCCGCGCAGGACCTGCTCTGATACTGGTCCTATGTGCTGTATCTGCATCTCTCGCAACCTCCTTCTGAATTCCTCTTCCATGGCGGCTGGTATCTGTACCTCTCCTCTCCTGCTATCTGGACCTTGGATCCAGATGGAAGATTCGATGTCCCAGACTGCAGGAAGCGTCCCGCTGCTTGCCACCAATGTCACGGAACGTCCCACACTCGGCTTGAGTGTTTCCGTCAGTATAATACTTCCTTGTAGTCTGGATACAGATATCAGATATTCCAACCACTCCCAAGCATAAAACAAGGCGACACTTGCTTCACTGCTAACATGGACTATTTATTTTGAATCAAAATTACAAGACTTTATATGCCGTTGGAACCTCCTCTAACAATACAACTGTAACCTAATTAACATGAGCTAGTTTACTAAATCATTTACCCAGACTAGGTGACTACGTCTCCTAGCTCATTGACTATTCAACACACATTACCATAAACATCAACATAGGGTTAATTAGAACAAACAACAATGAGTTAAATACCCTTAGAACCTGTGGTAAGCCAGACTAAACTCATTTACATTAAACACATTATAGCTGACATCAGACAGGTGATTGGAGTTGATGACATTAGCATCTTCTCACAGTATGAGTCCCAACAGTATGACTCAGTCACTATTGCTACTATGGCAAATACAGGGTCCCCAGAGTCTGTGTGTCCTGGGGGACAAGGACCTGAAGCCAAAGTAACAGCACCTCAAGGGTACCTCAAATGCCAGGGCCCATAATCTGTAGGCAAGAGGCTCACATTCAGTCCCCTCCAAAAGCCTCTATCCCGGGTGAGTCTGTCACACTGTTTTTTTTTCTATTTAAAATTTGGGGAAAATGTCCTTAATTTTCCCTATTGGCTATTCAGCAATTCTGCTCTGCATGCAATGGGGGCTTCAAATCCCTAAAGCTTTAAAACCCAAAAGAAATAGAAAAAGAAATGTATACATTTATTAAGGCAAGTCATTTTAGATAAATTAAATAAACAGTATATCTGAATATTTAACAAGAATTTATTGACTGGGTGCTGACTATACCAATTTATTGCAGAGTTTTTAAGTAAACTGCCTGCAAATGTATTTCCCTCTCTCATTCTCTCTCTTATAGTGCAGCATTATACAGTTGTGTCATGTTACTTTACCTAGACAGGAAAGCATGGTGTTGTGTTATCATGTCACAGTCGTAGGTAGATGAATCACTCTGTTTCCGTAGTAAAGGTGGCCTTGGCTCCCCATTGTCCAAAACTCCTGAGATGTCAATATTGCTTTTGCTGAGCCGCTTAGTTCCTCGCAGGTTAGGATTGCTTTCATCAGAGAGAAAAGGATTATCCTGGTTAACAGGAATAGAAAAAAAAACTTTGATAAGAAGAGTACAGTTGAAGGTTACATTTTCTAACCTCAAGTAAAAACATCTATTAATTGATTTACCATTTTGCTGTATACTGCTGTCTGTAAAGCAAAATGGTCATTATGCGAATATGGAGGTTAATGGTAACCAAGAATGAGATGAACATTTCCATTGGGGACACCAGTTTAGGTAACAATTGTTTAAGACTACATTTGCATGGGCATTATGCCCCTGTGTGAATGGCAATGGCAGGAATTTACTGATTCCTTCTGTTTTTGACACTTGTGAGCATTTGTTTTTCAAAGCCTCCTCCTGATTAGGGGATGACCTGGACACATTGCACACAGCACCCTAGGTAATGACTTTTAGTGGAAATTTTAAAAATATATTTATTTCATAATATACATACTGTATATTAGCTCATTCCTGCCTCAGTATTAGCTGATTCCTGCCTCAATATATGATTTTTTTCTAACAGACTGTAAAATGGATGAATAGGTTTACAGTGATTGTTTAGATATATTTGTACATGAGCTTTCCCAGACTTATTATACAGTGAAATGTAAAAACAATGTTTTTAATATAGCAATTAAATTATCGGTAATACACAAATGCAGATATGAAAGCATCCTGTGAAATCAGGCATCACCTTGATAAATATTTTCTTCTCATTAGCCTGGTGATACCAAGCTGTAAATGTGCTGCATTTAAGAGAATGTGCTACATAGGAAAACAGTGTTAAGCATAACAGCGTGGCGCCATTTAATCACACGTGTCTTCTAGTTTTGGGAGGTTTTGTATCTTGTAAGAAGCAATAACCCACAAATGTTTTAAAGCAATTCTGCTGCTTAAATAATACAGCTAAGATAAGATGTCCCTGCAATGAAGGAAGTAAATACTCACCCGTCCAATTATTTGCCCTGCCTAATGCCACTTTAATGAAGATAAATTGGCCCCAGAGTCTCTATAGAAACCAACACATCTGGAAGTGTCCATCGTTGGTTCATCAACTGCGCTCAGTGCTTACTATAATTACCCCTACCCAGGGCTTTTTATATTTTTTTCTCAGAGAATAGGTGCTGGAACTACCCCTTACCAACTCACCCCTTGTCTCCACCCCCTACCCACCTCCCAGTACCACCCTTTTCAAAAATACAGAAGTAAATATAATTTTATGGTCATGGAATTTGTTAATGATGGCAAGAAAATTGGAAAAATAGATCCCCCGCAGCTAGCAACAATAGACCCCCCCCCCCCCCCCCACACAATAATGGACCACCCGCAACAAAATACCCACTCAGCAACAAAAGACCCCTGGCAGCAACAACAGATCACTCCACAGCTAGCATCAATAGACACACCAGCAGCCAGCAACAATAAACCCCTTCCCCAACAGTAGATTTCTCCCAGTAACAATTAATCCCCCAGCAACATAAGACCCACCTCCAGCAACAATAGATCCCCCACCAGCAAGAATAAACCATCTTGTAAAAATATACCACCTCAAACAACAATTGATCCTCCTGCAGCCAGCATCAATAGACTTTCCAGCACACCCCAGCACCCTTTGCCATTATATACAGTGCTGGCAGTGCCGGAACTTGCAGGCCGTGTTGCCTCCTGCTTAATTTAAACATACTGAAAGTTTATGTGGTTTTCACTTTAATTTTACTTGGTGTGTATCAGTGTTGCAGGAATGTTGTCCAGGCTTAAGCCTGGTACACATGGGCCGAATGTCGGGAGACAACGGCCGGTTCAAAAAAAACGACCGACATTTTGCCCTGTGTATGTTGGTTTTCTGTCGAACATGCATGCTGGAAAACCAGCAGCTGGCCGACTCCCGATCATCACTCTCAGCCAAAGGCAGAGAGCGATGATTGTAATGTTCTGGTGAAGGGGCTTACCCCTGTCAGAGCACAAAAACTCAGTGGGGGAGATCGCTGAACTAAGCTCTCATGGTTAGTACAGCGGCTCTGACCGAAACTGTTATGCCCTGTACACACGGTCGGACTCCTAGGATTTTTTCAGATGGATGTTGGCTCAAACTTGTCTTGCATACACACGGTCACACAAAGTTGTCGGAAAATCCGATCATTCTGAACGTGGTGACGTAAAACACGTACGTCGGGACTATGAACGGGGCAGTGGCCAATAGCTTTCATCTCTTTATTTATTCTGAGCATGCGTGGCACTTTGTCCGTCGGATTTGTGTACACACGATCGGAATTTCCAACAACGGATTTTGTTGTCGGAAAATTTTATAGCCTGCTCTCAAACTTTGTGTGCCAGAAAATCCGATGGAAAATGTGTGATGGAGCCTACACATGGTCGGAATTTCCGACAACAAGGTCCTATCACACATTTTCCATCGGAAAATCCAACCGTGTGTACGGGGCATTAGTGTGTACCCAGCTGTAGAAAAGTCTATACCTCTATTCTGCTATTAAGCTGCTGTTGATGACTTTCAGGTTTCAACTGGCTCATTGCTAAAACTAATTCTCTGACTGCTGGCTTGATTTGATTCCCAAACTGTCCTATATTGGTGGCACTGGCTTATTACTGACTGCACAGTGACACCATCTATCTTCAGTTTGGCTTTTAACCATCTATCAATGCTATCTGCCCTGAGCTTGGCTTCATCATCTTACAACTCAGCTGTGCTACCTGCCTTCACCCTGGCTCTCACTTTTTGGCATACTTTAAAAATTGGTATAAAGCGCTAAGAAAAATAATAAACAATACTAAATACTGTACAACTACAAGATAATGTGCAAAAGGGTAGTCAAATGTAACAATCCTTGTTAGTCCCTGTGCACAAACACCATCTTATAAAGTGACCAATGTAATGTAGAATATGCAAGCAAGCAGCAAACTCCACAACGTGCAGAAAAAAAACTTCCATTTTCTAATTCATACCAATCTCAAATTGCGTTGTGTTTAAATACATTCCATTGGACGATTCATTGTATTTTATATTGATTTTACACTATGAGATCAAGAATGTGTGCAGTCACACGTGAGCGTCTTCACGCATTCCTGCAATTCTGTGCAAAAGCTGTCCCCGCCGGGAGAACACAGTGATATTGTAGCCGCTAGCAATAATCGCATGTAAAATCCCACAGGCTGGTTGTACTCAAGTTGATTGATCGATCCACTTGGGTACATTCAGCCTGCCCATACATGGTTCGTATGTCAGCCGATCTCTGCTGAACCTGCCTAGATTAAACTTGGTGGAAGGAAATAAAATTGCTCAATTTTCCCACCAACACATTCAGTGTTGATGGAGAAATGTCTCCTGTGGTGCTATTGTACTATATAGTGCCTATATTTGCTGACAGTAATCATATGTAGAAAAATTCGACAGGCTGGTTGTACCCAAGTTGATCGATGGACTGACTTGGGTACAATCAGACTGCCTATACATGGATTGAAATTCAGCCGGTTCAGCAGGGACCTATCCAAGTAAGGCAGTCAAGGGATATTAGAAAGCAAGACTTAAAAGAGTACTAGAAAAATTGTATAAATCTAGAAGGCTTAAAGTATAACTAAACCCAAGAACAAAACACTTTCAGCAAGTACAGAAAATACATGTTGATCTTGCCAGAAATGCAGTTTCATTGTCACCTCCTGTGAGCCAAAAAGACAGCATACACACATCCAGAGGCATAACTAGAACCTTCAGGGCCCCAGTGCAAGAAACCACCTCTGGCTGGGGACCCTTCCCTCTGAGCCCAGGGCCCTTACCTCTGAGCCAAGTGGCAGAACGCCAAGGCCCAGTTGTAAGTTAAACCTTTGCGACTCTGGTAGTTCTGTCACTGGTGTCAGTAGTTTTTTATTATTTTTTACCATTTTATTTATTTATTTTTACAATATTATTTTTTCAAATTTTTTTAGGAGCCCCGTTGGGGGGCTTTGGTGAGAAATGAGGAGTCTAAACAGACGCCTGACATCTCGCCTTTGAGACAAAGAAAGGAGATTGTGGACACAGCCCTCAATTTCCATCTTTGCAGCCTCAGCTTCACAGAAAGAATGGACCGGATTAGCTCTGTACAGAGCTTCCAGTTCATTCACAAACTGAGACACAGTAAACTGTGTTTACTATGCCACAGTTATGAATGGACAGAGTAAGTAATCGGTGCCGATCACTTACTCTGTTATTTCACACAAGGACGGGACCTGTACATATTTAATGGCCCCTTCCCCGCTCTCCCAAAGCAGCCGGGGGGAACCCAGCAGAAAGGCAGGGCAGAAGGGGGGCTGGAGACAGTACAGGGGGGACCAGAGAACAGCAGGGGAACAGGGGACCAGAAAACAGCAGGGGACCGGAGAATAGCAGGGGACCAGAAAACAGCAGGGGACCAGAGAACAGCAGAGGCCTGGAGAACAGCAGGGGAACAGAACATAGCAGGGGACAGGAGAACAGCAGGGGAACGGAAAATAGCAGGGGAACGGAAAATAGCATAGGACCAGAAAACAGCAGGGGACCAGAGAAAAGAAGGGGGGGGATTGGACAACAGCAGGGGATCGGAGAACAGCAGGGAACCTTAGAACAGCAGGGCACCGGAGAACAGCAGGGCACCGGAGAACAGCAGGGGACTGGAGAAGGGGGGGGAGCAGAGAAGTTGCCGGGGAAGATAACAGGCGGGCCAGCAGAGAGCTGAGGGCGCCACAGACAGTAGAAGAAAGCTGGACAGAAGGGGTTTGCATATAGAGGAACCCATTGCCCTCCATGTTGCTCCTGCAGCCGCTGAATGGACGGGTCCTTAGCCCTCAGCGGGACCTGCATAGGATAGCACAAAGTCCCTGCCTCTCGTTATAGGTTGCCACTGGCTATTGCAACAGGTGTCCCAGGTAGCCACAGGTGTCGGATTGGCTCAGTTTTGGCAGGCATTTACAGCCTGCACTCTCTACCCCGTTGAAAGCCGCTGCTCTGGCTCCACGGCAGCTTCTGATGGAACCGGACTGAGGCTGAAGACTGGCACGACTGTGAGATCAAAGACCTGCGGCACCTCATAGAGAAGCCTGAAAGTTCCGGCAGGGAAGCATGGCTGAGGCGGTGCCTTGAAGAAAATCCCATCCCTCTCCCTCCTCAAGAACCAGTGCACGTTCCCCCTGAAGAGATGGCCTGAAAGTCAGGAGTCAGGACATGAGAAGTTTAGGAAGACAGCCGAAAAGAAAAAGGCAGAGGAATAATGCTTCACCTCCTTTGCTCATTACTGTCAGCATCCCTGCTGTTTCAGATGGCTCTTCAGCTCCTCACACATCTCAGGCTGCCACTCAGCCGGCCGTTATTGTGGCCTCTAGTGGGCATTTGTTACCTGCTTCTATTCAAACTAGCAAGACCTTATCTCTATCTAATGTGAATGGAATTAAATTTGGCGGTTATTGCTTTCTCAAATATTTTAGCTGCTCCTAAAAGGTACACGGAATTTTGGGTTATCTCATGAGAGGGTCACAGGGGCACAGTTTTCTGGTGCTGGCGGAGAAAATATAGATATAGCTTTGGATAAAGCTTCAGGAGCACAGTATGCTGGTGCTTGGAATAATTTAGAAAAAAATGTCACTCCGCAAATGCTTAATTTTTACCTCAGAATATGTTGAATGTTGGTACAATTTGGCAAGGAGAGTTTAACTCGTTTGGGATTAGCTATATGGTACCTAAAGCAGATGTTCCTGTCAATTCTTCTGTAACAGCTGTTAACCATTCGTTGCAAGCTTTCAATACTGTTCCTAATATGTGTATTGCTGAAGCATGTTTCAAAGAAGTCCTTCCATGCAAGTTATTTCCCCTGGGTTTTTACTTGGCACTCTTGGTTAAAGAAAACATTTGGAAGGGCAGTTTTGTAGAGATACTGTCCTTATTGCCAGCATCCAAAAAATTTCTGGTTAAATCTTAAAAGAAATCTCAGAAGAGAGGATAGGAGGATAGAAGGAGGGCGATACCCAGAACATTTTAAAACTGGCTTCAGGCCTTTTGTATATACGCCGCAGTTTTGGGCAAACGTTTCCCTGAAAAATGTTCAGGCTTGTTCCAACACCTGGACATGGTAGCAGAGGCTTTCCATCATTTTTGCGGAACAGCTTGGTATAAGTACGATGAAAATTTTGGACAAAAATTGTCGGTCCATCCATCTTTGCGTTTGGGGGGGGTCAAGGATGTGGGACTGTGGTTGAATCTGATGCTAATACAGAAACTCTTCATCACATAAAAGGCTAGCCTTACGCAGAATGCAGGATTCTGTTTTGCCTTTATGAGGGCCAGTGTTGTTTCTTGTCCAACTGCAGGTACAAGCATGAATGTTCGTGCTGCAACTGATTACACCCAGCTATCAAATGCTTTGGTAAAGCCTCTGCTACATCACAAATTTGCAATCCAGGCTTCAGCAAAGGGTTTATGGTTCCTCCTTACAAAAGGAGAAGATTGTTTTCCTGTAAGGAATTTGCGTTCCATTTCTTTGCACCCCAATATTGTTAAGGATAAGATTGAGACGGAGCTTAAAAAAGATAGGATAGCAGGTCCGTTCACCTCCCCTCCTTTTGCAAATTTTACACTTTCTCCATTAGGCTTAGTTCCTAAAAAGGAACTGGGGTTGTCCTCAAAATCTGAATTGGTTGTTAAATTACTCAGTTTTCTTGTATTACATTGCATGAGATTTAACATATTTCTAAGTACAAAGTATATATCTGGTATTGAGAATTACTTAGCGGATGCCTTGTCCCGATTACAGTCTTGCAGATCCTGAGAGCTGGCTCCAGAGGAGCATCCGACTGGTTTCCCATGCCCAGATTCCCTCTGGGGCTTGCTCTGGAATTGATCGCTTCTACCCTCAAGAATTCGGTTTCAATCAAGACCTGGGAGGACTACTGTAGTTCCTGGTACAAATGGTGTTCCTATTGTTTAAGCATGATTAGCCCTTTAGAAGTTAATGCTTATGTTGCATTAACCTTTGTTTCTTTCCTAATTCAGGCTAAATTAAGTCCTGCTTCAGTTCATAGAATTCTAGCAGGCATATCCTTTTTCTTAACATTCTCTGGTCTTCCAGGCCTAACTTCCTTTTTCAGGTATCACAGGTGTCAAAAGGTTTAAAAAAAAACATCTCAGTTTGGATAATCCATGCCCCATATCCATTGACCTACTGGGTAATCTTGTTTCAATTCTTGATAGCTTTTTTTTTTTTTCCCCCTTTGAAGTTTTGTTATTTCGTCAGCTTTTACACTAGCATTTTTCGGGGCCCTAAAATTGGGTGAATTTATGGCTCCCAAGAGAAATGCGTCCAGTTTTCTGTTAGTTTCTCATGTTTTGTTAGAGGATAATTTCCTGAAATTATTTATCAGCAGGTCCAAAATGGATTTGTTGGGTATAGGGCAAAATTATTACCTTATATCAGTGGTTCTCAACTCCTGTCTTTAGGACCCACTAACAGGCCAGGTTTGCAGGATAACTGAAATACATCACAGGTGATATAATTTGCTGCTCAGTGATTGCAATATTCTAGTCTGCATCTCCCCAAGGTAATACTTAAAATCTGGCCTGTTAGCAGTCCACAATGCATCTTGGTATGCATCAGTAAGACCATCGTCCCTTGATTCCTTTTTTATTCATGCTGACCTATCCCCACTTTCAAGATATCAGTTTTCGGCCTTTTTTTCTTCATGTCTTAAGAAGTTGAAGCTCTCCTAAGTCACAAACTTCCTAATTCAGAGCTCTTTTGATATCTTCAGATTAAAAAAAATGATGCCCTATATACAAGGAAGAATTCATTTAGATAAATTAACGTGCTTTGAAAATATATGTAAACATGACCCACACACTAAGGGACTTATTTCAACTCTTTACACTCATCTTATTACTAAAGCCAACTCAGACCCACCATCATATGTGGCTAAGTGGGAGATGGATCTTGGGTTTTCGTTGGAAGCAGCCGATTGGGATAATATTTGGATCACAACTAGTTCATCCTCACAATACATAGCTGCTTTAGAGACAAATTACAAAGTGGTATTTGGTGGTATTTGGTCCCTGTCAGAATTGCAAAATATGCTCCAAATTATTCCCCATCTTGTTTTCGTGGCTGTGATCTTGGATCACATCTTCATACTTGGTGGGATCGCCCGGTAGCAAAAAAATTCTGGAAAGATGTATTTCTTATGATTTCAACACTGTTTGAAATCCCTATCAATCCTGATCCTACAATAGCACTTTTAAAAACTTAAAACTGGCCACTCTCTCCTTCCGCCAATTCAAACTCCTAGATCATTACAGCCGCAAAACAAACAGTTGCCAAAGCTTGGAAATCCCCGTCCTTAATAATTGCTGAAACTAAAAATAGAGTCAATCAAGCAATGATCCATGACAAAACAGAGGCTATAACTCAAGATAAAATATCCAACTTTGAGAATATATGGAATTCCTGGGTGACTCACTTTTTGCCTTCCAATTTTGATGCTGCCCTACTAAGACCCTGGTAATCTCGATTTACACTTCCATTCTCTGCATTCATGGTACGCTGCATTACATCGATAGAATTCATAAGCGCCTTAATAGGACTGTCCACAACTTTCTGATCTCTTCCGGTGGATTGTCTTATCGGCATGTCGAGCTAGAAGGTTTTTTGCCTGGCCTTTTTCCCGGATGATCTAGTGCTTCTATCAGACATATTTAACACTGGTCTACAGAATATCATTGATTTAGCCACGATGTTGGGGAGGCCTTAGCCAGCTAGTTCCTCGCTGGCTGCGGCTTATGGGGGTTTGTCGTTCAGTTTTGCTGGACGAGCATTGTGACTGAAATTTAGTTTATTATTCATGGTTTACCCAGAGACAGCTATATGTATATTTAATTGAATTGTTATTGTTCGATTTAAATAAGGTTAACCCTTTAATAGCACTGTGGCCAAATTATTCCAATAAACTGCTGTTTAACCAAACTATATGTGTGATGTGCTTATTCTTGTTGTGAACTCCTTTGTGCTTTCCAATGCCTGCGGGATGGAGAGGAGGAGAAGCGGGCATTCAGCGACTGCAGGAGGAACATGGAGGGCATCAGTTCCTCTATATGCAGCCCCTCCTGTCCAGGTGTAGAGGGAAGCTGCATGGGCCCCCTGGAGCATGGGGCTGGGTCGCAACGATGACCCATGCGGCCCCTGTAGTTATGCCCCTGCACACACTTTTTTTTTTTTTGTAATCTGCTAGTTTTATCAATCCATCATGTAATGGGGATGAACAAAGGCAGACATGTTTGGAGTCCAGCTTGGGTGACAGCAGGGCCGGCGCAACTAATAGGCAGGTCAGGCGGCTGCCTAGGGTGCGAGGGTAGGGGAGGCGGCAAAATCTGGATCCCCAGCCACTTGCATTTTTTAAATACCTGCCTTATGGTGCCAGGCTAGGGGGCAGTTGCATATAACATTTTTGTGTTTTGAGTTAGATATGCTTTAACCTAATGCTTAGAGTTTGTATTAGTGTCTAGCATGAGCATGAGCCTTTAAAGTAACAGTGGGGAAATATATATCAACATAATTAGACATATGCATTTTAATCAGGTCTCACTAAACTAAGCTGAACTAGTATGAAAAGCTCAAATAAACTAATTGAGTATAATTGCTTCTTTGCTGTAATCTATTATGGCAAACTCTATGTCAATGTTTATACAGGATTATGAAATCTAATTTGAATAAGTACACTTCTAAAGAACTCACAGTTGTAATCTACTTATAAAAAAAAAAAAAAAGACTTTTGTTGAAAATGAACTCAACCGACTATCAGTAAGAAAATAGAGACTGCAGGCAGACTCTCTAATACAACTGCTGTATGAACTGTCACCAGTAGATGGCATGCTAATAACTTAGACGTTTTTCATTGTACTTATCCATCAGCAATTTAGAATGAAGCGTTACAAGGCTCATGCATAATAAAAGGAACACATTAGGCTTCATGTACACGGGACGTTGTTTAACCCCTCCTGAATGATTTAACATGACAGCTAAAAACCGGCGTCTAAAAAACGTCCGTTTAGCTGCGTTTACATGTCGAGTTTTTTTTTTTGTTAAAATGAAAAACGTCTGTAAACGAAACGCTGCTAAATGTGAGTTACCGCGTTTAGCAGCATTTACAGGCTGTTACAGGCATTTGGTGTTTCAAATGCCTCTGAACATGCGTCTGAACCCATTTTTTTGCATTCCAAAAAATGCTTCTAAACTCAACTGCCTAGAAATGACTATAAACGACCCTGTGTACATTTACTGATAAGATAATATAGAGGAGAGTTCAGGGGCAGCTGAAAAAAATGCCCAACTGCTCCTAAACATCCGTTTACCAGTAGCAGTGTACATGAAGCCTTGGGCCTCATTCACACGAGGCGGATCCGCTCAGCGGAGTCCACCAACTCAGCAGGAGATCTCTCCGTTGATGTCCGCTGAGCCGGTGGATGACAGGTCCGTCTCTGCTCACTGAGTGGGGAGGGGCCTGTCAGAGCGCTGTTGATTCCTATGGAGAGATCGGACGAAAACAGACAGCATGTCCGTTTTCATCAGATCTCATCCAATCCAATCCGCCAGGACGGATGCGAAAGTATAGCCATACGTCTGATTTTAGTGGATCGTAGCTGATCGGATGTCAGCGGACATGGTCGCCACTGACATCCGTCGCTCCATAGACCTCCATGGAGCGTCCGTTCAGGTCCGCCTAAAAAACTGCTGTGTTAAAGTATAATCATGGACAAAACTTTTCTTTTTTCAGTTTTGGATAACGTGGAGATGAATTAGGTTTTTATTGCTGTCTGTGCAGCTGTTAGGGAGATTAACCCCCTCTAATAAGTCCTGTTTAACATTATCAATGAAAGGAGAAGCAAATCCCAAATAGTGGGAGCATTTTCCAATAGGGACGCTAGCTCCGGTGACAACCAGGAATTCCCTCACTAGATGGATTTTCTCTCATGTCCTGTTTTGGCTATGGGACAGGAAGTGAAAGGACACCAATGGTAAAAATAAACCTTGCAGTGGTTAGAGTCTTTCCTAAAAATTTGTTTAGTTCTACTTTCTTTCAAAGATTTTTATTATTTCAAAACATAGACAATAAAAATATATGGAATGCACATTGATCAGTGAGGCAGTCAAGGGCACATTGAGGTTACACTTAAGATATGCAAACCCAGAGAGATAAGATCCTTTGTGCAGATGTGTCGTCGTCAGGGGCGTAACTACCACCATAGCGACCCATGCGGGCTCTATGGGGCCCGCAGCCGAGTGGGGCCCAGTGAGGATGAGAGCACCGCCGGCACAGTCTCCCAGCCAGGGTAAGAGAGGGGAGAGAAAGAGGCGAGCTGTCCGTATCAGCAGAGAGCTGAATTGCCCGATGTAATAGCTTTCATTAGAACTTCCAGTGTTTCCAGGGCTCATGTCACATAGCTCCACCTCTTGGCCCGGCGCCTTTGATAGACAGAACGCCGATCCAATGCGGGACATGTGACCTCGTCAAAGGCGTCGGGCCAATTCCACCATAGAGACGGTCCTCTTTTTATTAGACACTAGATAACACACTAAGCACAAGATTTGGTATGGGCGAAGGTATAGATACACCTCTATTAAGATTCTTATATATAACCTTATATTAGGATGGTAAATAGACAACATAGTCCGAATTGTAATTATTTGACTTGAATGTATATGTATAATGTGTAGCAGCACACTGTTCATTTCTTTTTGTTCATTATTTTTATTGTTTGTATGTATATAATCTCCTTATGGAGCAAATAAAAACGTTTCTGTTAAAAAAAAAAAAAGGCGTCGGGCCAAGAGGTGGGGCTATGTGACGATGAGCCCCGGGAAGACGGGAAATTCAAATGAAAGCTATTACAGCGGCAATCCCTCTCTCTGCTGATCCGGGTGGCTTGCCTCTTCCTCTGCATAGGTGAGGCTGTATGGGGCACAGGCAGACCAGGCTGTATGGGGCACAGGTCACGCTGTATGGGGCACAAGTCATGCTGTATGGGGCACAGGCAGACCAGGCTGTATGGGGCACAGGTCACGCTGTATGGGGCACAGGTCACGCTGTATGGGGCACAGGTCATGCTGCATTGGGCACAGGTCACGCTGCATGGCTCACAGGTCACGCTGCATGGGGCACAGGTCATGCTGCATTGGGCACAGGTCACGTTGTATGGGGCACAGGTCACGCTGTATGGGACACAGGTCACGCTGTATGGGGCACAGGTACCGCTGTATGGGGCACAGGTCATGCTGCATGGGGCACAGGTCACGCTGCATGGGGCACAGGTCACGCTGCATGGGGCACAGGTCACGCTGCATGGGGCACAGGTCACGCTGTATGGGGCACAGGTCACGCTGTATTGGGCACAGGTCACACTGCATTGTGCACAGGTCACGCTGTATGTGGCACAGCTCATGCTGCATTGACACTAGGGCAGCTGTGGGGAGGGGGGGGCTGTTTGCAGGGGGGCCCCATACAACATTTTGCTATGGGGCCCTGCTATTTCTAATTATGCCCCTGGTCGTCGTATTCCCTGCATGGCACATATGCATTATATCTGAAGTCAGAATTCGGGTGGAACCCCCCCGGAATCCCTATGGGGATCATGCTGTGCCTGGAGTGCATCCCCCAATCCACCCGTGGAGGAGAATAGCTAAGGAATAGCACTGGGCTTTGCATTTTGGGGAAGGATCCTTGAAACTACAACATCTTGCCCCATAAGTGGGACCCTTTGACCGATCATCTTAGAGGTTATTAAACCAAAGGGACCCGTTGGTTGTTGTTATGAGTTGTAGGGTATGAAGTAAGTTGGTAGAGAGAAGAGGGCATATAGGAAGTTGGTCCAATCAACAGGAGAGGAATCGGAGGAGAATATTTGTTAGTCTTGTACGCCAGGGATGGGAGAGATGCCCAAGTCAGACCGTGTGTACGCGGCATTAGAGAATGAGGCAAACCTCTGCTGACTTTCATTATCCAATCATGTGTAAGCAATAATGCTTTTTTTTATATTTTTTCTTGTATGTGATTAGGTATTCCTGGCAAAATGAAATTTCTTCACATTCACTAAGCTCTGGGGAAATTTTTCTTGTAAAGTTCAACTTTCCTTGCAAAGTGAACAGACCATTTGCCTTTAGTAATTCAACCCTGCTATGACCAAGACAATCTTATTAATCACTTATGGGTATTTGGTCAAAATCATAAGGACCTCCCTTTGAATGTGAATGTTGTTGTACTATTTGTACTGAGCCCCAACAATCAAAACACAAAAAACTGCTCTTTTCCCCCAAATTTTCATAAGGACAAAGAGGGGTGATAAAGGTGAACTTGTGATCTTGATTCATATGTGACTGGGAAGCCTCCTCTGAAAGCTTCCATTTCTCAACCCAAGGGAAGTGCAGTACTTTTTCAGTTTAATGAAAATGTAGTGTATATGATAAAACAAGTACAGGCCTAAGGGTCGAAAGAGGTCCCGGATGTCCCAGATGGTTATGTACTATGGCTTCAAATTTTGGTCAAAAATGTCTGTTACAAAAATAAACTAAAAAATGAAAAAAATCAAATATACCTAAAGCATAAAAAACATCTTCACAAGTAAGTAATATGCAAGGCATCCTGTGAAGGTTGTGTAGTATGACAAAGCATCATGGCCTTTCAGCTAAATGTTTCTATGACTCTACAACAAAAAAATGAGAACTATAGGCAGATAATCACCATGATTTTCAAGAGATATTTCAGAAAGTGACAACAACAAAAAGCAGCAGAGCAAGATGAAGGTCAAGTTGTCTTTACAACATTTATGTCAAACTTAGCTTGCTTACAGAAATAAAGTTATTAAATATTTTCAAACCTTTCAGTGCCTAAAGTGAAAAGCTCAAGAATATTATGTTCTAGGTAGGTTGAATAACCTGTGTTTTCAAATGCATTAACCTACCGCAGCCTGTAGTATTTCTGAGAATGTGGCCAGAATAGGTGGCTACAACTTTTGCAATGAAGGAATGAGAGTCCATGGTAGCAGTTGGCTGAGATTAAAACTGCAGTGGAACCCAGTGAGTATTAAAGCTTACTATTACTTCTTTTATAGCCCAAATATATACCGTATATGTTTTCGGTGCACTGAGCCATTGAATTAAATAGAACTTATAGTGATACTACACACACACTGTTTACATTGTCCCTTCTATTTCTGTATGTGGATTACCCACTGTAATTATTTTAATAAAAAAAAAAAAAAGAATCTAAGTACCTTTTTTCTAATCGATATACAGCTGTCACATGACCCAGATCTTTCCCAGCCTGTCTGCAGGGAGATGTAAGCAGGAGGAACTTCTAGTCCTCTGCTACTGGTCACTTGTTCAAAAAAAACAAACAAAAAAAAACAGCCTTTGGAATACAGAGTAAAAATAAATAAATAATATCAATAAACTGTTTTAATTTGTCATACAAATATATATTTGAAATCAAATCTTTATCATTTTTTGGCAATAAATTTGTGTGGGTGGATTTCTTCCAGTCACAGGGTGTGTCACGCGCCCACCAGCCTGCCTTTTAAAATAAGAGGGAGGTGATTCCTCCATTAATCTACATGTAATATCCCACCCTATTGTGTTTAGCAGGTTAGTGGGCATGAAGGTGGAGGGAGTGGGCTGTCATTTACCACTTTGTATACACCCACATGTGTGAATCTATAGTCACATGGGCTGCTCAGAAGTGATAGAGAGGGAATGCTCAGCACAGAAACTCACTGAAAACTGAACATGTGCAGAGTTGCCACTACCGCTGCAAATCCCTAGCTGAAATAGGGACATGGACAGAAGGTGAAGATAGAGAGCAGCAGGATCAACTAGGATGTTTTTAGTGACTTTATTATCAACACCTTAGAATCAACATGACAGTCAAGTAATTAGAATTATTAAAAAATATATTCACTAATGGCATCTTTCACATTTTTTCAGCACGGATTTCCTTTAATGAAAGCTGAACCCAGTGAAGGAATTACTATAGAAGTAGATGGTACACAAATTTGCAGCCTTTGAAAGCTAGATGAGGCCTAACTGAACCCCTTTGTGCCTAACGGTAAAACAAATCTTAATGTCTAAGCACAGTTTTGCAGCTTTGACATTTGTTATTAAAACTGTGCATATCATCACAACTACTTTATGCATCCAGGTGGATTTTTTTTTAATTATTATTTTCTTACACACACATTTTTTTTCTCTGCAAGGTGAGATAGAGATACGATGTATTTCTCTCCTCCATTCACAGAGAGAGAAAACATGGGGGCGGGCTTCATAGTGACTGATTACTGTGATAGCCAATCAGAGGCTATCACAGCGATCAGGTAACTCTAAATCAGGAGTTTCGGGTCCTGATCATTACTACGGTGCCAGAGGCTTCAGCTGAGACCCCGGTCTCTGTGATGGGAGCGGTGGTGTGCTCCCAGCACAAAAGGGAGAAACGCAGATATGCAGCCCCATGGAAAAAAGCCCAGTCCAGGGATGTCGCATATTTGTGTATGCTCGGCATGACGGGATTAACCCTTTCATGACTAAGCCTATTTTTGACATTTGGTGTTTACAAGTTAAAAACCATATTTTTTGCTAGAAAACTACTTAGAGCCCCCAAACATTATATATATTTTTTTAGCAGAGAATCTAGAGAATAAAATGGCGATTGTTGGAATATTTTATGTCACACGGTATTTGTGCAGCAGTGTTTTAAACGCAACTTTTTGGGAAAAGGGACACTTTCATGAATTTAAAAAAACCAAACCGTAAAATTAGCCCAATTTTGTTGTATAATGTGAAAGATGATGTTACGCCCAGTAAATAGATACCAAACATGGGAAACAGGCAAGTAAAAGTGCTCAGCCAGCCACTACATGTGGCTACAATCCCCCAGGTTTGCCAAAACCTCTAGCTTAGGGGGGCCTCAGCAGGGTCCCTGCCTGCAGGCTGATGCATTTCGAAGGTATGTCCTTCTTCATCAGAACCAAACATATGATCATACAGCCTTTTAAATACCTTCAATCCTATTGCTGTCCCTCCCACAGCAAAAGGGCCAAGGTCACCTCCCTCCCCTCCCAAAATGGGGGGTGGGGGGAGTTCCCGCCTTTGCATGGAGTAATGTTATAATAGCTCTCTAAGTAAAAAATAAAACCATATATAGATATAGATATAGATATATAGATATACATACATACACACATGGGGGGTGGGGGTTCCTGCCTTTGTATGGAGTAATGTTATAATAGCTCTCTAAGTAAAAAAAAAACATACATTATATATATATATATATGACAGTGGGGACGGAAAGTATTCAGACCCCCTTACATTTTTCACTCATTTAAGTTCATTTTTTTCCTCATTAATGTACACACAGCACCCCATATTGACAGAAAAATACAGAATTGTTGACATTTTTGCAGATTTATTTATAAGAAAGAAAAACTGAAATATCACATGGTCCTAAGTATTCAGACCCTTTGCTCAGTATTTAGTAGAAGCACCCTTTTGATCTAAGAGCCCTTTCACACTGGGGCGGGGGCGGCGTCGGCGGTAAAACCGTCGGTATTCGGCCGCTAGCGGGGCGGTTTTACCCCCGCTAGCGGCCGAGAAAGGATTAAATACCATCGCAAAGCGCCTCTGCAGAGGCGCTTTGCCGGCAGTATAGCCGCGCTGTCCCATTGATTTCAATGGGCAGGAGCGGTGAAGGAGCGGTATACAGTGGCTTGCGAAAGTATTCGGCCCCCTTGAACTTTTCAACCTTTTGCCACATTTCAGGCTTCAAACATAAAGATATAAAATTTAAATTTTTTGTGAAGAATCACCAACAAGTGGGACACAATTGTGAAGTGGAACGAAATCTATTGGATATTTTAAACTTTTTTAGCAATTAAAAAACTGAAAAGTGGTGCGTGCAAAATTATTCGGCCCCTTTACTTTCAGTGCAGCAAACTCACTCCAGAAGTTCAGCGAGGATCTCTGAATGATCCAATGTTGTCCTAAATGACTGATGGTGATAAATAGAATCCACCTGTGTGTAATCAAGTCTCTGTATAAATGCACCTGCTCTGTGACAGTCTCAGGGTTCTGTTGAAAGCGCAGAGAGCATCATGAAGACCAAGGAACACACCAGGCAGGTCCGTAATACTGTAGTGGAGAAGTTTAAAGCCGGATTTGGATACAAAAAGATTTCCCAAGCTTTAAACATCCCAAGGAGCACTGTGCAAGCGATCATTTTGAAATGGAAGGAGTATTAGACCACTGCAAATCTACCAAGACCTGGCTGTCCCTCTAAACTTTCAGCTCAGACAAGGAGAAGACTGATCAGAGATGCAGCCAAGAGGCCCATGATCACTCTGGATGAACTGCAGAGAACTACAGCTGAGGTGGGAGAGTCTGTCCATAGGACAACAATCAGTCGTACACTGCACAAATCTGGCCTTTATGGAAGAGTGGCAAGAAGAAAGCCATTTCTCAAAGATATCCATAAAAAGTCTCGTCTAAAGTTTGCCACAAGCCACCTGGGAGACACACCAAACATGTGGAAGAAGGTGCTCTGCTCCGATGAAACCAAAATCGAACTTTTTGGCCACAATGCAAAACTATATGTTTGGCGTAAAAGCAACACAGCTCATCACACTCAACACGCCATCCCCACTGTCAAACATGGTGGTGGCAGCATCATGGTTTGGGCCTGCTTTTCTTCAGCAGAGACAGGGAAGATGGTTAAAATTGAGGGGAAGATGGATGCAGCCAAATACAGGACCATTCTGGATGAAAACCTGTTGGAGTCTGCAAAAGACCTGAAACTGGGACGGAGATTTGTCTTCCAACAAGACAATGATCCCAAACATACAGCAAAATCTACAAAGGAATGGTTCACAAATAAACGTATCCAGGTGTTAGAATGGCCAAGTCAAAGTCCAGACCTGAATTCAATCGATAATCTGTGGAAAGAGCTGAAAACTGCTGTTCACAAACGCTCTTCATCCAACCTCACTGAGCTCGAGCTGTTTTGCAAGGAAGAATGGGCAAGAATTTCAGTCTCTCGATGTGCAAAACTGATAGAGACATACCCCAAGCGACTTGCAGCTGTAATCGCAGCAAAAGGTGGCTCTACAAAGTATTAACGCAAGGGGGCCGAATAATTTTGCACGCCCCACTTTTCATTTTTTTATTAGTTAAAAAAGTTTCAAAAATCCAAAAGATTTCCTTCCACTTCACAATTGTGTCCCACTTGTTGGTGATTCTTCACAAAAAATTAAAATTTTATATCTTTATGTTTTAAGCCTGAAATGTGGCAAAAGGTTGAAAAGTTCAAGGGGGCCGAATACTTTCGCAAGCCACTGTACACTCCGCTCCTTCACCGCTCCGAAGATGCTGCTAGCAGGACTTTTTTTACCGTCCTGCCAGCGCATCGCTCCAGTGTGAAAGCCCTCGGGGCTTTTACACTGGAATGAAAGCAGCTGCACTTTCGGGTCGGTTTGCAGGCGCTATTATTAGCGCAATAGCGCCTGCAAACCGCCCAAGTGTGAAAGGGCTCTATTACAGCCATGAGTCTTTTTGGGAAAGATGCAACAAGTTTGTCACACCTGGATTTGGGGATCCTCTGCCATTCCTCCTTGCAGATCCTCTCCAGTTCTGTCAGGTTGGATGGTAAACGTTGGTGGACAGTCATTTTTAGGTCTCTCTAGAGATGCTCAATTGGGTTTAAGTCAGGGCTCTGGCTGGGCCATTCAAGAACAGTCACGGAGTTGTTGTGAAGCCACTCCTTCGTTATTTTAGCTGTGTGCTTAGGGTGATTGTCTTGTTGGAAGGTAAACCTTTGGCCCAGTCTGAGGTCCTGGGCACTCTGGAGAAGGTTTTCATCCAGGATATCCCTGTACTTGGCCGCATTCATCTTTCCCTCGATTGCAACTAGTCGTCCTGTCCCTGCAGCTGAAAAACACCCCCACAGCATGATGCTGCCACCACCTTGCTTCACTGTTGGGGCTGTATTGGACAGGTGATGAGCAGTGCCTGGTTTTCTCCACACACACCGCTTAGAATTAAGGCCAAAAAGTTCTATCTTGGTCTCATCAGACCAGAGAATCTTATTTCTCACCATCTTGGAGTCCTTCACGTGTTTTTTTTTTAACAAACTCCATGCAGGCTTTTATGTGTCTTGCACTGAGGAGAGGCTTCCGTCAGGCCACTCTGCCATAAAGCCCTAACTGGTGGAGAGCTGCAGTGATGGTTGACTTTCTACAACTTTCTCTCATCTCCCGATTGCATCTCTGGAGCTCAGCCACAGTGATCTTTGCCTTCTTCTTTACCTCTCTCACCAAGGCTCTTCTCCCCCGATAGCTCAGTTTGGCCGGATGGCCAGCTCTAGGAAGGGTTCTGGTCATCCCAAACATCTTCCATTTAAGGATTATGGAGGTCACTGTGCTCTTAGGAACATTAAGTGCAGCAGAAATTTTTTTTGTAACCTTGGCCAGATCTGTGCCTTGCCACAATTCTGTCTCTGAGCTCGTCAGGCAGTTCCTTTGACCTCATGATTCTCATTTGCTCTGACATGCACTGTGAGCTGTAAGGTCTTATATAGAAAGGTGTGTGGCTTTCCTAATCAAGTCCAATCAGTATAATCAAAAAGCAGGACTCAAATGAAGGTGTAGAACCATCTCAAGGATGATCAGAAGAAATTCACAGCACCTGAGTTAAATATATGAGTGTCACAGCAAAGGGTCTGAATACTTAGGACCATGTAATATTTCAGTTTTTCTTTTTTAATAAATCTGCAAAAATGTCAACAATTCTGTGTTTTTCTGTCAATATGGGGTGCTGTGTGTACGTTAATGAGGAAAAAAATTAACTTAAATGATTTTAGCAAATGGCTGCAATATAACAAAGAGTGAAAAATTTAAGGGGGTCTGAATACTTTCTGTCCCCACTGTATATATATATATATATATATATATATATATATATATATATATATATATATATATATATATATATATATATATGTGTATGCACATACCGTATCTCACAAAAGTGAGTACACCCCTCACATTTCTGTATATACTTAATTCTATCTTTTCATGTGACAACGCTGAAGAAATGCCACTTTGCTACAATGTAAAGAAGTGAGTGTACAGCTTGTATAACAGTGTAAATTTGCTGTCCCCTCAAAATAACTAAACACACAGCCATTAATGTCTAAACCGCTGGCAACAAAAGTGAGTACACCCCTAAGTGAAAATGTCCAAATTGGGCCCAATTAGCCATTTTCCCTCCCCAGTGCCATGTGACTCGTTAGTGTTACAAGGTCTCAGGTGTGAATGAGGAGCAGGTGTGTTAAATTTGGTGTTATTGCTCTCACTCTCTCATACTGGTCACTGGAAGTTCAACATGGCACCTCATGGCAAAGAACTCTGAGGATCTGAAAAAAAGGATTGTTCCTCTACATGAAGATGGCCTAGGCTATAAGAAGATTGGCAAGACCCTGAAACTGAGCTACAGCATGGTGGCCAAGAGCATACAGCGTTTTAACAGGACAGGTTCCACTCAGAACAGGCCTCGCCATGGTTGACCAAAGAACTTGAGTGCACATGCTCAGCGGCATATCCAGAGGTTGTCCAATGCAGATCTATGGGTGCTCTCCTTACTGCGCATTTATGGGCACACTTGCCGCTACCATTGGCACCAATGGAATTATTTAAACTGCAGAAGCTGTACTAACCTGTGATGTCGGATCTACAGCTTTTTCCCGTGTTCCTGCATCTGTTCCTGTTTTTGAGTTCTGTGTTTGACCTGGCTTTCCCTGACCAAGCTTGAACACTACCTGCACTGGCCTTGGCTTGTTTTTGGACCCTGCTCTACCTGCGACAAGTGTTGCCGCTCTCTGCATGTACCCTGACCATTCTCTGACTATAGTCTATATCTGTACTTGACTGTCTGTTGCTGACCTGGCTCATCTGACCACACATCCAGTTATCCATCTGTCCTGCTCTGCATGCTACCTGGTTCCTGCTGGTCCTTCTGTCTGCTGCTAGCCTCCTGCACCTGCAACCCACCAGCTGTTCACCATGCAACTGCCACCTGTCGTCTGCTGCGGCCAGGGTACACTGCTCCATCTGCCATTCTGGCCAACTGACCCACCCCTCAGACCAAGAGAAATAGCTTTTTCTGTAACTTCTGTTGGCAGGAGAACCACAAGCTTTCTGAGACTTTTCTTTCAATTACAGAACAATTATATCTGGCGAGTGGGGTCTTTGTTCCACTATGGCAGAGGTAAATGAACAGATAACGAATTAAAGAGTACTAATGTGTTAGTTGTTGTATATATAGAAGATTATGACATAATGAATAACAAAGAATAATGGAGCATTACCACAGTTTTTCACATTGTTATTACACTAAATTAGTGATTCATGCATAGGTAATTGGTATAGAGATGAATAATTGTAATAGGCAGCTGGCCACAATTTAAAGCCTAAGTTTGTTTTATAAGCACAAGGGAGAGTACATACATTAAATGAGAAGTGTCCCTTTTGCTGGCGGCTGCTCTGTTCATTGAAATCCAAACTGTTCTGCCCCTCCTCCACTCCACAGCTAGAAAAGTCCTATAATTGGATTTATGGAACAAGGTATGTAGCATACATATGCAGTACCCAATAATCCAGTGATGGAGCTATTTGGAATAGAGGACTCAGCAGAAAGGTCGGCCAAGGTTGACACTTTTGATGAGTGCCATGGTGGGTTCAGTGGCTCATATTAACCCCCGCAGCACTGAAAGATCACAACTGAGGAGGTATGGGGGATGGGGGGCAGAGGATTTCAACGTACGGAGCAACCATCAGCACAAGGGATAGAACTTACAGTTAGTAGGATGTATCTCTTGTGCTGATACCTCTACTTTAAGGAGAAATCCTTGTACATTCATGCTACTCCACCCCTGATGCCACAATCTTCTGGTTCGGCGGGGATTAATAGAACTGTGGGAGCTGTCGCAGCCTCTAATAATGAGTGCCAGACTATGCTCACCCTTTTCACCAAACTCCTCCATTCATAGAAGCCCGTACTACAGCTTGTGCGAATAAATCAGGATCTATGGAAGACAGGTGGATGATTAAACGGTCTGCCCCCTCTATTCTTAGATACTGTTTCATTCATAGAAGCTGTAGTAGGATTCCTATTGTCGGTGCAGGTTGCTATGGTGGTAGCTCCATCATTGGTTTCTACTTAATTCAATGGTTACTGCACATGTATTCTACGTACCTTGTTACATAAGTCTAATTATAGGACTTTTCCAGCTGCTGCAAATTAAAATGTAAAGGCACTATAAGTTCATGGAGAAAAACCAATTTATTTCATTATTGAACGGCTGACTGTCTGTAGGTTTACATAAGCCTTCAATATATTTTATACTTCTTATATCTCTTCAGCTTAATATTTCTTTTGTGCTTTCTCTTGCTTCCACTAAAGGTTATGAGCTGCCCTGGATTGTCAGAAGAAAGCTAGTCTTCTTAATGCATCACATCCAATTACTTACAATGTCAATATTGGGCTTGACATTGCCTAATACTCTGTTTCAAGAATATAGATTTATTCATTCCCGACGTCAAGCCCTGACATTATAAATGTAAAAAAAAAAACCCAAAAAAACATATTGCTGTAAATATAAGGTTGTAGGGCAAATTACAGCAATTATAAAATGGAGTTAAAAAAATAAAAAGGAATTTGGCCTAATCATTCTCTGTAATAGTAGCTCGGTAGTAGCTGCCTGGTGAGACATAGTATGCTGGAACTTGTTGGTTATGTGACTATGAAACACCAAAGTACTAGACAGTATGTTATGTAATGTTATCCTCTTCAGATAACTGTTCCGTTACATATAATGGATGATGTAATCTATGTTATAAAAAAGATAAATAAAGACGTATTAGTGCTGTGCTATGTATGTAACACGTATGCAATCAAATGTGACAATTTTAATTAAATTATGGCAATCTAAAATAAAGGTGAAAAGATAAACACAAATAAACACATCTTGTGATTATGCAAATATAAATAGTTCCACGTGGAAAAATAGTCAATTTAGGATCATCCCATACAGTTTATGGGGGAGATTTACTAAAACGAGTGCACAGAGAATCTGCTGCAGCTGTGCATAGTAACCACTCAGCTTTTAACTTCAGCTTGTTGAAATAAGCTTTGAAAATAAAGCCTAGAAGCTGACTGGTTACTATGTACAGATGCACAAGTTTTAGTAAATCCCCTCTAATGAGTCTTGTGAATATGCTAAATCCATGTGTGAAAAGGTGAAATCCAATCAGAATCAACTAAACAGAAAACATGCAGACCAGCACCAAAAAAATCTCTTAGGCTATATGTTCACCTCTCAGATGGGCCCTTTTGAATAAAAGTTGTTAAATAATAAGCCCAACATTTCTCCTGGTCACTGCAGGTGGATGTATTCCTGGACACAATTACTCTCTCAGTAGTAGGATTCCCCTTTCAAGATTGGGCCAGTTCTCATACAGTGAGGTGTGTGTATAGGTGTGTGTACAGTGAGGTGTGTGCATAGGAATTTTTTTTTTTTTTAAGTAAGCCAGCCTCATAGTGCCCATAGCAGCTTGTTTCAGCTGTGGAGAATCAAGTTCTGCTAAAAAAAAGATTGAAGTGCACCATATCAATAAGTGTGTTCACAGCAGAGAGCATCCTCAGATAAAGGAGGCTCTGCCTGAACAGGGTCAATGAAAAAAAGAGTAGAAGTGGTATTTCTGGCCACTGGAAAAAGCAGTAACAGTTTTCAGAACAATTCAAACTGTGGCAGATAAATCTATAAATCTGCTTTTATCAGATAGACCACATGGTGCATACTTGAAAGGGAGCTAGCGTCAGAGTGGGGGAGCAGTGACATAACAGGACATTGGTCAGGGACTAGGCAACAGCTGTCACCGTAAGCAGTGTTTTGAGTTTCCTGTAGTCTGTCTGCGGAACATTTTTTTCAGCCCTTTTCTCAGGGGCGGCCCATCCATTAGGGGCGCCCGGGCACCGCCCCTCTCTCCTCGTCACCGCCCTATATGCAATGGATAGATTCATGCATAGCATGAATCTATTCATGGCCGCCGCAGCTGCCCCCCTATTCATGCGTCCGGCCCCTTTCGGGTCATCGGGTGCATAAATTACATAAATTTAAGCACCTGATTAGAGCCATAGGCTCTAATAGGCTTCAAAATAGGGTGGACTCAGGATGCTGAGGATGCGTCTGGAGCCCACCCAGGTGTGTTGCAACAGCGAATGAATATTCACTGTTGCAACACTGATCCTCCTCCCGGCCAATTGGGAAGTGGAACTGATACCCATCACCCGATTGGCTGAAAGGACAGTCGATCCTATTGGACGCCTAGGAGGAGGGAAGGAGACGCACAGCGGAAGCGAGGAGGAGAAGAGCCACCCAGGCCCCGGCACCGCTGCATGGATGCCCGGTCTCCCACAGCCGCTGCATGGATGCCCGGTCCTCACCACCGCTGCATGGATGCCCGGTCCCCGCCGCCTAGATGGGATAAGTGCCAGTGGACCGACCGGCGGACAGCAGGGGTGGTGGGGATGGTTTTAAGTTGCCGCGGGGGGGGGGGGGTTCGGTTGTTTGCCGCCACCCAAACAAAAAACTACAAGCCGCCACTGCCTTTTATGCCAGCTTCATTCCAGCTGTGATCTGCCTTTGCTAAGTGAGGAGATCCCCAGTGGGGTAATTTTAAAATAGAGTGCAGAATGGATGGTGGTTTGTGTGTCCTGATAAAGGAGCCGCTATAACCCAGGCAGCTACCTCATCCTCCTGAGACTAAGTTTAGATTAGGAGGAGAAAAACTGTCAATTTTAAATTGCTCATGCAGAGAAACAATAGAACAATTATAATAGGAATCACCATATTAAAGTGAATAACTCTCCATTCCTCTGCTAATAAAACTACATTGAATGTATTTCACTACCAGGTAGCTACCTAAAGCGAGGAACCTGTGAGCCCTGTTTCACCTCATCTAGGATACAGTGGGGAAAATAATTATTTGATCCCCTGCAGATTTTGTAAGCATGCCCACTTACAAAGAAATGAAGGTTCTCTAATATTTTATCATAGGCGTATTATAAATGATGGAGACAGAATATCAACCAAGAATCCAGAAAAAACACATGATACAAATGTTATAAAGTAAATTGCAGTTCAGTGAGTAAAATAAGTATTTGATCCCTTAACAACCAAGAATAATTCTGACTCCCACAGACTGGCTACAGTATATGCTCATGTGATACACAGATAAGTCCTGTCAATCTAAGAAGGTGCTCCTAACGACAACTCGTTAGGTGTATAAAAGACACCTGTCCACAGAATCTCATTCTTACATTCAAACTTGTCAGGGACAAGATTGTAGACCTGCACAAGGCTGGAACGGGCTACAAGACCATGAGCAAGAAGCTTGGTGAGAAGAAGACAACTGTTGGAGCGATTTTTCGCAAATAGAAGAAATACAAAATAACCATCAATCATCCTTGGTCTGGAGCACCATGCAAGATTTTGCCTCATGGGGTAAGGATAATAATGAAAAAAGTGGGGGATCAGCCCAGAAGTACACTGGAGGAGTTTGCAAATTATCTCAAGGCAGTTGGGACTACAGTCACTAAACAAACCATTGGTAACACAATACGCTGCCATGGATTGAAATCCTGCAGTGCCCACAAGGTTTGGAAATTGAGCTCTTTGGCATTAATTCAACTCACTGTGTTTGGAGGAAGAAAAATGCTGACTATGACCCTAAGAACACCATCCCTACAGTCAAACATGGAGGTGGAAACATTATGCTTAGGGGCTGTTTTTCTGCTAAAGATACGACTTTGCTTTGCTTTGAGGGGCCATGTATTGTAAAATCTTGGATGAGAACCTTCTTCCCTCAGCCAGAACACTGAAGATGGGTCATGGATGAGTCTTCCAGCATGACAATGACCCAAAACATACCGCCAAGGCAACAAAAGAAGTGGCTCAAGAAGAGGCACATTAAGGTCATGGAGTGGCCTAGCCAGTCTCCAGACCCTTATCCTTTAGAAAATTTATGGAGGGAGCTGAAACTTTGAGTTGCCAAGCGTCAACAAGGATACCTTAAAGATTTAGGGAAGATCTGTAAAGAAGAGTGAACCGAAATCCCTCCTGAGATGTGCGCACACCCGGTAACCAACTACATGAAACGTCTTACCTCTGTGCTTGCCAACAAGGGTTTCTCCACCAAGTACTAAGTCATGTTTTGCTTGGGGATCAAATACTTTTACTCACTGAACTGCAACAAAATTTATAACATTTGTACCATGCGTTTTTTTCTGGATTTTTGGTTGATATTCTGTCTATATCATTTAAAATACACCTATGATAAAAATGATAGATCCTCTATTTCTTTTAAAGTGGGCAAACTTACAAAATCAGCAGGGGATCAAATAATAATTCCCCCCATTGTATTGGGCCAACTAGGGATCCAGGCTTTACCTGCCACAGTCTTCATACCCCCAAAGGGGTCTTCAGGGTCTGTAAACCATAGAAGTGTACCACAGCTCTGGACCTGCATAGCATCCTGCGGCTAACTACATATGTTGCACTTCATGTCAAGCTGAGTGCGTGATGCACTGAAGCAAAACTCAGAAGCCAGTCTACACAGTGGGGCGTGGATATGGTCCCCAAGGTTAAACTGAGGGGTACCGATCCAGAAACTGATAAATCGCTCAGGGCAATAAGCAACATTTTGATAGAAGTGTCAGAAAGAAAATATCACACAGTTTAAAAAGAAAAATAGTTCTCCAGAGAACAGGTCCATCACCTGTTTTAGGGGTGGCCCTAGCAAGTAAATACAAGTGCTGTGTCCTGTATTGTACGATTAAAATGTTTGCAATACCTTGGGAAATTACTGTAAAGAGTAGGATGTTGTGTTTTATCTAAGTTTGGTGTGCTGCAGATACTATTTTGGGAAATGTAATGAATACATTGGAGGAAAAAAAACTGAGAAACGGACACAGGTTGATGGTGTACTTATCAAGACTCTGCACTTTTCTTTTGGCTGTGACATTGGAGGTTATTTACCGGTAATAATGGAAAGAGATGACTTATACAGTAGCTTTCAACAGCAAAGTATATTAAATTACCCTTTTGTAATTCCCTGGAGCACAGGATTCATCAAACTCTTATGCCGCGTACACACGGTCGGACTTTCTAGAAAGCTAGGTCCGACGTACTTGCCGCCAGACTTCCGGCGGACTACCGCCGGACTTTCTGAACGGCCGGACTTGCCTACACACGGCCGGACTTTCCGGAATCCGGTCTTCCCGACGGACTTCCGCCGGACTTTCAGAATGAACGGACTTTCCCACACACGGACAAGTCCGTTCATTTTGAACGTGACTCGGGTACGACGGGACTAGAAAAGGAATTCAATCTCGCCGCTTTTTTTGGCGAGATTGAAACCTTGCGAGCCCCGTCGCAGGCCCTTAGGTCTGGTATGGATCTTTAAGGGGAACCCCCTACGCCGAAAAACCGGCGTGGGGGTCCCCCCCAAAATCCATACCAGACCCCGATCCGAGCACGCAGCCCGGCCGGTCAGGAAAGGGGGTGGGGACGAGCGAGCGCCCCCCCCCCTCCTGAACCGTACCAGGCCGCATGCCCTCAACATGGGGGGGTGCTTTGGGGGAGGGGGCGCCTTACGGTGCCCCCCCACCACAAAGCACCTTGTCCCCATGTTGATGAGGACAAGGGCCTCTTCCCGACAACCCTGGCCGTTGGTTGTCGGGGTCTGCGGGCGGGGGGCTTATCGGAATCCGGGAGCCCCCTATAATAAGAGGGCCCCCAGATCCCGGCCCCGCCACCCTATGTGAATGAATATGGGGTACATGGTACCCCTACCCATTCACCTAGGTAAAAAGTGTTAATAATAAAACACAACACAGGTTTTTAAAATAATTTATTAAACTGCTCCGGGGGGGTCTTCTTCCGTCTTCGGGGGTCCCTCCGCTTCATCTTCTCCCGGCGTCCGGTTGGTTCTTCTCCGCTCTCTTCTCCCGGTGTTCCAGTTCTTCGGCCGGCTCCTCTGCTGTGTTCAGGTAGCTCTCTTGCCAGCAGAGGTCCGGACTTCTGAGCTGCTGGGCTTCTTGTCTTCTCTTCTCTTCTCTTCCCCCAGATGTTGACACGACGCTCTCTCCGGCTGGACTGGTCTCCGAGGGCTGCGTTGTGACTTATATAGGCGGAGACCGTTTTAGGGGGCGTGGTCGCAGACCCCGACAACCAACGGCCAGGGTTGTCGGGAAGAGGCCCTTGTCCTCATCAACATGGGGACAAGGTGCTTTGTGGTGGGGGGGGCACCGTAAGGCGCCCCCTCCCCCAAAGCACCCCCCATGTTGAGGGCATGCGGCCTGGTACGGTTCAGGAGGGGGGGGGGCGCTCGCTCGTCCCCACCCCCTTTCCTGACCGGCCGGGCTGCGTGCTCGGATCGGGGTCTGGTATGGATTTTGGGGGGACCCCCACGCCGGTTTTTCGGCGTAGGGGGGTTCTCCTTAAAGTTCCATACCAGACCTAAGGGCCTGGGATGCCCCCCGCGCTCGCCGCAATGGGAAAATTTGTTTTTCCTATTGCAGCGAGCGCGAGATGCAGTAACCTGCTCCTCCGTCGTATCTGGTCCTTCGGACCAGCATACAGACGAACGGGCTTTCCGTCAGGAACTGAGTCCGGCGGAGGTACGACGTAAAGATTTGAAGCAGGCTTCAAATCTAAAGTACGTCGGATTTCCGCCCGAAACGGTCCGTCGGAAGTCCGATGGAGACCACACACGGTCGGATTTTCCGCCGGACTTGGTCCGGCGGCGTCCGTCGGACTTTTGCAGGTGAAAAGTCCGACTGTGTGTACGCGGCATTACACTCTTACAAGCTGAGAATGCCACACATCAGCACTTGATGGATTCCAAGAGAAAAGAGATATCTCTCTCCATCAATGGTATGTTGTACAGAATAAATCGAGAACGCATGTTCTTCACATGTTTCCCATTAATCCTTGACTTATGTTAGTGTTATATGAGAACAAATGTCTCAACAATACATTAAGCTTTCATTTGTGGTCACACCATACAAACTTGATACCTGTACAGAATAACATCAATTACATAACAATCATGATATTTCTGATATTTGTATTAAAGTGTATGTAAACCCAATGATTAATGTCCTATATCAGTTTTAAGGCTTTGTTCACTGCAGTGCAAATCACATGCAATGTCCGTGCGATGCGATTTCAGCCATACAGATAGTATGGCTGAATTTGCAACGCATTCGGGCCAAACTCGCACAGGACCCTTTTTTTGGTCCGCACCAGAATTGGATGTTCACACCCATGCGATCGGATTCATTTCCAAACTGTCAGTTCGCAGTGCCATATGGAAACTGAAATGGGGGTGTCGATAACATTGTACTGACACTCCCAGCAGTTCGCATATGGCAGTGTGAACTGCCATGCGAGTCGGGTGCGAAGCGGGAACCCATAGTGGATTTGCAGTGTTCCCGCATCGCACCAATGTGAACCGCCACTAACTTGCCAATGTAATTTCCAATATTTTGAAATCTGCAGATTTTGTTAACATATTACCTGAAGATCGTGCCATAAAGACCTTTGCTCAAGCAACGTGGCTGCAAAGACGCTACTGGAGATTAACTTTAGTGAAATGGAAGATTTAACCACTTCAGCCCCTGACCATTTGGCTGCCCAAAGACCAGAGCGTTTTTTGTGATTCGGCACTGCGTCGTTTTAACTGACAATTGCGCGGTCATGCGAAATTACACCCAAACAAAAATTGACGTCCTTTTTTTCCCACAAATAGAGCTTTCTTTTGGTGGTCATTTATCACCTCTGCGTTTTTTATTTTTTGCGCTATAACCAAAAAAGATCAACAATTTTGAAAAAAACGCAATATTTTTTACTTTTTGCTATAATAAATATCCCCAAAAAATATATAAAAACATTTTTTTTCCTCATTTTAGGCCGATATGTATTCTTCTACATATTTTTGGTAAAAAAAAAATTGCAATAAGCGTTTATTGATTGGTTTCCGCAAAAGTTGTTATGACTGCGACATTTTGGCGCACACATTGAACACTTTTGGCCCTATTTCGGGACCATTCACATTTATACAGCGATCAGTGCGATTAAAAATACACTGATTACTGTGTAAATGTGACTGGCAGTGAAGGGGTTAACCACTAGGGGCCGCTGCAGGGGTTAAGTGTGTCCTAGGGAGTGATTCTAACTGTGGGGGGGATGGGCTACGTGTGACATGACACTGATCACCGCTCCCGATCACAGGGAGCTGTGATCAGTGACAGTGTCACTAGGCAGAAAGGGGAAATGCTAGTTTACATCAACATTTCCCCATTCTTCCTCTCCGTGAGATGATCGCGGGTATCCCCGCGGACATCGAGTCCGCGGGACCCACAATCACGCCCACGGAGCTCACGGCAGGGTCCATGCGGCCACATGGAAGCCGTGCCATTCCGCCGACGTAAATGTTCGTGCGGCAGTCGACAAGTGGTTAAAAAAGGGTAAATCAAGTATTTTATTTAAATAAATGGCATTTGTTTATCATACACAGTGCTTTAGTGAACGAAAAGTAATTTGGTTATTGTTTAAAACTTTTCGCTGTCAGAGCTGTTTTTGCATTTTTTGCATGTGTTTAAAAAATCATTTTAGGCCTGAAGATTGCAATAAAACCTGTGAAACATTATATATTTTCTGAGAATAAAATAGTGGTAGTTCCCATTTTTTAAGTTACCATAAAGGTCCGTAAAAATACATAAAAAGTATGGAAACTTAAAAAATACACTAAAGTTAATTTTAAGGCACACAAACGCAATAACTGACCCAATTTTTTTGGTAAACTATAAAAGATAAGGTTGCACTTAAATAGATACCCAACATGTCAAACCCTAAATTTGCATGCGTAAGTAGAAGAGTCCGCGCTTAGGACAGTGTGAGAGCTGCTGCCTATTCCTAATTGGTACCCCAAGAGGTCCAATATGACGAAAATAAAATGATAAGGGAATACAGACGGCGCTGCCCTCAATGTGATTGGGTGAAGTAAACTAAAGTAATAAGTGAACCCAAACTGTGTGTTCGTGATACAATCTACTGCATATACAAAACGTGATCCAAACAAATTCAAACAAATCACCAAACACAAGGCGATTCCCGTAGTACATGCAACACTACTGCTACAATGAAGAAAAAATAATAATAAAGTAGAATACTCACAGTGAGTGAAGTAAACAATAAAGTGAAAGACTAATATGTGGTATAACAGATCAAAATTAAAAAATATATAATTCCTCAGAACTCAAAAGTTTTAGGACAAAATGGCGCCAGGGGTAGTAATAAATGTGGTAATCGAAAATAATTAATACATGTGTATATGATAATTCTGTGGTCCCATGTAGCATTACCATATGTGTATAGGATGATTCCTACAATTTCCAAAAGTATTGGGACACCATAACATAAGTAAACCACTCCAACTTCTTGTGGATCATGAAAGACTATTAGTGACAACCTATTGACACACTCCTAGTGGGTTATCTGTCAGTTGTATAAAGAAGAGTATGCAGCAGCCATAAATCCACATATGCAACAATCATTAGTTCATAAAGAGTCCATACAGGGGGTCATACATTGATGACCAGATAGAGAAGACAAAGTTCAAACACTCTGACTGCTGTTGATTATATCCTTGGGGACACACTGCAGTGACTTCCGTGCTTAACACTCCAACAGTGACTTTCAGGTGCTTACCCCCCAATGATACCCCACTCACCAGAGATGAACACCCCTACAGGGGTACCGAGCGACAGAGTGGGTTTCCCGGGGCAGGTGATATTCACTCCAAGTCTCCTTCCGCTCCTCTGCAGCATTCAATCCTCACTGCTGCTCCAGGGGACGGGTGTGCTCTCAGGCTACTGCAGCGTATTACCACCTTCAGCTCTCCAGTGTACCACAGAGAAAAAACACAAGAGGGCCTGTCAGTCTATATATCCAGGCTGACTTCGTTACTCTTCTATGTGGCTGTAAAAGAGACTGTAAACAATTCCCGCTCCTGGTTCCTGTGCCACCGAACACTCTTCAAGGTGAGTAAAAGGGCCTGGATTCTTATGTGTTTTTCCACTAGTGGCTTCCTGCAACAATCCAAAGACCAGTCTAAAAGCTCAAGAATTGGCAATGAAACTGGAAATGCCAACCAGAGCAGCAGATTGAAACCAGGTGATTGCTTCATCTGTACACAGATGCATTCATTAAAGGATGAAGCAATCACCTGGTTTCAATCTGCTGCTCTGGTTGGCATTTCCAGTTTCATTGCCAATTCTTGAGCTTTTAGACTGGTCTTTGGATTGTTGCAGGAAGCCACTAGTGGAAAAACACATAAGAATCCAGGCCCTTTTGGGTGGGTCTATCCTCCGTGTCATTAATAGCGCTCAATAACTCACCTTGAAGAGTGTTCGGTGGCACAGGAACCAGGAGCGGGAATTGTTTACAGTCTCTTTTACAGCCACATAGAAGAGTAACGAAGTCAGCCTGGATATATAGACTGACAGGCCCTCTTGTGTTTTTTCTCTGTGGTACACTGGAGAGCTGAAGGTGGTAATACGCTGCAGTAGCCTGAGAGCACACCCGTCCCCTGGAGCAGCAGTGAGGATTGAATGCTGCAGAGGAGCGGAAGGAGACTTGGAGTGAATATCACCTGCCCCGGGAAACCCACTCTGTCGCTCGGTACCCCTGTAGGGGTGTTCATCTCTGGTGAGTGGGGTATCATTGGGGGGTAAGCACCTGAAAGTCACTGTTGGAGTGTTAAGCACGGAAGTCACTGCAGTGTGTCCCCAAGGATATAATCAACAGCAGTCAGAGTGTTTGAACTTTGTCTTCTCTATCTGGTCATCAATGTATGACCCCCTGTATGGACTCTTTATGAACTAATGATTGTTGAATATGTGGATTTATGGCTGCTGCATACTCTTCTTTATACAACTGACAGATAACCCACTAGGAGTGTGTCAATAGGTTGTCACTAATAGTCTTTCATGATCCACAAGAAGTTGGAGTGGTTTACTTATGTTATGGTGTCCCAATACTTTTGGAAATTGTAGGAATCATCCTATACACATATGGTAATGCTACACGGGACCACAGAATTATCATATACACATGTATTAATTATTTTCGATTACCACATTTATTACTACCCCTGGCGCCATTTTGTCCCAAAACTTTTGAGTTCTGAGGAATTATATATTTTTTAATTTTGATGTGTTATACCACATATTAGTCTTTCACTTTATTGTTTACTTCACTCACTGTGAGTATTCTACTTTATTATTATTTTTTCTTCATTGTAGCAGTAGTGTTGCATGTACTACGGGAATCGCCTTGTGTTTGGTGATTTGTTTGAATTTGTTTGGATCACGTTTTGTATATGCAGTAGATTGTATCACGAACACACAGTTTGGGTTCACTTATTACTTTAGTTTACTTCACCCAATCACATTGAGGGCAGCGCCGTCTGTATTCCCTTATCACTAAATTTGCATGCGCCTGCAAAATGGCTATAACCTTCATTAACCTATATTTTCTATAGGTGTTGCTTTAAAAGTACCCCTACAGTTTAGCGTTACAGAGAATGTCTGGTACTAGAATTATTGCCCTCACTCTGGCGTGCACTACAATATTTAACATGCATATCACAATCCATGTTTTTGTGTGTAGGCAGCCCCGATGCACGGGTTTACGCATGTATATGGGGGTGCGCGGGCCTCGCATTTTTTTTTAGGGGGGGGGGGGGTTATGTGGTTGGCTGCTTAGTTGCTTTTAAAGTTTATTTATTATTCATTTCCACATTATATTTCAATTATTTCTAGCCTCTTAATATTAATCTGAATGATATAGTGAAGTTTGTAATACCAGTGAAACTTTTGTGAGGGCTCTGCCACCTCTTCACACATAATAGCATCCTTGATAGTGGAAACATAAGGCAGGATTAGGGCAGATTTAAAAGCTTATTGCCCAGCTTCCACTGAATCCAAGTCTTACCGATCCCCTTTTTCCATCTGCTCATCTGCAACTAGTGCCACTGAGATCTATGCCTGTTCTTTTTCAGATCTTGATCCTTTCTTTCCTGCAGAATTAGAAGTGATGTAATTCTGCATACTTTATGCTACAGCTAGGCGGATATAAATGCATACCCCTTGAGACTCCTTGTCTTTGTGATATATATATTTATGCAGCTTCTTTAAATCAAACCTTGCACTTTAGGCAAGGTCTGCCTAATCAATGTGGCCTCCTCACCTTTATTTAAACACTGAATAAAAGTGCAATTTAGGAGGATTTAGGCTGCTCAGTATAAGAGTCATTCTCCTGCTAAACAGATTTCTGGTACTGTTGAGTAGCCCAAGTCTCAGGAGAAGATACTGTAGCATAGTACAGGATTGTCTTCTCATGGGATTTAGGCTGCTCGGTATGTGCTATAGAACTCAATGAGGGAGATTTACTATAACTGGTGCACACAAAATTGTGTAGCTATACATAGTAACCAATCAGCCACTTTTATTGGCAAAGCTTAATTGAATAAGCTGAAGGTGATTGGTTATCACATTCTGTGTGCACCTGCTCTAGTAAATCTCCCCCCATATGTGCTTTAAAACACACTTCACAAGCCAGCTTAGAATGTAATGCTAAGGCAACACATATCCAGCAGATGCCCTCAGCTAGAAAAGGCTAAGACCTATTGTGAGGTTGAAAGAGTGAAAGTCGATGACAGTGATCCCCACTGACTTCCACTATGAGAATATCTTCCAATATCTTCAATAGTAATGGCTGGACCATGAAGATCTACATTGTCTTCTAGTCAACCAATCTTCTAGGTAGTAATATTTATTCTTCACCCTTTGATGAAGTCACGTGTTCAGTGATGCAACATATCAGGGAGGAGCCAGGTGTCATCAAATCTGGTCGCAAGCCGAGACCAGAAGTGCCCTACAGAAGCTGTTTATACGATTTTTAAACTGTAAGTTACTACTTTTTTAATAAATGTAATTGAACTATTACACTATGGAGCCCCTTCTCTTTATTACATGACTTTTTGCATCTGATGAGCCTGGAATATACCCTGGTACCGTTAGTGCTGAGGATATCCGTGGAAGTCGATCAATTGCTGAGGATCCATTGTTTACCCATACCTAGGCTTGATTTGACCCGTTGGGGTCTTTGTATGAGGTGAGAGGCTGGGGCAAATGAGAGGCGCACCGTGGATGGTGATGACATTTTGGATGAAGTGGAATTCATTCTGTTGCTTTGCACATGCATTTTTTTCTTCTATAAGAACTGTCACTTTGGAGTTTTTACCTGCTTTTTTGGACTTTTATTGCACTAGTAGCACTTTATTGGATGTTTAAATGCATGATCATTTTTGCATATCATATTGTTAATTGTTCACATTTGAGGAGTCACTTTATAGTTTTAGCATATTAGTACTATCTTATTTTATATACATTTTGGAGTCAGCACCACATATTTATTTTTATCATCTGTACTTTGTGTGTGAACCCTTTTTTATGTTGGCAGCTGCTCAGCTAGTTAGTCAGAGCTTGCCTAGGTTTGAGCTTTAGTCTTTTTTTTTTTTATCTGTAATATTATTGGTCGCTATCTATTCTAGGTAAAAATCTTCAGTCTTTCCTTCAACCAACTTTCAATTGTAGGGTGAGAACCTTGCAGTGTCTGCCTTCAGGAACATCACTGTCACCCTCATCTGTGTGCTTTTGGCTAGGACTTCAATTGCACATGTCAACCAAAAGGAAACCAACATATACAGCCTACAATCTGAAACTCCTACAGTGTGGCTCCTGTACAGTGGATTGACATTCAAGCTACAATATATGCCCACTGCAAACTCTCTTTCAGCCTTTTTTCAAATTTTAATATAACTCATTAAACATGTAACAAATTACACAAAGATACAGTGCATGTTACTATGCTGATGTGATATGCAAGTCCATGGAAACTTCAGGAAGTAAAAAGTAAAGTTGGCCACATAAGGAGCAAATTTCATCCAATTATAATGAACTGGCTGAAATTCACTCCCCCTCCTGACATCTTTTAACTGAAAAATTGAAGGAGTTACATGTTGTGTGTGTGTGATGTAGATGTTTACCCAACATTGCTTCGTGGTGTTTTGGCTCTGTATTTTTGGGATGTTTTGAATGCTTACATGTTTTTTGTGCTTTTTGGGGGCCCTGACGGAGCGGGGTTTCCCACGGGGCGTGTGGGACATGTCCTTGACGTCTTGCACCGGGACCTGGACGCCCTGGATCGAAGAGGCAGTGAACTGTACTTTTTCTCAGACTAATATGTTTTAAAGTCCCCATCAACAGATGGCAAATAAAGCTTTTCTATATTCTTTTAAAATGTTGTTCTAAACTATTATTTACACCCCACCGAGGCATATTCAAAGTCCCACTTCACTCTACTTAGAATTTGATTAATACATGAGTTCATGTGACTGTTCTCCTTTCTTTACTTTATTCCTGCCACAGTGGATGAAGGGAAATGCCTATTCCAGTTAGGCATAACCTCCTTATTATTATGCCCTGATACTTTCTTTAAATATTTTATTGTGCTCAGCTTCGTATCTGCATCTCAGATCTTAGCCACTGGAGTAATAAGCATATGTCATGTTCAAATAAATTAAAGTAGTGTTCATTCAACACTGAACCTTTATTTCAATAAAAAGAGATGTAATATGCTTAAAAAAAAAAAAAAATTGAAGGAGCCCATAGGAAAACTGTTGGCCAAACAGCACCTGTGTCCATTTAGATCCAGGCACCGTTCTGATATTTTTAGAGCATGCAGAGTTGGCTGTCAGAATACTATAGCTGTGCACCAAGAGATTCACTCCACATTGTTTGGTGTAGATGGAGGAATATATGTGAGTATAGCCAGCTTCAAGTGATTGTAAAGTCATTTTTTTCCACTAAAATGAAAAAAAAAGATGTCAAACTTACCTGCTTTGTGCAAGGGTATTGCACAGAGCAGCTCTGAACCTCTTCTTCTTGGGTCCCCCATCAGTGCTCACTGCTCTGCCTCTTCTCTGACATACTCCCATTGGAAGTCACTTCCTATGGTGGCACACATATGGGTATGCTCCCGAGCCAGGCTGTGGATGTCCATAGACATACACAGCTCAGATCCATCCCTTGCTCCTTCTTCACAGGATTTGACTGAGAGCAGCAGGAGCCAATACCTCCCACTGCTCTTAGCCATGCTTGTGAGAGCAGAAAGAGAGGAGAGAAAAACTCCAGATGAGCAAAGCGCTGGACCGATGTAGGACTCAGGTAAGTATTTAGAAAGTGTGTGTGTGTGTGTGTGGGGGGGGGGGGGCAGCAACTGGAAAGTTTTTTACCTTGCTTAAAATAATACAAATAAATTGTGATGTGGATTACAACATTTTTATTGCCGAGTTCATTTTAACTGAGGGTTTAATTGTACTTTAAGCATCAGGTTGAATTGAATAAAATTTTGGAGTATTAATATTTCAATCAGAATAATTTTCAGTTCATAGAATAGTTGCATAGAGTATATTGTTTGGTACGCACTGAAAATAAGCACTAGTAAAAGAAAATTCTTTATTTCAAAATTGACAAATACTTTAGCTCACATGATTGAAGTTACAGCAAGAAAGTTACCTGGATGCTGCTGACACTTCCTCTCCTGCTTGAGCTTTGACTCTCTCCAGGTGTCTTTGCACTGTGGCACAGAGCATCAAAACCCAAAATTCCTCCAACACTGTCTCCAATCAGACACACCTTCAAGAAAACAAAAGCATGACATATTATATGCTTTAGCATTAGAATTCGAACATTAAAATTTCCTAAATATGTAATATGATTAAAAAGGAAATCCTTCATAAGCTGAATAACCATTCTGTGTTCATTCCACTATTAGCTACTTAAAAAGGATCTCTTGAAAGCTGGTTCAATACAGTTCTTAAAGCAGTTATAAAGGCTTTAAAAAAAATTAAATAAAAAGAATTGTTAAAATTAGCTGCTGTGCGCAATGGAATTGCGCAGAGCGGCCCTGAACCTCCCTTTCTGGGATCTACAGCTGACGCTATCAGCTCCTCCGCTTCAGTGTAGCAAGTCGCTTGCTATGGAAGCAGACATCCATAGACACACACAGCATGGCTCACCCGTGCCCTCCACTCCCTGCTCACAGCATTTGATTGACAACAGCAGCAGGAGACAATGGCTACCAATGCTGCCTCTCTGTCCTGTGAATGCAGAAAAAGAGGAGAGAGACACTGAAGAAGGCCACAGCACCGGATTGAGTGAGGGGGGTGAGGGGACAATACTGGTACTGGGACATTTTTTACCTTAATGCAGGGAATGGAGAAAGTAAAAAAAAAAATTCTTGGCTTTAGAACCACTTTAAGGCAGTACAGAGTAAGCTGGCCATACACTATATGTATTTCAGCTGGATCCCGAGGAACCAGCTAAAATGCGCTCAATGGTTGGCCCCTCTGGCCCTGCTTTTTTGACAAAAGTTGATCATTTGAGTAATGTTTGTAGCAGGAGCTTGCTGGAAAATGTTATGCTGTACTTTAGCTACATCCAATCAAATGCAGTCACTGTTTAGGTATTTTGACAGCTAGTAGGACCAAGTGTCAAAATTCAATAGCCGCAACAGGAGATTCCTTCATCTGCGCCTAATGTGGATGGAGGAATCGGTTCTTTTATGTGTTCAGCCCACAGTCCATCAGTGTATGACCAGCTTACAAATCTGTAAAATCCATAAATAATACTAAATGATCTGATAATAGATATCTGAAATATGATTGATTACTATGTTTTAATAAATTGTCAGAGATACCACCTTCAAACATCTTTTCTATCGGGGACACATCCCTGAAGCAGACGCGGCTGGTGTAAGCACAACTGCTTTGTTAAAAATAGAGCTAAATTAGACACAGATAGGGTGCACCCCCTTCTCTTTTTTGTAGAGATAGCAACATCTTAACTAGTAAATTAACAGTCTTTGGAAAGCTCAGTTGTAGCATTTTTTTCTGTTTTCTCTTTAATGCCTACAGCCACATGGATTTTGTGATTATTGTTTTTTGTGCTGTTTTTATATCAGTAAATATCAGTACATTGTTTTAAAGCAATGCACACATCTTTTGCACCCCCTCTTCTTCTCTTTTTTTCATTTAGAACTCAAGATTTCCCCAATCTGATGAGGGCTACATAGCCTGAAACATCATCTACAATTGTTGTACATTCATATGTCTTTGGCCTTTGTCTCAATGTGGTTTCCCCCTCTGTGAGTACAAAATAGACCCTTTTTCTCACAAACCAACTGTATTTTGGGTATACTTTTTCATTTAATGTATTTTTGTTTTGCATTAGTATTCACATGGAAAGTGCTGAATATTGTGGTGATAGTATATTAGCAATACCCTTATTTGCACTTTGCAAAACAGAATTACATATTTCAACTGTATTTTTTTTTAAATAAAATATGTGTATAAAAAAGCAGATAATATATATAATGGCTAATGTCATCTTTTACATTATGACTTTCAAATATAAAAATATACCCATATATATATATAGATATATATCTATATATATTTTTTAAGGAGCTCAGAGGAAATGGGTTAAATGATGCTGGCCTGCAGTCAACCTGGCAGACCTGAATGTTGACAACTCCAGTTTTCTATCCAGAATAAATTATTCTTTCCCCAGTTGTCTTCCAGGACAGCCCTTGAGAGATGGAGTCCCTCCCATCGACCCAGGAAACACATTGCCAAAACAGTTCAAAAGGCGGTCCCTCAGGTCCCTGGTCAGTCATTTGTGTTTCCTCCGTCGGAGGAACATGTTGCCAGGAACCAGAGAAGGACTCTATCTCTCAGGGGCTGCCTGAGGGGAGCGGAGCCGCACAGGGGGACCGGGTCCTATCCAGCGGCTCCAATCTAGTCCTACCTTTTCAATTGGGGCTCGGGTACCGTCCAGCTGATTAGGAGCCGACCCGTTACCCCCCTCCTTCCAGTGCCGAGGTGTGCCAGGGACAGGTTGGCGCAGGTTCCCCCAGGAGCGGTGCAGATGGACTCTTCCATCACAGCTCCTTGCTATACACAGCGGTGGGGGTCGGAGACGCCGAGCGTCATTTCCGGCGGAACCGCGTCATCCTGGGTGCCGAGACTTCCGGTTCCGGGTCTCACAGGCACAAGGAGGAGGGGAAGGCCCACGCTGAGGCCTGCAGTTCCGACCAGCGTCCAGCTATACCGGACTAGCGGCGGGACACGGAGCGTGAGGGGGACCATGGAGGCTACTTCCCAGGACACTCCGGTGGAGGCAGGCACCAGCCAAACCCAGGTAGGCTGCTGGGCAAGCCCTTACTGTGGTTTTTTCTGGGGTTTTTCGTTGTAAGGCTGGGATTTGTAGTACCCCATGGTGGTGGTTTCCTCACAGTCCCGGGTGGATGCAGTGGTGGTTGCAGCACAGGTGTTTGTTAGAGTTTTAGGGGTTCCTGTTGCTAAAAAAGTCTATTCTTTATTTTTAGGGGAAGGAAGCTCCAAGGGAAGACAAGTCAGGCCGCAAAAAATGCCCTAACTGTGGAAATAAGTTGTCCTCAGGCTCTAACAAAGCCCTATGCAAGCAATGTATTGCAGGCTTACTTAAAACAGAGGCAGACTCTCCTTTGGCAAGATTCCTTGGCTCCTTTAAAGATGAGATGGCATCAACCTTTAAATCTCTCCGCGAATTAATCGCAGATGTAGGCACGTCTGCTTCCACCAGTAAAGCAGCTGCGATTCCCTCCTCACCATGCCTTACAACACCCAGCTCTGGGGAGCCCCGTACAATCAGGGAGCATAGCCCCGTGTTAGTTAGCCCTGAATCCTCTGACGCAGATTCAGATGAGGATCAGGCTGTAGCTAACAAAGGCGCAAAATACAAGCTGTCTCTGGAGGATGTAGACGAGCTGTTGAGCGCCATTTATGATACGCTGGAAATTGATGAAGAAGAATCTCAATTGACCAGACATGATAAAATGTATGAGGCTCTGGGGAAAAAGAAAGCTAAGGTATTCCCTATACATAATGTGCTTTCTGACCTTGTCCGCAAGGAATGGGCCGAGCCAGATAAAAAGGTCTTCTTCCCAAATTCCCTTAAAAGGAGATTCCCCTTTGACGAGAGCCCAGAGGCGGTCTGGAATAAAAATCCTAAACTAGACGCCCCCCTGTCCAAAGTCTCCAAGCAGTCTGACCTTGCCTTTGAGGATATGGGTCATTTAAAGGACCCTATGGACAGAAAAACAGACATAGTCTTAAAGAGGGCCTGGGATGCTTCTATGGCAGGTTTAAAACCAGCTCTGGCCACTTCTTGTGTAGCCAGGAACCTAGAGTTCTGGTTAGCCCAACTAGAAGAACATCTAAAGGCAGGCACACCTAGGGGGGAGATCTTAAAAACCTTCCCTATGCTTTTTAAGGCGACAAGTTTTATCTCTGACGCCTCCACTGATGCCATTAAATTTACGGCTAAAACAGCAGCGCTTTCGGTCGCAGCTAGGAGGTCAGTCTGGATGAAAACTTGGGGGGGAGACACGGCGTCTAAAACACGTTTGTGCAGTGTCCCCTTTACAGGAGACTTAGTCTTCGGGCCTGAACTTGATACCGCCTTGGAAAGAACGGCGGATAAAAAGAAAACCTTTCCCATTAAAAAGAAAAATTTTCAAAGGAAGTTTTTTCGTCCCTCAAAAGAACCCTCTAAGTCAGAGAAGGAGTTCAAGCCCAAAAAGCATTGGACAGGACAAAAAGGGAAAGGAAAAGGGGGCATACTTTTTAACCGCCCCAATTCAAACCCCAAACCCCAGTGACATCAGGGTCCCGGTGGGAGGAAGATTGATGAACTTTCTCCCACAGTGGGAAAAGACAACCTCAAACGAGTTTGTCTTGAACATTATAAAAAGGGGGTATGCGCTGGAGTTTCACAGCGACCCACCCTCAAAGTTTCTTGTGACAAAGCTTCCACGAGACTCAGAAAAGGCCAGGCCTTGCCTCTGTTAATAGGGGAGATGGTGGATCAAGAGGTATTGACGCCAGTCCCTATTCAGGAACAGGGGGACGGTTTTTACTCGCACATTTTTGTAGTAAAAAAGCCGTCCGGGAGATTCAGGCTAATAATGAACCTCCGGCCTCTGAACCGCTCCATCCGATACAAAAAATTCCGGATGGAGTCTATTTACTCAATAAGGAATCTACTCCAAAAGGAGGTGTTCATGGCTACCCTGGATTTAAGGGACGCCTATCTGCATATCCCAATAAGGAAGGAATGCCAGAAATTTCTTCGGATGGCGATTCAGATGGACACCAAGGTTTATCATTTCCAGTGCAGAGCACTTCCTTTCGGACTGTCGTCCTCCCCGAGGATCTTTACCAAAGTTCTCGGGGAGGCATTAGTTCCGTTAAGACTACAGTCAGTCACGATTATCCCGTATCTAGACGACTTACTCCTCACGGCCCTTTCGGAGAAACCACTTCGTCGGGACCTAGAGTTGACTCAGTTCAACCTGAGGCAACTGGGGTGGATAGTCAGTCTAGAAAAGTCCAAGACTACCCCAACACAGGAAATTTTGTATTTGGGGTACAAGATCCTGTCAGTAGAACAGAGGATAGTTCTGCCAGAAGAGAAGATATTGAATTTACACCACAGAATGTCTTTTCTTCAAAGCAGCGCCAAGTGTACAGTGAGGGAGGTGATGTCGGTCTTAGGACTGATGACAGCGGCCATTCCAGCTGTACAATGGGCCAGGTTCCACCAAAGAGACCTTCAAAGTTTTCTGTTGGAAAAATTAAAGGACAGGGATCTGGAAGAAGAGGTTTCAGTCCCCACCAGAGTAAAACGCTCCCTCTGGTGGTGGAAAGACTCAGAGAATTTGAACAAAGGGATTCTCTGGATCTCTCCCATCACGTCCATACTAACCACGGATGCGAGCAGCTGGGGGTGGGGAGCCCACCTCAACTCAGATTGGGCACAAGGCAGGTGGACGCCAGAGGAGAGACTCCTTTCGTCCAATTGGAAAGAGCTAACAGCGGTCCTCAGGGCTCTGTTATTCTTCCAGAATGCAATACAAGGTCATCATCTACAGGTCCGCTCAGACAATATGACGGCTGTAGCGTACATAAACAAGCAAGGGGGCACCAGAAGTCGTCGACTAATGCTGGTGGCCAATCGCATGTTTTTATGGGCAGAATCCAATCTGGCTTCCATCTCCGCAGTCCACCTGAAAGGGGAGCTCAACAATACGGCAGATTTCTTGAGTCGACAACAAGTGTCGAATCAAGAATGGTCTCTACACCCAGAGGTGTTCAAATATATAGCAGCTTACTGGGGAAAACCAGTGGTGGACCTGTTTGCAAGCAAGGTGAATGCCAAAGTTCCAAATTTTTGCTCGCTACACCCAGGAGATCAGCCCTGGGCAGTAGACGCCTTACAGACCCCATGGAACTTCAGTTTAGCGTATGCGTTTCCTCCGCTTCACCTCATCCCAAGAGTTTTAGCAAAGTTTCTAGTAGAGGAAACGTGTCTAATCTTAGTGGCACCGTTTTGGCCCAAGAGACCATGGTTCACAACGTTGCTACAGTTGACAGACCAACCTCCGCTGAGACTTCCCTACAGACCAGACCTTCTGTCGCAGGGACCTCTCTTTCATCCACAAGTATCCATGCTGAACCTCTCAGCGTGGTTACTGAGGAGGAAATTTTGAGGAGCAAGGGCCTGTCTGACAGAGTGATTCAGACCCTGCTACAAAGTAGAAAACCTGTCACTCAGGCCATTTACAGGAAGGTCTGGAGAAAATTTAACAGCTGGTTGAACAGCCGAGGGGAGGTAAATACGGATACAGCAAATATCCTGCAGTTTCTCCAGGAAGGGATAGATAAAGGGCTAACTCCTAGTACTATTAAGGTCCAGATAGCGGCCTTAAGTGTGTACTTAGAGAAAAGGTTGCAGGAAGATCCTTTTATTTCTAGGTTCTGTAAAGCAATCTCCAGACGCAAACCTGTTAGACTTAACATAGCCCCATCCTGGGATCTGTCAGTTGTTCTAAGGGCATTTTTGGGGTCACCTTTTGAACCTATCTCAGAGGCCTCTCTAAGACTAGTCACTTTCAAGACAGTACTGCTTGTAGCAATCACTTCAGCACGCAGAGTTAGTGAAATCCAAGCTCTCTCTGTCAGAGAGCCCTTCCTCCAGATTTTGGAAGACAGAGTCATCCTAAAGACAGACCCTGGGTTCTTACCAAAGGTTGCATCTAATTTCCATAGATCACAAGATATTGTCCTCCCTTCTTTCTGTCAAAAGGCTTCAAACGAGAAAGAAAGGCGTTTTCATTTATTAGATGTGAGAAGGTGTATCCTAGAGTATCTTAGGGTAACCAGTCCATTTAGAATCTCAGATTCACTTTTTGTTCTTTTTTCCGGACAACGCAAGGGGCAGAAAGCTTCTAAAGTCACCATAGCTAGGTGGATTAGGCTAGCTATAGCAGAGGGCTATAAGAGTGTAAACAAAGATCCTCCTGGGGATATTAAAGCCCACTCCACAAGGGCATTATCAGCATCCTGGGCAGAAAGAGCTGGTGCCACCCCGGAGCAGATATGTAAAGCAGCCACGTGGTCAAGCTTTTCCACCTTTACAAGGCATTATCGACTGGACTTAATGTCCAGTCAGGATCAGGCTTTTGGGAGAAAAGTTCTCCAAGCCGTGGTCCCCCCCTAATCTGGTGAGTACTTGGGGATCCTCTCAAGGGCTGTCCTGGAAGACAACTGGGGAAAACTGGAGTTAGACTTACCGGTAACTCCTTTTCCAGTGGTCTTCCAGGACAGCACGATCCCACCCTTTTTTGATTATGTGAATGTACTAACATTATTACCTGTTATGGTTATGTTTTTTGCAGTTCCATCCTTCGGTTCTTGGTGAATGACTGACCAGGGACCTGAGGGACCGCCTTTTGAACTGTTTTGGCAATGTGTTTCCTGGGTCGATGGGAGGGACTCCATCTCTCAAGGGCTGTCCTGGAAGACCACTGGAAAAGGAGTTACCGGTAAGTCTAACTCCAGTTTTTAGAGATTCTTTATAGTTTCCAGAGAATGTAATTTTGGGAGATTCCCATGTACTATATCCCCTGATGTCATTGATTAATTTCTTAATTTTAACAATAGGACATTTTTCAATTCAATTTCAATGTGGGTCTTCTGTCAGATCTCTACCAGTTTATAAGCAAGTTATCAGGAACTTCAGGCTGCTCATTTTTATGTTCATAGACGTGCACATACTTATGAGTAGAGATGTGAAGCTGGACTTGCAAAAATGAAAATGCGTATGCACAATCATGCCATGGCGCATGCATAGACGCAAGGGCACGCCCCACAGATCCTGGCACCCAGCAGCCTATTTAAACCTGAGGCTTGTCTAGCTGCCTAGAATCATCTCTGGATGGTCTTCAACTTTACTCTTGTGACTTGTGTTGCTGAAAGCCTGGTTGATCCTGTTACTGATCCAGCTCCCTCTGGATTCCCCTTGCTTGCGTATGTTTGCTGCTTCTCCATTTTACCAATCTTGGCCTGGTCTTTTGACTAAGATTCTGCCCACTGCTAGCATATTTTCTATCCTTGCCTGTCTGTGACCTGAACTCTGATCGTGATTCTGTACCTTCTCTGCCTGGCTGTTACCGAACTCAGATTGCGACGTGATTTCTCGCTTCTGCTCATCAGGCCTCAGCACCTCAAAGTTCAAGCTTGTTGAGCCATTGGCTGTTATAAGTGGGGCAAAAAAGAGGATGTACCCTGGATGGTATGGAGTACATAATTTATTTTTGAAGGTTCCTGGTGAAAACGCAGGCATCAAAACCTTGGGGAGCTTATGCCTACCACCAGAGACATAGAGAGGTGGTATAAATACATAATTCCTGAGGAGTAATAATTTGAAAATAGTATGCAATAAGGTTATGAGTTTTTATACTAAAATGCACTGAAAAAAAGATAATACTTTTATGTCCCAAACAGACACATATGGCTGTATTTCCCTTTTTTTATAACACCTTTTAAGTCCCATAAAGACATACTGTATATACCTGTATTTCCCTTTTTTGTGGCACCTTTAAATTCCCATACAGACATATTTGCCTGTATTTATTTTCTTTTTTTTTGTGACACCTTTAATGTCCCATACTGACATACTGTATATGCCTTTATTTCCCTTTTTTGTGACCCCTTTAAAGTCCTATACATACATATATGCCTGTATTGTGGAATCTCCTGGGATAGACTTATGTCCAAGATCCAGCAAAACCACTTAGGCCAGACCATGAGAGAATCTGACTAAAGCATACTTGTTTTAAAACTAAGGAGGCTTTTAGAGAAGATGTCTAATATTGTTGGCACCAAAACTTATTTGGAAAATATTTGGAGATATATCCAATGGGGGATGCGGATCCAACTTTTTCCCAATCTGAAAAATGTTGACCAAGATCTAAAAACAGCATGGTAGGTCAATCTACAGAAAGGTTCTTTGTCTATGATAGAGAGGTTAATTAATATAGAAAGGTACTCACAGAATTAGACAAAAATATCAAATCACTGTATGCCCAGAATATCACACTGTACACTTCCTGCATTCACCGACCAAAAGAGGGAGGCGAGAGACCACATAGAAAGGTATAATAAAAATATTATATTGAGAAAAAAATTCTTACATGACAAATTGTTCTATTATTTGAATTGGGCATATAGCTGGACGGATGAATATTGAAATGTCAGATCTCATTTGGTTCGATTTAGGAGAAATTCAGTGAATGTACAGAAAGAGAATGATGTTGAATCTGATGTTTCTTCCCAGTCTTCTTTCTCCTCAGAGCACTTGGATATCACAGATCGGGGGCATGATGTTCACACGAAGAAAAACTACAAAGGTGGTGGGTATATGGCATGACACGAACAGGCAACTTATACCTGTGGGGGTTGGGCTTCTTTGCTGATGACTAATTGGTGAGGTACCTGTGCCACATTTTGAGATGGTGCAGGTACATCCACAATGTTCTTGTCAAATGAAGAGACACATTGGAAGAATTCAATCAGTTTATGATGATCTTGGTCAAAATGAGTACAACCTAACATTTACTATGAATCGTAGTAAACAAAAGATTATGTTCCTTGATGTTGAAATTATGGTTCAGCTGCTGTAAGCATTATTCACGCAAAATGATCAGTCAGCAAGTGGCTGTCAGGGCTGGGCTCAGCTCTTCCATCTCGAAGCTGGCTGCTCAGCTGTCGGCTAATTGCCAGCTCCTTTCTCTCCACAGTGACTCATCTGTTGATGAAATCCTGCTTGTCAGTCCTGCCTACTTAAGCCGTCCAGTCCAGATGGTCTCTGCCTTCGCCTTGGTCACATCTCTAGAGACGCTCTCCTGTGTTCCTGTTAAAGACTTGCTTGGCTGTCATTCCTTCTAGCTCCAGATCCTGCTTGCTGTTCTACTACGCTCATCTCTGGCTCCCTGACGTTTTGGCTTTTCTAACTATCCGTTCTGGTTCCTGAACTCTGGCTATGTTTTGACTACGTTTACTCTGTTTACCTTTTTTGATTATTATTAAACAAGTGTGATTTGAATGTACTTCTGTCTCAGTCTGATTCATGGTTTCTGACAGTAGGCAAAAGCCATGAATTCAGAAGATGCAGTCAATCCACTTGTTGGTAATATTTTTTCCAGATTGGATGAGCAGGATCACTGCATGGATCAGTTTGCCATGGCGTTACAAACGCTCCTGAGTTGCACGGCTCACCTGGAATCTCCCACTGTGGCTGCTCTGGGAAAACCTGTGTTGCAGGCCGTTCCTGCTGCTGCTCCAGTCTCTGTGCAGGCACCCGCCTCGAGTATTACCTCTAAGAGGTATGTCTTGTTCCGCTCCGCTTCCCCTGTGATTTGGGGGTGATCCAGTCCAGCGCAGAGGGTTTGTCAACCAGTTGAGATATACTTTGGTACACTCCTCCAGATGAAGCCACGTGGGAGGTGGCGAAACTAGTAGAGGTGGAGCCTGGCGGTGGACCGATTGATACTGAGTGAGACTGTTCAGACTTGTATCTATGCTTTTAATTGTTTTAATAAATGTAAGTGTATTGCTAGCTGGGGTGGAGATTTTTCATTATCTAATCCTTCGAATACTGCACTATAGGCACTTTTTCTTGTCTTTTATATGTATCTCTGTATCTATTGGTCTTATACATGAATTGAAGTTTAAAGCACCACAGTGGATGGAACCTATGCTGGCCATAGATCGTTTTTCTTGAGCAAAGTAAAGGTCACAGAGGATTCCTTGGAGAGATTATTGGCACTAAGTGCAAAGGTGCAAAGGTGTGCTTGACCCTCTGGGGTCGCATAAAGGAGGTCAGCGGCCAATGCATGTGGTGGTGGGAACACTCAGGATAAGGAGTTTCTTTGAAGAAGCATCACATTTGTTTTTTTTCCACATCACTGAAGGAATTTTTATTCAATGATTACTGGACTTTTTTATTTCATTATTAGTTGAAGTTTTGATTTATTTTATATATATATATATATATATATATATATATATATATATATTGTATTATTGCAGCGCCGTCAAACTTTTTTCATTTTTATACACATTAGTGACAGCTGCAGCAAACTTCAAACAATTTCATTTGTATCACTATTAGTTTATTCACAAAAATCTTTACATATTAACACGCCACTACTTTATTTCTATACTTTGAGATGCTGCCCCAGGCATTTCCCACGGACAGAAGCAAATTAAGTTTTGTGATATCTTTGCTTTCTGAGAGAGCCTTGGCCTGGGCAAACCCTCTATGGGAGACACAAAACCTGTTGTCTTGAGTTACCCTGAGTTTGTAACTTCCTTTAAAAGGGTATTTGATGTTCCCGCACGCTCCGCCTCTGCTGCCAAGTGCCTCATGTCCATCAGAGTACAAGAACTGTTGCAGATTACACCATTGAATTCTGTACTCTGGCAGCAGAGGTTGTTTGGATCAATGAGGCCCTCGTGGCTGCTTTTTCTCATGGTCTCTCAGATACCATCAAGGATGAGATAGCAGCCTGAGATATACCCACTGAGCTGGAGAGGTTGATCACATTTGCCATCCTCATTGGCTCCAGACTCAGAGAAAGACTCCCTTTTAAGGAGCGCTTGCGGAAGACTCCTGTACATAACTTTGCAGTCTCACCCTTGCCTCCCTCACCTCCCATGCCTCCTGGTACTGAGTCGGTCTGTGAAGATGAACCCATGCACTTGGGCTTCACGCGTCTCTCTGCAGATGAGAGAACACTTAGGAGCAGAGAGAGATTTGGCCTTTATTGTGGCCAGGCAGGTCACTTTTTGAAGTCTTGTCCTACCTGTCCAGGGAACACCCGAACCTTGAGGTCCTGTCACGGACAGACCTTAGGTGGCATTGTTTTGTCCCCAGTTATCCAGAACTTTAAGCCCCTGGTTTCAGTTACCCTTTCTTGGGCTGAGTCGCCTGTCGAGATACAGGCTCTAATCAACCCTGGGGCTGCAGGCCTGTTCATTGATGCTGCCTTTGTATTAAAGCACTTGATTCCGCTGCAGCTGCGTGACACTCCACTTGCCATTGAGGCTCTTGATGGAAGACCTCTACAGCCTGCCAATGTGACTCATGAGACTGTTCCATTGTTTATGGCTCTTTGTAGGGGCTCTTAAACATGAATTAACCAATTCCAAGTTATTTCCTCACCTAGGTTTCCGCTAGTAATTGGTTATCCTTGGTTACACAGGCACAACTCCTCTTTTGATTGGCTCCATGCTGAGGTTCTCTCCTAGTCACCACAATGCAGTAATACATGCTTCCAGAAAGTAACCAAGCACCTCTTCACTCTCTACCCTGCTGAAGGAGTACCGAGATTTTAGCGATGTCTTTGAGAAAGGTCAAGCCGGAAGTTTGCCTCCACACCGGTTGTATGATTGCGCAATTGTCCTTCAACCTGGTGCCATACTCCCTCCTGGCTGGGTTTACCCTTTGTCGGTCTTGCAAGATAAGGCCATGGAGGAGTATGTTGCAGATGCACTTTCTCAAGGTTTCATCCGCAAATACTCGTCTCCCACTGGTACTGGTTCTTTGTGAAGAAGAGTGGTGAACTGAGACCTTGTATTGATTATTGGGGTCTCAATCATTTCATGATTAAGAATGCCTATCCGATTCAGTTGATTACGGAGGTATTTGACCGCCTCAAGGGAGCAACGGTTTTCACAAAGCTTGATTTGAGAGGGGCATACAATCTCATGAGGATTAAGGAGGGTGACGAGTGGAAAACTGCATTTAATACCAGAACAGGCCATTATGAGTACCTCGTAATGCCCTTTGGCCTTTGTAACACCTCGGCAGTTTTCCAGGAATTTACTAACAATGTCCTTCGAGATTTGTTGCAGTTATGTGTGGTGGTTTATCTCCACGATATCCTCATATTTTCCAAGTCCCTTGAGAGTCACCACACAGATGTCTGTCGTGTGCTTCAGAAACTTAGAGAGAACAATCTCTATTGTAAATTGGAGAAGTGTGAATTCCATCGTGAACAGGTTAAATTCCTAGGTTATATCCTTTCCACTGCTGGTTTTTCGATGGACCCAGAGAAACTATCAGCAGTCCTACAGCGGCCCCCGACCCGTGGGTTTACGTCTTCTGCAGCGTTTTTTGGCTTTGCCAACTATTATCGGAAGTTTATTCGTAACTTATCGTCTCTGGTCAAACCCCTGACTGATATGACCATAAAGGATGGTAACCCACAGAGTTGGTCTCCGGAGTCCATTAAGGCCTTTGAGAATCTCAAGGCTGCCTTTGTTTCTGCTCCTGTGTTGGCACATCCTGATCCTACGTTACCTTTTATCCTTGAAAGTGATGCTTCTGAGACTGGAGTTGGCGCCCTTCTGTCTCAACGTCCTACCTCTGAGAGTGCTATGCATCCTTGTGGTTACTTTTCCAAGAAATTGTCACCTGCGGACTGCAATTACGAGATTGGTGACAGAGAGCTGTTAGCGATCATTTTAGCTCTGAAAGAATGTGCTGGTTCTCATTCTTATTCACCATAAGAATCTTACATTCTTGTCTGAGGCTAAACGCCTCTCTCTCAGAAGGGTGCGATGGGCTCTTTTCTTGTGTAGTTTCAATTACATTGTCTCATTCTTACCCGGTACTAAGAATGTAAGGGCTGACGCTTTGTCACGACAATTTTCCTCCACTTCCATGATGGAGTCGGTTCCGGTTCCTGTGATTCCTCCTGATCGTATTCTGGCTACGGTTCACACCAGTGTCACTTCTCCTTTGGGTGACAAAATTCTTGCTGCTCAGGTCCATGCTCCACCTGAGAAACCTTGTGACCGCTGCTTTGTCCCAGAGAGTCTTTGTACTGCCGTGCTCCAGACTTACTATTCTCCCAAGGCTGCTGGCCAACCTGGGAAGAATCAACTCTTTTGGGCCATTTTCAAGCAATTCTGGTGGCCTAGTCTACATGCTGATGTAACCGCCTTCACAGCTGCCTGTTCTGTGGGTGCTTAGAGTTAAGCCTCATACACACGATCGGATTTTCCGATGGGAATTGCGTGATGACAGGCTGTTGGCGGAAAATCCAACCGTTTGTATGCTCCATCAGACAACTGTTTGTCAGATTTTCCGCGGACAAATGTTGGATGGCAGGCTTTTAAATTTTCTGTGGACAAATGTCTGTTGTCGGATTTTCCGAGCGTGTGTACACAAGTCCATCGAACAAAAGTCCAAAGTACAAACACGCATGCTCGGAAGCAAGGACGAGCCAGAAGCGGTTGGTCTTGTAAACTAGCGTTCGTAATGGAGAATTAACATTTGTGACGCAGCAAATTATGATATCTCGAAATGCATTGCAAATTCTCTTCTTCTTTAATGAGATAATAATGAAGCTGTTTTGCTGGTGATACTGATGGAGTTATTGCAAACAAATTTTTTTTCTAGTGATATCAAGAATAATATTATCATGCTTGTTATTTTTATTTTTTTTTTTTGGTGCAAGTTACCACAACACCATTATCCCGTAGTTTTTAAGATCAAAGATACAACTATATATATGTATAAAAATCCGCGCTTAGGACAAAATTTATTTATTTATTATTTCATCTGGTTGAAAAGTTTTGTTTACACGGAGTCTATGCATATAATTACCAACTCGTTAGAAATCAACCACCACCATTTATGATTTATAAAGCATTTGACTTTAAATTTTGTGTATGATAAGTCCGGGATTGTTATATGCAATGTATGGTATGCTTGGAGAGTGTATAGCATAAGCTACACAACAATTAGTTCACTACCCTGAACACACAGTAGGCGCTCAGTGTCACAATACTTTTGAATTTTGAGGATATATACCACTGTATTCCATTATTTCACTTATAATTTGTGGATGGTCCACTAGTATTGCACTGACAACACTTTTTACATATGGTTTCTGGTTTATTTCAATTTTTTCACGGTTGGCGCCATCTTGTCCCAAAACTTTTGCACATTGGTGTATTTGTAAATAATTTTTTTTCCTTATTTCTTTTTCACATAGTGTTTCTATTTTTTCCGGCACTACGATACATGCAAAATCATTACACTTGCATTATAGTTCCATTTTATATTTTTCCAGTTGGCTTTATATACAGATTGTCTATCTCGGGACCTGTACTTTACATTCAGTGATATAGTTCCTATATACCACAGTCAATTGAACTTAGGCCAAAGATCATTATCTCATTAATATAGAGGGCAGCGCCACTTTTATCTCCTCCATTATCTAAAGATACAACTATGTTGGTGTCCCTTGTTAATTTTACACTGTATTTTTTAAAATGTAACTGCCTACTCCCAAACTGTCATTTGAAGTAAAACACATAGCCAAGTATTATTGTCCACAATTTTTTTATTGTGCATTAAAAAAAAGAAAACAAATAAAATTAGACATGCTATCTGCCAATAAAACTTAACTAAAAAGTGCATTCTATGCATCCAAAAATATAGAAAATATACCAAATCAAATCATTATTCAACCAAAAAATAAAATAAATCTCCTGGAGCTCCCGCAGCAAAGGCATATGACATAATTGGTCACGATTAATAAAGCAACCAATTTTTGGTCCAAGAAATCCTCCTGTTCCTGGACTGGACTTGGGTCAAAGCAATAACTCCAAGGCCAATAATAAAAAACACGTTATCTCCTCTGATTCCACAACATGGCTGGTTAACGAATGGCTGTTCAGAAACGAACTGAAAAGCGCGAATCAACGCTCACCAAACTTCTACTAACACGAAATTAGCAGAAGGAGCCCAAACCAAAGGGTGGTGCTAAAGAGCTGAAAAACAACATAGTACATCACTACAATCGTGTTTGTTGGCTGACAATTCTTTGATGTTTGTATGCAAGACAAGTTCCTGGCCAACGCCCTTCGGGCAAAATTCCGCGGTTTTGTCTGCGGAAAATCCAATCGTGTGTACGAGGCTTATGACTCCATGACACTTTCCAGTGGGCCTCCTACAATACATACCCAGTGGAGAAAGGCCCTGGACCCACCTGTCTATGGATTTCATTGTGGAGTTACCCAACTCCCAGGGCAACACAGTTATCCTTATGGTGGTTGACTGGTTCTCAAAAATGCCCCATTGTATTCCACTTAAAAAGTTGCCCACTTCTAAGGAACTGGCTTCCATTTTTGCTCGGGAGATCTTTTGCTTACATGGGCTACCCAAGGTGATTGTATCGGACAGGGGTAGTCAGTTTGTGTCCCGGTTTTGGCGAGCCTTTTGTGCACAGTTGGGAATTCTGCTTGCTTTCTCCTCTGCATATCACCCGCAGTCTAATGGGGCCGCAAAACGTGCCAATCAGTCCTTGGAGCAATTCCTACATTGCTATATTTCTGACCATGATAACAACTGGTCAGACCTCTTACCGTGGGTGGAGTTTGCTCACAATAGTGTCTTGAATTCTGCTTCCCGATTGTCCATGTTTATGGCAAAGCATGGTTTCCAACCTTTCATGTGGCCTGACTCATTTGTTCTGCAGAGTATTCCTGCATTAGAGGTGCATCTCCGTGGTCTTTCCTTCCACTTGGGCACAAGTCCAGGAGGCTTTGCAACATGCTAATGATAGGTATAGTCTCCATGCTGACTGCAGACGCCTGCCTGCGCCTTCCTACCAGGTTGGGGACAGGGTCTGGCTGTCATCTCGCAACCTCCGACTTTGTGTTCCCTCTGAAGTTCGCACCTCAGTTTATTGGGCCTTTCCCTATTCTTTGCAGGATTAACCCAGTGGCTTACGCATTAGACCTTTCTTCTAATATGCATATTTCTAATGTATTTCATGTCTCTTTATGGTCTGCAACCTTTGGTCTGCAACCGCTTTACCACCTCAGTGCCTCGTCCTCACCCTGTACAGGTTGAGAACCATGAGGAGTATGAAGTACAGTCCATTGTTGACTCCCGTAGGTTCGGTGGGCACATACAGTTCCTGGTGCATTGGAAAGGGTACAGTCCAGAGGAACGCTCTTGGGTCTCATCCTCGAATGTACATGCCCCTGTCCTCCTCCGTGATTTCCATAGACCTTTACCCCTCAAACCCGGTGGTCCTCCGAGGGGGAGGGGTCATTGAGGAAGGGGTACTTTTAGGGCTGGGCTCAGCCCTTCCTTCTCAAAGCTGGCTGCTCAGCTTTCAGCTAATTGTCAGCTCCACAGTGACTCACCTGTTGATGATATCCTGCTCATCAGTCCTGCCTACTTAAGCCATCCAGTCCAGATGATCTCTGCCTTCTCCTTGGTCACATCTCTAGAGACGCTCTCCTGTGTTCCTGTTAAAGACTTGTTTGGCTGACATTCCTTCTGGCTCCAGATCCTGCCTGCTGTTCTACTACGCTCATCTCTGGCTCCCTGACATTTTGGCTTGTCTGACCATCCATTCCAGTTCCTGAACTCTGACTATGTTTTGACTATGTTTACTCTGTTTACCTTTTTTATTATTATTAAACAAGTGTAATTTAACTGTACTTCTGTCTCAGTCTGATTCATGGTTTCTGACAGTGGCAGCACAGGAAAATGGATTAGGCAGAAGATAGGTACAGAAGCAGAAAATGTTATTCATTAAGTCCATGTGGTTGGAAAGGTAGGCTTCGAGAAGTAATTAAAATGGTCCAGAGCTCAACTTTAACACCTTGCTGATGGTGGGAGCCGGCCCTTTGTGGGTAGTGGCACTGGAGGCCAATAGGAGGGGCCCCATTCATTCATTCATAGTAAATGACTGCACAGTGATGATGTTAGTCGGTCCATATTGTTGCTAGTTCACCATGAGCTGTAGGTGCTGATGGGGCATGCGCCAGAACAACACAGCCATACATATATGTGTCAGCTGGGCATTAGGGCCCACCCTCCGTGCTGCTGTATATATACAATATGATGTTATAAAGAGAATAAACAATTGATCTTCCTTTTTCAACAATCAACATCCTATACTACCTCTCCTCCAGCATCCTTAGGGAACCAGCATCAGAGAGCTAAATCGTAAAGAAGTAAAAGCTTATCAAGAAGCAGCATTGCTAGAAAAAAAAAAAAAGATGAAACCGTTATCTAAATGACTAGAACAGGAGTTCGTGTTAAATAAATGGCTATCCAAAATTACAAATCTTTTGGTGGAAAATCAGTAAAACCATGTGTAAAAACTGTGTGTTTTGATTTTTGCCAGGTGTTCGGCTTTACATTAGGAACAATATGTGGGGTATTTCAGGACTATATCTAAGAATCCAACATATTTATAATTCAGCAGTAAAGAAATATGAAGCAGACTTTGAAAAGCAACAAGAAAAGATCTTGAAATGCACTGATGTGATAGAATTGTCCATACTATGGTGTTTTCTGTCTCTCTCTATGGATTTTAAAGCTAGACAATGAAGAAGGAAGGTAGGAACTTTGGCACTGACAAGGAATTCTAAAAATATTATGACAGCAAAGAAAACAGATGGATTCTTGTGAAGAATATTGTGAACGTGCTATTTTGAAGACTAAAGACCCAAATAGAAGACAGATTGCTATGAAGAAACACTATTCATATGGTCTCCATGAATTGACATTGACTTGAGGACATTTAATAAGAAAATCAATCACTAAAAAAAAAAATTAATAAATAAAAAATGTAACTATCTTTCACATTTAGAATCATTGGTTTAATTACAAAACTTCACAAGAAACAAAATAAGGTTGAAATTGAAGCGTTAAAGTATATTTCAGAGACGTCTTCAGAAGATACTCTTTCAGTGTGAAAGCATGGGAAAAATTACTAAGGGAAGACGAAGGGTTATGTTTTTCTCCTTGTGGTAATCACATGCAACTACAGTATTGTACTTTTAAAAATATAGAGTTGGGACTGCAATATACAGAGGAGCCTTGACAAAGGCACCGCGGCTTCCATGTATATTTTCAAATGTGTGCAACTAAAACCTCTGTTCTTAACATGTATTATTAGACAGGGTCTATTAGTGTTTGTTTCTTTTGCAGGCTAGCTGGTAAGTATGCTGCAAAATTTTTGGCCATTTGCGTAAACTATTGAAATGTGTAGATATCCATAGGCCTGGTGTATTTGTTTAACCGCTTGCCAACCAGGGCACGCCGATGTACGTTGGCAGAATGGCACTAGTAGGCAAAAGGGCGTACAGGTAACCACTTAGGACCATTTGGCTAGCCAAAGACCAAAGCACTTTGCGATTCGGCACTGCATCACTTTAACTGACAATTGCGCGGTCATGCGACGTGGCTCCCAAATAAAATTTATGTCCTTTTTTTTTCCCACAAATAGAGCTTTCTTTTGGTGGTATTTGATCACCTCTGTGGTTTTTATTTTTTGCGCTATAAACAAAAAAAAGCGACAATTTTGAAAAAAAACATTATTTTTTACTTTTTGCTATAATAAATATCCCCAAAAAATATATATAAAAAAATTTTTTTCCTCAGTTTAGGCCGATACGTATTCTTCTACATATTTTTGGTAAAAAAAAAATTGCAATAAGCGTTTATTGATTGGTGTGTGTAAAAGTTATAACGTTTACAAAATAGGGGATAGTTTTATGGCATTTTTATTAATATTTTTTTTTTATTAGTAATGGCGGCGATCAGCAATTTTTATCATGACTGCGACATCATGGCGGACATATCGAACACTTTTGGTGCGATTTTGGGACCATTCACATTTATACAGCGATCAGTGCAATTAAAACTGCATTGGTTACTGTGTAAATGTGACTGGCAGTGAAGGGGTTAACCACTAGGTGGCGCTGTAGGGGTTAATTGTGTCCTAGGGAATGATTCTAACTGTGGGGGGAGGGGCTGTGTGTGACACAACACTGATCACCGCTTCCTATTACAGGGAACTGTGATCAGTGTCCTGTCACTAGGCAGAATGGGGAAATGCTTGTTTACATTAGCATTGCCCCGTTCTTCCTCTTCGTGAGACCATCGCAGGTATCCCCGCAGACATCGAGTCCGCAGGACCCACGATCACGCTCACAAAGCTCCTGGCGGGTACGTGATTCTGCCTGTATGTGCCCTTCCGCCGACGTATATCGGCGTGAGGCAGACGGGAAGCGATTAAGAAGTGGGCCGCGGACTCGATGTCCACTAGGTGTCCGCGATCGTGTCACAGAGAGATAGAACGGGGAGATGCTTTTGTAAACAAAGTATTTCCCCATTCTGCCTAGTGACAGGACAGAGATCACAGCTCCCTGTCATCGAGAGCAGTGATCACTGTCCTGTATGTTAAAGCCCAGCCCCCTAACAGTTAGAATCACTCCCTAGGACACACTTAACCCCTTCACTGCCCCCTAGTGGTTAACACCTTCACTGCCAGCGTCATTTACACAGTAATGAATGCATTTTTATAGCATCGATCGCTGTATTAATGACAATGGTCCCAAAATAGTGTCAAAAATGTCCAATGTATCTTCCATAATGTCGCAGTCCCAATAAAAATCGCAGATCGCCGCCATTACTAATAAAAAATAATTAAAAATAAAAATGCCATAAAACTATCCCCTATTTTGTAGACACTATAAATTTTGTGAAAACCAAACAATATACGCTTATTGTGATTTTTTTTTACCAAAAATATGTAGAAGAATACTGTTTTTTTATATATTTTTAAGGGATATTTATTATAGCAAAAAGTAAAAAATTGTGCGTTTTTTTTCAAAATTGTCATTTTTTTTTTGTTTATAGCGCAAAAAATAAAAACCGCAGAGGCGATCAAATACCACCAAAAGAAAGCTCTACTTGTGGGGAAAAAAAAGGACCTCAATTTTGTTTGGGTACAACATTGCACGACCGTGCAATTGTCAGTTAAAGCGACGCAGTGCTGAATCGCAAAAAGTGCTTTGGTCAGGAAGGGGGTAAAATCCTCCGAGGTTGACGTGGTTAAAGTAAGTCCAAGATAGAGTAATATGCAACTGCTAATTAATGTGTGTAAAACAGGCAGAATTGTTCAGGCTACGGTGTTTTCTGTCACTCTCTATGGATATGAAAGCTAGACAATGAAGAAACAAGGGAGGAACTTTGGTGTGGACAAAGAAGTCTAAAAATATTTTTGACAGCAAGGAAAACTAACAGATTAATGCTTGAACAATGTAACCCCAATCTTTAACTAGAAGCCCGGATGACTAAACTGAAGCTGTCTTATTCCAGACATATTGGGGTAGATTTACTAAAGCTGAAGAGTGCAAAATCTGGTTAAACTCTGCATAGAAACCAATTAGCTTTTAACTTCAGCTTGTTCAATTAAGCTTCGACAAAAAAAACGGGAAGCTGATTGGTTTCTATACAGAGCTGCATTAGATTTTGCACTCTCCAGTTTTAGTAAATCAACCTTATTATGAGATGAAACAACTCACTGCAAAGAAAATTATCCTTTGAACAATGGGGGAGGCCAGATAAGAAAGCAAGAACATGCTATTGTGAAGACCGAAGACCCATACATATGTAGAAGACAGATCATTCAAGGATGGGTTGAACGGACCCCTGTTTGGTTCGCATAAGAACCAAACACCGCAAAGAATCGGACTCGAATAACGAACCCCATTAAAGTCAATGGGTCCCGAACGTCAAAAATCAAAAGTGCCCATTTTGAATGCTTATATGCAAGTAATTGAGCATACAATGGTTATAGAGGTCCAGGTCCTGCACTGGGGAATATGTATCAATAAAAAAAAAGTTTGTGAAAAACGTCATTTTTAAATGAGCCGTGATTTTTAGATTTTTAAAGTGAAAGCCTAAAAATTAAACATTCGTTCCAATATAGTGCCTGTGGGGTCCCCTTAGTCTACCTGTAAAGTGGCAGATCTGTACCATGTCTAGAATCTGCCGCAACAATAATTCCATTTAAAAAGCCAAAAAAAATGACATTTTCCCTGCAAGCCGCCTTTATTTTGCTCAGCAACAGCTGGAGAGCCAGTGTGTAGGATGAGGCCACAATGTAGTGCACAGGGAAAAAGATTTTGTATAGAAGTAACAGGTGTGTAAAAATTGGTCTTTGGGTGTCGGTGGCACCTTTACACTGTAACCCTATAGAGGTAATTTTAATGAAAGCAAGAATTGGCCTTGCTTCAAAAAATTGAAATGATATGCACCTGTCAAACAGGTGCAGAAAAATTGGTCTTTGGGTGTCGGTGGCGCCTTCCCACCATAACATTATAGAGGTGTCTTGATGAAGGCAAAAAAAGTTGCAATGATATGCACCTGTCAAAAATCTTTGGGTGCTAATTGTGCCCATGAAACCTATACCAAAAACGGGGGCGTGGCCTGACCGGGATCCGAATAGGACGTGTTGCACAGAGCTCCTGTAATCCCCCTGCAGAATCCTTGCCATCCTACCTCTGGTAATACAAATCCTGGTCCCCACAAGACATCCAGGGCTAAACAGACAGCCAGAGAGTCGCACGGGCCTGTATCGCGGCTGTCTTCTGTGTTGGGGGCTGCCTGGAGGACAGGCCGCGGCTCCGGCCTACTCCCGGGAGCGGCGGCCATCTTGGTACACCCGGCTGCGGTCCCGGCGCCAAATCCTGACCCCCCAGAACTCCCTTTAAGTGGCTTAGTCTCCATATAGAAACCGGAGACCTACCGCCACCTGTTGCACCCACTGATGCCCCTCCACGTCTGTTAGAAGGCAGACAAACAGCTCTGGCCCTGTGAACGGCGGCCATCTTGCTGCACCCGGCCGCGCTGCTGGAGCCTAATCCTGGCCTCCCAGACCTCCTTATCCACGGCTATTACTCTCCACGGCAACCCACCACCTGGGGCACACACTGACACCCCTCCAAGGCAGCCTGCAGGTGAAAGAACAGCTCCGGCCCTGTGAACAGTGGCCATCTTGCTCCACTCGGCGGCCATCTTGCTATACCCGGCAATCACCATTCTGATTCCCCTGAGACCGGTAAGCCCCCCCTTGAGGCTGGATCACTCTGGCCGGCCAGGCTGTGACCCCCAGGGATGGACAGATTGATTTGACCCTGTAATTAAAGCTGAAATCACAGCCCTAGGGGGGTGCATGCGCGTGAACAGGGAAAATGGATGTCTGATTCCCCTGCTCCGCGCCAACGGAATGGCAAAGCTTGGCTAGCATAGCACAATCCGCACCCGGCACACACTGAAAGCCTCCAGCAGCTCCGGAACACGTAAAGCATCAGGCGGTTATGTACCGCTCAACGAAGAACCGTCACAAGTGTAACACACAACCCAAATCAGCTCTGGCCACAGGGAAGGGGAAAAGGGCAATGGCTCCAAACCCACCGGAGCCGGACGACTCCTCACAACACTCGGCAGCGGACCCTGCCTCCCCAGCTGATAGCCTGCACCAGTTCCCTACGGACCTGGTAAGTCCCCTGCATGCAGACTCAGATGCCTTGCTGAACAAATTTCGCTCCATTGTTAGAGACGAAATCACACAGGTCTCACCCAAGCTCTCCTCTGACCTTGTAAAAGGACTTAAAGAGATAGGCCACCGCACTAACCAGTTAGAGCAAAGAATGGACTTAGCAACCACTGTGCTTGAAGGCCATGAAGAAGAGGTGGATAAATTGTCTGCAGAGCTGGAGTCCCTGCGAGACAAACCAGAGGATGCTGTAAATAGGGCCCGCAGGGATAATCTCCGCATCCGCGGAGTCCCGGAACAAATCACTGATTTGCAGGGTATGGCAACAGCCTTTTTTCAGGAGCTGGCACCTGGGATACCCCTGGAGAGACTGGAATTTGACCGTATACACAGATCCCTAGCACCCAAACCGTCAGAGGGCCCCCCAAGAGATGTCATCATCAAGTTCCATTTTTACCGCACCAAGGAGCGGCTCCTCCAAGCGGCACGGGAACAGCAAGACCTCTCTTTTCAGGGTAACCCCCTCCAGCTTTTTGCGGATCTCTCTCCAGTAACTATTGCAAGGAGAAGAGACCTGAAACCCTACCTCCAGGTCCTGCAGACCCAAGGGATCAAATATAGATGGGGGTTCCCTTTTAAGCTCTCATTTCCGCATCTCGGCCGCCAGTTCCATGCATCCTCCCCCTCTGACCTGAAACGCCATTTTCAGGAACTGCAGCTGGAAATACCACCTTCCCAGGGAGATGCACCCTCTTCTTCCTCCAGGCCCAGATCCTTCCAGCCTCCTCGCCGGACCTCTCAGCCCCTTCAAAGGTCTCAACCCGGATCACAGGCCTTGCGGGACCTGCAGGCCCAAAGGTTCATAGCAGGCCCTAAAGCTGATGGCATATAACCTCCCAAGTTGACGGTTCTTCACGGAAAAGTTCCAAATGACTCCATGAAACCCTAAGCCTGCCTCCGGTTGCAATCGGACTTACATTATATCTGGCACCCGCTGATACCCAGCATGTTGTTACTGAACTGGTAATAGGCAGAACTGACCTCACAGATGCTAGTTTTTTCCGTTCAATTGAACCTGATCTACACACAATTTCTTGCAAGAACTTCCCGGGACTGGGCCCCCCTGGGGCGCCCCAACTGCGAGATGGTGCCTCCGGGACAAGTTGGCCTCACCCGGGCGAGACATTGAGCACTTATTAAGGCATGTCACTTTGACCCCCCTTACAGGGTGCGTACATGGCGGCCGCGGAGTGTCCAGCTGACTGTATACTGCCGCCTCTGTTGCGGGGTGCGCTCACACCCTGTTGCACATCGGGATAATAGAATTTTGACAGGTTCTACTTTGTTTTTTCCTGCTCTGTCGAGGTTTTTTTTTTTTTTTTTTTATCTGACGCAAACATGCTGGTTCCCTCAGCTCTCAGGCACCCGTCAATATGCTGCAGACTGCTGACAGCAGTTTCCCGTCTTTGCTGGGAGGCGGGTGGGTTTCAAAATATGATGTTATATTTTTTCACCCTGTTAGTGTTGTGAGTTACAATTTATTTTATTAGTTATTTATTTTTATTTTTTTCAGATTGATTGCCTCTCCCTCTCTATCTATTGGGTAGCCATGAGGGACTACCCCAATGACATTTTGGTCTCTCACTCGCCACGGGCCCCCTCGACAATGGAGGGGAGTCCGGGGCGACGGGGAGACCTAAAATAAAAGGCAACCACATATTTCAGGATGTTTGTGTTCTCAAAACAAGGGGAATAGCTGGAAGGGAGGTTGGGACTTTAAATGAAGCATGTGACAGCAAAAGGGTAATAGGATGAACATAGAGGAATTTATTGACATAATATTCAAGCATACACGTTGTAACCGTAGAGTGCATACAGTCAAACAATACATGCATAATTAAATAGGTAAAAGCATATAATTAGATGAAATATAACATACATTGTAGTGTTCGTACAATTAATAGATAGGTAACAAGGTACAACGTTAAAAAAGTTGAATAATGATGACTCAGGATACCACATTCACAAATTCCCTAGTGCACCGCAAACAATTATGGGTAACATAAATATTAAAAACAATAGTGCCTGCTGTACCTAAGGCCTCGTTGGACCTGTGGGGGGAGTTAGGATATGATAAGGCTGATGGAGACTGATAGGACAGTAGAACACGGCAATTGATGGCTCAACGCGTTTCGTGGCTTCCATGCCACTCGTCAGGAGCAAGCACGTGTAAATCTAGAAATATATAGGGATAAAATGAAGCAAAAGAAAAATAAACATAAAAAACGAAAAACAAAAATAGCGGGGGGGGCGTGGTGTAAGGCCCCCACTGCTGGTATAAGAATATATACTCACTACGAGACTGGGCACTGGTAGATAGGCGGCGGGACCCCGCAAGCCATCCAGGTTAAGCCCAACTGGGAGCCGAGGCGGGGAGCCCCGCAGGGACGAAAGCAGGCGCCAACCAGGGCAGACACGGGGACCGAGGGTACCTAGGAAGGTGAAAGATAGTGAGGGTGGGTGAAGACAATGTGGGGGAGAGGAGAAAGGGAAGGAACCCCGCAGACATAATGTGAGAAGTGGGAGAGCACCAATGAGGACATGGGTAGGGAGACAACACCGGATGGAAGGTAAGGAGTGGGTGAGGCGTGAGGAAAAAGTCAAAGACAACCAGTGCAGTGATCAGCCGAGATGGGAGTGATGGGTGTACCTGAAAAGGAAGATTGGGGCCCCAGAGGGGGGAGAGTTCCCAAATAGTGTGAGGTCAGGTGTGTGGAGAGCCTCGAATGCCCCGGCCGCCCCGGAGAGCGTCCATATAACGCTGCCGCGGGGCCGCCCACCAACGTCACGCCGTGTAGCGGGGGGGAGGAGCACCGCGAGTCGGACAGCTGTCCGGCAAAGCGGCACAGATACCTCCCCAATAGCCCACGAGTGTGGATACAGCAACTGCGCATGACGGCGCCAGGACAGGACGCCGCAAGCACAGTGTGGTGCGTGACGTCGACGCACAGTAGACCGGCGTCCATCCCCCCAGAGGAATACCTGGGGGAGGAAGGAGACCCGCAAGGTGCGTCGCGGCTCCCGGAGGGGGACAAGACCAGACGGCAAGGCAGTCCCACCAGCACACACCACCAGCGGCACAGCCCCATGGGGTTTAACCTCAGTATGTGTGAGATAACATTAGATATGAAAAAATATGAAAAATTATGAAAAAATATGGAAAAAATATGAAAAAATAAAACGAATGAGAGTAAGTGAAGTTGGTTGGAAGGATAAACTAATAAAAAACAGGGGAGGTATCACAAAGGTCATTAAGGGCAGTATGAATAATGAATTGGAGCTAAATAGAGCAATGGCACATGTTCCATTGCTCTATTTAGCTCCAATTCATTATTCATACTGCCCTTAATGACTTTTGTGATACCTCCCCTGTTTTTTATTAGTTTATCCTTCCAACCAACTTCACTTACTCTCATTCGTTTTATTTTTTCATATTTTTTCCATATTTTTTCATAATTTTTCATATTTTTTCATATCTAATGTTATCTCACACATACTGAGGTTAAACCCCATGGGGCTGTGCCGCTGGTGGTGTGTGCTGGTGAGACTGCCTTGCCGTCTGGTCTTGTCCCCCTCCGGGAGCCGCGACGCACCTTGCGGGTCTCCTTCCTCCCCCAGGTATTCCTCTGGGGGGATGGATGCCGGTCTACTGTGCGTCGACGTCACGCACCACATTGTGCTTGCGGCGTCCTGTCCTGGCGCCGTCATGCGCAGTTGCTGTATCCACACTTGTGGGCTATTGGGGAGGTATCTGTGCCGCTTTGCCGGACAGCTGTCCGACTCGCGGTGCTCCTCCCCCCGCTAAACGGCGTGACGTTGGTGGGCGGCCCGCGGCGGCGTTATATGGACGCTCTCCGGGGCGGCCGGGGCATTCGAGGCTCTCCACACACCTGACCTCGCACTATTTGGGAACTCTCCCCCCTCTGGGGCCCCAATCTTCCTTTTCAGGTACACCCATCACTCCCATCTCGGCTGATCACTGCACTGGTTGTCTTTGACTTTTTCCTCACGCCTTACCCACTCCTTACCTTCCATCCGGTGTTGTCTCCCTACCCATGTCCTCATTGGTGCTCTCCCACTTCTCACATTATGTCTGCGGGGTTCCTTCCCTTTCTCCTCTCCCCCACATTGTCTTCACCCACCCTCACTATCTTTCACCTTCCTAGGTACCCTCGGTCCCCGTGCCTGCCCTGGTTGGCGCCTGCTTTCGTCCCTGCGGGGCTCCCCGCCTCGGCTCCCGGTTGGGCTTAACCTGGATGGCTTGCGGGGTCCCGCCGCCTATCTACCAGTGCCCAGTCTCGTAGTGAGTATATATTCTTATACCAGCAGTGGGGGCCTTACACCACGCCCCCCCCCCCCCGCTATTTTTGTTTTTCGTTTTTCGTTTTTTATGTTTATTTTTCTTTTGCTTCATTTTATCCCTATATATTTCTAGATTTACACGTGCTTGCTCCTGACGAGTGGCATGGAAGCCACGAAACGCGTTGAGCCATCAATTGCCATGTTCTACTGTCCTATCAGTCTCCATCAGCCTTATCATATCCTAACTCCCCCCACAGGTCCAACGAGGCCTTAGGTCCAGCAGGCACTATTGTTTTTAATATTTATGTTACCCATAATTGTTTGCGGTGCACTAGGGAATTTGTGAATGTGGTATCCTGAGTCATCATTATTCAACTTTTTTAACGTTGTACCTTGTTACCTATCTATTAATTGTACGAACATTACAATGTATGTTATATTTCATCTAATTATATGCTTTTACCTATTTAATTACGCATGTATTGTTTGACTGTATGCACTCTACGGTTACAACGTGTATGCTTGAATATTATGTCAATAAATTCCTCTATGTTCATCCTATTACCCTTTTGCTGTCACATGCTTCATTTAAAGTCCCAACCTCCCTTCCAGCTATTCCCCTTGTTTTGTGATTTAGATTGGGATGGAAACACACGACCTTACCAGGTCATGGTTTCATACAAAGTCCCTAGGGATGGAAATGGGTGACCTTACCAGGTCATGATTTCCTCAAAGTCCCTAAAAACCCCCTCCTTTTCATGTTTGTGTTCTCCTTTAGTGCCTTAACCACTTGCCGACCACCTAACGCAGATATACTGCGGCAGAATGGCACGGGCAGGCAGAATCACGTTCCCATACGTGATCTGCCTCCCGCGGGCGGGGGGTCCGATCGGACCCCCCCCGGTGCCAGCGGCGGTCGGCATTTGACTGGGAGCGTCGGGAGGCGAGGGGGAGACCATCCGATCGTGGCCCCCCCTCGCGATCGCTCCCAGCCAATGGGAATCCTCCTCTGCCTGTGTGTAGTTTCACACAGGCAGAGGATGTGATGTCATCTCTCCTCGGTCTGGCAGTTTCCGTCCCAGCGCCGAGGAGAGAAGACAAGTAAGTGCACACAACACAAACACACACAGTAGAACATGCCAGGCATACTTTACACCCCCGATCCCCCCCCGATCGCCCCCCGATCCCCCCCCAATCACCCCCCCCCGTCACAAACTGACACCAGCAGTATTTTTTTTTTTTCTGATTACTGCATGGTGTCAGTTTGTGACAGTTACAGTGTTAGGGCAGTGAGTATTACCCCCCTTTAGGTCTAGGGTACCCCCCTGACCCCCCTAACCCCCCTAATAAAGTTTTAACCCCTTGATCACCAGTGTCACTAAGCGATCATTTTTCTGATCGCTGTATTAGTGTCGCTGGTGACGCTAGTTAGGGACGTAAATATTTAGGTTCGCCGTCAGCGTTTTATAGCGACAGGGACCCCCATATACTACCTAATAAATGTTTTAACCCCTTGCTTGCCCCCTAGTTAACCCTTTCACCACTGATCACCGTATAACCGTTACGGGTGACGCTGGTTAGTTCGTTTATTTTTTATAGTGTCAGGGCACCCGGCGTTTATTACCGAATAAAGGTTTAGCCCCCTGATCGCCCGGCGGTGATATGCGTCGCCCCAGGCAGCGTCAGATTAGCGCCAGTACCGCTAACACCCACGCACGCAGCATACGCCTCCCTTAGTGGTATAGTATCTGTACGGATCAATATCTGATCCGATCAGATCTATACTAGCGTCCCCAGCAGTTTAGGGTTCCCGAAAACGCAGTGTTAGCGGGATCAGCCCAGATACCCGCTAGCACCTGCGTTTTGCCCCTCCGCCCGGCCCGGCCCAGCCCACCCAAGTGCAGTATCGATCGATCACTGTCACTTACAAAACACTAAACGCATAACTGCAGCGTTCGCAGAGTCAGGCCTGATCCCTGCGATCGCTAACAGTTTCCTTGGTAGCGTTTTGGTGAACTGGCAAGCACCAGCCCCAGGCAGCGTCAGGTTAACGCCAGTACCGCTAACACCCACGCACGCACCGTACACCTCCCTTAGTGGTATAGTATCTGAACGGATCAATATCTGATCCGATCAGATCTATACTAGCGTCCCCAGCAGTTTAGGGTTCCCAAACACACAGTGTTAGCGGGATCAGCCCAGATACCTGCTAGCACCTGCGTTTTTCCCCTCCGCCCGGCCCAGCCCAGCCCACCCAAGTGCAGTATCGATCGATCACTGACACTTACAAAACACTAAACGCATAACTGCAGCGTTCGCAGAGTCAGGCCTGATCCCTGCGATCGCTAACAGTTTTTTTTGTAGTGTTTTGGTGAACTGGCAAGCACCAGCGGCCTAGTACACCCCGGTCGTAGTCAAACCAGCACTGCAGTAACACTTGGTGACGTTGCGAGTCCCATAAGTGCAGTTCAAGCTGGTGAGGTAGCAAGCACAAGTAGTGTCCCGCTGCCACCAAAAAGACAAACACAGGCCCGTCGTGCCCATAGTGCCCTTCCTGCTGCATTCGCCAATCCTAATTGGGAACCCACCGCTTCTGCAGCGCCCGTACTTCCCCCATTCACATCCCCAACCAAATGCAGTCGGCTGCATGAGAGGCATTTTCTTTATGTCCTCCCGAGTACCCCTACCCAGCGAACCCCCCCAAAAAAGATGTCGTGTCTGCAGCAAGCGCGGATATAGGCGTGACACCCGCTATTATTGTCCCTCCTGTCCTGACAATCATGGTCTTTGCGTTGGTGAATGTTTTGAACGCTACCATTCACTAGTTGAGTATTAGCGTAGGGTACAGCATTCCACAGACTAGGCGCACTTTCACAGGGTCTCCCAAGATGCCATCGCATTTTGAGAGACCCGAACCTGGAACCGGTTACAGTTATAAAAGTTAGTTACAAAAAAAAGTGTAAAAAAAAAAAAAACACACATACAAAAATATAAAATAAAAAAAAAATAGTTGTCGTTTTTATTGTTCTCTCTCTCTCTATTCTCTCTCTATTGTTCTGCTCTTTTTTACTGTATTCTATTCTGCAATGTTTTATTGTTATTATGTTTTATCATGTTTGCTTTTCAGGTATGCAATTTTTTATACCTTACCGTTTACTGTGCTTTATTGTTAACCATTTTTTTGTCTTCAGGTACGCCATTCACGACTTTGAGTGGTTATACCAGAATGATGCCTGCAGGTTTAGGTATCATCTTGGTATCATTCTTTTCAGCCAGCGGTCGCGGCTTTCATGTAAAAGCAATCCTAGCGGCTAATTAGCCTCTAGACTGCTTTTACAAGCAGTGGGAGGGAATGCCCCCCCCCCCCCAACGTCTTCCGTGTTTTTCTCTGGCTCTCCTGTCTCAACAGGGAACCTGAAAATGCAGCCGGTGATTCAGCCAGCTGACTATAGAGCTGATCAGAGACCAGAGTGGCTCCAAACATCTCTATGGCCTAAGAAACCGGAAGCTACGAGCATTTTATGACTTAGATTTCGCCGGATGTAAACAGCGCCATTGGGAAATTGGGAAAGCATTTTATCACACCGATCTTGGTGTGGTCAGATGCTTTGAGGGCAGAGGAGAAATCTAGGGTCTAATAGACCCCAATTTTTGCAAAAAAGAGTACCTGTCACTACCTATTGCTATGATAGGGGATATTTACATTCCCTGAGATAACAATAAAAATGATTTAAAAAAAAAAATGAAAGGAACAGTTTAAAAATAAGATAAAAAAATAATAATAATAAAGAAAAAAAAAAAAAAAAAAGCACCCCTGTCCCCCCTGCTCTCGCGCTAAGGCGAACGCAAGCGTCGGTCTGGCGTCAAATGTAAACAGCAATTGCACCATGCATGTGAGGTATCACCATGAACGTCAGATTGAGGGCAGTAATTTTAGCAGTAGACCTCCTCTGTAAATCTAAAGTGGTAACCTGTAAAGGCTTTTAAAGGCTTTTAAAAATGTATTTAGTTTGTCGCCACTGCACGTTTGTGCGCAATTTTAAAGCATGTCATGTTTGGTATCCATGTACTCGGCCTAAGATCATCTTTTTTATTTCATCAAACATTTGGGCAATATAGTCTGTTTTAGTGCATTAAAATGTAAAAAAGTGTGTTTTTTCCCCAAAAAATGCGCTTGAAAAATCGCTGCGCAAATACTGTGTGAAAAAAAAAATAAAACACCCACCATTTTAATCTGTAGGGCATTTGCTTTAAAAAAAATATATAATGTTTGGGGGTTCAAAGTAATTTTCTTGCAAAAAAAAATTATTTTTTTATGTAAACAATAAGTGTCAGAAAGGGCTTTGTCTTCAAGTGGTTAGAAGAGTGGGTGATGTGTGACATAAGCTTCTAGATGTTGTGCATAAAATGCCAGGACAGTTAAAAACCCCCCCAAATGACCCCATTTTGGAAAGTAGACACCCCAAGCTATTTGCTGAGAGTCATGTTGAGTCCATGGAATATTTTATATTGTGACACAAGTTGCGGGAAAGAGACAATTTTTGATTTTTTTTTTTTTTTTTGCGCAAAGTTGTCACTAAATGATATATTGCTCAAAAATGCCATGGGAATATGTGAAATTACACCCCAAAATACATTCTGTTGCTGCTCCTGAGTATGGGGATACCACATGTGTGAGACTTTTTGGGAGCCTAGCCGCGTACGGGACCCCGAAAACCAAGCACCGCCTTCAGGCTTTCTAAGGCCGTAAATTTTTGATTTCACTCTTCACTGCCTATCACAGTTTCGGAGGCCATGGAATGCCCAGGTGGCAAAACCCCCCCCCCAAATGACCCCATTTTGGAAAGTAGACACCCCAAGCTATTTGATGAGAGGTATAGTGAGTATTTTGCAGACCTCACTTTTTGTCACAAAGTTTTGAAAATTGAAAAAAGAAAAATTTTTTTTTTTTCTCGTCTTTCTTTATTTTCAAAAACAAATGAGAGCTGAAAAATACTCATCATGCCTCTCAGCAAATAGCTTGGGGTGTCTACTTTCCAAAATGGGGTCATTTGGGGGGGGGGTTTGTGCCACCTGGGCATTCCATGGCCTCCGAAACTGTGATAGGCAGTGAGGAGTAAAATCAAAAATGTACGCCCTTAGAAATCCTGAAGGCAGTGATTGGTTTTCGGGGCCCCGTACGCGGCTAGGCTCCCAAAAAGTCCCACACATGTGGTATCCCCATACTCAGGAGAAGCAGCTAAATGTATTTTGGGGTGCAATTCCACATATGCCCATGGCCTGTGTGAGCAATATATCATTTAGTGACAACTTTGTGCAAAAAAAAAAAAATGTGTCACTTTCCCGCAACTTGTGTCAAAATATAAAACATTCCATGGACTCAACATGCCTCAAAGCAAATAGCTTGGGGTGTCTACTTTCCAAAATGGGGTCATTTTGGGGGGGGGTTTTATGCCATCTGGGCATTTTATGGCCTTCAAAACTGTGATAGGTAGTGAGGAGTAAAATCAAAAATGTACGCCCTTAGAAATCCTGAAGGCAGTGATTGGTTTTCGGGGCCCCGTACGCGGCTAGGCTCCCAAAAAGTCCCACACATGTGGTATCCCCATACTCAGGAGAAGCAGCTAAATGTATTTTGGGGTGCAATTCCACATATGCCCATGGCCTGTGTGAGCAATATATCATTTAGTGACAACTTTTTGTAATTTTTTTTTCGTCATTATTCAATCACTTGGGACAAAAAAAATGAATATTCAATGGGCTCAACATGCCTCTCAGAAAATTCCTTGGGGTGTCTACTTTCCAAAATGGGGTCATTTGTGGGGGTTTTGTACTGCCCTGCCATTTTAGCACCTCAAGAAACGACATAGGCAGTCATAAATTAAAGGCTGTGTAAATTCCAGAAAATGTACCCTAGTTTGTAGGCGCTATAACTTTTGCGCAAACCAATAAATATACACTTATTGACATTTTTTTTACCAAAGACATGTGGCCAAATACATTTTGGCCTAAATGTATGACTAAAATTGAGTTTATTGGATTTTTTTTAGAACAAAAAGTAGAAAATATCATTTTTTTTCAAAATTTTTGGTCTTTTTCCGTGTATAGCGCAAAAAATAAAAACGGCAGAGGTGATCAAATACCATCAAAAGAAAGCTCTATTTGTGGGAAGAAAAGGACGCAAATTTCGTTTGGGTACAGCATTGCATGACCGCGCAATTAGCAGTTAAAGCGACGCAGTGCCGAATTGTAAAAAGTGCTCTGGTCAGGAAGGGGGTAAAACCTTCCGGGGCTGAAGTGGTTAAGCGGTGCACCAAAGATTTAAAGTTAATTTTACTATATAACAATGCCGAGCGGTTCCGTTGGATCACTGCTCCCCCCATGAGTTGGCTCTTGGTTCGGACGTTAGTCCCGACCAACATTCAACCCCCCTGTGGGCCTTTGGACCCACAACCAATTGCACTCATACTTTTTCAGTACTATATGCTACAATTTTTTACTGGCTATTATATTTACTACAGTATGCCTTTCTACCTTGTTCTTTTCTTTGTTTCACCTCCTCTCTACCTCCTTTTCCCCTTTGCAGGTCCTCGCGGTGGGTGAGTAAAGTAGTTTTATGGCTAACTTCCCATGTACCATGACACTTAATTGGTTATCTCTGAATGTGCAGGGAATGAACTCCCCCCAGAAAAGGGTTAAAGTTTTTAAATATCTTAAGCAACAGAAAGTGAACATAGCATGCCTACAGGAGACCCACTTCTCATCTTCTTCTTGTCCTAAATACTTCGATGCCATGTACCCTCAAGTTTTTCTAGCTAATGGCCCGACTAAACAGAAGGGCGTTTTGATTGCCATACACAAGTCGGTTCCCTTCAGTTGCAGTAGAGAGATTGCTGACCCAGAGGGTAGATACCTTTTACTACAGGGCACTATTCAGGACACGGAGGTCACCATCCTAACATATTATGCTCCAAATAATAACCCCGGACCCTTCCTCTCCCATATCTGCTCCCTGTTGCAGTCCCACCAGAGAGGCACTCTCCTCTTAGCGGGAGACTCCAATGTTACGCTGAACCCTGCTCTGGACAAGTACCCCTCGGAACACAAAGCCCCATCATCCGATGCAAAATAATTCATGCATTCTTTACAAAGTCGTGACCTGGTAGATATCTGGAGGGAGCTACATCCTATTGGCAAGAATTACACCTACTACTCCCATCCTCACCATTCCCACTCCAGAATTGACCATATGTTTGTTCTGAGGAAACATCTCCCCCTGGTTGTGTCTGCTTCCATTTTAGCAGCTCCTTGGACAGCCCACGACCCTGTTTTGGTTATATGCCACTCGCTGCTCAGCAAACCCCAATATTCCGCTTGGACTATGAATGACTCTCTCTTATCTTTTAAGGAAGTCCTCACCGATATCACTCAAGCCTCAGTGGAATATTTCAGGCTTAACGCTGGGTCAGTTTCCTCCGACATGACTCTTTGGGAAGCATACAAAGCGGTACTCAGGGGGCATATAATTCAGCTGGCAGCAAAACGCAAACGAGAGTGTATAGCAATGCGTAAATCTTTAGAAGCACGCCTAGAATCCCTATCCACAATTTTTAAACAGTCCCCTACCCCGGCTAACCGTAAACTATTAGATGGGGCGCGTACAGAACTCGACCTATGCCTCACTGAAGAGGCAGAACGTACATTACGCTGGGCCCGCCAGAAATGGTACACCAAGGCCAACAGACCCAACTCAATGCTGGCCAATAGGCTGCGCACCTTTACCCCGAAACACAACCCTATCACTCTCCGCACGAGACATAATGTCCTCACAAGTAACCCGTTGAAAGTGCTGGAAGAATTTAGGTACCGCCTCACCTCCCTCTACAAGGCCCCCACTCAGCCTCCTACTCAAGAGCTGACATCCTTCCTGACAGGACTGACATTGCCTAAGCTGTCTGACACACACGCATCGTTAATGGATCGAGATATTCAGTTAACGGAAGTATTACAGGGTATAAAAGAACTGAGAGTAGGCAAACGTCCAGGCCCTAATGGCTTCACGGCCCTTTACTATAGGAAGTTAGCAGACGTCTTAGCCCCCCATTTAACAACTATGTTCAATGCAGTAAAAGATGGCCATGCACTCACACCTAACCTTTTAACCGCCAATATTGTTATGATTCCAAAACCCGACCGTGACCACACGTCTTGGACCAATTTTAGGCCCATCTCACTTATTAATGCAGACATTAAAATACTGACCAAGATCCTGGCCAATCGTTTAAACTCCTTCCTACCACGCCTGGTCAAAAAAGACCAGGTGGGATTTGTTCCGGGGAGACAAGCAGGAGACGCTATTATACGTATAATACAACTTCAGCACACAGCCCATAGCCGGTCTATAGCAACTATGTTACTGTCTCTTGACATGAACAAGGCCTTTGATACTTTGTCCTGGCCTTACCTGACAAAGGTACTCGGTCACTATGGCTTCAGATTGTCATTCTTGCAATGGGTAATGGCACTATATGATTCCCCCCAGGCTAGGGTCAAATACTATGGTTTCGAATCAGTTCCATTTTCCATCAGGAGGGGGACTCGGCAGGGATGCCCACTCTCCCCACTCCTATTTATTTTGGCCATGGAACCTTTGGCAGAGGCGATCCGATCCCACCCGGACATAACTGGTGTTGAGATAGCAGGGACACCCCATAAGATATCACTGTTCGCAGATGATATTCTCCTAACCCTAACAAACCCTAGAATCACCCTACCTAACTTGTTCTCTTTACTAGACTCTTTTGCCTCCCTTTCCGGCTTGTCCGTTAACCCCACCAAATCAAAAGCCATGTCAATTAATCTTCGGTCCTCAGACTTGATAACCTTAAAAAATACCTTCACGTTCCAATGGCTGACTTCATTACCCTACCTGGGGATCCGGCTCACCCCAACCTACGCGGGACTCTGTAAGGCAAATTTTCCTCCTATACTTAAGAAGCTGACGGACATGTTGTCCTCTTGGACTCATCTCCCATTATCCTGGTTTGGCAGGATCGTGGCAATTCGTATGACATACCTGCCGAAATTACTCTACTTCTTTAGAGTCCTACCGGTCCCGATCCCGCCGCATATCCTACGAATACATCAGCGCAAAATCCTGAAATTCGTCTGGGGTCCTACCCGCCCCAGAATCAATAAGCAAATACTATATGCCCGCAGAATCAATGGTGGACTGTCAGTCCCTAACCTACAAGCCTACTATATAGCTGCAAACATAGCCCCGTTATCCCAACTCCATGCACAACACCAAATGCCGCTATGGGCCACTATGGACCTAGTGGACTCACACCCAACACCAATCTCCTCATTGCCCTGGCTCCCTCCCACACACCGTCCTCTCGTGACGGGGCCATGTCTGGCCCATTCCCTTCACATGTGGGACTCGGTAAAGTATTCGGCCGGCCTGATTTCTCCTCATCTACCCCTACTTCAATTTCCCCAGTGCCCATTGTTCCCACCAGGCTGGGAAAATCCCCAGCAATTCTCCTGGTGGAAGACAAATGGATTCACGGACATTCACTCCTTTTTCACCCCCACCAGGATAATATCATTCGAGGCTCTACGCTCCTCTCACGATATTCCGTTACGTGAACACTATAGCTACCTGCAGATTCGTCACTTTCTCCAGGGGCTTATAAAATCTCAACCGACCCCTTATATTTTGACCCCCTTCGAGAACTTCTGCAGAGCAAGACCCCAAACCTCGGGTTTAATATCACTGGTCTATTCCTCTATTATTACCTCTAAAAAACCACCGACACGACTCTGTCACCTTCAATGGGAAAGGGAAATAGGAAAACAGCTCGATCCGGAGGATTGGCAGGTCATGACTTTAGCAATATCCAAATGCTCAAAGAATGTCATCTTTTTAGAAAATGCCTATAAGATACTTTACAGGTGGTACTACACGCCTGCTAGACTGGCCCGGTTCATTCCAGCCTACTCTCCCTTGTGCTTCCGAGGGTGTTCCCAGGAGGGCACAATGTCGCACATCTGGTGGACCTGTCCGAGGGTACGCAGGTTATGGATTAGAGTTTACTCCCTCCTCCGAAGCATACTCCATGCTGACCTCAAAAAGGATCCGTTCGAGGCACTTCTCTGCAAACCAATTGCGGAGCTGTTTCGCCCGGAGCGCCAGCTGGCTCTGCATCTCTTTACTGCAACCAAACTAACGATAGCTAGGGCATGGAAGACACAGACACTAAGTTATGAGGCGGTTAAGAATCGCATGGATGATATAATGGTTAACGAAAAGCTGACCGCTGTCCTTTCGGACACTCATGATAAGTTCCTGAAGGTATGGAGGCCATGGGTCGAATATACTAAACCCACTAGATTTGATACCACCCTTCTTCGGATTTAATGCACTCTTGCTCCCCACCGCGGGGACCCACCCTTCCCCCTTTCTTCCTCTTTTCTCCTTTCCCCCTATTCTTTACTCCTCCCTTCTCAACTAATCTCTGCCCCTAGCTCTTCCTTGACCTCCCTTTCAAAAATGTTTTCAGCCTCTGTTATATTCTTATTGTTTTGTTTTTCTCTGATTTACTAGCATACTTATTTTATTTATAAGATGCTAAACTTTTTGTTATGTTTATTCATGATGCATTATCTACACTGTTAAACTGTGAAATTGCTATGATTATCAATAAAACCCTTTGTAAAAGAAACCTATACCAAAAACATTATTCCAGATGAAATGATTGAACACCCTCAAATCTAAGCAGCCTCGAAGTCCTGCAGAGATTCCATATCCCAAAAAGATTTAATTAGTGACATCGGCACCAGGGGCTTCATAGCTGGTAATCCAGGACTGATTAATTTTTATAAAAGTCAAACGGTCCACAGAGTCTGTGGACAGACGCGTTCTATGATCAGTAAAGAAACTCCCGCAGCACTGAATGCCCGTTCTGAAAGCATGCTGGATGCAGGGCAGCCCAACAACTCAGTAGCATACTGGGCAAGTTCTGGCCAGTGGTCTATTCTCATCACCCAGTAAGTCAGTGGATCGTTAGCTGGAAAGCTCTCCATCTCTGTTTTGGCCCCTAGGTAATCGTCCACCATGTGATGCAGATGCTGCCGATGGGATGTGGAAGCTGACAGGCCTGGGCGGCGAGGACTAAAAAAATTCCAAAATGCCTCACTTAGGCGGATGCCTTCTACAACGCTCCTCTCTTGACCAACAGAAGACAACGTTTTCCACGACACTGTACCCTACTGGAGTCAGGAAAAAACGTTCAATAAAATCCTCTTTAATGTGTTCTCAAGAGATTTTATCTTCTGCACTCTCTGTTTGGACAGGATGAATTACGAGACCTTCCCCTTATAACGGTGGTCAAGGAGGGTTGCATACCAATGATCATCTTTCTCCTTTATGCCACGTATTCTTGGGTCCTTTCGCAGGCTTTGAAGCATAAGGTTGTCCATGCGCCTCAAATTTGCCGAGGCTTGAGAAGCAGACTCCTCTGGGTCGCTCAGGATGACGGCATCTGGAACTTCATCCTCCCAGCCATGTACTACTCCCAAGGGTCCTGGGGTCGGAAAGCCATCGCTTACAGATTGACGCATGTTTTCCTCTTCTTTGAAGCCTATGAAAGTGCCAGCATCCCCCTCCTCATCCTCCTCCCCTCTCTCCTTCCGTGTGTGTGACATAGGAATGATGGTGTCTGGATAAAGTGGGCCTTGAGAGGAAAGGAAGTCCTCCTCTTCCTCTTGCTGCTCTGCCTCCAGTGCCCTGTCCATAATGACACGCAGAGTCTGCTCCAACAGGAACACAACAGGGATTGTGTCACTGATGCATGCACTGTCACAGCTCACCATCCTTGTGGCCTCCTCAAATGGCGACAATACAGTGCATGCATCCTTAATGATGCCTAAGTGAAAATGCCCAAATTGTCCAAAATGTCCAAATTGGGCCCAATGTGTCAATATTTTGTGTGGCCACCATTATTTTCCAGCACTGCCTTAACCCTCTTGGGCATGGAGTTCACCAGAGATTCACAGGTTGCCACTGGAGTCCTCTTCCCCTTCCGTTTGAGGATGCCCCACAGATGCTCAATAGGGTTTAGGTTTGGAGACATGCTTGGGTCAGTCCATCACCTTTACCCTCAGCTTCTTTAACAAGGCATAGGTCGTCTTAGAGGTGTGTTTGGGGTCATTATCATGTTGGAATACTGCCCGGCGGCTCAGTCTCCGAAGGGAGGGGATCATGTTCTGCTTCAGTATGTCACAGTACATGTTGACATTCATTGTTCCCTAAATAAACTGTAGCTCCCCAGTGTTGGCAACACTCATGCAGCCCCAGACAATGACACTCCAACCACCATGCTTGACTGTAGGCAAGACACACTTGTCTTTGTACTCCTCACCTGGTTGCCACCGCAAACGCTTGACACCATCTGAACCAAATAACTTTATCTTGGTCTCATCAGACCACAGGACATGGTTCCAGTAATCCATGCCCTAAGTTTGCTTGTCTTCAGCAAACTGTTTGTGGGCATTCTTGTGCATCATCTTTAGAAGAGGCTTCCTTCTGGGAAGACAGCCATGTAGACGAATTTGATGCAGTGTGCGGCGTATGGTCTGAGCACTGACAGGTTGAACCCCCACCCCTTCAACCTCTGCAGCAATGCTGTCAGCACTCATACCTCTATTTCCCAAAGACAACCTCTGGATAGGACGCTGAGCACATGCACTCAACTTCTTTGGTCGACCATGAGAAGGCTTGTTCTAAGTAGAACCTGTCTTGTTAAACCGCTGTATGGTCTTAGCCACTGTGTTGCAGCTCAGTTTCACGGTCTTGGCAAACTTCTTATAGCCTAGGCCATTTTTATGTAGAGCAACAATTCTTTTTTCACAGATCCTCAAAGAAATCTTTGCCATGAGGTGCCATGTTGAACTTGCAGTGACCAGTATGAGAGAGAGAGTGATAACTCCAAATTTAACACACCTGCTCCCCATTCATACCTGAGACCTTGTAACACTAACGAGTCACATGACACCGGAGAGGGAAAATGGCTAATTGGGCCCAATTTGGGCATTTTCACTTAGGGGTGTACTCACTTTTGTTGCCAGTGGTTTAAACATTAATGGCTGTGTGTGGAGTTATTTTGAGGGGGCAGCAAATTTACACTGTTATACAAGCTGTACACTCGCTACTATACATTGTAGCAAAGTGTAATTTCTTCAGTGTTGTCACATGAAAAGGTATAATAAAATATTTACAAAAATGTGAGGGGGTGTACAGTACTCACTTTTGTGAGATACTGTATGGTCGCCGAGAGTTGACTTGAGGGGACTTAATAGGAAAAACAATCACTAAAAACTAAAATATCTTTTGCATTCAAAATCATTGGTTCAATTACAACCTTCATGAAAAAAGGTTTGAATGGGGGCCTTAAACTATATTCCAGGTACGTCTTCAGGAGATTCTCTTTTACTATGATAGTATGGGAAAATGTACTAATGTACGTAAAATGAAGGATTATGGTTTTCTCATTGAGGGTGATCATATGCAACCATAGAAGAGTGTAGATATCTATGGCTTGAAGTATTGTGCAAAACCCAAGATAGTTTAACTTACCACTGACTCCTAAGCAAAAAGTTGTTATAAAATAACATTTACAAGAAGTGAATGCTATTTATTATGCAAGCATAACAGCCCCTTTCTAATTGATATAATGTTTCTTCGCCTAATATAGCTATTCAGAGCTCTCTGCAGGCTCTCCATGTTAGTGTTTATTAAAGTGGCTTAAAGCCAGAATCATTTTAGAAATTCGGATATCCTCCAGAATAAATCATATTATTGTTATTAAACAAACAGATTACAGTGTGGGCAATGTGGGTGTTTTTCAGTCTAATTGCAGAGTTATTGAGGGACTGTTGTGTTTTCACACAGCGGCATGTTGAAACTGTCCATATTTTTCCATATAATCCCATTAAGCTCCATATTTCCCTGTCAGAAGAACAGAAGAACAATATAATGACAAAGTCACGGCTGTGGTAATAAATTCTCACAAATGGCTGTCCCACATGCAAGACATACACTACAGAGACCCTATATAAAAAAGAAACGATAACCAGTTTCAATGCAGAGGAACTAGGTAATGCAATGCTACAGCTAACTCCAATAATTCCATTGAAAAGGTTGTGGGATCTGCATATAAATAATGGGGTTTTATTATTTCATTCAAATCTACAAGTTAGAATTGGCACAGAAGTTTAACACTTATTGCTGTAACGTTTGCATGTTCTGAAACAATGCTGCACTAGACAAATTAGAGTGCAGGAATAAAAGGGATTCTAAGTATATATTTTCTTTCCTTCAATAAAAAAATAATTAAAATCCCATGGAAAACAATAATAGCAATTATAACAAACAATTAGCAAAGCTAGAAAGCTGTAAACCCTAACAAAATGGCATGCTTGCTAAAGCAATGTGCATCATTACCAACTGCATTTTTTTCCCAGAAAATACTGCTTTCAGCTTTTTAAATTCTCTGTTGCATCTCAGTGCTGCTATTCTCCTGCAATCCTATACTGCAATCTACATGCATGTGCTTCAGGCACGTCTTGATAGCGAGTGCTGCATGGCACTTTTTGATAGCGACAAAGAAGCAATATTCTTGCACAATAAGTGTCGGCACAACCAGTTGCAGTATCCACCACAAATGCATGTGACAGGGTGACAAGGCAATGCAGTAGAGTAACAAGGTTGACAAGGGCAGACCATTCATCCCAAAAATATTATCTGCGCTTGGTGTAAAAGGTATAACCAATGTATAGCGACAGCTGCACTCACAATATTGTACACATCAATATCTACCGTATAAATAGAAAAAGAAATGTTGCATTAAAATGTTACAATAAAACATGTTGCATAGTGTTACATTAAAACAAAAAGCAAACTGCATCCAATATGCATGACAAATATACCCACTTATTCAGAATGAAATTGATATCATCTGTGCCATCATGCAAAGAAAAATTAATAAAGTGCAAAGTCCAAAGGTGTAGGATATATAACAAATCCCAATCAAGAAGGTAGTTTAGAATGCGTACACAGTTCTATTCTATAGTGCTTCATGTGATCACCAGTTAGTGCTCCACTCCAGAAAGTGTATAATAAGCCTTTTACCAGATGTTGAGATCTGATCCAGGTCTGATCTCGCTTTAGTGAGCTCACCCCTCACACTAGGTATGGCGTATATCCCCCATAAAGACTTGTAAACAGTTTTCAGATCTCTCCACTCAAAATTATTCATATATGATAGTATGGAGCAAAGCGATAAGAAAGAGAAGAGACTCTCATTACGCAACGTCCTCCAATAAAAACAATTTATGTAAAAGACACGTATTTACAAATCCAGTAAGAAAACAGACCTCTGCCTGGCTGAGCCCTGTACACTGCCCCACTTACCCCTGTATACTGCCCCGCTGGCCACAGACCTCCGCCTGGCTGACCCCTGTACAGTGCCCCACTGAACCCATCCTCTGCCCCGCTGACCTCAGACCTTTGCCTGGCTGACTCCTATACACTGCCCTGCTGACCTCAGATCTTTGCCCGACTGAGCCCTGTACACTGACCCCTGAACACTGTCCTGCTGACCTCAGATCTCTGCCCGGCTAAACCCTGTACACTGCCCCACTGACCCCAGATCTCTGCCCAGCTGACTCCCATACACTGCCCTGCTGATCTTAGGCCTCTGCCTGGCTGACCCCTGTACACTGCCCCACTGACCCCTATACACTGCCTTGCTGACCTCAGATCTCTGCCGGCTGACCCCTGCACACTGCCCCACTGACCCCATCCTCTCCTCCGCAAACCCCTGCATACTGCCCTGCTGATCTCAGACCTTTGCCTGTCTGAACCCTGTACACTGCCCTGCTGACCCTGTTAGCTATTAAAAAACACAAATTTACAGGTGCAGGATTTGGGGCTGATATGAGGTATGAAGGTGCAGAAATTAGGGTGATCTGAAGTCTGAACCTCACATCATAGATGCTGTGTTCGGCCACATATAATGCATGCTGCATGCCCCCAATCCTCTGCCCCACTGACCCCATCCTCTCCTCCGCAAACCCCTGTATACTGCCCTGCTGATCTCAGACCTTTGCATGTCTGAACCTTGTACACTGCCCTGCTGACCCTGTTAGCTATTAAAAAACACAAATTTACAGGTGCAGGATTTGGGGCTGATATGAGGTATGAAGGTGCAGAAATTGGGGTGATCTGAAGTCTGAACCTCACATCATAGATGCTGTGTTCGGCCACATATAAGGCATGCTGCATGCCCCCCAATCCTCTGCCCCGCTGACCCCTGCACACTGCCCTGCTAGCCTCAGACCTCTGCCTAGAAGATCCCTGTCCCCATTGACCCCTGTACAGTGCCCTGCTGGTCTCAGACCTCTGCCTGGCTGACCCCTGTACACTGCCCCATTGATCCCTTTTCACTGCCCTGCTGGTCTCAGACCTCTGCCTGGCTGACCCCTGTACACTACCCCACTTACCCCTGTGCACTGCCCTGCTGCCCTCAGATCTCTGCCCGGCTGACCCCTGTACACTTCCCCACTGACCCCATCCTCTGCCCAGCTTACCCCTTTACACTGCCCTGCTGACCTCTGCCTGGCTGACCCCTGTACAATGCCCCATTGACTCCTGCACACTGCCCCACTGACCCCATCCGCTGACCCCTGTACACTGCCCTGCTGGCCTCAGACCTCTGCCTGGCTGACCCCTGTACACTGCCCCACTAACCCCTGTACACTGACCTGCTGACCTCAGACCTCTGCCTGGCTGACCCCTGTACACTGCCCCACTGACCCCTATACACTACCCTGCTGCCCTCAGATCTCTGCCTGGCTGACCCCTTTACACTGCCCCACTGACCCTTGTACACTGCCCTGCTTATCTCAGACCTCTACCTGACTGATCCCTGTACACTGCCCCGCTGACCTCATCCTATGGCCCACTGACCCCAGACCTCTTCCCCACTGACTCCAGTTCTCTGCCTCGATGACCCCTGTACACTGACCTGCTGACCTCAGACCTCTGCCTGGCTGGCCCCTGTACACTGCCCCACTGACCCCTATACACTACCCTGCTGCCCTCAGATCTCTGCCCGGCTGACCCCTGTGCACTGCCCCACTGACCCCATACTCTGCCCTGCTGACCCCTGCACACTGCCCTGTGACCTCAGACCTCTGCCTGCCTGACCCCTGTACACTGCCCTGCTGACCTCAGACCTTTGCCTGAATGACCCCTGTACACTGCCCCGCTGACCCCAGACCTCTTCCCCACCGACTCCAGTTCTCTGCCTCAATGACCCCTGTACACTACCCCACTTACCCCTGTACTCTGCCCTGGTGACTCCATCCTCTGCCCTGCTGAACACTGTCTTGTGACCTGCCTATCACTTTCCCTTGTACTGCTGAACCATGTTAGCTATTAATAACCACTCATTTACAGGTGCAGGATTTGGGGCTGATATGAGACGTGAAGGTGCAGACATTGGGGTGAATTGGAGTTTGAAGGTGCAGGAATTAGAGTTGATCTTAGATGTGAAGGCGCAGAAATTGGTGCTTTTCTGAGGTGTAAAGGTGCAGGAATTGGGGGCGATCAGAGGTGTGAAGGTGCAGAAAATGGAATGATCTGAGGTGTGAAGATGCAGGACCTGGGGTGTTTTGAGGTGGGAAGGTGTAGGAATTGGGGTGTTCTGAGGTGTGATAATGCAGGACTTAAGGGTGATCTGAGGTGTGAAGGCACAGAAATGGGGCTAATTTGAGGGGTGAAGGTGCATTCATTGGGGCTGTTCTGAGATCTTAAGGTGCAGAAATTAGGGTGATCTGAGGTGCGAGGGTAGAGGAATTTGTGTGATCTGAGGTATGAAGGTGCAGGAATTGGAATTGATATAAGGGGTGAAGGTGCAGGAATTGGGGTGTTCTAAGTTGTGATGGTGCAGTCACAGGGGCTTCAGATGTGAAGGTTCAGAAACTGGGGTAATCAGAGGTGTGAAGGTAGAGGAGTTGAGGTTGATCTGAAATCTGATGGTGCAAGAACTGGGACTGATCTGAGGTTTGAAGGTGCAGGAATTGGAGTGATCTGAGGTGCGAAGGTGCAGGAATTGGAGTGATCTGACAGGTTAGGGTGCAGGAATTGGGGGTGATCTGAGGGGTGAAAATGCAGGAAGTGGAGTGATATGAGGTGTGAAGGTGCAGAATTTGGGGTGACCTAAGATGTGAAGGTGCAAGAATAGGGGGATATGAGGGCTAAAGGTGCAAGAATTAGAGGTGTGAAGGTACAGGATATGATGTAATCTGAAATGCAAATGTGAAGGTGCAGGAATTGGGAGGATCTGAGGTGTGAAGCTGTAGGAACTGGGGGAATCTGAGGTGTGAAGGTAGAGGATTTGGGGTGACCTAAGATCTAAAGGTGCAAGAATTGGGGGAATCTGAGGTCTGGGGATGCAGGAATTGGGATGATCTGAAATCTGATGGTGCAGGAATTGGGGTGATCTGAGATTTGAAGGTGCAGGAATTTGAGTGATGTGAGATGTGAAGGCGCAGGATTTTGGGTGATCTGGGATGTGAAGTTGAAGGAATGGGGGGGGGGATCTAAGGTGTGAAGAAATTGGGGTTGACCTTAAATTTGATGGTGCACGAATTAGGACTGATCTGAGGTTTGAAGGTGCAGGGAATTAGGAGTATCTGAGGTGTGAAGGTGCAGGAATCAGGTTGATCTAAGGTTTGAAAGTGCAGTCATTGGTACTTGAGATCCGAAGGTTCAGAAACTGTGGTGATCTGAAGTGTAAAGGTGGAGGAATTGTTTTTTTTTTTAAATCTGATGGTGCAGGAATTGGGGTGATTTGAGGTTTGAAGGTGCAGGAATGGGAGTGATCTGAGATGTGAAGGTGCAGGAATGGGAGTGATCTGAGGTGTGAAGGTGGAGGAAATGTAACTAATCTGAGATGTGAAAGTGCAAGAATTGGAGCTAATCTGAGATGTAAAGGTGCTAGAATTGGGCAGATCTGAGTCATGAAGGTAAAAGAATTGGGGGGGTCTGAGGTTCGAATATGCAGGAATTGGAGTAATCTGAGGGGTGAAGGTGCAGGAATTGGGGGTGATCTGAGGGGTGAAGGTGCAGGAAGTGGAGTGATATGAGGTGTGAAGGTGCAGGATTTGGGGTGACCTAAGATGTGAAGGTGCAAGAATTGGGGTGATCTGAGGTGTAAAGGTGCAGGATTTTAGGTGTTCTGAGGTTTGATCGTGCAGGACTTGGGGCTGATCTGAGGTGTGAAGGCACAGGAACTGGGGTTAATTTGAGGTGAGAAGGTGCATTCATTGGGGCTTTTTTGAGATTTCAAGGTGCAGAAATTGGGGTGATCTGAGGTGCGAGGGTAGAGGAATTTAGGTGATCTGAGGTATGAAGGTGCAGGAATTGGAATTGATATAAGGGGTGAAGGTGCAGGAATTGGGGTGCTCTAACTTGTGATGGTGCAGTCACAGGGGCTTGAGATCTGAAGGAACAGAAACTGGGGTCATCAGAGGTCAGCAGGAACTGGGACTGATCTGAGGTTTGAAGGTGCAGGATTGGAGTGATCTGCTGCAAAGCTGCAGGAATTGGAGTGATCTGAGGGGTGAAGGTGCAGGATTTGGGGTGACCTAAGATGTGAAGGTGCAGAAATTGGGGGGATCTGAAATGTGAAGGTAAAGGAGCTGGGGGAATCTGAGGTGCGAAGGTGCAGGATTTGGGGTGACCTAAGACGTGAAAGTGCAAGAATTGGGGGAATCTGAGATTTGAAGGTGCAGGAATTTGAGTGATCTGAGGTGAGAAGGTGCAGGAATTGAGGTGTGATGGTATAGGAATTGGACTGATGTGAGATGTGAAGGTGCAGGATTTGGGGCAATCTGGGATGTGAAGTTGAAGGAATTGGGGGGATCTGAGGTGTGAAGGTGCAGGAATTTGGGGGGGATCTGAGGTGTGAAGAAATTGGGGTTGACCTGATCTAATCTAAATCTAATGGCGCAGGAATTAGGACTGATCTGAGGTTTGACAGTGCAGGAATGGGAGTGATCTAAGGTGTGAAGGTGTAGGAAATAGGGCTAATCTGAGAAGTGAAGGTGCAAGAATTGGGGAGATCTGAGACGTGAAGGTGCAAGAATTGGGTGTATCTGACGTGTGAAGGTGAGAAATCGGGGAGATATGAGGTTTGATAAAGCAGGAACTGGAGTAATGTGAGGTGTGAAGGTGTAGGAATTGGGGTGATCTGAAGTTTGATGGTGCAAGATTTGGGGTGATCTGAGATGTGAAGGTGCAGGAATTTGGGGTATCTGAGGTGTAAAGGTGAAGGAACTGGGGGTATATGACGTGTGAAGGTGGAAAAATTGGGGTGATATGAGGTGTGATGGAGCAGGAATTGGAGTAATGTGAGGTGTGAAGGTGCAGGAATTGGGGTGATCTGAGGTTTGATGGTGCAGGATTCGGGGTGATCCGAGATGTGAAGGTGCAAGAAATGGGAGATCTGAGGTGTGAGGGTGCAGGAAATGAGGTAATCTGAGGTGTGAAGGTGCAAAGCCCAATATTTATTTCTATTATCCGAATCATTTACAGCAGGGGTCCTCAAACTTTTTAGACAGGGGGCCAGTTCACGGTCCCTCAGACTGTTGGGGGGCCGCACTATAGTTTAAAAAAATATGAACTAATTCCTATGCACACATCTTATTTGTAGTGCAAAAAAAAAAAAAAAACAGGAAAAAAACAGTACAATATTTAAAATAAAGAACAATTGTAATCAATATGAACTTATCGGTATTTCACAGACTCCCCTCATTACAGAACCACTCCCAATCACAGACCCCCCTCCCCATCACAGACTCACCCCATAACAAAGCCCCCCCATGACAGATCCCCCCATCACAAAGCCCCCCAACACAAACTCCTCTCCATCACAAAGCCCCACATAACAGATTCCCCCCATAACAGACTCCCCCATCACAGATCCCCCATAATAGACTCCCCCATCACAGATCCCCCCATATCAGTCCCCCCCCCCATAGCACAGACTCCCCCATCACAGATCCCCCATAACAGACTCCGCCATCACAGATCCCCCCATATCACAGACTCCCCCATAACAGACTCCGCCATCACAGATCCCCCCATAACAGACTCCCCCATCACAGATCCCCCATAACAGACTCCCCATCACAGATCCCCCCATATCACAGATCCCCCCATATCACAGATCTCCCATATCACAGATCCCCCCATATCATAGATCCCCCCATATCACAGATCCCCCCATATCACAGATCCCCCATATCACAGATCCCCCATATCACAGATCCCCCCATATCACAGATTCCCCCATATCACAGATCCCCCCCATATCACAGATCCCCCCCATATCACAGATCCCCCCCATATCACAGATCCCCCATCACATATCCCCCCCATATCACAGATCCCCCATCATATATCCCCCCCATATCAATGATCCCCCATCACAGACTCCCCCCATGTCACAGACTCCCCCCCATGTCACAGACTCCCCCCATGTCACAGATCCCCCTATCACAGACTCCCCCATGTCACAGACTCCCTCCATGTCACAGACTCCCCCCATGTCACAGATCCCCCCCATGTCACAGACTCCCCCCATGTCACAGACTCCCCCCATGTCACAGACCCCCCCATGTCACAGACCCCCCCATGTCACAGATCCCCCCCATGTCACAGACTCCCCCCATGTCACAGATCCCCATGTCACAGACCCCCCCATGTCACAGACCCCCCCCATGTCACAGACCCCCCCCCCATGTCACAGATCCCCCTATCACAGATCCCCCCATGTCACAGATCCCCCTATCACAGATCCCCCCCATGTCACAGACTCCCCCCATGTCACAGACTCCCCCCATGTCACAGATCCCCCCCCCCATGTCACAGACTCCCCCCATGTCACAGACTCCCCCCATGTCACAGATCCCCCCCCCATGTCACAGATCCCCCCCATGTCACAGACTCCCCCCATGTCACAGATCGCCCCCATGTCACAGTCTCCCCTCATGTCACAGACTCCCCCCATGTCACAGACTCCCCTCATGTCACAGATCCCCCCCCATGTCACAGACTCCCCCCATGTCACAGACTCCCCCCATGTCACAGACTCCCCTCATGTCACAGATCCCCCCATGTCACAGATCCCCCCCATGTCACAGACTCCCCCCATGTCACAGATCCCCCCCATGTCACAGACTCCCCTCATGTCACAGACTCCCCTCATGTCACAGACTCCCCCCATGTCACAGACTCCCCTCATGTCACAGATCCCCCCCATGTCACAGATCCCCCCATGTCACAGATTCCCCCCATGTCACAGACTCCCCCCATGTCACAGACTCCCCTCATGTCACAGACTCCCCTCATGTCACAGATCCCCCCCATGTCACAGATCCCCCCATGTCACAGACTCCCCCCATGTCACAGATCCCCCCATGTCACAGACTCCCCTCATGTCACAGACTCCCCCCATGTCACAGATCCCCCCATGTCACAGATCCCCCCCATGTCACAGACTCCCCTCATGTCACAGATCCCCCCATGTCACAGATCCCCCCCATGTCACAGACTCCCCCCATGTCACAGACTCCCCTCATGTCACAGACTCCCCTCATGTCACAGATCCCCCCCATGTCACAGACTCCCCCCATGTCACAGATCCCCCCATGTCACAGATCCCCCCCATGTCACAGACTCCCCTCATGTCACAGATCCCCCCATGTCACAGATCCCCCCCATGTCACAGACTCCCCCCATGTCACAGACTCCCCTCATGTCACAGATCCCCCCCATGTCACAGACTCCCCCCCATGTCACAGACTCCCCCCATGTCAATATTACACTGCCGCCCCCTATAAAATCACAGCACTCTCACTCAACACTTACCTGTATCACGCAGGACACGAGGCATGGTAGGTCCGGATGGAGGGCGGGACTTTGGAAGTGAGGGGCAGGTGATTGGTTCCTGGGACCGCCCTGATGCCTAGTAACCAATCACCTGCTTCTTAGCACAGAAGGTCCTTTGTCCAGGCCTGTCATGTTTCCCGTCCTGTGTGATGGAGGGAGCAGAGGGCAGGGGGAGTGCTGCAATCTTAAAGGGGCAGTCCGCGGGCCGGATAAAAAACGCTGGAGGGCCGGATTCGGTCCGCGGGCCGTAGTTTGAGGACCCCTGATTTACAGCATTTACTGTTTAAGGCAGTGGTTCTCAACTCCAGTCCTCAGGACCCACCAACAGGCCAGGTTTGCAAGATAGCTGAAATACATCACAGGTGATATCACTTGCTGCTCAGTGATTGCAGTATTCTAGTCTGCAACTCCCCAAGGTAATACTTAAAATCTGGCCTGTTGGTGGGTCCCGAGGACTGGAGTTGAGAACCACTGGTTTAAGGGTTCCTTTTGGTGATTGAAAGTGTGAAGTTGACATTTTGTTTCAAGGTAGCTGGCACACTCAATTTTTTTAAAAACATTTTTCGGCACACTGTGCTGAAAAGATTGAAAAGGTTGCCTACCCCCGATCTAAACAATCCTAAAGCGTAAGTCCTCTTCTAAATTAGGAATGCATACTTTTGTATAAATAGAAGGTACAAGTGGAAATGAATGTGTTTTATTTATTTTTATTTTTTTTAAGCTACTTCAGCAAGTACTTTTGGGATACTTAATTCACCATTAAAGTTCATTTTTATCCCAACACATGTCACATCATAGTAGCTTTAATCTTTTCTTTCCCCTTTTTATCCCTCCCCCCTATTTAATCTTTATTCAATTTTTCTTTCCCTTCCCCTTCGCTTCCTCCAAGGGTTAACAAATTAAACAGTGAATACACAAAACGTTCTCTTACATAATAAACTGGATAAGTACCTCATCAAGAAGTGAAGGCGCATTGTACTAAAAGACAATAAAATGAGTAGTAGAAACTAAAGTGATCAAAGGACCTCCTCCATCCCACTCACTTCACCTTCATTGTTATTTTAACCACTTAAGGACCGGCGCACGACTATGTACGTCGGCAAAATGGCACGGCTGGGCAAATGGGCGTATATATACGTCCATTTGAATTTCCCGCCATGTCATTGCGTGCGCGCCGGTGGCGGCGCGCGCGTGCGTCGGCCGGGAGCTCCGTGAGTCGGGTCGCGAGTCCCGTGGACTCGATCGCCGCGGGAGTACCCGCGATCGTCTCACGGAGAGCAGGTTCTGGCTAGTGACAGTGTCACTCGATCTCTGCTCCCTGTCATCGGGAGCAGAGATCAGTGTACTGACAGACACAGCCCAACCCCCCTACAGTTAGAAAACACTCCCTAGTACTGACTTAACCCCTCCCCGCCCCCTAGTGGTTAACCCCTTCACTGCCAGTGTCATTTACACAGGAATCAATGCATTTTTATAGCACTGATTGCCGTATAAATGACAATGGTCCCAAAAATGTGTCAAAAATGTCCGCCATGTCCGCCATAATGTCGCAGTCACAATAAAAATCGCTGATCGCCGCCAAAACTAGTAAAAAAAAAAATAATAAAAATGCCATAAAACTATCCCCTATTTTGTAAACGCTATAACTTTTGCGCAAACCAATCAATAATCGCTTATTGCGATTTTTTTTACCAAAAATATGTAGAAGAATACGCATCGGCCTAAACTGAGGAAAAAAAATGTTTTTTTATATATTTTGGGGGGATATTTATTATAGCAAAAAGTAAAAAATAATGCGTTTTTTTCAAAATTGTCGCTCTTATTTTGTTTATAGCGCAAAAAATAAAAAATCGCAGAGGTGATCAAATACCACCAAAAGAAAGCTCTATTTGTGGGAAAAAAAGTTAAAGTGACGCAGTGCCGAATCGCAAAAAGTGCTCTGGTCTTTAGCCAGCCAAATCCTCCGGGGCTGAAGTGGTTAAATATATCACTTATGATTTTAAGTACTTCCTCCCAGTACCGATACAGTTTGGGGCACCCCCATACCATGTGTATAAGATCGCCGGTTCCCTGACATCTGGGGCATTTATCGTCTGATCTTCTGCCAAACTTCAATAACCTCTTAGGAGTATAATAAGCCCTATTTAACAGCATCAGATGGGATATCTTCTGAGGGGGTGAGACCGATACCCTCTAGCCCATTTCTAGGATTCTTTTCCACTGTTCCTGTGTTATTCTCCCTATATCCTCTTCCCATCTTTTTTTCTCTTTGCGGAGTTTCCCCTCAGCATTAACTTCTTTGCTTATCTGTCCATAGAGTTCAGATATAAGTCCCTTAGTGGAGCCTACCTGGAGTATACTCTGAAAGAGGGGCATTTCGTTCCATACTGGTGGCTGTTTCCTAAATTGGGCTTCAAGGGCATGCCTCAACTGTACGTAGGAATAAAATGAGCGCTGCGATATATTGAACTCTCGTCTCAAATCTGAGAATTTTTTAAAAGTATTTCCCAGGTACAGTTGTCTCAGTCTTTTGATGCCATGTATTTCCTATTCTCTTACTCTTTACTGTGTCTACTTAAAGTAAACCTATTGGGAATGGAAGACATGCTAACCTAACATGAGGTATAGGCACACAGTAACACATACTAAAACAAAAGCAATATGTCTATTGCTTACATGATCAGCTCTTTGCTAAAATTGTTAGTTATGTTTTAGTTTATTTTCTCCAACCTATTCTTTTAAATACATTCTACCAGCGAGGGTTATTATACAAAAAAAAAAATATATATTCGGATTGCCTTGCTTCATTTCCTACAATATTTTGATGGGAAAAAAGGCACTGAAACAGGTCAACTTTCATGACCTGAACACTCCACAGGAAACTAAATATAATAAGGTCTTTAAAGGACATCGGGATGTGGCAAATGCTATATTAAGGTTTTCCCTGCTAAAGACCTTTGGGATTGCAGATAATTAACTGTGCTCGTTCATATGCCAGACTATCCAACAAGGATTTCTCCATGGCTTTGACTGCTTCAATTGCTAGTTATTACAGAACAAACAAAAATGAATCATAAATCAATTTGTTCACAGTTCTCTGCACTATAATAATGTTAGGCATGTATTTAACTGTTTTTGGTAAACATTACAACTGGTCCCTTTAGTATATTATTCAATAAGAAAGCTCAAAGAGCAACTGTAATCTGGACAGATGCATATTAAAATAAATGAGCTCCATAATACCAATGACAAGTAAAGGCAGTTTTCTAAGGAGACTACATAATGTCTCATAAGAGTCCCTGTCTTCTGAGTTGCCATCTCCATCTCTGGATTGGTGATGTATGCTACCTGCAATTATGGTATGTCCTACCAATGGAACACACCTATAATCTGTAACACACCAGTAATTGCATTAAACTGACCTTTTCCTTTAACACTGTTTTCTGAAGGTGCATGGTTACCCTTTAAACAAAAGGTCCCTTTTAGTGAAAGTATTGTGTTATTCCTCAAAGAGTACAACTGACATGCTGTTTTCCAACTGTTTGCATAAGGTGATAATGTGTGCTGTATTATCCACCTATACATGAGTAGTTAGGAGTATGGAAGAATAACTCTGTGTGCAGCTGACCCCCTCAAGCCCCCCTAATACTTACCTGAGGTCCCTCTAGATTCAGCGATGTTGCAAGAGTGTCTCGGTTGCCCGGGAATCCCCTCCTCATTGGCTGAGACAGCAGCACAGCGCCATTGTACCTCGCTGCTGTCAATCAAAGTCAGTCAGCCAATGAGGAGAGAAAGGAGGCTGGGCTGGGCCATGGACCGTGTCTGAATGGACACAGGGAGGTGTAGCTTGGCTCGGGTGCTTCCATAACAAGCTGCTTGGTGTTGGGGCACCCAACAGGAGGGAGGAGCCAGGAGCACCAAAGTGAGACCCGAGAAAAGGAGGATCAAGACTGCTCTGTGCAAAACCTCTGCAGAGAGCAGGTGAAAAAAATAAGACTTTACAATCACTTTAAGCCTAGTACACACTATTATTATTTTTTTTTTGTTAAACCCAGTGGGCTGATTGAAAAAATGTACTGAACTCTCCCACTGAGCCCAGCAGCCCCCCCAGAACACAACGGTCAGCGCTCTCAGCCTTTGGCTGCCTTTTTTTGGTCATGCCCCTTCAACAGAAGCTGGCCAGACAAATGTCGTACACATGGGCCGAATATCAGCCGGTTTCTATTGAACTGGCTTATGCCGCCTGATAGTCAACACATGTGTATGGCCCTTTATGTTAAGCAGAGTGATCTGGACTGCAAACACCAAACACGTGTAGCACAAAACATCTGGTTTATTGTCATGTACTGTTCACATTTAGGCAAAGCAGTACTCATTAGCTTAGATAGGTATGATGTCTGCAGTGATGAGATGGTTCCACCTGAGTCCTCCCACCAGCCTGTGCACAGCAGGATGAAAAAGAAAAAAAAATGCTGCAGACCAGAGTTCTGCTTTAAGCTTCACCAGAGGCTTCAAGTAGTTGGACAACCACATACATTTTTTTGTAAAATAGGTCCTCTAAAAATGTGAGTGTAATGGAAAGCTTTATGAGAAATATCCATTTCTACAATCTCTGCATTTAGGAAAACTCTGTCTTCCAACACATTGACAATTTGTTGTAACTCAGGAGTAATTATATTTTACCGATGCCTAGCAGTAAATGGAAAAGAACAGCTGGATTTTTGTAGAATCCTGCCACACTGCTGGCCTTCCCAACCTTTTCATTCAATGGGAAAAAGATGAAATTAAATGTTTCTGTTGCACCTTCTGAGGCCATGATTAGATGTTTTATTTCAACACAAACAACCACTCTGTAAAAGGTAATTCAAGTAAAACAATGTTCACTGAGTAGAGGACAAACTACATATTTCGGGAATGTACTTAAAAGTATACAGCTCCCAACAGAGGCATTACAATCTATATATTGTCTGTGCTGTTTGCTAACAGCTGGCCAATGTATTACACAATATCATTCCAGTTTAACAGTTTTATATGTACATTGTACATACAATTCAATTACTCTATATCTATATTTTCTTCTTGGATGTGCTTCCCATGAGCACAATACAAAACAAAGGCAAGTTATACCTGCAGTTTCCTGCTCATATATGTTTTTGCCAATTTAATTTTAGTTGTTTTTTAAGTGTATAGATATTTAATGTTACTTTATATTTGTTATTATCTGTACACATTCATTGTTCTTACAAATAAACATTTAGTACCAGAGAAAGTGTTTCCAGAGCCTTATGGGTTATGAAAAGGAACAGCATATCTTTCTTTGCAGCTCTATGTGTATAACAGAAACTTCCAGTTCAACCATCTGGTAAGGGAAACCCCACTTTAAAGTTATCAAGTTCTCCAACCTTTGTATGCACAGTGAATATCAAATAATATGTAACCAGACCTCTGGCATGCAGTGTTTTGCTCAACAATAACTCTTTAACTCCTTTGAATACAAGGACCCCAATATGCATATGCTTTGATACATACTGTTCCATAATCAAATGCTTGTGATTTAAATTTCAAAATAATATGCATTTTACAGTAGAGTGCTCTCAGCTTATTGACCATATTACACTAATGGCAAAAAAAAATCTAAAATATTAAACTAAATGACCTATCACTAATTAATTCAACTTTCTAAGTTACAACTGTAACTGATTCATTAACCAACCTAATATAATGTAATATAAGGTTTGATTTAATAACCTTATTAATTTTTCTTTGTTAGTTTATTTTGAACATTATTTTTGTTTCCAAACGTTTTCATTAGAAAAATACAAAAGGTGTTATATAAGATAACATCCTGCGAGATCATCATAAAATCCTAGCGTACAGGAATGTTGGAATAGTAAAACAGAGTAATAATGACTGTACAATAATTGACACTTTAAGAAAAAACAATGCATAGAGAGAGCAATACTAAGATGTCTATGTTCCTTGGGCAGAAAAAAACATGTCTATCAACTTTGACATGACGGTGGTGGTGGAACTCTGAATAGCCTACAGGGAGCATTCAAACACTGTGTGATGATCGAGCCAGGGGGACCATTTTTTGTCATGATAACACATAGTATGGTAAAGAGTATGAAAAATCTTTTCAACTCTGCTTATGGAGTCTATTTGGAGTTTAACTTGGGAGAGAGATATGTATTGAGTTTTCCAATGTAGAGCGATCACCCAATGGATGGCAACACAGACAGTTTGAATTAGTCTCATTTGTAATGTGGTAATCTCTGTGATTGGAGCAAATAAAAGATTGGAGCTATATGTGAGTATTCCCAAAAGAGATGGAGAAATGAACTGGAAGAGTGATAACCCCTAAAACATAGTGGTGGCACTGTGGGAAAAATGGAATGAATTTTAACTGGGGTGTGATACCATCTTGTATGGAGTTTCAAGGCTGTTTCCCTGATGTTAATAGACCTTGTACATTTCTTCAAGTTATCAATACACCTTGTTTCAGTTTAAAGCCCCATGCTCCAGTGAGCACTCTGCTTCCCATTTGGCTCTGTAAGGAAGGTGATCAGAGGAAATTTGATTGTTTAGGTGGGTATAGAGATCTGAGATGAGACCTTTGCCTCTAGGATTGTTTAAGCAGATATGCTCATATAGAGATGGTCTTGACATTGTGTCTATTTTGAAGTGAGCTTTATAAAAGTGTTTCTTTGTTTTGAGCAAAGTATGTAGTTTGGAGGGTTTGGAAGGGGATAAACTCAGCGTTCTCAACCAGTTTGTGTAAAAAGAGAACATCCGAGGATATCCACCTTGTGTAATCTGAGAGATTAGTGAAGCCTAGAGGGAAGGCTGGATCTCCTAGAAATGCTGCTTAAGGTGGGGCCTGGGTAGATAGGGACAATTTAGTGTTATAACTTTTTCAGAGATGGAGAGTTTGAGCTACCAAGAAATTTAAATTGAAAATTGGAGAGTGAGACTCCCTTAGACCACAATAGGCCTGGGAGGAAGTAGGAGCGGATTGAATCTGATTCAAATTTTACCCAGGGTACTTTGGAGTTGTGTATATGCCATTGTGCCAATTGTGTGAAACTGGAGGCCAAATAATATTAGACATAGGTTTGAGGCACCCAAGCCTCCACTGGTGGTGGAGGAATATTACAATTTTTTAGAAAATCTAGGTGGGGAGTCGGTCCATATGAAGTTGTTTAAGTCTCATTGAAAGGCGAGTGTGAAGGACTTAGTTATTTTAATAGGGAGAGCTCTGAAAAGGTATAATAGTTTGGGCTAAATTGTCATCTTTGCTGCGGTTACTCTAAATAGAAACAAGATATGGTAAGATTTCCATGTTTTCGGAGTCTGTCTGAGTTTGGTAATTATGTGGGGGAGCGGGTCGTTTTTAAGAAATAGCGAGTGTAGGTTAGGTGTTAGCTGAATTCCCAAGTATGATAGGGAGGTCTGTGATCATTGGAAGTCAAAGGAATTTCTAAGTGTTTGACAACGGGCCTCTGGTATGTTAATGGGCATCCCTAGTGATTTCTTAAGATTAATAGTGAGACCTGATAAAACAGAGAATTTACAGAGTGTTTGTAATAGGTTGGGTAGGGAGATGGTACAGTTGGTTATGAATAAAAGCATGTCATCTGCGTACATGCTGAGTTTATACTGTGAACCCGCTTTGGAATAAACCAAAATGCCTGGGAGCTGTAAAATAACTGTTGCCAGGGGTTCCATAGCAAGAGCAAATAATAGGGTGGAGAACGGGCTGAAGAATCCTGAAGAAGGACTGTGTTTACTCCAGGACTGTGTTTACTCCTAGGTGTTTATAGTGCAAGAATACCTTTCAGCATTTGTTCGGGGAGTTAAATCCCTGAACATTATGTGATATACAGGTTATAGTCATGGTTGTGGGGGTAACCATACTTTCGACTGAATATTAAAAAGCTATTGTTAGAAGAATGGTTGGGCAGTAATATAAAGCCATTTTTTCGTAATTTCAAGGTACGTCTGTGGAGCAAGAGAACCAAATAGTGTTAATAAGATTGAAATACGACAAGAGATCGGTGCATTGAAAGTACCACAAGAAAATTGAAGAAAAAAACTTATCAAAATAAGAAAAGAAATAACAGCACAATATAGTAATGCTAAATAACCATTGGGACCAGAAGATAAGAACATCCCTGATCTACCAAAAAACAAACCGAGACCTGAGGATCTTAAAACGCAGTGCTCCCAAACCGAAAAGCTAGGATGCTGCTAAGCCATCTGAGCTATTCCAATGGAATCAGAGACCGAATGTTTTATTCGGGATGGGAGGACTGAGTGCGTACATAGGCGGGTTAGGCCTACTTACAGATATACCTAAAATAAAAAGGGTTAACCGTGTATGCCAATCTATAGTAGCAAAAACTGCTATGAATTAAGTATATAAGAAAAAGATTAAAAAAAAAAAATTCAAATAGATGTGGGGTTCTTAACTTGTGTAGTGTTAGCAATAGGCCCTGCAGGGAGAAGAATTGGAGTCAGATTTCAGGAAAAAGGACATTGTTCTCAAAACAAAAAAAAACTTTTGGTGAGACATGTCTCTGGCAAAAAATAAAAAAAAGTTAGTATGATGAAGGTAAAGTGGAGCTCTCCAAGTCTACCCGGGGCAAATTGTTCCTGGAAGGAAACGGTAGAATCTTTCAATTAGTGATGTCTCTGCTGAAAATAAGAAAGGTCAGTAGGTGGCAGCATTGGTTCGGAAGTGGTGTGAAAAAGTTTGTTCATAAACTAGAACTGCCTGATTGTACCTGAGTAATTCTGGAGCAAATGTCTCCCTTGTTCCTGGTGGATATGAAGGGGTGAAAAGTGTAAAAAAAATAAAAAGTAGAAACATGGTGATTCTACATCAGCAATAGAAAGAGAAAAAAAAACAGATTGATTAGTTACTGCCTGGAGGATCCAGATTTCCCACTTCATTGCATGTTCTGCGGCGGTCGCATCTCGGAGAGGGTGTGTTCAATAAGGGTGAGATCCGAGGAGTCGATGGAGGTCTCTGTGAATTTTCAGCTTCCAGGAGGCCCAACTTTACTAATCTGTCTTGACCCTCAGCTAATGTGGTTGCAATATATGTGGAACCGTTATGAGGGACAATTAGCTTGAAAGGGAAACCCACCTATAGCGGATGCAGGCAGAAGCAAGTGTTCAAGTGATCTCTTTGAACTTTTTCCATCTCTCCAGTGTAGCCTGAGAGATATCTGGATATATTTGAAGCGTAACTCCATTCAGGTTAATGGTTTGGGAGTTTCTTGCAGCTCTCAGAATCTCTTCTTTGGTAAGAAGATCCTTCATATATAGTACGATATCCCTGGGGGTTTGTCAGGGGGTGGTTTAGCCCTGAAGGCTCTATGTATACAATCGCACGTGAATGAGGAGGCAGACATATGCCGGCCATACACGGTTCGAATTTCGTAAGAATTTTCTTTCGAAAATCGTATGAAAGAATTTTCGTATGAATTTCGCACCATAAGTGGGCTGCAACAATGGCCGATTTTCGTGCGGCAATCAAATTTGAGGAATCGGACCTGTTGGAAATTTTTAGAAAAATTAACAATTTTCTAATCAATGATGGGAGAATCGTGAGAGAAATGTAATAAGAAAAGAAAATTTACAGAGAGAAAAGAAGATTTCCGGCCAAGAAAATTATTTTCTGTAGCAACATGTGGTGAAATTGAAGGCTTGGTCGGCCGAATTTCGAAAATCAATGGTGGCATCATCGGATCACAAAAAAAACAAACTTTCTGATTTTGAAAAGAAAATTCGTTCGAAATTCGACCATGTATGGCCTGCTATATTTGGAAAGAGAGACTTGAAGAGCTTCGTAGTGTATGATGTGAGGCCATTTACTGATTCTGGGGCCCCTCTGATCCGCAGATTATTCGTCCTATTGCGGTTGTCCAAATCTTCCACATGGGCTTGCAATTGTAGAAAGGCTGTTGAAAGTGCTTCATGTTCTCTAGCTAGATCATTGTAAGCTATATAAAGCTCATCATGCTTAGTCTCAAGCATGTCTGTGCAAGAGAAGTAATATCTTGGGACAGTGTGTTAGAGGATTTTTGCAGTTCACATTGGATCTTGTTGAGCAATTTGGTGCTTTGATCCAGTTCAGCTTTCGTTAGGGGAGGGTACTCACAGTCTTTTGAAGAACTTTGTTCCAATGTCAGTGGCTCTGTAAAGGGAGCGGCTGCTGCAGCTGCAGAAGGAGACTAGGAGCCAGCGCCATGTACTGCCATGCTGCTCTGATCCCGGGCTCTGAGGAGGTAGTGGGTTAATGATCTCTGGGCCCCTCTGTGTTTTTTTTCGGTGTAGGCATACACAGGCTTTGTAGCAGGGGATTGCCGTGTGGATGAGGCAAAAAGCGGGTGGATTATCCCCAGGATCGCAGCCGTATACCCGAGCTGGTCCGGAGCTCTGATTAGAAGCAGCCGCTAGTCTCCATGTCACACATGCGCCCCCTATTTTGAACATTATTTTTACTGTGCCTGCCAAACAGATCACCTCTTCTCAGCAATAGCTGCTGTCAATAAGAATGTAATGGGCAGCAGGGATGGACAACAAGGAACATTTGTTTGCAAACTTTCCCTGCTCTCTTTCTGTGAAAACCATGATGACTTGGTGATCACATGATCGATAACCAATCATAGTGCTGAGGACCCCAGCAGCACTGGGTAATGTTCACATAATGCTCAGAAAAAGGGGGTGACAGCCCCTTGAATGAAATATGGCAGCTGTATAAATACACCTGCCAAACTGTACCCAAATCCTCTACAATTTGAGCTAGTAATTCTCAAGCCCTGTTAGTTGAAGAATCCCATTCTATGTAAGGAACAATGGACACAGCAGTCATACACTACCTCAAAGGTCACTCATCACACAATCCTCCACAAGCTATACTAATACCCATGTATAAGAAAAAAAATGTGTATTGTAAGAAGTTTGTGTTTTGCGGATACAAACATTAGCTCACCGTGTTTTTTCCTTATAATTAGGTATCAGTATAGCTTGTGGCAGATTATGTGATGAGTGAATCCAAGGTAGTTTGATGATAAACGTGATTCATAGCATAATGAAGAGCCAACAAATTTCAGGGGTCAAACATACCCCCTCTTCACTAGGGCTACACAACAAGTACAAATACAAAGGTCATAAATCTAGAGGTCTTAAATAGAAAAAATGATGATACGAGAAAAAATTTATGAATATAAAAACTCATATTTTTTACTTTGATTTTATTACTTGTATTACGTAAATCCATCTAAATCCACTAGTCTATATAACATTACTCCAGACAGTGCTGCTGTCCAAGGGTGTCTCAGTTGTACCTCCACTGATAGAGGAGCCATCGTAAGACAGGAAGAGTGTTACTCTCTGCAGTATATAACATTTTTGTTTTTGGGTTTAGATAGGCAGGGAGGAGAGTGAAGAGGTACACGGGACCTTGGCTACCTTCCGGAAGCATGTTTCACTGCATTGTGATGACCAGGAGAGAACCTCAGCACGGAGCCAATCAAAAGAGGGGTTGTGCCTCTGTAACCAAGGATAACTAATAACCAGCGGAATTGGATTATCTCATGGTAAAGAGCCCCTACGGCCATGGGCAACGGAACCGTCTCATGAGTCACATGGGCAGGCTGTAGAGGTCTCCCGTCAAGAGCCTCAATGGCAAGTGGAGTGTCACACAGCTGCAGTGGAATCAAGTGCTTTGAAGGTAGCATCAATGAACAGGCCTGCAGCCCCAGAGTCGATTAGAGCCTATATCTTGATAGACGACTTAGCCCAAGAAAGGGTGACCGAAACCAGGGGCTTATCCTTCTGGATAACTGGGGACGACACAACACCACCTAAGGTCTGTCCACGACAGGACCTCAAGGTTCAGGTGTTCCCAGGACGGGTAGGACAAAACTTCAAAAAGTGACCTGCCTGGCTACAATAAAGGCACAATCTCTCCCTCCTCCTAGAGGCTCTCTCATCCGCAGAGAGACGCCTGAAGCCCAAGTGCATGGGTTCATCTTCACTGACTGACTCGGTACCAGGAGGCATGGGAGGTGAGGGAAGCACAGGTGGGACTGCAAAGCTTGGAGGTAAACGTACAGGAGGCTTCCGCAAGCGCTCCTTAAAAGAAAGTCTTTCTCTGAGTTTGGAGTGAATGAGGAGGGCAAACAAGATCAAGCTCTCCAGCTCAGTGGGTATATCTCGGGCTGCTATCTCATCCTTGATAGAATCCGAGAGACCATGAGAAAAAGCAGCCACGAGGGCCTCATTGTTCCAAGCAACCTCTGCTGCCAGAGTACGAAACTCAATGGGGTAGTCGGCAACAGTTCTCGTGCTCTGATGGACATGAAGCACTTGGCAGCAGAAGCGGAGCAAATACCCAAATACCCATACGTCAAATACCCTTTTAAAGGAGGCCACAAACTCTGGGTAACTCAAGACAACAGGTTTTTGCGTCTCCCATAGAGGGTTAGCCCAGGTCAAGGCTCTCTCAGAAAGCAAAGATATCACGAACCCTACTTTGCTTCTGTCGGTGAGAAACACCTGGGGCAACATCTCAAAGTATATCTCAGCTTGGTTGAAAAACTCTCTGCATTGAACTGGATCGCCCCCAAATTGCAGGGAAGCGGGGCCGAATCAGACATACCTCTTATAGAGGTAAAACTCAAGGCGGGCGCCTGCACAGAGACTGGCACAGCAGCAGGGACAGCCTGCAACTCAGGTTGTACCAGAGCAGCCACAGCGGGGGATTCCAGGTGAGCTGTGTGACTCAGGAGCGTTTGTAATGCCATGGCAAACTGATCCATGCGGTGACCTTGCTCATCCAATCTGGAAAAAATATTACCAACAAGTAGATTGACTGTATCTTCTGAATTCATGGCCTTCGCCTACTGTCAGAAACCATGAGCCAGACCAAGACAGAAGTACAGTAAAATCACACGTGTTTATTAATAAAAATAAAAAGGTAAATAGAGTAAGCATAGTCAAAGCATAGCCTGAGTCCAGTAACTGGATCGGGTAGTCAGCCAAGCCAGAGTTCAGTAACCAGATTGGGTAATCAGCCAAGCCAGAGTTCAGTAACCAGATTGGGTAATCAGCCAAGCCAGAGTTCAGTAACCAGATTGGGTCAGGGATCCAAGTAGAGGAACAGCAAGCAGGATAAGGAGCCAGAAGGGATGTCAGCAAAGCCAGTCTTTAAACAGGAACGCAAGAGATGGTTTCTTGTGATGTGACCAAGGCGAAGGCAGGAATGAAGTGAGCTGGAGATCTTTAAGTAGGCAGGACTGACGAGCAGATCCACAACAGCTGGTTAACTGTGGAGAGAGATGAGAGCTGGTAATTAGACAGCTGAGCGGCCAGCTCAGAGAAGGAAGGGCTGAGCCAGCCCTGACAAAAGAAGTATTTCAAGAGAATCAAACTGGCCACAATACAATATTCTGCAAAGGTGAGCATTTTGCTACATTTAAGCAGAATTTTGTATTGACAAGAGTTCAGCTTTAAGTGGTGGGCTGTTTGAAGATTACGACTATTTCTTCCACAAGTAAGTTCTGTCAAGAGAAGGTCCCTTTAATACCAATTTAATTATTTCCAATGTTCGTAAACAGTGAACACAAAAGTGCATACCAGCACTGTTATTCCCAGACATACAGATGGTGAACCCAATTAGAGATGAGCAGCTTGGATCTGTTTTATCAGAGTTGGGATTAAGTCAATGAACCGAGGAGAGCGGAATAGCTTTATAGACAATGACTTGACCTCAGCTGAAAACATTTATCCAAAATATGTCTGACAGCTGCATTTATAGAAACGATGTAGGTAACGGTATGATACATGCAGACTAGACTTGCAGATGTCACATAGAAAAATAATACAGCATGCTCAAAGCAATGGAGAACCAAGGCACATCTAAACAGGTGCATATAAGGAACTGGGAGCATAAGCCCCACACAGTCCGTATGAGTCTAACACACACACACATACATATACCGTATCTCACAAAAGTGAGCAAACCCCTCACATTTTTGTAAATATTTTATCATATCTTTTCATGTGACAAGACTGAAGAAATGACCCTTTGCTGCAATGTAAAGTAGTAAGTGTACAGCTTGTATAACAGTGTAAATTTGCTGCCCCCTCAAAATAACTCAACACACAGCCATTAATGTCTGGCAACAAAAGTGAGTACACCCCTAAGTGAAAATGTCCAAATTGGGCCTAAAGTGTCAATATTTTGTGTGGCCACCATTATTTTCCAGCACTGCCTTAACCCTCTTGGACATGGAGTTCATCAGAGCTTCACAGGCTGCCACTGGGGTCCTCTTCCACTCCTTCATGACGATATTACGGAACTGGTGCATGTTAGAGACCTTGCGCTCCTCCACCTTCCATTTGCAGATGCCCTACAGATGCTCAATAGGGTTTAGGTCTGGAGACATGCTTGCCCAGTCCATTACCTTTACCCTCAGCTTCTTTGGCAAGGCAATGGTCATCTTGGAGGTGTGTTTGGGGTCGTTATCATGATGGAATACTGCCCTGCAGCCCAGTCTCCAAAAGGCTCTGCTTCAGTATGTCACAGTACATGTTGGCATTCATGGTTCCCTCAATGAACTGAAGCTTCCCAGTCCCGGCAGCACTCATGCAGCCCCAGACCATGATAATCCCAACACCATGCTAGGCAAGACACACTTGTCTTTGTACTGCTCACCTGGTTGCCGCCACACACGCTTGACACTATCTGAACCAAATAAGTTTATCTTGGTCTTATCAGACCACAGGACATGGTTCCAGTAATCCATGTCCTTAGTCTTCTTGTCTTCAGTAAAATGTTTGCGGGATTTCCTTTGCATCACCTTTAGAAAAGGCTTCCTTCTGGAACGACAGCCATGCAGACTAATTTGATGCAGTGTGCGACGTATGGTCTGAGCACTGACAGGCTGAACCCCCACCCCTTCAACCTCTGCAGCAATGCTGGCAGCACTCATACGTCTATTTCCCAAAGACAACCTCTGGATATGATGGTGAGCACGTGCACTCAACTTCTTTGGTCGACCATGGGAAGGCCTGTTCTGAGTGGAACCTGTCCTGTTAAACCGTTGTATGGTCTTGGCCACCATGCTGCAGCTCAGTTTCAGGGCCTTGGCAATATTCTTATAGCCTAGGACTTCTTTATGTAGAGCAACATTTCTTTTTTTCAGATTCTCAGAGAGTTCTTTGCCATGAAGTGCCATGTTAAACCTCCAGTGACCAGTATGAGAGAGAGCGATAACACCAAATTTAACACACCTGCTCCCCATTTACACCTGAGACCTTGTAACACTAACGAGTCACATGACTAAAATGACTAATTGGGCCCAATTTGGAGATGTTGAACTTCCAGTGAATAGTATGAGCGTGTGAGAGTGATAACACCAAATTTAACACACCTGAGACCTTGTAAAACTAACAAGTCACATGACATCGGGGAGAGAAAATGGCTAATTGGGCCCAATTTGGACATTTTCACTTAGGGGTGTACTCGCTTTTGTTGCCAGAGGTTTAGACATTAATGGTTGTGTACTGAGTTATTTTGAGGGGACAGCAAATTAACACTGTTATACAAGCTGTACACTCACTACTTTACATTGTAGCAAAGTGTCACTTCTTCAGTGTTGTCACCTGAAAAGATATAATAAAATATTTACAAAAATGTGAGGGGTGTACTCACTTTTGTGAGATACTGTATATACTATATATTTTCACACACACACATTTTGAATATAAATAATATCAGGGTTCAGTTAGATACACGTAGAGCCTACATGCAGTTCAGTATCTAGGTACAGAGTGGGAGACCATTGCTGTACTGCCATTGGTGTAATTTACATCTTAATTGCCACAGCCAAAAAAAACAGTGGCATTTGATACCGATACTAGTCAATCCAGTGCCAGAGTTTATAATGTATTTTTGTTCATGGTAGCAAAACTAAAATTTGAAAATGTATGTTTTTCGCTTGGAGAAAAAGTTAGTTTAGTATCTAAAATGTATTCTGGCCATCACATATCTGCCAAATTGCCAACAAATAATTCTGATGGCCAGGGCCCTTTTAAGGCAAAGGTGGGCCCTCATCCAATTTTTTATTCCACCCAACACAAAAAGGATGCAAATACCAAATATATATATAGAGTTCTAGGTTTTGTAGAACTATTAGTTCTAGCATCCATGCTGATATTTTTAGTTGCAAATAGGTTGCATTGCTCCCAGCTGTCTGTTTCAGAACTAAATCCCTTTGTTACTCTGTTGTCATAAATGTCCCTGTTTTGGGCTTGATGTATAGACTCCAATGGGAAAAAAGTATTATTTAACTACCAAGTGTGTTTGGTAACTTAGAGAAACTTCAAGCATATAAAAATGTAGTACAGCCTTACACAAGTCTTTGTATTAACAACATTTTCACTTTATTGCAAAATCTGGGCAGTACAAAACAGTCAAGCTCCTTTTTCACACAGCAAAGTATCAGACGGACCATGTCTAGCCCTTTATAAAGTTAAGTGCAAGACTACCAGCTTTCTACCAAATATGTTACAATATACACAAATTCTTTCATTAAACCCCTATATAATTGCATTTGTTGTTTTGAAAAGACACTATAAAAGAAAGGTAGTGATTAAAAAAAGCACTTGTGGGTTTAATTAATGGAATTTTGCACATTTATTCTTCAGGGTCTGCATAAATGGAGTTGTGGCAAGGGTGTGTCCTTTACACATACTTTGTGCTAACAGGTGTCAATGAGCTGAGTGTACTCTCAAATCAACCCATTGAAAGGAATGCAGCTGTACCTACATTGGCCTAACTAAAAAGGAAACCAGGGGCGGACCCAGGGGGGGCAACAGGGAAATTGCCCCCCCCCCCAGAGAAATTAGTGATGGGCTGGCAGGTGAGCGGACAGACCAGTCAGGGAGCCGGCGGGTGAGTGGGCGAACAGGCCAGTCGGTGGGTGAACAGGCAAGTCGGCAGGTGAGCAGGCCAGTCAGTGGGTTGGCGGCGGGGGAGCAGAGAGATGACATCATCTCTCACTGCCCACACTGCATCAACGCAGTTCCGCCCTCACTGTGCACCGCAGGCAGCAGAGAGATTACATCATCTCTCTGCTGCCTGCCTTCACTCTGGGACAAAGCAAGTGATAATCCGCACCTTGTAGCAGGCAAGTTACACAGCAAGTGACAATCCGCACCTTGTAGCAGGCAAGTGACAATCCTAAATGTGTATCAGGTGACGTGGCAAGTGATAATCCGCAATGTGTGGCAGGTGACAGGGCAAGTGACAATCCTCAACATGACGCAGGTGACGTGACAAGTGACAATCTGCAACGTGTGGCAGGTGATGTGGCAAGTGACAATCCACAACGTATGGCAAATGACGTGGCAAGTGACAATCCGCAACGTGTGGCAGATGACATTGCAAGTGACAATCCACAACGTGTGGCAAGTGACAATCCGCAACATGTGGCAGGTGACATGGCAAATGACAATCCGCAACGTGTGGCAGGCGACGTAGCATCTGGTGGAAGGCGACCTGGCAAGTGGCAATCCGCATCTGGCGGCAGGCAAGTTACAATACACAACTTGTGGCAGGTGACGTGGCAAGTGACAATCCGCATCTGGTGCCAGGCGACGTGGCAAGTGCCAATCCGCATCTGAAGGCAGGTGACGTACCAAGTGACACGCTGCATCTGGTGGCAAGTGACACACTGATTCTGCATTATGGTGAGTTCAACTATTTCATTTTATAAAACAATGTAATAATAGAAATAATGCGCTTCAATCATCCTGACACCATATCAACCATGGTGCCATGATGATTGAAGCGGCAACACCAGCCATTGCCCCGATAAATTGCCCCGCAAAAAACGTATTTTGTAGCAGTGCCCCTCCCGGGACTAGACTATGGATCCGCCCCTTACATGGACTAGGCAAATTGCCAACAGGACAGTGCTAGCCAGTTTTTTGTTTTTCTGTACTTTTCCAGCAAAGCTAGTTAACATTCTTTCACTTTGAAAAAGAAAAAAAATTCCAATGACATTTTGCAATAGTTTCCAACACTCTTGACCATGATGCTAATAAAGTCGGCAAACTGCCAGAAAAGGAAACTGTTCTAGCCATTTAGCCATCCTGCAATTTAAGATTTTAAACTTTTTTAATGAATCAAAAATGCCTGTGACCCTGTGAAGGTGTGCCACAGAAGTCATCTAGCAGTCTGCATTCTGTATGGATTCTGCAAAGCAGGGACGTGCGGTGAGGTCAGTGGCTGGTGAGGCACTGGCCTAGTATAAGAGCCAGATACACACAGGTTACATACGCCACGATCGTTAGAGCAAGAGCAATAATTCTAGCACTAGACCTCCTCTAACTCTAAATTGGCAAGCTGTAAACATTTTTACAGTGAAGCCTATGGAGATTTTTAAGTACTGAAGTTTGGCCATTCCACAAGTGTGAGCAATTTTAAAGTGTGACATGTTAGGTATCTATTTACTCAGCGTAACATCATCTTTCACATTATACAAAAAAAGCGGGACAACTTGTGTTTTTTTTTTTTATTCATGATACAGTTTCTTTCCAAAATAAACGCGTTTGAAAAATGCTGCGCAAAAAACGTGTGACATAAAAAGTTGCAACAACGACCATTATTTTGTTCTCTAGGGTGTCTGCTAATATATATATATATATATATATATATATGTATATATATATATATATATATATATATTTATATTATCTCACAAAAGTGATTACACCCCTGACATTTTTGTAAATATTTTATTATATCTCTTCATGTGACAACACTGTAGAAATGCCACTTTGCTACAATGCAAAGTAGTGAGTGTACATCTTGTATAACAGTGTAAATTTGCTGTCCCCTCAAAATAACTCAACACAAAGCCATTAATGTTTAAACCACTGGCAACAAAAGTGAGTACACCCCTAAGTGTAAATGCCCAAATTGGGCCCAATTAGCCATTTTCCCTCTCTGGTGTCATGTGACTCGTTAGTGCTACAAGGTCTCAGTTGTGAATGGGGAACGGGTGTGTTAAATTTGGTGTTATCACTCACTCCCTCATACTGGTCACTGGAAGTTCAACATGGCACCTCATGGCAAAGAACTCTGAGGATCTGTGAAAAAAGAATTGTTGCTCTACATAAAAATGGCATAGCCTATAAGAAGATTGCCAAGACCCTGAAACTGAGCTGCAAGACGGTGGCTAAGACCATACAGCGGTTTAACAAGACAAGTTCCACTCAGAACAGGCCTTCCCATGGTCGACCATAGAAGTTGAGTAGACATGCTTAGCGTCATATCCAGAGGTTGTCTTTGGGAAATAGAGATATGAGTGCTTCCAGCATTGCTGCAGAGGTTGAAGAGGTGGGGGTCGTCCTGTCAGTGCTCAGACCATACGCCGCACACTGCATCAAATTGGTCTACATGGCTGTCCTCCCAGAAGGAAGCCTCTTCTAAAGATGATGCACAAGAAAGCCGGCAAACAGTTTTCTGAAGACAAGCAAACTAAGGGCATAGATTACTGGAACCTGTGGTCTGATGAGACCAAAATAAACGTATTTGGTTCAGATGGTGTCAAGCGTGTGTGGTGGCAACCAGGTGAGGAGTACAAAACAAGTGTGTCTTGCCTACAGTTAAGCATGGTGGTTGGAGTGTCATGGTCTGGGGCTGCATGAGTGCTGCCGACACTGGGGAGCTACAGTTTATTGAGGGAACCATGAATGTCAACATGTTCTGTGACATACTGAAGCAGAGCATGATCCCCTCCCTTTCGGAGACTGGGCCACAGGGCAGTATTCCACCATGATAATGACCCCAAACACACCTCCAAGATGACCACTGCCTTGCTAAAGAAGCTGAGGGTAAAGGTGATGGACTGGCCAAGCATGTCTCCAGACCTAAACCGTATTGAGCATCTGTGGGGCATCCTCAAATGGAAGGTGAAGGAATGCAAGGTCTCTAACATCCACCAGCTCTGTGATGTTGTCATGGAGGAGTGGAAGAGGACTCCAGTGGCAACCTGTGAAGCTCTGGTGAACGCCATGCCCAAGAGGGTTAAGGCAGTGTTGGAAAATAATGGTGGCCAAACAAAATATTGACACTTTGGGCCCACTTAGGGTTGTACTCACTTTTGTTGCCAGCAGTTTAGACATTACTGGCTGTGTGTGGGGCCAGCAAATTTACACTGTTATACAAGCTGTGCACTCACTACTTTACATTGTAGAAAAGTGTAATTTCTTCAGTGTTGTCACATGAAAAGATATAATAAAATATTTACAAAAATGTGAGGGGTGTACTCACTAGTATACAGGATTTATATAGCACCAACAGTTTACGCAGCACTTTACAATATAAAAGGGAGATAATACAGTTATAATAAAATAAAATACAAGAGAATTAAGAGGGCCCTGCTCAGAAGAACTTTACAATCTAATAGAGTGGGGCAGGTGGTACAAAAGGTTGTAACTGTGGGGAATGAGCTGATGGAAGTGGTAAAAGATTAGTTGGAGGTGTGATAGGCTTCCCTGAAGAGATTAATTTTCAGGGATCGCTTGAAGGTAGCAAAAGTAGGGGATAGCCAGACAGGTTGAGGTAGCGAGTTCCAGAGGATGAGAGAGGCTCTGGATAAATCCTGGAGATGAGCATGGAAGGAGGAGATGAGAGAGCTTGAGAAGAGTGGTGAGGACGGTTTGGGTGATATTTGGAGATAAGATTGGTGATGTATCTCGGGGCATATGTTTGGGGGTTCTGAGTAATTTTCTAGCAAAAAAATTATGATCTTTATATGTAGGAGAGAAGTGTCAGAATTGACCTGGGTGGCAAGGGGTTTATTACCATAAGTAAGTAATATACAAATAATTATTATATATTGTTTTTCAGGTAATTTACTATATTTTCAAAAACTGTACTCAAGCAGGTGGCTTAACGGACAAATTACTGAAGTATGAAGTTATAACTTCCAACCAGTAATTTCACAGTAAATAGATAAATAATAAATTATTATGTTATAACATATAGCATATAAATATATGATTTAGATGGATTAGAACAGTACCTTTTCAACAGCAGCAGATTCTCATTCTCCCTCTTAACTGTGTGAGAAAAATATGGGATTGTGGGTAAATCTTATACACATAAACCCGTTTTTAGTTAAGAGGGCTGGGCTGGAAGGGAGCACGTGTCTTTTAGACACATGCCCCCTTCTATGACACTGCAGTGAGAGGACAGCCTCCAGTGCAGCATTTTTATTGGACAGCTTGGGCCAATGGTACTTTATCATTGGTCCAAGGCTCCAAGCTGTCCATTGAGCTCAGTGCCTCTGACAAGAAGTGAGGAGAGGCACTGTGAGCTCATCCTCTCAGTCTGCTGCAAAGAGAGTGTGCCAGCTTGTATTTAAACTGGCCGTTCTGTATGTAGCTTCTGATAGGCTGCGCAAGGAGCCCCGTATCTCCGGAAACATAGGTCATAGGAGCCCCAAATTTTGACCAGTGGTGGGTTGTGACTTCAGCTACCTAACCCCATAATCTTTGTGACCCAAGGTCGTGGAGCTACGACCCTCGAAGCTCGATCATTTTTTTGCGTTGGTTTTTTTTTATGTTCATGGCAGGTGAAGCTCTGCCTCACCTACCTCCCCTGACTATACGTCCCTGCTGCAAAGATTTTTTTCTGAAAGTGTTTTCTGTTCTTAGCTTGCTGTTTGTAAGCACCTAGAAAAAAGTTGTGCACCAAGCATTTATTCTACACCTTATATGCACGTATCTCCCTCCCAAAACAAACCCCTGTATCCAAAATACAAATAAAAGTTATGCACTTGGTATAATATAAACATACAAATGTTTTACATACACTTACTGAGGCAGAGTTAACACTCCTGTCAGGTTTTTATGTATGTTTATGACCCCGCCTGAGAATTTTCCTTCACTTTCTGTCCTAAGTGATTCCTGTACAAGATCTAGGTGGCACGGTTGCTATTGGACTAGGTGCATCATGTATCTGCACCAAAAAGAACTGATAATATAAAATAAATTTTTATAACTGGCATTTGTAAACAAATAAATGCATGGGGAAGGACTAGGGGAAAGCAGGAATGGGCCTTAAGCTATTTGACTAATTACATATAAATGTGAAATTAGGCAATGTGGTTTTAGAAACTATTACTGCAGTAATGCAAAAGTTTAACTTTTTTCCCATCTATCCACAGAGCAATTTTCCTAGAAGTGTGCAGCTCATCCATTTGGCCTTTTGAAAATGGGAGTCATGCAGCCATATTTTTTGATGAGTAAGGGTTTCTGCCGTGGGGGAATCACATGAACACCATTCATGTCAAGTGTTTTTCTCCTATACATTGTGCAAACAGAGACTTTGATAGAAACAAAAAACAATAAAGCAGCGCTCCATTGGTAAGGTCATACGTTATATAAAGTACATCTAAGCTGGTAGATGGATCTAAAATGATTTATTGCACTATAAAGATGAACAGTCTCTACACAATCTGGTATATGACTGTGAGATATAAAAACAAATGCAGCAAATAGTCATATGGCATAAAGCATCAAAAATGAAGACATGTTTAAAATGGTAATTTAAAAGGAAAAAACAGTACCACACAATAATAAAACTTGGTAGAGGGAAGATGGACTACTCCAGGTAGCTTGCTGATGAGACATGTAAGCTAAATACCTGAACCTGTAAGGCGAACGATGACAGCCTGGTGGAGAAAGGGTGGTACACAGCCCAATGGCAGCACTCAGGTTGCCGAGTTCCGTAGGTATGCAAGATGGAAGGTTGTACCTGCAGGAGGACACTCAGCTGGCTGCTGGTGAAAAGCTGGGGCTGGTCGTGGGGCACAACAGTGCCAGATAACTGGATGTAGACAGCGTGATCCACCATTGAGCGGTGGAGCCAGAGAAGCCTAGCAGAGCCACGAAATCTGGGCGCGCTGGATGACGTCAACAGAATGCATCCGGATGTGAAGGGACAGGAGCCTCGTTTAAGGGTGGTAAACCGCAAGCCTTAGTTGCCGTGACTGACATGTTTCGCGCGCACACACTTTGTCAGAGTCAAGGTAATACTGGCAACAACAATATTTAAACTCACTGCAGGGGAAGGGGAGGGGGCAGAGATTGCCATTCTGGAATATACCATTTAACCCCTCACAACCCTGCAATGTAAACTATACACAATGCTTCTAAACCACAGTCTTATTTCCTATATTCAATTGCACCAATAAATACATAAATAAAGGTTTGACTGGGGGACACATGACATTTACATATGCCCTGTGCTCACACTTGTATAGGAATGGTTACAAAATTAATGAATTGATTAAAAACTGATAGATACACATTATGAGGAAAAATATATACGAAAACAAAAAAAATATAAATATGTATAGAAAACAAATAATAAAAACAAAAATACAATAAAATAAAATCTTTTTGGCTCTATACACCACCACAATGGATTTGAAATGAAACGAACAAGATGTGCTTTAACTGCAGACTTTAATTTGCTTTAATTTGAGGGTAGTTACATCCAAATCTGGTGAACGGTGTAGGAATTACAACAGTTTCTATATGTGCCTCCCACTTTTTAAGGGACCAAAAGTAATGGGACAGATTAACAATCATCCATCAAACTTTTACTTTTTAATACTTGGTTGCAAATCCTTTGCAGTCAATTAGAGCCTGAAGTCTGGAACGCATAGACATCACCACATGCTGGGTTTTATCCCTGGTGATACTCTGCCAGGCCTCTACTGCAACTGTCTTCAGTTCCTGCTTGTTCTTGGGGCATTTTCCCTTCAGTTTTGTCTTCAGCAAGTGAAATGCATGCTCAATCGGATTCAGGTCAGGTGATTGACTTGGCCATTGCATAACATTCCACTTCTTTCCCTTAAAAAAACTCTTTGGTTGCTTTCGCAGTATCCTTCGGGTCATTGTCCATCTGCACTGTGAAGCGCCATCCAATGAGTTCTGAAGCATTTTGCTGAATATGAGCAGATAATATTACACCAAACAGTTCAGAATTTATCCTGCTGCTTTTGTCAGCAGTCACATCATCAATAAATACAAGAGAATCAGTTCCATTGGCAGCCATACATGCCCACGCCATGACACTACCACCACCATGCTTCACTGATGAGGTGGTATGCTTTTGATCATGAGCAGTTCCTTTCCTTCTCCATACTCTTCTCTTCCCATCACTCTGGTACAAGTTGATCTTGGTCTCATCTGTCCATAGGATGTTTTTCCAGAACTGTGAAGGCTTTTTTAGATGTTGTTTGGCAAACTCTAATCTGGTCTTCCTGTTTTTCAGGCTCACCAATGGTTTACATCTTGTGGTGAACCCTCTGTATTCACTCTGGTGAAGTCTTCTCTTGATTGTTGACTTTGACACACATACACCTACCTCCTGGAGAGTGTTCTTGATCTGGCCAACTCTTGTGAAGGGGGAAAGAATTCTTCGGTCACCCTCCACAGTTGTTTTCCGTGGTTTTCCGGGTCTTTTGGTGTTGCTGAGCTCACCGGTGCGTTCTTTCTTTTAAGGATGTTCCAAACAGTTGATTTGGCCACACCTAATGTTTTTGCTATCTTTCTGATGGGTTTGTTTTGTTTTTTCAGCCTAACGATGGCTTGCTTCACTGATAGTGACAGCTCTTTGGATCTCATATTGAGAGTTGACAGCAACAGATTCCAAATGCAAATAGCACACTTGAAATTAACTCTAGACCTTTTATCCACTCCTTGTAAATGGGATAATGAGGGAATAACACACATCTGGCCATGGAACAGCTGAGCAGCCAATTGTCCCGTTACTTTTGGTCCCTTAAAAAGTGGGAGGCACATATACAAACTGTTGTAATTCCTACACTGTTCACCTGATTTGGATGTAAATACACTCAAATTAAAGCTGAAAGTCCGCAGTTAAAGAACATCTTGTTAGTTTCATGTCAAATTAATTGTGGTGGTGTATAGAGCCAAAAAGATTAGAATTGTGTCAATGTCCCAATATTTATGGACTTGACTGTGTATATATATATATATATATATATATATATATATATATATATATATATATATATATATATATATATATATATATATATATATATATATAGATAGACAAAAATATGCAAATATGTACTGAGAAGACGAAGGAATGAATAATATATGCACAGAATATTAAACGCATGTCTATACACGCGCACATAAACATAAACATATACACATACGTATCCATGCGCAACAATCCCTATGTGCACACACATGTAGCATTGAAAACATACATGTACACACACACATAGAAATAAAAACCATTACTCATAAAGAAAAAAGAAAGATAGTACTGAATTGGGAAATAAGAACAATATCAGTGGCCATAGACGTAGTCCATAAAGCTTAATAAAAAGACATGGAAAATGAATGTAACATGCCAAAAACAAAAAACATATTAGAAAATATGAAAACAAAAATATAAATAAAGATATAATGACATGGAAAGAGGCCCTTAAGAAACCACCATAATTTACTTGTAGAGATGTATACATGTTGATATCTGTGGACATCATGTAGATGGTCACCAGGTTTAACAGAAGTGCATCTTTTTACCTCCATCTTTACACAGTGCACTCTTGCTGTAAAAATAACAACAGAAACATATTTTTCTCCACCTGTAATAGGTTTTTCTTAATATGGGTTGATGAACACAGGTTCTTCAAAAAATTTCTTAGCTTTGTTTGCTTTCTAACTTTACATATGCCTATAATTCCTTCAAGGTCTCCTGAAACTTGGTTGGAGTATAGATCACAACATCAGATTTTCAGTAAACAAACTTGGGGTACCTTCACCTCACACCTCAGCCACACTTCAAACCAAAATACCAGAATCCTTATTAGTAATGACAGATGCAGAAAAAGCATTTGACCGTGCCAAGGGGACATTTTTAGAAAAATAAAACTGGCTTTCTTAAAAATTATATCCAAAACACAAGTGCCAGAATCAGGATGCCCTTATACAGAAAACTTTAAAATACACATTGGGCAAGACAAGGGTGCAATTTTCCTCTTTTTATTTTAGTTATGGCAACACTACCATATAAAAATTGAGAAAGCAGTGATATCCATGCCACAATGAATACAAAATAGCAGCTTTCTCTGAAGGTCTCTTATTTTTCAGTCTACGTGTCACAACTTTTTATAACTCAGCCATTATTCCTAATACCCAATTTAATGAAAGAAATAGAGAGTTTCAGTAAGATTTCAGGTTTTAAAGCATATTTTTCTCAATCAATAATGTTCCTTAAGAAAAACACAGAAAAACCTTACTTTAAATCGAATTTAAATAATTGTGATAATTAAATGAAGCAGCGCTAAAAAATTGAACTATGAAAATTGAATAATGTGAAAACACAAAAATGAATCAATATAAAGACATCAAGCTTAAGTGAAAAACGTGTATAAAGAAATCACACCAAATGAATAAATAAGTGTCCATAAGAGCCCATTCAAAAAGGAAAAATATATGTGAAACAAGGAAACAAATCATCCACGATTCACTTGCTCCACCAGTGTCCCCACAATCGCAATTCATAGTCGCTTCCACCACCAGCTGACACCAAGTATTAAAGCCTCTTACTGGATCCCGTGGACCATCAAATAGTATGGTCAAATGCATGTGTTACATCTCCTTATGAAGGAAACCCCAAAGCGCCAAGCATGATCCAGTAAGGGTTGGTTCATCAGCAGGATGAAAAAAAAAAAAGCACATGTGTCCATAGTGTAACCCATAAAAAACATTTATTCAAAAAATAACGAGTGAAACTTGCAAAGGGAATCACACTAAGCAAATCCTTAGGCAATAGGTTTAAAAAAACATGCATATAGCAATAAAAAAAGATACAATTGCTCTCCCAAAAAGCCAGTCCCCTGACAATTTAATTTCTTTGGCGAAACTAGTGGGGCGTGGCTATAACGCTTCAACATCACGCACGCTTGCTGACCGCCGGAAGAGTACGGTGCAGCCACACAGACTGCTGCTTTTTGGGAGAGCAATTGTATCTGTTTTTATTGCTATATGCAAGTGGTATGGTGTGATTTCTTTATACACGTTTTTCACTTAAAGTGGAACTTCAGTCATTTTTTCAACTTTCCATCTATTAAATCTTCTGCCCTTTAACTTTGAATAGTAAAACATTTTTTCTGCCAGTAAATACCTTATACAGTCCACTTCCTGTTTCTTGTCTGTTAAAAAGCCTAGGCTTATAACATCATGCACAGCTCTCTCTCTCACTCTCGTGAGAGTTTGCCAGGAAGGGAGGGGGGTGAGTCATAAGAGAGCCAATGAGAGCTACAGAGCTGGAGGTGTGCCTTTGTGTAAATCCAGGAAAGGAGCAGACAGCAGCTTCAGCTGTCCACAGTTAAAATGACTGCAGCCAGACTCAGTGGAGGGAGATTTCTGCAGCATATTTGGCAAGTACAGAATCACAGTATATATAAAATAATATGCAAAGTAGTTGGAGGGAAGCTTCAGAATGGCAAAGATGTTTTATTACAAATTATGTGAGCAGACTGCAGTTTCTCTTTAATAAGTTTGATGTCATTATATTGATTGATTTTTGTGCTTTCACATTATTGAGTTACATTTTTTAGCGCTGCTTCATTTATTTATCATAATTCTTGCATTTAGTGTCATAGATTGCTTAAACGGCTGCTCATTTGTACTTTTTATGTTTTAGCGTGGATATCCTATATGATTTTTATCCAATTCCAGCCCAAGGCCGTCATATGACATCCTGGACTTTGAGTGGCGATATCTAAATGATGCCTGCAACTGCAGGCATCATTCAGCTATCATTCTTTTCAGCCGGTAATTCCTTACACCATAAGAACAATCATTGTGGCTGTTCAACCACTTGATTGTTCCTACAGGCGGATCGCCCATGTGATCAGTGAGTCAGAGAAGGTATCCGTCGGCGTGTTAATCATAGAGGAGACCGTGGACCAGATCATCCCCGGCAGTCTCTATGACCTTCGGAGGCCTGGGCGTGACGTTATGACGATACGTTCGGCCCGGCAGATGTAAACACTGCCATGTACACAGCTGAAAAGGCCTAGATCTTTTTTTATCTCAGTCTTTTCTACCTAGGGGAGAGATGTGAGGTCTTAAAGACCCCACATCTCTCCATAAAGAGGACCTGTCATGCCCTATTCCTAGTACAAGGGATGTGTACATTCCTTGTACTAGGAATAAAAGTGATCAGAATTTTAATTTTTAAGGGGAAAGTGTAAAAAAATTAAAATAAATTTAACAATTAAAAAAAAAAATGTTTTTTTTAAATAGCCCCCATCCCTGCGTGTTTGCACGCAGAAGCAAATGCATACATAAGTAAACGGCGTTCAAACCACACATGTGAGGTATTGTCGCAAACGTTAAAGTGAGAGCAATAATTCTAGCCCAATGCCCCCTCTGTAACTCTAAACTGGTAACCTGTAAACATTTTTAAAGCGTCGCCTAGGGAGATTTTTAAGTACCAAAGTTTGGCGCCAAAGCGTGACATGTTAGGTATCTATTTACTCAGCGTAACATCATCTTTCACATTATACGAAAAAATTGGGCTAACTTTACTGTTTTTTTTTTTAATTCATGAAACCATTTTTTTCCCCCAAAAACCCACAAATACCGTGTGCCATTAAAAGTTGTAATGACTGTCATTTTATTCCCAAGGGGCTCTGCTAAAAAACATATATAATGTTTGGGGGTTCTGAGTAATTTTCTAGCAAAAAAATGATGATGTTTACATGTAGAAGAGGAGTGCCAGAATAGGCCCGGAATGGAAGTGGTTAATTTAAATCATTGCCTAAAGAGATTGAACAAATGTTTGAACATTGGGGAAAATATAGGTTTTGGTTAGGCAGAACCTATTTATTAAAAATTGTACAACTGTAATCTTACCCCCCAAAATTTTTTCCCATAGATATACCAGTCAAAATACCCAAACTCCAACAATACAAAGGGGGTTATTTACTAAAGGCAAATTCACTTTGCACTACAAGTGCAAACTACAAGTGCAAAGTGCACTTGAAATTGCAGTTGCTGTAGATCCGAGGGGGACATGCAAGGAAAATAAAAAACAACATTTTAGCTTGCACATGATTGAATGGTAAAATCAGCAGAGCTTCCCCTCATTTCAGATCTACTCCTCAGATTTACAGCGACTACACTTCCAAGTGCACTTTCAGTGGAATTTCACGTGCAGTTTGCACTTGTAGTGCAAAGTGGATTTGCCTTTCATAAATAACCCCCAAAGACTTTTCCTAATATTCTTCTGGAGAAAGAAGAAATCAAAATTCCATTAAACTTCTTAAAGCCAAAGAAAAAAGGTATCTACTAGATATACAGTACATTTATATGATTTATTGTGCAATGTAGTTAAGATATTAGAACAGTCTAAATATTGAGGAGAAAGGGATTTCTAGACAAAAATAGTAATATTATATTGATCTAAGAACAAATATTTTGAAAAACAAATACAAACGAATTGATGCAAACTAAGAGCACTCCTGTGATGTAACTCATACTTTTGTATTTTTCAACATACAGTATGTGACTTATGTGTCCCAAACCTAATGAATACTGTGACCCCATATTTAAAATATTATGTACTTAAAAAGTTGTATATAGATAAAAGAATATCTTTCTTTCACACCCAGATTCAGAATTGTAACACAGCTGAATATACAGTATATTGTCAATTCTATATTGACATAGTGAAATTATTAATAAATAAACTTTGGAAATCTTAACAACGACCAGAGTAAAAGAAGGATACAATGCTTTCTCACATTTCATTACCTTAGAAAAATAACTTTGCATGTCCAAGAAATGCCTTATTCAATTTATGGAACAATAAACACCTTGATTTGACCACATTTATGATGAAGATAGTATTAATAAATACTATGTTTTCTTATTTTACTTTCTTTGGAATAATTTAAAGTGCCAATATAGCTCATAAATGTGACTCAATAATCAACATAATGCAACAGAAGAAGGTTGCATAATACCATATACTTCCCTTTTTATACTTTATCTTTTTTGTTCCAGTGATTTGGTATTATGTTTGTAATATTTTGACATTATGATTAGGTTTTTTTTTTTTTTACTACAACCTACTCTAATGTACTCTATGTAATCTAATGTTTGTAAGTTTATTATAATTTAAATGAGCAAAAAATAATTTACATCTCATTAGGTGGACTTCTTGAGGCTAATTACACTCTTTTAAAGATGTCATCTACTGCCGTGTACACACGATTGATATTTCCAAAACAAATATTCGATGTGAGCTTGTTGTCGGAAATTCCGACCGTGTGTGGGCTCCATCGGACATTTTCTGTCGGAATTTCCGACAACAAAAATTTGAGAGCTGGATCTCAAATTTTCCGACAACAAAATCCGTTATCGGAAATTCCGATCGTGTGTACACAATTCCGACGCACAAAATTGCACGCATGCTCGGAATCAAGCAGAAGAGCTGCACTGGCTATTGAACTTCCTTTTTCTAGTCCCATTGTACGTGTTGTACATCACCGCGTTCTTGCCGATCGGAACTTCCAAAAACTACCGTGTGTATGCGGACAAGTTTCAGCCAACATCCATCGGAAAGAGATCCACGGTTTGGTTGTTGGAAATTCTGATCGTCTGTACGCGGCATTAGAGTCTTTCATACTTTTTTTTACCAAGTGGACCTTTATTTTGGATACAATTTGCTTAATGAATGTATGCAAATGTAAATGTGCAGGAGCCATTCATGCAGAAACTCAGGTAATTTACAAAGGTTTTGAAAAGTTTTCATGTATACATTTTGTAATAAAATGATTCTGCAGTCGCTTTAAAAGTTTAAAGTATATTTAAACACTAACAATAAACTTCTCTTATTTGTTCCCTTTTGGTCTGTTAAACATATCATTGGCAGCTGTTTGAAAAGTGAAAACAAATTCTCATCCTACCAGAAATTGAATGAGGTGAAAACTTCTTGTGCTCCCTGCCTCTGCTGAATGTTATCAGTTAACATGGTGTTCAGCTCTGTGGACTACACACAGTGCCTTCAAAAAGTATTCATTGAAATGTTCAACATTTTGTAATGTTACAACCAAAAACGTAAATGTATTTTATTGGGATTTTATGTGATAGACCAACAAAAAGTAGCCCTCTTTACTCTGATACCCCTAACTAAAATCTAGTGGAACTAATTGCCTTCAGAAGTCACCTAATTAGTAAATAGAGTCCACCTGTGTGTAATTTAATCTCAGTATAAATACAACTGTTCTATGAAGCCCTCAGAGGTTTGTTAGAGAGCCTTAGTGAACAAACAGCATCATGAAAGCCAAGGAACACATCAGACAGGTCAGGGATAAAGTTGTGGAGAAGTTTAAAGCAGGGTTAGGTTATAAAAAAATATCCCAAGCTTTGAACATCTCACGGAGCACTGTTCAATCGATCATTCAAAAATGGCAAGAGTATATCACAACTGCAAGCCTACCAAGACATGGCCGTCCACTCAAACTGACAGGACGGACAAGGAGAAGCAGCCAAGAGGCCCATGGTAACTCTGGAGGAGCTGCAGAGAGCCACCGCTCAGGTGGGAGAATCTGTCCACAGGACAACTATTAGCCGTGCACTCCACAAATCTGGGCTTTATGGAAGAGTGGCAAGAAGAAAGCCGTTGTTGAATGAAAGCCATAAGAAGTCCCTTTTGCAGTTTGCGAGAAGCCATGTGGGGGACACAGCAAACATGTGGAAGAAGGTGCCCTGATCAGATAAGACCAAAATGAAACTTTTTGGCCTAAAAGCAAAAAGCTAGTTGTGGTGGAAAACCTGCACATCACCCTGAACACACCATCCCCACCATAAAACTTAGTGGTGGCAGCATCATGCTGTGGTGATGCCTTTCTTCAGCAGGGACAGGGAAGCTGGTCAGATGGATGGAGCTAAATACAGGGAAATCTCAGAAGAAAACCTGTTAGCGTCTGCAAAAGACTCGAGACTGGGACAGAGGTTCACCTTCCAGCAGAACAATGACCTTAAACATACAGTCAGAGCTACAATGGAATGGTTTAGATCAAAGCATATTCATGTGTTATAATGGCCCAGTCAAAGTCCAGACCTAAATCCAATTGAGAATCTGTGGCAAGACATGAAAATTGCTGTTCAGAGATGCTCTCCATTCAATCTGACAGAGCTTGAGCTATTTTGCAAAGAAGAATGGGCAAAATATACACTCTCTAGATGTGCAAAGCTGGTAGAGACATCTCTAAAAAGACTTGCAGCTGTAATTGCAGCGAAAGGTGGTACAAAGTATTGACTCAAATGCACACCACACTTTTCAGATATTTATTTGTAAAATTATTTTAAAACCATTTATCATTTTTCCTTCCAGTTCACAATTATATGCCACTTTGTGTTGGTCTAAAATACCAATAAAATACATTTACGTTGTTGGTTGTAACATGACAAAATGTGGAAAATGTCAAGGGGTATGAATACTTTCAAGGCACTGTAACTCCTCCCGTTATGTATGTAGATGAGGAGAGGCGGTGTTCTGTAGTTATAAAGCACCTTTCCAGATCACCTGTCCGATATCTGATACACTCTGGCTACAATGTATTAGTGGTATGAAGTGATATGAAGCCACGAGTGTTTTGACTAATATGTGTATGCTTCCACCTTGTGATTTACACTCTACGAATAAGCTAATTTTTGAGTGAAATTGGCTAGTGGAAGAAGGTTGGGGTGGACTGCTTTTGCACTGGATAGATTCATAAATATCAATAATAATTCTGGAGTGTGGCTTCCTTTTTTATCTTGATTGATTAGCGAGAAGACATTGTCACCTTAAGACAGGACGTGTGTTACTGGCAGGATTGCAAGGTGAAAATATGAAAATGAGAAAAAAAAAGTAAGACAGCCATCACATCTAAGGACTGGTAATATATACTGTATAGATTTGAAAATGAATTAGCACAAGAGGTGTTTCTGTAATTTTTGGGGTAAAAGCTGAAGGTTCCTGTTATGTTTTTGGGCTCAGAGGGATGATGATAACGTTCTACTAACTCTGTGGCAAATATTGTCATATTTTACTAAATCCTCCAAATGAATTGGAGATTGTATTGAAGAAGCCTTCCCAGGCCCAGGAATACTAAGTGAAGACTCACAGATGAACTCTCACTGGTGGAACATTAGTATAAACTGACTTGCAACAAACAGAACCTTTACATACTATACACATTAAAAAAATGAGTTCAGTATTTGCCATTGAATTCTACCTGTCCATTAAAGTCAGCCCCATCTGGAGACTTCAGGAATTCATTGTAAACTTGATTTGCTCGACTGATCACCATAGCAACAGAATCTTGGTACTGAGGAGAGGAGATGGCCAGCAGTGGCAAGGCAGCTAGTGGAATGTGATCTTCACTAATGTTTAGGCAGTTCTCATCATAGCTGTAAGGGTTAAGGCTGAAGAAGAAAACAGAAAGAAATGCAATTTACTATTCACCTACCTTTCTATAACCTATAGTACATAACTTAGAGCATACAGAAAATATGATGTGGCTAGTCAATAACTACAATGTAATATTAAGAAGAAATTTGAGACCACCAATTGAAACAGGATACTATTTTTTATATTGTATTTTCTATCAGCAAATCAGCACCCACAATATACTGCAGTTCTTTACATGGAATTGATGCTTTATACTGTATATACAGTGCATATATATTTGTCCCTAAATATTATGTATATATTTTTATCAGTTCTAACAAATGCATTAATATTTGCCACTTGTTTAGCTTAGTCAGTTGTACATAGGGATGGGCTGAACACCCCCCCCCCCCCTGTTCAGTTTGCAGCAGAACTCCCGAACAGGGGAAATGTTCCAACCCGAACAGCGAACCCCATGGAAGTCTATGGGAGCTGAACAGGAAAAAATCAAAAGTGCTCATATGCAAGTGATTGGTTATAAAAGGGGTATTTTTTACAACAATAATTTTTTTAGGAGCAGTGATTTTATTGATGCTTAAAGTGCAACAATGAAAATGAAAAATTTAAATATCGTGCCTAGGGGGGGTTCCCTTAATGTACCTGTAAAATGGCGCATTTGTAGCATAATACAAGACATGCTACGGCAAAACTGACATTTCTAAAGAAAAAAATCCCATTTAAAATGACTCGCGGTTACAATTGCTGGCACCCGGCTGACATCATGTGACGTCAGAAGGGGGTGGTGCCACCCAGTTACATCACCAGGTGGCCCCACGCCTTGCCTATATAAGATCTATCAAAGCGAAGAGAGAGCATACGGCGGGTAGCCTCCTATGAAGGCGGAAGCGTTTTGCGTTTTTTCTATTTTTCAGGTGCGTCGGGCATTGTGATTGACAGTGGATTTACATCGAGGGACACTATTTATTTATTTATTTTTTAATAAAGGATTTGTCAAAAACTGTTTCCTGTGGTTCTTACTTTTTGACACTTATTTTGGTGATTGGGTAGGGGTACAATATACCCGATACTCATTCACATAGGGGGGGCGGGATCTGTTAAAGAGGCTTCCCGTTTCCAATAAGCCCACCCCCTCATGTTGAGGGCATGTGGCCTGGAATATTTCAGGAGGGGGGGTGCTTGATGGTTCCCTCCCATTTTTCTGACCTGCCGGGCTGCATGCTCGGATAAGGGTCTGGTATGGATTTTGGGGTCGACCCCTTTTTTTCTTTATTTTTTTTACAGGTTTTTTTTTTTTTTTAATTCAGCTGTCAGCGGGGAAACCCAGTGACAGGTGATAACTCATCGGTTGTTAAGGAAGCGTCAGCCGGCCTTTCTTAACAACCAGCTTACACAGCACCATGATTGGGCAAAGGTTTGCCCAATCAGGGCACAGAATGCATTGTGCAGCACTCAGTGCATTTGAGTGTTGTTCATCGGCACGAACATCCATAGAACATCCTGCAAATTCGGGTGTTCGGTGAAAGACCGAACAGGCAAACTCATGCTCGGGCCGAACTGTTTGCCCATCCCTAGTTGTACACAGTTTGCCAACATGCATGCAAGCATTTATTATTCCATTGTACTGATAAAATACACAAGTATAACAGTAAAGTGATCTAATTACTATGGGGGTTGTAAACTTTTACTTTTCAAAACTGCGGCCACAGATTACACCCTTTCCCTCAACAAAGTGTCTTTCATAAGACATTAAAATAGGGTATCAGGGGAAAACAGACCCCTAATGTCTCTTTTTCTTTGCAGGTGAAGGCTGATGTCTCCATCTCTTCGACCTGCAGATAAGACATTGGGAGGAAGTTCAAAAGTGCTCAGTACTTAAAAAAACACAGTGTTTATTAATGAAAATGCTCAACAGCACTATACTGGATGATCCCTCTAGAGACAATGTCAGAATGAAACTTTTGTATTGCTGAGCATTAACTTCACCCTTCCAATTGTGTAGAGGTAAGGAACAGATGTAGGAGAGATTTAGTCCCTATTTTAATACAATTTTTTTTTTTCAGGTGAAGGACACATCAAGGGAAAGTGAAGAAAAAAAACGGCCCACTGGATTATTTTTTTAACCTCCCTGGCGGTATTCCCGAGTGTAGCTTGGGGTGAATCTTCAGTACCAAAAGCGGTAACCCCGAGCCACACTCGGGATCGCATCGCAGGATCCAGGCAAAGTTACTTACCTTGTCCACAGGATACTGCGATGTCTCCCCGCCGCGAGTGCGAGCTGTGTCTCCACTTGATTATTCACAGTGCCGGGCTCCGTTCCCTGCGAGCGTTGCGATGCACGGGGATGGAGCACGGCACAAAATTCAAAAAGTTAAAAACACACAATACATACATTACACTGTAATCTTATAGATTACATAACTGTATCAAATTATTTCACATCCCTTTTGTCTCTAGTGGTTTGTCCAGTGCCCTGCATGCAGTTTTATATTATAAATACTGTTCTTTCTGTCTGGAAACTGGAGACTGTCCATAGCAACCAAAAAGCGTCCCTTTACATCAAAAGCGGTTTTAGACCAGCTAGAAAACAGTGATAATAAATTAGAATCACTTGCAGAATTGAGCGATAGTGATTTGTGGGGAAATCCGACAAACACTGAAAGTAATGACAGCGGCAATTCTGCAACTGAGCAAATTTCAGTGTTTTTGATTTGATTACATTATTGAATCATTATTATTATTATTATATTATTATTTGTTATAATTATTTATAGTTATTTATTATATTATAATTTATGATTTTGTGTTTCAAACTTTATCATACCCGGGATGTCTACTAGACTCTTGGTGGACAGATTTAAGTGTGTTATACCTAAGAATTACAGGCCTACAATATAAAACGCCAAATTTCCATGCAAAACAATGTACCGCTTTGAGCATCAAAAATCTGACATAATCATACCGTTAGGGAGGTTAACAAGTGTATTGCAATCAAATACAAGATGGGACCAGAAAAAATCAATCAGTACTTAATATACAGTAAGACCAGTATGGAATGCCAAGAGAATAGACTATTCTAAATTTGAAATGCTTTTACCAATTTTTTAGATTGAATTTATATTTTCATGTAGATATTGTTGATGTTTGGCTCTTTGTTAAAATTTGCCACACCCCTCCCCAACTGGTACCTAAATACTAGGGGTTGATTTACTAAAGGTAAATAGAATTTCCTCCGGAGCTTAGTAAATGAGGAGAAGCTCTGCTGACTTCCATCTTCCATTCATTTGCAAGTAAGAGTGCTTTTATTTTATGTTCCTTGCATGTAATTGTGTATTCTTTGCAAAGTGAAGCTTTGCCTCATTTACTAAGCCCTATAACAAATTCCCCTGCAGTTTGCAACTGCACTTGCAAAGCCAACAGTCTATTTGCCTTTGGTGAATCAACCCCTAAGTGTATGGGATGGTGGAGTGGTTATCTATCTCCCCAACTAAGATTAAATAGTGTTGCGTGTGTCTGGGGAATGATGAGGTGTTGTCACTTTAATTTTTAGGTACTCAGTCTTGTGACTAGACTTCTGTGTGCTGTTCAGTAAAATATTTTCAAACCACAGTTCCTGTGTCTCTTTTTGTTCTATTTAATCAGAATCAACATACTGCAGAGATTTTGTATTGCCAGAAGTGAGGTGCTACAGTGTTAAGAGAAAAACAGACATAACATAAAACTTAACTATCCTGTGGCGTAAACATAGCCCTCCATGCACCATCTACAACCATCGTTTTGAAAAATATAGCACGTATTTTGTTATACTCTATAGCTGTTTTTTTTATGGATTCTCGGTTGTTTGTCCTCATTATTTTGTTGATGCACCCATGATTTGTTCTTACACATAACTTCATCAATTATGTATTTGTACACAGCTTGTTCCTCAGCAAGATCATGAGTTTGGTTATTGATCATGTTTACCATTGAGACCTTGAATGTAAAAGCTCACATTCAAATACTTTCCTTCTCCTTGACATATCATCGGGTTTTACATCTGTTTACATTTTCAGCAGCTAGATTAACTAGAGGCTCTTGTCTATCATTAAAGCTGAACACTCATGTAGCACCCTCCTAGGTAGGTGATAGGGAGTGTATATAGTTTTCGGCTTTTCTGCTTAACAGAGAAGCAGACAGGCAAAATGTAAGTGCTGTCTGCTTAACAGAGAACTGTGATTGTTTAGTGAGGTCTGCTCAGTGTACTCTGATGCTGCTCATGCTGTCTTGGAGATTTCACACTGGTCCAATAGTAATGAGACATATTGAACAGTGGGAGGAAACCCAACAGGTTAGAGCATAGATGTAGATACAACCCTGGCCAATTAGAAGGGGATGTGCCCCAGGGAATGCTGGGTGCCTGTATTTAAGTCTGAAGAGCACATGGGCTTGGGGTTCCAGTCCAGCCAACCTCTAAAGAGAGTGAAAGTGGTAGGGGGTGCTAGTGAATAAATTGATTACCTAAAGAAATATACCCAGTATAAAACAACCAGATATAAATAAAGTGCTCTGTGCAAAACCATAATTACATTTCATATATAGCAATAGACATAAGTGAGTATATTCATTTTAAAAAGTCCATAAATTCTTCTGTAACGAGTTGCTGTGAAAAATATCCAAATCTTGCCACCATCACCATAAACAGATACAATGTATTACACCTGATGTGTATGATAGAAATTCCTACTCACCAGAAGAACATGACCTTTTTAACTAAAAAAAGGTCAAAATAGGCTTTGTTTTTGGGTCTTTGCACTTGCTTCCGTGAATGCTGGAGATGGACCAGGGTATCCTTTCACATAACAGCCTCCTCTCCACCAAGATAACCCATTAAAAATGAGATGGAAAAAAGTGCCATGGTGTAAAACCTTTTATTAAAAAAATGACATAAAAAACGCCAAGTGGCTGCTTACATTTAGGTGTGCCTAGTCCCGGCACTGGGAGGGATTGCAAGCCACTCTGGAGCTTTGAGATGGCGTGCATTCCACTGCCGTGTTACAAAGAACTGGAAGTTCGGGACCCAGAAGTGACATGACCGGAATGCGACTCAACGTACGTTTTGTCTATCGATGTCATCAGGATCCCTTCGGGTGTAACACATCCTATCTGTTGATGGTGATGGCGGCAAGATTTGGATATTTTTTACAGCAACTCATCACAGAAGAATTTATGGACTTTTCAAAATGAATATACTCACTTATGTCTATTGTTATACATGAAATGTAATTATGGTTTTGCACAGAGCACTTTAATTTATATTAAATATATATTATTTATACCTGATTGTTTATACTTTGTATATTTCTTTAGGTAATCAATTTATTCACTAGCGCCTCCTACCACTTTTACTGATAATTAAGTTAGCGTTGTCTATACTTTCAGGGGAGCAGCTTATTTAATTTATTATTTTTTCACAATTAATTGCTCACTTCACATTTTTCCTCAGCGTGAGGTCCACCCAATATACACCTCTAAAGAAAGGTTCAGGCGGGGAAGAGGCTGCTGCCTCTCCCAAGCATAGGCTGCCAATCAGTCTCAGATGACTGACCTGTGGGCCTGAGGCCTTAAAGCTACAACCCAGGAGTCCTTTGCAAGCTGATTAAGGGGGGATGTCCACGGATGTGGTCTGATGTCACTGGTATAGAGCGTTGCTTGGAAGTTGGAAGGAGGGAACAAAACACACAACTGAAATACATACACCATACAACTGTTGTGATAAAAAGGAACACACAGAGCAAAGGCTAAAAACAATAAGGTCAGACAGTGCTCAGTAGCTCAGTTGTGTGTAGGAACTGAAGTGTGTCCACAGTCAATAAACAGTTAAAAACGTGTGGTTTATTCATCAATAAAAAAAAAGATGATTGTACAGATGCAAATGTTAACACGCTGTGGACCTGGGCACCAATGGATCATTGTATCCACTGGCAAAATTGCATTGTGAGGTGCCTGCCACCATGTCTCAAGAGATGGATCGGGCTGCAGCATAATCCAAGCCAAGCCCAGCCGGTGCCAGTAGGTGACGTCATTCGAGCGGCTGGGCAGAAGCACAGTGCCCAGAAGGAAACCACGAGGAACCAGTAAAGAAAGTCAACTTTAAGGAGTTAGTCGGTGTGCAGTGCGGGGTGTGTACTGGGAGTTCTCCGGGGATCAAGTTGGTGTAGCTCTGCCCACTCACAGCCCCTGCATTGAACTTAAAACCTCTGTGTGCCATCATCCCCATGACTTGATAAAGCACATGTGCACAAAACACGTTGTCACTGCAACAGAGACGCTTGCGCTCCATGCTGGTTCCTCGTGGTTTCCTTCCGGGCACCGTGCTTCTGCCCAGCAGCTTGAGTGACGCCTCCTGCTTGCGCCGGCTAAGCCCAGTTTATACTTCAGCCTGATCCATTTCCGGGGACAGGGTGGCTGGTGCCTCACCATGCTATCTTCCTTGCTAATGGATACAATGACCCATCAGTGCCCCAGTCCACAGCGTGGTAACGTTTAAATCTGTTCAATCATCTTTTTAATTGATGAATAAACCACACAGTTTTAACTGTTTATTACTATGGACACACTTCAGTTCCTACACACAACTGAGCTACTGAACACTGTCTGACTTTATTGTTTTTTAGCCTTTCAACATTAATTCAATGTGAACTGGCAGCTGCACAGTCAAGCTCAGATCCGATTATTGGTTTCTTCTTTTTTCTTCTGTTTTAAATAAGATTTGGATCCACAGTTAACAGTGTCTGGAACTGTGTTTTTTCTACACAGAGCAAAGCAGCTACTAGTGTAAAAAGTTATAAAAAAAAAGTGTACATTTATTAAACCTTTAAAAATGCACTCAAAAAATGTAATGTTGAACAGAACAGGAATACAATGTGCGGAGCAGCCAGTCTCCTCTAGCAACCTCCCAACCCTAGCCAGGGATGACAGGAAAAGCTTCAGGAAATGCTAGCCTCTCTGCAGTGTAGAGAAGAGAAGCAGCACCATGAGGTAGAAATTCTACCAAGCTCAGTCCAATGAACTCCCGCCCACCATGTGGCGTCACCCATGGCACTTGTGCAAGAATGCATTCTGGAGAAGCCTTCTCCTTCATCATCATGCCTATTGGATCACCCATTGGTTTTAAACAGCCGCCTTAATGTGGGCAATATTTTGGTAAGTAATAGAACGAATTATTCACCAAGAGTGGACTTTAGTGTTGCCACCATCCCTTGTGCATAATTGTAAAAAAGGGGGTCCCCCACAAGAGGGTTGGGATTTTAAAGGCAACTTAGTATAATGGGAAAAACAATGAATGTAAAAATAAACATATTTTATTAATGTATCAACCTTAAAAGAGTTAGTGCATATCACTAATGCAACTGACTCATTAATAACAACAATGACATATGATGACAATGACATATGATAAGGCATGAATTTACAAACAGATATAGTCTCCTATTTTAGAGATATGATCCCCAAGCATTTCAGGAGCTTGTCCTTTCCTCAGGGGCTTGTCACATATGGAGACAGGTGTGCATCTATAAGCAAAAAACGCATCCATCAGGGTTGAAACATATGGGGACAGGAGCATAAGGGGAGCATCGTTGAAGCAAGAAAGGCAAGTCAACCGTGATCAAGCCCAACAAAAAAAAAAGAGAGAAGTGGAAAAGGGTGAATACCAGGGTGATGACAGTGAAAATTAAAAAAAAATAATAACCTTTTTTTTTTTTTTTTTTTTTTTTTTTAAATATGTTTACTTTTACCTTCATTGTTTTTTCCATTATACTCAGTTGCCTTTAAAATCCCAACCCTCTTGTGGGGGACCCTCTTTTTTACTATTTTGGTAAGTATAACAGCAACATAGCTCCATATTAAAAAACAAAAAACAAAAATAAAGAGCTACCGGAAAACAGAACCATCAAAGCAGCCATGTGTCCAATGCATTTTGGAGCAGAAGAATAAATACAACCTAAATTGAAGCTGGTAAAAAAGCTCAGTGTATTTAAAGGAATTGCCCTGGGGCTAACAAAAAGATGACCATCCCAGATATACAAATGTTGTTCCTGCCAAAATACTGCCACTTTTGTGATGTGCATATCCCTGCCCTACCACATAGCCAATACTATGCCTTTTACATAGAAGTTGATAACCTGGCAATACTGGCACTTCAAAACTGACCTGGGAGAGTGCGATAACAACTCCCTTTCCAATTAAATCTGTTTGCACAAATTATTTATTCACCAGTATTTAGAAATTATCAAGCATATTTAAGCTTCTGCTCGAAATATTTTAAACATTTCACAGGGTATAGTTCCACCTTAAGCAGAGAACAACGTAGGACACAGTAGGCTTTACAACGTGGCCTGCATTTTACGAATGGATTTTAAAATGCAGGCCGTGGTGTAAAATAACCTTGATCAGTTTAGAATTTAGTGATATCCACTCTCTGTAATAAATGGGCCCTTATTGGTTTTCAGTTAATGGTTATATGTAACATGTGTGCACACATGCATATACAGTATCTCACAAAAGTGAGTACACCCTTCACATTTTTGTAAATATTTTATTATATCTTTTCATGTGACAACACTGAAGAAATTACACTGTAAAGTAGTGAGTGTACAGCTTGTATAATAGTGTCAATTTGCTGTCCCCTCAAAATAACTCAACACACAGCCATTAATGTCTAAACCGCTGGAAACAAAAGTGAGTACACCCCTGGAAACAAAAGTGAGTACACCACTAAGTGAAAATGTCCAAAATGGGCCCAATTAGCCATTTTCCCTCCCCGGTGTCATGTGACTCGTTAGTTACAAGGTCTCAGGTGGGAATGGGGAACAGGTGTGTTAAAAACAGTATGCTATAGGCCCCCTAACCTGAGGGAGGAAGGGGAGACAGATCTCCTATCACAATATGGATTAGCAGCAAGGATGGGAAGTGTCATCATAATGGGGGATTTTAACTATCCAGACATAGACTGGGCGGAGGGAACCACGCATTCATCTAAGTCTCGCCAGTTCCTAAATGTCTTGCAGGACAATTTTATGGGTCAGATGGTAGATGCACCAACTAGAAATAAAGCGTTACTGGATCTACTGATTACCAACAATACAGACCTCATCACGGATGTGGAAATATGGGGCAATTTAGGTAACAGCGATCACAGGTCAATTGGCTTCAGTATAAATCACACAAATAGGAAACATAAGGGGAATACAAAGACACTGAATTTCAAAAGAGCCAACTTCCCTAAACTACAAACCTTGCTAGAAGGCATAAATTTGGATAAAATCTTAGGAACAAAGAACACGGAGGAGAGATGGGTTTGCTTTAAGAGCATATTAAATAAGGGCATTAGCCAATGCATCCCATTGGGTAATAAATTTAAAAGAGCGAACAAAAGTCCTGGATGGCTTAACTCCAATGTAAAAATTCATATAAAAGCAAAGGAGAAGGCCTGCAAAAAATACAGGGTTGAGGGATCATCATCAGCATTCAGACTTTAAAAAGAATGCAACAGGAAATGTAAGGGTGCAATAAGGACTGCTAAAATAGAACATGAATGACACATAGCGGAGGAGAGCAAAAAAATCCCAAGAAATTCTTTAAGTATGTAAACAGTAAAAAAGGGAGGACAGACCATATTGGCCCCATAAATAATGAGGAAGGACATCTGGTTACAAAGAATGGGGGGATGGTGAAGGTATTTAATTTATTCTTCTCCTCAGTCTTCACAAGTGAATTGGGGGGCTTCAGTAACCAAAACTGCAGTGTTTATCCTCATGACACATCACAGGGAGCACCTCCATGATTAACAGAGGACGGAATTAAAATTAGACTTGGGAAACTTAACATTAATAAATCACCGGGACCAGATGGCTTGCACCCGAGGGTACTTAGGGAACTCAGTCAATTAGTTGCCAGACCATTGGAATTTTTACTGACAGTCTACTGACTGGAATGGTACCAGCTGATTGGAGAAAAGCCAATGTAGCACCAATATTTAAAAAGGGCCCAAAATACATTCCTGGGAATTACATACCAGTTAGCCTAAGATTGATGGTATGTAAACTCTTGGAGGGGATGATAAGGGACTATATACAAGATTTTAGTAATGAGAACGGTATCAATAGCAGTAATCAGCATGGATTCATGAAGAATCGTTCTTGCCAAACCAATCTATTAACCTTCTATGAGGAGGTGAGTTGCCATTTAGATAAAGGAAGGCCCGTAGACGTGGTGTATCTGGATTTTGCAAAAGCATTTGACACAGTTCCCCATAAACATTTACTGTACAAAATAAGATCCATTGGCATAGACCATAGGGTGTGTACATGGATTGAAAACTGGCTACAAGGGCGAGATCAGAGGGTGGTGATAAATGGGGAGTACTCGGAATGGTCAGGGGCGGGTAGTGGGGGTCCCCCAGGGTTCTGTGCTGGGACCAATCCTATTTAATTTGTTCATAAAGGACCTGGAGGATGGGGTAAACAGTTCAATCTCTGTATTTGCAGACGATACTAAGCTAAGCAGGGCAATAACTTCTCCACAGGATGTGGAAACCTTGCAAAAAGATCTGAACATATTAATGGGGTGGGCAACTACATGGCAAATGAGGTTCAATGTAGAAAAATGTAAAATAATGCATTTGGGTGGCAAAAATATGAATGCAATCTATACACTGGGGGGGGGGGAGTACCTCTGGGGGAATCTAGGATGGAAAAGGACCTGGGGGACCTAGTAGATGATAGGCTTAGCAATGGCATGCAATGCCAAGCTGCTGCTAACAAAGCAAACAGAATATTGGCATTCATTAAAAAGGGGATCAACTCCAGAGAAAAAATGATAGTTCTCACACTCTACAAGACTCTGATCCGGCCGCACCTAGAGTATGCTGTCCAGTTCTGGGCACCAGTCATCAGGAAGGATGTACTGGAAATGGAGCGAGTACAAAGAAGGGCAACAAAGCTAATAAAGGTTCTGGAGGATATTAGTTATGAGGAAAGGTTGCGAGCACTGAACTCGCTTGAGAGGGTATATGATTTCAATATACAAATACTATACTGGTGAACCCACAATAGGGATAAAACTTTTTCGCAGAAGGGAGTTTAACAAGACTCGTGGCCGCTCATTAAAATTAGAAGAAAAGAGGTTTAACCTTAAACTACGTAGAGGGTTCTTTACTGTAAGAGCGGCAAGGATGTGGAATTCCCTTCCACAGGCAGTGGTGTCAGCGGGAGGCATTGATAGTTTCAAGAAACTATTAGATAAGCACCTGAATGACCGCAATATACAGGGATATACAATGTAAAACTGACATATAATCACGCACATAGGTTGGACTTGATGGACTTGTGTCTTTTTTCAACCTCACCTACTATGTAACTATGTAAATTTGGTGTTATCACTCTCACTCTCTCATACTGGCCACTGGAAGTTTAACATGGCACCTCATGGCAAAGAACGCTCTGAGGATCTGAAAAAAAGAATTGTTGCTCTACATAAAGATAGCCTAGGCTATAAGAAGATTGCCAAGACCCTGAAAGTGAGCTGGCCAAGCATGTCACCAGGCCTAAACCCTGATGAGCATCTGTGGGGCATCCTCAAGTGGAAGGTGGAGGAGCGCAAGGTCTCTAACATCCACCAGCTCCGTGATGTCGTCATGGAGGAGTGGAAGAAGACTCCAATGTCAACCTGTGAAGCTCTGGTGAACTCCATGCCCAAGATCATTAAGGCAGTGCTGGAGAAATAATGGTGGCCACACAAAATATTGACACTTTGGGCCCAATTTGGACATTTTCACTTAGGGGTGTACTCACTTTTGTTGCCAGCAGTTTAGACATTATTGGCTGTCTGTTGAGTTATTTTGAGGGGACAGCAAATTGACACTGTTATACAAGCTGTGCACTCACTACTTTACATTGTAGCAAAGTGTCATTTCTTCAGTGTTGTCACATGAAAAGATATAACAAAATATTTACAAAAATGTGAGGGGTGTACTCACTTTTGTGAGATACTGTATAACATAAAATGTATACTTAAGCGCAGTTTGATCCTGTACTTACTGCCATTAGATAATTGTTTGACCAGTGATGTCATGCCAGTAGATGTTTGCAGCTAAAAAGCTATGGTTCTGTGCACAGCATAATTATAATTTGCAAATAATAAGAAAAGATGATGACATTTTTTTATGTTGAGATAATTAGGCAGTTTGCAACTGATAAAAGATGATGTACTTTTTATTTTATCCACACATGTTCTCTAGATGTACTGCATGAGCTTTAGCAACGGAAACAAGAAAATTTCTTTAGTCATAAAGATTTAGCTAAACTGCCAAGATGTGTCAGAAAATCCACATTTTCCTTCTGTTCATCATAAAACTACAAAAACAAGTACTGGATTCCCACCACGGGCAGTTATAAGGGTAAGAATCATCATCCTATGTACGGATGAGCCGAACAACCCCCCCCCCCCCCGGTTCGGTTCGCACCAGAACCTGCGAACGGACCGAAAATTTGCACGAACGTTAGAACCCCATTGAAGTCTATGGGACTCGAACGTTCGAAATCAAAAGTGCTAATTTTAAAGGCTAATTTGCATGGTGTTGTCCTAAAAAGAGTTTGGGGACCCGGGTCCTACCCCAGGGGACATGTATCAATGCGAAAAAAAGGACCTTTTTTTGGGAGCAGTGATTTTAATGATGCTTTAAGTGAAAAAAAAAAGTGAAATATTCCTTTAAATATCATACCTGGGGGGTGTCTATAGTATGCCTGTAAAGTGGCGCGTGTTTCCCGTGCTTAGAACAGTCCCTGCACAAAATTACATTTTTAAAGTAATAAAAGTCATTTAAAACTGCTTACGGCTTTAATGTAATGTCCGGTCCCGGTAATATGGATGAAAATTAGTGAGACAAACGGCATGGGTACCCCCCCCCCCCAGTCCATTACCAGGCCCTTTGGGTCTTGTATGGATATTAACCACTTTAATACCAGGCACTTAGACATCTTCCCGCCCAGCCCAATTTTCACCTTTCAGCGCTGTTGCAATTTGAATGACAATTGCGCGATCATGCTACACTGTACCCAAACAAATTTTTTATCATTTTGTTCCCACAAATAGAGCTTTCTTTTGGTGGTATTTGATCACCTCTGCGGTTTTTATTTTTTGCGCAACAAATAAAAAAAGACAGAAAATTTCGAAAAAAAACAAGTTTTTCTTTGTTTCTGTTAAATTTTTTTGTAAATAAGTACGCTTTCTCCTTCAATGATGGGCACTGATATGGCTGCACTGATACGGCGGCACTGATGGGCACCGATGAGGTGGCACCAATGAGGTGGCACTGATGAGGTGGCACTAACGGGCACTGATGATGGGCACTGATAGGCGGCACTGATGGGCACTGATAGGTGGCACTGATGGGCACTGATAGGTGGCACTGGTATGCGGCACTGATGGGCACTCATAGGTGGCACCGATGGGCACACATAGGCGGCACTGATGGGCACTCTTAGGTGGCATTGATTGGTATATATGGGTGGCACTGATGGGTACTTATGTGTGGCACTGATGTGTGGCACTGATGGGCACTAATAGGTGGGCACTGATGGGCACAGATGGGCACAGATGGGCACTGACAGGTGGCACCGATGGGCAATGACAGGTGGCACCGATGGGCAATGACAGGTGGCACTGATAAAGCATTGCTGGGCAGATCTGGGCATTGCTGGGCAGATCATTGACATAATAGTGCCAATCATATGACGTCCAATCAGGATAACAGAACCACTTCCCGGACGTCAATCCGCTATAGGGTGGGCGGGAAGTGGTTAAGGGGAACCCTGCACCCAAATTAAAAAAAGGAAAGGCGTGGGGCCCCAGGCCCTCTGAACAGCAGTATACAGGCGGTGAAAACGAGACAGGGACTGTAGGTTTATTGTTAAGTAGAATCTGTTTGTAATTTTGAACTGGTACATTTTTAAAGTGTAGCTCCAGCCAAAAAATCTATTTTTAAGCTTTTTGGAAAACATAGGGAAGGGTTATCACCCCTGTGACATTTGTTTTGCTGTCTGTGCACCTCTTCAGAAGATTTTACCTCACTTTCTGTCCCAATGACAAATGTTTTTTGACAATTTGGGTTTTTTAGTGAAATAAGGATTGGTGATAAAGCATCAGTGGAAAGGAGACACGTTTTTCCCATATTAACTCTTACAGGAGAGAATTTCCCTTCCTAGGGGTAGATTTCATCTCACTGTTGTCTCATTCCGTTTGCAAGTAGGAGTCGTTTGTAAGTTGGATATTTGAAAGTAGGGGCCTGCCCTATATACTCTGCAGAAATTGGGGCCTTAGGTGTTGGTATTGCCACAACACTGTAAGCCCTCACAGTTACTCTTGGTGGGCGCAGGAACGGGCTCTGCTGTGAAATATTAGATGAAGAATTGTAATTACATGTCCCTGTTGAACAGGGTCAGAAAAATTGGGCTTTTGGTGGTGGTGCTGGTGCCACAACACTGTAAGTCCTCACAGTTACTCTTGGTGGGCGCAGAAACGGGCCCTGCTGTGAAATATTAGATCAAGAATTGTAATTACATGCACCTGTTGAACAGGGGCAGAAAAATTGGGCCTTTGGTGGTGGTGGTGGTGTTGCCACAACACTGTAAGTCCTCACAGTTACTCTTGGTGGGCGCAGAAACAGGCCCTGCTGTGAAATATTCAATCAAGAATTATAATTACATGTCCCTGTTGAACAGGGGCAGAAAAATTGGGCCTTTGGTGGTGGTGGTGCCACAACACTGTAAGTCCTCACAGTTACTCTTGTTGGGCGCAGAAACAGGCCCTGCTGTGAAATATTGGATCGAGAATTGTAATTACATGTCCCTGTTGAACAGGGGCAGAAAAATTGGGCCTTAGGCACTGGTGCCACAACACTGCAACCCCTCACAGATGCTCTAGTTGGAGTGCAGGAATGAGCCCTCCTGTAAAATATTACATCAAAAATTGTAATTACACGCCCCTGTTAAACAGGGGCTGAAAAATTGGGCCTTAGTCACTGGTGCTGGTGCCACAACACTGCAACCCCTCACAGATACTCTAGTTGGAGCGCAGGAACAAGCCCTGCTGCAAAGTATTGCATCAAAAATTGTAATTACACGCCCCTGTTAAACAGGCGCTGAAAAATTGGGCCTTAGCCACTGGTGGTGGCGTCCAGAACCAAAAATATTCTTACAAGCTATCAGCATGACCATTGAGGAGGAAGAGAATAGTCACTCAGCATAACAGGATAGTCACTCAGCATCAGCATAGGCAGTCTTTGAAGGGATCTGAGATTTCAAAAAAAATTATTCGGTTACATCAGCATCAGGTGCTTGGTAGCTGGTGGTGATCCAAGACTGATTCATTTTTATGAAGGTCAGTCGATCGACCGAGTCGGTGGACAGACGCACCCTGTGATCGGTTACCACGCCTCCAGCAGCACTGAATGTGCGTTCCGAAAGAACGCTGGATGCAGGACAGGCCAGTAGCTCAATTGCATACTGTGCAAGCTCTGGCCAGTGATCCATCCTCAAGACCCAGTAACCCAGAGGATTTTCGGTGGGAAAGGTGTCCAAGTCAGATCTTGCCCCTAGGTATTCCTGCACCATGTAAAACAGACGCTGGCGATGGTTGCTGGAACCGATCATACCTTGGGGCTGTGGACTAAAAAATTGTCTGAACGCATCGGTCAGACGGCCACCTTCTCCACCGTTCCTTCTTTCACTGACCGAAGCCTCAGCAACACGTTGTCCAGGAACAGGAGTTTGTAACCTCCATGTCTCTGGGAACGCGTTGCACAGACCTTTCTGCAAGGCTTCCCGAAGATGCTTCATCCTCTGCTCCTTCTGCGACGGCAAGATAAGGTCCGCAACCTTACCCTTATACTGTGGATCAAGGAGGGTTGCCAGCCAGTATTGATCCCTCTCCTTGATCCCACGAATACGAGGATCCTTCCGCAGGCTTTGCAGGATCAGGGAGGCCATGCAGGCCATGCAGGTTTGCTGAGGCATTTGGTCCGGAGTCCTCTAGGTCACTAAGGACGACATGATCCGCAGCCACCTCCTCCCAGCCACGTACAAGTCCATGGGTTTCTTGGGAATGTAAATGATCCCTTAAAGACTGCTGCTGATGCTGAGTGCCAGGCTCCACCTCCATGCTGACACAATCCTCCTCCTCATTCTCTTCCTGTGTGATCGGCGGGCACGCAGGAACACTGTCTGGATAAAGGGGGCCTTGAGAGCTAACAAAGTCCTCCTCTTCCTGCCTCTATTCTGCCTCAAGTGCCCTATCCATTATTCCACGCAGCGTGTGCTCCAACAGGTGGACAAGGGGGACAGTGTCACTGATGTATGCATGGTTACTGCTCACCATCCTCGTGGCCTCCTCAAATGGTGACAGGGCAGTGCATGCATCCTTGATCAGTAGCCACTGGTGTGGCGAAAAAAAGCCAAGCTCCCCTGACCCTGTCCTTTGTGCCATACTCGCACAGGTACTCATTGATGGCCCTCTGCTGCGTGTGCAGCCGCTGCAGCATGGCCAACGTTGAGTTCCACCTGGTGGGCATGTCACAGATTAGGCGGTTCTTGGGCAGGTTAAATTCCTTTTGGAGGTCAGCCAGCCGAGCACTGGCATTATATGACTTGCGGAAATGCACACAGACTTTCCTGGCCTGCCTCGGGACATCCTGTAAGCCCGGGTACCTGCCCAAGAACCGCTGCACCACCAAGTTAAGGACGTGAGCCATACAGGGCACATGGGTCAGTTGTCCCTGTCGGAGGGCGGAGAGGAGGTTGGTGCCATTGTCGCAAACCCCCATACACGCCTTAAGCTGGCGTGGCGTCAACCACCTCTGAACCTGCCCCTGCAGAGCTGACAGAATCTCTGCCCCAGTGTGGCTCCTGTCCCCCAAGCACTCCAGCTCAAGCACCGCATGGCCTCCTTTGGCCTGCGTGCTTACGTAGCCCCTTGAACGCCTACGGAGCACCGCTGGTTTCGAAGTCAAATCAGCACAGAAAGAGGCCATGGAGGAAGAAGAAGAGGAGGGGGTGTGGCAAAATCACCACTAGTAGTATTTTGGAGGCGTGGTGGCAGAACAACCTCCAACACTACTGCACCTTGTCCTGCATCCTTCCCAGCTACCAGAAGAGTCACCCAGTGCGTGGTGAAAGATAGGTAATGTCCCTGTCCATGCCTGCTGGACCATGAGTCAGCAGTAATATGCACCTTACCGCTGACCGCCCTGTCCAGCGAGGCCAAGACATTGCCTTCCACATGCCGGTAGAGAGCCAGAATCGCCTTCTGTGAGAAAAAGTGGCGTTTGGGAACCTGCCACTGAGGAACCACACATTCCACAAACTCACGGAAGGGGGCAGAGTCTACCAACTGAAAAGGCAGCAGTTGAAATGCTAGCAATTTAGCCAAGCTAGCATTTAACCGGTGGGCATGTGGATGGCTGGGAGCGAACTTCTTTCGGCGGTGCAGCAGTTGGGGCAGGGAAATTTGCCTGGTACAATCTGACGTCTTCGTACCGATAGCAGATTGCCCCCAAGTACTTGGCTGTGACACACCTAATTCTACACCTTCATTCCTCTCAGTGTAGGTCTCAGAGAGGACTGAAGGTATAGTGGGGTTGGAGATCCCAGCTGATGAGGAGCAAGGAGAGGTCCTCTTTGTTCTTTGGTGTAGGTCTTTTAGGTACGCTTGCCAACGAACTGCATGGCAGGTCAACATATGTCTGGTCAAGCATGTGGTGCCCAAGCCTGAGATACGCTTGAGACCTATGTTGCAAATAGCAGCAGTGGGATCTGATGCACTCGTCTCAAAAAAGGCCCACACCAAAGAACTTTTGGAATAACGCACAGAGACAGCAGCGCCCTGCACATGCGGAGCTCTGCGGTGTGATGCAGCCGGTGTGCTGCCTTAAGCTGGCCCCGGGAGGGCATCCTGCCTCTTTGGTGATGTGCCTCCTCCTCCTCCTCTCTCCTATCAGGCACCCACGTGGAGTCAGTGACCTCATCATCCCCACCCTCCTCATCACTGGAGCAAAGCTGGCAGTATGCTGCAGCTGGGGGAACATGACTGCCAGATTGCTGTCCTTCTTGGGCACCCCTCTCTCTGGGCTCACGTTACTGCCTTCCTCTAGCTGGGTACCATTATCGGAGCCTTCAAAACGCTGGGCATCCTGCTGGAGCATGTACCCAACACTGTGGTCAAACAGTTCAGGGGACTCCTCAGGAGGACATGGTGGGGCTAGGGAAGGAGTGACAGATGCCATTGAGCCAAGGGAAGAGGCCGCGTTGGCAGCTGCTTTGCCAGACAAAGTACCCTGAGCCTGGGTGAGAGGATGAGGAGGATGAGGACGGCTTGGTCATCCACTCTACCAAGTCTTCCGCATGTTGCGGCTCAACACGGTCAGCTGACGAAAAAAAGGACAAGCGTGTCCCACGGCCACGTGCTGATGAGGATGCACTGTCTAAACGACCAGCACTGTTGCCTCTAGACACAGAGCCTGCTTGGCCTCTTTTATTGGCTTGTGACTATCTGCCTCTCCTTGTTGGCCTTCCAGACATACTAATGGCCCGGAGATGTAGCTGTACAAAGCTGGGATGTAGATATATACTGATACTGCAGCTAGCAGAATCAACTGCCTGCCTGTAGTATTATTAATATGAGAACACCAGCAATTGTCTGCAGTACACTAACTGTAAATACTGTAGCTGCCTGTCTGTGGTATTAATAGGATCAGAAGAACACCACCAATTTTATTCAGGTAGCTTTAGGTGCACACTGTGCAGAGGACACAGTACACTAATTGTAAATACTGTAGTTGCCTGCCTGTGGTATTAATAGGAGCAGAACAACAGCAATTTTCTTCAGGTAGCTTTAGGTGCACACTGTGCTGAGGACGCAGTACACTAACTGTAAATACTGTAGCTGCCTGCCTGTGGTATAAATAGGATCAGAAGAACACCACTAATTTTCTTCAGGTAGCTTTAGGTGCACACTGTGCAGTGGACACAGTGCACTAACTGTAAATACTGTAGCTGCCTGCCTGTGGTATTAATAGGAGCAGAACAACAGCAATTGTCTCCAGGTAGCTTTAGGTGCACACTGTGCAGGGGACGCACTACACTAACTGTAAATGCTGTAGCTGCCTGCCTGTGGTATTAATAGGATCAGAAGAACACCACTACTTTTCTTCAGGTAGCTTTAGGTGCACACTGTGCAGGGGACGCACTACACTAAATTGTAAATACTGCAGCTGCCTGCAGTACTGTACTAATAGGATCAGAAGAACACCACTAATTTTCTTCAGGTAGCTTTAGGTGCACACTGTGCAGAGGACGCACTACACTAACATGTAAATACTGCAGCTGCCTGCGGTACTGTACTAATAGGATCAGAAGAACACCACTAATTTTCTTCAGGTAGCTTTAGGTGCACACTGTGCAGAAGACACAGTACACTAACTGTCAATACTGTAGCTGCCTGCCTGTGGTATTAATAGGAGCAGAACAACAGCAATTGTCTCCAGGTAGCTTTGGGTGCACCCTGTGCAGAGGACGCACTACACTAACTGTAAATACTGTAGCTGCCAGCCTGTGGTATTAATAGGATCAGAAGAACACCACTAACTTTCTTCAGGTAGCTTTAGGTGCACACTGTGCAGAGGACACAGTGCACTAACTGTAAATACTGTAGCTGCCTGCCTGTGTTATTAATAGGAGCAGAACAACAGCAATTGTCTCCAGGTAGCTTTAGGTGCACACTGTGCAGAGGATGCACTACACTAACTTGTAAATACTGCAGCTGCCTGCAGTACTGTACTAATAGGATCAGAAGAACGCCACTAATTTTGTTTAGGTAACTTTAGGTGCACACTGTGCAGAGGATGCACTACACTAACTGTAAATACTGTAGCTAATAGGACTAATAGATTCAGAAGAACACATGCAATTTTCTTCAGGTAGCTGTAAATACTGTAAAAACACCTGCCTCCTGTCAGTAGCAGGAAGAGAATAACAGGAACGGATCTAGCTAAACTGAATACAGTGTATATATGTATATATATATATATATATATATATATACACTACCGTTCAAAAGTTTGGGGTCACATTGAAATGTCCTTATTTTTGAAGGAAAAGCACTGTACTTTTAAATGAAGCTAACTTTAAACTAGTCCTAACTTTAAACAAATATACTCTATACATTGCTAATGTGGTAAATGACTATTCTAACTGCAAATGTCTAGTTTTTGGTGCAATATCTACATAGGTGTATAGAGGCCCATTTCCAGCAACTATCACTCCAGTGTTCTAATGGTACAATGTGTTTGCTCATTGGCTCAGAAGGCTAATTGATGATTAGCAAACCCTTGTGCAATCATGTTCACACATCTAAAAACAGTCTAGCTCCTTCCAGAAGCTACAAAACTGACCTTCCTGTGAGCAGATTGAGTTTCTGGAGCATCACATTTGTGGGGTCAATTAAACGCTCAAAATGGCCAGAAAAAGAGAACTTTCATCTGAAACTCGACAGTCTATTCTTGTTCTTAGAAATGAAGGCTATTCCATGCGAGAAATTGCAAAGAAATTGAAGATTTCCTACAACGGTGTGTACTACTCCCTTCAGAGGACAGCACAAACAGGCTCTAACCAGAGTAGAAAAAGAAGTGGGAGGCCGCGTTGCACAACTAAGCAAGAAGATAAGCACATTAGAGTCTCTAGTTTGAGAAACAGACGCCTCACAGGTCCCCAACTGGCATCTTCATTAAATAGTACCCGCAAAACACCAGTGTCAACATCTACAGTGAAGAGGCGGCTGCGGGATTTTGGGCTTCAGGGCAGAGTGGCAAAGAAAAAGCCATATCTGAGACTGGCCAATAAAAGAAAAAGATTAAGATGGGCAAAAGAACACAGACATTGGACAGAGGAAGACTGGAAAAAAGTGTTGTGGACGGATGAATCCAAGTTTGAGGGGTTTGGATCACAAAGAAGAACGTTTGTGAGACGCAGAACAAATGAAAAGATGCTGGAAGAATGCCTGACACCATCTGTTAAGCATGGTGGAGGTAATGTGATGGTCTGGGGTTGCTTTGGTGCTGGTAAGGTGGGAGCTTTGTACAGGGTAAAAGGGATTCTGAATAAGGAAGGCTATCACTCCATTTTGCAACGCCATACCATACCCAGTGGACAGCGCTTGATTGGAGCCAATTTCATCCTACAACAGGACAATGACCCTAAACACACCTCCAAATTGTGCAAGAACTATTTACAGCAGAAGCAGGCAGCTGGTATTCTATCGGTAATGGAGTGGCCAGCACAGTCACCAGATCTGAACCCCATTGAGCTGTTGTGGGAGCAGCTTGACCGTATGGTACGCCAGAAGTGCCCATCCAACCAATCCAACTTGTGGGAGCTGCTTCTAGAAGCGTGGGGTGCAATTTCTCCAGCTTACCTCAATAAATTAACAGCTAGAATGCCAAAGGTGTGCAATGCTGTAATTGCTGCAAAAGGAGGATTCTTTGATGAAAGCAAAGTTTGATGTAAAAACAATGTTATTTCAAATACAAATCATTATTTCTAACCTTGTCAATATCTTGACTCTATTTTCTATTCATTTCACAACGTATGGTGGTGAATAAGTGTGACTTTTCATGGAAAACACAAAATTGTTTGGGTGACCCCAAACTTTTGAACGGTAGTGTATATATATATATATATATATATACACACACACACAACACCTAGGATGTATATATATACAATACACTGTAAGTGCAGCTAACTGACTCGCCTGCCTAATCTAACTTAACGTAAATCAAATGACACTGTGTCTGTCTATCTATCTCTCTCTCTACGCCGGAACACACCACACAGGGCCGCCGTGTAGGTGGCCTTATATAGTGCGGGGCGTGTACTAAACCCCCTGAGCCACAATTGGCCAAAGCCACCCTGGCTTTGGCCAATTACGGCTCTCTGTACAGACAGTGCTGTGATTGGCCAAGCATGCGGGTCATAGTGCATGCTTGGCCAATCATCAGCCAGCAATGCACTGCGATGCCGCAGTAAATTATGGGCCGTGACACGCCACTCAAATTTGGTGCGAACGGCCCATATCGTTCGGAATTCGGCGAACGACCGAACAGGCAATGTTCGAGTCGAACATGCGTTCGATTCGAACACGAAGCTCATCCCTAATCCTATGTGATATGAGAGGTCATAATTAGCTGCTATTCAAATATGAAGGTATTTTGTTTGCCTATTAGATGGCTTCAGCACAAGGAATTGTGATTTGCACTGTTAACACTTTAGGTATTGAAATAGGAATCCCTATTAAATTCTGAAAGGCAACCTCAGGTTACCTAGGGATGGGAAGCTTGGCCATTGTGCGAGCATTAATTGATTGACACCTGTAAACACTAGGGATGAGCTGAACACCCCCCAATTCGGTTTGCGGCAGAACATGCAAACAGGCAAAAAATTTGTTCGAACACGCGAACACCATTAAAGTCTATGGGACGTGAACGTGAAAAATCAAAAGTACTAATTTTAAAGGCTTATAGGCAAGTTATTGTTCGGGGACCTGGGTCCTGCCCCAGGGGACATGTATCAATGCAAAAGAAAGTTTTAAAAACAGCCATTTTTTCGGGAGCAGTGATTTTAATAATGCCTAAAGTGAAACAATAAAAATAAATATTCCTTTAAATATCATGCCTGGGGGGTGTCCTTAGTATGCCTGTAAAGTAGCGCATGTTTCCCATGTTTAGAACAATACCACAGCAAAATTACATTTCTAAAGGAAAAAAATGTCATTTAAAACTACTCGCGGCTGTAACGTATTGTTGAGTCTCGGCAATATAGATGAAAATCATTGAAAAAAAATGGCATGGCCCTTTGGGTCTGGTATGGATATTAAGGGGAACCGGCACCCAAATTTAAAAAAAAAATGGCGTGGGGGTCCCCCAGGCCCCCAGGCACTATATATTCTGAACAGCAGTATATATACTATACGGCCTGCCCTATATACTCTGCAGAAAATTGGGCCTTAAGTGTTGGTGGTACCAGAACACTGTAAGCCCTCACAGTTACTCTTGGTGGGCGCAGGAATGGACCCTGTTGTGAAATATTAAATCAAAAATTATAATTACATGCAGGCAGAAAAATTGGGCATTGAAAAATTGGGTTTAAATGTTTTATCAAAAATTGTAATTACTGTACATGCCCCTGTTAAACAGGGGCAGAAAAATTGGGCCTTGGGTGGTGGTGCCACAACACTGTAACCCCTCACAGATACTCTTGTTGGGCGCAAGAATGGGCCCTGCATTGAAATATTAGATCAAAAATTGTAATTACATGCCCCTGTTAAACAGGGGCAGAAAAATTGGGCCTTGGGTGGTGGTGGTGCTACAACACTGTAACCCCTCACAGATACTCTTGTTGGGCGCAGGAACAGGCCCTGCTGTGAAATATTAGATCAAAAATTGTAATTACATGCCCCTGTTAAAAAAAAAAATGGGCCTTGGGTGGTGGTGCCCTAATCCAAAAATATTGTTGGAAGCTAGCATCATCAAGATTGTGGAGGAATAGGATAGTCAGCATAGGCAGTCTTCAAGGGATCCCACATCCATAGCAAATTCAATCAGGTACATCAGCATCAGGTGATTGATAGCTGCTGATCCAAGACTGATTTATTTTTATGAATGTGAGCCTATCAACAGAGTCTGTGGACAGGCGCACTCTTTGATCCGTTACAAACCCTCCAGCAGCACTGAATGTGCATTCAGAAAGCATGCTGGATACAGGACAGGCCAGTAGCTTACTTGCATATTGAGCAAGTTCTGCAAGTTCTTGCCAGTGGTCCATTCTCAAGATCCAGTAACCCAGTGGATGCTCTGCTGGAAAGGTCTCCAAGTCTGCTCTTGCCCCTAGCTATTCCTGTACCATGTAATGCAGACGCTGGCAATGGTTGCTTGAACCGATCAGACTTTGGTGCTGAGGACTGAAAAAATTGGTTGATCAGGAAAGGTTGCCAGCCAGTAATGATCCCTCTCCTTGATACCACGAATCCTAGGGTCCTTTTGCAGGCTTTGCAGAATCAGGGAGGCCATGCAGCGTAAGTTTGGAGAGGCATTCGATCCTGAGTCCTCTGGGTCACTAAGGATCACATGATCCGTAACTACCTCCTCCCAGCCACATACAACTCCTTGGATTTCTGGGGATTGAAAACCATCCCTTGAAGACTGCCGAGTGTTATCCTCTACATCCATGCTGACACAATCCTCCTCCTCCTCCCCATCCTCCTTCTCTTCTTCCTGTGTGTTTGGCACACAGGAATGCTATCTGGATAAAGGGGGCCTTGAGAGGTAAGGAAGTCCTCTTTCTCCTGCTGTTCTGCCTCAAGTGCCCTGTCCATGATTCCACGAAGCATGTGCTCCAACAGGAAGACTAGAGGGACAGTGTCACTGATGCATGCATTGTCGCTGCTCACCATCCCTGTGGCCTCCTCAAATAGTGACAGGACAGTGCATGCATCCTTGATCAGTAGCCACTGGTGTGGCGAAAAAAAGCCAAGCTCCCCTGACCCTGTCCTTTGTGCCATACTCGCACAGGTACTCATTGATGGCCCTCTGCTGTGTGTGCAGCCGCTGCAGCATGGCCAACATTGAGTTTCACCTGGTGGGCATTTCACAAATGAGCCCTTTGAATGTCAGCCAGCCAAGCACTGGCATTGTATGACCGGCAGAAATGACCACAGACTTTTATGGCCTCCTTCAGGAGATCCTGTAAGTCTGGGAACCTGCCCAAGAACTGCTGCACCACCAAATTCAGGACGTGTGGCAAACATGGAAAATGGGTCAAGTGTCCCTGTCGAAGGGCGGAGAGAAGGTTGGTGCCATGTAAGCCGCCTTATATAGTTTGGGGTGTGGACTTAGTCCTGCTGAGCCATGATTGGCCAAAGGCACCCTGCCAATTATGACTCTCTTAGCAGAGAGGGCTGTGATTGGCCAAAGCATGCAGGTCAGGTGCATGCTTTGGCCAATCGATGTCGCAGTGCATTGTGGGGCGGTCAGCGGCACTCGAATTTGCCGCGAACGCCCCATGATGTTCGCTCTTCGGCAAACGGGCGAACATCCGATGTTCGAGTCAAACTTATGGTCGACCCGAACATCAAGCTCATTCCTAGTAAACACTAGGTTTATTTCAGCACAGCTGAAACCTGAAATAGCTGAACTTGTGATAGAACGAATGGAAAACCATCTGCTGAGTGGAAGAAAGACTGCATAATATTCAGATGCAATATTTCATATTTAATTGACTAAAAAAATAAAAACTACTTTCTCTGCTCACACTATCGGGATTGATCCTCTCTATCTGTCGTGTTGAACACTGTGGCCAGGAATTAAAGTAATAAGAAAATCAAATATTTTGAGTTATGATGACAACCTTTTAGTTTACCTGGATCATTTCCTCGCTTCCTGTGTCCTGTGTGACTGCTGTATCTCATACATTTTCTCAATGAGGCAGATAGAAAACAAATACTTGACTGGGAGCTAAAACTAAAAAAATCCATGTCAACTGCTTGTCCTGTGTTTATCTGATACACGTGTGACAATAAAGGTACATCAAGCTTTTCTGGAAATTCGGAGTGCGACCATTTCTTTATTTTAAAAAAATCCTATTGGGTTGATTTACTAAAGACAAATAAAAAGAAAAAATGTGAAATACAGCGCCAGGGATTTCTCAAAAAAAAAAAGAATGATTATTAACTGCTTCAGATCTGCGCTATAGCCGAATGACAGCTACAGCACGGACCTATTTTGCCGGGAGGGCGTCCATAGATGTCCTCCCGTGCTCGAGTGGTCTGCGTGCTCCCTGCAGGGCATGCGCGGCGCACTCTGTGATCAGCCAATGACAGCTAATCATGTGATGTAAACAGAGCCGGTAATCGGCTATTTTTTCTCCTCATGCTGATAGCGTGAGGAAAAAAAAAAGCAGATCACTGGCGGCTGTCAGAGGGACATCGGTCCCGATCAAGAAGAGCAGCAGCCAGCTCATCTGTGCCCACCTGTGCCACCTGCCAGTGTCACCTGCCAGTACACAACAGTGCCACCTACCAGTGCCCACCAGCACCACCTACCAATGCCCACAGTGCCACCTCTCAGTGCCCACAGTGCCATCTTTCAATGTCACCAACCAGTGCCTCATCAACAGTGCTGCCCATCAGTGTCACCTACCAGTGCCCATTAGTACCACCTATTAGTGACACCCTTCAGTGCCCATCAGTGCCATCCATCAGGGCCATCTTATCAGTGGCCATCAGTGTCGCCTTATCTGTGCCCATCAGTACCGTTTTATCTATTCCCATCAGTGCCGCCTTATCTGTGCCTATCAGTGCCCATCAGTGCAGCCTATCAGTGCCCACCAGTGCAGACTATCAGTGCTCATCAGTGCCACCTCCTCAGCTCATATCAGTGAAGGAGAAAAATTACCTGTTTGCACAATTTTATAACAAACTATGAAACATGTTTTTTTTTAGGTGCCACTAATAGTAGGCACTGACATTTTTAAAAGTTACTTCACTATTGGAGCTTTCTTCTTCCTTCTCCAATGTCTGGATGAATTATGACATGATTTAATGGAGAGGACCTTGTGTATCTGCTAAAACAAACATCTCTGATTCAAGCATTTGATTGCTAAAAGGCGCAGACGCTGGTTTATAATTTTTCCAGCTGGTGGATCTGGTGAGTTCATTCAGTACGTCTGGTGGAGGATGACACCCGGGTGTCACAGTCACATTGAATCCAAGCTACCACTGAGTGTCACCATTATACATCGTTTTTTGAACACTTTTTTTTCTCTTTATTTCTGGAACAATGTTCTATTAGCACTTTCACATTTTATATTTTAGCTGTGCTCACGGATTGTTTGGAGCACCATTTATTATGGACTATATTGATTTTTTTTGCATTTATGAAAAAAAATTTAAGCACTTGCACTTTAATGTTTCATATTCATATCAGTTGATCACTAAGCTATATAATGTCATGGTGTTGATGAACTCTTATTTAATAATCTATAAGCACACATAGGGTGTTATAGTTAGTTTGATCAACGCTGCTTTCTCACAATCTTTGCACTAAAGACAAATAGGCTGTTCACTTTGCAGGGGAATTTTCCCTTAGATTAGTGAAGGTCGTGAAACTTCACTTTACAAAGAATACCTAATCACATGCAAGAACTCCCCCCCCCCCCCCCAAAAAAAAAACAACTGTATTTTTGCTTGCACACCCTTGGATGATGGAAGTCAGCAGATTTTCACCTCATTACCTTGCACAGTAAACAAACTATTTATCTTTAGTAAATCAACCGCTTTATATCTACTATAGCCTGTACTCATGCACCCGCCGGTCATTAATGCATAGTAAATGCTGCATGGATACAAATTGGATGTCTGTGCACAACTGATGCGCCAGTAACTTGCACATTCTTTAGTAAATCCCTGTCTGTGTCATGAGTCTTTTATTTCTTTTGCCCAGTCAGAAAGATTAGAATATTAGCCTCCTGCAGCTAAAAATATATTCATAAACATGAGTTACAGTGCACTATACAAAGGAGCCTTGACAAGAAAATGAACATAAGGAATATATAGCAGCAAAGTCTTTTGAAATGTTGCTCGGTGTGTGATAAATAACCCAGAGCTATGTCTTGAACTTTGTCTGGATAGAATTTCAGAGGAATCTTTTTTTTTGTTTTTTAGTTAAAACCTACATCCAGCCAAAACTTGATTTTGTTTTTGTTTAAGGTTAGGTTCACATTATCACTTCAGCCCTGGAAGGTTTATCCCCCTCCAAGACCAGACCATTTTTTGCGATATGACACTGTGTTATCTTAACTGACAATTGCGCAGGCGTGCGACACTGTACGAAAACAAAATGTTTGTCCTTTTTTTCCCCACAAATAGAGCTTTCTTTTGGTGGTTTTTGACCACCTATGTGTTTTTTTTTTATTTTTTGTAATAAAAACAAAAAAAGACCAACCGTTTTGAAAAAAAAAAACGAAAAAAGAAAACAAACTGCGCTAAGATCAAAAATGATGTGCCAAAACCCAATGGTTTAAGTGAAATACCAAATATGCAAAGCAGCAATCCTCCTGCACAACATAATTACATTAATAAAATTGGAAAACATAGAATCGCGCTAAACATATAAATTATAAATAAAGTGCTCTTGTGCACCAATTGGATGACAAAGGCAGGTCATACAACTGGTTGTGTAAGATCCTATATGAACAAAGGAAATATACAAATCATAAATTACAAAGCACCTAAACAGTTAGCGTAATAAAATTACAAAAAATGTCCATAAATAACAAAGTGAATGGGCCAGATGAAATGATGTCCAAAGGCCCACACAGTAATAACACCCGTGAAGTAGAACAATGGTTAATGTTTATCCATAAGAAGTATATTCTTCACAGTTGAATAAAGGACTAGTGCGGAAATCCACCACCAAAAATATAAGGGGTTACTGCTTACCGGAAGCCCGTGATCCCCTGTTACAGAGGATCAAGGGAAGCCTGCATGTAATAAGCCCTCCAGAGCGTGTCCAGTGCACCAAATGTCTAATGTGAGTCTAATCGTTGTCTGCGAGGCTTGTGTGGAGAGAGCAGTGTTTTCAAAACACAGATTTTAATGCTTGTCAGAGCCTGGTGCACTGGAAGCACCTGAGCAATGTGAGTAACCTGAACTTATATATTTCATTGAAGTTTTATGGAGGATATAAGCACTATTAGTTGTTTTTCTTTAAATATGCACTTTGGATACTACGAATTACCATGAGCCATATCTGAGAGGACCACAGCAAGGAATTTCATAGTTCACTTAATTGTAGAGATCACACTCCTGCAGGTGAGATTATTCCTGGAGGGGGGAGCACTTGGAGGTGATCTGTTGAGTGATCTTTGAGCACTAATGAGAAATGGAGCACTTGTCTGAGCTAACCTTAGGTAGTGCTCCCATGAGGGAGCTTTTTCCTCATGTCTTGATGTAAAAAAAAATCACAAAGACTAGAGACAGCAATAAAGGCCCTTTTTCAAGTACGGCTGGTAGAGGTCAGAACCTGAGGTTTTCATTACAACAGTTGTTTTTTTATTTCAGTAAAACCCATTCTCCTTATTTGTTGCTTACACTCATAGGGCCGAGAAATTAAAACAACTTAAAAGAAAATCTAACCCTTCCTTATTATACCTAAAGCAAAAAAAAAAAGCTTTGCTTTTAGTTGGGTTTGTAATGGTCTCCTTGCAAAATATACAGCAAAAATTACTGTTGCTATTTGATGCAGGAAAATTAAAAATAATATGCTGGCATTTGTACAAAGCACAGCTACACTGTTATGCCCCGTACACACGGTCGGATTTTCCGATGGACAATGTCCGATCGGAGCATGTTGTCGGAAATTCCGACCGTGTGTGGGCGCCATCGGACATTTTCCATCGGATTTTCCGACACACAAAGTTGGACAGCAGGAGATAAAATTTTCCGACAACAAAATCCGATCGCGTCAATTCCAACCGTGTGTGGCCTGTTCCGACGCACAAAGTGCCACGCATGCTCAGAAGAAATTCCGACACGGGACAGCTCGTTCTGGTAAACGTAGCGTTCGTAATGGATACAGCACTTTCGTCACGCTGCAATGTTCAAAATGTTTTAATACAGCGCACTCTCTTCTTCTTTATAATGTGACAAGAATTAAGTCGTTTTGATGCTCATATTCACACACACTTCTCACAAACTTATTTCGTTACTATTTATCGGGATTCCCTCAATATATTTTGATTTCTCACATCTGACAACAAAATTGTTATTTTTTTTGGACTTTAATGTAGATTATTTTTTTGTGTTTCTCTTTTTTTTATTATTTTTTTTTGGTGATTTTGATTTGTATTCCCGAAAATGTTTGTGTGTTTTTTGTGACAAGTTCCCACAACACCACTAATATGTTGTTCTATTTAATCTGTAGGAAATTGTTTGGTGTTGTTGTCCCTTGTTAATTTCACATTTTATGTTTTTAGAAATGTACCTGAATCCTCACCAACAAACTGTCCTTTTTGGATGAAAACACACACAGGAGAGTAGAATTTACCCAAAATTTTTTTATTAAGGGCTCACAACTAAACAAAGAGGGAGGCAACGCTGGAGAAACTGCAGAAATTGGCGAAGCCTGGGACCCCCAGGGCAGACATCAATTATTTAAAAGCAAAATTGGTGGCCTGAGGAGTCCTTATCTTAGGGAGGGCAGTCTGGTCCAGAAGTCCCAGAGATCCGGAAAGCAGCAGATGACATCTGTGTCCCCAGGCTGTGGTCATACGAGAGACTGCATCTTCTGTCAGACCAGCTTGAACTCAGGGCAATCACTCTTTGGTCTTCTTTCCACGCTTCCTTCCAGGCTTTGGCTGTGGGGGTGGAGTTGTGGCAGCAGGAGGAGGAGGAGGAGGAGGATCGTCCCTCTCCATGACATCCGTCTTGGGTGTCAGTTCCCCACTCTCCCCCTTACGAAGCACTTTATAAAGCAGGTCCTCACAGAGCCTGCGTTGGCCCTCCTGCATGCCCTGCAATTTTGTGGCAGCCATGCAGGCAAAGGCCTCTTCAGGACTGGGGAAGGCTCGGAGGGACGCCGAAGCCTCCTGGATCAGCCTGTACGCTGAATCCTGCACAGGACTGGGAGTGGCCTTCCTGGCTCGTTTATATGGCAGGCGGAGGGGAGGGACCTGAGACTCAGTCAGGCTGCGACTGGTCCCAGGCTTCTCCTGACTGCCACTTAGCCCCGCCTCCTCCTGGCTGCCACTAATCCCTGCCTCCTCCTGACTGCCACATTCCACAGCCTCCTCCTGGCTGAGGTCTTCCTGTGTATGAAAAAGGGACATAATTTTAGTATTTTATTCATCAATCACACACAATTTTCAGCTCCTCACTGCTGCAAATTGAATGTTAACAAATATAACAGACTATCCTTCTGAGCCCAGCATTTTGCATTCTTGTCCCAATTTTGGGTGCCCACTACTGTCTATTGATATGTAAAACACTTTCAAGCAGCAATTAGTGATCAATAATAACATCTAATAAACATCATTTATTTATTGACCAGAAATCAGTAGAAGAATGCTATACCTGACTCCAGCTGGGCTCCTCCACTTCTTCCTGGCTGGAAGGCCCAGGTTGGACATCAGAAGCCTCAGCTGGGGTGGAAGGAAGCGTGGAAGGAAGAGTAGAGAGGGATTCCCTGACTTCAGTGTGGTCTGACAGAAATCACAGTCTCTCATAGTACCACAGCCTGGGGACATAAACGTCATCTGCTGCAGCTCCGGACCTCTGGGAATCTGTGACCTTCTTGCGCTCCCTCAGATAAGTGCTCCTCAGGTTACCAATTTTAGCTTTCAAATAAGGGATGGTTACTGTGGGGACCACCGGCTTCACCAACTCCAGCAGTTTCTCCAGCGCTGCCTGCCTCTTCTGTTTGTGGTTATAGTGGGGATGTCTCACTTGCCACAGACAGGGCAGCTCCCTGTACTTGTCTATGAACAGGGGCAGGAAATTGTGGTCGTTGAACCCATCCATTTTCTCTGCAAGACACAACACAAGACAAACCCTAATGTCAGGCCAAACTCCCCTAATCTTGTTACAAAATAGGCTTCCATTTCAAAGCAGTATAGGCCCAAGTTTAGATCCTACCTTCGTTAGCACGATCGGCGTCTCCGATGCTCCTTCCTCCGCTCACAGATCGTACGTAAGACGCGCGCGTTACGATTTATACACACTGCGCATGCGTATAACTCCGCCCGCCCCTGACGTTCTTTCTAGTCTATTCCCCGCCCCTTTTCGTTCGGCGCAGTGGGGGAAGAGCACATGGCGGATAGACAGCAGGATCGTGCTAATTGTAGCAACGAGGAGGAGGAAAGGCCCGATCCAGAAGGAGATTAAAGGACTCAAATATGTCCTTTGGGGAGATGTTGGAAATGGTGGACATCCTGAAGAAGGCCGACTATGATGGAAAGTATGGGCCTTACCCCAACCACAATGTCTGAAAGGCCAACATCATGGCGAAAGTGATCAGGAGTCTGCACCGGAAATTCGGGGTACGACGATCGAAAGATCAGCTCAGGAAGCGGTGGTCAGACCTGAAATTACGAGAACATGAGCAGTACAGAAAGATCTGGAGAGTGCTGCAAAAAAGTAAGTAGTTGTGCTGTGTTCCTCTTCTTTGTGTTTATTACGTTCGTGCTGCTCCATGTGCTTTTAGGAACTGTTGTACAGTTTAAAATGGCAACTTTCATGTTCATGGGCACATTATTCGTTCGGATCACACATTTTTATTTCGGACGAAAAAATACCATTGTTTAGCCCATATGCATTTGGCCACCATTTTGACGCCCTATACTTGTCTTCAAAGTATTGGGGTGTGTAGATGGCTTTGTTACTAGAATGAAATGCAAACTAGATTGTGTGTAAGGAGAGGACACTGAGCAGCTGTTTTCACATCTGGACACTGGAGCACTAGTGTGGGACACAAGAACACCATTTTTATTAGGGGGCCATACAGGTGCTCCAGTGTATACTATAGGGGGGGTCTCCATCTGTGAAGCTTTTAACAAACAGGTAAAGTATTGCAGCTTGACAAAGGACACTAAAAAAGCTACATCTTGGAACTCGGCTAAGATAGACAATTGTACCCCACTTCCAAGCAATGTTTCATCTTTATAGTTCTGACATTAAATATCTGTGTGCTAATTATACCATTTTTGTTTTACATAGGGGAGAAAAGACTCGGAGGACACCCCTCATCCGAGGAGACCAGAGACCCCCCACCTCTGGAAGAAGGGGAAATACCAACACAAGATGAGCAGGAGGAAGAAGACGTGGTGGAACTAGTCACCACAACAGGTGAGTGTCTGCAACCACAGGCTCAGATAAGAGATGGATTGCGGCATTTTTTGAAACCTAATTTATTTTGGGGTTCCTCTCTTTTTAGGTGATCGTGAGGTTGTGGATCCAGATCCTTTCACATCTGAAAGTGCCCAGATCCTGATCGGGGAGATCATGGGGTGTAATTTACAATTGGAAAACATCAAGCAAAACATCAATGATGTTATTCCAAAATATAAAAACATCATTGATGTTTTGGGGCGAGTTTAAAACCCCTCCAAATCACTTTCTTCTTTTGTGTGCTACAATGTGTGAAATGTTTTTGTGATTTTTCCCAAAGCCAAATTTGGAGGATGCACACAGTGTGCCAACATGTGCTATCTGCCATCACGGGAGATCAATGGACGCGTTTTGGGGGTGCAACCCCTTCCTCAATAATAAAGTAGCGGTGAGGAAGGGCTTTCTCCCCCAAAACACGTTCCTTGATCCCCCCGTGATGGCAGATAGCACATGTTGACATTGTGAAATTTGTGTGCATCTTCCAAATTTGGCTTTTTCAGGGGTGATTTCCCCCCATCTGAACGCAATATCAAACACAGTTCCTAAATACTCATGTCTGATATAGCCTTCCAGTTCTACCAAATGTGAACTTTGTAAGATCAAGATTTGTGTCTTTCTTGTGGGTTTTACACAGGCCTGTTTTCTATAAAATGCACATTTTGATTTTGGATAATGACACCACAAAAATTGGTAGACAACAAACATGTCGGTTTGTCAGAAAAGCCTTTGGTAAATGCACATGTGATTGTGCTGGTATTAAAAAGATTGTTCAGCAAGAATGTGTGGATTATTGTCTCAACGCTACAACACTTTTGGGGTGATGTAATTGTTGTTTTATGAGAAAATGGGGGTTATTTCCTAAGGGGAAATCCACTTTGCACTACAAGTGCAGGTTCAGTGCAGTTGCAAGTGCACTTGTAGTGAAAAGTGTCTTTGCATTTAGTAAATAACAGCCAACAGTGCTTTGTAAGGTTACACAATCACAACATTTTCGGGACTCCACACATTTCTGTCAGGGTCAGCTAAAACAAACACAAGCAGTAAATGTCCACAAAGAAGAGCCTGGGGAGATGCTTGTCGAGAACTTGAGGTCCTGCAGGCTTCTCCCTGTGGCCAAATACCGCAAGGTAGCGACCAACCTCTGCTCCGGAGTGATGGCTTGCCTCATGCAGGTATCCTGCCTGCTGATATAGGGGGTCAGCAAAGCCAACAAACGGTGAAATACGGGGTCAGTCATCCTGAGAAAATTCCTGAAATCATCAGGATTATTCTCACGGATCTCACGGAGCAAAGGCATATGAGAGAACTGGTCACGCTGAAGCAACCAATTCTTGGTCCATGAACTCCTCCCCACCCTGTTCATGGACTGGACTTGTGTCAAGGTCAGGACCCCAACACCAAGCCCCCGCACAGCACGAACTCTACGAGGAGTACGCATATGAAACATGGCTAGAAAACGGTCGGCTGCTCAGAACGAAGTAACAGAACGCACTGAAGAACAGCAAGGCCTGTGAAGAGCGACCTGAAAAACAGCAACGAGCAGGCAAGATCACACAGAAAACTCTGATACGAACTGACTGCACGCACTGAAGAGCAGATACAAACCCACAAGCACTAACTGAACAGCAGAAAACGATCTGAAAGCCACGAGTCTGAAAAAGCACGAATCGTCTCTCACCAAACTTTTACTAACACGAGATTAGCAAAAGGAGCCCAAAGGGTGCCGCGCTTGGTTCTGAACCGGCCTTTTCTAGTCTCGTCGTACGTGCTTGACGTCACCGCGTTGTTGTCGATCGGAAATTCCGTCAACTTTGTGCGACCGTGTGTAGGCAAAACAAGTTTGAGCCAACATCCGTCGGAAAAAATCCTAGGATTTTGTTGTCGGAATGTCCGAACAAAGTCCGACCGTGTGTACGGGGCATTATGCTGCGTACACACGATCGGACATTCAGACAACAAAATCCATGGATTTTTTTCTGACGGATGTTGGCTCAAACTTTTCTTGCATACACACGGTCACACAAATCTTGTTGGAAATTTTCAAGGTCAAGAACGTGGTGACGTACAACACATACGACGAGCCGAGAAAAATGAAGTTGAATAGCCAATGCGGCTCTTCTGCTTGATTCCGAGCATGCGTGGAACTTTGTGCGTCGGAACTGTGTACACACAATCAGACTTTACGACAACAGATTTTGTTGTGGGAAAATTTGAGATCCAGATCTCAAATCTTGTGTGACGGAAATTCCGATGGAAAATGTCCAACGGAGCCTACACACGGTCGGAATTTCCGACAACAAGCTCCCATCAAACATTTTCAGTCGGAGAGGGGTCAGGAGTAAAATACTGTACAAAGTGTAAAGGGGTGCTGGTCCCTTTAAAACAGAACTAAAACCACTGATTTAATTGGTTTCCCAAAACAGTTAAATTCAAGGCAGGTCTTCTGACTGTTACAATTACTAGTGTTCTTATGTTATCCCTCAACTGAACTGGCAAGCCACCAAATGGCTGGTGTTATAGCTGATCACTATGGTGTTTGCAGACCAAACAGAGGCTAAGAAGCTGGCCTCCTCTGCTATGAAGGGTATTAAGGTTTAGTTCCACTTTTACTTGAGGTCATCCCTGAATGTTGATGAGTAAGCTTCACATGCCATGCTTACATGTGTACGCAGTGATATACTGTAGAAGTAGTTAAAAAACCCCAAAGATAGAGTACAGCACTGACACAATATTGATTTTAAAATTACTTAAATTTAACTTATATTCTGTAAATTGTAGCCAGCCCCATCTAGTACAAGTTTAAGAAGTTGCAATGCAATCTAATCTAAAATCCCTATCACAAAAATAGGCCACATTTTAAAACCATAGTTAAAATATAACAATATTAGAATGTAAATGTAATATAAAAATAATAATATAATAAAATGTAAATAAAACTGCAATAACATACAGTATAAAAGTTAGAATGGGGGTTGGTAAGCAATCAATCAAGATCAGCCGGTCGACCGCAGGGAGCTGACAGGTGGATTGTGACCACAGCTCTGCCTCCCCCCAGGCTCCACCGCTTTCCTGTTCTCTGCAGAGCAGAGAGCAGGAGGCATCATAGTGCTGTAAGGAGGGCAGAGGCAGGAGCTGCCTCAGTGATTGGTTGTTAGGCAGTGAATGTTAACTTCAGTAGCTCCAGCTTCCACCTTCCACCCAGCACTATGCTGCCTCCTGATTTCCGCTGTGCTGTACACATGCTGGCAGGTAGGAAGTGCTACCTACACAGTGCTGTGTGTATGTGAGGAAGGAGGGGGATGGTGTGATGTGATATGAAGGGGATAGGGGAGACACTGTTGGAGGGGGGGACAGAGGACACTGCTTTTAGGGGGCCGAGAATACTTTGTGGGAGGCAGGGGACACTGCTATGAAGGGGCAGAGGACAGTACAGTGGAGGGGTGATGTGAAGTGGGGAAGAGGACACTGCTTTGGAGGGTACAGGACACTACTGGGGAGATAGGGCAGAGAACACCACAGTGGGAGTGTGAAGGGGGGCAAAGGACAATGCTTTGGGGGGTACAGGACATACTACTGTGGGGGGGAGGGGAGGGGAGGCAGAGAACACTGCTATGGATGGAAAAAGACACTACAGTGGAGGGGATGTGAAAGGGGCAGAGGACACTCCATTGGGGGGTACAGGACACTACTGTGGGGGAGGGGAGCAGAGGACACTACAGTAGGAGGGTTATGGGAAGGGGGCAGAGGACACTGCATTGGGGGGTACAGAACACTACTGTAGGGGGAGGGTGGCAGAGGACACTGCTATGGGGGGCAGAGGACACTACTGTGGGTGGTGCTGTGAAGGGGGGCAGAGGACACTACTGTGACACACTATGTATTCTTCATGCCGTCTTATTTATTGGGAGAGTGATAGTTTTTGTTTTTTTTTCCTTTAAAGGGAGCTGCCTGGTAACCCTACCTCTCCCTCTGAGGATCTTTGCTTTCTTCCACGTTGTCCAGGTAGATCTTAACCTCTGAAAGATTGCCTGCCCCTGAGGTAGAATATATAAATAAAAATAGTCCATAGAATAATTATATAAATTATATAATATAGAAAAAACAATTGAGATGTCTATATTCAATCCTTCAGGGGTTATTTTTTTGCCATTTTGTAGATTCAGTGCATGTTGATGATGAAACACGTAAGTTGGGACTCCTGGGTGACATCATAGCTGCTTCTTGGAGCACACAGAAGACACATTTGCATACGCTTACTGGTTTTCTGCATTACTTTTTAATATTTTAATTAATAAAGAGATGTTTCACCGTGAGGTCTTTCTCCCCTTTCTTTATGTATCTATCATGCACATTTGGCCTATAATAAAGCCTTGTACACAAGGTACGATTGTTGGCCAACCGAGCGTCTGATTTTTGTCAAAAGGGCATGTGCCAGGATCTTGTCTTGCATACTAACGGTACACAATTGTCATGCAACAAACACGAACGTAGTGACGTACTACGAGGAATTTCAGCTCTTGAGCGCCACCCGGGCCCCTTCTCCTAATTTTATGTTTGGTGAGCATTGATTCCGAGCATGCGTGTTTGTACTTTTGACTTTTGTGTGAGGGATTTATGTACTGACCATACATAAATCTGATGTCAAACCGTTGTCCACCGAAAATTTAGTAGCCTGCCATCCAACATTTGTTGGCCGAAAGTTGGACAACAATTGTCAGAAGGAGCGTACTAACGGTAAGATTTTAGGACAACAGTCTGTCAACAGGCAATCCCCTGCCAACAATCGTACCGTGTGTACGAGGCTTAAGAGTCATTGGAGGTATATAAAGAACCAGAGAGTAGAAAAATAACTGAAGTACTGGTTACATACAATGAACCTTAAGCCGCGTACACACGGTTGGATTTTCCAATGGGAATTGTGTGATGACAGGCTGTTGGCGGTAAATCCGACCGTTTGTATGCTTCATCGGACAATTGTTGTCAGATTTTCCACAGACAAATGTTGGATAGCAGGTTTTAAAATTTTCCGCGAACAAATATCTGTTGTCGGATTTTCCAAGCGTGTATACACAAGTCTGTCGGACAAAAGTCTAAAGTACAAACACGCATGCTCAGAAGCAAGGACGAACCAGAAGCGGTGGGTCTTGTAAACTAGCCTTTGTAATGGAGAATTAACATTCGTGACGTGGCAAATTAGGAAATTTTGAAATGCAGCGCCCAATTCTTCTTTTCTTTAATGGGATAATAATGAAGCTGCTTTGCTGGTGATACTGATGGAGTTATTGCAAACAAATTTTCAAAGGTTTTTTTTTTTTGAGTGATATCAAGAATAATATTATTATGCTTTTTTATTTTTTATTTGGACAAGTTACCACAACACCATTATCCTGTAGTTTTTAAGATCAAAGATACAACTATGTTGGTGTCCCTTGTCAATTTTACATTGTATTTTTTTAAATGTAACTGCCTAAACTGTCATTTGAAGTAAAACACATAGCCAAGTATTATTCTACACAATTTTTTTATTGTGCATTAAAAAAGAAATCAAATAAAATTAGACATGCTTTCTGCCAATAGAACTTAACCAAAAAGTGCATTCTACGCATCCAAAAATATAGAAATATACCAAATCAATTCATTATTATTCAACCAAAAAATAAAATAAAAGCCTCATGCATATGTCCTGCTTCTTAATATAGGGGGTCAACAATACCAAGAGTTGGTAAAAGCAGGGGTCCGTCATCCGGAGATAATTCCAAAAATCATCTGGATTATTCTCCTGGAGCTCCCGCAGCAAAGGCATATGACATAATTGGTCACGATTAATAAAGCAACCAATTTTTGGTCCAAGAACTCCTCCTCCTGTTCCTGGACTGTACTTGGGTCAAAGCAATAAATCCAAGGCCAATAATAAATAACACGTTATCTCCTCTGATTCCACAACATGTCTGGATGACGAACGGGAGATCAGAAACGAACTGAAAAGCATGAAATAAAAAAAGCGCCAATCAACACTCACCAAACTTCTACTAACATGAAATTAGCAGAAGGAGCCCAAAGGGTGGCGCTAAAGAGCTGAAAAAACATGTAGTATGTCACTACGTTCGTGTTTGTTGGCCGACAATTCCTTGCCATTTGTATGCAAGACAAAATCCAGGTCTCATAGGGCGCATTTTGCCTAACTTGTTAATACAAGGGGTCACATCTGTCCAGTGAGTGTGTTGTGAAGTTGGTGATCATGGTTTTGGAGGGTGCAAGATTGCACTTTAAGTGGAAGACACTGTTTGGTTGAATCACATAAGCTGCACTATTGTTGATGTGATTTGTAATGACACAGAGCACTATCATAAGTTGGAATTTGATCACATTGTTATGTGGGACTTGATCATATTACTTTTGCTCATGTGATTTTTTGAATATAATATTACAATTCATTGTGTATCAGCGCTGCACCCCATCTTTTGGGTTTTTCAACAAATTTTCAAAGGTGTTTAGGCATCTCATAGAAGCAGCTGTCAATAGGACTGTACACATTCACAATTACAGCACAGATGATTTTTGCTGTAACCACTTCCGGACCGGCTCTATACCCATTTTTTAAAACCTGCGGTAATCTTTCATGCAAAAGCAATTCTAATGGCTAACTAGCGCTGCATTGCTTTCACAAGCAAGGAGAGGGGGCGTCTCTCCATCCCGCCGCCTTCCATGGCTTTCTCGTCCCACCGGGAAGCCGAGCGACCAAAGCCGAATCGGCTTTAAACTGCTCTTAGCTATGGTAATCCGGAAGCGATGACCTGACATCACTTCCAGTTTACCCAGATGTCAACACCGCCATTTTTAAAAAAAATCAAAAGCATTCAAAAACACCAATCTTGGTATTTTGAATGCTTTTAAGGGCATTTACATTTTTCCCAAAAAAAATTGCGTTTGAGAAACCACTGCATAAACACCATGTGACATAAAAAAATTGCAGAACTCACCAATGTATTCTCTAGTTTACAGCCTCTGCTTAAAAAAAAAAACTATAGAATGTTTAGGGGTTCCTAGTGAATTTCTAGTAAAAAGTATTGATTGTTATATGTAAACAAAAAGTGCAAAAAAGGTCTGGTCGGTAAGTGAATAATATAAAAGCAGTGATGGGTGGAGTTACAAGGCCTTGCACACCTATTTTGTTTTTTTTGGGGGGAGGGGGGGTTGGGACTTTCTATGGAGCGAAGAGAAACTGGATTTTAGCCCTTTTGTTGAGTAGAGTGTGGCTGAAACTGTTGGAACCTAGGTATCTCCTTTGGACATACTGTATGTTAGTGTAACCTAACCACATATAGGCCTCTTGCATACTGCAGCTTGAAAAAGCTGAGTACAGCTATTTTTTTTACTGATCTAAAATGCTGTCCATTGTTTACAATGTGCCTGTACAAACAGAAGTGTAAACAAGCGCTGTGTATTCTTTAGTAAATAAAAAAACGGAAAATCTATGTTTCTGGTCACTATTTTGCACCGGTACATGCACATGAACATAAATATTAATGAATCTTGGCTAGGAATGCATAAATACATGCAAATACTTGCAAAAAAAATGCCTGAAATTATGTCCAAAAATGTTGATGCTCAAACATCAGTACCATGTGCAAGAAACCTTAAAGTGTTGAATCTAGAAAGTAATTGTGAATTAACAGCTACCTCTGCTTAAGCTGTATTTTAGTATGTTTAATGTACTTTTTAAAAGAACAGAAACCATGTCTGAACAATTGTCTGTTTCATTTGGGTATTTTCTTGGTGAAAAAACCTGTGAGGGAAGGTGCAAGTGAAGGAAGAAGAGCTTTGAAGTGGTAAAAGTAATCAGGCTTTGCCAAGCTGCATTCTCTCCAGAATTCTCAGGGAGTTGAGGGTGTAGCGTGAGGCACTGCATTTTATCTCCTCAGTGGCCTGAATGTAGAAGAGAGCCAGATGTTTAGGAAGCAAAGCACTGATTTCCCTGAATGGAAGATATGAATGTGCTGTGCATTTAGGGGTTAATCACTCAGTGAAGTGACCGCATGCTACAGCACATTACACACTTAATGGGTACAGAAGTCTGAAGTATATCTGAGGTATGCACTATACAGAATGGTCACTGCAGTGCCCTTTTACAATAGTGGTTAATGCAGAGCTCTAGTGTGGAGACATGTCCCCTTACATTAGTGCTCAGTGGAGAAGTGATCCCTTACACTAATGGCTCGAAGAAAAGTTTCCCCTTGAACTGGTAGTCAGAGTTCAACAGTCAAATGGGGCCAACAGACCCACCCACTATTCTTTTGGCCATCCTTCATGGACAGTGACTCTCTCAAAAGTCGCAATGTATGCCTCAATATCATCCGTCTTTAGATATTGCCCGCTGAGTCTACCATGTGTGGGAAATTAGCTTGTGTGGGGATGTGGGGTGTGGGTGTGGGGATCACCTTTTCTGGAAATTAAGGTCAGCGTGCAGGCAGTCTCTTTAAAATCTGGCGGGTTGCCATCTTTATGTAGAAGAGGTTGGCAAAGTCATGAAAACAAACAAAAACAGTAAAGTAACTCCAGCCGTCCAGCGCTAAACTAAACAGTAGACTCCTCTCTATATGGTGTGGGGCTGGTCCCCGTCACCCGCAAAACATGTGGTAAAGCAAACCTTTTTTTTAAATCCAAACAGAGCTCCTCTGTCTTAGATTCCCTTCTGAGTTTCAGGCCAGAGCTCTACTGTGCTCTCTCCCTGCTCATTTAAAGTCCACCTGAGCATGGACTCAAGTGGACCACAACATCCGGACCGGAACCAAGCCTGCCACAGAGGTTGTAAAAACCCAGGTTGGATTCTAGTTCAGTCTCTTACAATAGAACGCATGCAAGGTGAAATATACAGATTATCCATTACCTCACCTCGCATACCGTCACAATAACATGGTAACATGGAGATGTTACAGGAAGTGACTGTTTGTTTACCTTTTACAAGGAGCTGACCTACCCACAATGCCAAGTGACCTCCCATGGACACTCAGCACTGAACTGCATGCTGGGTAGGTTATAAAAGGCCCTGCGCGGCCATTTTGTTTCTCTTGTTCCTGGGACACATGGCCTGCCAGCAGGGCTCTGTGGGTGTGTGTGTCCCACAGAGTTGCGGCCTACCTCGTGCAGAGCGGAACAGCCAGCAATCCTGCCTTACATCACAGCGTGCTAGAGCAGCAGTGTGATCGTTCCAGGGACCCTTGAAGGAGGTAACTGAGGACTCCCGGTCGTCTGTGAGACGGAACAGCGTGACGGCGTGGCCGTAGCAAACAAACTGAGATACTGTAGAGCGGAGGCATCCATCTGTCTGGACCCAGTGTGATGAGAGGGCTGATGCCCAGAAGTTTGCACTACACCTTTTCACACTTAGACTATAAACACCGCGTTGCTGGGACCTGTAGTCCCACAGAGAAGATCTTAAGCAAAAGGACTGAGTTTGAACAGGCCTCAAGCCTACCCTTCACTGCACTACTGACACTGTGTTACTAAAAGCCAAACTGCACCGGAGGCAGTTCCAGGTGTACTGCACTACAAGAATAGTTCTAGCATTCGTTTTCCTTTGACCCTTTGTTTGTTCAACTTTGTTTGTCGGATTACAATTGGTACCACACAAATAGCTAGCAGAAGACAGAAGACCGAAAAGACTGCATCTTTCATTGCAAGGCCTCGCAACCTATTAATGATAAGAGGGACTGTATTATAAAAGTAGGGGGAGCTCCCTAGGAATTGTGTTGTGCTTGATTGAATAACATTGTCTTCTTGTGGTTATCAGAGCGTGCTGGAAGTGGGAAGGTGCCCAGAGTTAAGGCGTTTGTGCTCTGAGCATTAGACCCACTTGAAAACCCACTTCCAGGGGTCAGTTAAGACAACCTTATGTGTACAGATTGTCGTGATTACCTATTGGACTGTTGCATTACGTTTGTGTGACAGTGCAAATACTGTAATTACTATTTTATACCAATTCCAGTAAAAATACGTTCATGGTTAAGTACAATTGGTGTGGAGTGTTGTTCCTTTTCCAGCAGGTGGAACATCGGATACCCAGGTAATAACAAAAGTATATTATTGTTGTATTACACATTGTGGGGTTATCCTGTACTATTTGTTTCACATTAACACTGCACCACAGCTGTGTCAAGGGGATTGAGCCAAGTTATAGGTGGTGTAAGAGCAGAGTACAGGCCCAATCAAATACCAGCAGCTCCTTCGGGGGTTAGTGCTTCATATATACATGTGTATATCAAGAAATATATCTTTAATAAATAGACATAAAAATCTATTCAATCTACACTCGGAACCAAAACAACCTTTACTTAAGATGTTTATATGTTTAAATAAACAACATATTGAGTTTTTACTTGATTTACTTACTTGATGAAAACTATTTCCTTTTCAAAGATATTCATTTTTTTACAGCTGAGAGGGGCAGCCATGGGTTCTAATGTCGCACCCCATACGCAAAATTGTTCATGAACATAATAGAAACATCTTATATTTTTGTTAATGATATGTTCCTCAAGCACTGTCAGGGATGGTATAGGTTTGTGGACGATATTTTTGCTGTATGGGATGGCGACATTGACGCTCCCCTTTTATTTGATAAACGTATTAATTATCTTGTCTCCGGTCTCAAATTTTATATTGAGATTGGTATTACTAAAATCTCTTTCTTGTGAGGTAGAAAGAAATCCTTTCTACCTCACTGCAAACCAGCAAAGCCAGCACCTGGAACCAGTTCTTACTAGGGCGGTGTCATTCCAGAGCAAGAGTGTTTGTGAGCTGCATTTCCTTTTTTCCTGTCTACTTACCTTCATTTTTGCAAAATCTCTTTCTTCATACTACATTAAAACTTGAAAATATGAGAATTGCAAGCGATCTTTATGTAAAAACTACTGATCGTAATCAACTATTACATTTTAGTCGTTTTCATCCCTTTAGTGTATTTGCCTCCTTTCCAAAGAGTCAGCTGATGAGGGTTCAGCGGATAGTCAGTGGCACACTGCGCCATTGTCAGAGACTTGATGAGATGGAGGCAAAATTGATTAATAGAAAATATTCTGAAGCCTTGGTTAAAAAGGAACAGTCCAGTATAGATATTATTAGGACCCCAAAAGAATTCCCTTTATTATGCAGAATCATGCTTTTTCACATATAATCTCTAAAATAATAAAAAAAAATTGGAACCTACTCAGAACCAGCTACCCTATGGTTCAAGAATTTTGGAGTCCTCCTATGTCATCTTATAGGAAGGGCAGAACAATACGCGATCGATTAATAAAATCTGACCAATTTTCATCAACAGTACAGAAAACAACGTTTTTGGGACCAAAAAATCTAGGTTCATATTCCTGTTTTATCATGAATTCAATGCAATTCTGATTAAGGACAAATTTTTCACACACCCCCAAAAAGGTTTTACCATCCCTATTAGGGACAGTATACATGTCAATCATCGTTTGTAGTATATGCCATCAAATGTCCATGTGGATTAGTTTACATTTGTGAAACTACACAGAAAGTGAAGGATAGAATAGCAAAGCAATAATATTCAATTAGGTATAAATTAACACAACTACCACTCGCTAGACACTTTGTAGAATTTGGACATAGTGGGGTTGATTTACTAAAACTGGAGAGTGCAAAATCTGGTGCAGCTGTGCATGGTAGCCAATCAGCTTCTAACTTCAGCTTGTTCAATTAATCTTTGAAAAACAACCTGGAAGCTGATTGGATTCTAAGAAGAGCTGCACCAGATTTTGCACTCTTCAGTTTTAGTAAATCAACTCCAGTGTGTCACAATTAAAATATATGGTCCTAGAAGGGATTGAAAGAAACAGAACAGGAGGGGATCGTGAATTAGCCCTCAGAAAAAGAGAGGTACACTGGATCAATTTTCTTAATACAATTGTTCCACACGGTTTAAACGTAGATCTAGATCTTTATTTGTTTATTTAAACATATAAACATCTTAAAGAAAGGTTGTTTTGGTTCCGAGTGTAGATTGAATAGATTTTTATGTCTGTTTATTAAAGATATATTTCTTGATATACACATGTATATATATGTCTTACAGATTTGATAATAGGATGAACTGCAAGAGGATAATGAGGTAATGAGATTATCGGTTGTTTGATTAGCTATTTTCTGTGTCTATGGTATAAAATTAGTATTTGTAACATTGATTGAATTGAAGTTGAGAATAATTAACCATATTGATTCCATGTGTGATGATACCTGTGAATACATATAAAGCAAATGATTGTGGTGAAAACCTTCAGAAACGTAATTTCTGTCTGAACAGATGATTGTAACTATTATGTCTTGGATGATTCTATTTGCTTTGTGATCTTTTTCCAAAGATTTGACAAAATAAAGCAACAAACTTTTAAGTACAGTACCCTGTTGAACTTTATGCCGCGTACACACGGTCGGACTTTTCGGCTACAAAAGTCCGACAGCCTGTCCGACAGACTTTCGACGGACTTTTGTCTGACTTTTGGCGGACTTTTGGCGGACTTGCGGCAGACTTTCTTACGAACGGACTTGCCTACATACGATCACACAAAAGTCTGACGGATTCGTACGTGATGACGTACACCGGACTAAAATAAGGAAGTTGATAGCCAGTAGCCAATAGCTGCCCTAGCATGGGTTTTGTCCGTCGGACTAGCACACAGACGAGCGTATTTCTGGGTCCCGCGTAGTTACGACGTAAAGATTTGAAGCATGTTTCAAATCTAAAGTCCGTCAGATTTGAGGCTGGAAAAGTCCGCTGAAAGTCCGGGGAAGCCCACACACGATCGGATTGTCAGCCAGCTTTAGTCCGTCGGCGTCCGTCGGACTTTTGTTGACGAAAAGTCCGACCGTGTGTACGCGGCATTATTCATATATATATATATATATATATATATATATATATATATCCGCTGCACTTGAATTTCCCGCAAAATAATGTTCGCTGTTCTGTGAACGTGCGAACACTCAATGTTCAAATCGAACTTATGTTCGACCCGAACATCAAGCTCATCCCTAGTTTTCAATACATCAGGAAGTCCTTTTTTAGTACTTTTAAGGCAAATCCTGATTTCCTGACAGACTCCATGGCAGCAACGTGTGGGTTAAGTCCCGCCTCTACTACCCTATAGGACACTACTCCCATAAATCTTTGCTCCCTGCCCCCGGCCGTGTTCTTTTTTTGTCCTCCTCCGCAAGGACCTAGTGTTGGTCTTTCTACCTGAAGATTTTTTCCCCACGATCAAGTCGGCCGAGCTGCGACTTCGGATGACATAGTCGCATTACTCCGCTAAGCCCTAGCTATTAGCAGGGTATGGAGTGGGGCATTGGAAGAGGCGTTGGAAGAAGCCGATTTCCTGGCCACTGGCAGGCAAGGCTACGCACGGGTCGCATAGCCAGCTACTAGCAGGTGACCCCTTATTGCCCCTGGAGAATCCGGTGTTATCGCATTACCTTCGGCCTGATGATCGTGCTGGGAGTGGTGAGGTGTCCTGTATTGTGTATGGCAGCAGTGTTTGTGAAATGTTCATCTTTCTTCCTTTGTTTTCTCTGTCTCCTGTTGGTGTAAAGGCACGGCGGCTAGTTCTTCCTGCGTTCCAGCCGCCGTTTTAGTTTTGTTTTTCGCGTCTCGGCCGTACTGCGCATGCGCGAGTACGGTACGAGACCGAGGCTTTGTTTCGCGCATGCGCAATAGCGGCAAATTGCTGCTAATCGCGCATGAGCACTACGTACGCTCGGCACAGGCGGTGACGTCACGGGGGTGCCCTTTTTAAACAGGGCAGATAGCCTGCAGGCTTTGGGAATGCTTGCAGGCTGTAATACTGAAGTCCCCACACCTCCAAAGGTTTTCAGCTACTGGTAAGTAGCCTTTTTTTTGTGGGGGGTAACTTTTTCCCTGTTGTTTTACTAATTGCCATGTCCTTGCAGTCCGGATGGATGTTACCGAGGACATGGATTCCCCACCGCCTGCCTGTGGCCAGCCTCCTCTCAAAAGGTACTGGGTCGGATTCTGCCATCCTTGGGGGTCCAGCGACCAGGGGGGGAGGTAATTGGCGGGGTGTTTAGGTTTCTCTCACTATTCTTTTCTATGTGGTTCTTTTCTTTTTGTGCTTTAGCCCTTCTACGACAGAACAGCGACGAAGCTCTCACAAGGGAAACGACTCTTCCAAATCGCATCACCGGCAATCCTCTTCCAAAACTAAACACTACGGTTCCTCCTCAAAATCGGGACACCGTAGCGAGGAACGCTCCCATTCCTCGGTGGCTTATTCCAGTCACTCATCCTGTGTCTGTTGGGGATGCAAAATACAAGTACCTGCGGGAAAATCCCTATGCGACCCCTGCTTCGTCAAGGCATCCAAAGAAAGGGGAGATACGGACCAGCAACTTAAAAGCCTAGTTGAGAGGGTTGTTAAAGAGTCACTTAAAGGTATAGAGGCGGTCCGGTCCGACGTTCCTCAGGCAGAGCTGTCAAGTTCCCCAGTGAGGGAAACTCAATTGCAGGACACCTGGGAGTCCTCCCTACCTAGCCATACTTCAATTGCCATCTCCGATAGCGACTCGGATGAAGATAACCCCTGCGTGGGATTCGACTTCGCTCTGCTTCCTCCCTTGGTCAAGGCCATTAGAGAAACCCTAAATTGGGAGGATCCGGTGAGTGTTCCTCCCAAACAGAGGAAATTTTTCAAGCAGTTAAAGAAGGAACGGGTTAACTTTCCATTCTTTACTGAATTGGGCGAGGTCATCACAGATGAGTGGAGCAAGGTGGAGAAGAAGAACTCCATGCTTGCTAAAGTTTCAAAGCTCTACCCCTTCAAGGAGGAAGAAGTGAAACATTTGGACTCAGCTTCACTGGTGGACGCAGCCGTGATGAGGCTGGTGAAACATGTGACACTTCCCCTAGAAGACACAGTGTCCTTTAAGGACGTCTTGGACAGGCAAATTGATGCTGATCTAAGGAGAGTGTATCTTACGGCTGGCATGGCTTGTAAACCAGCCTTGGCCCTGGCGGCTTTGTCCAAAGCCATGGAAGTGTGGACAGATAATGTTCATAATACGCTGAGGAATATCCCGGATGATACGGCGAAGAGCTCACCTATTCAGGAGTTGAGGGTAGCGTCGGCTTTTCTGGGGGAGGCCTCGATTGACATCATACGCCTTGCAGCCCGGGTAATGCTTTCGTCGGTCACCGCCAAGCGGGCTTTATGGCTCCGTCCCTGGCTGGCTGACCCAGCTTCTAAGCAGGTATGGTGCCGGATTCCCTATGGGGGGTCTTCTCTTTTCGGCAACAAGTTAGACGAGGCTATTACACGGGCTACTGGCGGGAAATCGGGGTTCCTGCCCCAGGACCGACGTCTGCAAAGTCAGAGAAAGTCCTTCCCGAAGAGGCAATACCAGGATCGAGCCAGAGAGGCTCGCACCTACAAGCCAGGCCGGGAATTTTCCAGATCTTGGAAGTCAAGGCAATCATCCTTCAAAAAGTCCGCAGGTGCTGAGTCGAAAGGAGACAGACAACCTTCCAAATCTTTTTGAGATTGGGCCCGCTCAGACAGGCCGTGTGGGAGCTCGTCTTTTCCACTTTCGGCATGTCTGGGCGGCCTCAATTCACGACTTCTGGACCATCAAAACGATCTCCTTCGGTCACGCTTGGACCTTCATTGGCACTCCCAGACTCAGGTGGGTTCCCACTTCTCTTCTGGCATCAGAAGAAAAAAGGACAATACTTTTAGCCTATGTAGAATCTTTGTTGGCTCAAGGCGCTGTCAGCCCCGTTCCAGTCAATCAGCGAGGCATGGGAATGTATTCCCCCCTCTTTCTGGTCCAGAAAAAGAGTGGGGCCTGGAGGTCCGTCATAGACCTAACCCATCTAAATCGCTTCATCAAAAAGGAGAGGTTCAAAATGGAAACACTTTCCACAATTCAACAGTCGGTGCAGCCAGGGGACTGGATGGTGTCCATAGACCTCAAGGACGCCTATTTTCATGTCCCCATCGCGGAAGATTTTCAACAATTTCTCCGCTTCTCCGTGGGCAAGCTCCACTTACAGTTTACATGCCTTCCCTTCGGGCTATCAACTTCTCCACGTGTTTTCTCAAAGGTGCTGTTGGCAGTAGTAGCTCTCCTAAGAACCAGGGAGATTCGTCTACATCACTACCTAGACGATCTTCTTCTCTTGGCGCAGGACAGGGATCAACTCGTAACACACAGAGGTCAGGTGATCTCCACATTACAGGAATTCGGGTGGATTCTGAACCTGGAGAAGAGTCAGTTAGACCCATCTCAGTCGCTGGTGTTTTTAGGAGCCCTGTTCAACACAGTCAAAGGTACCATTTCATTACCAGAGGAGAAGATCTCGACAATCAGAGACAGGATTCACCCGGCTCTCTCTGCTTCTCATCTTCATGCCCTCCAGTGCCTGAGGATCATCGGCACTATGGTAGCGACGATTCCGATGGTGAGATGGGCCCAATGGAGGATGAGGCCTTTTCAGAAAGGTTTTCTTCTTCAGTGGAAGGGCCACAAGGCCCAGCTGATCCGAATTACTATGTCCATGAGGAACTCGCTCCTGTGGTGGCTCCAGCGGGAGAACCTCTCCAACTGCCATTCCATCCTTCCCATCTCATGGGTAACCATAACAACGGATGCCAGCATCAGGGGCTGGGGTGCCCACTGTCTGGCGGAAGTAGCCCAGGGCACATGGGAATTTCCCTCCAGAAGATTAGTGTCAAACATCCTGGAGCTGAGAGCAGCCTTCCAGGCCCTGCTGGCGTTTCGTCATCTCACTCGGGGAACTTGGGTCCTACTCAGATTAGACAATACCACAGCAGTGGCATACATAAGGAAGCAGGGGGGTACTCGAAGCCTATCCCTATTACAAGAGGTAGAGCCAATCATGTCCTAGGCTCAGAAAAACCTGAAGGACCTAACAGCGGCATATGTTCCGGGGGTTCAGAACGTTCAGGCAGACTTCCTTTCCCGGATACTCCTAGACAACAACGAGTGGTCTCTCCACGAAGAGGTATTCAAGTGGATTCTATCGTTGGGGTTCTCTCCGGAAGTCGACCTGTTCGCCTTCCCCTGCAACAAGAAAATGCCAAGATACTATTCGAGGTACAGGGACCCTCAAGCGTATGGGGTGGACGCCCTGACGGAGAAATGGTGGTTCAACAGAGCCTATGCCTTTCAGCCAACTCCGATCATTCTTCAATTCCTGAAGAGACTCAGGGCAGAAACAGCAGAAGTGTTAGCGATAATTCCTTACTGGCCCAACAGGCCTTGGTTTCCTCTCCTAATACTCCTCAGTGTCCGAGATCCGATTCCTCTACCATCCAGACCAGACCTTCTGTCTCAGGGATCGAGACTACACCCTTGCCCGGATCACCTGCGCCTAAGGGCTTGGCTTTTGAAAGGGGAAGGTTGGAGGCGCTAGGCTGCCCGGATGAGGTAATTCCCACTCTCCTTAGTGCGAGAAGGAGTAGTACCAACCGAGTATATGAGAGGATTTGGTCAAAATTTACCAGCCATATGTCTTCCAGGTCCAACTCCTGTAATAATCTGGCGATTCAGGACGTGCTAAGTTTTCTGCAGACGGGTCTGGATATCTCACTGTCCGTCAGTTCTCTTCGTGTCCAGGTTTTCGCAATCTCAGCCTTTTCCGGAGTCGCATGGGCCAAGCACCCTCTGGTCCAACAGTTTTTTAAAGGAGCAGTCAGGCTTAGGCCACAGAGGAAACCCAGATTCCCCAAATGGGATCTTCCGTTAGTGCTGGATTTCTTTTCACAACCTAATAATTCACTCTCGGTCAGAGAATTATCCCTCAAGACGTCTTTTCTGATAGCCATAACCTCGGCAAAGAGGGTTTCGGAAATTCAATCTCTGGGGTCTAAGGAACCTTTTATTACCTTTTTTCCAGACAGAGTGGTCCTAATACCAATGCTTGGGACGAATCCCAAAGTTACCTCGGTCTTTCACGAAAACCAGGAGATCACACTCCCTACCATCAAGTCTGCTGGTAGTCCGGATCCACACCCTCTTGATATGGGAGCTACTCTCAAACAATACCTGGAAGTTACGGCCTCTTTTCGTCAATCTGACTCTCTTTTTGTTCTTTTTCATGGGAAAAATAGAGGCTCTAGAGCAGAGGTCTCGAACTGGTGGCCCTCCAGCTGTTGCAAAACTACAAGTCCCATCATGCCTCTGCCTGTGGGAGTCATGCTTGTAACTGTCAGACTTGCAATGCCTCATGGGATTTGTAGTTTCGCAACAGCTGGAGGGCCACCAGTTCGAGACCCCTGCTCTAGAGCTTCTGTCAGAACTATCGCGGCTTGGGTGGTCCAAGCCATCCAATGGGCTTACAGAGAGAAGGGCTTGGCTCCTCCTGAGGCGGTTACAGCGCACTCTACTAGAAGTCTTTCAACGTCCTGGGCGGCCTCACGTCATGTTGCGCCTGAAGTGATCTGCAGAGCAGCTTCTTGGTCCTCGATTCATACCTTCATGACCCATTATTGTGTTGAACCAGCAACCTTGTTCTCTGTCAATTTTGGTTTAAAAGTGCTGTCGGCCGACAGTGTTAAATAAATCTTTTTGTTCAGCATTTAGCCCACCCGGGTGTGTACGGCGAGTTATTTCCCACACGTTGCTGCCATGAAGTCTGTCAGGAAAACGGAAAATTCCTATCAAAATACTTACCGTAATTTTCCTTTCCTGATGGACTCCATGGCAGCAGGAGTTCCCTCCCGAATGGCTGAAGTAGGCTAGTTACCGAACACGGCCGGGGGCAGGGAGCAAAGATTTATGGGAGTAGTGTCCTATAGGGTAGTAGAGGCGGGACTTAACCCACACGTTGCTGCCATGGAGTCCATCAGGAAAGGAAAATTACGGTAAGTATTTTGATAGGAATTTTCCGTTTTTTTTCCCCTAAAAAAACATGGTCTATTGTGCAACTCTCAAACTTTGATTGCAAAGACACATAAGAATACCTATCAGGGATATTGGGATACAGATATTTAGATGAGTTGACACTATGTTATTCACTGTAAAAGTACCAGATAAAGCATATATGATCTAAAATATGCAGAGTATTAAAATATGAAAATATGCAGAGTATTAAAAATCCATTCACTCCTCTCTGGTTAATAAAGTATATTTAAATTTAGTGATTGGAATTAGCATTCCTTTTAAAAGAATCTCCAGCCAAAGTAAAAACTACATTGTATAGAATTTTCAAATATTTGCATACACTTTTTTAAATGAACATTAATTTTCAGCAAACCAGATGAAATTTCAAACCAGGCTCATGATGCCCTCTTTACTAAAATGACACAAGAGGTAGAGAGGTACGATTGGCAAAAATATCTGCTTACAGTCTTTTTGGGTATGCTATACAGGTAGTCCCCGCGTTACGAACACCTGAGTTACGAAGGACTCCTTACGAACGGCCTCAAATGCCAGCCGCTTGTGCTCCACGCTGGTCCTAGATACCTCCGGACACATCCCATACTGCAGTACTACATGTACTGCATGGCCAGAAGAGCCCCAGATAACATAACAAGCGCCCGGAGCATCACACATCCATGAATTACTTACCTGAGATCGAAGCCCCCGCAGCGGTCCTCATTCACCGCTCCGGCGGTCGACATCGCTCCCGGGGGTTACTTCAAAGTATCGCGGCTCCGGCCAATCACTCCTGTGCATGCGCGTGGGTTCCGCCGGTAATGGTACAGTCTAAATGAAGCAATGGCACGTACAATGACGTTGGCACATCCAAATACAAGGATATCTCCTATCTGCAGGTTTAGGAGATATCCAGTGTAGCTACAGGTAAGCCTAATTATAGGCTTTCCTGTAGTAAAAAGTGGTTGTAAAGGGTTTACAAACAACTTTAATAGGTGGTGAGTCAATGGCACGGGAAATTAATTACAGCCCCCAAAGATATGGTAACATTCAGGTTAAGTAAACAATATTATTTTCCTCTCTCAGCTGGAATTGATATATATTTTTTTTTAATACAAAGTTTTTTTTCAGGATATACATGACAACCAATAGCTCAAGCATTGTACATAAGGTCTACAGCAAAATAAAGACCGTCATATACAAGGTTTTATAAAGAAATAAAAATAATAATAATAAATAAAGGACAAAACAAAACGACCACAGCATATTGAGGGACATTTGCTCAGAATGGTATCTTTTTTTCTACTCTCTAATATAAAACTCAGAAATACCGAAGCTCACCCCAAAACCATTTTAACTCTTGGTGGGTTCAAAACTGTAACAGCCTATCCTTTACTAGTTGTGGTGGGGCAAGACTTGGGTTATCAAGCCAATTCTGCCAAATCAGATTATTATTTTTAAACCGCTGTTCGATGGTGATAAGCAAATTGTTGTCTAGGTAGAAGAGTGTTAACATAGGCGATCCACTGTGCCTTAGTAGGCAAGGTGGCTGCCAACCAAAATCAGGCAATCAGCTTTCTAGCTAGGTACAATAATCTGGTCACCATAGTGTAAATACCTTTTGGATACATTTCAGCATCTATTGCGCCTAATAAGCACACTAACGGATCAAGAGATATAATTGCCAACCAAAATCAGGCAATCAGCTTTCTAGCTAGGTACAATAATCTGGTCACCATAGTGTAAATACCTTTTGGATACATTTCAGCATCTATTGCGCCTAATAAGCACACTAACGGATCAAGAGATATAATTGCTTGGGCTACGTCAGAAATAACCTGTACAATTTCAGCCCAAAATCGGGCAAGTTTCGGGCAACAAGCACACTAATGGGTCAAGAGATATAGGTGTTTTACGTCAGAAATAACCTGTACAATTTCAGCCCATATCATGTGTATAAAGTCCCCTCTGACCATTGAGCATTTTAGACATAAAGGAGAATCTCTTTGGCCCCAATAAAATAGTTTATTCAGCGTACGATAAGCTCTGTGCAAGATAAAGAATTGTAAGAGTTTATGTGCAGCTGATACAGATACAGCAGTAAGCGCCTCTAAGGCCATGTCCCATTGATCACCATCTATATCCCCGATATCAATAACCCAATGATCTCTACTTTTTAATAGAGATGATCTTGGATAGAGGACAACAACACAGAGTAGGCCTGGGATATCAGACCCCTGCGAGTGGTAGCTTGCATGATCTCCGGCAGTAGCGAGGAGCTAGATATAGTTAAGGGAAGCATTTGTTCTTGCGTCTGTATCACATGTTGAGGTTGTAGATATTGATAAAATTGTTTATGTGTTAAGAAGAACTCCACACACAGCTGGTAATACGCCTTTGGAATGGATATTTAAAAAAAAACGATATATGTACCTAAATATATTTTTTACTAAAAATAATTTCCCCTAGAAATGCTACATTTAGTGCCTGCTTAAAGGAGACCACTAAAATCACCCCCAACAACAGGCTCTTGTGATAAAAATCCAAGTTTTAAAATGTGGGAAATACCCATTTTGCATGCCCAGTGTTAACTTTGCATAGACTATTAAACCAGTGTCAGCCGGTTTAAATCTTATGCCCTGTACACACGATCGGACATTGATCAAACATTCCGACAACAAAATCCATGGATTTTGGCTCAAACTTGTCTTGCATACACACGTTCGCACAAAGATGTCGGAAAATCCGATCGTTCTGAACGCGGTGCTGTAAAACACGTATGCCGGGACTATAAATGGGGCAGTAGCCAATACCTTTCATCTCTTAATTTATTCTGAGCATGCGTGGCACTTTGTGCATCAGATTTGTGTACACACGATCGGAATTTAACCGATCGGATTTTGTTGCCGGAAAATTTTATAGCTTGCTCCCAAAGTTTGTGTGTCGGAAATTCTGACTAAAAAAGTCCGATGGAGCCCACACACGATCGGAATTTCCGACAACACAATCCGATCGCACTTTTTCTGTTGGAAAATCCGACCGTGTGTACAGGGCATTAATCAGCTAGTCTAACACTACCCTCTCCCTAGACTGACAATGCTGCTTTCCAATGGTGTCTCCATTGCTTCTGTCCAGAGCAGAGACACCCTAATGCCCTGTACACACGGTCGGATTTTCCGATGGACAATGTCCGATCGGAGCGTGTTGTCTGAAATTCCGACCGTGTGTGGGCTCCATCGGACATTTTCCATCGGATTTTCCGACACACAAAGTTGGAGAGCAGGAGATAAAATTTTCCCACAACAAAAGCCGTTGTCGGAAATTCCGATCGTGTGTACACAAATCCGACAGACAAAGTGCCACGCATGCTCAGAATAAATAAAGAGATCAAAGCTATTGGCCACTGCCCCGTTTATAGTCCCTACGTACATGTTTTACGTCACCGCGTTTAGAACGATCGGATTTTCCGACAACTTTGTGTGACCGTGTGTATGCAAGACAAGTTTGAGCCAACATCCGTCGGAAAAAATCCTAGGATTTTGTTGTCGGAATGTCCGAACAAAGTCCGACCGTGTGTACGCCCTATTAGACCGGAAGTGCCTTGCTGGCCAAATCACCAAATGAAAATAAAGGACAAAAGCCTAGAAGGTGCAACCACCACAATGAAGGATTGGTAATTGCAATATATTTAAATTCTGTTTTTGGGTTTAATATTGCTTTTTAGATATCCATGATCTTTGGATGATTTTAGTTCAGTACGTTCAGTACCAGCCAATGGTCAGGTTGTCTTCATATACTGCAGACATGCAAAACAGAGACATTGTTATCCTTAAATCCTGCCCCCTGAAGTACCTTATTTAATATAATAGTAACTGTTCAGACACTGTCAACAGAGTTCTATTTGCGGAAAAAGCAATCATTTTTTTTGGCCAAAAGCGTCATATTCTTGTCATAAGAGTGACATTATGCTTGTGTGCAACTCGTATAAACATAAACAGCTTCTATTTAAATGCCAAGTCAAGAGTCAAATGGAAAAAGGGGTTTTCCATGCTTAATCTCATCAATGCCAGAGACTTTCAGTTTTCAGCACTGTCACACTTTGAATAACAATTACTTAGTCACAATCTACCCAGATTAAATTATCATTTTTGAGAGAAATTTTTTTGGTGGTATTTAATTGCCTTTTTTTAATTTGCTATTTAAACAAAAAAATACAACCTTATGCATATCCAACCCCATAGGATATGCATAAGGTTGCCAACTTGCCCACACTCCCTCCAACAAAGTTTGGAGACTGGGGAAGAGAACTTGGGTAGCCTGGATCGTGTATAGTACCATCTGTCTGTGATTTTAATTGTCATTTCGTGGTGACTAATGTAGTGGAGGGCCTTGGCTATGGAGCTAAAAGCAGTGCGCTTGTTTCATTTCTTAAAGCCCTAAAATGCCAGGATAGTACAAATACCCCCAAAATGACCGCTTTTTGGAAAGTGTAATTTTTGTTGAAAATGAAGAACAATAAGTTAAATTTTTTTATTTTTTTTTTTACACAGTTGTCATTTTGTCGTCATACACAACATAGGCATACTTATAATACTTGTACTGACATATAATCACACACATAGGTTGGACTTGATGGACTTGTGTCTTTTTTCAACCTCGCCTACTATGTAACTATGTAACTATAATTGCACCCCAAAACACATTATGCTAAGCCTCCTGAGTATGGGGATACCATGTGCGTGAGATTTTTTCACAGCCTACATGCATAGAGAAGCCCAAAATTCAAGGTGCACCATTGCACTTTCAAGGAGCTCTGGATCACCAGGACAGTGAAAAGACCCACAAAACTACCCCATTTTGGAAAGCAAACACTACAGGCAGTCCCTGAGTTATAAGCATTGGACTTACCATATATACTCGAGTATAAGGTGACCCGAATATAAGCAGAGGCACCTAATTTTACCACAAAAAACTGGGAAAACTTATTGACTCAAGTATAAGCCTAGGGTGAGAAATGCGCAGCTACTGTAAGTGGAAAAGAGGGTCAACAATGCCCATTTGCAGCCTCACTGTGCCCATTTGCTTGCCTCACTGTGCCCATTTGCAGCCATAGGTCCCCCAAACTTCAAACTCAGTAGCTAAGAGTTCCTAGATGCTCCCTAGCTGCAGCCAAAATTTGGGGTCTCTGGACCCAAAGGGTTCCGAAATGACATTGCTGCAGTTGGACACAGTTGACTGACTTTGGGGCCCCGCATCTCGGGGCCACTTGGTGCTAGGAACCCAAATTCGGTGTGCAAACCCAGATGAACTAGCACTACAACATATCCAAAGCTGGAGTTCTTAGCACCAAGTGGCTCCGAGATACGGGGCCCCAAATTCGGTTTGGAAAATGTCAAGCACTTTTCTGCAGCAGAGAATGACATTTTCCGAAACTGAATTTGGGGCCCCATATCTCAGGGCCACTTGGTGCCAGGAACCCCAGCTTTAGATATGTTGTAGTGCTAGTTCCGCTGGGTTTGCACACCAAATTTGGGGATCCTAGCACCATGTGGCCCCAAGATACAGGGCCCCAAATTCAGTTCAGAAAATGTCAAGTATTTTTCTGCAAAAGAATGACATTTTCCGAACCAAAATTGGGGCCCCATATTTCAGGGCCACTTGGTGCTAGGAACCCCAGCTTTGGATGTGATATAAGTCAGTTTGGAAAATGTCATTCTTTGCACCAGAAAAATGCTTGACTCGAGTATAAGCCGAGGGGGGCACTTTCAGCATAAAAAAATGTGCTGAAAAACTCGGCTTATACTTGACTATATACGGTACATACAATTCATACTTACAGAGGGAGACAACAGGAAGTGAGGGGTAGATTTCCTCTATGAAGGGAAATTCCCTCCTATAAGAGTTATCAAGGGAAAAACATGTCTCCACTGAAGGGGGTTGGGGTATAGGTACCCCTGGGACTTTTATGGTGCTTTTCAAAATTTAAATGGATCCCTTATGTTTCTGTTTATACGGCTATTTTAGCCCTGAACATTCACTCCTTGATTCAACCTATAAGTTACTCTACACTTGGGCCCCTCTGTGGACCAAAAAACGGGTTTGGGAGGTCCTAGGCGGGTGAGACGCATGCAATTGATTGGTATTTGAGCCACGGAACTTTATATACATTTACAATCTAGTTGTCTACTATTCATCTTCAAACCTATTTGGGCTTGTATGCCACACCTGTACCAAAAAACTCCTGATGAAGCTCATGTGTTGAGCGAAACATGTTGAGATTGGTATCGCAAAGTGGTCTCTATTTTTAAAACATTAATTTTTCACTGATTGACCGTGATTGTAAAATTGTGCTTGTTTTTAGATGGTGTTTTGTAATGTTCTTAAACTATTAAAGATTTTGAATCAAAAGATTACTTACAGTCAGTTTGGCATTTTGCATACAGTGTTAATTTCTTTTTTGATTTATTTTTCTATATCGATCCATTTAAATTTTGAAAAGCACCATAAAAGTCCCAGGGGTACCTATACCCCAACCCCCTTCTCTCTGTAACCTATTTAATAGGGATGCGGTGCTAAGGGTTAACTGTCCCTGCCCTCTAACAATATTTCATGTCTCCACTGAAGCATTATCACCATTTTCAAAATCCAATTGTCACAGGGACAGAAAGTGAGGTGAAATCTTCTGAACAGAGGTGTAGGGCGGCACAGTGGTGTAGTGGGTAGCACTCTCGCCTAGCAGTAAGAAGGGTCACTGGTTCAAATCCCAACCATGACACTACCTGCCTGGAGTTTGCAAGTTCTCCCTGTGCCTGCATGGGTTTCCTCCGGGTACTCCGGTTTCCTCCCACACTCCAAAGACATGCTGGTAGGTTGGATTGGATCCTGTCTAAATTGTCCCTAGTATGTATGAATGTGAGTTAGGGACCTTAGATTGTAAGCTCCTTGAGGGTAGGGACTGATGTGAATGTACAATGTTTATGTAAAGCACTGCGTAATTTGGCTGGAGTTACACAATTTACCTGTTCCAACTTACATACAACTTAAGAACAAACCTATAAAAAATCTCGTTTGTAACCCGGGAAATGCCTGTACAACAGTGACGGACCGTCCATTAGGGGGTGCAGGGGTGCCGCCCCCCCCAATCCAGGTCTGTTCTGACCACCAGCCACCACTGCTGTACAAGGTATTTTCTAAGAGTCATGAGTCTTTTGAAAATGTCATTTTTTGCCCCAAGTTTTTGGAAAATGCAAAATGAAAATGATGTAAGTTGTCATTTTAATAAGATATTTCTCAAACACAGCAAGGGTATACTTAGAATTACAACCCAAAACACATTCTGGTACTCATTCTGATTACGGTGATACCATATTATGAACTGATTATGTACCAGACATTGTATCTTGTGGTAATGGTCCCAATGGAAGAGAAAGAAGAGGAGAGGAAGGAGAAGAGAGAGAGCCATTCTCAACTGGACCAAGCAGTGCACTGCCACGTACTCAGCAGGGGCACACCTCAGCTCCTCCCACTCCAACCTAGAACCACCTAGCCTGATCCACCCACACAGCCAAGGAGGGAGCAGCTGCTGACAGGACAAGTACAGGAGCATGCACAAACCGATCTCCCACCTCTCCTCACCCCAAATCCTTACCAATTTTGTGCCCCTAAGAATTTTGCACCTAGGGCAACCACCCCAGTGGTCCCACCCATGCCACGCTACTGTTTACCAGCCGTATTTAAAATGCATGTCATCATTTTTTTAAATGAGTACATGACTTACACTACATTTTATTTTTTTCATTAAGCTGACAGAAGTTCAACATTAAAAGTCAGGTAAATATATGGATTTTTAAATACTGTATTATTTGCTGTGTAAAAGGTATCATGTATCTTTGATTACTGAACCTTTTAACTTGAACATGTAAAATTAATAACCTCTCAGCAAATCAACATATCTCAATTTTCAGGAAGGGGATTGATATAGGGCATACATTGTATACACTTTCATCTAGTCGAAAAACAGCGTGCATTGATATATTTCAGACAAAACCTCAGTAAGGAGTCAAAGTCGCCTGGTCTTTTCATCCTTTGTATCTGCTCTTTCATTGTACAGATGGGCATTGATGGAAGTGTACTAGAATTGACATAGATGCAAAGAAGAAAGAAGGATAGCACACAAGAGGTTTTTCTGTACAGAACCATAAGAAATCAATTTGGCTTTCTAATTCACTTGATTTGTAGCTTAAAATGTTGGGAAATTGTATTGTCTTTTTGTGCAGATCAAAAAAAACAAAAAAACAACATAGCATTTAACACTTTAGTTTCAACGTTAAGCTGTGTGCAAGGCACATTGATAAAAATGATTCTGTTGCCTTGTAATTTTAACATACATTTTATAATTTTCAACATAAAAATAAATGTTAATTATTTTTACTTTGATATTTTAAGTACCTTACTTAATTTTCATTAGTTATTAAAACACACCTTTTACATTTACAAAAATAATGTAGTAATATTGAGTAATCTAGACAAAACTTTTAAGGTACAGTATCTCACAAAACTAAGTACACCCCTCCCATTTTTGTAAATATTTTGTTATATCTTTTCATGTGACAACACTGAAGAAATGACACTTTGCTACAATGTAAAGTAGTGAGTAGGGATTAGCTTTGAGTTCGAATCGAACCCATGTTCAACTCGAACATCGCCTGTTCGATTGTTCGTCGAATTGCGAATGTTATGGGCTGTTCGCACCAAATTCGAGTGGCGCGTCACGGCCCATAATTCACTGCGGCATCGAATGCATTGCTGGCTGATGATTGGCCAAGCATGCACTATGACCCACATGCTTGTAAAGTAGTGAGTGTACAGCTTGTACAACAGTGTAAATTAGCTGTCCCCTCAAAATAACTTAACACAGCCATTGATGTCTAAACTGTTCGCAACAAAAGTGAGTACACCTCTAAGTGAAAATGTCCAAATTGGGCCTAATTAGCCATTTTCCCTCCCTGGTGTCATGTGACTCGTTAGTGTTACAAGGTTTCAGGTGTGAATGGGGACCAGGTGTGTTAAATTTGGTGTTATCGCTCTCACTCTCTCATACTGGTCACTGGAAGTTCAACATGGCACCTCATGACTAACAACTCTCTGAGGATCAGAAAAAAAGAATTGTTGCTCAAGACCATACAGCTGTTTAATAGGACAGGCTCCACTCAGAACAAGCCTCGCCATGGTTGATCAAAGAAGTTGAGTGCACGTGCTCAGCGTCATATACAGAGGTTGTCTTTGGGAAATAGACGTATGAGTGCTGCCATCATTGCTGCAGAGGGGTGGGGGGTCAGCCTGTCAGTGCTCAGATCATACTCTGCACACTGCATCAGATTGGTCTGCATGGCTGTCGTCCCAGAAGGAATCCTCTTCTAAAGATGATGCACAAGAAAGCCAGCAAACAGTTTGCTGAAGACAAGCAGACTAAGGACATGGATTACTAAAAACATGTCCCATGGTCTGATGAGACCAAGATAAACGTATTTGGTTCAGATGGTGTCAAGCGTGTGTGGCGGCAACCACTTGTATCAGCCAAAGTATTCACAGCTGGCTTCAGGCAATCAACGGACTTTTGTTACTTCTCAGTCAGTATTAGCCAACTTCATAAACAACGTCATTGAGCTATTGTTTTTCCAACAGCTAGACCCTGTGAATACATGCAATCCCATTCTGGGAAACTGTATTTCTGTGTCTTTGGACTGGATACTAACTGTGGACTATAATCATCTCTCCACACTGACAGCTATGTCTTGTTACAACTTTAATTAAGGCTGTCTCTGTGGGACTAGCAACGTGACTCAATTTACTACCCTTCAAACAGGGGTCTTTTGTTAAAAGGGTTTCTATTTAAATACAGTGACTGGACGGACTTTGTCATGTATGGTGCATGTCACTGAAAACATCAAGACTGATCCACAAATATTATTTAATCCCATTAACAATAGCCTTGTTACAGGTGTGTGCATGCATGATTGAAGCGTGATGCAGCTGCTCTTAAACAGACAACGTTGTCTAATTTTAATATGATCTTGGTGTTGGTGGTGGGTACCTGGTCTTGGCTCTTTTTGTATTAAATATATTTTTCTAATAAAATGTATTCCTTATTAAGCAGCATGGTCCACCTGTGTCTCTTCTCAGTGGGAGTCTTCCCCTGAAAATTTTTTTCTCTCCATGAGTGTTGCCGGCACTGGGACGCTACAGTTCATTAAGGGAACCAGAGCAGAGCATGATCTCCTCCCTTCGGAGACTGGGCCGCAGGGCAGTATTCCCACATGATAGCGACCCCAAACACATCTCTAAGATGACCACTGCCTTGCTAAAGAAGCTGAGGGTAAAGGTGATGGACTGGCCAAGCATGTCTCCAGACCTAAACCCTATTGAGCGTCTGTGGGGCATCCTCAAATGGAAGGTGGAGGAGCGCAAGGTCTCTAACATCCACCAGCTCTGTGATGTCATCATGGAGGAGTGGAAGAGGACTCCAGTGGCAACCTGTGAAGCTCTAGTGAACTCCATGCCCAAGAGGGTTAAAGCAGTGCTGGAAAATAATGGTGGCCACACAAAATATTGACACTTCGGGCTCAATTTGGACATGTTCCCTTAGGGGTGTACTCACTTTTGTTGCCAGCGGTTTAGACATTAATGGCTGTGTGCTGAGTTATTTTGAGGGGACAGCAAATTTACACTGTTATACAAGCTGTACACTCACTACTTTACATTGTAGCAAAGTGTAATTTCTTCAGTGTTGTCACATGAAAAGATATAATAAAATATTTACAAAAATGTGAGGGGTGTACTCACTTTTGTGAGATACTGTATATGCATTTCCATATTCTAATTGAGTTTCATTTACTTAAAAAAATTATATTTTCATTTGACTGAAATTGTGGGACGCATATGTTTGCCAAATGTGTAACCACACGAGTATATTTTAAAGAGTTTGATATCTTTTGGAACTTTGAAAGCCTGCACAAGGCAGTTCCCATACGTTTGAGGCCATCAGGACAAAAGAGCGCCACCAGTGACAAGAATTTTTCCAAGTCACTACAAAGTCATGCAATGCCATTGAAAGGTAAGAGTGAATATTGAACAAATTATCATTCACATGCTTTAAATGTTGCTTAACCACTTGACAACTGGGCACTTAAACCCCCCTCGTGACCAGACCAATTTTCAGCTTTCAGCGCTCTCACACTTTGAATGACAATTACTCAGTCATGTAATACTGTACCCAAATGAATTTTTTGTCCTTTTTTTCATACAACTAGAGCTTTCTTTTGGTGGTATTTGATCACCTCTGGGTTTTTTATTTTTTGCGCTATAAATGAAAAAAGACCGAAAATTTTGAGAAAAAACGCATTTTTCTTTGTTTCTGTGATAAAATTTTGCAAATTAGTTATTTTTCTTCATAAATTTTGGCCACAATTTATACTGCTACATATCTTTGGTAAAAATAACCCAAATTAGTGAATATTATTTGGTCTTTGTGAAAGTTAGAGAGTCTACAAGTTATGGTGCAAATCATAAAAAATTGATTGCACCTGAAGTACTGGTGGCCTATCTCATTTCTTGTGACCCGAACAAGTCAGGAAAGTACAAATACCCCCCAAATGACCCCTTTTTTGAAAGTAGACATTCCAAGGTATTTAGTAAGATGCATGGTGAGGTTTTTGATGTTGTCATTTTTTCCCAAAATTCTTTGCAAAATGAAGATTTTTTTTTTGTTTTTCCCCCCCCCACAAAATTGTCATTGTAATAGTTATTTCTCTCACATGGCATGTATATACCACAAATGACACCCCAAAATACATTCTGCTACTCCTCCTGAGTATGGGGATACCACATGTGTGGGACTTTTTCACAGCCTAGCCGCATAGAGAAGCCCAACATGCAGGGAGCGCCATCACGTATTCTAGGAGCATAAATTACACATCTAATTTGTTGACTACCTATTACACTTTTGAAGGCCCTGGAGAACCAGGACAATGACATGTGACACTGACGTGGCACTGATGACAAATGGCACTGATACGTGGCACTGATGACAGATGGCACTGATACGTGGCACTGATGACAGATGGCACTAATACGTGGCACTGATGACAGATGGCACTAATACATGGCACTGACAGATGGCACTAATACGTGGCACTGATGACACGTGACACTGATGACAGATGGCACTAATATGTGGCACTGATGACACGTGGCGATGATGACAAATGGCACTGATGACAGATGGCACTAATATGTGGCACTGATGACACGTGGCACTAATACGTGGCACTGATGACAGATGGCACTAATACATGGCACTGATGACAGATGGCACTAATACGTGGCACTGATGACTGATGGCACTGATACGTGGCACTCATGACACTGATGACAGATGGCACTGATGACACGTGGCACTGATGACACGTGGCACTGATGACAGATGGCACTTATACGTGGCACTGGGGACAGATGGCACTGGGGACAGATGGCAGGGACATGACAGCAGGGACAGATGGCTGGGGCAGATGGCAGGGGCAGATGGCAGGGGCAGATGGCTGGGGCAGGGGCAGATGGCTGGGGCAGATGGCTGGGGCAGGGGCAGATGGCTGGGGCAGATGGCTGGGGCAGGGGCAGATGGCTGGGGCAGATGGCTGGGGCATGGGCAGATGGCTGGGGCAGGGGCAGATGGCTGGGGCAGATGGCTGGGGCAGGGGCAGATGGCTGGGGCAGATGGCTGGGGCAGGGGCAGATGACTGGGGCAGATGGCTGGGGCAGATGGCTGGGGCAGGGGCAGATGGCTGGGGCAGATGGCTGGGGCAGGGGCAGATGGCTGGGGCAGATGGCTGGGGCAGATGGCTGGGGCAGGGGCAGAGGCAGATGGCTGGGGCAGATGACTGGGGCAGATGACTGGGGCAGATGACTGGGGCAGATGACTGGGGCAGATGGCAGGGTAGGAGCAGATAACTGTGCTGACACTTTTTTTTTCGTTTTTTTTTTTTTCTGTTTACTCACCGCCGCAGCGGTTCTGCTCTCCCTGCTCACACGCTGTCTCTGTGTGAGGAGGGAGAGCTGGCGATGAGAGATGATCTCATATGTTTACATATGAGATCATCTCTCATTGGCAGAGCGATCACACTGTAAACGGCCGCTGTCATTGGCCGTTTACGGCGATCTGTGACTGGCTGTGTCCGAGGGACACGGCCAGCACAAAACTTCCCCGATGCACGCCCGCGGGAGCGCGCAACGCGGAAGTAAAAGGGAGGACGTCCAGGGACGCCCTCCCGGCAATTGGAGTCCGCGCTGTAGCCGTCTTTCAGCTATAGCGCGGACGCCTAGTGGTTAACATACCATCCAAAATGTTTATTTTATTTGCAGATTATTATATTTATAATAAATGAACACCTATTGCATGTGCGCATGCAAAGTTTCCTGCATGCGGCAGAACGCAACCAATTTGCATCTGCAGGGTGAGGGACCGCCAGCTGTTAAGCTTAAAAACTATTTTGTGCCACAAAAATGATTGTTTCAGCCAGTTTGGTTTTTGAGATATTGGAATTCAAATTCAGATTATGTAGCATCAAGCCCCGCCCACTTTGCCCCCAATGTTATTAAAATTTAAAAACAAAGATAGCATTAGTTTGCACTGCATCTGTTCCGATTCGTGCTGCAAAAACAAACGTATGTGCTGGTTTGGTTTCAGAGATATTATAGTTGATGAAACATCTCCCACTTTTCACCACGTTATTACATTTTAAAAACAATTATACAATTTGATTGTGCTGCGTTTCTGCTGATTTGTACCACAAAAACAAACTTTCTGTTTGTTTGGTTTTCGAGATATTGGACATTCAGCGTTAGCTTATGTAACCTAAAGCCCGCCCACTTTGCACTTTTTTATTACATTTCAATAACAAATATACCATATTTATGCTGCATTGACAGGAAAAACAAGCATATTGGTATAGTGTATTTTTTTTTTATTTATTACTCACATTTTGTATCAGAAAGAAGGATTATTTATGCTTTTAGCCTGAGCTACCCTGAAAACCTAAAATATACCTTTGAAGTTTTTCAGAAGATCCTTTTAGAGCTAGATGTGGGGAATCTATCTTCAAAAGTTCACACTTTAACCACTTGCCAACCAGCCGACCAGCCCGCGGGTCCGGCAGACTCGATGTCCGCCAGCGACCCATGATTGCGGTATACAGAGGCAGAACGGGGATCTGCCTATGTAAACAAGGTGATTCCCCCTTCTGCCAGATGACATGTCAGAGATCTTCTGTTCCCAGTGATCAGGAACAGCTATCTCTGTCATGTCCCTGGTAGCCCATCTCCCCTACAGTTAGAACACATCCAGGGAACACCCTTAACCCCTCGATTGCCCCCTAGTGTTAATTCCTTCCCTGCCAGTGTCATTTATACATTGATCAGTGCATTTTTTTTAGCACTGATCAATGTAATAATATCACTGGTCCCCAAAAAGTGTCATTTGGGGTCAGATTTGTCCGCCGCAATGTCGCAGTCCCGCTAAAAATCGAAGATCGGCGCCATTACCAGTAAAAACAATTAAAAAAATTAAAAGTCCCTAAATCTATCCCATAGTTTGTAGACACAATAACTTTTGTGCAAACCAATCAATATATGCCTATTGCGATTTTTTTTACCAAGAGTATGTAGAAGAATATATATCAGCCTAAACTGATGAATAAATTAGTTTTTTTATATATTTTTTTGAATATGTATTATAGCAGAAAGTAAAAAAAAAATGTTTCTTTTCAAAATTCTTTTCTTGTGTATAGCACTAAAAATAAAAACTGCAGAGATGATCAAATACCACCAAAAGAAAGCTCTATTTGTGGGAAAAAAAGGACATCAATTTTGTTTGGGTACAGCGTCGCTCGACCGCACAATTGTCAGTTAAAGCAATGCAGCGCCGTATCGCAAAAAATGGCCTGGTCATTAAGGGGGAAAATCCTTCCGGGGCTGAAGTGGTTAAAGTGCAAATTACTTTCCTAAAAAGCTTAAAAAAAAGTTAATACAATCTGTATTCTATGTTCTTTACAGATATACTGCATGTGTGTGTTTCAGTTTGATTTGTTAGCTGAGAAAGAGGCTTTTTTTTTTTCTTTTCATTTTTTAAATGTTTACATTAACATTTGATGCTGATTTAATAATATTACATTTGTAACACTTTAAAATAATAAATGTTAATTTGTTTTAATAGCCTGTTTCATGAGACTATTCCTTTTCTTAACAAAACATTATTTTTATATAAAAACCTTTAAACATATATCAAATACATTTTGAATATAAGTTTTACCAATTTGAAAAAAAATGGAGTAAGTTACAACTTAATATCACTTAAAAACTAAGTAACTAAGAAACTAAGTAATAGGGCATCACAGTGTAGCAAAAGGGTCGCTGGTTTGAATCCCAACCACGACACTACCTGCATGTGACCTGAATGTGACTTAGGGATCTTAGATTGAAAGCTCCTTGAGGGCAGGGATGTGAATGTACAATGTATATGTAAAGCGCTCCGTAAACTGACGGTGCTATATAAGGACTTGAAATAAATAAGTTAATGTATGTGTTTCTAAATTAAACTTTTCTAGAAAGTGGAAAAATTGCGTTGGCTTTTCTTGAACCTATGGTCTATAAACTGGATTAATTTTGTTGGCTTTACTTAAACCTATGGTATATAAACTGGAAAAATTTAGTTGGCTTTACTTAAAACTACAGTTACAGACACGTTAAGGTATGTATTCCCAAGTTGGCTTTACTTAAAACAACAAAGTTGAAAACATTAAAGACTAATGAGTTAGACAAAAATAGGTTTAGTTGACAGTACTTAAAAAGCTGATGCAAATAGTTGCCTCATATTTTTTAAGTAGACCCAGCACAATATTTTTTACAGTGCATCCTTTAACCAACTATTATATTTTGCCTTTAAATTCAGAGGACACAACTTACCGAGTGAGTGATTTTATATTTTTATCCTGGTATTTATCTTGTGAAGCTGACAGCCTTTAAATGCCTATGGTTCTCAGTATCATAATTTTCTAAATGGTCCTTAGCCTAGTGTATCCAAGTTAAAGGAGTTGTAAAGGCAGAAGATTTTTAATCTTAATGCATTCTATGCATTAAGATAAAAAAACCTTCTGTGTGTAGCAGTCTCCCCAGCACCCCCCAATTGCCTACCTGAGCTCCTTCTCTCTCCAGCGATGTCCATAATCCCCCCAGTGCACTCCTCCTGATTGGCTTAGACAGAGCAGTGGCGCTATTGGCTCCCGCAGCTGTCAATCAAGGTCAGTTGGACAATCAGGGGAGAGAGGGGATGGTGCCAGGTCGGGGCTCTGTGTCTGAATGGATAAACAGAGCTCTGACTCAGCTTGGGTGACCCCTGTAGCAAGCTGCCAGCTGAAGGGACACTCAAAGGAGGGAGGGACAAGGAGCAGCAAAGAGGGACCCGAGAAGAGGAGGATCCAGGCTGCTCTGTGCAAAACCAACTCCACCGAGGAGGTAAGTATAACATGTTGGTTGTTTAAAAAAAAAAAAAGCCTTTACAATCACTTTAACAGCTATATCATCAAGAGAAGGGAGCTGCTGAGCAGAAAAAGTTCAAGAGACTGAGTCAAGCAGCAGTGCACTGTGGGAACTGTAGTCCAGAAGAGAGAGATTCTACTGTAATAAAGAACTTTTGAACTGCACTTCCCTGAGAGATTGCCAGGAGGAGGGGAAAGAGCTGCTATTTCTCAGGCTGTACAGGACACAGCTTCCTCTTGCCATGAGTGAGCCAGAGTCATGTGGGTGCAGAGCAGAGGGTGGACTAATCATTGTGTGTGATCAGATGGTGAGGTGCAATATCAATGAGACTGGTGAGCTGCTGCTGTGGGGATTTACTATCTGCTGCTAGAGAGACTGAGCCCTTTAGGAATTGACCATACAGCAATATAGAAGCCGTATTGCTGCCTGCAGACTAAACTGGGTCTATTCTCGCGTTCACCAAAAGTACAACTGGGCCCCAATGCTAGTCAGCTGAAGAGTTAGGACTAAAGACTATCCCTTTGCAGCTGTTACACAGTGACCTTTACTTATTGCTTATGCTAAGAGGTTCCTCTCAGGGGACATTGCACCATATGATAGCCATTCTCAAAAAGTGCACTGTAGACTAGTTATTGTATTATTATTCACATTGCAGTTAATGCTTATAAACCTCTTACTAAATACCCTGTACTGTCTTTTTTCTAAAAAAGGCTCATTTAGGGGATATTTGTTCTGTCCTGGCATTTTCAGGCCCAAAGAAGATCGTCAGTACATCAGGATTGATCAATTTTCAGATATACAGTATCTCACAAAAGTGAGTACACCCCTCGCATTTTTGTAAATATTTTATTATATCTTTTCATGTGACAACACTGAAGAAATGACACTTTTCTACAATGTAAAGTAGTGATTGCACAGCTTGTATAACAGTGTAAATTTGCTGTCCCCTCAAAATACCTCAACACACAGCCATTAATGTCTAAACCGCTGGCAACAAAAGTGAGTACACGCCTAAGTGAAAATGTCCAAATTGGACCTAAAGTGTCAATATTTGGCCAGCATTATTTTCCAGCACTCTTGGGAATGGAGTTCACCAGAGCTTCACAGGTTGCCACTGGAGTTCTCTTCCACTCCTCAATGATGACATCATGAGGCTAGTGGATGTTAGAGACTTTGCGCTCCTCCACCTTCCCTTTGAGGATGCCCCACTGATGCTTAATAGGCTTTAGGTCTGAAGACATGCTTGGCTAGTCCATCACCTTTACCCTTTAGCAAGACAGTGGTCGTCTTGGAGGTGTGTTTGGGGTTGTTATGTTGGAATACTGCCCTGCGGCAGATCATGCTGGGCTTCAGTATGTCACAGTACATCATGTAAAGAATACAGCGCTGTCAGTAAAAATTAGGAGACATACAGAGCCTGATCTGTTGTCATTACACGTATAAGAGCTGCAGTTTAAACAATATGGGATACCCACATAAACAAGATATTAACAAACTCCAAAAAACCGCGCTAGGTAGAAAAAGATTGTACATCAATATATGCACGCATGTTGTATAAAGTCCATCAAAAGTAAATGAACAAGGGTTAATTAGCAGTCTATGCAAAAATTCACGGAAGTTGTATATCCTCTTCTTGAGTCAGGGTGACAACACACTCAAAACCACCGCAGAAACAAGTGCAGGGGATAGGAAAGTCCTCCACCTCTAAAGCAGCTGCCTCTTACCAGCTCCCTTGATCTCTGGCAAGGAGATCAAACACGCTTGTCAGCTTATAACCCAGCTACAGTCTCTGGATACAATAGGTGAAGACCTCAGACAACCTCCCCGTGATTTCCTTGGATAAATCTCAACAGCAAGTCCATGGACCAATCATATATAAGAAAGAAAGGCAGCTTTTTTTGCCTTACACTCTCGTGTTTGGCTTGTAGGCTTTTCCCACACAGTGGGGGTAAAGTGATAACCTCCAATCAGTATCCGTATGGTTAACCATACGGATACTGATTGGAGGTTATCACTTTACCCCCACTGTGTGGGAAAAGCCTACAAGCCAAACACGAGAGTGTAAGGCAAAAAAAGCTGCCTTTCTTTCTCATATATGATTGGTCCATGGACTTGCTGTTGAGATTTATCCAAGGAAATCACGGGGAGGTTGTCTGAGGTCTTCACCTATTGTATCCAGAGACTGTAGCTGGGTTATAAGCTGACAAGCGTGTTTGATCTCCTTGCCAGAGATCAAGGGAGCTGGTAAGAGGCAGCTGCTTTAGAGGTGGAGGACTTTCCTATCCCCTGCACTTGTTTCTGCGGTGGTTTTGAGTGTGTTGTCACCCTGACTCAAGAAGAGGATATACAACTTCCGTGAATTTTTGCATAGACTGCTAATTAACCCTTGTTCATTTACTTTTGATGGACTTTATACAACATGCGTGCATATATTGATGTACAATCTTTTTCTACCTAGCGCGGTTTTTTGGAGTTTGTTAATGTCACAGTACATGTTGGCATTCATGGTTCCCTCAATGAACTGTAGCTCCCCAGTGCCTGCAGTACTCATGTAGCCCCAGACCATACCACCCCCACCACCATGCTTGACTGTAGGCAAGACACACTTGTCTTTGTCCTCCTCACCTGGTTGCCGCCACACACACTTGACACCATCTGAACCAAATAAGTTTATCTTGGTCTCATCAGACCACAGGACATGGTTCCAGTAATCTATGTCCTTAGTCTGCTTGTCTTCAGCAAGCTGTTTGCGGGCTTTCTTGTGCATCATCTTTAGAAGAGGCTATCTTCTGGGATGACAGCCATGCAGACCAATTTGATGCAGTTTGTGGCATATGGTCTGAGCACTGATAGGCTGACCCCCCACCCCTTCAACCTCTGCAGCAATGACGGCACCACTCATACATCTATTTCCTGAAGACAACCTCTGGATATGACGCGGAGCACGTGCACTCAACTTCTTTGATCAACCATTGCGAGGCCTGTTCTGAGTGAAACCTGCCCTGTTAAACTGCCGTATGGTCTTGGCCACTGTGCTGTAGCTCAGTTTCAGGGTCTTAGCAATCTTCTTATAGCCTAGGCCATCTTTATGTAGAGCAACAATTCTTTTTTTCAGATTCTCAGAGAGTTCTTTGCCATGAGGTGCCATGTTGACCTTCAAGTGAGCAGTATGAGAGAGTGAGAGCGATAACACCAAATTTAACACACCTGCTCCCCATTCACAGCTGAGACTTGTAACACTAATGAGTCACGTGACACCGGGGGAGGGAAAATGGCTAATTGGGAATGTTCATTTAGGGGTGTACTCACTTTTGTTGCTAGCGGTTTAGACATTAATGACTGTGTGTTGCATTATTTAGAGGGGACAGCAAATGTACACTGTTATACAAGCTGTACTACTTTACATTGTAGCAAAGTGTCATTTCTTCAGTGTTGTCACATAAAAAAATATAATAAAATATTTACAAAAATGTGAGTGGTGTACTCACTTTTGTGAGGTATATACCATAGTTTGTGGACACTATAACTTTCCTACAGACAAAATATTATACATTGATTTGGGTTATTTTCACCAAAGAAATGTAGCAGTATACATTTTGGCCTAAATGTATGAAGAAATATATTTTTTTTGCAAAATTTTATAACAGAAACACAATTTTCAGTGTTTTCATTAATTTAGAAAAAAACCCAGCCGTGATTACATACTACCAAAAAAAAATCTCTATTGTTATGAAGAAAATGGAATTTTTTTTTTTTTATACGGGTACAGTGTTGCATGACTGCACACTTGTATTTCAAATTGTGATAGCACTGAAAGCTGAAAATTGGCCTGGGCAGGAAGGGGGTGAAAGTGGCTGGTATTGAAGTGGTTAAGAGACACTCCAACCTAGGGCAGAGTCCCTATAAATTTACGGACATACGTTGCAGTTTCTTGCAATTCTTGCAGCTTTCGGTCATGGTCCTATTATTTCTATCAGGAGTTTGAAGACTTGTGCAGTATTTACTTCCCACTGTGGATAAATAGTATTTTATTAACAATAATTATCTCTCTTGGGCATGGGAAAACAATGTACAGTCACGGTTCCATATTAGGTGTGAAATAAGGTTGAAACAAAATAAATAAGCAGTCCCATAATTACAATATATTAAAGCAGTCCCAGATTAATACAATATATTAAAATGTGAGTGGATTTTTATATGGAAATAAATACTTTTTATTAGTGATTTGCACTATGGTTCTTTCCTCTTGCCTTCTATATGATTGGCACCAAGCTGAGAGCTACTGGGAGCTACGGATTTTGAGTATACAGCCAGTGGGAGCGGTGCCACTTATAACACTGCAAAGAGCATATAGCTGTCTTTTAATTAGTGATGTCCATTTAGGCAGGTGAGAAGACACCCATAGGCGGGATGAAGAGCACAGTGGTGATCAGAGGCAATTACTGAAGAGTTTATGGTGTATGGAACTGCAACCTTTTTTTTTCACGGACATTGAATCATTTATTTATGGACTGTATATATGTTTAACCGGTTCAATACAGGGCAATTTCACCCCCTTCCTTCCCAGGCCAATTTTTAGTTTTCAGCACTGTCGCACTTTAAACGTCAATTGCGCGGTCATGCAACGTTGTACCCAAAAAAAATTGATGCCCTTTTTTCCCCACAAATAGAGCTTTCTTTTGGTGGTATTTGATCGCCTCTGCGGTTTTTATTTTTTGCGCTATAAACAAAAGAAGAGCGACAATTTTGAAAAAAACACAATATTTTTTACTTTTTGCTATAATAAATATCCCAATTTTTTTTTCAAAAAACTAATTTTTTCCTCAGTTTCGGCCGATACGCATTCTTATACATATTTTTGGTAAAAAAAAATCGCAATAAGCGTATATTGATTGGTTTGCGCAAAAGTTATAGCGTCTCTAAAATAGGGGATAGATTTATGGCGTTTTTAAAAAATAAATATTTATTTATTTTTTTAGCGGCGATCGCAATTTTTTTTCATGACTGCGACATTATGGCGGACACATCGGACACTTTTGACACATTTTTGGGACCATTCACATTTATACAGCGATCAATGCTATAAAATTGCATTGATTACTTTGTAAATGTGACAGGCAGTGAAGGGGTTAACCACTAGGGGGCGGGGAGGGGTTAATATGTTTCCTAGGGAATGCTTCTAACTGTAGGGGGAGGGGATGCACAAGGGGAGGAGACCGATCAGTGTTCCTCCGTTCTGGGAACACAGATCGCTCTCCTCTGAGCTGGCAATCAATCGCGGGTGCCCGGCGGACATCGCGGCCGCCTGGCACACGCACCGGGTCCCGAGCAACGCGGTGGGCGTGCGCGCTCCCGGCGGCGCGCACACGCCCCCTATGCGGCCGGGAATCCCAGGACGTCATATGACGTCCACCCAGGATGGGAGATCCCATCTGTGGACGTCATATGACTATACGCCGGTATTGAAGTGGTTAAAAGAAAAGATGGACTCACGTAAATGTATTATATATGGATGATTTTTACACTGTTTTCAGATTTTTATTTATGCACTATAATTTGAATGCCCTATATTGAAGGAGAGCGCTGCCCTTTTTTGTGACTAGCACAGCAAATATGACAATTCCCCAATGTGACAAGCCTGCTTTTGTACTGTATATCTGGCTACAAGGGATTCTGTAAAGTTACACTGTGGGGAGAAAATATTTTTTTAAATTGAAGCTTGTCCTGAATAGAAGGCATCTAGGGGAGCCTAACTGAAAAATGGGACTCTGAAGTGAACTAAACTAAAGCTGCAAGCATGAAATCACTTACATAGTTACATAGTTACATAGTAGGTGAGGTTGAAAAAAGACACAAGTCCATCAAGTCCAACCTATGTGTGTGATTATGTGTCAGTATTACATTACATATCCCTGTATATTGTGGTCATTCAGGTGATTATCTAATAGTTTCTTGAAGCTATCAATGCTCCCCGCTGAGACCACGCCTGTGGAAGGGAATTCCACATCCTTGCCGCTCTTACAGTAAAGAACCCTCTACGTAGTTTAAGGTTAAACCTCTTTTCTTCTAATTGTAATGAGTGGCCACGAGTCTTATTAAACTCTCTTCTGCGAAAAAGTTTTATCCCTATTGTGGGGTCACCAGTACAGTATTTGTAAATTGAAATCATATCCCCTCTCAAGCGTCTCTTCTCCAGAGAGAATAAGTTCAGTGCTCGCAACCTTTCCTCATAACTAAGATCCTCCAGACCCTTTATTAGCTTTGTTGCCCTTCTTTGTACTCGCTCCATTTCCAGTACGTCCCTCCTGAGGACTGGTGCCCAGAACTGGACAGCATACTCCAGGTGCGGGCGGACCAGAGTCTTGTAGAGCGGGAGAATTATCGTTTTATCTCTGTAGTTGATCCCCTTTTTAATGCATGCCAATATTCTGTTTGCTTTATTAGCAGCAGCTTGGCATTGCATGCCGTTGCTGAGCCTATCATCCACTAGGACCCCCAAGTCCTTTTCCATCCTAGATTCCCCCAGAGGTTCTCCCCCCAGTGTATAGATTGCATTCATATTTTTGACACCCAAATGCATTATTTTACATTTTTCTACATTGAACCTCATTTGCCATGTAGTCGCCCACCCCATTAATTTGTTCAGGTCTTTTTGCAAGATTTCCACATCCTGCGGAGAAGTTATTGCCCTGCTTAGCTTAGTATCGTCTGCAAATACAGAGATTGAACTGTTTATCCCATCCTCCAGGTCATTTATGAACAAATTAAATAGGATTGGTCCCAGCACAGAACCCTGGGGGACCCCACTACCCACCCCTGACCATTCTGAGTACTCCCCATTTATCACCACCCTCTGAACACGCCCTTGTAGCCAGTTTTCAATCCATGTACTCACCCTATGGTCCATGCCAACGCACCTTATTTTGTACAGTAAACATTTATGGGGAACTGTGTCAAATGCTTTTGCAAAATCCAGATACACCACGTCTACGGGCCTTCCTTTATCTAGATGGCAACTCACCTCCTCATAGAAGGTTAATAGATTGGTTTGGCAAGAACGATTCTTCATGAATCCATGCTGATTACTGCTAATGATATCATTCTTATTACTAAAATCTTGTATATAGTCCCTTATCATCCCCTCCAAGAGTTTACATACTATTGATGTTAGGCTAACTGGTCTGTAATTCCCAGGGATGTTTTTTGGGCCCTTTTTAAATATTGGTGCTACATTGGCTTTTCTCCAATCAGCTGGTACCATTCCAGTCAATAGACTGTCTGTAAAAATTAGGAACAATGGTCTGGCAATCACCTGACTGAGTTCCCTAAGTACCCTCGGATGCAAGCCATCTGGTCCCGGTGATTTATTAATGTTAAGTTTCTCAAGTCTAATTTTAATTCCGTCCTCTGTTAACCATGTAGGTGCTTCCTGTGTTGTGTCATGAGGATAAACACTGCAGTTTTGGTTACTGAAGCCCCCTGATTCACTCGTGAAGACTGAGGAGAAGAATAAATTCAATACCTCTGCCATCTCCCCATCCTTTGTAACCAGATGTCCTTCCTCATTCTTTATGGGGCCAATATGGTCTGTCCTCCCTTTTTTACTGTTTACATACTTAAAGAATTTCTTGGGATTTTTTTTGCTCTCCTCCGCTATGTGTCTTTCATGTTCTATCTTAGCCATCCTAATTGCACCCTTACATTTCTTATTGCATTCTTTATAAATTCTGAATGCTGTGGATGATCCCTCAACCATGTATTTTTTGAAGGCCTTCTCCTTTGCTTTTATACGCATTTTTACATTGGAGTTGAGCCATCCAGGATGTTTGTTCGCTAGGGATGAGCTTCGTGTTCGAGTCGAACCCATGTTCGACTCGAACATCGGCTGTTCGACCGTCCGTCGAATTGCGAACGTTATGGGCCGTTCGCGCCAAATTCGTGTGGCGCGTCACGGCCCATAATTCACTGCGGCATCGCAGTGCATTGCTGGCTGATGATTGGCCAAGCATGCACTATGACCCGCATGCTTGGCCAATCACAGCGCCGTCAGTAGAGAGAGCTGTAATTGGCCAAAGCCAGGGTGGCTTTGGCCAATTATGGCTCAGGGGATTTAGTACACGCCCCACACTATATAAGGCCGCCTGCACGGCGGCCCTGTGTAGTGTGTTCCGGTGTGCTGATAGAGAGAGAGACAGACAGTGTCATTTGATTTGAGAGCTAGATTAGGCTAGATCTGTTCCTGCTCTTTACATTTAGTGCAGTGCGTCCTGCTCACAGTGTTCAGCTAGATCTGTTCCTGCTCTTTACATTTAGTGCAGTGCGTCCTGCTCACAGTGTTCAGCTAGATCCGTTCCTGCTATTTACATTTAGTGCAGTGCGTCCTGCTCACAGTGTTCAGCTAGATCTGTTCCTGCTATTTACATTTAGTGCAGTCAGTGCGTCCTGCTCACAGTGTTCAGCTAGATCTGTTCCTGCTATTTACATTTAGTGCAGTGCGTCCTGCTCACAGTGTTCAGCTAGATCCGTTCCTGCTATTTACATTTAGTGCAGTCAGTGCGTCCTGCTCACAGTGTTCAGCTAGATCCGTTCCTGCTATTTACATTTAGTGCAGTCAGTGCGTCCTGCTCACAGTGTTCAGCTAGATCCGTTCCTGCTATTTACATTTAGTGCAGTGCGTCCTGCTCACAGTGTTCAGCTAGATCCGTTCCTGCTATTTACATTTAGTGCAGTGCGTCCTGCTCACAGTGTTCAGCTAGATCCGTTCCTGCTATTTACATTTAGTGCAGTGCGTCCTGGTCACAGTGTTCAGCTAGATCCGTTCCTGCTATTTACATTTAGTGCAGTCAGTGCGTCCTGCTCACAGTGTTCAGCTAGATCCGTTCCTGCTATTTACATTTAGTGCAGTCAGTGCGTCCTGCTCACAGTGTTCAGCTAGATCCGTTCCTGCTATTTACATTTAGTGCAGTGCGTCCTGCTCACAGTGTTCAGCTAGATCCGTTCCTGCTATTTACATTTAGTGCAGTGCGTCCTGCTCACAGTGTTCAGCTAGATCCGTTCCTGCTATTTACATTTAGTGCAGTGCGTCCTGCTCACAGTGTTCAGCTAGATCCGTTCCTGCTATTTACATTTAGTGCAGTGCGTCCTGCTCACAGTGTTCAGCTAGATCCGTTCCTGCTATTTACATTTAGTGCAGTGCGTCCTGCTCACAGTGTTCAGCTAGATCCGTTCCTGCTATTTACATTTAGTGCAGTCAGTGCGTCCTGCTCACAGTGTTCAGCTAGATCCGTTCCTGCTATTTACATTTAGTGCAGTGCGTCCTGCTCACAGTGTTCAGCTAGATCCGTTCCTGCTATTTACATTTAGTGCAGTGCGTCCTGCTCACAGTGTTCAGCTAGATCCGTTCCTGCTATTTACATTTAGTGCAGTGCGTCCTGCTCACAGTGTTCAGCTAGATCCGTTCCTGCTATTTACATTTAGTGCAGTGCGTCCTGCTCACAGTGTTCAGCTAGATCCGTTCCTGCTATTTACATTTAGTGCAGTGCGTCCTGCTCACAGTGTTCAGCTAGATCCGTTCCTGCTATTTACATTTAGTGCAGTGCGTCCTGCTCACAGTGTTCAGCTAGATCCGTTCCTGCTATTTACATTTAGTGCAGTCAGTGCGTCCTGCTCACAGTGTTCAGCTAGATCCGTTCCTGCTATTTACATTTAGTGCAGTGCGTCCTGCTCACAGTGTTCAGCTAGATCCGTTCCTGCTATTTACATTTAGTGCAGTGCGTCCTGCTCACAGTGTTCAGCTAGATCCGTTCCTGCTATTTACATTTAGTGCAGTGCGTCCTGCTCACAGTGTTCAGCTAGATCCGTTCCTGCTATTTACATTTAGTGCAGTGCGTCCTGCTCACAGTGTTCAGCTAGATCCGTTCCTGCTATTTACATTTAGTGCAGTGCGTCCTGCTCACAGTGTTCAGCTAGATCCGTTCCTGCTATTTACATTTAGTGCAGTGCGTCCTGCTCACAGTGTTCAGCTAGATCCGTTCCTGCTATTTACATTTAGTGCAGTGCGTCCTGCTCACAGTGTTCAGCTAGATCCGTTCCTGCTATTTACATTTAGTGCAGTCAGTGCGTCCTGCTCACAGTGTTCAGCTAGATCCGTTCCTGCTATTTACATTTAGTGCAGTGCGTCCTGCTCACAGTGTTCAGCTAGATCCGTTCCTGCTATTTACATTTAGTGCAGTGCGTCCTGCTCACAGTGTTCAGCTAGATCCGTTCCTGCTATTTACATTTAGTGCAGTCAGTGCGTCCTGCTCACAGTGTTCAGCTAGATCCGTTCCTGCTATTTACATTTAGTGCAGTGCGTCCTGCTCACAGTGTTCAGCTAGATCCGTTCCTGCTATTTACATTTAGTGCAGTGCGTCCTGCTCACAGTGTTCAGCTAGATCCGTTCCTGCTATTTACATTTAGTGCAGTGCGTCCTGCTCACAGTGTTCAGCTAGATCCGTTCCTGCTATTTACATTTAGTGCAGTGCGTCCTGCTCACAGTGTTCAGCTAGATCCGTTCCTGCTATTTACATTTAGTGCAGTGCGTCCTGCTCACAGTGTTCAGCTAGATCTGTTCCTGCTATTTACATTTAGTGCAGTCAGTGCGTCCTGCTCACAGTGTTCAGCTAGATCCGTTCCTGCTATTTACATTTAGTGCAGTGCGTCCTGCTCACAGTGTTCAGCTAGATCTGTTCCTGCTATTTACATTTAGTGCAGTGCGTCCTGCTCACAGTGTTCAGCTAGATCTGTTCCTGCTATTTACATTTAGTGCAGTCAGTGCGTCCTGCTCACAGTGTTCAGCTAGATCCGTTCCTGCTATTTACATTTAGTGCAGTGCGTCCTGCTCACAGTGTTCAGCTAGATCTGTTCCTGCTATTTACATTTAGTGCAGTCAGTGCGTCCTGCTCACAGTGTTCAGCTAGATCCGTTCCTGCTATTTACATTTAGTGCAGTGCGTCCTGCTCACAGTGTTCAGCTAGATCTGTTCCTGCTATTTACATTTAGTGCAGTGCGTCCTGCTCACAGTGTTCAGCTAGATCCGTTCCTGCTATTTACATTTAGTGCAGTCAGTGCGTCCTGCTCACAGTGTTCAGCTAGATCCGTTCCTGCTATTTACATTTAGTGCAGTGCGTCCTGCTCACAGTGTTCAGCTAGATCCGTTCCTGTTATCTTCCTACTGACAGGCAGGCTTGTCTGGTTACAGTATATAAAGCTACCTGAAGAAAATTACAGGTGTTCTATCCCAGCTTAGTGCAGCTACAGGCCATTAGTATGTCTGGAAGGCCAAGAAGGAGAGGCAGACAGTCACAAGCCAATAAGAGAGGGCAAGCAGGCTCTGTGTCTAGTGCTGGTCGTGGAGACGGTGCATCCTCATCAGCACGTGGCCATGGGACACGCTTGGCCTTTTTTTCGGCAGCTGGCCGTGTTGAGCCGCAACATGCAGAAAACTTGGTCGAGTGGATGACCAAGCCGTCCTCATCCTCCTCATCCTCTCTCACCCATGCCCAGGGTGCTTTGTCTGGCAAAGCAGCGGCCTCTTCCCTCAGCTCAATGTCATCAGTGACTCCTTCCCTAGCTCCACCATGTCCTCATGAGGATTCCCTCGAACTGTTTGACCACAGTGTTGGGTACATGCTCCAGGAGGATGCCCAGCGTTTGGAAGGCTCTGATGATGATACTGAGCTCGATGAAGGCAGTAACATGAGCACGGACAGAGGGGGTGCCCAAGAAGGACAGCAATCTGGCAGTCATGCTCCCCCTGCTGCAGCATACTGCCAGGTTTGCTCCAGTGATGAGGAGGGAGGGGATGATGAGGTCACTGACTCAACGTGGGTGCCTGATAGGAGAGAGGAGGAGGAGGAGGAGGAGGAGGCGGCACATCACCAACGAGGCAGGATGCCCTCCAGGGGCCAGCCTAAGGGCAGCACATTGACTGCATCACACCCCAAAGCTCCACATGTGCAGGGCGCTGCAGTCTCTGCGCGTTATTCAAAAAGTTCTTTGGTGTGGGCCTTTTTTGAGACGAGTGCATCAGATCGCACCGCTGCTATTTGCAACATATGTCTCAAGCGTATCTCGCGTGGCCAAAACATCTCCCGCTTGGGTACCACATGCTTGACCAGACATATGTTGACCTGCCATGCAGTTCGTTGGCAAGCATATCTAAAAGACCCACACCAAAGAACAAAGAGGATCTCTCCTTGCTCCTCATCAGCTGAGATTTCCAACCCCACTAGACCTTCAGTCCTCTCTGAGACCTGCAGTGAGAGGAATGAAGGTGTAGAATTAGGTGTGTCACAGCCAAGTACTTGTGGGCAATCTGCTTTTGGTACACCGACGCCAGATTGTACCAGGCAAATTTCCCTGCCCCAGCTGCTGCACCGCCGAAAGAAGTTTGCTCCCAGCCATCCACATGCCCAGCGGTTGAATGCTAGCTTGGCAAAATTGCTAGCACTTCAACTGCTGCCTTTTCAGTTGGTAGACTCTGCCCCCTTCCGTGAGTTTGTGGAATGTGCGGTTCCTCAGTGGCAGGTACCCAAACGCCACTTTTTCTCACGGAAGGCGATTCCAGCTCTCTACCGGCATGTGGAAGGCAATGTCCATGCCTCGCTGGACAGGGCGGTCAGCGGTAAGGTGCATATTACCGCTGACTCATGGTCCAGCAGGCATGGACAGGGACGTTACTTAAGTTTCACGGCGCATTGGGTGACTCTGCTGGCAGCTGGGAAGGATGCAGGACAAGGTGCAGTAGTGTTGGAGGTTGTTCCGCCACCACGCCTCCAAAATGCTGATTGTGACACACCTCTCTCCTCCACCCCCTCCTCTTCTTCTTCCTCCATGGCCTCTTCCTCGGAACCAGCGGTGCTCCGTAGGCGTTCAAGGGGCTACGCAAGTACGCAGGCCAAAAGATGCCATGCGGTGCTTGAGCTGGTGTGCTTGGGGGACAGGAGCCACACTGGGGCAGAGGTTCTGTCAGCTCTGCAGGGGCAGGTTCAGAGGTGGTTGACGCCACGCCAACTTAAGGCAGGAATGGTGGTTTGCGACAATGGCACCAACCTCCTCTCTGCCCTCCGACAGGGACAACTGACCCATGTGCCCTGTTTGGCTCACGTCCTTGACTTGGTGGTGCAGCGGTTCTTGGGCAGGTACCCGGGCTTACAGGATGTCCTGAGGCAGGCCAGGAAAGTCTGTGTGCATTTCCGCCGGTCATATAATGCCAGTGCTCGGCTGACGGACCTCCAAAAGGAGTTTAACCTGCCCAAGAACCGCCTAATCTGTGACATGCCCACCAGGTGGAACTCGACATTGGCCATGCTGCAGCGGCTGCACACACAGCAGAGGGCCATAAATGAGTACCTGTGCGACTATGGCACCAGGACAAGGTCAGGGGACCTTGGTTTTTTTTCCCCACGCCAGTGGGCCATGATCAGGGATGCATGCACTGTCCTGTCACCATTCGAGGAGGCCACGAGGATGGTGAGCACTGACAGTGCATGCATCAGTGACACTGTCCCCCTTGTCCACCTGTTGGAGCACACGCTGCGTGGAATAATGGACAGGGCACTTGAGGCAGAACAGAGGCAGGAAGAGGAGGACTTCCTTAGCTCTCAAGGCCCCCTTTATCCAGACAGTGTTCCTGCGTGCCCGCCGATCACACAGGAAGAGGACGAGGAGGAGGAGGAGGAGGAGGAGGAAGATTGTGTCAGTATGGAGGTGGAGCCTGGCACTCAGCATCAGCAGTCTTTAAGGGATCAGTCCCAAGGAACACATGGACTTGTACGTGGCTGGGAGGAGGTGGCTGCGGACGTTGTTGTCCTTAGTGACCCAGAGGACTCCGGACCGAATGCCTCAGCAAACCTACGCTGCATGGCCTCCCTGATCCTGCAAAGCCTGCGTAAGGATCCTCGTATTCGTGGTATCAAGGAGAAGGACCAATACTGGCTGGCAACCCTCCTTGATCCACGTTACAAGGGTAAGGTTGCGGACCTTATCTTGCCATCGCAGAGGGAGCAGAGGATGAAACATCTTCGGGAGGCCTTGCAGAAAGGTCTGTGCAACGCGTTCCCAGAGACTGGGAGGTTACAAACTCCTGTTTCTGGACAACGTGTTGCTGAGGCTTCGGTCAGTCAAAGAAGGAGCGGTGGAGAAGGTGGCCGTCTGACCGATACGTTCAGACAATTTTTTGGTCCGCAGCCCCAAGGTATGATCGGTTCCAGCAACCATCGCCAGCGTCTGTTTTACATGGTGCAGGAATACCTAGGGGCAAGATCAGACTTGGACACCTTTCCCACCGAAAATCCTCTGGGTTACTGGGTCTTGAGGATGGATCACTGGCCAGAGCTTGCACAGTATGCAATTGAGCTACTGGCCTGTCCTGCATCCAGCGTTCTTTCGGAACGCACATTCAGTGCTGCTGGAGGCGTGGTAACCGATCACAGGGTGCGTCTGTCCACTGACTCGGTCGATCGGCTGACCTTCATAAAAATGAATCAGTCTTGGATCACCACCAGCTACCAAGCACCTGATGCTGATGTAACTGAATAATTTTTTTCAGATCCCTTCAAAGACTGCCTATGCTGATGCTGAGTGACTATCCCTGAGTAATTATCCTCTTCCTCCTCAATCATCACGCTGATAGCTTGTAAGAACATTTTTGGTTCTGGGCGCCACCACCAGTGCCTAAGGCACAATTTTGTCAGCCCCTGTGTAACAGGGGCGTGTAATTACAATTTTTGATGTAATACTTTGCAGCAGGGCTCGTTCCTGCATTCCAACTAGAGTGTCTGTGAGGGGTTGCAGTGTTGTGGCACCAGCACCAGTGCCTAAGGCCCAATTTTTCTGCCCCTGTCTAATAGGGGCGTGTAATTACAATTTTTGATGCAATACTTTGCAGCAGGGCTCGTTCCTGCGTTCCAACTAGAGTGTCTGTGAGGGGTTGCAGTGTTGTGGCACCAGCACCAGTGCCTAAGGCCCAATTTTTCTGCCCCTGTCTAACAGGGGCGTGTAATTACAATTTTTGATGCAATACTTTGCAGCAGGGTTCGTTCCTGCGTTCCAACTAGAGTGTCTGTGAGGGGTTGCAGTGTTGTGGCACCAGCACCAGTGCCTAAGGCCCAATTTTTCTGCCCCTGTCTAACAGGGGCGTGTAATTACAATTTTTGATGCAATACTTTGCAGCAGGGCTCGTTCCTGCGTTCCAACTAGAGTGTCTGTGAGGGGTTGCAGTGTTGTGGCACCAGCACCAGTGCCTAAGGCCCAATTTTTCTGCCCCTGTCTAACAGGGGCGTGTAATTACAATTTTTGATGCAATACTTTGCAGCAGGGCTCGTTCCTGCGTTCCAACTAGAGTGTCTGTGAGGGGTTGCAGTGTTGTGGCACCAGCACCAGTGCCTAAGGCCTAATTTTTCAGCTCCTGTTCAACAGGGGCATGTAATTACAATTCTTGATCTAATATTTCACAGCAGGGCCCTGTGAGGGCTTACAGTGTTTTGGCCACAGCAACACCTAAGGCCCAAATTTCTGCTGAGTATATAGGGCAGGACCCTACTTTCAAACATCTAACTTACAAACGACTCCTACTTGCAAACGGAAGGAGACAACAGGAAGTGAGATGAAATCTACCCCTAGGAAGGGAAATTCTCTCATGTAAGAGTTAATATGGGAAAACAATTTCTCCTTTCCACTGATGCTTTCCAATCCTTGTTCCACAAAAAAACCCAAATTTTCAAAAAACATTTTTCATTGGGACAAAAAAGTGAGGTGAAATCTTCTGAAGAGGAGGAAAGACGCAAAACAAATGTCACAGGGGTGATAACCCTTCCCTATGTTTTCCAAAAAGCTTAGAAAAGATTTTTTGGCTGGAGCTAAACACGTTAAAAATGTTCAAAATTACAAACAGATTCTACTTAACAACAAACCTACAGTCCCTGTCTTGTTTGCACCGCCTGTATACTGCTGTTCAGAGTATATAGGGACCTTTCCTTATTTTAATTTGGGTGCGGGGTTCCCCTTAATATCCATACAAGACCCAAAGGGCCTGGTAATGGACTGGGGGGTACCCATGCCGTTTGTCTCACTGATTTTCATCCATATTGCCAGGACCCGACATGACATTAAACCCGCAAGCAGTTTTAAATGAGATTTTTTCCTTTAAAAATGACATTTGGTGCAGGGACTGTTCTAAACATGGGAAACACGCGTCACTTTACAGGCATACTATAGACACCCCCCAGGTACGATATTTAAAGGAATATTTCACTTTTTTTTTTTTACTTTAAGCATCATTAAAATCACTGCTCCCGAAAAAACGGCCATTTTTAAAAGTTTTTTTTGCATTGATACATGTCCCCTGGGGTAGGACCCGGGTCCCCACACCCTTTTTAGGACAATACCATGCAAATTAGCCTTTAAAATGAGCACTTTTGATTTCGAACGTTCGAGTCCCATAGACGTCAATGGGGTTCTAACGTTCGTGCGAACTTGCGGTCCGTTCGCGGGTTCTGGTGCGAACCGAACCGGGGGGTGTTCGGCTCATCCCTATTGTTCGCTCTTTTAAATTTATTACCCAATGGGATACATTGGCTAATGCCCTTATTTAATATGCTCTTAAAGCAAACCCATCTCTCCTCTGTATTCTTTGTTCCTAATATTTTATCCCAATTTATGCCTTTTAGCAAGGTTTGTAGTTTAGGGAAGTTGGCTCTTTTGAAATTCAGTGTCTTTGTGTTCCCTTCATGTCTCCTATTTGTGTGATTTATACTGAAACTAATTGACCTGTGATCGCTGTTACCTAAATTGCCCCGTATTTCCACATCTGTTATCAGGTCTGTATTGTTGGTAATCAGTAGATCTAGTAATGTATTATTTCTAGTTGGTGCGTCTACCATCTGACCCATAAAATTGTCCTGCAAGACATTAAGGAACTGGCGAGCCTTAAATGAATGCGCGGTTCCCTCCGCCCAGTCAATGTCTGGATAATTAAAATCCCCCATTATGATAACACTTCCCATCCTTGCTGCTAATCCAATTTGTGATAGGAGATCCGTCTCCACTTCCTCCCTCAGGTTAGGGGGCCTATAGCATACTCCCAGTATTATTTTCCCCTTAGCTTCATCCCTTTGGAGCTCTACCCATAAAGATTCCACCTCCTCCCTAGCCCCCTCAGTGATGTCATCTCTCACATTAACTTGTACATTATTCTTGATATATAGGCATACCCCTCCCCCTTTTTTACCCTCTCTATCCTTGCGGTATAGGGTATACCCTTGAATGTTTGCCAGCCAATCATGAGAGCTGTTGAACCAGGTCTCTGAAATTCCCACAAAATCCAAATCCTCCTTGTACAACAGTATCTCTAGTTCACCCATCTTGTCCGCCAGGCTCCTGGCATTGGTGAACATGCCACATAGTTTAGACCGGTCGCATATTGTCCTCGTATTGGGTGTTTCCTCGTATTGGGTGTGTGTATAAAAATATGGTGCTCTGATTTATATACCAACAAAAAGCATTAACTTAAAATACCAAATTGACACAAATATGAATTGTGCCAACTATAGACGTGTGTAATTATAATCCAACATCACTGCATAACAGTTTGTGAATAAAACTGTGATACAATCCGCCAATCGTGATCACATCCGCATAGGAAGTTGTGTAATAGCAGACACCTCCACAAAACCCCTTTTGGGCACACACTCACCTTATGCACTGATCCTCATTACAAAGGTCTTAGAAAAGAAAGAAAAAATGCACTCACATAATAACTGCATAAAATCGCCAGTATCTCTTTAAAACCATTTCAATGCTGCTTGGGTAGATGTCTCTAACATTGGCAATATATAGATACGTTCGGCTGCATGAAACCCTGTCTCTCTCACAGAATGCTAAATACCAACCCAGTCCCTACATGATTTGTACAGACGTCACATTGGAACCAGGAAGCACAACTGCTCATGTCCATAGTTAGCACAATTCTGATTTATGTAATTTGGTATTTTATGTTAAATTTTTGGGGTTTACAACTCAGTATGGCATATTCTTGTACACCTTTTTATATTAAGTTGCGCTATGCTTTTATGTGAGTGAATACTAGCAATAAACCTTAATAATGCTAAATTATAAATATAAAGTGACATAAACAAAAACTGATTGATTAATCAATTAGATCATGTTTTAATATGGAAAGTTGGAAGTTGGAAATATATTCGCCCACTCCTTGTTGAATTTAGAGGACAAGAAGTGAATGAAAATCTCAGTATTGAAATACCATTCAACCCCCCTTTACTCTATCTGAAAAACTTTGCATTTAGGTATACTTTATAAGTTTTTGTTGCTTTCATTTATTAAAATATTATATAAAAAATAACATGTATCTGTTATAACTCTCCTAAGTGTAGCACCCTCTACTTAGGTAGGTGCTAGAGTTGAGATTTTTGTCAGTGCAGGTAATAAGCCAGAAGCTAGATCTGTTTGTTTTGATCTGTGTGGGCTGGGAGTGGCTCAGAGTAGGCTAGTGACTCACAGATAGCATCATCTTTCCGTTACCTCCCTTCTGCTTCTAGAGGATTCTAGAAGGAAGGAGGGGAAGAGAGGTGGAGCTGTCTGGGGTATCGCAAGGAGCCCTGACCAATCCCCAACTAGGATTGGCAGGGGGCAGGCCTCCTTGATATACTCAGGGTCAGCCGAGCTGTGGAGGAGTTGTCAGGTGGAAAAAGCTGGAGATGGAGCACTAGGTTGTTGGGGCCTTTGAGGCACTCCCCAGTCTGGGGGTGGTGACCTTGGGCTTGAGGGGTTCAGGTGCAAGTCGGGGCTTTTCCTGAGTAACAAAGGATAATCTGGACAGGAGGCACAAAGAGGAACCGAGAAAGACAACGGGAGCTAGCGTTTCCAGAAAAGTCTCCAGGAGGGATCCACCGGAGTGCAACCAGGAGGGATGGTGAGTGACAGGCACAGTTGGGAACACAGGGGAGGCACGCCAGAGCGGACAGGGAGTGTGTAGTCGGCAGCTATTTCTGAACAAGACTTCTACCACCCAGACCAGAGCACCCGCCTGTGGGTCATGAGGGCCTAGGATGCCTGCGTCCTACAAGGAAATATATACAAAAACGTGTAGCGCTAAGTGGAAAAGGCACCTTTAAACTAATAGGTTTAAAAAGCTAATGCCTTATGTGTAATATGGCTAGAACGCAAATAAATGTTTCACATTAGGAAACTCAAATGGAAGCAAAACTGATTAATAGAAAAGGTCAGTGAGTTGGAAACCACTTAAAAGTGATGTGGGAAGCACCTTCACCAGCATACGTCATAAAGTCTTAGAAATGATGGTGTGCAATTAATCATAAACAGTCCCGCATAACTATGTTGAATGTTGCATAACTGGACCAGCTTCAAATATCACACCACAGTGTCTTCACAAACGTGCAATACACTCAGATGGTACAGATGGAGGCTTACCGGAGGGTTTGAACCCAAAACAGTGTATACTGTGAGGGTCAAACCAGCTTTTATTGCTCCCTGGCAATAGTAGGAAGACCTTGGCAGCCTGAAGAGATCGAGGGGGATTTTTCTGAAGACGTATCTTCTCCAAATACAACAATGGACCTCCCCGCGTATGGCTCATAAAGGGTACAAAAAGGACCACATAGTGTAATACCGTAGAAACCGTATTTATTAAAATTGAAGAAATAAACTTACATGATGTGGATGATAAAAAAGCGCTTGTACATAAAAGGGGCGGCAGTGGAGTCCTACAAGGAAAAGGAAATCCTAGGGAGTTGCCTTCTCCCGCTTCCAAAGAGAGGTGCAGAGGAGGGTAGCGCTGGAGTGGAGACTGGACTTTCTTTATGTCCCTTCCTAGATTATGGACATTGTGGAGAACTCCCAGGGAGAGTGAGAGGATGACCTAGTTTGAGACACATTCCCAATCCACTGCGGGTGCCAGAGAATGAGATCTGGACCCATTTTCAGCACATTCGGGGGGAATGGCAGCTTGGGAGGTTCATTTACCGACACCCGTGCTTGTTCCAGGGGCGGGTCGGCCCACACAGAGCCACTCAGTCTCCAGGTAAGAAGAAGAAGGAAGCCAGAAGAGGCTACCTGACCCTCACTTCTATGCATAAGAGGACTGTAAGGAGCCACAGTATGCGGGGAGTGAGCTTCAGGACTGCTGGAGTGTTGAAGCATGTTTTCTTTCCCTGATTTTTGCAGGAACAAATCAGCCTGCCACCCTGTTGCCCGATGGAAGAAATTTTCCTGTCGCAAGGACACTTGGGTGAGATTTGTTCCCACACTTATGCCCCGTACACACGGTCGGACTTTGTTCGAACATTCCGACAACAAAATACTAGGATTTTTTCAGACGGATGTTGGCTCAAACTTGTCTTGCATACACACGGTCACACAAACGGGGCAGTGGCCAATAGCTTTCATATCTTTATTTATTCTGAGCATGCGCGGCACTTTGTCCGTCGGATTTGTGTACACACGATCAGAATTTCCGACAACGGATTTTGTTGTCGGAAAATTTTATATCCTGCTCTCAAACTTTGTCTGTCGGAAAATCCGATGGAAAATGTCCGATGGAGCCCACACACGGAATTTCCGACAATATGCTCCGATCGGACATTTTCCATCGGAAAATCCGACCGTGTGTACGGGGCATAACTCTTCAAAGGAGCCTGTTTGTTCGGGCAGGGGCCCCTCCTGGGGAGGGGCCCCTCCCATCAGGAATTCCAGAGGAGGACGGTCCACATTTGTATATATGTTTTTCCTTCCCTATTGTTCTGTTAGCAGGTTATAACCCCCTTCTGACAGAACAAGGTACAGGAAGAAAAGAGAAATATGTGTGCTTTTGATTTATATTTCTGTTGGCAGGATGCTAACCCCCTCCCAACAGAAATAATGTATGGTGTACAGTTAGGTTTGAGAGTAGGATATACTATTTTTTTTTGTCTTCTATTAGGGTCTTCTGGGATGGGACAATTGTCCATCCCCATCCTCCGGCTGGAGACAAGAATTTTTGTGGGGCAGCGTGTCTTTCTTGAGGGAGAGATGCTCTGGCCTTGATGTATATACTGTTAGCTGCAGGGATCTGTAGTTGGGAGTGCCTTATTCATACTGTACAGATGTAAATGCCAATCAGAGATTTATATTTATATTTTTGTACGTAATTTATTTGTACAGTTCCCCATCCAAGTTGTTTACCTTTTCCCCCTTCCAATTTATTTTATAGGATGCCCTTGCCGTGCCCCAGAAGCCACTTTTTCAAACTTTCCCAACTGGGAGACCAGCCGGTTTCAGGTGGGGGTGAGTGTAGCACCCTCTACTTAGGTAGGTGCTAGAGTTGAGATTTTTGTCAGTGCAGGTAAATTTAGGCAGGCCTAGCCACAAGCTAGGCCTGTTTGTTTTGATCTGTGTGGGCTGGGAGTGGCTCAGAGTAGGCTGGTGACTCACAGATAGCATCATCTTTTGGTTACCTCCCTAGATTCTAGAAGGAAGGAGGGGAAGAGAGGTGGAGCTGTCTGGGGTGTCTCAAGGAGCCGTGACCAATCCCCAACTAGGATTGGCAGGGGGCAGGCCTCCTTGATATACCCAGGTCAGCCCAGCTGGGCAGGAGTTGTTGGGTGGAAGAAGCTGGAGATGGAGCCCTCGGTTGTCGTGGACTTTAAGGCACTCCCCAGTCTGGGGGGGTGACCTTGGGCTTGATGGGTTCAGGTGCAAGTCAGAGCTTTTCCTGAGTAACAAAGGAGGATCTGGACAGGAGGCACAAAGAGGAACCGAGAAAGACAACAGGAGCTAGTATTGTCGGGCAAGTCTCCAGGAGGCATCCAGTGGCATCACTGCAGCCAGGGGGGCTGGTGAGTGACAGGAACAGTTGAGAATGCTGAGGAGGCATGCCAGAGTGGACTGGGAGTGTGCAGTCTGAGATGGTTTAGAGCCAGCAGGAGAAACTGTGATGTCATGGGCAGAGAAGTTGGACAGCTGCAGCCAGGAGGGCTGACAGAGCCTGAAGAGGACTTACTGGAAGCAATAGTCCACCATAGGTCAACTAGCACCAAAGATTTTCCTATTTTTGTTTTTACACTAAGGGGACTGCGGTCCCTGCCTGCAAATGGCAGTTGCTAAGGCCTGACAGAGTCAGAGTTTGGCCTACCACATGCTAGCTGTAAAAGGAACCAAGTATTATACAGGAGAAAGAGGAACAGTCTACAAATAAGCATTGTGCTGGAGGAGGCTGGAACTCTAGAAGTGTAAGTAGAGGTTTCGGCTGATCATTTTATTGATTCCATTGTTTCTGGTCATCCCATAATTTTTCTTACCCCATCCAAGATCAAAATCCTTCAATAAAATACAAAACAAACATATGGACTGTTCACTGTCTCAAGAGTGACTGGGAAGTGAATGCCGGGCTGGGGTAGGGTGATAGATGGACCACAATATCCAGCAGCCCCTACGGGGGTACTGCTATATATGCTAATGTACACTCAGTAGAACACTGACATGCAACAGGTTGATCTCACAAGAAACAAAGGGTATTGCAAGAGGTTAGGAGATCTGAGGACGTGGATTACTATCAGAAGGGCGGAATGGAGGAGGGTGTCTGGGTGCGTTATTATACGAAGCCAGAGGTGGAGACAGAACAGGATGAGGAAGTGCAGCTTTTACTGAGAGATAATACTAACACTTGGTTGCAAGTGATGGAGCTGTTACCTGGGAAGAAGAGCCACAGTGCAGTGTTCACGTTTAAAAACCTGTTTTATATGCAGATGTTTTTCAGGCCCACGGACCACCAGCCTGAGAAATGAGAGTTGATTTTCTGTTTCCAGAACTATAAAGAATCATATGACTCCTGCAAACCTCCTGCATAGGGTTGCCACCTCATCCCTTTAAAACCGAACACATATGGCACCTGAACTTATTTTACACAAATGACCAAAGGTAGCCAGAGGAAGGAAACAAAATAAGGAAAAAAGTGAGCAAAATTTGCATATATAAAGATTGGTCCTTCCCCTTCTAGCTGTGCTGTCCTCCACAGTGTCCCACAAGTGCAAGTGGTATTATAGTGAATAAAACATGGCGAAGAAGTCGCTCATTTGACTTACTTGTCTAATATAATGACACTTATTGCTGTACTTTAGTTTGGTACATGAAGTCTTTGTCTCTTGAGAAATCTAGAGAACAACAAGACGCATTCAGCTCATCAAATCAAACTGATCTCCTACTTTACACCTCCAATAAAAAATGGCTCAGTGAGTGCATTTATTAGCTTACTCAGGCATGATATTAAAACAAACCACAGCCTGCACTCAGGGTGAAATGCAGTCAATTTCCTGGTGCTTTATATCAAAGGTTTACCATTCTCAAAGACACAATCCCTGCTGGGGAACAAAATGGAGATGACGCAGGGAAAGGTTTTGCTTCGATGATTGGAACCAATGCATAAGCAATTACTGAGGGTTTTTCTTCAGCTAGTTTCTAATCAAAGATTTAGACAAAGTCTGAGTTATTCAGTCTGGCTACTTGTCATGCAAGGACAATACATACAGCTGCCTCTCCCACTTTGGGAGTATGCAAATGATGTAGATATTTAGCTGCTTTTTAAAAAATCTTTTTCAATTTATATCCTCCAGGAAATTACAAAAGCTTGGACAAAGAAAATGTTATGCAGCAGATAGATGTGAAAAGTTTATCAATAAAACTTTAAAGAAGTTGTTAGAAATGATGTATTGCATCCCCTACATCTAGACATACTGCTGTCACGAAAAACACATTTAACCACTTCACGCAAAATCATGTACCGTTTTTTAGAGCTAGCGGTCAGCTCTCTCATGATAACAACCGATGCGGCTAATGAACCATCGTCCACCAGCTGCGTGGAGTCCTGAACGAAGCCAGAAAAGGCTTAGATCGGGTCTCCGATGTAAAAACATGGAAGTGACGTCACAAGGTCACTTCCGGTTTACTCGGCTGGCGATTTAAAAAAAATATCAGTATTCCAAAACTACGATTTTGGCGTTTTGAATACTTTGAAGTGCAAAGGAGAGATTTGGGGTCTTTTAGATCCCTGATCCCTCCAAAGAGAGTACCTGTCGCTGACTATTACTGTCATAAGGGATGTTTACATTCCTTGTAAGAGCAATAAAAGTGATCAGATTTTTTTTTTTTAAGAGACAGTGTTAAATAAAACAAATAAATAAATAAGAATTGTTTTTTTTTTTTTTAAAGCGCCTCCGTCCCTGCGAGCTCACACACCAAAGAAAATACATACGTATGTTGCACCTGCAAATGTAAACGGTGTTCAAATCACGCATGTGAGGTATCACTGCTATCGTTTCAACGAGAGCAATAATTCTAGGAAAAGACCTCCTCTGTAACACTAAACAAGTAATTGTTTAAAAATTTTAAACGTTGCTTATGGAGATTTTTAAGTACCGTAGTCATCATTCCACGAGTGCGTGCAATTTTAAAGCGCAACATGTTAGGTATCTATTTACTCGGCGTAACATATTCTTTCACAATATGCAAAAAATTGGGCTAACTTTACTGTTTTCTTACATTTTTATTCAAAAAAGTGTATTTTTTCCAAGAAAATTGCGTTTAACCACTTGCCGACCACTGCACACCGATATATGTTGGCTCAATGGCAGCGGTGGGCAAATGTACGTCCACTTTAAGAGATGGGAATAGCAAGCATGCGCACGCACCCGCTGCGTACAGCGTGACCGTGCCCGTGGGACCGGCGGACTCTATGTCCACTGAAGCGCCTATGTAAACAAGGCATTTCCCCTTTCTGCCTTGTGTCATGACAGAGATCACTGCTCCCTGTCATCGGGAGCGGCGATTGCTGTCATGTGACTTGAAGCCCATCCCTCCCACAGTTAGAATCACTCGCTAGGACACACTTAACCCCTTCACTGCCAGTGTAATTTATACAGTAATCAGTGCATTTTTTTAGCACTGATCGCTGTATAAATGACAACAGTCCCAAAATAGTGTCAAAAGTGTCCGATGTGTCTGCCATAATGTTGCAGTCCCGATAAAAATCGCAGATCGCCGCCATTACTAATAAAAAAAAAATAAAATAAAAATGCCAAAAAAAATCCCCTATTTTGTAGACGCTATAACTTTTGCGCAAACCAATCAATATACGCTTATTGCGATTTTTTTTTACCAAAAATATGTAGAAGAATACATAAACTGAGGAAAGAAAAAAATGTAAATATATTTTTGGGGGATATTTATTATAGCAAAAAGTAAAAAATATTGCATTTTTTTCAAAATTGTTGCTCTTTTTTTGTTTATAGCGCAAAAAATAAAAATTGCAGAGGTGATCAAATACCACCAAAAGAAAGCTCTATTTGTGGGAAAAAAAGGATGTCAATTTTGTTTGGGTGCAACATCGCACGACCGCGCAATTGTCAGTTAAAGCGACACAGTGCTGAATCGCAAAAACTGCTCTGGTCAGGAAGGGGGTAAAGGGAGTTTTGCATAGAGTAGGGAAAGGCTTAAATCACAGTCAGATTTGTATTGCTGTCTCTGATCCTGCCAGAGAAGCATTTCCCTGTTTGTTTGGGACAGAATGTGGTAGTAAATCCAAAATACAGTAATAAGTATCAAAGAGGGGATTTTTCCCTTACTCAATAAATTGTGATAGCTTTTGCTTGCTTTATCTTTGGTGCTCCTGTAGCAAAGTTCTTCACTTTACAACTCCTTTAATTGTGATATCAGTTAAAGCGTAACTTCACCTGTCTCCACATACCTAACAAATCTGAGTGAAAAGCAGCTCAGTGCCACCTGTCCGATTTTTACGCAGGCTGTTAAAACATCCATTGCTCTCCATTATGCTCAAAGAGAAATGTTCACATTTTCCTAGTAGCCATGTTATCTGCCTATACTTGCATACAATTATTTAAATGATAGCACAAAATTCTCATCAGTTGTTTTCTGAGAAAAGTTGAGAAAATCACCCTCCAGAGCATTCTCTTCACAGAACAGTCTATCCAGAGCTTTCTCTTCACGTGACAGTCTATCTCAAGACAGTCTTTTGTCATGGCAGACAATATTCGGGAGAGTTTTAGAGAAAGGCTCTCTCAGGGCTCTCTCCCAATTCTGGAGATGATCTATAAACAGTCTCTCCACCAGGCAGGTCCTCTCAGAACAACCTTTATACAAAGCAGGCTCACTCATGGAAGTCCTTCTTGGAGTTTCTCCCCGTGGTAGGCTCTTTCAAGACAGTCTCTCTCCAGAACAGACTCCTTACCTTGCAGGCTCTCTTTATGACAGTACAACTGTGGTTTGTGAGTAAATGGACAACATCATGTAGACTCAGGCATAATTTTACATGCTCTTTCAACACATCTATAATTTGAATTCAATTCAATAATTTGAAGCCATTCACAATTCTGCCCCGATCTACATCACCAATCTTGTCTCCAAATATCACCCAAATCGTCCTCTCCGCTCTTCTCAAGACCTCCTGTTCTCAAGCTTTCTCGAGTCCTCCTCCCATGCTCGTCTCCAGGATTTCTCCAGAGCCTCTCCCATCCTCTGGAACTCACTACCTCAACCTGTCCGGCTATCCCCTACTCTTGCTACCTTCAGGCGAGCCCTGAAAAATCATCTCTTCAGGAAAGCCTATCACGTCTGCAACTAATCTCCTACCACTTCCATCAGCTCATTCCCCACAGTTACAGCCTTTTGTACCACCTGCCCCACCCTATTAGATTGTAAGCTCTTCTGAGCAGGGCCCTCTTACTACTCTTGTATTTTATTGTATTATAACTGTATTGTCTCCCTTTTATATTGTAAAGCGCTGCATAAACTGTTGGCGCTGTATAAATCCTGTAGAATAATAATAATGCTGCACTATGCATTAGAACAAAAAAAAAAAAACCTTCTGTACATAGTGGTATGCCTCAACATTTTATGGGATATACACTTTAATCCTGACCAAAAGAATCAATGAAAAATCAGAAAGAGCCTACCATGGGGAGAAAATGGATTGAGCAATTGATGTGTACTGGAAAGTGTGGCTAATGGTTTGCTGACAATGTGGTCATCTGTTTTCTGTTTTCACAGTGGAAATTGTGTTTCTGGGGGGTTGTTTTCCAGTTGATTTTTGTCCGTATGTTCAAATAATGTATAATATACATTTTCATTTCTGTATTTTTCACTATGTGTTTGAACGCTGGCCGCTCTTGTTCCAATGGGTGCATGTGAAAATAAAATTTTCAGCGGTCGCTAATTTTGGAAAGGTTGTGTAGCAAAATAAATGATTAAGAACATTTATGATTTCACAGCCTGCACAGGCATGAAGAAACAAAACATGCAAAGATGATTGTTCAGAAATGTTGCTATTCATCTGTCCTCTCTCACAGTAATACATTTGCCAGAAATATGAGGTCACATTTTAAGGTTAGTTAGTAAGAGGTGATCTTGCCAATCATCTCAGTGGAAATTTAAAAGCTCAAGAGTACCCAGCTTACACTTTTTTAAAGCACACTCTACAAAGACAAACTGCTTGACTAAAGTACAACACTATAATGATAGGCTGAGAAAAAAATCCTGGCAAAAAGAATACCCACTCATCATCTACTTTTAATGACAGTTTGAGACGCCGTGGGGGTGGCCATTATGTGCAATGATTGCTTTCAAGTCCCTGGAGTCCATAGTGAAAAACCACAGGTTGTCTTTCTATGTAATATGGCATATTAGCCTCTCTACAGGCGATTTCACACATTTCTATATATACTGGTATACTACATTAAAGCGGAATTCCAACGACATTTTGATTATTTTTTTCTAATGCCTAACACATAACACATACTAATGCCACTCACGATTATAGTTAATTTTGCTAGATTGAAAATTTTATATAAAGAAATACCTTATATTTTGCTTTCTTGGCCGTTCCCCTATTGCTTGTGGGTATGTGAAGCCCACAAGCATTATCTTCTGGTATACGGTGCAGCTGAGTGACCAGCATGCACCGCCCGTTCTCACGCATGTGCAGTATGAAAGGCCTGCAGCGCCGTAAACTTCTTACGTTGCCATCACAACGGGCGTCGGCGTCGGAAGTGCCCGCCCCGTTGTGATGGCAACGAAGATATCTCGTAATGGAATCTCACGATGCTGAGCGGCGGCGATCCACACTGACTCCTGGGAATTATGACACCAAGCTCCCAGGAGACAGTGTGCCGCAGGAAATGACAGGATTAGCCGCAGGTGGGAGAAGGAGGAAGTAAAATTGAACAGCTTACAATCATGGTAATCTGACTGAAAAAAATAAAAATAATGATCAATGAAGAAAATATTGCCATTTATATAATAATGAAGTTAAAAAAGTGGGTGGAACTCCGCTTTAAGGTTTATAACAGTAGGAAATGAATCAATCTGTACGATGTTTACACATGTCATACTTTTGCCTATCTGTTGGTTTGATGAAATGTCCTAGATTTATTATTCAACGTGGAAAATCAGTTATGCATTCCTTAACAAAGAACTCTAGCCCAATTAGGAAGGGTGCTTATGTTTTATAACCTTAAGCTGATAAAATTCCTAAATATGACCTATGAACATTTAACTTAACCCCCTTGAGATGCGAGAGGAACTAACATAGGATTCTCATAAGGGTAACTCCCCTTAGGATCCCCTCTAATCCCTCTCTGCTTTAAATCTTCTGCTTGATTTACCTATAAGGGTCAACGATTGAGTAAAGAAGGCAAAATATATTCAAAACAAGTAAACACAACTAATAAATATTGTATGATTGTATGATGTAAAATACTTAAATATGCCACATGTACAACCACTATACACTTTGTCATATTAAACATCAGATAGAAAACGGCACATTTTAAGCTAAGAAATACGGGCGTAGATTTGAAAGTAGAACTAAACCCTAACTGGATGACATTTAGTTTGATAAAAGCAATATATCATAAACTATTGCCATTTTTTTCTACAAAATACCATTGTCACTTATTTTCTCCTTTTTTATACAGTGCTGATCCTGTTCTCCAGCCTTTTTCAGACGTTAGTCTCAAAAACAAGTAATCTGTCACAGCTATGTAAGAAGTAAGTAAGCTGTTTGTTCAAATCATCAGCAGTGAGATGACATAGAAATCAAAGAGTGGTGGTGCATTTCACATCACTGTGCTTACTCATAAGGCCCTATCGGGCACTTTATCCAGTGTTGGTTGAGCATCATTGCTCTGGACCAGCTTCCCGGCAGCACCAACAGTGGACCATGCCTGCACAATGTGTGCTTGTATGGCCCCTTGTAGTTACACGTGTAAAAGGGTATCAGTGCAAGAGTACAATTAGGACAGTTGTAAGCCCATAACAGAAAGTGCCTGAACATAGACCTTTATGGCAGGATCACCAGGTATTATGTTAACCCTTTCATGACTAAGCCTATTTCTGACATTTGTTGCTTGCAAGTTAAAATCCGTATTTTTTGCTAGAAAATTACTTGGAACCCCCAAACATTAATATATATATTTTTTAGCATAGACCCTAGAGAATAAAATGCCGATGGTTGCAATATTTTATGTCACACAATATTTGTGCAGCAGGCTTTCAAACGTAATTTTTTGGGAAAAATTACAATTTCATGAATTAAAAAAAACTAAACAGTAGAGTTAGCCCATTTTTTTTATATATTGTGAAAGATGATGTTATACCGAGTAAATAGATACCTAACATGTCATGCTTTGAAATTGCGCACACTCGTGGAATGGCGTCAAACTACGATTCCTAGAGGAGCTCTAGTGCTAGAATTACTGCTTTTGCTCTGATGATCGCGGCGATACCTCACATGTGTGATTTGAACACCGTTTACATATGCGGGCGCGACTTACGTATGCGTTTTCTTTGCTGCGCAAGCTCGCGGGGACGGGGCACTTTAAATATTTTTTTTTATTATTTAATTTTATTTATTTTTATTTGTTTACATTGTTTCTGTAAAAAAAAAAAAATGCTGATCACTTTTATTGCTGTCACAAGGAATGTAAACATCCCTTGTGACAGTAATAAGTGGTGACAGGTGCTCTGTATGGAGGTATTGGGGGTCTAAAAGACCCCCAATCCCTCCTTTGCACTTCAAAGTATTGAGATCGCCAAAAACTGCGATTCTGAATACTGTTTTTTTTAAAAAATTCTGCGCCATTGGCAGCCGAGCAAACCGGAAGTGCCGTTGTGACGTCGCTTCCGTGTTTACACATAGGAGACTGGTACAAAGCCGTTTCCGGCTTTGATTCAGTCACTCTCTAGCCGGCGGAAGTGCCGGATTGCGCATCGGGTCTCCCGGTGGGACAAGAGGCCCGGGAACAGTGGCGGAAGGCGGCGGGAGGGGGGAGTCCCCTACTGCTCCTCTGGGATAACAACCAAGTGGCTTTTAGCCGCATTGATTGTTATCCCTAAAGAGCTGACTGCCCGCTCTAAAAGACGGTACCAGGATGATGCATGCAGCTGCATGCATCACCCCAGTATAGCCCCTGAAAGCCGAGGCCGCATATGTGCATACAGTCGGCGTAAAGGGGTTTTTATTGGAAGCTACATCTAAATCACCATGTAAACGTTGTATAAGATTTGTTGCTTTAAATAATATGTAAACCCAGTCTCAAATACAGTCATCTTATATGAAAAGTGGTTTTAATACTTTTAAATTTGAAGCTTTCACTAAAATAATATTTGGCAATCCTATCATAAATGTGCTTGTTCAGACACCTCCGTTATATGGTGACAATACTCTGCCTGTCACCCTGTTTTACCCCTATGTTGTCGACCTGTCATGCAGGTTTCCATTGAACACTACAAGTTTCAACACACATTACTCTGGCATAGTCCAAACCCACCCTGAGAGATGTCCTGCAGCCACCGCTGGATCCCATGCATGTAGACAGGAAGTGACTGCAGGAGATCAGCAGCACTAAGATGCAAAAAAGGACAAAAAAAGTAAAGACAAGTATTTTTTTTATAGTTATTTACAATACACAACACTGTAAACTAAATTACATTTAGTTAGAATATACTTTAAAAGGAAATGGCAACAGTCTAATTTTTTTTTTTTTTTTTTTTTTTTTTTTTACATTAATATGTTTTAAACGTTTTTGTTTTTTTTGGTTTTTTTTTACTACTTATAGACATTTGTTTTACAAATAATTACATAATACAGAGAGCACCATTAAAAGTGTTTGCAAAATGTTTGCCATTGGGTTATCTCCCCTTTAATTTCAAGTGTGAATGACCCATCCAAACAAAGTAGAGAGAAAGGGAGGTGGAAGAGGAATTTATATAATTTATGGATGTATGTAATTTGATTATGTAAATTGATTGATTTATGTTATTTGACTTTAAGCTATTGAGCTCTGTTAACAGGCTTATTGAGCAAAAACAGCTAAAATTATGTGATGATGGGGGCGTGGCTTGGCGCGCGACGGAGATGGCCGCCTAATACAGGAGCTCCAGCGACATCGCAGCCAGATCCCGTCTTTCTGCATCTAAATAGCCTTATCATGAGCAGGAAAAACTACTGCACTCCTCGCTCCAGATCGCGGAGACTGACAACGGCTTGCCAAGGGAGAAATATCACAGATCTCTTCAGGAACCCGACGGCGGCCCGGAGCCCTCTGCCTGGAGGCAAGATCGCGACGCCACATGCTGAGGAAGAATACAGTGAAGACTCCCAGTCGGCGCTGGAGGACAATGGTAGGGATATCCCCCACCCTGATCTCCCCCTCACATACGCCGATATGTCAGGCATCGCTGCAGATATTAAGGCCACCTTCTCTGCTGCCATCACAGACCTTACATCCAGCATGCTTGTACTCACTGACAAGATGGCTACTGCAGAAGCGGCAGGGAAGCACAGAGACAAAGCGATCCAGAGATTGGAGAAGGTAACGTGCTCACATTCCCAACAATTAATTGAGATTAACAGACACCTCGAGGATTTAGACCACAGGGGGAGGAGGAACAATATCAGGGTCAGGGGGATCCCTGAATCAGTGGAAGCTGATCAAATCACCCCAGCCCTGGAAAGAGTATTTAATAGCCTGAGGACACTGCTATTGAAAGGCCTGAGGACACTGCTATTGAATTTGTTAGAGCCCACAGAGCACTCAGAGCCAAAGGCCCAGATACCATGCCTCCTAGAGATATACTATGCTGCCTGCAAAATTTCACACTAAAAGAGGATATCATGAGGAAGGCCCGCAGGAATGACCAAATTGTTTTCAATGGCGAGACAATCATGCTCTTCCACGACCTCTCTCAGATCACCCTGAAAAACCGTAGGGCTCTACGGCCATTATTAGATAAAATAAAAGAGAAAGATCTGCGCTATACTTGGCGATTCCCGTTTGCCTTGCTGGTTAACCATAATGGGAAACAATACACCCTGCGCACGCCAGACGATCTTCCCGAATTCTGTCAGGCACTTCAACTGGGTCAAGTGGATTTGCCAGAATGGTACCAGGAGTTTACTCTTCCCCCTCCAGAAAAGCTTCATCCTGGTTCCCCATTCAATTCACCAGATAAACGCCAGTCCAAGAAGATGAAACCCTCCCGCTCTGGTGGCTCACAGGCAGGAACCCTAACAACAGACCTCATACCTCTAAGGGGTACGAAGTTGCCTAACTGCATAACTTGCTGTGCGACAGATCTTCCGAGACTGTGAGTAGCCCTATGCACAACAATATCGCAACCCTTGCTAGACATGCCACCTGACATACCAGGTTGGGAGAAAAACTGATTTTATTGCAGCCAGGGATGGTATTGATGACTTTGACTTATCCCTGGGCCCACAGCAACCCAGATATTCAGTTGAAGTTCTCCCATGCACATAAAAATGCGTGCAGGAATCACTTCCTGTGGATCTGGATCCTTATGGGCGCATGGAGAACATAACTCCCTGAGATTTTTAAACACGGCCAGATGCCTAACACAACACATAGGCACAACCTAAAGGTGTTATTCCCCTGTATCCACTTGTGCCCTATGACTATACATGTGCTAATGAGGCGATCAGCTATACTTTCAATAATTTTCTCATACAGTTTGAATGCCTGAATGTACGGATATTAACCTTCTTTTTCAATTGCAGGTTAAAATCACACACCCTAAGTGACTATGCAGGCCTGAATACTGTGGATTTTTCAGTTAGTTCTATAATGAGGAGATATACTGCAGATTGATATTTTGTAGGGTTGCTAGGTAACAGGGCTACCTGCCCTAACCAGCAGTTAAATTGTTAAATTGTTTAATTCTTTGGTATCTTCTATTCTTAGTGATTGATGTCATAAATGACATCATTGGTGCAGAAATGACCTTTTCAACTTTTTCTTTTTACATGTTTGTAAAGGCTGCGATTAGCTCAGGTTCTCACATTTGGTACACACTTTAATACTTATTACCTGTTTGGCTCCCACAAGCGAGTCAACGCCAAAAAAGGTAGACCACAATTTGTTTTCATACAAGAAACACACTTTAAAACTCAACAAGTCCCCAGACTCGGAGACACATTCTTCACACAGGCATATCACGCGACTAACGACTTGGCCAAATCCAAGGGAGTATCCATACTTATCAGTAGGGAGGCTTCCTTCGAACTCACAGACAAATTAGCAGACCCGGAGGACAGGTACCTCTTCTTGAAAGGGAGATGTGGAGGCACCCCAGTTACATTAGCTAATGTATATTTTCCTAATACATCTCAACCGTCCTTCTGCAAACTTGCCTGATCCTGGGAGGCGATTTCAACCTGCCACTGAACCCTCTTACAGATACATCTACAGGCAAAACTTACCTTTCCTACAAAATCCTCAAAAGAATTAAAACACTATTAAATTCCCTGCAACTCATAGACACTTGGCGTTTTCTTCACCCAGATGATAGGGATATTACCTTTTATTCCGCGGTACACAACCGCTACTCCAGGATAGATTACATTTTCGTAACACAAAGTGATCTCGACATGATCTCAGGGGCCCACATAGGGATACAAACCCTGTCTGACCATGCACCAGTCTCCCTGACCCTAGACCTGACGACACCACCCACCAAGTCAGACACCTGGAGATTAAACTCAACTCTGTTAACAGATCCCATTCTCCTACCCCAAACTTAAGGACTATTTTGAACTTAACACAACCCCCGGGATGGACCCCATGATAATCTGGGAGTCCCATAAATGCTGCCTCAGGGGGGAACTCATTAAAATGGGCGCTAGACGTAAAAAAGAAAAAGAACAGGAAATCAAACCCTTGACAGAGAAAATACACTCGCTTGAAACCAAACATAAACAATCCCTATCAGAACGATCTGAAAAAAAAGAATATACTATGAACACAGAGATAAAACGGGACGATTTCTTGCGAAAGCCTTGCGGGCTGCTAAATCTAACCAAAACATCTTACTTTTGAGCATACAATCAAGAATAGGAAACATTGACGTCACCACCAAACAAATTGCCCAACACTTTCAGGAATACTACTCCACTCTATACAACCTTCCCGAACAAAAAGGCAGCAGCTACCCTCAGGGAGATAGGCAACACTTTATATTAAACTATTTAAGTGAATCAAACTTGCCTACCTTAACGTCTACAGATATAGAAGCCCTAGAGAGACCCATGGAAGATATAGAACAGGGATATGCAATTAGCGGACCTCCAGCTGTTGCAAAACTACAAGTCCCATCATGCCTCTGCCTCTGGGTGTCATGCTTGTGGCTGTCAGAGTCTTGCTATGCCTCATGGGATTTGTAGTTCTGCAACAGCTGGAGTTCCGCTAATTGCATATCCCTGCTAGAGAACTTCAGCAGGCAATCAAGAATCTCAAACCAGGGAAAAGCCAAGGCCCAGATGGCTACACAGCAATTTATTATAAAACTTTCCTAACCATCCTGCTTAAGCCGCTGCTAGAAGCCCTTAACTCGTTGTCAAAACCCAGGGAAATTCTGCCAGCCTTTCTCTCGGCTCACATTACAGTCCTTCCCAAGCCAAACAAGGACCCAGCTGACTGCACCAGTTACAGGCCAATATCCCTGCTTAATCTAGATGTAAAACCCATGTCAAAAATTATTGCCAATAGGCTGAGACCCCTGCTCCATGTCCTGATAGGTCCTGAGCAGGCTGGATCCATGCCAGGCAGAGAAACAAGGGACAATGTTATTAAAGCATTAAACTTGATACACACAGCCAGGGCGGGTGACTTAGAGGGCCTTCTCCTATCTACGGATGCGGAGAAGGCCTTCGACCGAATGACCTGGGATTTTATACTGGAGACGTGCAGGTTTATTGGTTTGGGAAAAAATATGATGGCTTGGATTTCCTCTCTATATAGAAACCCTACTGCACAACTTTGAATTAATGGCTCTCTGTCAGGCATAGTTAAAATAAACAATGGTACGAGACAAGGTTGTCCTCTGTTGCCCCTCTTATTCATCCTAACACTTGAGCCTTTCATTAGACGAGTTGTGGCAGAGAGATCAATGCAAGGGTTTGAAGTAAAAAAAAGGGAATACAAAGTAGTGGCTTATGCGGATGATCTGTGTCACGGAACGTCCCACACTCCGCTTGAGTGCTTCCGTCATATACCGCTTCCTAAGTTCTGGAACACGAGTCCAATGGATCTGGCTATAGGAACCCCAAGAACTAGACAACGCCAGTCTTGGAGTACACCAGAACTAACTTTTATTTGAGATCTCACACACATTTATACACCAGGATGACTCAAAGCTAACCTAATTAACATGAGCTCCAATAGGAGTCGTCCCGTCTCCTACATTGTATAGAGGACAATGTCATTAGCTCATTCAATTAACATAAGCACCAGTTGACACCAGCATCTCCTCACATGATGTGTCCCAACAGAATGAATCAGTCTTATCAGCAGGGGGCTGCTGGAGGAACCCCCCCCCTCCCTCTTCAGGGACACAGATCCACAGCAAGGAGTCCCCATACAATATATACATGACTGAGTCCGATTAATACAGTTCAGACTGGGTTTCTCATTCACCTCAAATGCTAGGGCCCATAATCGGTGGGCAACAGGCCCGCACACAGTCCTCTCCAACAGCCTCTGCTCCGGCCAGGTCCGTGACATTTCTCCCCTTTCGGCAGGAGACTAACATAGGAGGAGACCCCAGACGGGTTGACTCCGAAGTTAGTCAGTAGTTCCAGTCCTCTAATGCCTGTACCCACACAGTACCCCAAACAAATTATTCCAAACAGTGTATTACTCACCCAGCCATCCTCTGTCTCTCTCAGAGAACATATCTGCCGCTGGGGAGAGGCCCGGACTGGCCCTTCTCCCTGGAATCCTTTCTGCCGCTGGAGAGAAGACAGGGGGACTGGGCTCACTCCATCCTGCTGTTGGGGATCTGGGCCGACTGCCCAGCATCCCTGGGGTATACAGGTGGGGACTGAAGCCCCATCAACCGACACCAGATCAAGCTGCAGTTGTGAGGTGATGACTGCATTCTCTCCTTGGATCCTGATCTGCAGCTCGCGATAGACTGCCACCTCCTCACCTTGGGCCTCCACAATTGCTGCAGGTGTGGGGCAGAGGTCTTGGACCCTCTGTCCGGTTGCCAGCACTTCTGCTGGGGGTTTGCCAGGTGGTTCCTCCTCTACAGAAACGTCTATTAAATCCCCAGTCTCTGGAATTGGTAAAAGTATGGGACAGAGGTCTTGGACCCTCTGTTCAGCTACCAGATCTTCAGCTGGAGAAGTTTGTTTTAACTCCATAGATGCTGCTGGCAGAAAATCACATGTCCCTGTCAGTGTTGTGGGAGAAAGGCCGACTACCTCTTCTCTCAAGAAGGCCGAAGCCACTGTTGGTGCTGGGCAGAGCACAGTGAACTTTGGCCCTGATAGCAGCTCTTCTGCTGGAGGCTCATCAGGTTGTTCTTCCTCAGCAGAAAAGTCTATCAAGTCCCATGTCTCTGCAACTGATGTCTGGGGATAGAGGTTCACCATCTCCTGTCCATGGAACCCAGAAGATGTTATCAGTGCTGGGCAGAGGTTAGCAGAGCTCTGCCCTGTTGTCAGCACTTCAGGTTTGGGGACGGCAATCTCCGGATTTTCCACTGCCGATTCTCTGGCATGCTGCTGAACTTGTTCTAGCAGTTTCCTGTATGCCCTTTCCAGATGCTGTTCCTTCCTTAGCAAATGGTCCAGATCAGGTTTGAGCTCTGAGACCCCTGCAAGACTGAGCACAGACTCTCTATAGTCTCTCATGTCCTCAAGGTCAGGTTCCCCCTCATCGCCAAACATAAAAAGATCTGTAAGGTTCTCCCACAGCAATCCAGGGCCGCCAAACTCATATCCCTCCGGAGAGCATTCTGTTGTCTCCCCTAAATATCCCTCCTCTGCGTGCCATTGCAGAGCCCGATACCGATTGTCCAGCTCTATCTCCTGCTGGACCAACCTGTCCAACTCAGTCACCCATTGCTCCTGGGGCTGCTCTCCCAGGAATGCCATCCGCAATGCCCGTTGGTCACTGGCCCGTTGCTCTTGGGTTGGAAAGCACTTGCCCTGTTTTATACCAGCGAGACGGAGGGCTGCAATCCAGAGCTCCACCCGAATCAGCTGCCTGAGCTCCAGGTATTCATCCTCAGACACAGTCCTGGTGTACGTTGAAAGGATGATCCGCAGCAGCCCCGGGAATTCTGATGCCAGGTCCATATCTCCGCTGAGGTGACTGAAGTCTGCTATGCTGATCTTGGATCCAGTTGGAGGTTTGGATGTCCCAGACTTCAGGAAGCTATCCCACTGCTTGCCACCAATGTCACGGAACGTCCCACACTCCGCTTGAGTGCTTCCGTCATATACCGCTTCCTAAGTTCTGGAACACGAGTCCAATGGATCTGGCTATAGGAACCCCAAGAACTAGACAACGCCAGTCTTGGAGTACACCAGAACTAACTTTTATTTGAGATCTCACACACATTTATACACCAGGATGACTCAAAGCTAACCTAATTAACATGAGCTCCAATAGGAGTCGTCCCGTCTCCTACATTGTATAGAGGACAATGTCATTAGCTCATTCAATTAACATAAGCACCAGTTGACACCAGCATCTCCTCACATGATGTGTCCCAACAGAATGAATCAGTCTTATCAGCAGGGGGCTGCTGGAGGAACCCCCCCCTCCCTCTTCAGGGACACAGATCCACAGCAAGGAGTCCCCATACAATATATACATGACTGAGTCCGATTAATACAGTTCAGACTGGGTTTCTCATTCACCTCAAATGCTAGGGCCCATAATCGGTGGGCAACAGGCCCGCACACAGTCCTCTCCAACAGCCTCTGCTCCGGCCAGGTCCGTGACAATCTGCTATTCTTCATAATGAACCCCCGCACCTCAATACCCATCTTACTAAAAGAATTCTCCTTGTTCAAACTGGTTTCCAATTTAAAAATCAATTTCACCAAATCCGAAGCGATGAACATTTCTATTCCCAAAGACACCATTACCTCAATAAAATCTATTTGCCCCTTTAAATGGGTGGACTCTGGCTCTTAAATACCTGGGGATATGGCTAACCCCTGTGTTAACCCAGATGTATGAACGTAATTTTAGTACTGCTACTGAAGGCGATCACCACAGACCTCCAAACCTGGCACTCGAAAACATTTTCTTGGTTCGGGAGGGCAGTGAAATGTAAGATGACTATTTTACCAAGAGTCATAGGTGTGCGCAGCCTATCGCATTAGGGTGTGCACCAAATCTCAAACGCACATGCGAGTGTGTGTGTATGTATATATACACACACACACACACACACACACACACACACACACACTGTATATATTCTTATAAATAAATATGAGCAAACGTTTTATAATGTAAGAAAGGTCTTTCCCATCTCCCTGCCGGCACAGTGAAAGAAAAGTGCAAAATGTGGAGGGTAAGAGAGTGGGCACTATGTACATGAAAGGAGTAAGGGAGGTATGAGTGGGAGGTATGAGAGTGAGCACTATGTACAGGAGAGGAGTGTGGGAGGTATGACAATGGGCACTATGTACAGGAGAGGAGTGTGGGGGGTATGAGAGTGAGCAGTATGTACAGGAGAGGAGTGTGGGAGATATGAGAGTGAGCAGTATGTACAGGAGATGAGTGAGGGAGGTGTGACAATGGGCACTATGTACAGGAGAGGAGTGTGGGGGGTATTACAATGGGCACTATGTACAGGAGAGGAGTGTGAGGGGGGGGGGGGGTATGACAATGGGCACTATGTACAGGAGAGGAGTGTGAGGGGGGGGTATGACAATGGGCACTATGTACAGGAGAGGAGTGTGAGGGGGGGTATGACAATGGGCACTATGTACAGGAGAGGAGTGTGGGGGTATGAGAGTGAACAGTATGTACAGGAGAGGAGTGTGGGGGGTATGAGAGTGAGTAGTATGTACAGGAGAGGAGTGTGAGAGGTATGACAATGGGCACTATGTACAGGAGAGGAGTGTGGGGGGTATGACTGTAGGCACTATGTACAGGAGAGGAGTGTGTAGGGTATGAGAGTGAGCAGTATGTATAGGAGAGGAGTGTGGGGGGTATGAGAGTGAGCAGTATGTATGTACAGGAGAGAGGTGTGGGAGGTATGAGAGTGAGCAGTATGTACAGGAGAGGAGTGTGGGAGGTATGAGAGTGAGCAGTATGTACAGGAGATGAGTGTGGGAGGTGTGACAATGGGCACTATGTACAGGAGAGGAGTGTGGGGGACTATGAGAGTGAGCAGTATGTACAGGAGAGGAGGTATGAGAGTGAGCAGTATGTACAGGAGAGGGGTGTGGGAGGTATGACAATGGGCACTATGTACAGGAGAGGAGTGTGGGGGGTATGACAGTAGGCACTATGTACAGGAGAGGAGTGTGGAGGGTATGAGAGTGAGCAGTATGTACAGGAGAGGAGTGTGGGGGGTATGACAATGGGCACTATGTACAGGAGAGGAGTGTGGGGGGTATGACAGTGGGCACTATGTACAGGAGAGTTGTGTGCGGGGTATGACAGTGGGCACTATGCTCAGGAGAGGAGTGTGGGGGGGTATGAGAGTGAGCAGTATGTACAGGAGAGGAGTGTGGGGGGTATGAGAGTGAGCAGTATGTACAGGAGAGGAGTGTGGAGGATAAGACAATGGGCACTATGTACAGGAGAGTTGTGTGCGGGGTATGACAGTGGGCACTATGCTCAGGAGAGGAGTGTGGGGGGGTATGAGAGTGAGCAGTATTTACAGGAGAGGAGTGTGGGGAGTATGAGAGTGAGCAGTATGTACAGGAGAGGAGTGTGGGAGGTATGAGAGTGAGTAGTATGTACAGGAGAGGAGTGTGGGAGGTATGAGAGTGAGCAGTATGTACAGGAGAGGAGTGTGGGAGGTATGAGAGTGAGCAGTATGTACAGGAGAGGAGTGTGGGAGGTATGAGAGTGAGCAGTATGTACAGGAGAAGAGTGTGGGAGGTATGAGAGTGAGTAGTATGTACAGGAGAGGAGTGTGGGAGGTATGAGAGTGAGCAGTATGTACAGGAGAGGAGTGTGGGAGGTATGAGAGTGAGCAGTATGTACAGGAGAGGAGTGTGGGAGGTATGAGAGTGAGCAGTATTTACAGGAGAGGAGTGTGGGAGGTATGAGAGTGAGCAGTATTTACAGGAGAGGAGTGTGGGAGGTATGAGAGTGAGCAGTATGTACAGGAGAGGAGTGTGGGAGGTATGAGAGTGAGCAGTATTTACAGGAGAGGAGTGTGGGAGGTATGAGAGTGAGCAGTATTTACAGGAGAGGAGTGTGGGAGGTGTGACAGTGGGCACTATGTACAGGAGAGGAGTGTGGGAGGTATGACAATGGGCACTATGTACAGGAGAGGAGTGTGGGAGGTATGACAGTGGGCACTATGTACAGGAGAGGAGTGTGGGAGGTATGAGAGTGAAAGCACTCTGTGTACGTGGTTTCCAGATCATGCAAAGTTAATGTATATCCATTCAATTTAACCCTGTATTGATCCAAACTCTGTAAAATCCAAAGTGTAAATTCACCGTAAAAAAACGAAACACTCTAAGGCTAAGTTCACATCTATGTGCGTGGGTAACGCATGCAAAATTGCGTGCCTTCCCAACATGCAAAGAAATGTGCTGCCCTTATCCAGATGTGCAGCAGTGCCATTGTTTGTTATTGGCATCTCCATGCATCTGCAAGCATGTGGACCAAACTACAGGGTGCCGCACACTTTTGGAAAAGATTCAGGACTTCTTTTCCATGATGTTTGTGCGTAGGGCAGCCCATTGAAGTTAATGGGCTGCCCTACCCGTAATGCAAGAAAACCATGCCTGTGCGTGCGTAAAAAAAAGCCTAAGGGCCCTTTCACACTGGAGCGGTTTGCAGGCGCTATTGCGCTAATAATAGCGCCTGCAAACCGACCCGAAAGTGCCGCTGCTGTTTCTCCAGTGTGGAAGCCCTCGGGGCTTTCACACTGGAGCGATGCGCTAGCAGGACGGGAAAAAAAGTCCTGCTAGCAGCATCTTCGGAGCGGTGAAGGAGCGGAGTGTATACCGCTCCTTCACTGCTCCTGCCTATTGAAATCAATAGGGCAGCGCGGCTATACCGCCGGCAATGCGCCTCTGCAGAGGCGCTTTGCTGTGGTTATTAACCCTTTCTCGGCCGCTAGCGGGGGTTAAAACCGCCCCGCTAGCGGCCGAATACCGACGGTAAAGCGCCACTTACAATAGCGGCGCTTTACCACCTCTGCCCCAGTGTGAAAGGGCCCTAACTGAGTAGATGCAAAATAACAATTCTCAATAAAAAAAAATATTATTCTCTAAATAATCAGTGTTCATACAATTGCACTACCATGTAAATAACTGTGAACCCTGTGCTCTGCTCTGATTATTGAGGACAGGTAACTTGTATAGAGAGTGTTTAGTTTATGTGGGGAATTTACATGTTGTACAGAGTTTGGAGAAAACTGGGTTAAATTGAATGGTTATAAAGTTTCTTCAGATTATCTGGACATACACAGAGTGTGGGGGTTGTTTAAAAAATGATAAGTGCCAGCATCTATGATATCTGTTAGCTGTGAGCAAGGCTGAAGACTCAGCCGACTCCCCCATACACACTCTGCTCTTCCGATCCTCCTATTAGCTTAATCTTTCTTATCACACTGCAAACAAATCCTCCTGAATAGTTCTGATGTGAAACTGCAGCTTACCTCTCCAAATTGACTTTTCTTAGAACATGAGCTCAGCTCACCCCCTTCCCTGCAGTGTCAGCAGCACCTGGCACTAGCAGTGCCCCCCCTCCCCACCACGTTCTCTGGGCAGACAGCACTGGAGATGGGGGGAGGATCTAAGTGAATGAGGGCACAGATTGAACATATATAAGACTTGGGGGAGATAGAAAAACATTGGAAGCTTCTAAATGCAATCACTACCTGGATCCAGCAGACTGCAGCCACTCGTCTGCCGCTCTCAGGCTCTGCTAGTCCACTGCTTCTAGGGAGAGAGAGGCTGGAGGGGGGGGCGGAGTGCAGATGTAGATCACTCCGCCGGCTACTGTGAGGACCTGCAGCCGGAACTATAGAAGCTGCATCGGAAAATGCGGCTGGGTTACTCCGCAGCTGAGGTCCTAGTTCCCTGCTCAATCACCTCCCACTCGCAGCACAGCTGTTTTTACTGGCCGCAGTGGTGGTGACTGAAGTTACACAGGGATAGGACAGATGTTGCAGGCATTTAGCACTGACAAAACTTGTTGAAACACAGACAGGGCTGAATGATTAGGGTGTGCCTGGGCACACCCGGCACACCCCGTGGGCACGCCTATGCCAAGAGTCCTCTACCTATTTAGGAACATACCAATCAAAATCCCACAGATCTTTTTCAGAACTCTTCACTCGCTCCAAATGACATTTATCTGGGCCCACAAATGTCCTAGAGTGCGATATGCCCTATTAACCCAAACTAAAGAGAGAGGAGGGATGAGCATTCCAGACTACAAAAATCCTATCGCTCTGAAGTCACATCCCCTCATAGGAACCACCCTGGCAATTTTTCACAAACTAACTAAACTCCAGGATTTTTCCTCACATCTTAGCCCATTAACTCACCTACACAACAATCACAACTTTCTACCAGGTATGGGAAACAAGGTTCTTAGCCTTCCCAATACCAACAAACCACTTTTGGCCACACACTGTTTTAACAACAATAAGTTTAAAGACTTCACCGACTTAAAGACAGACATTAACCTACCAGACCTACCATTGTGGACATATTTTCAAATCCGTAGCTACCTTAACCTTGCCCCCACCAAAACATACTTAAATAGACATTTGACTGCACTGGAGACTTGCACTGGAGACTATATGCCTGGCAGACGAACCAATCTCTAAGGCTACCTCACTCACATATGGTTGGATATGGGATGGTGGCGACTCCGGGACGAATGGACTCTGGGACCGATGGTCGACGGAACTAGGTGTCTCTCTCACAGATAAGCAATGGCAAAAAGCATGTATATTTGCTCATAAATGCTCACTGAGCACCGGAACTCAGGATACAGCCTATAAACTGCTCACACATTGGTATGCCACTCCGGTGAAATTACACTCCCGGTTCCCAGAGACATCAGATACATGTTGGCGGTGTGATGGGGATAGAGGCTCCTTACTGCATATCTGGTGGCAATGCCCAATATTGCAGCCCTTTTGGTCTGAGGTGAAGAAGCTAGTGTTCCTGATCACAGACACAAAATTAAAGCTGGATGCATTATGTTGTCTTCTCCATGTCACAGAATTTCCTATCAAAAAATATAAACACTCACTATCCAAACATCTATTGAATGCAGCTAAAGCTCTTATCCCACTTTTTTGGAGATCCACGCGGATACCAACTGTACAGGAATGGCTGCACAAGATTTCTGAGATATGCGAGATGGAGGAGACAATAGCACAGTCAGGAGACAATGTTGAACGCTTCCACAAGACCTGGGCACCCTGGTACATATTTAAATATTCACAGGCCTATTCAGTCCTTACAGATACTTGTTAAAGATAATATTTTTACATATTTGGTTATGCTTAATCAGACCCTGGCCATATATAAGGTTTTCTTTTGAACTACCTAAATTGTGGATGTTGATTTATTGACCTTGCTTCATTTCAACAATATCCCCCCTCTCCCTACTATCTAATACTTCTCTAAACTCGAGAATTCTTTCTCATTTTCTCCGCTCTTCCTATTAACAGAATCAGTCTTTGGTCGGATTTCCAAAAGTCCAAGAGTATCAAACGTTACATTGTACAGTTTTGGGTATATACCCCTTCCTCAGATACTCTTGAGGTCCAGTTATATCTATATAATCTCAATAGATAACAGTATTCTGTAAAGCTTTATTCTTATTGTTTACGAAATCTGATTATTTCTTTTATTTGTTACTACAACTTTACTACGACACCAATATTGTATTCTTTATTGGTTTTCAATAAACTTTGATGCAAAAAAATAAAAAATGATGTGATGATTGCTGGTATAGGTACATATGATAAATTAATTTACATTTTGTTTTCAGTCCTGATTGAATAATTCAATAAATAACATATATGAAGCAAAATAACTTCCCCTTTAATAAAATAATTAAGACATTTTCGCATGGCAGTGATCAATAAGCCCATGCAGAAAATGTAATTCCTTAAAAAGTCACCGAGACAATTTCTTCATGAAAGCATGGGATTAGTATAAAACCTAAATGTACAACAAAGAGCTGAATTAAAGCAGATTTGCTTTAAAAATAATAAATAATGTTGCCCATTTATCAGAAAATCCTAAAATTTGCATGAATAATGTGAACAGCAGAAAACTTGCAGGTTTTTTCCCACTTTGAAGCACAGCATGTGATTGGGCAGTAAAAATAAAAAGCTTTGTACTTTTAAAGGAGAGCTGGAATGCCTTAGTTATGGGAACTATACTGTAACACTGTGGGGGTGATTTACTAAGAAGAAGGCACTGCACCAGTTCATACATTAATTGGTGCGCTGGAAAAGTAATTCATTAAATGTGCGAATCGGCGCACATTGAAGTGCAAATAACAATAATAAATACCCAATAAATACCCCAAAAAAGTTTATAAATATATTCATAAACTTCAAAAGTTACTTACTCAGCCACATGACGAAATTTCATACGCAAGCAACAGATACCAAATGTAATTCCTTTAAAGTATAGATAATTGTTTTGCTAAATTGTATTGTATGCAGTTAATTGTAACATCACAAGCTTTAATAAACCTTGGATTGTGAAAAAAATAAATAAATAAATAAATACCCGCATATGTAAACTGCAACTGGCGCTAGAGTAACTGCGGTTTTCTCATTGATAATAGTGCACACCCAAAACAATTGGTTAATTTCATCTCATTAACTCCTTTTGATGCTAATCTCATTCATATTACTTCTAATATCTTTAGATATCTAATAATCTTTGAAATGTGTTTTTTTCTTTTTTTACCCAAATCTTTCAATACATTACAAAGAACAGAGAAGTGTTGCTAAACCCAATAAATTTATATTTTCAGATCTTGATCTTTAACCACTTCAGCCCCGGAAGAATTGGCTGCTCAATCACCAGGCCATTTTTTGCGATACGGCACTGCATTGATTTAACTGACAATTGCGCGGTCGTGCGAGGTTGTACCCAAACAAAATTGACGTCCTTTTTTTCCTACAAATAGAGCTTTCTTTTGGTGCTATTTGATCATCTCTGTGGTTTTTATCTTTTGAGCTATAAACAAAAAAAGAGCAAAATTTTGAAAAAAACACAATAACTTGTACTTTTTGCTGAATAAATAGCCCCATTTTTTTTTAAAAAAGCAAATTTTTTCTCAGTTTAGGCCGATATGTATTCTTCTACATATTTCTGGTAATAAAAATTGCAAAAAATTGCGACCACCGGGCACGAGCATAGGCACCCCCGATGTGCACCTGCTATCCCTCTTAAAGGGACCGACATACAGCTACGACAGTTCGCAGGATCGTGCAAACCTGCCTCAGTATAATGATGGCGGCTGGTTGGCAAGTGGTTAAAGGTGACCATACACTGCAATCAGTTAGATCTTAAATAAATTAGATTTAGTGCAAGAGCCTGTTTGATTTCCTATATTTTTAATTAATTGTTCAAGTGCATCAAATCATTCTTTGCAGCTATTACCTTTTGTACCACCACCCCCTCCCTTTAGAATGTAAGCTCTACGAGCAGGGCCCTCCTGTACCTGTTGTATTGAACTGTACTGTATTTGTGTTGTCCCCCTTATACATTGTAAAGCTCTGCGTAAACTGTTGGCGCTATATAATTCTCGTACAATAATAATAATAAAAAAAAGTGCATCTTCCTATTACCTATTTTGCCTAAATATCGAGTTGTACAGAGATTGGCCAATCAGATTGCATAGTGTATGACCATCTTAAGTGCCAAATTTGGAATGTAGATGTGCCATGACCCACTTGTAATTTACTAACGATATTTCTTGGGCATTATACAAGGCACATGAAAAACTACCTTTTTTCAAGACATGCTAGAGTGATCAGGAATCTTCAAACTACGGCTCTCCAGCTGTGGCGGAACTACACATCCCATGAGGCATTGTAAAACTTTGACATTCACAGACATGACAGGAATTGTAGTTCCTGAATAACTGGAGGGCCATAGTTTGGAGACCCCTGTGCTAGACCATTATTATGTCTCCAGAATTGGGAGTGTGGCATCTACCCAACTTCTCTCTGCTGGTGGGCACAATAATCTACATCTATAGATATATCTATCTATATCTCTATCTATCTATCTATCTATCTATCTATCTATCTATCTATCTATCTATCTATCTATCTATCTATCTATCTATCTATCTATCTATATATAGATATATATATAGATTAGGGATGAGCCGAACACCCCCCGGTTCGGTTCGCACCAGAACCCGCGAACGGACCGCAAGTTCGCACGAACGTTAGAACCCCATTGACGTCTATGGGACTCGAACGTTCGAAATCAAAAGTGCTCATTTTAAAGGCTAATTTGCATGGTATTGTCCTAAAAAGGGTTTGGGGACCCGGGTCCTACCCCAGGGGACATGTATCAATGCAAAAAAAACTTTTAAAAACGGCCGTTTTTTCGGGAGCAGTGATTTTAATGATGCTTAAAGTAAAAAAAAAAAAGTGAAATATTCCTTTAAATATCGTACCTGGGGGGTGTCTATAGTATGCCTGTAAAGTGACGCGTGTTTCCCATGTTTAGAACAGTCCCTGCACCAAATGTCATTTTTAAAGGAAAAAATCTCATTTAAAACTGCTTGCGGGTTTAATGTCATGTCGGGTCCTGGCAATATGGATGAAAATCAGTGAGACAAACGGCATGGGTACCCCCCAGTCCATTACCAGGCCCTTTGGGTCTTGTATGGATATTAAGGGGAACCCCGCACCCAAATTAAAATAAGGAAAGGTCCCTATATACTCTGAACAGCAGTATACAGGCGGTGCAAACAAGACAGGGACTGTAGGTTTGTTGTTAAGTAGAATCTCTTTGTAATTTTGAACATTTTTAATGTGTTTAGCTCCAGCCAAAAAATCTTTTCTAAGCTTTTTGGAAAACATAGGGAAGGGTTATCACCCCTGTGACATTTGTTTTGCGTCTTTCCTCCTCTTCAGAAGATTTCACCTCACTTTTTTGTCCCAATGAAAAATGTTTTTTGAAAATTTGGGTTTTTTTGTGGAACAAGGATTGGAAAGCATCAGTGGAAAGGAGAAATTGTTTTCCCATATTAACTCTTACATGAGAGAATTTCCCTTCCTATGGGTAGATTTCATCTCACTTCCTGTTGTCTCCTTCCGTTTGCAAGTAGGAGTCGTTTGTAAGTTAGATGTTTGAAAGTAGGGTCCTGCCCTATATACTCAGCAGAAATTTGGGCCTTAGGTGTTGCTGTGGCCAAAACACTGTAAGCCCTCACAGGGCCCTGCTGTGAAATATTAGATCAAGAATTGTAATTACATGCCCCTGTTGAACAGGAGCTGAAAAATTAGGCCTTAGGCACTGGTGCTGGTGCCACAACACTGCAACCCCTCACAGACACTCTAGTTGGAACGCAGGAACGAGCACTGCTGCAAAGTATTGCATCAAAAATTGTAATTACACGCCCCTGTTAGACAGGGGCAGAAAAATTGGGCCTTAGGCACTGGTGCTGGTGCCACAACACTGCAACCCCTCACAGACACTCTAGTTGGAACGCAGGAACGAGCACTGCTGCAAAGTATTGCATCAAAAATTGTAATTACACGCCCCTGTTAGACAGGGGCAGAAAAATTGGGCCTTAGGCACTGGTGCTGGTGCCACAACACTGCAACCCCTCACAGACACTCTAGTTGGAACGCAGGAACGAGCACTGCTGCAAAGTATTGCATCAAAAATTGTAATTACACGCCCCTGTTAGACAGGGGCAGAAAAATTGGGCCTTAGGCACTGGTGCTGGTGCCACAACACTGCAACCCCTCACAGACACTCTAGTTGGAACGCAGGAACGAGCACTGCTGCAAAGTATTGCATCAAAAATTGTAATTACACGCCCCTGTTAGACAGGGGCAGAAAAATTGGGCCTTAGGCACTGGTGCTGGTGCCACAACACTGCAACCCCTCACAGACACTCTAGTTGGAATGCAGGAACGAGCCGTGCTGCAAAGTATTACATCAAAAATTGTAATTACACGCCCCTGTTATACAGGGGCTGAAAAATTGTGCCTTAGGCACTGGTGGTGGCGCCCAGAACCAAAAATGTTCTTACAAGCTATCAGCGTGATGATTGAGGAGGAAGAGGATAATTACTCAGGGATAATCACTCAGCATCAACATAGGCAGTCTTTGAAGGGATCTGAAAAAAATTATTCAGTTACATCAGCATCAGGTGCTTGGTAGCTGGTGGTGATCCAAGACTGATTCATTTTTATGAAGGTCAGCCGATCGACCGAGTCAGTGGACAGACGCACCCTGTGATCGGTTACCACGCCTCCAGCAGCACTGAATGTACGTTCCGAAAGAACGCTGGATGCAGGACAGGCCAGTAGCTCAATTGCATACTGTGCAAGCTCTGGCCAGTGATCCATCCTCAAGACCCAGTAACCCAGAGGATTTTCGGTGGGAAAGGTGTCCAAGTCTGATCTTGCCCCTAGGTATTCCTGCACCATGTAAAACAGACGCTGGCGATGGTTGCTGGAACCGATCATACCTTGGGGCTGCGGACCAAAAAATTGTCTGAACGCATCGGTCAGACGGCCACCTTCTCCACCGCTCCTTCTTTGACTGACCGAAGCCTCAGCAACACGTTGTCCAGAAACAGGAGTTTGTAACCTCCCAGTCTCTGGGAACGCGTTGCACAGACCTTTCTGCAAGGCCTCCCGAAGATGTTTCATCCTCTGCTCCCTCTGCGATGGCAAGATAAGGTCCGCAACCTTACCCTTGTAACGTGGATCAAGGAGGGTTGCCAGCCAGTATTGGTCCTTCTCCTTGATACCACGAATACGAGGATCCTTACGCAGGCTTTGCAGGATCAGGGAGGCCATGCAGCGTAGGTTTGCTGAGGCATTCGGTCCGGAGTCCTCTGGGTCACTAAGGACAACAACGTCCGCAGCCACCTCCTCCCAGCCACGTACAAGTCCATGTGTTCCTTGGGACTGATCCCTTAAAGACTGCTGATGCTGAGTGCCAGGCTCCACCTCCATACTGACACAATCTTCCTCCTCCTCCTCCTCCTCCTCCTCGTCCTCTTCCTGTGTGATCGGCGGGCACGCAGGAACACTGTCTGGATAAAGGGGGCCTTGAGAGCTAAGGAAGTCCTCCTCTTCCTGCCTCTGTTCTGCCTCAAGTGCCCTGTCCATTATTCCACGCAGCGTGTGCTCCAACAGGTGGACAAGGGGGACAGTGTCACTGATGCATGCACTGTCAGTGCTCACCATCCTCGTGGCCTCCTCGAATGGTGACAGGACAGTGCATGCATCCCTGATCATGGCCCACTGGCGTGGGGAAAAAAAACCAAGCTCCCCTGACCCTGTCCTGGTGCCATAGTCGCACAGGTACTCATTGATGGCCCTCTGCTGCGTGTGCAGCCGCTGCAGCATGGCCAACGTCGAGTTCCACCTGGTGGGCATGTCACAGATTAGGCGGTTCTTGGGCAGGTTAAACTCCTTTTGGAGGTCCGTCAGCCGAGCACTGGCATTATATGACCGGCGGAAATGCACACAGACTTTCCTGGCCTGCCTCAGGACATCCTGTAAGCCCGGGTACCTGCCCAAGAACCGCTGCACCACCAAGTTAAGGACGTGAGCCAAACAGGGCACATGGGTCAGTTGTCCCTGTCGGAGGGCAGAGAGGAGGTTGGTGCCATTGTCGCAAACCACCATTCCTGCCTTAAGTTGGCGTGGCGTCAACCACCTCTGAACCTGCCCCTGCAGAGCTGACAGAACCTCTGCCCCAGTGTGGCTCCTGTCCCCCAAGCACACCAGCTCAAGCACCGCATGGCATCTTTTGGCCTGCGTACTTGCGTAGCCCCTTGAACGCCTACGGAGCACCGCTGGTTCCGAGGAAGAGGCCATGGAGGAAGAAGAAGAGGAGGGGGTGGAGGAGAGAGGTGTGTCACAATCAGCATTTTGGAGGCGTGGTGGCGGAACAACCTCCAACACTACTGCACCTTGTCCTGCATCCTTCCCAGCTGCCAGCAGAGTCACCCAATGCGCCGTGAAACTTAAGTAACGTCCCTGTCCATGCCTGCTGGACCATGAGTCAGCGGTAATATGCACCTTACCGCTGACCGCCCTGTCCAGCGAGGCATGGACATTGCCTTCCACATGCCGGTAGAGAGCCGGAATCGCCTTCCGTGAGAAAAAGTGGCGTTTGGGTACCTGCCACTGAGGAACCGCACATTCCACAAACTCACGGAAGGGGGCAGAGTCTACCAACTGAAAAGGCAGCAGTTGAAGTGCTAGCAATTTTGCCAAGCTAGCATTCAACCGCTGGGCATGTGGATGGCTGGGAGCAAACTTCTTTCGGCGGTGCAGCAGCTGGGGCAGGGAAATTTGCCTGGTACAATCTGACGTCGGTGTACCAAAAGCAGATTGCCCACAAGTACTTGGCTGTGACACACCTAATTCTACACCTTCATTCCTCTCACTGCAGGTCTCAGAGAGGACTGAAGGTCTAGTGGGGTTGGAAATCTCAGCTGATGAGGAGCAAGGAGAGATCCTCTTTGTTCTTTGGTGTGGGTCTTTCAGATACGCTTGCCAACGAACTGCATGGCAGGTCAACATATGTCTGGTCAAGCATGTGGTACCCAAGCGGGAGATGTTTTGGCCACGCGAGATACGCTTGAGACATATGTTGCAAATAGCAGCGGTGCGATCTGATGCACTCGTCTCAAAAAAGGCCCACACCAAAGAACTTTTTGAATAACGCGCAGAGACTGCAGCGCCCTGCACATGTGGAGCTTTGGGGTGTGATGCAGTCAATGTGCTGCCCTTAGGCTGGCCCCTGGAGGGCATCCTGCCTCGTTGGTGATGTGCCGCCTCCTCCTCCTCCTCCTCCTCCTCTCTCCTATCAGGCACCCACGTTGAGTCAGTGACCTCATCATCCCCTCCCTCCTCATCACTGGAGCAAACCTGGCAGTATGCTGCAGCAGGGGGAGCATGACTGCCAGATTGCTGTCCTTCTTGGGCACCCCCTCTGTCCGTGCTCATGTTACTGCCTTCATCGAGCTCAGTATCATCATCAGAGCCTTCCAAACGCTGGGCATCCTCCTGGAGCATGTACCCAACACTGTGGTCAAACAGTTCGAGGGAATCCTCATGAGGACATGGTGGAGCTAGGGAAGGAGTCACTGATGACATTGAGCTGAGGGAAGAGGCCGCTGCTTTGCCAGACAAAGCACCCTGGGCATGGGTGAGAGAGGATGAGGAGGATGAGGACGGCTTGGTCATCCACTCGACCAAGTCTTCCGCATGTTGCGGCTCAACACGGCCAGCTGCCGAAAAAAAGGCCAAGCGTGTCCCATGGCCACGTGCTGATGAGGATGCACCGTCTCCACGACCAGCACTAGACACAGAGCCTGCTTGCCCTCTCTTATTGGCTTGTGACTGTCTGCCTCTCCTTCTTGGCCTTCCAGACATACTAATGGCCTGTAGCTGCACTAAGCTGGGATAGAACACCTGTAATTTTCTTCAGGTAGCTTTATATACTGTAACCAGACAAGCCTGCCTGTCAGTAGGAAGATAACAGGAACGGATCTAGCTGAACACTGTGAGCAGGACACACTGTACTAAATGTAAATAGTCTAGCTGCCTGACCGTGGTACTAATAGGATCAAAAAGAACACCTGTAATTTTCTTCAGGTAGCTTTATATACTGTAACCAGACAAGCCTGCCTGTCAGTAGGAAGATAACAGGAACGGATCTAGCTGAACACTGTGAGCAGGACGCACTGCACTGAATGTAAATAGCAGGAACGGATCTAGCTGAACACTGTGAGCAGGACGCACTGCACTGAATGTAAATAGCAGGAACGGATCTAGCTGAACACTGTGAGCAGGACGCACTGCACTGAATGTAAATAGCAGGAACAGATCTAGCTGAACACTGTGAGCAGGACGCACTGCACTGAATGTAAATAGCAGGAACGGATCTAGCTGAACACTGTGAGCAGGACGCACTGCACTGAATGTAAATAGCAGGAACGGATCTAGCTGAACACTGTGAGCAGGACGCACTGCACTGAATGTAAATAGCAGGAACGGATCTAGCTGAACACTGTGAGCAGGACGCACTGCACTGAATGTAAATAGCAGGAACGGATCTAGCTGAACACTGTGAGCAGGACGCACTGCACTGAATGTAAATAGCAGGAACGGATCTAGCTGAACACTGTGAGCAGGACGCACTGCACTGAATGTAAATAGCAGGAACGGATCTAGCTGAACACTGTGAGCAGGACGCACTGCACTGAATGTAAATAGCAGGAACGGATCTAGCTGAACACTGTGAGCAGGACGCACTGCACTGAATGTAAATAGCAGGAACGGATCTAGCTGAACACTGTGAGCAGGACGCACTGCACTGAATGTAAATAGCAGGAACGGATCTAGCTGAACACTGTGAGCAGGACGCACTGCACTGAATGTAAATAGCAGGAACGGATCTAGCTGAACACTGTGAGCAGGACGCACTGCACTGAATGTAAATAGCAGGAACGGATCTAGCTGAACACTGTGAGCAGGACGCACTGCACTGAATGTAAATAGCAGGAACGGATCTAGCTGAACACTGTGAGCAGGACGCACTGCACTGAATGTAAATAGCAGGAACGGATCTAGCTGAACACTGTGAGCAGGACGCACTGCACTGAATGTAAATAGCAGGAACGGATCTAGCTGAACACTGTGAGCAGGACGCACTGCACTGAATGTAAATAGCAGGAACGGATCTAGCTGAACACTGTGAGCAGGACGCACTGCACTGAATGTAAATAGCAGGAACGGATCTAGCTGAACACTGTGAGCAGGACACACTGCACTAAATAGTCTAGATAGAAGATAACAGGAACGGATCTAGCTAAACTGAATACAGTGTATATATATATATGCAACACCTGGGATGCATATATATACACAATACACTGTAAGTGCAGCTAACTGACTGACTGTTCTGCCTAATCTATCTAACTCAAATCAAATGACACTGTCTCTCTCTCTCTCTATCTCTCAGCACACCGGAACACACACTACACAGGGCCGCCGTGCAGGCGGCCTTATATAGTGTGGGGTGTGTACTAAATCCCCTGAGCCATAATTGGCCAAAGCCACCCTGGCTTTGGCCAATTACAGCTCTCTCTACTGACGGCGCTGTGATTGGCCAAGCATGCGGGTCATAGTGCATGCTTGGCCAATCATCAGCCAGCAATGCACTGCGATGCCGCAGTGAATTATGGGCCGTGACGCGCCACACGAATTTGGCGCGAACGGCCCATATCGTTCGCAATTCGACGGACGGTCGAACAGCCGATGTTCGAGTCGAACATGGGTTCGACTCGAACACGAAGCTCATCCCTAATATAGATATATATCTATATAGATATATATCTATATCTATCTATCTATATATCTATATATATATAGATATAGATATAGATAGAGATAGATAGATATCTATATCTATCTATCTATCTATCTATCTATCTATCTATCTATCTATCTATCTATCTATCTATCTATCTATCTATCTATCTATCTATCTATCTATATAGATATATATATAGATATATATATATTTTTATATATATATATATATATATATACACTACCGTTCAAAAGTTTGGGGTCACATTGAAATGTCCTTATTTTTGAAGGAAAAGCACTGTACTTTTAAATGAAGCTAACTTTAAACTAGTCCTAACTTTAAACAAATATACTCTATACATTGCTAATGTGGTAAATGACTATTCTAACTGCAAATGTCTAGTTTTTGGTGCAATATCTACATAGGTGTATAGAGGCCCATTTCCAGCAACTATCACTCCAGTGTTCTAATGGTACAATGTGTTTGCTCATTGGCTCAGAAGGCTAATTGATGATTAGCAAACCCTTGTGCAATCATGTTCACACATCTAAAAACAGTCTAGCTCCTTCCAGAAGCTACAAAACTGACCTTCCTGTGAGCAGATTGAGTTTCTGGAGCATCACATTTGTGGGGTCAATTAAACGCTCAAAATGGCCAGAAAAAGAGAACTTTCATCTGAAACTCGACAGTCTATTCTTGTTCTTAGAAATGAAGGCTATTCCATGCGAGAAATTGCAAAGAAATTGAAGATTTCCTACAACGGTGTGTACTACTCCCTTCAGAGGACAGCACAAACAGGCTCTAACCAGAGTAGAAAAAGAAGTGGGAGGCCGCGTTGCACAACTAAGCAAGAAGATAAGCACATTAGAGTCTCTAGTTTGAGAAACAGACGCCTCACAGGTCCCCAACTGGCATCTTCATTAAATAGTACCCGCAAAACACCAGTGTCAACATCTACAGTGAAGAGGCGGCTGCGGGATTTTGGGCTTCAGGGCAGAGTGGCAAAGAAAAAGCCATATCTGAGACTGGCCAATAAAAGAAAAAGATTAAGATGGGCAAAAGAACACAGACATTGGACAGAGGAAGACTGGAAAAAAGTGTTGTGGACGGATGAATCCAAGTTTGAGGTGTTTGAATCACAAAGAAGAACGTTTGTGAGACGCAGAACAAATGAAAAGATGCTGGAAGAATGCCTGACGCCATCTGTTAAGCATGGTGGAGGTAATGTGATGGTCTGGGGTTGCTTTGGTGCTGGTAAGGTGGGAGCTTTGTACAGGGTAAAAGGGATTCTGAATAAGGAAGGCTATCACTCCATTTTGCAACGCCATGCCATACCCAGTGGACAGCGCTTGATTGGAGCCAATTTCATCCTACAACAGGACAATGACCCTAAACACACCTCCAAATTGTGCAAGAACTATTTACAGCAGAAGCAGGCAGCTGGTATTCTATCGGTAATGGAGTGGCCAGCACAGTCACCAGATCTGAACCCCATTGAGCTGTTGTGGGAGCAGCTTGACCGTATGGTACGCCAGAAGTGCCCATCCAACCAATCCAACTTGTGGGAGCTGCTTCTAGAAGCGTGGGGTGCAATTTCTCCAGCTTACCTCAATAAATTAACAGCTAGAATGCCAAAGGTGTGCAATGCTGTAATTGCTGCAAAAGGAGGATTCTTTGATGAAAGCAAAGTTTGATGTAAAAACAATGTTATTTCAAATACAAATCATTATTTCTAACCTTGTCAATGTCTTGACTCTATTTTCTATTCATTTCACAACGTATGGTGGTGAATAAGTGCGACTTTTCATGGAAAACACAAAATTGTTTGGGTGACCCCAAACTTTTGAACGGTAGTGTATATATATATATATATATATATATATATATATATATATATATATATATAGATATATAGATATATATATAGATATATAGATATATATCTATATATCTATATAGATATATATATGTATACACACACACTAAAGCAGGAAGCAATATACATTGGCCCAGAAGTGACTCTGTACACAGGATGTAGGTGTGTGTTTTGAGGCCAAATCATTTAGACATACACACATGACCCACACAAACACCACCCCATGTAAAAATAAATCAAAAATTATCTTAATTTGCAAATAAGGATCATCTCTAGCTCAGAGAACAATGAGTAGGGCATGGTGGTGGAAAGAAATTAGCAGCAGTACAAGCAACTTCCTGGAGGGGCGTGATGTCATTCCTGTGTGTCATTCCTGTGTGCTGGCCTTCGATTCCGGGAACCAAATATGCGCCACGGGTACATACCTCCGCGCACACAGCAGTTGCACATCTCACAAACACAGCGGTCGCGCATCTAGATGCACTTGGTGCATCTAGCTGCAGGAACACCATTTTTATGGAAATTAATAGTAAAGCAGATGCAGATTTCCAGGACTGGACTAACAAATGTTAATAGTGAAAGGCAACTGGTGTTTTCTATTAAACAAGGTCTAAATGGGCCATTGACATGCATCACAGCTGAACTTAGGAATGTGTCTTTGCAAAGTTAAACTAAATGAAATCCTTTCTTTTTTTTTGCTTGGGGATAGAGTGCAGAGGGATTAGAAGTCTTGTCAGTTTTTGGGGATGTCTGCACCCCTGATAGGGTGAAGACACCTCACAAATTTTGCCAGTTTCTCCTTCAAATTTATTCACTTCCTGTCACATAGCCAAACAGGAAGTGAGGGTAATACCCTACCAATGTCTATCCTTGGGGACACATAGATCAATCTAAATAGTTTCCCCATTAGGCAAATTGCACTCTAGCATTTTTCTGTGTACACTCCAAATTATTATTAGGTATCTTGGACTTTGGGGTTTATTTACAAAAGGCAAATCCACTTTGCACTACAAGTGCACTTGGAAGTGCAGTTGCTGGAGATCCGAGGGGGACATGCAAGGAAAATAAAAAAATTGCATATTTGCTTCTACATGATTGGATGATAAAATCACCAGTGCTTCCTCTCAGATTTACAGCGAGTACACTTGTATTGCAGAGTGGATTTGCCTTTAATAAACCCCAAAATACCTAATAATTTGGGGTGTACACAACAAAGTGCTAGAGTGCAATTTGCCTAATGAGTACACTAGTTAGATTGACCTGTGTGTCCCCAAGGAAGACATTGGTAGCATTTTACCCTCACTTCCTCTTTGGCAGGAAGTGAAGCCAATTTTCAGAAAAGGGACACAAAGCCCAACCTTAAAAAGACAAGCAGGGGTTCTAACACTCACTTGGTTTCCCTCAAATGCCCACAATTAGGATTGTCTTGAGCTAGATTTTAGCTCAATGCTCTAAATCAGTGCTTCTCAACCCTGTCCTCAAGTATCCCCAACAGGCCATGTTTGCAGGCTTTCCTTCATCTTGCACAGGTGCTTTAAATCACAGTCAATGGCTTGGTATTTTGGACAGCTATTTCCCAAAACATGTCCTGTCGGGGGTACTTGAGCACTGAGGCTAAGAACCACTGCACTAAAATGGAAAATTGAATACTTACCTCTCTGTAATTTTCCTTTCCTGGTGCCTATCTATGGCAGCATACACACAATACATGCATATGCTACCATGAAGGTACCAGGAAAGTAGCTTTAGGCAAATCACATCTTTTGTTTTGCCATGCCAATCAGCCTAGTTTAGCTGCAGCTGTGAAATCTGTTGCATGAAAATTGTTTGGGGGGGGGGGGGGGGAGTGTAAAATGCATTACTTGGATAAAGCATGTATCTGCAAAACAAATTATTAACAAAACACATAAAAATGCAGCACAATTAAAACAAAGTGAAACTACCAACCTACAAACACAGATCAACATCAAATACATTTTAGTGAAAAAAAAAGTAAAAAATACTTGCTCTAAAACACATCTGTTTTGCAAAGACATAACAAACAAAATACAAAAAGAAAATACAGGCGGTTCCCTAGTTACAAACATCCGACTTACAAACGACTCCTACTTACAAACGGAGGTAGACAACAGGAAGTTGGAAATCTACCCCTAGAGAGGAAATCTACCCCTAGGAAGGGAAATTCACTCCTGTAAGAGCTATTATGGGAAAACAGTACCTCCACTGATGCTTTATCACCAAGGCTTGTTTCCACAACAATCCAATATTTTCAAAATCCAATTGTCATTGGGACAGAAAGTGAGGTGAAATCTTCTGAACAGGGGCACAGACAGCAAAACAAATGTTACAAGGGTGTTAACCCTTCCCTATGCTATCCAAAAAGCTCTGGAACTACACTTAAAAAATGTACCTGTTCTGACTTATGAACAGATTCAACTTAAGAATAAACCTACAAACCCTATCTTGTTTGTAACCCGGGGACCGCCTGTACATGTGTTACAAACACACGCCTCTTTTCAGGGCAAGGTAAAGAATGCTATCTGCAAGCTTTATATAACATAGGTTTGTGTACTAATGAGGCAATTGAAAACACATGTACAGTCCATGAAACACGCAAAATGCAAGTTCACCCAATGTAGAGACAGAACTTCAAAGTGGGTACAGCTGTTAAGGATGTCCTTAAATTACTAACCCAAAAAACACACTCTTTGAGCATCCCCAGAAAAATCCAAGTGCTGTTCACACACAAAAAAAAAGTCCCTGAGCATGCCCAGTACAATCCAAATGCAATTAGCACAAAATAAGCCATCCCCGTCCAAAATTAAGCACATCATCCAGCATGCTACAAAATTACAGATGGGACAAACATCCCCCAGTACAGGGGGCAAAAAAAGAGCCATGGGCAAAAAAAAACATGGGCAAAAGTTTTACAACAAATACCATTGCAGTCTATGGGAACTGACTTGTTAATTTTGCGAGTCCCCACTTGGCTGGCTTAAATTCTAGTTATTGGCCTTAAAATGGGTAGGGGGGCCCAGGTCCCACCCTGAGGGACATATATCAATGTCACCAATTTGGACAACCTCAAAAACGAAACAAGGAGAAGTCCCTTTAAAATGCAAAATTGCTTAAAAGCTAGTAACTTGGGGGCTTACTCTGCCTCTAAAGTGGTGCATCTGTAGCATGTATCCAAAATGCTGCTTCAAAGATGTACAGCTTTAGAGAAAACTTACAAATCTACATTGTAGCTGCAAGATTTTAACCCAAAACAAAAAATAGCCAAATTGCCTGCCCCCCCCCCCCCCCCCCCAATACATACAAGGCTATTTGGGTCTGTTAAGGCTTAAAATGAGAACCCCCACGTGAAAAATACCACCCCAAACTAAAAAAATGTTGTGCCCCTCCCACACACTAACAAACCCCTAGCCAAGCACACAGCAAGCCAGCCCATGAAAGGGGGTGGATTCTTGGGGGGCAGGAGGGGCTCGGGCACCCCAAAAGTCAACCACCTTGTTCCCATATTCAGAGGGACAAGGGCCTCTTCCACACAACCCTAGGCTAGGGTCGCGGGTTGCTGCAGACAGGGGGTTTTTGCGGAATGTGGAAAACCCCTTTAAACTAGTGGGTACAAGGTGCTTTGTGGTTGGTATTGGGCTGAGCTCAACATGCCCCAAAGGCAGCCAGCTATGTTGAGTGCATGTGGCCTTGTATGGTTCAGGAGGGGGTTGGGCGATCGCTCTTGTCGCCCCTTTCCTAGCTGGCCCTGTTGTATGCTCGTAGCCTCCCTGGCGGTTTTCCCGAGTGTGGCTCGGGGTTAAAATTCAGCACCATTAGCGGTAACCCTGAGCCACACTCGGGATTGCATCGCAGGATCCTGGTGCCTCCTTACTTACCTTGTCCCCGGGATCCTGCGATGTCCCCCGCAGTGTCCGCGGGCTGTGTCCTCTGCCCGAAGCCTCTCTGTGCCAGGCTCCGTTCCCTGCGAGCGTCGCGATGCACGGGGGCGGAGCCTGGCGGCAAATTCAAAAAATGTAAAAAGCATAACACATACAGTACTGTAATCTTACAGATTACAGTACTGTATGAAATCATTTCACAACCCATTTGTCCCCAGTGCTCTGGCCCATGCCCTGCATGCAGTTTTATATTGCATATACTGTTCTTTCTGCCTGGAAACTGGAGATTGTCCATAGCAACCAAAAAGTGTCCCTTTACGTCAAAAATGGCTTTAGACCAGCTAGAAAACAGCGATAGTAAATTAGAACACTTGCAGAATTGAGCGATAGTGAATCGTGTGGAAATTTATTTTATTACTATTTATTTTTATTTTTTTTAATTATTATTTTTTTTAATTATATTATAATTTATGTTTTTGTGTTTCAAACTTTATCATACCCGGGATATCTACTAGACTCTTGTTTGGACAGATTTAAGTGTGTTATTGTTAAGAATTACAGACCTACTATATAAAACGCCAAATTTCCATGCAAAATAATTGTACCGCTTTCAGCACCTACAATCAGAAAGAATCATACCGCCAGGGAGGTTAAAAGGATGTGGTTTGGACTGGGGAAGGCAGCTCACAGCCTTTTGAGCATAGAGTGGAGTGTGGAGTTCCCCTTTAAAAGCCCATGGAAATCCAAGTGGTTTGAGGCAGTAGACAAGAGCATTGTAGAATGGAGTATGGAGTTTCACTTTAAAAGCAAAAGTTAGCCCATGGAAATCCAAGGGGCTAGAGGGGGGGGAGACAAGAGCATTGGAGAATGGAGTGTGAAGTTCCCCTTTAAAAGCAAAAGCTAGCCCAAGGAAACTATATGCATTAGAGGGGGAAGTTAAATGCCCTTTTAGGGGAAGCTAGAGGAGCGAGAGTCATTTTACATAATTTTAACAAGGTGCATGTCACATGTTGGCAACGTAACATGCTAACATGACCTGTGTGCAAATCTCCTTAAAAAACATACATAAATGTGAACCAGCGCACAAAAAATGTGTCAAGTTTAGAGGTGCGCCCGTTCAACCCACGCAATTGCATGTACGTTGCTTAACATTTACTAAAATTTTGGCCACGCAGTGAACAAACGCATGTTAACGAGTGCAACAGCCACTTGCGCATGCGCAGTGCTTACATTGATCTCACGCATTTCTAAACGTACTTGCGGGCACAGCAGGCTTTCTCTGAAAAAGGTACTTTCTCATTCTATTTTGGGCATATTTGTTACTTGGGCAGTTGTTACTAAACTGCCTCACATCACCCCATAATATTGGCACTTCTATCTTCTGTTAATATTGATTTGGAGATGCAGTGTGCCATGTCCATAGTGGCACACAGATTGCATTCTCCTGTGCGCCGAGATCGCTATAGTAAATGGGGGATTTATGCTCTGTTACTGGCGCACCATTTCGTAAATATGGAAATGTGCGTTGCGCCTCGCCGCGCGCCTCTACTGATGGCGCACGGCTTTTGTAAATCACCCCGTGTGTGATGAGAAAAGCTTTAGGACACTAGATATACAAAAGAATCAGAACTAAAAACTGATTTTATTTCTTTAGAATCTGTAATGAAGTCGCTGTCATGGGCTGTATTTTTGCAGCTTTGTACATGTCACATAGAAATGTCTAAAAAAAAAAAAAGTGGATGATAAGGTTTTTTCATTTCTTTCAAAGGTAACTGAACAAAAGAATGGAGTCCTATCTCCAGTATTCATGCTGGGATTAGACAAAAGCTGGCTGAGGCCATTAGAAGAAATGCCAGCCATTGACTACTTGAATATTTTCAGTGCTAAGAAAATGACAGACTTATTCAGGGATATGTATTAAAGTTATTATTCCTATAATATGCTCGCTTAATGCAGTAGCTGTGGCCCTAAAGTGCTGTACAGTCTACACAACTTATACATTGTGAAAAAAGCTGGGTTTATTCATTAAAATAATGTAGGGAGCAAGTATAAAATGTATTAATAATAACAGACAAACAAAATAGGGTTAATTTACTAAAGGTAATAGGTTGTTCACTGTACAAGGAAACTTAGACGTTGTACAGAAATTTACCCAGAGATTAGTGAATGTGGTGAAACTTCACATTGCAAAGCTGTGAAGGACTTTTGCTATGGAGAGCTTCCAGGTTGTAGTCCTAGGGTTCTGAACTGGCAACAGCTGACAGCTGGCAGAAATGAAGGTTCCCAATTTTTTTCTTTTGCCCACTCCATCATCTTTTTAAGTGTATCACAAGCCAAACAGTTTTTCTATTGTTTAAATAGAGTTGCGGTGTCCTGATAAGATAATGACCTAAAACATACCTCCAGGCTGTGTCAGAACTACCTTAGGCCTCATGCACACTGTTGCTCCTAAACTCAAGTTTAGGAGCTTTTGGCATTTTTTTGCCAAAGCCCCTGAACTCTACTCAATAAAAGCCTATGGGCGCACCTCGAGGCGCAACACACATTTCCATTTTTACGAAATGGTGCGTGGTAACAAAGCTCGAATCCCCATTTACTATCGCGATCTCAGTACATGGGAGAATGCAATCTGTGCGCCACTATGGACGTGGCGCACGGCATCTCCAAATCAATATTGACAGAAGATAGAAGTGCCAATATTATGGGGTGATGTGAGGAAGTTTAGTAACAACTGCCCAAGTAACAAATATGGCAAAAATAGTATCAGAAAGTAACTTTTTCAGAGAAAGCCTGCTGCGTGAGATCAATGTAAGCAGGGAGCATGCGCAAGCGGCTGTTGCACTCGTTCACATGCGTTTGTTCACGGCACGGTCAAAATCTTAGTAAACTTGACACATTTTTTTACGCTGGTTCACTTTTATGCATGTTTTTTTAAGAAGATTTGCACACAGGTCATGTTAGCATGTTTCATTGCCAACGTGGAGGTTCTCATTTTAAGCCTTAAGAGACCCAAATGGCCTTGTATGTATTGTGGGGGACAGGCTATCACTGGTTTTGGGTTAAAATCTTGCAGCTGCAATGTAGATTTGTACGTTTTCTCTAAAGCCGTATATCTTTGAAGCAGCATTTTGGATAAATGCTACAGATGAACCACTTTACAGGCAGAGTAAGCCCCCCCCCCCCCCCCTCCAAGTTACTAGCTTTTAAACAATTTTGCATTTTTAAAGGCAATTTTCCTTGTTTCGTTTTTGGGGTTATCCAAATTGGTGATATTGATATATGTCCCTCAGGGTGGGACTTGGGCCCCCATACCCATTTTAAGGCCAATAACTAGAATACAAGCCAGCCAAATGGGGACTCGCAAAATTAACAAGTCAGTTCCCATAGACTGCAATGGTATTTGTTGTATAACTTTTGCCCATGTTAGGCTTTTTGTTTGCCCCCCGGGACCGGGGGTTGTTTGTGCCATCTGTAATTTTGTAGCATGCTGGATGATGTGCTTAATTTTGGACAGGGGGTGGCTTATTTTGTGCTAGGTGGATTTGGGTTGTTCTGGGCATGCTCAAGGACTTTGATTTTTGCTGTGGCTTTTGGTGTGTGAAATGCATTTGTGTTGGTCTGGGCATGCTCAGGGAGTTTGCTTTTTTGTGCTTTTTGTGTGTGAACAGCACTTGGATTTTTCTGATCATGCACAGAGAGTGAGGTACCAGGTGTACCCACTTTGAAGTTCTGTCTTTATATTGGATGAACTTGCATTTTGTGTGTTTCATGGACTGTACATGTGTTTTCAAGTGCCTCATTAGCACGCAAACTTATGTAATATAAAGCTTGCAGATAGTATTCTTTACCTTGCCCTGAAAAGAGGTAGGTGTGTGTCCTTATACAGGTTGTAACACATGTATTTTCGCTTTGTATTTTGTTTGTTATGTCTTTGCAAAACAGGTGCGTTTTAGATCAAGTATTTTTTACTTTTGTTTTTTTTCGGGGGGGGATATTTTTCACTGAAATATTTTTGATGTTGTCACTCTATGTTTGTAGGTTGTTAGTTTCACTTTGATTTAATTGTCTGTGCTGCATTATTTTGCAAAATCTTCCTCAAGATGTTGTGACTACTAAATGTTTAAATCCTAAACTGTCCGTTTGTGGGAGCAGTCATTTTAACTCCTGTTAATTTCCTCTACAAAATGGTCAGACCTCAAAACCATATTCTGTTAGTGTCTCAAATTAACATTCATGTGTTTTTTGCTTCCCTTGCTCTTTTCCTGTCCTGTTTTGTTGACCAATAAAAAGTGTAGCAACTTTTTATGTTTTATGTGTTTTGTTAATAATTTGTTTTGCAGATGCATGCTCAATCCAAGTAATGCATTTTACACTCTCTCCCCCCCCCCCCCTAAACAATGTTCATGCAACAGATTTCCCAGCTGCAGCTTAACTAGGCTGATTGGCATGGCAAAACAAAAAAGTGTGATGTCTAAAAGCTACTTTTCTGGTGCCTTCATGGCAGCATATGCATGGATAGTGCGCATTTGAGAGAAACCAAGTGAGTGTTAGAACCCCTGCTTGTCTTTTTTAGGTTGGGCTTTGTGTCCCTTTTCTGAAAATTGGCTTCACTTCCTGTCACATAGCCAAACAGGAAGCGAGGGTAAAACCCTACCAATATCTTCCTTGGGGAAACACAGGTCAATCTAACTAGTGTCTCCATTAGGCAAATTGCACTCTAGCACTTTGTTGTGTACACCCCAAATTATTAAGTATTTTTGGGTTTATTAAAGGCAAATCCACTCTGCAATACAGTACCTGACCACGAGATTGTGTTTCCAGCGTGATCCCATCGCGCTGGTTGTCGGCGACAGGGTACTGTGCATGTCGCGCTGGCTCGCTGATCGGGAAAGGAAAACTTTATTTTTCATTTCGCGATGAGTGACAGGCAGTGCTGACAGCTGTCTGGTATGAATCATGAGGGGGAACGCCGCGCCAAATTTTAAATGAAAAAAACGGCGTGGGTTCCCCCCCAGGGGCAAACCAGGCCCTTAGGTCTGGTATGGATTGTAAGGAACCCCCTACGCTGAAAAATCGGCATGGGGGTCCCCCCCAAAATCCATACCAGACCCTTATCCAAGCACGCAGCCCAGCCGGTCAGGAAAGGGGGTGGGGGCGAGCGAGCGCCCCCCCCCTCCTGAACCGTACCAGGCCGCATGCCCTCAACATGGGGGGTGGGTGCTTTGGGGGAGGGGGGCGTTCTGCAGCCCCCCCACCCCAAAGCACCTTGTCCCCATGTTGATAAGGACAAGGGCCTCTTCCCGACAACCCTGGCCGCTGGTTGTCTGGGTCTGCGGGTGGGGGGCTTATCGGAATCCAGGAGCCCCCTTTAATAAGGGGGCCCCCAGATCCCGGCCCCCCACCCTATGTGAATGAGTATGGGGTACATGGTACCCCTACCCATTCACCTAGGAAAAAAAGTGTCAATAAAAAAACACAGTACACAGGTTTTAAAAGTAATTTATTAGACAGCTCTCGGCGCAGCCATTTATATAAGCGGTGACCCCGCCCCCTTATGTCGTCACCGTCCCAGCATGCGCAGGGACTCTGGGGTCACGCCCCCTTATGACGCCAGAGTCCCTGCGCATGCTGGGACTGTGACGTCACAAGGGGGTGGGGTCACCGCTTATATAAATGGCTGCGCAGCTCGCACACAGCATTCCAGCAGGAGAGAGCATTGTGTCAACATCAGAAGAAGAGAAGAAGAGAAGTAAAGGGGGACAAGATAGCGGCAGCAGACCGGGCCCCCTCTAGCAAAAGAGCTGGAAGAAGATAGCGGAGGGGCCCGGGAGAAGAGGCCGAACACCGGGAGAAGAAGCCAAACACCAGGAGGAGAGGTCGGAAGAAGACCCCCGAATTCGGAAGAAGACCCCCGGAGCTGCCTAATAAATTACTTTTAAAACCTGTGTACTGTGTTTTTTTATTGACACTTTTTTTCCTAGGTGAATGGGTAGGGGTACCATGTATCCCATACTCATTCACATAGGGTGGGGGGCCAGGATCTGGGGGCCCCCTTATTAAAGGGGGCTCCCGGATTACAATAAGCCCCCCGCCCACAGACCCCGACAACCAACGGCCAGGGTTGTCCGGAAGAGGCCCTTGTCCTCATCAACATGGGGACAAGGTGCTTTGGGGTGGGGGAGCCGCAGGGCACCCCCCTCTCCCAAAGCACCCACCCCCATGTTGAGGGCATGCGGCCTGGTACGGATCAGGAGGGGGGCGCTCGCTCGTCCCCACACCCTTTCCTGACCGGCCGGGCTGCGTGCTCGGATAAGGGTCTGGTATGGATTTTGGGGGGGAACCCCCACGCTAATTTTTTGGCGTAGGGGGTTCCCCTTACAATCCATACCAGACCTAAGGGCCTGGTATGCCCCTGGGGGGGAACCCACGCCAGTTTTTTCATTTAAAATTTGGCGCGGCGTCCCCCCTCATGATTCATAGCAGAAAGCTGTCAGCAGTGCCTGTCACTCATCGCGAAAGGAAAAAAGTATCCTTTCCCAATCAGCGAGCCATCTCGGCGCTGGCTCCCGTGACGGGGCTCGCAGGTGTCAAATCTCGCCGATTAAAGCGGCGAGATTGAGACAATATTGTGGTCACCTACTGTACAAGTGTACTCACTGTAAATCTGAGGGGAAGCAATGGTGATTTTATTATCCAATCATGTAGAAGTAAAGATGCTGTTTTTTTTTTATTTTCCTTGCATGGCCCCTCGGATCTCCAGCAACTGCACTTGTAGTACAAAGTGGATTTGCCTTTAGTAAATAAACCCCAAAGTCCAAGATACCTAATAATAATTTGGGGTGTACACAGAAAAATGCTAGCGTGCAATTTATCTAATGGGGAAACTATTTAGATTGACCTGTGTGTCCCCAAGGAAATACATTGGTAGGGTTTTACCCTCACTTCCTGTTTGGCTATATGACAGGAAGTGAATAAATTTGAAGGAGAAAATGGCAAAATTTGGGAGGTGTCTTCTCCGTATCAGGGGTGCAGACATCCCCAAAAACTGACAAGACTTTTAATCCCTCTGCACTCTATCCCCAAGCAAAAATAAGAAAAGATTTAATTTAGTTTAACTTTGCAAAGACACATTCCTAAGTTCAGCTGTGATGCATGTCAATGGCCCATTTAGACCTTGTTTAATAGAAAAACACCAGTTGCCTTTCACTAGAAACATTTGTTAGCCCAGTCCTGGAAATCTGCATCTGCTTTACTATTAATTTCCATAAAAATTGGGTTCCTGCAGCTAGATGCGCGACCGCTGTGCATGTGAGATGTGCAACTGCTGTGTGCGCGGAGGTATGTACCGGTGGCGCATATCTGGTTCCCGGAAGCTGTGGCCAGCACACAGGAATGACATCACGCCCTTCCAGCTTGATTTATTTTTACATGGAGTGATGTTTGTGTGGGTCATGTGTGTATGTTTAAATGATTTGGCCTCAAAACACACACACCTACTTCCGGGCCAATGTATATTGCTTCCTGCTTCTATGTAGATAGATAGATAGATAGATAGATAGATAGATAGATAGATAGATGATAGATAGATAGATAGATAGATAGATAGATAGATAGATAGATGATAGATAGATAGATAGATAGATAGATAGATAGATAGATAGATAGATAGATAGATAGATAGATAGATAGATAGATATCATCTCTATAGATGTAGGTTCTTGTGCTCACCAGCAGAGAGAAGTTGGGTAGATGCCACACTCCCAATTCTGGAGGCATAATAATGGTCTAGCACAGGGGTCTTCATACTATGGCCCTCCAGTTGTTCAGGAACTACAATTCCCATCATGCCTAGTCATGTCTGTGAATGTCAGCGTTTTACAATGCCTCATGGGATGTGTAGTTCCGCAACAGCTGGAGAGTCCTGGTTTGAAGATTCCTGATCACTCTAGCATGTCTTGAAAAAAGGTGCTTTTTCATGTGCCTTGTATAATGCCCAAGAAATATTGTTAGGAAAATACAAGTGGGTCATGGCACATCTACATTGCAAATTTGGCACTTAAGATGGTCATGCACTATGCAATCTGATTGGCCGATCTCTGTACAACTCGATATTTAGGCAAAATAAGTAAATGGAAGACGTACTTGAACAATTAATTCAAAATATAGGACATCAAACTGGCTCTTGCACTAAATCTAATTTATTTCAGATCTAACTGATTGCAGTGTATGGTCACCTTTAAAGATCAAGATCTGAAAATATTAATTTATTGGGTTTAGAAACTTCTCTGTTCTTTGTAATGTATTGAACGATTTGGGTAAAAAAGAAAAAAACACATTTCAAAGATATATTAGAAGTGATAGGAATGAGATTAGCATCAAAATGGTTAATTAACTGAGAACACTAACTAATTGCCTAACAAGACATGTGATGAAATTAACCAATTGTATTGGGCGTGCGCTATTATCAATGAGAAAACTGCAGTTACCCTAGCGCTGGTTGCAGTTTACATATGCGTTCAATTAATGACTTTTCCGGTGCACCAATTAATGTATGAACTGGCGCAGTGCCTTTTTCTTAGTAAATCACCCCCTATGTGTCCATGCACACATAGGCTTTTACTAGAGTTTAGGAGCAGCAGAGTTTAGAGGTAGTCAAACTCCTCTCCTGAATGCAGAAGAATCATGTGCAGGAGGGAAGTTTTTGGGCATAAAAAATGCCAAACACGTCTAAACATGTCCAAACTCCCTAAACGCTAGGCGTGTTTAGCACTTCAGCCTTTACTTATTTCAATGGGCAGAATAAATTTAGGTGAGTTTTTAATGCCAATTTTTTCCTGTCAGGAGAAACAGCATTTACAATAAGCCAGTGTGCTTGAGGCCTTAGAAGAAAAGAACTAGACGCAGGCATGTACTGGCCATCGGGACTACCGGGAGATTCCCGGTGGGCCGATGGCTCAGTGGGCCAGTCAGGTGCGGTCCTGGAGCCGCTCCTCTCTGACAGTGAGTGATCACAATTTCACTCCTGTCAGGAGGAGCAGCTTCCGTCATATGCTGGAGAGAGCATTATGCATTCTGCTCCCTCCAGCCTGCAGGGGGAGATGGACAGCCGGCAGACTTTCCTTCCTCTCCCCTATTACTTATTATTACATGACTGGAGAGAGGAACGAGAAGCTGCCTTCAGAACTGTGAGTACATGTGGGAGGGGGAGGAGAGGGAGGATTCTCTGATGTGAAGGGGACTTCTGATGGGGACACACTGATGTGAAGTGAGCTGCTGATTGTGACTCTCTGTGAAGGGAGCTGCTGTTGGGGACTCTGCTGTTGGGGACACTCTGATGTAAGGGGGACGCTGTTGGGGACACTCTGATGTAAGGGGGACGCTGTTGGAGACACTCTGATGTAAAGGGGACGCTGTTGGGGACACTCTGATGTAAGGGGGACGCTGTTGGGGACACTCTGATGTAAGGGGGGGCGCTGTTGGGGACACGCTGATGTAAGGGGGACGCTGTTGGGGACACTCTGATCTAGGGGGGGCGCTGTTGGGGACACTCTGATGTAAGAGGGACGCTGTTGGGGACACTCTGATGTAAGGGGGACGCTGTTGGGGACACTCTGATGTAAGGGGGACGCTGTTGGCGACACTCTGATGTAAGGGGGACGCTGTTGGGGACACTCTGATGTAAGGGGGACGCTGTTGGGGACACTCTGATGTAAGGGGGACGCTGTTGGGGACACTCTGATGTAAGGGGGGGCGCTGTTGAAGACACTCTGATGTAAGGGGGGCGCTGTTGGGGACACTCTGATGTAAGGGGGACGCTGTTGGGGACACTCAAAATTAAAGTGGGCCGGTCATGAGGAAGTCCAGGGCCAAATTTTTGTCCTAGTCCAGCCCTGACTAGACGGTAGGCATGAAATTATAGAATGGCCAGCACAGACTCCAGACTTAAACCCCATTGAGCTAGTTTGGGATGAACTGGACAGAAGGGTGAAACTAAAGCAACCTACAAGTGCAACAGTGTTGGGAGAAACTTTCCAAACAATATTTGATTTCCATTGTAGAAAGAATGCAACAAGTTCAGCTATTTTATCTACAAACAGTAGCTACTTTGATGAGTCAAAAATTTTGATTATATTTTGCTAAAGAAAACAATTAATGATTTCTTTTTTATGTCATATTGTTTATTTGTGCTATGGTTTATTTCCAGAGTACATTGAAACATTGAACTGTGTAAATTTCAATAAAAACTGGAGAAATAAGGGTGTTCTAAAACGTTTGACCAATAATGTGTATTATACTATTTTAACCACTTGCCAACTGCCCTATAGAAGTTGCCACCGGTGGCTCGTTTCCACTGTGATTATGCATAGCGGGAGCCAATCAGCGGGTACGGCGGATACGGCTGGCACCCGCCGATCGCTCGATACACAGGCAGAATGGCAGTCTGCCTATGTAAACAAGGCAGATTGCCTGTCAGTAGGGAAGGCATACTTCCTGTGTTCTAGCAAATCAGGAACATGGATCCATGCCTTCCCCTAGTAAAAGCACCTCTCGCACAGTACGCAAACACTGGCTAGGCACACAGTTAACCCTTTGATCACCCCTGATGTTTAACCCCTTCCCAGCCAGTGTCATTAGTACAGTGACAGTGCATATTATTAGCACTGATCTCTGTATAAGTGTCACTGGTTCCCAAAAAAGTGTCAAAAGTGTCAGCTAGTGTCCCATTTGTCTGCCACGATATTTCAGTCCCGCTATAAGTTGCTGATCTCCGCCATTATTAGTAAAACAAATAAAATAAATAAAAATTCCATAAATATATCCCATAGTTTGCAGACACTATAACCCCCCACAGTTAGCAAGTACTCCCTAGGAACACATTTAGCCCTTTGATCGCCCCTTATGTTAACCCCTTTAATGCCAGTGTCATTAGTACAGTGACAGTGCATGTGACACTGTATTAGTGTTATTGGTCCCCAAATAGTGTCAAAATTTGGGAGGTGTCTTCACCCTATCCGATTTTTCTGCCTCTATATCCCTGTCCCGCTATAAGTCGCTGATCGCAGCCATTACTAGTAAAACAAAAAAAAGAAAGAAAGAAAAAAATCAAGAAAAATATCCCATAGTTTGTAGAAGCTATAACTAAAAGTATTTTTTTCACCAAAAAGATGTATCAGAATACATATTGGCCTAAATTGATGAAGAAATCAGATTTTTCAATTGGATAGATTTTATAGCAGAAAGTAAAAAAATATTACCTGTTTTATGAAAAAAAAAATTGACTTTAAAGTGGAATTTTACCTAAAAAAAATAAAAAAATAAATAAACTGCAAACAGGCAGGATACTTAATGCAGAACAGACATGCTATCTTCTGCATTAAAGTTATTTACCTGCCTGTCTGCCCCTACACAGTGCGCTGCACATGCACAGCTCAGTGTAAGAATTTCAGCAATTCCGAGATGACTGAATTTGCACGCATACACAAGAGTGATGTCATCGCAGCCTGGTCAATGGAAACTGTCGGGGATCGATACCTGGGAAGCTGCTGGGCTAAAAATGACAGCAGGGGGCTCTCTGACATCACACTGCTGGAGAGAAGGCAAGTAAAGTTCCATTTTAAGTGGCGGTTCACATCAGCACGCTCTGTGAGATCGAGATCGCATGTGATTCGCACCACACTGCAAATTACATGCAATGTCCGTGCGATGTGATTTCAGCCATACAGATTGCATGGCTGATATTGCATCACATTCGGAACAAACTCGCACAGGACCCTTTTCTTGGTCAGCACCAGAATCGGATTGCATGGGTGTCCATACCCATACGACCTGTTTCATGTCCAAACTGTCAGTTCGCAGTGCCATATGCAAGCTGAAATGGGGGTGTCATTAACAATGTATTGACACTCCCGGCAGTTCGCATATGGCAGTGTGAACTGCTGTGCGTGTCGAGTGGCATCGCACAAGTGTGAACTGAGCATAAGGGCTGGTTCATACCACAATTTCTGTGATCCTGATGCATTTTTGCATACACGTTTACACACGTTTTTGATGCATTTTCAATGTGTTCTAATGTGTTTTTGTTTCCTCTTTTTTTTATTTTGACACTTGAAAAATCTTTATCTTAATTTAGGACATTAGAGCTGATTTACTAAGAAGAATGTGTTGCGCCAGTTCATACCTTAATTGGTGCGCTGGAAAAGTCATTGACCGAACACGCGAACCGGCGCACTTTGAAGCGCAAAACGATAATAAATACAGGTATGTAAACTGCAACTGGTGCTAGGGTAACTGCGATTTTCTCATTGATAATAGCGCATGCCCAATACTATTGGTTAATTTAATCTCATTGGATGTGTCTTGTTAGGCAATTAGTAGGTGTTCTCAGTTAATTAACCCTTTTGATGCTAATCTCATTCCTATTACTTCTAATATATCTTTGAAATGTGTTTTTTTTTTCAATTTTTACCCAAATCTTTCAATACATTACAAAGAACAGAGAAGTGTTTCTAAACCCAATACATTAATATTTTCACATCTTGATCTTTAAAGGTGACCATACACTGCAATCAGTTAGATCTTTAAAAATTTTGATTTAGTTCAAGAGCCTGTTTGATTTCCTATAATTTGAATTAATTGTTCAAGTGAATCTTCCTATTACCTATTTTGCCAAAGTAGTTGTACAGAGATTGGCCAATCAGATTGCATAGTGCATGACCATCATAAGTGCCAAATTTGGAATGTAGATGTGTCATGACCCACTTGACATGCTAGAGTGATCAGAAATCTTCAAACTACGGCTCTCCAGCTGTTGTGGACCTACACATCCCATGAGGCTTTGTAAAACTCTGACATTCCCAGACATGACTAGGCATGATGGGAATTGTAGTTCCTAAACAACTGGAGGGCTGTAGTTTGAAGACTCCTATGCTAGACCATTATTATGCCTCCAGAATTGGGAGTGTGGCATCTACCCAACTTCTCTCTGCTGGTCGATACAAGAACCTACATCTACAGATATATATTTGGGCAGCACAGTGGTGTAGTGGTTAGCACTTTCACCTAACAGCAAAAAGGGTCGCTGGTTTGAATCCCACCCGCGACACCATCTGCCTTGAGTTTGCATATTCTCCCTGTGCCTGTGTGGGTTTCCTCCCACACTCTAAAAACATGCTGGTAGGTAAATCGGATCCTGTCTAAACTGGCCCTAATATGTATGAATGTGTGTTAGGGACACAAACACCACCCCATGTTAAAAAAATAAATAAATTATTTTCTTAATTTGCAAATAAGGATCATCTCTTCCTCAGAGAGCGGGGCATGGTGGTGGGAAGAAATTAGCAGCAGTACAAGCAACTTCCTGGAGGGGCGTGATGTCATTCCTGTGTGCTGGCCACCGCTTCCGGGAACCAGATATGCGCCACAGGTACATACCTCAGCTCACACAGCAGTTGCGCACCTAGCTGCAGGAACCCAGTTTTTAGGGAAATTATTAGTAAAGCAGATGCAGATTTCCAGGATTGGACTAACAAATGTTTCTAGTGAAAGACAACCGGTGTTTTCTATTAAACAAGGTCTAAATGGGCCGTTGAAATGCATCACAGTTGAACTTAGGAATGTGTCTTTGCAAAGTTAAAGTAAATGAAATCCTTTCTTATTTTTGCTTGGATATAGAGTGCAGAGGGATTAGAAGTCTTGTCAGTTTTTGGGGATGTCTACACCCCTGATACGGAGAAGATACCTCCCAAATTTTGCCACGTTCTCCTTCAAATTCACTTCCTGTCATGTAGCCAAACAGTAGGTGAGGCTAAAACCCTACCAATGTCTTTCCTTGGGGACACACAGATCAATTAAAATAGTTTCCCAATTAGGTAAATTACACTCTAGCATTTTGCTGTGTACACCCCAAATTATTAGGTATCTTGGACTTTGTGGTTTATTTACTAAAGGTAAATCCACTTTTCACTACAAGTGTACTTGGAAGCGCAGCTGCTGGAGATCTGAGGGGGACATGCAAGGAAAATAAAAAAAACAGCATCTCTGCTTCTACATGATTGGATGCCAAAATCACCAGTGTTTCCCCTCAGATTTACAGCGAGTACACTTGTATTGCAGAGTGGATTTGCCTTTAATAAACCCCAAAATACCTAATAGTTTGGGGTGTACACAACAAAGTACAATTTGTCTAATGGGGACACTAGTTAGATTGACCTGTGTGTCCCCAAGGATAGACATTGGTAGGGTTTTACCCTCACTTCCTGTTTGGCTGTGACAGGAAGAAGCCAATTTTCAGAAAAGGGACACAAAGCCCAATCTAAAAAAGACAAGCAGGGGTTCGAACACTCACTTGGTTTCCCTCAAATGCCCACAGTTAGAATAGGATTGTCCTGAGCTAGATTTTAGCTCAGTGCTCTAAATCAGTGGTTCTCAACCCTGTCCTCAAGTACCCCCAACAGGCCATGTTTGCAGGTTTTCCTTCATCTTGCACAGGTGCTTTAAATCACAGTCAATGGCTTGGTATTTTGGACAGCTTTTTTAGCTAAGATAAATTCCCAAAACATGTCCTGTCGGGGGTACTTGAGGACTGAGGCTGAGAACCACTGCGCTAAAATGGAAAATTGAATACTTGCCTCTCTCTAATTTTCCTTTCCTGGTGCCTATCCATGGCAGCAAACGCACAATCCATGCATATGCTACCATGAAGGCACGAGGAATGTAGCTTTTAGAAAAATCACACCTTTTTTTGTTTTGCCATACCAATCAGCCTAGTTAAGCTGCAGCTGGGAAATCTGTTGCATGAAAATTAACAAAACACATAAAACATAAAAAAATTGCTACAAATTTTATTGGTCAACAAAACAGGACTTGGAAAAGAGCAAGGAAAGCAAAAAACACATGTATGTAAATTTGACACACTAACAGAATATGGTTTTGAGTTTTGACAATTTAGCAGAGGAAATTAACAGGAGTTAAAAGGACTGCGCCCACAAACTGACATCTATTAAGGATTTAAACATTAGTCACAACATCTTGAGGAAGATTTTGCAAAATAATGCAGCACAGACAATTAAATCAAAGTGAAACTAACAACCTACAAATGATACACATTGACATAAAAAATATTTCAGGGGAAAATATCCTCCCCCCCAAAAAAATTAAATAAACCAAAGTAAAAAAAACTTGCTCTAAAACACATCTGTTTTGCAAAGACATAACAGACGAAATACAAAGAGAAAATACATGTGTATACTCTATAAGGACACCCAAATGTACTCTCTCGCCGGCCCCACACACAATCTTGCCTCTTTTCAGGGCAAGGTAAAGAATGCTATCTGCAAGCGTTATATAACATAGGTTTGCGTGCTAATGAGGCAATTGAAAACACATGTACAGTCCCATGAAACACACAAAATGCATGTTCACCCAGTGTAGAGACAGAACTTCAAAGCGGGTACACCTCTTAAGGATGTCCTTAAATTATTAACCCAAAAAACACACTATCTGAGCATGTGCAGAAACATCCAAGTGCTGTTCACACACAAAAAGCTGAAAAAAAAAATCAAAGTCCCCGAACATGCCCAGGCCAACCCAAATGCAGCTAGCACAAGATAAGCCACCCCCTGTCCAAAATTAAGCACATCATCCAGCATGCTACAAAATTACAGATGGGACAAACACCCCCCGGTCCAGGGGGGCAAACAAAGAGCCTAACATGGGCAAAAGTTATACAAAAATACCATTGAAGTCTATAGGAACTGACTTGTTAATTTTGCTAGTTCCCGCTTGTCTGGCTTATCTTCTAGTTATTGGTCTTAAAATGGGTATGGGGGCCCAGGGCCCACCCTAAGGGACATATATTAATGTCACCAATTTGGACAACCCCATAAACGAAACAAGGAAAAGTGCCTTTAAAAATGCAAAATTGCTTAAAAGCTAGTAACTTGGGGGGGGGGGGGCTTACTCTGCCTGTAAAGTGGTGCATCTGTAGCATGTATCCAAAATGTTGCTTCAAAGATGTATGGCTTTAGAGAAAACTTAAAAATCTACATTGCAGCTGCAAGCTTTTAACCCAAAACAAAAAATAGCCTGCCCCCCCCCCCCCTCCAATACATACAAGGCCATTTGGGTATGTTAAGGCTTAAAATGAGAACCTCCACGTGAAAAATACCACCTCAAACACACAGCAAGCCAGCCCATGAAAGGGGGTGGGATTGTTGGGGCAGGAGGGGCTTGGGCACCTCAAAAGTCAACTACCTTGTTCCCATATTCAGGGGGACAAGGGCCTCTTCCACACAACCCTAGGCTGGGGTTGTGGGGGGCTGCAGACAGGGGGCTTTATGGAATGTGAAAGCCTCTTCAAACTAGTGGGTACAAGGTGCTTTGTGGTTGATATTGGGCTGAGCCCAACATGTCCGAAAGGCAGCCAGCTAGTAGTAGTAAGGGATGTTTACTTCACTGCTTAGCAAACATTTATTAAAAACTTTTTATTACTACTACTTTAACTTTTATTTTGATTTAAATAGCTATAGTATTAGAGGGATTATTAGAGAGACTGCATTTTTCCATTTTAATTTGAAATTATACAAGCTCTGAAAGAAACCTGAAATATTTTAAAACTGACTTTTGTACATAACATATATTGCAATTTGCAGAGGTATCCTAATGGCTGCATGTAGCCCTAAAGCAGCTCATTTTGTTACAATGTTTCTCTCCATAGATCTAAATGCTCTGAATAACTGATATCACATTGATGGTGAAAAAAAATATTTTCACCATGAATGTGATATCATTTATTCAGAGCTGGATTTACGCTTTCTGCCCTACTGGGCCATCTGGTATGTACTGTCCCACTATTATCTAGTGATGGTATAGCCTCAGTATCACACAAACAAGATCAGACATTATAGCCAGATATGGCACATCAGAACTCAGAACAGAGAGGCTGAAAAAAAAAGTTTATCCTTTCTCCTTCAGGACACAGAGAACAGACATCTGTAAGAGATCTGCAAACCTGCTACCACCAGTATGGTCTAGGTGCACGGATCTAGAGTTGGATAATTATGTACACATTCTTTGAACCATTAAAATTCGGCCTAAGTGTGTTCGTCTGAGCAATACACTGGCCAACAAGAATTCTCTTGCCTTTATGGCTGTGTGTGGTGAAGAGATGAGCTTGGATATGTTATTTGGATATGCATATATCTTTTGTGGCCCCCAACTAATCCCAGAGTGCCGCTCAGGACTAAGGCCCCTTTCACACTGGGGTGGCGTAGGCGGTAAAGCGCCGCTTTTGCCGTGTTGGGAAAATTAACAGGCAAATTAAATAGGTGAAAGTAATTTTTTACCCACACGGAATTCCCAAACTGACAGAGCAAGACAAAAAAGGCATTTAGAAGAGAAGTTGGTCGCAGGGCAGTGGTCATCTTGGAGGTGGTGTTTGGGGCCGTTATCATGTTGGAATACTGCCCTGCGGCCCAGTCTCCGAAGTGAGGGGATCATACTCTGCTTCAGTATGTCACAGTACATGTTGGAATTCATGGTTCCCTCAATGAACTGTAGCTCCCCAGTGCCGGCAGCACTTATGCAGCCCCAGACCATGATACTCCCACCACCATGCTTGACTGTAGGCAAGACACACTTGTCTTTGTACTCCTCACCTGGTTGCTGTCACACACGCTTTCTTCAGGAAAATTTATCGCAGTCAAACAAAACTACTGATGCAACGCAGGATTCCCGTTGCATCAGAGCGGGGCAGGATCACCCATACACGTCACTGGGAAACCCCCGGCATTTCCCCCTGAGCAGAGGGGGACGGGGTCACGTGACGGGTGGCCCCGTCCTCAGCTACATAAGAGCTGTCAAGCTAGCGCTGCGTCATTGGCTGGTTGCCTCCGGTGGAGGTGGAGGCAGGATCCCGTGCGTGTTCCTCGCTGAAGTCGTGGAGATCATCCATCGTTGGAGATCGAGAATTGGATTACATCGCTGGAGTAGGAGCATGGATTTATTGGACTACATCGCTGAAATCTCTTTATTATTTTTTTATTTTTAATAAAGGAATTGTCCCAAGCCGTCTCCTGTGGTTTTTTAACATTTTGACACTTTCTTTTTGTGAAATGGTAGGGGTACAATGTACCCCTTTCCAACTCACATAGGGGGGGGCGAGATCTGGGTGTTCCCTTTGTTAAAGGGGGCTTCCATTTTCCTATAAGCCCCCCACCCGCAGACCCCCGCAACCACTGGGAAAGGGTTGTCGAGATGAGGCCCTTGTCCCCATAAACATGGGGAGGATGTCATGGAGGAGTGTAAGAGCATTCCAGTGGCAACCTGTGAAGCTCTGGTGAACTCCATGCCCAAGAAGGTTAAGGCAGTGCTGGAAAATAATGGTGGCCACACAAAATATTGACATTTTGGGCCCAATTTGGGCATTTTTACTTAGGGGTGTACTCACTTTTGTTGCCAGCGGTTTAGACATTAATGGCTGTGTGTTTTGAGGGGAAAGCAAATTGACACCATTATACAAGCTGTACACTCACTACTTTACATTGTAGCAAAGTGTCATTTCTTCAGTGTTGTCACATGAAAAAATATAATAAAATATTTACAAAAATGTGAGGGGTGTACTCACTTTTGTGAGATACTGTATATATATTTTTACTCCATCTATATGTTTTTGTATAACTCTATAAACTCTAAATGTGTTTGACTGTGATACATTTTCTTGAAGAAGCGGGCTATGGCCCGTGAAACGCAATCTGCGTCAAAGCTACATTAAGTCTCTCATCCCCTACTGCAGTGGGGTTGGTGAGAATCAACACTAAGAAGAGCGTTCTTTTGCTTTTTTTATGTTATGTTCGTGGTACATGTGTACATTTTCATGTCTTTAACATTTTAATCCTGTACAATAAATATTTTGATATCCCATTGGTTACCAATGGGATACTTTTTTATCCCATTGGTACTGTTACAGTCCTTTTAGTTCTTTGTTTAGGCTTTTTTGTGCAATACATGTTTTGTGGGTTATAACTACAATAAAACTAACAAACTCTAATCTAATTAAAATCAAACTATTATTCAAAAGAAAAAAATGCAATTATAAAATGTATAATAAATCTTACTTGTAAACCAGGGAAAATGCTTCAGAGCATATTGCAGGACATGGAACCACCTTGATCAAGATGTGTCCAAGGGCTGCTGGGAAATGGGCTTTGGTTACTTTCTCAAACACAGTGCTCAAGGTGTTAACATCAGCCACCTTGTTGTTGATATCGCCTCCTCCTGTATCAAGTATACTACCGCCATGAAGGACAAGAACAAGGACGTGTGTTTTACAGGTGCTTTGCGATGCTATATCCTGTGGGGGAAAAAAAAGCATATTTAAAAACAGATATCACATTTACAATCAGTACATCGTGCTATTTTTTGCTGCTGTTCAAGCATGGAAGTAGCTAAACTTAGCTGGGTTGTGATGTAAAATGCAAACCAGAGCTTTAGAAGGATCATCAAAGCAGCTGTGTCTAAAGGGAGTAAGAAACCTTTTGGTGTGAATACTTTTGGCACTCAACAAGGTAAATTATTTTGACGTGAAATACCAGGGTTATGGCAGCAGCTAGATGTCATAACCCTGGTATCTACTTTTCCCTCAGGCCGCCGGCTTTCTGATAAAAGTGATCCCCACAACAGTTCCCGGGTGAACGTTACCGATCCCTGAGCTCAGGATCCATCTGGTGTCGCCAGTGTTTTCTAATAGAGATGAGTGATGGCAAGATGGTGACCGCTCATCTCTACACCCTTGGAGGACCGGAGCGACATCGACATCACTTCCAGTTCTTGGGTCACGTAAATATGATTTTTTTTTTTTCTTAAAGCAAAAGATAAAAAAATAAAACACAAGTAGAGGAGAGCCGAAAGCCAACCACCATGGATGCCCACACATGGCCACCAGGGATGCCCACCCATGGCCAGCAGGGATGCCCACTCATGGCCAGCAGGGATGCCCACCCATGTCCAACAGGGATGCCCACCCATGACCAACAGGTAAGCCCACTAGAGCCCACCAGGGTTGGCAATCATTGCCCATTAGGGATGGCACTCTGTGCCCATCAGTAATGCCTGCCAGCGCCTCTGATCAGTGCTGCCTATCAGTTCCATCTATCAGTGCTGCCCATCAGTGCCCAACAGTGCCACCTATATGTGCCCTTCAGTGCCACCTATCAGTGTGATCTATGAGTGCCCATCAGTGCCACCTATGAGTGCCCATCAGTGCTGCCTATGAGTGCCCATCAATACCACCTATCAGTGCCCATCAGTGCTGCTTACCAGTGCAGTCTATCAGTGCCTATCAGTGCTGCATATAAGTGCCACCTCCTCAGTGCCACCTCATCAGTGACAATCAGTACTGCCTCAGCAGTGCCTGTCGGTACAGCCTGTCAGCCAGTGAGTTTCCCAGTGAATGTATGTACAGTGGGGGCATGTCAGGACAAGTATGATCATTGGAGGAGAGCAGGCTGAGTTACTAGCATAGCTAGAGAACTGACCACGGTGTGTTCTCTGCTTAGTGTGATCAGTTTTTAATAGGAAAGCAGAGGGACTGGCAGAAACACCAGGGATTTCAGATAAAGGAAACAGTACAAAGAGAACAGGATACTTTCTCATACAAGTACATGACACAGCAAGCACATATCAGGAATATGAATTGTTGGGGTAACAAATGCTTTAAGTGGTGTTAGGACTAAAAAATGCTGACTGGAAGCATTGTACATTTTCTAGTAATTGGAGAGTGAGGAAGCAAGATGCTGACTAAAATCCCCATTGCATGGGATTTGCAGTGGGGTCCCCAGAAGTCTTCCTGAGATTAATGGCAGGGGAGAGAGAGCATAAGCAGGCCAGGGTTTTTTGGGAGGCAGTGGACAATGTCCCCAGTGACTGCTGGCATCCTAAATGTGAAGGAGGAGAAGGAGAAAGATCCTGGCAGTAGATGCCTAGAGAGTTGGGTTTTCAGGCAGTGGTGAGCAGCTAATAAGAGGGTTCCAAAAAGGAAAGGAGTTGAGTAAACACCAAAGTATCATCTATGATATTAGTTCCAGTATGTGAAACAATAGATATTTGCAAACTGATGAGATGCTAAATAGTGTCATGGAATGCCTCCCCCTCCCCTATGCTTATAGTCAACCTGTTCGTGAAATCCGTGTGGATAAATAAGTATAAAGACTTGCTGAGACACTGTGATGATTATTAATACTAATGTTGTGGCTTTGATGGCCTGCTGAGACTTTTACTGAGACTGAAAGTTACATCGTAATCTCTGAATACTATCAAAGACTCTCTGTGGTGCTTTGTGGCTTTAAAGACCTGTTTGGGACATGCTTTGAATGGGAGCTTTTAGAATAATGCCCCGTACACACGGTCGGATTTTCCGATGGACATTGTCCGATCGGAGCGTGTTGTCGGAAATTCCGACCGTGTGTGGGCGCCATCGGACATTTTCCATCGGATTTTCCGACACACAAAGTTGGACAGCAGGAGATAAAATTTTCTGACAACAAAATCCGATCGCGTCAATTCCGACCGTGTGTGTCCTGTTCCGACGCACAAAGTGCCACGCATGCTCAGAAGAAATTCCGACACGGGACAGCTCGTTCTGGTAAACTTAGCGTTCGCAATGGATACAGCACTTTCGTCACGCTGCAATGTAAAAAATGGTTTAATACAGCGCACTCTCTTCTTCTTTATAATGTGACAAGAATTAAGTAGTTTTGCTGCTCATATTCACACACACTTCTCACAAAGTTTTATTTGTGTTTTTTTAGTGGGATTCCCTCAATATATTGTTATTAGTTGTCACATCTGACAGTTTTATATTTTTTATGGGTTTTTTTTTGGTTTTTAAGCCTTTTTTTTTCTTTAATGTTTGGATTTTTTCCAAGGCTGATCTTTGTTCAATGTTATTTTTATTTTTACTCCAGAATATTTTTGTGTGTGTTTTGTGTGTCAAGTTACCCCAACACCATTGATATCTTTTATTATTTAATCTCCATGAGATTTTTTTTTTTTTGCAAATATAATTTTTATTGATGTTTTATAAAAGAGAGAAGGGGCAAAGCCCCGAACATACCAGAGCGGTATATAACAGTTCAAGGGGGTCGCAGCCTCCCGACAATATAGCATTACATAAGATAACATATATATAGAAAGACTTAGGAGATCCAATCCGTTAACATGTGATTGCTACTAAAAGGTATATTTTCCTGTAAAGACATGTAGAAGTCTTCTAAGTAGGTTTTCTAGCTGAATTCCAAGTCTTTCTTAGATATTCATTTATTTTAATCAAGAGGTAGCTACCCAAAAGGAAGGCAGAAAAGTAGAGAAGTTAGTAGTAGATAAGAAAGAGGGAAAAAATAGATAGGAGTGAGAGGGTAGGGAAGGGGAGGTGTGGAAGGAAATAGTGGAAAGTATTGAGGGGGGGGGGGGAGTATCGGCGGATACCTATATTTAAATAGATCTTTTATGTCGGAGATGTTATGTGATTCTTTAATGGTCTGGATTACCGAAAAGTGCTTTCCCTTCCTCAGAATATTTAAACATATTCCACAATGTCCAAGTTTTTGTATAACTTGCTTGTCTGTTTTGAGCTGTCAATATGAGGTCTTCCATCTTGTTAATATCTTCTACTTTCTGTAGCCACATTGAGGTGGTCGGTGGGGTTTGCTGTTTCCAGAGCATGGGGATGCAGGCTTTGGCTGCATTTATTAAGTGACGTAGAATGGACTTTTTATATGTTTTAAGTGGTATGGAGGATATATGGAGTAGGAAAAATGCTGGGTCATTTGGAATCTGAAAGTCCGTGAACTTTTGGGAGATAGAACGGACCTTGGACCAGAAATCTGTCAATTTAGAACAGGACCAGAACATGTGAAGTATTGTTCCCACCTCTTTGTGACACCTCCAGCAAATATTTGACGTATTGGGAAACATCAAGTGCAAGCGATTGGGTGTTAAATACCACCTAGTCAGGATCTTATAGTTTGATTCCTGCAGTTTAGTACATATTGAGGATTTAAGGGAGAGAGTAATCATGTTCTGCTTCTGTACTGTCGTAAAAGATCGTTGAAGGTCAGTTTCCCATTTAGTAATGCATGGCAAGTTAGGCAGTTGTGGGGGTGTGTTTAACAAGGTATACATCTTAGATAGGACCTGTGGTAATGGTTCTGTGTCTACGCAAATTTCTTCAAACGTAGTCAAAGGTCTAGAATAAGATTTAGGGTTTGGAATGGTCTGAAGAAAATGGTGTATTTGTACCGCGCTCCAAAAAGACAGATTAAACGGACCCGTCGAGTCTACTAATTCTGAAATGGAGGGCCATTTGTCTTGGATCACAAAATGTGAAGCACTAGTACAATTAGAGCTCTTTAATGATTGGAATTGTCCAGGTGTGAGTCCCGAGGGAAATTTGGGGTTCCCCAGAATCGGGGTCAGGGGAGATTCTTTAGTCGTTAAAGAAGCCTGTAACGTGGCATGTAGTCCTTGCTTAATAGTGTTGCCTATGAGGGGGTGAGATCTCAACTCCAACGGAAGGAGGTCCCAACACCACATTGCTGTTCGTAAAGGTATTTTGGTTTGGTGTTGCTCTATTTGTGCCCATAATTTAGTTTCCTTATGTCTATTCCAATCGACCACTCTGCCCAAGTGAGCTGCCAGATAATATTTCTTTATATCCGGAAGTGCAACACCTCCATAATGTTTTGGTAGGAATAACTGTGATCTCAGGATGCGCGGTTTTTTATGTGCCCAGATAAATTGCATAAAGAGATTTTGCACTTGTTTAAAGTATGTGGTGGGTATCTTAATGGGTAAGGTTTGGAATAAATATAAAAATTTGGGTAATATACTCATCTTGATTAAGTTACACCTCCCAAACCACGAATGTAACCCAGTATCCCAGTCATCCATTAATTTTTTGATCTTGTCTAATAAGGGGGGGAGGTTGGGTAGGGACACCCCCGGGTTGGTCAGGGAGAAGAGTAAGTCATCTGCGTAGGCAGAAATCTTATGTTGCATGGGTTCCGCCAAAACTCCTTGTATGTCGGGATTTAATCTTATCCTGGAGAGGAAGGGTTCCAGGGAGAGGGCAAAAAGAAGAGGAGAGAGGGGGCACCCCTGTCTTGTCCCATTCGTTATTGGAAAGGGATCCGACAGGACTCCATTCGCCTTCACCTGCGCTGTGGGATTGGAATATATACCGGCTATTCGGCTGAGCATCACCCCCCCCCAAACCTATATGTCTGAGCACTGCGAACATGTATTGCCAACTCACCCTATCAAACGCTTTTTCCGCGTCAGTATTAAGGAAAACACAAGGTATTCCTCTGGATCTGGTGATATGGATTAGATTTAGCACCTTTATAGTGCCATCTCTAGCTTCCCTAGATGGAATAAATCCAACTTGGTCTAGGTGGATAAGCTGTTGGAGGTGTTGCGCCAGCCGAGTCGCCAAAATTTTAGTGAGCAGCTTGAGGTCGAGGTTTAAGAGTGAGATGGGTCTGTAGCTACCGCAAGCCGCTGGATCCTTCCCCTCCTTATGAATTACCGAAATATGGGCCCCCAGGGTATCTCTGGCAAAAGCTTTACCCTCTCCTATTTTGTTAAACAACGTGACCATACGGGGTCCTAGTGTAGGGAGAAGTGTTTTGTAGTATTGCAATGTGTAGCCATCGGGGCCTGGGGCTTTACCTGGTTTCATCGTTTTAATGGCTGTTTGTAATTCCGTCAAAGTTATAGGAGATTCTAGGTCATCTCTAATCTCCTGAGGGAGAGATGTCATTTGGGAAGACGTGATATAGTTTTCTATTTCATTCATGGAGGAGGTTGCCTGTGGTAGGTTGTATAATCTAGAGTAAAACTGTCTGAACTCTTCAGTAATTTGTGTGGGGAAGGTTGCTCTTGTGCCTTTAGAGGTGGAGATATGCGGGATGTAAGTCGCTGATTTTTGTTGTCTGACCATTTTGGCTAAGAGTTTCCCACACTTGTTTCCCGATTCATACGTCTGTTTACGACATATCTGTATGGCTGCTTTCGCCTTGTATTGTAAGAGGTCTTTTATTTTCCGTCGAACGGTCGTTAATTCTGTCTCAGAGGTCACTACAGGGGCATGTTTATGTCTGGCTTCTAGGGTGGCTAGTTCGAGTAGCAATTGGGATAGCTGTCTGTTTCTCTCTCTTTTGATACGGGCCCCGTGAGATATGAGAATTCCCCTAAGTACCACTTTGTGAGCTTCCCATAATATTCCCGGGTCACAGTCTGGTTGGTCATTTTCTTGAAAGTATAAATTAACTGCCTTCGTTACTTCTGTCAGTGTTTCCGGGTTTTGTAGCAGACTTTTCATTTAGACGCCAAAAGCGGTGTTTCGGTCCGACCATGTCCTGTTTCCTATAAAAGTTTGTTCCACAGCATGTAGCTGCGTATGGGGGATCAGAAAGTAATCAATCCTAGTGTATAACTGGTGTACATTTGAATAGAATGTAAAGTCTCGTTCTGCTGAATGTTGTAAGCGCCAGACATCAATAAGCTGAGATTTATGTAGTGTTTGAGCTATCTTTTTCAGCTGGTTTGGTGGGATCGAAGATTTACCTGACGATGTGTCTGCTGATGGGATTAGAGGTGTATTTAAATCCCCTCCCAGTATCAATTGACCTTCCCTAAAGTCATTTAGCTTCTCTAAAGTCTCTTTCAAGAATTTGGCCTGTTGTTCATTAGGGGCATATACAGTTGCTAGTGTTACTTTAGTCGTACCAATTAGGCCTTTAAGAAATACATATCTCCCAGTTGGGTCTATTTTTGAGTCTTGCAATTGCCAATGGGTCTTACTCGAGACTAAAATGGAAACTCCTTTAGATTTAGAATCCGGGTTCATGGAGTGGTATGAAACTGGGAAGTATCTATTTTGTAGGTATGGTAATTTATTGGTCTTAAAGTGTGTCTCTTGGATAAAAGCGATATCCGTATTAGTTCGCTTTAAGTCATCTAACAACATGCGTCTCTTCTCTGGTGTGTTAAGACCTTTCGCATTTAGGGACATTACTTTAATTTTGCTAACCGCCATCTTGCAGTGGGATAGGGGAAGGGAGTGGAGGGGGAAGGAAAAACTGAGGGGAAGGTGAAGCGTGAAAAGAGGAAGAGAAGTAAGAAGAGAAAGAAAAGAAATAAGAGTATCAGTACACAAAGAAGATACAGACCAGGCCTAGTGCCTTGTCCGTTTCAAAACCCCAAAATAGGGTACGTAGTTTGCATATGTCCCCCAAAAGGCACAATTTGTACCCCAGGAGGATATGCTACTCTAGGTGGGAGAGAGGAAAGACAAGGCTCGAAAAGGTGAGACTCCCGTCTTCCCCCCCACCCCAGCTTATCTAGAAAAAATCATTAAAGTATTAACTATGCATTTCTTCAAGGTAAGACCAGTCAAACCAGTCAGCTGATCAACCCAACAGGATTGATTATGATTAGGTAAGTAAACATTGTGGGTCTTCTTAATTAACGTCTGAACTCATCCTTTGGATCAGTATACTGCAAGCATCTGAGTTATTCAGTAACTCTGCCCAATGCTGCCTAACCGTATTGTAGAAGGAACCTGGAGCTATAACTCAACATAACTATCGTCTGAACACATCAAAACTTATTGGACTTTATTATACAACCTGACTCTTGATTCTTCTGCGACATCTAGTGTGATGTGTGACATCTGCTGGGAGAGCAGTCCTTAACTCCACTAACCAGGAGCCAGAAAGACCACTCCCTTAGCCATTAAAAACTAGCTCTGCAGGTCACTACACGCATCAGGTCCCATATTGATAGTGTCTTACAAATTCTCTGTTATCCTGAGGTGTCTGCTTCTGTGTTCGCATACTGGTACAAGTCACCTATTTGAGCTTGTATGACAGGCAGACTTATACGTTTATGTGATAAATCCTTTCAGGTAACATGGAACTGTCCAGGTCTGTCATCATATAAGTTCCAAACTCTAAAGTTAGTGTCTCGTGACTTTGTGCTTCCTGCAACAGGTAGTGGACTAGTTCAAGTAGTGGGCTCCATCCACAGCAAACAAACTAATTTAGTGCATCCCTGGCAAAAACAGAAATAACCAGGAGCAGATTCCGCTGTTCTTCGTTCCAACAGAGATAAAAGAAATGTTCACTTTACCACAGTTATGGCATGGTAGGATTAACTCTTGGGTAGAGAGAACAGTCTACCTCAAACAAAGGGGAACAAGAATTCCGAAGCAGCATTCCTTCATGAATAGCTATGGTGTAAGTAAATTTATGACTCAGGATTCACGTGTGTCTTCTTGAGAGGATGCCCTGGGTCGACGTCGGTTTCGTTGTTGCCTTGGTGGGAGATTACTTCCCAGTCCTGAGGAAGTTGGACGACCTTGTGTTCGCGGGAGATGTCCCAGCCAGTTCGGGATGTCAATAGGGTCAGTGTCCAAGAAAGTAAATAAGGCAGGTAGCGCTTCTGGGTTGCGCAGGGTGAAACTCCTCTGATCCTTCCTAAACGTTACCGACAGTGGGTACCCCCAACGGTATGTAGCTCCCTTCCGTCTGGCGAGGTCCAGTAGCGGCTTCAAAATCGCACGCCTCTGTAGGGTAGCGCGTGATAAATCCGGAAAGATTTTGATTGTGGCACCATCTAGTTCGGGATCCTCCGCTTCCCAGGCCTTACCTAAGATCTGTTCATTATGTACGTAGTGATGTACCCTACAAATGACATCTCTTGGTCTTAGGGGATCAGTGGGTTTAGGGCCCAGTGCACGGTGTATTCTGTCAATGACAATACGATCGGGCAGCTCAATACCTGGGAGGCTGCGAAAATGGCAATCGCTGTGTCAGCTAAATCTTCCGGTCCTGTGGCCTCTGGGAGTCCCCGGAGGCGCAAATTGTTTCTGCGACTCCGGTCCTCCATTTCTTCTAAGCGTAGCTGTTGTTCTTGTAACGCTTCTGCCTGCATATTCTGGTTTTCCTCCATAGCTGACATTCGGCGTTCTAGGACTGACAAGGAGCTCTCTCCTGATTCTAATCTCACAGCCAGAGCGCTGACATCTGCCCTCACTGCTTTCATTTCTTTGCGGTGTGCAGCCTCTACTGTAGCTATAAGAGCTGCAATATCATTTTTAGTTGGAAGTGCCTGTAACAGAGCACGGAGCTCTGTGTCTACTCCAGGAGATTGACCTGAGGGCTGAGAAGGTTCTCCAAATGTAGAGTGGAGGTCCGTGGGGAAGCCGGCAAAGCTGTCTGCCGCTTGTGTGTCTCTCTGTAGTGGCGGGGAGCTGTTCATCTCCTGTCTCCCTGCATGTGCCGCCGCCATCTTTAGCTCTGGGGAGCCGAGGAGAGATAGCTGGAATCTCCTCCTAAGTTCACCCGAAGTGGGTGGCTGAGGGGTAGACTTGGTCGGCTTGCTGCTCTTTTTTGTGGATTTCCGTCTGGCTGAGTGCATAGTTTAAGATCATAAGTTAAAATAGCCGGGGTAGGGGTAGAACGGCCGGGAGCTCAGCAAATGCATGCCCTCAGCCAGCCATGTCCAGGCCACGCCCCCTAGAAGCGTGCCTTACAAAAAAAAAAAAGGGGGGGGGTAAAAAAGCGTCCCTGTCACCAGATGATGGTGACCTCTGGAGATAGTCTTTCAGGCTAGGTTTCTTTAACTTCAATGTAGGGAGCAGATCGTTTGCAGAGATGTAAGGGAAACTTCTATAATGCTGAAGTCGGGTGTAGCAAGATGGCCGCCTTGTAAGATGATGAGATCCGGGCTGCCGCTGCCATCTACAGCAGTCATAGGGATGAAACCCACCTCAGTCCTCTGCTGGAACACCACTCTATCTGGTAAAGGGGTTCTGGTGGTGGGATGGAGTCCTAATTGAAAGGATTGCAGTCCTTGAGTTTCTGCTGAGGTGTACCAAGATGGCCGCACTTGCTAGATATTGGAGACACTAGGGCTTGGATCACAGTTCAGGTAGGCAGTGTCACACAGCTCCCTGGCCACAGCAGGGCCTTGGATGAGTAACAGGCAGATGCTGAAAGGAGATCCACGCCTCCGAAGCCGGGTCGGACTGGCCGCGATGCACCTCCACGGGGCAGCTGGCTCAGGAAACACCGGGGATTCACAGGCTTCACAAGGCCTACGGGATCCACAATTCAGGCTGCAATCAAGTCAGGAGAAGCCCCGGGACCTATGGGACATACCCAGAGGCTCACAAGGTTAGTCAGCGGAGTGGATGGCAGCAGATGGCGTGGGGGATGCAGGCGGCCTCGTAGGCTACAAGATGGCGGCGGGCCGCTGTTGTGGCGAGCAAGTCCCTGGGGATCTACAGGCGGCCTTCTGATGGTTCACTCCCAGTCCACCTCCTCTAGAGAAGCTGCCCTAGATGGATGATGGTGAAGCCGCCGCTCGCGGCACTTTAGTGTGGAGGATGAATGTGTTATAATAGGCCGCAAGATGGCGGCGGGTCCTAGCTGTGTGTAGCCGGCCACGGGCCAGATAGTGACACCAGTGGCCAGCCGGGGTCCGCAATATAGGCTGTGATTGTGGCAGGGGGTGCCCAGGGATCAATGGGGCTGATGTGGAGGCTCACCAAGTCGATCAGTGCAGAGGATGGCAATAGATAGTTTCTGGATATGCGGAGCTCCACAGCAACACGTCTTTCTCGGCTCACTTCCGGACCCCTCCCAGAGTGCCCAGTTTCCCATGAGATTTTTTGTTGTTGGTGTCCCTTGTTCATTTCACATTGTATATTAGAAATGTACCTGAATCCTCACAAACAAACCATCATTTTTGAAGTAAAACACATAGGAGAGTATAATTCAAAACAAAAATCCTTTAGTAAGGGCTCAGAACCAAACAAAGAGGAAGGCAACACTGGATCAACAGGAGAAATTAGTGAAGCCTGGGACCCCCACGGCAGACAACAATTCTTAAACCTCAAAATTGGTGGCCTGAGGAGTCCATATATAAGGGAGGGCAGTCTGGTCCGGGATTCACAGAGACTCGGATAGCAGCAGATGACATCTCTGTCCCCAGGCTGTGGTACCACAAGAGGCTGCATCTTTTGGCCGACCAGACTGGATCCAGGGTCCTCACTGTCTGGTCTTCCTTTCACACTTCCTTCCGGGCTGTGGCTGTGCAGTTGGAGATGTGGCAGGAGGAGGAGTAGGACCTGGAGGAGGAGTAGGACCTGCAGGAGGAGGACCATCACAAAGGTGTATAAATGGAGAGAACCGCGCTTGACCTAAAAAATATGTATCCAGCAGCAGCATATAGTGCGATTACACCAAAATAAATAGTCCAAAAAAGAAGGCTGCGCTCAAACAAAACAGTCTATATAAATGACATCAGAGAGATTTTGAGATCCTTCCAAAGTAAACAACACTGCCACCGTGTACTTTTAAGCAGTAGTGACAATCCACCCTAGTAGTTAAACCTGCTTACCAGATGGCAAGCATAAAAGGGCAGGTGGCTATAGCCCAGCCAAGGCCTTTTAGCTTGCTGGCACTCCCGGTGTTCATGTGGGGGGTAAAACTCCAGATTCACTTGCGTTGCCACGTGTCACCATTCACCACGAAAACCACGGATAACCCAGAAGGAAGAAGAACTCACCATAGTATAAAATCCTGTTTTGCTTGCTCCATAAAAAATCAATAACTTCTTTTATGGAGCAAGCAAAACAGGATTTTATACTATGGTGAGTTCTTCTTCCTTCTGGGTTATCCGTGGTTTTCGTGGTGAATGGTGACACGTGGCAACGCAAGTGAATCTGGAGTTTTACCCCCCACATGAACACCGGAAGTGCCAGCAAGCTAAAAGGCCTTGGCTGGGCTATAGCCACCTGCCCTTTTATGCTTGCCATCTGGTAAGCAGGTTTAACTACTAGGGTGGATTGTCACTACTGCTTAAAAGTACACGGTGGCGGTGTTGTTTACTTTGGAAGGATCTCAAAATCTCTCTGATGTCATTTATATAGACTGTTTTGTTTGAGCGCAGCCTTCTTTTTTGGACTATCACAAAGGTGTGTTTGAGGTCTAATTTGGCCCCTCACACCTTTCGCCAGAGCCTCTGATATGAGGGCCTCACACATGGCTTTTTGGCCCTCCTCCATCCTCTGCATTTTATAGGCTATGAATGCAGCAATGTTCTCCTGCCTGGTGTGGGGTGCTCCCAGGACCTCTGTAGCCCTACAAAAAAATCTGATAGCAGCCTCCTCTAGGGTACTCCTCCTACTGCCACTTTCTGTTTCCAGGGGGGGTGGAGGGACCTGCAGATCAGCCAGCCGGCTCGGCCCGGCCACCTCCTGGCTGAGACTTCCCTGTGTATGAAAAAGGGACATGGTTTTAGTTTTTGCATCATCAATCACAATCATAAATTAGTACTCCCAACTAACATCTAGTTAACATCATTGATTGGACAAGCAGAAATATTTAGAGGAATGCTATACCTGGCTCAATCTGGGCTCCTCCACATATGGCCTGGAAGGCCCAGGTTGGGCGTCAGAAGCCTCAGCCGGGGGGGAAGGAAGCGTGGAAGGAAGACTGGAGAGGGATGGCCTGGGTTCAGTCTGGCCTGCCAGAAAGTGCAGCCTGTCATAGTACAACATCCTGGGGACATAGATGTCATCTGCTGCTCCGGATCTCTGTGAATCCAGGACTTTATTGCGCTCCCTCAGATATGTGCTCCTCAGGCCACCAATGAAAATCTTTAAAAAAGTGATGTCTGCCGTGGGGATCACCTGCTTCACAATTTCACACAATTGCTCCAGTGCTGCCTTCCTCTTTGCTTGGTTCTTGTAATGGGGGTGTTTAATCTCCCACAGACAGGGCAGCTCCCTTAGCATCTCTATGAAGACTGAAATGAAGTCCTGATCTTTCAGTACCATATCCATGTTCACTGCAAGACACAACACAAGACAAAGCCCAATGTCACACCAAACTCTCCTAATCTTGTTACAATATAGGCCTCAATCTATAGAAGCAGTATAGGCCCAAGTTTGTCTCTTACCTTCGTTCTTACGATCACCGCGTTCAATGCTCCTTCCTCCGCTCACAGATCAAACGTAATACGCACGCGTGTTACGCTTTATATACACTGCGCATGTGTGTAACTCCGCCCGCCCCTGACGTTCTTTCTAGTGTATTCCCCGCCCCTTTTCGTTCGGCGCAGTGGGGGAAGAGCATGATGGCGGACATACAGCAGGTGCGTGCTAATTCTAGCAACGAGGAGGAGGAAAGGGTGGAACCAGGCATGTCCCGATCCAGAAGGAGACGTTTTAAGGCCACAAATATGTCGTTTGGGGAGATGTTGGAGATGGTCGACATCATGAGGAAGTCCGACTATGACGGAAAATATGGGCCTTACCCCAACCCCAATATCCGAAAGGCCAAAATCATGGCGAAAGTGGTCAGGAGTCTTGAGAGGAATTTCGGGGTACGAAGGTCTAAAGATCAGCTCAGGAAGCGGTGGTCGGACCTGAAGTTGAGAGAGCCAGAGCAGTACCGAAAGATCCGGAGAGTGCTGCAAAAAAGTAAGTAGTTGTGCTGTGTTCCTATTCTTTCTGTCTTTATTACGTTCGTTCTGCTCCATATGCTTTGATTAGTTGTAACGTTTCCAAAGGTCAACTTTAATGTTCATGGGCACATTATTCGTTCGTATCAAACATTTTTCTTTCAGCCTCTAGAACACCATTGTTGAGGCCATATGCATTTTCACACATTTTTGGGGGCCTACTTGGATGCCAAATATTTGTTTGTGTAGATGGGTTTGTTACTAGAATGAAATGCAAACTAGATTGTGTGTAAGGAGAGGACACTGAGCAGCTGCTTTCACATCTGGACACTGGAGCACTAGTGTGGGACACAAGAACACCATTTTTATTAGGGGGCCACACAGGTGCTCCAGTGTATACTATAGGGGGGGCTACATCTGTGAAGTTTGTACCAAACAGGTAAAGTATTGCAGCTTGACAAAGGGCAATAAAAAATATACATCTTGGAACTCGGCTAAAATAGACAATTGTACCCCACTTCCAAGCAATGTTTCCTATTTCTATAGTTCTGCCATCAAATATCTGTGTGCTAAGTATACCATTTTTGTTTTACATAGGGGAGAAAAGACTCGGAGGACACCCCTCATCTGAGGAGACCAGAGACCCCCCACCTATGGAAGAAGGGGAAATATCAACCCAAGAAGCTGAGCAGGAGGAAGAAGAAGACGTGGTGGAGATTGGCACCACAACAGGTGAGTGTCTGCGACCACAGACTCAGGTAAAAGAGATGGATGGTGGCAGATTTTTGAGACCTTTTTTTTTGTTCTTTATCTCTTTTTAGGTGATCATGATGTGAGGGATCCAGAACGCTTTACATCTGAAAGTGCCCAGATACTGATCGGGGAGATCACGGGGTGTAATCTCGAATTGCAAAACAATTGCAGCAACAAATCAGTGATGTTATTAAAAAAAATAATAACATCATTGATGTTTTGGGGCGAATTTAAACCCCACAAAATCACCTGTTTTATCGTACCAAACTTTTTTCAATGTTTAGAAAAGCCAAATTTGGAGGATCCACACAGTGTGCCAACATGTGCTATCTGCCATCACGGGAGATCAATGGACGCGTTTTGGGGGGGCAACCCCTTCCTCAATTATAAAGTAGCGTTGAGGAAGGGCTTGCTCCCCCCAAACACGTCCCTTGATCCCCCATGATGGCAGATAGCACATGTGGACATTTGTAAATTGGTGTGCATCTTCCAAATTTGGCTTTTCCAGGGGTGATTTCCCCCCATCTGAACGCTATATCAAACCCAGTTCCTAAATACTGATGTCTGATATAGCCTTCAGGTTTTACCTAAAGTGAACTTTGTAAGTTCAAGTTTTTTGGCTTTCTTGTTGGTTTTACACAGGCCTGTTTTATCTGAAATGGATATTTTGAATTTTCATAATGCTACTGCAAACATTGTTATACAACAAACATGTTGGTTTGTTTTAAAAACCTTTGGTAAATGCACATGTGATTGTGCAGGTATAAAAAAGTGCCTTACTCAAGAATGTGTGGATTATTGTCTCAACACTACAACACTTTTGGGGTGATGTAATTGTTGTTTTATGCACAAATGGGTGTTATTTCCTAAGGGCAAATCCTCTTTGCACTACAAGTGCAGGTTCAGTGCAGTTGCAAGTGCACTTGTAGTGAAATGTGTTTTTGCATTTAGGAAGTACCAGCCAACACTGTTTTTTATAAGGTTACCCAATCACGACATTTTCTGCACTCAACACATTTCTGTCAGGGTCAGCTAAAACAAACACAAGCAGTAAATGTCCACCAAGAATTTCTTTTGGTTGTTTTTTATTTGAAAAAGGTGTCACATATTGTCTGGCATATTGATAGCCCCCCTACCCGCAAAGAACTCCAGGTATCGTAACCGGACATCACGGGCATTCAGGGAGGGCAAGCCAGGACGGCCGCTTTCAAGTGCCGTCATTGTTGATGTATTTGGGATTCCGGCCTCAGGCCCAACTGAGCCAGCATAGTTGGCTGAATGTTTTCGTAGAAAATTATGGAGAACACAGCAGGCAAGTATTATATGGTTCAGTTTATACTCCGCCATATGGATGGGTGTCATAAATAATCGGAACCGGCTGGCCAGGATTCCAAATGTGTTCTCCACCACTCTTCGGGCTCTGGCCAGCCGGTAATTAAAAACCCTCTGTTCCAGGGTGAGGGTCCTCATCGGGAATGGCCGCATCAGGTGGTCCCCCAGCGCAAATGCTTCATCAGCAACGAACACAAATGGGAGACCTTCAACATTGTCCTCTGGAGGTGGCAAGTCCAAGCTGCCATTCTGGAGACGCCTGTAGAACTCCGTCTGGGCGATCACTCCACCATCGGACATCCGGCCATTCTTCCCCACGTCCACATACAAGAAGTCGTAATTAGCCGACACCACCGCCAACATCACTATACTATTAAACCCCTTGTAATTATAATAGTACGACCCCGAGTTGGGTGGTGGGACGATGTGGACGTGTTTCCCATCAATTGCCCCTCCGCAGTTAGGAAAGTCCCACCGCTGGGCAAAGTGGGAGGCCACAGTCTGCCATTCCTGTGGCGTGGAAGTAAACTGTTGAGGAAAAAACAATAAACATTACTATTTTTTCACAGAAACCTGGCAAGCAGATTACACACAAACATTATGGGTCAACCTCCAGATAGCATTTATTAAGGGGAATTTAACAACAACAAAGTATAAGGTACACCTATCATATTCCCCCTCCCCCCCCTCTCATGGGCCATTTCTAACATTATGGGGTGTGTGGAAATCTTGGACAGGTAACCCTCTACACTTCATTGAGAGATGAATGCCTAAATACAGGGTATTACTTGGAACAGCCCCTCCTTAGTTACACTATTGGCAGCCCACTGGACAGGTAAGAAGTGTCATAATACAAAGATATAAATACACACTGTACACATTTGAGCACATTTGAACATTCTGCTATCACCTATCAAGATAATAATAGGATACAAAAACTTTAAACAGTACCATTGGAAAGTATACAGGCAGGCCCTTGCACTACATGCTTTGGGGAATTCATCCATAAATCTGAGCACTAAAGAGATGGGTATAGTGTGTATGGGTTTGGCAAAGTCAGCAGATAGATGATTGAGGATAGAGAATTGGGATCAGCTGACTTAGCAGTTGGGGGAGGGAGGGTTACAAAAAATTTGGGGACACCACAAAAAAAAGCCTCTGGCCCTCTGCCTGAATTTAAATCAAAAATAACATTTCAAAACATTTTAGGGGGTGTTTGGGGTAAAGCACTACTATGGAGCTGATAAAATACATTGTTAAGTAACTACATGAGGTGAATATAGGGCAGGAGACACCATGCTGGAGAGGTTATTGAAGGGCAAATATGTATGAAGGACCTAAAATAATAATTACATAAAAATCCAGCATGCATGAGGACAAAGGGGACATTCACAGCATAATACAATCATGGTAATTAGGGAATGAGGAAAGAAATACAATATATTATCAAATATTCAATACAATAAAATGTGATATAAAAGGATAAAAATCTTACCTTCATATACTCCTTCTGCAGGACCTGTATGATGGCAGAACAGGTCTCTGGGATAATGATACCCAGAGCCTGGGGGGAGATGCCTGTCGAGAACTTGAGGTCCTGCAGGCTTCTCCCTGTGGCCAAATACCGCAAGGTAGCGACCAACCTCTGCTCCGGAGTGATGGCTTGCCTCATGCAGGTATCCTGCCTGCTGATATAGGGGGTCAGCGAAGCCAACAAATGGTGAAATACGGGGTCCGTCATCCTGAGAAAGTTCCTGAAATCATCAGGATTATTCTCACGGATCTCACGGAGCAAAGGCATATGACAGAACTGGTCACGCTGAAGCAACCAATTCTTGGTCCATGAACTCCTCCCCACCCTGTTCATGGACTGGACTTGTGTCAAGGTCAGGACCCCAACACCAAGCCCCCGCACAGCACGAACTCTACGAGGAGTACGCATACGCAACATGGCTAGAAAACGGTCGGCTGCTCAGAACGAAGTAACAGAACGCACTGAAGAACAGCAAGGCCTGTGAAGAGCGACCTGAAAAACAGCAACGAGCGGACAAGATCGCACAGAAAACTCCAATACGAACTGACTGCACGCACTGAAGAGCAGATACAAACCCACAAGCACAAACTGAACGGCAGAAAACGATCTGAAAGCCACGAGTCTGAAAAAGCGCGAATCGTCTCTCACCAAACTTTTACTAACACGAGATTAGCAAAAGGAGCCCAAAGGGTGCCTCGCTTGGTTCTGAACCGGCCTTTTCTAGTCTCGTCGTACGTGCTTGACGTCACCGCGTTCTTGGCGATCGGAAATTCCGACAACTTTGTGCGACCGTGTGTAGGCAAAACAAGTTTGAGCCAGCATCCGTCGGAAAAAATCAGAGGATTTTGTTGTCGGAATGTCCGAACAAAGTCCGACCGTGTGTACGGGGCATAAGAGTTGTGTGGCTTAAGTGCCTCAATCTGGCTCAACTATCTGTACAGCCATAAAAATTCACTGAAACCTTCTGCAGATTTGTAATGCTAGCGCTGTGGTTTTAAAGACCTGTTTGAGACTAAAAACTACATATAATTTTTGTGAACACTGTTAAAGACTCCCAATAGTGCTCTGTGGTTTTAACAATCTGTTAAGAGTTTGTTTAGATGAAAGGCTACATCACAATGTTTGTATAACTTTTTAAAGTTACTGAATAGTGGCTTTGGGGCTATAGAGATCTGTTGAAACCTTGCCTAAACTGAGGTTAATTTAATAATCTTTGAGGAATTAATGTTTCTGCAGTCCCAAAAGGCTCTTACTATTATCTATATACATAGATACAATATACACTATATTGCCAAAAGTATTGGAACACCTGCCTTTACACGCACATGAACTTTAATTGCATCCCAGTCTTAGTCCGTAGGGTTTAAAATTGAGTTGGGCTATAACAGCTTCAATTCTTCTGGGAAAGCTGTCCACAAGGTTTAGGAGTGCGTATATGGGAATGTTTGACCATTCTTCCAGAAGCGCATTTGTGAGGTCAGGCACTGATGTTGGGTGAGAAGGCCTGGCTCGCAGTCTCCGCTCTAATTCATCCCAAAGATGTTCTATCAGGTTGAAGTCAGGACTCTTTACGGACCTTGCTTTGTGCACTGGTGCGCAGTAATGTTGGAACAGGAAGGGGCCATCACCAAACTGTTCCCACAAAGTTGAGAGCATGAAATTGTCCAAAATGTCTTGGTATGCTGACATCTTAAGAGTTCCCTTCACTGGAACTAAGGGGCCAAGCCCAACCCCTGAAAACGAACCCCACACCATAATCCCCCCTCCACCAAATGATTTGGACCAGTGCACAGAGCAAGGTCCATAAAGACATGGATGAGCGAGTTTGGGGTGGAGGAACTTGTCTGGCCTGCAAAGAGTCCTAACCTCAACCCGATAAAACACCTTTGGGATAAATTAGAGTGGAGACTGCGAGCCAGGCCTTTTCGTCCACATCAGTGCCTGACCTCACAAATGCGCTTCTAAAAGAATGGTCAAACCTTCCCATAGACACACTTCTAAACCTTGTGGAAAGCTGTCCCAGAAGAGTTGAAGCTGTTTTAGCTGCAAAGGGTGGGCCAACTCAATATTGAACCCTACTTACTAAGACTGGGATGCCATTAAAATTCATGTGCATGTAAGGGCATACATCCCAATACTTTTGACAATAGTGTGTGTGTGTGTGTGTGTGTATATATAATTTTTTTTTTTTTTTGCCTCCCTAGCTTAGATACAATCAATGAGCTCATAAAAATGGCTGATCCTGCTCCATGATTGGTGATACATTCAATGAGAAAAAAATAAATAAAAAATAGTGAAAATTATAACAACTGAAGTAGTCAACAATTTAAAACCAATTAGGGAAAATGTACAAAAAGACATGGGATAGCTAAACAAAAAAATGTTTAAAATTGGTAGAAGCAGATTCAATAATGTGTGCCCTAAAAGGCCAGTAATTCACTATGAAAGTCTTCTAACAAAATTATGCTTGGTTATTATCAAGACATAAAAATATCAGACTAGTGGGCCTACCAGAGTGTAGGCAAGAAACTTGAACAATTTTTACCAGAACATTACCTAAATGATTGGCTAAGCACAGTGACTTAATGGTTAGCACTACTGCCTTGCAGCATTAGGGTCATGGGGTTGAATATGAACCATGACACTACCTGCATGGAGTTTGCATGTTCCTCTTGTATTGTGTGGGTTTCCTCCTACACACAATGCTGGTAAGTTAATTGGCTCATGTTTATGTATGCATGTGAAGGTGTGATCTTAAATTGTAAGCTCCTTGAGGACAGGGACTGACGTGAAAGCGAGACCCATAGGAGAGAATGGACGCAGGGGCTGCATGACTATGGGAGGAACAGGGGTCAAGTAACGGTCAGTCAGGTCAGTGGTGGGGGCAAGAAGTCATCTCTTACCTGATTGGAGGTAGAAAGCAGATGGGGCAGGGCCAGAGGCTTGGGGTCCGGTGTAGGGGGTGGATTCTTCATCATTCAGAGAAGTTGGAGAGGAGACATCTTCTAGGGACACCCTTGCTGATCACCTACAGGTTAGAGAAATAGGGAGATGAGTGATCTTGATGCCTTGCTGGCTCAGGTCAGGGCCGCAGCGGTCAAGCGGGGCCATCAGTGGCTGCAACAGCAGCTATCTGATGTGCTTGGGGGGGTCGGGAGCTTCCCCCTCACCTGCCCCTTCTCCCCCAGGGCGAAAACGAGCCAGGAAGGTGCGCCCTCCGGAGCGCCTGAGCCCATCTCCTGTCCCACGGGCTCAACAGGCTAGAAGGAGCCCCTATCCCAGGGACCCTCCAGGGCTGGCTGCCGGGCTGCATCCTATCAGTTCCGGTGGGGGCCCTGGGAGGAATCCTACCCCCCGGCGCTCTCCAGTGGCTCGCAACACAGGCCGGAGCAGGCGGCAGCCATCCCCCTCCCCCCCCCGCATGGATGTCACGGTGGGGAGGACGGCTCAGCGTGGGAGAAGCAGCGGTGTCAGCGGTGGGGGTCGGACTTACCCCTCAGCTGCTCCGAGCGATGTAGAGCCACAGGACCGGAGGCATATCACTGGGGGGGTGCCGCCATCGTCCCCCGCCAGCCGCAGACGCAGGGCTCCGGAGCGTTCGGCTCCCTCCACGGCCGCTGCACAGAAGAGGTTTCTGCATCAGAAAGGAACAGACACGAACGGCAGGGAAGTTGGAGCGCCCTCTGCTGGTTCGCCAGCGGGATCGCAGGCCGGGTCTTCAAGCTGGGGGACACGCCCCCCTTAAAGAGACAGCGCGTCCCTGCTGCAGCTGGGGGTACTACAGTGCCCAGCAGCTCTTCGGGGGTGAGAACTGTGCCTGGGACAGAAGAGGAGGCTTCCGGGAGCCCAGATGAGGAGTCGTCGGTGCGAGGGAGGCAGGGGACGTCGCCGTGGCAAGATTCTTCGGCTGAGTCCGGTGAGATTACCGGCGCGGATGATGATGATGATCGGTCAGTCGGGAGGCGTCCTGCCTTGAAGAGTCAGCTGGGATCCGGACAGACGGCTAGTCGTGTGGCGGTGCGGCTGCAGCCTGGTAAGTCGCCAATTTTACCTATACTTAATAGTCAGGTGGGGGGGTGCAGTGGGGGTTTCTGCGGGGGCTGGTACAGGTGGATCAGGAATTGTGGGGGGAGATGCGGGTGCAGCGCCGGTTTTGTCCGCATTTTTTGCAGGTTTTCGGGATTTGTTGGCTCGTTTTGACCCGGCGGGAACTCCTAGCACATCTCAAGGGCCTGTTGGGGCATGGGCTCTGGCTGCCTGGGGCGGGATCCCTAGTTTTCCTACCACGGTTCCCTCAACGGGGCCGGTGGCGGTCCCGGGGGCAGGGGCGTCCCCCGGTGATAGCGTAACAGCCGCGTCGCTGACAGAAGTGTCTTGGGCGGCAGCGAATAAAGGGAAGGAGGCTGCTGAGGATAAGGTCCGGTTGGCGGATGCGGCGAAGTGCGAAATCTACGTGTGCTTCGAGGGCCCACTGGGGGTGCATTTGAAGCCAGTCGTACGGGAAAAATTTTGGAAAGGGGAATATGTTAAAATATTCTCTCTTTTGCCATTGGAAAAATTTACTATTGACAAAGGGAAGGCAGACGAAAGCAAGAAGGAGGAGGAAGAGAAGCGTCGCTGGAGGCTTATTCCGCGCACTTTTGCGAATTGGCTTCAGGCGTTTGCCATCTTGGCTAGCGTGATTGGCGAAAGAGCGCCGGAGAATTGTTCTCCACTTTTTTGTTATCTGGATGCCATTGGGGAGGCTTATCGGGTTTATGGGGGTGTTGCTTGGTTGCGTTATGACAAGCAATTCCGACAGCGCAAAGCTTTGCGTCCGGGCTTGCGTTGGGATCATAAGGACATTGGGCTTTGGATGAAGCTTATGTCCCAAGCACGGGTGTCTGGACAGCCCTTTCTTGGGGGGGCCGGTGGTTCAGGTACCGCTGGACAGTCGGCCTCACAGTGGAAGGAATTTGTTGGCAGTATAACGAGGGGTCGTGCCGTTTTGGCATGAACTGTCGCTTCCGTCACAAGTGCTCTGGTTGCGGGGGCTCCCACAGTTATGCCAAGTGTTTTAGGAAGGAAAAGTCCCAACCCGTCGAGTCGGCTTCAAAAAGGGAAGACGCCGGTAAACCTCCCCGCGATGGTGCCGTATCTAGATAGGTATCCGCGGAGGGAGGCGGCACGTTTTTTGGCTGATGGTTTTGCACATGGTTTTCGGATCCCGTGTTCGGGGCCAGTGACCCCGTCGCCTCGGCACCAAAACTTAAAATCAACCCGCCAATTTCCACAGGTTGTTTCTGCCAAATTGGCGAAGGAGGTGGAACTTGGGAGAATGGCTGGACCATTCGAGCACCCCCCCGTGTCGTCTTTACACGTGTCCCTCTTGGGGGTTGCCCCCAAAAAAGGGAATCCGCTTTTCGCTTGCTACCAGTGCACCCGGACAGTCAGCATTTGCTGGGTTGTCGTTGGGAGGGGCAGTTTTATCTTGACCGGTGTCTTCCGATGGGGTTCCATTTCTTGCGCATATTTTGAGGTCTTCAGCACCTTCGTGGTATGGGTGGTTCGGGAAGAGACTCAGTTGGGGTCGGTGCTGCACTATCTCGATGATTTCCTCTGCATTGGTACTCCGGTTTTTTTTAGTCTGCTCAGTAATGTTGCACACTTTGGAATCTATTGCGACCCGTTTTGGGATTCCCTTGGCGCCGGGAAAAACGGAAGGTCCTTCCACGGTCATACAATTTTTGGGCATTATCATTGACACGCGTCTCATGGAATGTCGGCTCCCGAGCGACAAACTGGAAGACTTGCGTCGGGGGGTGGCTGAGGCGCTGGCGGCAAAGAAGGTGAGGCTTAGGCAGTTGCAGTCGTTATTGGGTAAGCTTAATTTCGCCTGCCGCATCATGCCTATGGGACGCATCTTTAGTCGTCGTCTCTGTGCTGCTACCGCAGGGGTTCTTATGCTGCATCACTTCATTAGGCTTTCAAGGGAACTGAAGGCTGACCTGAGGGTTTGGGAAAAAATTTTTGGTCACGTATAATGGCAGGTCATTATGGATGGCCTCTGTTGTGGCAGCTTCCGACATTGACATTTTCACGCATGCGGCGGGTAGTTCGGGCTTTGGGGCTTTTTGCCAAGGGGCTTGGTGCGTGGCGGCGTGGCCCAAGGAGTGGAGTGTGGCGGGGTTCTTGCGTAATTTAGTGTTGCTGGAACTATTTCCGATTGTGGTGGCGGTTGAGATTTGGGGCTCCAAATTTCGGGACCGGAGGGTCTGTTTTCATTGCGACAACTTGGGGGTGGTGGAGGTAATATTGAGCTTGTCAGCTTCTTCGCCGCCGGTGGTGCGATTGCTGCGTCACTTGGTTTTACGGTGTTTAAGTTTGAATTGTCTTGTACAAGCTGTTCATGTCCCGGGTGTTTTGAATTCCATTGCCGATTCTTTGTCTCGTTTTCAGTGGACAAGGTTTCGAAGGCTGGCGCCGGAGTCGGAGCAACTGGGGGTTCCTTGTCCAGACAGGCTGTGGAGACTGGCATTGGAGTAACGGAGGAGCTGTCACGTCGATCGGTGACCGGGGGTACATGGGCAGCGTACTCGTCGGTGTGGGGTGAGTGGTCTAACCTGGTAAGTTCGGTTGGGAGGAATGTTTCACAACAGGAGTATTTGGCTTGGCTGCTGTACTTTATTGGGAATGGGTTTGCGCAGGGCACATCGGTGTCGAAAATGAACAAGAGTTTAGCTGCCTTAGCCTTTTTCTTTCGGAGTCAAGGCCTGACGGATGTGACAAAGGATTTTAGGGTGCGCCAGGCCATGAAGGGGTTCCGGAAGGGGCGAGTGCATCCGGATTCTAGGCACCCGGTCTCGTTTGACTTGCTTCAGGAGTTGGTTGGGCTGTTGCCAGGGGTTTGTACTTCCAATTATGAGGTGAGGCTGTTCACGGTGGCTTTTTCATTAGCATTTTTCGGGGCGTTGCGTATTGGGGAGCTGGTGAGCAAGAACAGGTCAGGGGCCGGGGGGTTACAATTGAACGACGTGACAATGTCAGGGGAGTGTGTTCAGATTCATATTAGTAAGTCTAAAACGGATCAGTTGGGAAAAGGAGTTTCTGTGTCATTGTTTCGGGTACTGCCGGCATCTGTTTGTCCGGTTTCTTCGGTGCAACGGTATCTTGAAGCGAGAGGGTTGGGGTCGGGGACCTTTTTATTGCACGAAGATGGTTCATCTCTGTCGCGTTTTCAATTTTTGTCCGTTTTCCGGCGTTGTTTAAAGCAGGCGGGTAGGGAGGTTTCACAGTTTAATACTCACTCCTTTCGTGTGGGGGCAGCCACAGAAGCGGCCAGGTGGGGTTTGGATTCCCAGGTGGTGAGACGGATAGGGAGGTGGGATTTAGATCGTTTTAAGATTTATGTTCGCCCTCATCTGCTTTGAAGTGTCATTGTAGGTTGTGCATGGTTCTATGTTCCTTTTTGTTTCCTTTCAGGTCTTCCTACTGGTCTGGGGTGGATCCTGGGGGATTCATATGTTTTTGGGGGGCTGTTCGGGCAGATGTCCGACCGGATGGGAGACAACTGGGCATTTCACGGAGTGAGGCTGTCCTAAAATGGTTAGGGATTCGTGGAATGATGTGGGGCCAGGTTATCCCGGAATTTCATTATTTTTCCAGAGTTGACAGGCCACCGAATGTGGTAGTTCTCCAGGCAGGGGGCAATGATTTAGGGGTGCGTGCAGCCAGGGATTTGGCGAGGGATACAAAGTTTGATGTTTTGCGCCTTTTGCGTGATTTCCCTGGCTGCATCATAGTATGGTCCGATATTGTGGCGAGAAAGAGGTTGCGTTTCGCCCGCTCCGTTGTTCAAATGAACAAAGCCAGAACCAAGTTGAACCGGGAAGTTTGTGGCCAGGTTGGGAGGTATAGTGGTCCGACACAGGGAGTTGGAGAATCAGTCTGTTCACTATTGGAGAGATGACGGTGTTCATTTAAATGCTGTGGGTATAGACATCTGGTCCCTTGGCCTTCAGGAAGGGGTGGTTCGGGCTTTGCAGGTGTGGAGGAATTCGCTTGAATGAGGTTTTCAATCAAGCTCATGTGGCGGTTCAAGGGGTCTTTGGGGGGTCAGTAAAAATTTTGCATGGTCACAGGATTAGTGGGGCCCATCTAAGGATGGCGCTTTCCTTTGGTTAGCGGTGGTTCTCCCAGGAGATAAGTCCCCTGGGGGAAGGAAATATGGAAGTTGGTGTGATGTCCGAGCGTCCTCGAGCCAGTTGGGGCACAGCTGAGGATATAGACCATTAAAGTCATTAAAGTGTGCCTTTTTAATACACCCAAAGACCTCTTGCTGTTGGATATTATTTTTGTTCTTACGGGTATGTGTTACGTGTTTTCACGTTATGTTATTTATTATTTGGTTAATAAATGGGGCTGCTGTGGCCTTTTAAAACCCATGTCACGCGGTCTGTGTCTTTAATTTAATGGTAAGGACCCAAGGTTGACGAATCCTTTAGTCAAGCGAGACCCATAGGAGAGAATGGACGCAGGGGCTGCATGACTATGGGAGGAACAGGGGTCAAGTAACGGTCAGTCAGGTCAGTGGTGGGGGCAAGAAGTCATCTCTTACCTGATTGGAGGTAGAAAGCAGATGGGGCAGGGCCAGAGGCTTGGGGTCCGGTGTAGGGGGTGGATTCTTCATCATTCAGAGAAGTTGGAGAGGAGACATCTTCCCACCCTCCCGCCCTTGTGTTAGGGGTTAGCATGCTGGACAGGTTGAGGGAGTGTTGGTATTTAAGGATGGGGTACATGTTGTTGTTGTTACATGTTTTGCTTTTCAAAAAAAAAAAAAAAAAAAGAAGAAAAAAAAAAAAAAAAGAGAAGGAACACATAAAAAAAAAAAAAAAAAAAAAGAAACATAAAAACAAAAAAAACAAAACAAAAAAAAAAAATCAAAAAAAAAAAAAAAAAAAAAAACAACTATATTTATGGTTATGGTATAATTTCATGTTAAGGTGTATTGTTCAATTTTGTCACAGCAGTCGGCGGTTCAAGGGGTCTTTGGGGGGTCAGTGAAAATTTTGCATGGTCACAGGATTAGTGGGGCCCATCTAAGGATGGCGCTTTCCTTTGGTTAGCGGTGGTTCTCCCAGGAGATAAGTCCCCTGGGGGAAGGAAATATGGAAGTTGGTGTGATGTCCGAGCGTCCTCGAGCCAGTTGGGGCACAGCTGAGGATATAGACCATTAAAGTCATTAAAGTGTGCCTTTTTAATACACCCAAAGACCTCTTGCTGTTGGATATTATTTTTGTTCTTACGGGTATGTGTTACGTGTTTTCACGTTATGTTATTTATTATTTGGTTAATAAATGGGGCTGCTGTGGCCTTTTAAAACCCATGTCACGCGGTCTGTGTCTTTAATTTAATGGTAAGGACCCAAGGTTGACGAATCCTTTAGTCATGTACAATATATGTAAAAGCCCTGTGTAAATTGTTGCTGCTATATAAATACCTGAAATAAATCAAGAAGGCCTTTTGCTGAAAAAAAAACGACAGACTTTTCAGGAGAAATTGGGTCAATAATATTCCAAGCTGCAGTGGCTTCTGTTTGCAAATGTTTGGCAGAGCAGGACAAGAGGTTTCCCTTATTATATCCAGTCATATTACACCAGGAGACTGAACAAGGCCTGGCTTTCTCTGAGAATATGGTATTACTCCAAGAGTTCCTAGACCAAGATATGGTTTAGACGACTCAGGAAATATAGATACATTATTTCTGGTAGCATCTAGAAGGTGGATTTCAGCTGTATTTTGTAGAATGTGGGTGGTCTTCACTCACATAATACTAAGTTATATGCCAAAGATAAAAGCTGATACCTTATGTTTACAGGAGACGAGACACACTTTCTGGGGATGTAAAGCCAAAACTTTGTAACAGAAAAACGCTCAATGTGGACACCAATTTACTGTCTCAAAGGGAATTTCATATCATTTTACAGAGATTTTTTTCTATCTGCTATGTTTTCAAGACAGGAATTAAAAGGAAATGTAATCCTATAATAAAAATAAATTAAAAAAAAAACGAAAAAACAAAAAACACGGGTTTAGGGCATTTGGCTTCTTAGTGATAACAACCGATGCATGCTAAAAGCCGCTCTGTTTTTATCCTAAAGGAGCGGGAGGGGATGTCACTTTTGCTTTACTCGGCTGTCAATGGCGCAGATTTTTAAAAAAATTACAGTATTCAGAAACGCTGATTTTGCCGATCTGAATACTTTTAAGTGCAAAAGAGAGATTTGGGTCTTTTAGACACCTCCATAAAGCGTACCTGTCACCACCTATTGCTGTCACAAGGGATGACAGCATTAATTCTAGTAAAACCTCCTCTGTAACTCTAACCTTAAATTTTTTTAAAGCATCACCTATTGAGATTTTTAAGTAACGTAGTTTGTCGCCATTTCATGAGTGTGCGCAATTTCAAAGCATGACATGTTAGGTAAAAAAATTGGGCTATCTTTACTGTTTTTTTATTTATTTTTTTTAATTCTTTCTTTTTAATAATGAAAGTGCCTTTTTTCCCCAAAAATTGCATTTGAAAGACTGCGCAAATACCGTGTGACATAAAAAATTTTTTAACGATCGCCATTTTATTATCTAGGATATATATATATATATATATATAAATATATATAATGTTTGGGGGTTCTAAGTCATTTTCTTGCAAAAAATACAGATTTTAACTTGTAACTAACAAATGTCAGAAATAGGCTTAGGCATGAAAGGGTTAAAATACAGTATGCTCTAGGGTAAAATCCCAGATGCTTTCCCAGGGAACCGCAGGTGGCACGCACCAGCAGCCACAAAGTGGATGGCTGCATCTGGTTTGTGCCAATGTTGTCAGCGTATGACATACTATGACATAAAAAAGATGTCATAGTATGTTCATCTTCAATCACGCCGCCTGACGGATCTAAAAAATAGAAAAAAAACCTGTAATACTCCACTTCCATGGGAGGGCTCCCGCCGGCTGCTGTCTTTTCACTGTGACGGCTGTTATATAGGCAAGGGTGGGGCATCCCGCTGACGTAACTGGATAACCCTGGTTAAAGACGGCGGCCGTATATAGTGTTATGATTGAGAGAACGTTAGCTAGAGGCAGGTTAGTTAGTGGCATGCAGGCAGTTTAATATATAGATATATATATATATATATATATATATATATATATATATATATATATATATATATATATATATACAGCTTAGTCAGTATAGTGTAGACTATATACAGTTCAGGCAGTGCATTAATATATACATACATAAATAAACTCTGCATTCAGTGTACACTGTATATACAGTGCAGGCAGTCTAGTATATATAATGTAGAGAGTGAGCCTGGGGCAGGGTTAAGATGGGTTTACTTCCCCCTCAGACCTGCCTATTGCCAGCTGGGCTCAAAGTGTTATGCCCCTTACACACGGTCGGATTTTCTGACGGAAAATGTGTGATAGGACCTTGTTGTCGGAAATTCCGACCGTGTGTAGGCTCCATCACACATTTTCCATCGGATTTTCCGACACACAAAGTTTGAGAGCAGGATATAAAATTTTCTGCCAACAAAATCCGTTGTCGGAAATTCCGATCGTGTGTACACAAATCCAACGCACAAAGTGCCACACATGCTCAGAATAAATAAAGAGATGAAAGCTATTGGCCACTGCCCCGTTTATAGTCCCGACGTACGTGTTTTACGTCACCGCGTTCAGAACGATCGGATTTTCCGACAACTTTGTGTGACCGTGTGTATGCAAGACAAGTTTGAGCCAACATTCGTCGGAAAAAATCCTAGGATTTTGTTGTCGGAATCTCCGAACAAAGTCCGACCGTGGGCACGGGGCATTAGAGGGAGAGCTGTTTGACTAGGAGTGAGAGACACAGCAGCACGCTGTGTAAAAAGATCCTTTGCTGGATTATGTACCTGCTGGGATGAGCTAAACTGCATAAAAGACTGTAGCTCAGGCTAGAGCTGTGTACGGTGCAAACCAGCCTGTTAGCTGCAGAGACTGAACTTTTCCTATACGTGCACCTACTTACAAGACAAGCCTGTTGTTTTTTCTGTTTGTTTTGCCGTTTTGCTGCATAAAGCCATTTTTATTTTACTGGACTGTCTGAGCTGGCTTTTCACCCCTCTGATCCCTTACAAATTGATGGAGGAATGCATTGGGCAGTTAGAGGGGTGCAGGCCAATCCCATGTGCTTGGTTAAAACTGCACAGGCTGTGAAGTCTTCAGAACAAGGCATGGAGAAGCTAATTAAACAGTTAGCAATGGCTAACACTCAGGCAGTCGCTAATTAAACAGTTAGCAATGGCTAACACTCAGGCAGTCGCTGTGCAACAGGAAACAAACCACTTACTGGTTGAACAGTTAGTATGACTGCAAAAGGCGGTGACCCAGCAGGCTGAAATGATAAAAGGTGACCCCACTGTAAAGAGTGACCCCCGGAAGGCAGTGCAGCAAACCCTGCAAAAGATGACAGCCTCAGACAACGTGGAAGCATACCTGGCAATGTTTGAGCGGGTTGCAGCAAGGGAAGGTCTGCCAGATAAAGACTGGGCAGATGTACTGGCTCCTTTTCAGACCCCCAACAAGCGTACTGTGACTTGGCCCCTGAGTCAGCATGGGACTATAAGCTCCTGAAAGCAGAAATCCTAGCCAGGCTGGGAGTGACTGTCACTTTAAGGGTGAACCGAGCCCATGGCTGGTGCTTTGACAAGGCTAAGCCTGCCCGTGCGCAGCTGTACCACCTGATGCAATTGTTCCAGGACGGGTTGAAACCTGAGGAAAAGACACCCACTCAGATTGTGGAAAAAGTCGCACTGGACCGTTTCCTGCATGGGCTGCCCTGGGAGCTCCACCGATGGGTGGCTCAATCCGACCCTCCGTCCCTGGATGAGATGGCTGCTGCGGTTGAGCGCTATAGTCATGCGAAAAATTTCCAGGAGAGCCCCTCTGTCACCAGAGAGCTGTCCCGTTCCAAAGAAGTGCGTTCCAGCACCAGGATGGCACTTCATTGGTCGCATGGTGGCTGCTTGGGTGCATATTACAACTGCCAGGAGCACCCCAGGACCAAAGCTTCTGGAGAACCAACAGGGGGAACCCTGTGAGGTTCGCTGTTGGTCCCACCATCAACTGGGTCAGCTGGCAGCCCAGTGCCCAAGACGGGAAGAAACAATGGAGTGCGACATGAATCGCCGTCGCTCCATGTATGCCCATGCGTTATGTGCTGCAACCAGCCTGAATCCGCACGAGTGTGTGGTGTGGGTCAATGGACAGGAGGTGGTAACACTCCTTGACTCTGGGAGTGTCATCACCCTGCTCCGAGCGGATGGGTTGCAAAGAAAGCTGGTACCAAGGGAACAGGTCAGGGTTATCTGTGTGCATGGTGATGTTAAAAACTATCCAGTGGCCTGTGTGACCCTGGGTACACCAGCAGGAACTGCTACACTAAAAGTTGGGTGGTCCCGGGATTACCTCATGACTTACTAATCAGGCGAGACTGCCTCATGTTTTGGGACCTGTATGAGCAAAAGCTAAAAGGTTCGGGGGGTCTCCCCCAAAAAGCAAGCACCCACAGAGGTGGTAAATAATACTGTGTTGCAGGAGGTTATTACGGAGGATCAGTACCAGGTTGCTGAACCTGCAGGAAGTGAGCCTGGTCCCCTGTAGGTGTTTGCAGGATTGGAAGCGGAAAGTACCTCCTCTGAGGCAGATATGTCAGATCTCGGGGGCTCCCGGGAAGATTTCCTTAGTGTTCAGATGAGGGACCCCACTATGATCCCCGCCAGGGAATAGGCCATGGTCTTAAATGGTGAACCACAGCACCCTGGGGCGGATGAGCAGTTCCCCCATTTTGCTGTGAATCACGACTTGTTGTACAGAGTAACTAAAGTCAATGATGAAGTGTTGGAACAACTGGTGGTACCCAAACCTTTTAGGTCAAAGGTGTTACATTTGGCTCATAGTCATGTACTTGGGGGTCACCTTGGAGCGGCTAAAACTCAGGAACGGGTTTTACAGAGTTTTTGTTGGCCCGGTGTATATCGAAAAATTAAGGACTATTGTGAGTCCTGCCCCACCTGTCAAAGAACCGCTCCAACACCCCATTTTCGCAGTGCGCTGGTACCACTTCCAATTATCAAGGTTCCCTTTGATCGCATAGCCATGAACTTGGTGGGCCCCTTACCCAAGTCAGCTAGGGGACACCAATACATTTTAGTTGTCCTTAACTATACCACCAAGCCTGGGCTCATCGGAAACAATTCCACTTCGCTCAACTCTTTGACCCAACCTCGGGCAAACCCAGACCGGTCTCACAAACTCTGGACCTCTTTGACCTGCCACAAAGCCATTTCCTGTCCATCCATCAAGCAGTCCAACATGCTGCCAGCCTATGCCCAAACAAACTTCAACGTTTTAGCCCCTCCATCCTGGACACCCTACTAAAAAAACAAAGTTTTAAGATATCGGACATTTACAAACCTTTGAACCTACGCCTCAGCAAACCTCTGCAGGCAACCTCTGTCGCATCTTGGAGCTCTGATCTCAACTTCCCAGACGCTGTACACCGCATCATAACTGGTTACATCTTCACATGTGCATATGTCACCAACGAGTTCTGGCATGAGCAACTGTTCAAAATAATGCATCGTGCATATATTCCTTTCCTATCCTCACTTCAACAAACACCCAAGCGACAATGTCCGCTATGTGACCAGGAACGACCAACATTGCTCCACAGACTCTGGACCTGCCCTCACATCTCTGCCTTCTGGAATCAAGTTGAGAATTTCGCTTAACAGGTCACCGGTCGCACCCCAACAAAAGACATTTTCCTTCTACTCTTTGGATACCTAGAAATCCCAATCTCAACCCAACCGACGTCCCCTCAGTGCAACAAAGCCTGGCTATCAACCTGCTTCATGTCAGCTAGACGCGCTATACTCAAAAAATGGTCCTCATCTTCTCCACCAACTGTCCAGGACGTCAAACTAGACCTAACAGCGCTATTAGACAAAAAAGAGCTCGATGCAAGCTTATCCAGACGGGGCCTGACACCCCGATTTAGACGTAAATGGTCACCATTCATAGCTACAGCACTACCATCTACAGAACATCCTGGACACCTTCTCATTCTCTCTACAATTAATGGAGCCCTCCCAACACATACAGAACTTTGCTCTCCATAAGATCACAATATGGTCCAAACTAATACTCGAACCTGGTGACACCCCAATCTCCCCCTCTGTTATCAGCTCCTAACATCGAGTGCCAACCCCCCACATAAGGCAATAACTCACAGTTCAGTGACTACCCCAGGTCACCCCCATTCTCCCCCTCCATGGTGAGCGTTTGACCTGCACAGATCTACCACTACTCCCACTCCTGTATTCCGGATTGTTTTACTGTGTATTTTCATTCCATCTTTACCTAAGTGTATTATTTCTCAATTGCTCCATGCATAGTCTCCACCCTTTTGTCTACACAATTTTTAATCTCTTTTGAACTGTATATCTTTCAATCAATTATGGTGAGATGCGTGCTCGAGATCGACACTTCCCTCGTTAAAGGTAGGCCTCAAAGCCCTCAATTTACCAGCCTTTGCCTCTCCCCTTCCTTCTCCCGCAACCGGAGCCGAGGAGGGGCGATGCCAAGGGATGGGGAGATGTCTCTCCATTCTTCTTACCATAATAGAATCTCACAGTTGAAAATCTACCCTTTTCCTGTATTAATATCTCTGACTCCTTTAGTATTCGCCTGCGTGCGAACTATAAGTATATGATATCAGGCCTAATTCCTACTCAGGGAAAGCCTCAGCAAGTTAATTTGAGATGTAACTTTGTTCCCTCTCATGTTGTATACAAGAAAACAATAAAATATATTAAAAAAAAAAAAAAAACAGGGCTCCCATCCGAGATCTTGACGGATCAAGGTACACCCTTCATGTCTAAGGTGATGAAGGAGCTCTGTCAACTATTTAAAATTAAACTGCGGACCTCGGTGTATCATCCACAAACTGATGGGTTAGTGGAGCGATTCAACAAAACCTTGAAGGGAATGTTAAAAAAGGCGGTTGAGGAAGATGGTTGGGATTGGGATTGCTTGTTGCCTCCCTTGCTGTTTGCTATAAGAGAGGTACCCCAGGTCTCCACGGGATTCTCCCCCTTTGAGTCAGTTAATGGGAGACATCCCCGTGGACTACTGGATATAAGGAAAGAGACGTGAGAACAAGAATCTTCCCTGTATCGGAGTGTGGTAGAGCACATCTCCTAAATGCAGGATCGGATAACAAAAGTTATGCCCATAGTTCAGGAACATTTGCAGACTCGAACATCGGGACCATCCCTACTGCTTACGCTGGACATCTGCTCACAATGACATTGTGCAAACATTTGCAATGTGCATCCACAGAAATCAATCATATTTCAACTTTTGTTAAACAGCTCAGTGTAAGCTGCTAAATGATAATGTCAGACATTGAACATTCCAGTTTTTCTAGATGCGCTGCATGCTTTACATGAACATATTTCTTATATTTATATATTGTATATATCTCAAGAATCTATTTTAAAATAAAATATAAACGGTATAATGTTCTTACCTCATTGTCCTCATGTATCTCAAAACTGCTCTGCCTGGGGCATCTGTGTTTTCTCCCATGAACTCGGTAAAGTTCAGCTATTTACCCAAAAAAAAAAAAAAATATTAATGGGGTGATAATCAGGTTATAAAGGCATACATTGTTTTAACTTATAATATACTGTATTTATTGGCGTATAACACTCACTTTTTCATCATGAAAATCGGGTGCAAATTAGCGTGTGCGTGTTATACGCCAATACTTCAATTTTAGCTGCCTCGGAGGGGACAGGGAGGGGGCGGGACGAGCACCGTCAGATTACATATAGTGAGAATCTCCTGTTTACTTGGCGGCCTCTGTAATAGGAAGTCCCTTCTCCTGAGCCGCCATTGGACCACTGTTCTGTCTATCATAGGAGATTCACACTGTATGTAATCTGTCGCCGCTCGCCCCACCCCCCTCCCTGTCCCCTCTAGGCTGCAGATGGGCATCGATCAGGCTGCACTGACGGCAATGGTGAGGCTGCTGCATTGAAGGCAATGGTGAGGCTGCTGCATTGATGGCAGTGGTGAGGATGCTGCATTGATGGCAATGGTGAGGTTGCTGCATTGATGGCAATGGTGAGGATGCTGCATTGATGGCAATGGTGAGGATGCTGCATTGATGGCACTGGGGAGGCTGCTGTATTGATGGCAATGGTGAGGCTGCTGCATTGATGGCAATGGTGAGGCTGCTGCATTGATGGCAATGGTGAGGCTGCTGCATTGATGGCAATGGTGAGGCTGCGTTGATGTGGACTGATGAGGCTGCGTTGATGGCACTTGTGAGGCTGCAGATGGGCATTGATCAGGCTGCATTGATGGCAATGGTGAGGCTGCAGATGGGCACTGATCCTTATTTTGCTTCAAAGTTCCTTATTTAAAATTTAGGTTTTTTTCCTGAAACTTCCCTCTTAAAATGAATGTGCGTGTTATACACCTGTGCGTGTTATACGCCGATAAATACGGTACATATTGTTATCATAAAAGTTCATACAAATAAGGCTTCACATGCAAAGTGCTATTAGTCTGTGATGACTTGAATCACTGGGAACAAAATCGGAATAAAACCCTTATAGAGCATCAGCACCACTCTACTTGAACTGCTCAAAATGAAATGTTGACTAGACTTGGCACAGACCTTAGAGTAGAACTAAAGCAAACTATTTTTAACTTTTGGATGGAGTGAAGAAAGACTAGAACCTATGTCAGGTTTTTATTTTTGTCTGTGTCCTACTTGGAGAGATTCGCCCTCTCTATTTGTCCTGATGACCATCATCACCAAGAGTAAAAGAGAATGAAAATTTTAAATTTTGAGTCGCCACCAAAACAGTAATAGAGGAGAAATCATTCAGTGGGGACACTAGTTCTGGTGACCCCGATGACAACCAAGGATTCCTTCACTTTGAAGGGATTTCCTCTCTCTTCCTGTTTTGGCAATGGGACAGAAGTGAAGCGAAGTCTCCCCAATGGGACACAGATGGCAAAAAAAATCTCCTTTATCCATAAAAAAAAAAAGGTTCAATTCTACTTTGACATATGGCAATAAATCCAAGGCTCCAGAGACTTCAGTGAATACAACAATTTACATTACATCAACATGATATAAACATGACTCAATAAAAGTGCAAAAATATATAAAGTGCAAAAGAGTTCTAAATATATATAACAAAGTCCCACATGAGGCAAAAAAAAATTATGTAACAAAATGTAAAATATAAAAGTGCAGAAAGTATGTAACTCGATCGAATTAAAAAAAATGAATAAACCTATATGTAACATAGTCCAACAAAATAAAGTGCAAAAAGTCCCAATTAATAATTGATGAAATCCAGTGATGAAGAATGTTCACAATGCCGAAAAATGAAAATGAGATTGGTGGGTGTATCCTCATTATTATAGTGCCACATCCAAAAATTGTTAGAAACAAAATGAATACCCCTAAGCGGACTTTATAGGCACTTATGTAGTGAGAAAAATATAGAAAACATTTATATTTTTGTAGCAAACAGTATTTATTTAACAAAATAAGTTTAAAAGCATTTTCACATAAACAGAGACATGGAATGTATACAAATCTGTGTTCAGAAACATCATAATCCAAGCATAACGCCCAGTATTGTCCTTCACCTGACGTGTTTCAGTTTATTTCCTTTCCTCAGGGGTGTTTGTTAGAAAACAGATTGTACGTCTATAAGATGGAAGGTGAACGCCCATCTTCCTCCGTCCGAACACAGCTGACAGCATTCAGCTGTGATGGATGACTGGATGGCAATTAGATATAACTCACACGGCAGCACACTTCTGACATCCGCTCTGAGGAAGCTGGATGTCAGGACGCTGTGCTCTTGTGGCTGAACGAATTTCCCAAGGTACCAACTAAAACTTTAATTACTGTCAGTTAAAATCTCTCTTCTTTATATTTTTGCTAAGAGTACTATGTAAATGCATATTTAATGGAACTTCATTCCCCATGACCTTTGTTTGCCTTTTTAATATAGTCAGTCATTTTCTTCAAATAAAACAAATTTAGACTTTGGTCTTGTAATGCCAGTTTGCTGGACTGGATGTGAGGGCTGGATAGCTCTCTCGCCCTATCCACCGGATGAACAAAGCACATACTGTATACTGCTTTTCTATATTGCTGATAATACTTTCATGTGTCTCCTTGGGGACATATGATCCCCTTTTGGGGACACATTAAATAAATATATTCCCATGTAATTACTGTCTAAATTCTATGCACTCCGAAATAACCATATAGCTTACTTGCTGTTTGTTACATAGGTCAACTGGCAGGTTTAAAAAGACCTCTATACACCCTATAAGAGCCTCTATGTCCCTACTTTGGACTACTACATGATTCAGGTAGTATGTCTTTATGCTCAACATCTTGGTAAATTTTTTTTACCCCAGATAGTAGGATATACAGTATCACTATCTTCTATTTCTAGGTCACCTTTCTCAACCTTTGGCCTCAGTGCTCTTATTTGTCCAAAATCTCATGGTCGGGGGAGTTCGTCGTCACTGGCTCTTTGATCCATCCTTAATACAGAGGAATAAAAAAACCTCTAAGGGGCTATTGAGATGCAACTTTTGAGACAGTCCTTTTTTATATTCTTCTTGATTTTAAAGATATTTCAATGGAATGTTCACTTGTGACACCACCATAGTATATGTAAGTCTACCAGATATTTAAAACTGTATCTATCATAAACACTTATTGAAAACAAACTATGTTTATTGATGTTTAAATATTTCTCTATAATCTTATAGACGTACAATCTGTTTCCTAACAAACACCCCTGAGGAAAGGAAATAAACTGAAATGCGTCGACTGAAGGACAATATTGGGTGTTATGCTTGGATTATGGTGTTTCTGGACACAGATTTGTATACATTCCATGTCTCTGTTTATATGAAAATGCTTTTAAACTTATTTTGTTAACTAAATATTGTTTGTTACAAAAATATAAATTTTTTCTATATTTTTCTCAATACATAAGTGCCTAAGTCCACTTAGGGGTATTCATTTTGTTTCTAACAATGCCAAAAAAATATTCCAATAAAGTGCCCCAGTGCTTGAGTGAAACCAGACATGTAACGCTGCTTATCAAATATAATAGATCCCAGTCTTTCTTAATTACCAAAATACAATCAAATAATTTTACGTTAATTTGCCTTTTTTATAGCACTCATTCAAATGGGTCCATAAGCCTGCCCGCATTTCTTGAGGATATGGTAGTTGAACATAGAAGAGGCTATGTAAGGGCAAGTTGGGTTGCAACAGTGACATTTCTAGGTACACATAGGGGGTTATTTACGAAAGGCAAATCCACTTTGCACTACAACTTTCAGTGCAATTTCAAGTGCACTTGTAGTTTGCACTTGTAGTGCAAAGTGGATTTGCCTTTAGTAAATAACCCCCATTGAGTAATTGTACGTGTCTTGGTAAAAAGAGCTATAAAAACTCCTACTGAGAAGATCTACAGCAATAGCATATAAAGCAACCAACACTGTAAGGGGAAGTTTGCATTACCAAAGAGCATCCTAAAGCCCCATGCACACTATTAGATTTTCTGCAGATTTTTGTCTCCAGATTTACCAAAATCATATAATATGAGGTAAAACCTTTTTCAATTTGTATGCAATTTGTATGCAATCAGGCAGGCCCATACACTACATGGTTTTGGTAAATCTGAAGACAAAAATCTGCATAAAATCTAATAGTGTGTATGGGGGTTTAGAAATACAGCTATATCTATATCTGTGTGATGTGAGTATTTGTGTTTAGTCATCCTGATTGCAGCATGTTGAAACCTCAACCACACAGATCACTCATCATCATTGTCACACCCAAAGTCTGAGCTTTGCACTCAGTTTCAGGTCCATAAGTACTGATGTGTCTTCCACACAGAACAATTCTCTACATGAACAGGGGTAGACGTTTTACACAAATCAGGTAGTTCTTCATTAGAATTTGCAATTGCCAAATTCTGTTGGCTGCAATCATCCTTCAAACTCACAGATTGTGCAAAATGCAACAAAACTGGACATTTTCATTCTGCCCAATCACTGCACATACATTTTGATTTGAAGGTAAAGCCATTTATACTTGATATAGGATTTTTAGCAATAAGTTATGTTTAAAAAGGCTAAACCAATCATGCATGGGTTCTTTCACCATAGCATCGTTCAACCCAGAAGACTCAGGTAAAACTGTGAATACAGAGTGTCTTAGCCCTGCCGTGAGAATGGTGACTGTTCTCTGCATCATCCAGGTGACAGTGGCTCCATGTCATAAGAGTGGCCGCGCATTCAAAATAGCGGTGCCGCCACAGTATGGTGTTAAAGGTCAGTCAATGCAGTCAAGCCCCCTTTACTCAGAAAGAACGATGGAGAAACACGTTTGTGCCATCACCCACCATCAGGAGAAGACCAAAGAGGAAGAGGACCCTGAGAGTGAACTGACTGCATAATATACAGTATATCCGGTGGAGACCTCAAGAGAAATAGAGGGCCAGGGGGGGGGGGGGGGGGGTGAGACATGATTAGGCCCTTTGTGGAGTGAAACACATTGGAGCGGGAGGTGGACAAGCAAGACTGTGGGGGTTTATGATATTAAAGCCCAACTGTGTGTGGCCTGTGCATTTCTACTTGATTTTAAGTTATAGCTTCATTGGCTGTGGTATAACAGTATTTTGGCTACAGCTTCACTTTCGTGAGCCTGTGCTTTGCCCATTATTGAAACTGCCACATAACAACTTATCAGGGTAGAGGAACATCTTTCCATAATCTACAGCAGTTTATACTTACCTTTCTTTTGCCCAGGGAGGTCATGTACCCAGTAATTCCAGGTATGAGGGAGCATTTGACTCACTGCCCTTCCTCCCATGTAACAGCGCAAATGCATGGCCTGCAATGGCTACACACAGGTTCACCAACCAGTCTAAATTTTTTTGTACTATAAAAAAAAAATCAAAATCATTTTAAGTATAAATATGTTTCAGTTTTCTTTTTTAAAGATTTCAAGATTAAAATGAAAAATACTACATGATAAAAACAGGCATTTATCTGCCACCATCAGAATTTTGATACCTTTTAAATGTTAGATTTTATTTGTTTACTCAATTACTGAGATATTTTAATAAAAAGGCCACTTCTAATGTGTGTTGTGGCAAGAAGAGGTTTCTGTAGAAACATGATTTGGGATTTACAGAAGAGAGTGGGGATTTGCAATGGTACGAGCTTGGCACACACATGAAATATCACCTGACATTTGAATGTGCTGAATAGCTCAGTTATGGCAATTAGGGATGAGCCGAACACCCCCCTGTTCGGTTCGCACCAGAACATGCGAACAGGAAAAAAATTCGTTCGAACACGCGAACACCGTTAAAGTCTATGGGACACGAACATGAATAATCAAAAGTGCTAATTTTAAAGGCTAATATGCAAGTCATTGTCAATAAAAGTGTTTGGGGACCTGGGTCCTGCCCCAGGAGACATGAATCAATGCAAAAAAAAGTTTTAAAAACGGCCGTTTTTTCAGGAGCAGTGATTTTAATAATGCTTAAAGTCAAACAATAAAAGTATAATATCCCTTTAAATTTCATACCTGGGGGGTGTCTATAGTATGCCTGTAAAGGAGGCGCATGTTTCCCGTGTTTAGAACAGTCTGACAGCAAAATGACATTTTGAAGGAAAAAACACATTTAAAACTACCGCGGCTATTGCATTGCCGACAATACACATAGAAGTTCATTGATAAAAACGGCATGGGAATTCCCCACAGGGCAACCCCGAACCAAAATTAAAAAAAAAAAATGATGTGGGAGTCCCCCTAAATTCCATACAAGGCCCTTCAGGTCTGGTATGGATATTAAGGGGAACCCCAGCCAAAATTTAAAAAAAAAATTGACGTGGGGTTCCCCCTAAATTCCATACCAGACCCTTCAGGTCTGGTATGGATTTTAAGGGGAACCCCGCGCCAAAAAAAAAAAAAAAACGGCGTGGGGTCCCCCTAAAAATCCATACCAGACCCTTATCCGAGCACGCAACCTGGCAGGCCGCAGGAAAAGAGGGGGGGACGAGAGTGCGGCCCCCCCCCCTCCTGAACCATACCAGGCCACATGCCCTCAACATTGGGAGGGTGCTTTGGGGTAGCCCCCCAAAACACCTTGTCCCCATGTTGATGAGGACAAGGGCCTCATCCTCACAACCGTGGCCGGTGGTTGTGGGGGTCTGCGGGCGGGGGGCTTATCGGAATCTGGAAGCCCCCTTTAACAAGGGGACCCCCAGATCCCGGCCCCCCCCCTGTGTGAAATGGTAAGGGGGTACTTACCCCTACCATTTCACTAAAAAACTGTCAAAAATGTTAAAAATGACAAGAGACAGTTTTTGACAATTCCTTTATTTAAATGCTTCTTCTTTCTTCCTTCATCTTCTTCTTCTTCTGGTTCTTCTGGCTCTTCTGGTTCTTCCTCCGGCGTTCTCGTCCAGCATCTTCTCCGCGGCGTCTTCTATCTTCTTCTCCTCGGGCCGCTCCGCACCCATGGCATGAGGGGAGGCTCCCGCTGTTCTCTTCATCTTCTTCTCTTCTTCATCTTCTTCTTCATCTTCTTCTTCCTTCTTCTCTTCTTCATGTCTTCTCCGGGCCGCTCCGCAGCCATGCTGTGGCATGGAGGGAGGCTCCCGCTGTGTGACGGCGTCTCTTCGTCTGACGGTTCTTAAATAACGGGGGGCGGGGCCACCCGGTGACCCCGCCCCCCTCTGACGCACGGTGACTTGACGGGACTTCCCTGTGACGTCACGGGGAATGCCACAGGGAAGTCCCGTCATGTCACCGTGCGTCAGAGGGGGGCGGGGTCACCGGGTGGCCCCGCCCCCCGTTATTTAAGGACCGTCAGACGAAGAGACGCCGTCACACAGCGGGAGCCTCCCTCCATGCCACAACATGGCTGCGGAGCGGCCCGGAGAAGACATGAAGAAGAGAAGAAGGAAGAAGAAGATGAAGAAGAAGATGAAGAAGAAGATGAAGAAGAGAAGAAGATGAAGAGAAGAGCGGGAGCCTCCCCTCATGCCATGGGTGCGGAGCGGCCCGAGGAGAAGAAGATAGAAGACGCCGCGGAGAAGATGCTGGACGAGAACGCCGGAGGAAGAACCAGAAGAGCCAGAAGAACCAGAAGAAGAAGAAGATGAAGGAAGAAAGAAGAAGCATTTAAATAAAGGAATTGTCAAAAACTGTCTCTTGTCATTTTTAACATTTTTGACAGTTTTTTAGTGAAATGGTAGGGGTAAGTACCCCCTTACCATTTCACACAGGGGGGGCCGGGATCTGGGGGTCCCCTTGTTAAAGGGGGCTTCCAGATTCCGATAAGCCCCCCACCCGCAGACCCCCACAACCACCGGCCACGGTTGTGAGGATGAGGCCCTTGTCCTCATCAACATGGGGACAAGGTGTTTTGGGGGGCTACCCCAAAGCACCCTCCCAATGTTGAGGGCATGTGGCCTGGTACGGTTCAGGAGGGGGGGGGCGCACTCTCGTCCCCCCCTCTTTTCCTGCGGCCTGCCAGGTTGCGTGCTCGGATAAGGGTCTGGTATGGATTTTTAGGGGGACCCCACGCCGTTTTTTTTTTTTTTTTGCCGCGGGGTTCCCCTTAAAATCCATACCAGACCTGAAGGGTCTGGTATGGAATTTAGGGGGAACCCCACGTCAATTTTTTTTTTAAATTTTGGCTGGGGTTCCCCTTAATATCCATACCAGACCTGAAGGGCCTTGTATGGAATTTAGGGGGACCCCCACATCATTTTTTTTTTTATTTTGGTTCGGGGTTCCCCTGTGGGGAATTCCCATGCCGTTTTTATCAATGAACTTCTATGTGTATTGTCGGCAATGCAATAGCCGCGGGTAGTTTTAAATGAGTTTTTTCCTTCCAAATGTCATTTTGCTGTCAGACTGTTCTAAACACAGGAAACATGCGCCCCTTTACAGGCATACTATAGACACCCCCCAGGTACGAAATTTAAAGGGATATTACACTTTTATTGTTTGACTTTAAGCATTAATAAAATCACTGCTCCTGAAAAAACGTCCGTTTTTAAAACTTTTTTTTGCATTGATCCATGTCCCCTGGAGCAGGACCCAGGTCCCCAAACACTTTTTATGACAATAACTTGCATATAAGCCTTTAAAATTAGCACTTTTTATTTGTCCCATAGACTTTTAAAGGGTGTTCCGCGGCATTCGAATTTGCCGCGAACACCCCAAATTGTTCGCTGTTCGGCGAACTTGCGAACAGCCAATGTTCGAGTAGAACATGAGTTCGACTCGAACTCGAAGCTCATCCCTAATGGCAATCTAAGAGTGATGGAGGTAAGCTCAGACACGCGTGAAACACACATGACATTTTACATGTATTGGTACCATTGGAGCTGCTCTGAGTTCTGAAAATCTCAGTCACAAGATCTGGCACTTTTAACATGTAAAGCTTTGCAAAAAAAAAACATATTTGCCGCACCAGTATGGTCCACAAGCCTAACAGTTGCTAGGAAGTACTTCACGAGTCAAGATTGGTGGAGCAAACAAGATAAATATAACCAGACAGTTGACAGAAAATATAACTACAACATCAGAAATGGCAGGTCAGCTTCACTGTCATGGTACTGACAACATTCTGCTTTGTTGGTTAAATTAAATTGCAAATGTGTATATACCGGAAGTATTTTGTCATGTATCACAAGGAGTTTTTTTTACGAGCAGTGTACTGTGAAATAGATTTTCTTGCACAATGCACAATTTCAGCTATACTGATTTTATGTTAAAGGAGAAAAAAAAGGAGAAAGAAGACATAGTAAACCTGTTTTTTTCTGTTTTGGTCCTACATGTTAGCCTATCACTGATCTAGCACCCTCAAAAGATGTGGCTTCCAGTACAACCCTCTAGTATGGATATCATATCTTCCAGCTTGGGAACCCGAACATAAATATTTGGGGCTATATCTGGGGTCTGGACACATTGGGGTTGATTTATTAAAACTGGAGAGTGCAAAATCAAGTGCAGCTCTGCATGGTAGTCAATCAGCTTATAACTTCAGCTTGTTCAATTAAAATGGTTGTTAAGTCACTGTGCTACAAACATTCCATCCCCTCTGTTAACGATCATTATTTATCCTAGTGCCTGTGCTGCAAAAAACAAAAAATGCAGATTATACCTTATAACCGAGCGTCTCCTGGTGCTCACGTGACTCCTCGGCTCTCTCCTCTGCCCAGCTGACAGCTATAGTGGGCGAGGACGAGCACTGTGGGAGGAGGGGAGGAAAGAGGAGAGAGAGCCGAGGAGTCATGTGAGCGCCGGGAGATGCTCTGTTATAAGGTATAATCTGTATTTTTTATTTTTTTGCAGCACACGCACTAGGATAGATAATGTTATCTAACAGAGGGGATGGTAGGTTTGTTGTACAGTTATGATAGCAGCAGGAAGGAAAGGGGCAGGTAGCATAGTGGCACAGACTAGCTGACAGGCAGGGAGGGGAGGGGGGAGAAGGACAGAGGAGAGCAGACAGGAGAGTTGCGGATGACAGAGGCACATAAACTGACCACAGTGTCAAGGCTCAGCAGCCATGATAAACTGTGCTCAGTTTACAGGGGTGAGGGCATAGCCAGGCAGGATTAGCCAGGTATTTCAGGTGAAAGAAAGGGCCAAATGACACAGCACAAGCATTGTGCTGTTATTCATGCTTTAAGGGAACAGGATCATTTTTTTTTGGGTTACAAACGCTTTAGGCTTTGTAGAAAAGGATAAAAACTGGAAGCTGATTGGATTCTATGTGAGCTGCAAAAGATTTTTCTCTTTCCATATCAGAGTTTAATAAAAGCACATCAGATATGCCTAAAGTCATCCTGTCTCCATGGAATCACTTTAAGCAATGCTCATCCAATGGTCAAATATTTGCAGTGACTGAGGAGCAGAGAAATGTCAGCTTTCCAATACACAAGCTGCCGGAAGAGTTCCTATATAAATATTTTATTTTACAGGAGACATCTTGGATAAAAGTGACCCTGTGATGACAGGGTCACTTTAAAGCCGAACTCCAGGCAAACAAATATCTAAAAATGCATATACGGGGGGGGGGGGGGGGGAGGATTTGTATTTCTGTCTAGTGTGACTTTGCTCTTAAAGGAAGTCTATTGTTATGGCATACACTTTCATTTTATAACATCAGCGTTGTAATAGCAATAATCCAATGCAAGCTAACTTGATAAATCTTTCATGTTGTGAGTGCTCCCTCTCTGTTGACCATATGGGGATAAAACTTTTTTGCGGAAATGAGTTTTATAAGACACGTGGCCACTCACTAAAATTAGAAGAAAAGAGGTTTAACCTTAAACTGCGTAGAGGGTTCTTTACTGTAATGCCCCATACACACGATAGGATTTTCCAATGGAAAATGTTCTATGGGAGCTTGTTGTTGGAAATTCCGACCGTGTGTAGGCTCCATCGGACATTTTCCATCGGAATTTCCATCACACAAAATTTGAGAGCTGGTTCTCAAATTTTCCGACGAAATTCCGATCGTGTGTACACAATTCCGAGGCACAAAGTTCCACGCATGCTCGGAATCAAGCAGAAGAGCCACACTGGCTATGGAACTTCATTTTTCTCAAATCGTCGTACGTGTTGTACGTCACTGCGTTCTTGACGTTCAGAATTTCCGACAAGATTTGTGTGACCGTGTGTATGCAAGACAAGTTTGAGCCAATATCCGTCGGGAAAAAAAACATGGCATTTGTTGTTGGAAAATCGTGTGTACAGGGCATTAGAGCGGCAAGGATGTGGAATTCCCTTCCACAGGCGGTGGTTTCAGCGGGGAGCATCGATATTTTCAAAAAACTGTTAGATAAGCACCTGAACGACCACAACATACAAGGATATACAATGTAATACCGATATATGATCACACACATAGGTTGCACTTTTTTACCTCGCTGCCTGCAAGCAGTGATTCCTGCACTGACTCCGCCTCCAGAAACTACGCATTCTCCCAGAATCACGGCCACTGTGGCACGCACCTGGTACACTCTGTGATCACTGTGTCCTTTGGACACAGCTGATCACAGATCAGGGTAAAGAGCCAATCACAGCGGCTCTTTACTACATGATCAGCTGTGTCCAATCACAGCTGATCACGATGTAAACACACTTTTTACCGGTTATCAGCATTCCTTTTCCTCATGCTGTCAGTGTGAGAAGTGAATAGAACTGGTAACCAGCTAGTGTGAATGGGGCGATATGAACTTATAATCAGGGCACATTATTAGTTCAGCCCCAACAGTGCCCATCAGTGCTGCCTATCAGTGCTGCCAATCAGTGCCCCCACATCAGTGCCACCTATCAGTGCTGCCTATCAGTACCACCGTATCAGTGCCCACCAGTGCAGCATATTAGTGCCCATCAGTGCAGCCTCCTCAGCGCACATCAGTGAAGGATAAAAATTACTTGTTTGCAAACAGAAACAAAATTTTCCCCAAATTTTTGGTCTTTTTTCATTTGTTGAGCAAAAAATAAAAAATAAAAAAACCCCAGTGGTGATTAAATACTACCAAAAGAAAGCTCTATTTGTTTAAAAAAAATTATTCAAATTTCATATGGGTACAGTGCTGCATGACCACGCAATTGTCATTTAAAGCATGACAGCGCTGAACACTGAAAATTGGCCTGGGCAGAAAGGGAAAAAAAGTGCCCATTAGGCAAGTGGTTAAAGCCCCTTCATTCTTACTTTCCCATTTGGCATATGTGATTTTCTCTTGGGGATGATCCCTTCAAGTGTTATATGCAAAGTTGTTTCAGAACTTACATTGAAACCCCTCCCTTTTGTGTGAAAACATTTATGCAAAGACCCTTAAATCTTTAGATTTTGTTTAACCGCTTCCCAACCAGCTGTCATCATTATATTGTGGCAAGGTGGTTCTTTCACCCCCATAGCTGTACGTCGGCGTGGGAACTCACTTTTGTGGGGCGCTCCTATTGGCCAGCGGGGGGTGCCAATCAGCGGCTCCAGTGGACTCTATGTCCACCGGTCACTCGCGATCATTCCCCGCAGTAACAGAACGAAGATCTGCCTGTCTAAACAAGGCAGATCTCTTTTCTGACAGGGGAGTTCACACAGATCCTGTCTTTCTGCTAAGCAGGAAGATGGATCTGTGTGTTTCCCCAGTCACACAGTCTCCCATACAGTTAGAACACACACTAAGGGAACACATTTAACCCCTTGATTGCCCCTGATGTTAACCCCTTCCCTGCCAGTACAAAAACAGTGCATATTTTTAGCACTGATTACCGTAATAATGTCACTGGTTCCCAAAAAAGTGTCAAAAATGTCAGTTGGGTATCCAATCTGTCCGCCACAATGTAGCAGTCCCGCTACAAATCACTGATCGCCGCCATTACTAGTAAAAAAAAAATAAAATAATAAAAATTATGTAAATCTATCCCCTATTTTGTAGACACAATAACTTTTGCGCAAACCAATCAATATACGCTTATTGTGTTTTTTTTTTACCAAAAATATGTAGCAGAATACATATCAGCCTAAACTAAAGAATAAATTAGTTTTTTTACATTTCTTTTTGGAAATGTTTTATAGCAGAAAGTAAAAATATATATATTTTTTTTTTTCAAAATTGATGCTCTTTTTTGTTTATAGCGCAAAAAATAAAAAATGCAGAGGTGATCATATACCACGAAAAAAAAGTTCTATTTGTGGTAAAAAAAGGACATCAATTTAGTTTGGGTACAACGTCGCACAACCACGCAATTGTCAAGCAACGCAGTGCCGTATCACAAAAAATGGCCTGGTCAGGAAGTGGGTAAATCCTTCCGGGGCTGAAGTGGTTAAATTGTGTTTAAAGCATATATATATATATATATATATATATATATATATATATATATATATATATATATAAGTGGTATTAAACCCAAAACCAAAAAATGTAATATATTGCAGTTTACCAATAAATAGATGCGGTGGCTGCATTCATTTTCTTTTTTAGGCTTTTTTTTCCCCTCTGTTTTCACCCAGTGATCTGGCCAATAACACACCACCTATATTAGGGTGCCTACACTCTAGACAAAGGAGCAACAGAGACACCTTTGAACGCCAGGATTGTACTAGCCAATTTAGATACGGTAACAAATGGAAGCCAAAATCCAGGTAACATTTTATAAGCAGTTACAGCAGTTTTTTTGGGGGGGATAAAAGTTTTACCTAAATAAATAAAAGCTCACTACATAGCTCCCAACTGTCCCTGATTTTGAGGGACTGTCCCTGATTTGGAGCAATGTCCCTCTGTCCCTCTTCCCCCCTCATTTGTCCCTCATTTTGGTCTGATCCTCATAGTATATAAAATGCACTTTTTAATCTTTCAAAAAGTGTTTCCCAGTGCTAAACCTTTCATCCAAATTCTAAATTGCTGCATTTGTAAATTTTTAAAGCCAGTGTAAAGGAATAGTAGTGGTAAAAAAACTCCAAAAATTCTCCTTTAAGGGGGTGTGGCAGGAGGCGCGTCATATGCCTACATATGTTTGCTAGTAGGTGTCCCTCATTCCCATCTCAAGTCATCTGAGTTCAAATACAAAATGTGAACAAGGACTGTATAAAAAAAAAAAATCATATCACACAAACCATGTAAATCTTAAGGCCCATACACACGATAGGACTTTTTTACAACAAATTAGCTGTTTTAAGGCAACATCCTACTGTGTGTACGCTCCATCTGACAAAATTTTTCGGTTTTCATCGGACAAATATTGGCTGTGCAAACAGACAAACTTTCCGGCAACAAAAGTCCTATGGTGCAAAATCCTATCGTGTGTACACAAGTCCATAGGACTTTAATCCAAAGTACAAACACGCATGCTCAAAACCAATGCAAAAGACCAGGCAACAATACAGAAGCTGACCAAAGGGTGGCAGTAAAGAGCTGAAAAACCACGTGATTTGGTGAAAGTTGGCTGAAAAAGTCCTGCTGTGTGTATGCTTAATTAGTTTATGGCCAACGCCCTTTGTACAAAAATCCACGGGAAAGTTTGTAGAAAGTCCGATCGTGTGTATGAGGCTTTACACACCTTACAGAGATGCCTCTACTGTAACTGTACATTCACTAGAATCCTGAAGTAGAGATTTTCAGCATTTTTGTCTGCAATTATGTATGAGCTAACATTTGCAAATTCCTCCACACTTTTCCATCTCTCTCTCTTTCCTTCTTTTTCCTTCATTTGTAAATGACCCTTGTGTAATAAGATTTGGCCTCCAGCCCTATTAAATATTTAAACAACCCCTTTGACTCCGTTTGACCAACTTTTTGCACCTTCATAAATAAATAGTCATGCGTAACTTATTTTTGTACTGCAATTAAATGGTGTATTTTTTAGGCAGTGTGAAAAATCCATTCTAACAGTTCAACATCTGTAGGAGGGCATTTTAAGCCCCAAAGTGTGGCACAAGTATAAACAAAGTTTGGCCTTCCCGCACAATGCTAGTATTACTATCGGCTGCTTCAGAACACTACAGTGAAAGAAGGTTCATTAGCGTCTGCCCCGTGGTGAATCAATACTTTATTCCATTAAATCATAATTAATGCACTTTTCTCAACAGTAAGTTGGATTCTGTATTGACTTTAAAACTACTGACTGTAGTTGTCACTTGCAAAGCTTATTATTTACTTGAATGTTTCAGTATTTCCTATTAACTTTAAAATGAAAAAACAAAAAATGGAGGAATAAATGTGGAAGGAAATAATAGGTTTATACAGAAAATATATATATATAAAAAAATAATAAAAATAAAAACTTGAAAAGCACAATTTAATCCATGCACATAAAGCTTATGATGTTCATGCTTAAAACACAGCTGTGCCAAAGTTTGACAATACATGCAATGCCCACAATTTATCAAATTAGGGAGGACCATTGGGACAACATCCTGGCTCAATGTTAAAATGTTTCTGAATCTCTCCTTATCTCTATTGATGAAAATAAAATTATTCTGCTGTAATAAAATCCTGGGGAATTATACCAGGATCATAGCTGCAGCTACAACCAAGATCCAAGTATTATTTTTAACAGCTGGTGATCAACTTATGTGTAAAAGTGATCCAAGTGTCTTTACAGCCACCTAATCACTTTTACTACCACCCGCCTGCCACTGTTTCTGGGCTCTCCTATTCCACCGAGGAGCCGCCCCGACCACTGTAGGAGGTACAGTCTGCCCACAGAGGACATTCATCCGCTGTCTTCTCTGTAACAAATAATGCCAGAGATGATGAGGATTCTCTGATCAGCTGCCTTGGAGGGCAAAGGAGGGATAAGAGGTCTAATAGACCCTTGATCTCTCCAAAAGAGTACCTGTCACTACCCAAAGCTATCACAAGGGGTGTTGTTCACCCCCTGTGATAGCGCTAAGGTTAAGTTTTTTTGTTTTTTTTTTAATTGTACAAAAAAAAATTCTAAAGCACCCCTGTCCCCCTGCCCCCCCCCCCCCCCCCCCATGCTCATGAGCAAATGCCTGTCATTGATCATATTACATCTGGCGATGCATGCATCTGCTTTTTCCTTTAGAATGACTGACCATCTTTGATTTTCTCCTCAGCAGTTCTGAACACTTGCTTACTCTAGCAACAAGTATATTTAGAAGTCTACATAATGTACAAGATATATTAGAATGTATGATTTTATTACAGTCTGAGCTAAAACATGAAATGAGGTGCATTTAGGTGCACCTGTATGCACTTCACCTATCCAAACATGTACAAGGGACAAGTAAAATTGTGTGTTTTTTTTTTTTTTTTAACATCAATAGAAGCAATTAAGTACAGTTCCTTTCAAATTACACTCTAGTATAGCAGGACCCAAACTGTTGCCCTTTGCTTACCTTTATTTGAACCCTGGGGCACTGTTCTTCCCAATGACACGATGGGGCACTATTCCTCCCACTGATGTCAATTATTATTATTATTATTATTATACATGATTTATATAGCGCCAACAGTTTATGCAGTTCTTTACAATGTAGAGGGGGGACAGCACAATTTCAGTACCATACAGAAGGGACAGGAGAGCCCTGCTCGTAGAGCTTACATTCTAAAGGGAGGGGGTGATGGTACAAAAGGTAATAGATGCGGGGAATGATTTGATGGGGTTGTTAGGTGGGTGTGGGATAGGCTTCCCTAAATAATTGAGTTTTCAGGGATCTCCTAAAGGTGGACAAGTTAGGGGCTGATCAGATATACCGGGGCAGGGAATTCCAGAGGATGGGAGAGGCTCTGGAGAAGTCCTGAAGATGAGCATGAGAGGAGGTAACAAGGGAGCTAGAGGGCAGGAGATCCTGGGAGGAGCGGAGGGGGCGATTTGGGCGATATCTTCAGATGAGGTTGGTGATGTAGCTGGGGGCGATGTTGTAGATGGCCTTGTATGTTGTGGTTAGCATTTTGAATTTTATACGGTGAGGTAGGGGAAGCCAGTGAAGGGATTGGCAGAGAGGAGCAGCAGTCACGGATCGGTTAGTGAGGTGTATGAGTCTAGCAGCAGCATGAACCATTATTTCATATACTGGTACAAACAATGGGACAATATTTCTCCCACTAACAACAATTATAGGGAATAATTGCCATCAATAATGACATCAAAGATGGGCACAATTGCTCCCACTGTCATTGTTGATGAGGCACAACTCCTCCTACAGACAACAATAATGGGGCATTATTCATACCACTAACATCAATGATGGGGCACTATTGCTCCCACTGACACCAAAGATGGGTGCAATTTCTCTTAATGACACTATTAATGGGGCACTATTCCTCCCACTGACACTAATGATGGAGCACTATTTCTCACATTGACAACAATGAAGAGGCACTATTACTCCCACTAATACAAACAATGAAGAACTATTTTTCCTCCTGACACGAAAGATGGGTTTAATTCCTTCCACTAAACCCAAGGATGGGCACAATTTTCCCTATTGACCCCAACTTTGGGGTATTTATCCAACCACTGACCCCGAAGGGATACTATTCATCCTACTGATACCAATGATAGGGTTAAATTCCTTCCACTGACATCAATGATGAAAAATCATTCCCCCTCCCACTGATCACAGGCACTTGGTCATTTTTTTAATCCTACTGATCACCAACTCTGGAGCATTAATTACTCCCACTGATGTCAGGTAATATTTTACTCCCACTGGCCTCAGTCCTTCTAAATCCTTACGGACTATGAACTGGTCCTGTGTTTAGAAAGTTTGAGGACCCCTGCTACAGGAAATCAGGCCCTATTTATAAAGAAGATGTAAATATCTGTAAACGTATTCCTCCAAAATTCACTTACCATTTTTAAAGTTGCACTGCACATATAAACAGCAAACATAGTAAACGACTCTTTAAAGAGGTAGAGACTTGTATTACAAATAATTATGGATGTCACTGTTATAGTGCCCTAATAAGCCTACAAATTCTTGTTCTCAAATTCTTATTGAGTTTTATTGTTAGGTTTCTCTTATTCCTAATGTAGTTTTATTAATGTTTTCAAATTAAACGATATATAGGACAGAGCCTAAAAAATTGTGAAATATAATAAAAGCCAATTAAAAGTAATCAATCCCTTTGGCAATAAGCACATTGAACACTAAAATAGCCACTGTCTTTTCTCCTTTCAATTACATGACTATATATTTATAGTTTTGTGCACATACATAGCATGACTCCAAAGAATCTTGCCATTCCTAGTAAGGTAAAAAATGTGATGCAAACTTCAAATGTGAATTTTAATGAATGCAACTGAACAAGTTACAAGGAAAATAGGTTCTGCTACATGTATACAGTTATACTCTGTACACACGATCAGACATTGATCGGACATTCCGACATAAAATCCATGGATTTTTTCCGACGGATGCTGGCTCAAACTTGTCTTGCATACACACGGTCGCACAAAGTTGTCGGAAAATCCGATCGTTCTGAACGCGGTCACGTAAAACACGTCCGGGGCAGTAGCCAATAGCTTTCATCTCTTAATTTATTCTGAGCATGCGTGGCACTTTGTGCGTCGGAATTGTCCACACACGGTCGGAAATTACGCGAACGGATTTTGTTTTTTAGCCTGCTCTCAGACTTTTTGTGTCGAAAAATCCAATAGAAAAAGTCAGATGGAGTCGGAATTTCCGACAACAAGCTCCGATCGCACATATTCTGTCGGAAAGTCCGACCGTGTGTACAGGGCATAAGACTTTACTCATCAAAAAATTATCAAAGATAATTACAATAATTATACAATATAAAGCACATTTCAACTCACCGGCATCAAAAACGTGTCAGATCTGCCGAAATCACTTATAGTGCTGCTCAAGGTGTTCTAGTAAATCTGGTGTCTCAAATGATCTATGAGTGCAGGTGGTCTTATGCTTAATCCAGAAAGCAGTAAATAATGAGGGGATGAGACACACTGAACACGACTAGCTCAACAGGTGAAGAGAAATGTGAATGGCCTCAGCCATGAGCTCCCCCTGAGCCCCACTTCTGATGCATTTCGCCCCACTCAGAACTTCGAGAACATAGAGATCTGCCTAAAAACACTGTATCAGGATACCCCCACAAACCAACTTGCACAAACAGGAAAATATAATATATGAACCTACACATCACTCCAATTAATTAGGAAACTGACACTTGGATATATAACTATTGAACTGTATTCTGTTGCCTTCACACAGCAACAATGTTGTTACACATTGTCCAGTTAAGGCTTGCTAATAAGGACACTTCCAATTGTAGAAATAAAGGAGTTGATTTACTAAAGGCAAAGAAGGCTGTTCACTTTGCAAGGGAATGCAAAGCAAGACTGAGAAAGCTGCTGACGAGCTGGAATCGTACAGAGGCATGACGTCAGCATTGAGACACTGTCCCGACTAGTTTCATCCAAAGGAACATTCTCCATGGATCTCTTGACTGACTTCTGTAGCTGTAGGCACTGTGAAGCAACTCATGCTTAAAATGCACAGCCAAAACAGTTGTTATTGCTTTTCTCTTAGCAGCTTAGCTCACCCTGTTCCCTTTCCAGGCAGTGATTAGGTAGCCTGCCAGCCTTCTGAGTTCTAATTTAAACACAGACTTGGGCGAACTCAGCTCCATGGAAAAACAACTTGAACATTTTCAGTGCTTCTGCTGTAAAATCTAAGAACACATTGATCCACAGTGATTGCAACTTCATAGGTTAGGGAGGGCTTGTGTCAGAGTGATTCTGTCAATAAATATTTAATTTATAGATGTACCTAAATTGAAGAATGAAAATATTTGACTCTTCTGCTGCTCACTCAATTGAAAGCCTGTCTGATGAAGTGCAATTGCCTGCTGAAAGTCTTTGAAAAAATGAACACTTTCGGGAGTGTTGATTTCTTGTGCCATAAGTCAGCGGGAGGTGGTTGACACTCCTGCTACAATTGGTTTCTGCACAGACTACAACAGATTTTTTCTGATCAGGGAGTTGTTTGGGTGTCTGGGCAGCAGAAGATATATAATAGGGAAAATAATTATTTGATCCCCGGCAGATTTTTTAAGTTTGCCCACTTACAAAGAAATGAAGGGTCTATAATTTTTATCAGTGGCGGTGCGTCCAATAAGGGCGCATGGGCTCCGCCCCCTCTCTCAAGCCACCCCCTCTGTGTAAAATGGATAGATTCATGCATTGCACGAATATATCCATGGGTGCTGTAGACACCCCCTATTCAGGCGTCCGGACCCTTTTCAGACGCCAGGCACCTGAATTACAGCGGCGGGGGGTGTATTTTTGAAGCACCTGATTAGAGCCATAGGCTCTAATAGGTTTCAAAAAAAGTAAACAGAGCACAGAGCATTGCACTCACAGCTCACCCAGGTGGGTTAGCAAAGCAAATTAATATTTGCTTTGCTAACACTGAACTGCCTCTCAGCCAATCAGGAGGTGCGGATCTAATACTCGTCACCTGATTGGCTGAAGGCACAGGTGCCCTGATTGGACACCTAACAGAATGGAAAAACGGGAGGATGAAGAGCCATGGAGGACACAGGAGCTCGCCGCCGTCACCTGCTGCATGTCCCACAGCTCGCCGCCGTCACCTGCCACCAGTATGGGGTAAGCGCGTGCCAGTCAGACGACAAGCGGGGGGTCACAGAGGCTACATATGATGGGCACGGAGGCTACATGTGATGCGTACACAGGCTACATATGATGGGTCACAGAGGCTGCATATGATGGGCACACAGGCTATATATGATGGGCACACAGGCTACATATGATGGGTATAGAGGCTGCATATGATGGGCACAGAGGCTATATATGATGGGCACAAAGGCTGCATATGATGGGCACAAAGGCTACATATGATGGGCACAAAGGCTACATATGATGGGCACAGAGGCTGCATATGATGGGCACAGAAGATGCATATGATGGGCACAGAGGCTGCATATGATGGGCACAGGCTCCATATGATGAGCACAGAGGCTGAATATGATGGGCACAGAGGCTGTATGATGGGCACAGGCTGCATATGATGGGCACAGAGGCTACATATAATGGGCACAGGCTGCATTTTGAGCACCAGCCGCCACTGATTTATATTATAGGTGCATTTTAAATGATAGAGACATAGGGGTTGATTACTAAAGCTGGAGAGTGCAAATTCAGGCTCACTTCTACAGAGAAACCAATCAGCTTCCAGGTTGTATTGCCAAAGTTTAATTGAACAAGCTGAGGTTAGAAGATGATTGGCTACCTTGCACAGCTGCACCAGATTCTGAGTGCTCCAGCATTAGTAAATCTACCCTATAATATCACCCAAACGTCCAGAAAAAACACATAAAACAAATGCTATAAATTAAGTTGCAGTTCAGTGAATAAAATAAGTATTTGATCCCCAAGCAAAACGTTTCTTAGTACTTGGTGGAGAAACCCTTGTTGGCAAGCACAGAGGTAAGACGTTTCTTGTAGTTGGTTACCAGGTTTGCGCACATCTCAGGAGGAATTTTGGTCCACTCTTCTTTACAGATCTTCTCTAAATCCTTAAGGTTTCTTGGTTTTCAACTCCAAGCTTTAGCTCTCTTCATAAATTTTCTATAGAATTAAGGTCTAGAGACTGACTAGACCACGCCATGACCTTAATGTGCTTCTTCTTGAGCCACTCTTTTGTTTCCTTGGTGGTATATTTTGTGTCATCGTCATGCAAAAAGATCTTCAGTGTTCTTGCTGAGAGAAGAAGTTTCTCATCCAAGATTTTACAATACATGGCCCCATCCATACCATTTCCACCACACCTTAAAAATGACTGTAAAGTCTTGTTTTTTTCCCTATAAAAATAACAAATATGTTATACTCACCTGCTCTGTTGCAGTGGATTTGCACAGAGCAGCCCGGATCCTCCTCTTCTCGGGTCTCTCTTTGCTGCCCTTGGCCCCTTCCTCCTAGTGAGTGCCCCCACAGCAAGCAGCTTGCTATGGGGGCATCCGCATCGAGCTGCAGCTCTGTGTGTCTATTCAGACACAAAGCTGCCGTTCGGCCCCATCCCCTCTCACTCCTGATTGGCTAACTGACTTTGATTGACAGCCGCGGGAGCCAATGGTGCCGCTGCTTTGTCTCAGCCAATCAGGAGGAGAGTCCCAGAGGCCCGAGGGACTCGTGGACATCGCTAGACAGAGATGGGGCTCAGATAAGTATTAGGAGATGCTGGGGAGGCTGCTGCACACAGAAGGCCTTTTAGCTTAATGCATAGAATGCACTAAGCTTAAAAAAACCTTCTGCCTTTACAACTCCTTTAAGTATACAAATATTAACTTTTACTTAAGTTAATACATTCTTAAGGGTCCATTCACACAGGGGCAACACGACTTCCAACGCGACTTTGGGAGGCAACTTGGACAGGGCTTGAGTATGAATCACAGCGCTATATAGGAAAAAATACCACGCTAGTGGAACATATACATCAAGCTGGAGCAGCTGCTATAGTGAGATACAGGCACAGAATTGTAATAGAAAAAGTGCTAACAGTGCTAAACTAAACAAACATAAATTAATTTATTGTTAATAAATCAGTGATGAAATAACAAAAATTATTAATTTTTAAACCAAACACAATCCTAATGTTATGAATAATCAGAATTGAAAATGTCCTTTAGTAGGAAACAAGACGTGCTCAAAGTCCATAAACCAAGTGTAGGTATTAATAAATGGAGTGAAGAAAATGAATAAATCATCCACCGAAAACAAAGGTGAAGTACCACACAAAATGCGCGCTTACCCCAAGGCAAGCTATAAAAGTCTGCAGCCTATTACCCGGCTAGGGCCTTTATCCAAAAATAGGAGAAACCATTGCCACAGCAGGATCGTAGAGATGTAATCAACACTCAGCCCGGATCCCCCGATTACTGAGTTCAGATATGTGGTCAACTCCAGGTACCGTACAGTTGTTCCCCAGAATAGAAAAACTCACCATAGCATAATACTGGCGGATCACCCTTTATTAAAAGTAGAATAACACTTACAATTTCAATGATTAAAAACACACATAACAGCCGGCCGGCTAATGCGAACGCCCGTCCACTCGGACTCACACGCGATGACGTCAGCTCCTCCCGGCGTGCGTTTCGTCATATAATGACGTTGTGTGGGGCACGGGCCAGGGGATCTGACTTGGAGGCAACTTCCATTGAAATCAATGGGTACAAGTCATCTAGAAGTCGGATTGAAGTAGTACAGGAACCTTTTCTGAAGTCGGAGCGACTGCAGTAGTGTGCATTAAGACGGATCCATTCACTTACATTGAGCAACTTGAGGCGACTAGGGGCGACTTGAAGTCGGATCCAAAGTTAACCCTGTGTGAATGGACCCTAGCTGTATGCAACCCCTTTTGCCAAGCAACTCTCATCTTGTGAAACAGTATTGATGTAGCACCCCACCAGAACCCAGCCAATAGAGACATGAGAAATAACAACTTCACTAAAGGTTGAGGCCTACCACAAACCGATATTAGGACAATTGGGGTTGATTTACTAAAGGAAAATAAACTGTGCAGTTTGCAAAGTGCAGTTGCACTCTGCAAGTGCAGTTTCTCCAGAGCTTAGTAAATGAGGTAAAGCTCCACTTTGCAAAGAGTACCCAATCACATGTAAGGGAAATAGGAAAAAACAGCATTTTTGCTTGCATGTGATTGGATGATGGAAGTCAGCAGAGCTTGTGCTCATTTACTAAGCTCTTAAGCAACTTTGCAAAGTGCACAGTCTATTTGCCTGTAGTAAATCAACCTTTTAGGTCTTGTTTACACTTGCAGCTTGGGGGAGTTAAAAACATGCAGTTGAGCTGTGTTTTTACAGATTTGCCCCCCCCCCCCCCACAACAGCTCTCACTTAGGCTTATGTTTCAACTATTGCAGGCCCCAAAGTTGCGCGATTTACAGTGCGACTTTGCAATGCGATTTTGATGCAATGTCAGGCGACTGGTGAGAACCATGGGAGAACAAGTTGCACTGAAGTCGGAACAAAGTAGTACAAAAACCTTTTTCGGAGTCGCTGTGACTTGAGTCGCACCAATTAGAGCGAGGACCATTGAAATACATGGATTTTGACTTATGTGACGTCACATGTGTCAAGTCACACAACAACTCAAAACAGAGCCTTAGGGTCCATTTACACATGTGTTTTCTCACTTTTTACTCAAACACGGGTAACTGCAATGACATACAGAAAACAATAGTTTTCTGTGTGTCATATTCAGACCAGAATGCAGTGTTTCATTGCATTCCAGATCTGTGAGATATTGTGCAACGTTTGCCTAATGTTGAACAACTCTGGATGTCCCTGCATATCACCGCACAGCTGTGCTGCTGTGGAGCAGTATGAATGAAGTGCCACTATGTACATAAAGTTCAGTAAAAAAAAAAAAAAGGGGGCAGCTGTGTGATGTAATAAAACACGCATCACACCTCCCTCTGCCACACAGCCCTGCAGCTCCAACCGCTGTGCAGGCAGCAGTGTTTTGGGCTGTGGCCTTGTGTGAATGGCCTTAAGCTGCAAAGGCAGCAGAAAGAAAAGGCTACACATGCATTTCAGGCAACATTCGATGGGCAGTACCCACTAAATAATCCTTATGCCCTGTACACACGATTGGACATTGATCAGACATTCCGACAACAAAATCCATGGAAAATTCCAACGGATGTTGGCTCAAACTTGTCTTGCATACACACGGTCACACAAAGTTGTCAGAAAATCCGATCATTCTGAACGCGGTGACGTAAAACACATATGTCAGGACTATAAACGGAGCAGTAGCCAATAGCTTTCAACTCTTAATTTATTCTGAGCATGCGTGGCACTTTGCATCGGGTCAGAATTTAACCGATCGGATTTTGTTGTCGGAAAATTTTATATCCTGCTCTCAAACTTTGTGTGTTGGAAGTCCGATGGAGCCCACACACGATCGGAATTTCCGACAACACAATCCGATCGCACTTTTTCCGTCAGAAAATCCGACCGTGTGTACAAGGCATTAGAGCTGAATTTCTACAAACTTGTAACAAGCTGGTTTTGGTCTTTGTCCAAGATTTAACAAACTGATCAGACTGTGATTTGTAAAGGAAAAACAAACAGGCAAACTAACCATTTCTAACTGTACCCCACCGCTCCTTGAGTGGCTCATACGCAGACAATGCTATACAGTACAATAAAATGCCAACCAAGCACTGTGAAAAGGAGTCTCAAGCAGCAGAGCTTAGACAAGATAAATTGTCCTTCAAATAGAGCGTGAAACATATCTGGCTTTGCATGAAACAGGGGGCTCTGAAGTCAATTGTGAAGTTCACAAGTTATGTAATAGAGCTGCTGTTATTGAACAAATACCTTAGGGGAACAAGATAAATGCCTGAAGAGAACAGGAATTGCTGAATGACACTGAAAAGTTATTTAATTCACTTTTTTTTGCAACACAGAGATGAATACATTTGTAAATGGAAATGCTGCTGGCTCTTTCTCAGCAATTACCCTCTAGTTAGGTCTGTGCTAGAGTGAGGATTTTCTGGCAGAGTAGGTAATATTAGGCAGGCTTAGCTGGTTGCTAGGCCTGTTTGTTTTCATTCTTGGCTGGGAGTGGCTCAAGGTAGTCACTGGTGACTCACAGGCAGCATCACTGACATCTCCCTCTTCCTTCTAGAGCTTGCTAGAAAGATCAGGAAAGAGAGGAGGAGATGAGAGGTGGAGCTGCCTGAGGTGTTTTAGGGAGCTCTAACCAATTCTCAATCTGGATTGGCAGGGGGCAGGCCTCCTTAAATACCTGGGGTCAGCCCAGCTGGGGAAGAGTTGTCAGGTGGAAGAGCTGGAGTAAGAGAGTGTGGAGGCTGTCCGGCCCCATGGGGAGCTCCCCAGTCTAGGGGGGTGACTCTAGGCTGGGGCTCGGGTGCATCCAGGAGGAGTGACAAGATCCTGGAAGAAGGCACATGAGAGAGCAAGTAGAGGACAGCAGAAGAGAACACTTCTAAGAGTCTCCAGGGAGGACTACTGGTCGCAGTCGGGAGGGCTGGTAAATGAGCACAGTTGGGAGGACTGGGGAGGCACGCCTGAGAGAACTGGGAGTTTTTCAATTTGAGATGGGTGCAGAACCAGAAGAGAGGACTGTTGGAAGGGAAGTGGAAAGAGGTCTCTGCAGCTAGGCTGGCTGGCAGGACCTGAAGAGAGCTATCTGGGAGTGGTAGCTGAATAGAGGCTAGCTAGCACCTGGACTATTTCTACACCACAGGGGCCCAAGTTCTCTGCCCGCAAAAGGCAGTTCATTGAGGCCTGACTGAAGCAGTGTCAAGCCTACCCATGCGGTGCATGCTAGTCCGGAGGAGTAACAGTCTGTAGCAAGGGAAGTGCTGGTGGAGTAACAGTCTGCAGCAAGTGAAGCGCTGGAGGACAAACAGTGTGCAGCAAGTGTTTGTGCTGGAGAGTAGATTGGAGTGTATATACTGGAGTCCCAAGCAAGTTTGCACTGAATATTTCTGGGCATCCAATAATTGTCCCATCCAAGTTTAATGACCTCAAATAAAAAAAGAGCAAAAAAAAACAAAGCTATGGACTGTTCTATGTCTCCGAGTGACTGAGAAATGGATGTCTGGCTGGGCAGGGTGACAGGTGAACCACCACATTAAGCAACCCCTACGGGGGCATGGCTACAAATGTATTCATAGGATTTCTGAGATACCGTAAGTATATTCTTAATAAGAAATATATCTATCTAGATCTGTTATCCATTCAGAAAGAGTTGGTGGGTTAGGCAATGTCCATTTTAGTGCAATCTTCCTATGAGCTATAAATAAAGCTCTATAGATGGTAGATTTATAGAAAAAAGATCAATATGGCCTATTAGTCCCCAATAAACCATTTAAGGTACCTACCACCCCAGCCTGATATCTTTTCAACTTGGGGCATCGCCACATAAGATGCATAAGGGATCCTGAAGAATGACCACACCTATTACAATATGGGTTATCTCTCACCCCAATTGTATTAAGAAATTTGGGAGCTCTACGTAAAATATATATCTGAGTCAGTCTATGAGAGGGAGAGAGAGAAACCCTTTGCACGGGTTGTAAGATATCCTCCCAAATGTCATGTGAAATACTGCTTACATCCCTCTCTCATTGTGCTCTACAAGTTAATGGGAATCTCAATAAGAAGTGGTCTAAGAGCGCCACATACATGACAAAAATCAAACTCCTCGTATATGATGCCTATATAATATGAATGTGAGAGAAAGAGACAGAAGCCAATTTAGGATACTTCCTCTCACTTCCCCAAATGACCAAAAAAAACCCAGAAAATGACAAGATAGAAATGACTCTAAAACCTAGGTTCACACTGTGAACCACATGTGAATCGCACAGGAATCACACCACATTCCTGTGCAAATCTCTTGCGAGTCTGTGTAGTGCAATTTGATTTGATATTGGATACCTCAAATTGTATTGCATCTGGTGCCAAAGGGGTGCAGGCAGCTTTTATTTAATTTGCTTGGGATCGCATACTTGTGTAAACCCATGCGATTCAGTTTAGGCAGTTGCAACCTGCTTTTGGGGTGTCATTAACCTTCCATTGACACCGGCAGCAGTTTTGGGTGCATAAAAAGTAAAATTATGCATTTGGGGCTAAAATGTGTATTCAACAATACTATCAAAGGAAAGGACCAGGGGGAAGCACAAGGGAGTGATCTCCCTAGGTCCAAAAAGTGGTTACCATGGATATGGTGGGCAATAAAGGGAGGGAAAAGGATGTATGTAAAAATATATAAAGGTTTATTGGATAAATCTAAAATTAACAAGTGCTATACCATAGACAATAGAACACATGTATGGAGCTGATCCACCTGACACAATTTAATGGGCCCGTCCCGTGCAAACAGCACGGGGCGCGCCCATCAACCTACAACACACACACATACAACATATACACATATAGACATATGAAATAAAACATAAAGTGCAGGCGCCTTTATACCCACAGATGCATGAGGTCCCTGTGGCCAATCGCCAGATCAAAAAGGATAATAATGTTTGTTTGGAATATGATAATAGAGGGACCTAATGCATGTGTGGTCCCCCGGGGAGATGGGGAAAGTGGAATGGATATATACAATTGGTTGCCTAACTCAAAACCTCGCTAGATATCATCTACGTTGGCTGTATAGATACTGCAGCTAGATTGGTGGGTCAGGGGGACTCATATATTGTGTTGCATGCGCATGCTTAAATCATGAATTTTGCTGAGAGTCCATTCCTGTAGTTAGTGGGGATGAATATATAGCTGAGAGTCTCTGTAGAGTTTAGGGGATATAGAAACCGCACAGTGTAATGAATACTGTTTGTACCAGGAACAGATCACATGACCTCTCAGGATGGCCCGATATCTCTCGGGACTGCCAGTGTATGAGGGTATGCTGGAAGTCTATACAGAGCTGAATGTCACTGTGCACTTCTGTCCACATTGGTCAGGGCCATATCACTTCAGTTATTAAGGGTTCAGAGTCACCACTGCATATAGGAGCTAAAGGGGTTACATTACCACCTCTCTGTCGTACGAGCATTAGCTGTGTCTAATGTCCTGCAGCTGCTCCACCGCTCCGTGGCCTCTGCGCTGCCAGTGCCGACCGTGATATGCTGTATTCACCAGGCGTTCGGGTACGTAGTAATCCTTTCACTCGCTGGAGCACACTACAACTGTGCTTGTGTGGTGGGTTCTCTCCCCGTATGTGTGGCGGTCAAACTTTTCAAGTTTCCACTGAAAAGGAAATCCCGTCTCCTGATCACTGCGGGAGATAGCTTCGGCGTCTGCACATCTTGGTTACGTCGTTTGACGTAACCAAGATGTGCAGACGCCGAAGCTATCTCCCGCAGTGATCAGGAGACGGGATTTCCTTTTCAGTGGAAACTTGAAAAGTTTGACCGCCACACATACGGGGAGAGAACCCACCACACAAGCACAGTTGTAGTGTGCTCCAGCGAGTGAAAGGATTACTACGTACCCGAACGCCTGGTGAATACAGCATATCACGGTCGGCACTGGCAGCGCAGAGGCCACGGAGCGGTGGAGCAGCTGCAGGACATTAGACACAGCTAATGCTCGTACGACAGAGAGGTGGTAATGTAACCCCTTTAGCTCCTATATGCAGTGGTGACTCTGAACCCTTAATAACTGAAGTGATATGGCCCTGACCAATGTGGACAGAAGTGCACAGTGACATTCAGCTCTGTATAGACTTCCAGCATACCCTCTTACACTGGCAGTCCCGAGAGATATCGGGCCATCCTGAGAGGTCATGTGATCTGTTCCTGGTACAAACAGTATTCATTACACTGTGCGGTTTCTATATCCCCTAAACTCTACAGAGACTCTCAGCTATATATTCATCCCCACTAACTACAGGAATGGACTCTCAGCAAAATTCATGATTTAAGCATGCGCATGCAACACAATATATGAGTCCCCCTGACCCACCAATCTAGCTGCAGTATCTATACAGCCAACGTAGATGATATCTAGCGAGGTTTTGAGTTAGGCAACCAATTGTATATATCCATTCCACTTTCCCCATCTCCCCGGGGGACCACACATGCATTAGGTCCCTCTATTATCATATTCCAAACAAACATTATTATCCTTTTTGATCTGGCGATTGGCCACAGGGACCTCATGCATCTGTGGGTATAAAGGCGCCTGCACTTTATGTTTTATTTCATATGTCTATATGTGTATATGTTGTATGTGTGTGTGTTGTAGGTTGATGGGCGCGCCCCGTGCTGTTTGCACTGGACGGGCCCATTAAATTGTGTCAGGTGGATCAGCTCCATACATGTGTTCTATTGTCTATGGTATAGCACTTGTTAATTTTAGATTTATCCAATAAACCTTTATATATTTTTACATACATCCTTTTCCCTCCCTTTATTGCCCACCATATCCATGGTAACCACTTTTTGGACCTAGGGAGATCACTCCCTTGTGCTTCCCCCTGGTCCTTTCCTTTGATAGTATGTTTGTTTTGGGTTACGGATACGGCCTCCAACTCTGAGGAGAGGCATTGGGTGGATATTTGTGACTTTGTGACTTATTTAAAGGCAGGTACTTATAGGGTGGTCCCCTCTCCTTCCTTCTAGCCAGTTGTGTATTCAACAACACTGCAATATTCTCTATGTCTAGTGCCCATGTGAACATGACAGTAAAAGTAATTACAAACTTAAGCCCACCTATAACTTTTTCTTAACTTTTGACCTTGCACAATGGTTTTAAAAAACACAGGAACGCTTACTGTAAACCATGTTTTTGATGTTCATTTCTTAAACAAAATATATTGTTATTTTTGTTATACAGTATGTAATGTATGTCACGTTATATTGTGGATTTCCTTCATTTGTAATTAAAAATATGCCTGCAACAAACAATCTAGGAGGGAGTTTTAATAATGGAGAAAGATCTAATGCCGCGTACACACGGTCTGACTTTTCGTCTACAAAAGTCCGACGGACGCCGACGGACTAAAGCTGGCTGACAATCCGATCGTGTGTGGGCTTCCCCGGACTTTCACCGGACTTTCAGCGGACTTTTCCAGCCACAAATCTGACGGACTTTATATTTGAAACATGCTTCAAATCTTTACGTCGTAACTACGCCGGACCCAGAAATCCGCTCGTCTGTGTGCTAGGCCGACGGGCAAAAACCCACGCTAGGGCAGCTATTGTCTACTGGCTATCAACTTCCTTATTTTAGTCCGGTGTACGTCATCACGTACAAATCTGTCAGACTTTTGTGTGATCGTATGTAGGCAAGTCCGTTTGTAAGAAAGTCTGCCGCAAGTCCGCCAAAAGTCCGCCAAAAGTTCGTTATAAGTCTGTCGGACAGGCTGTCGGACTTTTGTAGCCGAAAAGTCCGACCGTGTGTACGCGGCATTAGTGTTCTTGTACATCATAAACGCAATACCAAAGTCAATCTGCCGCTTCTAAATAGGGATTAGCTGTGTAATTTTGGCAAAATTACCCATTTGCCTAGGACTTTACTCTAGTGAGAATCACCAAATGCATTCTGTTTTAACCTACTTCTTGCTTCAGAGGGTACCAAGATACAGGAGATATAGTGCATATTTGGTGGACCTAACTTAGGATTCGCCACCTGTGGAAAAGGGTCTATATAATGATTACCTAATTCTGCTGATCAACTTTTATAAGGACCCTTAGAAGGCTCTCCTTCATAAACCTATTGATAACATACCTCATCACAGTTGTACACTTATAACACATATATTTATAGCCACCAAACTCTTGCCCAGACATGCAAATCCTCATCCCCTTATTTCCCAGAAACCAAAAGTCATATACATGGAACTTTCATTAAAGTGCCATGCCACTTTCATTAACGGGAAATGAACAGCCATATTAAATGACATTTTTCTCTTGATTTGGTAACCATGGCTTAATTATAACCTCCTTCACAGCAGATCTCCCACCATCTTCAACTTTGAGAACCTGAAGCATACTCCACACCCTTAGTTCCGAACTTGAATACCTTTTCTATTAACAGGTTTCCATATGCCATTCTTGGCAGCATCTGGGAATCCTCCTTCCTTCTTTTTCGCTTCCTTATGCTTTTTCCCTTCTCTCCCTCCACCCTTATTTCTATTTCTGACCTGCAATCCTCTTTCCCATTTGGTATGGAATCATGGTGGAGTGGAGTGGAGTTCATCCCGATATATACAGAAAATGAAATGCCCTTCAAACAAACCCAATATACTATTATTGGAGCAACAGACAATATGAACTCCAAAACGTATAGGCACAAGGGTGTTCTACGAAAACAGCATTAAGTCTCATATATATCCATGCATAAATACAAATGGCATAAATTTAACAGACGTAACTAACCAGACTGTGTTGGATGTTAGCTACGAAGGATAAAAACAACAGGGTAAAGGTTGCTGCCACCAGTTAGTGGAGAGGGTCAAAGTGACCAGACTGACTTAATGCTGTTTTTGTATCATAGAACAGTGGTTCTCAACCCTGTCCTCAAGTACCCCCAACAGGCCATGTTTTGGGAATTTCTTTTTAGATAAAATAGATACAATAGCTGATCCAAAATACCAAGCCTTTGATTCTAATTAAAGGCACCTGTGCAAGATAAAGGAAAACCTGCAAACATGGCCTGTTGGGGGTACTTGAGGAGTGTTTTTGAGAACCACTGTCATAGAACACCCTGGTACCTATACACGAGCATCCCTGAAGAAGAACAAAAATCACTATTTTCGAAAGGCGTTGGATGCCTTTCTGCAGCTTGTTTGATGTATTCAAGGTTTCTCTCCACTACCATTTCTGTGTTGTCTATCCATAACTCCATTAGCCGCCATTATTTTATACAGTATCTCACAAAAGTGAGTTCACCCCTCACATTTTTGTAAATATTTTATTATATGTTTTCATGTAACAACACTGAAGAAATGACACTTTGCTACAATGTAAAGTAGTGAGTGTACAGCTTGTATAACTGTAAATTTTCTGTCCCCTCAAAATAACTCAACGCACAGCCATTAATGTCTAAACCGCTGGCAACAAAAGTGAGTACACCCTAAGTGAAAATGTCCAAATTGGGCCTAAAGGTTGCCACTGGAGTCCTCTTCCACTCCTCCATGATGACATCACAGGGCTGGTGGTATGTTAGAGACCTTGCACTCCTCCACTTTCCATATGATGATGCCCCACAGAAGCTCAATAGGGTTTAGGTCTGGAGACATGCTTGACCAGTCTATCACCTTTACCCTCCGTTTCTTTAGCAAGGCAGTGGTTGTCTTGGAGGTGTGTTTGTGGTCGTTATCATGTTGGAATACTGCCCTGCGGCTCAGTCCCTGAAGGGAGGGGATCATGCTCTGCTTCAGTATGTCACAGTACATGTTGGCATTCATGGTTCCCTCAATGAACTGTAGCTCCCCAGTGCCAGCAGCACTCATGCAGCTCCAGACCATGACACTCCCACCACCATGCTTGACAGTAGGCAAGACACACTTGTGTTTGTACTCCTCACCTGGTTGCTGCCAGACAGGCTTGACACCATCTGAATCAAATAAGTTTGTCTTGGTCTCCTCAGACCATAGGACATGATTCCAGTAATCCATGTCCTTAGTCTGCTTGTCTTCAGCAAACTGTTTGAGAGCTTTCTTGTGCATCATCTTTAGGAGAGGCTTCCTTCTGGGATGACAGCCACCCAGACCAATTTTATGCAGTGTGCAGGGTATGGTCTGAGCACTGACAGACTGACCCCCCACCTCTTCAACCTCTGCAGCAATGCTGGTAGCACTCATACGTCTATTTCCCAAAGACAACCTCTGGATATGACACATGGCATGTGCACTCAACTTCTTTGGTTAACCATGGCGAGGCTTGTTCTGAGTGGAACCTGTCTTGTTAAACCGCTGTATGGTCTTGGCCACTGTGCTGCAGCTAAGTTTCAGGGTCTTGGCAATCTTCTTATAGCCTAGACCATCTTTATGTAGAGCAACAATTCTTTTTTTCAGATCCTCAGGGAGTTCTTTGCCATGAGGTACCATGTTGAACTTCCAATGACCAGTATGAAAGAGTGAGAGTGATAACACCAAATTTAACGCACCTGCTCCCCATTCACACCTGAGACCTTGTATCACTAACGAGTCACATGACACAGGGGAGGGAAATGGCTAATTGGGCCCAATTTGAACATTTTCACTTATGAGTGTACCCACTTTTGTTGCCAGCAGTTTAGACATTAATGGCTGTGTGTTGAGTTATTTTCAGGGGACAGCAAATTTACACTGTTATACAAGCTGTATACTCACTACTTTACATTGTAGCAAAGTGTCATTTCTTCAGTGTTGTCACATGAAAAGATATTAAAAAATATTTCCAAAAATGTGAGTGGTGTACTCACTTTTGTGAGATACTGTATCTCCATTTTATATGTCTAGTTTGTTGTAGTTCTGTAATGAAAGTTTTGGGGATCATCTTTTGTGCCAATAATAGTCCCTTGGGATTGTTTTGAGGTCATTTTGTTTACTTTCCCATTTCCCCCCTTTTCATTCACAAGCTCACAGTCTCTGTGTTTTTGTAGAGTCCCCCATTCTATTTTCTGATTTCTGTTTCTTCTTAGCTACTACCTAGTGGCTTACCCTTTGTGTCTTTTTCTTTATGGATTATCCTCATGCTTTTATAATCATTGCTGTTATTTGATTTGCCTGACTTATACTGTATCTCTATGTTTTAAATAAAATCTTTTGATAAAAGAAACACTGCAGATTGTTTCTCCATGTTACTTACGTTTCACTATGTCACAAAACATGATCATGGCTAATTGACAAGCAGTTTATTTTGAACATCCTGTGCTGACATTTCTGTGCCCAGGTCCAGAATGATTACCTGATATAACACCTAAAAGACAGCAGAGCTGTTCATTTTTAAAATTTCCTCTTCCTCGTCAAATGGCCTTAAAAGAAGGAAGACAGTGAACTTCATCTATAAATACCCAGAAGCATGATCCTGCCAAGCATGGGTCTGTTTTCAGAAGAAATCTGATAATTCATTTTTAAAGGACACTATTTTTCATGGCAGGGGACGATAAATGTCACAGAAAAGAGCTCTTCCTGAATGTATCTTTTTAAAACGCAGAACTCTGGCTACAAAGAAGAAAAACTCCTCTAGCACAATTTGAAAGCTTTGAAGTTTGCTAATAAGAATATAAAAGTAAAACATTAATAAAATGCATAACAAATTGGATTACCTACATTTTTTCACTTTTCAAAAATTAAACCACATGAATAAGCGTAAATACAATATGTTGTTAAAAGTGCATTTAGGCAAAATAAGCATTGCATATCAGTAAAACTCTGCCCATATAGCATGAAGCCAGTCTTCTTTATAGGGCCACTCTAATTAGTTTGAATAGACAAAAATAAAAACATTTAGTTTCTAACCCTTTCCTAGTCTATCCAATGCTTTAATAAAATCTGTTGATGGGTTTTAAAGAACAAGTGTACCTACTGTTCAGGGCAGTGTTTACTCCTGGCACCTGAAGGCAGGAATGGAAGATCCCAACTTGGAATGGAAAGCCAAGTTGTGTAGAGGGAGATTGCTATGCATCTGGGGCCTGTACTTTACTACCTAAGAAGGTGTACATGCCTACACATAGACTAGAGAAAGATGGAAGATAGGTAGTAGATACCACATGTAAACCAGGTGGTGGGTACAGTGCAATTTAGAGCTAGCAAATCAGTAGCTTGGCCCAGTACATGTAGCTTGGAGATGTGTTTACCACTAATGGTGGTATTACAATACATACTTAAAGTGTTTATTAAACCTCCCTGGTGGTATGATTATGTCTGATTTTTGATGCTGAAAGCAGTACATTGTTTTGCATGGAAATTTGGCATTTTATATTGTAGGCCTGTAATTCTTAGGAATAACTCACTTAAATCTGTCCAAACAAGAGTCTAATAGACATCCCGGGTATGGGTAGACATCCCGGGTAACTATAAATAATTATAACAAAATATAATAATAATAAAATGTATTCAATAATCTAATCAAATCAAAAACACGGAAATTTGCTCAGTTGCAGAATTGTCGCTGTCGTCACTTTCAGTGTTTGATGACGAATTTCCCCACAAATCACTATCACTCAAATCTGCGAGTGATTCTAATTTACTATCGCTGTTTTCTAGCTGGTCTAAAACCGCTTTTGATGTAAAGGGACACTTTTTGGTTGCTATGGACAATCTCAAGTTTACCGGCAGAAAGAACAGTATAAAACTGCATGCAGGGCACTGGACAAAGCATTAGAGACAAAAGGGATGTGAAATAATTTGATACAGTTATGTAATCTGTAAGATTACAGTGTACTGTATGGATTATGTGTTTTTCACTTTTTGAATTTGGTGCCGGGCCCAGCGTGTCGCGACGCTCGCAGGGAACAGAGCCCGGCACTGTGATAGATCGAGTGTAGTACACAGCCTGCAGACACAGCGGGAGGAGATTGCAGGATCCTGGGGACAAGGTAAGTAACTTTGCCTGGATCGCACGATGCAATCCCAAGTGTGGCTCGGGGTTACCGCTTTTGGTAATGGAAATTCACCCCGAGCCACACTCGGGATTACCGCCAGGGAGGTTAACCCAAAAAACAAAAATGTAATATATTGCAGCATGACAATTCTTAAATATGGTGGCTGCATTTGTTTTCTTTTTTACCTTTATTTTCACCTGGTGATCCAGGGCAGTAACACATTTCCTGTCTTAGGATGTCTCCACTCTGGTTATAGGAGCAATGGAGATACCTTTGAACATCAGCATTTTCAGTCCGAGAAGAGGGTAATGTTAGATGGACTAGTAGATTTAACGTACTACAGCAGAAACAGTTGTAATAAAGTTCTGTTCAACCTAGATACCGAACACTTAAGGGCAAACAGGAACATGCCATTGATTAAACTGATCATATGGTATGGGTGATAGATATAGCTGGGTTTATTTCTTGATGTATTTTAACAAATTACATTTTGTTTTGATAGTAATAAAACAAAGTGGCATAACATTTACAGCTTTTAATTGTAAATACTTTTTGTATCAGTTAGGGCACTTTCACACTGGGGCGGGGGGCGTCGGCTATTTTTAGCAGCGCTTTACCGTAGTTTTAGCGGCGCTTTTCGGCCACTAGCGGGGTGCTTTTAACCCTCGCTAGCAGCGGATGAAGGGGTTAATAGCGCCCGCTTTGCAGGCGCTTCGACGGCGCTGCCGATTGATTTCAATGGGCAGGGGTGCTTTAAGAGCGGGGCATACCCCGCTCCTAAAGCGCCCCAAAGATGCTGCTTGCATGACTTTTTTTTCTGTGAAGTCTTGTGCCAAGTATGCTTACATTTTGGCCTTGTCTAAAAGCAGGAAGAGTGTTGTAAGAACTTTGCACTGACTTGAAGTCCTAGTAAAAGGCAATCTGAAGCTGCACATCGCCTTAATGGGATCTGGTAACAAATGATTGTTGAATGTTTACAAGTTCATGATCATCATATTATGACAAAGCATTCAGAGAGTATACTGGGCTTTGTAATAAGACCACCCAAAACCTGCTTACATTATGTCTCTTTCTTACCACAAAGCCACATAGAGGAAGAGAGGTGTCTCCCTCCTTTGGTTTGGTCCACTGTATGTATTTTCTAAAAAGTAGATTACATACTGTTTACAGCTTGGTATAATGACCCATTGACTAGCAAAAGACAGCGGAGAACCAAAGCAGCTACATCATCTGCTAACTGCAAGTATGAAATATGAACTATTAATGTAAAAACTATATAGGGGCATATTTCTTGTGATATTCACCATACATTCACTGCAAGTGAATCAGTCACTGCAATTTAAAACATATGCACCAACCCCTTTGGACAACAGAGGCCTATTAGTCACACATAAGATCTTATGTCAGTGTCAACTTACACCTACAGACCTAGGAAAGAGAACTGGCGTGCTCAATGTCAGAACGTCAAAGAAATCATATCTGCAAACACACACACTTCCACCATCTGTTCTAAAATGCAAGAAACCAACTATAAATTACATACGAGGTGGTATAAAGTCCCAAGGACATTAGGGGTTGTGGCCTACAAAGCTCCTACCTTAAAGGGGTTGTAAAGGCAGAAGGTTTTTTTTTTAATTTGATGCATTTTATGCATTAAGATAAAAAACCTTCTGTGTGCAGCAGCCCCCTAATACTAACCTGAGGTCCCTCTCTGTCCAGCGATGTCCAGGAGTGTCACAGCCATCCGAGATTCTCCTTCCTGATTGGCTGAGAAACAGCAGCAGTGCCATTGGCTTCCGCTGCTGTCGCTCAAAGTCAGCTGGCCAATCAGGAGAGAGGGGGGGGGCAGATCAGGGCTTCCTGTCTGAATCGACACAGGGAGCTGTGACTCGGTTCAGGTGCCCCCATAGCCAGCTGCTTGCTGTGGGGGCACTGAACAGGAGGGAGGGGCCAGGAGTACCGAAGAAGGACCCAAGAAGTAGAGGATCCGGGCTGCCCTGTGCAAATTCACTGCAACAGAGCAAGTAAGTATAACATGTTAAGACTTTACAATCACTTTAAGGTGTGATGGAAATGTCTCAAAATCAAAACTTTTTGGGTAAAGATTTGTAACTTGATGGTGGATATATTCTGAGCAGCTGCCAGGTGACCACATTCTCTAACTACTTTAGGCCACGCCATTCTCTGCTAAAGCTTAAAAAAGTATGCTACCTCACCTAGTCAATGCTGCTAAAAGTTGGATCCTCCTATATTGCAAATAGTCTCAAACGCCCTCAAGTAGTGATTGGATTGCTAAAATAGATTTTATTATGGAGGCTGAAAAATGGATACACCTCTTATCTTATATAATCTCTATACCGTCAATCTGGAAGAGGGCTAGAACAGGTAGTGCAGTGTTTTGCATAGAATTCATTAAAATGATTGTAAAGGATCATTTTTTATTTTTTAAAAATTACAAATATCATACTTACCTTCACTGTGCAGCCCGTTTTGCTCAGAGTGATCCTGAACATCCTCTTCCGGGGCCCCCCGGCGGCTCTCGCGGCTCCTCCCTGCATCAGATAACCCTCTAGGAGAAGCACTCTCCCGATGAGGTTACCTTGCGGGCACGCTCCCGAGTCCAGCATTTGCGTCCATAGACGCGAATGCCGGACTCGGCCCCGCCCCCCTGGTGCCCGTGTCATTGGATTTGATTGACAGCAGCAGGAGCCAATGACTGCACTGCTATCAATCTATCCAATCAAGAGCAGGAACCCCGTGGAGAGAGGGACAGCGCGTCCCTGCCGAGGAGATGAAGGGGCTCAGGTAATTAAAGCGGGTGGTGGTGACTGCCAGGTGTTTTTTCACCTTAATGCATAGGATGCATTAAGGTGAAAAAGACACAAGGGTTTACAACCCCTTTAAAGTAAAAAAAAGGTTAAATCCTTTCTGGCATCAGAAGCAATGACTTTAGTAAGTGTTATGCCCCGTACACACGGTCGGACTTTGTTCGGACATTCCGACAACAAAATCCTAGGATTTTTTCCGACGGATGTTGACTCAAACTTGTCTTGCATACACGCGGTCACACAAAGTTGTCGGAAAATCCGATCGTTCTAAACGTGGTGACGTAAAACACGTACGTCTGGCCCATTGGCCAATAGCTTTCATCTCTTTATTTATTCTGAGCATGCGTTGCACTTTGTCCGTCGGATTTGTGTACACACGATTGGAATTTCCGACAACGGATTTTGTTGTCGGAAAATTTTATATCCTGCTCTCAAACTTTGTGTGTCGGAAAATCCGATGGAAAATGTGTGATAGAGCGCACACACGGTCGGAATTTCCGACAACAAGGTCCTATCACACATTTTCCGTCGAAAAATCCGGTCGTGTGTACGGGGCATTACAGTGATTAGAGGAATATTTTGCAGGTAAAATGAATGTTCACATTGATAATGTTGATAGCAGTGTGTAGGTTTAGAAGCTAAGGCCTTTACATAGTTACATAGTTAGTAAGGTTGAATAAAGACACCAGTCCATCCAGTTCAACCTGAGTGAGTGTGGGTGCGTGTCTACAATTGTCCCTATCCCTGTACGTTGTGTCTCATTAATATGCTCATCTATTATATTATTATTTTATTTTAAGGTACCCCAGTGGCGTAACTAAAACCTTCAGGGCCCCGATGCAAGAAATCATGAAGGGCCCCCCTTGACCCCTGGATAGCGCTTTTCCTAGGGGGATGTCTGATAAGAGGAGGAGCCGCGAGAGCCGCTGAGGGACCCCAGAAGTCGGTGTTCGAGGCCACTCTGTGCAAAACTAACTGCACAATGAAGGTATGACATGTTTGTTATTTAAAAAAAAAAAACCTTTACAATCACTTTAAGGGGTTAAAACAGGTGGTCAGGAGGCAACATATTGCCTCTTTACCGGCTGTCAAATGCCTCTGAAAAGTGATCTGAGCATGGATCGCTTTTCAGAGGAACAGCATTTTGTTGCTGGTACTTTGAACGAGCAAGAAAAAAAAAAATCAGTCCTGATTGTACACATATAGGGTGTCAGGATTAAACGTGCATACATAAAATGTGCATACATACATCTAAACAGTGGCGGCTGGTGCTCAAAATTTTTTTGGGGGCGCAAAAATTTAAAAAAAAAAAAAGCATCAAATGCAGCCACTGTGCCCATCAAACGCTGCCACTGTGCCATCAATTGCAGCCACTGTGCCACTTAAATGCTGCCAGTGTGCCATCAAACACAGCCACTGTGCCAAACGCTGCCACTGTGCCCATCAAACACTGCCACTGTGCCCATCAAACGCTGCCACTGTGCCATCAAACGCAGCCACTGTGCCAATCAAACGCTGCCAGTGTGCCATCAAACGCAGCCACTGTGCCATCAATTGCTGCCACTGTGCCCATCAAATGCTTCCACTGTGCCACTTAAATGCTGCCAGTGTGCTATCAAACGCAGCCACTGTGCCATCAATTGCAGCCACTGTGCCAAACGCTGCCACTATGCCCATAAAACGCAGCCACTGTGCCCAAACCCTGCCAGTGTGCCCATCAAACGCTGCCAGTGTGCCTATTAAATGCTGCCAGTGTGCCCATTAAATGCTGCCAGTGTGCCCATTAAATGCTGCCAGTGTGCCCATTAAATGCTGCCAGTGTGCCCATCAAATGCTGGCACTCTGCCCATTAAATGCTGCCAGTGTTCCATCAAATGCAGCCACTGTGCCATCAATTGCAACCACTGTGCCAAACGCAGCCACTGTGCCCATCAAACGCTGCCTGTGTGCCCATCAAACGCTGCCCGTGTGCCCATCAAATGCTGCCAGTGTGCCTATTAAATGCTGCCAGTGTGCCCTTGAATGCCCCCAGTGTGACCCGCGACTGCTCATCGGCACTTACCCTGTCTTGGAAGGGCAGCGGGTGACTGCGACGAGTGGGGTCCTTCATGCGTCTCCTGCTGTCCTCATCTCCCGTCCTCTCCTCCTGATAGGCGTCCAATAGCGGTGCCTGTCGTTTCAGCCAATTGGGTGATGGGTAACAGACCCGAGCACCTGATTGGCGGAGAGGCAGTTTAGTGTTAGGAAAGCGAATAGTCATTCGCTTTTCTAACACAGCTGAGTGACCTGTGAGGTCACCTTTTTTGATGCCTATTAGAGCCTATGGTGCTTCAAAAACACCCCCCGCCGCTGTAATTCAGGTTCCCTGCGCCCAAAAAGGGGCTGGGAGCCTGAATAGGGGGTGGCAGCGGCGGCCATAGATAGATTCATGCAGTGCATGAATCTATCTATTGGTGATAGAGGGGCGGCTGGAGAGAGAGGGCGGCGCCCGTGTGCCCTTAATGCATGGGCCACCACTGCATCTAAACAAACATACATACACATAGATAAACACACACATATACTGTATACACACACACAAACACATATACATATATAAATACACACATAATATACACACACATATACTGTATATACACACACAAACACATATACATATATAAATACACACATAAACACATGCAAACACATACATGAACACACATATAAACACACATAAGAACACACGCTTACAGAAAGCTTTTTCAAAAACAGCAGTGCTTTACCTTACCTCTTCCTGTCGGGTACTGCACTGTAGGGGGAGACAGAGCACAGCACACACTGCTTTCACTGATCAGTGTGACAAGCTCCCTGTACAGTGCCGATTACAGTTCGGCTGACGATCGGGGAGATCGATCTCAGCCGCTTCTCCTATTAAGATAAACAGGGGTGCCCTCAAGGGCCCCCTGCAGCATGGGGTCCAGTCGCCATGGTGACCTCAGCGATCCCTATACTTCCGCCACTGAGGTACCCATATAGTGCCGTCAATTTACGCAGCGCTCCACACATACATCGAACACTCACATCGGTCCCTAACCTCAAGGAGCCCACAATACAAGGTCCCCAGCTCACATGCATATACTATATATAAGCCAATTAACCTACCAGCGTGTCTTTGGAGTTTAACCTCTTCTTCTATACCCCCCTGTATTTTAATCATGCTAATTATACACCTTGCCAATATATGTGTGGGATATCCTGGGTATGTTAGAATATCCTGTATGTTACCTTCATAAACAAAATGATTCTGCTGCCTGACAGTTCTAAGACTTTCTTTTTATAAAGATACAATAGGCTGGTGCATAAGACTGGACACTTCATTCCTGCTGCTGCTGACCTTTTGTACACTCCGATACAAAGCATCACAGAATTATTTTCTGCTGCTTGCCTTCCTGCTGGTTGTCAGGATATCTTTTCCCTTGGAACAGATACCATTTTAATGTAGTACAATTAAAATGAAATGCTCAAAATAATTTCTGAGGGAGGATTTTTTTCTTTTTTTTTCGGTTGAAGCACTGTGAGGGCACTCTCAGGAATTAGCATTCAAAAAGCGAGTCAACTGCCATAATACCTAACACAGCTATCTCTGTGCCGACCCCTTCTTCAGCTTATCAAGAGCTGCACACTCCGGTTTAGCCTGTGTCAATCCTGTCAAGTAAACTGCATGGACCATGCACCGTCGTTACTTGTGGCATGTAAGCATTTTGGTTGACGTTATCACCAAAAATTTGTGTCAATATTCCATATCCTTTCTAACATACTTTATGGTACATGTTTTTTAGACATCCTACAACATCCGCCCCTGAGGAAGTGTTTTTATACACAGAAACGCGTCGGGCTTTGAGGATGCAGCTGTGTGTTTTATTATGCTATACACCTGGATTTAATATTTTTAACTACAATTTGTCTATCGAACCACTGCCAATTAATTATGGGAATATGTGTTATATACTGTTTTCATGTGCTGATTATGTTATACACTATGGATTGGATGGTATTCTATCATGAACATGTATATAGATTATGGCATTTATCCATTGATCGTTTTTTGTATATAGAACATGGCATTTATCCATTGATTCACGTTATATATGAATTATACTACCTTCATGTAATTGCTTACCTCCTATTCCAATAAATTGTATTTCATTCACCCACATGAGTCAACCACTTCATTTAAAGTCCCAATATCTCCCCTTTGTTTTTATTCAAGCCGGGATGGAGGCACTCTGGTGCCTCATTTAAAGTCCCAAACCCCCCATATATTTTTTTGAAACTTATCAGGGATGGAGGTGGTTGACGCTTGTTGGCAGGTTTTTTCTGCCAACATTATTACAGCAATTCTTGTCCTAACTGGCGGGATTACTTTCTATTCATACTCCCTCATTGGCAGCTAGTCAGCCCATTGCCATTTGTTCCGGTGCATGGCTCAGTTTTTGCAGTCCCTGGCCGCTGTCTTTGTCCATTCCCGGGAGCTGCGATGCGCTCTGTGTGCTCGCCCTCCCCCCTCCGCAATCCTTGGCTGGCGGGGGGTTGGCGGGCGTCCACAGCGCATCGACGCCACGCACGATGGCTCCATCTGTGGCGTCAATCCTGGCGCCGCAGTGTAGCCGTCTGAATCCTTCTGCCGACAGCACGGGTTTGGCGTACCGCCTTGGGCGACGTGTGTCCCCGCACACGTTGACCCGCCCCAGTGCTTGTCGAGCGCGTGACGTTGGTGGATGCCCCGCCCACCTCGGGGGGTACATGTTCGGCTCCTTCACGCACTCCCCTCCTCATCGTACAAGCGGCATGTTGCACGTTTGGGAAGCTCCTCCACTTCTCACCATTCCTTTCCAGGTACACTCCCCTGTGATCCCATGATCTGTCTTTCCAGCACTTCCTTTCCGTTTGGGAAGCTCCTTCACTTCTCACCACTCCTTTCCAGGTACACTCCCCCGTGATTCCACGGTTTGTCTTTCCAGCACCTTCTCTCCTCTCCCTTCTCCCTTTCTCTGGTGGCTCCCACTATTCCATGTTTTTCACTGCACACTTCCAGGTTATACCCACTATCTTCCCTCCGCACTCCTGCATATGGTTGGCTTCATTCTTCCTCTCCTCACTCTTCACCCAGTCACCATTTCCCTCCCCCACTCCAATAACTCCTTTCTTTTATGTATCTAGATATCTCCTTTCTTGGTTTGTACCCTTGGACATGCCCTTGAGGTGGGAGGGTTGCGTTCTTGGAGGCTTTATGTGTGCGCCCCCTGGTCGTGTGGCGGCCACCTCAGCTCCCGGGATGGACCACCTCCGTGGCCTTGGTCCTGCATGGACCATGCACCGTCGTTACTTGTGGCATGTAAGCATTTTGGTTGACGTTATCACCAAAAATTTGTGTCAATATTCCATATCCTTTCTAACATACTTTATGGTACATGTTTTTTAGACATCCTACAACATCCGCCCCTGAGGAAGTGTTTTTATACACAGAAACGCGTCGGGCTTTGAGGATGCAGCTGTGTGTTTTATTATGCTATACACCTGGATTTAATATTTTTAACTACAATTTGTCTATCGAACCACTGCCAATTAATTATGGGAATATGTGTTATATACTGTTTTCATGTGCTGATTATGTTATACACTATGGATTGGATGGTATTCTATCATGAACATGTATATAGATTATGGCATTTATCCATTGATCGTTTTTTGTATATAGAACATGGCATTTATCCATTGATTCACGTTATATATGAATTATACTACCTTCATGTAATTGCTTACCTCCTATTCCAATAAATTGTATTTCATTCACCCACATGAGTCAACCACTTCATTTAAAGTCCCAATATCTCCCCTTTGTTTTTATTCAAGCCGGGATGGAGGCACTCTGGTGCCTCATTTAAAGTCCCAAACCCCCCATATATTTTTTTGAAACTTATCAGGGATGGAGGTGGTTGACGCTTGTTGGCAGGTTTTTTCTGCCAACATTATTACAGCAATTCTTGTCCTAACTGGCGGGATTACTTTCTATTCATACTCCCTCATTGGCAGCTAGTCAGCCCATTGCCATTTGTTCCGGTGCATGGCTCAGTTTTTGCAGTCCCTGGCCGCTGTCTTTGTCCATTCCCGGGAGCTGCGATGCGCTCTGTGTGCTCGCCCTCCCCCCTCCGCAATCCTTGGCTGGCGGGGGGTTGGCGGGCGTCCACAGCGCATCGACGCCACGCACGATGGCTCCATCTGTGGCGTCAATCCTGGCGCCGCAGTGTAGCCGTCTGAATCCTTCTGCCGACAGCACGGGTTTGGCGTACCGCCTTGGGCGACGTGTGTCCCCGCACACGTTGACCCGCCCCAGTGCTTGTCGAGCGCGTGACGTTGGTGGATGCCCCGCCCACCTCGGGGGGTACATGTTCGGCTCCTTCACGCACTCCCCTCCTCATCGTACAAGCGGCATGTTGCACGTTTGGGAAGCTCCTCCACTTCTCACCATTCCTTTCCAGGTACACTCCCCTGTGATCCCATGATCTGTCTTTCCAGCACTTCCTTTCCGTTTGGGAAGCTCCTTCACTTCTCACCACTCCTTTCCAGGTACACTCCCCCGTGATTCCACGGTTTGTCTTTCCAGCACCTTCTCTCCTCTCCCTTCTCCCTTTCTCTGGTGGCTCCCACTATTCCATGTTTTTCACTGCACACTTCCAGGTTATACCCACTATCTTCCCTCCGCACTCCTGCATATGGTTGGCTTCATTCTTCCTCTCCTCACTCTTCACCCAGTCACCATTTCCCTCCCCCACTCCAATAACTCCTTTCTTTTATGTATCTAGATATCTCCTTTCTTGGTTTGTACCCTTGGACATGCCCTTGAGGTGGGAGGGTTGCGTTCTTGGAGGCTTTATGTGTGCGCCCCCTGGTCGTGTGGCGGCCACCTCAGCTCCCGGGATGGACCACCTCCGTGGCCTTGGTCCTGCATGGACCATGCACCGTCGTTACTTGTGGCATGTAAGCATTTTGGTTGACGTTATCACCAAAAATTTGTGTCAATATTCCATATCCTTTCTAACATACTTTATGGTACATGTTTTTTAGACATCCTACAACATCCGCCCCTGAGGAAGTGTTTTTATACACAGAAACGCGTCGGGCTTTGAGGATGCAGCTGTGTGTTTTATTATGCTATACACCTGGATTTAATATTTTTAACTACAATTTGTCTATCGAACCACTGCCAATTAATTATGGGAATATGTGTTATATACTGTTTTCATGTGCTGATTATGTTATACACTATGGATTGGATGGTATTCTATCATGAACATGTATATAGATTATGGCATTTATCCATTGATCGTTTTTTGTATATAGAACATGGCATTTATCCATTGATTCACGTTATATATGAATTATACTACCTTCATGTAATTGCTTACCTCCTATTCCAATAAATTGTATTTCATTCACCCACATGAGTCAACCACTTCATTTAAAGTCCCAATATCTCCCCTTTGTTTTTATTCAAGCCGGGATGGAGGCACTCTGGTGCCTCATTTAAAGTCCCAAACCCCCCATATATTTTTTTGAAACTTATCAGGGATGGAGGTGGTTGACGCTTGTTGGCAGGTTTTTTCTGCCAACATTATTACAGCAATTCTTGTCCTAACTGGCGGGATTACTTTCTATTCATACTCCCTCATTGGCAGCTAGTCAGCCCATTGCCATTTGTTCCGGTGCATGGCTCAGTTTTTGCAGTCCCTGGCCGCTGTCTTTGTCCATTCCCGGGAGCTGCGATGCGCTCTGTGTGCTCGCCCTCCCCCCTCCGCAATCCTTGGCTGGCGGGGGGTTGGCGGGCGTCCACAGCGCATCGACGCCACGCACGATGGCTCCATCTGTGGCGTCAATCCTGGCGCCGCAGTGTAGCCGTCTGAATCCTTCTGCCGACAGCACGGGTTTGGCGTACCGCCTTGGGCGACGTGTGTCCCCGCACACGTTGACCCGCCCCAGTGCTTGTCGAGCGCGTGACGTTGGTGGATGCCCCGCCCACCTCGGGGGGTACATGTTCGGCTCCTTCACGCACTCCCCTCCTCATCGTACAAGCGGCATGTTGCACGTTTGGGAAGCTCCTCCACTTCTCACCATTCCTTTCCAGGTACACTCCCCTGTGATCCCATGATCTGTCTTTCCAGCACTTCCTTTCCGTTTGGGAAGCTCCTTCACTTCTCACCACTCCTTTCCAGGTACACTCCCCCGTGATTCCACGGTTTGTCTTTCCAGCACCTTCTCTCCTCTCCCTTCTCCCTTTCTCTGGTGGCTCCCACTATTCCATGTTTTTCACTGCACACTTCCAGGTTATACCCACTATCTTCCCTCCGCACTCCTGCATATGGTTGGCTTCATTCTTCCTCTCCTCACTCTTCACCCAGTCACCATTTCCCTCCCCCACTCCAATAACTCCTTTCTTTTATGTATCTAGATATCTCCTTTCTTGGTTTGTACCCTTGGACATGCCCTTGAGGTGGGAGGGTTGCGTTCTTGGAGGCTTTATGTGTGCGCCCCCTGGTCGTGTGGCGGCCACCTCAGCTCCCGGGATGGACCACCTCCGTGGCCTTGGTCCTGCATGGACCATGCACCGTCGTTACTTGTGGCATGTAAGCATTTTGGTTGACGTTATCACCAAAAATTTGTGTCAATATTCCATATCCTTTCTAACATACTTTATGGTACATGTTTTTTAGACATCCTACAACATCCGCCCCTGAGGAAGTGTTTTTATACACAGAAACGCGTCGGGCTTTGAGGATGCAGCTGTGTGTTTTATTATGCTATACACCTGGATTTAATATTTTTAACTACAATTTGTCTATCGAACCACTGCCAATTAATTATGGGAATATGTGTTATATACTGTTTTCATGTGCTGATTATGTTATACACTATGGATTGGATGGTATTCTATCATGAACATGTATATAGATTATGGCATTTATCCATTGATCGTTTTTTGTATATAGAACATGGCATTTATCCATTGATTCACGTTATATATGAATTATACTACCTTCATGTAATTGCTTACCTCCTATTCCAATAAATTGTATTTCATTCACCCACATGAGTCAACCACTTCATTTAAAGTCCCAATATCTCCCCTTTGTTTTTATTCAAGCCGGGATGGAGGCACTCTGGTGCCTCATTTAAAGTCCCAAACCCCCCATATATTTTTTTGAAACTTATCAGGGATGGAGGTGGTTGACGCTTGTTGGCAGGTTTTTTCTGCCAACATTATTACAGCAATTCTTGTCCTAACTGGCGGGATTACTTTCTATTCATACTCCCTCATTGGCAGCTAGTCAGCCCATTGCCATTTGTTCCGGTGCATGGCTCAGTTTTTGCAGTCCCTGGCCGCTGTCTTTGTCCATTCCCGGGAGCTGCGATGCGCTCTGTGTGCTCGCCCTCCCCCCTCCGCAATCCTTGGCTGGCGGGGGGTTGGCGGGCGTCCACAGCGCATCGACGCCACGCACGATGGCTCCATCTGTGGCGTCAATCCTGGCGCCGCAGTGTAGCCGTCTGAATCCTTCTGCCGACAGCACGGGTTTGGCGTACCGCCTTGGGCGACGTGTGTCCCCGCACACGTTGACCCGCCCCAGTGCTTGTCGAGCGCGTGACGTTGGTGGATGCCCCGCCCACCTCGGGGGGTACATGTTCGGCTCCTTCACGCACTCCCCTCCTCATCGTACAAGCGGCATGTTGCACGTTTGGGAAGCTCCTCCACTTCTCACCATTCCTTTCCAGGTACACTCCCCTGTGATCCCATGATCTGTCTTTCCAGCACTTCCTTTCCGTTTGGGAAGCTCCTTCACTTCTCACCACTCCTTTCCAGGTACACTCCCCCGTGATTCCACGGTTTGTCTTTCCAGCACCTTCTCTCCTCTCCCTTCTCCCTTTCTCTGGTGGCTCCCACTATTCCATGTTTTTCACTGCACACTTCCAGGTTATACCCACTATCTTCCCTCCGCACTCCTGCATATGGTTGGCTTCATTCTTCCTCTCCTCACTCTTCACCCAGTCACCATTTCCCTCCCCCACTCCAATAACTCCTTTCTTTTATGTATCTAGATATCTCCTTTCTTGGTTTGTACCCTTGGACATGCCCTTGAGGTGGGAGGGTTGCGTTCTTGGAGGCTTTATGTGTGCGCCCCCTGGTCGTGTGGCGGCCACCTCAGCTCCCGGGATGGACCACCTCCGTGGCCTTGGTCCTGCATGGACCATGCACCGTCGTTACTTGTGGCATGTAAGCATTTTGGTTGACGTTATCACCAAAAATTTGTGTCAATATTCCATATCCTTTCTAACATACTTTATGGTACATGTTTTTTAGACATCCTACAACATCCGCCCCTGAGGAAGTGTTTTTATACACAGAAACGCGTCGGGCTTTGAGGATGCAGCTGTGTGTTTTATTATGCTATACACCTGGATTTAATATTTTTAACTACAATTTGTCTATCGAACCACTGCCAATTAATTATGGGAATATGTGTTATATACTGTTTTCATGTGCTGATTATGTTATACACTATGGATTGGATGGTATTCTATCATGAACATGTATATAGATTATGGCATTTATCCATTGATCGTTTTTTGTATATAGAACATGGCATTTATCCATTGATTCACGTTATATATGAATTATACTACCTTCATGTAATTGCTTACCTCCTATTCCAATAAATTGTATTTCATTCACCCACATGAGTCAACCACTTCATTTAAAGTCCCAATATCTCCCCTTTGTTTTTAGTAAACTGCTATTAGCCAGGCATATCTCTTATCGCTCACATGTGACAGGCTCCTTTATCAAAAGTTTGAGTTTTGTTTTTTTCAGGCAAGCTTTGGGGGGAAATGTATGTACTGGCTTGTGCTAAATTGATTATTTTGATATTTTTATGCATATTTGAATTTACTGGTGATTATTATTTGTGTACTGGCAAAGAGGGAAACAGGCTCATTTACAAAAGCAACCAAATCCCTTCATCTGAACCATGAAACTTGATTTGCTTATTATGGGTACCAGCAAAGCTTTTTGCCCCAGTTTTTTTTATTTTTTTTACATTTTAACTGGTGACTTCCTTCTATGGTATACAACATATAGTTGGTATATAAGGCTCTATTCAATTTGCATTGCTCTTTGTATTCTGCACATTCAGTAGACTTTTGTTAAAGCGGTTGTATACCCGCACAGAGTTTTGTTTTTTTTAAACAAAAGAACCTGTGAGGCAAAGACACAATGAGCTAATATGCAGTGCATACTAGCTCTATATGAAATACTCATCTTAGAACGAGGCGTCGACATCTGATCCCGGTCCACGCCGAGGGAGCTGACATGTTCCCTTTGCGTTTCTTCTGGGTATAGCGCAGGGGTATTGAATTAAAATTCATGGAGGTCCGATTAGTAAAATTTTCTTCCAGCCGAGGTCCGAATCGCAGTTTTGTGCGATGACTCAGATTCTTTACATCACAGCCCAGCTGTGCAGGTACGACAGTCCATTTATTTGAATAGGCTGCTGTGCCTGCGTTTTCTGCTGGGAAAAAATCCTGGCACCTTTTTAAAAATGCAGCCACATGGAGACTGCATGGTGCGTTTGTACCATGCAATTTCCATGTGCAGAAAATTGCACCTTGCGTTTAAGAGTCAATGGTACACCTACACTTTTTTTGTACAGCACTTTATTTTGTGTGCAGCTGCTTGTCCCCTTCACATCTTCCTCACCACAGCATTGCCCCCCTTCGCATATCACCCCACACAGCATTGCCCCCTTTCACATATCACCCCACACAGCATTGCCCCCTTCACATATCACCCCACACAGCATTGCCCCCCTTCACATATCACCCCACACAGCATTGCCCCCCTTCACATATCACCGCACACAGCATTGCCCCCTTCACATATCACCGCACACAGCATTGCCCCCCTTCACATACCCCCCCACAGCATTGCCCCCCTTCACATACCCCCCCACACAGCATTGCCCCTCTTCACATATCCCCCCACACAGCATTGCCCCTTCACATATGCCCCCCTCACAGTATTGCCCCTTTCACAAACCCCCCCTCCACAGTATTGCCCCTTCACATATCCCCCCACACAGTATTGCCCCCATTCCCCCACTCCCCATTCTTCACAGTTTCATGTACATTCCTCCCTTCACTCTCCTACCTTTCACAGAGGGGAGAGCAGGAGGCGCGACAATCCTAAACTGAAGGCACAGCAGCACTGGGTGGGGCGCGGGAGCTGCTGCGTTAACTGTTCATATTAGTGAACTGGTGATTGGCTGCTAGGACCGCCTCCTAGCAGCCAATCACCTGCCGATTAACGTGACAGGCAGCTACCTCTCTCCACTCCCGCCCCCAGTCCAGAATTGTCCCGCCGTCCGCTCCTCTCTACTGTAATTACAGCGGAGGAGGCTGGGGACAAAAGCAGTGACTAAATGGTGTGATCGCGGTGGTCCAGAAAGAGCAGCAGCTTGGGCCGGACGTGGACCGCGGGCCGCCATTTAGTAATGCTCGGGATAGCTGCAATATAACTGTTATATTGCAGCCATTTGCTAAACGCATTTAAGTTAATTTTTTTCCTCATTAATGTACACACAGCACCCCATATTGACAGAAAAACACAGAATTGTTGACATTTTTGCAGATTTATTAAAAAAGAAAAACTGAAATATCACACGGTCCTAAGTATTCAGACCCTTTGCTGTGACACTCATATATTTAACTCAGGTGCTGTCCATTTCTTCTGATCATCCTTGAGATGGTTCTACACCTTCATTTGAGTCCAGCTGTGTTTGATTATACTGATTGGACTTGATTAGGAAAGCCACACACCTTTCTATATAAGACCTTACAGCTCACAGAGCAAATGAGAATCATGAGGTCAAAGGAACTGCCTGAATAGCTCAGAGACAGAATTGTGGCAAGGCACAGATCTGGCCAAGGTTACAAAAAATTTCTGCTGCACTTAAGGTTCCTAAGAGCACAGTGGCCTCCATAATCCTTAAATGGAAGACGTTTGGGACGACCAGAATCCTTCCCAGAGCTGGCCGTCCGGCCAAACTGAGCTATCGGGGGAGAAGAGCCTTGGTGAGAGAGGTAAAGAAGAACCCAAAGATCACTGTGGCTGAGCTCCAGAGATGCAGTCGGGAGATGGGAGAAAGTTGTAGAAAGTCAACCATTACTGCAGCCCTCCACCAGTCAGGGCTTTATGGCAGAGTGGCCCGACGGAAGCCTCCCCTCAGTGCAAGACACATGAAAGCCCGCATGGAGTTTGCTAAAAAAACACCTGAAGGACTCCAAGATGGTGAGAAATAAGATTCTTTGGTCTGATGAGACCAAGATAGAACTTTTTGGCCTTAATTCTAAGCGGTATGAGTGGAGAAAACCAGGCACTGCTCATCATCTGTCTAATACAGTCCCAACAGTGAAGCATGGTGGTGGCAGCATCATGCTGTGGGGGTGTTTTTCAGCTGCAGGGACAGGACGACTGGTTGCAATCGAGGGAAAGATGAATGCAGCCAACTACAGGGATATCCTGGATAAAAATCTTCTCCAGAGTGCTCAGGACCTCAGACTGGGCCGAAGGTTTACTTTCCAACAAGACAATGACCCTAAGCACACAGCTAAAATAACGAAGAAGTGGCTTCACAACAACTCTGTGACTGTTCTTGAATGGCCCAGCCAGAGCCCTGACTTAAACCCAATTGAGCATCTCTGGAGAGACCTAAAAATTGCTGTCCACCAATGTTTACCATCCAACCTAACAGAACTGGAGAGGATCTGCAAGGAGGAATGGCAGAGGATCTCCAAATCCAGGTGTGAAAAACTTGTTGCATCTTTCCCAAAAAGAATCATGGCTGTATTAGATCAAAAGGGTGCTTCTACTAAATACTGAGCAAAGGGTCTGAATACTTAGGACCATGTGATATTTCAGTTTTTCTTTTTTAATAAATCTGCAAAAATGTCAAAAATTCTGTGTTTTTCTGTCAATATGGGGTGCTGTGTGTACATTAATGAGGAAAAAAAATGAACTTAAATGATTTTAGCAAATGGCTGCAATATAACAAAGAATGAAAAATTTAAGGGGATCTGAATACTTTCCGTCCCCACTGTAGATACAAGATATTTGCTAAGTGTGATAATTTTTACTCTGAAGAACTTCTTTGCACCAAACAGTGGCTATATCTCAGTAATATGCTTTGAGAAAAGCCAAGTAATTTGTAAACTTTACATACCAACATTTTACCAACTCAAATGAACATTATAAAAAATAAATTTTCTTTATTTTCAGTACCACCGTATAAACAGAGTCCAATGTTTATACGGTAGGCATGCTTAGGCAGTTCAGACCAAGTGGTAATTATTGCCTTCCTGTCTGATACAAAGGCTGAGCAAAAACCTTGGGGACACCAAGAAGTTTTAGTTACAGAAATGTCTCTGACTCCCAGGCAGCACACATTAATAGAATAAATTGTGGAAGAAAGAAAAAGCAGGTTTAAAAGGAAACATGGCAGTCTTATACAGTACTTTATTAGAGACTCTGACAACCATAGTTCATAGAAGACCACTATCAATATATACTGTAAGCACAATAAATACACAAATATGGATATAAATGTCATTTTTATGAAATGTATATTTTGTGTGGCACCTTAAAAGTCCCATTCTCTTTAAAAAATGTCTAAGCACAATAAACACCATGGATACATAGCTCTCAACTGTCCTTCATTTGTACAGACTGTCCCTCTTTTGATACCACATTCCTCTGCCCCTCTTTCCTCTTCCATCGTCCTCCTTTTTGGTTTGCTGTATAGAACTCCACAAAAAAGATTCTATTTCAACACCAACAACACCATCTTTGAGCTTTCTGAAACTCTGTCCAAGTGGAACTGGACTAAGTGGTGAGTTAAAAACCAGAGTTTAAAACAGGTGGTTATAACAGGGGTCATAGTACCTGTGTAGTGTGAGTAGTGTGTGTGGATCATTAGTATTTGTATATTGTGTACATGTGTATTGTGAGTGCACATAGTTCTGCGAGTGCACGTAGGTCTGCGAGTGCATGTGGTTCTGCAAGTGCACGTAGGTTCTGCGAGTGCACGTAGGTTCTGCGAGTGCATGTAGGTTCTGCGAGTGCCTGTGTATTGTGTTGTTGAGTACCTGTGTATTGTCTTGATGAGTACCTGTGTATTGTCTTGTTGAGTATTAGTGTCAGGAAGCTAGTTGTTAGGAATGTCAGGAATCCTCATTAAATTTAATAGGTACGATGCCCAGTGGGTGTGGAGAGGTGACTCATTATACATCTTGCGGCATGTATGCGTTCCTTGATCATCCGATCGAGGTTGAATACTGCTGTGCAAAATGTAAGCACATTGGGGGTTATTTACGAAAGGCAAATCCACTTTGCACTGCAAGTGCACTTGAAAGTGCACTTAAATTGCTCTTGGAAGTGCAACCGCTCTAAATCTAAGGGGTGGATCTGAAATGAGTGGAAGCTCTGCTGATTTTATCATCCAATCATGTGCAAGCTAAAATGCTGTTTTTTATTTTCCTTACATATCCCCCTCGTATCTACAGTGACTTTACTTCCAAGTGCACTTGCAGTGCAGAGTGGATTTGCCTTTAGTAAATAACCCCCATTGTTTCCCTGGAAGCCCAGGTTCTGAATCTGAGGAAGCAACTGTCAGCACTGAGAAGTCCCTCCATACTAAAGGAGAGCCAGGAATGTACACGGCAGGTACCGGCAGGGGCCAGCACAGAGGCAGGTGGAGACAAAGAGGTGCAGGCACTAGGAAAGGTGATAGTCAGGAAGGGTAGAGGGGGAAGTGCCAGGGAGGCCGATCCAGGGCTGGAGCATGCCAATAAGTACGCTCCATTGAGTGACATTGGTGAAACCAGTCAGGGACCAGCACTGCTGGAGCTGAGGGACTCTCCTAGCTGCCGGGGGAAGAACTCCTCCAGTGAGAGTTGGGTGAAGCAAAGGGAAAGCAAAGACAGATTCTGGTGGTAGGGGACTCAATTCTTAGAAGGACAGAGAGGCCATTCTGTAACAAAGACCTGAAGCTCCGAACTGTATGTTGTCTACCGGGCGCTCGGGTTCGGCACATCACAGATCTAGTGGACAGATTACTGGGAGGGGCTGGGGAAGACCCAGCTGTCATGGTGCACGTTGGCACCAATGACAAAGTCAGAGGCAGATGGAGTGGCCTAAAGAACGATTTTAGGGACTTGGGAGTTAAATTGAGGAAAAGGACCTCCAAGGTAGTATTGTCAGTAATACTACCGGTACATCGAGCCACACCAGAAAGGCAGAGGGAGATTAGGGAAGTAAACAAGTGGCTGAAGAGCTGGTGTAGTAAGGAGGGGTTTGGGTTTCTGGAGGACTGGGCCGACTTCTCAGTCGATAACCAGTACTATAGAAGGGATGGACTGCACCTAAATGAGGAGGGTGCAGATCAGCTGGGAAAAAAGATGGCCAAAAAGTTAGAGGGTTTTTTAAACTAGGCGAAGGGGGGGGAGGGTCCAGAGGTAGAGATAGTCAGCGTGGAACATATTCCAGAGGGTAGTATTGGGGGCATTAGTGGTAGGTTGACCAAAGCACATAAACCCAAGGTAAGTATAGTAGCAAGTCCTAGTTGCAATCTCCGAACACCCAATAAGAAGATAATATGCGACCGGTCTAAACTACGTGGCATGTTCACCAATGCCAGGAGCCTGGCGGAAAAGATGGGTGTACTAGAGATACTGTTGTACGAGGAGGATTTGGAGTTTGTGGGAATTTCACAGACCTGGTTCAACAGCTCTCATGATTGGCTGGCAAACATTCAAGGGTATACCCTTTATCGCAAGGATAGAGAGGGTAAAAAAGGGGGAGGGGTATGCCTATATATCAAGAATAATGTACAAGTGAATGTGAGAGATGACATCACTAAGGGAGCTAGGGAGGAGGTGGAATCCTTATGGGTAGAGCTCCAAAGGGATGAAACTAAGGAGAAAATAATACTGGGAGTATACTATAGGCCCCCTAACCTGAGGGAGGAAGGGGAGACAAATCTCCTATCACAATTTAGATTAACAGCAAGGATGGGAAGTGTTATCATAATGGGGGATTTTAATTATCTAGACATAGACTGGGTGGAGAGAACCGCACATTCATCTAAGGCTCGCCAGTTCCTAAATGTCTTGCAGGACAATTTTATGGGTCAGATGGTAGATGCACCAACTAGAAATAAAGCGTTACTGGATCTACTGATTATCAACAATATAGACCTGATCACGGATGTGGAAATACAGGGCAATTTAATTAACAGCGATCACAGGTCAATTAGCTTCAGGATAAATCACACAAATAGGAAACATAAGGGGAATGCAAAGACACTGAATTTCAAAAGAGCCAACTTCCCTAAACTACGAACCTTGCTAGAAGGCATAAATTGGGATAAAATCTTAGGAACAAAGAACACGGAGGAGAGATGGGTTTGCTTTAAGAGCATATTAAATAAGGGCATTAGCCAATGCATCCCACTGGGTAATAAATTGAAAAAAGCAAACAAAAGTCCTGGGTGGCTTAACTCCAATTTAAAAATGCATATAAAAGAAAGGGAGAAAGCCTTCAAAAAATACAGGGTTGAAAGTACATCATCAGAATTTAGACTTTATAAAGAATGCAACAAGAAATGTAAGGGTGCAATAAGGACTGCTAAGATAGAACATGAAAGACACATAGCGGAGGAGAGCAAAAAAAATTCCAAGAAATTCTTTAAGTATGTAAACCGCAAAAAAGGGAGGACAGACCATATTGGCCCCATAAAGAATGAGGAAGGACATCTGGTTACAAAGGATGGGGAGATGGCAAAGGTATTGAATGTATTCTTCTCCTCAGTCTTAACGAGGGAATCGGGGGGGGGGCTTCAGTAACCAAAACTGCAGTGTTTATCCTCACGACACATCACAGGAAGCACCTCCATGGTTAACAGAGGACAGAATTAATAATAGACTTGGGAAACTTAACATTAATAAATCACCGGGACCATATGGCTTGCACCCGAGGGAACTTAGGGAACTCAGTCAAGAAATTGCCAGACCATTGTTCCTAATTTTTACTGACAGTCTACTGACTGGAATGGTACCAGCTGATTGGAGAAAAGCCAATGTAGCACCAATATTTAAAAAGGGCCCAAAATACATCCCTGGGAGTTACAGACAAGTTAGCTTAACATCAATGGTACGTAAACTTTTGGAGGGGATGATAAGGGACTATATACAAGATTTTAGTAATGAGAACGGTATCATTAGCAGTAATCAGCATGGATTCATGAAGAATCGTTCTTGCCAAACCAATCTATTAACCTTCTATGAGGAGGTGAATTGCCATCTAGATAAAGGAAGGCCCATAGACGTGGTGTATCTGGATTTTGCAAAAGCATTTGACACAGTACCAAATAAACGTTTACTGTACAAAATAAGGTCCGTTGGCATGGACCATAGGGTGTGTACATGGATTGAAAACTGGCTACAAGGGCAGGTTCAGAGGGTGGTGATAAATGGGGAGTACTCAGAATGGTCAGGGGTGGGTAGTTCGGTCCCCCAGGGTTTTGTGCTGGGACCAATCCTGTTTAATTTGTTCATAAACCACCTGGAGGATGGGGTAAACAGTTCAATCTCTGTATTTGCAGATACTAAGCTAAGCAGGACAATAACTTCTCCGCAGGAAGTGGAAACCTTGCAAAAAGATCTGAACAAATTAATGGGGTGGGCAACTACATGGCAAATGAGGTTCAATGTAGAAAAATGTAAAATAGTGCATTTGGGTGGCAAAAATATGAATGCAATCTATACACTGGGGGGAGAACCTCTGGGGGAAGCTAGGATGGAAAAGGACCTGGGGGTCCTAGTAGATGATAGGCTCAGCAATGGCATGCAATGCCAAGCTGCTGCTAACAAAGCAAACAGAATATTGGCATGCATTAAAAGGGGATTCATTCCAGAGATAAAACGATAAGTCTCCCGCTCTACAAGACTCTGGTCTGGCCGCACCTAGAGTATGCTGTCCAGTTCTGGGCACCAGTCCTCAGGAAGGATGTACTGGAAATGGAGCGAGTACAAAGAAGGGCAACAAAGCTAATAAAGGGTCTGGAGGATATTAGTTATGAGGAAAGGTTGCGAGCACTGAACTTATTCTCTCTGGAGAAGAGACGCTTGAGAGGGGATATGATTTCAATATACAAATACCATACTGGTGACCCCACAATAGGGATAAAACTTTTTCAAGGAAGGGAGTTTAACAAAACTCGTGGTCACTCATTAAAATTAGAAGAAAAGAGGTTTAACCTTAAACTACGTAGAGGGTTCTTTACTGTAAGAGCGGAAAGGATGTGGAATTCCCTTCCACAGGAGGTGGTCTCAGCGGGGGGGCATCAATAGTTTCAAGAAACTATTAGATAAGCACCTGAAGGACCGCAACATACAGGGATATACAATGTAATACTATAATCACACACATAGGTTGAACTTGATGGACTTGTGTCTTTTTTCAACCTCACCTACTATGTAACTATGTAACAAAGTATTTTACAGCATTAATGCTTTTATCCAAGCTGTATATTATTTCATATATATGAAGCTATCATATTAGAAAAGTAGCGTTGAAAAAAAAACACTAATGGATTTACCCATTTTTATGAATAATAGTGTAATTGTTAAAAATAAAGGTTTATATTGGCCATGTTTTTTTATATTTATGCCATTATTCTTTTAAAAGCAGAGTGTGTTTTTTTGATTTTTACACTTATTCAGTTGATAACCTGACTTTTTCATGATCAGCACATTTTATTTATTTTATTTGATTGCTCGCTCCTATATTACATTACGGTATATACATTTCAGGAAAATTAATTCAATCTATATATTGATACATTTTAAATAATGTGAAAGTTTTTTTGTTCCTATTGCTTGTGTTGAGAGTCCATCTCCTGATTAACCATTTATGTACCAATGTACAGTGCCTTGAAAAAGTAATCATACCCCTTAAACTTTTCCACATTCTGTCATGTTACAACCAAAAAAAAGAAATGTGTTTTATTGAGATTTTTTGTGATAGACAAACACAAAGTGGCACATAATTGTGAAGTGGAAGGAACATGATAAATGGTTTTCCAATTTTTTTGCAAATAAATATGTGAAAAGTGTTGCGTGCATTTGTATTCAGCCTCCTTTACTCTGATACACCTAACTAAAATTAGTGGAACCAATTGCCTTCAGAAGTCACCTAATTAGTAAATAGAGTGCACCTAAGGGCTCTTTCACACGGGGCAGATCAGTCATGATCCGCCCTGTGAACATCCGCTTGCTCAGTGGGGATCGCTCCGCCGATCCCCGCTGAGCAGGAAGATGACAGGTGCATCGCTGCACACTGTGCAGCGACGGACCTGTCAGAGCGCCGCTCTCCCCTATGGGGGGATTGGATGATGACGGACCGTAGTGTCCGTCGTCACCCGATCCGATCCGAAAACGGATGGAAAAGTAGGTTTTTCCTCCGTTACACTTTTTGGATCGGAGTGGGTCGGATGTCAGCGGACATGTCACCGCTGACATCCGACGCTCCATAGGGATGAATGTATGTCCGTTTTTCATCCGAAAATGGAGGGATGAAAAACGGACATACGGATCGTCCATGTGAAAGAGGCCTAAGGGTAATTTAATCTCAGTATAAATACAGGTGTTCTACAGCCCTTAGAGGTTTGTTAGAGAACCTTAGTGAACAAACAGCATCATGAAGGCCAAGAAATACACCAGACATGTCATGAATAAAGTGGTGGAGTCGTTTAAAGCAGAATTAGGTTATAAAAAAAATATCCCAAGCTTTGAACACCTCACAGAGCACTGTTCAATTGATCATCCTATCAAGACATGGACGTCCACCTAAACTGACAGGCCGGACAAGGAGAACATTAATTAGGGAAGCAGCAAAGAGGCCCATGGTAACTTTGGAGGAGCTGCAGAGATCCACAGCTCAGGTGGGAGAATCTGTCCACAGGACAACTATTAGAAGAGTGGCAAGAAGAAAGTCATTATTGAAAGAAAGCCATAAAGGGTCCTGTTTGCAGTTTGTGAGAAGCCATGTGGGGGACACAGCAAACATGTGGAAGAAGGTGCTCTGGTCAGATGAGACCAAAACTGAACTTTTTGGCCTAAAAGCAAAAGGCTATGTGTGGCGGAAAACAAACACTGCACATCACTCTGAATGCACCATTCCCATGGTGAAACATGGTGGCGGCATTATGTTGTGGGGATGCTTTTATTCAGCAGGGACAGGGAAGATGGTCAGAGTTGATGGGAAGATGGATGGAGCCAAATACAGGGCATTCCTAGAAGAAATATAATCAAATCAAACAATAATTGCGCTATTACAAAAATTATTGAAAAAGGCAGCTGCTGGCATGTAACACAGTGGTGAACAATGTACGAGAAAAGTGAGATAAAAAACATGCAGCGCTCAAAAGGTGCATATAAATCAATGATTTATATCTATGAAGGAGTGTTAAAGAGAGAAGCTATACTCATAAAATAAAAATCAAATGTGTACCAAATTATAAACAAAGTCCATAGGTGTACAGTAAGTCATCTGTTAGTCCTAAACACACATGAGTGTTCATGGGCGTAACTGGTGTCGTGCGTCCACGCACAGTGGGGGCCGAGGAGGACTCTGTATTGGGAGACACTCTGCACGTGGGTCTTCTAATTACACAATGGACACTGTAATCGGTAGAAATGGATATCCTTACCGGAAAAGGTGGACACAGTCACTGTATAGTGGAGTGTCATACAGGCTTGGGGGATACACCGATCCCAAAGATATCCAGCTGTAGGAGTCCTGACAAGGAGTCGCATCCAGGATCCGAATCGTTGGACGGTGGTATGGGGGTTCCCGGTCTCTCAGGGTCTCTCTGAGTACAATTTAGCCTGACAATTTACTTGGTTGATGGTCCCTATTTTTTTAGTGCGTTCCATGTAAATATTTGCCTTACTTTACCAGCAATTCCAGGATCTCAAATTGACAGCCAGGAGCCGATGTGTAAATACTGCAGTTGTAGAAGCCGCGGCTCATTCTTCAGTGGAACCAAATTGACATCCCCAGCATCCTTCCCGCACAAAGACTTTCCTGCTCAGAAAACCCACCACTGCTGAGTTTTATGGCCATCAGGAACCCCCATACCACCGTCCAACGATTCGGATCCTGGATGCGACTCCTTGTCAGGACTCCTACAGCTGGATATCTTTGGGATCGGTGTATCCCCCAAGCCTGTATGACACTCCACTATACGGTGACTGTGTCCACCTTTTCCGGTAAGGATATCCATTTCTACCGATTACAGTGTCCATTGTGTAATTAGAAGACCCACGTGCAGAGTGTCTCCCCATACAGAGTCCTCCTCGGCCCCCACTGTGCGTGGACGCACGACACCAGTTACGCCCATGAACCCTCATGTGTGTTTAGGACTAACAGATGACTTACTGTACACCTATGGACTTTGTTTATAATTTGGTACACATTTGATTTTTATTTTATGAGTATAGCTTCTCTCTTTAACACTCCTTCATAGATATAAATCATTGATTTATATGCACCTTTTGAGCGCTGCATGTTTTTTATTCCTAGAAGAAAACCTGTTAGAGTCTGCAAAAGACTTCAGACTGGGGTGGAGGTTCACCTTCCAGCAGGACAATGACCTTAAACATACAGCCAGAAATACAATATAATGGTTTAGATCAAAGTATATTCATGTGTTAGAATGGCCCAGTCAAAGTCCAGACCTAAATCCAATTGAGAATCTGTGGCAAGACTTGAAAATTGCCATTCACAGACACTCTCTATCCAATGTGACAGAGCTTGAGCTATTTTGCAAAGAAGAATGGGCAAAATTTTCACTCTCTATATGTGCAAAGCTGGTAGAGACATCCCCAAAAAGACTTGCAGCTGTAATCGCAGCGAAAGGTGGTTTTACAAAGTATTGACTCAGGAGGGCTGAATACAAATGCATGCCACATTTTTTGTATATTTATTTGTAAAAAAATTTTGAAAAGCATTTTCCTTCCACTTTTACAATTATGTGCCACTTTGTGTTGGTCTATCACATAAAATCCCAATAAAATACATTTTACGTTTTTGGTTGTAACATGACAAAATGTGGAAAATTTCAAGGGGTACAAATACTAGTAGTATTCATGCTAGTGACCTGTAAATTAATCCCTCACCCCAATAATCCTGCACATCTGAATATTAACCCCTTCACCTCCGTCTTGCCACTATATGTGTCCAGCACATTACCCCCTCACTTCCTTCTTCCTTGTACATTATTATATCCAGTGCACTAATCCCAAGAGTTTAACCCCCCTCAGTATCAGCATTTTTCTTCTTTTTTTCCAAAAAAGGATCATTTTGGGGGTTTTCATACTTTTCTGGCATTTGATTTTAACAGAAAGTAAGGGAAATTGTTTTTTTTTCTAAATTTTTGGTCTTCTTTATAGTGAAAAATAAAAACCTTGTGGTTATTAAATACCACCAAAAGAAAGCTCTGTCTGTCTTGAAAAAAAAAAGTAATTGTCAGTCAAACTATCACACTGCTGAAAACAATCAAATGGCCTTGTAATAAAGGGGTATTAAAGGCTGGCACTAGAAGCCTCTGCTCATCTTCAGTGTATTTGAATTTTTGGATCAATAAAAAAAAAACGCTTTGGAAAATGTTGGTGTGCCATTATGCATCTTCTCTGTTGCAAGGTATGTGGGCATCACGTATAGCATTTGTAGAAGAGAAAAGTGTGTCTTTGTAGTCTGGGGTAGAAAACAGAAGCAGATGCTTGCTTTCTATGGATAAATGCCGTGTTTCCTTTCCTTCAGCTTTATATATAAGGCCTGATAATCCTGTGGCAAGCTGTTTGGAAAGGCGTAAAAAAAAAATTACTTTATGAAAAGCTGTTGTACAGAGTTTTACATTGTTATACTTTGTAGCTAAAGCAGCAGTTAGTTTCATTTAGAGGTAAATTTCGTTTTGCTTGATGTTTATATTTCATTATTTGCTACATTCAAGACAGGCAATTTGTGCTTACAGCAAATTCTATGTCAATTTTCTTCACCAACCTTTCAATCTAATTTCCCTCTGCTAAAGTACCATTCCAAAAGTCACACAGAGACTTAATCGCCAATTCTCATTTACTTTTTCGATTTGCGATGCTGTGGTACTTTTTCCAGGTCATAAATAAGAAATAAATAACTGCAGTCTACCTGGTAGCCAGTAATGTCACTGCCTTTTCCCACAAGGAATCCTTCAGCTTGAAGCCATCTGTTGCACAGCTATTATAGAAGTTAATCTGTCAAGATAAATATCTTCCCACAGCAAGCATGACATATGCTCTGAGTTTCTCCAATCAAAGGGACTATTAGGTCAGAAAATGGAAAAGGCTGATTTCACTTTTCAAGATAGCATGTTTTTTAATATAGCAGCTTATACTTCTGACACATCTGACCTATACTGCCAAGGTATCCAAAAATGCAAAAACATCGACAGCCTATTGCATTTCTCTCATTGTACTTTTACAGCAAAGAAAAACAATTTGTATAAAACAGTACATATTTTATTTGTACAATTTTAACCTCCCTGGCGGTATGATTATTTCGGATTTTAGGTGCTGAAAGCGGTACAATTATTTTGCAAGGAAATTTGGCGTTTTATATTGTAGGTCTGTAAATCTTAACAATAACAAACTTAAATCTGTCCAAACCAGAGTCTAGTAGATATCCCGGGTATGATAAAGTTTGAAACACAAAAACATAAATTATAATATAATAAATAAAAATAATTAATTAAAAAAAATAAAAATAAATAGTAATAAAATACATTTCCCCACGATTCACTATCGCTCAATTCTGCAAGTGTTCTAATTTACTATCGCTGTTTTCTAGCTGGTCTAAAGCCACTTTTGACGGAAATGGACACTTTTTGGTTGCTATGGACAATCTCAAGTGTCCAGGCAGAAAGAACAGTGTATATCATGTAAAACTGCATGCAGGGCATGGGCCAAAGCACTGGGGACAAAAGGGATGTGAAATAATTTCATACAGTACTGTAATCTGTAAGATTACAGTACTGTATGTGTTATGATTTTTACTTTTTTTTTTAATTTGCCGCCAGGCTCCGCCCCTGTGCGTCGCGACGCTTGCAGGGAATGGAGCCTAGCACAGAGAGGCTTCGGAGGAGGACACAGCCCTCGGACACTGCGGGGGACATCGCAGGATCCCGGGGACAAGGTAAGTAAGGAGGCACCAGGATCCTGCGATGCGATCCCGAGTGTGGCTCGGGGTTACCGCTAATGGTCCTGAATTTTAACCCTGAGCCACACTCGGGAAAACCCCCAGGGAGGCTACATTCTATCCACATAAAAAAACAGCTGTTCTGGCATAGTAGTACATCCTACAAGTTGTCATTGCGATTCTCATATACCAACAGGGGTTAACCACAAACAGACATCTAATATTAGAATTTCTTCACAAAGTACCCAACATCTTTCAACTTGTTCTTTACCAATCTTCTTTAGGGGAAAGGGTATGTCAATATCTCAGATGTGTCATCACTGAATGCAAGCTAGAGAATTTAAAAATGTATTTGTAGATGCACAAGGGATTTTGGCAATACACAACATGGAATAGACCTAATCTGATGATAAAATGCAAAAACATTGGGGATGGGTATCAGGAAAATGCAATGTACATTCAAGTGTATGCTCCTCAAAACTCAAAATCAAACCTTTGTTTTTCATACTACAATATTTTTTAGCTCTGTGATTTTTGATTTTTTGCTTACTGGGCACATACACCCCCTTCCTGCCCAGACCAATTTTCAGCTTTCAGCGCTGTCACTCTTTGAATGACAATTGCGTACCCATATGAAATTTTGAGCATAAAGCAAGGTCCATAAAGACATGGATGAGCGAGTTTGGGGTGAAAGAGCTTGACTGGCCTGAGTCCTAAACTCAACCCAATAGAACACTTTTGGGGTGAATTAGAGCGGAGACTGCGAGCTAGGACTTCTTCATTCGCAAAGTGCCTGAACTCACAAATGCGTTTCTGGAATAATGGTCAAACATCCCCATAGACACACTCCTAAACCTTGTGGACAGCCTTCCCAGAACAGTTGAAGCTGTTATAGCTGCAAAGGGTGGGCCAACTCAATATTGAACCCTATGGACTAAGACTGGGATGCCATTAAAGGTATTGTGCGTGTAAAGGCAGGCGTCCCAATACTTTTATAAATATAGTATGAGTATGTAATTTTATATATATATATATATATATATATATATATATATATATATATATATATATATATATATATATATATATATCGATATAGATATATACATATATATCTATATATATAGTGGGGACGGAAAGTATTCAGACCCCCTTAAATTTTTCACTCTTTGTTATATTGCAGCCATTTGCTAAAATCATTTAAATTCATTATTTTTCCTCATTAATCTACACACACAGAAAAACACAGAATTGTCTTTTATTAAAAAAGAAAAACTGAAATATCACATGATCCTAAGTATTCAGACCCTTTTTGCTGTGACACTCATATTTAACTCAGGTGCTGTCCATTTCTTCTGATCATCCTTGAGATGGTTCTACACCTACATTTGAGTCCAGCTGTGTTTGATTATACTGATTGGACTTGATTAGGAAAGCCACACATCTGTCTATATAAGACCTTACAGCTCACAGTGCATGTCAGAGCAAATGAGAATCAAGAGGTCAAAGGAACTGCCCGAAGAGCTCAGAGAGAGAATTGTGGCAAGGTACAGATCTGGTCAAGGTTACAAAAAAAAATTCTGCTGCACTTAAGGTTCCCAAGAGCACAGTGGCCTTCATAATCCTTAAATAGAAGATGTTTGGGATGACCAGGACCCTTCCTAGAGCTGGCCGTCCGGCCAAACTGAGCTATCGGGGGAGAAGAGCCTTGGTGAGAGGGGTAAAGAAGAACCCAAAGATCACTGTGGCTGAGCTCCAGAGATGCAGTCGGGAGATGGGAGAAAGTTGTAGAAAGTCAACTATCACTGCAGCCCTCCACCAGTCGGGGCTTTATGGCAGAGTGGCCCGACGGAAGTCTCTCCTCAGTGCAAGACACATGAAAGCCAGCAAGGAGCTTGCTAAAAAACACCTGAAGGACTCCAAGATGGTGAGAAATAAGATTCTCTGGTCTGATGAGACCAAGATAGAACTTTTTGGCCTTAATTCTAAGCGGTATGTGTGGAGAAAACCAGGCACTGCTCATCACCTATCCAATACAGTCCCAACAGTGAAGCATGGTGGTGGCAGCATCATGCTGTAGGGGCGTTTTTCAGCTGCAGGGACAGGACGACTGGTTGCAATCGAGGGAAAGATGAATGCGGCCAAGTACAGGGATATCCTGGATAAAAACCTTCTCCAGAGTGCTCAGGATCTCAGACTGGGCCGAAGGTTTACTTTCCAACAACACAATGACCCTAAGCATACAGCTAAAATAATGGAGTGGCTTCACAACAACTCTGTGACCAGAGGCGTAACTAGAACCTTCAGGGCCCCGGTGCAAGAAACCATGATGGGCCCCCCTTCCACCCGAGCCCCGGCTTCCAATTTTGGGAGGGTGTCCATGGACATCCTCCCAAAACCGTGCTTCCCACATGACCCCTTGGACATGCATCCAGCGCAATCACATCAGCCCTTTACCATGTGATCAGCTGATCACATGTAAACAGACTGGTTATCCACAGCCCTTTCCTCTCACGCTGTGTTAGGAAAGGACTGCCATTAACTGTCAAGAATGTCAGTAAATTGTTTACACTGATAATCAGTGCCCCAATCAACAGTGCCCATCAATGCCGCCTATCAGTGCCCATCACTTCCAACTGCAAGTGTTACCTATCAGTGCTCATTAATGCTGCCTATTAGTGCCCATCAATTCTGCCTATCAGCACCACCTATCAGTGCTCATTAATGCCACCTAACTGCGTCCATCAGTGCCACCTATCAGTACTCTTCAATTCTGTCCATCAAAGCCCATCAATACTGCCTGAGTTCTGCCTATCAGTGTTCCTCAGTGCCCTTCAGTACCACCTATCAGTGCCCATCAATGCCACCTATCAGTGCAGCCTTTCAGTGCACATTAGTGCCTCCTATCAGTGCTGCCCATCAGTGCTCATCAATGTGGCCTATCAGTGCTCATCAGTGCCTCCTATAAGTGCTCATCAGTGCCTCCTATCAGTGCCCATCAGTGCCTCCTATCAGTGCTCATCAGTGCCTCCTATAAGTGCTCATCAGTGCCTCCTATCAGTGCCCATCAGTGCCTTTTATCAGTGTCCATCAGTGCCTTCTATCAGTGCCCATCAGTGCCTTCTATCAGTGCTCATCAGTGCCCATCAGTGCCTTCTATCAGTGCTCATCAGTGCTGTCTATCAGTGCTCATCAGTGCCTTCTATCAGTGCTCATCAGTGCCTTCTATCAGTGCTCATCGGTGCCTTCTATCAGTGCTCATTGGTGCCTTCTATCAGTGCTTATCAGTGCCTTCTATCAGTGCTCATCAGTGCCGTCTATCAGTGCTCATCAGTGCCTTCTATCAGTGCTCATCAGTGCCGTCTATCAGTGCTCATCAGTGCCGTCTATCAGTGCCTTCTATTAGTGCTCATCAGTGCCTTCTATTAGTGCTCATCAGTGCTCATCAGTGCCTTCTATCAGTGCTCATCAGTGCCTTCTATCAGTGCTCATCAGTGCCGTCTATCAGTGCTCATTAGTGCCTTCTATTAGTGCTCATCAGTGCCCATCAGTGCTCATCAGTGCCTTCTATCAGTGCTCATCAGTGCCTTCTATCAGTGCTCATCAGTGCCCATCAGTGCCTTCTATCAGTGCTCATCAGTGCCTTCTATTAGTGCTCATCAGTGCCCATCAGTGCCTTCTATTAGTGCTCATCAGTGCTTTCTATTAGTGCTCATCAGTGCCTTCTATCAGTGCTCATTAGTGCCTTCTATTAGTGCTCATCAGTGCCCATCAGTGCCTTCTATTAGTGCTCATCAGTGCCTTCTATTAGTGCTCATCAGTGCCTTCTATCAGTGCTCATCAGTGCCTTCTATTAGTGCTCATTAGTCCCTGCTATTAATTTCTATCAGTGCTATCTGCCTTCTCAGGACAGCACAGCTCTGAGCGGAGATCGTGTGTCATAGATTAATAGCACAGAGAGACTCCGGCGGCATTAATGTTCTATTTGTCGGTCCTCTCTGGCACGGATGAGAGAGGACACACAGCTGATCTTACTGCTCCCCCTTCTCCCCCCTCCCCTCTCCTCTGTGCTCTGCGGGCACTCAAGTGTGAAGCTAAAGAGCTCATATTTCCCGCGGAACACACAGGAGAGGGGAGGGGGGAGAAGGGGGAGCAGTAAGATCAGCTGTGTGTCCTCCTCTCTCATCCATGCCAGAGAGGACCGACAAATAGAACATTAATGTCGCCGGAGTCTCTCTGTGCTATTAACCTATGACACACGATCTCTGCTCAGAGTCGTGTGTGAAGATCAACCCCGCTGGGCCCCCCCACAGTGGCTGAATGCCGGGCCCAGTCGCAACTGCGACTGTTGCGACCCTGGTAATTCCGCCACTGTCTGTGACTGTTCTTGAATGGCCCAGCCAGAGCCCTGACTTAAACCCAAATGAGCATCTCTGGAGAGGCCTAAAAATAGCTGTCCACCAACGTTTACCATCCAACCTGACAGAACTGGAGAGGATCTGCAAGGAAGAATGGCAAAGGATCCCCAAATCCAGGTGTGAAAAACTTGTTGCATCTTTCCCAGAAGGACTCATGGCTTCATTAGATCAAAAATACTGAGCAAAGGGTCTGAATACTTAGGACCATGTGATATTTCAATTTTTCTTTTTTAATAAATCTGCAAAAAATGTGAACAATTCTGTGTTTTTCTGTCAATATGGGGTGCTGTGTGTACATTAATGAGGAAAAAATGAACTTAAATGATTTTAGCAAATGGCTGCAATATAACAAAGAGTGAAAAATTAATATTTTCCGTCCCCACTGTATCTATCTATCTATCTATCTATCTATCTATCTATCTATCTATCTATCTATCTATCTATCTATCTATCTATATATATATATGTATATATATAAAATAATTGTGTTTTTTATTTTATTTGTACAGTTTTTTTTATTTAAGTGTAAGAAAAATGTACAGACCCAGCTATATTTGGTAGTTTGTACTACTCAGCAAAGCTCACACTCTCTGCAGACTGGAGAGTTCTAGTTTTGACTGCAGAGAGAACATTGTATCCCCCATGAACATATGGAGCAATACATCACTTATAATAGCCATTTAGCTTGCTGAAGCAATGTGTATTATAAACAATTGCTATTTTTTTTTTTTAATACTTATTTACACCATTCTTAAGCTTTTGTTGCATATCATAATTGCGGATTTCCTGCATGATCCAACATTATCTATTTTGTATAATGATAAATAACTGTAAAGAAAAAAAAGCAGGCACTACTGTAAAGATGCATACAATAAAACAAAAAAAGAAAAAACATCTCAAAGACAAAATTCTGTAAAGATTGAGGTATGTTTGTCTATAGAATCATTAAGATGCTGGAAACAAATACTGCAAGAAAGACCACCAGATACAATCCATATTTACCAGTGGCGTGGTTTAGCAATGCTCTGCAGACAGAACAGGGAAGCAGTGGGAAAGAGGAAGCTCCTTCTATCAATCAGAAAAACAACCCTTGGGCTAGACATACACTTCAACTGTGGCAATTCAGTACATTGATCATTAGCTATGTCTACAATATCTTGTCAATTACAGTTACTGTAATTATTTCATATTTCTCTCCCTTATGGACCAATGATGGACCAGTTTTCCCTTTTGGCAAAATAAACTTCTGTTTTCCTTCCAACATCGAATTTTGTGCAGGAGAAGATACTTTTTTCTTCTAATTTTACTACATATTGGGTTGTGTAAACTTCACTTCACCAAAGAATGAAAATTACTCTTTTACTAACACATCGTCCAATTCATTTGTACTTCCATAGTCATATGCTGTCGGACTGAAGTGTTTTGGCTTTTGCACTGAAAATGAATTAATGAGAAACTTGATTATTTTAAGACTGAAGATAACGACTTAAGTGGAATAATCTAGATAATCAGACAACTTCTATGTACTCAAGTGAAACATTTGGATAATAGATGTAATTATGATCAACTGATGACATAATGTTGGAGTGATCGACTATCAATGACGCATGTTGTGGAGAACACGAGAAGCCCTTACTGAAAAGAGATGATTAAGTATTTCGTAATGTACTCATCATTCATATGTGGGCATCTTTAAGACTTTTTGAGCTTCACATCGTGGCTTTTTTTGTGTCAAATAACCTTTATTTACAAGATATTTAGGGCACAACATATCAGAGAGCAACATACTTACAAAAGGTTGTATCCAGCATAGCAAACGGTACAGGCAGTGAAAGAAAACATGTCTGTGTTTGAAAGTGGTGTAACATGCGGTAAACATAAACCACCCAAAAGGGGAAGCTCCGCTTGTCTGCCTCCTCCTCCCCTCCTCTTGCCACATTTAGCAACTTTTGGGGAAGAGCAGGTACCTGGTTTTGACAGGTACCCGCTCCCATTTCCAGCTGAGTTTGCCGTGGCAAACTCAGCCGGACATTCAGTCACCCTCCTCCTTCCCCCAAAGCCGGCCCATACACAGAGCGCAGCACACTTCGCGCGTGCACAGTAGGGAGGCCAGCTCTGAAGCCACAAGGTTTCCCTCAGTGGAGATGGCAGCGGCAGCACCTGATAACCGATTGAAAAATCGGCTCGGGTGAGGACAACCACGGGACTCCTACACAGGTAAGTGTTCAAATATTAAAATTCAGCAGCTAGAGTATTTTTATCTGTTGACGTTTAAAGCGGTTGTATACCCTTTTTTTTCTTTACCTACAGGTAAGCCTATAATAAGGCGTACCTGTAGGTAAATCGAATATCTCCTAAACCTGTACGGTTTAGGAGATATTTACTTTGCATGCAGCCACATGTGCTGTGAAGGCCCGGCTGAAGGTCCGGCAGATGCTGCCAGACCTTGATGGAAAGAAGACTCATGCGCGCATGCGCAGGAGTGATGTGATCGCAGCTTCGGCCACTCACAGCACTGGAGCCGCGATACCCGGAAGAAACGCCGAGGTAACATGTCAGCTCCCTCGGTGTGGACCGGGATCAGATGTTGAGGCCTTGTTCTAAGGTGAGTATTTCAGAATGAGCTAGTATGCGCTGCATGCTAGCTCATTATGCTTTTGCCTTGCAGGTTCTTTTGTTTAAAAAAAAATAAATCTGTGTGGGTATACAAGCGCTTTAATTTTTTCTGAAGAAGCCTGGAGCTCCTCCTAAGTATCATTGCACATTCAAAAGACCCATGTAGAAAACAAAGGGAAAAGAAAGACCATAGGTATTACAACATGGTCATGCAACTTTGAAGCCATGGTCTATGGGAAGGCAATAGGGGGTCATAGTATGGCAAAAAGTGGGGAAAAAAATTTGAAGACAAAGAGAGAGGGATCAGAAAGAGAGGTCTACCCTGCCTCTGGAACCGCCTTGGCACCATCTAAAAAAATGTCTAGAAACTTTTGAAAAACAATGAAAGAGAAAAAAAATGGATGGGAGGAGGATACAAATTGGCAATAAGAGAGGAACTAATTCACTGTGAAATTAAGGAGCAAAGCGTGTCAGTGTCTCTGTAATACCTCCAGCGAGTCCATGTAGTATGAACTTGTTATCTTCCACTACAAGGATCTCCATTACCATAATGGTGATGAGTTTCTAGACCCATTTAAGGTAATGTGGAGGAGCGGTCGATTTTCAGTGGCGAAAAATGACAACTGCAGCTGCTAAAAGTCAGGGTCTCAAGGGTCTTTTCTTTCATTTTGGATAAGGACCCAGGAAAAGGCAATTTCCGAAGAGGCCTGTATATAAGAAATACACATAGAAATTTTAGAAAGTAAAAATGGTGAAATCTGGTGGCAGCCCCACCAAATTTGCAAAAAAAGAGCCCTCACTTTCTGTGCAACTCCAGCAAGTCTCAAGGGAAACTTTATGGCTTTTTTGCATACATTAGGGAAACTCCCTGTCACTTTTTTTTGTTGCTGCCTTGCCTGCTCTGTTTATCCTGGCAACTGTAAACATCAGGACAAAAGGTGATGGGTAATCCAAAATTTTATAGTTTCCAGCAGATTTTTAATGAAGACAAATCTTCCATTGAAGACAAATGTCTAATCCCGCGTACACACGGTCGGACTTGCCAATGGGACAAGCTCCGTCGGCATTTCCGACGGAAAATTTTAGAGCATGTTCTCTATCTAAGTCTGTCGGAAATGCCGACAGAAAAAGTCCGATGAGGCATACACACGATCAGATTATCTGACCAAAAGCTCCCATCAGACTTTTTCTGTCGGAAATTCCGACCGTGTGTACGTGGCATACGAGGAGGCTTCCCCTAATTTTAAAGAGATTTCTCTAGTGTAGAAAGTGAAAGATCTCTCCAATAGGAAAAAGAAAGTAAAAGAGAAGAAAAAAACTGACAGGGATTTTAACCTTTAACTACTCTTTAAAAAAATTGAATTTGACTGTAGGGACACATAAACTGGAAAACAAAAATAAGTGCATCGCTAAAACTTAATATGAAAATAAAACATATCATACTAAAAATAACCTGAAGAGTGATTAACCCACCAAAAGAAAAATAAATGAAAAGAAACAAGTCTCCCGTAGAGAATTAAAACAAATATCTCACCATATATAAAAAGTGAAAAAAATGAAAAATATTGAATCCAGATTACAAAAGTGAATCAAGTCCCAATGACAAGCAATGCAAAACTCAGAAGTCCATAAACAAGGTGAATTGAAGACCAATGTGCATATATTCAGAGGAAATGTAAAACAGGTGAGTCCAACATTCAGAGTAATTCACACCCAAGTGAGATATGAGGCTCCTTACCAGCTCGAGGTGACCACCATGACAGTGGTCTCACCAGGCATTTGGGAAATTATCAGGTCACCCACAAACCTATGCCGATATTCACAGTTGAAAGCGTAGTACTCAAAAGACAAAAACAAGAAAGGCTCCCATAGTGTAAAATTGCAGTACAATGTGGTTTATTAGGCTATAAGGTTGCACTTACAAGAATTTTCATCCATTAAAAGCATGTAGCCAAACATGAGGATCGCGGCGTCTCCACGAGCTTCCGCCTGCTTACTGTGTATGTCCCATCAATCACAAAAGAAAACGTAATGATGTCAGCGTCACAGGCTCCTCCCTGCGCGTTTCGTCACGATTGGGTATTCCAACCATAAGAAGACCAACTCTGTACCTCACACTTGCAGCATGTCAGTCCTTGGCACTCTTGTTGGTGGCCTGTGTCAACCCTGTGTGAGTATAGTGAGGCTCAAAAAAATTTCATTACGTTTTCTTTTGTGATTGATGGGACATACACAGTAAGCAGGCGGAAGCTCGTGGAGAGGCCGCGATCCTCATGTTTGGCTACATGCTTTTAATGGATGAAAATTCTTGTAAGTGCAACCTTATAGCCCAATAAACCACATTGTATTGCAATTTTACACTATGGGAGCCTTTCTTGTTTTTGTCTTTTGAGTACTACGCTTTCAACTGTGAATATCGGCATAGGTTTGTGGGTGACCTGATAATTTCCCAAATGCCTGGTGAGACCACTGTCATGGTGGTCACCTCGAGCTGGTAAGGAGCCTCATATCTCACTTGGGTGTGAATTACTCTGGATGTTGGACTCACCTGTTTCACATTCCCTCTGAATATATGCACATTGGTCTTCAATTCACCTGGTTTATGGACTTCTGAGTTTTGCATTGCTTGTCATTGGGACTTGATTCACTTTTGTAATCTGGATTCAATATTTTTCATTTTTTCACTTTTTATATATCTCGTATATTTCGTGTATTTGTATCGTGTATCGTATATTTCGTGTATTTTTCTTTTGGTGGGTTAATCACTCTTCAGGTTATTTTTAGTATGATATGTTTTATTTTCATATTAAGTTTTAGCGCTGCACTTATTTTTGTTTTCTGATGTATTGGAGTTTAGTATTAGACTTTTAGTGCTGGCGGCTTTTACAATTCACTTTTCAATATATTTTTCTAGCGCAGCGTTACCCTTTTTGGGTTCTTTACTAATTTACACATATAAACTGAAAATTGTATTTTCGTACCAAAGCCTAATGTGAAAGACGCGTCTAACTATAACTAGTCTTAAACATTTTCCCTTTCCCCTCCTCCTACCTATCCTGCCCAATCAGTATAAACAAAATGTGTGAACTTACCTATTTTTGTATCCGCTCCAGTCTGGTCACATGATCCTGCAGCTCCAGGACCCCTTCGTTAGGTCCCCTGCTGCAGGGGAGAGGAGGGAGCACCTACAATGGCTGGACCGATGGCGCTTATGGGTGACGTTATGGCTTTTGGGATTCACAGCCATTGTCGAGCGCTCACTTACACACAGCTACGGGATCATGTTTCTGGGACGGAGCGGATTGAAAATAGGTAAGTACACAGATCTTTTTGGTACAGGTTAGGCAGGATAGGTGGGAAGAGTGGAAAGGTACCATTTTAAAGAATAGGCATATTTAGGGTTTTCTTCCATTTTAAAATTGGTCTCTGGGGAAACAGCTAAATACCCATTTGAAATACATACATAACAGCTGTTTACCTACCAAAGAATTTGTACTTTTGTCAATCGAGAGCGAAGATTCTACAGCCCAACAGTTCAGTCCCATTTCAGAGTGCAGGGGACTTGATTTTTCTCTGCTGCACTTTCACTTTGACTATTGCTGGGTACACATGGGAAGTTTTTTCTCGTTCAATCCAGCAGGCTGAACGAAAAAAAAAAAACGTACGGATTACCGTACTAACACCTCTGATGTTAGTGCAGAAATCTCCCCTCTGGGCTGCTATTGTGTTCTGACAGGGGCACAGTCAGTTCCACCAGAATACAGTGATCAGTGCTCACAGGCATTGCCTGCGATCACTGATCGGATGCTGGTTTTGCAGCATGCTAGGTCGACAGAAGCCGGTCGTGAGACCGGCTTCTATTCTATAAGGAGCAGTATACATGAGCTGAAAGTCAAACCGACCGTTATCAGTCGTACCCGGCTTTAGAAATTTCCTTCCCACCCATAACCTGCAACTAGCCTGTGAAAAAAGAAGCAGCACACTTATGAGCTCATTTCTTTTCTCATACCAGCATGCACTTTGCACTGCAGCACACCTGATAGGCTTCTTGTATTAGAAAAATGATAATGAATCCGCACTATAGAGATAGGTGCAGATATAATTCAGACCCGCTGCCTCCACAAATGCAATTACCACCAGAGTGGGAAAAGCTGTAATGAAGAAAGATTGAATGTGGGTGTGGCGCTATTCTGGTGTTTTGGCAAAGTTTAGACAAAGTTTTATAATACTGTGATTATCACGTCTAATTTACCCGTGTAAATGTTTGGATGGCTGGAATTTCTGAAAAGCTTTATCCCAAAAAAAGGGTTTTTTAAACCAAAGTTGATATTAATGAAAAATAAAAAATGTCAAATATATCGTGTACGTGATTTTGTGATTATCTTCAGATAGTGGCTGGTCCCTTGCAGCTCACCATCTATCATAAGGTGCTATTACAACAAAATACATTTATATCGTGCATTAATTCAATGAATTGGTGAATGGGAAAGGGGAGAAGAGAACAGGGGGGGAGGGGAGAGAGAAGGGGAGAGGGAAGAGGAAAAGGAAAATTCAGTCAATGGTAAAGTGACTTGTGCTCAAGTTTGATCCAGAAAAACAATATTGCTTTAAACAGTCTTAATCACAAAGTACAGGTAATACTGTGCTTAAAACTTTTTCTTCTTGGTAAAACAATATTGTTCGATACAATCTTCTTGTTCCAGTGCTCCTTAGTGACTGCGGTTGTGATCGTGTTCTTACTGTGCAAACACTCACCGGATACTGTCACCTCTGCAGGGGTATTGCGCGGTCACATTTTATGCCACTGTGCAGCAACATAAAAAAGAAAGGGTGCCCATAGCGTAAAAACGTTTAAAACTTTTATTCCAAAAATACACAGAATGGTACTCACATTGTAAAATTTCAAGCCAAGCATGAAAGATCTGAATTTGAACCGTCAAAAATTCCTATACTCGATTTGTTAGGAGATGACGCAAGACGTTGGTCAGGCCACGCCCTACGCGTTTCGCCATTGGACGTCTACGCTCCCGTAGACATATTTTGTTGTAATAGCACCTTATGATAGATGGTGAGCTGCAAGGGACCAGCCACTATCTGAAGATAATCACAAAATCACGTACACAATATATTTTACTTTTTTTATTTTTCATTAATATCAACTTTGATTTAAAAAACCCTTTTTTGGGATAAAGCTTTTCAGAACTTCCAGCCATCCAAACATTTACACGGGTAAATTAGAGGCTTCTTGTATTGCTTCTCCCTCTCCCTCTTTAGGCTCGACTGTACATATTATGCAGTACACTGCAAGAGGCCAATGCTAAGTCAAATTTAGGCACGAACACTGTTTGCCTTTAAGCAAATCCATTTCTTGATGCATTACTATTTAATATATATGTACTGCGGGATATAGGCTAGGTATCAGTTCACTTTTAATAAAACTTCTCTTGATTTATTATCTCCCAGACTATTCAAATGTGTATGATATATTATAGAGGAAGTAAACCCAATGGGTTTTACTTCCTCTTTTGCTCCCCGCAAGGCCCACAAATTAAAAGCATAATGGGCTAGTATGCATCGCATACTAGCCCATTATATGACACTCGCCTGCAAACGAAGCCCACGCTGTCCCCTGTGCAGGCCACATCCATCTTCACCCCTCTTCCTTCAGGGGCGCATACCTGGGGGAGCCGTCAGTCACGGCACACGCTGGTGGGAAGAAACGGCACGGTGGTCCGTTTCTTCACAGCGCATGCCCGATGATGACATCGGTGCACTACAAGTGAAATATCTCCTAAACGGCACACGTTTAGGAGATATTTCCACTATTTATAGGTAAGCCTTATTCTAGGTTTACCTATAGATTAAAGTAAAACAAAAGGGTTTACAACCACTTTAACAGCTGCAGAACTTAAAGTGTAACTAAAGGCATTTCTTTTTCTCATTTTGGATAGAGTAAGGAAGGGTCTTAACCCCCGTAAGTTGTTTGCCATCTGTGTTCCATAAGGGAGATTCCCCTTCACTTCCTGTCCCATAGCCAAAACAGGAAATTAGAGGAAATCCCTCCAAAGTGAGAAAATGCCAGAGTGTCAACATTGTCACCGGAACTAGCTCCCCACTGGAAGATTTCCCCTCTATTATTTTTCTGATGTGAACACAAAATTTGGAATTTTCTTTTACTTTCACTTTTGCATGATAAGGGGAAATAGGACAAATAGAGAGGGTTCATTTTCTTAATGTGGGCCCAGACAGCAATAAAAACTTATAGGGGTTCTAATCCCTCTCCAATCTATCCAAAACATTAAAAAGGAAAAAACAACAAAAAAAGTATTGCCTTCAGTTACACTTTAATTTGTGTCTTCTATATCGGTCTAGAGCAGTGATGGCGAACCTTGGCACCCCAGATGTTTTGGAACTACATTTCCCATGATGCTCAACTACATTGCAGAGTGCATGAGCATCATGGGAAATGTAGTTTCAAAACATCTGGGGTGCCAAGGTTCGCCATCACTTGTCTAGAGTTTGGCTTTAAATAACTGGTCCAACCAAAGCTCCTACTTAAGTTTTAGGTACATTTAACCAGATTGATCCACTAGATTGCTATATCTGCACAGTAGATTTTAGGTCAGCAAAAAATGTTCCCCGTCTTGATTCCTGATTGAAATTCTCATTTATTTTACATTTTGCCACAAAATGAATGAGACGTAGTGGTGGGCTGCAGGCAGTACTAGGAGCTCTAGCAGAGATATGACTTCTGGAGCAGAAAAAAGGTTTAAAAAGCAAGTCCATGATTTATCAGGTGAACTAAATATTCCAATAGAAGCACAAAGCCACTATTGACTGACCATTTTCATGGCATAAACCTTTTTTAGGATAAAAATAATTACTGTGAAGGAGTTGGTTCTACATATATTAATAAAACCATAAAGCTTGAAGTGTCAAGTAATATCCTGTCTAATAAAATATACTCGTTTTAAGATTTGGTTCAAGAGTGTCTAGACTAGAGCAATTTCATTATGAAGAGGACAAAGAATATTTATTTTATAATGCCATCATGACACTTTATTGTGATTTAAATTATAGTTATAGTGTGAAGATTTGAGAACAGTCATTACACTCATTTAGATCAGGATAAAATCGGCAACTCATTTAATTCAGAATAAAATAAGTACTGTATATACTCGAGTATAAGTCGTTCCGAGTATAAGTCGAGGCCCTAATTTACTACAAAAAAAATGGGAAAAACTTATTGACCCGAGTATAAGACGAGGGTGAGAAATGCACAGCTACTGTAAGTGGAAAAGAGGGTCAACAATGCCCATTTGCAGCCTCACTGTGCCCATTTGCATGCCTCACTGTGCCCATTTGCAGCCATAGGTCCCCTGAACTTCAAACTCAGTAGTTAAGGGTTCCTAGATGCCCCCTAGCTGCAGCCAAAATTTGGGGTCTCTGAACCCAAAGGGTCCTGAAATGACATTGCTGCAGATGGACACAGTTGACCGAATTTGGGGCCCCGTATCTCGGGGCCACTTAGTGCTAGAAACCCCAAATTTGGTGTGCAAACCCAGTGGAACTAGCACCATAAAATTTCCAAAGCTTGGGGTTTCTAGCACCAAGTGGCCCCGAGATACAGGGCCCCAAAAATCAGTTCAGAAAATGTCAAGCACTTTTCTGCAGCAGAGAATGACATTTTCTGAACTGGTTTTGGGGCCCCGTATCTCAGGGCCACTTGGTGCTAGGAACCCCAGCTTTGGATATGTTATGGTACCAGTTCCACTGGGTTTGCACTCCTAATTTGGGGTTCCTAGCACCAAGTGGCCCTGAGATACGGTGCCCCAAAGTCAGTTGGGAAAATGAAATTTTTTGCTGCAGAAAAGTGCTTGACTCAAGTATAAGTCGAGGGGGGCACTTTGAGCACAAAAAAATGTGCTGAAAAATTTGACTTATACTCGAGTATATACGGTATGTTTTGGTCTTGAAATAGGCTTCCATTTAAAAAATCAATATATTAAAGGCTAGAGAGGGTTATTGAGAAAACCATATGTAAAATGATGCTAGCCTACACATTACTGTAGATCTAAGGCTTTGAGTGCATTTGGTTGTCCTCTCCTTTCCCTAATCCTGTTGTTCCCATATTTCAAAAATGGGTTTTTACCAATTGGAAGTGCTCTCTATTAAAATTGACCCAGGCTGCCAGCTATATAGTTATAACCATCATACCTCCTGTGTCTAAACTGGCTTTCTAGTGAAATATCAATTGCTCTATTAATTTTTCTAATAATAACTGCATACCTCAAGAATAATAGTGAAACTCTTCAATGCATAAATAGAAATGAACAAATTGATTCATGAATTATATTAAAAAAAACGACTGTATTCTCATGAGATTGTAGGCCACACTCTCCCAAACAAAACCATTCCCCAGATACGACCCAAGAAATAATTATACAAAGAATCAAGTTTGGCAAAATTTGGCACATTTATTGGTTTAATATAAAAATAACAATTTCCTTTATAATGATAATAATACGTTTCATCATCACTTTATGAACACAACATTATTAATCTGTCCAGTTATCAGAACTTGAGCAGCAAGTCACCAACATTCTAACATATACAAATCACGTCCCCCCCTAGAAATCCAGAGTGACCCAACCACATAAACAGTGCAGGTGACTAGGGAGGGAGGGAGCTCTTCTGCTGCTGCTCAGGTCCCAGGGGAAAAGGAATAAGCCCCCCCACACACAGCTCTTATATAGACAATCCCAACTTACAGAAAATTCCTCACATTCCCATTGGATCTTCCTGGAAGTGCCATTAACATATTTAAAAGGAACAGTAACCCTTTCCTGCTAAATCACGGTAAACAACAATTAAATTTTATTTTAAAGCTATGAGGTGAGGTGGCCACAATCTCAAACAGGTGGGCCCCAAATTGTGCCCCACTTTTATTCTCTTTGGATGTTAATCTGATGTGCATTATTCACTAATTTTCCAGTATTTTATTTGTTCATCCTTCCATTATCTGTAATCCCTGTATCATCTCTGTCAGCCACTCCTGACTCACTCTGTTTAAAGTCTTTGCTAGAGGGCAACATAATTCTCTGGAGTGATGCTGTATGTTGTTAGTAGTAATGTGCCACAGGTTAAAATACACAATCACTTCCAGATTGCAATCCTTTTAAAGCTATTTATCATGTAAGTATTGACATATATGGATTAGAGATCCTCCACACTGGAAATATGTTGGTATGTTAAGTGGTACACACATGTGAGAATATATGAGATGACATGCACAAGCTTATAATTCCATTGCATACAGCATATTTGTAACATTTTTAAAAGGACTTTAAAGTGTAGTTTGAGATAGCAGGTGAAACTGTAATGTAGAAATATTAGTCTAAAGATCAGACAAACAGCAGTATACGATTTAAGGTTTTACTAAATTATTGCAGGATACACTGACAATACAAATAAGGTGGTAACAGGGAAATATCATAAGCACAGAATAAATAATAGCAGGAAATGCAACTATTACAATAACAGGAGATGCGTAGGTGCAGTTTACCATTTAGGGCACTAAGTGGTAGCACAGTGCAGTCTATAAGACACTCAGAGAAAAAGTAAAGTAAGAACCGCTACTTGGGTTTCCCCTGGACACCTCTCTCACAATTTGGAAGGCTGTCTCTTATAGTCAAGGTGGCCAGCTGGAGGGGTCCCTGGACCTCTGCAGGCAAATAGAATACAAAGTCTCTAGTCTGGACACCTAAGTGAATGGTTGTAGGACAGGGAACACCCCATTGGAAGCTCAGCACCCTGGAGACAGTTGGAGCAGTGCCCTCTACAGTGACTGGGTCTTCTTCTGAAGCTGCATGCAATTATGCCCCAAGCTGGCTGCCCACATGCCAGATAAAATGGTGACGAGCCAGATACCTGGGAACAGATCTCATGACCAATCACCACTGTCTCATTCGTTTTTTTGGGGGGTGTCTGACAGGGGCAAGATTTGGAAAAATGTATTTTCCCTTGGTGTGTTCTGGAGTCCAGGAGCTTGTGGGAGCCCACTAGATTGTGGGAAAAGTAAAGGAGAAGAATGTCAAGAATGTCAGTAAATTGTTTAGATAATCAGTGCCACAATCATCTGTGCCACCTATCAGTGCTCATCAATGCCACCTATCAGTGCCCATCAATTTCGCCTACAAGTGTTACCTATCAGTGCGCATTAATGCCCCCTATTAGTGCCTGTCCATTGTTGCCTATCAGCACCACCTATCAGTGCTCAATGCCGCCTAACAGCATCCATCAGTGATCTTCAATGCTGCCCATCAGTGCCATCTGTCAGTGCTCATCAATGCTGTCTATCAGCATCTATCAGTGCTCATCAATGCTGCCTAACAGTGCTCATCAATGCTGCATCAATGCCACCTATCAGTGCTCATCAATGCCACCTATCAGTATCTATCAGTGCTCAATGCCTATCAGTGCTGCCTATCCATGCTCATCAATGCAGCCTATTAGTGCTCATCAATGCTGCCTATCAATGCCACCTATCAGTGCTTGTGTGGTACTTGAACCCATATGTCTCCAAAAGATAAGAGAAAGTTACCATGTACCCAACCCTAAATATGTCATTTACAGTATCTCCTGTTTTCGAAGACCAATAATGTACTGTGGCTCCTCTTTGAATTGTATTATATCATTTGCTTAACAATCACAACAGTGGTCATTTCGTTTTATCAAAATGTTGTCCCACCATGAACTGGTTTCAGTTCTACAACAAGTTCCTGATGAATGTTCTTCAGCATTATGAAAAGAGGAAACAGGTAATGCCAATTATCAGCAAGAAAATTTTTTTTTTCCACTAATCACTACTGTGGTTTAAATGTTTTCTTTTGCTATGTACTGAATCATTTAAAACCCTACAGACATTAACTCACTTTTCAAACAATGAATATTTAACTATAGAATTCTATAGCAGAATATACACATTAATTCATGTGATTACATTTGGGTCAGTTGTATGGTGGGTCAGAAAGGCACTGTCAGTGTTCAGATAAGCACTGTTGCTGTTAATGTCTTACTTATGTTCAATGCGACAGTATTTTTATTTAATAAATTATAATTGACAATTTATATTACATTATTGTATTTTTTCCAGTAGAAAAATAAAAAATAAAATGAAAAATAGTATTAACATTCTCTGGGCAGCATGTATGCCACCAATAAAAACAATAAAAAAAACAAGCTAAGATGAGACATGGCCTGTTAGCAATATACACATAAGTGTAAAGTATACCTGGAAGATATGTGGTATTAACAATCGTACAAAAACCACTAACATACTATATCGACCAGTCCGTAATTTGTATAAGTGTAGTATACATATCCATGAGAAACAGAAGAAAAGAAAAGAGGGGGGGGGGGGGTAAAAGGGAAGACATAGCAACAGTTGAAACCAACCAGCTGGGCTCGTAGCTCCTGGGCTCACAGGCTCATTTAATGAAAAAGAGGAGATTCTAAGATGTTATAATATGGGGGGGGGGGGGGGGTCAATCCCGAAGGGTAGATAGCAAGCAAACAAGATGGTGTCATGCACCAGAAGAACAGTATCTTATAAGTATTCTCCTCATATAGGGTACATATAGATCTTTTGGCTGCATGTGACCATATAATTTGCCACTGTGCCGAGGAGAGTTCCTCTCCTAGATTCTCCTCCCATTGTAGCATATAACTATGTTTTCCCAAAGTGTCTACATTATATGAATTTAGGATTTTGTATATATCTGAAGGTAATCCCCTCTGGGAGGGATCAGATAGAATTAAGGACTCAAATGAGGGTGGCTTAGAGAGTTTAACGTTAGGTGCAAAAGTAAGAGCGTAGTGCCAAATTTGGAGGTAACCAAAAAAGGCACTACGAGGTAGATCATACTTGGCACGGCGTTTGTCAATAGGTAGTAGTTCCCTTATTACTGGTGACCCCACAATAGGGATAAAACTTTTTCGCAGAAGGGAGTTTAACAAGACTCGTGGCCACTCATTAAAATTAGAAGAAAAGAGGTTTAACTTTAAACTACGTAGAGGGTTCTTTACTGTAAGAGCGGCAAGGATGTGGAATTCCCTTCCACAAGAGGTGGTCTCAGCGGGGGGGGCATTAATAGTTTCAAGAAACTATTAGATAAGCACCTGAACAACCGCAACATACAGGGATATACAGTACAATGTAATACTGACATATAATCACACACATAGGTTGGACTTGATGGAATAGGAGCGGTTTAATCGCCTCCATATATTACGCAGCAAATTCATAGTATGTAGTAAAGAGGAGGAGGAGACATCAGCACAGGCGTTCCACAGTAAGTTGTTTGGATGAACGGGGGCTAACCATAGTTTATCTATTTGGGTCCAACGATTATATGCTGTGAGAGTGACCCAGGAGGTTATAGCTTGCAGCTGGGCAGCATGGTAGTAGCAAAGGAGATTTGGGAAAGCCAATCTCCCTTCACTTTGGGAAGCATAAAGTGTTGAACAGGCTATTCGATGCTGTTTATAATTCTAAGTTAAATTTAGGAGATCCATCTGGAGTCTTTTAAGCGTTGTGGACGGAATAGGCACTAGTAAACTCAGGAAGCAATATAAGATCTTGGGTAGTATCGTCATTTTAACCAAAGCCATGCGCCCGAGCCAGGAAATTGGGTAGTGTCTCCATTTGGACAAAAGGGCTCTGATAGATGCGAAGAGGGGCTTAAAATTTGCATCATAGATGGAGTCATATTGGGGGGCGAGTTGCACCCCTAAATATTTAATGGCATGGGTCTTCCATGAATATGGGACATTTTCCGAGAGGTGGTGCACTTCAGAGAGAGGCATACTGAGTGGGAGGGCTTCTGATTTGGCTGGATTCACCTTATAGCTAGATAGGGCCGGGTATTTATAGGCCTGTGATTGGCCTCAAGTAACACCTGATTGCAGGAGGTGCTGTCTGCTCCACACTGCCAGGATCCATCCGCTGGTGGACGCCAGTACTACAGCCCAAAGATGACGCAACATCAGCAGGGAAAAGCTCTCTTGACAGTTCCAAACTGCCAGGAGACATCTGCTGGTGGACCTCAGTACTGCACGCCAAATGACAGATATTACCAGCGATTGGAACATTTCCTGACAGTACCCCCCCTCAAAGGAGCGGCCTCCGGACGCTCCAACTGGTTGTAATTGTCCATAGTCTGTGGCATCAAGCAGAACAATAAGGGATAGGGGTTCTTCAGGCTGGGCATCAGGTACTTCAGGGCAGACAGCAGGCTCCGGGTCATCGAGCTGGGTAGCAGGTTCCTGGTCATCGAGCTGGGTAGCAGGCTCTGGGTCATCGAGCTGGGCGGCAGGCTCCGGGTCATCGAGCTGGGCGGCAGGCTCCGGGTCATCGAGCTGGGTGGCAGGCACCTTGCACTGGGCAACAGGCACATCAGGCTGGGCAGCCGGTACAGGCACATCAAGCGGGGCAGCAAGCACATCAAGTGGGGCAGCAGGCATGGGTACATCAAGCTGCGCAGCAGGCACAGGCACATCAAGCTGGGCAGCAGGCATAGGCACATGAAGTGGGGCAGCAGGCGCATCCAAAGGGGGCAGCAGGTACATCAGCCTGGGCAGCAGGCACTGCAAGCTGGAGCGGGCACTTCAAGCTGGGCAGCAGGCACGGGCACCTTAAGCAACTCCGGCTGGGACTCCGGTACCTCAGGCTGGGACTCCGGCACCTCAGGCTGGAACGCTGGCACCTCAGGCTGGGAATCTGGCACCTCAGGCTGGGAATCTGGCACCTCAGGCTGGGACTCTGGCACCTCAGGCTGGGACAGATTGGTGGGTGTGGAGGCAGGTTGGGTTAATGGCAGGATCATTTTGGTTGGAAAAAACTTTCGTTTTTTCTTTGGCTTAGTCACTGAAGCTCTATAGGTGGGGGGGTGCAGCAGACTGGAAATGAGGATTGGGATATGGCAGAGAAGAGGTAACAGCGGCTGGGGGAAGTTCTTGTGGATTAGTAGGCAGCTGAGAAGAGGCAGGTGGGTTGAATGCAGGATAGGTACAGGGAGCAGGGACCAGATATTAGTATTTGGTTGGGAGCAACATATACTGGGCTGCAACTGAGTTTGGCATGGGTCATGGGGAAACAGACTTTTGGGCAGGCAGGTGTCTGATGGCAGAGGTGGTTTGTTGTGGGTTGGTTGGGGCTGGTTGTAACATATCAGACCATGCTGAGAGTATTGGTTGGACAAAGAACGGATCACATGCTGCCTGTCTAACAAGGGTCTGTACTAAGTGAATACATTCCATAAGCTTCTGCTGAGGACAAATGGAATAGTGCTCAAAAAAGCATGCGAAATCATTCTCTAACAGCCACACTAGAGACTTCACCTGATCAGCACTGAAAGGGGGAGAAAAATCATCACCGGTCTTTGGAACACAGGACAGGGCTAGCTCAGCACATATCTGGATCAAAGGCTGCACATCCCTAAACAACATACAGCCCTGGTCAACCAGGCAGTGGGCCAAACGGATGATCTCAAGCAGCTGGTCATTGGTCCACTCTTTCAGTGTCTGGCGGAGATACTCGCCACTCTCTGATGCCAGCAGAGCATAATAAGAAATCACATTAGGATTCATTCCAGCAAAGCCAATAGAACCGAGATGGTTCCTCTGTGCAGTCACTTCTGGTCAGGGATGGCCTTGGTTTCTGTCATAAACCGGATGTGACCAGAACTGTGTGACTGCTACAGAGTAAACCAAACATAAGTAGGTGAAAGTAAGTGATTTTGTTAAGATAAATGCATATAATGTGAATACACCACCAATACCAAACTGAGTAAGAAAACCAAATAACTAAGACAGTGACAACAAACCAACCAGTATATATAACAAAGGGGATACCTGAATCGTAGTCAAGCCAGGCCAGGGTCATAAACAGGAGGTCAGCAGATGGGGGGGAAGGAGAAAGGGATCAGGTTACAGGACAAGGTTCCAGGGATGCAGGGATAGACAGGATCAGGTACATCAGGTAACAGCATGCAGGTCAGGGCTCAAGGACAAAACCAAGGCAAACATGTGAGTGCTTGCCGGGTATTTATAGGTCTGTGATTGGCCTCAAGTGACACCTGATTGCAGGAGGTGCTGTCTGCTCCACACTGCCAGGATCCATCTGCTGGTGGATGCCAGTACTGCAGCCCAAAGATGACATAACATCAGCAGGGAAAAGTTCTCCTGACAGTTCCAAACTGCCAGGAGACACCTGCTGATGGTCCTCAGTACTACACGCCAAATGACAGATATTACCAGCGGATGGAACATTTCCTGACACTTCCAGGCCACACCCCCCCCGGCCCTCAGCAGCCACCCGATGGATCCTTCAACCCAGAAAGATGAAGTCCATTTAACCACTAAGCCACCGCCCACCGTCATATGACGGCGGGACGAGGCTTCTCTTGTTCTGGGCGGACGTCATATGACGCGATCGCCCTCCCGAGCCACTAGGGGGCGCGCGCGCGCCCGCTGTGTCGCTCAGGACCCGGTGCACGTGCCCGGCGGCCGCAATGTCCACCGGGCAACCGCGATTGCCGGGTAACAGAGCAGGACGTGGATCTGTGCATGTAAACACAGATCCACGTCCTGTCAGAGAGGAGAGGAGACCGATGGCGTGTCCCTTAGACATAGGGACACCGATCGGTCACCTCCCCCAGTCAGTCCCCTCCCCCCACAGTTAGAATCACCTCCCTAGGTCATACATTAACCCCTCGATCGCCCCCTAGTGTTAACCCCTTCCCTGCCAGTCACATTTACACAGTAATCAATGCATTTTTATAGCACTGATCTCTGTATAAATGTGAATGGTCCCAAAAATGTGTAAAAAGTGTCCGATATGTCCGCTGCAATATCGCAGTCACAATAAAAATCACAGATCGCCGTCATGACTAGTAAAAATAATAAAATAAATAAAAATGCTATAAATCTATCCCCTATTTTGTAGACGCTATAACTTTTGCGCAAACCAATCAATATACGCTTATCGCAATTTTTTTTTACCAAAAATATGTAGAAGAATACATATCGGCCTAAACTGAGGAAAAAATTTGTTAAAAAAAAAAATGGATATTTATTATAGCAAAAAGTAAAAAATATTGTGCTTTTTCAAAATTGTCCCTCTTCTTTTGTTTATAGCGCAATAAATAAAAACCACAGAGGTGATCAAATACCGCCAAAAGAAAGCTCTATTTTTGGGGAAAAAAATGATAAAAATTTCATTAGGGTGCAGTGTAACATGACCGCGCAATTGTCATTCAAAGTGCGACAGCGCTGAAAACTGAAAAAATGGCTTGGGCAGGAAGGGGGTGAAAGTGCCCTGTATTGAGGTGGTTAAATCTGTGAGGGAGCAACTTTTAGGGAACATTTTAGTGCAGCCTGAAAAGATGCGCAACTTTGCTGTGATGGAGTATAGTAATTCAGAAAGTTCTTCCCATTGAACGGTTTGTGAGCCACGGGATTAAAAAAGGAGGAAAAAAAGGTGGTAAGGTTGTTACCACATGTGAGGGACCCTCAGCCCAGTCGCTGCTTGGGGCTCTTGCGGGGGGAGTCAGAAGTCTTCGGGGTGGGGGGGGGGAGGGATAATATCCCATCCAGGAAGGTCCGGTAGTGGGATCTCCAGGGTGTCACAGAACAAACGTGGGTCTTCAGGAACCAGGAGAACTGCTATCTTCCCGTTGTGTGTAGCCAATAGGCTGAAGGCTGTGTACACCTGATTTTAGGCACTATTAATTGCGAATTAATTGCAAGTGGGTAAGCACTTTTATTAGTCAAAGTGAATATGTTTTGGTTGTATACATTAGAAAATATGGCTCCTAATGTTACTTTATGTAATTTAGAGACACCTACAGATGCATGCGACTCCCTTGAAGAAGCAGGAAACTGCGAAACATGTTGGCCTTCTGCATATTCTAGCATCTCTCCAGCATCTTACGCAATAGTAACTTTAGTACCAAGTACTAATAATGCACTTTATGTAGCGTGTGATTTTATTGTATTCATACTATGTTTTTGTATTTAATAAATCGAATTTTAACTCTATTTTCTGAGTCTGTCCTTACCTTGGTATACAGATATAATGGTCTCCTTTAAAAAGCCCATCCTTTATGAGGCAGCCCAGGCTCTCTCCCACCAATTGTTTGTAATTTAATAACAGGGATTGGGGACCCCTATCTGTATCTGGAAATAACCCAACATTATCCATTGTCCAATCATACGAAGGGGAAGCCCCATCGGTACACGATAGCACTGTCCTGCAAGGTGTGGAGAAGTGGTTGAAGTGTATGTGGAGTGTAATCCAGGAAATAGATGGATTGGGGTATACTCAAACAGGATTGGCTTAGTCACTATGGCTTTACGCATAATATCTTCTTTTAGAGAGAATGAGTGAACTCTACAGAGGACATCTCTAGGACTGAATGCTGGGCCTTTAGGTTTTAGAGCTCTGTGGGCCCTGTCCATTTTAATGTGTGTGGAGGCAGTGACCCCCACTAGGTTGTTGAAAATGGTTTGGAGGACTGTTCTCAAACCATCTGAACCTTTGGATTCCAGGAGGCCTCGAACTCTAAAGTTGTTGCGATTATCCAGGTCTTCCAGATGACGTTGCATGTCCCGGAGAATGAAGCGATCGTCCATCTGTTGGGATTGAACATGGTGGATCATGAGCTTAGTGGATTGCAAGTCTTCCTCCGTGTCTTCAAATTGGGTAGCCAGCTGGTAAAAGTCCCTTTGTAGCATTTTGATCTCACTGCGGCAGGTCTCCTTAACATCAGAGATCGGTAGTTTAAAGCAGAGGTCCGCCCACCGCTGCAAAAATTAAAAGCCAGTAGCTGCACATACTCCTGACTTTTAATAATCGGACGCTTACCTGTCCTGGAGTCCAGCTATGTCGGCACCGCAGCTGGTGCATACCGCTGGTGCATACCCATTGCGAGTAAGGGAACCCGGCAGTGAAGCCTTATGGCTTCATGCCGGGAACCTTACTGCGCATACGCGAGGTTCCGCTCATCTCTCCTACTAGTCTAGCAGACAGGGAAGGAGGAGGAAGGAGGGGGGAGCCCAGGCAGTGACACCAATTCCCGCAGCTGAGGCTCCCGGAAGTGGGAATAGGATACCTGTGAAAGACAGGTATCTTGCCCCCCCTCCCCCCCTGAAAGGTGCCAAATGTGGCACCTAAGGGGGAAGGAGTACAACGAGCGGAAGCTATACTTTTGGGTGGAACTCCGCTTTAAAATCATCTTTGGTAGGGAGGGAGTGAAGTTGTTCATTCCATGAGACCAGTTCATCCGCAGTGAGGATGGATGGTACTCTGGAAATGGTGCGGTGGCAGGCAGCTGCCTGTGGAGGAGAGTCCCATGGTTCAAACCATTCCCTCTGTGCATCCATTTGTGAGGACATCATGGGGAGCAGAGGGGGTTCGTTTGGGGGTGCAGGGAAGGGGGGCTGCAGGGGTGACTGCAGTTAGGGAAGTGATGCTTGCTTCCCGCGAGTGCAATGCTCTTTGTGGCTTTGGGGAGCTAGGGAGGGAAGATGGAGTCCCAGTGGTGGTATGGGCGTGCTGCAGCCACGGCAGAGATTCTGAGTGGGTCACTTGGTAAGAGGGTGAGAGTCCCCAGTACTGGAATTCCAGCGGCGTTCCCTGGAGGGTGTCACTGTCAGGTTCCCTAGGGGGTTAAGGAGCAGATGGTGTGCTCACCTGCAGTGGCGCTGGAGGCCTCCTTGAGTTCACCCAACAAGATGGTGCAGGCAGCTCCACATGGGTCGGAGGAGGCGGCCCATGTAGCTGTAGGGAAACTGAAGTGTCCACAGAGGGTCCTGCCACGGGTGGATATGCTGCTGGAGAAGCCGTCTGCAATCTCCAGTGGGGCCGCCCATGTGGATCCCGAAGCCTTCGGTAAAGGAGGAGGTGTCTGTAAGGCATGCAACGGCACCATATTGCTGGTCTGCCGCGCGGAGGGCCCAGGTAGCTGGTGGAAGTACGAATGGATCAGGGGAGCCGGCAGGAGAGTTTGTCTCAAGGTTCCTACCTGTTTTTGGGATCGGGTGGTGCGGTTTCTGCCCATGTGGTTGGATTAGCTCCCCCATATGGAGCATAAGAAGAGCAGGTCTGTGAAAAACAGGAAGATTAGATGTCCATCTTGCTCAGCGTCTAGCCACGCCCCCTAATGCGACAATATTAAAGTGACACTAAACAATATGCTTATTTGCCAAAAATAATCCATACAAATCCACTACTTAAAGTGGTTATAAATCTTAGACATGAAACATGGACAAAGCACATGCTTCTATGCTGTGTACTTGTCATCTGTGACAGATTTTCCTGATTCTGAGAGACAATTGTTAATGGGGGAGGAGAGCTTCGGAACACAGCCTGTGATTGACAGCAGTGGCTGTGCATTTCCCATGTACTGTGAGGAGGAAGGTGTGCCCTTTCCCTCCAATCATGGCTCAGAGCTCCCCTCACTGAGCTCTGCAGTTCCAATTCCTGCCCCCTGCTTTTCAGAGAAATTCTTTGTAAAATGTGTGTTGTAGAAGGCTGTAGAAAAGAGAGGGCTACAGATAAACAGGTACAACATATATAGGAGGATTTGTTTCATCTCTGTGTATCATCTGAGGCTAGTCAGTTCACTGGGTAATGTAAGGCCACATTGACACCTAAGTGTCAAGATTTCAAGCGTTTTTTGGAGCAGAATTGCAGCTTTTGTCAGGCCTTTTTTTTAAGCGTTTTTCAACTGAAAGGTGTGGAGTGCTGCTGAAAAAGGGGCTGAGAGCTGCTGTTTAAGCAGAAAACGCTTGAAAAAAAGAAAATGCTACAAAAAAGTTAATGTCACACTTTTCAGGCGTTTCCATTGAAGTCTATGGGGACAAAAATGCAAAATTCTGCCTGAAAAGTAGCTCATGTACTTTTTTGAGTGACAGGCGTTTTGCTACAAGTGACAGGGCGCTCAGATGTGAACAAGGGCTACTCAAGACTACAGGTTTTTGCTTGCTGAGCATTTATGAGAGTTAAGCTACAAAACGCTCAAGTGTAAACGGTGTCTTAGGGTTTACAACCACTTTAATGGCCCTATCATTTATTTTTCATAAAAGTGTTTCTTAATAGGGTTGATTTACTAAAAGCAAATAGCCTGTGCTTCACTTTGCAAAGAATATCCAATCACAGGCAAGGAAAAACAAAAATCTAATTTTTGCTAGCACATAATTGGATGATGGAAGTCAGTAGAGCTTCCCCTCATTTACTAAGCTCTGGCGCACATGCCCTTGCAAAGTGCAACTGCTCTTGCAAATTGCACAGTCTATTTGCCTTTAGTAAACCAATCCCAGTGTGTTTTTCTGCCTCCTTATAACATCCTCTGTAAGCTCTCAAACCTCTCCTTTTCCTCACTACAAATCCCATAGCTGCTAGTCCCCAGTCTGTCTCCAGAGTGTGCAAGAGAGGGTAACTATGTTCCTAGGTATATTGGGACCATAGAGAACAAATGTAGTCACTATCTAACAGGAAGTCAGACCACAGCAGGAAAAAAAAGAGATGTGGAAGTTTGGAGGAGGCCGAGTGAGTTAAGAATACATACTTGAATAGAACTTTAGTATCACTTCAAGTACCTAAGCATCTATTAACCCAAACAAAGTATGCTGCGGGCTGAAACATCAACTGGCCTTAAAGCATTTGTTATCCCAACATTTCATATTCCTGATATGTGCCTGCTGTACCATTTATAGTACGTGTATGAGAAAATATTGTGTTCTCTTTGTATTGCTGCCTTTGAGTGAAATCCCTGGTGTCCTTCTGCTTTCCTATTTAAAACTGACCACACTAAGCAGGAGAGCACACCATGGTCAGTTCTCTAGCTTTGCTGGGAACTCAGTGTACTCTCCTCCAATAATCAGACTTGTCCTAACACCCCCTACTTTACAGCCATTCGCTGGGAAGCTCAGTGTGCTGCTGCTTCTCCTTCTCCAGCTCTTATGCAGCTGAGAACAGGGGGATGTGATCACTTATAAAAAGGGGGGGGGGGATGTTTATAATGTTTTTTTTATATCTATACAAAAATGTTTTGCCTTTCATTTCCATTTGAAACTGAATGGGTTGTTTTACAAGGTGGTCATAGTGGTGGTAGTGGAAATATCATTTCTAGCTATTGCTAATTGCACTACTTGTATACTGTCTGATTGCCACAAGTGATACCGTATATACTCGAGTATAAGTCGTTCCGAGTATAAGTCGAGGCCCTAATTTACCACAAAAAAAATGGGAAAAACGTATTGACCCGAGTATAAGACGAGGGTGAGAAATGCACAGCTACTGTAAGTGGAAAAGAGGGTCAGCAATGCCCATTTGCAGCATCACTGTGCCCATTTGCATGCCTCACTGTGCCCATTTGCAGCCATAGGTCCCCTGAACTTCAAACTCGGTAGTTAAGGATTCCTAGATGCCCCCTAGCTGCAGCCAAAATTTGGGGATTTTGCAGATGGACACAGTTGACCGAATTTGGGGCCCCATATCTCGTGCCCACTTAGTGCTAAGAACCCCAAATTTGGTGTGCAAACCCAGTCGAACTAGCACCATAACATATTCAAAGCTGAAGTTCCTAGTACTAAGTGGCCCCGAAATACGGGGCCCCAAATTCGGTTCAGAAAATGTCATTCTCAAGGCTACTTGGTGCTAGGAACTTCAGCTTTGGATATGTTGTGATACCAGTTCCACTGTTTGCACACCAAATTTAGGGTTCCTAGCGCCAAGTAGCCCTGAGATATGGGGCTCCAAAGTCGGTTCAGAAAATGTCAAGCACTTTTCTGCAGCAGAAAATGACATTTTCTGAACCGAATTTGGGGCCCCGTATCTCGGGGCCACTTAGTGCTAGGAACTTCAGCTTTGGATATGTTGTGATACCAGTTCCACTGGGTTTGCACACCAAATTTGGGGTTCCTAGCACCAAGTGGCCCTGAGATACGGGGCCCCAAAGTCGGTTCAGAAAATGACATTTTTTGCTGCAGAAAAGTGCTTGACTCAAGTATAAGTCTCGGGGGGCACTTTCAGCACAAAAAATGTGCTGAAAAATTCGACTTATACTCGAGTATATACGGTACATAGATGGGTAACAGTACTTCATTCCAGGACTGCATGGACAGAAACTACCCCTTTGTACTGACTTGTTTGCCAGAAGTTAAAGTGGTATCAAAACCTAAAAGTAAATATTTATCATATTGTAGGTTACCAATTCTTGGATGTGGTGGTTGTATTAGTTGTCTTGTTTTAAGCTTTCTTTCCTTTATTTTCATGTGGTGATCTGGCTAGAAAGTCTGTTTTCAACAGAACAAGCTGTTCTGCAGATGTAGCAGTTCATGGGTTGAGACAAAGTATTTACCACTGATGGGTGTGCTTACAATAATCGACCTTTATTTATGTAAAATCTTTAACCCAAAAGGGAAAAAAACTGTTTGCTATACCTGCTTATAAAGTGTTTAACTAAGTTCAACTTCAATTTGTTTGTCTATTTAAATCTGCTAGTACATCTAATACTCCCCTCTCACCAGACTGACAATGCTGATGTCCAAATGTGTTCCCTGTGCTCCTTCATCCAGCGTTGGGGCACTCTAATGCAGGAGGTGTGTTACTGGCCAGATCACCAGGTGAAAACAGAGGGGGGGGCTAAAAAAAGTAAAACTAATGCAGCCACCACATCCAATGATTGGTAAGCTACCATATATTACATTTTTGGTTTTGGCTTTAATACCACTTGAAGTTAGCCATAAATGGATCGAAATGTGGCCTGTTCAGCAGGGACCAGCCATATTTCAATCTATGTATGGCCACTGTGGTTGAACAGGACCTGGGGGGTTCTAGGGGGTCCTAGCAGATGATAAGCTCAGCAATGGCATGCAATGCCAAGCTGCTGCTAATAATGCAGACAGAATATTGGCATGCATTAAAAAGGGGATTAATTCCAGAGATAAAACGATAATTCTCCCACTCTACAAGACTCTGGTCTGGCCTCACCTGGCGTATGCTGTCCAGTTCTGGGCACCAGTCCTCAGGAAGGATGTACTGGAAATGGAGCGAGTACAAAGAAGGGCAACAAAGCTAATAAAAGGTCTGGAGGATATTAGTTATGAGGAAAGGTTACGAGCACTGAACTTATTCTCTCTGGAGAAGAGACGCTTGAGAGGGGATATGATTTCAATTTACAAATACCATACTGGTGACCCCCACAATAGGGATAAAACTTTTTCAACGAAGGGAGTTTAACAAGACTCATGGCCACTCATTAAAATTAGAAGAAAAGAGGTTTAACCTTAAACTACATAGAGGGTTCTTTACTGGAAGAGCGGCAATGATGTGGAATTCCCTTGCACAGGCGGTGGTCTCAGCGGGCAGCATCATTAGTTTCAAGGAACGATTAGATAAGCACCCGAACGACCTGGAACATATAGGGATATACAATGTAATACTGACAAATAATCACACATAGGTTGGACTTGATGGACTTGTGTCTTTTTTTGACCTCGCCTACTATGTAACAGAAGTAGATCTGCTGATCTGAGATGTTAAACCACCCTGTTGGAAAATTTCTGCTTGGAAGGGGCTCCCGGATGTCTCCATGCTGTTACAATGCAGTGATACAGAAGGAGGATTCTCCCATCCACCTCGAATGTGTGGATGGAGGAATTGGGTCAATTTTGTTTTTTGCTTAACAGTTTGATTGAACTCATCTATGACCCACCTTAAAATGTAAAGCTGAACACCGGGAAAAAAAAATGTTCTAAATACTGTAGCCACTTGAATATTTCTATGATTTGTGTATTTTTTCCAGATCTGTGCAGTAATACAGAGTTTACCTCTGTGCAGAAGCTTCTTGTAAGACAGGCCAGACCAAAAGATAAGAGACCAAATTCATTTATTGATGATGTGTTAAAAGAGCCAACGCGTTTCGTGGCCCTTCATCAGGACTTCAGTTAAAAATGAGAACCCTGAGTGGACTCAAAGTAAGGCTTTCCTGTTTGAATCTATGCAGGGAAGCTGATTGCTGGATTAGGATTCCTGGCCAGCAGTGTCTGTATCAGCAGTCAAAATAAAAAGGCTTCTTCTCTTTTGGTCTGGCGTTCCTTCCATATATGCTTGTCTTTTCCTCGTAACCTGCTGGAGTACCCATAGGAGAGTAACCTTGCCTGTTGTGAGCAGCCTAACCTGAGCCAGTGGGCTCTTCAAATGTTTTTTGCCCTCTCACTACCTTGTTTAAACTCATATCAAAGTCCCAGTGCCTCTTGAATGCCCTCATTTCATTGGTGTATAATACAGACCAGACACTGCTGCTCTCTCTCCTTGTGCAGGGTGACTGGTCTTATCTCCTCCCCCTTCTGTAGTTTTCTGCAGGCAGCCCAAAGTAGGTGGGGCCTGTTGAGTCCCTCCCACAGCTCATTTTTCTGCAAAGGCTTTGTACAGCACAATGATGATGCTACAGCTACTTTAACCACTTCCAGCCCAAGGATGTCATATGACGTCTTTGAGTTTCAGTGGGGATATCTGAATGATGCCTGCAGCTACAGACTTAATTCAGATACAATCTTTTAGAGCCGGCGATTCTGTGCACCATAAGAACAATCATAGAGGCAGTTCAGCCACTTGATCTTTCTTTACAGACGCCCTCTGGTGCTTCTCCAGGCTTGCCCGTGCCATCATCGACCCAGAGAAAGAATCCGCCGCCACCGTACGATGATCATAGAGATTTCCGGTGACCAGATAATCCCCAGTCATCTCTATGGCCGTCAGAGGCCCAGGTGCGACGTTATGACGTCACTTCCGGTAAACAAAGCCGAGATCTTAGCTGGAAGGAAAGAGATCGGTCATTTTTTTTTTAATCTCAATCTTTCCAGCCTGGAGGAGAGATGTGGGGTCTTAAAGACCCCACATCTCTCCATAAAGAGGACCTGTCACGCACCATTCCTATTACATTCATTCATTGTTTACATTCCTTGTAATAGGAATAAAAGTGATAAAAAAAAAAAATTTAAAGGGCCCCTGTCCCGGTGTGCTCACACAGAATATGTAAAGGCCGTTCAAATCACACATGTGAGGTATTGCCGTGTGCGTTAGAGCGAGAGCAACAAATCTAGCACTAGACCTCCTCTGTAACTCTAAAATGGTAACCTGTAAAGAAAATGTAAAGCGTCGCCTATGGAGATTTTTAAGTACCAAAGTTTGGCGCCATTGCCCAAGTGTGTGCAATTTTAAAGCGTGACATGTTGGGTATCTATTTACTCGGCGTAACATCATCTTTCACATTATGCAAAAAAATGGGCTAACTACTTTGCTAACTACTGTTTTGTTATTTTTTAATTCATGAAACTGTCTTTTTTTTCTCAAAATAATGCATTTGAAAAATTGTTGCGCAAATACCGTGTGACATAAAAAGTTTCAACATCCGCCATTTTATTTCCTAGGGTGTCAGCTAAAAAAACATATATAATGTTTGGGGGTTCTGAGTAATTTTCTAGCAAAAAAAAATGATGATTTTTATGTCAGAGAGGAGTGCCAGAATAGGCCCGGTATGGAAGTGGTTAAAGGGTAATATCTGAGTTTGTAAAGGCATTTGGAGCAAACAAAGTGTATTGATATCCATTGTGGTTTTTGATAAATATATTTAATTGAAAGTTTTTTGTGCCTAGAATTCAGCTTTAAATTTGAACTCCAGACACATATAAAAGACACACAGTTATAATCTCTGACACTATTCATGCATCATCAAATATATTTTCTAATGCAAGTGATGTAAAGCTGTCAGTACACTAGTAGATTTTTGAGAAACGGTTCGAAAGAAAATTCTGTTTTATTCTTATATTATTACATTTTAAATATTACAAAATATATTACAAAAAAAAGGAAAAAGAAAGACATTCTGACATATTCAAAAACAAATAGATACATTATATATTGTGTAAAAACAAGGAAAAAATTGAGTATAACCAATTTATAGAATACTTGATATTCACTTACTATAACATTTTCCTTTAAATTAGGATTTAAAATAAATTTTAAAAAATGACATTCTTTACGACTGACAAGATAAAGAAATCCACTCATGAATAGAAAAAGTCATCCCAAAAAAGAAAAAAGGAACTGAATGTTCGAGACAAAAATTATATTTATCAGAATAAAATACAGGAGGAAAAAGAAATGGAACCATACTATTATTTTTTCTTTCAGTAACCCAAGTCCTGAACTCTAGAGAGATGGGGAAAAAAAAACATGGAATCCATCTACTTAAAAACTGTTTCTTTTATAATTTCCCCGTGACAGCAGACATTCAAGATCACAAATAGCATCCAATTCCACCACCCATTCTGCCATTGATGGTATCACACTGGACTTCAAATATTGAGGAATTACAGCTCTTGCTGCCAAAATGAAATGTCTAAAGACATTGTTTTTAACAGGTTTAATAGGGCCCGGGATGATGGAGAAGATTCTTACAAAAAACTCATATGAAGATTCCATGTACGATCAATTGATGAAAGTGCTTCAAATTTTTGTTTGCTCCTTCGAATTTTCTGATCTGTGTGGCCACAAATGATCATCAATTTGACCCCACTGACAATTCAGCAATGAAACAAATATTCTTAAAAGAAAACATTTAAAATAAAATTGCTGTAGTATATGACAAGCTTAAAGTGATTCTAATGCCGCGTACACACGACCGGTTTTTCCGTCGGAATAAACTCTGAAGGTTTTTCTGACGGAGTTCCGCTGAAACTGTCTTGCCTACACAAGATCACACTAAAGTCCGCGATGACGTACAACACGTACGACGGGACTAGAAAAAGGAAGTTCAATAGCCAGTAGCCAATAGCTGCCGTCTCATACTTGCTTCAGAGCATGCTTACTTTTTGGTCCGTCGGAACAGCATACAGACGAGCGGTTTTTCCAATAGTGATTGATTCCGTCGGAAAGATTTAAAACATGTTCTATTTCTAGGTCCGTCAGAATTTTTCTGAAAAGAAAGTCCGATGAGGCCCACACATGATCGGAATGTCTGATGAAAAGATTCCGTCGGACTTTTCCTGCTGGAAAGTCTAACCGTGTGTACGCGGCATAAGGGTTGTAATTTATTTTACAAAAATAATCCATATTCATCAACTACCCAATAGCCCTGTAATCTATTTTTCATGGAATAATTTTTCCTGCCTTCTTTTAACATCCTCCGTGAGCCCGTGAACCTCTCTTTTTTCCCCTCACTTTAATTTGTTTGGAACAAACAATTTATGTTAGTTACAGTCATAGGCTTGCGCACAGGGTGTGCCTGGGCATACCCTAATCACCCCATATGCATTAGAATTATTGCTCTGTTTGCAAGCAGGAAGGTGGGAAAGATCTTCCTCTTACTGGCTCTGCCATAAGCGAAGTGTTTATGTACTTCTCTTTTAATGTGCCGACAGGGAGATCACTGTACGGGGGTATAGTCTGCACACACCTATGGTTGTGGTCATGTGCACTGCTCTATGCACACTACAAATCCGATAGTCCATGGTGGCTATGTTCCTAGATACAGTCCATGGAGAACAAATGTAGCCATCCTCTAACACAGATGCGGATCAAGGCAAAAAACAACAAATGAAGGAATTTGGAGATTTGGTGACTGAGAGCAATAGAAGACACCTTTTCGAGTTAATAAGACATACTTAAATAGATCCCACAGCTCATAGTCCATCTTGGCAGTGTGCAAGAGAAGGATCCTACGTACATGCATTCCTTTGTACAATAGGGACCATGGAAAATGGATGTAGCCACCCTCTAACAAGAAGCTGCTAAAGAGCAAAAACAAAAAAAGACTATGGAGATGTGAACAGGCAGGCTCCTTAATGCATTAGAAACCTGCAATTAATAAAATAAACCTACCTGCCTGCTTGCAGTCTTCTGCAGAGTATACACTGAGCTGTGCATGCATAGGAGGGATGTCATCCCCCAACAGTCAATCAAGATGGCTAAAGACTGGCACCTAGAAAAACGAGGAGAGGATGCCAGCCCCAGCAAGGGACCTCATGGGTGTCGGACCATTGAAGTAGAGGTAGGTATTGCAGACTTTAGTTCTACTACTCTACATTTTTTTTATTGGATGTGTTTTAGAGCAGAAAGTAAAAAATATATATATTTTTTTTCAAAACTTGTCAGTCTTTTTTTGTTTATAGCGCAAACAATAAAAACTGTAGAGGTGATCAAATACCACCAAAAGAAATCTGTATTTTTGAGGAAAAAGGACATACATTTTATTTGGGTACAGCGTTGCACCGACCGCGCAATTGTAAAGCAGTGCCCTATTACAAAATGACGGTGACAAAGTGGTTTGAAAATCCTGACTGGGCGTCATATGACGTCCTCAGGATGCATTGCTATTGCGTGCCCCCGGGGGCGCGCACCACGGCGATCGGGGATGACGCTTGTCCCTCGGACACAGCGCATCCCCGACCAGGGTAAACAGCCAATGAAATTGGCTGTTTACCATGTGATCGGCTGTATCCAATAACAGCCGGTCACATGTCAAAACAAAATCAGGCGCGCGCGCGCAATGCGCGCCGATCGGAGATGGCGCGTGTCCCTTGGACATAGTCCCATCACGATCAGGGTAATCAGGCAATGAAATGGCTGTTTACCTACGTGATCGGCTGTGTTCAATCACAGCTGGTCACAAATATAAACATAGTAGCGGTTTCCAGGGATCTCTCCTTCTCTCTCCTCACACAACGATCGTGTGAGGAGAGAAAAGGAGAGATCTGATTAGTGAGTGAAACACTTTTTATTACACTACTGTCTACTGTCTGCACAACACGCACCCCCCCCCACCAATAAAGAGAACCTGTCACAGCCCATCAGAACCTGTTACAGCCCATCTGGATCTGTCACAGCCCATCAGGATCTGTCACAGCCCATCAGAACCTGTCACAGCCCGCCATCAGCACTGCCATCGGTACCGCCATCAGCACAGCCATCGCTATCAGCACCGCCATTAGCACAGCCACCGCCATCAGCACCGTCACCGCTATCAGCACCGTCATCAGCACAGCCACCGCCATCAGCACAGTCACCGCCATCAGCACCGCCATCGGTACCATCTGGATCTGACAGCCCATCTGTCACACAGGCCGCCATCAATACCACTAACGGTACCGCTATTAGTACCGTCATCAGTACCGCCATCGGTACCATCTGGATCTGACAGCCCATCTGTCATAGCCCATCTGTCACACAGGCCCGCCATTACTACCGTCGCACAGTCCCCCCATAAGTACTGCCACACAGGCCATCAGTAACCTGTCAGTACCATCACACAGGCCTGCCATCAGTAAGCTGTGAGTAGCACCACCAGTTCCGTCACACTAACCCCAGGCCCCAGTAACCTGTCAGTACCATCACACAGGCCTGCCATCAGTAAGCTGTCAGTAGCACCACCAGTTCCGTCAAACAGGCCCACCAAAAGTACCACCATCATGTCCCAAAGATTTTACACAGTTGAGAAGGCATATAACATCCTTACCATGTCAGATGATGAGAGCAGTGGGGAGCTCTCATTTTTTTTTTTTTTTTTCAAAACATTTTTATTGAGTTTTTCAAAATCACCAAAAATACAGTAAGCGAAGGTACAGGTGAATGATGTGTACAACAGACAATTGCAACAAGGTACTCTAACCAAGGAAGGTAGCAGAACTGACCAACGATGTGGAGGAATACTTGAAGAGAGGCTTCTGTGTTAAATGCTATATGTGGTCAGTTGATGCGCGATACACCGGGTAGGTTGTAGGTGTACTTCAACAGTGAAGAAATAGGACGAAAACAACCAGAAGTCTATCTAGTGCTATCTGAGATGACGCATTGCGCTCCCGGATATATGCAAGGGCTGGCAATGTGTAGAACGGGAGAATTATGGGAGATACTCCCACACCGTCTGGGCTCCACCCCTACTCCGTTCACCCCTAACGGGACCTTCACTGTGAACGGGGCGGGGGGTGTCAGGGATCTGAGTTTGCGTCCAATGGAATGACGGTGTGTCAAGGTTAGGTCGTGGTTCCCGATATCAAGTCAAATTGAGGAGGTGATTAGGTTTGCCGAGGTTTGATTGTGAAGCTGAGGGCGGTGCTCATACTTGTGAGGTGAAATGTAGGGGTAAAACGGTAGAACAGGTATGTGAAGCAACAGTAGTCGAGGCCTTGTCAGCTCGACGTGGTGAGGGAGGTGTGATGGGAAGGAGGTGGGCGGGAGAGGGGATGGCGGATGAACAAGGTTGGGGGGCCCGAGGTGGGAGAAAGTTTTATGCGTTTAGGGTGCAGGTATTGACGCAGGCGGTGAGGTGGTCTGAGTGTGGGATTGTCTGTAGTGGGACCAGCAGGCCCAAATAATATTATGTTTGGTAGGGTTGTCCTTAGCTTGACAAATAAGTTCTTCCATATCTGAAATTCTGTCAACCCTACGGATCCAGTCTGTCACTGTGGGGGGGGGTAGGGGTTCTCCAAAGGGCGGGAATACATTGATTGGCCGCATTGATGAGGTGTAGAGTCAGGGATTTTTTATAGGAGCTGTAGGGCTTGGCGTTGTGGTGTAATAGGTAGCTAGCAGGAGAGAAGGTTGGTGAGTACGTGGTGATGTGGGATATCAGTCAGTGAATTTCTGACCAGAATGGTTGTATCAGGGTACATTCCCACCAGATGTGGAGTAGAGTACCGCGGGCCGTATTGCATCTCCAGCAGGTCGGGGGGATAGTGGGGTGGAAGTGATGGACCTTATCCGGTGTCCTATACCATTTGGAGAACAGTTTATATCTATTTTCCTGAGTGGCAACATTAATGGAGCCCTTGTGCATGAGGGCGAATATGCGGTCCCATTCAGACAGGGTGAGATCAATAGATAAGTCATGCTCCCATTGTCTCACAATTTTGTCTTCTTTTACCTTGTGTTGAGAAAACAGGAGGGAGTAGGTTGTCGAGATTAGGTGGGCTTGGGGTTCTGTGCTGGAACAGAGAGTTTCGAGCGGTGTGAGTTCTCTGTGCCAGAGGGGGTGGCGTTGGTGGGTTTGGAGGAAGTGTCTCAGTTGTAAGTATTTATAAAAGGGTATGTTGTGGTTAGGCAGTTGTGCCGTAAGAGTAGGGTAGGGTAGTAGGGTATCGCTTTCGAAGAATTCGTGAGCTCTAGCTCGTGAGGAAAATGTTTCAAGGGTTGGGTCTTTCAGTTTTAGTCCTGGGGGGGAAGTCTGGGTTATCGACCAACGGAGTCATAGGGCCTGGTGCGGGGATAAAAGCAAGTCTTTTAGACACTAGTTTGAGTATCGATAATGTGGTGCCAATGAGCGGGTGTGTAAGTAAGTCTTTGGATACGTGTATGTGGCCGGTCCACGGCAAGTCAGCTATGGGGATGTCTGTAAAGGAGTCCTCAATTTGGATCCAGTCTTTGGAAGAGCGGTGCACGTGCCAGTCTATCAGTCTGGTCAGTTGGCAGGCCCAGTGGTACTTCTGAAGGTCTGGAAGACCTAGGCCTCCCAGATGTTTGGGGAGAACCAACCTCGTGGGCAGCTCTCATTATGCGATTCTGGTTCGGAATATGAGCCAGTGGAGGGAAGTGGATCGGAGTCCGAGTCAGCGGAGGAAACCGCCCCTCCTAAAAGAATAAGGAGATCAGGACCAAGATCATAACACCTGCCTACCACCAGCAGCGCCAGACCCCAGGAAGAGGAGCCCAGTATAAGTACTGGAATTGCACATCCAGCCCAAAGAATCTGGGCCCAGTCCTACCTTCCCGATGCCCTGGCAAACCCCTTATGGTTCCCTGCCAACTCAGGATCCGCTACAATCCCCCCTTTCACTGCACAGCCAGGTGTGCAGCCCAACACTTCAAATTTTTCATATTTGGACTATTTCTATTTGTTTTTCTGGTAGATTTGTTGCAGTACATAGTGGACCAAACAAATCTCTATGCAGAGCAATTTATTGCCGCCAACCCCAGTTCGTCCTACGCCCGTATGTTCCATTGGCGACGTCTCACACTAGACAAATTCAAATTGTTCTTGGGCCTTACTTTTAATATGGGGCTTACAAAGAAAAACTAACTGCATGCCTACTGGTCCACACACCCCATCCACCACATGCCCATATATTCTTCTAATAAATTCTTTTACCAAATGATTTTCTGAAGTCTTTATCTCCGACCAAAATATTTGTGTAGACGAATCCCTTATCCACTTTACTGGCCGGTTGAATATCAAGCAGTATATCGCAAGTAAGAGAGCCAGGTACGGGTTGAAATTGAATAAATTATGTGACCGAGCCACTGGATACCTGTACTCATTTCGTATTTATGAGGGCAAAGACTCCCAGCTCCAGCCCCGTGAGTGCCTCACATACATAGGAACCAAAAGAAATGTCGTGTATGCTCAAGTAGAGGAGCTAGAAGAGATACAAGTTATTATAGTCCCCAATGTCCCTCCCAACTGGCCTGTGTATTGGTGATTGCTTCAAAAATGATCACACATCCATCAGATATTAGTTCCCCTTAAAAAGGCTATAAAGAGATTTGGGTGGGAGAAGCCTCTACCCCTGTCCCCCTGGCCCTAAGCTTGATGGTCCTTCCTGCTGCCTGGACCAATACTTTGGCTGTGCTGACCATATCGCTGCCTGTAATGACCCAGGACTTTATGGACTGTGTTTATTTCTGCTGCCTGGACCAATACTTTGGCTGTGTTGACCATATCTTGGCCTGCTGCCTCTACTGACTATAGACAGTATTTCTGCCTGGACATCTCTGCCTGCTACCTGAACCAATGCTTTGGCTGTGCTGACAGTATCTCTGCCTGAACTAACTATGGACAGTATTGCTGCCTGGACGATTGCTTTTGCTGTCGCTGACCACATCCCTGCCTGCTGCCTGGACCGATGCTCTCCTCTGTGGACCACTACACTACTAAAACCACGGGTAATCTTTTGTTATTTAGTATGTACATGTTATGTGCTAGAAATATGAAGGGCCTTCAAAAATATGATCAGTAGTCATGAAATTATATGTGTAATTTATGCTCCTTGAACAACTGGAGGTGCTATTTAAAAGAACTGTCTAAAAGACTCACTATGCCTCATAGATTATACGCTGGGGTGTTTGCTTTCCACAATGGGGTCATTTTGTGGGCGTTTCCATTGTCCTGGTGCTCCAGGGCCTTCAAAAGTGAGATAGGTCATCATGAAATTATTATGTGTAATTTTGCTCCTAGAATGCCTGGAGGTGCTACTTGGATGTTAGGCCTCTGTATGTGGCCAGGCTGTGTAAAAGTCTCACACATGTGGTATCGCCATACTCAGAAGGAGTAGTAGAATGTATTTTGGGGTGCCATTTTTGATATGTACATGCTATGTGTTGGAAATATCTTATAAATGGACAACTTTGTGTAAAAAAAATGCGTTTTCATTTTTTTCCCACGTTTTCCGAAACTTTCTGGAAAAAATGAACCGTTCAAAAGACTCATTATGCCTCATAGATTATACGTTGGGGTGTTTGCTTTCCAAAATGGGGTCATTTTGTGGGCGTTTCCATTGTCCTGGTGCTCCAGGGCCTTCAAAAGTGAGATAGGTTGTCATGAAATTATATGTGTAATTTTGCTCCTAGAATGCCTGGAGGTGCTACTTGGATGTTAGGCCTCTGTATGTGGCCAGGCTGTGTAAAAGTCTCACACATGTGGTATCGCCATACTCAGAAGGAGTAGTAGAAAGTATTTTGGGGTGCCATTTTTGATATGTACATGCTATGTGTTGGAAATATCTTATAAATGGACAACTTTGTGTAAAAAAAATGCGTTTTCATTTTTTTCCCACGTTTTCCGAAAACTTCTGGAAAAAATGAACCGTTCAAAAGACTCATTATGCCTCATAGATTATACGTTGGGGTGTTTGCTTTCCAAAATGGGATCATTTTGTGGGCGTTTCCATTGTCCTGGTGCTCCAGGGCCTTCAAAAGTGAGATAGGTTGTCATGAAATTATATGTGTAATTTTGCTCCTAGAATGCCTGGAGGTGCTCCCTGCATGTTGGGCCTCTGTATGTAGCCAGGCTGTGTAAAAGTCTCACACATGAGGTATTGCCATACTCAGGAGGAGTAGCAGAATGTATTTTTGGGTGTAGTTGCAAGTATGTGCATGCTGTGTTCAAGAAATAACCTGTCAATACAATAAGTTTGTGTAAAAAAAAAAAAAAAAGTCTTCATTTTTCCAAGAATTGTGGGAAAAAATTACAACTTCAAAAAACTCACCATGCCTCTTACTAAATAACTTGGACTGTCTGCTTTCCAAAAAGGGGTCATTTGGGGGGTATTTGTACTTTCCTTGATTGTTAGTGTCTCAAGAAATGAGATGGCCCTTTAGTACATCAGGTGTGATCAGATGTGATCAATTTTCAGTGATTTGCACCCTAACTTGTAAACTCTATAACTTTCACACAGACTAAATAATATTCACTAATTTGGGTTATTTTTACCAAAGATATGTAGCAGTATAAATTTTGGCCCAAATTTATGAAGAAAAATTACTTATTTGCAAAATTTTACAATAGAAAAAAATGTTTTTTTTTCACAATTTTCGCTCTTTTTTCACTTATATCGCAAAAAAGAAAAAACCCAGCGGTGATTAAATACCACAAAAAGAAAGCTCTAATTGTGAGAAAAAAAAACCGATAAAACCTTTGTTTGGATACATTGTAGCATGACAGAGTAATTGTCATTCAAAGTGTGAGAGTACTGAAAGCTGAAAATTGGTCTGGGCGGGAAGGTGTTTAAGTGCCCTGTATTGAAGTGGTTAATGCATAGAATACATTAGGGTAAAAAAACTTTGAGCCTTAAGAACCACTTAGCATGTTACTTAGTAAGCACTTTCTAAAGGAGGCCCTTCAGTGTCAGTCCACATAGTTCCCCTATAACAAGTACATTTTTAAAGTGGGCCTAGCCACAGAATTTCTTTTTATATAGTATATGAAAATGCACTTTAAGACAAAGTGCATTTATCTTTTTTGTCCCTGTCCTCCAACCTAAAGTTCATTACTTTCCCCCACTCTAGATGCATACTTTAGCCTATAGCCCATGGCAGTGTTGGCAGCCTTTGGTAAGATTTTCTTTACACTGGATCATGGCTGCCCAGTAGATCCTCATAGACTTCTATGGGGCCAACAGACACTCAGGAAATGCCCTAATAGAAGTCTATGGCAATCAACTGGGCAGACATGGCCTGTGCAAAGAAGATTTTATTTCAGGGTGTAAACATGTTAGTGGACCACTGCCATGGTATGGGGGTAAGTATGCATTTGGGAGGAGAAGCAGGGTGGGGGGCAAAAGGATAAGTACACTTCTTTTAAAAGTACACTTATGCATTGCATACAAGCACATTATGAAAGACTTACCTTAAAAAGAAGCCCTTCCTTCCAGGTTCCTGGGCTCCGATCGTTTGAATGGCTAAACCATGATGATGTCTCTCCCGCGCATGCATGTGGCAGTCACAGCTGTGGCACAGCTCTCTCAACGAATAGCATGTGTGCAATGCGCATGCGCCGGTTATGCCACCGGCTGCTACTAAAATAAATATCTTCTAAACAGTGCACATTTAGGAGATATCTACTGTACCTACAGGCAAGCCTTATTACAAGCTTACCTGTAGGTATAAATAAACAAGCGGACATTACTACCGCTTTAACTGGTTGAGGGTAAATACTTCTCTGGGCCCTTTTTTTTTGTGTTTTTTTTTTAACAGGGGAGTGGGGGAGAGATTCTCTAAATATATCCCATCGTTTGTAGATGCTATAACTTTTGCGGAAAACCAATCAATATAGGCTTATTGGGATTTTTTTGTTTACCAAAAAATATGTAACAGAATACATATTGGCCTAAATTGATGAAGAAATTCGATTTTTTATTACATTTTTTTTTTTATTGGATGTGTTTTAGAGCAGAAAGTAAAATATATATATTATTTTTTTTTCAAAACTTGTCAGTCTTTTTTTGTTTATAGCGCAAACAATAAAAACCGTAGAGGTGATCAAATACCACCAAAAGAAATCTCTATTTGTGAGGAAAAAGGACATACATTTTATTTGGGTGCAGCGTTGCACGACCGCGCAATTGTAACGCAGTGCCGTATCGCAAAAAATGGCCTGGTCGTGAAGGGGGGTAAACCTTCCGGAGCTGAGGCGGTTAAAAAAGCAGAACTAAGAAAAACTATTTGTACCTTGCTTCTCTCCCTCCAAGGCCAATAAAATATAGGAAAAATAAGAAAGGAAGAAATTAAGCAAATGACGGAGTCTACACTCAGGAAGTCTCAGCCCAATGATTCTGCTTCCTTCTCAGTGGTATGTCATACATCTGCAGACACATAAGGGACCTATAAGGTACAAATCTATCTCCGCCACAGCGTGACTGTTACTATTCTTACAGAAGAATACAAAATCTTATTATAAGCAGCATCTCAACGCTTATGATAGATTCCTCTCCCTAAGGATTTATTTGTCATGTCACAATAGAAAAGATAATAGATCTACTTTCATTTAACCTAGCCAATTATCCTACCGCGCGTTCCCCTTCAGCCTGCACTGTACATTGCGTGTTGTTTAGTGACAGGGTCATCGTCAGTCTCTCCGAGAAAGAAACATTTCTGTTTTTATCTGCCTGGAGTCATTTCAATAATTGCATTTATGCTACTGTATGTGGATTAAACAAACTATAGATTTAACAGCATAATTGTCATTTAATTCACTAAGAGAAGCACTTAGATGGTGAAAAATATGTACAGTATCTCACAAAAGTGAGTACACCCCTCACATTTTTGTAAATATTTTATTATATCTTTTCATGTGACAACACTGAAGAAATGACACTTTGCTACAATGTAAAGTAGTGAGTGTACATCTTGTATAACAGTGTAAATTTGCTGTCCCCTCAAAAGAACTCAACACATAGCCATTAATGCTGGCAACAAAAGTGAGTACACCCTTAAGTGAAAATGTCCAAATTGGGCCCAATTAGCCATTTTCTCTCCCCAGTGTCATGTGACTCGTTAGTGTTACAAGGTCTCAGGTGTGAATGGGGAGCTGGTGTGTTAAATTTGGTGTTATCGCTCTCACTCTCTCATACTGGTCACTGGAAGGTCAACATGACTACTCATAGCAAAGAACTCTCTGAGGATCTGAAAAAAAAGAATTGTTGCTCTACATAAAGATGGGCTAGGCTATAAGAAGATTGCCAAGACCCTGAAACTGAGCTGCAGCATGGTGGCCAAGACCATACAGCAGTTTAATAGGACAGACTCCACTCAGAACAGGCCTCGCCGTGGTCGGCCAAAGAAATTGAGTGCACGTGCTCAGCGTCATATCCAGAGGTTGTCTTTGGGAAATAGATGTATGAGTGCTGCCAGCATTGCTGCAGAGGTTAAAGGGGTGGGGGGGTCAGACTGTCAGTGCTCAGACCATACGCCACACACTGCATCAAATTGGTCTGCATGGCTGTCATACCCAAAGGTAGCCTATTCTAAAGATGATGCACAAGAAAGCCTGCAGTTTGTTGAAGACAAGCAGACTAAGGACATGGATTACTGGAACCATGTCCTGTGGTCTGATGAAACCAAGATAAACTTATATGGTTCAGATGGTGTCAAGCGTGTGTAGCGGCAACCAGATGAGGAGTACAAAGACAAGTGTGTCTTGCCTACAGTCAAGCATGGTGATGGGAGTGTCATGGTCTGGGGCTGCCGGCACTGGGGAGCTACAGTTTATTGAGGGAACCATAAATGCCAACATGTACTGTGACATACTGAAGCAGAGCATGGTCCCCTCGCTTCAGAGACTGGGCCGTAGGGCAGTATTCCAACATGATAACGACCAAAACACCTCCAAGATGACCAATGACTTGCTAAAGAAACTGAGGGTAAAGGTGATGGACTGGCCAAGCATGTCTCCAGACCTAAACCCCATTGAGCATCTGTGGGGCATCCTCAAACAGAAGGTGGAGGAGCGCAAGGTCTCTAACATCCACCAGCTCCGTGATGTTGTCATGGAGGAGTGGAAGAGGACTCCAGTGACAACATGTGAATATCTAGTGAACTACATGCTTAAGAGGGGTTAAGGCAGTGCTGGAAAATATTGATGGCCACACAAAATATTGACAGTTTGGGCCCAATTCGGAGGGGTGTACTCACTTTTGTTGCTAGCAGTTTAGACATTAATGGCTGTGTGTTGAGTTATTTTGAGGGGAAAGCAAATTTACACGGTTATACAAGCTGTACACTCACTACTTTACATTGTAGAAAAGTGTCATTTCTTCAGTGTTGTCACATGAAAAGATATAATAAAATATTTACAAAAATGTGAGGGGTGTACTCACTTTTGTGAGATACTGTAAGGCTCGGTTCACACAGGGGCAACACGACTTCAACGCGACTTTGCAACGCGACTTCAACACGACTTGTGGATCCGACTTTGCCCTGCGACATGTGTCCGACTTTCAATGAACGGGGATCCGACTTGGATCCCCGCCACTGTGTGGTATGAATCTTTAGGGGGAACTCTGCGCCAAATTTTAAATAAAAAACCGGCATGGGTTCCCCCTTCAGGAGCATACCAGGCCCTTGGGTCTGGTATGGACCTTGAGGGGAACCCCCTACGCCGAAAAGACGGCGTGGGGGGTCCCCCCCAATCCATACCAGACCCTTATCCGAGCACGCAGCCCGGCCGGACAGGAATGGGGGTGGGGATGAGCGAGCGCCCCCCCCCCTCCTGAACCGTACCAGGCCGCATGCCCTCAACATGGGGGGTTGGTGCCTTGGGGGAGGGGGGCGCGCTGCGGCCCCCCACCCCAAAGCACCTTGTCCCCATGTTGATGAGGACAAGGGCCTCTTCCCGACAACCCTGGCCGTTGGTTGTCGGGGTCTGCGGGCGGAGGGCTTATCGGAATCCGGGAGCCCCCTTTAATAAGGGGGCCCCCAGATCCCGGCCCCCCACCCTATGTGAATGAGTATGGGGTACATCGTACCCCTACCCATTCACCTAGGGAAAAAGTGTCAATTTAAAAATAAACACTACATAGGTTTTTAAAGTATTTTATTAGACAGCTCCGGGGGTCTTCTTCCGACTTCGGGGGTCTCTCCGGTTCTTCTCCACGCTCTCCGGATCTTCTGCCGGGCTCCTCCGCTCTCTTCTGCTCTTTTGCCGCTCTTTTGCTAAAGCGGAGGAGCACGGTCTTCGGTCTTCTGCCCTCTTCTCTTCTTCTGATGTTGACACGACGCTCTCTCCGGCTAGAATGCTCTCTGTGCGCTCTGCTCTGACTTATAAAGGCGGGGACCCCGCCCCCTTATGCCGTCACAGTCCCTGGGCATGCTGGGATTATGACGACATAAGGGGGGCGTGGTCATCTGGTGATGACCATGCCCCCTAAACCGTCACAGTCCCAGCATGCCCGGGACTGTGACGGCATAAGGGGGCGGGGTCACCGCCTATATAAGTCAGAGCGGAGCGCTCAGAGTGCATTCCAGCCCCAGAGAGCGTCGTGTCAACATCAGGAGAAGAGGGCAGAAGGCAGAAGATTGAAGACCGGGCTCCTTCGCTATAGCAAAAGAGCGGCAAAAGAGCAGAAAATAGCGGAGGAGCCCGGCAGAAGACCCGGAGAGCGCGGAGAAGAACCGGAGAGACCCCCGAAGTCGGAAGAAGACCCCCGGAGCTGTCTAATAAATTACTTTAAAAATCTGTGTAGTGTTTTTTTTTAAATTGACACTTTCCCTAGGTGAATGGGTAGGGGTTCGATGTACCCCATACTCATTCACATAGGGTGGGGGGCCGGGATCTGGGGGCCCCCTTATTAAAGGGGGCTCCCGGATTCCGATAAGCCCTCCGCCCGCAGACCCTGACAACCAACGGCCAGGGTTGTCGGGAAGAGGCCCTTGTCCTCATCAACATGGGGACAAGGTGCTTTGGGGTGGGGGGGCCGCAGCGCGCCCCCCTCCCCCAAGGCACCAACCCCCATGTTGAGGGCATGCGGCCTGGTACGGTTCAGGAGGTGGGGGGGCGCTCGCTCGTCCCCACCCCCATTCCTGTCCGGCCAGGCTGCGTGCTCGGATAAGGGTCTGGTATGGATTGGGGGGACCCCCCACGCCGTCTTTTCGGCGTAGGGGGTTCCCCTCAAGGTCCATACCAGACCCAAGGGCCTGGTATGCCCTTGGAGGGGGAACCCATGCCGGATTTTTATTTAAAATTTGGCGCGGAGTTCCCCCTCAAGCACAAGTCGCATGCCGAAGTCGGATCATGCGAGACGGCGATCCGACTTCAATGATAGTCAATAGGCTGAAGTCGGATCAAAGTCGGATCAAAGTAGTACAGGGAGTACGCTCTGAAGTCGGAGCGACTTCAGTAGTGTCTATTAAGACGCTCCCATTCACTGTAATGTGAATCTCTTTCTGGGGCGACTTGAGGGCTTAAAGTCGGATCCCAAGTCGCGGTAGTGTGAACCGAGCCTAAATTTATGCGTATCTGTGCTTACCTGTTTAACTATATAAACACATTTGTTAAATTTATACATTGTGTCTGTCCAAGGCAGCTAGACTAATTAAATAGAGAGAATATTTACTTAACGAAGCACAACGAAGATATAACCTCTAAATGAATGATGTTCAGATTCCTAAAGCACAATATATCACAAAAAATTGCAGTTTTGTTTTCTTTTTTTTAAGGACCCTTTCTCACTTTAGTTCTGTTTCGCAGTGCATTAACAAACAGGCATTGTTTTGTGAATTAATATGTGTTTGCACTACAGCAGCCTATTCATTTAAACTGAGCTGCCTGTGCACCACAACTCAACCACGATCATATATGACCCATTTTTTCTAAACCAGTGCACCACAGAGTATGGCATGTACATTGTGGTGTGCTGCAGTGTATTGAGGTGCCATCCAAAATGAATGGCCCTGCATCGCACAGCTCCTTAGTAGCGCCATGCTATGCCTGTTACCATGCATTATCCTAGTGTATAGGCCTCATGCACACTGGACATTTTTTTCTGCTACTCCTAGGGGCATTGATCATTTTTTTCCTGCCTCAAAACACCCATGCATTTTTTTCTGCCAAAACTTTGCTGCCAGGAAGAGTTTAGGAGCGTTAGAAAAACGTCCAGTGTTCATGAGGCCATCATTATAAATGGGCCATTCATGAAAAACTTCTTTTCACCTTTTCTCATAATTTTATGCATCTCAGTGTTGCTGACCTGTGTTGAAATGGCCACTTGTTGTCTCCAATAGAAAAGGGTGACAGCACAGGAAAACAGAGTGTTGTCACCCACTAACAGGAAGTGCCTAAACAACATTTCTGGCTAGATCAGCAATTCTCTCCTTTTATGGAGAATGCAGCAGAATGACTGAGGTTTCACTGAGAAAAATAAATAAAAGAGTTTGAGGAATCCTGGTAAAGGGATCTTAACACTAACATATAAACACACTGGTCTACTTACACATTACTTTGTATGCATGCACTTAAAGTGATTGTAAAGGCTGTATATTTTTTAAAACAACAAACATATTATACTTACCTGCTCTGTGCAATGGTTTTGCACAGAGCAGCCCCAATCCTCTTCTTTTTGGGTCCCCCCACTGGGGCTCAGGAAAGTATAAGCGGATGCTTGGAGAGGGGAGCTGCACCCAGAAGGTTTTTTACCTTAATGCATAGAATACTTTAGGGTAAAAAACCTTGAGCCTTAAGAACCACTTAGCATGTTACTTAGTAAGCACTTTCTAAAGGAGGCCCTTCAGTGTCAGTCCACACAGTTCCCCTATAACAAGTACATTTTTAAAGTGGGCCTAGCCACAGAATTTCTTTTTATATAGTATATGAAAATGCACTTTAAGACAAAGTGCATTTATCTTTTTTTGTCCCTGTCCTCCAACCTAAAGTTCATTACTTTCCCCCACCCTAGATGCATACTTTAGCCTACAGCCCATGGCAGTGTTGGCAGCCTTTGGTAAGATTTTCTTTACACTGGATCATGGCTGCCCAGTAGATCCTCATAGACTTCTATGGGGCCAGCAGACACTCAGGAAATGCCCTAATAGAAGTCTATGGGAATCAACTGGGCAGACATGGCCTGTGCAAAGAAGATTTTATTTCAGGGTGTAAACATGTTAGTGCACCACTGCCATGGTATGGGGGTAAGTATGCATTTGGGAGGAGGAGCAGGGTGGGGGCAAAAGGATAAGTACACTTCTTTTAAAAGTACACTTATGCATTGCATACAAGCACATTATGAAAGACTTACCTTAAAAAGAAGCCCTTCCATCCAGGTTCCTGGGCTCTGATCGTTTGAATGGCTAAGCCATGATGATGTCTCTCCCGCGCATGCATGTTGCAGTCACAGCTGTGGCACAGCTCTCTCAACGAATAGCATGTGTGCAATGCGCATGCGCCGGTTATGCCACCGGCTGCTACTAAAATAAATATCTCCTAAACAGTGCACATTTAGGAGATATCTACTGTACCTACAGGCAAGCCTTATTATAGGCTTACCTGTAGGTATAAATAAACAAGCAGACATTACTACCGCTTTAACTGGTTGAGGGTAAATACTTCTCTGGGCCCTTTTTTTGTGTGTTTTTTTTTTTTTAACAGGGGAGAGAAATGGATTTAAGAAATAAAATCTGTGGATTTCAGCTTTTCATAAGCAGTGATATTTATTTGTATTGTCCCCGTAAAATGTCCCCTCTCCATCACTTCAATACTCTCCCTTAATATCTTGGATGTTTATATCATTAGATCTTCTATCTCATTGTCCATACTACTTTCCCCCAGCTTCCTTTTCCTGCATTCAGAAGAATGTGTGTGTTGCGTAAGGACAAGCAGACCTTATAGCTCCGTCTTCATTCACAGAAATGAAAAAAATATATTTTTACAGCCAATGTTTCTGATTCGAATAGGTTTTGTGCTTTCAACAACTGCCACTGGATTTGTATTGCAATGACTTCTAAAAATAGAATCATGTTTTCTCAAGTAGAACATTCCTGCCTCTCAATACAACAGTGTTTTCAAGCCTTGGTAAATGAAAACATTCATTGCCTTCCGTATGTACAATACTGGTTAGCAAATAGGAGAGCCAATTAAAAAAAGAAAAAGAAATTATATAATAGGTTTAAAAAAAAATATATATATATTTGCTAACAAAAGTTTTTAAGTATGTGGAAGTTTTAAGTATGCCCTGAATGCTTCCACATAAGAACTTCTACCAATAACAGGTTTTTATCAATGGAGGTGTTGTCCATAGTAACCCATCATATTTTAGCTACTTAAAGTGAAATTCTAAGGCTGGGTTCACATTATTGCGAATTGGATGCGGATTTCCCCCAATTCCATTTGCATGTCAGGAGATTGTGACCGGCTCTCTATGGAGATGGTTCACGCATCTCCGCAGAGTCTCCGGTGCGAATTGCACAGGAGTCCTGTGAATCTTCTGGTCCGTTTCAGGTCCGAATTCAGCCAAAAATTCGCTGAAATCAGAGCTGAAATGGTGAACAGGGACGCACCTAACCCCTGCTGTGAGCCACTCTGTGCTGCAGTGTGAACCCCACCTTAAGGTCTTTGCCCCAGTTTTATTTCATTTCCTTTTTTTGAATGTTTACAACTTTGTAAACTGACATTTTATATATTTTTCCAATATTTAATTTAGATTAGAAAAATATTTCCTTTTATAAATGAAAATGTAATTCAGCATTTATTGAGAGTGTTCGGATTTCTAATAAAAAGCCCAGCACTCTCTGTTCAGTAGCTGACCACTTCTTCCTCATAAAAATCCATATGGGTAAGCTAGCAGACAGGGATGCAGTTGTGCCATGCCACTGACTAATCTAGTGTGTGCATTGTGAATTGCTCTCAATATCAGAAAAATCAAGTCTACTGACATCATAGCAATTGAGGACTATGGAAAAAGTGTAACCTCTAGCATGCCACCTGTAAGTAGTAAATATGGAATTTTTACTGGAATACCTCACCATTTACTTGACTAAAAAGACAATTGAAAATTTGGAACCATTTTATTTTTGTTAGTCCGGAACATAGTGATTATCATTTAGGAACAGCATAATTATTATTATTATACAGGATTTATAATAAATTGATTTATGGCATAGGGGAATATTTACTAAAACTGGTGAACACAGAATCTGGTGCAGCTGTCTATAGTATCCAATCAGCTTTTAATTTCGGCTTGTTCAATTAAGCTTTGACAATAAAACCTGCAATCTGTTTGGTTCCTGCAAAGGAAATTTGCAACTTCTGCATTTAATTGTATTCTATTTTGTATGTTTGCCTATGTTTTTATTACATGTTTGCATTCCTTTGAGTCCTGATTAGAATTAGCCTGCCTATGTTACGCCCCTTGTTACCATAAAAGTACAATTGTAATATTAAAGGATACGTAGAGGTTCATTTAAAAAACAAAAAAATCAAACATGTCACACTTACCTCCTCTGTGCAGTTGGTTTTGCACAGAGTGGCCCCAATCCTCCTCCTCTGGGGTCCCTCAGCGGCGTTCCTGGCTCCTCCTCTTCTCGAGTTCCCAGTTGGAGAGCCGCTCTCCCTCGGGGCACTCGTGCGGGTGCGCTCCCGTGTCCTGCTGCTGTGTCCATTGTCACAGACAGCAGCACTCGGCCCCACCCCCCGGCTCCTGCATCATTGGATTTGATTGACAGCAGTGGGAGCTGCGCTGCTATCAATCTATCCAATCAGGGCTAGAGACACCGGCTGGAGCTGATGTTCTTGTCCCCGTTGCTGGAAAGACTGGGTTCAGGTAAGTAAAAGGGCGGCTCTGGGGGGCTGCTGCATCACAGGAGGTTTTTCACCTTAATGCATAGAATGCATTAACCACTTGCCGACCGCCTAACGCAGATATACTGCGGCAGAATGGCACGGGCAGGCAGAATCACGTACCCATACGTGATCTGCCTCCCGCGGGCGGGGGGTCCGATCGGACCCCCCCCGGTGCCAGCGGCGGTCGGCATTTCACTGGGAGCGTTGGGAGGCGAGGGGGAGACCATCCGATCGTGCCCCCCCCCTCGCGATCGCTCCCAGCCAATCGGAATCCTCCCCTGCCTGTGTGTAGTTTCACACAGGCAGAGGATGTGATGTCATCTCTCCTCGGCTTGGCAGTTTCCGTTCCAGCGCCGAGGAGAGAAGACATGTAAGTGCACAAAACACACACACAGTAGAACATGCCAGGCACATAAAACACCCCCGATCCCCCCCCCGATCGCCCCCCGATCCCCCCCCAATCACCCCCCCCCCTGTCACAAACTGACACCAAGCAGTATTTTTTTTTTTTCTGATTACTGATTGGTGTCAGTTTGTGACAGTTACAGTGTTAGGGCAGTGAGTGTTAGGCCCCCTGTAGGTCTAGGGTACCCCCCTAACCCCCCCTAATAAAGTTTTAACCCCTTGATCACCCCCTGTCACCAGTGTCACTAAGCGATCATTTTTCTGATCGCTGTATTAGTGTCGCTGGTGACGCTAGTTAGGGAGGTAAATATTTAGGTTCGCCGTCAGCGTTTTATAGCGTCAGGGACCCCCATATACTATCTAATAAATGTTTTAACCCCTTTATTGCCCCCTAGTTAACCCTTTCACCACTGATCACCGTATAACCATTACGGGTGACGCTGGTTAGTTCGTTTATTTTTTATAGTGTCAGGGCACCCGCCGTTTATTACCAAATAAAGGTTTAGCCCCCCTGATCGCCCGGCGGTGATATGCGTCGCCCCAGGCAGCGTCAGATTAGCGCCAGTATCGCTAACACCCACGCACGCAGCATACGCCTCCCTTAGTGGTATAGTATCTGTACGGATCAATATCTGATCCGATCAGATCTATACTAGCGTCCCCAGCAGTTTAGGGTTCCCAAAAACGCAGTGTTAGCGGGATCAGCCCAGATACCCGCTAGCACCTGCGTTTTTCCCCTCCGCCCCGGCCCAGCCCACCCAAGTGCAGTATCGATCGATCACTGTCACTTACAAAACACTAAACGCATAACTGCAGCGTTCGCAGAGTCAGGCCTGATCCCTGCGATCGCTAACAGTTTTCTTGGTAGCGTTTTGGTGAACTGGCAAGCACCAGCCCCAGGCAGCGTCAGGTTAGCGCCAGTACCGCTAACACCCACGCATGCACTGTACACCTCCCTTAGTGGTATAGTATCTGAACGGATCAATATCTGATCCGATCAGATCTATACTAGCGTCCCCAGCAGTTTAGGGTTCCCAAACACGCAGTGTTAGCGGGATCAGCCCAGATACCTGTTAGCACCTGCGTTTTGCCCCTCCGCCCGGTCCAGCCCACCCAAGTGCAGTATCAATCGATCACTGTCACTTACAAAACACTAAACGCATAACTGCAGCGTTCGCAGAGTCAGGCCTGATCCCTGCGATCGCTAACAGTTTTTTTGGTAGCATTTTGGTGAACTGGCAAGCACCAGCCCCAGGCAGCATCAGGTTAGCGCCAGTACCGCTAACACCCACGCACGCACCGTACACCTCCCTTAGTGGTATAGTATCTGATCGGATCAATATCTGATCTGATCAGATCTATACTAGCGTCCCCAGCAGTTTAGGGTTCCCACAAACGCAGTGTTAGCGGGATCAGCCCAGATACCTGCTAGCACCTGCGTTTTGCCCCTCCGCCCGGCCCAGCCCAGCCCACCCAAGTGCAGTATTGATCGATCACTGACACTTACAAAACACTACACGCATAACTGCAGCGTTCGCAGAGTCAGGCCTGATCCCTGCGATCGCTAACAGTTTTTTTTGTAGCGTTTTGGTGAACTGGCAAGCACCAGTGGCCTAGTACACCCCGGTCGTAGTCAAACCAGCACTGCAGTAACACTTGGTGACGTGGCGAGTCCCATAAGTGCAGTTCAAGCTGGTGAGCTGGCAAGCACAAGTAGTGTCCCGCTGCCACCAAAAAGACAAACACAGGCCCGTCGTGCCCATAGTGCCCTTCCTGCTGCATTCGCCAATCCTAATTGGGAACCCACCGCTTCTGCAGCGCCCGTACTTCCCCCATTCACATCCCCAACCAAATGCAGTCGGCTGCATGAGAGGCATTTTCTTTATGTCCTCCCGAGTACCCCTGCCCAACGAACCCCCCCAAAAAAGATGTCTTGTCTGCAGCAAGCGCGGATATAGGCGTGACACCCGCTATTATTGTCCCTCCTGTCCTGACAATCCTGGTCTTTGCATTGGTGAATGTTTTGAACGCTACCATTCACTAGTTGAGTATTAGCGTAGGGTACAGCATTGCACAGACTAGGCACACTTTCACAGGGTCTCCCAAGATGCCATCGCATTTTGAGAGACCCGAACCTGGAACCGGTTACAGTTATAAAAGTTAGTTACAAAAAAAATGTGTAAAAAAAAAAAAAAACCACATACAAAAATATAAAATAAAAAAAAATAGTTGTCGTTTTATTGTTCTCTCTCTCTCTATTCTCTCTATTGTTCTGCTCTTTTTTACTGTATTCTATTCTGCAATGTTTTATTGTTATTATGTTTTATCATGTTTGCTTTTCAGGTATGCAATTTTTTATACTTTACCGTTTACTGTGCTTTATTGTTAACCATTTTTTTGTCTTCAGGTACGCCATTCACGACTTTGAGTGGTTATACCAGAATGATGCCTGCAGGTTTAGGTATCATCTTGGTATCATTCTTTTCAGCCAGCAGTCGGCTTTCATGTAAAAGCAATCCTAGCGGCTAATTAGCCTCTAGACTGCTTTTACAAGCAGTGGGAGGGAATCCCCCCCCAACGTCTTCCGTGTTTTTCTCTGGCTCTCCTGTCTCAACAGGGAACCTGAAAATGCAGCCGGTGATTCAGCCAGCTGACCATAGAGCTGATCAGAGACCAGAGTGGCTCCAAACATCTCTATGGCCTAAGAAACCGGAAGCTACGAGCATTTTATGAGTTAGATTTCGCCGGATGTAAACAGCGCCATTGGGAAATTGGGAAAGCATTTTATCACACCGATCTTGGTGTGGTCAGATGCTTTGAGGGCAGAGGAGAAATCTAGGGTCTAATAGACCCCAATTTTTTCAAAAAAGAGTACCTGTCACTACCTATTGCTATGATAGGGGATATTTACATTCCCTGAGATAACAATAAAAATGATTTAAAAAAAAAAAAAAATGAAAGGAACAGTTTAAAAATAAGATAAAAAAAAATAATAATAATAAAGAAAAAAAAAAAAAAAAAAAAGCACCCCTGTCCCCCCTGCTCTCGCGCTAAGGCGAACGCAAGCGTCGGTCTGGCGTCAAATGTAAACAGCAATTGCACCATGCATGTGGGGTATCACCGCGAACGTCATATCGAGTGCAGTAATTTTAGCAGTAGACCTCCTCTGTAAATCTAAAGTGGTAACCTGTAAAGGCTTTTAAAGGCTTTTAAAAATGTATTTAGTTTGTCGCCACTGCACGTTTGTGCGCAATTTTAAAGCATGTCATGTTTGGTATCCATGTACTCGGCCTAACATCATCTTTTTTATTTCATCAAACATTTGGGCAATATAGTGTGTTTTAGTGCATTAAAATTTAAAAAAGTGTGTTTTTTCCCCAAAAAATGCGTTTGAAAAATCGCTGCGCAAATACTGTGTGAAAAAAAAAAATGAAACACCCACCATTTTAATCTGTAGGGCATTTGCTTTAAAAAAATATATAATGTTTGGGGGTTCAAAGTAATTTTCTTGCAAAAAAAAAATATTTTTATGTAATCAAAAAGTGTCAGAAAGGGCTTTGTCTTCAAGTGGTTAGAAGAGTGGGTGATGTGTGACATAAGCTTCTAAATGTTGTGCATAAAATGCCAGGACAGTTCAAAACCCCCCCAAATGACCCCATTTTGGAAAGTAGACACCCTAAGCTATTTGCTGAGAGGCATGTCGAGTCCATGGAATATTTTATATTGTGACACAAGTTGCGGGAAAGAGACAATTTTTTTATTTTTTTTATTTTTTTTGCGCAAAGTTGTCACTAAATGATATATTGCTCAAACATGCCATGGGAATATGTGAAATTACACCCCAAAATACATTCTGTTGCTTCTCCTGAGTACGGGGATACCACATGTGTGAGACTTTTTGGGAGCCTAGCCGCGTACGGGACCCCGAAAACCAAGCACCGCCTTCAGGCTTTCTAAGGCCGTAAATTTTTGATTTCACTCTTCACTGCCTATCACAGTTTCGGAGGCCATGGAATGCCCAGGTGGCAAAAAAAAACCCCAAATGACCCCATTTTGGAAAGTAGACACCCCAAGCTATTTGATGAGAGGTATAGTGAGTATTTTGCAGACCTCACTTTTTGTCACAAAGTTTTGAAAACTGAAAAAAGAAAAAAAAAATTTTTTTTTCTCGTCTTTCTTTATTTTCAAAAACAAATGAGAGCTGCAAAATACTCACCATGCCTCTCAGCAAATAGCTTGGGGTGTCTACTTTCCAAAATTGGGTCATTTGGGGGGGTTTGTGCCACCTGGGCATTCCATGGCCTCCGAAACTGTGATAGGCAGTGAAGAGTACTCAGGAGAAGTAGCTAAATGTATTTTGGGGTGCAATTCCACATATGCCCATGGCCTGTGTGAGCAATATATCATTTAGTGACAACTTTGTGCAAAAAAAAAAAAAAATTTGTCACTTTCCCGCAACTTGTGTCAAAATATAAAACATTCCATGGACTCAACATGCCTCAAAGCAAATAGCTTGGGGTGCCTACTTTCCAAAATGGGGTCATTTGGGGGGGTTTTATGCCATCTGGGCATTTTATGGCCTTCAAAACTGTGATAGGTAGTGAGGAGTAAAATCAAAAATGTACGCCCTTAGAAATCCTGAAGGCAGTGATTGGTTTTCGGGGCCCCGTACGCGGCTAGGCTCCCAAAAAGTCCCACACATGTGGTATCCCCATACTCAGGAGAAGCAGCTAAATGTATTTTGGGGTGCAATTCCACATATGCCCATGGCCTGTGTGAGCAATATATCATTTAGTGACAACTTTTTGTATTTTTTTTTTTTTTTTTTGTCATTATTCAATCACTTGGGACAAAAAAAATGAATATTCAATGGGCTCAACATGCCTCTCAGCAATTTCCTTGGAGTGTCTACTTTCCAAAATGGGGTCATTTGTGGGGGTTTTGTACTGCCCTGCCATTTTAGCACCTCAAGAAACGACATAGGCAGTCATGAATTAAAGGCTGTGTAAATTCCAGAAAATGTACCCTAGTTTGTAGGCGCTATAACTTTTGCGCAAACCAATAAATATACACTTATTGACATTTTTTTTACCAAAGACATGTGGCCGAATACATTTTGGCCTAAATGTATGACTAAAATTGAGATTATTGGATTTTTTTTAGAACAAAAAATAGAAAATATCATTTTTTTTCAAAATTTTCGGTCTTTTTCCGTGTATAGCGCAAAAAATAAAAAACGGCAGAGGTGATCAAATACCATCAAAAGAAAGCTCTATTTGTGGGAAGAAAAGGACGCAAATTTCGTTTGGGTACAGCATTGCATGACCGCGCAATTAGCAGTTAAAGCGACGCAGTGCCGAATTGTAAAAAGTGCTCTGGTCAGGAAGGGGGTAAAACCTTCCGGGGCTGAAGTGGTTAAGGTGAAAGACTTAGAGGGTTTACAACCCTTTTAATGTGATACCTATGTAATCATGTGTATAAAAACCTTTAATTGTGTTAAATAAAACAGAACAGTTATTTTGGAAAGATGCTGAGCATATCTTTTTGTGTCTATTCCCTACTGCAGTAGTTATTAATTTGCAACCACTAATCAATATAATCATTGGAGTTGCCCATCTATAAAATTTCCAGAACAGTTCCTATGCACAGCTGCACCAGATTCTGTGTGCACCAGTTTTAGTAAATCTCCCCTATACTGTATTAAGTTTGTTCTTTATAACATAGATACAACTTGACGTGCACCACTATTCATTCAATATGCATACTGCGTTCTCAAACACGCCAAAACTCAGGGGAAGGTATAGAAACCATGGCAACTACAGTGAAGGGCTAGTGAAACAACGATAAAAAACTGTTTCCCACCTCCAGTCCTCGAATACTGCCAACAGGTGATGTTTTAATGTTTTAATGATTTTCTGTTGCACAGGTGTACCATGTATCAGATATAACCTGTTTGGTTTTCCAATCTGTATGACAGTCATGGAAAGAGTATTTTCATTCCCACAACTCCCTTGTGCCTCCAGGGGTGATCCAGCCAAGGGATGATGCTCCACTGGGGGACCCTTCATGAAGGGGTGTTTAAGTAAACAGTTCTCTAGGGAACTGCATGTTGTAAGCTTGTTTTAGGCTTAGGAATGCTATTCCTCATGCTCTACTGCAGTAAAGAATTTAGTATTTTTCTAGGGTCAGCAGTTTGTTATTTTTTTTTTTTTTTTTATTAATAAATTATGCATGTACAGTGTAAAATGAAATTAATCTGCAATATTAAAAAGGCTTCTGATTTTACTCATGTCTCTTAGCTCTGCTTTATTGTAAAAAATGAGGCTTATGGGTTATTGCAGTAACATAAACGTCTGCCTGGAACTTTATTTTGTACATGCATAACTTAGAGTTTAAAAAAAAAAAACAACCTGCTCTGGGTCCATGAGGATTAGAGCTTAAAAACGTATAGTGAGAGACGGGACAAATGGAACCAAAAGACCATCTGCAGGATGCTGAAAATAACAGATCTAATAAGGGTGCAAAAACACAAATTGCATAGTGTAATCCATTATCCCCAGAGAGGGGGGTTCACTTTGCAAGATAAATTTTCACTCTGTAAGGGAATTATCACTTAGCTTAGAAAATAAATTGAAGCCTTGATGACTTTATTCATCCAATCACATGCAAGCAAAAAAAAAATGTTGGATTTTTTTTTTCCTTGCCCTTAATTCTTTGTAAAGTAAATTTTCACCACATGTATTAGGCTAAGTCAAAATTCACTTGCAAAGTGAAACTTCACTTTACAATGTACACATGCTGTACGCCTTTAGCGAATCAACCCCACTGTCACCTGGAACAAAATATTAGAGACTTAAAGCAGAATTTTACCCATAACAACTTGATAAAATAATGTTCTTTAGCAAGGAATTACATTCTATATTAATTGTTATGTTACCAAAAGGAGTGTGTCCTGTAAAATGCCTCCAGCATTGTTCATGTTTCTTCTTGCTGGAGGCTACTGTTCTGCTGAAGCCCAGTGCACATGAGTAACAGTAAATATTTAGGCTATCTGCAGATTGGCCTCTACATTTTCGGCACAGTGCCAAAAAATAGAGAGCAACGGAGCATGTACAGAGCAGGGTGACAAAACGGGATTGATTACTTAAACTGGAGAGTGCAATCTGATGCAGCTGGTAGTCAGTTTCTAACAGCTTATTCGATTAAGCTTTGGCAAAGCTGATTGGTTTCTATGCAGAGCTGCACCAGATTTTGGACTCTCCAGTCTTAGTAAATCAACCGCAGTGTACTACTGGATTTTAAACAGTATAGGTACCTATTCTTAATGTTTTACATAGCTATACCTGCAAAAGGGGTAGCATGAAGTGATATAGTAGAGCTTAATTTTCTGACCAAAGAAACTTTAGAAATGCTTACTCCCCATTCCCCCTAGCAGGATATACTCGCCAATCCAAGCTCCCCTCCTGTCTCTCTACTGCTGGGGTCCATTCTGTGTAAGGTCTGATATTGAATACTGTCAGAGTTTATCCAGGTAGATGATGTCACTGCCTTCCCCCAGACAACATGTTTTGTTCTGGTCTGATTAATGGCTTCTGAGCACTGTCACATGAGAGGTCACATACTACCCAACAACCAGAAGACTCAATCTGTTAGAGCAATGGAGCAAGAGCCGACCATGGGCTCGTATGGGTGGGATATTAGGAGGTGCTGTCACTTTGCTCTAAATGGACAATGTCTATTTTAATGATGAATAGGCTTCTTGCTTTTTGGAAGTAGCAAAAGTAATCATTCTCTATCAAATTGTTTTTATTTGGTCACCTTTTTAGGAAACTTTATTGTTCTTTAAAGCTAAAATAATCATTATAGGCCAATTTTTATAAATAATTACTTGAATATTCCAAATATATTTTTTCACAAATCAGCCTCTTTGATCCTACAAGAAAAATGATTACCTATCAGTGGACGCCAGATTTCCTTTTAGAAAAAGTCATCTTCCGGACTGGATTAAACTGTTTATTGTGCTCTCATAACCATTTCCCTTTGGGAGCACAGAAATATGCACTAAACAAACATACCATTAATGATGACATGCTTCTTGTCATCTACTAAACTCAGTTTGTATATACAGTACAAATTACAGGATTGTGTATAACTTTCATAAAATGTTATCATTAAATAATAAATTCTTTATTGTTGCTTGTAAATAGTCTTTCTTTTGTACCGTGCTACCTACATACAGGATTGTATCTGCTACCTCAACTTAAAATTTCTATACTTGAACCCATATTTTGAATTTACTTTGAAGACACCTGTGGAGTAGCTACATCAGACGTAGGCTACTGTAGAATAGATGTCCAAGGAGAAAGCCAGCATTACAGAAACATCTCCAGTAATCAATCCTTTATTAGCTTACATGGTAAAATCCAGTACAAGAAGGGACACATTTCTGCTAAAAAGCCTTAGTCATAGCACATAGCTGAAACGTGTAAGCCACTTGTACTGAATCTTACCATGTAAGCTAAAAATAGATTGATTGCAGGAGACATTACGGTGCTGCCAGCATTTTTTTCGACTTGGACTTTTAGGGTTAACAGAAACCCCTGCCTATCTTCCACCCCACTAACATTAGAAAGTAGAGAGCAGCGGTTTGTTTTTTTGTTTTTTTGCTTCAGTATTGTAGAATGGATCTTCTTAAAAGTGAAATGCAGAAAAATAATTTCAAAGTAACTGAGAGAAACCTTATTTTAAAAGAGTGGATGGAGGAAAATTAAAAAGGGTGTCAATCTGTCAAGGTGAAAAGATGAGTATAACTTACAATCAAGAAATCAAATACACAAATGAAAAAAATAACTACAAAGAACCATAGACTAAAAAACAAATAAACGACTCTAAACACACCACCCACAAAAATCACATCTTCTAAATAATAAAAACCGGTATTTATTTATTTATTTCGAGCAAATTTCACCTATAAAAAAAAGTGGAATTGAGCATTTCACCCACATAAAAATCTGTAATTTTGCATTGAAAACATTTTACATCAATCGTGCTGCTTATTACTACCCCTATTCCTGTATGTAGGTAGACTATTATGCTGTGTGGAGACTATTATGTTATGTGGAACCCACAGAAGTAGATTGCCTGAGATAAAAATACATTTTCTGCTACAGGCCCAAAACGATAAAAAATATATATTATTTTATACCAACAGTGCATTCAAAAGCAAACAGTGAAATGGTATAAATAGCTTCACATATTTATTGGCAAATTGTGGAAGTATAAACAAGTTTCCTATTCCTTAATTTTGTTATTTACACCTATTTTATGCAATATCTGGGAAACTCAGCAGGCACAGATATTTATAGCAATGGGAAAGACATTTAAAAAGTCTTTCAAAGGCATGTAAGCCAAATCCCTCTTGTTGGAGATTTTATTTTTATTTTAGCGGTTATTCAAATTACTTTAAAACTTTCTGCCATTGTGTATTTTTGGAATAATCACTGTCACCCAGCTAGTGGTTTAAAAGATTAAAATATCAGATCCACTGGTCCATGGCAAAAAAATTATTTTTACTCAACTATTGTATTTAACGGAGTTTCAGCTCTACAGAATTCAGGGATTCAAGAAAAGCCAGTTATTGCAGAGTTTCATTAAAAAGTATAATGGGAAATTGATTGAATATTTGGAAAGCAATTACAATCCTGCCATATTATGTAGCTATGAATGTTTTTTTGGACTCTGCAGTAAGTCATGTACACATGTCAAAATGTTCTTGCAAAAAAAGCATTTCATTCTCATCAATACAAGCTGTATTTTGCATTATGAATCAGTTGTAACAGTACAAATACCTTTGACTGTTTATTATAACAATATTAAAAATAATATAAATATCAAGGCTGTTCAGCTGGTGGGTTACATGGTTAGGAGTAGGGATGAGCTTCGTGTTCGAGTCGAACCCATGTTCGACTCGAACATCGGCTGTTCGACCGTCCGTCGAATTGCGAACGATATGGGCCGTTCGCGCCAAATTCGTGTGGCGCGTCACGGCCCATAATTCACTGCGGCATCGCAGTGCATTGCTGGCTGATGATTGGCCAAGCATGCACTATGACCCGCATGCTTGGCCAATCACAGCGCCGTCAGTAGAGAGAGCTGTAATTGGCCAAAGCCAGGGTGGCTTTGGCCAATTATGGCTCAGGGGATTTAGTACACACCCCACACTATATAAGGCCGCCTGCACGGCGGCCCTGTGTAGTGTGTGTTCCGGTGTGCTGAGAGATAGAGAGAGAGAGAGACAGTGTCATTTGATTTGAGTTAGATAGATTAGGCAGAACAGTCAGTCAGTTAGCTGCACTTACAGTGTATTGTGTATATATATGCATCCCAGGTGTTGCATATATATATATACACTGTATTCAGTTTAGCTAGATCCGTTCCTGTTATCTTCTATCTAGACTATTTAGTGCAGTGTGTCCTGCTCACAGTGTTCAGCTAGATCCGTTCCTGCTATTTACATTCAGTGCAGTGCGTCCTGCTCACAGTGTTCAGCTAGATCCGTTCCTGCTATTTACATTCAGTGCAGTGCGTCCTGCTCACAGTGTTCAGCTAGATCCGTTCCTGCTATTTACATTCAGTGCAGTGCGTCCTGCTCACAGTGTTCAGCTAGATCCGTTCCTGCTATTTACATTCAGTGCAGTGCGTCCTGCTCACAGTGTTCAGCTAGATCCGTTCCTGCTATTGACATTCAGTGCAGTGCGTCCTGCTCACAGTGTTCAGCTAGATCCGTTCCTGCTATTTACATTCAGTGCAGTGCGTCCTGCTCACAGTGTTCAGCTAGATCCGTTCCTGCTATTTACATTCAGTGCAGTGCGTCCTGCTCACAGTGTTCAGCTAGATCCGTTCCTGCTATTTACATTCAGTGCAGTGCGTCCTGCTCACAGTGTTCAGCTAGATCCGTTCCTGCTATTTACATTCAGTGCAGTGCGTCCTGCTCACAGTGTTCAGCTAGATCCGTTCCTGCTATTTACATTCAGTGCAGTGCGTCCTGCTCACAGTGTTCAGCTAGATCCGTTCCTGCTATTTACATTCAGTGCAGTGCGTCCTGCTCACAGTGTTCAGCTAGATCCGTTCCTGCTATTTACATTCAGTGCAGTGCGTCCTGCTCACAGTGTTCAGCTAGATCCGTTCCTGCTATTTACATTCAGTGCAGTGCGTCCTGCTCACAGTGTTCAGCTAGATCCGTTCCTGCTATTTACATTCAGTGCAGTGCGTCCTGCTCACAGTGTTCAGCTAGATCCGTTCCTGCTATTTACATTCAGTGCAGTGCGTCCTGCTCACAGTGTTCAGCTAGATCCGTTCCTGCTATTTACATTCAGTGCAGTGCGTCCTGCTCACAGTGTTCAGCTAGATCCGTTCCTGCTATTTACATTCAGTGCAGTGCGTCCTGCTCACAGTGTTCAGCTAGATCCGTTCCTGCTATTTACATTCAGTGCAGTGCGTCCTGCTCACAGTGTTCAGCTAGATCCGTTCCTGTTATCTTCCTACTGACAGGCAGGCTTGTCTGGTTACAGTATATAAAGCTACCTGAAGAAAATTACAGGTGTTCTTTTTGATCCTATTAGTACCACGGTCAGGCAGCTAGACTATTTACATTTAGTACAGTGTGTCCTGCTCACAGTGTTCAGCTAGATCCGTTCCTGTTATCTTCCTACTGACAGGCAGGCTTGTCTGGTTACAGTATATAAAGCTACCTGAAGAAAATTACAGGTGTTCTATCCCAGCTTAGTGCAGCTACAGGCCATTAGTATGTCTGGAAGGCCAAGAAGGAGAGGCAGACAGTCACAAGCCAATAAGAGAGGGCAAGCAGGCTCTGTGTCTAGTGCTGGTCGTGGAGACGGTGCATCCTCATCAGCACGTGGCCATGGGACACGCTTGGCCTTTTTTTCGGCAGCTGGCCGTGTTGAGCCGCAACATGCGGAAGACTTGGTCGAGTGGATGACCAAGCCGTCCTCATCCTCCTCATCCTCTCTCACCCATGCCCAGGGTGCTTTGTCTGGCAAAGCAGCGGCCTCTTCCCTCAGCTCAATGTCATCAGTGACTCCTTCCCTAGCTCCACCATGTCCTCATGAGGATTCCCTCGAACTGTTTGACCACAGTGTTGGGTACATGCTCCAGGAGGATGCCCAGCGTTTGGAAGGCTCTGATGATGATACTGAGCTCGATGAAGGCAGTAACATGAGCACGGACAGAGGGGGTGCCCAAGAAGGACAGCAATCTGGCAGTCATGCTCCCCCTGCTGCAGCATACTGCCAGGTTTGCTCCAGTGATGAGGAGGGAGGGGATGATGAGGTCACTGACTCAACGTGGGTGCCTGATAGGAGAGAGGAGGAGGAGGAGGAGGAGGAGGCGGCACATCACCAACGAGGCAGGATGCCCTCCAGGGGCCAGCCTAAGGGCAGCACATTGACTGCATCACACCCCAAAGCTCCACATGTGCAGGGCGCTGCAGTCTCTGCGCGTTATTCAAAAAGTTCTTTGGTGTGGGCCTTTTTTGAGACGAGTGCATCAGATCGCACCGCTGCTATTTGCAACATATGTCTCAAGCGTATCTCGCGTGGCCAAAACATCTCCCGCTTGGGTACCACATGCTTGACCAGACATATGTTGACCTGCCATGCAGTTCGTTGGCAAGCGTATCTGAAAGACCCACACCAAAGAACAAAGAGGATCTCTCCTTGCTCCTCATCAGCTGAGATTTCCAACCCCACTAGACCTTCAGTCCTCTCTGAGACCTGCAGTGAGAGGAATGAAGGTGTAGAATTAGGTGTGTCACAGCCAAGTACTTGTGGGCAATCTGCTTTTGGTACACCGACGTCAGATTGTACCAGGCAAATTTCCCTGCCCCAGCTGCTGCACCGCCGAAAGAAGTTTGCTCCCAGCCATCCACATGCCCAGCGGTTGAATGCTAGCTTGGCAAAATTGCTAGCACTTCAACTGCTGCCTTTTCAGTTGGTAGACTCTGCCCCCTTCCGTGAGTTTGTGGAATGTGCGGTTCCTCAGTGGCAGGTACCCAAACGCCACTTTTTCTCACGGAAGGCGATTCCGGCTCTCTACCGGCATGTGGAAGGCAATGTCCATGCCTCGCTGGACAGGGCGGTCAGCGGTAAGGTGCATATTACCGCTGACTCATGGTCCAGCAGGCATGGACAGGGACGTTACTTAAGTTTCACGGCGCATTGGGTGACTCTGCTGGCAGCTGGGAAGGATGCAGGACAAGGTGCAGTAGTGTTGGAGGTTGTTCCGCCACCACGCCTCCAAAATGCTGATTGTGACACACCTCTCTCCTCCACCCCCTCCTCTTCTTCTTCCTCCATGGCCTCTTCCTCGGAACCAGCGGTGCTCCGTAGGCGTTCAAGGGGCTACGCAAGTACGCAGGCCAAAAGATGCCATGCGGTGCTTGAGCTGGTGTGCTTGGGGGACAGGAGCCACACTGGGGCAGAGGTTCTGTCAGCTCTGCAGGGGCAGGTTCAGAGGTGGTTGACGCCACGCCAACTTAAGGCAGGAATGGTGGTTTGCGACAATGGCACCAACCTCCTCTCTGCCCTCCGACAGGGACAACTGACCCATGTGCCCTGTTTGGCTCACGTCCTTAACTTGGTGGTGCAGCGGTTCTTGGGCAGGTACCCGGGCTTACAGGATGTCCTGAGGCAGGCCAGGAAAGTCTGTGTGCATTTCCGCCGGTCATATAATGCCAGTGCTCGGCTGACGGACCTCCAAAAGGAGTTTAACCTGCCCAAGAACCGCCTAATCTGTGACATGCCCACCAGGTGGAACTCGACGTTGGCCATGCTGCAGCGGCTGCACACGTAGCAGAGGGCCATCAATGAGTACCTGTGCGACTATGGCACCAGGACAGGGTCAGGGGACCTTGGTTTTTTTTCCCCACGCCAGTGGGCCATGATCAGGGATGCATGCACTGTCCTGTCACCATTCGAGGAGGCCACGAGGATGGTGAGCACTGACAGTGCATGCATCAGTGACACTGTCCCCCTTGTCCACCTGTTGGAGCACACGCTGCGTGGAATAATGGATAGGGCACTTGAGGCAGAACAGAGGCAGGAAGAGGAGGACTTCCTTAGCTCTCAAGGCCCCCTTTATCCAGACAGTGTTCCTGCGTGCCCGCCGATCACACAGGAAGAGGACGAGGAGGAGGAGGAGGAGGAGGAGGAAGATTGTGTCAGTATGGAGGTGGAGCCTGGCACTCAGCATCAGCAGTCTTTAAGGGATCAGTCCCAAGGAACACATGGACTTGTACGTGGCTGGGAGGAGGTGGCTGCGGACGTTGTTGTCCTCAGTGACCCAGAGGACTCCGGACCGAATGCCTCAGCAAACCTACGCTGCATGGCCTCCCTGATCCTGCAAAGCCTGCGTAAGGATCCTCGTATTCGTGGTATCAAGGAGAAGGACCAATACTGGCTGGCAACCCTCCTTGATCCACGTTACAAGGGTAAGGTTGCGGACCTTATCTTGCCATCGCAGAGGGAGCAGAGGATGAAACATCTTCGGGAGGCCTTGCAGAAAGGTCTGTGCAACGCGTTCCCAGAGACTGGGAGGTTACAAACTCCTGTTTCTGGACAACGTGTTGCTGAGGCTTCGGTCAGTCAAAGAAGGAGCGGTGGAGAAGGTGGCCGTCTGACCGATGCGTTCAGACAATTTTTTGGTCCGCAGCCCCAAGGTATGATCGGTTCCAGCAACCATCGCCAGCGTCTGTTTTACATGGTGCAGGAATACCTAGGGGCAAGATCAGACTTAGACACCTTTCCCACCGAAAATCCTCTGGGTTACTGGGTCTTGAGGATGGATCACTGGCCAGAGCTTGCACAGTATGCAATTGAGCTACTGGCCTGTCCTGCATCCAGCGTTCTTTCGGAACGTACATTCAGTGCTGCTGGAGGCGTGGTAACCGATCACAGGGTGCGTCTGTCCACTGACTCGGTCGATCGGCTGACCTTCATAAAAATGAATCAGTCTTGGATCACCACCAGCTACCAAGCACCTGATGCTGATGTAACTGAATAATTTTTTTCAGATCCCTTCAAAGACTGCCTATGCTGATGCTGAGTGATTATCCCTGAGTAATTATCCTCTTCCTCCTCAATCATCACGCTGATAGCTTGTAAGAACATTTTTGGTTCTGGGCGCCACCACCAGTGCCTAAGGCACAATTTTTCAGCCCCTGTATAACAGGGGCGTGTAATTACAATTTTTGATGTAATACTTTGCAGCACGGCTCGTTCCTGCATTCCAACTAGAGTGTCTGTGAGGGGTTGCAGTGTTGTGGCACCAGCACCAGTGCCTAAGGCCCAATTTTTCTGCCCCTGTCTAACAGGGGCGTGTAATTACAATTTTTGATCCAATACTTTGCAGCAGTGCTCGTTCCTGCGTTCCAACTAGAGTGTCTGTGAGGGGTTGCAGTGTTGTGGCACCAGCACCAGTGCCTAAGGCCCAATTTTTCTGCCCCTGTCTAACAGGGGCGTGTAATTACAATTTTTGATGCAATACTTTGCAGCAGTGCTCGTTCCTGCGTTCCAACTAGAGTGTCTGTGAGGGGTTGCAGTGTTGTGGCACCAGCACCAGTGCCTAAGGCCCAATTTTTCTGCCCCTGTCTAACAGGGGCGTGTAATTACAATTTTTGATGCAATACTTTGCAGCAGTGCTCGTTCCTGCGTTCCAACTAGAGTGTCTGTGAGGGGTTGCAGTGTTGTGGCACCAGCACCAGTGCCTAAGGCCCAATTTTTCTGCCCCTGTCTAACAGGGGCGTGTAATTACAATTTTTGATGCAATACTTTGCAGCAGTGCTCGTTCCTGCGTTCCAACTAGAGTGTCTGTGAGGGGTTGCAGTGTTGTGGCACCAGCACCAGTGCCTAAGGCCCAATTTTTCTGCCCCTGTCTAACAGGGGCGTGTAATTACAATTTTTGATGCAATACTTTGCAGCAGTGCTCGTTCCTGCGTTCCAACTAGAGTGTCTGTGAGGGGTTGCAGTGTTGTGGCACCAGCACCAGTGCCTAAGGCCCAATTTTTCTGCCCCTGTCTAACAGGGGCGTGTAATTACAATTTTTGATGCAATACTTTGCAGCAGTGCTCGTTCCTGCGTTCCAACTAGAGTGTCTGTGAGGGGTTGCAGTGTTGTGGCACCAGCACCAGTGCCTAAGGCCTAATTTTTCAGCTCCTGTTCAACAGGGGCATGTAATTACAATTCTTGATCTAATATTTCACAGCAGGGCCCTGTGAGGGCTTACAGTGTTTTGGCCACAGCAACACCTAAGGCCCAAATTTCTGCTGAGTATATAGGGCAGGACCCTACTTTCAAACATCTAACTTACAAACGACTCCTACTTGCAAACGGAAGGAGACAACAGGAAGTGAGATGAAATCTACCCATAGGAAGGGAAATTCTCTCATGTAAGAGTTAATATGGGAAAACAATTTCTCCTTTCCACTGATGCTTTCCAATCCTTGTTCCACAAAAAAACCCAAATTTTCAAAAAACATTTTTCATTGGGACAAAAAAGTGAGGTGAAATCTTCTGAAGAGGAGGAAAGACGCAAAACAAATGTCACAGGGGTGATAACCCTTCCCTATGTTTTCCAAAAAGCTTAGAAAAGATTTTTTGGCTGGAGCTAAACACATTAAAAATGTTCAAAATTACAAAGAGATTCTACTTAACAACAAACCTACAGTCCCTGTCTTGTTTGCACCGCCTGTATACTGCTGTTCAGAGTATATAGGGACCTTTCCTTATTTTAATTTGGGTGCGGGGTTCCCCTTAATATCCATACAAGACCCAAAGGGCCTGGTAATGGACTGGGGGGTACCCATGCCGTTTGTCTCACTGATTTTCATCCATATTGCCAGGACCCGACATGACATTAAACCCGCAAGCAGTTTTAAATGAGATTTTTTCCTTTAAAAATGACATTTGGTGCAGGGACTGTTCTAAACATGGGAAACACGCGTCACTTTACAGGCATACTATAGACACCCCCCAGGTACGATATTTAAAGGAATATTTCACTTTTTTTTTTTTACTTTAAGCATCATTAAAATCACTGCTCCCGAAAAAACGGCCGTTTTTAAAAGTTTTTTTTGCATTGATACATGTCCCCTGGGGTAGGACCCGGGTCCCCAAACCCTTTTTAGGACAATACCATGCAAATTAGCCTTTAAAATGAGCACTTTTGATTTCGAACGTTCGAGTCCCATAGACGTCAATGGGGTTCTAACGTTCGTGCGAACTTTCGGTCCGTTCGCGGGTTCTGGTGCGAACCGAACCGGGGGGTGTTCGGCTCATCCCTAGTTAGGAGCTTGCAGTAGGTAGGTAGGCAGTGAGGTCCTTGGTGAATAATTGCCAGTAGTACTGAATCCAAAATAGTTTGAAATACAAATACTTCTAGAATACATCACCACAGCCCTCTGTTTTGTGTATATATTGTGGGTGGTGGAGTTCTACTTTAAAATTTTGATTAATTCGGAATGCAATAGGTTTATTATTCTGTTTCTTTTAGCGTACCATTTTTGATATATTGTTTAACTCAGTGCTGAACTATAATTATTTATACATAATAATTAATAAATAGTATCCAAGATCGTTCTGGAATCCAGGATTCTGAACTCTGTTCCACAGTATCCGGTAGTGATCTCTTGCCTGATAGGGATACTATAGTTCCATCCCGATGTCATGGAAACAGCGATGAAAGGTGTGTTCAGGTAAGTAACCACTAAACTCCTGAGAAGAGGGGTTTATTACTTTTGCCCTGTCGAAGACAAGAATTAATTGGGTTTTGTTACTGCTGCCACTATCACTGACAATGAAGAATGAACTGAAAGGGCTTAATGTTTTGTGCCCCCCCCCCCCCTCCCGCATGTGTAGTTTAACCACGTCACGCAAATCGCTGTACCTGTACTTTAACGCTAAATACTGTTGTTATGGCATTAGCTAGCTGCCATAATCGTGGTATTTTCAGGAATGGTGTGCATTTCTCTTTAGGATAAAAGTGATCTCTGCAACGGATTCACCACGAGACCCCCCTTTTTTTTTCATCGGTGGCGGGAAAGGTCGTCTCCGCCGCTTACCGGAGCCGTCGGTAGCGGCTGAGACGAAAGTGTCCGCCCCCCTCACTGCCTGGATGCCGATTAAAAGAAAGATTTACCCTGCTCGGCTCCATAGCATTGGAGGGCGGAAGCGACATCAAACTTCACTTCTGCCCAATGCTCTTAAAATTTTTAATTACATTTATTTATTTATTTTTTATTGCATTTTAGTGTAAATATGAAATCGGAGGTCTTTTTGACCCCAGATCTCACATTTAAGAGGTCCTGTCATGCTTTTTTTCTATGACAAGGGATGTTTACATTCCTTGTAATAGGAATAAAAGTGACCCAATTTTTTTTTTTTAAAAGGACAGCGTAAAAAATAAAAAAAAGATAAAATAAATAAGAAAAAAACAAAAAACATTTTAAACCGCCCCGTCCCGCTGAGTTTGTGCGCAGAAGCGAACACCGTTGGTAGCGTACGTAAGTCACGCCCGCATATGAAAACGGTGTTCAACCCACACATCGCTGCGATCGTTAGAGCAAGAGCACTCATTCTAGCACTATAAACAATTATATACCGCGCTGTCTATAAAAGAAATTTTAAAAAAAACTAAAGCAGCCAGCACAGCAGTGGATAAAGTTGCAAAAATGACAAATTGGGTGAAATGTGCAGCGCTTATGTGATCATATAAACCATAACAAATAATATGAGTACAAAAAACGTGAATAATAAATGATGTGCTCAAAAATACTCCAATTACATCATACATATTAAAGACTGTTAAAGACTGTCACTATATTATATCCACATGTGGTTGAGGATTATCATCACACATGATTGAAGTTTGTCACTGACTTTTTTCTTTTTTGGACATCACACGTCCAAGTTCCTCTGTTTATAGACATCACATGTCATAATAGAGGACTGCTTGGAGTATTTTTGAGCACATCATTTATTATTCACGTTTTTGTACTCATATTATTTGTTATGGTTTAAATGATCACATAAGCGCTGCACATTTCACCCAATTTGTCATTCTAGCACTAGACCTCCTCTGTAACTGAAAACTGGTAACCCGTAGAAAATTTTTAATGTCGCCAAGGGAGATTTTTTGGTGCCAAAGTTTGTCGCCATTCCATTAACGGGCGCAATTTTGAAGCATGACATATTGGGTTTCAATTTACTCAGCGTAACATTATCTTTCACAATATAGAAAAAAATTGGACTAACTTATTTTTTAACTCAAAAAAGTGTATTATTTCAAAAAAAAATTGCGGATGTAAGAGCGCTGCACAAATACGGTGTGATATAAAGTATTGCAATGACCACCATTTTATTCTCTAGGGTGTCTGAAAAAAAAACATATATAATGTTTGGGGGTTCTAGGTAATTTTCTAGCAAAAAAAAATGATTTTAACTTGTAAACAACAAATCTCAAAACAAGGCTCAGGGCTGAAGTGGTTACCAAAAAAAAAGAGGCAGGGTCCCTTTAAAAAAAACGTGGTCATGTGATGTTGCAGAACTTTCAGGAACGTCACATGACCACTGGGAATGTTCTAGAGGGACACATGATCTGGTAGAACATTCCAGAAAGAAGGGCTCATTATATAAAGCCGGCCCCGCTGGAATTTCTCCACCAGTTGGCCAGAGTCGGCAACAAGCTTCCACCCTCCCCCCTTGTCGCGAGCACATATATGTGGTTCGTCACCCTTTATATATGAAGCGGGGGCTTGTGTTTATAAGATATTCTGTATTGCTCAAGTCCTGTAAGACTGAGCTGTTTTTGTATTTATTATTTGCAAGTTGAGAGTTTTTATGAAGTAATAAAAATGATAACAATTATGTTAATTTATTTATTATGACACCAGTAAACGTACCGTGGCCAATTATATGCCAAAAAAGTTATTGAGTGTCTTTAATTAATTAAGTGTTCTTGTTGAGGTATTCGGGGGGAGAGGTGTGGCCTATATTCCCATGGGGGTAATTATTGTTGCCATTGTTACTGACAACAATGGGCAGGGGGATGAATATGCAGGTGAGTGGTGGAGGATGAAGCTTGCTGGAAAGGGGTTATCACTGTTATATGCATGTTTTTTTCTTCTTGGTTTTACTATGCTACATATGGCCTTCTTTTAATATTTTTTAATTGGAAATTGTGGAAATGGTTGCTTTAGATGCAATCTTCCACTTGACTAGAAACAAATATGGCCTTTGGGCTCTTTTAATTTGCATATCACTGATTTATTTACTGTATTATATTTATTTTTATGGTCAAGGCAGCAGTTCACACTGGGTATTATAATTATGTAAAAAAAGATTAAGGGAAAAATACTTTTTTAGACCTGGTAAGGGATTAAACATCTGGGAAAAAGCCAACTTATTTATTTGATAATCCTACTCCGGAAACTCTCCCCTACCTACTCTTAGTACCTTATTACCCTGAACATGTTCATTTTAAATTTGTTTTATTTAACACAAAATGTAACACCATCGACTGCAAGTTCATATACACCATCAGTTCTCTGCTTTCCGTATATATTATTATATTATAGATGGTGACAAAGCTGGGGTTCTGCTTTAAATTTTTGTTTCATTTTGAACACAGGAGGTTTAGTATCCCGGTTTATTTTAAGCCCCTTTCACACGGGCTTTCCAATCAGGTCCGCCTGTCTGTTTTTCAGGCGGTCCTGATCGGACACTCCATTCAGCCCTATGGAGCGTGGATGTCAGTGGTGACATGTCCGCTGACACCCACTGCTATCCGATCCTGTTCACCAAAACCAGACGGATGGTGACTCTATTTTCCAGCTGACTGGAGGATTGGATCAGATGAAAAACGGACAGGCGGTCCATTTTCATTCGATCTCTCCATAGAGGAGAGCGGGTCCTGCTCAGCGGGATCAGCGGATTGATCCCCCCCCCTGAGCAAAGCGGAGTCCACCGGGCGGACCGCACGTGTGAAAGGACCTTAGGGTGTACCACTTGGCCACCTGCTGGCTGAACGAAAAAATATATTTATCTACAGCCAGCTGAAATCAACTTCAGCTCTGCAGGTTTTTCAACTTTTTTAGATCGATATGTCAATTAACACATACAGTATAAATAGGAAATTCAGGGGATGTCAGATTTTCCAAGAGTCCCATTTATATCTAAGGAAAGACTACGATAATTGCTTTTGTAATGCTGAATTCATATTATAGGCTTCTTTTTCAGCAGTATTTGATTTTGAAAGTGTTAATGACTGATGTTTCCAACTAAATATGAATATGAGTTTGTGTACTGAAGAGAACAGCATTTGGGTGATTGTATAATTGCTGCAGTACAGCTGGCTCTGCAGCGTGAGACTAGCTAGAACAGCTAGAAGCTAGAAAAGGCAGCCTGCAGCTCAGCATCTGTGTAAACAGTCAGCAGCAAAGATCCAGATAAAAACCGCAGCAATGTGCAAGTCTTAGAAAAATATACAGTGATCTCTGTTTACTGCAAATACTATTTACACTCAATTTTGTCAAAATTGAGACATTCAATACCTGTGTTCTAAATATGCAGATGGTGGAAAGGTACGATGTCTATATGAAGTACTTTAAGGCACTTTAGGGTACATGTGCATGGCTGTATGAAATAAAGGCAACTGATATGCAGGATCTTGCTAGCTGGAGCTGGCAACAAGACCCTGCATAAAAAGTGCCCTGGATGCTGGTCTTTATGCATGTAAGTGACTGATGCTCAGATCTCTTTCTGCTTTGGGAGCCTGCTGCTACGTGAAAAGGCTGTGTGCTGACGGAACACTAGAAAGGTACAGTTTGTCTTAAGGTATCTATTACCAGACAAGAAATCCAAGCTCAGGGAAAATAAAAAAAAAATTGTTTTCTTCATAAGACACACACATCCTGTAGCTCCTCACCATGTGTAGGTGACACAACTACTGTCTACAACATGCCAGCCAGTTGCACTGCCAACCTGCTTACAGATTCCTCACAAGACAAACTGCATTAAGACTGCCTTTTCTCACCGTGATGGTGCACTATTCTGTCCCAACACCCATATTTCCAATCTTCTCTCTTTTGTAGAGCTATACTGGGTAAAAAATCTCCAGCAACTAAAACATCTTGGTGTGTAAGCCCCGGTTCACACTGAAGCAGCGCGACTTGCAGCGCGACTGCCTCAGGCGACCCGGACACGACAGGGGCGGCGACTTGCAAAACGACTTCTATATAGAAGTCTATGCAAGTCGCCTCAAGTCGCCCCAAAGTAGTACAGGAACCTTTTTCTAAGTCGGAGCGACTTGCGTCGCTCCGATTAGAACGGTTCCATTGTACAGAACGGGGCACTACTTGTCAGGCGGCTAGGTCGCCTGACAAGTCGTCCTAGTGTGAACCGACCCTTAGATAGCTGCCTCCTCCATTGTAGTTAAACCCATTATTTGCTACATCACTACTTTGTTCTAGGTAGGGACACTAATTAGGCATTAGGCACCTGCAGAGCAGGAGAGCCAGCTGTACTGCCTTGTGACACCTGTGGATCCCCCTGCAATGCTGCCGGCTTTCTCCCTCCGGCAGCTATGCAGGGGGTTCGGTTCTACATACTTGCAAAGTGTCCTGATTTAGAGCAGCGGGGACAGCTGCAGAGTCTCTAACTGTGCCTCTGCCGGCTCCTGAAACTCCCCATCCATCTGCCCCTGGCCCGCAGTCAGCAGAGTTATCTCTTGTCAGTGTGCCAAAAGAGCAGAAAGCTTCCTCCACCTCCTCCCTAAGTTCTGACCTCTGCGCCCCCCCTCCAGACCATGCTCTGTGTTCACTGAATAGAGCAGTGCTTCTGCTTGAGCGCAGCAACAGAATCTTCAGGATTTTGAAGAGAGGGTGTTTCGTCAGATCAGGCGACCCATCAGAATTTGTAACTGGAGTGACGTTCTGTGTCGCCGCCATCTTGCTACACCCCACGCTTGTTCACAGTAAGGATACAGTGAGAAGGACATCTTGTTACACCCCCCAGAGTCTTGCATTTCACACTAATTTTTAACAGTAAACTGAGCTTATTTAGTGAAATTACAGGTTTTTTTTAAATCCCTCAGACTGTTTAGATGTTGATTTTTCAAAGCAGCTGTGTTCTGTCAGATTAGAAAACCTGTGAGATCAACGGGCTTGTCGCTGCTTTTAAAATTCAACATCTAAAACAGTAAGACAGATTTTTAAATACTGTTTTTCACTATATAACCTCAGTTTACTGTTAAAAATAAGTGTGAAGTGGCTACCACGCGCTGCATGGATGTCTGAAACCACTGCTCTGCTCCAGAAACAGGAATGCACACAGTTTGGGGTAACACCGACTGCCTACACACCCACCATCACCTGGCTGAGAGAGCTGCCTCCCTCCTGAGATGACCCGCAAGCAGAAAGAAGCAGCTCAACCAAAGGTATTCCAAGATTTCTTCACACCGGAAGCCCGTGTTCAGAGCCAAAATGGCGCTGGTGGATCCACCCGACATTCTCCTGCTGCCTCCACTCCGCTCTCCCACAGCCCAGCGAAGTCTAAACCATGCATGGCTAAAGACATCCAGCAGGTGAGCACGTGTCAGGACTCCATGGAGGACACGAGGGAGCTCTTGTATCTCATCAATGAATTCACCACTACTAATAAACCCATATCAGACACAACTCTGAAAGACATGCTCGTCTCCCTCCGCAGCTCAATGCATGCAGACATGTTGCAATGTACAAGCAATTTCAAAGCTGAAGTGGGAGAACTGTGAGGGCGGGTGGATCATATAGAAAAGAAAATGGGCGACTTTGCATCTTCACACAATATGCTGATCGATGCCCACAATGATCACTCTGATGACATAACCTGGCTCAAAGCTAAGGTGGCTGATCTCGAGGACAGGTCAAGAAGGAACAACGTTAAGATTCGTGGGGTCCCAGAGGCTATACAACCCGCACAACTACAGTAATACACCCAAGACCTCATAAAAGTGTTCCTGCCTTCAACAACTGAGTCAGATTTGATCACTGATCTAATCCACTCAAGCCATCCCACCTCCCTGACAACATACCTAGAGATGTTCTGATGCGGGTACATTATTACCACACTAAGGAGCAGCTCATGATAGCCTTCTGTAAAAACCAACAACCTCCAGAAAGATTCTCACACATCCAGCTATATGGAGACCTTTCACAATATATGATGCAAAAATGCAAACCACTACTGCCTGTGACCAAAGCCTTACGCAATCATAACATTACATACCACTGGAGATACCCGTTCAAACTATCACTCATGATGGAAACACCACAGTGATTACTTGTTTGGAAGAAGGTCTAGCATTACTCTGCTCCTTAGACATTATCCCTGAACAAACCGCCAAAAGCTCTTCTCCCCCAGCAAAGCTGAACACCCAGAGTGACTGGCAAACGGTGTCACGTAAGAAGAACAACAAAAAGCATAACACTTAAATACCCCATCTATAAAATAAACTACATTCTACAAGATTCCTGAAGAACTATGGAGCACACAGTGCACAAATTTTCCCCTCCTGAGTTATGGGCAGCTGTTCTGCCTCCGGATTCCCGTTTGAATCCACCTTTTTACTGAACTATTTACTTTTACGTTGTTTGACTTTATTTTCCCTTTTTATTCTGTATTGTCTCCCCACCCACCGGTCTGACCTGCATGGGATGAACCTCACCACTGCCAAATTTAACCTACGAAATCTCCCCTCTACTATCCACCACCTGGAGCTTACCACAAGAGGACCTATTGAAACCTTCACAAGGTACTATCAGCATTCTCACCTACCCCATACATATGGCTCTTAAAATAGTATCCATTAATGTACACGGCCTTAACCACCCAGCTAAAAGGGCCTTGGTTTGGAGAGAAGCGCTTAAACTCCAGGCCGATGTTTTATGCATACAGGAGACCCATTTCTCAGCCTGCAATACTCCCTACTTTCAACACAAAAAATTCCCTCACACCTTTTTGGCTTTAGCACCTACGAAACAAAAAGGCATTCTTATTGCCATTAAAGTGGAGGTCCGCCAAATTTTTTTTTAAAAGTCAGCAGCTACAAATACTGCAGCTGCTGACTTTTAAAATATGGATACTTACCTGTCCAGGGTGCACGCGATGTCGGCACTCGAAGCCGACATGTCGATCGGCTCTCGGGTGCTGCCGTCACCACCTTGCGGCTTCACTTCCCGGTTCCCTACTGCGCATCCGCGAGTCACGCTGCGCAATCCAGATGGTCCCTGCTGTCTCTGGGACCCTTGTGTTTACCAGCAGACAGCGGGGGGGCGGGAAGAGGCGTAGACTCCCGCGGGAGTCTATGCCCAGAAGTGGGTGCAAATACCTGTATTATACAGGTATCTGCACCCCCCTCCCCCCTGAAAATTGCCAAAAATGACACCATTGGGGGGAGGGTTCCGAAAAGCGGAGGTTCAATTTTTGTGTGAACCTCCGCTTTAAGGACTTTGTGGCCTTTGTCCTACAAGAAACCCAGGTCGATCCAGAAGGACCATATCTAATCCTGGTAGGAGAGCTTAACAACAAACTATTGTGAACCTTTATGCGCCCAATTCCCATCCAGTCTGCTTTCTGAAGGAAATGTTCCGCAGAATTGCTACAAGCCAAAAAGGCTCCCTGGTAATGTGTGGAGACTACAATCTAACGGCAGATTACACGATAGACAGTACCTCTAAATCCAAACGACCACTACCCATGCTACAACCTCGGCTACATACAGAGGATGTCTATGATGCCTGGAGATGCCAACATTCAAACGAACGAGACTACACCTTCCACTCTTCCAGACACAATTCATACTCAAGAATTGATTTAATTTTATTTGATAAGATGTTGTTACAGGCAGTGTCCTCCTCCACCATACATGACATTACGTGGTCCGACCACGCATCGGTCTCTATAACTGTGGTGGAGGAGCACACTCCAAGTCCTGCCTATGTATGTCGTGCAAACTCCCGTATATTTCAAAAGTCTTCGCATGCTGCCACCATTGCCAAAAACCTAACTGAATTTTTTTCATTCAACACCGACTCTGCGACTGACCCTACTACGTTGTGGTGTGCGCATAAGGCCTTTATTAGAGGGATTATCCTACAAATTTGTTCACGGGAGAAGAGGCAGAGGATGTAGAAATTAGACCAACTCCTTAGTGAAATTAAGACTCTAGAGTCCCTGAACAAAAACAATGCTAATACACATCTAGCAAAAAAACTTTCCCAACATCGCTCTGATCTCTGGCTCCTGCTCATTGAGCAGTATGACGAGCACATCAACTCACTCAAATTATCCCATTACTCATCTGGCAATCGAGTAGGTAAATTTCTTGCCCAAAGACTCAAAGTATGTAGAATTAAAACAAAAATCCCATATTTAATCCATCAGAGAATAAAAAAAAATATTCAACCCCAAAGAAGTAGCAAACTCTTTTGCTGAATACTACTCCTCATTGTACAATCTTGAGAAAGACCCCAATACCCCATAACCTACTGATGAAAATATACAAGCTTTCTTGACAAGTATCAACCTCCCCTCCCCCTCACAGGCACAACTAATCTCTCTCAATAACCCTATTACGGAACCTGAGATCATAAAAGCGATAAAAACCCTACCATCTGGCAAATCACCAGGTCCTGTTGGATTGACAAATGACTATTATAAAATCTTCCAAAACAGCTTATTCCAAACACTTCAGTCGGTCTATGCTGATGCAATGTCCTCTGCCTCATTTCCCTCTGAGATGCTTAAAGCCTATGTTGTTACCATTCCTAAACCGGGTAAAAAGCCCACTACCCCTTCCAATTTTAGTCCCATCTCATTACTTAATATGGATGTCAAGTTATACGCCAAGATCTTGGCCCACAAACTTCTTCCTATTCTATCCTCTTTCATCAAACCTGACCAAACAGGTTTCACCCCAGGTAGACAAGCATCCAATGCCACAAGGAGAATCATCAACTTCATGCAATATGCTAAGACCTTTTGAGTGCCTGCTCTGCTCCTCTCGGAGAAGGTATTCGACAGGATACATTGGGGCTATATGAGGCACACATTACAAAAGTTTGGCTTCACAGGACCCATCCTCTCCACCATCTTGGCCCTTTACTCATCCCCCTGTGCACAGGTGTACACATCAAATATGCTCTCAACTCCCTTTACCATATCCAATGGTACGAGATAGGGATGTCCCCTATCCCCCTCAATCTTCAATCCCCTTATAGAACCACTGGCTGAGAGGATTAGAACCCATCCTAACATAACTGTTTTCCCCCTTCAAGACAGACCCTACAACATAAATGTATGTGCAGATGATATCATCTTGTTCCTAACGTCCCCAGCTACATCACTACCTCATGCCCATACAATCCTCAATGAGTTTAGTTGAATCTCTTTCTATAAAGTAAACTTTACAAAATCACTTATCCTGGAATTGGGAGTTCCACCCCCTCTTCGGTCTCAACTACAATCTGAATTTCTCTACACATAGAGTAAGTTGAGCATATAGTATTTAGGACTACAACTAACGGCAGACTTACAGAAGCTAGCAGATTTACCCTTGATAGATAGAATTACTAAAGAAGCAAAAAGGTTAGCTAGACTAGAAATGTCTTGATCTGGCCTCATTTAAAATGCTCCTACTGCCTCAAATATTATACGTTTTATGAACACTTCCCATTCCACTGCACAGTAACCATCTTAAATTTCTAAACTCCCCGCTTACGCAATTTATCTGGTGTTCAAAACGAAGTACGATAACCCATTGTCTTATCGTTATGAACTATGTTATAGCATGTTGACCAATGTTGAAAGTGTAATTCTAATGAGTAATCTATTCTGATATGTATTGTTACCTTCTTATACTAATTTCTATTATATTCATATTGTAGAAAAACAAACAACACAATACGATTGTTTTAAGTGACACTAAGCCTCTGAGGAAGGACATCATCGTACAAAACATGTCAGGCGTCATTTACAGCATGGATACCTTCTAGCCCAAAAATCTCTGTACAGGGCAGCTAAGTTTCATGCCTACCTATGTTAACCATTTTAAATGTCAATCTTTTTGATACTGGATATATTTATATATTGTGAATACTTTAAAAAGATTCCTTTTTTTTACTCCTACTCAGTCTGTCATTTAAAATCCTGAGGGGTCATACTGTGCCTTTGTGTACCAGGTTTTCTTCTGTTACTCCTGGATGTATGGCAACCATTCCCCATACAACACCTCCCACTCACTATACAAGCCTCCCTGTTGGCTTGGAGCGACCTTCACAAACTACCACCCTTAACCACTAACAAGGTAGATATCCCCATACCCCTTAATGTCCTCACACATGTAATTCCGAACCTCTCAACCACTGACTGGCACAATAAAGGCATAAAGTGGATTGCAGATCTCTATCACAATGACACCCTTAAACCATTCACCACACTACAAAAACAATTCAATAAATCACCCGCTGATTGCTATAAATACAATCAAGTCTCCCATCTCCTCAGATCCATCAAAACACACCACATATATCTCACAGAGGGGATATGGCGGTTTTACACTACTATCCCTACACATCTCAAGGGCAAACCCCTCTTCTACAATCTCTTCCAACAAAAATTTAGCTTCACCAAATCTCACCTTTACCGAAAATGGGAATCTGATTTAGGCATACCCATCACAGACTCATAGTGGCAATATGCACTTAGATCAATCTACAAAGCCTCCAAATGTGTGAATCACTGGGAACTATAGCAAAAAATAGCCCTCAGGTGGTATCTTACTCCCTACAGAATATCCAAATTCTGCCAAACCAATTCCCCATTTTGCTGGAGAAACTGTGGCACAGTAGGCAACCTTCTCCATATGTTCTGGACCTGCAAATATTTAAATAGCTTTTGGAATAACATATTTCGTTCAATCTCAAGCATTACAGGGATCCCAACACCTCCCAATCCACAGCTTAGCAGTACTGAACATAGGCATTGAAAACTTCCCCCCTGACTTTCGTGTTGTGATTACACACATTCTTTTGGTCGCTAGAACATTGATAGCAAAACACTCGAAAACTGATAAGGTACCAAACGCATCTGAAGTATTTGAGACTACTCAATCCCACTATGTTTATGAATCCCTACTGGCTAGTAGATGTGGTACTAGAAAACAGTTTGATATACAATGGAAAATATGGAAAAACAGGTTTAAAGTAAAATGATGACGCATTCTTTGATAATTATATTTCTCATCCCCATCCACTTCCTTCTGCTCATGTAAAGGTCCGACCAAAGTCGATTCCCCTTTTAACCTTGCTTATATCCCACCCTATGTTTTATTTTACATGTACTTACTTTTCTCTATGTACTTTGTTTTTTAAAATATACTCAGCTATTTATACTCTGAGCATATCATTCTTCAGTACAGACCCTCTTTAGACGAATAATCTCCCGCTTTCAGGTTGTTGTAATTTTGGTAATTATTTGGTTCCAGTATGTGTAACCCACTTACTGTTGAATATTCAACTATCCCTGCCTTTTGAGAATAGCTACACTACTACATACAGCTGAATGTATATCATTATACTGTTGTACTAATTGTACATTATGTTGTACTATGAAAAAGTTTCAATAAAAAAACAATTGAAAAAAAATAAAAAATAAGTGTGAAATGCAAAACTCTGGTAGGTGTAACAAGATGTCAGCTTGCCGCCTTCTCACTGTATCCTTACTGTGGATGAGTGCGGGGTGTAGCAAGATGGTGGCGACAGAACATCACTTCCTTTACAAATTCTGACGGGTCACCTAATCTGACAAAATAGGGGTGAATATGCCAGGAGCCAGCCTAGATAGGTAGCTGCCACTGCAGTGCTGGAGCTAGGAGCCAGTGAATACATCTCTCCCTTCAGCTGACAGACATCTCCGAACAGCCATTTCTATATGTCACACATTCAAGAAACATCAAATGTGAATGCGGCCTAGGGGCTCTTTCACATGGGCAACTGAGCCGTGGAATTTACTACTATTCCTGACTGCCCCCTGAAATCCTAATATAGTCAGACAGGGCTGTATACATGCTATGCCTGCAATGTTTTACTTCACAGCGGCAGCTTTTTAAATGAAGGCTGCAGAGCTTGACAGGCAACACCACCTGTCAAACTCCCCAATGAGTTCAATGTGGCCGCTCTGCAAATTAAAGCCAAACACTTGACTCACAGCTGCAGTGAGGCCTCGCAATGTAAAATTGCCATTAAGCAAATAAAAAAAGTTAAAAAAAAAAAGGGTGTCAGGTTGCGGCAGTAGCAAAGCTATAATTTCTTCTATAAACAAAGCAGAGAAGAAGGCGCTTCTAAGTGCAGTAATAACACACTTTAATGAAAACACTTACAAGGTGGAAGTGAAAAACAGGCATATCAATGAATCCATAACGTCCAGTGGGATGTCTCTTGGAAGTAAAGACAGCTGCAGGTGGAAGTTCCATCTGACCAGCAGTGGTAAGCACTGTGTTTCTGATCCCAGACGGAGAGCAGTGCTGTTAGGACCAGCATGGAATCCAGGCAACCAGAAGTGACATCAGAGTGGGCGGGAAATGTTTCGGAGCATTCTTGGTTTAACCACTTGCCCACCGCCTAACGTAGATATACTGCGGCAGAATGGCACGGGCAGGCAAAATCACGTACCTGGTACGTGATTTGCCCCCCGCGGGTGGGGGGGGGGGCGCGTTACGCCCCCCCGGTGCCCGAGGCGGTCGGCATCGTTAGGGGGGCTATTCATGCTGAGGGGGAGGCCACTCATTCGTGGCCACCCCCTCGCGATCGCTCTCAACGAATGACAATCTTCCTCTGCCTCTGTAATGTAAACAGCAGCAGAGGAAGTGATGTCATCTCTCCTCGTGTTGGTCTTTTAGTTCCGGCGCCGAGGAGAGAAGACATCCAAGTAAGTGCACCAACACTACACTAACAGTATAACACTCTGGGCACACATTTCACTCCCCAGTCACCCCCTGATCACCCCCCTGTACCCCCTGTCACAGTGACACCAATAGCAGTTTTTTTTTCTGATTATTGCATTGGTGTCATTTTGTGACAGTTATAAGTGGTAGGCCACCTTAAGGTCTAGGGTACCCCCCTAACCCCCCCTAATAAATTTTTAACCCCTTGATCATCCCCCGTCGCCAGTGTCACTAAGCGATTGTTTTTCTGATCACTGTATTAGTGTCACAGGTGACGCTAGTTAGTCAGGTAAGTATTTAGGTTCGCTGTCAGCATTTTATAGCGTCAGGGACCCCCATATACTAACTAGTAAAGGTTTTAACCCCCTGAATGCCCCTGACTTAACCCCTTCACCAGTGATCACCGTATAACTGTTACGGGTGACGCTGGTTAGTTAGTTTGTTTTTTATAGTTTCAGGGCACCCGCCGCTTATTACCTAATAAAGGTTTAACCCCCTGATCACCCGGCAGTGATATAAGTTAAGTTTTAGGGTCAGATAGGGTCTGCATCACCCCAGGCAGCATCAGGTTAGTGCCAGTACCGCTAACACCCACGCATGCTGCATACACCTCCCTTAGTGGTATAGTATCTGAACGGACCAATATCTGATCCGATCAGATCTATACTAGCGTCCCCAGCAGTTTAGGGTTCCCAAAAACGCAGTGTTAGCAGGATCAGCCCAGATACCTGCTAGCACCTGCGTTTAGCCTCTCAGCCCACCCAAGTGCAGTATCGATCGATCACTGTCACTTACAAAACACTAAACACACATAACTGCAGCATTCGCAGAGTCAGGCCTGATCCCTGCGATCGCTAACAGTTTTTTTGGTAGCGTTTTGATACAGTCGCTAACAGTCAGGAGCTTTTTTACCTGTGAGTCTCACTAGTGTACCACTAAATTTAGAGCCAAAAATGGCAAATCAAAGGTACACTAGTGAAGAGGCCTACACGTTTCTGAGCATGACAGATAGTGAAGAGGAAGTCACTCATCTGTCAGATTCAGGCTCAGAATACGATCCTGTAGAGGACAGCAGCTCCATGACAGATAGCTCTGACAATGGAGTTGTGGTCCCTGCCAAGGTCAGGCATACCAGACCCCAATCTTCTTCTTCTGTCATTGATGTGCAAGAATCGCAGGTCCCTTGTATGCAAAGCAGTACTAGTGCCACTATTCCTTCTGGTGAACTGGCAAGCACCAGCGGCCTAGTACACCCTGGTCGTAGTCAATCCAGCACTGCAGTATCACGTGGTGGCATGGCGAGTCCCATAAGTGCAGTTCAAGCTGGTGAGGTGGCAAGCACAAGTAGTGTCCTGCTGCCACCAAGAAGACGAACACAGGCCTGTCGTGCCCATAGTGCCCTTCCTGCTGCATTCGCCAATCCTAATTGGGAACCCACCACTTCTGCAGCACCCGTACTTCCCACGATTCACTGGTCAACCCGGCATTCAAGTGGAAACAGTTGATTTTACGTCACTTGATTTTTATTCGCTGTTTTTCACTGAAGATCTCTATAGATCTATTGTGGACCAAAGCAATTTGTACGCTGGTCAACACATCGCCACTGTTCCCCAGTCCTCCCTTGCCAGAGATTGGAGACCAATTACGGTTTCCGAATTTAAGCTCTTTCTGGGCCTTTCCCTCAACATGGGCATAACTAAAAAGAGTGAGTTGCAGTCATATTGGTCCACTGACCCAATTCGCCATATGCCCTTGTTCTCTGCCTCCATGACCAGGGAACGATACGAGCAGATCTTGCGGTTCATGCACTTCAATGACAATGAACTCTGTCGTCCTCGTGGAGACCCTGGATACGATCGGCCCTACAAATTTCGGCCCCTCGTAAACCACTTCAACCAACGTTTTGCAGATTTGTTTACTCCCCATCCAGTTGTCTGCGTTGATGAGTCTCTGATTAAGTTTTCTGGCCGCTTGTCATTCAAACAGTACCTGTTTGAATGACAAGCGTGCACGATACGTGGTCAAGATGTATAAGCTCTGTGACAGGGCCACAGGCTATACATGTAGTTTTATGGTTTACGAGGGAAAAGATAGTCACGTAGAGCCGACAAACTTCCCTGACTACATAGGAAGTGCTGGCAAGATTGTGTGGGACTTGGTGTCACCCTTATTCGGAAAGGGGTACCACTTACAGTGGCTTGCGAAAGTATTCGGCCCCCTTGAACTTTTCAACCTTTTGCCACATTTCAGGCTTCAAACATAAAGATATAAAATTTTTATTTTTTGTGAAGAATCACCAACAAGTGGGACACAATTGTGAAGTGGAACGAAATCTTTTGGATTTTTGAAACTTTTTTAACTAATAAAAAAACTGAAAAGTGGGGCGTGCAAAATTATTCGGCCCCTTTGCGTTAATACTTTGTAGAGCCACCTTTTGCTGCGATTACAGCTGCAAGTCGCTTGGGGTATGCCTCTATCAGTTTTGCACATAGAGAGACTGAAATTCTTGCCCATTCTTCCTTGCAAAACAGCTCGAGCTCAGTGAGGATGGATGGAGAGCGTTTGTGAACACCAGTTTTCAGCTCTTTCCACAGATTCTCGATTGGATTCAGGTCTGGACTTTGACTTGGCCATTCTAACACCTGGATACGTTTATTTGTGAACCATTCCTTTGTAGATTTTGCTGTATGTTTGAGATCATTGTCTTGTTGGAAGATAAATCTCCGTCCCAGTTTCAGGTCTTTTGCAGACTCCAACAGGTTTTCATCCAGAATGGTCCTGTATTTGGCTGCATCCATCTTCCCCTCAATTTTAACCCTCTTCCCTGTCCCTGCTGAAAAAAAGCAGGCCCAAATCATAATGCTGCCACCACCATGTTTGACAGTGAGGATGGTGTGTTGAGTGTGATGAGCTGTGTTGCTTTTACGCCAAACATATTGTTTTGCATTGTGGCCAAAAAGTTTGATTTTGGTTTCATCGGACCAGAGCACCTTCTTCCACATGTTTGGTGTGTCTCCCAGGTGGCTTGTGGCAAACTTTAGACGAGACTTTTAATGGATATCTTTGAGAAATGGCTTTCTTCTTGCCACTCTTCCATAAAGGCCAGATTTGTGCAGTGTACGACTGATTGTTGTCCTATAGACAGATTCTCCCACCTGAGCTGTAGTTCTCTGCAGTTCATCCAGAGTGATCATGGGCCTCTTGGCTGCATCTCTGATCAGTCTTCTCTTTGTCTGAGCTGAAAGTTTAGAGGGACAGCCAGGTCTTGGTAGATTTGCAGTGGTCTGATACTCCTTCCATTTCAAAATGATCGCTTGCACAGTGCTCCTTGGGATGTTTAAAGCTTGGGAAATCTTTTTGTATCCAAATCCGGATTTAAACTTCTCCACAACAGTATTACGGACCTGCCTGGTGTGTTCCTTGGTCTTCATGATGCTCTCTGCGCTTTCAACAGAACCCTGAGACTATCACAGAGCAGGTGCATTTATACAGAGACTTGATTACACACAGGTGGATTCTATTTATCACCATCAGTCATTTAGGACAACATTGGATCATTCAGAGATCCTCGCTGAACTTCTGGAGTGAGTTTGCTGCACTGAAAGTAAAGGGGCCGAATAATTTTGCACGCACCACTTTTCAGTTTTTTAATTGCTAAAAAAGTTTAAAATATCCAATAGATTTCGTTCCACTTCACAATTGTGTCCCACTTGTTGGTGATTCTTCACAAAAAATTTAAATTTTATATCTTTATGTTTGAAACCTGAAATGTGGCAAAAGGTTGAAAAGTTCAAGGGGGCCGAATACTTTCGCAAGCCACTGTATATGTGGACAATCATTACACGAGCGTGCCACTTTTTAGTCACTTGTTTGATCAGCAGATTGGAGCATGTGGCACCGTGCGACCTAATCGCCGGGGCTTTCCCGAGCGGCTTGTAGATTCCCATCTTAGGCTGGGGGAGAGAGCCTGCTTCAAGTGTAATAACTTGCTCGCTATGAAGTGGAGGGATAATAAGAATGTTTTCGTTCTTACCTCCCTTTATGCAGACACGACGGTCCAAATTACTACGGCGACTGGTGTTGTGGAGAAACCCCTCTGTGTCCACGAATATAACCAAAATATGGGAGGGGTGGACCTCAACGACCAGTTGTTGGTGCCGTACCTAGTTGCTCGTAAGGCCAGACGCTGGTATAAAAAAGTGTCTGTATACTTATTTCAATTGGCTTTGCTGAACGCTCATGTGCTATACAGAGCTTCAGGACGGAATGGATCCTTCCTTAAATTCCAGGAAGAGATCATCAGAGCCCTTCTGTTTCCAGACGGTGCTCCACCTCACCTTCCCCAATCAAATGCAGTAAGCCGGCTGCATGAAAGGCATTTTCTTTATGTCCTTCCGAGTACCCCTACCCAACGAGCCCCACAAAAAAGTTGTAGTGTCTGCAGCAAGCGCGGATATAGGCGTGACACCCGCTATTATTGTCCCTCCTGTCCTGACAATCCTGGTCTTTGCATTGGTGAATGTTTTGAACGCTACCATACACTAGTTGAGTATTAGCGTAGGGTACAGCCCTGCACAGACTAGGCACACTTTCACAGGGTCTCCCAAGAGGCCATCACATTTTAAGAGACCCGAATCTGGAACCGGTTACAGTTACAAAAGTTAGTTACAAAAAAAGTGTAAAAAAAAAAAAAAAACACAGAAAAATATATAAAATAAAAAAAATTAAAAAATAGTTGTCGCTTTATTGTTCTCTCGCTATTCTCTCTCTATTATTCTGGTCTTTTTTACTGTATTCTATTCTGCAATGTTTTATTGTTATTATGTTTTATCATGTTTGCTTTATAGGTATGCATTTTTTTTTATACTTTACTGTTTACTGTGTTTTATTGTTAACCATTTTTTTGTTTTCAGGTACGCCATTCAGCTGCAGAGCAGATTTATTCATCTTGACAGCAACAGCGTTTGCTCCCACGATACATAAAGCCGCGACTCCAGCGCTGTCGGAGGTGATTTCACCACCACAGTTAAAAAAAAAGAGCATATATGCCGAAGCATGGGGGCAGCAGGGGCGGAGGAGCGATTTGCTCCTACCTTTTGCGGGTGGATGCCCCCATGCTTCGGCATCTATATATATTTTAGGCACGGGTTTTACTGTTATACTGTAACTGTAATGTCACTTTGTTTTATTGTTAACCATCATTTGCTTAGCAGGTAAACCATTCAGTTGCAGCGCAGATTTATTTATCTTGACAGCAACAGCGTTTGCTCCCACGATACATAAAGCCGTGACTCCAGCGCTGCAAGAGGTGATTTCACCACCACAGTTAAAAAAAGAGCATATATGCTGAAGCATGGGGGCAGCAGGGGCGGAGGAGCGATTTGCTCCTACCTTTTGGGGCGGATGCCCCCATGCTTCTGCATATATAAACGGTGCATGTATGCCCATCATTAGAAGTGGGTGGATGAAGGGACGTATTCTAATGGTGGGCATACCCACCGATCAATCTCTTTTTTTCGTTCAGCCCACAGGCTGCATGAAAAAAAAGTTTACAATATATGCCCAACAAGGACCAGCAACGTACTGGTATGTTGCTGGAATTTGAGCGGCTATACCAGAATGATGCCTGCAGGTTCAGGTATCATCTTGGTATCATTCTTTTCAGCCAGCGGTCTGCTTTCATGTAAAAGCACTCCTAGCAGCTAATTAGCCTCTAGACTGCTTTTACAAGCAGTGGGAGGGAATCCCCCCCCCCCCCCCTCCACCGTCTTCCATGTTTTTCTCTGGCTCTCCTGTCCTAACAGGGAACCTGAGAATGCAGCCGGTGATTCGGCCAGCTGACCATAGAGCTGATCAGAGACCAGAATGGCTCCATCTCTATGGCCTAAGAAACCAGAAGCTACGAGTATTTTATGACTTAGATTTTGCCGGATGTAAACAGCGCCATTGGGAAATTGGGAAAGCATTTTATCACACCGATCTTGGTGTGGTCAGATGCTTTGGAGGGCAGAGGAGAGATCTAAGGTTTAATAGACCCCAATTTTTTCAAAAAAGAGTACCTGTCACTACCTATTGCTATCATAGGGGACATTTACAATTGTTTTGTGACAAATTTAACAATAAAAATGATTAAAAAAAAATGAAAGGAACGGTTTTAAAAATAAGATAAAAAAGCAAAAAAATAATAAAGAAAAAAAAAAGAAAAGCACCCCTGTCCCCCCTGCTCTCGCGCAAAGGCAAACGCAAGCGTCGGTCTGGCGTCAAATGTAAACAGCAATTACACCATGCATGTGAGGTATCACCCCGAAGGTCAGATCGAGGGCAGTAATTTTAGCAGTAGACCTCCTCTGTAAATCTAAAGTGGTAACCTGTAAAGGCTTTTAAAGGCTTTTAAAAATGTATTTAGTTTGTCGCCACTGCACGTTTGTCCACAATTTTAAAGCATGTTGTGTTTGGTATCCATGTACTCAGCCTAAGATCATCTTTTTTATTTCATTAAACATTTGGGCAATATAGTGTGTTTTAGTGCATTAAAATTTTAAAAAAGTGTGTTCTTTCTCAAAAAAATGGTTTTGAAAAAATCACTGCGCAAATACTGTGTGAAAAAAAATGAATCTCCCACCATTTTAACCGGTTCCTGACCGGCGCACGCCGATGTACGTCGGTAGAATGGCACGGCTGGGCAAATGGGTCCATTTGAATTCCCCGCCGTGCCATAGTGCGCGCGCGCCGGCCGGGAGCTCCGTGAGTCGGGTCGCGGGTCCCGCGGACTCGATCGCCGCGGGACCCGCGATCGCCTCACGGAGCGGATGAACGGGGAGATGCCGTTGTAAACAGCATCTCCCCGTTCTGCCTAGTGACAAGTGTCACTCGATCTCTGCTCCCTGTCATCGGAGCAGAGATCAGTGACGTCACACACAGAGCCCATCCCCCTACAGTTAGTAATCACTCCCTAGGACACACTTAACCCCTCCCCGCCCCCTAGTGGTTAACCCCTTCACTGCCAGTGCCATTTACACAGTAATCAGTGCATTTTTAATTGCACTGATCGCTGTATAAATGACAATGGTCCCAAAAATGTGTCAAAAATGTCCGACATGTCCGCCATAACGTCGCAGTCACAATAAAAATCGCTGATCGCTGCCATTACTAGTAAAAAAAAATTAATAAAAATGCCATAAAACTATCCCCTATTTAGTAAACGCTATAACGTTTGCACAAACCAATTATTAAACGCTTATTGCGATTTTTTTTTACCAAAAATATGTAGAAGAATACGATCGGCCTAAACTGAGGAAAAAAAATGTTTTTTTATATATTTTTGGGGGATATTTTTTATAGCAAAATGTAAAAAATAATGCGTTTTTTTCAAAATTGTCGCTCTTATTTTGTTTATAGCGCAAAAAATAAAAATCGCAGAGGTGATCAAATACCACCAAAAAAAAAGCTCTATTTGTGGGAAAAAAAGGACGTCAATTTTGTTTGGGAGCCACGTTGCACGACCGCGCAATTGTCAGTTAAAGTGACGCAGTGCCGAATCGCAAAAAATGCTCTGGTCAGGAAGGGGGTAAAATCTTCCGGGGCTGAAGTGGTTAACCACTTGAGCCCCGGACCATTATGCTGCCTAAGGACCAGAGGTCTTTTTCCAATTTGGCACTGCGTCGCTTTAACTGCTAATTGCGCGGTCATGCAATGCTGTACCCAAACGAAATTTGCGTCCTTTTCTTCCCACAAATAGAGCTTTCTTTTGATGGTATGTGATCACCTCTGCGGTTTTTATTTTTTGCGCTATAAACGGAAAAAGACCGAAAATTTTGAAAAAAAATGATATTTTCTACTTTTTGTTATAAAAAATATCCAATAAACTAAATTTTAGTCATACATTTAGGCCAAAATGTATTCGGCCACATGTCTTTGGTAAAAAAAATGTCAATAAGCGTATATTTATTGGTTTGCGCAAAAGTTATAGCGTCTACAAACTAGGGTACATTTTCTGTAATTTACACAGCTTTTAGTTTATGACTGCCTATGTCATTTCTTGAGGTGCTAAAATGGCAGGGCAGTACAAAACCCCCCCAAATGACCCCATTTTGGAAAGTAGACACCCCAAGGAAATTGCTGAGAGGCATGTTGAACCCATTGAATATTTATTTTTTTTGTCCCAAGTGATTGAAAAATGACAAAAAAAAAAAAAAATATTTACAAAAAGTTGTCACTAAATGATATATTGCTCACACAGGCCATGGGCCTATGTGGAATTGCACCCCAAAATACATTCAGCTGCTTCTCCTGAGTATGGGGATACCACATGTGTGGGACTTTTTGGGAGCCTAGCCGCGTACGGGGCCCCGAAAACCAATCACCGCCTTCAGGATTTCTAAGAGTGTAAATTTATGATTTCACTCTTCTCTGCCTATCACAGTTTCGGAGGCCATGGAATGCCCAGGTGGCACAAAACCCCCCAAAATGACCCCATTTTGGAAAGTAGACACCCCAAGCTATTTGCTGAGAGGCATATTGAGTCCATGGAATATTTTATATTTTGACACAAGTTGCGGGAAAGTGACACTTTTTTTTTTTTTTTTTCATAAAGTTGTCACTAAATGATATATTGCTCACACAGGCCATGGGCATATGTGGAATTGCACCCCAAAATACATTTAGCTGCTTCTCCTGAGTATGGGGATACCACATGTGTGGGACTTTTTGGGAGCCTAGCCGCGTACGGGACCCCGAAAACCAATCACTGCCTTCAGGATTTCTAAGGGTGAAAATTTTTGATTTCACTCTTTACTGCCTATCACAGGTTCGGAGGCCATGGAATGCCCAGGTGGCACAAACCCCCCCCAAATGACCCCATTTTGGAAAGTAGACACCCCAAGCTATTTGCTGAGAGGCATGGTGAGTATTTTGCAGCTCTCATTTGTTTTTGAAAATGAAGAAAGACAAGAAAAAACATTTTTTTTTTTCTTTTTTCAATTTTCAAAACTTTGTGACAAAAAGTGAGGTCTGCAAAATACTCACTATACCTCTCAGCAAATAGCTTGGGGTGTCTACTTTCCAAAATGGGGTCATTTGGGGGGGTTTTGTGCCACCTGGGCATTCCATGGCCTCCGAAACTGTGATAGGCAGTGAAGAGTGAAATCAAAAATTCACGCCCTTAGAAAGCCTGAAGGCGGTGCTTGGTTTTCGGGGTCCCGTACGCGGCTAGGCTCCCAAAAAGTCTCACACATGTGGTATCCCCGTACTCAGGAGAAGCAGCAGAATGTATTTTGGGGTGTAATTTCACATATTTCCATGGCATGTTTGAGCAATATATCATTTAGTGACAATTTTGTGCAAAAAAAAAAAAAAAAAATTTGTCTCTTTCCCGCAACTTGTGTCGCAATATAAAATATTCCATGGACTCGACATGACTCTCAGCAAATAGCTTGGGGTGTCTACTTTCCAAAATGGGGTCATTTAGGGGGGTTTTGAACTCTCCTGGCATTTTATGCACAACATTTAGAAGCTTATGTCACACATCACCCACTCTTCTAACCACTTGAAGACAAAGCCCTTTCTGACACTTATTGTTTACATGAAAAAGTTATTTTTTTTTTGCAAAAAAATTACTTTGAACCCCCAAACATTATATATTTTTTTAAAGCAAATGCCCTACAGATTAAAATGGTGGGTGTTTCATTTTTTTTTTTCACACAGTAATTGCGCAGCGATTTTTCAAACGCATTTTTTGGGGAAAAAACACACTTTTTTAAATTTTAATGCACTAAAACACACTATATTGCCCAAATGTTTGATGAAATAAAAAAGATGATCTTAGGCGGAGTACATGGATACCAAACATGACATGCTTTAAAATTGCGCACAAACGTGCAGTGGCAACAAAATAAATACATGTTTAAAAGCCTTTAAAAGCCTTTACAGGTTACCACTTTAGATTTACAGAGGAGGTCTACTGGAAAAATTACTGCACTCGATCTGGCCTTCGCGGTGATACCTCACATGCATGGTGCAATTGCTGTTTACGTTTGACGACAGACCGCCGCTTGCGTTCGCCTTAGCGCGAGAGCAGGGGGCGACAGGGGTGCTTTTTTTTTTTTTTTTTTTTTTTTCTTAATTATTTTTTTGCATTTTTAATCTTACTTTTAAACTGTTCCTTTCATATTTTTTTTTTTAATCATTTTTATTGTTATCTCGGGGAATGTAAATATCCCCTATGATAGCAATAGGTAGTGACAGGTACTCTTTTTTGAAAAAAATGGGGTCTATTAGACCCTAGATCTCTCCTCTGCCCTCAAAGCATCTGACCACACCAAGATCGGTGTGATAAAATGCTTCCCCAATTTCCCAATGGCGCTATTTACATCCGGCGAAATCTAAGCCATGAAATGCTCGTAGCTTCCGGTTTCTTAGGCCATAGAGATGTTTGGAGCCACTCTGGTCTCTGATCAGCTCTATGGTCAGCAGGCTGAATCACCGGCTGCATTCTCAGGTTCCCTGTTGAGACAGGAGAGCCAGAGAAAAACACGGAAGACGGTGGGGGGGGCATTCCCTCCCACGGCTTGTAAAAGCAGTCTAGAGGCTAATTAGCCGCTAGGATTGCTTTTACATGAAAGCCGACCGCTGGCTGAAAAGAATGATACCAAGATGATACCTAAACCTGCAGGCATCATTCTGGTATAACCACTCAAAATCGTGCATGGCGTACCTGAAGACAAAAAAATGGTTAACAATGGTTAACAATAAAGCACAGTAAACAGTAAAGTATAAATAATTACATACCTGAAAAACAAACATGATAAAACATAATAACAATAACAATAAAACATTGCAGAATAGAATACAGTAAAAAAAAGAGCAGAACAATAGAGAGAGAATAGAGAGAGAGAGAACAATAAAACGACAACTATTTTTTTTTATTTTATATATTTATTTTTTTTTACACTTTTTTTGTAACTAACTTTTATAACTGTAACCGGTTCCAGGTTCGGGTCTCTCAAAATGCGATGGCATCTTGGGAGACCCTGTGAAAGTGTGCCTAGTCTGTGGAATGCTGTACCCTACGCTAATACTCAACTAGTGCATGGTAGCGTTCAAAACATTCACCAATGCAAAGACCAGGATTGTCAGGACAGGAGGGACAATAATAGTGGGTGTCACGCCTATATCCGCGCATTGCTGCAGACACAACATCTTTTTTGGGGGGTTCGCTGGGTAGGGGTACTCGGGAGGACATAAAAATGCCTCTCATGCAGCCGACTGCATTTGGTTGGGGATGTGAATGGGGGAAGTACGGGCGCTGCAGAAGCGGTGGGTTCCCAATTAGGATTGGCGAATGCAGCAGGAAGGGCATTATGGGCACGACGGGCCTGTGTTTGTCTTTTTGGTGTCAGCGGGACACTACTTGTGCTTGCCACCTCACCAGCTTGAACTGCACTTATGGGACTCGCCACGTCACCAAGGGTTACTGCAGTGCTGGTTTGGCTACGACCGGGGTGTACTACGCCGCTGGCACTTGCCAGTTCCCCAAAACGCTACCAAAAATACTGTTAGCGATCGCAGGGATCAGGCCTGACTCTGCGAACGCTGCAGTTATGCGTTTAGAGTTTTGTAAGTGACAGTGATCGATCGATACTGCACTTGGGTGGGCTGGGCCGGGCCGGGCGGAGGGGCAAAACGCAGGTGCTAGCAGGTATCTGGGCTGATCCCGCTAACACTGCGTTTTTGGGAACCCTAAACTGCTGGGGACGCTAGTATAGATCTGATCGGATCAGATATTGATCCGTTCAGATACTATACCACTAAGGGAGGTGTACGCTGCGTGCGTGGGTGTTAGCGGTACTGGCGCTAACCTGACGCTGCCTGGGGCTGGTGCTTGCCAGTTCACCAAAACGCTACCAAAAAAACTGTTAGCGATCGCAGGGATCAGGCCTGACTCTGTGAACGCTGCAGTTATGCGTTTAGTGTTCTGTAAGTGACAGTGATCGATCGATACTGCACTTGGGTGGGCTGGGCCGGGCGGAGGGGCAAAACGCAGGTGCTAGCAGGTATCTGGGCTGATCCCGCTAACACTGCGTTTTTGGGAACCCTAAACTGCTGGGGACGCTAGTATAGATCTGATCGGATCAGATATTGATCCGTTCAGATACTATACCACTAAGGGAGGTGTACGCTGCGTGCGTGGGTGTTAGCGGTACTGGCGCTAACCTGACGCTGCCTGGGGCTGGTGCTTGCCAGTTCACCAAAATGCTACCAAAAAAACTGTTAGCGATCGCAGGGATCAGGCCTGACTCTGCGAACGCTGCAGTTATGCGTTTAGTGTTTTGTAAGTGTCAGTGATCGATCGATACTGCACTTGGGTAGGCTGGGCTGGGCCGGGCGGAGGGGCAAAACGCAGGTGCTAGCAGGTATCTGGGCTGATCCCGCTAACACTGCGTTTTTGGGAACCCTAAACTGCTGGGGACGCTAGTATAGATCTGATCGGATCAGATATTGATCCGTTCAGATACTATACCACTAAGGGAGGTGTACGCTGCGTGCGTGGGTGTTAGCGGTACTGGCGCTAACCTGACGCTGCCTGGGGCTGGTGCTTGCCAGTTCACCAAAATGCTACCAAAAAAACTGTTAGCGATCGCAGGGATCAGGCCTGACTCTGCGAACGCTGCAGTTATGCGTTTAGTGTTTTGTAAGTGTCAGTGATCGATCGATACTGCACTTGGGTAGGCTGGGCTGGGCCGGGCGGAGGCGCAAAACGCAGGTGCTAGCAGGTATCTGGGCTGATTCCGCTAACACTGCGTTTTTGGGAACCCTAAACTGCTGGGGACGCTAGTATAGATCTGATCGGATCAGATATTGATGCGTTCAGATACTATACCACTAAGGGAGGTGTATGCTGCGTGCGTGGGTGTTAGCGGTACTGGCGCTAATCTGACGCTGCCTGGGGCGACGCATATCACCGCCGGGCGATCAGGGGGCTAAACCTTTATTCGGTAATAAACGGCGGGTGCCCTGACACTATAAAAAATAAACAAACTAACCAGCGTCAACCGTAACAGTTATACGGTGATCAGTGGTGAAAGGGTTAACTAGGGGGCAATCAAGGGGTTAAAACATTTATTAGGTAGTATATGGGGGTCCCTGACGCTATAAAACGCTGACGGCGAACCCAAATATTTACCTCACTAACTAGCGTCACCAGCGACACTAATACAGCGATCAGAAAAATGATCGCTTAGTGACACTGGTGACGGGGGGTGATCAAGGGGTTAAAACTTTATTAGGGGGGGTTAGGGGTGTACCCTAGACCTACAGGGGGGGTAACAGTACCTGTGCTAACACAGTAACTGTCACAAACTGACACCATGCAGTAATCAGAAAAAAAAAATAAAAAATAAACTGCTGGTGTCAGTTTGTGACAGGGGGGGGGGGGTGATTGGGGGGGGATCGGGGGGCGATCGGGGGGGGGGATCGGGGTGTTTTGTGTGCCTGGCATGTTCTACTGTGTGTGTGTGTGTTGGTGCACTCACTCACTTGTCGTCTCTCCTCGGGCCGGAACGGAAACTACCGACCCGAGGGGAGATGACATCATTTCCTTTGCTGCTGTTTAGCATACAGCAGCAAAGGAGTGTTCCCATTGGCAGGCGGCGATCGCGAGGGGGGGGCCACGAACGGATGGCCTCCCCCTCGTCTCCGATCGCCGGGCGACAAAACGGGACCGCCTCGGGCGGCGGGGGGGGTCCGATCGGACCCCCCACCCGCGGAAGGCAAATCACGTACCATGTACGTGATTTTGCCTGTCCGTGCCGCCTTGCCGACGTACATCGGCGTGAGGCGGTCGTCAAGTGGTTAATCTGTAGGGAATTTGTTTAAAAAAAATATATAATGTTTGGAGTTTCAAAGTAATTTTCTTGCAAAAAAAAAAAATTTTCATGTAAACAAAAAGTGCCAGAAAGGGCTTTGTCTTCAAGTGATTAGAAGAGTGGGTGATGTGTGACATAAGCTTCTAAATGTTGTGCATAAAATGCCAGGACAGTTCAAACCCCCCCCAAATGACCCCATTTTGGAAAGTAGACACCCCAAGCTATTTGCCGAGAGACATGTCGAGTCCATGGAATATTTTATATTGTGACACAAGTTGCGGGAAAAAGACAATTTTTTTTTTTTGCACAAAGTTGTCACTAAATGATATATTGCTCAAACATGCCATGGGAATATGTGAAATTACACCCCAAAATACATTCTGTTGCTTCTCCTGAGTACGGGGATACCACATGTGTGCGACTTTTTGGGAGCCTAGCCGCGTACGGGACCCCGAAAGCCAAGCACCGCCTTCAGGCTTTCTAAGAGTGTAAATTTTTGATTTCACTCTTCACTGCCTATCACAGTATCGGAGGCCATGGAATGCCCAGGTGGCACAAACCCCCCCAAATGACCCCATTTTGGAAGGTAGACACCCAAGCTATTTGCTGAGAGGTATAGTGAGTATTTTGCAGACCTCACTTTTTGTCAAAAAGTTTTGAAAATTGAAAAAAGAAAAAAAAATTTTTTTCTTGCTTTCTTCATTTTCAAAAACAAATGAGAGCTGCAAAATACTCACCATGCCTCTTAGCAAATAGATTGGGGTGTCTACTTTCCAAAATGGGGTCATTTGGGGGGGTTTTGTGCTATCTTGGCATTTTATGGCCTTTGAAACTGTGATAGGTAGTGAGGAGTGAAATCAAAAATTTACGCCCTTAGAAATCCTGAAGAAGGTGATTGAATTTCGGGACCCAGTATGCAGCTAGGCTCCCAAAAAGTCCCACACATGTGGTATCCCCATACTCAGGAGAAGCAGCAGAATGTATTTTGGGGTGTAATTCCACATATGCCCATGGCATGTTTGAGAAATATATCATTTAGTGACAACTTTGTGCAAAAAAAAACAAAAGTTTGTAATGTTCCCGCAACTTGTGTCAAAATATTAAATATTCCATGGACTCAACATGCCTCTCAGCAAATAGCTTGGGATGTCTACTTTCCAAAATGGGGTCATTTGGGGGGGTTTGTGCTATCTTGGCATTTTATGGCCTTCAAAACTGTGATAGGTAGTGAGGAGTGAAATCAAAAAATTACGCCCTTCGAAATCCTGAAGGCGGTGCTTGGTTTTCGGGGCCACGTACGTGGCTAGGCTCCCAAAAAGTCCCACACATGTAGTATCCCCATACTCAGGAGAAGCAGCTAAATGTATTTTGGGGCACAATTTCACATATAACCATGGCATGTGTGAGCAATATATCATTTAGTGATAACTTGGATTCCATGCTGGTCCTGATAGCACGGCTCTCCATCTTGGATCAGAGACACAGTGTTTACGACTGCTAGTCAGCTGGAACTTCCACCTGCAGCTGTCTTTACTCCCAGGATGCATCCCGCATAACATTATGGATTCATTGATATGCCTTCCATCCTGTAAGTTTTTTTAACCCTTACTTGTCATTAAAGTGTTTTATTACTTCAAGCGCCTTCTTCTTCTCTGCTTTATTTTTCTTACAGAGTGTGCTTCCCTCTAATGTGCTGCTGTGGTGCATTAATCACAGTTCAAGAGCCAGTCATGTACTGTTTGTTAAAGCCCCCTTGTCATCCAGAGCACCCTATTCTCCACACGCCATAATTTCTTCCATGGCTGCAAAGCATACCATGACATTTTAGTGATTTGTTATTTCCGGGGGGGGGGGGGGCTTGTCAGGTAGGTTGTATGGGGCCCCATGATTTCTAACAGCAGCCCTGGTCCTAAAATCACACTAGTGACACAATAGCCAGCTGGGAAAACCACAGTGTACAGAGGGGAGCCAGGCATCTGATAGACCCAGAGGTGCTGGATGCTGAAAATTCTTTGGCTGTAGCAAAAGAGCAAAGATCAGAAGCATGAACAACAGGGCAGGTGGGTATTATTATTCTTCTTTCACACAGTTCTTTTATTTCAATTTTTTGTTTTTCCACCTACAGGGTCCCTTTAAAAACTATCAGTGCATTTTAATCACCAAATGGTGTTTCCTCCAATACCGGTATAACAATCTGGTTAATCCATTTGGAAGGAGTGACAGTCAATCCATCTGTCAATCCATCCATCTGTAATATTGATAAAATAATCGGTCAAAAAAACACCAAACTGCGATTTTGTAAATTGTGTGCAGCTTGAGCTAAGGAAGAACTTGTGAGCATGGCCATGATTTCATCTATAATGCTGTACACAAAATGACTGCTATTTCACAAAACTACAAAACAGATTTTATAGCAGCTGAGCACTTTAATGAAAGATGATCACAGGAAGGAAAGAGATGAATATATTTTCAGGCATGGCACACTGCAAACTGGAACAACTTCAAAAGAATATATTATAATGATCTATAGCTGTCTCCATCAATATGCCTATATTTTGTTTACCTCCTCTGAATCGACCCAGTTGTAAGAAATTATTTTGGTATTATGGTTCACCGGCTTCCAGATATCCATCGTGGTCGACAGCAGGTCACTAGAGAGCTTTAGAATTCAGAATAAGCTGGTGATAATGTAGAAAAGACTGAGATGTCAAAGGAGATGCCACAAATGTGTAAAGGCCTAAGTGTGCTAGGATTTATCAATAGCACGGGAAAAGAATATACTTCATATACAGCAATGGCTGTAAATCTACAGATACAGTATATATATATTATATTTATATATAGAACTATTGACAGTGATGTATTCAAAAACAGACAAAACTGCACTGCACATACCTAACATGTTTGTAGTCTATGTATAATGCTGGCATTTAAACATAAGGGTATTTATAAAGCAATGAGTGTAACATTATTTAAACATTCACGGAGGGTGTACTTTCCTGGGGTGATTTAACCATTTGAAGACCAGACCATTTCACTCCCTTCCAGTCCAGGACATTTTTCAGTTTTAAGCACTGTCAAACATGTACCTATATATATATATATATATATATATATACACCGGTGTGTATATATATATATATATATATATATATATATATATATATATATATATATATATATATATATATATATATATATATATATATATATATATATATACACTACCGTTCAAAAGTTTGGGGTCACATTGAAATGTCCTTATTTTTGAAGGAAAAGCACTGTACTTTTAAATGAAGCTAACTTTGAACTAGTCCTAACTTTAAACAAATATACTCTATACATTGCTAATGTGGTAAATGACTATTCTAACTGCAAATGTCTAGTTTTTGGTGCAATATCTACATAGGTGTATAGAGGCCCATTTCCAGCAACTATCACTCCAGTGTTCTAATGGTACAATGTGTTTGCTCATTGGCTCAGAAGGCTAATTGATGATTAGCAAACCCTTGTGCAATCATGTTCACACATCTAAAAACAGTCTAGCTCCTTCCAGAAGCTACAAAACTGACCTTCCTGTGAGCAGATTGAGTTTCTGGAGCATCACATTTGTGGGGTCAATTAAACGCTCAAAATGGCCAGAAAAAGAGAACTTTCATCTGAAACTCGACAGTCTATTCTTGTTCTTAGAAATGAAGGCTATTCCATGCGAGAAATTGCAAAGAAATTGAAGATTTCCTACAACGGTGTGTACTACTCCCTTCAGAGGACAGCACAAACAGGCTCTAACCAGAGTAGAAAAAGAAGTGGGAGGCCGCGTTGCACAACTAAGCAAGAAGATAAGCACATTAGAGTCTCTAGTTTGAGAAACAGACGTCTCACAGGACCCCAACTGCCATCTTCATTAAATAGTACCCGCAAAACACCAGTGTCAACATCTACAGTGAAGAGGCGGCTGCGGGATTTTGGGCTTCAGGGCAGAGTGGCAAAGAAAAAGCCATATCTGAGACTGGCCAATAAAAGAAAAAGATTAAGATGGGCAAAAGAACACAGACATTGGACAGAGGAAGACTGGAAAAAAGTGTTGTGGACGGATGAATCCAAGTTTGAGGTGTTTGGATCACAAAGAAGAACGTTTGTGAGACGCAGAACAAATGAAAAGATGCTGGAAGAATGCCTGACGCCATCTGTTAAGCATGGGGGAGGTAATGTGATGGTCTGGGGTTGCTTTGGTGCTGGTAAGGTGGGAGCTTTGTACAGGGTAAAAGGGATTCTGAATAAGGAAGGCTATCACTCCATTCTGCAACGCCATGCCATACCCAGTGGACAGCGCTTGATTGGAGCCAATTTCATCCTACAACAGGACAATGACCCTAAACACACCTCCAAATTGTGCAAGAACTATTTACAGCAGAAGCAGGCAGCTGGTATTCTATCGGTAATGGAGTGGCCAGCACAGTCACCAGATCTGAACCCCATTGAGCTGTTGTGGGAGCAGCTTGACCGTATGGTACGCCAGAAGTGCCCATCCAACCAATCCAACTTGTGGGAGCTGCTTCTAGAAGCGTGGGGTGCAATTTCTCCAGCTTACCTCAATAAATTAACAGCTAGAATGCCAAAGGTGTGCAATGCTGTAATTGCTGCAAAAGGAGGATTCTTTGATGAAAGCAAAGTTTGATGTAAAAACAATGTTATTTCAAATACAAATCATTATTTCTAACCTTGTCAATGTCTTGACTCTATTTTCTATTCATTTCACAACGTATGGTGGTGAATAAGTGTGACTTTTCATGGAAAACACAAAATTGTTTGGGTGACCCCAAACTTTTGAACGGTAGTGTATATGTATATATATATAATTTTTTTTATTTTTTATGATAGAGATTTCTTTTTTTTTAACTAGGTTTGTTTTTTTTTTCTTTGTTCTATAAATAGGAAAAGGTATTTTTTTTCTTAGTTTCTGCAAAATTGCAAATTAATAATCTTTCTTTGTAAAGTTTGTTCCAAATATTTTTTGTCACAATTTTTTTGAGAAAGAAGAAAATAAATAAAATGTGCTTTTTTCACAAAGTTGTAATTTTAAAGTGTGTGTAAAGGCTGAAGGTTTTTACCTTCATGCATTCTAAAACTTACCTGAGCCTGATCTTCCTCCACGGATCTTCCTCTAGCGCCTCGTCTCTCTGAGGACTCTCCTTCCTGATTGATTAAGACAGCAGTGTGAGCTATTGGCTCCCAATTCTGTCAATCACAGCCAGTGAGCCAATGAGGAGAGAGAGGGGGCAGGGCCAAGCCACAGCTCTGTGTGTGAATGGACACGTAGAGCTGCGAGCAAGCCTGCTCAGGTGCCCCCATTGCAAGCTGCTTGGTCTGTTGGCACTAGACTGTGGGGAGGGACTAGAAGAGCCAATGGGTGGCCCCGAGAAGAGAAGGATTGGAGCTGCTTTGTGCAAAACCACTGCACAGAGCAGGTAAGTATAACATTTTTGTTATTTAAAAAAAAAAAAATGTAATTTCACTTTTAACAAGATATTTCTCACACACCTTTCAGCTTTCAAGGAGCATACAATATACTATTCATCTAATTTCCTGACTACCTATCGTATTTCTTCCCTGAAGTGCCAGGACAGGTGAAACACCCACATAATGAACACATTTTGGAGAGAAAACATCCCAAGCTATTTTCTGAAAGGCATAATGAGTCTTTTGAAAATGTCATTTTTTGCCACAAATTTTTGCAAAATCCAGGAAAGAAAATGAAAATGTATTTGTTTTTGCACAAAGTTGTCAGTGAACAAGATACTTCTAATGCACAGCATAAGCATACTTAGAATTACACCCCTAAACACATTCTTCTAAATATGGGGTTACCATGTGTGAGTCTAGCCACATATAAAAGCCTCAAATCCAAGGAGCACCTTTAGGCTTTCTAAGGGCATAAATTATACATCTAATTTCCTGACTACCTATCACATTTTTGGACAATGTGACTAGCTGCACTATCAGAGCTTGTTCAAAAGTAAGGTTGGGGCTCAACCATGGTTTTACCACTATCTCAACTGCTACCTCCTTCAGCTGCAGAGGCAGAAGCCGGGATTGTACACATGCCACGGCTGCAATGCTTTGCAGTCATAGCTGGAATTATACCACCTGTCATTTTTTCATCCGGCATACCGATCGCTACCTGTTGATGCGCCCTTCCACATCCATGAAGCTCCTGTCCTGCCACATTGAGTTTTTCTCTATTAAAAACAAAATATGAACCTGCATGTGGGCAGTAGAAAAACCGACAACCTTGTTAAAGCCTAAATTCATTTTTTTTAGCTTTGGCAACAGTGAATACTGTCAAGTTTTTACTGCTTTCATGAACTGTTTTGAGAGATTTCTTAACACTTCCCCGCCCGTGATAGCAATAATAAAATTGTCAGGAAGACACAGATATAATAACCAGCCTTTCCCATTTTACAGAAAAACTTATTTTTTTTGCATTCCGTGCCTTTAATTGTACAATAAGGCATTCTTTGGGTGCTCAATCTTTGATGCACTGTCAATAAGTTGCTTCCCATTAACCCATTTTTTTTTTACTAAAGCATCAGCCCCTTCATTAAAAAAAATGGATTACCTTGGACATGTTAAGAGGCTATGTGGGCAAGATATATTTGCAAAACAATAGGGAAGTAACAAGTAGCTGAGGAGATGGTGTAGAAAGGAGGGGTTTGGGTTCCTGGAGAACTGGGCCGACTTCTCAGTCGGTTACCAGCTCTTTAGCAGGGACTGACTGCACCTAAATGGGGGAGGTGCAGATCAACTGGGAGAGAAGATGGACGACAAGTTAGAGGAACTTTTAAACTAGGCGACGGGGGGAGGGTCCATAAGTAGAGATAGTCAGCGCGGAACAAATTGCAGAGGGTAGTATGGGGGGCATTAGTGGTAGGTTGACTTATGCCCCGTACACACGGTCGGACATTGATCAGACTTTCCGACAACAAAATCCATGGATTTTTTCCGACGGATGTTGGCTCAAACTTGTCTTGCATACACACGGTCACACAAAGTTGTCGGAAAATCCGATCGTTCTGAACGTGGTGACGTAAAACACGTACATCGGGACTATAAACGGGGCAGTAGCCAATAGCTTTCATTTCTTAATTTATTCTGAGCATGCATGGCACTTTGTGTGTCGGATTTGTGTACACACAATCAGAATTGTCCGACAACGGATTTTGTTGTCGGAAATTTTATAGCAAGCTCTCAAACTTTGTGTGTCGGAAATTCCTTTGGAAAATGTGTGATGGAGCCTACACACGGTCGGAATTTCCGACAACAGGGTCCTATCACACATTTTCCATCGGAAAATCCTATCGTGTGTACAGGGCATAAAGCACCTAAAGAATGGTAAGTACAGTAATAAGTCCTATTTGCAACCTCAGAACACCCAATAGGGAGATAGTATGTGTCCGGAGTAAACTTTGTGGCATGTTCACCAATGCCAGGAGTCTGGCGGACAAGATGGGAGAACTAGAGCAGCTGTTGTACGAGGGGGATTTAGATTTTGTGGGAATTTCAGAGACTTGGTTCAACAGCTCTTGTGATTGGCTGACAACCATTCAAGGGTATTCCCTATGTTGCAGGGATGGGGGGGGGGAGGGGGAGGGGTATGCCTGTATATCAAAAATGATGTACAAGTGAATGTGAGGGATGATATCAATAATGGAGCAAGGGAGGAGGGGGAATCCTTATGGGTAGCGCTACAAAGTGAGGAAACGAAGGGGAAAGTAATACTGGGAGTATGCTATAGGCCTAACCAAAGGGAGGAGGGGGAAGCAGACCTCAGATCACAGTTTGGATTAGCGGCAAGGATGGGAAGTGTCATTATAATGAGGGATTTTAATTATCCAGACATAGACTGGCCAGAAGGAACTGCACATTCATCTAAAGCTCGCCATTTCCTAAATGTCTTGCAGGACAATTTCATGGGTCAGATGGTAAATGCACCAACAAGAAACAAAACTTTACTAGACCTACTGATTACCAACAATACAGACCTAATCAGGGATGTGGAAATACAGGACAATTTAGGAAACAGTGATCACAGGTCAATTAGTTTCAGTATAAATCACACAAATAGGAAACATAAGGGGAATACAAAGACACTGAATTTCAAAAGAGCCAACTTCCCTAAACTACGATCCTTGCTAGAAGATACTAAATGGGATAAAATCTTAGGAACAAAGAACACGGAGGAAAAATGGGTGTGCTTTAAAAGCATATTAAATAAGGGTATTTGCCAGTGCATCCCAATGGAAAATAAATTTAAAAGAGCTAATAAAAGTCCTGGGTGGCTTAACTTCAATATAAAACTGCATATAAAAGCAAAGGGGAAGGCCTTCAAAAATACAAGGCTGAGGGATTATCACCAGCATTCCAACTTTACAAAGAATGCAACAAGAAATGTAAGGGTGCAATCAGGGCGGCTAAGATAGAACACGAAAGGCACATAGTGGGGGAAAGTAAAAAAATCCCAAGAAATTCTTTAAGTAAATAAATAGTAAGAAAGGGAGGTCAGATCATATTGGTCCCATAAAGAATGATGAAGAGAATTTGGTTACTAAGGATGGAGAAATGACGAAGGTATTGAATTTATTCTTCTCCTCAGTCTTCACGAGGGAAACAGGGGGCTTTAGTAAACAAAATTACAATGTTTATCCTCATGACATGTCACAGGAAGCATCCTAATGGCTGACAGAGGATAGAATTAGAAATAGACTTGAAAAACTTGACATTAATAAATCACAGGAACCAGATGGCTTGCACCTGAGGGTCCTTAAGGAATTCAGTCAAGTAAATGTCAGACCATTGTTCCTAATTTTTACGAACAGTCTACTGACTACAATGGTACCAGCAGATTAGAGAAAAGCCAATATAGCACCAATATTTAAAAAGGGGCCAAGATACATTCCTGAGAATTACAGACCAGTTAACCTAACATCAATAGCATGCAAGCTCTTGGAGGGGATGATAAGGGACTATATACAAGATTTTAGTAATGAAACCGGTATTATTACCAGTAATCAGCATGGATTCATGAAGACTCGTTTTTGCCAAACCAATCTATTACCCTTCTATGAAGAGGTGAGCTGCCATCTAGAAAAAGGAAGGCCTGTAGACATGGTGTATCTGGATTTTGCAAAGCCATTTGATACAGTTCCCCATAAACATTTACTGTACAAACTAAGGTCTGTCGGCATGGACCATAGGGTGAGTACATGGATTGAAAACTGGCTACAGGGGCAAGTTCAGAGGGTATTGAGAAATGGGGAGTACTCGGAATCGTCCGGTGTGGAAAGCGGGGTCCCCTAGGTTTCTGTCCTGGGACCAATCCTATTTCATTTATTCATAAACAACCCGGATGATGGAATAAACAGCTCAATCTCAGTATTGCAAATGAAACTAAGCTAGGCAGGGCAATACATTTCTCCGCAGGATGTGGAAAACTTGCAAGAAGATCTGAACAAATTATTGTGGTGGGCAACTACATGGCAAATGAGGTTTAATATAGAAAAATGTAAAATAATGCATTTGGATGGCAAAAATATGAATGCAATTTACTCACTAGGGGGAGAACCTCTGGGGGAATCTAGGATGGAAAAGGACCTGCCAACAGCATATTGGCATGCATTAAAAGGGGATTACCTCCAGAGATAAAACAATCATTTTCCTACTCTACAAAACTCTGGTTCGGCCGCACCTGGAGTATGCCATCCAGTTCTGGGCACCAGTCCTCAGGAAGGATGTGTTGGAACTGGAGAGAGTCCAGAGAAGGGCAACAAAGCTAATAAAAACATTCAAGGACCTTAGTTATGAGGAAAGATTACAAGCACTGAACTTATTCTCTCTGGAGAAGAGATGCTTGAGAGGGGATATGATTTCAATTTACAAATACCATACTGGTGACCCCACAATAGAGATAAAACTTTTCAGCGAAAAGGAGATTAAAAAGACACACGGCCATTTACTAAAATTAGAAGAGAAGCGGTTTAACCTTACACTGCGTAGAGGGTTCTTTACTGCAAGAGCGGTAAGGATGTGGAATTCTCTTCCACAGGCAGTGGTTTCAGCGGAAAGTATCAATAATTTAAAAAAACTATTAGATAGGCACCTGAACGACCACAACATACAGGGATATATAATGTAATACTGACATAAAAGCACACACACACAGGTTGAACTTGATGGACTTGTGTCTTTTTTTCAACCTCACCAACTATGTAACTACGTAATTGAGGGCAGTAGACCTCTCTCTGTCCAATATATCATTTCTAATCTTTTTTATGTAACTTTTTTTTTATATGGGTTCTGCCCCTTTAACAAATGGGATGAAAACAGTGAAAAAACAGGGGTTTTAACCACCTACTCTATCCAACCTAAAAGCAATGTTTAGGCTTCATAGTTTAAGGTGTAATACCCAACCAAGTAAAACTAACTACTGAGTCTTTTTTTCACTCAGTCCACCTTTATATGAATGCTATGTAATCAACATGACTCTGCTTCATAGTACTTCACCTTGCTTCACACTTTAGTAAATCGGGCCCTTTGTCACATATTAGAATATTCTAGAAATGGATTCCCATTTGACAGTTTGCATCCTATATGTCCTTGAATTTAGTGAAGACTGTGTAGAAACGTGCCATGTGTGGTTCATTAATTGAGAGACGCAAAGAGCAAAGCACCAGCCTGCCAACACACATGAATCAGCTTCAGCAGAAAGTTGCGAATGTCACATCGTTCCAGAAATGAGAACACATTTAGGTGTCTGGGATAGTTTCATTTTACAAATTTACCTTCCAAATTAGATTTTCAGAAGTCCTCCATGTACAGACATCCAATTATGATTAGGGAAAATGTTATCAGCAAAAAAATTCCTAGATAGGTAATATGTAATAGCTTGTTTGCTCCGTAGGAAATCACAAACCCAAGGTCAATGAAACTGAGCTATAATTTCTGAATTTCATAACCTGGAAGTTTGACATTTATGGTTTTAAGAAGATGACTCTATGCACTGTTGGATCTTCTACTTCCTTGATACCTAAAATAAACATAAGGCTAAAAGAGTTTTGTATGGATTTCACTTTTGGTACAGCTTAGTAATTATATAGATACTGTCTATGCACATTTGAATACTTTTTTCTCTACCCCTACAATCTGTTTTAGACCGTAACACAAGTCAAGGAGGAACTATTTTTAAAGGGAATGCATTGTGTTTTGTATTTATCTTCTTATTATGTTTAGGTGAAAAATATTTATTTTTGTATTTCCTTATCAACCTCATTTTAAAATATTACATAGGAATTGTAAATACTTACATATTAGGCAGCAGAAAATGATCTGATTTGTATTTTTAGGCTTATCAGATTAATCAGTTTTATTAAAAAAAAAAAAAAAGCCACTTGCTCACTTTACTGTATCTGCAGAGGGGCAGAGATTTCATCCTAGAACAGGAGGTGTGTTAGGCCTAGAGAAAACTTCTCCCTCTCCTCATCTCCATAATTTTGGGAGCAGATGTTTTGTAGTTTACAGAAGATAACTCAGAAGGCTGATAACACTGTTTAAAATTTCAGTACAGGCAGCTGCACACTTTCTGGCAAGATCAACAGGCATTTTTTTCTGTCGGCTCTATTGCGCGAAATCACGTACCTGTACGTCATTTCGTGCAATAGTCACTAGGGGGCGTGCGCACCCCAGAGGTGCGATCGTGCGCTGATTGAGGGGGAGCCAATCAGCAGGTCCACCGGACTTGATGTTCGCCGGACACCCGCGATTGTTCCCAGAGTGAGGCAGAATGGCAAACTGCCTATGTAAACAAGACAGATCACCGTTCTGACAGGGGAGAAGATAGAGATCTGTGTTCCTGCTAAGCAGGAACATAGATCACTGTTTTCACCCAAAAAAACAACAAGCGCTAATAGGTGGAGACCTGAGGAGCAAGACTGAGAGATGTAATTGCCTAGGGGGGTATATGAGACCAGTGCAGCTGGAACGGACCGTAACTGGTGGAAACAGATTGTAAACAAAAACAACAAAAAAGTCCAGTGCTCTAGATGTCAGAGAAACAAACTGCAACAATCAAAAGTATATAACTGAATAATTTAATAAAAATAGTAGGCAGTCCATGTAAACAGTCCCATGGATTCATAATGCTTAAAAAAGGATAATTAAACAACATATAGTGTAATGACTAGCTGTCCATCGAGCAACAAGGGCCAAAAAGGGAGTCTCACCCAACTGCATGCTCCCAAGCTGTAAACAGGAGAGAGGGGGGGGACCAGTGTGTGAGGAACACTGTTGACCAGCTGGATCCCCGCTGGGCATGGGGTACGAACCCTGAGGAGGTGACTTACCAGCTCCGGAGTGTTGCTCCACGTGTGTGGCGGTGGAGGACCCACCTGCTAGCCGCGGGGAAGGAGGAACGAAGCTCCGTCTCACAATGGGCGGTGATGTCAGTCCAGCTGAGAGGCCGTTCCAGTGAGGAAGGGCTTGGCGTCGCTGAAGAAAGCCACTATAGTGTTGGCTGATAGGGATGAGCTTCGAGTTCGAGTCGAACTCATGTTCTACTCGAACATTGGCTGTTCGCAAGTTCGCCGAACAGCGAACAATTTGGGGTGTTCGCAGCAAATTCGAATGCCGCGGAACACCCTTTAAAAGTCTATGGGAGAAATCAAAAGTGCTAATTTTAAAGGCTTATATGCAAGTTATTGTCATAAAAAGTGTTTGGGGACCCGGGTCCTGCCCCAGGGGACATGGATCAATGCAAAAAAAAGTTTTAAAAACGGACGTTTTTTCAGGAGCAGTGATTTTATTAATGCTTAAAGTCAAACAATAAAAGTGTAATATCCCTTTAAATTTCGTACCTGGGGGGTGTCTATAGTATGCCTGTAAAGGGGCGCATGTTTCCTGTGTTTAGAACAGTCTGACAGCAAAATGACATTTGGAAGGAAAAAACTCATTTAAAACTACCCGCGGCTATTGCATTGCCGACAATACACATAGAAGTTCATTGATAAAAACGGCATGGGAATTCCCCACAGGGCAACCCCGAACCAAAATAATAAAAAAAAAATGATGTAGGGGTCCCCCTAAATTCCATACAAGGCCCTTCAGGTCTGGTATGGATATTAAGGGGAACCCCAGCCAAAATTTTAAAAAAAAATTGACGTGGGGTTCCCCCTAAATTCCATACCAGACCCTTCAGGTCTGGTATGGATTTTAAGGGGAACCCCGCGCCAAAAAAAAAAAAAAAAAAACGGCGTGGGGTCCCCCTAAAAATCCATACCAGACCCTTATCCGAGCACGCAACCTGGCAGGCCGCAGGAAAAGAGGGGGGGACGAGAGTGCGGCCCCCCCCCCTCCTGAACCGTACCAGGCCACATGCCCTCAACATTGGGAGGGTGCTTTGGGGTAGCCCCCCAAAACACCTTGTCCCCATGTTGATGAAGACAAGGGCCTCATCCCCACAACCGTGGCCGGTGGTTGTGGGGGTCTGCGGGCGGGGGGCTTATCGGAATCTGGAAGCCCCCTTTAACAAGGGGACCCCCAGATCCCGGCCCCCCCCCTGTGTGAAATGGTAAGGGGGTACTTACCCCTACCATTTCACTAAAAAACTGTCAAAAATGTTAAAAATGACAAGAGACAGTTTTTGACAATTCCTTTATTTAAATGCTTCTTCTTTCTTCCTTCATCTTCTTCTTCTTCTGGTTCTTCTGGCTCTTCTGGTTCTTCCTCCGGCGTTCTCGTCCAGCATCTCCTCCGCGGCGTCTTCTATCTTCTTCTCCTCGGGCCGCTCCGCACCCATGGCATGAGGGGGGAGGCTCCCGCTCTTCTCTTCATCTTCTTCTTCATCTTCTTCTTCATCTTCTTCTTCTTCTTCTTCTTCTTCTTCTTCTCTTCTTCATCTCTTCTTCCTTCTTCATTTCTTGTGCGGGCCGCTCCGCATCCATGCATGCATGGAGGGAGGCTCCCGCTGTGTGACGGCGTCTCTTCGTCTGACGGTTCTTAAATAACGGGGGGCGGGGCCATCCGGTGACCCCGCCCCCCTCTGACGCACGGTGAATTGACGGGACTTCCCTGTGACGTCACGGGGAATGCCACAGGGAAGTCCCGTCATGTCCCGTGCGTCAGAGGGGGGCGGGGTCACCGGGTGGCCCCGCCCCCCGTTATTTAAGAACCGTCAGACGAAGAGACGCCGTCACACAGCGGGAGCCTCCCTCCATGCATGCATGGATGCGGAGCGGCCCGCAGAAGAAATGAAGAAGGAAGAAGAGATGAAGAAGAGAAGAAGAAGAAGATGAAGATGAAGAAGAAGATGAAGAGAAGAGCGGGAGCCTCCCCCCTCATGCCATGGGTGCGGAGCGGCCCGAGGAGAAGAAGATAGAAGACGCCGCGGAGGAGATGCTGGACGAGAACGCCGGAGGAAGAACCAGAAGAGCCAGAAGAACCAGAAGAAGAAGAAGATGAAGGAAGAAAGAAGAAGCATTTAAATAAAGGAATTGTCAAAAACTGTCTCTTGTCATTTTTAACATTTTTGACAGTTTTTTAGTGAAATGGTAGGGGTAAGTACCCCCTTACCATTTCACACAGGGGGGGGGGCCGGGATCTGGGGGTCCCCTTGTTAAAGGGGGCTTCCAGATTCCGATAAGCCCCCCGCCCGCAGACCCCCACAACCACCGGCCACGGTTGTGGGGATGAGGCCCTTGTCTTCATCAACATGGGGACAAGGTGCTTTGGGGGGCTACCCCAAAGCACCCTCCCAATGTTGAGGGCATGTGGCCTGGTATGGTTCAGGAGGGGGGGGGGGCCGCACTCTCGTCCCCCCCTCTTTTCCTGCGGCCTGCCAGGTTGCGTGCTCGGATAAGGGTCTGGTATGGATTTTTAGGGGGACCCCACGCCGTTTTTTTTTTTTTTTTGGGCGCGGGGTTCCCCTTAAAATCCATACCAGACCTGAAGGGTCTGGTATGGAATTTAGGGGGAACCCCACGTCAATTTTTTTTTTAAATTTTGGCTGGGGTTCCCCTTAATATCCATACCAGACCTGAAGGGCCTTGTATGGAATTTAGGGGGACTCCCACATCATTTTTTTTTTTTAATTTTGGTTCGGGGTTGCCCTGTGGGGAATTCCCATGCCGTTTTTATCAATGAACTTCTATGTGTATTGTCGGCAATGCAATAGCCGCGGTAGTTTTAAATGAGTTTTTTCCTTCAAAATGTCATTTTGCTGTCAGACTGTTCTAAACACGGGAAACATGCGCCCCTTTACAGGCATACTATAGACACCCCCCAGGTACGAAATTTAAAGGGATATTACACTTTTATTGTTTGACTTTAAGCATTATTAAAATCACTGCTCCTGAAAAAACGGCCGTTTTTAAAACTTTTTTTTGCATTGATCCATGTCCCCTGGGGCAGGACCCGGGTCCCCAAACACTTTTATTGACAATAACTTGCATATTAGCCTTTAAAATTAGCACTTTTGATTATTCATGTTCGTGTCCCATAGACTTTAACGGTGTTCGCGTGTTCGAACGAATTTTTTTCCTGTTCGCATGTTCTGGTGCGAACCGAACAGGGGGGTGTTCGGCTCATCCCTATTGGCTGATAAGACACTATGCCGCTCACATGACAGATCCGTGCTCCCTCGAGGATGGAGGACTAAGACAAAGTGCTGGAGCGCGAAACGCGTCATCAAGGCAACTCTTATTTTGGTGGTTTGACTAGCTAAATGTCCCAGTGACCATCCATCCTTGAGACCCCCATATTGTCCAATATTGGCGGCACTCATCATCCTTTCCAGCTTGCCGTTTTTATCTCCCATCTGTATGCTTCACACCGCATAGCTGCGGTCATCCCCTGAGTGACACCATTCGGGCATTAGGTGTTTCATCCTCGAGGGAGCACAGATTATGGTTTGGACAGATTTAAGTGAGTTATTCCTAAGAACTACAGGCCTACAATATAAAACGCCAAATTTCCATGCAAAATAATTGTACCGCTTTCAGCATCAAAAATATGAAATAATCACTCCGCCAGGGAGGTTAATTACAACAGTGCTCAATAGTGCTGTGGTAATTCATTGAGAACTACAAGCCAACAGCCGCAAAGGATGTCAGGACTTGTAGTTCATTAATACAGAGATCTCTGTGAATGAATGACATGGTTGTGTGGGCAGAGCTCTGAATGGTTGTGCTGCATTCAAAAAGTGACAGCTAGATCGGGGAACCTCTCCCCATACTGCTGTCACAGGGATAGAGAGCAGCGGGGAGTGGCTGCAGCAGTGGGAACTTGTTGCATGTTCCACCCTAAAAAGGTGAACTTATTCTTTAACATGAAAAAAGAAAGCTAATGTAGCCACCATATTTAGCTAGACTTTTGCTCTTGGGTTTAGATATACTTAGCCAAAAACCAGGGTATTTTCCTTTTAAAGTATAGTATATCTAAAAGCAAAACGTTCTTTTTTTTTTTTTTTTTTTTACAGTATCATATCCAAAGGTTGTCTTTGGGAAATAGACCTATGGATGCTGCCAACTCTACTGCTGAGGTTGAAGGGGTGGGGGGGGGTCAGTCTGTCAGTTTTCAGACCATACGCTGCACACTGCATCAAATTGGTCTGCATAGCTGTTGTCCCAGGAGGAAGCCCCTTCTAAAGATGATGTACAAGAAAGCCCGCAAACAGTTTGCTGAAGACAAGCAGGCTAAGGACATGGATTACTGGAACCATGTCCTGTGGTCTGATGAGACCAAGATAAACTTATTTGGTTCAGATGGTGTCAAGCGTGTGTGGCGGCAACCAGGTGAGGAGTACAAAGACAAGTGTGTCTTGCCTACAGTCAAGCATGGTGGTGGGAGTGTCATGGTCTGGGGCTGCATGAGTGCTGCTGGCACTGGGGAGCTACAGTTCATTGAGGGAATCATGAATGCCAACATGTACTGTGACATACTGAAGCAGAGCATGATCCCCTCCCTTCGGAGACTGGGCCGCAGGACAGCATTCCAACATGATAACGCCCAAACACATCTCCAAGACAACCACTGCCTTGCTAAAGAAGCTGAGGGTAAAGGTGATGGACTGGCCAAGCAGGTCTCCAGACCTAAACCTTATTGAGCATCTGTGGGGCATCCTCAAATAGGAGGAGAGCAAGGTCTCCAACATTCACCAGCTCCATGATGTCGTCATGGAGGAGTGGAAGAGGACTCCAGTGGCAACCTGTGAAGCTCTGGTGGACTCCATGCCCAAGAAGGTTAAGGCAGTGCTGGAAAATATTGATGGCCACACAAAATATTGACAGTTTGGGCCCAATTTGGACATTTTCACTTAGGGGTGTACTCACTTTTGTTGCCAGCGGTTTAGACATTATTGGCTGTGTGTTGATTTATTTTGAGGGGACAGCAAGTTTACACTGTTATGCAAGCTGTACACTCACTACTTTACATAGTAGCAAAGTATAATTTCTTCAGTGCTGTCACATAAAAAGATATAATAAAATATTTACAAAAATGTGAGGGGTGTATTCAATTTTGTGAGATACTGTATTTGTGGGGAAGGATTAGATTCTCTGTCAAGTTTATATGGCTGTCTGTTTCCTTACTGGAGATATTTACCACTTTATTTGAACTGGTCACCATTGTCCCAAAGAAAGTGAGGGGACTGCCAAAATTTTGAAGTTGTCCCCAGAGAAAGAGGTAAGGGGAAATCTTCAAATAGAGATACACGTTTCAGGGACAACTGTGTAGGAGGGGAATTTTCCTCAATTTAGGAGATTTCCTTTAACATTCTGTTGCTTCTTTGGGACAGAAAGTGAAGGGAAATTTTCCAATGGTACACAAACGTACACAAAAAGTAATAAGCCAGTAGTGATTTTAACACTTTTACAGCTTTTGAACGGGGCATGGGTGAGCACAGTCAAGCACACTTGATGAGTGCCTGTCAGCTTTGTCAGCTCCAATAACCCCCATCTCTCCGGATGAATATGTCAACGGGGGATTAGGGGAGAATCGGAGAAAGAAGAATTCTTAAGTCCCGTACACACGATCAGACTTTCCGATAACAAAACCATGGAATTTTGTCCGAAGGGTGTTGGCTCAAACTTGTCTTGCATACACATGGCACACAAATGTTGGCCAACAATTAGGAACGTAGTGACGTACTAGATGTACTACATGGTTTTTCAGCTCTTTAGCACCACCCTTTGGGCTCCTTCTGCTAATTTCGTGTTAACCACTTGCCGACCGCCTCACGCCTATATACGTGAGCAGGTCGGCACGGGCAGGCAAAATCACGTACCTGAAACGTGATGCCTTCCCGCGGGCGGGGGGTCCGATCGAACCCCCCCCCCGGTGCCCTGGGCGGTCGGGTCTTGTTCGCGGGCGATTGGGGGTCAGGGGGAGGCCATCCATTGATTGCCACCCCCTCCCGATCGCTCCCACGAATCAAATGCTTCCTCTCCCTCTGTAATGTAAACAGAGGGAGAGGAAGTGATGTCATCTCTCCTGGAGCCGGTCTTTTTGATCCGACGCCGAGGAGAGAAGACATCCAAGTAAGTGCACCAACACCACACGCTCAGTAGAACACGCCAGGCACACTTGTCACCCCCCTGTCACCCCCCCGATCACCCCCCTGTACCCACTGTCACTCTGACACCAATAGCAGTGTTTTTTTTTTTTTTGCATTGGTGTCAGTTTGTCAGTTATAAGTGTTAGGGCAGTTAGGTTAGCCCCCTTTAGGTCTAGGATACCCCCCCTTAGGTCCAGGGTACCCCCTAACCCCCCCTAATAAAAGTTAACCCCTTGATTAACCCCCGTCACCAGTGTCGCTAAGCGATCGTTTTTCTGATCGCTGTATTAGTGACACAGGTGACGCTAGTTTAGGGAGGTAAGTATATAGGTTCGCTGTCAGTGTTTTATAGCGACAGGGACCCCCATATACTACCTGCTAAAGGTTTTAACCCCCTGATTGCCCCCTAGTTAACCCTTTCACCAGCGATCACCGTATAAGTGTTACGGGTGACGCTGGTTAGATAGTTTGTTTTTTGTAGTTTATTATAGTTTATTACAGTTTATTATAGTTTTAGGGCACCCGCCGTTTATTACCTTATAAAGGTTTAACCCCCTAATTGCCCGGCAGTGATAGAAGTTACGTTTTTAGGATCAGATAAGGTCTGCGTCGCCCCAGGCAGCGTCAGGTTAGCGCCAGTACCGCTAAAACCCGTGCACGCAGCATACACCTCCCTTAGTGCTATAGTATCTGAACGGATCGATATCTGATCCGATCAGATCTATACTCCCCAGCAGTTTAGGGTTCCCTGAAACGCAGTGTTAGCGGGATCAGCCCAGATACCTGCTAGCACCTGCGTTTTGCTCCTCGGCCCAGCCCAGCCCAGCCCACCCAAGTGCAGTATCGATCGATTACTGACACTTACAAAACACTAAGCACACATAACTGCAGCGGTCGCAGAGTCAGGCCTGATCCCTGCGATCGCTAACAGTTTTTTGGTAGCGTTTTGAATCAGTCGCTGACAGTCGGGAGCTTTTTTGCCTGTGAGTCTCACTAGTGTACCCCTAAATTTAGAGGCCAAAATGGCAAATCGAAGGTACACTAGTGAAGAGGCCTACAGGATTCTGAGCATGACAGATAGTGAAGAGGAAGTCACTCATCTGTCAGATTCAGGCTCAGAATATGATCCTGTAGAGGACAGCGGCTCCATGACAGATAGCTCTGACGACGGAGTTGTGGTCCCTGCTAAGGTCAGGCGTACCAGACCCCGAACTTATGCTGTCCTTGAAGTGCAAGAACCGCAGGGCTCTCGTATGGAGCAGAGAAGTACTAGCGCCGCTACTCCTTCTGGTGAACTGGCAAGCACCAGCGGCCTAGTACACCCTGGTCGTACATCCAGCACTGCAGTATCACGTGGTGACGTGGCGAGTCCCATAAGTGCAGTTCAAGCTGGCGAGGTGGCAAGCACTAGTAGTGTCCCGCTGCCACCAAGAAGACGAACACAGGCCCGTCGTGCCCATAGTGCCCTTCCTGCTGCATTGGCCAATCCGAATTGGGTACCCACCACTTCTGCAGCACCCGTACTTCCCCCTTTCACTGGCCAACCCGGAATTCAGGTGGAAACAGTTGACTTTATGCCACTGGATTTTTATTCGCTGTTTTTCACCGAAGATCTCTATAGATCTATTGTGGACCAAAGCAATTTATACGCTGGTCAACACATCGCCACTATGCCCCAGTCCACCCTTGCCAGAGATTGGAGACCAATTACGGTCTCCGAATTTAAGATCTTTCTGGGCCTTTCCCTCCTCATGGGGTTGAATAAAAAGAGTGAGTTGCGGTCATATTGGTCCACTGACCCAATTTACCATTCACCCTTGTTCTCTGCTTCCATGGCCAGGGCACGATACGAGCAGATTTTGCGGTTCATGCACTTCAACAACAATGAACTCTGTCGTCCTCGTGGAGACCCTGGATACGATCGGCTCTACAAAATTCGGCCCCTCGTAAACCACTTCAACCAACGTTTTGCAGACTTGTTTACCCCCCATCAAGTTGTCTGCGTTGATGAGTCCCTGGTTAAATTTTCTGGCCGCTTGTCATTCAAACAGTACCTTCCCAGCAAGCGTGCCAGATACGGGGTCAAGATGTATAAGCTCTGTGACAGGGCCACAGGCTATACATGTAGATTTATGGTTTACGAGGGAAAAGATAGTCACGTAGAGCCGACAAACTGCCCTGACTACATAGGAAGCGCTGGCAAGATAGTGTGGGACTTGGTGTCACCCTTATTCGGAAAGGGGTACCACTTGTACGTGGACAATTATTATACGAGCGTGCCACTTTTTAGCCACCTTTTTGATCATCAGATTGGAGCATGTGGCACCGTGCGACCTAATCGCCGGGGCTTTCCCCAGCGGCTTGTAGATTCCCGTCTTAGGCTGGGGGAGAGAGCCTGCTTGAAGTATAATAATTTGCTCGCTATGAAGTGGAGGCATAAGAAGAATGTTTTCGTTCTCACCTCCCTTCATGCAGACACGACGGTCCAAATTCCTACGGCGACTGGTGTTGTGGAGAAACCCCTCTGTGTCCACGAATACAACCTTAATATGGGAGGGGTGGACCTCAACGACCAGTTGTTGGCGCCGTACCTAGTTGCCCGTAAGGCCAGACGCTGGTACAAAAAAGTGTCTGTTTATTTATTTCAATTGGCTTTGCTGAACGCTCATGTGCTATACAGAGCTTCAGGACGGACTGGATCCTTCCTTACATTCCAGGAAGAAATCGTCAGAGCCCTTCTGTATCCAGACGGTGCTCCACCTCACCATCCCCAACCGAATGCAGTAAGCCGGCTGCATGAGAGGCATTTTCTTTATGCCCTCCCGAGTACCCCTACCCAACGAACCCCCCAAAAAAGATGTCGTGTCTGCAGCAAGCGCGGATTTAGGCATGACACCCGGTATTGTTGTCCCGTCTGTCCTGGCAATCCTGGTCTTTGTATTGGTGAATGTTTTGAACGCTACCACACACTAGTGGAGTATTAGCGTAGGGTACAGCACTGCACAGACTAGGCACACTTCCACAGGGTCTCCCAAGATGCTGTCGCATTTTGAGAGACCCAAACCTGGTACCAGTTAAAAAAGTTAAAGTTACAAAAAAAAGTGTAAAAAAAACAAAAAAAAGTAAAAAAAAGAAAAAAACACAAAAAAAATATAAAAGAAAAAAACCAAAAATAGTTGTTGTTTTATTGTTCTCTCTCTATTGTTCTGCATTCTATACTGCAATGTTTTATTGTTATGTTTTTATCATGTTTGCTTTATAGGTATGCAATTTTTTTATACTTTGTTTTTTTTATTGTTAACCACCTTTGTGTTTTCAGGTACGCCATTCAGCTGCAGAGCGGATTTATTTATCTTGACAGCAACAGCGTTTGCTCCCACGATACATAAAGCCGCGACTCCAGCGCTGTCGGAGGTGATTTCACCACCACAGTTACATACTTCAGCATATATGCCGAAGCGTGGGGGCAGCAGTGGGTGGAGGAGCGATTTGCTCCTGCCTTTTGCGGGAGGATGCCCCCATGCTTCGGCATATATATTTTTTAGGTAGGCACAGGTTGCGTTAAATGTTTTATTTTTTACTATGTTTTTTTTGTATTTTGCTTTGCAGGTATGGTAAGTATTACTGTTATACTGTAATGTTACTTTGTTTTTTTGTTAACCATCATTTGCTTCCCAGGTACGCCATTCAGTTGCAGCACGGATTTATTTATCTTGACAGCAACAGCGTTTGCTCCCACGATACATAAAGCCGTGACTCCAGCGCTGTCGGAGGTGATTTCACCACCACAGTTACATACTTCAGCATATATGCCGAAGCGTGGGGGCAGCAGTGGGTGGAGGAGCGATTTGCTCCTGCCTTTTGCGGGAGGATGCCCCCATGCTTCGGCATATATATATTTTTAGGTAGGCACAGGTTGCGTTAAATGTTTTATTTTTTACTATGTTTTTTTTGTATTTTGCTTTGCAGGTATGGTAAGTAATACTGTTATACTGTAATGTTACTTTGTTTTTTTGTTAACCATCATTTGCTTAGCAGGTACGCCATTCAGTTGCAGCACGGATTTATTTATCTTGACAGCAACAGCGTTTGCTCCCACGATACATAAAGCCGTGACTCCAGCGCTGTCGGAGGTGATTTCACCACCACAGTTACATACTTCAGCATATATGCCGAAGCGTGGGGGCAGCAGTGGGTGGAGGAGCGATTTGCTCCTGCCTTTTGCGGGAGGATGCCCCCATGCTTCGGCATATATATACGGTGCATGTATGCCCATCATTAGAAGTGGGTGGATGAAGGGAGGTATTCTAATGGTGGGCATACCCACCGATCAATATCTTTTTTTCGTTCAGCCCACAGGCTGCATGAAAAAAAGTTTACAATGTATGCCCAACAAGGACCAGCAACGTACTGGTATGTTGCTGGACTTTGAGTGGTTATACCAGAATGATGCCTGCAGGTTTAGGTATCATCTTGGTATCATTCTTTTCAGCCAGTGGTCGGCTTTCTTGTAAAAGCAATCCTAGCGGCTAATTAGCCTCTAGACTGCTTTTACAAGCAGTGGGAGGGAATGCCCCCCCCCCCACACCGTCGTCCATGTTTTTCTCTGGCTCTCCTGTCCCAACAGGGAACTTGAGAATGCAGCCGGTGATTCAGCCAGCTGACCATAGAGCTGATCAGAGACCAGAATGGCTCCAAACATCTCTATGGCCTAAGAAACTGGAAGCTACAAGCATTTCATGACTTAGATTTCGCCGGATGTAAACAGCGCCATTGGGAAATTGGGAAAGCATTTTATCACACCGATCTTGGTGTGGTCAGATGCTTTGAGGGCAGAGGAGAGATCTAGGGTCTAATAGACCCCAATTTTTTCTAAAAAGAGTACCTGTCACTACCTATTGCTATCATGGGGGATATTTACATTCCCTGAGATAACAATAAAAATGATAAAAAAAAAATAAAAATGAAAGGAACAGTTTAAAAATAAGATAAAAAAGCAAAAAAAATAATAATAAAAAAAAAAAAAAAGCACCCCTGCCCCCCCCCCCTGCTCTCGCACAAAGGCGAACGCAAGCGTCGGTCTGGTGTCAAATGTAAACAGCAATTGCACCATGCATGTGAGGTATCACCGCGAAGGTCAGACCGAGGGCAGTAATTTTAGCAGTAGACCTCCTCTGTAAATCTAAAGTGGTAACCTGTAAAGGCTTTTAAAGGCTTTTAAAAATGTATTTAGTTTGTCGCCATTGCACGTTTGTGCGCAATTTTAAAGCATGTCATGTTTGGTATCCATGTACTCCGCCTAAGATCATCTTTTTTATTTCATCAAACATTTTGACAAAATAGTGTGTTTTAGTGTATTAAAATTTTAAAAAGTGTGTTTTTTCCCCAAAAAATGCGTTTGAAAAATCGCTGCGCAAATACTGTGTGAAAAAAAAAAATTAAACACCCACCATTTTAATCTGTAGGGCATTTGCTTTAAAAAAATATATAATGTTTGGGGGTTCAAAGTAATTTTTTTGCAAAAAAAAATAATTTTTTCATGTAAACAATAAGTGTCAGAAAGGGCTTTGTCTTCAAGTGGTTAGAAGAGTGGGTGATGTGTGACATAAGCTTCTAAATGTTGTGCATAAAATGCCAGGACAGTTCAAAACCCCCCCAAATGACCCCATTTTGGAAAGTAGACACCCCAAGCTATTTGCTGAGAGGCATGTCGAGTCCATGGAATATTTTATATTGTGACACAAGTTGCGGGAAAAAGACAAATTTTTTTTTTATTTTTTTTTTTTGCACAAAGTTGTCACTAAATGATATATTGCTCAAACATGCCATGGGAATATGTGAAATTACACCCCAAAATACATTCTGTTGCTTCTCCTTAGTACGCGGATACCACATGTGTGAGACTTTTTGGGAGCCTAGCCGCGTACGGGACCCCGAAAACCAAGCCCCGCCTTCAGGCTTTCTAAGGGCGTAAATTTTTGATTTCACTCTTCTCTGCCTATCACAGTTTCGGAGGCCATGGAATGCCCAGATGGCACAACCCCCCCCCAAATGACCCCATTTTGGAAAATAGACACCCAAAGCTATTTGCTGAGCGGTATAGTGAGTATTTTGCAGACCTCACTTTTTGTCACAAAGTTTTGAAAATTGAAAAAAGAAAAAAAAAATACGTTTTTCTTGCCTTTCTTCATTTTCAAAAACAAATGAGAGCTGCAAAATACTCACCATGCCTCTCAGCAAATAGCTTGGGGTGTCTACTTTCCAAAATGGGGTCATTTGGGGGGGTTTTGTGCCATCTTGGCATTTTATGGCCTTCAAAAGTGTGATAGGTAGTGAGGAGTAAAATCAAAAATGTATGTCCTTAGAAATCCTGAAGGCGGTGCTTGGTTTTCGGGGCCCCGTGCGCGGCTAGGCTCCCAAAAAGTCCCACACATGTGGAATCCCCGTACTCAGGAGAAGCAGCAGAATATATTTTGGGGTGTAATTCCACATATGCCCATGGCATGTTTGAACAATATATCATTTAGTGACAACTTTGTGCAAAAAAAAAAAAAAAAAAATTGTCACTTGTCACTTGTGTCAAAATATAAAATATTCCATGGACTCAACATGCCTCTCAGCAAATAGCTTGGGGTGTCTACTTTCCAAAATGGGGTCAATTGGGGGGGGGTTGTGCCATCTGGGCATTTTATGGCCTTCAAAAATGTGATAGGTAGTGGGGAGTGAAATTACAACTTTACGCCCTTAGAAATCCTGAAGGCGGTGCTGGGTTTTCGGGGCCCCGTACGCAGCTAGGCTCCCAAAAAGTCCCACACATGTGGTATCCCCGTACTCAGGAGAATCAGCAGAATGTATTTTGGGGTGCAATTCCACATATGCCCATGGCCTGTGTGAGCAATATATCATTTAGTGACAACTTTGTGCAAAAAAAAAAAAAAAAAAAAATTGTCACTTTCCAGCAACTTGTGTCAAAATATAAAATATTCCATGGACTCAACATGCCTCTCAGCAAATAGCTTGGGGTGTCTACTTTCCAAAATGGGGTCATTTGGGGGGGTTTTGTGCCATCTTGGCATTTTATGGCCTTCAAAACTCTGATAGGTAGTGAGGAGTGAAATAAAAAATTTATGCCCTTAGAAATCCTAAAGGCGGTGATTGGTTTTCGGGGCCCCGTACGCGGCTAGGCTCCCAAAAAGTCCCACACATGTGGTATCCCCATACTCAGGAGAATCAGCAGAATGTATTTTGGGGTGCAATTCCACATATGCCCATGGCCTGTGTGAGCAATATATCATTTAGTGACAACTTTGTGCAAAAAAAAAAAAAATTGTCACATTCCCACAACTTGTGTCAAAAAATAAAATATTCCATGGACTCAACATACCTCTCAGCAAATAGCTTGGGGTGTCTACTTTCCAAAATGGGGTCATTTGGGGGTGTTTTGTGCCATCTTGGCATTTTATGGCCTTCAAAACTGTGATAGGTAGTGAGGAGTGTAATCAAAAATCTATGCCCTTAGAAATCCTGAAGGCGGTGCTTGGTTTTCGGGGCCCCATACGCGGCTAGGCTCCCAAAAAGTCCCACACATGTGGTATCCCCGTACTCAGGAGAAGCAGCTGAATGTATTTTGGGGTGCAATTCCACATATGCCCATGGCCTGTGTGAGCAATATATCATTTAGTGACAACTTTTTGTAAATTTTTTTTTTTTGTCATTATTCAATCACCTGGGACAAAAAAAATAAATATTCAATGGGTTCAACATGCCTCTCAGCAATTTCCTTGGGGTGTCTACTTTCCAAAATGGGGTCATTTGGGGGGGTTTTGTACTGCCCTGCCATTTTAGCACCTCAAGAAATGACATAGGCAGTCATAAACTAAAAGCTGTGTAAATTCCAGAAAATGTACCCTAGTTTGTAGGCGCTATAACTTTTGCGCAAACCAATAAATATACGCTTATTGACTTTTTTTTTACCAAAGACATGTGGCCGAATACATTTTGGCCTAAATGTATGACTAAAATTGAGTTTATTGGATTTTTTTTATAACAAAAAGTAGAAAATATCATTTTTTTTCAAAATTTTCGGTCTTTTTCCGTTTATAGCGCAAAAAATAAAAATGGCAGAGGTGATCAAATACCATCAAAAGAAAGCTCTATTTGTGGGAAGAAAAGGACGCAAATTTCGTTTGGGTACACCATTGCATGACCGCGCAATTAGCAGTTAAAGCGACGCAGTGCCAAATTGTAAAAAGTGCTCTGGTCAGGAAGGGGGTAAATCCTTCCGGGGCTGAAGTGGTTAATCGAAGTTTGGTGAGCGTTGATTCGCGCTTTTCTTTTTGCGTTTTTCATTTAGCGCTTTTCAGTTCGCACTTTTCATTTCGTTTCTAAATGGCCATTCGTCAACCACAACCAGACATGTTGCGGAATCGGAGGAGATAACATGTTATTTATTATTGGCCTTGGAGTTATTGCTTTGATATTTTTTTGGTTGAATAATGATTTGATATGTTATATTTTCTATATTTTTGGATGCAAGGAATTGGTTAAGTTCTATTGGCAGATTTTCTATTTTTTTTTTTAACGCACAATAAAAAAATTGTGTAGAATACTTGGCTATGTGTTTTACTTCAAATGACAGTTTGGGAGTAGGCAGTTACATTTAAAAAAATACAATGTAAAATTGACAAGGGGGACACCAACATAGTTGTATCTTTGATCTTAAAAACTACTGGCTAATGGTGTTGTGGTAACTTGCACAAATTAAAAAAAAAAAACATAATAATATTATTCTTGATATCACTAGAAAAAAAAAAGCCTTTGAAAATTTGTTTGCAATAACTCCATCAGTATCACCAGCAAAGCAGCTTCATTATTATCCCATTAAAGAAGAAGAGAATTGTGCGTTGCATTTGGAGATTTCATAATTTGCCACGTTACGAATGTTAATTCTCCTTTACAAACGCTAGTTTACAAGACCGACTGCTTCTGCTTCCGAGCTTGCGTGTTTGTACTTTGGACGTTTGTCCGACGGACATGTGCACACACGATTGGAAAATCCGGTAAACACGCATTTGTTGGCGGAAAATTTGAAGACAGGCTAGCCAACATTTGTTGGTGGAAAATCCGACAACAACTGTCCGGAGCATACACACGGTCGGATTTTCCGCCAACAGCCTGACATCCAACATTTCCCGTCGGAAAATTTTGTGTACGGGGCTTAATGATGGAGGAGTCAGCAGCACAAGGGATACATAGCATTGATCATAAGTACATTTTTTATTGAATAAATGTAGGCTTTAACTGCATAGTCCATAGAAGACTTTGTAGTTTATTGTATTTAAAATAAATCCACAAACTCCACACCAGCAAAAAACATCTCTTCCTGAAATGATAATTCTAAAAGGGGACCTAGCTGGCAGCCTGTGAAAATATACCTCCACTGACATGTTTTGGTGCCCTGTCCTTTGATTTTATCTATTAAAAGGTGTTTTGTCTGCACTATACAGTGTGCTTTGTTTTCATCGTCTTGGTCTGGATGAACACAGCAAAGGAGTCATTATATTACCAAAAGTATTGGGACACCTGCCTTTATATGCACATGAACTTTAATGGCATCCCAGTCTTAGTCCGTAGGGTTCAATATTGAGATGGCCCACCCTTCGCAGCTATAACAGCTTAAACTTTTCTGGGAAGGCTGTCCACAAGGTTTAGTAGTGTGTCTATGGAAATGTTTGACCATTCTTCCAGAAGTGCATTTTTGAGGTCAGGCACTGATGTAGAGGAGAAGGCCTGGCCCACAGTCTTGGCTCTAATTTATCCTACAGGTATTCTATCGGGTTGAGGTCAGGAGTCTGTGCAGCCCGGTCAAGTTCCCCAACCCCAAACTCGCTCATTCATGTCTTTATGGACCTTGCTTTGTGCACTGGTGTGCAGTCATGTTAGAACAAGAAGGGGCCATCCCCTAACTGTTCCCACGAAGTTGGGAGCATTAAATTGTCCAAAATGTCTTGGCATGTGGACACCTTAAGAATTCCCTTTACTGGAACTAAGAGGCCAAGCCCAACCCCTGAAAAACAACCCCACACCATAATCCCCCCTCCACCAAATAATTTGGACCAGTGCACAAAGCAAGGTCTATAAAGACGTGGATGAGCGAGTTTGGGGTGGCACTCCCTCTCTGTTCTTACCTCTTTCCAGATAGCAGAAAGTATGTGACCTCCCCTCATGTGACAGTGCTCAGGTTTAGCAGCCAATAACCTGGCCTGAGTACTGTCACATGATGCAGGGGGTGAAGTCATCCAAAGCAACATTTTCAGTGACAGTTGTGGCAGAGGCAGAAACTACAAAGGATTTCAGTGTTAATTTTGTTATTACTATTATTTGGGCAAAGGGGTGAAGGGGGGTGGGGGGTGACCTGGGCCTGTACAAACACATACTGTTTGTACAGTCCCTGACTTTGATTTTCAGATCTATGGATGTCGGACAGGAGAAAGCTATCAGAGCCAGCCACTGTTTGAATTTTTGCCAGTCCATGACAAACTGGACAAAATGTACTCTGTGTAGGGCCACCTTTAGCTCTGAATGGGCAAAGTGAGTGTGTCCCTTTAATGAAGGGGAACTGTCAATTATTTTGTCTTCAAAGTCATGCCAAAATGATCAACAATGATCATTCAAACCATATCTTCTGTGAGTATTGTTCAAGAGAAAAGTGTTTTGTCATGCAAAAGCAAGATTTGCTGTTTGGACCACTATAATGCCCTGTACACACGATAGGATTTTCCAACAACAAAACCGTGGATTTTTTTCCGAAGGATGTTGGCTCAAACTTGTCTTGCATACACACGGTCACACAAATGTTGTTGGAAATTCCGAACGTTAAGAACGCGGTGACGTACAACACGTATGACGACCTGAGAAAAAGGAAGTTCAATAGCCAGTGCGGCTCTTCTGCTTGATTCCGAGCATGCGTGGACTTTTTTGCCTCGGACTTATGTACACACGATCAGAATTTCCGACAACAAGTTTTGTTGTCGGAAAATTTGAGAACCTGCTCTCAAACATTTGTTGCCGGAAATTCTGACAGCAAATGTTCTATGGAGCATACACATGGTCGGACTTTCCGACAACAAGCTCACATCGAACCTTTGTTGTCGGAAATTCCAACCATGTGTACGCGGCATTAGTCTAGACAGACTGGATATACATCACTGACAGTCATTGTTCTGTTTTGATAATTGACGGGTGGATCCGTTTCATCCATTTGAAACATGAAGGTCACAAGTTAACCCCCGACAAGATGTGCTCAACCTTCAATGTTATATATAAGATGACATAAGGGCTTGTTACAAGTGCTTAATAATAACTGTACTTATGTATAAATTGGATCTGCAAAGTGCTTTGAGATCTGAAGATGAAAAGGGCAGACTGAGAGCAAGGTTATTAATGTATTCAATGACCTTCCCAACTTACTTGACTCCTGATATGTAAGCTACTGGGAATAGTATTCAATCAAGCAGTCATATTTCCTGTCCAGCTACGCTTATATATATATATATATATATATATATATATATATATATATATATATGTATATATATATATATATATATATATATATATATATATATATATATATATATATAACCTCCTCAGTGTTTTGCAATTAACAAGAATGTAAACATTACAAAATGGCCCTTTACCATAGATATGCTAGCTCCATAAAACAATGTTGTCATAATAACTCCAGGTATTTTTTTTTTTACGTTTGGTAGCATGAACAAGGTTTGTATTGCTGTTAGTGTCTTCACATTCTGTCCTGGTGACTTTCACCGACACAAGACGTTAAAGTAGACTGTGCATGAAAATGAAAGGTGCACTTGTCTTGTAGCTCCCATTCCCCAAGCATTAGGGAAACAAAATGACCTTGGACAACATTGTGAGGGTGACATTACTTGTCATTCTAGTGCAGTGATGGCGAGCCTTGGCACCCCAGATGTTTTGGAACTAGATTTCCCATTATGCTCATGCACTCTGCAGTGTAGTTGAGCATTATGGGAAATGAAGTTCCAAAACCTCTGGGGTTCCCAAGTTCGCCATCACTGTTCTAGTGGGATCAGGGAAAACTGGGGACCCCAGCCTCATGAGACTATGCAGCACTGTTTAGGACAGTGGTTCTCAACTCCAGTCCTCAGGACCCACCAACAGGCCAGGTTTTCAAGATAGCTGAAATACATCACAGGTGATATCACTTGCTGCTCAGTGATTGCAGTATTCTAGTCTGCAACTCCCCAAGGTAATACTTAAAATCTGACCTGTTGGTGGGTCCCGAGGACTGGAGTTGAGAACCACTGGTTTAGGATCTTGGTGCTGCCCTTAGGTACATATTGTGCAGTCCGTGAGTCCCAGCAACCAATAGTCAGTGCTGTTTTATACTAACTAAATGATTTGGTTTTGATTCTTTCACACTTATTTACTGTGCTGTAAATTCTTTTTTCTGTATTTTTTTTCTGTGACCTTTTAAAATAGATCTTACTGAGAGGAATTTAAAATGCGGTGCCAGTAATTATTTAAGGTGTCCCCTTCACTTCACAACTCCCCACTGTAGTGTCATCTGCACCCCCATAGCAGTGTCCTGTGCCCCCTCAAAGCAGTGTCCTCTGTCCTCTTCATACACCCCCACTGTATTTCCTCTGCCTCCCCAAAGCACTGTCCTTTGCCCCCTTCACACCCTCCCCACACTGTAGTATCTTCTGTACCACCACCAATGCAGTGTTCTCTGTCCCCTTCACACCCTCATCCCACTTTAGTGTCCTCTGCACCCCCCCAATGCAGTGTCCTCAGTGCCGTTCACACACCCCCCACTTTAATGTCCTCTGCCCCCCCCCAAAGCAATGTTCTCTGTCCCCTGTCCCCTTCACACCCTCTCCCCATTGTAGTGTCCTCTGCACCCTCGCAATGCAGTGTCCTTTGTCCCCTTTACCCCCCCCACGGTAGTGTCTTATGCCCCCCATGCGATATCCTCTGTCCCCCACACTGTAGTGTCCTATGCCCCCCAAAGCAGTGTCCTCTGTCCCCTTCACTGCCCTCCCCCCACTGTAGTGTCCTCTGCACCCCCCAATGCAGTGTCCTCTGTCCCCTTCACCCCACTGTAGTGTCCCCTGCCGCCCCCATGCGATGTCCTCTGTCCACCCACTGTAGTGTCCTCTGCTCCCAAAGCAATGTTCTCTTCACACCCTTCCCTTGACTGTAGTGTCCTCTGTCCCCTTGACCCCCCCCACTGTAGTGTCCTCTGCCCTCCCATGCAATGTCCCCTACACCCCCCCAAAGTGTAGTGTCCTCTGTGCCCCCTCCCCCCCATGAAGTGTCCTCTGTCCTCTTCAACCCTCCCTCCCCTCAAATGTAGTGTCCTCTGTCCCCTTCACACCAGTGTGTAGGTAGCACTCTTCTAACTTACACTGGTGTATAGCAGAACGGAGAAAGGGAGAAGTCACAGTACTGGATAGAGGACGGGGGCGGGATCTGACGGAGTTAACTTTTTACATTAACAAGCTGGTGATTGGTTGTTAGGGCCGCCCGACAACCAATCACCTGCCGGTTAATGTAAAAAGTTAATTCCAGCAGCTCCCGCCCCCACCATTTGTCCAGTACTGTGTCCTCTCCCGTTCTCCGCGTTGCAGTGAAGAGGAGAGGGGCGGCGGCTGGGGGAAGGACTGTATGTGGGGCTGTGTTCCCGATCGACTGCCTGTGGTTGACTGGACGATCGTGATTGACAGTTTGCCGACCCCCGCCTTATGTTGTACAAATAATAGTATACCAACAGTATACCAAATATGGGCTAAAGGTCATGGCCCAGAGGAGGTAAACTGTTAATACCTAAGAGTAGTTTAAGAGCTCTATCTAGATTGCTTGCATGATACCAGAATTAGTTCTAGATTGGGGGATTTGAGTACTAGGAGACATCAGAGCTTGGTAAGGGGGACCAGAAGTTGCAGAGTTTTTCTTCTTAATTGTAAGGAGTAGCTGTCAGGTCCTCCATCTTACAAATTTCAATGACTGATGAACCATATCCAAATGTCACTGATTTCCATAACGCCGGAATACATGCTTGGGCTGCTGTAAGAAGCTGGGTCGTAAGAGAAGATTTGTAGCATTTTAGTAGCACTGTACTAATAGGCAGGAGGTACCTAATGGGGCTGATCCCCAAATCTACTAAAGTGGGTTGGAAGATTGTTTTACACACCTTTGACCAGAACAGGCATATTAAAGGGCAATCCCAAAAGATGAGAGATTAGGATCGCAAGCTTCACTGACAGTGCCAGCAGGTACTAGGGAGTGGGACCTATGGAATTTGCTTTCGAAGGTATACAGTAACAATACCATCATATGAGAAGTTATACAGAGATATCCTATGGGACAATTAAAATACCTGTTTTTACAACTTATTTAAATTAGCTGAAAATCATTAATGTTGAAAGCAGCAAATGACTTAGTTGTCTGGGTTGGCGGTATATTTCAGTAATCTTTCATTGATATTTAGCTTGAAAGATTAGTTTTGATCAGTGAACCAGAACATTGACCATTTATAAACACAAAATTGATTGTTCAAGCAGAATTGAGCTGATTTTTTTGATGAACTGGAATAGAAAATGTGTATGTTGACAATAAAACTTGTTGAACAGTTGATCTAATTCTGTCTTAACTTATGAGCCTGTTACAAATTATTGCATGCAGAGCCGTGTTCTATGTTAGGCAGACTAGGTAAGTGCCTATAGGTGCTGCTATTAAAGGGTCAATGAAAGTTGCCACCACTTACTAATACAAGGCTCTGGCCAACAATCTGCTATTGCCAAAGAGATGGAAAGAGAATTGACACACATTGCTCTTCTCTAACTTCCTCAGTGGTGTTTTGGGGCCTAAATCTGTACCTTTACCTTAGTTTTCTTCTTTATAAGGTGGCTTGACTAGTGAAAAAGGAAGCCTCTCCAGAGTAGGTGCAGATTTATTACAAATCATTTGTGATACAGCACAAACTCTGCAACAGTGCCAATGGCCATCAAAAGTATAGTACAATAGAGTGTCCCTGAGACTCGCACTATATGTGACACACTTTCAGTCTTCTACTCTTACCATAGGCAAATTCAGGAGAATAAGGCAGGAGTTAGGAATACTGGTAGACACTTCATAGATAACCTGAGTCCTTGGAATAGGTCCATGCACTCCCAGGTGGCTTAGCCACACAGTAGAAGAGATGAATACATGTAGCTAAATGGCAAACAAATAACAGCCCTTATGGGCCTTATTCTTATGGCTCAGCAGCCTACACCTTGAACTTTCCTGTAACAACTATAGCCCTATGCTCATATCTTGAGAGTAGCTGCTGCCTTTGAGTTTGCAAAAACATGAAAATGATCAATGTAAAGCAGTAATGACTCATTACTTCATGGGTGGCTTAATAATGACATTTGGTCATTTTAGTCTCTAAGTTCTCATACATAGTTCCTGCAAACCTGTGTCCGGAGTTTAAAAAGAGAAAACTCTATTGGTGAGAAAAATTTTATTCATTATTAATGACATCTGTAAGAATTTTAAAACATTTTATTGCAAATGGGAATGTTGACATAGACAGGGACAGTTTACAGCTTGGGAGCCTAAAGGCACAGAAATACTGGCACCTGAAGCCCCACCTAAAAACAGGTCACACTCCATGCCAGACCCTTGTCATGTTGCTTAAAACAGAAGACCAAAGACATGCATTTTTCTGATCTGACCACTGTTGTTGTAGATACAAAACGTAAATTTTATTCTTTAACTCCTTGGCGCAGAGCGGCCGCATATATGCAGCCCTGTGTAAATGAATTAACATTTTTAGACCGCACTCCATGCACGCAGGTATCCAGGGGAGGGATCGGTAAACTTGTGATCAGGAGCTTTTGATGCATTGGAAGCTTTCAGATCATGTGACTGCTGTGGCAGGCAATCACAGCGGTCACATGACCCGAATGCCTCCTCCTCCCAGCATCTGAAACCTCTTAAAGGGGTGGGAGGTGCTGGCACTAAAGGGTTTAATTGCCACATTCATTCTGAAAGTTATAATGCGTTACTGCAAAAACAAGCAAATAAAATATATGAAAATTAAAAAAAGTTCAAACACAAATGGAAAAAATGATGGCATCAAAATAGCTAAGGGAAAAACAAAGTTAAATATGGCTGATTAATATGAATTGAAGGTTACTAAGGGGTTTAGTGGATATATATATATACACTGGGGACGGAAAGTATTCAGACCCCCTTCAATTTTTCACTCTTTGTTATATTGCAGCCATTTGCTAAAATCATTTAAGTTCATTTTTTTCCTCATTAATTCCTCATTTCCTCACAAAGCACCCCATATTGACAGAAAAACACAGAATTGTTGACATTTTTGCAGATTTTTAAAAAAAGAAAAACTGAAATATCACATGGTCCTAAGTATTCAGACCCTTTGCTCAGTATTAAGTAGAAGCACTCTTTTGATCTAATACAGCCATGAGTCTTTTTGGGAAAGATGCAACAAGTTTTTTACACCTGGATTTGGGGATCCTCTGCTATTCCTCCTTGCAGATCCTCTCCAGTTCTGTCAGGTTGGACGGTAAACGTTGGTGGACAGGCATTTTTAGGTCTCTCCAGAGATGCTCAATTGGGTTTAAGTCAGGGCTCTGGCTGGGCCATTCAAGAACAGTCACGGAGTTGTTGTGAAGCCACTCCTTCGTTATTTTAGCTGTGTTCTTAGGGTCATTGTCTTGTTGGAAGATGTACCTTCGGCCCAGTCTGAGGTCGTGAGCACTCTATAGAAGGTTTTCGTCCAGGATATCCCTGTACTTGGCCGCATTCATCTTTCCCTCGATTGCAACCAGTCATCCTGTCCCTGCAGCTGGAAAACACCCCCACAGCATGATATTGCCACCACCATGCTTCACTGTTGGGACTGTATTGGACAGGTGATGAGCAATGCCTGGTTTTCTCCACACATACCGCTTAGAATTAAGGCCAAAAAGTTCTATCTTGGTCTCATCAGACCAGAGAATCTTGTTTCTCACCATCTTGGAGTCCTTCGGGTGTTTTTTTTAGCAAACTCCATGCGGGCTTTCATGTTTCTTGCACTGAGGAGAGGCTTCCATCGGGCCACTCTGCCATATAGCCCGTACTGGTGGAGGGCTGCAGTGATGGTTGACTTTCTACAACTTTCTCCCATCTCCCAACTGCATCTCTGGAGCTCAGCCACAGTGATCTTTGGGTTCTTCTTTACCAAGGCTCTTCTCCCCCGATAGCTCAGGTTGGCCAGAGGGCCTGCTCTAGGAAGGGTTCTGATCGTCCCAAACGTCTTCCATTTAAGGATTATGAAGGCCACTATGCTCTTAGGAACCTTAAGTGCCGCAGAAATGTTTTTGTAACCTTGGCCAGATCTGCGCCTTGCCACAATTCTGTCTCTGAGCTCTTCAGGCAGTTCCTTTGACCTCTTGATTCTCATTTGCTCTGACATGCACTGTGAGCTGTAAGGTCTTATATAGAAAGGTGTGTGGCTTTCCTAATCAAGTCCAATCAGTATAATCAAACACAGCTGGACTCAAATGAAGGCGTAGAACCATCTCAAGGATGATCAGAAGAAATGGACAGCACCTAAGTTAAATATATGAGTGTCACAGCAAAGGGTCTGAATACTTAGGACTATGTGATATTTAAGTTTTTCTTTTTTAATAAATATGCAAAAATGTCAACAATTCTGTGTTTTCTGTCAATATGAGGTGCTGTGTGTACAATAATGAGGAAAAAAATGAACTTAAATGATTTTAGCAAATGGCTGCAATATAACAAAGAGTGAAAAATGTAAGGGGGTCTGAATACTTTCCGTCCCCACTGTACATACAGTGCCTTGAAAAAGTATTCATATCCCTTGAAATTTTCCACACTTTGTCATGTTACAACCAAAAACGTAAATTAAATGTATTTTATTGAAATTTTATGTGATAGACCAACACAAAGTGGCACATAATTGTGAAGTGAAGTAAAATGATAAATGATTGTCATTTTTTTTACAAAAAAATATGTGAAAAGTGTGGCGTGTATTTGTATTGAGCCCCCCTGAGTCAATACTTTGTAGAACCACCTATCGTTGCAATTACAGCTGCAAGTATTTTTTGGATGTTTCTACCAGTTTTGCACATCTAGAGTGTGAAATTTTTGCCCATTCCTCTCAAGCTCTGTCAAATTGGATGGAAAGCGTCTGTGAACAGCAGTCTTGCCACCGATTCTCAATTGGATTTAGGTCTGGACGTTGACTGGGCCATTCTAACACATGAATATGCTTTGATCTAAACCATTCCATTGTAGCACTGGTTGTATTTTTAGGGTCATTGTCCTACTGGAAGGGAAACCTCTGCCCCAGTCTCAAGTCTTTTGCAGATTCTAACAGGTTTTCTTCTAAGATTGACCTGTATTTGGCTCCATCCATCTTCCCATCAACTCTAACTAGCTTCCCTGTCCCTGCTGAAGAAAAGAATCCCCTCAACATGATGCTGCCACCACCATGTTTCACCGTGAGGATGGCGTGTTCAGGGTGATGTGCAGTGTTAGTTTTCCGCCACACATAGCGTTTGCTTTTAGGCCAAAAAGTTACATTTTGGTCTCATCTGACCAGAGCACCTTCTTCCACATATTTGCTGTATCCCCCACATGGCTTCTTGCAAACTGCAAATGGGAAATTCTATGGCTTTCTTTCAACAATGGCTTTCTTCTTGCCACTCTTCTATAAAGGCCAGATTTGTGTAGTGCACGACTAATAGTTGTCCTGTGGACATATTCTCCCACCTGAGCTGTGGATCTCTGCAGCTCCTCCAGAGTTACCATGCGTCTCTTCGCTGCTTCTCTGATTAATGCTCTTCTTGCCCGGCCTGTCACATACCTCCCAACATTTGAGATGGGAATGAGGGACACCTACTAGCAAACGTATGTAGGCATACGACACGCCCCCTGTCATACACCCTTAAAGGAGAATTAACCAAAAAAAAGGTTAATTAAATCCACAAGAGCTTTTTTTTTACCACTACTATTCCTTTATATTAGCTTTAAAAATTTACAAATGCAGCAATTTAGAAGTTGGATGAAAGGTTTAGCACTGGGGAAAACTTTTTGAAAGATAAAAAGTGCATTTTATATACAACAATGAGGATCAGACCTAAATGAGGGGGAAAGAGGGACAGAGGGACATTCCTCCCAATCAGGGACAGTCCCTCGAAATCAGGGACAGTTGGGAGCTATGCTGTCAGTTTAGGTGGATGGCCATGTCTTGGTAGGTTTGAATTTGTGCCATACACTTTCCATTTTAGGATGATGGATTGAACAGTGCTTCGTGAGATGCTCAAAGCCTGGGATTTTTTTTTAATAACCTAATTCTGCTTTAAACCTCTTCACAACTTTATCTCTGACCTGTCTGGTGTGTTCCTTGGGCTTCAAGATGCTGTTTGTTCACTCTAACAAAACAAACATCTGAGGGCTACACAGAACAGCTGTATTCATAATGAGATTAAATTACACACAGGTGGACTCTATTTATTCATTAGGTGACTTCTGAAGGCGATCGGTTCCACTAGATTTTAGTTAGGGGTGTCAGAGCAAAGGGGCCTCATTACAAATGCACGTCACACTTTTTAGATATTTATTTGTAAAAAATGTTCGAAACAATTTATCATTATCCTTCTACTTCACAATTATGTGCCACTTTCTGTTGGTCTATCACATAAAATCCCAATAAAATAAATTTGCGTTTTTGGTTGTAACATGACAAAATGTGGAAAATTTTAAGGCGTGTGAATACTTTTTCAAGGCACTGTATATATCCGTAGGGTTCAATATTGAGTTGCCCCACCCTTTGCAGCTATAACAGCTTCAACTCTTCTGGGAAGGCTGTCTACAAGGTTTAGGAGTGTGTCTATGGGAATGTTTGACCATTCTTCCAGAAGAGCATTTGTGAGGTCAGGCACTGATGTCAAAGAGAAGGCCTGGCTCAAAGTCTCCGCTCTAATTCATCCCAAAGGTGCTCTATCGGGTTGAGGTCTGGACTCTGTGCAGGCCAGTCAAGTTCCTCCACCCCAAACTCGCTCATCTTTTTTTTTTTTGGACCTTGGTTGTGCACTGGTGGAACAGGAAGGGGCCATGTCCAAACTGTTCCCACAAAGTTGGGAGCATGATATTGTCCAAAATGTCTTGGTATGCTGACACTTTAAGAGTTCCCTTCACTGGAACTAAGGAGCCAAGCACAACCCCTGAAAAAACCCCACACCATAATCCCTCCTCTACAAATGATTTGGACCAGTGCACAAAGCAAGGTCCATAAAGACATGGGTGAACGAGTCCTGACCTCAATCTGATAGAACACCTTCAGAATTATTATTTTTTTTTAAATAAAATACTTTTAATTTTACTATCCACATTGCTTTAACGAATATTATGTGCAAATTAATAGACACTAGTTTTATCTTCACATAAAGATACGTCTATTAAAAATAAAAAAATACACTGCAAATATAGTATTTACAGTAAATGTATTTATAAGCAAACCCTGAAAGGGTTTTTACTGGATTTGTTTATAGAGGAGCTGCTTTCAGTACTCCTGTGACACAGATCGGGATCCAGCATCAGAGCTCCTGTGTAAGCAAATCTGCAGCTTTGTCTACACTTATACAGGAGTGCTGTAAACTAAGCATACAATGCAGGCTTCTTTAAAGTGGCTCCAGGCAGAGATGTTTTTGTGACTTGTTTTGGGAAGAATATCTCTCTAGTGATGTTTAAACCCACGTCTGGATCTCAGCTGTTTAGTATAAAATTCATACTTTCATTCATGCCAGAAAGTACAGCTAGAGATGTACTTATGGCACTGTGCCTATGAGAATTCTGACTCTCATAGAGAGAAGCCGTAGTCACATTCCCCTTCATCGCTGCAGTAACCCTAAAAACACTGTTGGCCATGTAAGTATGCATTAAATAACATAACTGGAGTTCAGCTTTAACTGTATATTTAGCTATCTATCTTGAGTTTTGCCATCAATTATTATTATCCATGGCACAGCCTAATCTGAACTTTGGTTACCTTTAAAATAGTGCAAGATTTTTTACTCTTTGAGTTAAGTTAATCCATCATACATACAGCTCTACATTTGAAAGTGATCGGGCCATTTAGAACGTCACTTACAAAAGTTAGCTTAAAGCAGAACTAAAGTTTACAATAATTACCTCTTCTTCAACCATCCATGGTCCCTAGCCGATGTCTCACCCAGCTTCTTCCGGGTGTCATTGGCCGGCATGGGATGACTGCATTCCTGCGCATGCAAAAGAGTTCAGTCATCCCGACACACAGTATATGTGCCAGAATGTAAACTGAGCTGTGCATGTGCAACTCAGTGTATATTCTAAAGAATACTATGAGACGGCAGGTAGGTATATTTTAAACCAGAGGAGACATTGAACACCTCTTCTGCAATACAGTCCCTTCCCGTTCACGGTATTTTAATTAGAGAATTAAAAGAGGAACTGCAGTCTGCTCACATAATTTGTAATAAAAACATCTTCACCATTCTGAAGCTTCCCTCCAACCACTTTGCATATTATTTTATATATACGGTGGTTCTGTACTTGACGAATATGCTGCAGAAATCTCCCTCCACTAAGTCTGGCTGCAGCCATTTTAACTGTGGGCAGCTGAAGCTGCTGCCTGTTCACTTCCTGGATTTACACAGACACACAGAGGCACACCTCCAGCTCTGCAGCTCTCATTGGCCTTCTTATGACTCATCCCTCCCTCCCTTCCTGGCAAACTCTCACGAGCTGTGCATGATATATAAATATATAATATGAAACTGGCAAGAAAATGTGTGAAAGTTACATAACATAACATAACTGATAATTTACCATAACTTTCACGTGCATTGAACGTGCAGTTTAGTTTCCCTTTAATTTGATTGTTGCTATTTGGGCAGATCCTTTTTAAGGACTGCATGTAAAGGGTGCTACGTTTAATTTTATCATAGTAAGACTGCTAAGGTGCTTAGAAAGTAGTGCAAATTAGCAGTCTGTTTAAGGAAAGCAGAGATCGATTCCTCCAATTCTGAAAGAGGAATGAACCTGCAGTAATAATCGCTAAAATTCTCCTCAAGTGCCATCTGTGCTACGTTCTGTGCCCATTCTGAGCACTCTCAACGCTTTGCAACTTGAACCCCTTGTTTGTACAAGCATTCTCCACTCCCCATTTTAAAATCTATGAAAAATGTTGCTAGGCGGTCAGGGGTAGGTAAACAAAAAGCCAAGCTGCCTGTAATAACCACTTCAGCCCCGGAAGAATTTACCCCCTTCCTGACCAGAGCACTTTTTGCGATAGGCCACTGCATCGCTTTAACTGACAATTGCGCGGTCGTGCAACGTGGCACCCAAACAAAATTGGCATCCTTTTTCCCCACAAATAGAGCTTTCTTTTGGTGGTATTTGATCACCTCTGCGGTTTTTATTTTTTGCGCTATAAACAAAAAAAGACAATTTTGAAAAAAAAGCAATATTTTTAACTTTTTGCTATAATAAATATCCCCCAAAAAATATATAAAAAAATTTTTTTTCTCAGTTTAGGCCGATATGTATTCTTCTACATATTTTTAGTAAAAAAGAAAAATCTCAATAAGCGTATATTGATTGGTTTAAAAGTTATAGCGTCTACAAAATAGGGGATAGATTTATGGCATTTATATTATATATTTTTTTTATTAGTAATGGCGATGATCTGCGATTTTTATCATGACTGTGACATTATGGCAGACACATCGCACACTTTTGACACTATTTTGGGACCATTGTTATTTATACAACGATCAGTGCTATAAAAATGCACTGATTACTGTATAAATTACACTGGCAGGGAAGGGGTTAAACACTAGGGGGCGATCAAGGGGTTAAGTGTGTCCTAGGGAGTGATTCTAACTGTAGGGGGATGGGCTACCACTGACAGGACAGCGATCACTGCTCCCGATGACAAGGAGCAGTAGATCTCTGTCATGTCACTAGGCAGAACAGGGAAATGCCTTGTTTACATAGGCATCTCCCCGCTCTGCCGCTCCGTGACATCGAGTCCGCAGCACCCGCGGACACGGTCACGAAGTACCAGAGCCCACAATGCCACATCTTAAAGGGGACGTACCTGTACACCCATTTGCGCAGTCGTGCCATTGTGCCGATGTATATCGTTGTGCACTGGTCGGCAAGCGGTTAATTATCTGTGTGAATGAGGCCTTAATTTTTTTCTATTTGTCTGCACATATGGGTATTTTATAAATCATAGACTATCATTTTCATGTCCTTATTCAATTCTATGTACCTGGTTGATCCTGCCAGTCACCTTTCTTCCTTGTTCTAAACTGACCACACAAAGCACAGAAGCTAATCTGAGTTAGTGTGGTCAGTTTTCATCCTTTGGCTGGCCATTCAAAGGTACAGGACAGTGTGCAGACACACAGCATGCCTGTATTGGGTAGTTTGTTCAGCCACCGCACCCTTCAACCAATTACAGCCTGCCTCTAGTTGTCATTTGAGAATTATTATGCGCATGCCCGTGAGTTAGGGAATGTCTAGTTGTCACTTGAGAATTATTATGAGCATGTGCATATCTTCGCGCACGTCTTCGTGCACAACCATTTATACAATTTCCCTGACAAGTGGTGTACCCCCAGGTTCAGTGTTGGGACCCTTACTTATTAATATCTTTATAAATGATATAGGGTCTGGAATTAAAGGTACCATTTCAGTCTTTGCAGATGATGCCAAGCTATGCAGTGGAATAACGTCCTTACAGGATGTCTCCAATTTACAAGCCAACCTCATTGCACTGTTTAATTGGGCAACTATAGTATGTGGCAAATGAGGTTTAATATTGGTTATGCACTTGGGGGCTAAGAATATGCATGCATCATACGTACTAGGGGGAGTACAACTGGGGGAATCAATGGTGGAGAAGGATCTGGGTGTTCTGGTGGATCGTAAGCTTAATAATAGCATGCAATGCCAAGCTGCAGTTTCCAAAGCGAGCAAAGTCCTTTCTTGCTTTAAAAGAGGTATGGACTCCAGATAGCGAGATATCATTTTTCCCCTGTACAAATCATTAGTAAGACCTCATCTGCAATATGCAGTTTAGTTTTGGGCATCAATTCACAAAAAGGATATCTGAGAACTGGAGAAAGTGCACAGAATGGCAACCAAACTGATAAGAGGCATGGAGGAGCTCAGCTATGAGGAAAGATTAGAGGAACTGAATGTATTCACTCTTGAGAAGAGGATATTGAGAGGGGCTATGTATAAATACATAAGGGGTCCATATAGTGAACCTGAGGGTGAGTTATTCATTTTAAGGTCTTCACAGAGGACAAAAGGGCACACTTTACGTCTAGAGGAAAAGAGATTTAGTCTCCAAATACGGAAAGGCTTCTTCACAGTAAGATCTGTGAAAATGTGGAATAGACTCCCTCAAGAGCTGGTTCTGGCCAGCTCAGTAGATTGCTTTAACCACTTCAGCTCCGGAAGATTTTACTCATTTCCTCACCAGGCCATTTTTTGCGATACGGCACTGTGTCATTTTAACTGACAATTGCGCGGTCGTGCAACGCTGTACCCAAATGAAATTGATGTCCTTTTTTCCCACCAATAGAGCTTTCTTTTGGTGGTATTTGATCACCTCTGCGGTTTTTATTTTTTGCGCTATAAACAAAAAAAAGCGACAATTTTGAAAAAAAAGCAATATTTTCTACATATCGAAAAAAAAATAAAAAAAAATAAAAAAAAATTAATTTCTTTATCAGTTTAGAGCAATATGTATTCTTCTACATATTTTTGGTAAAAAAAAATCACAATAAGTGTATATTGATTGGTTTGTGCAAAAGTTATAGCGTCTACAACTACAGGATAGATTTAGGGACTTTTATTTATTTATTTATTTTTACTGGTAATGGCGGCGATCTGCAATTTTTAGCGGGACTGCAAAATTGCGGAGGACAAATCTGACATTGAGTGACACTTTTGTGGGGACCACTGTATTGGTGTCACTGGGAACCAGTGACACCAATCATAGGTGTGCGCAGCCTTTTGCATTAGGGTGTGCACCCCAAAACTCAAAACACATGTGTGCGCGTGTATGTGTGTATGTATGTATGTGTGGTAGTAGGGCAGTGGGTGTGTCTGTAGGGAAGTAGCCGGTGTCAGTAGTTTTTTTTATTTTTTGCAATTTTTTTAGGAGCCCTCTTGGGGGGCTTCGGTGCAATATCAGCAGGGGGGATCTGTACCACACAGGGTGATTAGGGTGTGCCCAGGCACACCTGGCACACCCCCTGTGCACGCCTATGACACCAATACAGTGATCAGTGCTATAAAAATACACTGATTACTGTATAAATGACACTGGCAGGGAAAGGGTTAACACCACGGGTGACCAAAGGGTAACATGTTCCCTAGGAAGGTGCTTACTAACTGTGTGGGGCAGTGTCCCACTGAAGGAAAAGAGAGATTGGCAATTCAGCCTGGCAGAATTACAAGATCTCTTTCCCTTCCCAACAAATCCAACGTTTGCCTTGTTTACACAGGCAGACGGCTGACCCGTCTCTCCTGTGAACGATCGGCAGATCGCAGCAGCCCTCGCGGATCGCATCGGACGTTAGACCTGCTGATTGGCTCCCACTGAGTCCAATCACAGCAGGAGTGGCGCATGCGCACCCCCCCAAACCGCGTGCACAAAATCACGAACAGGTATGTAATTTTGTGCATCCAGGCTGCCCTGCTGCAGTAAATGTACGTGGGGCGGTCAGGAAATGGTTAAGAAAGGCTTGGAATAATTTTGACCCAGGGAATATCCGATTGCCTCTTGGGGGATCAGGAAGGAATTTTTCTCCCCACTGGAGCAAATTGGATCATGTTTATTGGGGGGGGGGGGGGGTTCCAGGGTTCCTCTGGATCAACTGTGGGTATTGTAAAGAATATATGGAGGTTTTCTATTAGAGGTTTTTTTTTTTCTGGCTGAACTGGATAAACTAGTGTCTTTTTTCAACTGTATTAGCTATGTAATGACGTTTCATAAGAAGAATGTTATCAACAATACAGTATACATAATGTTATTTATTCTGTGCTTAGTATAAATGGTTAGTATGTTTGATTGTGTCTTTGCCTTCCTGGATGACTGCACACAAAGTGTACATACAGTTTATGCACCTAAATACCATGAAAGCAAGAAATATTTTGCAGTCTTACATAAAAAAACAGATACCACATTCATGTGATCTCCTGCATGTGACCCTCACAAACACCCTGTTCTGTGAAGCTGGAAGGAGGTTACTGTGTATGATTGCTGGCATGCTTAGTTAGAACATCTGGTAAAGTTTGATTGCAAAGCCCATCACAAGTCAAGTTTTCTTCACGACTTTATCACCAAAACTTTGGGCCTTCTTTGGTGATAAAGTCTTGAAGAAAATACTAGAACCACCAGTTAGGCCACAGATTTTCTGGGACAGGACTGGCTTCTTTGCATGCAGAAAATGTAAGGCATGCCAACAGGTCAGGAATCCTTTGAGGGGCATAGAGCTGTCCAAACGTGAAACAAAATGGATATACTTAGGGGAATGAAAGTAGAACTGGATATAAATTGTGTTATCAGTGATTATTAGAACATATCTAGATGGAGTATTTAACTTCCACCAAGTAAAATGTAAGGATTATGCCGCGTACACACGTTCAGAATTTCCCACAACAAATGTTCGATGTGAGCTTGTTGTCGGAAATTCCAACCGTGTGTAGGCTCCATTGGACATTTTTGAAAAAAAAAATTTGAGAGCTGGTTCTCAAATTTTCCGACAACAAAATCCATTGTCGGAAATTCCGATCGTGTGTACACAATTCCGACGCACAAAATTCCACGTGTAGCACTAACTCTCGGTGGAGCTGCTGGTTTAAAGCGGGCTTGTTACCTTCACTCTCGATACCTCTGTTTCACCGGCACCGGGTCTAGGGTTCCGTTGAGTTTACCTTGGACGATATAAGCATCAAACACTTGGGTAGATTTTCCAATGCTTTAATGAACAAATAAAGGAAGTAGCAGGAAATAGACAGAAGGAAAGCTGCAGGGAAGCTCAAATACCTTTCCTTAGTATTCTTTAGAACATTCTTAGTAATTGAACACTTGTAGTTGATTGCGCTTCCCTTGTGGGATTCAATCTTTGCCGGCCTGGATAGACCTCTCTCACTTGTCTAGCAGCCAGTACGTAACATGAACAAAAGTCTCTGCCACAGACTTGTTTGAAATAAAAGCCATACGATCCTCTGCCACAGGATGTATTGGTTTGCGATGAATGTCAGACATAGTACTTGAACCTTTAAGCCAACCCGGCAGTACTATGCAGTAAGACCACTTCAGGATACGTCCTCCAACCGAGTCACCAGGCCCCTCTCCAGACCAGCACTCTGCATGATCCTTCCATGACGGGTCCTCCCCTGGGATCTTCTCAGCTGTCCAGATTCTTCACTCAGGATAGACAGCTCAGGACCGTTCCTCTGCTGCTGTGGTAGGCCCCAGACAGGTTTCTGGACCCACCCACACGCCGCAGCGGCGTGGGCCTCCGGAACGGAGGACCACGAGGTGGTACTCTTAACGCATACCTGTCGGCCAGGAGGGCCAGCAGGTGGCTGAAAAACAAACCCCTAAACATGGCGTCTGTCCCATAAATACCCTCTCCCAGAATGCAACTCGGAGGACCACCTCCACCGAGTTGTCCCCGGGACAGAGGAGCACTCATGCGCTTCAACACGTTGCTTTTCCAACACCGGCCCAGGGTGACAACGACACCCACCGGCACAGTGTGGAACTACACGCAACGTCAGCCAAGCTGGAACAGAGGCAAATATAACTTCCTATAATAAGTGACCCACTAGATTTACCTATCAGCGGTAGATAAAAAAATCTACCGGCGCTACACACGCATGCTCGGAATCAAGCAGAAGAGCCGCACTAGCTATTGAACTTCATTTTTTTTTGTACGTCACCGCGTTCTTGATGTTCGGAATTTCCGACAACATTTGTGCGACCGTGTGTATGCAAGACAAGTTTGAGCCAACATCGGTCGGAAATAAATCCAGGATTTTGTTGTCGGAATGTCCGATCATGTGTACGCAGCATTAGTCTAAAAACTGTGTAGAATAAAATTAGGGTGCTGGAATTGTGAAGGAGTTCCACATTGGGAGTGAGAAGAGTTGAATACAGCTGTCATTCATAATATGGAATATATTTAAGTTGTTTTATATTTCATTTTAATTTAATTGTGCTAGTTTATTGCATCAACTCTTTGGAATTGTGCAGAACCAAGCAAAGAGAGTAAGTTGTGTGTTTTAGTCAGAACATGTAAACACATTGTATAGATTTTGATCTGAGACACCATTTCTCTAAGGCCCCTTTCACACTGGGGCGGTTTGCAGGCGTTATTGCGCTAAAAATAGCGCCTGCATACCGACCTAAAACTGCCGCTACTGTTTCTCCAGTGTGAAAGCCCGAGGGCTTTCACACTGAAGCAGTGCGCTGGCAGGAGAGAAAAAAAAACTCCTGCAAACAGCATCTTTGGAGCGGCGAAGGAGCGGTGTATTCACCGCTCCTGCCCATTGAAATCAATGGGGCAGTGCGGCTATACTGCGGCTGTAGCGGCGCTATGCGAGTGGTTTTAACCCTTTTTCGGCCGCCAGCGGGAGTTAAAACCGCACCGCTAGCGGCGCTAAAACAACGGTTTTACCGCCGCCGCCCCCCACCTCCCCAGTGTGAAAGGGGCCTTAGAAGTAAAGAGAGTACAATGCAAGTTTTAATCAATGCATGTAAATGTATCGGACTGAGTTTGAATTGGTGTGTTGAAATGACCCTCAGTGCTTGATTTCACTGATTTCCTGCTGTCAGCGACGATAGGTTGCGTGAATACAGTGGATCACTGGCAGTTGATAGATGATAAGGGGTTAAATGGCTTCAGAGACAGCTGATAAATTCCGTGACGCCGCGTCGTGTGGCCACACCCTCAGACGAAGTCGTAATAAAGAAATGCGTTTGAGCGGGACCACACGGTGACCGGAAGTGACGTTAACGCGCCACAGAGAGTGATGGACACCAAGCAGAGTGAGGGTGTCAGCTCAGTGAGTGAGACGCCATTGATTGTTTGTCAATCAAACTATTGATGTTTTGTGAACAAAGCGTGTTAAGACCTGTGTTTGCAAGTGCATTTTAAAAAAGGGGAAATGGTTTAAATAAAGAGAGCTTGAACAGGATTACGCTATGTGGAGTTTTTTCTCATGTAAGATCAGTGACTCCAAGAAAGGTCCCGGGGTGAGCGGCACGTTTCCCTTAATGAGTGATTGACAGCACTTTAGACAAAGGCGCGTTTAATAGAGAGCTCTGGTGAGTGCAAACCCTTAGAGAAGAGGGACTCACGAGGTTACAATTTGGTGACTTGTGCATGTAACAGCAGGTAATCAATACAAAGATACAAGGATCTTGTACACCAAGAGACTTTCTGTGCACACATTTACAGGGTGGATTCTAATAACTTATGTGGTTAACATAAGATCACCGACCACTGACTTTGGGCGTAGCGGCGCTATTAGTATTTTTATGTTTCTTAATACTTTTTATATATGTTTTTTAGACATGTGCACTGACAAAAAATGTGTTTGTTTTCATTTCATTCGTTTTTTTGCTTTTTTTTGGAAATTTGGAATTTCGAAAATTTGGATTTTGGCATTTCCAAATTTCCGAATTTTCAGATTTTCAAATTTACAAATTTTGAATTTTCAAAATTCCGAATTTCGAATTTTCAAATTTTCAAATTCCGAATTTCCGAATGTTTGGAATTCGAAAATTCGAAAATCTGAAAATTTAAAAATCTGAAAAAAAGAAAGAAAACTAGTCAAATTCGAAATAATAACTAATAATAACTAACTAATAAATTATAGGTATTGGAGTTTCCCTTCAAATTTGGCTGTTTGTGAACGTAACGAATACAAATTTATCTGAAGGTACGAATTATCCGAAATAACGAATGCCGCATCTAAACAAATGGAATGGAACAAATTAATAATAAATAATAATAATAAAAAGGTTTTATTATTATTATTGTTTATTATTATTAGACGGTTACATTCCATTCTTTTAGATACGGCATTCGTTATTTCAGATAATTCGTAACTTCAGATAAATTCGTACTCGTTACGCTCACCAACAGCCAAATTTGAAAGGAAATTCCAATACCTATAAGTTATTAGTTAGTTATTTCAGATTTTCGAGTCTTTGAATTTTCAGATTTTCATTCTTATTTTCGGCTTTTTAAATTTCAAAATTTCGGAATTTTCTCATTTCCGAAATTCTGAATTTCCAAAAATTCAAATTTCCAAACTTCCAAATTTCCGAACTTCTGAATTTCCGAATTTCCAAAATTTTGAATTTCTGAACTCGAATTTTCCAATTACCGAAATGTTCCAATTTCCGAAATTTCGAATTTCCAAATTTCAAATTTCCGAAATTTTGAATTTCCGAATTTTGAATTTCCGAAATTTCGAATTTCCCAATTTCCGAAATTTCGAATTTTCCAATTTCCGAATTCCAAATTTCCGAAATTCCGAATTTCCCAATCTCCGAATTTTCAGAATTAACGAATTTGTCAAAATTTGTTAAAAAACAAATTCAGAACTAAACGAATTGCACATGTCTAAAGTTTTTAAGTACAGAGATAAGGAACTCAAACTTCTCTGACATTCATTTAAAGCTTGCTAACTTTACCTGTGATTAGAATTATTCAAACCAGACACCATCAGGAAAGTATTATTTTGTGAAAAGACCACCCCCATATTTCTTCCATGACAGATGTGTCCATGTTGCCACCAGCTAGACCGGTATTGTTCTTTTACAGCCTATTAATGGTCTATTTTTTACCAAGACCACAGGGTCACTTTAAGCAATTATCTTGACGCCCCTGCATCAATTATCAATATAACTATCCAGCCAGTTCTCAATGTGGCATGTTCTTCTGCTGCTGGTTTTCTACATACAGTAAATCAGTTGGTAGGAGGATCTGATTGCTACCACTAGCTGGTAGCTGTAAAGTGTTTTGTATACATGCCTGTATTTAGTTCTCCATAAGAACCTTTGAATACAGGCAACATGCGTTGATAATTTATGTGAATACAGAAATGTACTTAGAGCTTGCTATATGTTTTTCTGACAATACAGTACAGCACAATGGATTTATCACCAATGCCATGCTTGGAAACACACAAATCCCCACCCTTTCTCTTTTCAGCACATCATAGCTCATTTAATGACCGATAATTGCATTTGTGACGATCGCCTGACTAAGGACACGCCTTGTAATTGAAGTAACTGGCATATCTGAAGTGAAAATGTTAAGGAAATTCAGGCTAAATTGACTAATAGCTTTTAAAATGCCGTCAAGGGAGAATGATTAAATAAGCAGCTGCATTACAGAAGGAGCAGTCTTAATTCTCACATGCAGAAATACAAGTTACAAGTGATACTGCTGAGCCCTTCATACGCTTTCCCTATGATCTGGTAATAGAAATCAAGATTTCTCCTAAGATTAAAACCTCAAGGTTTTGGCGGAGCAGACATGCATTGTTAGAGCTCCACACCGCTGAGGAGAGAAGAGAAGGACAAAGCGGAGCCTGCAGGCTCAAAAGGTATCCATTTGAACCTTTTTGCCCCAGGGAACAAACTGTGAAAGTTTGGGCAGGAAATATGGTACTGGGAGGAAACCGTGGCAGAAATAAAAATCACCTCACAAAGAGCTCACAGGCACTCACTGCAGCTGAAGCAGCTCCAGTCACCTCACAAGATACAGCATCAGGGCGCTCTCACAGACAGAAAATGTCACAGCAAGACTCTCCATTTGAGTCAGATACAGAACAAATCCTCTCACAAACTTCGCCACAAGCCTCCTCAGTATCCCCAGTAATATTATTACAATTTGAAAAGATGCTTCATAAGGCTTTAAAACAAACCTCAGACCAAATAACAAAAAGCATAACCAAAGAAATAAGAGAGCTGGGAAACCGCACCGCAGCCTTAGAAATAAAAATGGATGAAATTGAAATTACAACCCAAGAAAATATAACAGAATTGGAACAATTAAAAAAAGAGAATTTAATACTTCAAACTAAGCTCGAAGATTACGAAAATAGAGCCAGACGTTCAAACTTGCGCATAAGGGGAATACCTGAAACTGTGACAGACCTGCAATCTACTATTACTGCTCTATTACAAGAACTAAAGCCAGATATCCCTATTGAACGTTTAGAACTGGACAGAGTACACAGAGCCCTCACAGCCAAAAAGAAAGATGGACCCCCACGTGATATAATCACAAAATTTCATTATTACAGAACGAAAGAACAAATACTAATTGCTGCAAGAGAAAAAAAGGAACTTAATTTTCAAGGACACAATTATCAAATTTTTGCTGACCTATCCCAACTTACTATTACTAAAAGACGATCCATGAAACCCCAACTAATGGAACTGCAACGCCACAACATTATGTATCAATGGGGCTTCCCCTTTTCAGTCAGATTTAACTACCAAGGTACAATTTACAGAAGCAGATCAGCAGATGAACTACAACAAACCCTTTTAAAATGAAATCTGACAGAACCCACAAGCAGCAACACTCCCGCACGCAGAAGAATGGCATCATCTTCACCTTCAGGCAGCACCCAGAAAATTTCAGAACAAAATGGGAATCATCATTCTCACAAAAGAGGCCGTTATGCCACATCATCCATGGACCAAGAAGATTCAATGGACTGACATCCTAATTCCTGATATCTCTTCATTTATTATACTAAGAGATGGTTCTCTATAAAAAACCTATATTTATAACTGAATGTAACTGCATTCTGATAGTCACACACTGTGTGGGATCATGTTACATTCCAGTTATATTTCTTATTACTTCTGATTCATATAGCCTTAGAATATATAAGTGAAATAAGGAAATTCTTGTTCAGTTATATATTATCAGGTAATAACAATAGATTTATTACTTTTTAGGACAAATATGTTCAATAATCCAGAAGTAATGGAAGCTTTTTCTTTCTTTTCTTAAAACAAATATATTATTACCTAACTAGTTCCTAGAACTATGTTTTTGTTTATTCTAATCTGAAGCAATACAACCTCAATTTTATGAGTTAACATATCTAAACAGTTACATATGAATAAAATATGTAAATGTTTACTCTAAAAGGGTTAAAATCCCAAAATAATTCAAACTATCTTCATCAATACCAAAGTTATTAACAGTACCTTTCTAACTGAATTATTTAGCCTAGGGCAAGACTAACCATATACAACCACCCTGGAATAAATAATTTCAACAAAAACTATATTCTGCACTCCAATTAATGAAACATCATTTTGATGTCTTTTGACATAGCACTTCTCTCCTGTAAGCGGAAGATCCGTGTACCCCCATTAGCCCTCCTCATTCTCCCAACCATATTATGTGGGAGTGTGACGAAGGCACTTATTCCCCTGAGAGAGATATTTATTCTCTTTCACGGGTAAATTGTGATTACTTGCAAAAAATAATTTATACAATGTATCATCTAATCTCATATGTTTTTTGTTTACTCTTTACTCCAGAATTCACTGGTTTCTTTTCTATCTATTCATCTCTTCAGTCCACACAGGTTGATCTGCGCAGTCAGCTCTGCATAACAAAAAGTAAGTCAAAACTATTTGATCTATTGCCATGGCACCACTGAATATACTTTCCCTGAATGTTCAGGGAATAAATGTCCCTCAAAAAAGGACCAAAGCCTTCTGTACTTTCCATAACAAGAAGGCTCACATAGTATGCCTCCAAGAAACACACTTCACCAAAGATTCTACTCCAAAATATATTTCTCCTTTTTATCAACAAATTTACACGGCTTCTGCCTGTACCAAGCAAAGGGGAACTCTAATTGCATTTCACCGATCCACACCATTCACCTTATCATCAGAAATTAAAGACCCAGAAGGTAGATACCTGATACTCATGGGTTATATAATGGATACAGAAATCACGGTGATTTCCTACTACGCTCCTAACAAATAACCTACACCATTCCTCTCACATATATTACAAGTGATTAATACACACAAAATAGGAACAGTGATAATGTGTGGGGATTCGAACCAGGTCCTCCTCCCATTTCTAGATAAATCACCTTTTACACCATCCAAAATAACCTCTAGATTACCTTTTTCTCAACTTCTTTCCAAATACAATCTGGTAGATTCGTGGAGAGAAAGTAACCCAATGAAAAAGAAATTCACTTATTTCTCGCACCCTCATCAAACCTTCACCAGAATAGATCATATTTTTCTAACAATAGGAATGATACCAGAAATTATTGCATCAGATATAATTCCGATTCCGTGGTCTGACCATAATGCAGTATACACTACTATAGCCTCAGCCATACCAAAAGCGCATGACCCAACGTGGTACTTACCGGACATAATGCTCAAACACCCACTACATCAGATGGCCATTGAACAAGCTTTAAAGGAATACATATCAATTAATAATACAACAGACATCTCCCCAATAACACTGTGGGAAGCTCATAAGCCTGTCTTGCGTGGTACAATACAAAGACAAATGGCACTATTTAAACGGGAAAGCAAAAATCTAGCAAAACAACTAGAACTCAATTTTAATGCAGCCTACATATCATTTCAAGATAATCCATCTCAGAGTACAAAATCTCATCTGGAAAAATCTAGATTGGAATACGATCTATTTCTCACTGAGTCAGTTGATAAATCCCTCAAACGCTCCAAACACAATTTCTACATGAATACAAACAAACCAGGTACATATTTGGCTCGGGCATTAAATTCAATTAACAAATCTTTCAAACCAATACGTTTGAAATTATCAAAAAGTGTTTACACTTGTAATCCAGTTAAAATAGTCCATAAATTTCACTCACATCTCGCAACTTTATACAAGACAAACAATGAATTTAATCCTACAGAGGCTGAATCCTTCTTCTCAAAAATAACCTTACCTGAGTTATCTCAGAATCAAAAAAGCAGTTTGGATGAGCCTATAACTATAGATGAAGTTTCTAACGCCATAAAAGACCTAAAACTTAACAAAAGACCAGGCCCAGACGGCTACTCGGCTTTATACTATAAAACATTCTCAGAAATACTCTCTCCCATTCTCACTGAAACTTTTAACAAACTTCTAGATGGACATTCTTTTCGGCAAGAAACACTAATGGCAATTGTTTGTATGATCCCAAAACCCCTTTCTGATGATACTTCCTGTGTGAATTATCGGCCTATCTCTCTGTTAAACCTCGATATTAAATTATTAGCAAAAATAATAGCAAAACGCCTCAATAGCATTATAGGAAAATTAATACATAGAGATCAAGTAGGCTTCATGCCAAATAGACAGGCAGGCGATAATATACGCAGGGCAGTGTTATTGGCACATATTGCTAAAAAACGGAAAATCCCTTTATGTTTTCTATCTCTCGATATTAAGAGGGCATTTGACACAGTATCCTGGCAATATATGCAATATTCATTACAAAAATGGGGTTTTGGACCCCACTTTTTAACATGGATCAAAGCATTATATAATAAACCCAAAGCCTATATAAAATATGCTGGATACAAATCTGAAGCCTTTAATATCGAAAGAGGTACCCGACAGGGTTGCCCATTATCTCCCTTATTATTTGCCCTTATACTCGAACCCATGGCCCAATACATCAGAACAAACCAAACTATAACTGGCATTGAAGTAGGAGGCATTACACACAAACTATGTATATTTGCAGACGATATATTACTTTTTCTATCATCACCACAGGTCTCTGGTCCTAACTTAATACCAGCTCTTGATGGATTTGCAGCCCTATCCGGCCTTATGATTAATCCTAAGAAATGCCTAGTGCTTAATATTTCACTCACAAACATGGAATTGATCCCGGCTAGGGCTGCACTCCCATTCACATGGGCAGAAAAATCAATCCCATATCTTGGAATTCATTTAACAGCATCTCATTCTGACTTATTCTCAACCAATTATCCTCCTGTATTAAGACAGATCACAAATCTAATAAAACAATGGTCGCAACTTCCTTTATCCTGGATAGGGAAGATTAATGCAATCAAAATGACTATTCTACCCAAATTGCTTTATCTATTCAGAGTCCTCCCTATTCCAATACCTTCCTATTTTTTGAGAATAGTACAAAAAAGAGCAACTTCGTTTATATGGGGCTCTTCTAAACCACGTATACCTATACACACACTACATCTTCCCAAAAATAAAGGAGGCCTGGGATACCCTAATTTTACTAACTACTACAGAGCAGCACATTTGGCCAGTCTGTCTAAATACCATGCAAAACAGGAAATCCCATTATGGGTATTTATAGAGGCTTCAGAAAATGACCCTTTATTAATATCAAATTTATTATGGCTTGATCCTAAAGACCGCTTTAAAATTCATAATCCTATAACTAAACACTTCTTATCTCTCTGGGATAAACTAAAAACCAAATATCAGTTACAATCTCCACACAATCCTCTCCTTTCTTTTATCAGAAATCCGGCCTTTTATCCGGCATGGATCTACCCAAATTCTTTTAAAGCTTGGACAACATCAGGCATTCAGACACTAAATGACTTCATAGCATCTAAATCATTCCTTTCATTCCCATCGCTTAGAGAAAAATATGATCTACCAAACTCTGAGATATTTAGATATCTCCAAATCAAAAATTTCTATACACCATTCCTAAAGGGGGATACACCATTATCCCAATTATCCATTTTTGAATCAATCTGTACAAAAGATCCATTTGCTAAAGGTACAATTTCATCACTTTATAATCAATTATATGGAGTAGCAAATCTTAATAGACCCTCTTACGTTCAGAGGTGGGAGGAGGACCTGGGACGAACTTTAGAAGACACGGACTGGTCTAACATATGGCTCACATCTAAGTCATCTTCACCCAACATCTTAGCACTGGAGACAAATTATAAAGTCCTAACTCGCTGGTACCTTGTACCCGCTAGAGTGGCAAAATATTCACCTAATACCTCAGCTCTTTGTTTTCGAGGATGCCCAGAAATAGGCACATATTTACACATATGGTGGACGTGCCCAGTAATCCAAACCTTCTGGAAGGAAGTCTTCGTGATTGCATCTAAAATATTTAAAAAAATAATACAACCAGATCCATATTTAACTTTACTTAATCTAAAACCGGAATGGTTAACACTCTCTCAATTCAAACTTATGATCCAACTAATAACGGCTGCAAAACAAACAGTGGCCAAGGCATGGAAATCTCCTACATTGGTACTAGCAGAAACAATTCACAGAATGAATAATACAATGTCCCATGCTAAGATGGTAGCCATCGATCAAAATCAAATTCCAAAATTTGAAAAACTTTGGCATCCTTGGATAAAACAACAGTTCCTGTCAAACTTCAATGACTCTGTCCTGTTGCCATGGTAACAGATTAAATGACTTACAGAGACACCCATTCTAAGGCTTCAAAGAGAACTAAAAAGAATAATAAACTGACGAGCGGGACAACCTTGTGGACCATACCTCTACCTTTCAACCCTTTTTCTTCTTTCTCTTTCCTTTTCTCCACCTTACGATTAAAGCTCATTATCAGAATTTATTTGACCTATATACACTCTACTTGTAAACAATATGTATAGTAGGTATAAATCATTTAAATACCTACAAAAGTAACTAAGGAAATGATATATATCTTTAATTTAGGTTTACGTGAACCCGATGTTTAATATTTGAAATTCCATGATATTTACCTATATAAACCCTACTATAAAACAATGAGCTTACTTTATAGATCCTTGTAAACTTACTTTATGTATCTTTATAACATTGTATACTCAATAAACTTCTTTTGACAAGGAAAAAAAAAAAAAAACTCAAGGTTTTATAGTTCAAATTGAGGAACTCCTAACCTAGGACTGCATCTTTCAAACATTGGGGTTGATTTACTATAACTGGAAAGTGTAAAATCTGGTGCAGTACTGCATAGAAACCAATCAGCTTCCAGTTTTTTTGTCAAAGCTTCATTGAACAAGCTGAAGTTAGAAGCTGATTGGCTACCATGCACAGCTGCACCAGATTTTGCATTCACAAGTTTTAGTAAATCAACCCCAAAGTGTTTGGCATGGAGACCTCTCTTACCCACAGATATAAAGAGGTGCAAAACCTCCCTGTGTGTACAGGCAGCTCTGGCCACAATAAAAAGGAGTGGATATTATTTTAAGAGTCACTATTATCCTGGTATAACACAACCTTTTCAATAAATCTAACAGTGCAGGGTAGGGAAATTTAGATTGTTATGCCCTGTACACACGACCGGTTTTCCCGTCGGAATAATCTCTGAAGGTTTTTCTGACGGAGCTCCGATGGAATTCTGCTCAAGCTGTCTTGCATACACACGGTCACACCGAATTCCGACCGTCCAGAATGCGATGATGTACAACACATAAGATGGGACTAGAAAACGGAAGTTCAATAGCCAGTATCCAATAGCTTCCGTCTCGTACTTGCTTCAGAGCATGCATCGTTTTTGGTACGTCAGAACAGCATACAGATGATCGGTTTTCCCGATAGGAATTGGTTCCGTCGGAAAAATTTAGAACATGTTCTCTTTCTAGGTCCGTCAGAATTTTCGACGTAAGAAGTCCGATGGGGCATACACACGATCGGAATATACGATGAAAAGCTTCCGTCTGACTTTTTCTGTCGGACATTCCGCTCGTGTGTACACGGCATTAGTTGTTGTATACCATTTGATCTGTAACATATATTTTTCAAAAATTTCTAAGCATCCAAGCTTCTACCAAATTAAATTTGATAGATGCTTGGGTCAATTAGGCTTTGACCAAAAAAACCCCCAAAAAACTGGAAGCTGATTGGTTTCTATGCAGTACTGCACCAGATTTTGCACTCTCCAGTTATAGTAAATCAACCCCAATGTTTGAAAGATGCAGCCCTAGGTTAGGAGTTTCTCAATTTGAACTATAAAACCTTGAGGTTTTAATCTCAGAAGAAATCCTGATTTCTATTACCAGATCATAGGGAAAGCGTATGAAGAACTCAGTAGTATAACTTGTAACTTTTATCCTGCATGTGAGAATTAAGACTGCTCCTTCTGTTATGCAGCTGCTTATTTAATTATTCTCCCTTGATGGCATTTTAAAAGCTATTAGTCCATTTAGCCTGAATTTCCTTAACATTTTCACTTCAGATATGCCAGTTAATTCAATTACAAGGCGTGTCCTTAGGCGATCGTCACAAATGCAATTATCGGTCACTTCCATAACAAAAGACATTCTCCTCCCCCACCAGACTGACAATGCTGCTATCTGCTGTGCCCCCTGTACCCCTTCATCCAGATTGGGGGCACTCTAATACGAGAAGTGTGTTAATGGCCAAATCACAAGGTGAAAGCAGAGGGAAAACAAATGTAGCCACGACATAAGCATTGATAAGCTGCAACATTTTTGGTTTTGGGTTTAAAATGGCTTTATCTCAAAAGCTTTTTTTTTAAAGAGACATTGGAAATATGATTAACATTTTTGGTTGAGAAAGTCTTGTAGACAAAACATTTTAGGATATATTGGAAAATCTGTTAGAACAAATGTATTACAATATGCACTAATTCAGACAATCTATATTTCATACAGAAACAAAAAGAAAGTGCTCAAACAGTAGCAAAGATTTAAGGAAGAATAGTAGAACTGCTTATTATTCGAACATGACATGTATTTATCGATTTATAAAAAATGAATATGTCCCTGAATGATTGCAGAGCACAGGATGAAGGATTAAGCCATCCAACTGCAGAAGTTACTCAGGTGTAGACAGCAATGGGACCAAAAAGATCAGAACAGTGTCTGATAAGAGAGAATAGCAAAAAATAAAATAACACTGAATACAAGCTTAATTTCTGCTAGTACACAGACATTAAAAAACAGAATTTGTATTGCAAATGAGAATACTTTGCCAGCTTATTTATTGCCATTGAGTATCTGTAAAATGATTATCTATATATAGGAGGGCTTATGATGACCCAAAAACATAGAAGGTCTTTATTGAAACCTACAAGTAGATTAACTATGCTTAGAGATCTCAGGATTCCCATCAAAAATTCACTGTAGATATGAAAAAAATCTTGATGACATGAGGCATTAATGTGTTTTGCATGTGCACAGAATTGTATACACCAACATACAACACTTAAGTCATTGCCAAAAAGCACCAGTGGACACCCCCCCCCCCCCCCCCAAGGCACTCAGTCAACCAAAGGTGGACATAGCGAGTGGTCATTTTTAGGCATCATCCACACGGGTGCTCTGGCCCATGCTAATTGTTTATGCCACCGCCTGAAGCTACGTGCTGGCAGCCTTTGTTACTGTATGTGGATGCAGAGAATGTTTGGACACAGCCACTCATCCCAACTTGACAGGTGTGCAGGGGTTCATACACGACCCTGTATGCACACTGTCTGTGTTTGGGACTGCACCACTGCATCTGCACACCTGTTAATTAGAATGAGCAGCTGCGTCTGTACAGCCGCTATAGAGTAACTTAACCACTTGTCTACATGGCACTTATACTCCCTTCCTGCCCAAGCCAATTTTCAGCTTTCAGCGCTGTCACTCTTTGAATTGCATGGTCATGCAACACTGTACCAAACAACATTTTTATATTTTTTCGCACAAATAGAGCTTTCTTTTGGCGGTATTAAATCACTGCTGGAGTGCAAACAGGTAATTTTTCTCCTTCACTGGTGTGCGCTGATGAGGCTGCTCTGATGAGCATTTATGGGAACCGATAGGCTGCACTGATGGACACTTATGAGGAGGCACTGATGAGGCTACGCTGATAGGTGGCACTAATGGGCATTAGGGATGAGCCGAACAGCCCCCCCCCCCCCCCCCGGTTCGGTTCGCACCAGAACATGCGAACAGGCAAAAAAATTTGTTCGAACACCGTTAAAGTCTATGGGACACGAACATGAAAAATCAAAAGTGCTCATTTTAAAGTCTTATATGCAAGTTATTGCCATAAAAAGTGTTTGGGGACCCGGGTCCTGCCCCAGGGGACATGTATCAATGCAAAAAAGTTTTAAAAAAGGCAGTTTTTTCAGGAGCAGTGATTTTAATATTGCTTAAAGTGAAACAATAAAAATGAAATATTCCTTTAAATATTGTGCCTGGGGGGTGTCTATAGTATGCCTGTAAAGTAGCGCATCTTTCCTATGATTAGAACAATACCACAGCAAAATTACATTTCTAAAGGAAAAAAAGTCATTTAAAACCGCTCATGGCTGTAATGAATTGTCGGATCCTGGCAATACAGATAAAAATCATTGCAAAAAACGGCATGGGTTCCCCCCAGTCCATTACCAGGCCTTTTGGGTCTGGTAGGAATATTAGGGGAACCCCTCACCAAAATTTAAAGAAAAAATGCATGGGGGTCCCCCAAAATCCATACCAGGCCCTTCAGGTCTGGTATGGATTTTAAGGGGAACCCTGCGCCAAAATTTAAAAAAAATGATGTAGGGGTCCCCCAAAAATCCATACCAGAACCTTATCCGAGCATGCAACCTGTCCGGCCGCAGGAAAAGGGGGGGCGAGAGCGCCTGCCTCCTGAACCATACCAGGCCACATGCCCTCAACATGGGAAGGGTGCTTCGGGGTCACCCCCAAAACACCTTGTCCCCATGTTGATGGGGACAAGGGCCTCATCCCCACAACCCTTGCCGATGGTTGTGGGGGTCTGCGGGTGGGGGGCTTATCAGAATCCAGAAGCCCCCTTTAACAAGGGGACCCCCAGATCCCGGCCCCCCCTATGTGAATGGGTATCGGGTACATTGTACCCCTACTCATTCATCAAAAAAAGTGTCAAAACAGTAAAAATAACAAGAGACAGCTTGGGACAAGTGCGTTATTAAAAAAAACAAAAAAAAGCTGTCCCACAAAGTCCATTCATCTTCGATCACAGCGCCGATGGAGCGAGCAAAAAAAAAAAACGCAACAACTCCGCCTCCATGGGAGGCTCCCGCCAACTGAATCCTCTTCGCAATAACAACTGTTACATAGCTGAGGGCCACCGGGTGACCCCGCCCCTTCTGACATCACGTTGATACATTTTTGCCTTGATACATGTTCCCTGGGGCAGGAGCCGGGTCCCCATACACTTTTTATGACAATAACTTGCATATAAGCCTTTAAAATGAGCACTTTTGGTTTTTCATGTTAAGTGTTGCATAGCCTTTAACGGTGTCCCGCGGCTTTCGAATTTGCCGTGAACACTGCACAATGAGCTGTTCAGGCTCATCCCTAATGGGCACTAATAGCTGGCACTAATAGGCTGCACTGATGGGTATGGTTAGGTGGCACTGGTAGGTGGCACTGGTAGGTGACACTGATGAGAAGGCACTGATGGGCACTGATTGGCAGCACTGGTGGGCACAAATTGGTAGCACTGGTGGGCACTGTTTGGACTGCACTGTTAATCAGGACACTGATAATCAGTGCCCTGATTATCAGTGTATAGGTCCCTTTTAGAGAAGGCGGTTATCGGCTCTTTTTTTCTCTGCTCATCCTGTCAGCATGAGGAAAGGAGTGCCGATAACCGGCTGCTGTTTACATCCCTGATCAGCTGCAGGCCGGTCAAGTCCCTCCACCCCAAACTCGCTCATCCATGGCTTTATGGACCTTGCTTTGTGCACTGGTGTGCAGTCATGTTGGAACAGGAAGGGGCCATCCCTAAACTGTTCCCACAAAGTTGGAAGCATGAAGTTGTCCAAAATGTCTTAGTATATTGAAGCCTTAAGAGTTCCCTTCACTGGAACTAAGGGGCCAAGCCCAACCCCTAAAAAACAACCCTTACATCATAATCTCCTCTCCACCAAATTATTTGCACCACTGCATAAAGCAGGGTCCATAGAGACATAGATGAGCGAATTTGGGGTGGAGGAACTTGACTGGCCTGTACTGAGTTCTGACCTCAACCCGATAGAACACCTTTGGGATGAATTAGAGCAGAGACTGCAAGTCAGGCCTTCTCATCCACATCAGTGTCTGACCTCATCAATGCGCTTTTGGAAGAATCGTCAAACTTTCCCAAAGACACACTACTAAACCTTGTGGACAGCCTTCCCAGAAGAGTTGAAGCTGTTATAGCTGCAAAGGGTGGGCCAACTCATTATTGAACCCTACGGGTTAAGACTGGGATTCCATTAAAGTTCACGTGCTTGTAAAGGCAGGTGTCCTAATACTTTTAAAAATATGGTGCATCTATGTGATGTGACTATAAATGTCATCTTAAAGCAACATCAGTAAAGTGCAGCAATTCTTTTGATTTGTGTAGACATTCCTACCTTGATATTTGAAATGTGTGAAAGATGTGAAAGATTAATGGCTGGAAATGTCGTGAGAAGGCATCTGGCATGTAGATGGACACAAGATGGTGGAGGGTTAACACCTCAAGCAGGAGAATTGTTGTTCTGGTAGGAAAAAGCATGGCAAGGACTGGTAGGAAAAAGCATGACAGGTCGTTCCCGATGAAAAATCAAATGGCCCACTCACACTGTATAGGCCACAGTGCCCTTGTAAATAAGGCCTTAAGTGGATCTATGACCAAAATGTGTTTAGTTTTAAATAAAGCAGGACATGGTGAAAATACCTCTCAGGTTTCTTTTGCTTTCTTTGCTAAAACTTCTAATGCATACTGTGAAAAACTCAGTGTGCAGTGAAAATTAGACATTTAAGTAAAATTAGGTATTTTCAGGAGGAGAGAAGCCATCACAACATTGCAGGGTAAGGCTGGACTTCAGGTTTAGGCTGCCTGGACATGCTTCCCTTGACATATAAACGTGATCTATCTGTGTACATCCATGTCAGTCTATGGGAAAAAAAGATCTTATGGCAATTGAATCTTGATTGCTCCAGTAAAAGCCTTCTTATATTTACTGCCAACCTAAGCCTTGAAAAGAAATCAATTAGTCAATTAGAGCTGGCATCTTAGGCAATGCCTGCAATGTCTTCCCAATACGAATGACTGTATGTGTCAACACCTTACAGTATACCCAGACTGGTCAGTATTTGGTGCCAGCTCTGTGTAGTCACCAACATAGAAATTGCCCAACAAATTAGTAATGGACAATTATACTATAATGACTATAAATATAAACATGCTAAAAACAGCACATTCAGTTGAGTTTAGTATTATTCATTGGTGGAATGATTACTCTGGGAACTTAAAGCAATATTAAACCCAAAAGCAAACATTATATTTTAGCTTACCAATTCTTAAGCGTGATGTCTGCATTCATTTTTTCTTTTCTTTTCATCTGGTGATCTGGCCAGTAAGTCTGTTTTGCAAAAGAATAAGCTCTCTTCCAGTTTTTTCAGTTTACAGGGATGAAACAAACCATTTGCTAAATGACAGTTTATTGGTTTACCACAGGATATATTGGTTTCAATGTGTTAGTGTATTTAACCCTTTCACTGCCAGGCCTGTGCTCCACTTTTAAATTTAGCTGGCCAGACCATTTTTGCAATTTTTTTTCTCTTACAGCTTTCAGACTTTGTAAAAGACCCCCCCCCCCCAACCATATATTTTCTGAAGGCACATGACCAGTAGAATAAAAAGTGCTACTGATTTTTAGGGCCCAATCATATTTGCGCAAAGGTTTATCAAAACAATATTTTCGCTAAAAATACACTAAAATCATTATTAGCAGATAAAAACATAGCAAATTTTACAAAATTCATACTAAATATAAAAGCTAGCCTGTCATGAGTTAATAGGTAACAAATATTTGTAATTTTTAAATGACGCACATATGAACATATGCAAAAATGTAAATAACGAAATTTCTCAAAAAATCTGAAGGTTTTCATTTTTCCCTTACAGCTTTCAGAGTTTGTAAAACACCCCCAAACCATAAAAGAAATGTGCTACTACACCCTATCCCAAATTATTTTGCAAATTCTATTTCAGTGTCACAAAGATTAAATATTTTGTTTTTCAGTTTAACTCATAAAAAAGCAAATGAAAGTCGCCCACGGGACTTTAAATGAGGTGTAAATGGTGATCAAAGGGTAGACAAATATAAAAGGTACAAGTATTTATTGAATACAACAGCATAATCCATAATAGGACATAAGCATGGGTGAAAAGGTTCATAAAACAGCCACATTGCATAGTGATCCTAAAACATAGCCATAATAAAATAGTAATACATATAATACAGGTATGCATAGTACATCTCTAACCCGACGCGTTTCGCGAGCTTTCCTCGCTTCATCAGGGGCTGATGTGCATAGCTGCTGTCTGTAAATACAGATAAAGTAATTAGAGTATCGGTTATGAAGGGATACAGCAAGAAGCCAGAACCGGTCATCCCATACTTACTTGTAAAACCAAGGCTACAAACACATAACCCAAGTACAGGTCGGCGGAGAGCATCTCCCCCGGGAGCTGAAGGGGTCGAGGAACCAACCAGAGGACCGAGGCCAGGCCTGGGGGGCAGCATGGCAGGGTGAGAAGAAGAAAAGAGGGCGTGAACCCAGATTGTTCCCAAATGTACTGCAGGGCAACTCTCTGTATGGAAATGTAAACATATGGTAATATAAAGTTAAGGAGTAAGGAAGTATGAGATGTATATCGTGGCATAAAATGCAAGATATGTTGATAAACAAGATCTAAAGTAGTGACATTGGTATTGTCATGGAAATATAGATATGTACTGCTTGCATGATATGCATAAGGTGTCCCGCAGAGCAGAGGGAAAAAGGAGGGTACAAGGTAGAGGAGTGAATGAGAGAGGTAGGAAAGGGGAGGGGGAGGAGGGGAAAACAGGGGGAGGTGAAGTTTAACTCATGGGTGGCATTGTGTCTCATGGCTCTTTTGATCACTGAAAACAATCTCGGACACCTGTGATAATTAGATTGCCAGGTGAGCCCAATTAAAGGAAAAACTACTAAAGGAGGGTGTTTCACATTATTAAGCAGAGCACCATTTTCAAGCAATATGGGGAAGAAAAAGGATCTCTCTGCTGCCGAAATGAGTGAAATAGTTCAATGCCTTGGACGAGGTATGAAAACATTAGATATTTCACGAAAACGTAAGCGTAATCATCGCACTATTAAGAGATTTGTGGCTGATTCAGAGTTTGACGGGTTTCATGCAGATAAAGGCACATTGAGGAAGATTGCTGCAAGATCCATGCATCGGATCAAGAGAGCAGCTGCTAAAACACCATTGCATAGCACCAAACAGATATTTGAAGCTGCTGGTGCCTCTGGAGTCCCACAGACATCAAGGTGTAGAGTCCTCCAGAGTCTTGCAACTGTGCATAAACCTTTCATTCGGCCACCACTAACCAGTGCTCACAAGCAGAAACGCCTGCATTGGGCAGAAAAATACATGAAGACTAATTTTCAAACAGTCCTGTTCACTGATGAGTGCTGTGCAACCCTGGATGGTCCAGATGGATGGAGTAGTGGATGGTTGGTGGACGGCCAAGCTGTTTCAACAAGGTTGCAATGCCAGCAAGGTGGTGGTGGAGTCATGTTTTGGACCGGAATCATGGGAAGAGAGCTGGTCGGCCCCTTTAGGGTCCCCGAAGGTGTAAAGATGACCTCTGTAAAGTATATGGAGTTCCTGACTGACCACTTCCTTCCCTGGAAGGAAGAACTATGCTTTCCATAGTAAAATCATCTTCATGCATGACAATGCACCATCTCATGCTACAAAGAATACCTCTGCATCAATGGCTGCTATGGGGATAAAAGGAGAGAAAGTCATGGTGTGGCCTCCATCCTTCCCTGACCTCAATCCTATTGTGAACCTTTGGACCATCCTCAAGCAAAAGATCTGTGAGGGTGGGAGGTAGTTTACATCCAAACAGCAGCTCTTTGAGGCTCTTCTGACATCTTGCAAACAAATTCAAGCAGAAACTGTCCAAAAACTCACAAGTTCAATGGATGCAAGACTTGTGAAGCTGCTATCAAATAAGATGGTCCTATGTTAAAATGTAACGTGACCTGTTAAAATGTTTAAAAAGTTAAAATGTTGTTCAAAGTTTGATTGAAATAGCTTTTGATTTCTGTATATATGCTGCAAACACAACAAATGACAATTTTCAATTCTTTACAACCTATAAAGTGTTTTGAAACTTACTGTGCGTAATAATTTGGAACAGTGCATTGTAAGTTTTTTTTATTTAGAAACAAAAACTGTTATCATTAGGAGGTTTGTTCAATAAAATTTGAATTGTACACTTAATAGTTGATAACATGAGAATTATGCTGACTGTTGTTTACATCAATTATTTAGGTAAATGAGAAAAATATCATTGGCATAATAGTTTGGAACAGAGTGTAATCAATAAGGCCCCACGATATTTGCACAAATGTTTACCAAAGCAATACTTTCGCTAAAAACGCACTAAAATCATTAAGCAGATACAAACACAGCAAATTTTACAAAATTCCTGCTAAATGCCTACTAAATATAAAAGCTTAACCTGTATTAAGTTAATAAATAACAAATATTTGTAAACTTTTAAATTGAGCCTTATTGCTAAATGGTGAAAATTGAACGTACACAAAACAATAAAAAAAAAACACATTTTTCAAAAAAGCTGGAGGTTTTCATTTTTCACTTACAGCTTTCAGAGTTTGTAAAAGACCCCCCAAACAATATATTTTCTGAAAGCATAGGATCAATAGAATAAAAGGAAGGTGCTACTGATTTTTTTTACAAACACAGCAAATTTTTCGAAATTCCTGCTAAATGCCTACTAAATATAAAAGCTTAACCTGTATTGAGTTAATAAATAACAAATATTTGTACATTTTAAATTGCGCCTTTTTGCAAAATGGTGGAAATTTAACGTTAGTTCAATCCATTCCCCACCCATCTAGCAGATTGGATCGGATGACAATCAGATGGAAACGGACAGGTGGTCCGTTTCTATCGGATTTCCCAATAGAGAACAGCAGGCTGTGTCCATGTCCTCTCTGCATCAGCGGAGAAGACACGGACCTGCCATCATTCATCGGCTTAGTGGGGATCAGCAGACAGATCCCCCGCTGAGCAGGTGGATCTGCTTGACAGAGTCTGCTCCATGTGAAAGGATGTTTTTTTTTATATATATATTTTTTAATTTTTTACATTTTTTTTTACAATTATATTTTTTTATATTTTGTACCTTTTCTTTTTTTGGTCTTTGGGGTCTAAACAGACCCCTGATGTCTCTTTTTTGAGCCAGATAAAGAGACTGAACATAGTCCCTTTCTCTGCAGCCTAAGCTGCATATTACATGAATGAATAAGGAGTCTGTATAGAGACTCCTGTTCATTCATAAACTAGCACATAGTAGTACAGTAATAGTAAATACGGTTTACTATGCTCAGTTATCAATGGACACAGGAGGGATCAGTAGTGATCGCTGACTGTGTACATAGTAGTAAAGGGAGGGGGCTGGTAAAGACACACAAGTGTCAGAGCAGCAGCTGCAGGTGGCAGGAGGGGAAAGAGGGAATGCCAGCCAGCAGAAGAGGATTGGTGAGGCAGGGGCTATTGCTGGAGGGGATTGGAGTGGCGGGGGGGGACATATTGAGATCCCCTCCAAGCCCCTGCAGAACCTGAAGCCAGCGGGAGAGGCAGAGAAAGGAAACCAGTGGCTCGAGGGTAGCTGCAGGGAATCGGGTTTGTGGGGGGTTCAGATCTGTGTGGGGGAGGAGTTTTGTTTTTAAGCCTAAAACAAAGAAACCATAAAAAGAGAACCTGGACAAACTTTCTGGCAACAAAAGTCCGACGGAGCAAAGTCCGATCGTGTGTACACAAAAGCATCGGACTTTTGTACAAACTACAGTACGCGAGAACCCATTGCGCTGGTTCTCGGCGACAGGGTACTGTACATCTCGCGCTGGCTGCAATAGGAAAAACACCTTTTCCTATTGTGGTGAGCGCGAGAGGGAATTCCCCTCTGGGGGCATACCAGGCCCTTAGATCTTGTACGGATTTTAAGGGGAACCCCCTATGCTGAAAAAACGGCGTGGCGGTTCCCCCCAAAATCCATACCAGACCCTTATCCGAGCACGCAGCCCGGCCGGTCAGGAAAGGGGGTGGGGACGAGCGAGCACCCCCCATCCTGAGCCGTACCAGGCCGCATGCCCTCAACATGGGGGGTGGGTGCTTTGGGGGAGGGGGCGCCCTGCGACCCCCCACCCCAAGGCACCTTGTCCCCATGTTGATGAGGACAGGGGCCTCATCCCGACAACCCTGGCCGTTGGTTGTCGGGGTCTGCGGGCGGGGGGCTTATTGGAATCCGTGAGCCCCCTTTAATAAGGGGGCCCCCAGATCCCGGCCCCCCCACCCAATGTGAATGAGTATGGGATACATGGTACCCCTACCCATTCACCTAGGGAAAAAAATAAAAAAACACACTACACAGGTTTTAAAATTAATTTATTAGGCAGCTCCAGGGGTCTTCTTCCGACTTAGGGGGTCTTCTTCCGACTTCGGGGGTCTTCTGTCGACTTTGGGGGTCTCTCAGGCCTCTTCTCTCTCCGGTGTCGTCTCCGCGCTCTCTGGTTCTTCTCCGGTGCCTTCTTTCTTCTGCCGGGCTCCTCCGCTATCTTCTGCTCTTTTGCCGCTCTTTTGCTAGCGGAGGAGCCCGGACATCTGGATCGCCTTCTTCCCTCTTCTCTTCCAGAGATGTTGACACGACGCTCTCTCTGGCTGTAATGCTGTCTGTGCGCTCTGCTATGAATTATATAGGCAGTGACCCCGCCCCCTATGACATCACAGTCCCGGGGCATGCTGGGACCGTGAGGTCATAAGAGGGTGTGGTCATGTCATCCTATGACCATGCCCCCTTATAACCTTGCAGTCCCAGCATGTCCCAGGACTGTGATGTCATAGGGGGCGGGGTCACCGCCTATATAAGTCATAGCAGAGCGCACAGACAGCATTACAGCCGAAGAGAGCGTCGTGTCAACATCTCTGGAATCTCTGGAAGAGAACAGGGAAGAAGGCGATCCAGATGTCCGGGCTCCTCCGCTAGCAAAAGAGCGTCAAAAGAGCAGAAGATAGCGGAGGAGCCCGGCAGAAGAGCCAGACACCGGGAGAAGACGCCAGAGAGACCCCCGGAGTTGGCAGAAGACCCCCGGAGTCTGAAGAAGAACCCTGGAGCTGCCTAATAAATTACTTTTAAAACCTGTGTAGTGTGTTTTTTTTATTGACACTTTTTTCCCTAGGTGAATGGGTAGGGGTACCATGTACCCCATACTCATTTACATTGGGTGGGGGGCCGGGATCTGGGGGCCCCCTTATTAAAAGGGGGCTCACGGATTCCGATAAGCCCCCCGCCCGCAGACCCTGACAACCAACGGCCAGGGTTGTCGGGAAGAGGCCCTTGTCCTCATCAACATGGGGACAAGGTGCTTTGGGGTGGGAGGGCCGCAGGGTGCCCCCTCCCCCAAAGCACCCACCCCCCTATATTGAGGGCATGCGGCCTGGTACGGCTCAGGGGGGGCTCATTCGTCCCCACCCCCTTTCCTGACTGGCCAGGCTGCGTGCTCGGATAAGGGGATTTTGGGGGGACCCCATGCTGTTTTTTCTGCGTAAGGGGTTCCTCTTAAAATCCATACCAGATCTAAGGGCGTGGTATGCCCCTGGAGGGGAACCCATGCCATTTTTTTATTTAAAATTTGGCATGGAGTTCCCCCTCAAGATTCATACCAAACACAGTGCCTGGCATTGGCAGGCAGTGCTGGGACAAGGCCATTTGGTGCCCAGGGCGAAGATGGCAAACTGCGCCCCCCCCCCCCCCCCCGGTTTTAATAAAGAATCAATGTCGTTTCAAAACAAGAATATACTTAAAACAATACAAGTTCAATTATGTTTAATGCGATAGAAACAGAGTTCACTCACACATTTTAATATGTATTTTTATTTTTATACCAAATATTGGGGTATTGCAGAGTATTGGGGGCTATTGCAGATTATTGCAAAGTATTGTGGGGTATTGCAGGGTATTGCGGGGTATTGCAGGGTATTGCGGGGTATTGCAGGCTATTGCACAGTATTGTGGGGTATTGCAGAGTATTGCACAGTATTGTGGGGTATTGCAGAGTATTGTGGGGTATTGCAGAGTATTGCACAGTATTGTGGGGTATTGCAGAGTATTGTACAGTGTTGCGGGATATTGCAGAGTATTGAACAGTATTGTGGGGTATTGCAGAGTATTGCACAGTATTGTGGGGTATTGCAGAGTATTGGGGGCTATTGCAGAGTATTGCACAGTATTGCGGGGTATTGCAGAGTATTGTGGGGTATTGCAGAGCATTGCACAGTATTGTGGGGTATTGCAGAGTATTGCACAGTGTTGCGGGGTATTGCAGAGTATTTCGGGGTATTGCAGAGTATTGCACAGTGTTGCGGGGTATTGCAGAGTATTTCGGGGTATTGCAGAGTATTGCACAGTGTTGCGGGGTATTGCAGAGTATTTCGGGGTATTGCAGAGCATTGCACAGTGTTGTGGGGTATTGCAGAGTATTGCACAGTATTGTGGGGTATTGCAGAGTATTGTGGGGTATTGCAGAGCATTGCACAGTATTGTGGGGTATTGCAGAGTATTGGGGGCTATTGCAGAGTATTGCACAGTATTGCGGGGTATTGCAGAGTATTGTGGGGTATTGCAGAGCATTGCACAGTATTGTGGGGTATTGCAGAGTATTGCACAGTATTGTGGGGTATTGCAGAGTATTGCGGGGTATTGCAGAGTATTGCACAGTGTTGCGGGGTATTGCAGAGTATTTCGGGGTATTGCAGAGTATTGCACAGTGTTGCGGGGTATTGCAGAGTATTTTGGGGTATTGCAGAGTATTGCACAGTGTTGCGGGGTATTGCAGAGTATTTTGGGGTATTGCAGAGCATTGCACAGTGTTGTGGGGTATTGCAGAGTATTGCACAGTATTGTGGGGTATTGCAGAGTATTTCGGGGTATTGCAGAGCATTGCACAGTATTGTGGGGTATTGCAGAGTATTTCGGGGTATTGCAGAGCATTGCAGAGTATTGTGGGGTATTGCAGAGTATTGTGGGGTATTCAGCAGTGGTGGTCACTGGTCATTAACCTCGCCTCAGCCTCCTCCCCTCCCCCAATCAAGCCATTTATTAATCTGTTTTTTAGTGTTTACTTACACAAGTTCAGACTCAGAAGTTATGAGTCTGAACTTGTGTAAGTAAACACTAAAAAAACAGATTAATAAATGTCTGGATTGGGGGGAGGGGAGGAGGCTGAGGCGAGGTTAATGACCAGTGACCACCACTGCTGAATATCTGAGTCAGAACACTGGCACTGCGCTCTTCTACCTTCCAGATCGAATCCAGCCTGAGCCAGCCAGCCAGCAGCTCCTCAGCTCGGCTCCGCTTGAGATAACAGACAGCGCGCCGACACGACACAGCTCAGCTCAGGTCAGCTCTCAGCTCTCAGCTCACAGCTCCCGCGCTCCTCTCTGCGTCCTCCCACCTCGCCTCCGGCCGTGAGTGACGTCACGGCGCTGGCAGAGACTACGGGACTCCACCGTAGGGGAGTAAACAGTGTAGTTGTGTGCTGAGGGAAGGGAAGGGAGGATCATGCAGGAGCGCACAGCTGCGCCCCCCCCCTATACCAAATGGTACCGCCCAGGGCACGTGCCCTCTCCGCCCCTGCCTTGTACCGGCCCTGTTGGCAGGGATCCAAGTTGGATCCCCGCACCAGTGTGAACCCGGCTCGCAAGGTGTCAATCTCGCCAATAAAAGTGGCGAGATTGACACAATATCAGACAACAATACAGAAGATGACCAAAGGGTGGTGGTAAAGAGCTGAAAAACCACGTGATTTGGTGAAAGTTGGCTGGAAAAGTCCTGTCTGTATACAAGACAAACTTCTGGCCAACGCCCTTTGTACAAAAATCCAAGGGAAAGTTTGTACAAAGTCCTATCATGTGTATGGGGCTATACAAACCCATCACAAATTGTAAGTCAGCAGCAAAACACATATGCCCATTTACATTACGCATGTCAGCAGCAAAATGAAAATGCTCATGTACAAAATACATGTCAGCAGCAAAACAAAAATGCACATGTAGAGTACATATGTCACAGGCAAAACACTTAAACACATGAACACTACGCATGACAGCACCAAAACACAAATGCTCACGTAGAGTACATATGTCAGCAGCAAAACAAAAAAAACATGAATGCCCATGTAGAGTACATATGTCAGCAGCAAAACACAAATGCCCATGTAGAATACATACTGTATGTCAACAGCAAAACACAAATACCCATGTACATTTGCACAGATATATGTCAAGCAAAAAAAAACAAATCCCGATGTACACATACTCAAATTTATGTCAGCAGCAAAACCACCCATACCACTGTAAAGCATGTTCTTATCTACAGACTTTTTTTGCTGGGTTTTGTTTATTTCTAAAGTGTTTTTGCAGAAATTAGTTACTGTGCCCTGGTGAAGAGATAGATTACAGAAGTTTGTTTCAAGTAGATAAGATCAGCATGAACCTATCCAGATGATTTATAGCACTAGGAAGATTTAAACTGCAGTAATAGTGCAGTGTCTAACAATACAAGTTATTTTTAGATGTCAGAAAGGAAATGTTAACTTTAGGAGATCATAGGGCTTACACACAAATTAGTGTGGAGGTAAAAAGGCAATCTTTCCAAATCCCATATGCCCTTCCTGTGAGTTCCCCTGCTGGACCTGGCAACAAATGTCTTGGACATACAGGAGGAGAGGGAGCAAGGAAAAAAAAGAGTCTATTTAAAATGTCCACTGAAGCAGCACCACACCCCTACCCCCCTCCCTCCGCCCCACCCCTGATCTTCAGCAAAAAGTGCCTCTGAGACCACTATAGTCTCAACCACTTACATCCAATGTTACAGGAAGGTCCCGCAATGTGGAGTTTTATCAACAAGAAGAAGAATTAGAAAGAGAAGCTTTCTAAATCAAGCAGTTCTGGGATGCATAGAACTCAGATCAATGAAAGTGTTACTCCAGATAAACAGCGAAATAGCCATTTTAGTATATGTAGCAAGAAACTACATGCATTTGGCATTGTTAATAAAGAAAGAGATCAATGGGGAAATAAACCTAGGAAGTGGCTGGTGAGGGCGCTGAGGGGAAAAAAAGAAAGGCAGTGATTAAATCCACTTAAAGTGTTACTAAACCCAGGATCCTGCATTCACTACATCTGGTCTCCCACAGTACATAGAACATGCAAATGCAATTATTTTAGTAAATATAAACTGCTAAATACTTTTCTCATTAGCAGTATATAGCATTTTTGTGACTTCTATCAGTTCCTGGTTAAAGCTTGTAGGAGGAGTTTTCATATTGCACTGAGCTATCCTATCTGGATCCAGGACCCCTGACCCTTAGTCTGGACAGTGCCGATTGGCCCTGTGCTGATCACATGCACTCTCCCAAGAAAATAAAACACTTTCTAGCAATATTATTATTATTATTATTATACAGGATTTAGATAGCACCAACAGTTTGTGCAGCGCTTTACAACATGAGGGCAGACAGTACACTTACAATACAAATCAATACAGCAGAGGATTAACCCCTTTAGGATCCACAGTGAGCATAACAAGCATGCTTTACTGCATATACAGACTGATTTTACTGTTGTGGGTTTAGTAACACTTTAGGGACCAGGCCTCTTCTGACACTTTTTATTTACAAGTAAAAATCAGTATTTTTTGGTAGAAAATTACTTATAACCCCCAAACAATATATTTTTTTTTAGCAGAGGCCCTAGAGAATAAAATGGCAGCCGTTGCAAGTTTTTATGTCAAACAGTATTTGCGCATCGGTTTTTCAAACACAATGTTTTAGGAAAAAATAACATTTGCAGCGATACCTCCCATGTTTGGTGCAATCACCGTTTACATATGTGGGTGTGACCTATGTATGCGTTCACCACTGTGCGTGAGCGCGGGGGGTAGTGGCACTTTAATTTTTTTTTTTTATTTAATTTTATTACTTTTTTTCATTTTTACATTGTCCCTGTAATTTTTTAATGTAAGCATCTCTTACGATAACAATAAAACTTGACAGGTCCTCTTTATAGAGAGATGTGGGGGTCTATAAGACTCCCACATCTCTCCTTTACCATGGAAAACAGCAGATTAAAGAAAAACCCCAAATGATCTAATGCTTTCCCAAAAATAAAATGGAATTGTTTACATCGACCGAAAAACTGGAAGTGAAGTTATGACGTCGCTCTTGGTCACCTAGAGATAAGCAGAGGCCATCTTTCCTCTGCTAATCTCTATGGCCAGCCTGGGAAGCTGATAAGCCAGTGTAACCAGCCCTGTTGTACCCCGCCCGGCCAGCAGGGGGGGCCCGTGCAGCTTCAAAGGCAGTTCAGTGGAGAAAAACAAAAAAATGCTTTCTAATTTACACCCCCATTCAGTTGGTCCTACTAGCTTAGGGGGTGTTGTATAAGTACCATGGGCATAGCATAAAGGGGTGCAGGAGTTGCCATAGCGACCCCATATTTAGCTCCAGGGGGCCCGTGGCTCTCATTGCGTGATTTTTCAATCCCAAAATCCTGGAAACAGAATCCAGGTCCGATCCGCCTTGTGTCTCCCAGACCCCAGCAGAGCTCTGTAATCCAGTCCAGAGCTTCTAGTTTGCTTTCTCCCTAGACCCCAGGCCACAGCCCCCCCACTGCTGTCATTGGCTGGAGGAAAGAAGTCTGAGGATTAGCAGCCCGGGACAGGAGCTTCTGAGGTAAGAGATGCTGCTGTGCAGGAGAGTTCTCTCACATGGGAACAGATTAGAACAGTCACACAGACACTGGATTTGGCCTGCCAACACAGACACAATACAGACTCAGACAGTCAGAAAATTTTTGTAATGTAAATGATCCTAACACCTCCTGAGGGGCTCCCTCCCCCCACCAATCTGAAATGGGGACTGATGTTGAGAGGTACTCTGATGTGATGGAGGGGGCTGTGATGTGATGGAGGGGGCTGTGATGTGATGGAGGGGGCTGTGATGTGATGGAGGGGGCTGTGATGTGATGGAGGGGGCTGTGATGTGATGGAGGGAGCTGTGATGTGATGGAGGGAGCTGTGATGTGATGGAGGGGGCTGTGATGTGATAGAGGGGGCTGTGATAAGATGGAGGGGGCTCTAATGTGATGGAGGGGGCTCTGATGTGATGGAGGGGGCTCTGATGTGATGGAATGGGCTGTGATGTGATGGAGGGGGCTGTGATGTGATGGAGGGAGCTGTGATGTGATGGAGGGAGCTGTGATGTGATGGAGGCAGCTCTGATGTGATGGAGTGGGCTCTGATGTGATGGAGAGGGCTCTGATGTGATGGAGGGGGACCCTGATGTGATGGAGGGGGCTGTGATGTGATGGAGGGGGTGTGATGTGATAGAGGGGGCTGTGATAAGATGGAGGGGGCTCTAATGTGATGGAGTGGGCTCTGATGTGATGGAGGGGGCTCTGATGTGATGGAGGGGGCTCTGATGTGATGGAGGGGGCTGTGATTTGATGGAGGCAGCTCTGATGTGATGGAGGCAGCTCTGATGTGATGGAGGGGGCTCTGATGTGATGGAGTGGGCTCTGATGTGATGGAGGGGGCTCTGATGTGATGGAGGGGGCTCTGATGTGATGGAGGGGGACCCTGATGTGATGGAGGGGGCTGTGATGTGATGGAGGGGGCTGTGATGTGATGGAGGGTCTTCGATGTGACGGAAGGGGCTCTGATGTGATGGAGGGGGCTGTGATGGGATGGAGGGGGACCCTGATGTGATGGAGGGGGCTCTGATGTGATGGAGGGGGCTCTGATGTGACGGAAGGGGCTCTGATGTGATGGAGGGGGCTCTGATGTGATTGAGGGGGCTCTGATGTGATGGAGGGGCCTCTGATGTGATGGAGGGGCCTCTGATGTGATGGAGGGGGCTCTGATGTGATAGAGGGGGCTCTGATGTGATGGAGGGGGCTGTGATGTGATGAAGGGGACCCTGATGTGATGGAGGGGGCTGTGATGTAATGGAGGGGGCTGTGATGTGAAATGGGGACTCTGTCTATTATTCTACTGACTGACAATATCCACTAAGGTGGGATAAGTTTAGATTTTTGCAGCGTTATTTGTTTTATTCTTTCTCTAAGTTTTCCCTAATATTAAAGTGTAAGTTCACCTTTACAGAAATATCTGTAAGGTGAACTTACACAGGACCCCTATGCATCTTCTGCCAGTTATACTGTCTTTGCTGCATACTTTAATACAATGCACATAAACAGATTGTAAGTTTACAAAGTAAGACATGGGCACCTCTTGGCATCATTAACCCCTTCCTAACCCTATCAGCCCTTTCGCTGGATCTTAAGGAAGGGGGTGGGGCCAGTAGTGGGGTTGAGGGTGTGGCTGAAGGGGGCCAGGTCAGCGGCCCTGTGGCCAGCCTCCACTGGATCGGTTCCCGGCTTCCCGATGAGTTAGGTAAGCCCGAGAACCACTGGAAAGCAGTGGGAGGGGGAATTGACCCCTCCGCCGCTTCTAAAGTTATCCAGCGGCTAATACATTTTAATACTGGGGTTATGGCATCTAGTTGCAGTTAACTGGTCTTAAAGTGGATATAGTAGGCCATATCATGTAAGTCAAAATGAAAGGAACCTTGTGAAGGAAAAGAGTGATGTAATGATGCAACAATACTTGCAGGCACTAGATTTTAGTAAGGCACCCGGAAAGAATCCCAGTCCAGATGGGTATACGATTATGTATTATATAACATTTCAAAGGCAATTGCTCCCTTGACTGTGCGAGTATTTGAATTTGCTTATTGGGGTAGTACACATGAGTATAGAGTCTTTACTAGCATATATTTTAATTACCGGTATAATAAAAGAGGGTAAGGATCCACCATTGCCCACAAGCTATATGCTGAAATTACCTTTAAACATAGATACTAAGATCTATGCCAAAATGTTAGCGGATAGATTAAAACCTCTGATGCCATAATGGATTCACACAAATCAGGTAGGATTTGCCTCAGGCCGGGAGGGGTAAGATAACTCCCTTAAGACCCTTTTATTGATGCACAGTGTCAGAAGAGATGGCTCCCCAGTTCTACTCCTATCACTGAACACTGAAAAAGCTTGTGACAGAGTAGACTGGGGATTCATGCTGGCAACTTTGAAACATCTTGACATTGGGCCAAGAATGATGCAATGGATAACAGTGTTATACTACCATCCCACGGCAAATACAGGTGCAGATAAATGGCCGCTTATCTCAATCTTTTGAGTTGTTTAATGGAACCAGACAGGGGTGTCCTTGCCCCCTGTTATTTGTTCTGCCTTTAGAACCTTTGTTAGCTTTGATCTGGGTGAATGTAAACATAAAAGGGGTAAGAGTCGGACATGGAGAGTGCAAGGTTGCCGCGTAAGCAGAAGACGCACTCTTTAATTACCCAAGCCCAAGATTAACCATGCCGAATGTCTTGGAGGAACTAAACCATTATGGGGATCTATCAAATTTCAAAATTGATGCAACTAAGTCAGACATGTTGAATATTTCAGTCTCAAGAAAAGAACAGAAGGCGATACAACCCACATTCTCTTTCACATGGCATAGGAAGGAACTCAGATACCTAGAAATAAAACTGCTGGCTTCGTTTAGTGACTTATATAAATCTAATTACATTTCGCTACTTAAATCAGTTAAAGAGGAGTTGAATTCCCTCAGACATAGACCGATCTTGTTGCTGGGAAGAATTAACACAATTAAAATGAGAATACATCCCAAGATGCTTTATACATTCCAGATGCTTCCAATAGCATTACTGCAAATGTATTTATTTTAGAAAATTAAGATCAATTATATTGAAATTCATATGGTCACATAAACGCCCAGGGATCCCTTATGCTGTGTTGGATAAGGCAAAAGGGGAAGGTGGAATAGGTTTGTCGGATTTTAAAAGCAGTAAATAATAATTAATTGGGTTCAAAATAAAACAAATAAAAGTTGGGTTGGGTCTGAGGTGGCACAGAGTAAAGGCAGATCTAGAGATGACAATATGGATTCCACAAAGTTTTAGAGAATTAAATAGAAGCACTAATCCACTCACCAAAAATGTGTTTAAGATATGGGATAGGACATGTAGGCAGTTTCATTGGATATATAGCTCACCTTTGATTTTTTAAATTCATATTAATTATTTCTCACCGGGGAAAAATTATTACTTGTATTGTATTTGTTGGGTGAAAAAGGAAACACTGTAGTTGAGGGACATAATCAACCATTTCTGGACCAGCGACTTACCCAGGTGTCGCTGGACTTCAAGTGGTTATCATTTCCCGGCATCCAGTGGCGGCTGGTGCTCAAAATTTTTAGAGTGGCACAAACAAACTGAAAAACTCTGAAAAAAAACTTTTTTGATGGGCCTCACTGTGCCCATCAAACGCAGCCACTGTGCCATCAAACACAGCCACTGTGCCCATCAATTGCTGCCACTGTGAGATGGCGAGATGGCTTGTGACTCCGGTTAGAGTGAGGAGATTTGGGGCGGAGGCATGGCTTGTGTTTTGGAGGGGGTGCAATGCACCTGGAACCTTTGCACACATGTGGTGGACCTGCCCTAGAACAAATATTTTAGGGGAAAGAATAGCTTTAGTTATCCAGGACATAACAGGACAGGAGATACTTCTGGAGCCCTGGAGAGTTTTGTTCCATTGCACTGAAGTACCGATGGCCCAGTATAAGAGGTCTCACCTTAAAAGGTTTTAGTAAATCAACCCCACAGGTTTTTAGAGGCGTTTAGGAGCAGAAGAGTTTAGAGGCAGTCAAAGCTCCTTCTCCTGAAAGCAGAAGTATCGTGTTCAGGGAAGGAGCTTTTGGACATAAAGTCAATGGACAGAATAAATAAAAATCTTAGCCAATAAAATAAATAAACCTGTGAAACTAGAGACTGAGAAGGGGTCTTTTACTGTACAAATTTCTCTGGCTGTACCTACACTGGACGTGCACACTGGACATTTTTACAGCTACTGTTTTTGGCTTTAGACATTTTTTTCTACAGTCAATAAACTGCCCATCATGTTATCCTATGTGTCCATGCACACATAGGCTGTTATCAGCAGTTTTTACCTGGGGCGTTTTTTGGCTGTAAAAAAACCCCAAAACTAGTGGGTTCTGAGAGGAGTTTTTCAGCTGTAAAAACGCTCTAGTGTCAAAAACCACTGATAAACGCCAATAAGTGCTCAAAAACGCAGCTCACCAGTGTTTAGTGTTTTTGATCCATTAAAAAAATTAGAAAACGCTAACCCGGAGAAACGCTAAAAAACGCTTATAAACGCTACAAACGCTATTGCAAAAACATTGAAAAACGTTGAAAAACTCACTGCAAAGCAACGCTTTTTTCAACGTTATTTTAACGTCCAGTGTGCATGATGCGTGGTAGTTAAAGTGGCTGTAAACTTGAATCTTGTATTAAAGTGGTTGTAAACTTCAATCTTTTACTTGTACCTATAGGTAAGCCTATAATAAGGCTTACCTATAGGTACTGTACATATCTCCTAAACAGGCATGCGTGGGAGTGATCTCATCACGGCTCCCGCCAGTCAGACAGCCAGAGTCCGTGGACCCAGAAGGAAGATGGTTGAAGATAGAAGTGGCCTCCAGCGCATCGCTAGAAGGCTTCATTTTCAGGTAAGTTTCACATAATGTGCTAGTATATGACGCAAACTAGCACATTATGGCTTTACCTTGCAGGTCAGAAAAAAAAAAGACACCCAGCAGTTTACAACCACTTTAAAGCGGACCTTCAGCCATTTTTTCAACTTTCCATCTATTAATTCTTCTGCCCTTGTTGTTTTAACTTTGGATAGCAAAACATTTTTTTTTGTGCCAGTAAATACCTTATACAGCCCACTTCCTGTTTCTTGTCTGGGAAAAAGCCTAGGCTTATGACATCATGCACAGCTCTTTTTGGCAGGAAGGGAGCAGGGATGAGTCATAAAAGGGCCAATGAGAGTTGCAGAGCTGACGGTGTGCCTCTGTGTCTGTGTAAATCCAGGAAGTAAGCAGGCAGCAGCTTCAGCTGCCCACAGTTAAATAAGATGCAGCCAGACCCAGTGGAGGGAGATTTCTGCAGCATATTTGGAAAGTACAGAATCACAGTATATATAAAATAATATGCAAAGTGGTTGGAGGGAAGCTTCAGAATGCAAAGATGTTTTTATTACAAATTATGTGAGCAGACTGCAATTCCTCTTTAAGTAGTGGGACATCCAATTAAGGACACCTTGGGGTTGATTTACTGCAAGTAAATAGTCTTTTTAATTTGCAAGTGAATTAATTAATGAGCTGAAGCTCTGACTTCCATCATCCCCTCATGTACAAAGCTATTTTTTTTATTTTCCTGCACATGATTGGGTACCCTTTGTAAAACTTCAGCACATTCACTAAGCTCTGGGGTAAATTCCCGTAGAGTGCAAATTCCTTTACAAAGTTAACAGCCTGGTCTCCAAGTATTTTCATGGACTCAGATATTTAAAAAGGCATTAGAGTTCTAGGTTTTTTTTATAGAACTTGGGGGATGGGTGGAAAATCCAAAGTTCAACCCCTGAATAGATGCTTAGACTTAACTGCACTGATTTACTCTCACAGCAGGCTGAAGAAGCTTTCACAAAACAGGTTTCTACAGTATATTTTCTTTGGACCAGGAATATCACTGCAGACATCAGACCAGTGGAGGTTCTAGTATGGCTCCATGGTTCCCCGCCCTCTTTTCCCCAGCAAGAGCCACTTGGGTTAGGTCCTTAACAAGAGTCAGTAGTTCTCACTCTCAGTTCCAGAAGGCTGAGACTTCAGGTTCTGAACTCACATACAGAATCTAAACAGGCAAAGAGCTTTCCATAAGCATGTTCCAGGTATTAAACAGTGCAATCGGACTCATCATGCTGGGAATTAACTCATCAGTGATTGAAAAGCTGTCAAATATGCATTTGGTCCATATTAGACTCCTAGTACATAACTCTCTATACTTCTACAGAGGCTGGCAGATAGTATAACTATAAAAAAAAAAACCTTTACAGCACAACCAATCAGGAAGGAACCTAGCAACGCAAGTACAGTCAAAATAAGACATTGTTACATAAGAACTTAGCTGTTGCATTTTAAAGGATAAGTTCACCTTTGGGAACATGTTGCACGTTCCACCCATTTTTAGGGTGGAACGCGTAAACATGTTCACAATGCTGCAGCTCCAGCCCGATCCCCGCCCCTTCCCTGTGACAGCAGTACAGGGAGAAGTTGCCCGTACTAGCTGTCACTTTTTTAAATCTGTGCTCCGCAAACATGGCCACGTCATTCATTTACACAGCTCTGTGTCTGTGAATGAACTACAACCCCCCAACATTTGCGGCTGTCGGCTTGCAGTTCTCAATGAACTACCATGGGGTCATGAAGTCTCGTGGTAGTTCATTGTAAATCCTGGTCAGTGTATCTACTTGCCCACATGGGATGTACGGGTACACAGATAGACAGAAAGATCTATAGAAGACTTGCATGGCCCCAGTGATCTGCTGATCGCTGGTGCAATGCTTTATAGGTTCCAAAAATAAATAAATGCACATTTTTTTACCAGCAAAAAAAAATAATGTGCATTTATTTATTTTTATTTTTTAAAGTGAACTTATCCTTTAAATGGATTTTGGGACTGTAGATCATGTACAGTGGTTCTAAAATGCCATTGGGAGAGCATTTTTCCCCATTTTTCAGGGATAGTATGAAATACCATATTCTGCATACATCATCTCCAAATATTATCTCCTAATATTTTCCCTATTTTCATTATACAGACTTGGCCAGACAGAATCAAAAACTAATACTGTACGTTTTATACTTCAATAAAAATTTTATGGAAAAAAAAAAAAACTAATAAAGGGGGCTCTATTTTAGGAGTCCAATACAGAATTCGGTCACTGCTCTCTCTAAAAACACCTTTACAATTTATTACTTCTGCAGAATACACAGCACATGTTGCAGGGGAAAGGTTGAACTCTTTGGCACGGAGTCATTTATTTCAGTCTCATCAGCCCATTGTAGATCTTGCTTATGTCTGCATTTGCTGAACTCATTTTTCAAGGCAGTGTTTACTGCAATGAAAAACATTGCGCCAGCCTACTTTCATCATTCTCCAGAAAAAGGAATTTTTCATTTCCAGTTTGTTCTAATGTTAATGTTACAGCTATTCTTATTTGTACAATGTGATGTCAGATTTATAGCCAGTAAGTTTTATTTATGATGATAGCCACATTTTGCTACAAGATAACGAAGCACATATTTTACCATAATTAGATTAGCACACAAATTTATACTTTATAAATATTAACCAGTATATTGATGCTGTCACAGAGATACTTTCAAACTCTAACAAATCTGCTAGTAAAGCTTATATAAACAATTGCATTTACTGTCATTTATATTCAAGGCATCGCCCTCCTGAATAGAGAGAAGAAGCTCATCTCTGGTGAATAGGGCTGGATTTCTCTCTCTCTCACCACCCTAGGCCAACTACCTTGTTTTACCCTTCCAACACAGCTAACTGGCTAGCCTTACACTCACATCATATGTTGTGCAGGACTGCTCTGGCTGTTTGGTCCCAGATTTCATTCCCTGATAGGCACACAACAGCCAAGCACAGGTATTGTCCATTCACTCAAGGCAAAAAACAGGCTGTGCATGTCTTTTTTTGTGTTTTTTTATTTTGTTAGAGAATGGGGATAGGGTGAGGGGAAGCCTAGGGATACTCCATTAAACTTTAACAACTTGCAGTAGAGGACACTTAATCTGAACTATTCGTTGAGGGTAAAGACACCTTTAAAGTGAAGGTAAACTGGTAATAAATAGGGGCTCCTCAGCAGAAGTATAGTTCTGAATCGACAAAGGAAAATCTTTCTGAAACAAGTCCAAAAAAAAGTCTCTAGGCCCAGAAAGCAGGTACTCACGGTTTCCTGAATTCTGTGTAGCTGCCTGTAGTATCAGTCAATTTCTGTACTTGGGATTGTCAGTGTCCTGGATGCTTAGAATAGCTATCTGCAATCTTCAGGTGGCTAGGCCAGAGGTCCCCGAGCCAAGGCAGAAGCTGGAAAATAGATAATAACAGAGGGTGCCCTGGCCTAGTGCATTATCTAACGACAATTTTATTAGAGATAATATATAGACATAAATAGTGTAAGCGCTCATCCAGCCACTGCATGTGGCTACAATGTCCCAGCTTTGCCAAAGCCTCTAGATTGAGAAGGACCTCACCAGGGTCCCTGCTGGCTGACGTGTTTCGAAGGTATGTCCTTCTTCATCAGAGCCAAACAACAAAGGATCATACAGCCTTTGTTGTTTGGCTCTGATGAAGAAGGACATACCTTTGAAACGTGCCAGCCAGCAGGGACCCTGGTGAGGTCCACCTCAAGCTAGAGGCTTTGCAAAGCTGGGACACTGTAGCCACATGCAGTGGCTGGATGAGCGCTTACACTAGCTATGTTTGTGAGTAGCTATATTTTATCTCTAATAAAACTGTCATTGGATAATGCACTAGGCCAGTGTGTCCTCTGTTTTTATTGATTTTGCACAAAAATGAGTACATCCCTCATATTTATGTAAATATTTTATTATATCTTTTCATGTGACAGCACTCAGGAAATGACACTTTGTTCCAATGTAAAGTAGTGAGTGCACAGCTTGTATAACAGTGTAAATTTGCTGTCCCCTCAAAATAATTCAACACACAGCCATTAATGTCTAAACCGCTCGCAACAAAAGTGAGTACATTCCTATGTGAAAATGTCAAAATTGGGCCCAATTAGCCATTTTCCCTCCCCGGAGTCATGTGACTCGTTAGTGTTACAAAGTCTCAGGTGTGAATGGGGAGCAGGTGTGTTAAATTTGGTATCTCACTCTCTCATACTGGCCACTGGAAGTTCAACATGGCACCTCATGGCAAAGAACTCTCTGAAGATCTGAAAAAAAGAATTGTTGCTCTACATAAAAATGGCCTAGGCTATAAGAAGGTTGCCAAGACCCTGAGCTGCAGCACGCTGGCCAAGACCAGCAGCTTAACAGGACAGGTTCCATTCAAAACAGGCCTCACCATGTTCGACCAAAGAAGTTGAGTGCACGTGCTCAGTGTCATATCCAGAGGTTGTCTTGGGGAAATAGACATATGAGTGCTGCCAGCATTGCTGCAGAGGTTGAAGGGGTGAGGGGTCAGCCTATCAGTGCTCAGACCATACACCGCACACTGCATCAAATTGGTCTGCATGGCAGTCGTCCCAGAAGGAAGCCTCTTCTAAAGATGATGCACAAGAAAGCCCACAAACAGTTTGCTGAAGACAAGCAGACTAAGGACATGGATTACTGGAACCATGTCCTGTGGTCTGATGAGACCAAGATAAACTTATTTGAATCAGATGGTGTCAAGCATGTGTGGCGGTAACCAGGTGAGGAGTACAAAGACAAGTGTGTCTTGCCTACAGTCAAGCATAGTGGTGGGAGTGTCGTGGTATGGGGCTGCATGAGTGCTGTCAGCACTGGGGAGCTACAGTTCATTGAGGGAACCATGAATGCCAACATGTCCTGTGACATACTGAAGCAGAGCATGATCCCCTCCCTTCAGAGAATGGGCCACAGGGCAGTATATCAATATGATAACGACCCCAAACACACCTCCAAGATGATCACTGCCTTGCTAAAGAAGCTGAGGGTAAATGTGATGGACTGGCCAAGCATGTCTCCAGACCTAAACCCTATTGAGCATCTGTGAGGCATCCTCAAACAGAAGGTGGAGGAACGCAAGGTCTCTAACATCAACCAGCTCTGTGATGTCATCATGGAGGAGTGGAAGAGGACTCCAGTGGCAACCTGTGAAGCTTTGGTGAACTCCATGCCCAAGAGGGTTAGGGCAGTGCTGGAAAATAATGGTGGCCACACAAAATATTGACACTTTGGGCCCAATTTGGACATTTTCAATTAGGGGTTTACTAAATTTTTTTGCCAGCGGTTTAGACATTAATGGCTGTGTGTTGAGTTATTTTGAGGGGACAGTAAATTTATATAAGCTGTACACTCACTACTTTACATTGTAGCAAAGCGTTATTTCTTCAGTGTTGTCACTTATATAGATATACACAGTTGTGCTCATAAGTTTACATACCATGGCAGAATTTATTATTTCTTGGCCATTTTTCAGAGAATATGAATGATAACACAAAAACTTTTCTTTCACTCATTGTTAGTGTTTGGCTGAAGTCATTCATTATCAATCAACTGTGTTTACTCTTTTTTAAATCATAATGATAACAGAAACTACCCGAATGATTCTGATCAAATGTTTACATACCCCAGTTCTTAATACTGTGTATTGCCCCCTTTAACATCAATGACAGCTTGAAGTCTTTTGTGGTATTTGTGGATGAGGCTCTTTATCTTCTTAGATGGTAAAGCTGCCCATTCCTCTTGGCAAAAAACCTCCAGTTCCTGTAAATTCTTGGGCTGTCTTGCATGAACTGCATGTTTGAGATCTCCCCAGAGTGGCTCAATGATATTGAGGTCAGGAGACTGAGATGGCCACTCAAGTATTTTTTGTATTCCCCAAGTATTTTTTGATAACATACTGCATTTATCTTGCCATCAATATTGACCAAATTTCCCATGCCTTTGTAGCTCACACATCCCCAAAACATCAGCGATCCACCTCCATGTTTCACAGTAGGAATGGTGTACCTTTCATCATAGGCCTTGTTGACTCCTCTCCAAATGTAGCGTTTATGGTTGTGGCCAAAAAAGCTACATTTTGGTCTCATCACTCCAAATTACTTGCCAGAAGGTTTGAGGCTTATCTCTGTGCTGTTTGGCATATTATAAGTGGGATACTTTGTGGCATTTGCGTAGTAATGGCTTTCTTCTTTCTCAACCATGCAGCCCATCTTTCTTCAAGTGCCTCCTTATTGTGCATCTTGAAACAGCCACATCACATGTTTTCAGAGAGTCCTGTATTTTGCCTGAAGTTATTTGTGTGTTTTTCTTTGCATCCCGAACAATTTTCCTGGCAGTTGTGGCTGACATTTTAGTTGGTCTACCTGACCGTGGTTTGGTTTCAACAGAACCCCTCATTTTCCACTTCTTAATTAGCGTTTGAACACTGCTGTTTTGGCATTCTCAATTCCTTGGATATCTTTTTATATCCCTTTCCTGTTTTATACAGTTCAACTACCTTTTCCCACAGATCCTTTGACAATTCTTTTGCTTTCCCCATAAATAGAATCCAGAAACGTCAGTGCAGCACTGAAAGATGCAAGGGTCTGTCAGGAGTCCAGAAACTCATTGACCTTTTATACACACACACACACACACTAATTACAAGCAAACAGATTACAGGTGAGGATGGTTACCTTTAATAGCAATTCAAACCCCTTTGTGTCAACTTGTGTGCTTGTTATCAGGCCAGAATCTCCAGGGTATGTAAACTTTGCATCAGGGTCATTTGGGTAGTTTCTGTTTTCAACATGATTTAAAAAGAGTAAACACAGTTGATTGATAATAAATGGATTCAGCCAAACACTAACTATGAGTGAAAGAAAAGTTTTTTGTGTTATCATTCATATTCTCTTATATATATATACACACACACACACACACACACACAGTACTGAGCCAACGTTTTAAGCAGATGTGAAGAAACGTTGTAAAGCAAAAATGCTTTCAAAAATATATCTTTCAATTGTTTATTTTTACCAATGTACAAAATTCAAAATGAGCGAACCAAAGAAAATCTAAATCAAGTCACTATTTGGCGTGACTACCCTTTGGCTTTAAACCAGCAACATTTCTTACACTTGCACACTTTGTACACTTGCACAGTCAGGGATTTTGTAGGATTAGACTCAGGTGTATGATTAACCAATTATACCAATCAGGTGTTAATGATCATCAATTTTATATGTAGCACCACCACCTTGAGGGCTGCTGGAAGATGACTGATCCCAAAGGTTGCCCTGACCTTGCAAGCCTCCAGACAGTTCTGACACCCTGGGTTTGGACATGCTTCAAAGTGATAATGCAATTACACAGACACCAGACTAGCAAAGTAAACAAGTATCTTACTTAAGATTCTTGAAGCAGATAAGAACAAGAATAACTTAGGCAGCTATCTTTCAGTGTTAAACTCTTACTCTTGGTAAATATGCAATGCAAAGAAAATCCCAATAAGTCAAACAGTAGTAACCAGTAGGTCCTGGAAGAACCTATGACCCCAGGTATAAAAGAGAAGAGAATTACCTTTTATGTCAGACTGTTTCCTTCAAATCCTAATGCCACAGGCCCAACAAACTTTGTTGCACAAAAATAAAACAACAAGTTACAATTAGTAGAGTTCCCCTTAAAGTGTGCAGATATTGTGCCAAGAGTCCTTAAAGTGGGGGGAGAAGAGGAGAGTGGAGAAGTCCTTGTGATGTAGATGTTCAGTGTCTTCAGCTAGCTTAACAAGGTCCCAGAAGGATTGCTGTGCAATGACGACCAGCAACAGAAAATAGCTAAGTGTTTCCTTTTTGAGGCTTTAATGTAAAGAGATGGAATAAAGGAGTCTGTATGCAGTGTCTTTGTAGGGTGTACAAAGGGTGGGCTTCTACCCGCTTACCAATCCTGATGATACCAAGTCTCAAGGGAATAGGATGTCCTGAAACAGGCTGTTACGGAATATGCAACCAGTGAAGGGTGCCTGGCTGCGCACCTAGCGACGCTGGGATTCTGCTGTAACTGTACCGGTGACGATGAGAGTAACTGCGACAGTCACTCACCCGACAGGGAGCTGGCAATGGTGGACCTGCTTGCTCACTCGCCTGAAGACTCTCCACGCAGTCTTGGCCGTGGTGCCTGCTCGCTTCCCCTGGAGTGGCCGGGTCCCTGTTCTCAGCTTAAGGCTGTGGTTCCAGGAGAAAGACTCTGCTCAGACCAGGCTATTTATGTCCTCACCCACCATTCTTCTCTCTCTCCCAGGAGGCTGAAACTTGTAGCCTGCAGCAGTCTGGCTCCAATGCAAAGCCTGGCTCCTCAGACCACATATTCCATGATCCCTTGCTTTCAGCTGTGATTTCTGCTTAATCTGAATTCAGAAGATGATGACACAGTGTCCAGGCTGAGCACTAGAGGGAATCAGGCTCACTGCAACTGATGTTACAGAATGTCCCACAATGACACAGGCACAGTTAGCCAGCACCTGGCTACATATATAATAATTATATATTAAATAAAACAGAAATAGCGGTGTAGGAGGCTTACAACTGAGTGAGGAACAGCCAAACTCTGCTACTAAGGTGAGGTTGTGGAAGACAGTTTCATGTCAGAGGCCATACACCATGGCAAGACTGACAACAATATACAAGATAGTTATGCTGCAACAGCAAGGTCTCTCCCAGGCAAAGATTTCAAAGCAGACTGAGGTTTCAAGATGTGCTGTTTGAAGCAGCACAATGAAACAGGCAACTTTGAGAACCATAGACACAGTGGTTGGCCAAGGAGACTTAATGCTGCAGATTAAAGACACATCATGCTTACTTCCCTTCGATGTACATAACTGACAGAAACCACAGGTATTCCCATCTACCACAGTCTGGCCAGGAAAGGTCTTCATGGAAGAATTGAGGCCAAAAATCCAAACCTCAGATGTGGAAACCAGGAAAGAAAATCACGCAATTCCCCATCAACACTGACAATGTTGAATCCCTCCCATGCAGCTATTGTGTTCTCCAGTGGAGTGATTATTGCTAGTGGCTATAGAAATACCCAACAGGCTGTTTGTACTATAGTTAATCGATCAATCAACTTGGGTACAATCAGCCTGCCCATACATGGTTCGAATCTTGGCCATTCCCTGCTGAACCGTATGTGGCTGGCTTTAGCGACTCAACTATGCTTGAAAACATAGGAACTGAGGTGCAGAAAAATGCTCTCAACACGGAGGGACATCGTGTCCCCCATGTTGATGAGGACAAGGGCCTCTTCCTCACAACCCTGGCTTGGTGGTTGTGGAGGTCTGCCAGCAGAAGGGCCTGGTAGACATTGGGGGGGGGGGGGGGGGGCATGCAGTGTTTTTTATTTTTCACTGAAGGCTCCTTTCTCTACATTCTGCTGTCAGCCTGTAATCCTTGACTGACTGCAGGGATGAGTCATGCTTGTTAGGACGCTGGTGGGTGGATGTAAAAATGGACGTAAAATTATGTAAACGAAACTGAATACTGATGTAAAAACTGATGTAACCTGAACAATTTAAATATATGTGTAGGTACCATAATGGGTAGTACATGTGGCAGAAAAGGGAAAAACATACTCTGCAGAGGCATTGCAAAATAGGCAGGACAGTGGAAGTCCTGCTTCTGGTAAAAGTGAACAGTATTACAGCTGTGCTTACAGCACCCACCAACCATACTTGCACAACTGGTAAAAATGCATTTAGTGCAAGTATGGTCTATGGTCTATTCAGTAAACATTTTTTTTAAATATGAACACATTTTGAAACATCTGTCTAGTAAATGGAACAAAAACAAATAGTAGAAAAAAACGTTTTCTGATGCATGAAAGTAGATGAGGGGCAAAAGGGGGATGTGCTCTGTATGCAATGTTGTTATATACAATGGGGGATGCTGGGAGTTTTCAGCTGCTTCATTCTCCAGCTGCCTTGCTAACAGGAGTGATGTGCAGTGCGTCACCTATCAGAGAAGACTGCTGTTCCTTCAGGTCAGACCAAGGGCCTTGATGGCTGCAGGAGGGAGGATTCTGCTATTTCCCCCCTCCAGCAGCAGCCTACTGAAGGCATGAGAAAGGAGAGTGCCTACTGAGAACACACTTCTTTCCTCAGTATGGCCACTCCACTTACTGATACAGATGCTCCACCTCCTGCACTTCTTCAGGGAACACTGTAACACCCCCAGCCCACTCCTTTCACTGGCCCATCGCTTTTCACTGGTGCAGTATTGGAACCTGGGCAGGAGAGAAGACTACTGTCTCTCCAGGTTGGACCAAGAGACAGCCAATCACATAAGCCCTCTTTCCCAGTGGCAGACAGCATGGGGTCAATCCTACAGGGAGGCTTTCCAGGCTGCAGGTTTGACCAGCAGACATGGCTAATGGAGGCAGACTGTCTAGGAATAGGCTTGTTTAACTAAATGCACCCACAGAGTCCCCCCCCCCACTACCAACCATGCAGTAACACAGATGCCAAATTAGACCACTTTGAGCTGACAACATGGACACAGCAGCATTTTTTCCCTACCACCGCTGACGCAGCGGCATATTTGATTCCAGTGACACTGCCAACACAGGGGCATTTTCTTTCTTCCAGTGATGCCACTATCACAGGGGCATTTTTTCTTTCCAGTGACACCACTGACACAACGGATGCTGGGACATTTTTTCCCTTGCCATTGTTAGCACCATATTCTACTGTGGGACAGAATGTGCATCACTATTAAACTCTTCAGTTCGCTGTGGTGTGCCACAACCATTGGCATCCTTTTAGCGACTACCACAGACATTACATATTTTGTGTCAGCATTGCACACACATGTATTAGCCCCTACTTCAACCAATGAAGGAGAGGTCACAATTTGCCATCTTTGCCCTGGGCACTGGATGACCTGATCCTGGCACCGCCACAGTGTATTCACTTGAGTTTCTTCAAATTACTTTCCTGTTTTTCATTTCACTTGAAATCAATATATAATCATCACAGTATGCAATGTTTTTAGCTGTCCTTAGAAAAGACATTTTTTCGCATTCAAAATAAATATTGTTTAGTCATAATTTAGTAGAGAAAACAAATTTGTAATTAAAGATAAAAAAGAACAAAGCCTGATTGGATATGTTGTAGCTAACTTGATTATCAGAACTCGGAAAGTAGGTTGTGATGTCCTTGGGTAGAGGAACTCACAGGCCTTTTTATGTACATTGTAGCTCAATTACTCTACTGAAATCATTAAAGATTACCCTAGAGCTATACAAGCTATTAAATCTGTTTGTGAGAAATTTAACAACTTGCTGCTCATCATCTCATGAATGGCACATTGTTTTAGTATGAAGCAGATAAGGTTACGGACAACAAATTGTTAAATCTGTCAGTAGCAAAGAAATGTATTATTTTTTGAAACACTAATTGGAAAGCTGAACTTTGGGATAAGAAAATATTGTCTAAAAACAAGAGGCATTTATAGTCTTACTTGTATTTTGGTGTGCTTTGTGGATTTCTTTCAGATCTGTGCAGTAATTGAGCATGAAAATATGCCCCTGTGCAGGAGCTCCGTAATGAAGACTAGTCACTGCTGCTCTTCCTGCTTGTGCAGGGTGGCTGGTCTTGTCTCTGCCTCCAGGCAGCCTGTAGTGGGTGGGCCTGCTAGGTCCCTCCCACAGCTCGGCACTCAATATAGGTTATGGGCAGCACAGTTTGTTTACGATAATAACTGGGAATGCAAAAGCATTTGGTGCATACAAAGTGGACTTATGTCCTTTGTGGCTCTAGAGCAGTGGTTCACAACTCCTGTCCTCAGGACCCACTAACAGGTCAGATTTTAAGTATTAACTTGAGGAGATGCAGACTAGAATACTGCAATCACTGAGCAGCAAATGAGATCACCTGTCATGTATTTCAGTTATCTTGCAAACCTGGCCTGTTAGTGGGTCCTGAGGACAGGAGTTGATAATCACTGCTCTAGAGGAATATATTTAAATGGACGATTTTGTACCTGAAAATTTGAAGTGTTACTAAACCCATTACCCTGCATTCACTATATCTGGTCTCCCACAGTACACAGAACATAGAAATGCAATTATTTTAGTAAATATAAACTGCTAAATAATACCTTTTCTCACCAGCGGTATATAGAAGTCATATGACTTCTATCAGTGACCGGCCAAGCACTGTTTTCATTCTCCTCTGACTGTCCTATGAGGCTGCAGGATCCCTGGCCCTCTGTCTGGACAGTGCTGATTGGCCCTGTGCTATTCACATGCACCATACCCAAAAAAAAAAAACTCTCTAGCAATACACACCAAAAACTGAGCATGTGCACAGTGCCCTTAAGGGACTATATCAGGGGTCTCCAAACTATGGCCCTCCAGTTGGGAATTACAATTTCCATCATGCCTAGTCATGTCTGTGAATGTCAGAGTTTTACAATGCCTCATGGGACATGTAGTTCTGCAACAGCTGAAGGGCCGTAGTTTGGGGATCCCTGCACTATACTATCAAAAGATGGATTGACAGTGAAAGAAGGGGAGGATCAGAGAAGACAGAATCAAACAGCCTTTTTACACAATGAAGATAATTAATCCCTTAGGTTCCACAGTAAGTATAAGAAGCATGCTTTCCTGCATATACAGATTTTACCATTGTGGGTGTAGTAACACTATGAGCTTTAATCAGTGACAGGAACAAGCATTCACTAAACATATGCCTGCCTTTTATATTAGTTGCATAGTAGCATGTAGTAGAAATGAACTGCTCGTGAGTGAAGCTTTGTGTGATCATGTGCAATTTGTTTGTACTACATTGCTACTTGGGTAGCTCACATTGTAGGGAGTCATGTCTTCCATCTACTAGTGGTTTATCATTAGTCTTAGCCATTAATATCTTGTGATTTTGGTAGTTTGACTGAGTGATAAAAATCAAATGTGTTTTTCTGCACTTCAATGAAACCTTCACTGAAGAAGTATGAAGGCTGCCATTGCTGATTCTCCTTCAGAAAATCTTAGCTCTCTGGCTGTTATGGTGATCCAATTGCTTCACTACTTACTAAATCACTTAATCACATAGTTTAGAATGGGAGTCGGCAACCCGCCAATCATAAGCTAACTGTTGACCTACCTGACCTACCCACTCATCCTCATGTCAGAGCAGAAAGCAGAAGGCAGCAAAGCTCAGGGCAGAAGGCGGGAGCCGCTCCAGTTAACCTTTCAAGTTTTCAAGTTAACCGGCAGGTGATTGATTGCTAGGACACAGGGCGGTCCTGGCAACAAATCACCAGCTTGTTAATATGAAAAGTTAACCATGACAACTCCAGCTCCCACCCTCTGTCCAGAAATATGCTGCCCCCTGCTCACTTGGTGGGGGGGGGGGTGATATTTAGTGGAAAGAGGACACTACCATGGAGGGGGCAAAAAAAAAACGACTGTGGGGTGCACAGGACACTGCTTTGAGGGACATAGGACACAGCTTTGAGGGCACAGGACACTACTGTGGGGGGGGGGGAGCAGAGCATGCACTGCTTTGGGGGGCACAGAACCCTATTGTGGGGGGAGGTGGGCAGAGGACACTACTGTGGGGGGGGTGATGTGAGAGGGGGCAGAAGTCACTACTGTAGGGGGGGGCTGAGGAAACTACGGCAGGGGTGATGTGAAAGGGGGGCAGAGGTCATTACTGTGGGGGTGGGGGGCAGAGGACACTACTATGGAGGGGCAGAGGAAACTACTATGGGGGGGCCAGAGGACACTACTGTGGGGGTGGTGTGAAGGAGGGCAGAGGACACTAATTTGGGGGGGGGGGGCAGAGTACATTATTGTGGGGGAATCATATGAAGGGGGCAAAGGACACTACTGTGGAGAGTGATTTGAAGGGGGACAGAGGACACTACTGAGAGGGGTGATGTGAAGGTAGGCAAAGGACACTACTGTGACACACTGTTTTTCAGGCCATCATTTTTTTTGGGGGCATGATAGTTTATTTTTATTTTTTTAAAAGGTCCCACACCCCGGGATCTTTGAACCCTTCCATGTTGTACAGGTAGATCTCCACCTCCGAAAGGTTGCCTACCCACTTCAATACCAGGCACTTTCGCCCGTTCCTGCCCAGGACAATGTTCAGCTTTCAGCGCTGTTACACTTGGAATCACAATTGCGCGGTCATGCAACACTGTACCCAAACTACATTTTTATCACTTTCTTCCCACAAATAGAGCTTTCTTTTGGTGGTATTTGATCACCTCTGGGGTTTTTATCCTTTGCTAAACAAACTAAAAAAGTTTGAACTTTTTGAAAAAAAAAAAAAAAACGTTTTTCTTAGTTTCTGTCATAAAACTTTGTTTTCTCTTTCACTGACAGGCAATGATGAGGCAGCACTGATGGGCACTAATGAGGTGGCACTGATAAGGTGACACTGATGGGCACTGATGAGGAGGCACTGATATGTAGAATTGATGGGCAGTGATAGGCGGCACTGATATGCAGCACTGATGGGCACTGAGAGGTGGCACTGATGGGCACTGATAGGTGGCACTGATTGGCACTGATGGACACTAATAGATGGCACTGATGGGCAGCACTGATAATCAGGTACTGACAGGTGTTACTGCTGGGTACTAATTGGCACTGTGATGGGCACTGATTGGCACTGTGGTGGGCTCTGATTTGCACTGTTGCGGGCACTGATCAACACTGATGGGCGTTTTTGATGGGGCACAGACTGGCAGCTTATGGGCACTGATTGGCAGCTGATGGGCACATATGATGGTGGCTGTGCTGATAATCCGCCAATCGGCTCTCCCTGTCAGCGCGAATCGAGGAATGCTGTTTACCGGCACTTCTTGGTTCACACAATGATCAGCTGTGATTGGTCACAGCTGATCACGTGGTAAGAAGCCTCTGTCAGAGTCTCCTTACTACCAGAAAAATTATTGCGTTGAGATGGCAGTCGAAGACACCCCCGGCAATGAATAAATGGATCAATACTATAAATGAGACTATATGGAAAGAAAAAGCAGTCTACATAAAAAGAGGAAATCTCAGGGAATTTGAAAAGATGAGGAGACCGTGGCTGATTAAAATGGGATGAGAGGGGAGAGGATAGAGAAAAGCTCTGTGAACTACTTAAAGAAAGGTACAGAATGCACACTCAGGATAAGCTACTCTATAATAACTTTAAAATTAAGATAAGAGATGTTGTAACAACGGAAGTGAACTACAGAATGAAATAGTTTATATATATATATATATATATATATATATATATATATATATATATATATATATATATATATATACACATATATATAGTAATTTTCTACTAGGGAGAGGAAGGGGAAAGAAGAGGGGGATAGGGGTAAAGCCTGCTGATATGTATTACAATGTTGGAATAATAAAATATACTGGATACGTTTTTTAATTGTAATACCTACCCTATTTTATGATATTTTGTATTGGAAAAAAATGAATAAAGAATAAATAATTAAAAAAAAAAAAAAAGTCTCCTTACTACGATCGGAGATGCAGTGTGTCAGACTGACACACAGCACCTCTGATCGCCATGCGCCCCTGCGGGTGCGCGACAGCATGTTATCCTGCTGGACATCATATGATGCCCAGTCAGGATAACAGAACCATCGCCTGGCCATCAATCTGCTATAGGCCGGGCAGGAAGTGGCCACCCATGGTTTAGATGTTCTGAATTTGTTGTAACTTTCCTAATCTGCTTGCTTGTAGACAGGTGCAGTCTACTTTCTCCACTGCAGGTGGAAACTAACAAATTCTTCCATCCACACAAACAAGTTGGATGGAAAAACCCCCCCACCCCCCCACTAGGACATAATATTGTGACAGCGGCACCCTGCCGCTTACAGAATACACTGATCAGTGGCTGCAGCCATTGACTACAGCCGCTGATCAACAAACGTTTGCCAATTTGTCCATTCAACAGAATTTAATGATCAACTTCTGTTGAAGAGGGATGGCCATGCAATAATCGTGTAGCCGGTCTCTGCTGAACCAGCCAAATTTCTATGGCCAGCTTTACTCTCTCACTTTGAAACCATCATTTCTATGCTGACAATACTCAGTTATACTGTACAACCATATTAAACAGGATTCTAAATTGTCTGTTTCTTCCCTATTCAACTGTTTCTTTGACATAAAGACATGGATAACCCCATTCCTCCAACGAAACCGTGCAAGACTGAAGTTGTGCTTATTAGCACCCCTATCAACTTTGCAAAGCCAGTCCTTTAACTCTATCTGTTTACGGAACTGTACTTGAGCTTCTGTCTAAATTTGAAAATCTAGGAGTGATCCTTGATACACTTGCACACAATGTTGTCAGAACACTTTTGTTCTGCTTGAGAAACATCACTTAACTGTGTCCTGTGCCATCATACACTGTGACAGAAAAGGTGATCAATACCTTTTCTTCTAACCTAACTATTTATAACTCTCTACTTACTGGGATACCTAGTTCCACACTAAACAGACTACAGGATGTCCAAAAATCAGCTGCCAGAATTCTGAGTAGGTCTAGTGCAAGTGATCAAATTACTAGGGATGCACCGATATATCAGCCGCCGAAAATGATCGGCTGAAAATAGGGTTATAGGCATTTTGCCGATAGAAAAAAGGTGCAGATAATTTTCGTCCAAAAATTATCGGCCAAAAATAGGGTCATCGGTGCCGATAATGGCCAAAAATAAATTCATATTCATTTAAATTGATATTAATTAAAAGGTTGAATATAATATGTCTGTTTGTGCAACAAGATCGTAAGGGAGGAGGCAAGTGAAATCTGCTTTAAATTCAAACGGTACCTTAGACCCTTCTCCATTGACCCAGTCCAGAAATTAGCTTAAAGTAGAGAAACTCCAGTAAAAAATATTTTTTGAGTAAAGTGTTAAAGGTTTAGTAATGTTTTGCTGTATAGCAGAGTTCCCCTCAGTTTTTCTGTGGTTACTGGGAAAGGATTTGAGGCATTATCTCTCCAACAGGGCTTTAGAAACAGAATAAAGTATATCAGTGTTCATATTTGCCTTTTTGTTACACAATATCTTCTGCACTGTTGTAGGAAAACAACACCCCTAATCTACAGAGTGCTTAGAACTCCTAGTGTGAACAACCCCCACCAATCTGCCTAGATACCAGAATGCAACATACACTATATAACCAAAAGTATTCAAACGCCTGCCTTTACACGCATATGAACTTTAATGGCATCCCAGTCTTAGTCCGTAGGGTTCAATATCGAGTTGGCCCACCCTTTGCAGCTCAGCTATAACAGCTTCAATTCTTCTGGGAAGGCTGTCCACAAGGTTTAGGAGTTTCCGCTCTAATTCATCCCAATGGTGTTCTATTGGGTTGAGGTCAGGACTCTGTGCAGGCCAGTCAAATTCCTCAAGGTCCAGGAAGGTCCATAAAGACATGGATGAGCGAGTTTGGGGTGGAGGAACTTGACTGCCCTGCACAGAGTCCTGACCTCAACCTGACAAAACACCTTTTGGATGAATTAGAGTGGAGACTGCGAGCCAGGCCTTCTCACCCACATCAGTGCCTGACCTCACAAATGCGCTTCTGGAAGAATGGTCAAACATTCCCATAGACACACTCCTAAACCTTGTGGACAGCCTTCCTAGAAGAGTTGAAGCTGTTATAGCTGCAAAGAGTGGGCCAACTCAATACTGAACCCTGCAGACTAATGCCCCGTACACACGGTCGGACATTGATCGGACATTCCGACAACAAAATCCTAGGATTTTTTCCGACGGATGTTGGCTCAAACTTGTCTTGCATACACACGATCACACAAAGTTGTCGGAAAATCCGATCATTCTGAACGCAGTGACGTAAAACACGTACGTCGGGACTATAAACTGGGCAGTAGCCAATAGATTTCATCTCTTTATTTATTCTGAGCATGCGTGGCACTTTGTGCGCCGGATTTGTGTACACACGATCGGAAATTCCGACAACGGATTTTTTTGTCGGAAAATTTTATAGCAAGCTCTCAAACTTTGTGTGTCGGAAAATCTGATGGAAAAAGTCCGATGGAGCCTACACACGGTCGGAATTTCGAAAATCCGACCGTGTGTACGGGGCATAAGACTGGGATGCGATTAAAGGCGTGTACAAGCAGGCTTCCCAATACTTTTGGTAATATAGTGTATGTTGGGTGTGTGCCCCCAGCACTGCAGAAATGAGTGCTCTGCCACATTGAAAACCCACACATAGTGCTCTCTCCCTCTGTCACACAACGTTGAGCTCAGCCACTGCTGTGACAGGTAGAATTAGTTAAAATTGCACTAGGTTTACTGTGATGGTTAGAGTTACAAAGAGGGTGAATGTGAGGGGTTTAGCAAGAGATGGAATTACATGGAGGGTTAATGTCAGGGTTGCAAGTAAAGTAAGTGTGAGGGTTTATGTTAGAGTTGGGGTACATGGAGGGTTAATGTTAAAGTTAGGGTTTCAAGGAAGATAAATGTGAGATTCTTTGTGAGAGTGTTAAAATTAGGAGTATAAACAGGTAAGTATGAGGGTTTATTTGAGGGTTGGGATTACAGGAAAGCTGAGTGTAAGGGTCAGTGTTACAGAGAGGTTTAGTGTTATTGTCAAGATTCCAGGGAAAGTGTGAGGTGTTTCGTTACAGGGAAAATGAGTGTGAGGTTTACCTTAGGGCAGGGCATTTCTCTCTTTGCTGGGAGGCCTGCCCCAAGACTACCAGGACTGAGTCTCTATCACATGAAAGATAATGTATTACCTCAACAGATGTCTTAGATACTAGGTCCATGGACTAACCTGAGAAAAAAAACCTGTAAAATGTACTGTTTTACAGTACTTGGAAAATGGGGTGATACCGTCATCCACATTTTCATATCCACTCATCTATAAATCAGAAAAGATGTCTCATACATTCTTGATAAATTGTCCAAAGAAAGTTTATTTACTACAGTATATAAATGTAAAATTACATTGACATTAATTTACTATTTGCACTTGCAAAAATACTTTCCTTGCAGTTGATTGGGTATCCTTTACAAAGCGAATTTTAACTAAATTAACTAATGTAGGGAAAGTTCCTTTGAAAAGTGAAAATTCACTTGCAATATGAACAGCCTAACATACAAAATAGTGCAGCGCTCTACCAATTAGTATAAAATTATAATAAAGTGTCACAGTGCATGTAAAAATATATACATGAAACAAAAATGATTATATCATACAGTAATATTATTCAAAACAATTCATATACCATATAGTGATAAATAAGATGTTCATATATCATCTAGGGGTGTCCACATATAGATAAGGAAGTGCAAAAAAGTTCATAAGCTGAAGTGTCCAGAAGTTGATCCCAAATAGTACACATATGGAATATCCACAAATGGATCACAGTGATATCCACTTCCAGACAATCATCAGGAAGGTGTGTTTTTGTGCAAAAATTAAACTTAAAGTGCATCCACAGTGTGCTAGTTCCACCACCACTATGCAGCCCCATAATCTCTTCAAATCGTATCAAATTAATAATTAAGCAGATGTAATGCAGGCTTTAAATATTGTATTTAGTAATAATTCTTACCTGGACTCTCTTCTAGCTTTCCAATGGTTTCAATTTGTTCCACCAAGTCATTTGAGTTCCATTGACTCATTCCAATAAGTATTGCATTTTTTCCTTCAACAACTTCTTCTGAAATTATAAAAAAAACCCATCAGTGATCAGTGGGAGTGGTCAAGGTATGTGTGTGTCTTAAAGAAATACAGTCTAGAGCCCTAACCTGGTCAGGCTAAATTTAGTTTTTGGCTTCACTGTACTAAGTGGAGTGGTGATCTGTTTTTTTTTTACCAAGGCCAGTGCTTGATTGATCCTGACAAATACAAGTAAAAGGTACAAAACACTTGGCGTACTATTGTAACCCAATAGACAAAATAAAAGTCCATAAAATATATAGCTGTCAAAAGAGAGTCCAAACAGAGGGCTGCCACCACATGGGAATAGAAGCCAGATTTCAGCAATGCTGAAAATAGAACAAATAGATTGTTCCTGTCTGCCTCTGGAAGAGGCTTTCAGAACAAAGAATTCAAGGACCAACTACTGATTTATGAATATTTATCAGAGCCCAGCCAATCCCTGGGGAGCAGAATGCCCAGAAGGTAGCTGGGTAAGAGATAAATGTTTGGGAGACCTGTTCAGAGTGTTCTTGTCCTGGGGCTCCTGCATCTGGGATGCAGCCCGTGTACTGGAGGTGCTATGTGGACCTCAGCAGGTGCTGGGCTGAGGGCCAGGAGAAGATATGCTAAAAGGAATTTGGAGGGCATAACCTTGGAGTCTGCTCTGAAAATGGACCTTTTGTCTCTCACACTGAAGAGTGTAGTGTGAAAACTGGGTGGCAGACAGCTATCCTAGAACATTGTGAATAAGACTTGGTGTTGGACTCTCAAGTGTACATGTGCTAGAGGGAATTTAGTGTCAGAGGTTACTGGGTGGACTGGGTCTTACAGAGACCTGGAATTACTGGTCCTTCCCTATTACCTTCCCTCAAAGCTGTTTCCAGAGGATTTTGTAAGAAGTTTGTCCTCCCGTTGATTGAGTATCCTGAACCCTTAAATACCCTCCTGTTCATGTTTCTGCAGAATAAATCCACAAAAAGACATACACAAAAACAGACTGAGCCTGTGTTGTTGTTGTGCTTGGAACTGTGTCTGTGGTAGGCAGCCTCTATATTAGCAAGAGAGGCCTGGGCATATTCTCAGAAGCGTGGCGCTAATGGGTGGTGGGACTCCTGTTGCTAAAACAGGTAGAAAAAGTGTTTAGGAGAGAGTGAAAACTCCTTTAGTGTAAAAGCGTTTGTAAGGTATACATAAAAATATATATTAGGTAATAAACACAGTACAGGTGAAAACACAGTGTGTGTTAAAGAGTATAAAAAACTCAATAAAAAAGAAAATTAAAGGAAACTAGTTAAGAAACAATCAAACATATATGGTACAGCAAATACATATCAATGCAAGGTGAGCTGAGTGTGTTAATCCACAGAATTGGAGTTCAATGGAGGTGGCAGACCAGAAAAAGAACACCGGTATCTCCAACGGGAAAAAAATAAAAAAATATATATACAGAGGAACTCAAAAGTCTTTTAAATGGCAAGATGGGATAGTCTCATTAAATCTCACGGTAATTAGATGTGAAATGTCTTCTCAAGAGGTAACCTGAGGGTTATAGGAAAAGGACCCGACCAATATGTTGGATCTTGGCTCAAATGGATAATTCCCACCAGGAGAAAGGCAGAAGCAAAAAGCAAAAGAATGCCCTTACCAGATCCGGTGGACTCACGGGCCGTAGCGGTGAGTCAAACGAGCCTGTACCGTTAAACGGTGTGGGGTAAAGGTGTGTGGGAGAACTTGTAAACCATCTTGTCAGCAGTCCTCATACGAAGCACCGATTTGGAGTCCGGGGTCCCCAGGGTATGGTTCCGATCAGCAGATCACCGTTTCCTCAGAAAGCCATCATATGTGCAAATAGGCAAAAAAGGAAAAAAAGGAAGAAACACTCCACATAGTGTAAATCGTTGATTAGCAAAGAGCATAAAAGCACTTTATTTAGGGAGTGTACTCCGAAAAAATGTTGTTACAGGCAAAGGGCGGTAAAAACTCGGCCCAAAATAAATTAAAAACCGGCATAAAAGTAATAAAAACAGGCGCAGTAGATAGTGGTGGGGTATAAACATAGGACCCGACGCGTTTCGCCTCCTAAGGCTTCTGCTGGGGTATACCCCAGCAGAAGCCTTAGGAGGCGAAACGCGTCGGGTCCTATGTTTATACCCCACCACTATCTACTGCGCCTGTTTTTATTACTTTTATGCCGGTTTTTAATTTATTTTGGGCCGAGTTTTTACCGCCCTTTGCCTGTAACAACATTTTTTCGGAGTACACTCCCTAAATAAAGTGCTTTTATGCTCTTTGCTAATCAACGATTTACACTATGTGGAGTGTTTCTTCCTTTTTTTCCTTTTTTGCCTATTTGCACATATGATGGCTTTCTGAGGAAACGGTGATCTGCTGATCGGAACCATACCCTGGGGACCCCGGACTCCAAATCGGTGCTTCGTATGAGGACTGCTGACAAGATGGTTTACAAGTTCTCCCACACACCTTTACCCCACACCGTTTAACGGTACAGGCTCGTTTGACTCACCGCTACGGCCCGTGAGTCCACCGGATCTGGTAAGGGCATTCTTTTGCTTTTTGCTTCTGCCTTTCTCCTGGTGGGAATTATCCATTTGAGCCAAGATCCAACATATTGGTCGGGTCCTTTTCCTATAACCCTCAGGTTACCTCTTGAGAAGACATTTCACATCTAATTACCGTGAGATTTAATGAGACTATCCCATCTTGCCATTTAAAAGACTTTTGAGTTCCTCTGTATATATATTTTTTTATTTTTTTCCCGTTGGAGATACCGGTGTTCTTTTTCTGGTCTGCCACCTCCATTGAACTCCAATTCTGTGTATTAACACACTCAGCTCACCTTGCATTGATATGTATTTGCTGTACCATATATGTTTGATTGTTTCTTAACTAGTTTCCTTTAATTTTCTTTTTTATTGAGTTTTTTATACTCTTTAACACACACTGTGTTTTCACCTGTACTGTGTTTATTACCTAATATATATTTTTATGTATACCTTACAAACACTTTTACACTAAAGGAGTTTTCACTCTCTCCTAAACACTTTTTCTACCTGTTTTAGCAACAGGAGTCCCACCACCCATTAGCGCCACACTTCTTCACTCCAACTTTCACTTGCAACGGTCATATTGCTGTGTTGGCTGCTTCACTTCCATCCAAGAGTTGGCGCAACTTTTACACTTTTTCTTTACATATTCTCAGAAGCCCCTCCGAAGGTGCTTCAGAGGAAGCCATCACTGAGACTCATGTATTAGCTGGGTGCTTATTATGCTGTCCCTCTGGCTTTGATAACTTTGAGACATGGACCCAGAACAAATACGAAGATCACAAGGTCAGAGATAAGTCAGAGGTCCTTAAGACTCATTCACACAGGGCGTACTATATGTTACGTTCATGCAGGGCTATGTTTACCCACATGGGGATGCAAAGGTGTTCCATGCAGTCCTGTGTAGAGCGGTGTTCCGTGCAGCCCTGTGTAGAGAGTCCTATTGATGTCTATTGAATCACAGCAGCTGGACAGACACATTCGTGTGGGTGCTGGTTCATATTGGTGCACATCCCTGAACTCACTCTATGTGCATTTGACATGCACCTGCCTGCACCCACTGTGATAACCTGCCATCTAGGAGACCAAAGAGAGCAGTGGTGATGGATGCTAACAAGGGAGCCAGGTGGATCTACATTTTTCGTTTGATTTGTGAAGTTAAAACCTCTGCTTGGGCAACTTTGTATGGAACTTTATTTTTGTTTAATAAAAACAGGCTGACGTGCCCTAAAACTGCAGTCTGGACTGACACAAGCCCATTAAAAGCACATCCACAGTACCATGAGAGCCAATACTCACCCCATATCACACCAGGCAGATGTCATATTGGGACACAGCACTATGTCCATGCAGCCCCTGTGTTCCAATTTACATCAATGGGACTAACTGCATAGGAATGCATGAAACACTTGTGCACCCTGGGTGGGTAAACATGACCCTCCACAGGCATACAGTATAGTATGCCCTGTGTCAATAAAGCCTTATTTGTATGCTTGCTCCAAGTTACAGACTCAAAGTATAGAGGCATGGGGGTTATGATGACAGACAGGCAATTAGCATTTGCTTAAGTGGCAGCCATGTTTCTCTCGTGACAAACTTCCTTAAAAATGCATGATTAAATAGTTCCTGATAGTATAATAGGTATGTGGAAAGCACACCAACCAATTAACGGTCACCAGACTTTCAGCATCCACTGGGCTCAAGTCTAAATCACTGTAAAAGGTCAACCTACCCCAAGGATTTAAGTAGCTCTTTTTGTGTACATTGTTAGGAAAACAGCTCAAAATGTTGATATATTGGACAGCAGAGTTTTTTAAGCTATTTACCCAACAATTTAGACGTAAAATAGCTATTATTCTGTAAACCTTTAAGTCCTTGGTGCATGTAGACCTTTTCCAGAGACATTTTAAAAATAGTTTCTGAATTTTTTTAGGCTAGCCATAGACAGGGATAGGTTTGCCTAAGAATCTCAGTTCAGGAGATATCTGTCCATCATTTATAGCGCATAGTCAGGGCTGCTGTTAGAAATCATTGGGCCCCATACGGCCTACCTGATAGGACCCGAAGGAACTCAGAGGTAGGCAGGTGTACATAGACCACAAGTCCAGTTACATCAGTCTGCCTATAGAGCTGCATGGAGGTTCCGATCAGGAAAAAACAGATGGGTGGACCTGACAGCAAAGCTCTGAAGGGGAGTGGTTGAGAGGCAGTATAAATGCAGCTCAGCCACATGTTTGTACTGCCCCTTAACCACAAGTGTAAACTAGAATCTCGCTGTACTTATGATCATCATCATTGTCGTGATGATAATCACAGTATAGTAGGTTCTCTATGGCTGTCTGTCACATGATTGTTTGGTGCTGTTATGCGTTCTGGACTGGCTCTACTGTTTGCTGAGGACTGTACCTTCCAGAGAGTAGATGGAAGGGCTCAAGGCAGCCTTTGCACCCCCTGATGAGATCCCGGAGCTGCGCCCTCAGTCACCTCTCATTCACTGCCAGCTACATCCTCGCCCACCCCAGCCCTCAGCACTGAGGAAGCAGAGCTATCTAGAATCACTCCACAAAGGAAAGGTTGTGAGCAGTTGGCCTTGAGTATCAGGACCTGCAGCACTGGCATTTTCGACCTGTGTGCTGAAAATGAAAAAAGTCCCTCCTCTGGTCCCTCCTCTTGGACCCCCCCCCCCCCCCTGTTAGACTGATCAGGGAAATTACATTTTAGTCCTGGTAAGCCTAGTAGTAGCGGTGGACTTTGGTGGTCTATTTTACACATTTATCCATAAATATACAATACAGCTGGCTGGGCCCCTCTGATGGGGCCTGGGCCTGGTACAGCAGGACTGGCTGTACTGTTTAATCAGTGACCCAGGTTTTAGTGTTCATTTATTACACAACTCACTTGATAGACCTAAATGACATATGAAAAGGAAAGGTTCTGCCAGCCTGCACATACATTTTGCAACAAGCTGGAAAACCAACCTGTGAGATGAGTGCTTCTGACACTTACAATGCTTATACTTGCTCCCTGTGAATAAACTTTATAAACAAAGTGAAGGCACTGCCAGGAGCAATTCAATTGCCCTTGAAAACCCCAACAACTGCCTTCAGTATTTCCTACTTTCAGAAGTGGCAGTGCTAAGTTAGACCCCAACAATACAATGTAGAGCACCTCTAAATAGCTTGCTAATGCACTGCATTGCTTTTAGGGATTTGCCTTGGTGTACAAAGATTGCACCCTGCAGGCTTGAAAGGATCAGTGGGACTCCTTGAAGCAATTTTTTTTTCTGTGCCTTATCTCCATTTCTATGGTAAGTTTGGGGGAGTGGACTTGTTAAATTTATGAAAAATATACATTAATAATAAGACAAAGAATAATGTGCAAAAAACTATAACCCATAGCCACTAATGAAAACTGTAGTCCAAGAAGACGCCTTGCAAGTCATCATTATTCTTTACACGGACATGTTAAAATGTATCTGTGGTCAAAATCTAGAATCATATATCCATTTCTACATTGTATTTCATCTATTTCAAGCCTACACTTATTAAAGTGGAACTTCACTCTCTCAATAAGCATTGACTATTTTGAATCCTTATACTGCTAGCATTAGTAAATAGATAGGAGAGTATGTCATATTTACTTGTTCTAAACAGTTTTTTGGATTTCTTTAGTAACTTCCTAGTTTTTATGTATGATGTCATACATCCCGGGAGTCTTCAGGAGGGGAGGAGGTTTTTTTTCACCAGCTAAGCGCACCCTCCTGCTTCCATGTTTGAGCGAAGGGCAGATGGATTCCAGGAAATGCCATATGAATCATCTGAAAAGTGATTTTTCAGCAAAATAAAGCATGGAGACACAGATAGATGGGGAGTTCTGCTTTGAATATTAATTTAATATAATCTTTGGTGGAAATGTGGATCGTTTGCCCCGACACCCGATCTGTGTGGATCGAAGTGTCTGTAGAGTAGAATCTCTTCTGGCGCCATTGCAAGGCTAGAGTGGTATGAGTATTTCTTACCCGCCGGTGCTTTAAGATGAATAAGATTGTAAGCCCCTTAACTTTGTAGCGTACTAATTATGGTTTTCTCATTATGGGGTAGCGTGTGAGGGTTATCGGATTGTCCGATTGTCCGGTCAGACCCTCAGTGTAATAATGGACACAATATTGAGTATAGCCTGAGCACGCTGACATAAGATAAAATTGATAAAGCTACTCATTATGAAATGGATTGGTAGACAATGGGTTAAAGACAATTGCACAATGCTGAGCATATATAAAGAGTGACTTGGGTTGTATAGCCACACCCTCAGATGATGTCACAAATGACGAAACGCGTCAGTTCGTGGCTATATGACAGCACTGAATAGAGTAACCATTGAGAGAGATATGGTGTGTTTGAATACCGGGTGTTTGAATATCGCGTCAACAGCATAAGAAACACCTTCACTCGATTCCTTTCGATGCAAATTTGTTATATGCCTCTTTTACTGTCAAAAAGTAAGTGTAATTCTTATAGGGGGGACGTGTATTTAATAAAATACTGAAACGGGATTACGCTATGGAGCACACTTTTTTTTCTCTTCTCCATGTGAATGAGCTCATTTAGCGAGAGACCCGACCTCCCTGTCAGCGGTCGTTCTAGTGTGCAGTATCCCGTGGTGAGATCCAGAATCACAGACGATTCGCCGGTACATGCCTGTGATCCAGCTTGGTCTGGTAAGAATTTATTCTATAGGGGGACTTATTTCTCCATTATCCAAGACTTATATCGGTGGAAGGAATATCTGATGTGACTGTTTTTACGCCCAAGATTAACATTATATGTTCTACCTGCACTTTGGACTTTAAGATAAACATACATTATTGCATACAGCGAGACAATTTTGAATCATCTAATACAATTTTGTTTGATGCTTTTACACCTCAATATTGCAGTGGATTACGATATATCTAAATACGTTATATTAACACTGGGTTGGTTAGTGTTAATTGTCTAGCGCTGCTTACACAAAGTAGGTTTAAAAATTGGTTTGGATCTTTTTTGAATACATTTTTGTGTATTTTTTGTAACACGTTTTCTTACCTTGAGTAAGTTATTTTAGTAACAGCTGGTTGTGCCTGTAATCAGCAATCTTAAACGTATTGTATCACTTTTTTTTATTTCACCTATTCCATAAGCGCTTAATATTTAAAGAAGGAGGTTTTAGGGAAACTACAATTTTTTGTGTATTATATCTGTATATATATTTTTTTGAGCAGCTATGGAAGCAGTGAAATTTTTAGCAAATAGACAAATCGATGTAAATAGATATATAGAGGTTAAGTACAGCGCTGCGCTAGAAATGACAAACAGCAGCCAACACACCGTAGACTCAGGATTAAACTAACAGTAAAAAATTCAAAAGTGTGGCGCTATGAGCTACGTGAAAAAGTGGTGAATAAATAATTCAAATAAATCTTAAATATTCAGTGACTTCAAAGCAAATATTTCGGTATGAACCAGAAAAATACTACGTAAATGAATGTAATAGTGAATAAAATGGTAACACTCAAATACATGTATTAGACCAAGTGTAAAAAAACACAAAATAATATTGAATGCAAAGTCCAAATAGGTGAACAAACAAAAGCAAAAAGTCTGTGATAACAGTGAAAAAATGATGATGGACAGGCATCTCCTGAGCATGCAGGGGGATTGTTCCGAACCGGCAACCTGGTAGGTAAATGGACCATAGGGAGACCAGAAGTGCACAGAAGATTGAAATCGGTGCCAGGACCATCACCAGAAACCAAGGAGGCTTACCAGAAGTTGTGGCCTGAAATGGCGTATGCCATACAGGTCAAAAAGGCTTGATGACCAACAGGTCTAGGTATAATATCTGGTCGGATGTCATCACACAGATAGGGGGAAGAAATCAGCACGGCTTCCTCATCAATGGGTACACCATGAGCCAAGCGAATAATTTGTATTACATGTGAGGGATAAAAACACTCACATAGCGTGATAACGTTTGAACTTGGATTTATTTAAAATAAAGAGAAAATAAACTCACATTTTCAGAAGATAGAAATAGCATGTAATCTTGTAGCGGTAGTCATGAGGGGTCCACGCGACATGTTTCAACTAAAAAGTCATCATCTGGGGCCCAAATGATGACTTTTTAGTTGAAACATGTCGGGTGGACCCCTCGAGTAGGGATGAGCTTCGAGTTCGAGTCGAACTCATGTGGCCCCGCCCCCCGTTATTTAAGAGCCGTCAGACGAAGAGACGCCGTCACACAGCGGGAGCCTCCCTCCATGACAGCATGGATGCGGAGCGGGCCGGAGAAGAAAATGAAGAAGAGAAGAAGAGAAGAAGGAAGAAGAGAAGAGGATGAAGAAGAAGAAGATGAAGAGAAGAGCGGGAGCCTCCCCTCATGCCATGGGTGCGGAGCGGCCCGAGGAGAAGAAGATAGAAGATGCCGCGGAGGAGATGCTGGACGAGAACGCCGGAGGAAGAACCAGAAGAGCCAGAAGAACCAGAAGAAGATGAAGGAAGAAGCATTTAAATAAAGGAATTGTCAAAAACTGTCTCTTGTCATTTTTAACATTTTTGACAGTTTTTTAGTGAAATGGTAGGGGTAAGTACCCCCTTACCATTTCACACAGGGGGGGACGGGATCTGGGGGTCCCCTTGTTAAAGGGGGCTTCCAGATTCCGATAAGCCCCCTGCCCGCAGACCCCCACAACCACCGGCCAGGGTTGTAGGGATGAGGCCCTTGTCCTCATCAACATGGGGACAAGGTGTTTTGGGGGGCTACCCCAAAGCACCCTCCCAATGTTGAGGGCATGTGGCCTGGTATGGTTCAGGAGGGGGGGCGCACTCTCGTCCCCCCCTCTTTTCCTGCAGCCTGCCAGGTTGCGTGCTCGGATAAGGGTCTGGTATGGATTTTTGGGGGAACCCCACGCCGTTTGGTTTTTTTTGCGCGGGGTTCCCCTTAAAATCCATACCAGACCTGAAGGGTCTGGTATGAAATTTAGGGGGAACCCCACGTCATTTTTTTAAAAAATTTTGGCCGGGGTTCCCCTTAATATCCATACCAGACCTAAAGGGCCTTGTATGGAATTTAGGGGGACTCCCACATCATTTTTTTTTTTTAATTTTGGTTCGGGGTTTCCCTGTGGGGAATTCCCATGCCGTTTTTAACAATGAAATTCTATGTGTATTGTCGGCAATGCAATAGCCGCAGGTAGTTTTAAATGTTCAGGGGTGGGTAGTGGGGTTCCCCAGGGTTCTGTGCTGGGACCAATCCTATTTAATTTGTTTATAAACGATCTGGAGGATGGGATAAACAGTTCGATCTCTGTATTTGCAGACGATACTAAGCTAAGCAGGGCAATAACTTCTCCGCAGGATGTGGAAACCTTGCAAAAAAACCTGAACAAATTAATGGGGTGGGCGACTACATGGCAAATGAGGTTCAATGTAGAAAAATGTCAAATAATGCATTTGGGTGGCAAAAATATGAATGCAATCTATACACTGGGGGGAGAACCTCTGGGGGAATCTAGGACGCTTGAGAGGAGATATGATTTCAATTTACAAATACTGTACTGGTGACCCCACAAAAGGGATAAAACTTTTTCGCAGAAGAGAGTTTAATAAGACTCGGGGCCACTCATTACAATTAGAAGAAAAGAGATTTAACCTTAAACTACGTAGAGGGTTCTTTACTGTAAGAGCGGTAAGGATGTGGAATTCCCTTCCACAGGCGGTGGTCTCAGCGGGGAGCATTGATAGCTTCAAGAAACTATTAGATATTCACCTGAATGACTGCAACATACAGGGATATGTAATGAAATACTGACACATAATCACACACATAGGTTGGACTTCATGGACTTGTGTCTTTTTTCAACCTCACCTACTATGTAACTATGTAACTATGTTTTTTCCTTCGAAATGTCATTTTGCTGTCAGACTGTTCTAAACACAGGAAACATGCGCCCCTTTACAGGCATACTATAGACACCCCCCAGGTACGAAATTTAAAGGGATATTACACTTTTATTGTTTGACTTTAAGCATTATTAAAATCACTGCTCCTGAAAAAACGGCCGTTTTTAAAACTTTTTTTTGCATTGATCCATGTCCCCTGGGGCAGGACCCGGGTCCCCAAACACTTTTTATGACAATAACTTGCATATTAGCCTTTAAAATTAGCACTTTTGATTATTCATGTTCGTGTCCCATAGACTTTAACGGTGTTCGCGTGTTTGAGCGAACTTTTTTCCTGTTCGCATGTTCTGGTGCGAACCGAACAGGGGGGTGTTCGGCTCATCCCTATTGGACAGTATCTTGATAAATTTTTTCAAACTAGTGTTTTAAACACACGTGCATATTTAAAAGATAAGAAAGATTTTTTTACAGCAAATAGGTGAAATTAATTTATCTGGGCAGACTGAGGTATATTTGGTAACAGCAGATGTGGCTTCCCTGTATACCATTATTCAGCACGATGATGCCTTATTGGCATTAAATTGGGCTCTCAGTCGGAGGGAAGATATCACTTTTGAACAACAAATATTTCTGAGACAGGTATTGGATTTTTGCCTGTCTCACGACTATTTTTAGTATAATCAAGATTTTTACTCACAAAAAAGGGGCGTTGCGATGGGGGCAAAATTTGCTCCCAGCCTCGCAAATTTATTTATGGGGGAATGGGAAGACAAAAGTATATTCTCCCAGCAAAGAGAGAGCCTACTTTTTTACAAAAGATTTATTGAGGACCTCTTCTTTATTTGGGAGGGTAATGAAACATCACATTACTTTTTACGAGAGCTAAATTCTAATGCTAATAATATTAGATTGGATTATGCTTTTAGTAAAGAACACATACATTATTTAGATGTGAATGCGTTTAGGTCAGGTGATGTTTTAACCACTACAGTATACTTCAAGCCCACTGATAGAAACAGTTACCTTCCAACCAGCAGTGGGCATCATCCATACTGGTTGAGAAATATCCCGTGGCAGGTAATGCGGGTAAGAAGGAACTGTACTACAGACAGTGATTTTTTGATCCAGTCAAACATAATTAAAGAGAAGTTTGTTCAAAAAGGCTATATCACAATTAGACAAGATAATACATGATGTAGCAGGAATCCCTCATGATATTTGTCTAAGAAATAAAGAGGTTGGAACAAATAATAAACATGAATGGGGATTCATCTCCAATTTCCATGCCCGATATAAAGAAATAGAAAATATCTTTAAGCGACATTGGCATATATTACGTATGGATAGAGTCCTCCAACAAACGCTTCCAGAACATCCACTCTATTTATAGGAAGGCACCGAGTTATGGAGATAAGATTGTAAAAAAGGTTCTGGACCCTCCAAATAGACCTTGTTATGTTCTGGGATCAAGTGGGATTCTTTTCATGCAGAAGATGCAAGGCCTGCACACAAGTGAACTGTCACATTAGGGGCATGACTGAATTTACATCATCAGCTAACAATAAAACTTTTGAAATTTCAGAAATTATCACATGTGCTACTACGTATTTAATATATGTTTTACAATGTCCATGTAAATTCATGTATGTGGGACGTACCAAAAGGATACTGAAAAAACGATTTTCAGAACATATATATATCATATAGAGATTTGAAATACCATAGCGTGTCTTTACATTTTTAAAACATTCACAACCAGGACCCGTCTGGTTTAAAATTTTGGGGTATTGATAAGATACACCCCAATTGGAGGGGGTCCAATATGGTAAGTGAGATCTCTAAAGGAGAAACTAAGTGGATATTCCTTATGAATACTTTAATGCCACATGGAATGAATGTTGAACTTGATGTCAACTGTTTTATAAGTGATTACTGATATACTGTATTTTAAAATGATTTTTAATATTAATATTTCATAGATCCATTATATTTAATTGTCTTTAGCTGAAAACCTATCAAGCTTGTATCTCGCTTGAATATTTTAATATTTTGTCCGTTCCATCTTTAATTTAATTTAGAGTCTTCTTTTGCTGTACTTAATTCATATAAATTTAATACATATGTATGATTTTATGGGGATTTTTTTTATATTTTTTAGATATTACTATAGTTATATATTTATGTATATCCAATTAATTTGGTATATATGTATGTATATTTAAACCTTTTTGGATATCTTGCGTTAACTGCCGCACATTTAATTTTGGGGAACATACATATATTTATATATCATTTTATGGGATTGCCGCCATCTTTGAATATTTATTATCATAATTTGTTAGTTCTCGTTTTTTTTATTATTAATTGATGTATTTGTATTTAATTGCTCAATGTGCACATTGTCTTAAATAGTTTTAAAATTCATTTAAAATGTGTTTTAAACTGTTGTATATTGTTTAAACCCATTGTTAAATCATTGTTAAATCATTTGCTAATTCAATTTTTATTTAATATAATCTTTGGTGAATCGAATCTCTGTGTGGATCAAAGTCTTTGGTGGAAATGTGGATAGTTTGCCCCGACACCCGATCTGTGTGGATCGAAGTGTCTGTAGAGTAGAATCTCTTCCGGCGCCATTGCAAGGCTAGAGTGGTATGAGTATTTCATAGCCGCCGGTGCTTTAAGATGAATAAGATTGTAAGCCCCTTAACTTTGTAGTGTACTAATTATGGTTATCTCATTATGGGGTAGCGTGTGGGGGTTATCGGATTGTCCGATTGTCCGGTCCGACCCTCAGTTTAATAATTGACACAATATTGAGTTTAGCCTGAGCACGCTGACATAGGATAATATTGATAAAGCTACTCAATATGAAATGGATTGGTAGACGGGTTGTATAGCCACACCCTCAGATGATGTCACAAATGACAAAACGCGTCAGGCGTGGCTATATGACAGCACTGAATAGAGTGAGAACCATTGAGATATCGTGTGTTTGAATACCGGGTGTTTGAATATCACGTCAACGGCATAAGAGACACCTTCACTCGATTCCTTTCGATGCAAACTTTGTTATGTGCCTCTTTTACTGTGAAAAAAGTGTAAGTGTAATTCTTATAGGGGGGATGTGTATTTAATAAAATATTGAAACAGGATTATGCTATGGAGCACATTTTTTTTTCTCTTCTCCATGTGAATGAGCTCATTTAGCGAGAGACCCGACCTCCCTGTCAGCGGTCGTTCTAGTGTGCAGTATCCTGTGGTGAGATCTGGAATCACAGACGATTCGCCGGTACATGCCTGTGATCCAACTTGGTCTGGTAAGAATTTATTCTATAGGGGGATTTATTTCTCCGTTATCCAAGACTTATATCGGTGGAAGGAATATCTGATGTGACTGTATCTACGCCCGAGATTAACATTATATGTTATACCTACACTTTAGACTTTAAGGTACACATACATTATTGCATATAGAGAGATATTTTGAATCATCTAATATAAATTTTGTTTGATGTTTTTACACCTCAATATTGAAGTGGATTACGGTATATCTAAATACCTTATATTAACACTGGGTTGGTTAGTGTTAATTGTCTAGCGCTGCTTGCACAGAATAGGTTTAAAAATTGGTTTGGATCTATTTTGAATTTATTTTTGTGTATTTTTTGTGATGTCCAATATAGTGGCAAATATCAAACAATAAAACCAATGGTAATGCAGCAATTCTTCATAGAAATGCTTCAGTGATCTGCCACCACCAAGTGAATTTCAAACTCTCCAAAGCGAGTAGCTGCCATCACAGCAGCAAAAACGCCTAAAACAGCATGTTGATCCAACAAGAAAACATATCAACATAGGGACTAAGAAAGAACCTCTTTGAAAGCCTCCAAATGCAGATGAATGAAGCTCACCAAGACCCAGAGAGAAAAATCCAATAGTGTAGTATTTATTGGTAAAAACATGCATACAGCAGATAAAGGACGGTGAATCAATGAACTCACATTTGTAAGCTGCTGTCGACCCGAAATCGAGCAGCGGTGTGACGTCAGCACGACAATCTATTCTCCAACGTGTTTCGTCCAATGGGATGTTATCAAGGTTGGACCCCTTGGTGAGTTTGAAATTCACTGGGAGATCACTGAAGCACTTCTATGAAGAATTGCTGCATCAACCCTAGTGTTATTGTTTGATATTTGTCACTATATTGGACATCACATTGGAATTTCAAATTCAATATTTGACCTTTATTTAATTTCTTATTTATGCTTTATGTTTTTTGCTTTTTATGGTTTTTGAGGCACTTCACTATTATTTTGTTTACCATGGGCTATGTATTCCTTGGAAATGGAAAGTAACCAGCATCGAAGAAGTTGCAAAGCATGTGGGGAATCCAGGAGGTTGTGGAAAGAGAGGGCCAGCAGACAGACAGAACTCACAACACAAAAGGAGATTTTCAAGTAAGCTTATTTTGGATTGTCAAAAAATAACTTTTGTTTGTATATTTATTACAATGCTGATGTTATAAAATTGTCAGGGCTGGGCCCAGCCTTTCTTTCTCTGAGCTGGCCGCTCAGCTGTCGGCTTATTGCCAGCTCCTATCTCTCCACAGTGACTCACCTGTTGATGTTATCCTGCTCATCAGTCCTGCCTACTTAAGCCGTCCAGTCCGGATGATCTCTGCCTTTGTCTTGGTCACATCTCTAGAGACGCTCTCCTGTGTTTCTGTTAAAAACTTGTTTGGCTGACATTCCTTCTGGCTCCAGATCCTGCTTGCTGTTCTACTACGCTCATCTCTGGCCCCCTGACGTTTTGGCTTTTCTCACTATCCTTTCCGGTTCCTGAACTCTGGCTATGTTTTGACTATGTTTACTCTGTTTACCTTTTTTATTATTATTAAACAAGTGTGATTTAACTGTACTTCTGTCTCAGTCCGATTCATGGTTTCTGACAAAAATGAAAGTGTGTGCTGCGACTAGAGATCTTTAGGTAAGCCTGATTATATCTTCAAAATAAAAAGTATACATTGCAAATACTGTATATGTTATGCAGTGTTCAGTTACACAGTACTCAGATGATCACACTTTGTTAAGATTGTAATTCACAATGATACATATCTGTAGTAATCCTAAATCCTTTGTTTCTGATAGAGCTTGTAGAAGTCTTTATTTTTGTTCAGCGCCATAAACAGCTAATGTAGTCTGCCTTGCTCTTTGTCGGAATCTATTTTAATCCGCAGCTTGTTGGTAAACACGGCCGCATTAACCTTCGCCTTACAATATTTCTATTCACAGCAGCCTGGCACCATAAACCAGGAACAGACAAGCTGTAATAGCTCTGCTATTTGTGGTGCAAATTAGATATGTTAAAGCGCCCTGCAAACAGCATATTTTAGCAGAAGAGTCAATAGGGTGCTGTGGTATCTTTAACAGACCAGCTAGAGCAGTAATGTGAATGGACAGACATGCTACTATTGTCAAAATCTTCCGGTTGCCATGGTGACATTTCAAAGCCTGCAGCAAATACCCATGCGGTGAGAGGCTGCTTTGGTTCCAAAGGATACGGTCAAGACTAAATCCAATAATAGCTGCTTGTTATGAGGACAATAATGAACAGATTTCACAGCGATTCTCTGCAACCTCTTCCCCTCTGTGCAAAAAGAGGGCTAATGATATTAATTAGAAAATGTGGGGATTATGATAGACTACACAGGGTATGTGATCTAGAAGTACTTATGCGAGCTTGTTTGACGATGTGCTGCATGCTGGGAGATCTGGTTCAACAACAGTTAGGAACTACCAGATCTTCAGCCCTGCAGTCAAGTGTGGTTCAAATTTACAGAAGCACAACATAACTTAGTAAAGAGCACAAAACATCATTATATCTAAGGAATGAGTGTACACTATATTGTCAAAAGTATTGGGACACCTGCCTTTACACGCACAAGAACTTTAATGCCATCCCAGTTTTAGCCTGTAGGGTTCAATATTGGATTGAAGCACCCTTTGCAGCTATAACAGCTTCAACTCTTCTGGGAAGGTTGTCCACAAGGTTTAGAAGTGTGTCTATGGGAATGTTTGACCATTCTTCCAGAAGCACATTTGTGAGGTCAGGCACTGATGTGGACGAGAAGGCCTGGCTCGCAGTCTCTGCTCTAATTCATCCCAAAGGTGTTCTATCGGGTTAAGGTCAGGGCTCTGTGCAGGCCAGTCAAGTTCCTCCATCCCAAACTCGCTCATCCATGTCTTTATATAACTTGTGCACTGGTCCAAATCATTTTGTGGAGGGGAAATTACAGTGGGGGGGGGGGGGGGTTGTTTTTCAGGGGTTGGGCTTGGCCACTTAGTTCCAGTGAAATTGTCCAAAATGTCTTGATATGCTGATGCCTTAAGAGTCACAGGAAACTCCTAAGGCATCAGCATATCAAGATATTTTTGACAAAATTTTGTAGGAATAGTTTGGGGATGACCTTTTCCTGTTCCAACATGACTGCGCACCAGTGCACAAAGCAAGGTCCATTAAGACATGGATGAGCGCATTTGGGGTGGAGGAACTTGACTGGCCTGCACACAGTCCATTACCTCACCCCGTAACACCTTTGGCATGAATTAGAGTGGAGACTGCGAGCCAGGCCTTCGCATCCACATCAGTGCCTGACCTCAGAAATGCACTTATGGAAGAATGCTCAAACATTCCTATAGATACTCTCCTAAACCTTGTGGACAGCCTTCCCAGAAGAGTTTAAGCTGTTATAGCTGCAAAGGGTGGGCCAGCTTATTATTGAACCCTACAGACTAAGGCGAGAGGCCATTAAAGTTCATATGCGTGTAAAGGCGAGTGTCCCAATACTTTTGAAAATATAGTGTACACTCATTCTGTGGATATGTTGATGTTTTGTGCTCTTTAATAAGTTAGGTTATGTTGTGCTGCTCTAAATTTGAACCACACTTGACTGCAGGGCTGAAGATCTGGTAGCCCCTAGAGGAGTGTTGAAGCTGTTATAGCTGCAAAGGGTGCGCCAACTCAATATTGAACCCTACAGACTAAGACTGGGATGTCATTAAAGTTCCTATGCATGTAAAGGCAGGCATCCCAATACATTTGGTAATATGGAAAAAAGTGTAGCGCTAAGGTGAATATAGTGAAAAGAAGGTTTTGGAGCAAGGAGAGGTGAAACCACAATTTCAAGTGGCCTGTAGCCTCAACTATGTCAAAACCGGATATGTGTATACACAAACAGTGTAGTATCAATACTTAAATATAAACAAAGTGCAGTGCTCTTTCTTTTGAAAGAAGTGCAAATGTGCATAAAAATATAGTGAAAGTAAATCAGCAAATGGTAATCTCAAAAGTCCACATTTTGCTAGTGATGAAATATAGAAGACTGTCCAAAATAATGGTGAGGAAGTGTTAATCCCATATAGATAATAAAGAATTATTATTATAGTCCATATGTTGCATGGTGCAGTTGAAACAGGGGGACCCGAGGCAGATATCCTTATAATACAGAGACTCCAACTCAGAGGGGACCCAAGGCAGATATCCTTACAACACAACGACTCAGAAAATGTAAGGTAGAATACTCTTACCAACTTCGGTGGACTCACAAGCCGTGGGCGGTGAGTCAAACGAGCTTGTACTGTCTTGTGATAAATGACAGTAAGAAGATGGATGATACACCAGAAGACGTCCTCCTTGAATGGGGAGCCTGGAGCCTGTCCTGAAGGTCTGCACGATCACCGTTTTCGTCAGCATACATGGACCATAAAGAAAACAACGACAAGGAACCTCCACATAGTGTAAATCCGAAAAAATTGCTTCTCAATAGGCATTTATTGGATCAATCACGATCATCAGAACAATCAATAAAAATCTTGGTTTAAAAATAGAATCGATTCAGGTAAAATGACGACAAAATAAGCGTGGTGTGGGTGGCTGGGTACAGCAAGGAGACCCGACGCGTTTCGTCTGAAGATACTTCTGCTGGGGTAATATAGTGTATGTGGAAGGCAGTACATGGTTAGCACTAACCCCTGAGGATCCACTGATTATAATGAGTTCCTCTGTTTTCTAGAAGACAACTCCCTATAGTTGCAGAAATTGCAAACAATAATATGAATAGTCACAAACAATAGCAAAAGGAGTAAAAGCTTCTACAAATACAGTGATTGGCTAGACCTGACTAAGGAAGATTAGTGTACACTTGAACAGTTCTAGGCAGTTTATACTTTGACGTACACTCCTAGTCCTGACAGTGTCTAACTGGCCATTTGACTAAATATATAGTTGGCTGGTGTTGGAGTTGTGTGTCTTTGTTGGAGCACCCATTGATAGGTATAAAAAGTACTGATGGGCAAAAGGCCTCTCATTACTCCTGTAGGTTTGTCCTCCAAATATGACGAAAGGATACTCTGGCTCTCACATCAGGTCCTGAAACACTCACAATCTCCATTCTCCTCTGGGCTCAAGAAATACTGTACATGATCAATTGCTCCAGCAGGCATTACAGTGCCAATCACCAACACTTGCATTACACCATCCAGCCCTAAGGTGAAGCTGTAGGGGTAATCACAAGCACAGTCTCTCTAGTCAGAGCACCCTGCTTAGTGTAGATCTACTCTATACTCAGCTTAAGTTAACGGGGAAAAAAACATGGGTTGACTCGGTGGACTACTCTGTCTTTTTCTGCCATCACTTTTCTATGTGTCTACTTTTACATTCTCTACATGGGAGTGCATTGTGTCAATTGCACAGGTCCAAGGTGAGCTGAGGCTTGTAATACCTCTCCTCCACCAGGGAGTAAGTGAGGCGGTGGCTAAGGAAAGCAGGGCTTACTTAGACCCAAGTCAGCAAAGCTACAGGGTAGGAGGGGTCTATGTCCACTTTAGAATTGGTAGCCAGTAATAGAAACCAGAGCTACTGGTCTCACATCTTTGTTCCCCTCTGTGTCTCTTCATGTGTGTTCACTGAGTCTCTTATTTCTCCACTTCCCCCTCCTGGCTGCACCTCCCAGGCCAATCACCATAAAAAAATGACTTTTAACTCTTAACAGATTTAAGCTGCACAAATGTGTTGCATCTACACAGCATAGTACACCCTTTTTAAGAACTTTATTTATCAAAACACACAAGTTACAATGACATTTACATTTTATCCACTTGTAGTGAAGCAAAATATCTAATGGCATGACATACACAATACAGCAAACACGGGACTCAGTGTCTCAAGATGCATTTACTGTATAGGAAGGCTGGACCAATATACACTCACCGGCCACTTCATTAGGTACACCTGTTCAATTGCTTGGTAACACAACTTGCTAATCAGCCAATCACATGGCAGCAACTCAATGCATTTAGGCATCTAGACGTTGTGAAGACAACTTACTGATGTTCAAACCAAGCATCAGAATAGGGAAGAAAGGGGATTTAAGTGACTTTGAGCATAGCGTGGTTGTTGGTGCCAGACAGGCTGGTCTGAGTATTTCAAAAACTACTGATTTACTGGGATTTTCATGCACAACCATTTCAAGGGGTTTACAGAGAATGGTGCGAAAAATATGTATTAGAAGGTCTTGAATAAAAACTGTTTCTTGAATAGAGTAAAAAAATAAAAAAATGTACATTAAAAGATGGGAAGGTAAAAGGGAAATCTAAGCAGTAGCTTTCACTTTCTATTGCCACCCAATATTTCTTAGGGCTGTTATATCTGCATTCTAAGAACGAGATGCTGCTAGGTAACAGACTGCCAAGACTAAAGCATTTGGAGATATGAAGGCACATTGTAGATGAAATGTATGGGCATGTCTAATACCTGAAGTACATGCAAAGGAGGAGGAGAAACAAATCAAAGGATTATGCTCAGGAAACAAAAATGGAAGATGGCACGTGGAACAGTTATGAATTTTGGCAGCAGAGAAATAAAAGAGAAAGTAGTACTCTCATGGTATTGAAAGATTACAATAATTTAAACAGATGTTACTTTTTGTAGTCTGAGCCACAGCAGTAGTACTGTTTAAGCTAGATATTAAGTTTTAGAAAAAAGAGAGCATTTAAGAAAGAGGGTTTTGCACATACAATACACAATATGTACATCATAGTGAACTTTTCATGAGGTTCTCCATTGCTGTGGGTGTTTTTCCAAATGTGCCTTTGCTTTTTTTGTCCTGAAACCTAACTCAGTAAAAAGAAATGAACAATGTGACTGTATTGTGCAATATCAATAGTTTACTCTTTGCTGGAGATAGAAAGGTAAAAGAACAACACAGCACAGGCCTCTGCAACAATCAGGCCTAAAAAAAAAAAAAAATCTCCATTGCCCCTTCTCCTGACTCAAAAATAACCGGCAAATATTGTCGCCTCTATTTCAACACTATTGTGTATATGGAAATGTCCCTGAGCCTTTAGCACCTGATATACCGGTTATATATGTATATATATATATATATATATATATATATATATATATATATATATATATATATATATATATATATATATATATATACATATACACATATGTTTTTTTAGATGAGCACAGGTATACCTTATATCTATTGCAGTGCAGATCAGTGACCAGACATGAACCTGTAACTCTCTACAACTTGTGTCTATATGCCCCATTTTGGCACTATAGCCATTGAAGTATGCTGTAAGCAAGCACATTATTTGCAGAGTAGAGTAGCCAAACTGGCCAGAGAGGGATTAGTGTGAAGCATCTGGCCCGTTTAAACCTGTATTGCAATTTAGAAAGGGTGTATAGCAGTGTGCAGAGAGTGCATTCCGAGTGTGCCACATCCATGACTCTGTATCACATCATCCCTAAAAATCTCCATGGCCCCTATTCACAATTCAGCAATATAACTTTATATAGCGTGCGTTTGACAGGTCAGGAAAAGGCCATGAAATATTTGTTTAGCCCTGACAACTACCGCATAACACAATGACTCTGATTTGCTAAAAGTATAAAGTTTACTTTGCAACAACAATTTTCACTTAGCTTAGTGAAAAACATGAATTTGTGTTATTCACTAGAATTTACTACCATTTGTGTCATTCCATACCCTCCTACCATTTGATTTAAATCATCCAATTACTGTATGTGCAAGAAAAAACTCAGTTTTGGTATGATTTCTAGCACAAGATTGGTAACTCTTTGCAAAGTGAATTTTCATTTTGCCTCACCTCATTCACTAAGCTAACTGAAAATTCACTTTGCAAATTAAAAATGCCTTTACCCTTTTAGTAAATCAAACTGACCAAAAACAAACATTCAAATAAAGACCCCTAAGTTTACTAATCTGCTTTCCTGTTTACAAAGGAAGAAAATTGTTGAATCTAGAGGGTCAGTATTGTGACAGTCAACTAACCTTTTCAGAAGGAGGCCAGCAATGGTAGTTGCCATATCTTATGCATGATGACTATTATCCATTGAAGAGTTCACACTCTTAACTTAAATGCAAGGGTGTTTTACAGCTCTGTGAATTTGCTGTGTGAATACAGAATTCTGCCAGTCATAATCCCCCAGGGAACACTTTTGCAAGCCTTAATTAAATAACACATCTACGTGGAACACTTTGGCTGTCTCAGCTTTTTGTCTAGATGACACTTACTCCAGGCAACATGAAGCACTGAGTTCTGACAGACAAATGAATACTGGATTATAAAGTACAGCACCCATCCTATTGGGGACTGCATAAACTCAGTATTTTACAGTACAAACACATTGAAACATACAAGAGTGACAGCAGAAAAAAGACCTAGTGGTTCATCGTCTGACCCATTTTTCTTCTTTTTTTTTCAACTTTGTATAGATCTTTGTTGATCCCAAGCATTTTTGAATCTACTTACTATTATACAAATAATATACAAATAAAAGTCTTTTGCCTACAAAAAACTAAATTATGAGGGCTAAAACCTCTGTCAGGTTTTAATTTTTATTTGTGTCCCTATTAGGGGATCTCCTTCTCCTTTAATGGTTTCAACATATGGAAAAGGCAGGTATGATTCTCCAATGGGGACACAAATTGCAACAAAACACCTTTTTCAGTAGCAAGGGAAGGGTTAGAACTTGCGTACATTTTTAATTGCTGTATGTGTTCCTGCCGTAAAAGTTTCTGCCTATTTCCTTTCCCAAAGAGAACTGACATAAGGATATAATGAAAGTACAGAGAGCAATAAAAAATACACAAAAGTTCTTCAAAACTCTACAAAAAGCTGTATTTCTACATTAAGCCTTACAAGGCACTAATTAGAAACAGAGTGCACAAAACTTGTAGAATTATCTTCACTTACCTCTTGCGTCAAAGAATTCATCATCAGAGCTGTCCACCGAGTCATTCACAATTTTCTGCAGGTGCCACTGTGCCCCACTAAATCGCCGTGTTCCCCCTAGAAGAAATAAATAAAAACTTTATCATGTTTCTTACTGTTAAGAAAGAAGAAGAAGAACATGAGACATGAGAGTCACCAGTAACTTTCTAGGACTGCACCCCTCCTACCAAGCAAAAGAACCACGAAGAACGCTCAAGCTGCTGCTGAGTATGTAGAGCATTCTTAACCCTATTTTGAGAAATCAACTCTACTTTGTGAGTATCTGAATAATAATTAAAAAAAAGTATAACTGAAGGCAAAACTTTTTTGTAGTTTTGGATAGAGTGCAGAGGGATTAGAATGTTAGTCAGTTTTTATTTCTGCCTATGCCCCCATTGTTTGTCCTGTTTACCATTATTATTGAAATTGGAAGTAAAAAGAAAATCCCAAATTTTGGGTTGTCTTAGAGGAGAAATCTTCCAATGGGGTCACTAGTTTTGAAGATGTGGGGTCCCCAAAGAATTCCCTTAATTTGCAGGGATTTCCTCTTACTTCCTGTATGGCTATGAGACAGGAAGTAAAGGGAAATCTCCACAATGCGACACAGATGGTGAAAATCTGACAGAGATTATAACCCTCACTTGCGCTATCCAAAATTTTTGCCTATAGTTCTACTAACAGTAAAGATCTCGAATTTTAGGAGAAAATGCTGTCCACGGGGGGAAGCAGATTTGCTAAATGCCACCTGACAACTATTCATTTATTAGCATCCAGATGCACTGTAGTCATGGCTTGCTAGCACAGCAAGTAGCAGGGAAACCTGCCAAGCACCTTGCCACTTCATAAAGATCTGTTAATACTGCTCTAACACTCTACAAGTTTGTTTTTAATAGGCTTCTTGATTTGCCGGTCAGGCATGACTTAAAGCCACGTGGGTACATCATCTCAGTACCCACTGGATGCCTAGATTGTACACTGAGCTACACATGCATGCATGGCTTTAAATTATTAGATTAGAGCAGACACCACAAGAATCCTGCTTGCCTTTTCATCCCATAAAAACCTCATCTATCTGTGTTTTTGACTTAACAAGTACCCCTGTATAACAAGGGTGCCTCATTGGTCAATAAGGGTGATCACACTAGAGCGCAAAATGGCAGTTGGTAGGGTTTAGCCCAGGAAAAACAGGCCAATAAAGGAGGCTTTTTCTGGATGACACAGAAACACAAATTCAATTAACACTAAATAAATAGTAGAGGTTTGAAGAAGGAGCTTTTGAGCATGCTCCAAAACTAGTCACCTCCCCTTGCTGATATCACTTCCGCCCCCTGTGTTCCATGGTGGTTTCAGGAAGTGCGGCAACCATCTTACTCCTCCAGACCCTCGGTTCCTGCAAATGCAGGCCAGCACAGTGATAGGGAAGAACATCCCAGGAGGACTTCATACATTGATGAGCCTGTTTACTCTGTAATCCGGTAAGTGTTTTTAACTGATGCCTTTTAATAGAATCGCTGACATACTGTAGAAAGTCTTAATAAATGCCTTTCTCTGCATATCTTTGCAGAATGCTTCTCTCCTGTAATTGCTGCTGTAGTACCTGTCAGCTCTCTATCCCGCTACCTTGGATGGTCTGCAATGTACAGTATATAGCACCTGGAGGACCCTTCTAGCAAAAGTGCTCCTAGTTAACATTCTTCATTAAATAAATAGCAGAATGCCCTAAAAAAGAGTTTTTAAAAAAAAAAAAATTTTGAAAGGAGTTCAACAAGTGAACTAAGAGCTTGCACAATAGTGAAATTGGTAAACATTTTACGATGGCAAGACTAGTAATTTTGCTGCAAAATCTATTTGTTCAAATTGCTCTGCTAATCTGTAATCAACACATGTTTGTCATGTTCCTATTAATCAACCTACTTTATGAATATCAGTCTTAAAGTGGTAGTAAAGCCTTACACTAACTATTCTTAACCACTTCCAGCCCGCCATATAGCAATACGACGACCGCAAAGTGGTTTCATTATCCTGACTGGAGGTCATATGATGTCGAGCAGGATACGCCGAGGGCGCTCAGTTCGGCGATCGTTGATGTGGTGTGTCAGTCTGACACACCGCATTACCGATCTCAGTAAAGAGCCTATGACATAGGCTCTTTACCATGTGATCGGCTGTGTTCAATCACAGCTGATCACATGGTAACAAGGAAGTGCCGTTTATCGGCTTTTCCTCTACAAGGCGTGGGTAGAGGAGAGCAGATCGGCTGCTCTCCTGACAGAAGGGGTCTGTGCTGATAATCAGTGCAGACCCATCAGCAATGCCTACCAGTGCCCACAAGTGATGCCCATCAATGCTCCACCAGTGATGTCCACCCATGACCACCAGTGATGCCCACCCATGACCACCAGGGATGCCAATCAGTGCCCATTAGAGATACCAATCAGTGCCCTAAAAAGATGCCAATCAGTGCCCATCAGTAATGTCTGCCAGTGCTTCCTCAGTGTTGCCTATCAGTGCCCATCAGTGCCACCCATCAGTGCTGCCTATCAGTGCTCATCAGTGCCACCTAAAAGTGCCCATCAGTGTTGCCTATCCGTGCCGCTTATCAATGCCCATCATTGCTGCATATCAGTGCCCATCAGTGCTGCATATTAGTGCCTCATCATTAGTGCCGCCTTATCAGTGTCCATCAGTGCAGCCTCATCAGTGCCCATCAGTGAAGGAGAAAACTTACTTGTTTACAAAATTTTATAACAAAAACAAAAGGTCTTTTTTTATTTGTTTAGCAAAAAATACTACCAAAAGAAAGTTTTATTTGTGGGAACAAATAACAAAAAATTTGTGTTTGTGTATAGTGTTGCATGACTGCACAATTGTCATTTAAAATGCGACAGTGCTGAAAGCTGAAAATTGGCCTGGGCAGGAAGGGGGGGGGGGAGGGTCCTGTATTAAAGTGGTAAAAATGTTCCTTCCCCCCTCCTTCTATATATCCTGCATACCCTGTGTAAAAATGAACTGTGTACTTACCTTTTTTTAATCTGGTCTAGTCCAGTCATGTGATCCTGCAGCTCCGGCTCCCCTGTCTAATGGAGTGTTTGACAACAGCTGTGAATTCTGAGACCCATGATGTCACCCATGGGTTCCAATTGCCTAGCCGTTGTCGGTGCTCCCTCTTCTCCCTTGTTGCAGCCACTCACTAACACAACTGAGTTGAAGCTACAGAATCGTGTGACTAGGCTGAAGCAGATTAAGAATAGGTAAGTACACAGGGTATGCAGGATAGGTAGAAGGAAGAAGGAGGGATAAATAAAGTTATTGTAGTTAGTATCAGGTTTTAGGCATCCACCTAGGCAAGTATGATTGGCCAATAAAAAAAAAAAAAAAAACATACTTCTCTTTTAATTTAATAAGTAAAACCCAAGCATTTAACCTTGACAAATGAAATGCCTTTCGTGTGGCTCGTTATATTGCTTTCTAGCAGAGGTGGGGGACTCGAGTCACATGACTTGACTCGAGTCGGACTCGAGTCACCTGTTTGAGGACTTGCGACTTGCTTGACAAAATTAAATAAATGACTCGACTTGACTTTGACTTGCCACTAATGACTTGCGACTTGACTTTGACTTGGGCTATTTGACTTGCAATGACTTGCAATGACTTGACACCACCAGTGTTGTGTCTTGGCCTAGGCAAAATATGCCAAGAAAAAAGCACTAAGCAGTTTTGTTAATGTTGAAAATGAAACAAAACCTTTCCTGAAAACTGACTTTTAACTAATTTTAAGGATGGAAATGGGGTAGATCAGTATTTTGACTTAATTTGTGACTTGACCAAAATAAATGACTTGACTTGACTTGCTTGACTTCTAGCAGGGACTCGACTTGACTTGCTTGCTTTTCGCCACAGTGACTTGGGACTTGCTTATGACTTGAAGGTTAAGACTTGAGACTTGCTTGTGACTTGCACATGTGTGACTTACCCCCATGTCTGCTTTCTAGTGACATTTAAACTTCAAGTATGGCTCACCCTCCTTATACAGTATTTATACCATCCCCTGTGTTTATTAACGATATGTGCCCCACTGCATGTGTTTTATAATAAATATGCAGATTTCTACCTTATTTCACAGCACCTCCTGGCACTCATGTGACTGCTCACCTCTCTCCTCCTCCCGACTGATGTCACAGGAGTTTTGGGCCCCTCCCACCATAGTTGTCAGCCCAGGAGAGGAGAGAGACGAGAAGTCACATGAGCGCCCAGGAGGCGCTGTGAAATAAGGAAGAAATCGGCATATTCTTTATAAAAAACATGCAGTGGGGCACATGTCCTTATTTAACAGAGGCTATTGTATGATCATATCATAGTGGCTTTACAACCACTTTAATCATTTATTTCTCAATTAGCATGATTGCTTCTGTAAGGTGGCTTATAGCTGTCTGGCCCTACTCATTCTATGCATCATGACTGAAATGCAAGAATAACTATATTACACAATGGACTCTATTCTTTTCACTCTTAAATTACTTTAAACCCGAGGTGACAAATTACACACAAGATTGTCTTCATTCAACATAAAAGGCAGCAATTTTCTTGTGTTATTTCTATTATTTTCTAGATGAGAAAGAAGAGAACATACGTACTATATGACACAGACTTTTTTTCTGACTAGTTCCCTTTACAATGGGGAATAAATATGATCTAAAATGTGAGATATGTATAAGGCTGGATTCACACTAGAACACACAGCGGCTCACAGCAGGGGTGCGATGCGTCTTCATTTACCGTTTCAGCTCCAATTTCATCCTGAATTTTGGGCTGAATTCGGACCTGAAACGGACCAAAAGACACACACAGCTCCTATGCAATTTGCCCCAGAGCCGCTGTGGAGATGTGTGAACCGGCTCCATAGAGAGCCAGTCTCAATCTCCTGATATGCGAATTGGGATGCGGGGAAATCCGCATAAGTGTGAACCCCGCGTAAAGGTTACCTCTTCCAGTGTCTTTTGGTTGATAATGCAATTGGAACGTGAATGCTACATCCAAATATGAAAGACTTGTTTTGTGATGGAACACAAATGTTTTTGTTTGCTTTTAGTCATATATGCAGATTATGCACATTAGCACCAACACACAAGACCCCCTCATATGTGCATACTTCCCAGCTTTGGAACGTGAGAAAGAAGGACACTTTGATAAACAGATGACAGCCGTCATCTAAAAGGTGAATAGTTCACAAAGCATAATTAAAGTACATATAAACCCAATGCCAGTTTATTTATATCTGTAGTTTAAAGAAAATTCCTGATATTCTGACATGAAGATCCTTGTTCAGGCACTTCCTGTTATAGGGCAACAACACTCTGTCCCAACATGAGATGTTAATGTTACAAATGCAAATAGCAAAAAAAGAGTTTCCTAACCCCTAATGCTATTGCTCAGAGAAGAGCCCCAATGCATTTCGATCGTATGTTATTCTCATCTTTCTCAGGGGAATGAAGACATCTTCAAATTACGCAATAGCATTCAGTGTTAAACTCTTTTTTTGCTATTTGCATTTGTAACATTGACACCTCATGTTTGGATACCATGCAAACCAGAGCTCATGTAGTTTTTAATTCATGTGTTTTTTTCATATATCTGTGTGCAATAAAGAACTTTTTTTATATATATTCTATTCAGTCCAACTTTTTCTAGCTTATCCTGACAGAAGGGACCCACCCCCCGCCAGAATACAAAGATCAGTGCTGCAGCCATTGGTTGCATGCGTTAATCTTATGCTGGTTTTCCAGCATAACTGTTTGACAGAAATCAGTCTAAAGACCAGCTTCTGTTGAGCAGACAGGGGTGTGGGTTATGGTCTTTGCATAAGTCTTAATTACAGCAGAGGACCTTAGACTGCCAAAGCACAGTGCAGAGGAATCTGCAGGGGAATTCAATAAGTAAAACTGATTTATTTCTCCTAGACCTAAACAAGCATTTAACCCTTGCAGTGCAGGCACGGCCCCACTGCAAGGGTGGAATTTTAAGATTCCTTGAGATTAGTTTTAAATATGCAGACTTAAAAAAAAATACTTTGGCATCAGTAGAAAAGATGTGTAATTTGTTAGTGCGAGGCCCTGCAAGTGCAAGAACCCATGGACAGCTTGGCTTGAAGTTAGACATTCACTTCCTTGGTTGGACAGTTCTTGGACCTCTAGGGATTTTGTTCAAAACCCGGGATGGTCCCAAGGGATCTGGGACAGTTAGGGGACATGTATAAATCTGTCTGTAAAATCCAAAACACAACACAGTTCACAACAGATTAATAATAATAAAAAAAAACTTGCATCAGATTTTAAGACTCAGCTTTATAGTCCATTTTTATGCTATTCACACATAGGACTACAATCGGAAATATCTATTAGACATATATACATATAGAATAAGTAAAAATTACAATTTAAAACAAAATGCAAGTATGCATTAGAAACGTCTGTGGTTGTTTTATCTTCTGGCATATAAAGGTTTAGTTTAACTGTAAGCCCCTACAGAACGAAGACTTAGATACTTGATCTTTTGCCTCTAAAAGCCATAGTATACTGTGTCCTCAGGACTGACTAGCTGAGAAACGCTGATCCAGCCACAATCCTGTACCATGAAACACAAAGACCTGACCTCAGCTGCCAGCAATACACAGCCCATCTGTGATACAGGAAAAAAGCTTAATGAATCCTGACAGCAGAAAGCAATATTTTGGCACTTGCTGTTGTTTTTAGTTTTCATTTCAGGAAAAAATCTGCCTTGAAATGTGTGAATAATGTCTATGATGAGAATAAGGAAACCCCATATAGACTGAAAATAATCACAATGTTCTGTTTACAAATGTGCAAAATATGATCAAATGTTAAATGCACATTTGTTTATGAAATACAGTGAAATGATAAATAACAATCTGTTACGCAGTCACTTGAATTAACTCAGAATGCATAATTACGCAATACTATAAAATTGCATAATACTCAGTACAACGATTTTCCCAGCTGGAAATTGGGGATAAATTGATTATATCATTATGCCCATGAGATACTTTGACAGTCCCCTGAAGCAAATACTATGAAGAAGAATACATACACTAATAAAACAGATGATCCCAGTCTATTATTTAACTCCCTAAAAGAATGAATAGCTACAGTACCTATGTCTTACAGGGTGTATGATCTAGCAGGAATAATCACAGTGTGCATTGGAGGGAGCAGCCGCAGGAATTCGACACACCTGGAAGTATCAGATACCAGTTTTAACACACTGGAAAGGTAAGTATACAATATTTACTTTTGCAGACTAGGGTTACTTTTGTGTTGACCATATAGTAACAGGGTCACTTTAAAGTTAAAAACTGTTCCATAGTCTGGCCAGAGTTCCACTTTAAGGTGACTTTTGTACAAATGTTGTGCTTTACTAATTGAATGAAGAAGATTCCTGTTTTATACTACCTTGGTTTCAACTATCTACAAAAATGGCATTAATATAATTTAAATTAATACGATGCATTTTCCATTTTTGTTTCTTTATTTTTTCACATTCCATTTACAGTAACAAGTGGAGTGGGTTCCATCATGGTACAGTTTACATTTTCCATTCTATTTTTCTATAATATTTATTTAAATTTTCTTTTTTACAATGAGTTGACAAACATATAACCAACAAACGTTAAAAAAACGACCTCATACAAATCCCCCAATACCATCACCCATTCATATTAAAAAAAAGGGGGGGTCCCTGAGTCTTTTAGCACTGCAACATAATAAGATTTCTGAATTCCCAAAAGGAAGAGTTCCACATCTGGAGAAAAAAAAAAGGGGGAGTGTCACCTCCCTTTCATGGAGGAGGGAACTGTAGACTTCTATTCGCTGTAATAAAATGGTTCCCACTTAGCATGAAACTCTTCCAAACTATTACTATTGGTACAGACCCATTTCTCATCTTTCATGATTTTGTTGACCATGTCTGTTGACATTTTCTATAGTAGGTGCTTGTGGCTTTTTCCCAATAGACCGGAATTAGCCCTTTAGCTGCATCCAACAGATGTGAAACTATACTCTTCTTATATGCCCTGATGGAAATTTGAGTACCATGAAGGAGGCATTGCACAGGGTCAACCTTGATCAAGGCCATTGTTACTTTAGAGATCAAATTCCTGAGCTCAGACCAAAATGGCCTAATCTTAGGGCATTCCCACCAGATGTGGATATGAGAGCCTTGTTGCCCGCAGCCCCGCCAACATCTATCTGAGACTGAGGGGTATTCGACGGCCAACATCTTCAGGACCCTGTACCACCTAGACAGAAGTTTATAATTTGTCTCCTGTATTTATAGAAATGTATGTACCAGTCTTAAGATATTCAGTTTCTGTAAGTCTGTGAAGTGACGGTCTAACTCTGTTTCCCACTCTCCAAAAAATCTAAGGCCCTGTGGTGACACTATGTCTATTCAGCAATTTATAAGAGATAGAGAGCAAAGCCCCTATCCATTGGCTGTTTATGCCATAGAGATTGAAAATCAGAGAGAGGTTCAGCCTTTCTAATCCCCTGTAGGTGAACAGTACAAAAATGCTTTAGTTGCTGATACCTCCAGGTATCCATTGGAAACTCGCCATATTCCTCTCTAAAGTCTCTCAGCGGGCGCAATCTCCCATTCCTCATAAGCTTGAGACAACTAGTGTCTCCATCAGTCGCTCAAGATTTAAAGAAAGGTAATAACTCACCCGGGGGTAACCAACAGAAACTACCCAACGGTAATAATGGAGAGATTTCTGGGGATAGGGCTTGGTTGTTGACTGAATCCCAACACTTCAAGGTGTGGGTAGTAAGAAAAGAGGCAGTTTTGGAAAGCCCTCTATATGAGTACGGGACCCATGGAGCTTGGGCTAAATCAAGGCCTGCCAATGTCTTTTCTAATATCACCCAGGCCTTTGAGTAGTGTGGTGTCTCCAACTAAGAATTCTGGTTAAGGCAATTGCTCCATAATAATTTCTCAAGTTGGGTAGACCTAATCCCCCATCCAGTTTAGACCTCCTGAGAATATGATATGCAAGTCTTGATCTAGTCTTTCGCCATACAAAGTGAAAATCTGCCTAATCTTAACAAAAAATGAATTTGGAAGCAGGATAAAAATCATCTCCATAGTGAATAAAGCTTTTGGGAGCACCCCCATCTTTAAAATATTAACTCTTCCTAACCAGGAGAGGGTAGCTCTATCCCAATCTGCCAGATCTCCCTTAATTTTTTTTTCCCTCATATAGCTTTAATAAATCTGCCATCATACTAATTCCTAGATACTTAATACATCGTTTATTCCATATCAAAGAAAAATACTGCCTAAGGGAATCCTCTATAATTTGGCGTATATGTAACAGCAAGAGTTCGTATTTATTATAATTTATTTTGAAATTTGACATAACTCCAAATTCCTTTAGGTCTGCCATTAAATTAGGTAACGTTAGTAATGGATCAGAAATAAAAAATAGAATATCATCCACATAAGTGGAAAGTTTATGCTCTGCAAGGCCCGCTTTAAAACAATGGATATTGGGGTTTTCTTTTATTTTGCATAACAGTGCCTCTATGACCAGTGCAAACAGCAGGGGTAATAATGGACATCCCTCCCGAGTCCCGTTCTTTATCTCAAAAGGGGGGAAGAGGACACCATTGACCTTCACCCTGGCCGAGGGTTTCCCATACAGGGCCATAATCCAGCCTAGCATTTTTGGACCCAGGCCCACGGCGACCAGGACCTCCTCAGGGAATACCCAGTCTACCCTGTCAAATGCTTTCTCAGCGTGGACAGGAGTAGACTGGGCATTTGTATTTTTTGCCGGGTAACCAGTGGATTAGAGGCAGGGCACTTATTGAGTTATCTCTGGCTTACCTGCCCCTGATAAACCCAGTCGGATCAAGGCTTATCAAGGATGGTAAATAAGGTTGCAATAAGGTGAGGGCATGTCCGGAATGGCGCTGGGAGCAGATGTGTGTATCTTGGCTCCCTAGGACCGGCGCTATAATCCTGCATTTACAGGGTGCAGACCCACCTAAAACTACTCTCCTGTGCCCCTCCAGCTTCGGCAGCCTCTCCGGGGCATGCACAGGAGAAAATCCCAGACGAAATCCCGGAAAAAGGCAGCGAAGCCAGACATCGTGGACAAGGCCGCAGCCACGACCTCACCTAAAACTCCTGCCTGCATGGAGAACCAGGCCGAAGACCCCAAACGGCTGCCTGGTACTGCAGCCGATTTTAAAGTGGTCATGTAGGCCATAACCACCATAACTGATAAAGTGGACCATATACAGGCCAATGTGGAGTTCATAAGGAAAGACTTTGATACATTTTGTGACCAAATGACTGAGGTGGAGCTGATCATGATCATGGGAATGACCTCCATACACTTAAGACCAGGGTTAAGGTGTTAGAATCCCGCGCAGAAGACGCAGAAAATTGTAACAAAAGAAATAACCTGCGTATTCTGGGTCTCCCTGAGGGGGCTGAGGGCGCAGACCCCACTGCCTTTGCTAAACGCTTATTGCAACAATTACTCCCCTCAGCACATTTTTCTTCATTTTTTTACTGTTGAGAGGGCCCATCGTATACCCTCCACTAAGGGGCCCCAGGGAGCACCGGCCCGCACTTTTATCATCAAGCTGCTTCACTTCTGGGATAGAGATACGGTGATGAAGGAAGCTAGAGCTCAAGGTGAGCTCCGCTTTGAAAACGCCAAGCTCCTAATCTTCCTGGACTATTCGCTGGAAACCCAGAAATAGCGTAAATCCTACAATGCAGTAAGAGCCAGGCTTCGCTCCAAACATATCAAGTATAGCATGTTGTTCCCAGCCAGATTGAGGGTGGAGGACAGAGAAGCTGTACGATTTTTCACATCCCCAGAGGAGGCTTCCATGTGGATCGACACCCTATCGCACAGATAAGTAATTAACATAATTGCCTGCACATACAGGCCAATTTCACCTGCTGCCTTATGAACGTGCCTTCTTTGTATACACTGACCTGGGTCTACCTCTTTGGTCAATGACAGTTTCAACGTGTGACTGTGCTCCCTATCTCATGACACCTGGAGACTAGGAGGTTATACTCCGTACTTTCCCCTGAGGCCTAACTGCTGGAAGTATACTTACGAGACTGTATCCTGTTTCTTCCTCCCATCTCCCCATCCTGACACCCAGGCCCTTGGGCTTGGCAGCACGTACTTCATTATTGTTTAAGTTTGTACTCCCAGCACCGCTGGAAGACTGCACCCACATTTTTTGATCCGCTCCCCAGCAGAGGACTAAATGCGTGTCATCTAACCGCTGGACTGTGGATGCCGTTCCACATACGTTTCCCCATTGCAGGTGTGTTCGCCTTTGGTTCGAGTTGGGATCCTAAGCCTCCCCAAAGTTGGGGTCATGGTTGGCAGGGTGGGGGGGTTGGTTAGGACTTTTTGGTTATGTTTTGTTATCTCATTATTCTTTCACAAGCGATGTTTTAATATGTAACATGGGATGCTTGGGTTGTCATGTCCTGATTTATGTGATGGTCCGGTTTCAGCTCCTGGGCCTAGTAGTTGTATTCCAGCTTAATCTAACACCACAAGGCGAATATGGCTGAGTGCAATATAAGCTTGTGGGACACTAGGGGTCTAAACTCCTCTGTGAAGAGATCACTGGTATTTCAGTTCCTCAATACCTACCAGATCTGCATCCTACACGAGACTCATTTAACAGGCAGCAAACTTCTAAGCCTTAGAAAGCCCTGGGCAGGACACCAGTACCACTCCACCTATACCAATTACTCCAAGGGGGTTAGCATCTTTGTTCCCAAGTCCCTACCTTTCAGGCTGCTGGCGCTGGAGCAGGACCCGGACGGGAGATATTTCATTTTGCATGCTGTGGTGGATAGGCTGGAGCTGGTGGTGGTGGTCTTTACTTAACCCCCCCGGCCTCCATGAGACTACTCAACCAGCTAATTTCCAAGATTGCTGTATTTGCTATGGATAATGTGGTGATAATGGGCGATTTTAATTTGGTCCCAGAATCAGCCTCATATAAAAACGTTCTCACGCATAGACCTGGCCTATGCGGGGGGGGGTCTGTCCTCTCTAGGGTTCGGGACATCTCCATCCTTCCCCTGAGCATATCGGATCACTCTCCCTTGGCATTGAAGCTGAGCGTGTCCACGGCCCCGGGGGAGGGTCTATGGAGACTGTCCAGATTCTGGCTATCTGACTCGAGGATCTCTGAGCCATACAGATCTGAAGTGATACAATACTGGCAGGACCTTGACCATTCTATACCCTTGACCACATCCTGGGATGCGTTCAATGCCTTCTCTAGGGGCAGTCTGCAGACACATATCCGTAGGATTCGAAAGGACACAAGAGAGGATATACAGAGGGCTGAGACAAAGGGGACTGCACTTGGGACAGAATACTCCACTACCAGGGATCCCAGGGTATATTCTGAATTTCAGGCCGAATTAAGGGATGTCCTCCTACTCCGAACATCCGCTACCAAAACTAATTTTTTACACCAATCCCAACGTATATTTCAGCATGGGGAGAAGACAGGTAGCATGCTGGCATGGCTGGCGAAGTAGAGTTCCTCACCTGTGACAATATCGGCTATAGTTGACTCCGATGGGTCGCTGATGACAAACCCTACTGCCATTAATGGCCGATTTGCATCATTCTACCGGGAGCTGTACAGCTCCCGTATGGCGTGCACAGATGAGGAACTCGCAGCATACCTGGAGGAGACCTACCTTGTTTGACGTCCACCTACAGAGATGCACTAGACGCACCTATCACGTTAGAGGAGATTCAGCGGGCGGTGGCCACCCTGCAAAATGGTAAGACACCGGGTGCAGACGGCATCCCCGCTGAACTCTTTAAAACCTATGTGGAGGAACTGCTCCCCTCATTTAAACTCATGCTACAAAAGGCTGTGGAGGAGGATTGTCTTCCCCTGACTATGGCTGAGGCAGTTATCACAGTCAATCTCAAGCCGGGCAAGGCCCCAGAGCAGTGCTCATCATACCGGCCGATATCTCTCCTAAATGTTGATACCAAGTTATTGGCCAAGGTATTAGCCGGGCGCTTGAATGTTCTGATCACTGCCTTGGTGCACGCAGATCAATCCGGATTTATGCCAGGACGGGGGACTGATATTAATATCTGGCGGCATCTTACACATCTTTCAGGGCGGACGGGGACGGTCCAGAGGTGGTGGCTTGCTTGGATGCCGAGAAAGCGTTTGACTCGGTGGAGTGGCGCTACCTCAGTCAGGTGGTGGTTCTCTCAGCCCAAAAACAATCCAGTGGTAACCATCGAAGCGGCGATTATGGGGTCATACTCCTCCCTCAGCAATCTGGTGTTCAGGGGACCGAGATCTCACCCCGGCCTTACAGAACTTATCCGTACAACAATCTCGGTGTGGCGCAGGGTTGGAACACAGAATAGTTTCCCCGGGACATACTCCCCCCACCGCCCCTTCTGGGGTAATCTTAACCTCTCACACCTGAACAAAGTCCCAGACCCCCAGATTTGGGCAAGGAAGGGGATAGTGAACCTTAAACATATAGTTAGTGGCGGCAAATTGAGTGTGTTCCCTGACCTTAGAGATGCCTATCAGCTGCCAGGTTGGATGCTATTTAGATATTATCAATTACGTCATGCATACAGTAAGCAATTCCCACCTTCTATTACCCTCAAATCAGATTCCGTAAAGGGATTGCTCACTGCTAAAGTCGTAGATAAACCCTTGTCCTCCCTTTACTTCCATTTGTCCATAGCCCCCACAAAAAATTGGAGAAGACCCTAACTAAATGGGGAGGGGACATCCCTGACCTGACAGTGGAGGACTGGGAAGTTTGCCTATCCTCATTTGTGACAAACATGATCTCAGCCAAGGACCGCTTTCTGCAGGTTAAGTTCCTCCACAGGGCCTACTTTACTCCAAAACGACTGACACTTATGAATCCAGAGACCCCAGTGACTTGTCCTAGATGTGACCTGCAGGCTGCCTCCTTTCTTCACACGGTCTGGTCCTGCCCACGTCTGGTAGATTACTGGGCGGGGGTTGTGGATAGCCTCAACAACATCACGTCCCTGGATATGGGATCGGACCCTAGGTTGATGCTGCTCAACATATCTGGTGCCAGTGTTCAGGGACAGTATACTAGGCTGTTCCTAGGCTATTGCCATTTGCGGGCATAGGCACATTCTATGCCCGCAAATCGATATTCCATCGCTGGAAGGACGCTGCGCCACCTACTGTGTCTTTGTGGCGTAAGGTTATGAACTCAGTGTTACCACTATGTAAAATCACATATATTAATCGAAACTGCCCTGGCAAATTCGATAAAATATGGTCGGGATGGATAGATGCCTGGGGGGTGGAGTTCTTGGACGATGCTCAGGATGTTATAGCTGTTGATGTACCACAACAATAAATCACGAGATTCGCTCTCCTGTAAGTTGTTGACCCATTACGGTGTGTAAGTTACCCACTTGCACGTGGTTCCCTCCCCCCCACCACCCCCCTCCCCTCTTCTCCTCCTTCTCGGTCCCCCCCCCCCCCCCCCCGTGACCTTCCTGGGAAATTGTTGCTGGAATATCTAGCTACTGTACTAATATTTAATACGATATAAGGATTTTGCTCCCATCTATCCTATGGATATCAATAATGATGGTTTCTATGTCACTTTGTATAATATTGTTCATGTGACAAATTGTGTATTTGCATCGCTTTACTGTAAAGATCTGAATAAAATATTTTTTTGTTAACAAAAAAAGGTTGCAATAAGGTTGCAACCTAGAAGCCAGTACCTTTTGCTAGTATGTTAAAATCTAGATTTAAAAGAGATATTGGACAGTAGCTCGTACATAATGTAGGGTCCTTGCCCTCTTTAGGGATCACTGTTACATAAGCCATAAGGGCCTCTGGTAAAATATCATTATGTTTGGTTAGTGAATTGAAATAATCCTGCATATGCTGGAAGCTGTAAAAATTTCCCATAGTATGTACTATTAAATCTGTCTGGTCCAGGGCTCTTCCCTTTAGGTAGGTTCTTAAAAATATTCTCCAGTTCTTCCTGAACGGTTGGTTTCTCACAGGAAGCAACTACAGCTTTGAATAAGTATTCATACCCCTTAAAAGTTTCCACATTTTGTCAAATTTGTTACAAACATAAATGTAAATGTATTTAATAGGGATTTTATGTAATAGAACAACACAAAGTGGCACATAATTGTGAAGTGGAAGGAAAATGATAAATGGTTTTTAATTTTTTTTACCAATAAATATGTGAAAAGTGTGGCATGCATTTGTGAGTGATAGGGTTAGCCTCTGTAGTCAATACACGTAATAAAAGAAATGTGAAAAAATGTACCATCATCCAGAAACTTAAAGATAAAGTAATTTTGTATTAATAAACTTTTGTATTATTTTATATATCTGTTTACATACTTGAATTCACCCATGCTTTACTGTACCGAGATAGTCCAATTGCCCTATTCCTTTAGGGAGGCTTGGTTGGGGACTGATAGGGTAAATGGAATAGCTATTTATTTATCAATACATTTAGTTATGAGTAGCCAAAACCATGTATTCTGATTAACCAGATATACTGGATAGACTGGTGTTTTTGTTCAACCTTACTAGCTGTGTAGCTATGTAACTATGTAATTGATCATCTGTTTAACAATGTAAATAACCAACAAGTTAACCAAGACTTCAAAGAGACTTACAAGGTAGCCCGCAGCTATGTATACAGTATAAAAGCTAGTTAGGTCCCAGCTTCAGTCAGAACAATCATATTGAATGTCATCATGTACTTACTGTGTTGTTCTCCCTGCCTATAGCTAAAACTATGGGCTTGTATATTAAATACATCATCTATAATTTGGCTTCAGCAGTCAACATTATTGAAAGTCCTTAAGTTCTGGGCTTTCCCTATCAATTGGTCCTTCGAAGCCAGAAATTGATACTTTGCAGACGCCGCTGAGACGCGGAACAGGACAACACAAGCTGGAATCTGGCTAAGGTAAGCTAACTTTCTGCTTACTGTGATTTCCCCTTGTGCTGTACTGATTTGCGTCAGTTGGTGTCATGTTGAAGTACTCTTTCCAAGAACCTTGACTGTTGAATTTTTTTTTTTTTTTTCAAGTTTCTTTTTTTTTTTTTCTTTTCATACTATCTGTACTTATTACTGTCCTTGCAAGTGTGTGTTCTGTGTGATTGGCTTGTGCTATTTCAGGCGCAATGTGTGCGTAGCTAGGATTTCTGCATTTCCTGTGTCGGGAGACCGCGCAGGTCAGGAATCGGGTCTTCGGACTCAAGGGATCATTCATAGGCTGTGGCTGATAAGGTACTATGTGAGGTGAGGCCCTGGTTTAGCTCCCAATCCCTTTATCTGGCATGCATTTGTATTCAGTCCTCCTGAGTCAATACTTTGTAGAACCAACTTTTGCTGCAATTACAGCTGCAAGTCTTTTTGGGGATGTCTCTACCAGCTTTGCACATCTAGAGAGTGACATATTTGCCCATTCTTCTTTGCAAAACAGCTCATGCTCTGTCAGATTGGATGGAGAGCGTCTGCGAACAGCAATTACCAAGTCTTACCACAGATTCTCAATTGGATTTAGGTCTGGACTTTGACTGGGCCATTCTAACACATTAATATGCTGTGATCTAAACCATTCCATTGTAGCTCTGGCTGTATGTTTAGGGTCGATCTCCTGCTGGAAGGTGAACCTCCGCCCCAGTCACAAGTCTTTTTCAGACTCTAACAGGTTTTTTTCTAAGATTGCCCTGTATTTGGCTCAATCCATCTTCTCTTCAACTCTGACCAGCTTCCCGGTCCATGCTGAAGAAAAGCATCCCCACAACATGATGCTCCCACGACCATGTTTTTCACAGTGGGGATAGTGCATTCAGGGTGATGTGCAGTGTTAGTTTTCCGCTACATAAAGAGTTTTGTTTTTAGGCCAAAAAGTTCAATATTGGTCTCATCTGACCAGAGCACCTTCTTCCACATGTTTGCTGTGTCCCCCACATGGCTTCTCGCAAACTGCAAATAGGACTTCTTATGGCTTTCTTTCAACAATTGCTTTTTTCTTGCCACTCTTCCATAAAGGCCAGATTTGTGGAGTGTACGACTAATAGTTGTCCTGTGGACAGATTCTCCCACCTGAGCTGTGGATCTCTGCAGCTCCTCCAGAGTTACTATGGGCCTCTTGGCTGCTTCTCTGATTAATGCTCTCCTTGCCCAGCCTGTCAGTTTAGGTGGACGGCCATGTCTTATTAGGTTTGCAGTTGTGCCATACTCTTTCCATTTTAGGATGATGGATTAAACAGTGTTCTGTGAGATGTTCAAAGCTTGGAATATTTTTTTATAATCTAACCGTGCTTTAAATTTCTGCATAACTTTATTTCTGACCTGTCTGGTGTGTTCCTTGGCCTTCATGATGCTGTTTGTTCACTAAGGTTCTCTAACAAACCTCTGAGGGCTTCACAGAACTGCTGTATTTATACTGAGATTAGATTACACACGGGTAGACTCTATTTACTAATTAGGTGACTTCTGAAGGAAATTGGTTCCATTAGATTTTAGTTAGGGGTATAAGAGTAAAGGGGGCTGAATACAAATGCACGCCACACTTTTCAGATATTTGTAAAAAAAAAATTTAAAATCATTTATCATTTTCCTTCCACTTGACAATTATGTGCCACTTTGTGTTGGTCTATCACATAAAATCCCAATAAAATACATTTATGTTTTTGGTTGTAACATGACAAAATGTGGAAAATTTCAAGGGGTATGAATACTTTTTAAGGGCACTGTAGGTCAGGAGATAATTTTGGATATTTTATCTCTGCTAAATAGCTTATAATCCTCTATGTTTTAAAGAAGCGTGTGACAATCTGTCTGGATTTAAGCAGTAAAGATTGCAGTAGAGTTCCTGGAACAGCCTAGCTATTTTGGATGATTGAAAAACCTGTTGTCCATCCCATGACACAAGCCTATGAACATGGCACTTCTCCTTTCTCTTTCTCAATACATTGGCCAACATTTTGCCAGGTTTGTTGCCATGTTCATAGAACCTATGAGCCCAGAACCTTAATCTTTTCTTAATCTGCAGGATTCTCCAGGAACACCGACAATCTATCGCGTATCTCATTGAGGCGGCTCTCGATTTCAAAAGATTGGAAGCATTTATGTAAGTTTTCCATATATTGTATATCTGAAAGCAAACGCTGTATTTCTTCTGATTTTAGCTTCTTAAGCCTCGAACCTTGTGAAATCAGAACTCCTCTAATAACTGCTTTATGCCCTTCCTATATTACCCTTTGGGAAACTTTTTCTGTGTCGTTTATCTCAAAATATGTTGTAATTGCTTCAGTGACTGCTGCTAAGGCCATAGGGTCATCCAAGATGTAGTCGTTCATGCGCCAGGTCCATGCCCTAATCGTAATTGAGATCGGAGCATGATCCGACAACGTAATCTGTTCGATAGCTGCTCCTTCTAACAGATATAAATAAAACTGATCCAACCATAGCAAGTCAATTCTAGAATACATCTTCTGAACCTTAGAATAATAACTATAGTCTTTTGTAGATGCATTAAGCAGCCTCCAGCAGTCAATTAAATGATTTGACTGCATGGCCTTACGAAAACGCTTTAAGGCCATCTGTGATAGTGATGATCTTCCGGTCAATATATCCAGCTTTGGGTTGGGGCTTAGGTTTTTCCTTTCTATGTTTGTACATTAAAAAAAAACAACACAATTTTGGGAAAAAATAAAATAAAAAAAACACAATGGCAATTCATACAAAAGTACAATAGTGTAATAGTATTGCAAGCATTGTAGAATTATGGAAATCAGTGTAAACTGCTATTAAGCCCATTGCCAGATTTAAAAAATAATAAGGGTTGCACAATTGTGTACGTTAATTTATTGCACACATATAACACTTATTATATTGTACTTAGTTAACATTTCCTGCGATGAGCTGTTGTGTCCCAGATTTGTAGGTAGTTCACCCCTGACTATGCAGGTTTCGGATTATGCATCGGAGCATTTGCATAAATACAAGTACTTGTGCAAATGCTCAGTATGGCCACTGATACCAATACTAGTATCGGTATCGGTGCAACCCTAGTTTAAAGCAACCTTGTCAAGTAAAGAAATAAAAAACATTTTTTTTTTTATTACTATTAAATTGTTCCTCTGTTTAACCCCTTAAAAGCCCTTAAAGTTTATGTAAACCCTCACATATACCCAATGACATGAACAGCCTCAGATGATACACAGGGATGAAACAAATCTCCCTACATAATTTTTACTTGTGTATATGCTGCTGTCTTCATCTTTATATACTGTTTAGAAACTACACATCGTGTTAGGAGATTTTCTTGTCCTGTTCAGCACTGCAGTGAAGCCTGGGCATACAGCCAAGACAGCTGATTGGAGGAAAGGCACACACCCCCTCTCCTCATAGGTAGAGACTTTCAGCTCTGCTTGTTGAATAGTACAGCTCTGTGTTAATCTATTTATAGCATCCTCCCCAACACAAAACTCTGGCTGCTTTTATCATATGTAATGAAGGACTTGTCAGGAGGACTGATAACAGAAGAACTGAGTAGAAGACAGCAATGGGAGAGAAGAGAGATGAAGAGAGATAACAAAACACTGCAAATATATGTGCCCAGCTCTAATTTCATGAATCGGGTTTACATCCACTTTAATTTACTCTAATCAGCCTCATTAACTCCTTATTCTCCTTCTCCATTTAATTATTATTTTCCTGCTGATTTCTTTTTATTTGCTTCTATTTTATCAACTATTAATAATTAAAACGTTTTTTTGTTTGCTTTGTTCAATAATATTTTTACACCTTTAACATATATTTACACGTTTCACATTGAAAAAAAATCGCAATTTATTTTATTTGTAAAATAACTTTTCAATGCTTTGTACCATTGATGGCAGCTGAAGCGCAAACAAGAAAGTTGCCGTTAAGTATCGGTAATTGGTATCGACGAGTACTAAAAAAAAGACCCTAATATAACTTCATAGTAATGTTTTTATTTCTTTACACATTACATTATTTTTCATTACATTTCTTTAAATTTGAATAAAGTATTGTGTCTTATATTATTGCCATCTTGTTTGGTTAAAGCAAAGAGTATTATGTCTTATTTTTTTGCCAACTTGTTTGATAACAAGGGGTTGTAAATATTTAAAATAAAAGTTTTTCAGAATATTCTAAGCAAAAAATCATAATTCACATCCACAACCGTGCAGCTCTACTTAATATAGATTTCTTCTAATCATGTGGAAAACATAATTGATCTCTTGCTCTGAGCGCAAACAATGGATTGCAACACTGCTGTAACCTTGACCTAACTTTTTTTCAAAGTGTAGGACACAACACAGGGCAAGATGAAATACATGCTAAATTAAGTTGTATCATAATTTATTAAAACAACATCTTTAAGCACAAGGATATGGAAAACAGCATATTTTAGCACCTCAACAAAGATTGGACAGAATACCTAAACCAAAACCAATATTTTTTTCATAAGTGTTATTCACAAACTATTATAATATATACTGTATGCATTTAAAAATCCGAAAGAAAAAAACATGACAAATTCCTGACAGTCTGTAAGCCTGGCTGTTCTATAATTACAATAGTAGTGCTGCAATATCTACCTTCAATCTGCTGATTGGAGATCAAGCGTTTATTGTCTATAATCCCCTTTTAATGAACGCCATGTGGATGTATCTGGTTTAATTTTAGGATACTGAGCCAAGCACCGCTGCACAGCTCTAAGCGATATATAAACACACAGCTGTTAAAAAGTCATGGTAAAAATGAAAACAAAGACTTAAAAGGATATTTATCTGCTGGCATGCAATGCCAAATGCAATGCAATCACAGCAATTACTGATTTCTAAATGAGAATAAGTAGGATCGCTGTCAGTGACTAACAGATGGCTGTCAGGGGTCATTTCCTACATGGTCTTCACTTGCCACAAATTTTAAAACATGCAAAGATACCGCTCATCTGAAATGACAAGACAATCAGATTTGAATGCCAGTGGCCATGTTGTCTGTCAACATATTGGCTCCCCATGTTGACAGGCCAACAATGGCAACCAATATTGTTTAAAAAAAAAGTTAGAAGTGCCATAGGGGCATAGTAAAGAAAATAATTGAAAAAGGGGCAAAACAATAAATATAACTGAAAAAATGCATAATGCCTTAAAGAGGAAGTAAACTCTTGTAATTTTTTTTCTTTTTTCCCTTCCCTGCAAAGTAAAGGCATTATGTGACACTTACCTGCAACCGAAGCCCGCATCATCCCCGCTGCAGGCCACATCCATCTTCGACCATCTTCCTTCCGGGGGCACGGACTCCGACTCTGTGACTGGCCGGAGCCGTGTGAGGTCACTCCCATGCATGCACGCGGGAGCTGCCGGTCACGGCACTGACTTCTGAAGAAACAGCACAGGTGCAGTTCCTTCAGAGCGCATGCGCCGATGACATCATCGGCGCAGTATACAGTAAATGTCTACTAAATGGCGCACGTTTAGGAGATTTTTACAGTACCTATAGGGAAGCCTTATATGAGGCTTCCCTATAGGTACAAACATTAGAGGGAGGTTTACAACCTCTTTAATATCAACTTAGGCACAAGGCAGCCTAGGCCTAGGATCCATCTTCACTGCAGCACAAGTATCAATGTAAAGACTAACACAAGCACCGGAAGTTACCATATGACTCTTGCATTTTAGCCTATTGTACCATAGAAAAATGTTTAGATCATGCCAGGTTTATTATACATGACCCTTACAAAGCAGACCCTTCACCTTTGCAACAACCAGATACTTGCCCTTTTCATTACCATGCCTTAAGTGTAGTAACAGTCTACAGATCTTCTCCACAAGTGTCAATGATACAACTATAGAAAAGCAGATAGTCTTGGCCAGTCCCCATGTAAGTTGGGTATGCACACATAGCCTCCATTGTAATTGCAGGTATGTGTATTGTAGTGTTTCAATAATATTTTAGATGGGAATGCAGTAATGGCAGATTCTTGTGCAAAGAATGGCTTACAAACAATGTTGTTCAATGATGTGGCGATCGACTGCTATGCAGGGTTTGGTGTATGTTTGCCAGTTCCCTACGTATAATCCAAGTACATAACATATTGTACAAATAATGTCTCCCTACATATTTACATCGTACTTATATTTGTAATTGCACTGTTTGGCTGATTCTCATATATTATCAAGGCTATACAAGTCAATATGTGTGTATCTAATACTGTGACATAAGGATATTTTTAAGTAAAAGGACTTTTGTCACAAAAAACCTCTACAGATTGCTGAATAGACTGTGAACACAAGGCATACTGTATATAGAATGTTTTCTCAGTTTTAGCCAGGTTATATTTATTATGAAAATGTATTGCAAATATATTTTTATATATGCAGGGTTATTGATCATTTTCCTGCAAGACAGTAAAGGGAAGTAGGCAGTTCTACCTGAACTACATGGCAAAGATCATGGGGTCCGTTTAGAAAGAACGGTGTCCACGAGTCTCAATGGGATGTGTCTTTAACCTTGTAACATGCAGTATAACCGAGAAGGAAACAGAAAACTCCACATAGTATAAACCCGTAGGAATACTAAGTTTAATGTAAAAAAAAAAATTGGGAACACTTACATTTGGGAAGAGTAAAACAAGCGCTTGTAATCATGAATAAAAGCAAAGCAATGACATCAGCAGAGCTCATCCCAATGCGTTTCATCTAAGTAGACATCATCACCACCCCAGATAATGTCTCCTTAGGTGAAATGTGTTCTACTTTCAGAAAATATATAAGGTTTAGTTGGTTTTAGGAAATATTCAAGCTTAAAATGTTAATTTTAACATCTGTGCATAAAATGAAAAAAAAAAATGGGGATAAGTCAGAGGGGTCCAATTCTTCTATTTCTATTTTTTCTTGTTACATACCCTGTTTTGCAATCAACTTCGACCAAATTTTATACTAAAAAAATAACTAGTATGCTACGACACATATACTGCAACTATTCAATCTAATGAACCTTCATGTATAACAACGAATATCTACTTTAGCTCTTTCAGTGCCTCACGGACAGTGTCCATAAGTGATGCTGTGAAAGTAAGGAATGTATTACAGACAATTTTTAAATGATTTCACTCTGAAGAACAAATCCAGTACATGAAAAGGACATTGCAGGTAAGTGCTTGAAATCAGAAATGTCTGGAAATTGTTGAGCATAATTGAACAACATTAGCTGCTACATTGGAATCCTTCATCAAATCTTCACATTTCAAAGAGGAATGTCATTTTCCTAAGGAACCGAGTCTACTGTTCTGTTTGTCTTTGATGTAAAAAATATTACGATGAGACCATCAGAGCAGTAACACATTCTAAACTTGAAAGTGAAGCAGTTCGCAACTTAAAAAGGGATAATTGTACTTGAAAGCATATCTTTTTTAATGTATGAAAATAATAACAGGTTTAAATAAGTTACGCTGCCCAAAAAGAGTTAGGTCCAATTATAGTTAGATATTATGATGTTTATATTGTTAACATGCATTTGAATGTGTGTACTTATTGCACAGTCTTCCTTTTTTGCCACCTAATTTATTTGGCAAATCTTTTTTCTTTACTGGACAAATCAATAAGTATACATGTTGTTCTATCCACATGCTGGGCTGCATGTCCTGCATGTACAGTCATGTGGTAGGGGGCACGTACACCCTTTACCCCATTCCTGCCCAGGATACGTTGGTTCCTCTGGAATCACTGAGGCTCTATGGGCAAAAGAGCCTGCTCTAAACGCAAATACAGAGGCCACCCCTGGGAGGCCCTAGGCCTGGCCTAACCAGCACCACCCAGTAGCAATTTTAAATGTTTTTCCAGCCTTATGCCAAGGGACACAAACAACAGCCTCATCAAGCACTTGTTCATTTCCAGAAGACATTCACACCTTGAGGTTAGAAGGTCCACAAACAAAAACCTTTAACTCTACTGAATAGCAGTTGATTTACCTATATACACCCATTCAGCCATTCTAGTTGTGATGGCTCATTGCTAAGTTGAAATCCAATAGGGAACAGCCCATACCTTTAGGAGTATTGCCAGAGTCCTGTATCCCAAGCAAAAGGGATGTAAGTAGTTTAATTAGTCCCATTAGTCCTGCACCTCTCCTTCCTTGCTTCCTCGTTAAGGGGAGGCTTTCAGAAGGTAAAAGTTCAAAGATTACATCTTCACATGGCTTGGTCCTTGCACTGCTTCCCATAACCAACTGGTTAACAGTAGGACCCGCAAGACTATTTATACAGTTCTATCTTTTCCAAGAAGCCCCAGACTGGAAGGGGCAAGGCTGGCACTTCCTTTCAATCTATGCTACACCTCACTCACCACTCAGGGCACTACCTACTCTTTATTACAAGGTCCCCAGCCCTAACTATGGTGACATCTAATAACCAATTTCGGAACTATATCTGCGCCCCCATCCTACATATACAACGAACGCCTGAAAATTTGGAAGTTCAGCATTTGTAATCCATTAAAATGCATGTAAACACTAAAAAGGTAATTCTCTTAATTGTTTTCTTTTAAATATACCATTGGAAGTAGTTTGTTATAAAAGTGCAAACAAATACCTTTTGGTTTTGCCAGAAAAGTTGTAAGTAGGGATGGGCGAACGGTTCTGCCCGAGCATAAGTTCGGGCCGAACTTTCTCTGTTCGGTTGTTCAGCCCTGATTGGCTGAAGCAGTTAAAGCCTCAGCCAATCAGGGCACAGAGCACTGTCAGAGTCCTGATTGGACACTGTCATCATGACTTTATCCAATCATGGCTCATTCCCGCCCCACAGTATAAAAGTATTCTTTCAATGGCAGCCATTTTCAGTGTGATTTCGGAGTGGAGAGAGATAGAACAGGGCTCTGTTCAGTGCTAATCAGTTAGTTAGTGTGCTATACTGTGCTATTTTGCTTCAATTGTCAGTGTAGAATATTAGTTTAGTGTCAGTCTAGGGATAGTGTGAGTGTAGTGAGGAGGACCATCATTCAGCTTTGCATAGTGTGCAGCTAAAGTAGGGACAGCTCAGATAGTTTCACTGTAGTGTGGGGAGACCGTGTCATTCATACATACATTAGCGTGGAGTAGGGGCAGCTCATTCAGTTTCAGTGTAGTGTAGTGAGACCATGTCAGTAATCCTGACATTAGTGTATAGCTAGTGTAGGGACAGTTCAGATAGCATCAGTGTAATGACAGTTGAACGCCGTCTATTTGATTGCGTTACTGCCAGTTTAACGCCATATCGTTTTGCGCGCGTTACTGCCAGTTTAACGCCATATAGTTTTGTGCGTTACTGCCAGTTTAACGCCATATAGTTCTGTGCGTCACTGTACATTTGGTGCATTATATTGTAGTATATTATAGCCGTCTATTTGATTGCGTTACTGCCAGTTTAACGCCATTTACTTCTGTGTGCGTTACTGCCAGTTTAACGCCATATAGTTTTGTGCGTTACTGCCAGTTTAACGCCATATAGTTCTGTGTGTCACTGTACATTTGGTGCATTATATTGTAGTATATTATAGCCGTCTATTTGATTGCGTTACTGCCAGTTTAACGCTATTTACTTCTGTGTGCGTTACTGCCAGTTTAGCACCATATAGCTCTGTGCGTTACTGCCACTTTAACGCCATATTGTTTTGTTTATGTTACTGCCAGTTTAACGCCAAATAGTTTTGTGTGCATTACTGCCAGTTTAACGCCATATAGTTCTGTGCGTCACTGTACGTTTGGCGCATTATATTGCAGTATATTATAGTGTATCCATGGAGTGTGTCTGTGTAGTGTGAGTACTCAAATTAAAGTGCACCAAACACGTCTTTACATTGATTAAAGTGCATCTACGTACAGATTTCAAATTCTTCTTTACATTCGCTTATAAGCACCGCCCCCTCCCTTCCAATAACGTCTGTGTGAGGGAAGACAGGTCCGCAGTACGTGCATTGGCACTAGCGCATTGGCACATCGGCGTATGCACATGCGCACTAGCGCATTGGCGTACGCCCATACGCCAGGCAGGCTATTTAAGCTTAGCTCGTGCATAGACTCATTGCTGTTTGGTCTGCAGCTTCTGTGTGTTCTGACCAGTTACCTGTGCTGACCTCTGATCTTGATCCGGCTTGTTCTCACTAATGCTGTCTGCTTGATACCCTGACCCTGGCTTGTTTTGGACTCCTCTTCTGCCTGCTGCTCTGCTTATCTGCCTGAACATTACCGACCCAGCTTGCCTGACCTGCACCTGCTCATCCAGCCTGTCACGGCTCTGCTCTGCAATCCACATCTGGATCCCGCTCTAGCTGCAATCCCAGCCTGCCACGGCCCTGGTCTGCCTAACCTCCACCTGTCTGCCTGCTGCACATCCATCCATGGACAACCAGCCATACAGACTACAGGACTGATCCCAGGCACTCCTACTCCACCGTGCTTCTGTGGCTGCTGTCTCACCTCCAGTAACCCACAAGCCGGTGTGGTACGAGAGGCCTTCTCTACTCGTCAGGCTCACGAACCAGGTATGTAACAGGCTGAGAGGACAACAAGGAGAGACAGACATTCCCTTGGCACTGTAAGGGGGCCAGCAACAAATGTGTCCACAGGCAAAGGTGGATGTGGTGGTCAGTGCTCAGGCAGGGCATCATTTCCTCTGTTTAGGGAGTTTGCCCGTGCTTTCAAGCCACAGCATGCTGAGGAGGTGGTGGACTGGCTTACCAAACCTTCCTTATCCTCCTCATCCTCTTTCATGCAAGTAGAGACAAGCGTGCAGTCCCCTGTAGTTGCCAGAGTGGATAAAAATGGCCTCCTTGTCCACATCTAATCTGTTCCATCTCTCTACCATCATGTGGAAGGGAATGTTCTGGCATCGTTGGGCAAGGCAGTCAGCCGTATAAACCACCTTACTGCTGACACATGGTCCAGCAAGTATGGGCAGGGAGGATATATTTTGTTCACAGCACACTGGGTAACGCTGCTTGCAACTCGAAGGGATGCAGGACAGGGCTTGGTGCTGCAGCTTGTTGTGCCCCCACATCTCCATACAGCTGGTGGTGATGATGCCAGACCTGTGAGCTCTACCCCCTCCTCCTCCTCCGCCATCTCCATGCCCTCCTCTGCAGAATTGTCCTATGAATATCAGGTACCCCCTAAGCGTTCAAAGGGCTATTCCCAGAGTCAAGCTAAAAGGTGCCATGCAGTGCTTCAGCTGGTGTGTTTAGGAATCACACCGGAGCAGAGATTCTTCCACCTCTGCTGGGACAGCCCCAGAGATGGTTCACACCACGCCAGCTGCAGCCAGGAGTGGTGGTGTCCGATAATGGCTCAAAGCTCCTGTCCGCCCTTAGACAGGGAAAGTTGACACATGTGCCATGCCTGGCACATGTCCTCAATTTGGTGGTGCAGTGTTTCCTAAGTATGCACCCAGGATTGCGAGATGTACTAAAACAGGCCAGAGAAGTCTGTAGTCATTTCAGGTGGTCATACACAGCAAGTGCTCAAGTGGCTGAAATTCAGCGGGAATTCCACCTGTGCGTAAACCGCCTCATTTATGACATGCCCACCAGATGGAACTCAACTCTGGGAATGCTGCAGCGACTATACATGCAGCAGAGGTCCGTCAATGAGTATCTGTGCTAGTACAGCACGACGACAGGCTTAGGCTGCTTCTGCTTTTTTCCCCCACTCCAATGCTGATCATTAAGGATGCATGCACTGTGTTGTCACCATTTGAGGAGGCCACAAGGATGGTGAGCAGTGACAGTGCATGCATCAGTGACACAATCCCTGTTGTGTTCTTGCTGAAGCAGACTGCGTGGGATTACAGTATGGACAGGGAACTGGAGGCAGAGCAGCAGGAGAAAGAGGAGGACTTTCTTTCCTCTCAAGGCCCACTTTATCCAGACACCATCATTCCTATGTCACAGAACACACAGGAGGAGAGAGAGGGGATGAGGAGGAGGATTCTGACAGTTTCATGGGCTTCAAAGAAGAGGAAGACATGCATCAATCTGTAAGCGATGGCTTTCCAACCCCAGGACCCTTGGGAGTAGTATGTGGCTGGGAGGAGGAAGTTCCAGATGCTGTCATCCTGAGTGACCCAGAGGAGTCTGCTTCTCAAGCTTTAATGGGGTTCGTTATTCGGATCCGAACTTTCGCAGTATTTGAAAGTTCTGGTGCAAACCGAATGGGGGTCCGTTCAGCCCATCCCTATTTGTGAGCTGAAAACTTTCTGTGATCCCGGCATGTGCACAAGGAGAGGACTGAAACACATTAGCCCCTTTTGGTGGGAGTTACCCATCTTCTTTTGTATGTAGCGCTACTCCTGTAGGAGTTGCAGGTTTACTGTAGAGGTCTCCCCCACAGGCTTTGCCCCCCAGCCAGGCACACAAGCTCATTTGCACATTTCTTCAATCAGTCTAGGGGATGTTAATTTTGTGTTTTTTTTATTTTTGGAGAACTTGGATAGGTTTGAGGGTAGTGGTGGGGTACTACAAAAAAAAAAAAAAACTATGTACAACTGAGGATTTAGGTATTCTTCAGGATAGGCTATATTAAAGTCCAGGCTTGAAACAGTAGACTTCAGCTTAGTAGCAGTAGCTAGAGCCGCCACAACTGTAGAATCCCTTTTAGGAAGGAGTTTAGGTGAACAAAGTTATTTAGAACACCAGCTGGTGCCCCCTTTACATAGACCCACAGCTGACTATATGGTACCAGAGGGGTAGCAAAAGCACAAAGGTACCCAAGATCTCTCAAGTGTCTGTACTCACAAGGCCCAAGGACAGCTGGTAGCCTCTGTCCAACTTCCAAGTAAAACCTTCCCATGATACCAGAGAGATCTTCAGCAGACAACTCCCCTTAGATCCTGGGTCCCAGCATTCATACCCCTTAGGTCATCCACCTGAGATATCACCAACAGCAGCTTCAACTTGGGAGGACAGTGTCCCCCTCCAGGCTGCAACAATCTACTCTGGGAAAAGACCCAGAGCTCATTGTTCTCACTGTATATATAGAGGTACCCAGCATGCCATCAGAGCCTGCCTTTCTGGGATAGGCCAGGGCTGTGTCAATATTCATGCTGTCATCTGCATAGCTTCACACCCATCATCCAGAAACTTCTCAAGTTCCCTGGATACAGATGAAGCTCTAGACTAGCAGCAGCTGAGCACACTGAGCAGACATGACTAGACGATTGAAGCTTCACCGATTACAGTGAGCAGAATATGCTTTTTGCCTACCAAATCAATAGAGAGTGGCAACTAAATTTAGCTAACAAAAAAACAAACTAATTTTAACTTATCTAACTCCTAGCACCTCTCAAGGAGTGCACTACATGTACATCAATAAATAGACTTTTATTTGCAGACCTCACCATGTTGCCTGCTTTCTCTTTTGAAACTTTGGATGCTGAGTAAGCTCACAATGGCTATGAGCCAGGGAAACTGGTAGGTGCTATTACCTCTAATTATGAGTTGGAGGTGGTACTGCAGCTTTTTGTCTTTTTCTTTTAGGTTATGGAGATTTGGAGTTGGGGGGTGTTTTTATAACCCATAAGAAATGTAAGAAATGAAGTAGGCAGGGTTGACTTCACATGCTAACATGCTTAGGAATTCAGAACGGTGTTGTCATGTCAAAGAGGAAAGTTAGAGCAGACTAGATTTCTGGTATATCAACATTTTTTTATTTTGCAGCATGTTTAAAAGGGATAACCCCCCCTTTTATGCACCATTACCTCTTTAATGCAGAAATGGAACTCAACTTCCCTTTTGGGAGGGCTGTATTAACGCTCTAAAAATGACCATCCTCCTGAAAATTCTCTACTACTTCCATATATTAGTGATTCAGGTTACATCCTTCATTTATCTACAAGGGGGGCTTAGGTGTCCCCAATATGGCAAAATATTACCAAGCAGTGCACATTTCTCAACTCTCTACTACATGCTACATCAGATACCCCTCTTTGGATCTTTCTAAAACTCCTGAATTGTGATGCTACCCCCATCTCAGCCCTGCTGTTGCTCCCTCACAAAATGCACACACCATCTTAAAGCCCTTTGATGCGGCACAGCTTGAAACAGTGGAATTCGGTCAACTACTGTACACTGGAAACATTATGTCTCCATTCTTACCCTAGCTGCCAATGTGCAAAAATCCACTATTCTTTCTGAGCTGGGGAGATACAAATAGGTACACATGGTGGACCACCCTTGGGTTCATCTACTGTACAGCAGGTACACCAGTTCTTGACCTCTCATAATGTTCCTTCTTGGGCTTCTTTCGGGGCACATTTCAATGCCAACTCAGAACATTACCCTTACTTGCAGGCTCAGCATTGGATAATGACTTTGCGGAAACACTCAGATTTCCTGTACAAGAAAACTGTGTTTAAACAGATTTGCCTACATGCCCTTGGACTATAAAGGCTTATTTTGATTGCATATGGTATCTTAACACACAAGGCCCTCTTTCATCTTTATCATATGTGAAACATAGAGAATGAGACATCCAGGCCCCGTGGAGTTACAGGACTGAAGCAAGGTCTGGTTGAATGTAACAAAGTGTTCATTCTACACACTAGAATCCACATACAATTTCTCAGGTGGTGTTGGATCCCGGTTCGGATATCTCATGCGAATCCTGACTACAACAATAGGTGTTTTAGAGGCTATGGCCAACAAAAAAAGGTTCTCCACACGTGGTAGTCCTGTCCAAAATTAACCGCATTTTGGTCCAGAACATTTAGACTACTCCAAACTCTTTTTCACCTTAGCACCTCTAAGGATTCAAAAATATCCTTCTACATTAACCTACCCCTGGAATTCTTCCTTATTAAATTCATACAAACCCAAGTTGGAAAGGTCAGGTTTGAAGGGACCAGGGTTCCATAACAACTTGAGGCATTAAGACTTCTGAAAATGGATATTATATGTAAATGTATAGTAGGTATATATTTTTTTTTCTTTGGGGAGTGCTACAGACCTAACAATCAGTTGCACATATGACAGGCTGAAGATGCAGGAGTATAGAGACAGCATTACAAGCAGGAAGTGTTTGAACAAGGATCTTCATTTTGCCAAGCATTTTTAAATGAAAGCTGCATTAAACCACAAACTAAAAAGACCCTAAAAAATCAAAGTGCTGTTAGATTTGTCTAAATGCATTTTGGTGTATCTTTTCCATTGGAAGAAATTGGGCAGCAAAACAAACAGTTGCAAGATAGCTTGCTCACAATCAACATAAATCGGCTTACTCTGGCAAAGGGTTTTACTCCACTACCTTCTCTAAATGGAACGTAATAAAGACATCCTTGAATAGTCAGCGTTTATATAAATCCCTAAATATTTAAAGGTGGGCTGAATAATCAGTTTGGATTGGGATATACAAGTATAATCAAGGTTGGGTCCAATAGGAAACACCACAGATTTCTCCCAGCCAACACGTAGCCTGGAGACCTTCCCGAACTCCTCCACAACACCCATTAGGGAGACAAAGGACTGTTCCGAGCCATCTAAATATATTAAGGCATCATCCGCATAGAGGGAGATCTTTTCAGACAGCTCCCCATAACAGATGCCACCTACCGTCGCCGTCTGTCGCTCCGCCAGAGCAAGGGGCTCTATTGCCAGTGCAAACAGTATCGGCGAGAGCGGCCCTGCCTTGTTCCCCTCTGTAAAGAAAAAACATCAGATATATCCTTACACAAGAGAAGAAATCCTACAAGCCACAATGTACCTAGTGCTAAAAATAAGCACTACGCAGCCGCATGCATGAATCACGCCTTGTACTGCGTGTGAAATATCAAGTAAATAAAAAATATAATGATGCGCTAGAGTGTGCTAAACTTGCCCCTATCACGGCACAAATAGATATAGTACATATACAAATAAGTACAGAGGTGTCTGCCACACTATATACTATATCACATTAAATAAATGAACATAATGTGCACAAATAAACGGTACAAATAGCATGTAAAGTAATAATAATAATGATATTAATAATAATAAATACTTTTGCTTCAAAAATAATTCATAAGTGCAAAACAGATGCTAAAAAGTGACATGTGCCAACCAAAAGTGCTAAGTGTCCCGCAATGAATATACTTAACAGTCCATTATGAACTACATATATATTGAACAAAAAGTCCTTCAAAAAAGTACTGACAAGTGATCTTCAATGGTGATGTATTCAAACGTGCTTAAAAATCCACGTGCCACAGATCATGCGATGGTGAAACAAAAGGTGACCCCCCCCCCCAAGGCAATACGCTCACCTTAGAGAATGTGACTAAGTCGCTAGACAAAGTCAGAAAACGCTTTTGAGCCACCCAGGGCTCTATGTGGATCACAGGATTAAGGCTCCAGCATAGGCTCAAACAATAAACAGGGAAAAAGAAAGTGTGATATCGTTTAAAATATTTATTCCAAGGTCAGAGAAAAAACTCTCCCCCAAAGGGGGGTACTCACATTTTGAGGGTGCATCAGTGCACCACTCTGAACAAGCAAATAGTATGGATGTAACAGTGAGGATACGGGGTCCTTCCAGCACCGACAGCTGCTGCTGCCCAACACTCCGTTCTGGCCCCTCCCCTACGCGTCTTCGACACAGGGCATACGTGTCATCATCAGGGGGAATGTGAGATAGATATATCCTTATTAGTACATACCCTGGCCCTAGGTAGATGGATAGAAATATCCTTATTAGTACAAACCCTGGCCCTAGGGTTAGTGTAAAGCAGGCGGACCCACTTGATGTATTGGGGGCTGAAGCCCATGCGGTGCATGGTCTCCCAAAGAAAGGACCAGTTGACAGTATCAAAGGCTTTCAGCACATCCAATGATAACATTAGTCCACTTTTTTGGTCAGTAGCCGCCCCATGAATATGTAAATAAGGACTACAAATATTGCCATACATACTCTTCTCAGGCATGAACCCCGTCTGGCCTCGGTGGACAAGGTGAAGAATAACCTTTTGTAGTCTTGTAGCTAAGAGTTTAGCCAGTACTTTAACATTACTATTTAATAGTGAGATCGGGGCAGTAGGACCCACATAACAATTTAACTTTCTCAAGTTTGGGCAACACTACAATCAGGGCTTCACACATATAGGCGGGAAACTCACCTTCCTCGAATGCCTGTCCAAACAGAGAATGTAGTTTCTGTACTAAGTCTTCTGCATAGTTCTTGTACCATTCAGCAGGCAAACCGTCTAGCCCTGGAGTCTTATTAGGGGGGAGAGAATATATGGCTTCTGTAATTTCCTCAATCGTCAGGGGTTTATCCAAAATATGTTTGTGAGAGTCTTCCAATTCGGGGGAACTGGATGGACTCAAAGAACCCCATCGACTCAAGTTTGGCTGGGGGGGGGGGGGGGGGCGGGTCCGAATATAGGCGCTCATAGAAGGACTTGAATGTCTGGTTTATGTTCAAAGGATCCGATGAAACTGAGCCATCGAGCAGTTGGATTTGTGGTATGGTCCTATTCGTATATTCCGTGCGAGAAAGATAGGCCAGCATCTTGCCATTCTTCCCACTATGCTCATGTAACCTTGCTGACAAACAACGTTGTTGTTCCTGAGTTGTGTCAACCCTATGAAGATCCAATGCCTTATATGCCCCTACCAAGATACCATAAGAGTCTGGAGTGGGGAGTGCAGTATACTGGGCTCTAGCTGTCTCTAAGGAGGACTCCAAGGACCGAAGGGTAGCCTAAGTAGATTTCCTATGCCTAGCAATATTAGAGATATAGAAGCCCCGCACATTTGCTTTAAAGACATCCCATGTGGGGCCTGTGTAGGAGGACCCGGCATTGTTACTTTAGTAATGAGACATGTCCTGTTGGATGGGTTCCTGGAAATCAGTAGTGCATATCCAGAGGGGACTGAGCTTACACAGCCAAAAAGAGGGCCTATGTCCTAGTAATAGTTCTACGCAAAGGGCAGAATGGTCTGATATTGTCTAAGCTAAATAGTAGACTGTCTGAATATAGGGGACTAGATCCGGCGTCCCAAGGGCATAGTCCAGCCTGGAAAGAGTACGGTATGTCTGACATTGGCATGACTAAAACCTAACTGTGGATTTTTTTGTTTCCATAGGTCGACATACCCAAAGAAAGCACACCACTGACCAAACAGCCTAGATTCATAAAGTAGAGGCTTCAAGCAGTCCAGACCTGGGTCAAGTACCGAGTTAAAGTCCCCAACAATAAGGGTGGCAAGCGTTGGTAAAATGGTTGAGAAGTTGAGAAGTTAAGTTGAGAAATGAACACTCAATTATGTGAAGATCACAGCTGTGACAGGGGGGGAACATATACCACCACTAACAGTAATGGCATAGCGTATACTGTGCATAGGAGAAAAACATATCAACCCTTAGGATCCAGAACAATCCGGTCACATGAAAAGGGGAGACCTTTCCATATTAAAATGGACACTCCCCGGGCTTAATTGGAATAGGTGGAGTGGTACCCATGCATTACGCAGTGTTTTTTAAGAGCGACTGTATATGTGTATGTGTATATGTGTATATATTACTGTATATGTGGTTTGTGTACCTTAAGGAAATCAAATAGAGAGACCCTTTTAAATTTAGAGTTTATCCCTCGCACATTCCAGAAGATGCACTTGACTTGAGACATGATAAAATAGAGAAAAATAAACCAAATGAAGGGAAGGTATGGGCAATCAGCACTATGGGTTGTCCATCAGCCCCCACACGGCTGCAAACCCAGGGGGAGGAGGAGGCAATGTGAAAAACAGTCACAAACATACACGCGTCATTCATATCAACTAACATTAAAGCTATATCAAGAATAGACATTTGTAGTAAAAACCACAGCTAAAGTTTAACCCCTGACCTGCCCCAAAAACAAGGGGCGGGCTTAGACCCCAAACAGCAAATAGATGCAGGGAACATGGCCAATACAGCCAAAGTCGATGAACAAACGTTGGATCGCTCAGTGATCAAAGATTAACCTAGCAATAGCAGCATAGTCTCCCTGATGGGGATCTGTATTCTCATGACAGGCCAATGCATTTGTAGATACCTGCCCCAGCAGTGATTCCAGAAGCTGGCATGGAAGAGATAGAACACATTACTCGAGGGAGAGCCCAGATAAGTTTTCAGGTGCCCGGTCAGACAAACGACCAAGCTGATGCAGGGATTCAAACCAGGAAAGAGTATTCACAGGGGTTTGGAAAAAATGCACCTGGCCTTGGTAGATGACCGTCAACGTGGCAGGAAATAACATGGAGTATTGGATGGTCTCCTCCCTCAATTTTTGCTTGATGTGTTGGTACTTTGCTCTCCAGGCACGGACAGCTGGGGAGAAGTCAGGGAAGAGGGACACTGTTGCATTATTGATCTTTAGGCTCCCTTTCGGGTGAGCCGAGCACAGAATGGAGTCCCTGTCCCGGTAGTTGATGAGACCGATCACCATGGTACTGGGAGGGTTACCTGCAGGGAGAAGTCTGCCAGGAACTCTGTGAGCGCTTTCCAGGACAAAGCAGGGAGATAGACAGTCCTTCCCAAATTCCTTGGCAACTTTCCAGGAAGGATATTGGGTCAGAACCCTCAACCCGCTCGGGCAGGCGTACCAAGTGTAGGATGTTACTGCGCAGACAGTTTTCCAAATCGTCCACCTTGTCCTCCAATGATTTAATTTTGGTGGCGCAGGTTTATATAGCAGGAAGGACGGGATTGACAGTGTCCTCCAAATCACTGGTGCGGCGCTCCGTGTCTGAGACCCGGTCCCGTATCTTATGCATGTCCTGGCCCATTATAGTATATCCAGTTTGAACTCCGCCACCTCACCCATAAGATCAGTGTGGTTCACCTAAATGATTTTAAGAACATCCAGCTGGGTAGGCTCTGGTTTCGGATCGTCTTCCATGCCGTCGTCACTAGGAGAGGTTTGGGACAGCAGCGCTGGAAGAGCGGAGGCCCCAGGAGAGGGTGGCGGAGAGGGATCAGGCTCCTCTCCAAACAGTTCCAGCGTGGATGCCAGGGACGCTTGGGGAGCAGTGGAGCGGTGGTAATACTCATCTTGGCCGGGGGCTGCTTCTTCTTACGATTTCCCATACACCAAAGTCCCAGGAAATGTCACAGGGTCTTCCCCAAGTATCCAGGAGAGAAATCAGCCAAATTGGATAGGCAGGTATATAGGATTACACAGAATTATGCAGATGGATCCCGGAGCTGCTAAGAAAAAAGTCCGTTCACATGCTGCGTTAGGCCACGCCCCACAATGCTCAGTTCTAACCCAATTAGCTCTTGCATTACAGGTATATTAAGGACAGAGAAAAATGCCCCCTCAATGGGACTTTAATAGACCACCAACTCTTATGATAAAAAAATATGTTTTCAATGATATGTAATAAAAAGACCTAAAGGCATCTACATAATACAAAAAAACATTCCATAAAGAAACGGAACAAAAAGTATACAATATCATATCATCATATCATGTGTACTCTCCTAAGGGTGATGTACCCTGGTACCCAACGCGTTTCCAGTATTCTGATACCTTCATCAGGGGTTTGAGAGTTGAGGATGTTTTACAAATGTATAAATTCCAATGGAATGATTCTATGTTCAAGCAGCACAAAAAACGTCAGGGTTAAGAACAGTATTCTATGGACGCCAGACCAAAATAGTGGAAAAGCTGTAAATCTACTGTGTTTCCAGCATCTATAAAGTAGAGAGGATACTGCATAGTTGCAATACAGTATGTATTAGGCAAGGCTACTTGGGACAGGTGATCGTTAGAGCTTTTTTAATATGGGCTGCATAACGGGCGGATAAATATCCAAACATCCCAAAGTAGATGTGTACTATGGATGTCCAGGTCCAATGTGTGGGTGCTTTCTGTGTTGAGCGCTGACACACAGAAGGCATCCACACATTGGACTTGGACATCCATAGGACACATCTACTTTGAGACGTTTGGATATTTATCCGCCCGTTAAGCATAACATTTTATCATAAGAGTTGGTGGTCTATTAAAGTCCCATTGAAGGGGGCAATTTTTCTCTGTTCTATTATACCAGGGATGGGACCACCACACTCTATACTTAGTGGAGATCTCTCTCTTTTACAGGTATATTAAGGGACGTAAAGTGTATCCAAACCCATAATAAAAATTTGATTTTGTAGATTAATAATCTTGAGATGTGGTGGCTGCATTAATGTTCTCTTTTTATATGGAGGAGCAGTGTTGTTATCCTACTGATTTAGACTACAAACACTTCCCTATTTCATTATCTTTACTACATATGCAATGAGGGGGGTTGTAGTTTACAGAAAACTGATATATAATCTGATAACTGGAATTTTGGCAGGATCTGTAGGTCAGAAAATGTACTAAGACTGCAAAAAGAAAGAAAAAATGCCGCCACCACAACTAAGGACTGGTAAGCTGCAATATCTTACATTTTTGTTCTTAGGATATCCTTTAATCGATAAAGAATAGAAGAAAATGCAACTAAAGAAAAATGAACGCAATTAATATATAAGCAAGAACAGAATTCTCTAAAATAAGGAGTTATCATACCCACAAGCAGTGCAAAATACTTTAATGAGATGCAGTGAAAGTAATGTATGACAGAGGCTATATTGTCACGCGAATATACAGTATGGTCAAGTAACTCCCTCGTTACTTGAACAAAAACAAAATGATAAATGCTTCTAATATCCCCTATTACTGTAATTACCCTTTCAACCGACAGATTTACTGGTCTACATTTGAAGCCAGTGGTTTATTCTCAATGTGCACAGATTCAGGTCAGCAGAGGCTGCCCATGGTCTTCGTTCCCCACTACCCTCAGTCTCCGTAGCAGTTTCTCACTGGCACCCTAGCAACCAATTACACATTCAGTGGTAAGAGGGGTTCTGATTGGGACCTTAATTTAGGTGGGGACTCTGATGGGATCCTCATGTGGGGGTGACATCCCGCCTGGGTGCCTCCGCCAAGATACAGCTTCCTCCACTCTGGAACCAAGAACCAGGTATTATAGCTGAGCATTGCACCCAAGAACTAGACACTAGCTTAGATGCAGCTGAATTATTTGAACACAGCATCAGCCACTTGCTTCTTGAGGATGCACAGACATTATTTGATTTTGATGTTGGTTCTGAGGTAGAGGAAGGGAGTAACATGAGCCTACAAAGAGGGGAGAACACTGATAAACAATAAATTGTCAGCAATGTTCCCCCAGCGTATTTCCAGGTTGGCTCCAGTAATGATGAGGGTGAAGGGGATGATGATGAGGTCACTGACACGACTTGGGTGCCGGATAGAGCAGAGGTGGAAAGTGAGGGGGAGAAACAACCCCAACGAGACAGGATGGAGACTGCAGTTTGCAATTTCTGCCGCAAGCAAATCAAGCCATTTGGGTACCTCATGCTTGACAAGGCATTTAACCTCCCACCACTCAGCCTGTTTGCAAGAGCACCTGAAAGCCACACCCAAGGGAGGGACACAATTCTTCTCTTTCTCACTCCTCACCTTGGGTGCCGGATAGAGCAGAGGAGGAAAGTGAGGGGGAGAAACAACCCCAACGAGACAGGATGTCCTCCACAGGCAGCCATCATGGAAGAGTAGAGAGCAACCACCCTATTCCATCAGATTGTGGAGCTGTTATCTCCCGGCCCACTTCCCACAGCTTAGCTGTGTGGGCCTATTTTACATGTGCAGCCGATCGCACTGCAATTTGCAATTTCTGCCGCAAGCAAATCAAGCCATTTGGGTACCTCATGCTTGACAAGGCATTTAACCTAGCACCACTCAGCCTGTTTGCAAGAGCACCTGAAAGCCACACCCAAGGGAGGGACAAAATTCTTCTCTTTCTCACTCCTCGCCTTTTTGTCTACCCCCACTATATCTCATGACCTCCCAGCAGCCTCCAATGACAGGAATGATGGTATAGCAAAGGGTGTCACAGGTCTTTGCAACACTGCTGCTAGCAGCACACTGCCAGCTGTAGAGTGTAGCAGGAAAATATCTCTGCCCCAGCTGCTGCATAAAAAAATAAAAATAAATACATTCCTTGCTACCCACATGTTCAGCGTCTAAATTCCAGCTTGTCCAAATAAAGAAAGCTTACAGGGAAATCCATTTAAATTGAATTTTTTTTTCTTTATAAATGTCAGTTTTGCTGCAGCAGGTTCTATACATGGTACAGATGTGCCACTTTACAGGCAGACTGAGCGGACCCCTCAGGTACTATATTTAAAGGAATTTTTATTGTTTCACTTTAAGCATCATTAAAATCACTGCTCCTTTAAAAACAATCTTTTAAAGAAAATTTTTTTTTTGCATTTATACATGTCCTTCAGAGCAGTACCCAGGCCCCCATACCCTTTTTATGGCCAATAACTTGCATAGAAGCCTTCAAAATGGGAACCCATGATAAGTTTGGGTTCCATAGACTTTGATAGAGTTTGCGGTTTGGGTCCGAACATTTGCGATGTTTGAGAGTTCTGGCACAAACCAAACCAGGGGGTGTTCGACCCATCTTTATTAGTCAGGGAGCCCACCCCAGACAGTCCAGCACACAAAGCACAGTACACATGCTGTCTTTCAGGTGTTTGGTTTTTACTTGTGTATTCTGTCCACTAGAGAAGTCATCATAAGACAAAACTCATACAATGTTCCAACAATCTGAAAAACAGGAATTAATTTATCTTTATAGATTTCTTGAGGGAGATTGTAGATAAATATTTCTGTCCCAAGTGGAGGAGTTTCTCCAACCCAGTCTGCAGGAGGGCCACCATATTTCCTCTGACCATTAACCTGTACAAGATTAATACTACACCTTTTTATCCACTCCAGAAGGGAATCTTTATTGTCTTTTTTTATCAGAGAATGAATCCAATGGCTTGCTCTCAGCATTCACCATGTTGTTTTCCATCAATAGAGAATTATCTGCTCTCTCCATTGGATCAGAGGCTTAACTGAGCTCTTTTCTATGCTCTGACTGGGAGAAGCAGACTAGTCCCCTCCAAAATCATGTCCTGGTTGGGCCTGTCACGTCCCCCCCCCAAAGGCAGACTAAACTAGGTCCCAGACCATCATCTGTCCTGGACATGCGTTAGTTGGGCAGAGTGAACCCACAGTCGATCCACATGATCTTCCCCTGCAGGCAAGAGTTGTCATTGGGGAGGTGTGGACAGAGGTCAGGAACCCCCTGTCTAGCTGCCAGAGCTTCAGCTGGGAGGTCTTTACAGTTCCAGGGACATGTTTATGCCCCAGTAGAAGGACGATGGTCTGAAACATGTCGGGTTGCTAAAGCCTCCAGATGCTTTGTTACCACGCTATTTTATTTCTTCTGTGATCACGTTTTACCTATTTAAGTGCGCTGTTTAGCACTTTCTAGCTTTTTAATAAAAGCATTTTTTATCGGATTCATGCCCTATGTGGAGATTTTTTATTCCTTCCTTCTTCCATGAACGGGACCCCTTTGAGTTCTAGCCGTTTTCCTCTGCATACTCATCCCATCTGAGAGACATCCTGATTGGTCGTGGACTCACACACTACCGAACAGCTACGGTCGCCCCGGATGAGATTCCCCGCCAGGACTTCTCCAGCCTGACACCCCTGGGACCGTGTGATCCCTCAAGCTCGTATGACACACCACTGTACGGTGACTGTGTCCATCCCCTCTGGTAAGGATATTCACTCCTGTCGTTTGGAGTTTTTTGTTGGAATTGTAGAAGATCTGTGTACAAAGTGCCTCCTTATACACAGTTTGTCCCAGCCTCTGCTTTATGCGTAGATGGGGCACCCCATATGCCCATGAACCTCCAGTTTCTGTGGACTGCTATATGATTTATTACACATTAATGGACTTTTTTTCTAAAATTTGGTTATTTGTGAAATGCCCTCTGACCGCACACACTGCTTACATTGACACAGGATTTAAGCTATGTATTTAGTATGTTGTCACTTATTCATGAGATATGATGATGCTATACACGTCTTAGATGTAAATGCACATCTTTATCATTTATTTTAGCGCTGCATGTGTTTAGTACCTATTCATTTTTACACTGTTAACCACATTGTTACATGCTGGCAGCTACCACCTGCACTACCTTTTTGTAATAGCGAAAATTATTTTTTGATTTTATTAGTTCCAGGGTTTGGTCTGCTGCTGGGGAGAGGGCATCTCCCTGGAGCCATTGAGGCACTGTAGGTGGTAGGCAGAGGCCAGCGGCTCTTTGCCCTGTTGCCAGCGCTTCAGCTGGGAGTAGGAGCTTCCTCCACTTCCAGACTATGGATCTGCTGCTGGGGAGGGAGGACGGCCACCTCCTCTCCTGGACTGTGGATCTGCCGCTAGGGAGCGAGGATGGCTTCCTCCTCTCCCGGGTCCTTGAACTGCCGCTGGGGAGATGAGTAGGCTGCTCTATTTGCTGGGCTCCCGGATGCCCGCTGTGGAGCGAGAATGACTTCCTTCGCTCCCGAGTCCCTACACAGTTTCCTCTGCTCTGGCTGACTGTTGGGGAGGGAGGACAGCTTCCTCAGCTCCAACACTGTGGAACTGCCATTGGGGAGGTGAGCCAGCTGCTCCATCTCCCGTACCCTCATTCAGCTGCTGAACAGAAGCATTCCACTATCCAAACTTGTCCTGTAAAGGAAACCAGTTCGTCAACACTTGCTGCATCTGCCATAGCTGTGGGTGGAGGTGGGTAAAGCACACTGTTACTCTGCCCCATTGCTGACACTTCAGCCAAGATTTCAGATCTGTCATCTGGTACTTCCCAATAGTCCTAGGCAAAAGGAGCCCCGTCCAGTTACTGAGCAGAGTCTAGCAGCGGTCTGTAGGTGATCTCCAGATCTCCCATTCCTGAAAGGCTAGAACCTCCAACTCTTCCTGTGCCTAGAGCACTTCCGAGATGTTCAGCACCCGGTTTCTGTAATCCATTATTTCCTCCAAATGTCACTCCGGATTGCTCCCGAATTAGGGGGCCTCTGACAGCCTCCAGTTCAACCCCAAACCTCCATAGCCAAAGCCTTCAGCCGGGCTGTCGTCCGTTGTCCAAGGGCACACTTGAGCTACATGCCAGCACTCTGTAACTCTTATACAGCCACATCTCTGCCCAGACCAGCCTGCTTAACTCAGATGTCCACTCCTCGTGCGGCTGTTTACCCCCAATAACAGCACCTGCACTTCATACTGTGACCAGTACCCTTCCTGGATAGAGGGGAGAATTTTCCCCTGGTGGCGCTGCTTGCAGTCTAGTGCTTCCTTTCAGAGTTACCGGTAGACAGAATCATACCATCCCAATAGGACCTGCACTGGTCCCCTATGCTACATCCGCATCTTTCGCAGTCTCCTTCTGAATTCCTCTTCCATGGCAGCTGGTATCTGTACCTCTCCTCTTCTGTTAACCAGACCTTAGATCCTGGTGGTGGTTTGAATGTCCAAGAACGCAGAAAGCATCCCACGTCTTGCCACCAAATGCAACAGACCGCCTGCCAGCGCGCCTGGGTGCCTCCGCCAAGATACAGCTTCCTCTACTCTGGCACCAGGTATTATAGCTGAGAATTGCACCTAAGCTAGTGTTGTCTAGTTCTTGGGTGCAATTCTCAGCTATAATACCTAGTTCCTGGAGGAATAATACCTAGTTCCTGGATGAAGTGGAGGAAGCTGTATCTAGGCAAAGGCACCAAGGGGAACAGGGAAAAACTCTGATGTAAGAGGGACGCTGATGTAATGTGTAACCCTGATGTAAAGGGGACTCTGATCGAGACCCTGATGTAAGGGCGTTCCCAATGGTGACTCTGATGTAAAAGGGAACCCTTTGGAAAACCTGATGTAAGGAGGAGCGCTGAAGGGGACCCTGATGTGTGGGATTCTAAAGATGATTCTGATGTAAGAGGGACTCTGAGACAAGGAGGATCCTTATGTAGAGGGACATATAAAACATATGAATTTGTGCTAATGAGAATTTTAACATCCAAAGTGACAGGAATATCTGAATTGTGGTTAAAAAAAGATTTTCGTGTTAGCAGGCATTCCTCCTTCTGTTTGTTTTCATACGCAGATGCAAAAAAAACAACATATTGTTGCAGAGCTGTTAGCCCGATGTTCCTGCTTGCATGGAAACAAACACTATGTGAATTCTTCACAATGGAACATACACAACATCTTTCATTATAGTCTTGGCCAGGCTGGAAGAAAGACTACAAGCTGTGAAGAGTGTATCTATTTGGGGACAGCTGGCACAGCATGGCAATCCAATTCTCAGCCAACTAAACTTTTTTCCGCACCAATAAAATATTGGTGAAAAGAAGAATTTGAATGAGCAAAGCCAAATGCAGAAAATGTTTGTAATGATGCATTCTGTACCTGTATTTTAAAGTAAATGGTCTTCCGGTGCCTGGTTTCCTTACTATGGTGGTTTTCAATGTCAAGGACCCAGCTTCTCCACAAGGCATTCACCATAAAAATAAAAAAATAAAACGTATCCGCTTACACACCCTAACCCCTAACGTTATCTGGACCACTAGGCAGACAATCGTGTTACCTTCCCTCTCCCAAATCCTAAAATTTAGCTTAATCTCTAAATAAACATTTTAATATAGGGGGGTGTTGCGGCTTCTTTGCAGATAAAGTTCAATATTTAAAAATGTAAAGTTATGCATCTAGGGGCTAAAATTAGCAGGGTATACATTAGGGGATGAAGGGAGAAAAAATTAGGGGGGGCGGGGTCACCGGGTGGCCCCGCCCCCCGTTATTTAAGAACCGTCAGACGAAGAGATGCCGTCACACAGCGGGAGCCTCCCTCCATGCCAGCATGGCTGCGGAGCGGCCCGGAGAAGAAATGAAGAAGAGAAGAAGGAAGAAGAGAAGAAGAAGAAGAAGAAGATGAAGAAGAAGATGAAGAAGAGAAGAAGATGAAGAGAAGAGCGGGAGCCTCCCCCCATGCCATGGGTGCGGAGCGGCCCGAGGAGAAGAAGATAGAAGACGCCGCGGAGGAGATGCTGGACGAGAACGCCGGAGGAAGAACCAGAAGAGCCAGAAGAACCAGAAGAAGAAGAAGATGAAGGAAGAAAGAAGAAGCATTTAAATAAAGGAATTGTCAAAAACTGTCTCTTGTCATTTTTAACATTTTTGACAGTTTTTTTGTGAAATGGTAGGGGTAAGTACCCCCTTACCATTTCACACAGGGGGTGGGCCGGGATCTGGGGGTCCCCTTGTTAAAGGGGGCTTCCAGATTCCGATAAGCCCCCCGCCCGCAGACCCCCACAACCACCGGCCAGGGTTGTGGGGATGAGGCCCTTGTCTTCATCAACATGGGGACAAGGTGTTTTGGGGGGCTACCCCAAAGCACCCTCCCAATGTTGAGGGCATGTGGCCTGGTACGGTTCAGGAGGGGGGGGGCCGCACTCTCGTCCCCCCCTCTTTTCCTGCGGCCTGCCAGGTTGCGTGCTCGGATAAGGGTCTGGTATGGATTTTTAGGGGGACCCCACGCCGTTTTTTTTTTTTTTTTGGCGCGGGGTTCCCCTTAAAATCCATACCAGACCTGAAGGGTCTGGTATGGAATTTAGGGGGAACCCCACGTCAATTTTTTTTTTAAATTTTGGCTGGGGTTCCCCTTAATATCCATACCAGACCTGAAGGGCCTTGTATGGAATTTAGGGGGACTCCCACATCATTTTTTTTTTTTAATTTTGGTTCGGGGTTGCCCTGTGGGGAATTCCCATGCCGTTTTTATCAATGAACTTCTATGTGTATTGTCGGCAATGCAATAGCCGCGGTAGTTTTAAATGTGTTTTTTCCTTCAAAATGTCATTTTGCTGTCAGACTGTTCTAAACACAGGAAACATGCGCCCCTTTACAGGCATACTATAGACACCCCCCAGGTATGAAATTTAAAGGGATATTACACTTTTATTGTTTGACTTTAAGCATTAATAAAATCACTGCTCCTGAAAAAACGGCCGTTTTTAAAACTTTTTTTTGCATTGATTCATGTCCCCTGGGGCAGGACCCGGGTCCCCAAACACTTTTATTGACAATAACTTGCATATTAGCCTTTAAAATTAGCACTTTTGATTATTCATGTTCGTGTCCCATAGACTTTAACGGTGTTCGCGTGTTCGAACGAATTTTTTTCCTGTTCGCATGTTCTGGTGCGAACCGAACAGGGGGGTGTTCGGCTCATCCCTAGTAGTCAGACATGATTGTCTGAATCACAATACTTGTTTCTCCTGGGATTTGTTTTTTTGTACAGGGTAGAGAGGTATTACGTCTTCTCTCACCTTTTTCATTGCTGTTCTATAGCCATAGGAGAGATTTTCCCTCGTTTTCTATGTGGACAGGAAGAAAAATTTCCAGTGAGAGCACAAACAGTAACAAAACTTTTTAAAGTAGAGTGAGAAACGTCAAGCACCTCTGTTTTTCTTTTCAATTGCTGTCTGCGTCTCAGTTGGAGACATATCCTCAATTTCTATGTAGTTACCAGGACAGGAAGTAAAGTGACACCTCCCCAACAGGGAGACATATAGCAATAAAAATGTAAAAAAGAGGCCACAACAAAAATTAAAAATAAAAATCATACTTTGACTGGAACTGGGTGCTAACAAGTCCGTATTATATATTTTGGTGTACTTATGTTCTGGATCTTTTTGTCTAGGACTTGTTTGCAAACCCAGCTGTTTCTATAGCACCATTCTAAAAGCTATATTAAAAGTTTTAAACCAGAAATAAAATGTGAGAACTGTGTGTGTCTTTGGCAAATGTAGCCCACATGTTAAGCATTTTTCATGTTTCCATTGACATTTCTAACTAGCACACATCACACTCAACACACAGCCATTAATGTCTAAACCACTGGCAACAAAAGTGAGTACACCCCTAAGTGAAAATGTCCATATTGGGCCCAATTAGCCATTTTCCCTGCCCGGTGTCATGTGACTCATTAGTGTTCAATCTTTGGGAAATAGATGTATGAGTGCTGCCAGCATTGCTGCAGAGATTGAAGGGGTGGGGGTCAGCCTGTCAGGGCTCAAACCATACGCCGCACACTGCATCAAATTGGTCTGCATGGCTGTCATTCCAGAAGGAAGCCTCTTCTAAAGATGATGCACAAGAAACAGTTTGCTGAAGACAAGCAGACTAAGGACATGGATTACTGGAACCATGTCCTGTGGTCTGATGAGACCAAGATAAACTTATTTGGTTCAGGTGGTGTCAAGCGTGTGTGGCGACAACCAGGTGAGGAGTACAAAGACAAGTGTGTCTTGCCTACAGTCAAGCATGGTGGTGGGAGTGTCATGGTCTGGGGCTGCATGAGTCCTGCCGGCACAGGAGAGCTACAGTTCATTGAGGGAACCTTGAATGCCAACATGTACTGTGACATACTGAAGCAGAGCATGATCCTCTCCCTTCAGAGACTGGGCCGCAGGGCAGTATTCCAACATGATACCCACCCAAAACACACCTCCAAAATGACCACTGCCTTGCTAAAGAAGCTGAGGGTAAAGTTGGTGGGGCATCCTCAAACGGAAGGTGGACGAGCGCAAGGTCTCTAACATCCACCAGTTCCGTGATGTTGTCATGGAGGAGTGGAAGAGGACTCCAGTGGCAACCTGTAAAGCTCTGGTGAACTCCATGCCCAAGAGGGTTAAGGCAGTGCTGGGAAATAATGGTGGCCACAAAATATTGACACTTGGGCCCAATTTGGACATTTTCACTTAGGGGTGTACTCATTTTTGTTGCCAGCGGTTTAGACATTAATGGCTGTGTGTTGAGTTATTTTGAGGGGACAGCAATGTACACTGTTATACAAGCTGTACACTCACTACTTTACATTGTAGCAAAGTGTCATTTCTTCAGTGTTGTCACATGAAAAGATATAATAAAATATTTATAAAAATGTGAGGGGTGTACTCACTTTTGTGAGATACTGTATATATACACACACACATATTTTTTTTGGTCGCCTAAGTCTGGCATTACATGACCCTTCACAGTACCCCTTTTGGGCATACAGGACTGCTGCACTCCAGACCCACCTCGCAGCTGATCACTCATGTACACCTTTGATGTAATAATGCCGCTGGTCTCTTCTGGAGCCCATGAGAGGATCCATGTCACCCAGACAATGGCATGGGCACCCAAAAAAGCTGGTTCAAGCTGGACCAGTGTAACTATGTTTTAAAAGCCATACCTGAAATTCTTTTTTAGGTGCTAAAACAATTCAATTTTGAGACCTGTAACAACACATTCAGTGAAGTACTGCTGTGTTAATAATGCATCCCCAAGAGCTGTGTACATGACAGTGTATGCTCACAGGAAATGGTCAGAAGAAAAGGACACAACTTTTTTGGACAAGATCAACTGAAATATTCTGTTATCGCGGAAAATTAGGCAGCCACCACATCTAACAACATCTTCACCACAATACTGGTAAGCTGTAATAAATTACATTTTTGATTTTGGGTTTAGATAAAGTTTAAAAACTGCCAACTTTATCCAAAACTAAAAAAATAAGTTTGTGCCCCCATGTGCAAGAGTCCCAACAAGGCATAGGTTAGAGGAAAATTATACAGCAACTGCAATTTAACGTCATAATAAATCATCCTAAAACTGTTATGGGGACACGACACTCCATCAGAGTGAAAGACGTGCAGTAGCTTCCCTCTAACCCCCTCTTATTTATTTCACCTTTGATGTTTTTTCCCCTTAGTTCTCTGAAAATATTTGATTGTTATTTTTTAATGATAAGAAAGTCATATTCCATGTTCTGCCCTTATTTCATTTTGTCATAGAAGCCCACTGTGCATCAGCAAAGCTTCAGAGAAATGAAATCAGCAAGCATTAGAAAGCTGTAATGCAATTTACAAGAGGAAAAAATGTGTTTTGCTTAATGGGAATATACTGCATCTTATTCCAAATTTAGAATTCTGAAGGAAATTACAATTTTAATATTACTGCACCCTTCCACTGTGAAAATTATGACATTTATATTTTCAGCACTAATACAGCACAGCCTGAGGTAATACCCCAAAACGAATGCCTTTAGGTAGTTAAACTTATCTCCCAAATTGTCAGGGGCACTTTATTTGAGAGGGACATTCTTGACTATCCATGATTTTTGACAGCTGTGATATTTTTTTTTTTTAATGCAATTACTTGGCAAAGTCTTTATAGAGTTTAATATCTTCATACTTTTTCAATGGCACTCTAGGCTATATTTATGCAGGCAATTTGGTAAAGGCCAGGCATTAAGACCTAGAGAACCTCAATGTAATTTCCCCCTGGGCAAAAAACACTGGGAAAGAACATGGAAATGATCTGAAATTGTTTTGCATGGAAGAACATTTCTAAATAATTTCACTTGCTGTTCATGCACTGCAGTCCTAACTAGAAAGCCAAGGGTTTGTTCCATGTTATAGCAACACAGGGCTATGGCCCTGCCCTTGCACTGTTATGACAGTGCTCAGGTCTGCTGGTTTGCTGCACAGGAGCTGTGGACTGCATCATAAGAGGAAGAGAAGGTAGTCACATTCTCCCCCATACCTGGACGTACCAAACATTTCAACCAGGTAGTAGCAGGTGGGTCTCCCGTTGGTCAATGGGTGTCAGGAAGGAAAGGTAGGTTAATTATTAGTAGCAGAGGCAGCCACGGCCGATCCTAGGGTCACAGACACCTGGGTGCAGAAATATTTTTGGCGTCCCCACATGGGCATGGTCATCTTACCAACCCCTCCCCTTTACAAATGTTTCTATCGCAACGACTCAAACACAAAGATACAAAGAGTAGTATGGTCTCTATAATGGGTCGTCAGAGATAGAAATAAATAAACGGATTGGGAAGCCTGGTCCCCAGCCAGGTTACCACAAAGGACATAGGGGCTATTTGGACTATCGCGGTACAGTGGAAAAATAAATTGTGAATATGTGACAAATAGACAATTGTAAAAGATTGGGGTTAACTGTTTTGGTGACATATATGGACTGTTATGTTTTTATTTGTAAATGACCAGTATCTTTGTATAAATAAACCATTTTTATCTTTTACAATTGTCTATTTGTCACATATTCACAATTTATTTTTCCACCCTACCGCGATAGTCCAAATAGCCCCTATGTCCTTTGTGGTAGCCTGGCCTAGCCTGGCCGGGGACCAGGCTTCACATTCCTTATTATTTTTCAAACACAGAGATGCTCTCCTAAGAAGTCTTCGTTACCCTGGGATCCTCCCATAATCTTTTAACAATAAAGAAAATATAGGAAGAGCATACACTAATGACACCTGGAGGGGAGTCTCTCTGATGCACACACAGAGGGCTTCTGTTAGAGAGTCTGTTAGCAAGAGCCCCCAGACATAGTACAGGAGACGGTCTAAGACTGCAGACATGATACAAGAGACGGTCAGAGAGGGCAGGGACTCTCTCTCTGATGGTGTTCTCTCAGCACTGTCTTCTCCCTCTGGAGCCCTGGGTGCACTTCCCTGAAAGCTTTCCCAGGCTCCTGGCTCTCTCCCATTCAGCTGAGCATGCTGTGTGGGCTGTAGTTTCCGTGTTACAGTGGGCCTGCCAGTCCTCGGGACTACATGTCCCTCAATCCTCTTCTCTGCTCCTTTTTCTATTCTATTTCTTCCCTGGCTGATATGAAGGGGGGGGGGGACATAGTGGGCAGCTGTGCTGGCAAGCGCCACTCACTAGTACAGCAGCGCACGTGCGGAGGAGAGGGAGGGGGGAAAGAAGAACCCGCAGCTGCAGTGGCGTTACTAGGGTTGGTGTCACCCACTATAGTCGCCCCTCAGCACAGACCCCCCTCCAGTAAGTATAGACCCCCCTCCGTCAGTGCAGACCCCCCACTAAGTATAAACCCCTCCCTCAGTACAGACCTTCCTCAGTACAGACCCCCCTCCATCAGTTTAGACCCCCCCAGGACAAACCACCCCCCTCCATTAGTACAAACCCCCCCAGGACAAACCCCTCCCCTCCATTAGGGTACATAAGAACACCAAGTACATAAGATCACCTTTGTCAAGCTGCTTGACAAAGGAGTGCCGCTATCTCCTCCATCGATAGCGAGCCAACTCGGAAACGCGTCGCACAGGAGTGACGTCATAGCTCAGGGCCACTGTGTTTGCGATCCAAGCCTCGCTTCGGCTCCGATTACATGGCCGTGTTCATTTTCCATCACGGACGCCGGACGAGGCCTTGTTGAATACCGCTACACAGGGGAAGACCAGCTCGGACGCCCCCATCTTCCTCCCTTCAGAACCCAGTCCACTTCTGATGGCTCCCCTGCTATCTTTCATTTGGTGTGCCATTGGACTACCATATTGGCTTACTGCAGCTCATCTTCAGCCCATTTGATGTGATGTTAGTGTATCCAGACTTGCTGCCACCTGTAGTCCTCCGCTCATTCTCCTGTGTGAGATGTATCTGAAATCTACACTTCAGTCCTACATGTGAGTGGATATTGTTTTTATTAATAAATTTATTTTGATACATACTCAGTGGTGCCCCTTCTCCTTGTTTTTCTTCTAGCACATTGGACTTGGCTTTTGGTTCTTTTTGGCGGCTGCCTTGAATGACTCTTTTTTTCCACCCATATATATGGTATATATATGTCTGTATGGATCCTGCCCCTGCGTACATAGGCAATGTTAAATGAGGTATCTTGGATTGCGCCTTTTTTACTTGTATTATAGCCTGCACAATACAACACACGTTCACCCAGACAGCCGTCCAGGTGGCACAGAACCCCAATCACCTGTCTCCACACAAATATATAGGCTCTCCCAGCAGGCCAAGGTATCCAAGAAAACCCCTGCCCATTGGCTGAGATACCCCATATACTCATAATCTGATCTTGCATTGCCCTTCTCATATCTATTGCCTCCGGGTACCCAGCCACCTAGCAGAAAAAGAGAGAAGTGCAGCAATTACAGAATTAGAGTGAAATCAATTGATCCTCAACAATTAGCCAGGGTAGCTGTACCTGGCAGGTAAATTTAGGAGCAACCCTACCTAAACACCAGGGTGCTACACACATATATATATATAGAGTCAGGTCCATAAATATTGGGACATCGACACAATTCTAATCTTTTTGGCTCTATACACCACCATGCATTTGAAATGAAACGAGCAAGATGTGCTTTAACTGCAGAATTTCAGCTTTAATTTGAGGGTATTTACATCCAAATCAGGTGAACGGTGTAGGAATTACAACAGTTTGTATATGTGCCTCCCACTTTTTAAGGGACCAAAAGTAATGGAACAGATTAACAATCATCCATCAAACTTTCACTTTTTAATACTTGGTTGCAAATCCTTTGCAGTCAATTACAGCCTGAAGTCTGGAACGCATAGACATCACCAGACGCTGGGTTTCATCCCTGGTGATGCTCTGCCAGGTCTCTACTGTAACTGTCTTCAGTTCCTGCTTGTTCTTGGGGCATTTTCCCTTCAGTTTTGTCTTCAGCAAGTGAAATGCATGCTCAATCGGATTCAGGTCAGGTGATTGACTTGGCCATTGCATAACATTCCACTTCTTTCCTTTAAAAAAACTCTTTGTTTGCTTTTGCAGTATGCTTCAGGTCATTGTCCATTTGCACTGTGAAGCGCCGTCCAATGAGTCCTGAAGCAGATAATATTGCCTGAAACACTTCAGAATTCACCCTGCTGCTTTTGTCAGCAGTCACATCATAAATAAATACAAGAGAACCAGTTCCATTGGCAGCCATACATGCCCACGTCATGACACTACCACCACCATGCTTCACTGATGAGGTGGTATGCTTTGGATCATGAGCAGTTCCTTTCCTTCCCCATACTCTTCTCTTCCCATCACTCTGGTACAAGTTGATCTTGGTCTCATCTGTCCATAGGATGTTGTTCCAGAACTGTGAAGGCTTTTTTAGATGTTGTTTGGCAAACTCTAATCTGGCCTTTCTGTTATTGAGGCTCACCAATGGTTTACATCTTGTGGTGAACCCTCTGTATTCACTCTGGTGAAGTCTTCTCTTGATTGTTGACTTTGACACACATACACCTACCTCCTGGAGGGGGTTCTTGATCTGGCCAACTGTTGTGAAGCATGTTTCCACCAGGGAAAGAATTCTTCGGTCATCCACCACAGTTGTTTTCCGCGGTCTTCCGGGTGTTTTGGTGCTGCTGAGCTCACCAGTGCGTTCTTTCTTTTTAAGGATGTTCCAAACAGTTGATTTGGCCACACCTAATGTTTTTGCCATCTCTCTGATGGGTTTGTTTTGTTTTTTCAGCCTAATGATGGCTTGCTTCACTGATAGTGACAGCTCTTTGGATCTCATATTGCGAGTTGACAGCAACAGATTCCAAATGCAAATAGCACACTTGAAATGAACTCTGGACCTTTTATCTGCTCCTTGTATATGGGATAATGAGGGAATAACACCCACCTGGCCATGGAACAGCTGAGCAGCCAATTGTTCCATTACTTTTAGTCCCTTAAAAAGAGGGAGGCACATATAAAAACTGTTGTAATACCTACACCGTTCACCTGATTTGGATGTAAATACCCTCAAATTAAAGCTGAAAGTCTGCAGTTAAAGAACTTCTTGTTCGATTCATTTCAAATCCATCGTGATGGTGTATAGAGCCAAAAAGATTAGAATTGTGTTGATGTCCCAATATCTATGGACCTGATCTATCTATCTATCTATCTATCTATCTATCTATCTATCTATCTATCTATCTATCTATCTATCTATCTATCTATCTATCTATCTATCTATCTATCTATCTATCTATCTATCTATCTATCTATCTATCTATCTATCTATCTATCTATCTATCTATCTATCTATCTATCTATCTATCTGTCTATCCACATACATACATACATACATACATACATACATACACACACACATACACACACTATATTACTAAAAGTATTGGGACACCTACCTTTACCTTCGGAATTGTAAACAGCAGAGCCTGTGTATATTAGGGCCTCATTCACACGGGCGCTGATACACATAGTCAGTGAGTGTCCTTTGTATTTAAGTGTATGGCGCCACCAGGTGCTGCATACAGGCAGCCCATTCAAGTATATGGGAACACAGCAGCTACACAGACACAGCCCTTGTCCCAAGTTAAAGAGGGAGTCCCGCAAAAAAAAAAAAGTAAAAGTCAGCAGCTACAAATACTGCAGCTGCTGACTTTTAAAATAAGGACACTCTCCTGTCCCGGGGTCCAGCGATATCGGCACCCGAGACCGAATCGCCCCTCGGTCCTCGGGTGCTGCCGCCGCCATTCTCTGTAAGGGAATCAGGAAGTGAAGCACTGCGGCTTCACTTCCCGGTCCCCTACTGCGCATGCGCGAGTCGCGCTGCGCTTCCTAACTTGTCCCCGATGGCTCTGGGACCCGTGTGTGTCCCAGCAGACAGTGCGGTGGGGACGGGAAGAGGCATAGACTCCTGTGGGAGTCTATGCCGGAAGTGGGTGCAAATACCTGTCTTAGACAGGTATCTGCACCCCCCTCCCCCCTGAAAGGTGCCAAATGTGACACCTGAGGGGGGGGTTCCGAAAAGCGGAGGTTCAACTTTTGCGTGAACCTCCGCTTTAACAGCCGTGTGGGTGAGTGGCCCAAAACACAGTTGGAGCCCATTTACTGACTACTATTCTCGGTGCTCATGTAAATGAGATGCTCATGTGCCTGGATTCAATTATGTTATCCCTTTTTCCCTACTGACTTTTTATTATTTGTTTTTTTCTAATTGATTAAGTCAGTTCAAGAAAAAGAAAAATTACACTTTGTGCACTGGAGACATCGTAACACCAAAAGGGAAGGGGAAATCTTACAGGAACTCACAAATAGAATAGCAAAAAAATAAATGTACCTAGCTTCGGTTAAAGATGGAGTACAGATGATAAACAAAATAAATACATGCAAGCAACTTCTGGAAATATCAGAAAGTCATGGAGTCAACAATCTTCACACAAGGTTCTAGGTACCTTCACCAAGATGTCCTAGATGAGGCTCTGACATAGGCTTCTTTGTTCTCCTATATACACTATATTACCAAAAGTATTGCCTTTGCACGCACCCTGAACTTTAATAGAATCCCAATCTAAGTCTGTTGGATTCAATATTGAGTTGGCCCACTCTTTGCAGCTATAACAGCTTCAACTCTTCTGGGAAGGCTGTCCACAAAGTTTAGGAAGGTGTCTATAGGAATGTTTGACCATTCTTCCAGAAGCGGATTTGTGAGGTAATACAAAGAAGCTGTTTTAACTGCCAAAGCATTTGCGTTTTTATCCATCCATTCTGAGATTTACAAAGCACTGCCACACAGCACAACCCTATGTAGAAGTGGAGGGACTTGGTCTTTCTTTATTGCTTTTTCACTTTTACTGTACTTACAGGTCCCTCCCCACCTCCATTCCCTAACTGGCCAGTGAAAGGAAGTGTAGCATTCTGATCTCTTTGCTCCAATCATCATGCTCATTGCACTGCAGCACACCTGACTGGCTCCTTGCAAAGCTTCACTTTAGTCCTTTCTAAGCTCTGTTGCAAAAGATCAACATGTGTACATGTGCTGCCCTATTTGTAAAGGACAACGTATGAAAAATGCTTGTGAATCTGAGCTAGATTATAGTAAATACAATGAACCTGTGTTCACATTAAAGTGTTACAAAACCCAGGACCCTGCATTCACTATATCTTGTCTCCCACAGTACACAGAACATGGAAATGCAATCATTTTAGTAAATATAAACTGCTAAGTACCTTTTCTCATCAGCAGCTTCTATGAGTGCCTGATTAAAGCTTGTAGGAGGAGTTTTCATACTGCACTGAGCTGTCCTATCAGGATGCAGGACCTCTGACCCGCTGTCTGGACAGTGCTGATTGGCCCTATACTGATCACATGCACTCACCCAAGAAAAAGAAAAAAAACTCTTTAGCAATACACACCAAACTGAACATGTGCAGCCTGACTCCAGTAACTCTGTCTTATCCGGACCTGTTCTGGTGTCAGTGGAAGAAGAGGAGGACCTGTGCATAAAAGATCAAACAGCCTTTTTACACAATGCAGAGGACTAACCCCTTAGGTTCCACAGTGAGTATAACAAGCATGCTTTACTGCATATACAGATTGATTTTACTGTTGTGGGTTTAGGAACACTTTGAATACTCAATCCGGGTAATAAAAACAAAAAACACAATTTGTTGATAAAAGTGATCACAGCTTTATATTATGTTACTAAGTTCAGTAAACATTCATCTTGCACATTTTATTGTCTTTTAGTAAATGAACCCCAGGATGTTCAAAAAGACAAGGATGAAACTCCCCAGAAAGATCATTACATCCTCGTGTTGCATGGATGACATTAACAGAACAATGAGGCCATTGAAATTATTGAAAAATTGTTTTGTCTTTCTATTATCTGGAATTCCTCTTTAAATTAAGGATCTGCACGTTTACTCCTAGACTGTAGGAGCAGACACCTGACCAGCCGTCACAATTTAAACACGGAATGACGCCAGAAGGACTCAGCTGCCGGAGTCTGTTAACACCACACAATGAGAATTAAAGTGTCAGCTGAGAAATCTTCACAGCCCCTTCCAGATGCTGAATTACATGGTTCAGTGTGAGTGGCAGAACAGGACTAGACAAGCTGAATGAGCAATAAATAAGGAAAGAAATAAAAGAAACAATAGCAACAGTTTGCCTCTAAGCCACCTAATTCCCCAAGATCTAAATTACCTGATGGAACCCAAGCGCCATTAAAACAGGCAGCATAGCACTGAGTGTTCAAGACATAGCACCGAAGACTTGTACAGGACTCAAGGGTCTACACATCAAGTCAGCTCAACAGCAATTAACAGACAGGATGTGCTTCTAATACATCGGGCGCAACTGTTTTGCAGAATATACCAATTTACCCTGGGTTTATTCACTATTAATTTACTATATAGGAAATGAAGTAACAATATTACCATCTACATGAGAGCATAGGTTTAAGATTATAGTTCTTTTTCTTCCACATTATTATTCATTTAATGTTATGCCAATTCATAATTTAGAAAAAAATAATCTTACTTATTCCCATAGGCGTGCGCAAGGGGTGTGCCAGGTGTGACTGGGCACACCCTAATCCTGGAGTTGGCAATCCGTCAATCGTGGGCAGGTGGCAGGTAAGCCGTGATCCTTACTTGCCAACCCTCAGACCCTGGACTGGATAGACGGCGGGGGTGGAAATTAGTGGAACCGATCTGTATTTTCTTTTGCAGCAGCTGAAAGTTGGCTTCTCCTCCTCTCCCTCTCGCTGACATTCAGTTGTCACAGGAGGAAAATACAGGGGGTCAGTACCAATATATGCCACCCTTCTTGTCCCTGTTCCATACCTCCCAACTTTTTGAGATGGGAATGAGGGACACCTATCAGCAAAAGTAAGCAGGCATAAGACACCCCCCCTGCCACACCTCCTTAAAGGAGAAATGTACAAAAAAAATAAGATTGGTTAAACCCACAAGTGCTTTTTTACCACTACTATTCCTTTATATTGGCTTTTGGAATTTACAAATGCAGCAATTTAGAGATCAGATGGAAGATTTAGTGCTGGAAAACACTTTTTGTTAGATAGAAAGATAAAAAGTGCATTTTATATACAACTATATAGATCTGACCAAAATTAGGGACAAATCAGGAGGAATGAGGGACAGAGGGACATTGCTCCAAATCATGGACAGTCCCTCGAAATCAGGGACAGTTGGGAGCTATGCCTGTTCCTCTTCTTTCTGCTGCCCAGGCCCCCCGTGTGTCCCCCCCCCCCATTGGCTCAGGATGACACACGGGGAAGAGGCCGGTTAATATGTCACAAACGCATATGTGTTTGAGCTTTCAGGTGCACACCCTTAAGCAATAGGCTGCGCTCACCTATGCTTATTCTGTTGACAAAGTTTACATAGAAAAAGTACAGAGGGGTACTCATATGCAAATGATCAGACACCTAGATTATTGACTCTGCTCATCCTACTTAAAAGTGAACCCATTATTTGCCTATGCAGAGCAAAGGAACAGGTCCACTTTAATGCCAGCCCCCACAGCTAATTATACCTACGTTCCTTCCCTTAAATCCCATAGCGCCCTTTATGTGTGCTGGACTTAGAGAGCTAACACAGGGCTGAGGACTCTTTCTGCGCATGTAACAATGCCAGAGATAAAACGATAATTCTTCCACTCTACAAGACTCTGGTCGGGTCACATCTTGAGTATGCCGTACAGTTCTGGGCACCAGTCCTCAGGAGGGATGTGCTGGAACTGGAGAGAGTCCAGAGAAGAGCAACAAAGCTAATTAAGAGACTGGAGGACCTCAGCTATGGGGAAAGACTACAAGCACTGAACTTATTCTCTCTGGAGATGAGCGCCTTGAGAGGGGATATGATATCAATGTAGAAATACTGTACTGATGACCCTAGCATAGGGAAAAAGATTTTCAGTGAAAGGGTGTTTACAAAGACACACATCCATTTACTAAAATTGTAAGAGAAGCAGTTTAACCATAAACTGCGTAGAGGGTTCTTTAATGTCAAAGCGGAAAGGATGTGGAATTCTCTTCCACAAGCAATGGTATCGGCAGGGAGCATTGATAGTTTCAAAAAACTATTAGATGGGCACTTTAACGATCACAACATACAGGGATATAGGACTTACTATTGACAAACACATGCATACCCGCACACCACAGGTTGAACTGGATGGACTGGTGTCTTTTTTCAACCTTACTAACTATGTGACTATATAACTATGTAATGCTGGCTGCTGGCACAGCAAATCAATAGACCAGTGCTTTTACATGGTAGGAAGGAAAGCAAGTCAAATGCATATCCATACTCAGAAATATTAAATATTTTGCTTTCCCAGCTTTGCCAATGCAATGCATTGCCAATTCATGTTAAGTTTACGTAAAACTTCCAAAGTATATTATATTTTCTGAAAGCAGAGGCCTTGTAGAATAAAATTATGGTTGATGCAATTTTTCATGTTGCACTATTTATCAAGGACATATTCAGGAAAAAATACAGTAAAACTAAATTTAGTGCAAAAAAGCACAATAAAATATCTAATATTTTGGTAAAATATAAAAGATGAGGTTGTGTCGACTAAATAGATAGCAAACATGTCAAGTCTTAAAATTGCATGTGCCCATGGTATCGTGAAAAACTATGGTACATAGACAATGCTTTAAAGTGGTTGTAAACCCTGGTTAAAAAAAAAAAAAAAAACCTGCAAGACAAAGGCATAATGAGCTAGTATGCATAGCATACTAGCTCATTATGAATTACTTACTTTAGATCGAAGCCCCCGCAGCTGTCCTCGTCTCCCCCTCCGGCCGGCGACATCACTCACGGGGGCTACTTCCGGGTATCATGGCTCCAGCGCTGTGATTGGCCGGAGCCGTCATGCGCGCGGGAGCCACCAGTAACGGCACACAGACTGAAGCAATGGCACATACGTGCCATTGCTTCAGTTTGCCCCAGTGCACATGTGCCGATGACATTGGCACATGCAGGGGACAGTGGATATCTCCTAAACCGTGCAGGTTTAGGAGATATCCAGGGTAGCTACAGGTAAGCCTTATTATAGGCTTACCTGTAGCATAAAGTTGTTATAATGGTTTTACAACCACTTTAAAAGCTATTCCTGAAATGGGTCTGCTGTACCATGTACTTCTATGAAAAAGTATCATGTTCTCTTTGCATTGCTTCCTTTGTGTAAAATACCAGGTGATTCTGCCAGTTCCCATGCTTTTCTATTTCAAACTGACCACACTAGACATGGAAGCACATCTATCCTAGCTTGGCCAGTTCTCTTATTTGCATTCTACTTGGGAGCACAGCATGCCTGTGTTCCAATGGTTTGACTTATGCTGACATGCCTCCCCCTGCACAGCTTTTCACTGGGAACATCTGTGTACTACTGTTTCTTCTCTACTACTGCTATGCCCCGCTGCAATCTCCACCCCCAGCTCTCTAAGCCCCTGCTGCAGCTGAGAGCAGAAGTCCTGTGATAACTTATAAAAAAGAAAGGAGCTTAGAGCAGAAGTCCTGTCATCACTTATTTTATATATATATATATATATATATATATATATATATATATATATATATATATATATATATATATATATATATATATATACACACACACACACACACACACACACACACACACATACATACATACATACATATACACACACAAATTTTGCCTTTCCATTTCTGAATGAGTTGTTGTTTTACAACGCAGGGGTTTACATATAATTTAATTGTGAATTATGGCCCTAGAATTATGGTTTTCACTCCAAATTTCATGACATTGCCTCAAATGGGTGGTGTAATGGTAGTCTATATAAACTTGCACGCCATCAAGCACTTTTGCATTTGCAGGTATGTGCAGGGCTACAGGGTTATGTTTAATTTAAAAAAAAAAAAAAAATGTATGCCTTTTTATTGTAATTAGATTTTTTTACTTTTTTACATTTTTTTTATTTAACTTTATTGTTATCACAAGGGGGCTAACAAGCATTGGGCGGGTGACAGGACCCCTTTATGGAGACATCAGCGGTCTATTAGACCCCTAATGTCTCCCCTGTCTACCACTGCACCTAGTCAAGTACAGATTGTGCTTGATTAACTGCTTCCCTGGCTGTAGCAGCCAGGGTATGACAACCCTGAAATCAGAAACACTCAGAGCTGAGAGGTTCTAGCATCTTATACAGCAGAGGAGATTGGGGAATGAATAAGAACCTGGGATCCAGTGGCGGAAGGGGCTATGGGGGTTGCGGGGGGGGGTGACAACCGCCCCAGGTGACAACCCAGGTGACAACCGCCAGAGAGGTGACATCAGGAAGCAGTTGTAGTGGGTGCCGTCAAAGGCCCTCCCCAACGGTAAAGCGGTGACTGCAGAATTTTTTCCCGTTTGCCAGAGAACTCTGCAGCGGCGCCTTGACATGGAAGATCCGAGCTGTGGGCTGTCCATGTATCTCCTCTGCTCGTCCCCCCTTTCTCCCATCAGCCAAATGGCAGAAGCGAGAGCGGCCCTAATCTGGTTCGCCACGACCCCGCCCAGCTTCCTGCCTGCTCTGTTTCCCTCCCCATTGGCTACAGTGGAGGGCCAATCAGAAGACACTGGGGGAGCATCATGGGACATGTGGTCCTGGAAGAATGGCTGCTCCAGTGTTGTCCACAGACAGCAGGCTACAGCCCCCAGCATGCATGCACTCTGCTGGGGGGAGAGGGGGAGCCTGGAACCTGGGAAAAAGCAGAGGAATTCAGTGCTACAGGAGAAAAGAAAAAAGAGAGAACTGTGCTGATGGAAGCCAGAGAGAGCCACGCTGTACCCGCACCCCCAGAGAGAGAGCCATGCTGTACCCGCACCCACAGAGAGATCCACGCTGTACCCACACCACCAGAGAGAGAGCCATGCTGTACCCACACCCACAGAGAGAGCCATGCTGTACCCGCACCACCAGAGACAGAGCCACACTGTACCTGCACCACCTGAGAGAGAGAGAGCCATGCTGTACTCACACCAGAGAGCCACGCTGTACCTGCACCACCAGAGAGAGCCATGCTGTACCTGCACCACCAGAGAGAGAGCCATGCTGTACCTGCACCACCAGAGAGAGAGCCATGCTGTACCTGCACCACCAGAGAGAGAGCCATGCTGTACCTGCACCACTAGAGTGAGGGCCAATCTGTACCCGCACTACCAGAGAGGGAGCCAAGCTGTACCTGCACCACCAGAGAGAGAGCCATGATGTACCTGCACCACTAGAGAGAGGGCCACTCTGTACCCGCACCACCAGAGAGGGAGCCAAGCTGTACCTGCACCATCAGAGAGAGAGCCATGCTGTACCTACACCACTAGAGTGAGGGCCACTCTGTACCCACACTACCAGAGAGGGAGCCAAGCTGTACCTGCACCACCAGAGAGAGAGCCACACTGTACCTGCACCACCAGAGAGAGAGAGCCATGCTGTACTCACACCAGAGAGCCATGCTGTACCTGCACCACTAGAGAGAGGGCCACTCTCTACCCGCACCACCAGAGAGGGAGTCAAGCTGTACCTGCACCACCAGAGAGAGAGCCATGCTGTACCTGCACCACTAGAGTGAGGGCCACTCTGTACCCGCATCACCAGATAGAGAGCCATGCTCTACCTGCACCACTAGAGAGAGGGCCACTCTGTACCCGTAACACCAGAGAGGGAGCCAAGCTATACCTGCACCACCAGAGATCCAGGCTGTACCCGCACCACCAGAGAGCCATGCTGTACCCGCACCACCAGAGAGAGAGCCACACTGTACCTGCACCACCAGAGAGAGCCACGCTGTACCTGCACCACTAGAGAGAGGGCCACTCTGTACCCACACCACCAGAGAGGGAGCCAAGCTGTGCCTGCACCACCAGAGAGAGAGCCACATTGAGAGAGCCACCACCAGAGAGGGAGCCCTGCTGTACTTGCACCACCAGAGAGGGAGCCACGCTGTACCCGCACCACCAGAGCGAGCCACGCTGTACTCGCACCACCAGATAGAGAGCCACGCTGTACCCGCACCACTAGAGAGCCACTCTGTCCCCGCATCACCAGAGGTAGAGCAAAGCTTTACCCGCACCACCAGAGAGGGAGCCACGCTGTACCTGCACCACCAGAGCGAGAGCCACGCTGTACCCGCACCATCAGAGTGAGCCACGCTGTACCCGCACCAACAGAGAGGGAGCCACGCTGTACCCGCACCACTATAGAGAGAGCCACGCTGTACCTGCACCACCAGAGAGGTAGCCACCCTGTACCCGCACCACCAGAGAAGGAGCCACACTGTACCCGCACCGGGTTCTATTGTTGCTGGCTGCTGGAGAGTCTATTGATGCTGGATACTGGGAGATTTATTGTTGCTGGAAGCATTTTTTGTGGGGGATCTATTGTTACTGTGAGGGATCTATTGATGCTGGCTGCAGGGGACCTATTTTACTGCCTTTCATTAGCAAATTCAATACAAACTACTTTGCACCAAAAATGTATACTTTTCTGTATTCCCTAGGTAAAGGGTGGAACCAAAGGACGGTGCTTGAAGGTGGGTAGGGGGCGTAGACATGGGGTGACTTAGAAAGGGGGGAGTACCTGCACCTATTCTCTGAGAAAAAAATCCCTAACGACCACCACTTGTAGATTTGGCCATGCCACAATTGTGACCTTTGACCATGTGTATATGATCATAGATGACTGCATCTGTTCCCGTTGTGGAATAATAATGGCAACATGATGGTCATTGGCAAAAGTAATTCAAAACAATGGCTAGAAAGAGTAACTGATTTTTGTAACCATTTTGTAGTTTTCATACTTGGAATTTAGTCTTTAAAGTGGTGTTCTGGCCGAAATTATACTTTTTAAATAAAAATACTCCTATAATACACAAGCTTAATGTATTCTAGTGAAGTTAGTCTGTAAACTAAGGTCTGTTTTGTTAGTTTATAGCAGTAGTTTGTTATTTTATAAACTTACAGCAGGCCATGGCCATCTTAAGTGTGGGCATCTGAAGCCAGACTGTATTTCTTCCTGGATCTCATCCTTGCAGATGCTCAGTGCAGCACAAGCAGTGTAATAGGTTTCAGGTCAGGTTTCCATAGCAACGGCAGTGTCAGAGGAAGTTGCCGCCCCTTCCCAGAAGGCATTGCAAACAGGAAATGATGCGATGGGCCACGACCAGGGAGGAGGAAGTGAAAAAATGAATACAGCAGATATACAATAGGTGCTGAGAATTTTTTTTTTTAAATATCCAATTCGTTTACAGTGTACAGTTTAGTGAGGGATGCTGAAGAGTTGTAAAAGTGGGTGGAACTCCACTTTAACCACTTCCCTACCCAGCCATAGACATATGACATCCACAGATGGGATCTCCCATCCTGGGTAGACGTCATATGACGTCCTGGGATTCCCGGCCGTCTAGGGGGCGCGCGCGCGCGCCGCGTTGCTCGGGACCCGGTGCGTGTGCCCGGCGGCCGCGATGTCCGCCGGGCACCCGCGATTGCCCGTTAACCGGGCCGGACCGTGGATCTGTGTGTGTAAACACACAGATCCACGTCCTGTCAGTTGTGAGGAGAGCGATCTGTGTTCCCAGAACGGAGGAACACTGATCGGTCTCCTCCCCTTGTGCGTCCCCTCCCCCTACAGTTAGAATCATTCCCTAGGAAACATATTAACCCCTCCCCGCCCCCTAGTGGTTAACCCTTCAATGCCTGTCACATTTACACAGTAATCAATGCAATTGTATAGCATTGATCGCTGTATAAATGTGAATGGTCCCAAAAATGTGTCAAAAGTGTCCGATGTGTCCGCCATAATGTCGCAGTCATGGAAAAAAAATCGCGATTGCCGCTAAAAAAATAAATTTCACATTTTTTTTTTTTTTTAAAAATGCCATAAATCTATCCCGTATTTTGTAGACGCTATAACTTTTGCGCAAACCAATCAATATACGCTTATTGCAATTTTTTTTACCAAAAATATGTAGAAGAATACGTATCGGCCGAAACTGAGGAAAAAATTTGTTTTTTAAAAAAAAAATTGGGATATTTATTATAGCAAAAAGTAAAAAATATTGTGTTTTTTTCAAAATTGTCACTCTTCTTTTGTTTATAGCGCAAAAAATAAAAAACGCAGAGGCAATCAAATACCACCAAAAGAAAGCTCTATTTGTGGGGAAAAAAGGACGTCAATTTTTTTTGGGTACAATGTCGCACGACCACGCAATTGTCGTTTAAAGTGCGACAGCGCTGAAAACTAAAAATTGGCCTGGGAAGGAAGGGGGTGAAAATGCCCTGTATTGAACCAGTTAATTGGCGTCATGTAACCATGCAATTGTTTTACATAACCTTTCAGTGAAAGAACCTTATCATTCAACAACTGTACTAAGAAGAGTTCAATCAATAATCTCAATCAAAACGGTAAGCTCAGTCCTACTGGAAAATCCTATCTAATTTGGCCAACTTGAGTTTCTTTCTTATTTTCTTCAACAATTATTTTTGAAAGATCGTTTGAATTCATAAAATCTCTGATCAATCAATTATTGTTACGTGTACAGCCAGCATAAGAGAAGAAGCCTTGGCTCCCATCTTTCAACTAACAAGTCTTCATTTCCCAACCGTAATGCAAGCTGAGCAATGGAAAACAGTCTGGACAGGCTTCGCGAACAAAATGAAGTCAATTAAAATAAAACAAAGCATAAATGTGACAGGTTCAGCTTTGCCTCCCATCAAAACACCCTCATCACTTCTTGTTTCCTTGACAACAGGTGTAATATCCAGTAATGTTTCCATTCTCGTACACTGGATAGCAATTTCTCGTCTACGACAAGCATGAAATATTAACAAAAATTAGATAATATCTCTACGTCCAACCAAACAAGGCAGCTGTATCAGGAAGGTAAAGTGAGCTATATCCAGTGTTAACTACTGCCTTGCATAATGGAAAGGCGAAGACGTGTCTCTTCCAGCTGTACGCTATATATAGTCTGGCGGTCTATTAAAATAACTCTCTATTTCCTAATACATGGCAATCAGTTGTTCAAGGTTCAGTAAACAATGTATTAGTGAAAATGCCTCCAACACCTTACAGAACATAGTGCCCTAAGTAGACCTAAAAGTGTGGACTGTTGCCAGCTAATGGATTTTATTTCATGCTGTTGTGTTATAAGCAGCATTAACTCTTTATGCAGGGATTAGAATGAAAAAAACTATCTTAATGGCTGGAGGTGGCACATGAGGTTCAGCAAATATAAGTGGGCCATCATTAATAGTAAATGGAAAGAAATCCAATTATCCAAAACACTGCAATTCTATAGCGTAATATCTGCATGCTTTTACTTTAAAGCTGATCTCCAAACAGCTAAAATACACAGATAAGAGTATAAACATGGGAGCTGTACCTGCCAAATGATTTCTGTCCATCCAGTCCTCAGATATACACACCTCCGACACACAGTACAGCTCTGTCTGACAATGCAGAGGACCTGATTTTTTTCTGCTGCAGCTAAAGTGATACTAAAGTTTTGTTTTTGTTTTTTTGTTAGTTACAATGACAAACATGTTATACTTACCTGCTCTGGGTAATGGTTTTGCACAGAGCAGCTCAGATCCTCCTTTTCTCGGGTCCCTCTTTGGCTCTTCTGGTCCCTCCCTCCTGTTGAGTGCCCCCACAGCAAGAAGCTAGCTATGGGGGCACCCGAGTCGAGCCGCAGTTCTGTGTGTCCATTCAGACACGGAGCCACGGCCCGTCCCCGCCCCTTTTTCTCCTCATTGGCTGACTGGCTTTGATTGACATCAGCAGGAACCAATGGCGCCGTGCTGGTGTCTCAGCCAATGAGGAGGGCAGCCAAGACACTCCTGCAACATCGCTGGATCTAGATGGGGCTCAGATAGGTATTAGGGGGGCTGAGGGAGGCTGATGCACACAGAAGGCTTTTTATCTTAATGCATAGAATGCATTAAGATAAAAAACCTTCTGCCTTTACAACCACTTTAAGTCATATTTACAGTATTTGTCTGTTTCGGGGCATGCACCCTTGGCTGCACACCTGTCAAATTCGTATGTCCAAATGCTTAAAAAAATGGCTCTTGCATGGGAATGTAGGCTGTACAAAAGAATCTTAAATAAAGAATAATCCACACTCAGACTTATTTAATGGTGATAAATGACCGCGGCACCTTTATTGGTATAAATAAACTTTATAATTAAAACATAAATAAATTCTTTTAAATTTTCTTTTTCTTTTATTTTATTTATTTATTTGTTCATTTAATTAATATTTCAATAAAACATATATCAATATCTCACTCAGTTATAGAACTCGAGCGAGTACCATAAATAAAAACCTTCTTCAAAGTCCCCACCAGCCGTTTGTGTTTAGCAAAAACAAAAACGGCCTACCCCACCACCGCGGCCATCTCAATCATGTTTTGCAAATCTAAATTAAATATATCCAAGCCTACATCCGACAAGTGAACTCCGTCTTGTCGGTAAAGGCCTGAAAAACCTCCTTCCAAATCGACATGTCTGAAAGAAAAACTATCTAAAAAAAGGCATAAATTTTGCAATAGAACGGTTCACACGTCTTCTAATCTTCTCCAAAGGCTTTGTCTCTGGGGAAGACAACCATACAAGACATGGAACCATTTCTGAAAATAGTACCCGAGTACCCGGAAAAGAAAGATGTATGCGATGCAAATCCTGTTTCATCATAAAAAGTAAATCCAAAGTGGGTTGTTTACCTACATCATTACCCCCTAAATGAATTATCAATATATCAGGAGAGGGCCATCGCTGAGATAATGCGGAGAGATGACAGAAAAGATTGTTCCATTGAAGCCCACGAATGCCCTTCCAAAGAACTTTAAAAGAAGCATGGGGTAAGGATAGATTGGAAGTATAACAACGTTGACCTGCTCTTTTGTGAGCCCAATAAACAAACGAATGTCCAATGATCCAAATGTAAGACTTGCGACCTATGAAATCAAAGACATAAATTAGGGCGAACATAAAGATTAAACCTCTTGGACTCCCACCTCCCTAATCTCATAATGACTGTATCCTCAAGACCCAATCTAGCTGCTTCTGTGGCGGCTCCAATGCGAAAAGAGTGTGACGAAAATTTAAGATGAGAGAGACCTAAATGAGATAAACAACGACGTAATAAAACGGAAAATTGAAATTTAGTAAGAGGGGAATGATCCAAGTGAACCAAAAAATTACCCGAACACGAAGGACGAATAGAGAGATATGTAGAAAGGGTTACATAGGGACAAATAATAGAGTCACCACAGGCATATAAACTGAGCCAATTACCTCTACCATGCACGTCCGTCTTAGATCGACTTATAAAAACTTGTACTTTACCTGGTGAAATTAATACTTCGTTAAAGAATAGCCCAGAATTACCTTTTTTGTTAGCCGGGACCATCTCTGAAATTCGAAGCGCAGCAAAGAAAATTAACACAAAGGCTGAATGAAGTAATATCGCTTCATATTCTGAATTGCATACTTTAGGCGTCACTAAACAAATATCCCGTAATATATCCAATGAAATAGGCCTACGCATATCTGGTGTGAACGTTTTTTTCTTATAACCTTTAAGAGCTTGGCGAACCGTAAAGAAACTCGTGCAAACTGGCAAGTTATGAAGTTTTAGGAAAAAGGAAATTCCAGCCAAGCTTTTGTTAATATGGTTATAAGAAAAATTCTTTTGCATAAGAAAACAAAAATATGCTAAAACTGTTTGTTCCGTTGGTGAACAACCGGAGAAGCCCATTGCATCATTAAACAATAGCCATTTTTTCCATGCGACCAAATATTCGGTCCATGTTCTAGGAGCTAAAGAATGCTGAATAGCTGAACAGACAGGGGTTAAATCAAATCCCATAGATGATTTGGGCATGTGTAACCAACTAGGTTACACATGCCCAACGTAAAAAAGCTGCCTGAAACGAGCCATCTGAAAACGAGATAATGCATCTGCTATCTCATTCTGCTTACCAGGAACATATTTTGCCTTAACCCAAATATTCCATTTTAAACATAAAAATACAAAATAACGCAAAAGTTTTATGACAGAAATGGATTTAGAAGATAGGCAGTTTATCGCAAAAAGTTCTCCTTTATTATCAGAATGAATCAGAATTCGCTTGTTTGTGAAGAATTCACCCCATAGTTCAAAAGCCACAACAATCGGAAAAAGCTCCAGTAACACAATATTCTTTGTGGCTTTTGTAGAAACCCAAAAAGGAGGCCAAGAACCAGAGCACCAATGAGTGCGCCATATTGCTGCGAAACCCAATGATCCTGCAGAATCCGTAAACAACTCCATATCCGCTGAAAAAACGAGATCTTCCTGAAAAAACGTACGACCATTATAATCTAAAAGAAATTGAGACCATACCAATAAATCATCTTTAAGATCATTGGTAAGCCGAATATGTGAAAAAGGAGATTTAAACCCCGACATAGCCATAGACAGTCTTCTTGAAAAAATTCTGCCAACTGGCATAACTCGAGACGCAAAAGCCAACAATCCTAAAAAGGATTGAAGTTCTTTCAGCAAAACCTTTTTTCTACGCAAAAAGAGACATATCAACTCCTGAATCCTATTAATCTTTAACACAGGAAGTTGAAACTGAAATAAAACAGTATCGATCGTAATACCTAAAAATTCGATAACCGGAGAAGGAAGAACCGTTTTTTCATCAGCAATAGGAATTCCAAAATTGTTAGAGATAGCTAAAAATAATTGCAACAGCAGAGCGCAAATTGGAGAATCAGGCGGTCCTATAAACAGGAAATCATCCAAGTAATGGATTATTCCTTCCGAACCTGAAACATGCAAAATAACCCATTGCAAAAAGGTAGCAAACGTCTCAAAATACTGACATGATAAAGAGCAACCCATTGGTAGACACATGTCATAGAAAAAATAACCTTCCAAACAAAAACCTAAAGAATTAAAGGACTCCGGTGCAATAGGTAATAATCTAAAAGCAGCCTTGATATCTGATTTAGCTAACAAGGCTCCAATCCCAAATTTTTTTATTAATGAAACAGCGTCGTCAAAACTAGCATATTTTACTGATGATAAAGAATCGTCAATTTCATCATTTAAAGAGTTACCTTTGGGAAAGGAAAGATGATGAATAAGACGATAAGAGTTTGGTTCTTTTTTTGGCACTAAACCTAATGGGGATATACGAAAATTTTCGAAAGGTGGAGATACGAAAGGACCGGCTACCCGACCAGCTATGATCTCTTTGATCAACTTTTTCCTAACCACCTGTCTATGAAGAAAAACTGATTTCAGATTATCAACTACATGGCACCCATTACCGGAAAAAACAGGGAGCTTAAAACCGAAAGTAAAACCGTTAATTAAAATTCCCGCTTTCTCCTTGTCTGGGTACAGAAGTAGCCACGGGTACATGTTTTCCAGCCTCACTGGCGTGTGAGCTTTTTGAATTGTCCCGGGATTGCACATTGGAATAACTTCTTTTAAAACATTTCACTAAAGGATGAGTCCCGAAACAAAAAGAACATTCATGCTTATAACGGTACGAAGTTGACCATTTACACTGTGACTCGTTATAAGCATAACAAATGCCCTTTTTATAGACTGATGACGTGTTTTGATTGACAAGAGGCTGTTTGTTGAATGCTTGTTTTTGAGGAAGAATTAAGTTTAACCATAAGCCAACATCCTTCATTCCCCACTTCAAAGAAGGGAAGACCGCCATTTTTTGGCGGAATGATTCATCATAGTTGTACCAACCAAAACCGCCAAAATTTTTATAAGCTTCCAAAATGTTTTCTAGATGTTGGAATAAACCACTACATTTTTCAGGGAACTTTTCGCCCATTATTGCTGAAAAAATACAGAATGCTTGCAACCAATTATGAAAAGATTTTGGAGCTGTACGGCGTCTGTCCTCATCATCATTCCGTTTATCATATTTAAAAGGTAACTCCTTATTGCTAGGTAATAATGTCAAAAGATCAATGAATTCACCTTTCCATATTTTTTCTTTATATTTGAAGCTAAATGAAAACGGAGACATCTCGCAAGGTAATACTTCCTTAAAACATGTTTCCGGCACAGGGGACAGTATATGCGCCTTAGTAACACAATCCTGGGTATTATTAACCACATTCGTGTTAACCATATCATGTGAATTGACAGATGACGAAGTATTATGCGACCAGACATTAGCTGGTGAAAGAACAGGTGCAGGTAAATTTGTATTACCTAAAGAAGCTGTAAATTTAGACAAAGAATCAAGAAGTTGTGTTATGAAAAGTTGTTGTGCTGACTCACCAGCAGGGGGTGTTCCTGTAGCAGATTGAAGATCAGGTGTCTGTTGAACATGTCTATCTGCAGCAGCTGTTTCAATACGTGCTTCTGTCATCCTTTCGTCCAGCTGATCAAGCCTGGACACTCTCGAACCCGTCGCCATGGCAACAGATTGCGTAGTAACCTGTGGAGAGAAAGAGAGATTATCCCCGCGAGGCGGGGATAGATGAGTATTACCCCGCCCCCCTTTACGAAGAGGTGACGGAGAGAAAGTCCTCTTCTTCTTGCGGACACGACATCCACTGCGCTGAGGCGGCATGACATCATCCGCAGTAACCTCTTCAGCTGGGCGGGACTCCTTTCTTCCTTCAGAAGCTGCCGTAGCCGGACGCTCCGGCGGGCGGCTTCGTCGCTGCCTGCTTGCTGCTCTGAGGTGAGTCGCTGGGCTGCTCGCTGGTGGTGACAGGCTCTGCATGTCAATTGCGGCTGGGGCAGGCGTACATTCTTCTGGGTCTCTCATGCCCGCTTCCTCCGCCGGGTCCGCTTCAAACTCTGCTAGGCACTTCATAAGCCATTCCTCACCTCCCTCCGACGCCGCCCTCTCAAGGACCCTCCTCACAAGCGTCTTCATGACCTAAACGGCAGACGAGCTCCTGTAATCTAGAGCCTATGGAGCTGAGCTGAGCTCGTCAAGCCGCTGTGGGGTCAACAGTGACTGGAAACCTGAGTGCGGGGGTCTTATATAGCCCCCGAACACGTGTACTATTCCACAATACACGTGTTTTTCCCGCCCGCTGGTCACGTTGATTTTTTTTTTTTTTTTTTAAAACATGCCTGTCATATTCTATCTCTTAAAGAGACAGTAACCAAAACATTTTTTTTTTTTTTTTAATATTCTTTTGCCAGCCACAGTCCCCATGCCGTGGGCACTTAATTAATGCCCACTTTTTCATTCTGTACAGGGCTCTACGTCTATGTGAATGAGCCCTTAGTCCCCATTGTGCAGATTTTGCATCTCCTCACATCTCTGTTACCATAGCAAGAAGATAGAGGACATATAAAGGTGTTAAAAGCCCAAAGAAAATATGTCTGGAACTAGAGAATACATTTCACGCGCATAGTGAGGTTGATTTGCTAAAGGAGTTGAGAATCTTCACACAATAAAGCATATGAATATTCACTTCAATTATCCAATCCTGTGTAAATGAAACAATAATTTGCTTCTCACCCGATTAGATAATTGAAGTGAGTAGTCACAATTCATTATGTAAAGACCCTCAACTCTTAGTAAATCACACCACACTCATTGTAAGTTTAGATATTGAATGCATGCTGAACAATAAAATTATGAAAATCCTGGCCATGTGTGTTTCTCACACTAGTAAATTTGGTGGTTATATAGAAAAACGCACAAAAACGCAGGCGTCCACTGTCATCCCAAGAGGACATAAGGTCAAACCTCAACATTACAAGCACAGACTACAGAATTATCATAATGTGGGTTATCCCCCACCCATAAAGAGACAAAAGGATCTTAACATATGAAAACATGCAGGTTTGTGGTCATTGTCATGCCTCCCCCACAAATGGCTCACCAGGAAAAAAATCATATATATATATATATATATATATATATATATATATATATATATATATATTACATTACACATACAGTATATACTGGCCTTGCCAATTGCAGAAGGCATGGTGATCACCATGCCTCCTAGAAAGATAATACAATTTTGAGAACTCCAGTGTAAAGAGATCACGCAGTTGCTCATTGGGGCAACATCACAGATGATTACATTGATTCTCATTTACACACACCATCTGCCATGACCTTTAGGAGCCTGGATACGTTGCGGTTTGCTGTTTTTATGTATTTGTGTATTTTTCTGTTTTCTCCCCAGTTTCAAGGCTTCTGGAGAATAGGAGGTTGTAGCTGTATGCCAAGCTGCAAACAGGCTACAGGGTAATGTGTAGCGAGAACATTGATGTTGAACATGAAGAGAACTGAAAATCAAGGATAATTCTTAAGAAATTGCCAGGACAAATCTGCAGAGGACAAATTCATTTTCGTTCATAAATCTGTTCTCTGTGGATAAGTACTTGCAGCCCCACTCCTGATGTCATCAATGGTTTAGTGCCATACAGCTGTAGCTCTTACTCCTGTAGGAGACACTGGAATTTTGCCCAGGTTCTTCCCCAGTGGATTACCCCGCAGCCAGGCACACGATCTCAGACACACTTTTCCTCAATAACCAGCCTAGGGGTGTTTTATTATTTTTTTTGGAAAGGTTTGAGGGAATTGAGTGGGATACTCCAAAAACAGAAACTGTGTACAAGTTAAGGACAGTGAACTCCTTTCTGAAAAGCTGAAGTAGAAGTCCTTGCATATGGCAAACTGTGGACGTGGCTTATAATGGCTGCATTTAAAAGCAGAGTCCCTTCACAAAGAACTAGATAGACTAAGCGCCTCTATAGTAGAAGTCTCTTTCTTTAGTGCAATAAGAGTAGTGCCACTTCACAAGGAATTAGATAGACAAAGCACTTCAGGACACCAGTTGATGTCCCCTTTAGCAAACATGCAGCTGACTCTTTAGCGGGGGGTAAAAAAAAAAGCAAAAAAAGAAGTCTAAGATCTCTCAGCGTTTTGTAGTCACAGAATGTGTAGGGACAGTTGGTTGCCTCCTTCCAACTTCCAAGTGGAACCTTTTCTCCAGTGATACCAGACTAGATCTTCAGCAGACAGCTCCTGAGTCAGCTCTCTGTAGATTCAACATCGAGGCCCCCAGGTCACACACCTGAGGCCTTATGAACAGCAAGCACATGGCAGCACTGCCCTGGAGGGCAGCAAGCCCTCCAGACCGGACCGATCATCTCCAGGGAAAAACCCTGAGTTCAGTGAACTCAGAGAATATATACAGTCTCCCAGCAGCCTTCAGAGCCCTGCTCCCTGGGATTGGCTAGGGCTGTATAAATATTCATGCTGCCATCTGCATAGCTCCATACCTATGATCCGGAATGTCCTCACAGTTTTTCTGGACAGCAGAGGGAGTAAAAAGACTAGCAGCAGCTAAGAACTCTTAGCAGACCCAACTAGTCAGACGCAGCTGCACTGAGTACAGTGAGCAACTAAATTTACCCGCTGACACAGTAATTGCAGCCACACTATTTACAACGTGACAAGACAAATTTACACAGCTCCACAAAACACAGTGAGCAAACACTAAATCTATCTATCTAATCCTAGCACCTGTCTACAAGAGTGATACACAGCCTATTCTTGAAAACAGTAATGTGCATTTGGATGGGTCTGTACCCATAATCTGAATGGAGAGCAGAGCTAGCCACTTCCGGACCGCTCACTGTATATATACGTCATTTTTTTAAAGATGGATATCTCGGTAACGGCAGCAGCTGCTGCCACAACCGAGGTATCCATCTTTTGGGTGTCGGCGATTCTGTACACGATAATGGTGGTCTCTGCGGCCCGTTCGCCGCAAGATCACCGTTATCGGCGGCGGGAGAGGTGCCACCCCCCCTCCCGCCGCTCTCCCGCACCCTCCGCCGCTTACCGGAGCCGTCGGTAGCGGCGGAGGCGATCGGGTCCTTTCCCTTCCTCAGTATGGAGACGGGTGAGGCTAAGATGGCCCCCACCCGTCTCCATACCATAGGACGGCCGGAGCGACGTCATTACGTCAGCTCCGCCCACTTCTCTTAAAGGCACATTTTTTTTGTGTCATTTTTTTTAAACGACTTTTTTTTTTTTTTTTTGCATTTTAGTCTAATTATGAGATCTGAGGACTTTTTGACCCCAGATCTCATATTTAAGAGGACCTGTCATGCTTTTTTCTATTACAAGGGATGTTTACATTCCTTGTAATAGGAATAAAAGTGATCCAAATTTTTTTTTTTTTAAAAAACAGTGAAAAAATAAATAAAATAAAGTAAAATAAATAATAAAAAAAAATAATTTTTTTTTAAAGCGCCCCATCCCGACAAGCTCGCGCGCAGAAGTGAGTAGCGCCCGCATATGATAACGGTGGTCAAACCACACATGTGAGGTATCGCTGCGACCGGTAGAGTGAGAGCAATAATTCTAGCACTAGACCTCCTCTGTAACGCAAAACATGCAATCTGCAGAATTTTTTAAACGTCGCCTATGGAGATTTTTAAGGGTAAAAGTTTGACGTCATTCCACGAGCGGGCGCAATTTTGAAGCGTGACATGATGGGTATCAATTTACTTGGCGTAACATTATATTTCACAATATAAAAAAAAAATTGGGCTAACTTTACTGTTGTCTTATTTTTTTAATCAAAAAAGTGAATTTTTTCCAAAAAAAGTGCGCTTAGAAGACCGCTGCGCAAATACGGTGCAAAAAAAAGTATTACAATGACCGCTATTTTATTCTCTAGGGTGTTAGAAAAAAAACAATATATAATGTTTGGGGGTTCTAAGTAATTTTCTAGCAAAAAAACCTGTTTTAAACTTGTTAACACCTAAAATCCAAAACGAGGCTGGTCTTAAAGTGGCTAGTCATAGGAAAGGGCATGGATCATGGTGCATAAACGTGGGAGATATAGGGCCCAGACAGGATTGTTTTGAAGAGAATTTGGTGTGACACAGTCACATAATAAAGCGATCATCAACAGAGATATAATAAAAAGATACTGTAGCAGGGTAACCCCGTGCTACTCTGTAAAATGGTGGTTTAAGCCAGATTTTGTGGGAAGCAAGCACGCTGTTGGCACAGGTGTATGCTGGCTTTGTATGCGAGCCAGAGATAGAGCTCAGAGCCCCACACTCCTGAGGGAGGTCAGAGTATATGAAGGTAGCCGTGTGAGATGCTGCCCATCATCAAGGTGTCCAGCTCGGAACAGAGGAAGGCCCGAGCCTAAGAGAAAGTCCATGAGGGACAAGAGATAGTCCATGTGGGACAGAAGTGAAGCAGCTAGGGAGCTGTACAGAGATAGTCCAAGAGGACACAAACGCCTAGGAAGCTGTAAGGAAAACGCAGAGCTGAGGCGCAGCATCTGTGCATAAACACTGGGACGTGTTTCATGGTCAAGTGGACCAAACAAAGGTATTAAGTTCAGGAGTAGGGTTGCCACCTACACCTTTAAACCCGAACATATATGAACATATATGAATTATAATTGATTGCAGATAAGGCACCAAGTGAGTTTAATTACCACCTTAATCAGCCACAGAACCTGTGTAATCAATATGTGTTTGAGTTTAAAGGGATGAGGTGGCAACTCTATTCAGGAGGGACCCTAAAGTGGTACTTGAAGCAGTAAAGCTTACACAGGAGAGCCAGGAGGCTGAATGTATGGTTTTTCATTGATGGTGAGAACCCCCCACGTGGGAAGACATACCTGTATGGTTTTTGATGTTCGTTTAAATAAAAGTGAGCAGGAAAGCCCTGAAAACTATATCTGGTGTGGAGTAAACTCATTGGGGGTTATTTACGAAAGGCAAATCCACTTTGCACTGCAAGTACACTTGGAAGTGCAGTCGCTCTAAATCTAAGGGGTAGATCTGAAATGAAGGGAAGCTCTGCTGATTTTATCATCCAATCATGTGCAAGCTAAAATGCTGTTTTTTATTTTCCTTGCATGTCCCCCTCAGATCTGCAGCGACTGCACTTCCAAGTGCACTTTCAGTGCAAAGTGGATTTTTCTTTAGTAAATAACCCCCATTGTTTTGATGCTACCATTGAGCTTAGAAACCCTGACGTGTCACAATTACCATGGGGTATTCACATATGAAAACATGAGCTCCTTGTACTCCTTTGTACATAAAAGACAGCTTTACTAAAACCAAAGATGTCTTTTAAACGTTGTAAATGCCCTGGAAATCACTCACAGATGTATTTTTTAAAAAGTTAAACACTTTTTTTTTCAAGCTATAACTATACTATTTGCAGGTAAAAAAAAGTATGCTATTGATCACAATTCACAGAAAATAAAAATGATCGATGTATCATTTTCAAGGTGCTGCCTTATTCTGTTGTTAGAAATTGAGTATTTTCTATATCATTTTTTTAATCACAACAATCTTTGTGCTTCTACAATTAAACTATCTATAAAGATATTCTCAAGTTTTTGTCATTTATCTTTTAAACCAGCCGTTTCGTTATTGTACTGTGGAAGGAAACCACTGAACATAAATGGGCAGTCATTTACTTCTGCGCACAGTGACAACATTGTAAAACATAATGCAGAATCATTCACAGAGGGAACAATATAGTTCCATACCAAACAGCTACAGAGATTTTATGTTAAAATGTCTTACTACAAAGCATCAATTCATATTTTTCAAACTCAAAGATGGCATGTGAACTCAGCGTAATCCATAAATTACAATTATACAACAGTAATGGATGAAAACAGCATTGATCACACTGCAGCTGTAACCTCTTCTCTAGTAAAATAGGATAACAGCAAGTCATCCAATGCACAAACTGGCAGGCTGCGTTCCCAACTGATAAGAAGCTGTTTAAGTGATTTATTTGTTGGCCAGACCAACACCCGATTAATAAACTAAGACCCCTTTCACGCTGGCACCACTCTGCGTCGTTTTAGCTGTGCTTTTTGGCCGCTAGCAGGCTGTTTTTAACCCCCGCTAGCGGCCGAAGAAAGGGTTAAATGCGCCCGAAAAGCCTTGCAGCAGTGCTCATTCATTTCAATGGGGCAGGGGCGGTGGAGGAGCGGTGTATTCACTGCTCCTAAACCGCTCCAAAGATGCTGCTTGCAGGACTTTTTCTAACGTCCTGCAAGTGCATCGCTCCAGTGTGAAAGCACTCGGGCTCTCACACTGGGGCTTCAGGGGAGGCGTTTTTCAGGCATTCTACAGGCGCTATTTTTAGCCCTTTAGCGCCTGAAAAACACCTCAGTGTGAAAGGGGTCTAAAAGGTATGTCAGAACAAGTCTGATCACTGGAGAACAGGCTGAGTTTCCAGCATAGCTAGAGAACTGACCACGGTGTGCTCTCCTACTTAGTGTGATCAGTTTTTAATAAGGCAGAGGGACTGGCAAGAACACCAGGGATTTTACACAAAGGAAGCAATACCAAGAGAACAGGATATTTTCTTATACAAGTACATGGTACAGCAGGCACATATCAGGAATATGAAATGTTGGGGTAGCAAATGCTTTAACCTTCAAAACCTTCAAAACAGGCCAATTTTCAGCTTTCAGCGCTGTCACACTGAGTGTCGGTTCATACTAGGCCGACTTGTCAAGGGAGAAGTCGCGCTCCATTCAGTGCAATGGAACTGTCGCTCCGACTTAGAAAAATGTTCTTGCACCACTTGGGGGTGACTTCGGAGCAGCTTGCATTGACTTATAATAAAGAAGTAATTTGCAAGTTGCGCTGTGCAGGGTGGTTTCAGAGTATGGCGACTTTGAAGCCATCCCAGTGTGAACCGAGCATGAATGACAATTGCGCGGTCATGCAACACTGTACCCAGATGAAATATTTATAATTTTTTTCACACAAACATAGATTTTATTTGGTGGTATTTAATCACCACTGCGTTTTTTTTTTTCGAAATAAATGAAAAAAGATCGAAAATTTTGAAAAAAAACGCGTTTTAGTCTGTAGGAGTATTATAGAGTCCACAATTTATGGTATATACATTATATCTGAAAACCGAACAATCCTGATGTACTGATGGCCTATCTCATTTCTTGATGCCCGAAAATGCCAGTACAGTACAGATATCCCCCCAATTACCCCTTTTGGGAAAGCAGACAGTCCAAGGTATTTAGTAAGAGGCTTGGCAGGGTTTTTTGAATTGTCACAGTTTTGTGAAAAATTAAGAACATTTTTAAAAATATATTTTTTCACAATGTTTTAAATTTTTTTACATACTGTCACCAGTGCAGTACAGTGTCATAAAATAACTGGTGGGGGAGATCAGGGACACTGACTGGTGACAGTATGTAAAAAAATTTTTTATCACACTGTGGCCAGACCAATATAGTGTTACCATAGTAACACTCTACTACTCTGAGGAAGTAATCCGGGTTTTTTTTTTTTTTTTTACACATTATGATTGCTTATAACAATTAATTTCATTGGTAAAAGCAACTATTTTTACTGAATGAAAATGATTCATTGAGTATTGTTGTGATTAGCGGTGATTGGCCCCAGCTAATCACGTGGTACAGATGGGCTGTGATTTGTCCTGTCTGTACCATGTGATCACTGTGAGCAATCACAGCTAGCAACATCAGTTTACACAATGGATGGCATGAAAGGAAGCCATTGTTTACAATTGTCAGCGATCACATGGTACCAGCAGCAGGCAGGTGCAATGATCTGTCACCGGCTGCGTCCAATGGGCCCACAGCACAGCCTCGCATGAGGCGCATTTCGGTAGGATGTGGTTTAAGGGGAATTATAGCCTTACAATGAAACAATGCTAGCAGGTAGCCTTTTATTGCAGCAGAGACCAATCTTTTCTGCAATGAAAAGCTTTTCTTCTGCCTGCCAGAAATGTTTCTCCTAAATTTAGCAATGTACATTCTCGGCATGCCTTGGTGCGGGATAAACAAATGCACATGCTCAGGAGCTATGCCGAAGCTGGTCAGTCAATCAGCATGAAGGAAGGAAACCACACAAAGATAACAGCAGAAGACTTTCAGCTTGTGTGTGTTCCATTAGGGGACATTCCTTTGCTTTTTTTCGAGACACAAGGAGCTCTCGCCAAAGTAGAGGAAGTTGCTGACAGTTGTCACTGCAACAAGTATATCCATTGGATCAGGGCATTTTTTTTCCACTGGGCACGCTGGGCAGTTGCCCGGGGGCCCCACTTGTCTGGAGGGCCCCATCCAGGGTCGATCCTCAGTGCTGCAATCTTCTGCTTAAGTTGACTGACTGCACTGGTTGCTCACTTGCTAGAATCAACGGCCGCCCGTTTTGTAGATCTTTAAATAAAATTTAAAAACCCATTACATTCTTTGTGAAACAAAATGAGAGAATCCCTGGTTGCCACCGGGATCACCAAGACTGTAGTCCCCATTAGAAGATGTTTACACTAATCCTGTTCTGTGACAGTACAGAATTTGGAATTTCTTTCATTTTCATTCTTGGTGATAATGGTAAACAAGACAAAAAGGGGACGGTGCTTTTAGTTGTTTTTAGTTACACATTAAGTTACAGTGGACAACTTATCATGCCTCAGTTGGGCACCACAAATACAACTTTTACAGTGTGTGACTGCCAGCTGGACTACGAACAAATATGAAAAATTACCTGATGTCCTTCACACCTACATTGCTACCATCCAATCAAGATATGTTGGTGAAGTGCTGGATCAGGTTTTTGGTAGGTATTTAAATATGTTGAAATTTTGTTTGAGAGACTGCTGTCTAAAGCTGCCTATAGATGGTTCCTCCATTCACACAAATAGGATAGATGCAGCAATCCTCTCTGCCAGGACATTGTATTTTGACAGCAGAACTCTCCACTGTTGTAATAGGCTGATCAGTGGCTGCAGTCAATGATCAACAAAAGTTTTCCAGCTTGTCCGTTTGACAGAAGGTAATCTAACAATTGACTTCTGTTGAAAGGGGACAGCCACACAGGTCCCTGCTCAACAAACCAAATTTGGATCCGTCTATGGCCAGCTTTAGATTCTATAAGTCAAAAGGGGAGGTCCTTGGATTGCCAGTAGTAAGTTTGGAAGTGAAGAGAATGGCAGAGATATGCCCGAGAGTCCTTTTCAATTTCTATAGACCAGCAACGAGAGGAGGCGATTAACCACTTCAGCCCCGGAAGGATTCGCCCCCTTAATGACGAGGCCATTTTTTGCGATACGGCACTGCGTCACTTTAACTGACAATTGCGCGGTCGTACAATGCTGTACCCAAACAAAATTGATGTCCTTTCTTTCTCACAAACAGAGCTTTCTTTTGGTGGTATTTGAGCGGGTTTTTATGTTTTGCGCCATAAACAAAGAGCGACAATTTAAAAAAAAATTTTTTTTACATTTTGCTATAATACATATCCAAAGAATATTTATATAAAAAGAATGTATTCATCAGTTTAGGCCAATATATATATTCTTCTACATATTTTTGGTAAAAAAAATCCCACTAGACGTATATTGATTGGTTTACGCAAAAGTTACCGCGTCTACGAACTATGGGATAGATTTATGGACTTTTATTAATTTTTATTGTTTTTACTGGTAATGGCGGCGATCTGCGATTTTTAGCGGGACTGCAACATTGCGGCAGACAAATCTGACCCCAAATGAAACTTTTTGGGGACCAGTGACATTATTACATTAATCAGTGCTATAAAAATGCACTGATCAATGTAAAAATGACACTGGCAAGGAAGGGGTCGATCAAGGGGTTAACTGTGTTCCCTAGGTGTGTTCTAACTGTAGGGGGGATGGGCTGCCAGGGACATGACAGAGATCACTGTTCCCGATCACTGGAAACAGTAGATCTCTGTCATGTCCCCTGTCAGAATGGGGATTCACCTTGATTACTGTCAGATCCCTGTTCTGCCTCTGTACAAGGTGATCGTCGGTCGCCGGCGGACATCGAGTCCGCTCGACCTGCGTGCACGCTTCCGCTGCGTTAAGCGGGCGCGAGCGTGCCCCGCCCGCAACTGCACGAGCAGATGTATGGTCGGTGGCTGGTCAGAGAGCAGTTAAAGAAGAGTTCCGAGGAGGAGTTCCGCTCTCCCCTCCCAAATACTGTAGCTGCTGACTTTTAATATTAGGACACTTACCTGTCCAGGAAGCCAGCGGTGTCCTCACCCGAGTCAACTTTTCAATTGGCTATCGGGTGCTGCCGTCGCCATCTCCTCTAAGGGAAACCGCCCATGCGGCTTCACAGCCAGTTTCCTACTGCGCATGTGCGAAGCATGCTGCACTCTGTAAATGGGCCGGCTGCCGGGGAAGGAGGAGGGCGGGCAAACTTCTGTCTGAACTCTGTCTGAGCCAGAACTGGGAGCAGGTACCTAACTAAAAACCGGTACCGCTGCCCCCCCATAAAAGGTGCCAAATGTGGCAGCAGAGGGAGGGGGAGGAGGAACACAAGTGAAGTTTCCCCTTTTGGGTGGAGCTCCACTTTAATCTATGATTGAGAAATCTACATAAGGAAATCGTCGCCTGCACAAGCCATGATGAAAGCTATTGGTTAAACTCCCAAGACAGTTGGCTATTGCTTTTTCTCTTTTACTCTTTTGGTGAATAGAAATTGATTTGCACTCTTAATCACACATCTGGCATTATCTTCATCAAACTTACAAACCAAAAAGAAGAAAACACCTCAAAAGATTGTACTGAACATTTAAATGTTAGTTAAAGGGGTTGTAATCCCTTGTGCTTTTTCACCTTCATGCATCCTATGCATGAAGGTGAAAAAACACCTGGCAGTGACCGGCCCCACAGCCCCTCCCCCCCCCCCCCGTTTTACTTACTGGACCCCCGTATTTCTGTCGGCGGAGACGCGCTCTCCCTCTCTCCACGAGCTCCCAACTCTTGATTGGATAGATCGATAGCAGCGCAGCCATTGGCTCCTGCTGCTGTCAATCAAATCCAATGATGCGGGCGCCAGGGAGCGGGGCCGAGTCTGGAATTCGTGTCTATGGACGAAAATGCTGGACTCAAGAGCCTGTCCGCAAGGTAACCCCCTCGGGAGGTCGCTTCTCCTAGGGGGTTATCTAATGTGGGGAGGAACCGCGAGAGCCGCCGAAGGACCCCAGAGACGTAAGTATGCCATGTTTGTTATTTAAAACAAAAAGAAACCCTTACAATCACTTTAAATGTAAAGATAAATGTATTATTGGCACAGTTGTTTTGGCAACATCCATTCAAGACATTATCTACTTCATTAGAACATGTACCCATATTGTTACTACTCCCTGTAGTATCTGTCACTGGTTGTTGTCAACACAAACCCAGAGAGTGTTCCACCAACATGGAGGGTCAGCAACCGTCCCACACTTTAGAAAATATTTTCTAATGATATGGTGATAGATTCCTAGTACGATCAATGTGATTTTAGTATGTGAAGAGTGTCAGGTCATGCTGGTTACAAGCAGCAATGTCTATATTAATTCCTTGCTGAAAAGTCATCAAGCATATCATCAATGTCAGCCTAAAAGTATGACGATAACGAGATGTGAACCCAAAATACATCTTATGACAATTTCCATATTGTTTTCTATGTAATGCTAAAATTGTTTCTTCATAGCCTATCATAAGGTTTTGTTATGCCAGTCGTCTCACTGTTCATATATGCATCAGTCGTCCACATTCAAAAGATTTAATCCCTTTACTGCATAAACATTATTTTAATGCACACCAGGGAACTCTTTGAAATCCTGCTTCGAGAAGTTTGAGAAAAACTTAGCATTCAGCTAGTGCTGCCGAAATGCATGCCTTGCCAATGAATTTGAAAGTTAAAGCTGAATTGCAGGTGAGTGGCTAAATACAACGCTAAAATAAATATATATGAACTGTTTTAGCTGCCAAAGTGTGTTTCTGCACAGTAACAAGAGGGGATTACTGTTCAAGGTTCCTCATTTGCCACACAGGAGGAGGAAAGGTAGAATCTGAGTGATTATGGTGGAACCTGATCTGGTTGTTGGCCGGCAGCATCTTTCCATTTCTGCCTTGTTTCCCAGAATCCTGTAAAGCATATTTAAAGCTAAAACTCTTTTTTTTTAAATTTTGATTTGAGTAGGGAACAGGGTGGATAAAAATCAAGAATTTTTTTTATTAATTAAATCAGGATTGTTTTGATTTAAATCAGATTTTTTTTATTTTCAATAATCTTGTTTTAATAAAATGCGTTTGGAGTAAAAATCTATTTAAAGATAGTTTTCTATTTGAGATACATTAATAATTTAGTTTATTCAGCATGAAATAGAGCTTAGTTAAGCAGCATGAGGCTGTATATTCTGCAATATTTCAATTTTTTGGTAAACTCATTCAATGAATCCAAGCTCTGCAAGCTGAGATAACATGCACTGCATTGATGCATTCACTCAATTTCACAGTAACCATGAGATAAAACAAAGTTCAGGAATATTCCTTTATCCCATTGTTTTGCAAATCTATGTACACTACAAACTGTATGATTGAATCGGTTCTGATATCGCTGTTTTACTAACCTGACAGCTCATTATTATAAATAGGAAACCTTCATTTTGTTTGCAAATAATAAAGATTATAACTACCAGAAAGCATAAGTGCTTACATTTAAAGATCACCTGTCATTTCATATCCATCATGGCAGCGCCTGTTAGCGGGCACCCACTCACCTGCTGCCGCCACGTCCCTCACCTTGTTGTGTCACTGCCGCATCACCAGCTATCCCATTAAAGTGAATGGGACTGTCAGTGAGTCACCAGCGGGTCAGAGGAGGAGCTGCTGCAGGACAGAGATGACAGTTACTCTTTAAAAATGATGAATTAAATCGAGTTGATTTAAATCAAGCCTTTTTACTAGTGATTTAAAGCGGAGGTCCGCCCACCGCTGCAAGAATTAAAAACCAGCAGCTACACATACTGCAGCTGCTGGCTTTTATTAATAGGACACTTACTTGTCCTGGAGTTCAGCGATGTCGGCACCGCAGCTGATGTTTCCATCAGCTGTCGGGTTCTGCCACCACCATTGCGGGTAAGAGAACCCGGCAGTGTGGCCTTACGGCTTCACGCCGGGAAACCCTATTGCGCATGCGTGAGGCCCCGCTCCTCTCTCCTACTGGGGGAGGAGGAAGGAGCCGAGCGGTGACGTCAATATCCGCGGCTGTGGCTCCCGGAAGTGGGAACAGGATACCTGTCGAAGACAGGTGTCCTGTCCCCCCCCCCCCCCCCCGAAAGGTGGCAAAGGTGGAACTCCACTTAAAATCATGATTTAAATCGACTTGATTTAAATCAAATCCATCCTGGTAGGAAATGGTTAAAACTCCAGTTCTATAATTTGGGAGACATTCCATCAGTTCCTTACCAGAGAGACACAACAAGAAGTTAGAGGACATTTATTGATGTGATGTAAACTCCCCTCTTAGACAGTTGTCCCTGAATAATTTTTCTCATTGGAAATTTCCCCTCTATTCTTTGATTACAACTCACACATTTGAATTTTTCCTCATTTCCTGAGGCAATGATCACCAGGACAAACAGAGAGGAGAATTGTCCCTAGCTGGATCCCAAGCAGCATTTAACCGCCTACCAATAGATACAAAACTAAAAAAGAAAAAAATGAACATTATATACATTATGGGGCTTTATGTATAAAACATTTGTTTTTGTAATACATGTACAATAGTTCTTATATTGTTAGCACCATCTAGTGGCCATAATGCTGTTTTTCCTAATTAAGGTAATTCAGGAAATAAAATGCATTATGGCCACTAGATGGTGGTGACAATATAGGAACTACATGTATTACAGAGAATTCTGCAATTTTTCATTTGACTGTGGATGCGCGTCACATTCATACACACATGAACACTTTATACCCCTTTAAATCCTTCAGAACCGCGCTATAGCCGAATGACGGCTACAGCGCGGACATACTTTGCCGGGAGTACGTCAATAGATGTCCTCCCATGCCTGAGCGTCCTGCGCGCCCCCTGCAGGGCACGTGCGGCGCGCTCTGTGATTAGCGAGTCTATGAGACTCAACTGATCACAGATCGGAATAAGGGGTCGATCCCGACCCCTTACCACATGATCAACTGTCAGCCAATGACAGCTGATCATGTGATGTAAACAGAGCCCGTATACGACTATTTTTTCTCCTTGTTCTGATAGCGAGGAGAAAAAAAAAAAGCTGATCACCGGCTCTCAGAGGGACATCAGTCCCGATCAAGGAGAGCTGCCGCCAGCTCATCTGTGCCCACCTGTGCCACCTGCCAGTGCCACCTACCAGTGCCAACCAGCGCCACCTACCAGTGCCCACAGTGCCACCAATCAGTACCTCATCAACAGTGCTGCCCATCAGTGTCACCTACCAGTGCCCATCAGTGTCACCTACCTGTGTCCATCAGTGACCATCAGTGCCACCTATCAATGCCCATCAGTGCCATCTATCAGTGGTACCTATCAGTAATACCTATCAGTGCCCATCAGTGCCACCCATCAGTGCCATCTTATCAGTGGCCATCAGTGCCGCCTTATCTGTGCCTATCAATACCGCCTTATCTGTCCCCATCAGTGCTGCCTTATCTGTGCCTATCAGTGCCCACCAGTGCAGCCTATCGGTGCCCACCAGTGCCACCTCATCAGCACATATCAATGAAGGAGAAAATCTACCCGTTTGGAAAATTTTATAACAAACTATGAAACATGATTTTTTTTTTTTTTAAATCTTCCATCTTTTTTTGTTTAGCAAAAAATAAAAACCCCAGCTGTGATTAAATACCACTAAAAGAAAGCTCTATTTGTGTGAAAAAATGATAAAAATGTAATTTGAGTACAGTGTTGTATGACCGCGCAATTGTCATTCAAAGTGCGTCAGCGCTGAAATTCAAAAATTGGTCTGGGCAGGAGGGGGGGGGGTTTAAGTGCCCAGTAAGCAAGTGGTTAAATGCAGAGAGGCTTGTTTAGCAAAATTGTGTTGAATGTATTGTGTTTTCCTTCTGAATACTAATTGATTCCTTGGGAAAAGGCAACATCCCTGCTGGAGTAAAGAAAGGTCCTTTGAAAACTAAAGCAGCAGTGTGCCGATGGCTGCTTTAGGGCTGTATGCATTCCTCCTCTGCATTCTCTCCTTGCCAAAATATTTATGGGAGGAAAATGTCATTTTTTTGTATTCACCTTGAAATCCTTTTCCCTGTTATCTTTGGAGGACATACCTCTGTTTAAGCCTGTTTTCACACCTGAGCATTTTGTAGTGTTTCCTTAAACCCCGCTGTGCTCAACATGCAGAATCTCATTGTTTTTAATAGTGTTGGTTCGCATTTTAATGCTTGGTCATTTGTACGCTCTATGCCATGTGCTCAAAGAAGGACATGAGCTTTTTTTTTTTTTTAGTGTAAACAGGCTTTTGGGCTCCATAGACTTTATGGGGAATGCCTGTAAATTAGCACGCATGCTTTCTCTCACCTGAAGAACTCCTCCAGAACTGCTCTCCTCCTCTTGACCAGCCCAGGAAAAAAAAGCCTGAAGCTTTATACATGTGCAAACGTTGCAAAAATGTTTGCAGAAAGCTTGTAAAATGGATTTAACCGGTTCAATACAGGGCATTCCCCCCCCCCCCCCCCTTCCTTCCCAGGCCAATTTTTAGTTTTCAGCGCTGTCGCACTTTAAACGACAATTGCGCGGTCGTGCAACGTTGTACCCAAAAAAAATTGACGTCCTTTTTTCCCCACAAAGAGAGCTTTCTTTTGGTGGTATTTGATCGCCTCTGCGGTTTTTATTTTTTGCGCTAAAAACAAAAGAAGAGCGACAATTTTGAAAAAAACACAATATTTTTTACTTTTTACTATAATAAATATCCCAATTTTTTTTTTAAAAAACAAATTTTTTCCTCAGTTTCGGCCGATACGTATTCTTCTACGTACATACATTGATTGGTTTGCGCAAAAGTTATAGCGTCTACAAAATACGGGATAGATTTATGGCATTTTTAAAAAAAAAAGGATTTATTTATTTTTTTTAGCGGCGATCGCGATTTTTTTCGTGACTGCGACATTATGGCGGACACATCGGACACTTTTGACACATTTTTGGGACCATTCACATTTATACAGCGATCAATGCTATAAAATTGCATTGATTACTGTGTAAATGTGACAGGCAGTGAAGGGGTTAACCACTAGGGGGCGGGGAGGGGTTAATATGTTTCCTAGAGAATGATTCTAACTGTAGGGGGAGGGGACGCACAAGGGGAGGAGACCGATCAGTGTTCCTCCGTTCTGGGAACACAGATCGCTCTCCTCTCACCTGACAGGCTGTGGATCTGTGTGTTTACACACACAGATCCACGGTCCGGCCCGGTTAACGGGCAATCGCGGGTGCCCGGCGGACATCGCGGCCGCCGGGCACACGCACCGGGTCCCGAGCAACGCGGCGGGCGCGCGCGCCCCCTAGATGGCCGGGAATCCCAGGACGTCATATGACGTCCATCCAGGATGGAACATCCCATCCCAGGACGTCATATGTCTATGACTGGGTAGGGAAGTGGCTAAAAATGCAAAAAAAAAAAACAAACAAATGTAATCCTGTGGGTATAATTGAGAAAAAGGCGCCACTACTCAAAATACCACCACTGCGCCTCTGGATAGATACATGTGGAAGCTGCCACTTAAAAATATCAAATATAAAAGCTGAATTTTAACTACTGGTCAATCTGGGATAATGACACAAAGTCAAAATAGCGGCGCTAAATGTTTGTGCACAAGGAGTATTAAATCCCCTAAAGTGACATGTGACTCACAATTTACAAATGAGAATTCAACTAACATGTGCTAAAATATAATAAATGCTAAAGCACTAAATTGACAAATAGCACTAAACACCCTGTGAAAAGAGAAGTGATATGATGTAGCTAGTGAAGCTACAAAAAAAAAAAAAAATTTCCAAAATATAAAAAATAAAGTCCATAAAATATTGAAGAGGATCTATAGTCGATGTGAAGATCTCTTAATCCATTCACCACACCAATGTGTCTGTGATTCCACTCCCCTAAAGAAACGCACTCACCAAATTCCAATGCCTACATTCTCATGTTAGGCTAAAGCGCATTTAAACCACATGGATAGGGTTTTAGAGCAAGCATCCGAACTCCAGCCGTGCGTCTCATATAATCTCCACATGTGAATAAAAAAGTGTACCAATAGTGTAATACCGTAAACAAAGCTTTAATGAAAACACTAAACAGCGTTCAAGATTTAAACTCACATGGTCCAAGTTAAAAGACAGCAAAAGTGACTAAGGTAAGCCTTTCAAAGCCTCCAGAGCAGTGGATAAAACGGCCACGGCGGACCCAAGGTGTGCAGACATAAGGTTGAATCTCACCCCTCCCTTGGTCCTGGATCTAAACCTGCTCGTCAACTTGCTGGTGTCGGTGAGTGCGTTTCTTTAGGGGAGTGGAATCAGACACATTGGTGTGGTGAATGGATTAAGAGATCTTCACATCGACTATAGATCCTCTTCAATATTTTATGGACTTTATTTTTTATATTTTGGAAAAAAAAAATTATCACCTCTCTTGTCACAGGGTGTTTAGTGCTATTTGTCAATTTAGTGCTATAGCATCTATTATATTTTAGCACGTCAGTTATATTCTCATTTGTAAATTGTGAGTCACATGTCACTTTAGGGGATTTAATACTCCTTGTACACAAACATTTAGCGCCGCTATTTTGACTTTGTGTCATTATCCCAGATTGACCAATAGTTCAAATTCAGCTTTTATAAAAAAAAAAAAAACACTTCAAAATAATCAGGAATACTTTCTTTTCGGGCTCTGCACAGGTGTGAGTGCAGGCTAAGATCATTACCTCTTGGTATAGTGCCACCTGCAGGAGTAAGATGCAAGGTTGAACTTTGGCAAAAGACAGCTCAGGGACAGCCCCTGCTGGCGGCCCAAACCACCCACACCTGCAAACCAGCTCAGCTTTAAAACACAGCAAACAATAACTATTTACATTCACAGACAGCAGAGGAATTAGAGGGCAGGCGATATCTTCTCCATTGAACACAGAAAAAAGGATTTTGTGGTGAATAACAGCTCTGGTTAAGATCGTTACCACTGAGATGTCCGAAAGCATTGCCACAAACAGGTGAGCAAAAACAAACAAACAAACAAAAAAAAAAATTAAAACCAGACCAATTAGCTAAAAAAAAACAAAAAAAAAACAAAACAAGAGCAACTGTCCAATATCTGCTGTGTTGCAGAAGCTATTACAAGTATTTTGGGCAGACTTTATGGGTGCCAGCCAAAACCTACAGGTGTGCCAATCACATTACACTGTATTTTGCAAAAAAAAGTACACTGCATTGTAATATAGTAGGGTCCCTTGTCTTCATGGGCTGATTTACACATAAGGTGGTCTATGCCTTCAAGTATGTATAAATCTTTGTATTGTACAGTACAGTTGTTTCACTCTCATCCTGCACATTAAATTGTTCCAAAATATATTTGTACAAATGTTGAAAAAAAAAGGAAAAGCAAACTTCACAGGGTGGAAAAAAAAAAAAACATTCTTAAAGATCCATGGCTGTGGCATTAATATAGACTAATTACTTCTTTATTTAGCAGTGGAGTAATGGATGTCCAATCCTGAAAGTTTAATATTGGAATTACAGGTGTCCTTCATAAATCACAATTAAATGGATTTTTTTTTCTTAGATGTTCTTGAAAGATTTACGATAGAAGAAGCATTTAGGTTGTCACTGCTAACATAAAATAAAGTAAAACAATGAATTGCCAAACACAGAAGAAAGAATTCTGATATAAAGCAAGCAGCACGGTATGTGTAACGCATGGACAATATGGATGGGAGGTAAACAGTAACATAGCCAGGATCTTTTGGCATCCGAGATCAAAATATGGATTTTACCCATAATCCACCAGCTTTACTCATCCAGGATTATCAAAGAGTTGAAGGATAAAGAGAAAACCATGAAGTGTACTTAGTGATCTAGTATAACGAAGAAGTCCTTTTAGCGTAAAATGTTCTCTTATCTCAAGGAAGTGTGGAATGGAATGATATAAAATGACGAGTGTGCAGAGTTATGTTCTTTCACAATGGACAAGGACCTTGTTCTTGGATTAAATCAAGATATTGGGGCTGATTTACGAAAGCTGTGCACTATCAGTAGAGGCGCACAGCGAGGCGCAACGCACATTTTCATATTTATGAAACGGTGCGCCAGGAACAGAGCGCAAATCCCCCATTTACTATAGCGATATCGGCGCACGGGAGAATGCATTCTGTGCACCACTATGGACATGGTGCACGACATTTTCAATTCTATATTAACAGTAGATGGAGGTACCAATATTATGGGGTGATGTGGGGAAGTTTAGTAACAACTGCCCAAGTAACAAATATGCCCAAAATAGAACGAGAAAGTAACTTTTTCAGAGAGTGCCTGCAAGTACGTTTAGAACTGCGTGAGATCAATATAAGCACTGTGCATGCGCAAGTGGCTCTTGCGCTGGTTCAAATGCGTTTGTTCACTGCATGGCCAAAATCTTAGTAAATGTCAAGCAACACAAATGCAATTGCGTGGGTTGAACGGGCGCACCTCTAAACTTGATTTTTTTTTTCTTTACGCTGGTTCATCTTTATGTATTTTTTAAGGGGATTTGCACACAGGTCATGTTCGCATGTTACGTTGCCAACATGTGACATGCACCTTGTTAAAATTATGTAAAAAGACTCTCGCTCCTCTAGCTGCTCCTAAAAAGGCATTTAACCTTTCCCCTCTAATGCATATGATTTCCTTGGGCTAGCTTTTGCTTTTAAAGGGGAACTCCACACTCCATTCTCCAATGCTCTTTTCTCCCCCCTCTAACCCCTTTGATTTCCATGGGCTAACTTTTGCTTTTAAAGGGGAACGCCACACTCCAATCTATTCTCAAAAGGCTGTGAGCTGCCTTCACCAATCCAAACCACATCCTTTTTCAGATTATACAACAGGGTCAGCTAGGAAAGGGGCGAGAAGAGCGATCGCCCAACCCCCTCCTGAACCATACAAGGCCACATGCACTCAACATAGCTGGCTGCCTTTGGGGCATGTAGGACTCAGCCTAATACCAACCACAATGCACCTTGTACCCACTAGTTTAAAGTGGCTTTCCACATTCCGTAAAGCCCCCTGTCTGCAGCCCCCCACAACCCCAGCCTAGGATTGTGTGGAAGGGGCCCTTGTCCCCCTAAATATGGGAACAAGGTAGTTGAATTTTGGGGTGCCCGAGCCTCTCCTGCCCCCAAGCATCCACCCCCCTTTCATGGGCTGGCTTGCTCTGTGTTTGGCTAGGGGTTTGTTAGTGTGTTGGAGGGGCACAATTTTTTTTTTAGTTTGGAGTGGTATTTTTCACATGGGGGTTCCCATTTTAAGCCTTATCATACCCAAATGGCCCTGTATGTATTGGGGGGCAGGCTTTTTTCTGTTTGTTTTGGGTTAAAATGTAGATTTGTAAGTTTTCTCTAAAGCCATACATCTTTAAAGCAGCATTTTGGATACATGCTACAGATGCACCACTTTACAGGCAGAGTAAGCCCCCCTCCCAAGTTACTAGCTTTTAACCACTTGCCGACCGCTGTCAGCACATATACGTCGGCAGAATGGCACAGCTGGGCAAAGTAACGTACCTGTACATTACTTTGAATTTCCCGCCGTGCACGCGCGCCTGCCGCGAGCTCCGTGACCGTGCCCGCGGAACTCGATCGCCGCTGTGATACCCGCGATCGTGTCACGGAGCTAAAGAACGGGAAGATGCCGATGTAAATAGCATCTCCCCGTTATGCCTAGTGACAGGACACCGATCGTCTGCTCCCTGTCAACGGGAGCAGCAATCAGTGTCATGTCACTGCTAGCCCATCCCCCCCACAGTTACAATCACTGCCCAGGATACACTTAACCCCCTTCCCGCCCCCTAGTGGTCAACCCCTTCACTGCCAGTGACATTTTTACAGTAATCAATGCAATTTTATAGCATTAATCGCTGTATTAATGTCAATGATCCCAAAAATGTGTCAAAATTGTCCGATGTGTCCGCAATAATGTCGTAGTCACGATAAAAATCGCTGATCGCTGCCATTACTAGTAAAAAAAAATATTAATAAAAATGCCATAAAACTATCCCCTATTTTGCAGACGCAATAACTTTTGTGCAAACCAATCAATAAACGCTTATTGCGATTTTTTTTATCAAAAATATGTCGAAGAAAACGTATCAGCCTAAACTGAGGTAAAAAAATGTTTTTTTATATATTTTTGGGGGATATTTATTATAGCAAAAAATTGTCACTTTTTTGTTTATAGCGCAAAAAATAAAAACCGCAGAGGCGATCAAATACCACCAAAAGAAAGCTCTATTTGTGGGAAAAAAAGGACGTCAATATTGTTTGGGAGCCACGTCGCACGACCACGCAATTGTTAGTTAAAGCGACGCAGTGCTGAATCGCAAAAAGTGCTCTGGTCAGGAAGGGGGTAAATTCTTCCGGGGCTGAAGTGGTTAAGCAATTTTGCATTTTTAAAAGCACTTCTCCTCGTTTCATTTTTGGGGTTGTCCAAATTGGTGACATTAATATATGTCCCTTAGGGTGGGACCTGGGCCCCCATACCTATTTTAAGGCCAATAACTAGAATAAAAGCCAGCCAAGTGGGGATTAGCAAAATTAGAATTCAGTTCCCATAGACTGCAATGGTGTTTGTTGAATAAATTTTGCCCATATTAGGCTCTTTGTTTGCCCCCCTGGACTGGGGGGTGTTTGACCCATCTGTAATTTTGTAGCATGCTCTTTGATGTGCTTAATTTTGGACAGGGGGGTGGCTTATTTTGTTCTAGGTGCATTTGGGTTGTTCTGGACATGCTCAGGGATTTTTTTCAGCTTTTTGTATGTGAACAGCACTTGGATGTTTCTGGGCATGCTTTTTGGGTTAGTAATTTAAGCACATCCTTAACAGGTGTACCCACTTTGAAGTTCTGTCTCTACATTTGGTGAACTTGCATTTTGTGTGTTTCACAGACTGTACACGTGTTTTCAATTGCCTCATTAGCACGCAAACCTACGTTTTATAAAGCTTGCAGATAGTATTCTTTACCTTGCCCTAAGAGAGGTGTGTGTTTCTGTCTGTGTGTGTGCGTGTCAGTGTGTCAAGAGAGTACATTTGGGTGTCCTTATAGAGTTTGTAGCACATGTATTTTCTCTTTGTATTTTGTTTGTTATGTCTTGGCAAAACAGATGCCCTTTAGACCAAGTTTTTTTCTTTTTTACTTTGGTTTATTGTATTTTTTTGGGTGGGGGGGGGGATATTTCCCCCTGAAATATTTCTGATGTTGTCAATGTGTGTCATTTGTAGGTTGTTAGTTTCACTTTGATGTAATTGTCTGTGCTGCATTATTTTGCTAAATCTTCCTAAAGATGTGACTAATTAATATTTAAATCCTTAATAGATGTCAGTTTGTGGTCGCAGTCCTTTTAACTCCTGTTAATTTCCTCTGCAAAATGGTCAGACCTCAAAACCATATTCTGTCAGTGTCTCAAATTAACATACATGTGTTTTTCACTTTCCTTGCTCTTTTCCAAGTCCTGTTTTGTTGACCAATAAAATTTGTAGCAAATTTTTATATTTCATGTGTTTTGTTAATTTTCATGCAACAGATTTCCCAGCTGCAGCTTAACTAGGCTGATTGGCATGGCAAAACAAAAAAAGCTGTGATTTGTCTAAAAGCTACTTGCCTTCATGGTAGCATATACATGGATTCTGCATATGCTGCCATGAATTGTTAGGTATTTTGGGGTTTATTAAAGGCAAACCCACTCTGCAATACAAGTGTACTTGCTGTAAATCTGATGGGGAAGCACTGGTTATTTTATCATCCAATCGTGTAGAAGCAAAGATGCTGATTTTTTTATTTTCCTTGCATGTTCCCCTCAGATCTCCAGCAACTGCACTTCCAAGTGCACTTGTAGTACAAAGTGGATTTGCCTTTAGTATATAAACCACAAAGTCCAAGCTACCTAAAAATTTGGGATGTACAGAGAAAAATGCTAGAGTGTAATTTACCTAATGAGGAAACTATTTAGATTGACCTGTGTGTCCCCAAGGAAAGACATTGGTAGGGTTTTACCCTCACTTCCTGTTTGGCTATGTGACAGGAAGTAAATACATTTGAAGGAGAAAGTGGCAAAATTTGGGAGGTGTCTTCACCCTATCAGGGGTGCAGACATCCCCAAAAACTGACAAGGCTTCTAATCCCTCTGCACTCTATCCCCAAGCAAAGATAAGAAAGGATTTCATGTAGTATAACTTTGCTTTACCTACCAGCATGTTTTTAGAGTGGGAGGAAACCGGAGTACCTGGAGGAAACCCACGCAGGCACAGGGAGAACATGCAAACTCCAGTCAGATGGTGTCATGGGCGGGATTCGAACCAGCGACCCTTTTTGCTGCTCGGTGAAAGTGCTAACCACTACACCACTGTGCTGCCCAAATATATATCTATAGATGTAGGTTCTTGTGTCCACCAGCAGAGAGAAGTTGGGTAGATGCCACACTCCCAATTCTGGAGGCATAATAATGGTCTAGCACAGGGGTCTTCAAACTACGGCCCTCCAGTTGTTTAGGAACTACAATTCCTGTCATGTCTGTCAATGTCAGAGTTTTACAATGCCTCATGGGATGTGTAGTTCCGCAACAGCTGGAGAGCCATAGTTTGAAGATTCCTGATCACTCTAGCATGTCTTGAAAAAAGGTGGTTTCTCATGTGCCTTGTATAATGCCCAAGATATATCGATAGGAAAACAAAAGTGGGTCATGACACATCTACATTCCAAATTTGGCACTTAAGATGGTCATTAACTATGCAATCTGATTGGCAAATCTCTGTAGAACTCGATATTTCTGCAAAATAGGTAATAGGAAGACGCACTTAAAATACATAAGTTTGTATCGAGCCTTAGTGAAGTTGCTATTATGCAAATTTATTACCCATCAACATCATATTACAAATCTAGTTGCCGACATTGCATCAAATCTAGTAGTGGTCATCCTCATGTCCCAAATCCAGTACCAGACATAATCAGGAATCCAGTACCTGATCTCACAAATCCAGTACCTAACATCATCACAAATCCAGTACCTGATATCAAGTCCCAAATCCAAGTACTTGATATCGTCAAGTCCCAAATCCAATACCTGAGATTACAAATCCAGTACTTAACAGCATGACAAATCCAGTACCTGATATCACAAATCTAGTATCCAACATCATCACAAATCCAGTACCTGATTACAAGTCCCAAATCCAAGTACTTGATATCATCAAGTCCCAAATTCAGTACCTGACATCATCAAATCCCAAATTCAGTACCTGATATCAACAAGTCCCAAATCCTTCGCTTTAGACCAAGTTTTTTCTTTTTTACTTTGGTTTATTGTATTTTTTTGGGTGGGGGGGGATATTTCCCCCTGAAATATTTCTGATGTTGTCAATGTGTGTCATTTGTAGGTTGTTAGTTTCAATTTGATGTAATTGTCTGTGCTGCATTATATTGCTAAATCTTCCTAAAGATGTGACTAATTAATATTTAAATCCTTAATAGATGTCAGTTTGTGGTCGCAGTCCTTTTAACTCCTGTTAATTTCCTCTGCAAAATGGTCAGACCTCAAAACCATATTCTGTCAGTGTCTCAAATTAACATACATGTGTTTTTCACTTTCCTTGCTCTTTTCCAAGTCCTGTTTTGTTGACCAATAAAATTTGTAGCAAATTTTTATATTTCATGTGTTTTGTTAATTTTCATGCAACAGATTTCCCAGCTGCAGCTTAACTAGGCTGATTGGCATGGCAAAACAAAAAAAGCTGTGATTTGTCTAAAAGCTACTTGCCTTCATGGTAGCATATACATGGATTCTGCATATGCTGCCATGAATTGTTAGGTATTTTGGGGTTTATTAAAGGCAAACCCACTCTGCAATACAAGTGTACTTGCTGTAAATCTGATGGGGAAGCACTGGTTATTTTATCATCCAATCGTGTAGAAGCAAAGATGCTGATTTTTTTATTTTCCTTGCATGTTCCCCTCAGATCTCCGGCAACTGCACTTCCAAGTGCACTTGTAGTACAAAGTGGATTTGCCTTTAGTATATAAACCACAAAGTCCAAGCTACCTAAAAATTTGGGATGTACAGAGAAAAATGCTAGAGTGTAATTTACCTAATGAGGAAACTATTTAGATTGACCTGTGTGTCCCCAAGGAAAGACATTGGTAGGGTTTTACCCTCACTTCCTGTTTGGCTATGTGACAGGAAGTAAATACATTTGAAGGAGAAAGTGGCAAAATTTGGGAGGTGTCTTCACCCTATCAGGGGTGCAGACATCCCCAAAAACTGACAAGACTTCTAATCCCTCTGCACTCTATCCCCAAGCAAAGATAAGAAAGGATTTCATGTAGTATAACTTTGCTTTACCTACCAGCATGTTTTTAGAGTGGGAGGAAATACCGGTCGGAGTACCTGGAGGAAACCCACGCAGGCACAGGGAGAACATGCAAACTCCAGGCAGATGGTGTCATGGGCGGGATTCGAACCAGCGACCCTTTTTGCTGCTCGGTGAAAGTGCTAACCACTACACCACTGTGCTGCCCAAATATATATCTATAGATGTAGGTTCTTGTGTCCACCAGCAGAGAGAAGTTGGGTAGATGCCACACTCCCAATTCTGGAGGCATAATAATGGTCTAGCACAGGGGTCTTCAAACTACGGCCCTCCAGTTGTTCAGGAACTACAATTCCTGTCATGTCTGTAAATGTCAGAGTTTTACAATGCCTCATGGGATGTGTAGTTCCGCAACAGCTGGAGAGCCATAGTTTGAACATTCCTGATCACTCTAGCATGCCTTGAAAAAAGGTGGTTTCTCATGTGCCTTGTATAATGCCCAAGATATATCGATAGGAAAACACAAGTGGGTCATGACACATCTACATTCCAAATTTGGCACTTAAGATGGTCATTAACTATGCAATCTGATTGGCAAATCTCTGTACAACTCGATATTTCTGCAAAATAGGTAATAGGAAGACGCACTTGAACAATTAATTCAAATTATAGGACATCAAACAGGCTCTTTGTCAGGGGCATATCAGTGGCCGTCGGGCAAATATGCGTGCACGCAGGTGCACGAAGGGCCTTTCCAGGGCAGTTCTGCTTAATGCTCCACCAGGGGGCGCCAGAGCGCTCCCGCGCGTGCCCGTACGCGCGTTCACGCGTTCGCGAGTGCACGCGCGTGCCCGTTCGCGCGTTCGCGAGTGCACGCGCGCGCCCGTTCGCGCTAGCGCTGTTTTGGCGCCAAGGGCCCTTTAAAAGAATGACAGATGCTTCTGTCAGGTGCTGTTCGTCTGCAGCTCTGCACCTGAGTTCCTGTATCCTGCCTGTTGTTGTATTGCTAGTGACCCGGCTCCGTCTGACCATTCTCCAGTCTCCTATCCGACCCGGCCTGCCTGACCTTGCTTTATCTTGTTACCTGTTGTCGAACTCCTGCCTGCCTGACTATTCTTGGATCATCCCTCTTGCTATATACTTGCCTGATCTCCTGCCAAACGGACTGTCTGACCTTGCTTTGCCTGTGTCCTGTGACGCTGCTTCCAGCCTGCTCTGCCAAGCTTCAGATCCTGCCGCTGCCTTCTCATCCACCTGCCTGCCTTCTGACCTGCATCAGTCTACCTGCATCCGCAGCTCAGCAATCCCTGAGGGACGTCCTTCCAGTTCCAGTGTCTGCCTCTGCTGGAACCTGCATCAGGCCCTCCTACCCACTGTGCTCAAGAGACCACTGTTCCCACTTCCAGTGGCTCCTGAAACAGCGTTTAAGAGAGGTCTCCTTCTACCAGTCGGGCTCAACTACCAGGTACCTAACACTCTTGCACTAAATCTAATTTTTTTTAAGATCTAACTGATTGCAGTGTATGGTCACCTTTAAAGATCAAGATCTGAAAATATTAATTTATTGGGTTTAGAAACACTTCTCTGTTCTTTGTAATGTATTGAAAGATTTGGGTAAAAATAGAAAAAAACACATTTCAAAGATATATTAGAAGTAATAGGAATGAGATTAGCATCAAAAGGGTTAATTAACTGAACACACCTACTAATTGCCTAACAAGACACATCCAATGAGATGAAATTAACCAATTGTATTGGGCGTGCGCTATTATCAACTAGAAAACCGCAGTAACCCTAGCGCCAGTTGCAGTTTACATATTTATTATCGTTTTGCGCTTCAAAGTGCGCCAGTTCGCACGTTCGGTTAATGACTTTTCCAGTGCAGCAATTAAGTTATGAACTGGCGCAACGCATTCTTCTTAGTAAATCAGCCCCATTGTTCCTTTTTTAGTTCATAGTAACAATTCATTTTAAACAGAATTACCAGTAGCACACCATTCACCCCCATTTATGTGTATAAGCAATTCTTTGCTATAATACAATGTATTGTTAGAAAATTATATTTCTATCCCAGTATCCCTAGATAGCCTTATTCACAATTTCCTAGTATTAGGCTGGATTCACACCTATGCATTTTTAGCGCTTTTTGCATTTTGCAGATTTGCACTAGAGTCCATTTACCATGCTTTCCTATGCAAAAAGCACTTAAAATACATAAGTGTGTATCGAGCCTTAGTGAAGTTGCTATTATGCAAATTTATTACCCATCAACATCATATTACAAATCTAGTTGCCGACATTGCATCAAATCTAGTAGTGGTCATCCTCATGTCCCAAATCCAGTACCAGACATAATCAGGAATCCAGTACCTGATCTCACAAATCCAGTACCTAACATCATCACAAATCCAGTACCTGATATCAAGTCCCAAATCCAAGTACTTGATATCGTCAAGTCCCAAATCCAATACCTGAGATTACAAATCCAGTACTTAACAGCATGACAAATCCAGTATCTGATATCACAAATCTAGTATCCAACATCATCACAAATCCAGTACCTGATTACAAGTCCCAAATCCAAGTACTTGATATCATCAAGTCCCAAATCCAGTACCTGACATCATCAAATCCCAAATTCAGTACCTGATATCATCAAGTCCCAAATCCAATACCTGATATCACAAATCCAGTACCTGATATTACAAATACAGTACCTAACAGCATCACAAATCCACTACCTGATATAACAAATCCAGTACATGACATCAAGTTCCAAATCCAGTACCTGACATCATCAAGCCCCAAATCCAGTACTGGATATCACAAATCCAGTACCCGACATAATCTCAAATCCAGTACCTGATAGAAGTAAACCAGTACCTGACGTCATCACAAATCCAGTACCTGATATCACAAATCCAGTACCTGACATAATCACAAACCCAGTACCTGATAGAACAAATCCATTACCTGATATCACAAATCCAGTACCTGATATCACAAATCCAGTTCTTGACATAATTGCAAATCAAGTACCTGACATCATCACAAATCCAGTACCTGATATTAGGGCCGGGACAAGGGGTGGACAGGAGGGGAAGCTGCCCTGGGCACTATAGCATGATGTGGGGGGGGGCACCACAAGGAGATGGGGGGTGGGGATTTTTGCTGGGTGGGGGATTTGGAGGCAGCAGGAAGTAAGAATTGTTCTAGGAGGGGGGGTGCCAGGAAAAGTGATTTGGGGGGATTTGTGCTAGAAGAGGTGATATGGTAGATTTTTATGGGGAGGGGGGTGCTAGGAAATGTGAATTGTGGGGATTTGTGCTGGGTGGGAGGATGGGGGAAGAGGATTTGTGCTAGAAGAGGTGATATGGTAGAGAGGATTTGTGCTAGGAGTGGAAATTTTTATGGGGGTGCTAGGAAAGGTGAATTGTGGTGATTTGTGCTGGGTGGGAGGATGTGGGAAGAGGATTTCTGCTAGAAGAGGTGATATGGTGGAGGGTATTTGTGCTAGTAGGGATGATTGGAGGATTTTTGTGCTAGGAGGGGAAATTTGATGGGGGGGGGGGGATTTGTGCTAGGAGGGGGGGATTTGTGCTGGGAGGGGGGATTGGGAGTGTGGAGGAGGGGATGTGTACCTGGAGGTGAAATTTGAGGGGTAGAGGATTTGTGTCCCAGGTCTGTCCCAGGTCTGTCCTCCTTAACATGCAGTGCAATAAGCCCAGCCCTTTAACCCTTACTTAGGACAGAGTGTGTTCAAATCTAGTTACAACTGATAATGGAAATCTGCCTGCACAGTACAGGCAGGGTTTATTATGGCAAACACAGCTCCACAGTCCCCTCATGAACAAAGAGATTTATCCAGGATTTTTTCTTGCTGAAGAGTCCGGATAAGAAACATCTTAAACAGGTAAACTGCAATTTATTTATTTATTTTTTTTTAAGTTATTCTATGTGAGTGGGAACATGTAACAAATGTGAAGGTGTTATCCCAATTTGGCTGCAAAAGTGGAAATGGTAATGCTGTTGAGTACTTACAGTAATAATAATACAAAAAAAAACATAAGTCTAAAAAATTGATTATTTTTTACATTTTTGTCCATATATCCATCTATAATAAAACATATGAGGTGGTATCAAAAAGTTTCAAGACTAGTTTTGTCAACAGATGGCTGCATGCACAGTCACTTCATAAGTCACTGTGCCAGAAGACATCGTCGTGTGTACATTGGGAGCTGTGCAACTGGTGCTATCCTGACCACACACATTACCACGTCTGCTATTTCATCATGGACAGCATGAAACTGGGCAAATCTGCCACAGAGGCATTTGACATGTATGACTGTTCTCCAAAAATCATCACACACAAGTTGCCCAATGGTTTCGATGTTTTAGGGGGTTGAGCTCGTTGAAGGTCTTACTGATCTCTTGTTGTCTTCCAGTGATGTTCTTCTGCTCTTGAAGCGCGCATGCCACTCAAAACACAATAGACATGGTAACGCACGTGGTCAGAAAAGCACCAGTTGCACAGCTCCCAGTGTACACGATGTCTTTTGGCACACCCGACTTATGAAGGTTGGTGCTCCTTGTGACTATGCATGCAGCTTTGTGCTGCCATCTGTTGGTGTGTTACAAAACTAGTCTTGAAACTTTTTGATACCACCTCGTAAATCAGGTTATTTATTAAGTTATTGTCAAGTAACCTGACAAATACCATTGCTGCTAAATTTGGTCAGGGCATCTAGTCATCAATGACCCATGGTCTCCAAAGGGTTAATGCTTACTGATTATTTTATTTAACATGTAGTAAAGCTGCTTATTCCTTATCATTCACAAGCAAAAGTACCAGAATGCTTTGAGCAATACTCAAATCCAAATAATCGCCTAAGCAAATTTCAAGGTGTATGGCTTCCAAACTCTGAAATCAACACATTTTCCAAACCATTCCTGAAAAATATTCAGTATTTTCTCCTAACAAGAAGTGCATTGTATGAAGTCGCAAAACAGAAGACAGAAAGATATCACTAAAAATAAGTGCCACGCTGTTTTGTGCAGAAATGTCAAATCTTTTTTGTCTCCTTTGTTCAACATGGATGTTCATCTCTTTGACCGTTAATCGCCTTCTTGACAATATAGAAGCAGAATGGTGAGTAATGATAGCAATTTCCAAATGCTCTGAGCACAGATGCTGAATGCAAGCTTATTAAAGAATTTTACAATGCTGAAACTTGTTATAGAAACTGCTGTATAGAAAAAAATATATAATTGGATCAAAAAAAAAAAAAAAAAGGAGGACAAATCCTGAAGCTTAATACATTCGATAAATTAGGTCATTTATAGGGAGACAAAAACAACAGTATTGCTAGAAAAAAAGTAATTTCTTTTATAGCTTTGTTGTTGAGGCATATGTACCAAAAAACACAGGGTTAAAAAGATTTAAAGAGACGCTTTTACTGCAAAGTGCATCCCACGGCCCCTATAGACTCACTTTAATTGCTCTCTCTTCCATAACCAGAAGTGCCGAGGAGTGTCAATGGCTGCAGAGGAGCAACAGCTAGGGAAGAGAGCAGACAGTGTAAAGCCGGGTACACGCGGGCCGAACGTCCGGCACTCCGCGCGTGTGTATGTCGGTCTGTCCAACAGTTTGGCTGGCTTTTGTTGGACGTGCATGCTGGAAAACCAGCAGCCGACCGACTCCTGATCAGAGCTCTCACCCAATGATAAAGTGTTCTGGCGGGGGGGGTCCCCATTACAGTTCAGTAGCCAATGGGATCAGCTTGCAATCTTGTGACCACTGTGACAGCCAATCACAGTGTTCACATGAACACTGATCCTTCCCGCCCCCTGGGCATTCAGAACCTAAGGCTTCATGTACACGGGACGTTGTGTTCAACCTCTCCTGAAAGATTTAACTTGACAGCTAGAAACCAGTGTCTAAAAACGACCGTCTAACCACGTTTACATGCCGCGTTTGCGTCTAGAAGCGTTTGAAAAAAACATTTTTGTTTTTTTCTTCAAAATTGTCAAAAATAAAAACCGCCTGTAAACGAAATGCGGCTAAACGCGAGTTGCCACGTTTAGCATTTGAAATGCCTCTAAACACAGCTTCTGAACGCATTTTTTTTTGGTTCCAAAAAAAGCCTCTAAACACAACTGCCTAGAAACGACTATAAAACGAACCTGTGTACATGTACTGATAAGATAACAGAGGAGGGTTCAGGAGCAGTTGAAAAAAATGCCCAACTGCTCCTAAACGTCCGTTTACCAGCAGCAGTGTACATGAGGCCTAAAGGGATGCCAAGATGGGCATGTAGGCAGGTGCAACTACTTTCGCCATAGCAGGTGGAGCCCTTTTGCAGCAGCCCTGTTGCTGGAAAGGAAGTCAGGAGGAACAAGGTTTCTCTATAGTTTCTTGGGTCACTGAGGAAGCTGTCCTATTAGATACTGCCGCCCCATATGACTCAAGCGGCCATCTTGGGTCAGGCAGACACTTTTTAAGGGCCTGGCTTATGGGTTTTGGTGCACTTTGGCGAGTGGACAGGGTAAGAACAGGTACCCCATCTGCAAGGGACAGTATTAGAGCAAGGGAAAGGTTCCTGATGAGGAGGGTAAGAGTTGGGCCTCATCTCTTCTGGACATTCTCCTAACTAGGGACCAGACAGTCAGGCCGCATTTAGTCCCCTCTCAATAGACGCTGTCATTCTGTCTGCTGAACTGTGAGTGTGCTGAGTGGCTCTCCCACCAGGTTTTTTGTGAACTGTGAGTGTGCCGAGTGGCTCTCCCACCAGGTTTTTTGTGAACTGTGAGTGTGCTGAGTGGCTCTCCCACCAGGTTTTTTGTGAACTGTGAGTGTGCCGAGTGGCTCTCCCACCAGGTTTTTTGTGAACTGTGAGTGTGCTGAGTAGCTCTCCCACCAGGTTTGTTGTGAACTGTTGCTGCATTTCATCAATACAAGTTTATTGCACCTGCCTGTGTGAATTATTGACTCCATACCACGCTGCACCCCACTTTCAGGTAGGACGGGGTTAAAGAAAACCTGTACAGAGGCCTGCCTTTGATCACGATCATTGATCCTACATTGTTGCTCAGCAACTGCTGTTAAGTTTATTATTGGTTCCAATATAGATCTGTAAAGTTATTGTTTTCACAGAGTCTGCCCAAATTTTATCCTGTGTTGAGCCCTGATGAAGGAGGTGTGTTGATGCCCCTAAAATGCATTGGATGTTTTTTTAATGATTTACTTTCCAACAATTGAAATGATCTTGGTTTATCTGGTTTTGGTCTGGCACTTGTTTCTGTAATTCTATAGTTTTAGCTGACGTTGGGTGCCCATTGAGAGAAGCCTTGTTGTGTGGGAACCAGTCACTGGGGGTCAGTGACTTAGAAGGTGCTGAAGCCATTGGATCGACATGTCAACCAGAATACTAACATTTCCAGAATGAAAGGTAAGCAGTAGTATTCTGCATATTTCCTTAGAACATGTTTCTACTAATGCTGAATTCTGGCAATAAAAACAGCTGCACATTCATTTAAAGTATCAGTGAAAAAAACATTTTAATTCTGTTTAGCCAGCATTGTGCTAAAAGTGGTTCTAAAGGCCCAAGGTTTTTTTTTTTTATCATTATGCATTGTATGCATGAAGGTAAAAAAAAATCTGTGTGCAGCAGCCCCCCCCCCCCAATACTTACCTGAGCCCCATCATGATCTAGAGATGAACAACAGAGCCTCGGCTCTCCGGAGACTCTCCCTCCTCACTCTCCCGCGGGTGTCAATCACAACCAGTTACCCAATGAGAAAAGAGAGGGAGAGGGCCGAGCCATGGTTCTGTGTCTGAATGGACACGCAGAGCAGCGGCTCAGGGGTAAGCCTGCTCGGGTGCCCCTACAGCAATCTGTTTAGTTTGAGGGCACTTGGCAGGAGAGAGGGGCCGGGAGTGCTGGCGGAGGACCCGAGAAGAAGAGGATCGGGGCTGCTCTGTGCAAAACCACTGCACAGAGCAGGCAAGTATAACATGGTTGTTATTTTTAAAAAAAAAGCAATTGGCTGTAATATCACTTTAAGGCTCTGTTCACACTATGCACCATTTTCCATATGTTTCTGTGTGTTTCTGTGCGTTGCACATAGGATAGCCCATTATTTTCAAGGTATTACCCAACGCAAGAGAAATGCTCAAAAGAATCCTCTGACCCGGTTTGGAAAATGTGCTGCACCCAAACCCATGAAACTGCAACGACATGCATTTTGCCGTGCGTGAAAAGAAGCATGTTTGTAGATGCATGGGGGGGTGCCAATAAGAATGAATGGCACCGCTGTGCCTGCAAAACTGCAGAATGTTTCTTTGCATTACAAGAAGTGAACCTGTCATAGGGGAATTATAGAGCGCTGCTATTGCTTGCCTCTGAAAACACTAGATGCCTGCCCGTGTCTGAGTTAGCCACTTTCAAGTATGCTGTAAATGAGTGTCAAAAAAAAAAAGAGTCAGAATTGCTCATCTTTATACTTGTTCCAATTCAGCGACAAACACAGCATCAGCACGATAGCCAGCAGTACCGGGACAGGGTTGTCCAGCACCCAGGGCAAGGATCGAGAATTGCAACCCCCTCCCCCATTATTAATACATGCTATAGAATGGGTGTACCATCCTTAAACAAACAATGAGAAATACTCAAACAGATACAAAATATTTCTCCCTCAGCGTCATGCAAAAATTTTAAGGTATTAAAGCTGCTACTATAAAGAGTGTAAAACTGTATCAAAAAATATGTTTAAAGAACCAAAGTCATTAAAACATTAGTAGTGCTTAAGAAGTTCATAAGTGGATATAAAGTTCCATTTGTGTTTTAATTATACAAAGCAGGGTGTGGACTAGCGGTTGATCCGTTCATAAAAAACGTTGAACACCAAATCTTTGCAGATCAAAATCCCAGATAAATTCTTCACCACATTGCCTCTATGGGAATCCCCTATAGGTAATTCACTTACCAGAAGGTGATGGGTTAACAGCGTGCCTTTCACTGGTTTGATATCAGCGGACTCTGTTTAATTCACTCAAGTAGAACTGGAATTGTGAATGGATGTTTGGATAGCTGTCAGCGCACACTACATTGTAAGTGTACATCCATATGGGATCACTTTGTTCTTTTTAGTAAAATAATTTTAATTCACTGGATTACGCTATGGGCATTTCTGTTTCTTCGCTTGTCATGAGCTAAATTTAGATGGAAGTATGCAGAGTGCGCTGACAGCCATCCAAACATCCATTCACGGATCCAGTTCTATTTGAGTGAACTAAACAGAGTCCGCTGATATCAAACCAGTGAAAGGCACTCTGTTAACTCATCACCTTCTGGTAAGTTAATTACCTATAGGGGATTCCCATAGAAGCAATGTGGTGAAGGATTTATCTGGTATTTTGATCTGCAAAGATTTGGTGTTCAACGTTTTTTATGAACGGATCAGCCACTAGTCCACACCCTGCTTTGTATAATTAAAACACAAGTGGAACTTTATATCTACATATGAACTTCTTAAGCGCTACTAATGTTTTAATTACTTTGGTTTTTCAACATTTTTTTTGATACGGGTGTACCACCCTGTGTCCTTTTTTTGTGAGCAACCTGCCCTCCTGCCCACCCCTTGTCCCGGCCCTGATAGCCAGAATACTAACATTCTATAGCAGAGGTCAGCAATGGAAGCCTCTATTATTGACAATTTCTCTTTAAAGCGGGGTTTCACTGTCTCCACATATTTTTTATTTTTGGCAAACGGACAATGTTTAATATATTTTATATTGAACTTACTTGTTTCGGTTTTACAGCTCACTGCTCTCAGTTTTCTGCAATAAAAAAAAAACGTATACATTTTCCTGTTGCCGGGTTTCATCTTGAAGCCCACAGGCATCCTCTTCCGGGATACGGTGCTGCTGATCGACCAGCATGCACCGCCCATTCTAGCCCCGATCTCGCGCATGCGCAGTAAACACAAATCAGAGCACCGTCAAGAGCTCAGGTTGCCATGAACCTGATGTCAGTCCTGTTGAAATCACGCGAGATTTCACGGCGGCTCTCCGCACTGACTCCTGGGATGAATGACACGAGATCCCAGGAGACAGTGCGCCGAAGAGAGGAAATTATGAAAATACCCGCAAAGTCCCCGCCCACAGCCGCAGGGACAGAACAAAGGCAAAGAAAAATATCTTAAGGTAGGAAAAGAAAAAAAAAAAAAGGTCCATATAGCACTCGGTGCTATCTATAGAAGCCACGGAGATGAAGTTTAAAAAATGGGTGAAGATCCGCTTTAACAGCATCTTGAGTCTTGCTTATTTCTTCTTTTACTGCCAAATTTTTCTCAAGTCTTTGTACTTTACTGTTCACTATTAAAATCATATTAAGGCAATTGCAAAAAGAGTATATAGTAAAACATTCCATTCCCAGCATGCTTGAGAATACTGAGAGGTCTGAGAAATAATTATCTTCTATTATAAGTAATTAGAATATTTGCAACTGAATCACTTTTGCTATGACATATTTTACAAAAATTAAACAAACCTGTAGGAATCCCTTTCTTTAATAAGGGCTATTCATAAGCCAATTATCATTAAGTAATTATAAATAATACTTAGTTTCCCACAACATGCCTAAGCTAACTAGTCAGTATTTAATACACACTAAAGTTGAGCAATGTATGAGAAAATAACTATAGAAAAGAAAACAAGAGCAGACTTCCTGCCTATAGTAACCAATCCTGCTTTATATTTTATGCTCTAAAAAATATATACCGTATATATATATTTTCTGACATAATTACAGTGGCTGCAAATTCAGGTTTTGTTTTGACTTTGGGATTCTGCATAAAATATGCATAGAGTGGCCCCTATATTAAACATCAGTGTACTGAGGTAAGAAGGGCTCACCCAAAAAATATTATAAATATAATACAACGCTTATAACATAACAATAATTATATATTATATTATATTAGCTCTTCATAAAATAATAAATAATGCATGATACATCAAAGAGCTCTTTCTTACAAATTATACACAATGATGCATGTACGGATGAGCCGAACACCCCCCGGTTCGGTTCGCAGCAGAACATGCGAACAGGCAAAAAATTTGTTCGAACACCGTTAAAGTCTAAGGGACACGAACGTGAAAAATCAAAAGTGATCATTTTAAAGGCTTATATGCAAGTTATTGCCATAAAAAGTGTTTGGGGACTTGGGTCCTGCCCCAGGGGACATGTATCAATGAAAAAAAAGTTTTAAAAACGGCTGTTTTTTCGGGAGCAGTGATTTTAATAATGCTTAAAGTGAAACAATAAAAATGAACTACTCCTTTAAATATCGTGCCTGGGGGGTGTCCTTAGTATGCCTGTAAAGCAGCGCATTTTTCCCGTGTTTAAAACAATACCACAAAATTACATTTTTAAAAAATGTCATTTAAAACTATTCGTGGCTGTAATGTATTGTCGGGTCCTGGCAATATAGATGAAAATCATTGAAAAAAATGGCATGGCCCTTTGGGTCTGGTATGGATATTAAGGGGAACCCGCACCAAATTTTTTTTTAAAAATGTCGTGGGGGTCCCCCAGGCACTATATACTCTGAACAGCAGTATATATACTATACGACCTGCCCTTTGTACTCTGTAGAAAATTGGACCTTAGGTGTTGGTGGTACCAGAACACTGTAAGCCCTCACAGTTACTCTTGGTGGGTGCAGGAACGGGACATGCTGTGAAATACTATATCAAAATTGTAATTACATGGCCCTGTTAAACAGTGGCAGAAAAACTGGGCTTTTGGTGGTGGTGGTGGTACCAGAACACTGTAAGCCCTCACAGCTACTCTTGGTGGGTGCAGGAACGGGCCCTGCTGTGAAATATTAGATCAAACATTGTAATTACATGCCCCTTTTAAACAGGGGCAGAAAATGTGGGCCTTGGGTGGTGGTGCCCTAAACCAAAAATATTATTGGAAGCGAGCATCATCAAGATTGAGGAGGAATAGGCTAGTTAGCATAGGCAGTCTTCAAGGGATCCCACATCCATAGCACATTCAATCGGTTACATCAACATCGGGTGTGCTTGATAGCTGCTGATCCAAGACTGATTCATTTTTATGAATGTGAGCCCATCAATGGAGTCTGTGGACAGGCGCACTCTTTGATCTGTTACAAACCCTCCAACAGCACTGAATGTGTGTTCAGAAAGCACGCTGGATGCAGGACAGGCCAGTAGCTCAATTGCATATTGAGCAAGTTCTGCCAGTGGTCCATCCTCAAGACCCAGTAACCCAGTGGATGCTCTGTTGGAAAGGTCTCCAAGTCTGCTCTTGCCCCTAGATATTACTCCACCATATAATGCAGACACTGGCAATCAGACCTTGGCGCTAAGGACTGAAAAATTGTTTAAAGGCATCGGTCAGCCGGCCACCATCTCCACCGCTCTTCTGAACAAAGCCTCACGTTGTCCAGCACCAGGAAACTGTAACCTCCCAGGGTCTTGAAATGCATTGCACAAACCTTTCTTCAAGATCTCCTGAAGATGTTCTGCAACCTTACCCTTGTAACTTGGATCAAGAAGGGTTGCCAGCCAGTAATGATCCCTCTCCTTGATACCATGAATCCTAGGGTCCTTTTGCAGGCTTTGCAGAATCAGGGAGGCCATACAGCGTAAGTTTGCAGAGGCATTCGATTCTGAGTCTTTTGTGTCACTAAGGATCACATGATCCGTAACTACCTCCTTCCAGACACGTACAACTCCGTGGGTTTCTGGGGACAGAAAACCATCCCTTAGAGACTGCAGCTGAGTGTTATCCTCTACATCCATGCTGACACAATCCTCCTCCTCCACTTCTTCCTGTGTGTTTGGCGGGCCTGCAGGAATGCTATCTGGATAAAGGGGGCCTTAAAAAGGTAAGGAAGTCCTCCTCTTCCTCCCGCTGTTCTGCCTCAAGTGCCCTGTCCATGATGCTCCAACAGGAAGACTAGAGGGACAGTGTCACTGATGCATGCATTGTCGCTACTCATCATCCTTGTGGCCTCCTCAAATGGTGACTGGACAGTGCATGCATTCTTAATTAGTAGCCACTGGTGTGGCGAAAAGAAGCCAAGCTCCCCTGACCCTGTCTTGGTGCCATACTCGCACAGGTACTCATTGATGGGCCTCTGCTGTGTGTGCAGCCGCTGCAGCATTGCCAACATTGCGTTCCACCTGGTGGACATGTCACAAATTAGGAGGTTGTTGGCAGGCTGCATTCTCTTTCAATGTCAGTCAGCCGAGCACTGGCATTGTATGACTGGCGGAAATTACCACAGACTTTTCTGGCATGCCTCAGGAGATCCTGTAAGCCTGGGTACGTGCTCAAGAACCGCTGCACCACCAAATTCAGGACGTGTGCCAAACATGGAACATGGGTCAAGTGTCCCTGGCAGAGAGAAGGTTGGTGTCATTGTCGCATACAACCATTCCTGGCTGAAGCTGGCGTGGCGTCAACCACCTCTGAGCCTGCCCCTGCAGAGCTGACAGTATATCTTCCTCAGTGTGGCTCCTGTCCCCTAAGCAGACCAACTCAAGCACCGCATGGCATCTTTTAGCCTGACTTCTTGCGTAGCCCCTTGAACGATTACAGAGTTCAGAGGACAAATCTACTAAAGAGGCCATAGAGGAAGAGGAAAAGGAGGGGGTGGTGGAGAGAGCTGTGGCAGAATCACCACTAGCATTTTGGAGGCATGGTGGCGAAACAAGCTCCAACAACACTGAACCCTGTCCTGCATCCTTCCCAGCTGCCAGCAGAGTTACCCAGTGCACCATGAAGGAAAGGTAACGTCCATGCTCATGCCTGCTGGACCATGAGTCAGCGGTAATATGCACCTTACTGCTGACCGCCCTGTCTAACAAGGCCAAAACATTGCCTTCCACATGCCAGTAGAGAGCCAGAATGGCCTTCCGCGAAAAAAAATGGCGTTTTGGAACCTGCCACTGAAGTACAGCATATTCCACAAATTCACGAAAGGGGGAAGAGTCTACCAGCTGAAAAGGCAGCAGTTGCAGTGCTAGCATTTTGGCCAAGCTAGCAGTTAGACGCTGAGCATGTCGGTGGCTGGGACCCAATTTCTTTTTACAGTTCAGCAACTGGGGTAGGGAAATTTGCCTGATAAAATCAGATGGTGGTGTACTGCTAGCAGATTGGCTGCAAGTACTTGGGACATCTATTTCTATACCTTCATTCCTCTCAGTGGAGGTTTTTGAGAGGACTGGAGGTATAGTAGGGTTGGAGATCCCAGATGAGGAGCAAGGAGAAGTCCGCCTTTTTCTTTGATGTGGGTCTTTTAAGTGCTGTTGCCAACGGACTGCATGTCAGGTCGTCATAAGTCTGGTCAAGCATGTGGTGCCCAAGTGGCTACTGTTCTGGCCATGCTTGATCCGCTTCAGACATAGGTTGCAAACAGCAACGGTGCGATCTGCGGCACACATGTCGAAAAAGGCCCACACCAAGGAACTTTTAAAAGTTAGAGGGGAGTCAGCAGCGCCCTGCACCTGCGGAGCTCTGTGGTGTGATGCAAGTACAGTCAGTGACCACATTATCCCCTCCCTCCTCATCACTGGAGCAAACCTGGCAGTATGCTGCAGCTGGGGGAACATGACTGCCAGCTTCTTGTCCTTCTTGGGCACCCCCTCTCTCTAGGCTCACGTTACTCTCTTCCTAAACCTGGGAACCAACTTTAGAGCCTTTAAATCGCTGCGCATCCTCCAGCAGCATGTACCCGACACTGTAGTCGAATAATTCTGGGGAATCCTCTGTGTGCGATGGTGGGGCTATGGAAGGAGTGACTGTGGACAAGGAGCCGGTGGAAAAGGCCTATTTGGCAGCTGCGTTGGAAGGCAAACTACTCTGAGCCTGGGTGACAGAGGATGAGGAGGATGAGGACGGCTTTGTTATCCACTCTTCTGCATGTTCTGGCTCAATAACACGGCCAGCAGCAGAAAAAAAGGACAAGCGTGCCCCACGGCCGCCTGCAGAGTATGCACCATGTCCACGACCAGCACTGTTGACTGTAGACACAGAGGCTGCTTGCCCTCTTTTAGTGGCCTGTGAGCATCTGCCTCTCCTTGGTGGCCTTCCGGACATGATGTATATTTTGTTTTGCAACACCACACTAAACTGTATTAGATACTGTGTACACCACCAGAAGTGTAGTAGAAACTGTACACACTGTATTAGATACTGTGTACACCGCCTGCACTGTATTAGCAACTGTACTATGGCTGCACTGTATTTTATACTGTGTACACCACCAGAAGTGTAATAGAAACTGTACACACTGTATTAGATACTGTGTACACTGCCTGCACTGTATTCGCAACTGTACTACGGCTGCACTGTATTGTGTACTGTGTACACCACCAGAAGTGTAGTAGAAACTGTACACACTTCATTAGATACTGTGTACACCGCCTGCACTGTATTAGCAACTGTACTACGGCTCCACTGTATTGTGTACACCACCAGAAGTGTAGTAGAAACTGTACACACTGTATTAGATACTGTGTACACCGCCTGAAGTGTATTAGAAACTGTGCATCACGGAATGTACTGTAGATATAGGCTATACTGGATGCAGAGTGAATATATATATATATATATATATATATATATATATATATATATATATACACACACACACACACACACACACACACACACTTGTGCTCATAAGTTCACATACCCTGGCAGAATTTATGATTTCTTGGCCATTTTTTAGACAATATGAATGATAACACAAAAACTTTTCTTCCACTCATGGTTAGTGTTTGGTTGAAGCCATTTATTATCAATAAACTGTGTTTACTCTTTTTAAATAATAAGGGCAACAAAAACTACCCAAATGACCCTGATCAAAAGTTTACATATCCTGGTGATTTTGGCCTGATAACATGCACACAAGTTGACACAAAGGGGTTTGAATGGCTATTAAAGGTAACCATCCTCACCTGTGATCTGTTTGCTTGTAATTAGTGTGTGTGTATAAAAGGTCAATGAGTTTCTGGACTCCTGACAGACCCTTGCATCTTTCATCCAGTGTTGCACTGACATTTCTGGATTCTGAGTCAGGGGAAAGCAAAAGAATTGTCAAAGGATCTGCGGGAAAAGGTAGTTGAACTGTATAAAACCGAAAAGGGATATAAAAAAGATATCCAAGGAATTGAGAATGCCAATCAGCAGTGTTCAAACTCTAATCAAGAAGTGGAAAATGAGGGGTTCTGTTGAAACCAAACCACGGTCAGGTAGACCAACTAAGATTTCAGCCACAACTGCCAGGAAAATTTTTCGGGATGCAAAGAAAAACCCACAAATAACTTCAGGTGAAATACAGGACTTTCTGAAAACATGCGGTGTGGCTCTTTCAAGATGCACAATAAGGAGGCACTTGAAGAAAGATGGGCTGCATGGTCGAGTCACCAGAAGAAAGCCATTACTACACAAATGTCACAAAGTATCCCGCTTACAATACACCAAACAGCACAGAGATAAGCCTCAAACCTTCTGGCACAAAGTCATTTAGAGTGATGAGACCAAAATTTTGCTTTTTGGCCACAACCATAAACGCTTCATTTGGAGAGGAATCAACAAGGCCTATGATGAAAAGGTATGGAGGTGGATCGCTGATGTTTTGGGGATGTGTGAGCTACAAAGGCACAGCAAATTTGGTCAAAATTGTTGGCAAGATGAATGCAGTATGTTATCAAAAAATACTGGAGGAACATTTGCATTCATCAGCCAGGAAGCTGCGGAAGGGACGTACTTGGACATTCCAACATGACAATGATCCAAAACACAAGGCCAAGTCGACCTGTCATTAGCTACAGCAGAATAAAGTGAAGTTCTGGAGTGGCCATCTCAGTCTCCTGACCTCAATATCATTGAGCCACTTCATATTCATATACTATCATTTTTGCCAACAGGAATGGGCAGCTTTACCATCTGAGAAGATAAAGAGCCTCATCCACAAATACCACAAAAGACATCAAGCTGTCATTGATGTTAAAGGGGACAATACACGGTATTAAGAACTGGGGTATGTAAACTTTTGATCAGGGTCATTTGGGTAGTTTCTGTTGCCATTATGATTTAAAAAAGTAAACACAGTTGATGGATAATAAATGGCTTCAGCCAAACACTAACCATGAGTAAAAGAAAAGTTTTTGTGTTATCATTCATATTCTCTGAAAAATGGCCAAAAATCATAAATTCTGCCAGGGTATGTAAACTTATGAGCACAACTGTATATATATATATATATATATATATATATATATATATATATATATATATATATATATATATATATATATATATATATAAGTCCGTCAGAAATGCCAACAGAAAAAGTCCGATGGGGCATACACACAGTAGGATTATCCGACCAAATGCTCCCATCGGACTTTTTCTGTCGGAAATTCCGACCATGTGTATGCGGCATTAGACATGTTGCCACAGATAAAGAGAAATAGATTGTGAGCTGCGTACACTTTTAACTGGCTGCTAGCTGTGGGATATTAATAATGACACTGTATATGGTTATGTCAGCACTTTAACAATTTTGTTTAAACACTTTCACTGTGGTTAAAAACAAATTTAAAACGAATTGACAGCTTTCCTTAGTATAAACCACAAATATCTTGGATGATGAGAACATGGCAGTAAAATGAATTGACGGAGACATATTCAACAAGACAATAATTGGAAGTGTGGCTTGGTAAGTCATTTTAAGGAAACAACTCACTGGGGAAGAAGCAGAGATGATGGTCATATAATTAGTCTTCAGGGACTTTATTAAAATTGGTCTAAACAGAAATCCTTTATACATTTCTATGCACAATTCATTCCAAAGGTTGTGTGGATTTCAATTTAACATCATGTCGAAGCATTGACCAGAAGATCATATTAAAGTCTGCGCAACCTTTAGCTGATATATGAGGGAGAGGGTAGAAATAACATAAATGAGTATATGCAGCTTCATATACAATGATCACCCCTACGATCATAAAATTTAACCTACAGTAGCTAATGGATTTGCCCAGACACCGTTATCACACACATTGAACTTTTTTAGCATAGGACAGACAACGCACCCTACCAGTGGGTTATTTCACCTGTTTAACTCACCATTAATGGTAAAATCTTATTGTACATTCTCCTTTAGATCTACCAACAATAATGTAGGGCTTGCCTGATATAACCTGAAAATATACACTATTATACCAAAAGAATTGGGATGCCTGCCTTTACACGCACATGAACTTTAATGGCACCCCAGACTTAGTCCGTAGGGTTCAATATTGAGAAGGCCCACCCTTTGCAGCTATAACCGTTTCAACCCTTCTGGGAAGGCTGTCCACAAGGTATGGAAGTGTGTCTATGGGAATATTTGACCATTCTTCCAGCGCATTTGTGAGGTCAGGCACTAATGTTGGACGAGAAGGGAACTGAAACTGAAGCATGCTCAGTAGATGTGGAAATGGCTGTTCTACACAATCCCAGGCTACAGTTTTTGTTTTTTTTGCAGAATTCAGAAAACAAATTCCGCAAAAAAAACCCCTGTAGCCTGGGATTGTGTAGACCAGCCATTGCCACATCTACTAAGCATGTTTCAGTTTCAGTTCCCTTCCAAGCTGTTCATTTCCTTCTTTTTCTTATCTGTGCTGCCCACATAATTATAGAGACACAAATGTCGTCAATTACACATTGAATAAATGACAGCCCACTCCTCCCCTCCTTCCTACTCTATGCCCAATAAACTCTACACTATTGGAGCGAAATATTACCTGTTGATTGATGGAGGCTTCACCACCCTGTAATTCTAAACAGATACAAACCTCCCCATAGATTGACAACCCCATGTTTTTGCAGAAAAATAATAAAGATTTGAGTTAAAATACTTATTTACGTAACAATTTAAAACATTTATTGATATCATGTATTTTTTCTTTGTATTTGGAAGGCTGTTTTTTTTTTTTTTTTGAAAATGTGAACAGCATCAGAGGAATAGAAGCTTCTCTGGCTGATGTTTCCCTGCAGATGAGCTGAAAAAGAGTTTGGTCACATGACATCATCCATATACATAAAGAGAAGGTATAATGTAAATTATATAGTGTGTGTTTAGTATCACTTTAAGTAAAAGAACAGGATGTCATAGAACAGCAGTTTTTAATATATATCAGAGGTATATTAGAGTAGATGGCAGTTATAGTAAGGGAGAAAAAAGAACTAGGGGAAGGACAAAGTAAAAGATGACCAAGAGAGATCATATATTGTGGTGCATAGTCCCCATGACACTTCTCCTTTTTAGGTAGGGTTTAGGCGGTTAAGATGTCTATACTTCTGAAATGACTCTTCTATTTTAGATCCTGCCTCTATACATCTTCCACCAGACAATTGAAATTATACAAAAGGAGGGAAATACGTTCATATGGAAGGCCAAAAATCCTTGTTTGGGCAAACTGCTAGTGTACAGACTGCAAGCTCAAGGAGGGCTAGGCTTGCCCAATTTGTGGTTATACTTTCCGTCAGTTTGGTTCAGCTAGTGCAGTGGCATGCCCCTCCAAATCACATTCCATGGATTCATTTTGAACGAGCCTCCATAGACCCATATTATCTTTCAGGCCTTCTATGGTCGAGCTCAGTCCGCCCCAAAGTCCTAACCTCCCTTAATGGAGAGGTCAGCCCATCATTACACTTATGGTCTTTATATAGGACAAAATATACCTTGATTCCCCCTAAACCTCGACTGGCCTTCTTTTTAGGCGACCCTAGGTTCCCTTCTGCTTTCAATTCTGACTGTGATTTCTCCAGGTGGATTTAAAATGATAATGTCACTTTGGAGTCCCTGACCGGAGAACCCCCTTTTTGCGCTCTTTCCTCCCTCCAACTGAGCTATGGTCTACCTCGAACAGGATTTTATAAATACTTGAAGATTAGACATTTTTTCTCCACCCACTACTCCCTGGAGGCGATAAACATGGACATCACTTTTGAGCACCTGTGCAGATTTTCCTCCAGAGATATGGGTAAAATTTTCATTGTGTATAAATACCTTAATGAAAGAGATCTCTCCGCTAAATCTTCAGCGATGCTCAGTTGGGAGGTGGAAACGGGTCAGGAAAATTCCCCTGAGGATTGATTGGATATGCTTTCCAATATGCATAGATGCACAAAGTCAATGGCAGTGAAGGAAATGTTTAAACTCCACACTAGGTGGTACTATAGGCCAACCAAATTGCATAAGTTCCACCCCTCAGTTCCAGAAAACAGTTTCAGAGGCCGCCATGATAGAGGCACACACTTCCTTATTTTCTGGAGCTGAGTAATTAAGCCCATATGGCAGCGGGTGTCAACTAAGGTCGCTCAAATCACGGTGATGCAACTGACGCTGACTTTACAGATGTGGCTATTTTTTGCTGAACTACCAGAAGTGCAAAAAACTGGCCCACACTTTAGTTAGCGCAGCTCACTGGGCTATTGCATTACACTCGCGCTCCTCTGGGAACTGTGCTAAGGCGTATGGAGGCTATTCAACTTATGGAGCCTGTTCACCATACCATTATGGATACTCTGCCTGTCTTTAAAAGTAAATGGGAATCTTGGGGTGCATATGGATATGTAGGGTTATAAAAGTATGATTAGTCTCATACCGGCAACACTAAGATTTTGTGCCTTGTACATTCTTTTTTTCTTTTTGTTAAATTTCTTTTATATTATATTCTTTTATATTTCTTTTATATTATGCTTTCTCCCCTTTTATTTTTTGCTTATATGGCATGGTTTTATGTTTAAATAGAAAAATTTGTGTTGCGCTTAGGTATATATTCACCTTATCAATCTAAAGGTGCCCAGTGTTTGTGCCTCCAATCTCAAATCAAAATATGAAATATGTGACATAAAATAAATCCACCGTATTATTGGATATAAATACCAGTATAATGCTCTTAATAATAATAAACCTCCTATTTATATATAAAGGACATAATCAAACAAATATCAATAAATATGCCCGAAATTTACATCAAAGTGCCATGCATAAATCCAATCTAAAGTGCTGCGTGCAAGAAAAACTGCTTATAAACAATCGTGACAAGTGGAAAGGCATGCATTGTAAATACAATAATTAGCATATAAACTGTGAAAAAACTCTACAAGCAACAAGTGATAAAAACATATAAAAAACCATATATAATAATATGAGTGATAATAGTCTTTTTAAATGTGAGGAAAATCTTCCAAATCCAAATCACATAATAGTGTGTGGCAGAAAAGAATCCAATGGTGCAAAAGGGTGCTTCACATGGGAGACGGATCGTAGAACCACAGTGCCCAAATGTGCCCTGGTGACCCCCAAAGTAGCTGCGCTCACCTCTGAGCGTGTGACACAGGGATTAGCCGTGTCCAAACACGCTTTGGAGCCACCCCTGGGCTCAGTAATCAGGACACCAGATGATCTCCCATCAAGCTCTCCTAGGACTCCATAGGCATCATACCAAAAGAAAAAAGGGACTGCATAGTGTAATATCGCCAAAATATTTAATGGTAATCAGTGTAAACAATCCCCACACCGGGGTACTCACATTGCATAGGTGCTTATGTGCACCAAACAGTACAGGCAGAATATAACTCCGAAAATCTGATTCGATGCGCTGTGGGGTGTTTCAGATCATTCCAGCCCAGCTCAGTGCTGCTCGCTCCGTCCTGGCCCCTCCCCTACGCGTGTTCGACACAGGGAGTCACGTGTCTTCATCAGGGGGATATTTTTGGCTGGGAAATCTTTTGTTTGGATGTACAGACTGGGGCGGCTCCAGGATGGCATGAGCTCAGAGGAAGTGGATTGAAAAATAGGAGCGGAGCCAAGCACAGAAAAGTCTGCAATCATAGGGAAAATGGCCGCCGTCAGTGTATTTAAACAGTAGAGCGCCCGTCCAATCATATCCCCCTGATGAAGACACGTGACTCCCTGTGTCGAACACGCGTAGGGGAGGGGCCAGGACGGAGCGAGCAGCACTGAGCTGGGCTGGAATGATCTGAAACACCCCACAGCGCATCGAATCAGATTTTCGGAGTTATATTCTGCCTGTACTGTTTGGTGCACATAAGCACCTATGCAATGTGAGTACCCCGGTGTGGGGATTGTTTACACTGATTACCATTAAATATTTTGGCGATATTACACTATGCAGTCCCTTTTTTCTTTTGGTATGATGCCTATGGAGTCCTAGGAGAGCTTGATGGGAGATCATCTGGTGTCCTGATTACTGAGCCCAGGGGTGGCTCCAAAGCGTGTTTGGACACGGCTAATCCCTGTGTCACACGCTCAGAGGTGAGCGCAGCTACTTTGGGGGTCACCAGGGCACATTTGGGCACTGTGGTTCTACGATCCGTCTCCCATGTGAAGCACCCTTTTGCACCATTGGATTCTTTTCTGCCACACACTATTATGTGATTTGGATTTGGAAGATTTTCCTCACATTTAAAAAGACTATTATCACTCATATTATTATATATGGTTTTTTATATGTTTTTATCACTTGTTGCTTGTAGAGTTTTTTCACAGTTTATATGCTAATTATTGTATTTACAATGCATGCCTTTCCACTTGTCACGATTGTTTATAAGCAGTTTTTCTTGCACGCAGCACTTTAGATTGGATTTATGCATGGCACTTTGATGTAAATTTCGGGCATATTTATTGATATTTGTTTGATTATGTCCTTTATATATAAATAGGAGGTTTATTATTATTAAGAGCATTATACTGGTATTTATATCCAATAATACGGTGGATTTATTTTATGTCACATATTTCATATTTTGATTTGAGATTGGAGGCACAAACACTGGGCACCTTTAGATTGATAAGGTGAATATATACCTAAGCGCAACACAAATTTTTCTATTTACTTTGAAACGCACGGCTATGAATACGTGACCTGTGGCTGCAGCTGGGTATTTGTAGATTTTGTAGATTTTTACAGTAAGGCATAGGGTCATTGTGGCTCGCAAGACCTCTTCTCTCTTTTTTCTATGGTTTTATGTTTACCTGTCATTATGGCCAAATAGTGCTAAAACTGTCTAGTTGATTCCAGTTGTTACTCCCACATAGGAAAATGGCCAAGGTTATGTATGTTTTTTTAGCAATTGTGATATATCTGTACCAAACTGATATTTTATGCTCCAAAAAAAAAAAAAAAAAAAATTATATATATATATATATATATATATATATATATATATATATATATATATATATATATATATATATATATATATTGTGGTGCATAAATTAAATATATAGATAGCACTATGTATTATAGTTCTAAAAGGCATATGGTAGAATATGTTTTGTTGTCCATGGCTGTATAATAATTAAACTAAAAAATATTTTTCAAATTAGCAGATTTAGCTGAGGTTAAAGAGCAGAATGAAAACCCTGTCATATGTGTCTTTAGGCAGCATTAAAGTATCTTTTTTTTTAAATGTAAACACTCTGAAATTGCAAGTTATAAATAATGCTTTATCTGTATTTTATGGTATCCTTATGGTGCCATCTTGCAGAGTCTGTTCCATTACCTCCCATCATAGGGAGGTGATGAAGTTAGTAAGACCATTTTAAGGAAGCTATGTAATCAATATGAACTAGTTATATGGCGTGTAATTGGACAGTAGTATACCCACCCCAAGGTTAGGGTCACATGTATGTGAGTACGGGACTGTGTGTCACCGTCAGCAAAAACATGTTTCTGTGTAGCAGACACATGAGGGTGCCATTAATTCTAATGAAATTAGAATTGGGAAACACATTGGGAAACACATTGGGAAACACATTGGGAAACACAATGCAGTTTCACATAACGGGACAAGCATTGCATTAAGTGGTTTCTATGCAGCTGCGGTTTTGGAAAAGTTATGGGGACCTTTTCCCTGTGTTTCCAGCAGGTACAACAGCTCACTTAAACAAATGGCCTGCTGTGCCTGCTCAAACAAGGCTGCAGGGAAACTGCATTGATGTGAACCTAGCCTAATCCTCCCTCTCAACTGCTCATCCATCAGCTACTTATTACAAATTTTACTAAATGTAACTATTAATCAAATGAGAAGGGAGAAGACACATTGGGGGGGGGGGGGGGGTATTTCTCAAAACTGGAGCAACCAGCATCTGGAGCAGTTTTGGATCCCAACCAATCAGCTTCTATCCTTCATTTTCATAGCTAAACTGAACAAGCTGAAGACAGAAGCTAATTGGTTGTCCCAGATTATGTTTGCTTCAGTTTTAATAAATATCATCAGCATGCCTAGTAATAAGCAAGAAGTATTTGCTGACAGAATTCTGCATGCTGTTGTTAGAGCCCTTGCACACTGGGGCGGGGGGCGGCGTCGGCGGTAAAACGCCGCTATTATTAGCGGCGTTTTACCGTCGGTATGCGGCCGCTAGCGGGGCGGTTTTACCCCCCGCTAGCGGCCGAGAAGGGGTTAAATACCACCGCAAAGCGCCTCTGCAGAGGCGCTTTGCCGGCGGTATAGCCGCGCCGTCCCATTGATTTCAATGGGCAGGAGCGGTAAAGGAGCGGTATACACACCGCTCCTTCACCGCTCCGAAGATGCTGCTGGCAGGACTTTTTTTACCGTCCTGCCAGCGCATCGCTCCAGTGTGCAAGCCCTCGGGGCTTTCACACTAGAATGACAGTAGCGGCACTTTCGGGGCGGTTTGCAGGCGCTATTATTAGCGCAATAGCGCCTGCAAACCGCCCCAGTGTGCAAGGGCTCTTAGTTTTGCAATTTTGGCTTCTCTAAAGGTTAACGTTAAGGCTAATAATTTCAAGACAGTCTGTCCAGTGTTCACATTCACCTACAGAGAGGAGATGGAAGGAGTCAAGATTAAAGTTGGAACAGAGAGAATTCAGAGGCGCTAGCAAGATGAAAAGCACCCTCTCTACAATACAGCTTGCTTTCTCTAGTGGAGAGGAAATGACAGACTGATAGCCCTGATAATATTGTTCTCATCCAAGGCAGAACATTCTCAAATAAGGGACATAACCAAAGTTGCTGGAATCAGAAAGCGTTTGGATCAAATTGGACATAATACAGCACACAGCTCTATTTGTGTGACTGGTTTTATTGCCGCCTACAGCCAGTGTTAAAATATTTTATCATTTCTTTCCCTATAGCCTGTTTCACATTTGGCTCCTTTTCAATTAATCTTTCATTTTAATTAGTTATTCGGATGCTTCAGGGATCCGTAAGATAGTTAACAGTTGCATTCCTAAGGTGTCTGGGGATCCAAAGCTTCCAGCTGATTTGAAATGATGAATTGATCAGTTTTATAGGAATATTACAATTTTAAATACTTGCTGGCCTTGTAGAAAAGATATTGCAACTACAGTATGTAGGTAAAAAGTAGTATGCACTTTGAGAATTTGTACAAGCATGACCCAAACTTACCCCTAGACCTCCTTTTCCCAGTCTATTGCATATCCAGCATTTATTGTTTCTTTGATTTTTTTAGTGAAAATTAGCCTCTATTGCTTTCTGTGACACTATCACCAGGCTTGTAAAATTCTTGTGGTTGCAGGGAGAAGGGTTCAGCAGAATGCCCTAGGTTAGTTCCTAATGATGTAGGCATACCCCAGTACTAGATCACCCAAGAGCCCTTTCCCTATAAACAATGTGTGGACAGGTTCTAGGCAGTCAGGTCAGCAGCATAGTCTTACTGGGAAACAGTGGCGGTTGGTGAAGTTTTAGGATGGGGGCACCAGACGCCTGCCCTTCCTTTTTGACCACTCCCACTTCCCATAAGCTCCACCCCTTATAGAATTCACCCACTCCCCTGAATTCCACCCATAGTGTCAGGAGTATACAGCTCAGTATCACAGAACAGAGTATACAGCTCAGTATCACAGATATGATATATAGCTCAGCATTAGAGATACAGTATATAGCTCACCACCACAGATACGGTATATAGATCAGCACCACAGACACGGTATATAGCTCACCATAACAGATACGGTATATAGATCAGCACCACAGATACGGTATATAGATACCACAGATACGGTATATAGGTCAGCACCACAGATATGGGATATAGATTAGCACCACAGATATGGTATATAGATCAGCACCACAAATACGGTATAAAGATCAACACCACAGATATGGTATATAGATCAGCACCACAGATACGGTATATAGATCAGCACCACAGATACGGTATATAGATCAGCACCACAGATACGGTTTATAGATCAGCACCACATATACGGTTTTTAGATTGTTTAGGGTGGAGAGGCAGGCAGGGGGTTATGGTTTGGGGTGGAGAGGCAGAGAGGGGGGTTTGTTTGGGGTGGAGGCAGGGAGGAGGGTTATTGTTTAGGGTGGAGGGGCAGGGAGGGGGATTATTGTTTAGGGTGGAGGCAGGGAGGGGGGTTATTGTTTAGGGTGGAGAGGCAGGGAGGGGGGTTATTGTTTAGGGTGGAGAGGCAGGGAGGGGGGTAATTGTTTAGGGTGGAGAGGCAGGAAGGGGGGTTATTGTTTAGGGTGGAGAGGCAGGGAGGGGTTTGTTTAGGGTGGAGGCAGGAAGGGGGTTATTGTTAAGGGTGGAGAGGCAGGGAGGGGGTTACTGCTTAGGGTGGAGAGGCAGGGAGGGGGGTTATTGTTTGGGGTGGAGAGGCAGGGAGGGCGGTTTGTTTAGGGTGGAGAGGCAGGGGGGGCGTTTTAGGGTGGAGAGGCAGGGGGGCATTTTAGGATGCAGGAATGGGGGGGTTTGGGAACCCCACAGCTGCCAGTCACTGCCCTGCACCACAACACTTAGCAGCCCCACCCTCCCCCCTCCATGAAGCTCTGCAGCAGCTGAGAAAAGTGAACAGAGGTGGGGGAGAGCCAGGCTCACGGCAGGACACACTACACAGCAAGTGGAGCAGTCACTCTGTAGCTGCCCTGCAGAGGAGTCTGAGGACTTGGGGGATGAGGAAGCATGTTGCAGGGAGGGAAAGACATGCAAAAATCCTCTGTCATTCACACTGTGAGAGAGATCACCTCCGATCCCCACACTCAGCCACTCACCTTCTGCTTTCTGTACACCGCGTTCAGGCTCAGCTCTGCACCCTCCCGCTGCATCTGTGAGCTCCCGGCCTCACATCACAGGGTCCTGGGTTGCAGTAAAGAAGTCTCTGCAGTGTCTGCACTCCACTCCGACTGCAGGGAAACTGCAAGTGACGCCATAGTGCTGAAAAAGCACCGCCCAGTCGCCCTCTGGTCCCGGTCAATGAAAAAAAAAGAAACAAGAGCCAGGGACAAATCACTGGAGAGTGGGAGTGTGTGCGGGCGCACAGCTTGCGCCCTGCACACGCCCTAAACATGGGCAAATCAGCTTCCCAGCTTGCAATCAGCTGATTGCAAGCTGGGAAGCTTCCCATAGACCGCCGTGTGTCCAGCGCCTGGTCACTCTTAAAGTGACTTTTTTTTTTTTGCCAAAAGCTTTGGGGGGCAGCGCCCGAGCTCCCTCTATGGACGGGCAACCACTGCTGGTAAAGTAATCATTGTACGCTAGGGTTTCCACTTTTTCTTCAAGCCAAACCTGAACACTTTAGGGACACACAGCATTTTTTTTTGTAGTATATACTAGAGAATTGTAAAAGACCTGGGACACCTTTGGGTAACCCAAGAAGATTAGTAATGTGGGTATGACAAACTGTGTTAACAGTGGGAGGGGCTTAAAGGGGCATGGTTAAATAAAACAAAATAATTCTTGTGCCCATAAAATATGCTTAGATTACTGAACTTAGCAGTGGATGATGTGTGGACAGTGTCAGTAGGGCAGAGGTTGGTGTTAGTAGGGCAGTGGATGTATCAGTAAAGCAGTGGATGGTGTCATTATGGCAGTGTACATGTCAGTGGGGCAGTGGATGGTGTCAGTGGGGCAGTGGATGGTGTCAGTGGGGCAGTGGATGGTGTCAATGAAGCATGTGAATTGTGTCAGTGGAGCAGAGGACGGTGTCAGTAGGGCAGTGGACGGTTTCAGTAGTTTTTTAATTTTTATTATTTTTTGACTATCTGTTACAATTGTATTTTGTTATTATTTTTACATTATTATTTTTTTTATTAGGTTTTACAGTTTTTTAAAGAGCCCTGTTGGTGGGCTTTGGTGAAATAACAGGGGTCTAAATAGACCCCTGATGTCTCACTTTTGGGACAGAGGATTCTCCAGTCCCTTTCTCTGCAGCCTCAGTTGCACTGGAAAGTAAATGAATGGGAAGTGTTTTGTGCTGAACCGCTTCCTGTTCATTCACAAACTGAAGCATAATCAACATAGTTTACCATGCTTTAGTTATGAATGGACACAGGACCTATCGGTACCGATCACTCACTGTGTTAATTCAGAAAAGGAAGATGGCGGTAAATGACATATTCACCAGCCCCTTCCACAGTTCTTCATCCTGAAACATCCTCAGAAGCAGCTGGCAGGAGTGGAGAAGAGGGAAGCTGGCAGTGGTGGGGGAAAGGGGGGGGGAGTGGTTAGCAGAAGGAATCTGGATAAGAGAGGCGGGAGGGAGGCATTTACTAGAACCGATTAAGGTAACCATCCTGACCTGTGATTTGTTTGCTTGTAATTGGTGTGTGTGTATAAAAGGTCAATGCGTTTCTGGACTCCTGACAGACCCTTGCATCTTTCATCCAGTGCCGCACTGACGTTTCAGGATTCTGAGTCATGGGGAAAGCAAAAGAATTGTCAAAGGATCTGCGGGTAAAGGTAGCTGAACTGTATAAAACAGGAAAGGGATATAAAAAGATATCCAAGGAATTGAGAATGCCAATTAGCAGTGTTCAAACTCTAATCAAGAAGTGGAAAATGAGGGGTTCTATTGAAACCAAACCACGGTCAGGTAGACCAACTAAAATTTCAGCCACAACTGCCAGGAAAATTGTTCGGGATGCAAAGAAAAACCCACAAATAACTTCAGGTGAGATACAGGACTCTCTGAAAACATGTGGTGTGGCTGTTTCAATATGCGCAATAAGGAGGCACTTGAAGAAAGATGGGCTGCATGGTCGAGTTGCCAGAAGAAAGCCATTACTACGCAAATGCCAAAAAAGTATCCCGCTTACAATACGCCAAACAGCACAGAGACCAGCCTCAAACCGTCTGACACAAAGTCATTTGGAGTGATGAGACCAAAATTGAGCTTTTTGGACACAACCATAAACACTATATTTGGAGAGGAGTCAACAAGGCCTATGATGAAAGATATGGAGGTGGATCACTATGTTTTGGGGATGTGTGAGCTACAAAGACACAGTTAATTTGGTCAAATTTGTTGGCAAGATGAATGCAGTACGTTATCAAAAAATACTGGAGGAACATTTGCATTCATCAGCCAGGAAGCTGCGCATGGGACGTACTTGGACATTCCAGCATGACAATGATCCAAAACACAAGGCCAAGTCGACCTGTCATTGGCTACAGCGAAATAAAGGGAAGGTTCTGGAGCGGCCATCTTAGTCTCCTCACCTCAATATCATTGAGCCACTCTGAGGAGATCTCAAACGTGCAGTTCATGCAAGACAGCCCAAGAATTTACAAGAACTGGAGGTTTTTTGCCAAGAGAAATGGGCAGCTTTACCATCTGAGAAGATAAAGAGTCTCATCCACAAATACCACCAAAGACTTCAAGCTGTCATTGATGTTAAAGGGGGCGATACACTGTATTAAGAACTGGGATATGTAAACTTTTGATCAGGGTCATTTGGGTAGTTTCTGTTGCCATTATGATTTAAAAAGAGTAAACACAGTTGAATGATAATAAATGGCTTCAGCCAAACACTAACCATGATTGAAAGAAAAGTTTTTGTGTTATCATTCATATTCTCTGAAAAATGGCCAAGAAATCATAAATTCTGCAAGGGTATATAAACTTATGAGCACAACTGTAAACAAATGTTATAAATCATATCCAATAAAAATCTAATTTCTTCATAAATTTAGGCCAAAAGGTATTCTGCTACAAGTCTTTGGTAAAAAAAAAAAAAAATCCCAATACGTGTTTATTAATTGGTTTGTGTGAAAGTTATAACATCTGCCAACTATGGTATACATATTTGTATATTGATCAATCCTGATGTACTGATGGCTTATCTCATTTCTTGAGGCCTTAAAATGCCAGGACCCCACAAATGACCTCTTTTTGGAAAGTAGACAGTCCAAGGTATTTAGTAAGAGGCATGGCAAGTTTTTTAAAGTTGTAATTTTCTGGAAAATGAAGAAATGAAATAAAGTTTTCTTTTTTTCCCCACAATTTTTTTTCTTACATACTGTCACCAGTGCAGTACAACGCCATCATATAACTGGTGTAGTGATGATCAGGGACACTGACTGGTGATAGTATGTTAAAAAAAAAATACATAATTGTTTATTCAATTTTTTTTATTTTGCTGTAACTTTGTTTTACTTATTTTTTTACAACCTTTAATCAGAGTAGTTCAGGGTCACCATAGTCACCCTGTACTACTCTAGGAGGGGGGTTAGGGATTTTTTTGTTTTTACACTTTGATTGCTATTACAGTGATGATCACTAACAGCAATGTTTTAGACTGTCATGAATGGGTTGGATTCATAACAGCGGTGATTACTATTGTGTGCTACAATTGGCCCACAGCCATCACATGGTACAGGGTGCTGAGATTGGGGGTGCTGAGCTGTAGGCCAATCACAGCATCATACTACTGGGCACAGCTGTTCTGAATGAAGCTCAAAGTGGCCGGGTACCAGCAACCGAAATCCCCTGTGTGCTTCTCCCACACAACAGTTGTGGGAGCAGCTCGCTATGCGCCATTAACATGCATGTGATCCAGCCTGCCTGTAAATGTACTGTGGCCAGATGGCAAGCAGTTAAAGGGTTAAAACATAGGGAAAGTATTGCAGAGATCTACAGGACTCAGAAGCAAGTGAGAATCAAGGTAATAGAAGTCATTTCCAGCTTTCACAGGGATCCCAAAGGCATGACACATACATACTTACATCTAAGCTGGGCCAATGTAACTATGTAAAGATTACCATATTTAACCACTTGCCGACCAGCCACTGTCATTCACCACCGGTCACGCGTGATTGCGGGCGCGAGAGGCAGAACAGGGACGTGTGTGTAAATACACAAATCCCTGTTCTATGAAGAGAGGAGAAGCAGATCATGAGTTCCTAATAGCTAGGAACCACGATCTGTCATCTCCTATAGTCAGTCCCCTCCCCCCACAGTTAGAACACATACTAGGGAACACAGTTAACCCCTTGATCACCCCCTTGTGTTAACCCCTTCCCTGCCAGTGACATTTACACAGTAATCAGTGCATTTTTATAACACTGATCGCTGTAGAATTGTCAATGGTTTAAAAAATGTGCTGCACAGTGGGGGTGCTGATGCTCGTGGCTGGTGGTCGCGATGACCGCTGGCTGCGCGCAATCGCTGGCAACAGAGGCAGAACAGGGATGTGTGTGTACATCCCTGTTCTGTGAGGCGAGGAGAGGCAGATCGTGAGTTCCTAAAAGCTAGGAATCACTATCTGTCATCTCCTTTAGTCAGTCCCCTCCCCCCACAGTTAGAACACACACTAGGGAACACAGTTAACCCCTTGATCGTCCCCTAGTGTTAACCCTTTCCCTGCCAGTGACATTTACACAGTAATCAGTGTATTTTTATAGCACTGATTGCTGTATAATTGTCAGTGGTTTCAAAAATGTTTCAAAAGTGTCCGATGTGTCCGCCATAATGTCGCAGTCCAGATAAAAATCGCAGATCGCCGCTGTACTAGTAAAAAAATAATAATAATAAAAAAATGCCATAAATCTATCCCCTATTGTAGATGCTATAACTTTTGCGCAAACCAGTCAATATACGCTTATTGCGATTTTTATTACCAAAACTATGCAGAAGAATACATATCGGCCTAAACTGAGGAAAAAATTAGAACTTAAAATGGGGATGTTTTTTATAGCAAAAAGTACGAAATATTGTGTTTTTTTCAAAATTGTTGCTCTTTTTTTGTTTATAGCGCAAAAAATAAAAACCGCAGAGATGATCAAATACCACCAAAAGAAAGCTCTATTTGTGGGGAAAAAAGGATGTTAATTTTGTTTGAGTACAGCGTCGCACAACCGCGAAATTGTCAGTTAAAGCGACGCAGTGCCGAATCGCAAAAAATGGCCTGGTCATTAAGCAGCCAAATCTTCCGGGGCTGAAGTGGTTAAATGTCAGCTTTAACACTTTGTGGTGTTTAAAAAAAAAAAAAAACTTGGATATATGTGCATAAGAAGTAGTCTTCATATTATTCAATAAATCACAGTGCATACCAACAAGCATAATGGCAGATGTACAGTATACCAAAAGGATTATTATAGACAGTAGCAGCAAACGGACTGGAAAAGTAGGTACATGTATTTTATAAATAACATTTTTGGTCTATTAACACAGCTTAAAGCACTTTCAGGTCCAAAATGCCATGTGACAATTCATACAAGCAAATTATAAGAAAAATAATGCACTCTTATGCCCCGTACACACGATCGGACTTTCCGACAACAAAACCGTGGAATTCTGTTCGAAGGCTGTTGGCTCCAACTTGTCTTGCATACACACAGTCACACAAATGTTGGCCAACAATTACGAATGTAGTCACGGACAAAACGTACGGCGAGCCGATAAAAAAGAAAGTTCAATAGTCATGTGATATTTCCATTATGAATGATAGTTTTACAAGACCGAGCACTTCCGGCTAGTACTTGACTCCGAGCATGCGTGAACTTTTGTGCGACAGACAGTATACACACGATCGGAAAGTCCGACAACAAAGTTTTGTTGGCGGAAAATTTGAGAACCTGCTAGCCAACATTTGTTGGCGGAAAGTCCGACAACAAATGTTCGATGGAGCATACACACGGTCGGACTTTCAGCCAAGAAGCTCACATCCGATCGTGTGTACGCGGCATAAGCCTTTAGTAGTTACCACAGATCTAATCAAACATGATCTCAATTAGTATACATCAGTATAATTAGTATACAGAATTAGTATTACAAAAATTGTAACTTCAAAACCAAAAAAGAAAAAGAAACATAATAGAAGTGGTATGAAAGGTCTTTGTTATATCCCCAGGAATAAATATAATCCAAATCAGACAGCAAAGCAATTTAACAGCAGAAATAGGAAGGAGCAAACCTATTCTGATATCATGTGCCAAATATGCCAGCTGCCATTACAGAGTTTACTAAGATTACCTTAATGGTCTGTAATGGGCATCATAAGTCTTCCAGCCCAGAATCATACCAACTGTCTGTATAAAAAATAATCTCAAAAATATCCATGTTTGGCAGCTAAACCATATTAGAAATTTGAACAACTAGCAGTAAATTCAAGTCACTGCAGGGCATAATTTGTAACGCCAAGTTTGAGCGAGCCGCAAGCCGTTCTGCCAACTTCAATACCAGAATTTTTTTATGCAGAAAAATGAAGGTTTCTATTTACCATTACATTACTCCCCCAATATGAACCGTTTTGTCTGGGATCACAACTGCAATTTAAAAGCAAAATGAAGATATTAGTTAATGTAATTGCTTTCAATTGAATATATACATATGTGGGAATCTTAATATTCCAAGCAAGTCATTAACTCATCTCCAGGATGACAAGAATCAGGAGGTTATGTGAAAGTTCAGACTCTAATAATGGGTAAAGAATACATTTGAATTTAATTTCTCTATGTAATTAGGAGAGCAAAATGACAGTTGTAATAATGAACAATTATTTATTTGCATGGCATTTTACATTTCTCTGTATTTTGTCTTTAAAATCTGCACGCACAAGTTACATACTAAGACTACCATATTTTTTTTGAAAATGTTAGATTTTATATTTGTAACTCACATTTTCCAGTCAGTGGTTCAGATTTGTTCTGCTATGTGCTGTGAGTGGTTTCAGCTTTACTGTCTGCAGCCAGTGCTGTGTTATCCCTTATCATTTTTACAATGAGCCTGGATTATTTCAGCCAGGGCTGGATGGACATTTCCAGAGAGGCAGAGACTTGTTTCTAGTTGGGGATTTTAGTCTATCATTGGTCTCCTTGTTCCAGGGTTGTTTTTTAGAAGTACATCCTGTACCAGCCATGCAGTGATATAGGAGTATAGGATGCTGCCCATAGGACTGTATCAAGAGATCAGCTCACTCAGCCTGGGCAAAGGTTGCCATCATCCTTGTAATCGGTTTAACATATAAAAATAATTTCTCTTTTGATTTAAAAAAAATTGATTTAAAAAAAATTCCTCTTATTAGGACTTTTGTACGGCAACTAACATAGACCTCCAACTGTTTTATATAAAAACACCCCCCCCCCCCCCCCAACCTGCAAAAACTCATTTCAGGGAGGTGGCAAACTCATTTCAGGGAGGTGACGCGCCGGCGCCCCCCCCCCCCCCCCCCCCCCAATTAAATGAAGCCTGATCAGTACCAATTAAAGTTTGCCGTTTTTGACATACATAGGCATTCTGTGTCTCTAATTTGTCTCTTTTACTAGTAAGGCTGCTTTCACACTGAGGCGTTTTACAGGCGCTAAAGCGCTAAAAATAGTGCCTGTAAAGAGCCTCTCCTGTGTCTCCAGTGTGAAAACCTTTTACAATTGCGCAATTGTATTTTAAACGGCGGTGGAGTTTGTTTTTGCTTCTCCCTGTCAGAAGCTTCGTTTTTTAGATTTATATTTGTTTGCATAAATTTTAAATAAATTAGCGAGATTGCTCTGCACTATTGGAGTTCTTTTTTTCCTTTTGGGCACCCATGGACAATCTTTGCTGCACTTTACTTGGAAGCATCTCTGGTTTGCCATAAGAGGAGCGTTCCCGGAGAATATCTGGAGACTACAGGCAAATCTTCCTGTGCAACTGGCAGAACTTCTATAGAGCTTTCCTGGGAGATACCTTGTGGATCCATACATCCGTACTGAGCCTGTTTTGACCCCCCTGAATAAGGGCGGTCGCAGGCTGTCCGGTAAGCTTTATTCCCTTGGTGGTGGGCAACACCTGCGGTGGAACACTGAACCAGGATTCATGTTAGAATTTCACCACGCTTTGGGACTTTAATTTATAACGTAATAATTTTTGGGACTGTCCTAATTAATTTTTTCCTCTTGTATTTATTTATTTTTTCACCATTTTTTAAGGATATTTTAAGGATATTTTTTAAGGATATCGTTTAAGGATCAATCAACGGTATATTGGTTGACATAGTTTTTCAGTACATGTTGATATTGAAAATTATCACTTTATTGATTTTTATCTTTGTGCTGATATATTGGTCTACACAATTCACTCAAGTCATATATTCAGCCATGCGTTTCTTTTTCTATATTTAATGTTTTATATCACTTATCGTACTCAAACACATAAATGTGCACCTGATTATTTTAAATTAGTGCCACAATGATTTATATATCTATATATGTGCACCTGATTACTTTAAGATTAGTGTCACACGGATTTTTTGTTTTATATCACTCACTTACCCATAATTTTGTGGGTTCTGGCATAATCGCATATATCAACATATGCGGTTTTCTTATTAGTCCAGCGCTACACTGTCTTTTATATTGTTTAGTCTATGTGCCCTTGTATTGGGGTTATCGTGTTTTAGCTGCAGGATTTCCTTCACGGTTCTTTATTTCAGTTTTTTATCATTTATATTGAGCACCGAGCGCAATTTCTCCCCCCCCCCCCTTTTTTTAGATTTAAGGATTTGTTTGTTGTTTAATCCCTGGCTGTATATCCATATATTGACTTGTGACTTGATATATTTACAGTATATTTCAGAAGCTTAGCGGAACTGAATTTACCAAATAAGAATACCTATCTGTCAACAATTTAAAAATTATTCTAAGATCCATCGACTTGCCAAGTCCCACAGGATAAAATGCCACTTATTCACCTAACTTAGTTCTAGCCCAATGGGTTATGCCACCCGCATCATATATGATTTAGTTCTACCAAGCAGACCATATTAAAGGGCACTGTGTCAAGGTGTAAATCTTGATTGTCCATTCAGTTTTAACAGCTACACTAGACAAAAGAAAATGAAAAGCGAATTAGAATTTATGAAGAAAAATTTATGGAACCTTGTTACTCAAGCAAAGCAATAACTTTTCTTTGTTTCACTGTTATGAGCCACTGTCTTGTGTCATTGCTGTCAGTACAAATGTTGCAGGATTAATGTGATAAATGTATAATTCTTAAAATACTTGAATAAAAAAATCAGATAATAGTAAATAGTGACATATAAAGAGATACTGTCACTCTACCCCTTCAGGGCAAATTGACCCTTCAGGGCAAAGTGACCCAGCACCTGACCCACTGATATTCCCCTCACCAGTTATCCCCCGCCATTCTTTCCTCCATCTTAGCCAACACCAAAATACCTTGTATCAGGTAATGTCAGATCCCACACGAAATTGTAATGTCACCCCCTGCATCATGTAACAGTGCTCAGGCCTATTGATTGGCCAGTAAGCCTGAGAACCAGCACCGCCCCCTCTCTTGTCGCCATCCCCTATATGCAGTGGATAGATTCATGCATAGCATAAATCTATCCGCGGCCGCCCCCTATTCATGTGTCCGGCCCCTTTCAGGGCACTGGGCACATAAATTACAGCGGCTGGGTGTTTTTTTTTAAAGCACCTGATTAGAGCCAGAGGCTCTAATAGGCTTCAAAATATGGTGGGCTCGGGTCGCCGAGTTTGCGTCCAGAGCCCACCCAGGGTTGTTGCAACAGCGAATGAATATTTACTGTTGCAACACTGATCTTCCCCCCGGCCAATCAAGAAGCAGGTATGAAATCTGTTTCCCGATTGGCCAATACGTCAGGCGATCCTATCGGATGCCTAGCACTGGGAGGAGCAGAGAGGGGACGCACCGCAGAAGCTGCTCCAGGAGAGGACACTGGAGCAGCTTTCCCCGAGCCCGCCAGGCTGGAAGATGGACGCATCAGCTCTGACCACTGCTCTCATCACCCGCATCCAGGGTAAGGACAGTGGGTGGTGGTGAGGGGTGTTAGTGCCATGCCGTGCTGCGCCGTGGGGGGGTAGGTGGCAGTTTTGCTAGTGCCGCTCCACTGCTGAGAACGCAATTATGGTAGGAGGCATTATGCTCCCCTATACTCAGAAGCATTGAATATTTTGTGTCGACCAGAAGACTTGAGTATCAGTGGGTCGGAGGGAAGGTGGATGTGTGATTAAAATTTACACATAACATGAACCATTATTATTATTATTATTATTATTATTATTATTATTATTATTATACAGTATTTATATAGCGCCAACAGTTTACATAGCGCTTTACAACTTGAGGGTAGACAGTACAAATACAATACAATTTGATACAGTAGGAATCAGAGGGCCCTGCTCCTTAGAGCTTACAATCTGAGAGGGAAGGTCAAGAGATACAAGAGGTAATAACTGTGGGTGATGTGCTGATTGAGAAGATAAATGTACAGTTGTTAGGTGGGGGCCAGATAGGCTTCTCTGAAGAGATGAGTTTTCAGGGATCGTCTGAAAGTGGATAAAGTAGGAGAAAATCGGATGGATTGGGGTAGAGCATTCCAGAGGATGGGGGAGGCTCTGGAGAAGTCCTGAAGGCGAGCATGGGATGAGGTGACAAGGGAGTTTGAGAGCAGGAGGTCTTGGGAGGAGCGAAGAGAACGATTAGGTTGGTATTTTGTGACTAGGTTAGAGATGTAGCTAGGGGCCAGGTTGTGGATGGCTTTGTAAGTTATAGTTAGTATCTTGAATTTAATTCGGTGACTGAGTGGCAGCCAATGGATGGCAGAGGGGTGTAGCAGACGCTGAGCGGTTTGTGTGGTGGATGAGCCTGGCCGCAACGTTCATGATGGACTGAAGTGGGGAAAGCCTATTTAGAGGTAAACCAATGAGGAGGGAGTTGCAGTAGTCAAGGCGGGAGATGACCAGGGAGTGGATTAGAAGCTTTGTGGTGTCATTGGTTAGGAAGGGGCGTATCTTGGAGATGTTGCGAAGACAGAGGCGGCAAGCTTTGGATAGTGATAGAATGTGGGGTCGAAAGGTTAGTTCAGAGTCCAGGATTACACCTAGGACCTTGGCGTGGGGAGATGGGTTGATAGTTGAGCCGTTGATCTTGACAGGGAGATCAGGGAAGTGGCACCTGAGGGAGGAAATATCATGAGCTTGGTTTTGGATAGGTTGAGTTTGAGAAAGTGATGTGACATCCAGGCTGATATGTCTGCTAGTAAGTTGGTAATGCGTGAGGAGACAGATGGAGAGAGCTGGGGGGTGGAGAGATAGATTTGGGTGTCATCAGCGTAGAGATGATATTTAAAGCCGTGGGAGGCAATCAACTGACCCAAGGAGGTGGTGTAGATTGAGAAAAGGAGAGGTCCGAGAACAGAACCTTGGGGGACCCCAACGGAAAAAGGAAGAGGAGAGGAGGAAGTAGAGTTGTAAGTGACACTGAAGGAGCGGTGGGATAGGTAGGATGAGAACCAGCGAAGAGTACAGTCACGGAGACCAAAGGAGTGGAGTTTTTTGAGGAGGAGGGGGTGGTCCACTTTGTCAAAGGCAGCAGAGAGATCCAGGAGAAGTAGTACAGAATAGTGTCCATTGGCTTTAGCCATTAGTAGGTCATTTGAGAGTTTAAGGAGAGCAGTTTCCGTGGAGTGTTGAGGGCGAAAACCGGACTGAAGGGGATCAAGAAGTTTATTCATGGTCAGATGGTCGCTTAGCCGGTTGTAGACCAGTCTTTCAAGAAGTTTGGAGGAGAAGGAGAGTAAGGAGATGGGACGTAAGTTGTTGAGATTGGTGGGATCCAGTGAGGGCTTTTTTAGTATGGGGGTGACTAGCGCATGTTTTAGAGAGTTTGGGAAGATGCCACAAGAGAGGGAGAGGTTGAAAATGTGAGTTAGAGAGCGTAGAATCGGGGTCAGAGGGTAAGCGTAGCATTTGCGAGGGAACAGGATCCAGGGGGCAAGTGGTTAGATGAGTGCTAGATAAAAGTTTAGCAACCTCAGTAGTAGTAGCAGGGTTGAATGAGGGAAGTAATGATTGTATCGGTGGACATGGGGTGTTGCATGGGGGAGGTTTTTGTGCATTGGCGATCTCCTCATGAATTGTATCAATCTTAGTTTTGAAGTGATTGGCAATCTCCTGGGCAGTGAGTGAGTTGGTGGGTGGAGGCAGTGGAGGACAGAGTAGAGTGTTGAAGGTAGAGAAGAGTTGACGTGGACTGGATGAGAAGGTGTTGATGAGTGTGATAAAGTAGGTCTGTTTGGCAGTGTGAAGGCAGGAGTAGTATTTTAGGAGGGCAGATTTATATTGTGTGAAGTCTTCCTGGGTCTTAGTCTTATGCCACAGGCGCTCAAGAGCGCGGCTACGTTTTCTGAGACTTCTGGTGTCATCTGTTTGCCAGGGTTGTAGCAGTCGGGGCCTAATTCTGCGTGTAGTGAGGGGGGCCAGCTTGTCTAGGGAGGAAGACAGTGAGCTGTTGTAGATGAAAGTAGCTAGGTTGGGGCAGGATAGGGGGGAGATTTTGTCATAACCATTAGGATACATTAGCAAATATCAAATATTTTATAAGAAAATACCTCTTTCTTGCCTTGAACAAGAAATTGGTAAGTAAAGTTTAGGGTCTATGACATGGTCAATGATAAACAGTGGCATTGTGGGTGTTCCTCATCATTAAACTGCAGAGAGTCTAGTGTCAGTCCCAAATTTCCTTGCAGTGAGATAGGAGGACCAGCAAGGCACAACCAAGAAGCAAAGCCAGGTAGTATATTTTTACCCATACTCTATGGCTAACCCAGTGTCCATATATTTTTACAAATTACACACAAAAAGAATTTGAAACATTAACACACACTAATAAACTTACTTACATCAAAATCAAATGTATAGGGCACGTAGATATGCAGCCATTACTCATCTATGCCAGTGTGGGGACCCTGCTAAGGACACAGGGCCAAGGATGGTTTCCCATGGGATTGGTCACTGCCTTAGGCTGGAATGTCTCTAGATAAATTTAGTTTTGTTAATGATTTCTGTGTTTGTTGGGTTTCTCCTAAGTCCAGGACATTGATTGCTTAGGTCTGCTGTTTGAGAGTGTTCTTCACAAGTTGGGTCTAGAAGCTACATGCTTGACGCATACTTAGGTTCTGAATATTTATTCTGCCTTTGCCAGTCACTGAGGGGTCTACTTCAGTGATGAGGGCTGGGAGGAGGATAAGTATTTAGAATAACCTTCTAGAAGAGTCCTTCCCTCTCAGACTCTTGCCTGGAGAGGATGTAACCATGACAGGTCCTTGCTTTCCACTCATGTCTGTGTAGAGGGGTTCAATCTTTTGCCTCCCAGGCCTTTGCTTGGGAGGAGAATGCCAAGATAGAGAAGGATTTTTGTTCTCTTGCAAGCCTGAACCTGGGCCTAAAAGATCTAAGCTGGCCTGTGCCAGAAGCATAAGAAACAGGAAGATACAGTGCTGCCCATTTGGACCTACAGAATCTAAGCTGGCCTGTAGCAGAAGCCTATGAAACAGGAAGATAGCTGCCCATCTGGACCTACAGAATCTAAGCTAGCCTGTGGCAGAAGCCAAAGAAACAGAAAGATAGCTGCCCATCTGGACATACAGAATGTAAGCTGGCCTACGGCAGAGGCCTGTGAAAACAAGGAAGATGGTCTCTATCTGGACCTACAGAATCTAAGCTGGCCTGTGGCAGAAGCCTAAGAAACAGGAAGATAGCTGCATGTCTGGACCTACAGAATGTAAGCTGGCCTGTGGCAGAGACCTAAGACACAGGAAAATACCTGCCCATCTGGACCTACAGAATCTAAGCTTGCCTGTGGCAGAAGCCTAAGAAACAGGAAGATACCTGCCCATCTGGACCTACAGAATCTAAGCTGGCCTGCGGCAGAAGTCTAAGAAACAGAAAGATAGCTGCCCGTCCAGACCTATAGAATGTAAGCTGGCCTGTGGCTGAGGCCTGTGAAAACAAGGAAGATGTTGCTATTTGGACCTACAGTATCTAAGCTGGCCTATAGCAGAGACCTGAGAAACAGAAAGATGCTATCTGTCTGGCCCAAAACTATTCACGGAGAGGACCACTTTATAGGGGGTACTTTGCTGCCGTCTTCAGTATCCTGTACATCTAACCCTCTTTCCCCAAGATAATCATGCCAATAAAATCGCAAGATGATTGATTGCACTAAAGTCTGTTGCCATTGGTGGGTCGGCGTTACCAGGTGAAACGTCTCCATTAGGAAGACAGAAGAGCCCATAAAAATGTCAGCAGCAACTAAAAAGGGTGAGTGCTACACCAACATTAAGAACTGTAGAGGGAGATCATCACTAGTAATTCCACTGAGATAAAATTGTATTTTAAAGGTATTTCTAAGCAAAAAAAGTGTAAAAGATAACATATGATGCAGCAGAACTATAAAGAGAAAAATACTTCAGTTGGGTTTTAATGCCAAGTGTGGGCATTTCTAGCAGGACAGAGGGAGCATCGCCGGGAACAATTTAGAAAAAAAAATGATCTAAGTATCTTTTGCACAGGAAAGCGATTATGGATAAAAGGGTTAAAACGTGGCATTCCAATTTGTGCAAACAGAGACAGAGTCAGAGAGGTCAGCGAGTCCTGTGCCAGAAATAAAAGATCTAAAAATAACCCTGCCTCAAATATAAAACTCTTGTTTGGAAGCACATTATATTCCATATAAACAAACATAAATAACATTCCAGGCAGCTAACAACTGCCTTGTGAATTAATTGCATGTGTTAATGGTCAATACATTATTCACAACAGAGGCAGACCGAAAGTCACCTCTGAATGCAGAGACACAATTAGAATCCAAGTACTGCCTTAGTGCAATCCTAAGAGAGAACTGAAATAGGAAATAAAACATGCTAACATAATAAACATGATTTCGTTTTGCATTTTAAGATAATAAATTAATTGGGAATATACTGTTTATTTACAAGGAAAACAGAAACATTCTCATACTGCAACACAAAAAGAGAAAACCAGTTTCAAGAGACAGCTCGAGATGGTGGTAAATTCTGGCTTCCTGACCCCTCTGACCTACTTCATCCTTTGTGTCATTATGCCTTAGTATATCACTTCAGAAAGCATTGCACCCTATCATTTTGTGTACCATGTACCTCATGTGATGAAGCTTTTTTCCTCCATAATTTGCTTAGTTTCCTCCCTTTTGCTAATAATCTGCCAAGCAAGGATGGATTTCCGGTCCCCATCTATCTGCACAATCCTCTAACATTATTGGATAATACACCACATGTGGCTCTTAACTTGCTCCAATGTTGCTTAAAGCGAAGTTCCACCCAAAAATGGAACTTCCGCTTTAAGTACTCGTGACCCCCTGACATGCCATATTTGGCATGTCATTTTTTTTTTTGGGGGGGGGGGGGTACCTAGTTTTCACAGGTAGCCAGCTCCCACTTCCTCTCCTGGCGCGGGAAGGAAGTTCACCTCTCCCCCCTCCCTCCCTGCAATCTTCTGGGACACGTCACAGGTCCCAGAAGATTGCCCGGCCATTCATAACGCACAGTGCGGCTCACACAGTCGCAGTGCGTGCCCGGCTGTGATGTCACAGCCAGGCACCCACACTTGCAATGCCGGTGCCGCAGAGAGGAGGGGGAGAGGAGCGGGGCTTCGGGCGGCTGCATCGCTGGACCCTGGGATAGGTGAGTGTATAATTATTAAAAGTCAGCAGCTACACTTTTTCTAGCTGCTGACTTTTAAATGGGTGGAACTCCGCTTTAAGGCAGTTTGTTAGTAATAGCACTGTACCAGTCTGAGCACCTGCTGCCTTATATTGCATGAAGTATAAAGCCAGACTGAGAAAATCTAACTAAATCTTCAAAATTTTTAAGGCTGCATTCATATTTAAGCTGACTATCTTTGGTCATTTTAGATTAGGTGTAATGAATTAAAAGTCAAGGAGGTCCAGTCGCTAGAGTTTTCTTCCAGCTGAAGTCCAAATCTCAAGTTTGTGCTATGATTCAGAAAGATTGTGGTCACTGTTTGTCTATGAAAAATATTTCAGGTTTGCCCATCAGAGTGCCCCCTTAAATCAGGTACCCCAATCAGAATGTTCCTTTACTTCAGGTGTGACCATCAGAGTGCCCCTTTACATTAGGTGTGCCCATCAGAGTGCCCCTTTACATCTGGTGCCCTAATCAGAGTGCCCCTTTACACCAGGTGTGCCCATCAGAATGTCCCCTTACATCAAGTGCCCCCATCAGAGTGCCTCTTTATATCAGGTGTGCCCATCAGAGTGCCCCCTTACATCAGGTGCCCTAATCGGAGTGCCCCTTTAAATCAGGTGTGCGCATCAGAGAGCTACTTTACATCGGGTGCGCCCATAAGCATGCCGCCTTACATCACGTGCCCCATCAGAGTACCCCCTTACATCAGGTACCCCAGAGTGTCCCTTTACATCAGGTGTGCTCTTTAGAGTGCCCTTTTATAACCATAGACTGGAAGAGCACATCACAGTGAACAGTGTACTTGTACCTGATGGATATTCCCCTGTAGTCAGGCAGGAAGGGGGCGGGAGTCAGAGAAAAGCGAGTTGCAGGGGGCAGGGCACACATAACGTCATTGGTTGCTAGGATGCCAGCGTTCCCAACAACCAATAACTGCTCAGCAGCAGGGATCAAGCGCTACAGAACGGAGGGCTGGCAGTCCAGACAGGGGTGTCACTCGGTCCTGGTCTGGACCGTCATCTGCCATTTCATGACCATTGTTTCAGAGGCTTTTTTAGCAAATGTACAGGCATTTTTGAGCGTTTTGCGGGTGTCTCAGGCTTCATAAATTTTTACTTTTTTTTTTGCCACTAGAAAACTCGTTACTAGGGACAAAATGCATGATACGTCCATTTTCTTGCATTTTTCATCAAACATTTTGGGTCAAATAACTTGTAGCTCAAAAATAGCTTGTACCTTGTCAAGCTACAAGCAGCACTATGCTCGGGTGTGAACAGACACAATTGAAAACCATGGGATTTTGGATAGTTAGTGTTTTTGAGCTTAAAGCTACAAATGCTCAGGTGTGAAAGAGGCCTAAAAGTTCGCTTACCAGAGGCTATGGTCCTAACTCACCCTTTGAGGACCCTGCTGACAAATTTATGAGACATTCTGACTAGCATGTATCCAGTACAGGTGCTCCTGAAATGATGGGCAAAGGGTATAAAGGTACACCTTGAACAGACCCCAGGTATGACAATTCTAATATACACGATTACTAATGGAACCATTTACACCACCCATTTCATATTCCCTCATAGCATCATGTTTAGTACTTAAACTGGTTGTATAGGCTCAAGGTTTTTAACCTACTGTGGGGGACCCAAGAAGCTGGTGGGGGACCCAAGAAGAGGAGGATTGGGGCTGCTCTGTGCAAAACCATTGCACAGAGCAGGTAAGTATGACATGTTTGTTATTTAAAAAAAACAAAAAACCTTTAATATCACTTTAAGTTCGGGTATTCAGAAATATTAGAACTTGGCTACTGCAAACACAAAGTATCTGACTGTGTACAGGGATTATAATCCTATATCCCGGACACGGTTTTTCTGCATTACATCCTGAACTCCACACTAATTCCTATACTGTCTTTCCAGACTTTGGTGTCCAGTGTCACGATCTGGGGACTGGAACACCTGGGACTTTAAAACTCTGAGTCTAGAGGAGCAGTAGGGGCGACTATACAGGTATACCAGGGCATGGACCCTGGAAGGTGCAGAGTCGCAGGATCTAAGGAGCCGTCTTGTCTTCGCCAGAGCCACTGGAGGGGTGGATGTTGTGCTGCAAGGCAGCCCCCAGGTTGCGGCTTTCTAACATACTCATGCAGGCTCAGTGCCAGCAGATAGCCCACAGGATGGACTCATGGTACACACAGGATACAAGGACCAAAGGAAAGACTACAGCAGTTAGCAAGAAGAGACACTAGGGGGAGGACGCAGGAAACAAGCGTGAAGCATAGCAGAGCAGGGGAAGCTGGACAATAACATAGAGAGAGACGAACACAGCAAGCAGGAATGAAGTGAAAAGCCAAATGACAAGAAAAAATGTTGTGGAGAGCACTCACAGCAACAGAAAACTAAATGATACACGGACAGAAACCAAAAGGAAATACAAGAGTGAAGCAAGAGGGAAAAACACTTGGAACAGCGACAAGACCAAGCATACAGAATACAAGTGTACTGAAGAAATAGCAAACGCCGGAGAAACAGGGAGTTCTGGCTTCAGCATAGAGACACGTTGCTCGAACACTAACCCACAGGTGAAAACGCTTAATAATAGCTATGTTCAGGGTGGATTGGAAGGAACCCAAGCAGCTCAGACAGGGGTTAAAACCTGGCGCCGGATCAATGTACACGGAACCATGACATCCAGTTACTCACTACTACTTTTCCAGCCAGTGCCAGTGTGCCCCTTTCACCAAGTTCCTCTGCTCAATGAACCTCACTAACTTTCAGATATGGCCAATGGTCAACTGTTATCCATGAAAACATTAACCAGGGTGACATTTATATACATCCCTCTAGCAGTGTACATCACCCACACTATTTGTAATAATTAAAAAATAAAAGTGTGATTGGAATGTACCTTCAAGTCACGTGTTTTCTATAAAGACATCTAGTATAGTTGTGGGTAGGGTCCACTCGCTCTGCATGTGGGGGGGGGGGGGGTGTCTTCCTCATGTATGCGCTAGGGAGCCAGACGGGGCTGCATTCATGTAAAGGTCAACATTAGGGTAGAACCCCAGATAAGAAGTGAGCTGTACACCTTGTGCAACTGTGAAGCAACATACAGATCTCTTCTGTGTAACACTCTGTCCCATTTCGCTGCACACCTTGTCTGCCAGAATGTGACATTTAGAGGGGGAGGCTGTGTTCAGCTCCACCAGTTCAGCTTTCCTCTCTCACCTCACTTTCATTGACAGAATTTGGACCTGCTGTGTACTAAGTGTGAACCGCATGTGTGCACTTGATTAACTTCTCCAGCTCTCCCGTACCATGTGGTTAGGTCCTTGGGGGCTCTGTACCACGGGTTCAGTCCCCATTGCTTTTGGGAAGCCGACTGCTAGGAAGAGAGCCAGGACATCGACCCCCTTGCTACCAGGGGACCTGTCACCCATGCCTGGTACCGTTCTTTGCTGTCTCCCTGTTATTACATTCCCATGAGTTCATGGTTACCCGCAGTAACTACATACTTCCTGCCAACTCCTCTGCTGAGTTAATTCATGGTGGCCTTCCATTCTTACACTTTGACCCATGTGTGCTTTAGAGGCCTTGTTATTCTGATACACCTTCATGCACCCTTTTGAATAACTTCAGACCCGGCTTAAAACATGTGAACAACTTTTTTAGCAATACAGTCCAACAATGTGAAATCAAAGTTTCTCCCTAACTAGTTAACTCCAGGCTAACCAGTGCATACTTTCCCCAATATTTAAGTCCATGAGTTGTGGAGTGCTGGTTAGGCCGTTCCTATAGTGTGCTCCAGTGTTGCTGACGGTTACATCCTTTGGCTTGGTCTTCCCATGCAGGCTGCTGGCTTCTAAGCAGAGCCACCCCCCCCCCCCCCCCATTTATATACAGCACAGGGTGGAGGGCAGAGCCCAGAAAATGCCTGGGAAAGCGCAAGAAAAGATTTAACCCCTTCCCACTCAGGTAACCTGGACAGCTGACAAACCAACCTGCCTACACTTTACCGTTCAGGAAAGTTGAAGCTTGCTCTAAAGAAAATTGATGCTATATCAGATGAATACTGATTGAATGGCACCAAAATAAATGATGGAGAAAAGGGATCTTTAGAAAAATGTTTCAAATGTCTAAACAGAGCAGGCTTTTAGTACATGCTCTAGTTTAACTCCTCGCAATTAGAGATAGCAGAATTGATCCCAAGTGATTTGCTAATAATAGATCAAATCACTGCTGTGAGTAATTCCAGAAGACTGAACTGAAGACAAAAAGTCATCGTACTGATGATGTTAATTGGACCTAGTATGAGTTATACAAAAACCTCACTTCATATTTAATATTAATATATAACACAAAAAGGAACTAAAAAACAATGGGATAATCATTTAAAGAAGAATCATATTTTCACAAATTTTGAACATCACAATTTAAAGATAGTTGAGTGTTTTTAACAGACGCATACGATCTTTCCAGGGATAGCAGAAGTAATTGGACAAATAATATATTAAAGCATTATGGAGCATGGTACACAGTAAGGAAAGGGGGTTGTTTTCTCTTGTTTTTGTGGCTGTTTTTGTTTCAGTTAATATTCTGAAAAACACTTCAAATCTGCTAAATAAAAGTCTGTTTGATTTACTTTCTCTCACATTCTCTGCTTTCACTGAGGGCAAGGTTGTAGCTAGCTCAGAAAGAGGGTAGTCCTTGAATTAGTGAACACACTGGACTGCATTTTCAAATATTCCAGTTAAAGCCCATTCAGCTAAGTACAGGTAGGTAGGGTAACCATAAGATTAAGATGAATACTATAGTCAAATATTAAATCCGACCAGTAGTGGCCAAATTGTAAAACCTGCAGTCAAGCTAGACACCTTTCTGAATACGGTTGCCATTGCCTAACTCACAAGCAGCATGTGAAAACTTCCTTGTGGCTGCCAAAGTGTCCAACATGGGCCAACACCAGATGCTGAATGGATTTGCAGTTCTAGGTTGCTAAACAATAAATGTTGCAAGTCACAACTGCTATTTATTACTTGTGTAAAAATAAATACATTTATAATATTTAATGCACAAATAAATCATGCAGAAAGTAATGCCAGGTTGATTACATACCTTTACGTACCTTTACTCTCCAATTTAAAGTTGTCCATTGCTTAAAAAAAGGCTTAAATAAAGTCCTTAGAAATGGTAAAAATAACAGGTAATATGGATGTAAATATAGGCATATGGAAAAATGCAGCGCATGTACAAATGAACATAGGTCTTTAAAATGGTGAAACAGTGAAGAAATCACTAATTGACCACAGGTGCCTTGAAACACAAACGTCCATAGATGGATGTGAATGTCCAACCGCACAGGAGGTGTAAGTACTCCAAGGGGTGGTGATGGTCTGATGGTTGTCAGAAAACACCTGGCATCATACAGCGACTTCCCAACCGAGAAACTGGGTCCCAATGGGTCATTCAGAGAAAGTGCAAAAAAGCCTCTTACCAGATCCTGTGGATTCCCATGTCAGCGACAGGGAATCGCATGCGCAGTTTGTCACAAATGACGTGGAATGGGAGCTCAGGAATCGCCAATCCCTTGGATTGTGGTCTGTATGGATCTCGGCCGGCAACCGGATGGGTCCTCACAACGAACCGTCCTCACACCGAACCGTCCCAGCGTGCATCAGAAGTTTCACAAACGGTCCCCCGAAAGGAGCAGTTGGAGGGACTGGATCTCATGCGGTAAATGTGGAAACATGTGCCTCCACATGGTGCAGATAAAAAAGGGTGTTTTTATTGACAAAAACGACCATACACAAATAAAAGTGTGATCACGGTGGATAAAAACAAATGGGCAACAAAGAGAGTGGTGTATGTACCCGATGCGTTTCGACCTAGGGGTCTTCAACAGGGGCAACTGTTGAAGACCCCTAGGTCGAAACGCGTTGGACATTCACTTCCATCTATGGACGTTTGTGTTTCAAGGCACCTGTGGTCAATTAGTGATTTCTTCACTGTTTCACCATTTTAAAGACCTATGTTCATTTGTACATGCGCTGCATTTTTCCATATGCCTATTTTGTTGTTTTTGTCAAACTGTATGCAGCAGCTTTTATTCATTTCACTGGTTAGCGCGGTGTTTTCTATTTACCTCTGGATGTAAATATAGTTTGTGATCACCAAGGGGTTAATGATAAATATCGCATCCTATTATAATAAATATGAAAAACCATACAACAGATAATATCTGTCATTTTTAATGGCTGCTGCATTAAGCTTGATTCATTTTATCACCCAATATTTGAAATTACGGACAAATAACACTGCATACAATTTTTTTTTAGGAATACTATTTTTTCCCTTATTCAACTGGCATTTACGTTTTCTGCTATGTTTACACTCAGCCGATACCTTTAGTACTTACGAAGTCATTGTCTCTGAACAAGTAGACTGCTCTTAGATCTACATGCTTGTTTCAGGTCTGTATTAAAGCCAGAGACAGCCAAGCAATTAGCATTTTCAGAAGGAGGTCAGCAGTGGACCACTATGTATTTCGTTCAGAACAGATTTGCTTTAGAGTAAAATACCATGTTTCCTAAAAAATTGAGGGATATGTTTGCCATTTAGTAAATGTCATGAAAAACTTTGCATTTCAATTTACAGGTACTGTACTCTGCAGGTGTTCTATATACCCCTGGTATACAGATACTTTCCACTCCCCCCCCCCCCCCAAAAAAAAAAAATCGTATTTATTTTTATTTGTTTTTTGCTTTTTTGATCAACTCCTCACTGTAGAGATCTATACTGAGCGTCAGTAGAATTATTTTTAGAGAGACACTGAAGTTTGTTCACGTGTGAAGGGATAAAGATTTTCTTAGTTAAGGGAAAGAATTGAAGCGAGTTCTATTTCTGTTGCCGTACTGTACTCACTTGCCTTGACTTTGGCACTATTTTATTAAAGAAATCCGTCTTTTATTGCCTGGTATGTACACTGCTGGCTTATTTTAAAACACTGTCCTTATTAAAACCAGTGAACTTTTATTGAGGGTATCATCAATATGTATTTTAAGTAAAAAGGCTTTAAAGTAGCGAGTTTTAGACAAATGAAAGCGGATTCATCTCGTCACAAAAACCATTGGCGAGCAGGATGAAGTTTTTCAGCTCCCTTAGTGCAAAACAGCTGGCCTATGTTTCACTGCCAATTACTTTGTCTCCTGCAGGGCCTGTATTCCCAAAGTAATAATTCATATATTTTTAGATGTCTGCCAACACTCTACTGTGGCCAGAGAATAAATGAAGTCTAAAGTAACAAGTCATGTACCATACAGCTAAAAGTTAAACATATCTCCTGAGCTCCGATTATGAATATACAAGATTGTCACAACCACTTTTACATTTTGTCTTCTTGTTAGCCAAGTCACTTGGCTAGAGTTGCTGAAAAAAGTTAAACAGAGGGCCAATGTTTTATATAGCTGCAAATATATATAGCCAACTCTAGTTCCCTTTACCCACCACTCAACCATTCTGACAATCATGGGTGAGTCAAGGAAGAATGTGTTTGATTGGATATGTTGTGAACTTTATGTATGGCGTTATGGCAGTATGGCGATAGGTGTAAAAGAGACAGTGACAGTTACTAGTGCACATTGTCCTGGGGGGAATTTGCTTTGATTGAGGAATATTTTTTCCATCCCTCTTATTGCACCAGTAAAAGTACACTTTAAACAACCTCCCTACCTTTATTAACATGCCAGCAAATATTACATTCATTTTTGGCTTTTTGCTGCTGCTTATTGTGCACAGAGGATACATGGACTCTTCATAAGCCACTTTTGCATCTTATTACAAAGTTGTTGTTAACAATGCTAGTTAAAATAATAAGATTTTAAAAAATGTTTAAAGAGAAACTGCAGTCTGCTCACATAATTTGTAATAAAAACTCTTTGCCTTTCTGAAGCTTCCCTCCAACCACTTTGCATATTATTCTATATATACTGTGATTCTATACTTGCCAAATATGCTGCAGAAATCTCCCTCCACTGAGTCTGGCTGCATCCATTTTAACTGTGGGCAGCTGAAGCTGCTGTCTGTTCACTTCCTGGATTTACACACACACACACACAGGCACACCTCCAGCTCTGCAGCCCTGCAGATCTCATTGGCCCTCTTATGACTCACCCCTCCCCCCTCCCTTGCTGGCAAACTCTCACAAATGTAAGAGAGAGAGCTGTGCATGATGTCATAAGCCTAGGCTAATGACCAGACAAGAAACAGGAAGTGGGCTGTATAAGGTATTTACTGGCAGAAAAAAAAAAACGTTACTATCCAAAGTTAAAACAACAAGGGCAGAAGATTTATTAGATGGAAAGATGAAAAAATTACTGAAGGTCCGCTTTAACCAGTTCCCGGCTGGCTCACGCAGATATACTGCGGCAGAATGACTCCCCTGGGCGAAACCCCTTACGGGTACGTCCATCCGCTTTTCGGCCACCAGAGGGCGTGTGCCCGCTGCACGGCGGGGGACCTGATGCGCGTGGCCGGCGGGAACGATCGCCGCCGGCCGCGTGCGATTGCATGCACAAGAGCCAGCACGAGGATTTGTGTGTTCAGAGGAGAGGAGCCATAATATATTGTTTGTTCCTACTAAGTAGGAAAACAATGTCTCCTCTCCCAGTCACTCCCATCCCCACACCGTTAGAACACACATGAGGGAACACAGTTAACCCCTTGATTGCCCCCTAGTGTTAACTCTTTCCTGCCAGTGACATTTACACAGTAATCAGTGCGAAATTATAGCACTGATCCCTGTATAATTGTCAATGGTCCCAAAAAAGTGTCAAAAGTGTGTTCATCGCAATGTCGCAATACCGCTAAAAATCGCAGTTCACCGCCATTACTAGCAAAGAAAATAATAATAATAAAAATGCCATAAAAAATGCTATAAATCTTTCCCATAGTTTGTAGACGCTATAACTTTTGCGCAAACCAATCAATATACGCTTATTGTGATTATTTTTACCAAAAATATGTAGAAGAATATATATTGGCCTAAACTGATGAAGAAATTTGTTTTTGTTTTGTTTTTTTAAATTGGGGATAGTTATTATAGCAAAAAGCAAAAAATGTTGTTGCTCTTTTTTTGTTTATAGCGCAAAAAATAAAAACCACAGAGGTGATCAAATACCACAAAAAGAAAGCTCCATTTGTGTGAAAAAAAGGACACAAATTTATATTGGGTACAGCGTCGAATGACCGCGCAATTGTCAGTTAAAGGGACGCAGTGCCAAATTGTAAAAAGTGCTCTGGTCAGGAAGGGGGTAAAATCTTCCGGGGCTGAAGCGGTTAAAATCAGGTTTACATTTTGTTATTTAATGAAGGCATATTATTCTTGGACAGAAGCTTTTTGATACTGTATGTGTTATATTATAATCTTAACCACTTCAGCCCCACAAGGATTTACCCCCTTTATGACCAGGCCACTTTTTGGGATACGGCACTGCGTCGCTTTAACTGACAATCGTGTGACTTTGTACACAAACAAAATTTATGTGCTTTTTTTCCCACAAATAGAGCTTTCTTCTGGTCGTATTTGATCACCTCTGCGGTTTTTATTTTTTGTGCTATAAACAAAATGTTTTTTACTTCTGGCTATATTAAATATCCCCCAAAAAAATTTTCTTCATCAGTTTAGGCCAATATGTATTCTTCTACATATTTTTGTTAAAAAAAAAAAAAAAAAAAAAATCGCAATAAGCGTATATTGATTTGTGCAAAAGTTATAGCGTCTATAAAATAGGGAATAGATTTAGGGTAGAAGAGGACCTGAGTGCTTCTATCCTTCCTCGTTTGACATCTGACAGTTTGAGAGTGGGAGCCGTATCTACACCCTCCATAAACGTCTCACTGTCTTCACACAGGATCAGGGTTTGTGACAGCCATCCATCCCTCTGGGACTGTAGAGGATGACATGCTTGCCGTGAGTCACTGGGCTTTCAAGGCATTTTCTATTCGATCATTTGGTCAAAGTTTATGAATGGATACATTTGCTATTAAAGATTGATACGTTTTACTCCACTTTTCATGTGTGTTAATATACTGGAACAGCGCTCCTCAGGTTGGAATTTTTGTTGCATCTCATTTGGTCTTATAGGTTTTGGAGCAGCGGCCGGATCTTTACATTTTTTCACAGGCATCCTTGTTCACAATTATGCGCCTGGCTCTCTCATCACCTGTAATGCTCTAAACCATGCCAGGAACCACTTGAAAGAAGTGGTCCCTAGCACGTTGGGGTCCTGTACGGTTTGCTTTAGTGTGAGCGCAAATCGTGCATGTGCACAGAACTCTCCATAGATCAAGAAGAAATGAAGGGATCATTGTGGTATGGTTGGCAGAGGTGATGATGAAAGTGTGCCCGGGAACACCTGCTTGTAGCACAATGCAAATGCAGACCAGCTGGGGAGTGGGACAATTACATTTGGACACAATTCCTTTCAACCGTGCCCAGTATACGTGCACCCCAACTGAATAGGACAATGAAGATAGGGTCACAGGGAAGCCAAGCTTAAGCCCCCTTTCACATGGGGCAGACTCAGTTTTGATCAGCAAGGGATCTGTCTGCTGTGTTGGAAAGAACAACAGCATGGTTGCTAATAAACTGACAATACTGTATGCATTATGTCTATCTAACCAGCAGGTGGCACTGTAGTGTTATAGCATGTAATCTATGGTATAAATGTAATCAGTGGAAGTGTTATCTTTCTCAGTGTATGTGTTCTCTTATGTTCCTTGTTTCTGTTCCATGATAAAGACATGCTTTGATATTCTCCATTAAAGTAAATGTACAGTATACTCTGCTTACAACAAGCTTCCAGCGCATGATTCAATAACCTGCCAATACGCTGATCTCCTGCTGATCAGAGCAGAGTGGGTGGATGACAGGTCCGTGTTCACTCATTTATTTGCAAGTGGAAACGGACAGAGTCTGCTCTGCTCTATTGTCCGTTTACACCTGACTGCCTTCCGATCCGCCTAGATGGAGGAAGATGGATTCCCTTCTGTTTTTTTTTATTTTATTTTTTTTTAACAGACCCAGTCAAACCCAGATGAAGGTGGGTGTAAACAGATGGGAGTCCATTTACACCGGCTGGTCCATAGGGGTGAATGGACCATCAGATCAGGTCTACTTGAAAAACTGACAGGCAGATCTGATTGGGACGGTCATGTGAATAACACAATAGCACAAAATGTCATTTCATTTTTAAATTTGGTAGTAGAAACTTGATGGGGCAAGGATTGGCAGTGTGTGTATATAAACTCCTGGTCCATCTGATCCAATAAAAGACAAAAAAAGGAAAACCTAGTGCTTCACAGCATGGTAATACCCCTCTGGATTTTATAGACAGACCAGGTAATGTAGTAAAAAAAGGGTATTTTATTATAAACATACAATAAAATTGCAAATAGCAAAAAAAGTACAGTTACATAAAAAATGTGTGTAACAAATAACAAATATACTCAAACATCGGTATGGAACTCAGCTGTCCTGTAGACAAAGTTGGGCTAGCGAGAGCACATACTGCAAATGATGCCTAACACGTTTCGGACCTTGTAGTCCTTCTTTGGAGGCTTATGTCATTTTTATATAGAAAATCATAAGTATTCTAGAATATAGATATAATAATGCTTTAGTAGGATAATAAGTTGGTATAACAGTTCTAAACATGTTAGGCGTCATTTGCAGTATGTGCTCTCGCTAGCCCAACTTTGTCTACAGGACAGCTGAGTTCCATACCAATGTTTACCTATATATGTTATTTGTTACACACATTTTTATGTAACTGTACTTTTTTTGCTATTTGCAATTTTATTGTATATTTATAATAAAATACCCTTTTTTTACTACTTTACATGGTCTGTCTATAAAATCCAGAGGGGTATTACCATGCACTAGGTTTTCCTGTTTTTGGTAGTAGAAAATCAATTCCATTGCATGTGGCGGGTTTGACTCGTGTTACATTATATCAACTCATAGCAAACAAACAGCAACGGTCAATATTCTAAAAACGTGAAACCAATGACAGATGAGAATGGACTGGTTGCTTTGGGTTATTGCAGTAGTTTATTTCCTAAACCCAAGAGTTCTGTCTCTTTATGGAACTTTTGCATTGCTGTGGAGTAGGTACATCAGAGGAAACACTCCTGCAGTAATCATTGGATAATGTTAAACTGCTTACATGGAAAACCTGAACTCATGTTATGCTTGTATCGAGCATAAAGAATCAAGAACATTAATCAGTTCATAATTAAACTTTGAGTTTCCACTTTAAATATTTCCCTAGTGAAATGGACCTAATCGAAAGAGTGCAATTTATTCCTTCACAGATCCAGCAATTAAATGATCAGAAATGTATTATGGGTGTTAGGAGCTTGTAAGTCTGAATTAATTGTTTTCTATTAGTATTTGGAGCAGGGTTGCACAGATAAGCTTATAAAAGCTCGGCATCCTAGTTCCTCCAAAGTAAAGCTTCATTGGCCAAATGTGTAATAATGGAAAACAAGGACGATAAGGAAAAGCTTAATTACTGAGCTGTTGTGTCTCTTCCTATATTACATTGAACATTGTTTTGTTTTTTTATTATTATTGTCTCAGTTAAGAACAGCACTATAAAGTGAACCCGTTGCTTGGTCCATGCAAGGCAAAGTAACAGGTTATCTTTATAGTCCCCCTTCTCTGCCACTAATATCTTCACTCCCTACACACTATTCTGCCCCGTAAGCCTGTTACAGCTTAAGTTTGTATTGGAGCTTACACAGGTCTAAGGACCCTCCCCTCACCATACATGACAGTACTTGGGCATGGTATTGTTCAGGCACCCTGCACTATATTGGGGAGGGGAAAAGTGGAGATCGTGTTCTCCCTAAGACCTGATAGTACCATCTGGTGAGCTGGGTGCCTGAGGAGTGCAGGAAAGGTACGTTTAGTAACAGATGGTCTAAAAGGAAAACTTTACTCTGAATGAGGAAAAGAAAAATGAACTACAGTTACATAGTTAGTCTGCTTGAAAAAAGACACAAGTCCACCTATAAAAAAGTCACCTGAATGGACTTTCCCAGCCCACACCTTTCTGTTATGTTTACTATGCTGTACCCCTTCATGGGTTAACGGTTGGCAATTTGTTATGTTCATTACAATAAAAATGATTGTACCGGAAAAAAAAGACACAAGTTTATCTAGTTAAAGCGGAGCTCCACCCTAAAGTGGAACTTACGCTCATCGGATTCCTCCCCCCCCTCCGTGCCACAATTGGCACCTTTCAGGGGGCAGGGGGTGCAGATACCTGTCTAATGCCCCGTACACACGGTCGGACATTGATCGGACATTCCAACAACAAAATCCTAGGATTTTTTCCGACGGATGTTGGCTCAAACTTGTCTTGCATACACACGGTCACACAAAGTTGTCGGAAAATCCGATCATTCTGAGCGCAGTAACGTAAAAAACGTACGTCGGGACTATAAACGGGGCAGTGGAAGATAGCTTTCATCTCTTTATTTATTCTGAGCATGCGTGGCACTTTGTCCGTCGGATTTGTGTACACACGATCAGAATTTCCGACAACGGATTTTGTTGTCGGAAAATTTTATAGCCTGCTCTCAAACTTTGCGTGTCGGAAAATCCGATGGAAAATGTGTGATGGAGCCTACACACATACGGGGCATAATAGGTATCTGCACCCACTTCCAGGCATAGATAGCCGCAGAATAGCCGCAGATAATCGCCCCGCCCCTTGTGTTCTGGGAAACACACAGTTCCCAGAACACAACGGACACCAGTGAAGACGCGTAGCGCGGCTCGCGCATGCGCAGTAGGGAACCCGGCAGTGAAGCCGCAACGCTTCACTTCCCGATTCCCAGACCGAGGATGGCAGCGGGGGGCAGCCGAGAGACGAGCGAATGATCGGCTTCGGCTGCCCTTATCGCTGGACCCTGGGACAGGTAAGTGTCCATTTATTAAAAGTCAGGAGCTGCAGTATTTGTAGCTGCTGGCTTTTAATATTTTTTTTTTAAGGTGGAGCTCCGCTTTAAAATAGGATTTAGCCCTACAGCGAGCTCCATTGACCCTCCCTTTACTACGGTGGAAACACAAGCCTCATACATCGCGCAAACTGCATTACCCACTCTAGATAGCGAAACGATGGAGGACCTTGAGGCCCCGATTTCGGAAGACGAGATTGCCCGCGCCATTGCTTCTACCCCATCTGGTAAAAGCCCTGGTCCCGATGGCTTTACTCCAAAATTCTACAAACAATTTGCTCCCCTCCTTACTCCCTTCTTAACAAAAGTATTTAACTCCATCTCTGAGCGTTCAGTGTTCCCGCCACAAACCCTAGAGGCACATATAACCCTCATCCCCAAACCAGACAAAGACCTGACTGTTTGTGCTAATTACCGACCTATTTCGCTAATAGGAGTAGATCTAAAGGTGTATGCGAAAATATTAGCTAATAGGTTGCAACCATTGCTACCCCGCTTAATACACATAGATCAGGTTGGCTTTGTGAGTGGAAGAGAGGCGCGAGATAACACCCTGAAAACACTCCTCATTGCGGATTACGCTCGGGCCCACAATATCCCATTGTGCCTACTCACAGTCGATGCGGAAAAAGCCTTCGACCGTGTCGACTGGCAATTTCTCCGCTTATCATTACAACAACTAGGTTTAGGCCAAAACATGATTTCCAGAATAATGTCCCTCTACACATCTCCTTCCGCCAGGATTAAACTAAACGGTTCCCTATCTCCAAAATTTACTATACACAATGGAACGCGACAGGGGTGCCCCCTATCCCCCATTCTCTATGTGATTGTTATGGAACATCTAGCCATTGCCCTTAGAAATAATCCGGCTATTTATGGTGTTAGTACAGGCCCATTACACACTAAAATTGCCCTATTTGCTGATGACCTACTCATATTTGTAACCCAACCGCAAGTTTCCCTACCCTCCCTTATGCAGGAGTTTTGGAGGTATGGAGAGGTTAGTAACTTTAAAGTTAACCTTAATAAGTCAGAAATCCTCAACATCTCACTCCCAGCAGCAGCTCTCCAACAGCTCGCGACCTCTTTCCCTTTTAAGACAAGCTCCACATCCATCCGCTATCTAGGAATCCATATTCCAACAGTCGCCTCTCAACTATTCTCCAGCAACTTCACCCCTTTACTTAATAAAACTCAAGCGGATCTGGCCTCTTATTCCTCTAAACAGCTCTCCTGGTTGGGTAGGGTGAATGTCTTGAAGATGGACGTTCTCCCTCGATTCCTATACCTTTTTCGGACTATTCCTATCCATATCCCCACTTTGTTTTTCAATAGACTCCGTCAGACCTTCTCTAAATTCATATGGCAGGGACGTCGCCCCAGGATAAAACATGACACAATGATTCGCCCGAAGGTCAGGGGGGGGGGGGGCGGGGGTCCCAGATGCCTCTATATACCATAAGGCAGCGGTACTTGTCCGTATAGTGGATTGGTTCCACCACTCTTCTTCCAAACTTTGGGTTCAATTAGAGAAATATCTTAATGGGGCTGATCTTTGCGCCCTACCGTGGACCCCTGCGGCTCGACGTGGAGACGACGTACCCTCTACTACTCTTACTCGTCAAACTCTCCAGATGTGGGACCGCCTGACCTCGGCGAGTAAATTGTCTAAACTCCAGGGCCCAATGACCCCTCTCTTTGGGACTCCGGCCTTCCCCCCAGCAGTAAATAAGATGAGATTTGGACCCTGGAGTAGGGATAGCCATAGACGCTTAGCACAGGTTTTGCGCGCTGACCCATCTTTGAGAACGGACATTCCCTCTCGTACGGACTTAGGGCCCTCAACAACAATGTGGTTACAAAGGAGTCAACTAATGTCATACATACGCACTTTTCCCTCCATCTCAGAGATCCTAGACGACCCATCAGACTTTGACGAGCTGCTCTTACAACCGGACCCACCAACACATGTAGTGTCACTATTATATTCCCTGCTACTGAACGTATACACCCCTGACCTCCCAACATATACCCAGACATGGGAAACGGAGCTGCAGCACTCCATCTCCCCCGCTGATTGGCAAAAAAGCTTTATCCTAACGCATAGGATTTCCCTGGCAACTAAGAACCAAGAAAAAGGGTTCAAACTATTAACGAGGTGGTACAGATGCCCAGTGGTTATTAAACGGTTTAACCCCTCTTTGACAGACATTTGTTGGAGATGCTTGTCCTCTAGTGGGACAATGCTTCACATCTGGTGGGCTTGCCCCCCAATCCGGAAACTATGGCAAAAGATCTTTGATCTTTACAGCAGGCTGATGGCGACATCAATCAAGCCCACACCAGAGATAGCCCTACTATCAATGCTCCCGGGCCCCCTCAAGTCAATTAAAAAAGATGTACTGCGCCACTTTCTAGCAGCAACTAGAACAGTGATCCCCCGACACTGGAAAACGACAGACGTGCCTTCCTTGGGGGAATGGGCTGTTGAAGTGGACCAGATAAGAGATCTGGAACGTCTGTTGGCGCAGGAGGGGGGGAAGGAGGAGCAGTTTTCCATCACTTGGACCTCGTGGTCAATGTTTCGCTATTCGGATGAATTCTCCATATGGATCAGAGATATCCCACTCTTACCCGCCGATTAGCCATGCTGGAGTGCCTCATACCTCAGGTACCATACCTTACTTCTATTCACGATCTTATTTCTGACTCTCTCTGTTTTCTTTTTGTTAAATACTGAACCAATCACTTACACATGTAATTAAAGATCATATCCTCGGAATAGTTCAATGACTTGATCATCTACAATAGGTGAATACCTGATCCCTACAGCATTCTAATTCAATGAGAGGGAGTCCTCAGATAACACCAACACACGAAACCATCAGGTTCGGTAAAGGTTGGCTCCCACTCAAAAGTAACTCTTCGCATATATCAAAGATTGCAATATACAATATGATATATCAGTATCGCACCTGAAGATGCATATTAGAAGGAACATTCATGTTTATACATGGTCAAGATACACTTCGCTAATCTATGTATGCTATATGTGATGTTATACTGTAAATAACAGTATTTTTCTGTTATTCTCTTTATGTCCCTGCTTTTGAAATAAACTAAGATTGAAAAGAAAATAGGATTTAGCAATGAACATTTTATACATTTGCTTTTGTACAGTGCGAAGTGTGGAATAAGTAACCTTAAAGAGGAGTTCCACCCAGGGGGGCCGTCAAAAAAAAAAAAATTAAAAGTCAGCAGCTACAAATACTGCAGCTGCTGACTTTTAATTGGACACTTACCTGTCCCTGGGTCCAGCGATGCAGGGGATCGAAGCCCCGCTCGCCCCCCCCCCTCTGCTCGTCGGCGCCAGCATTTCAACTGTGGGCGCCGGGCTGTGGCTTCACAGCCTGGCACCCACTGCGCATGCGCGAGCGGCGCCGCGCGCCGTGATTGGCCGCTCAATCACCTGGGACCTGTAATGGGTCCCAGATGATTGACAGGAGGGAGGGAGCAGAGCGGAGCCCTTCCTGTGCCGAGGGGGAAGTGATGTCACCAGCCCAGGCTAAGGAACAGGCAGACTACGAGGGACCCCCTAGCAACAGGCACTTAGAGGTAAGTGAAAAAAAAAATATCCAAATGTTTTTTTTGGGGGTTTTTTTTAGAATTTTTCCAGGTATTTTTGTTTTTTGGGTGGAACCCCACTTTAAAGTGTTTCTAAACCCAGGATCCTGCATTCACTATATCTGGTCTTACAGAGTACACAGAACATGGAATTGCAATTATTTTAGTAAATATAAACTCCTAAATACCTTTTCTCATAAGCAGTATATAGCCGTCTTGTGATTTCTATCAGGATCTGGTTAAAGCTTGGGTAGGAGGAGTTTTTGTTCTCCCCTGATTGTCCTATGAGGCTGCATGACCCCTGACCCTCTGACTGGTTCGTGCTGATTGGCCCTGTGTAAATCACATGCACTCTCCCAAGAAAAAAAAACGCTCTAGCGCTACACACCAAACTGAGCATGTGCAGAGTGACTCCGAAGCCACTGTTCTATCAGCAGATGGATTGCGGACTGTGAAAGAAGGGGAGGATCATAGAAGACAGGATCAAACAGCCTTTTTACACAATGCAGAGAATGAACCCCTTAGGTTCCACAGTGAGTATAACAAGCTTGCTTTACTGCATATACACAATGAATTTACTGTTGTGGGTTTAGTAACACTTTAACCACTTCAGCCCTGGAAGAATTTAACCCCTTCCTGACCAGAGCACTTTTTGCGATACGGCACTGCGTCACTTTAACTGACAATTGCGCAGTCGTGCAACGTTGCACCCAAACAAAATTGACGTCCTTTTTTCCTAAAATATATCTTTCTTTTGGTGGTATTTGATCACCTCTGCGGTTTTTATTTTTTGTGCTATAAACAAAAAAAGAGCGACAATTTTGAAAAAAAAGCAATCTTTTTTACTTTTTGCTATAATAAATATCCCCCAAAAATATTTAAAAAAAACAAATTTCTTTTTCAGTTTAGGCCGATATGTATTCTTCTACATATTTTTGGTAAAAAAAAAATCGCAATAAGTGTATATTGGATTGGTTTGCGCAAAAGTTATAGCATCTACAAAATAGGGGTTAGATTTATGGCATTTTTATTATTAATTATTTTTTTTATTAGTAATGGTGGCGATCTGCAATTTTTATCAGGACTGCGACATTGCGGTGGACAATTTTAACACTATTTTGGGACCAGTGACATTTAGGCCCCTTTCACACTTATACAACTTCAAAGTCGCGCGATTTTACCGCGATTTCGCGGCCGCGATTTTGCCACGATTTGGGAGCAGTACTACTTTGTACGACTTTGCCACATTTTTGGCATTAACAAATGAAAACATACAGTAGTTGGTATGAATCATAAGGGGGAACTCCACGTCAAGTTTTAAATAAAAAAACTGGTGTGGGTTCCCCCCCAGGGGCATACCAGGCCCTTAGGCCTGGTATGGATTGCAAGGGGAACCCCCTACACCGAAAAATCGGCGTGGGGGTCCCCCCAAAATCCATACCAGACCCTTATCCGAGCACGCAGCCCGGCCGATCAGGAATGGGGGTGGGGATGAGCGAGCGCCCCCCCCCTGGACCATATCAGGCCGCATGCCCTCAACATGGGGGGGTGGGTGCTTTGGGGCATGGGGGGGCTCCCTGCGGGTTGTCGGGCCAGGGTTGTCGGGAAGAGGCCCTTGTCTTCATCAACATGGGAACAAGGTGCTTTGAGGTGAGGGGGCCCCGCAGGGTGCCCCCCATGCCCCAAAGCACCCACCCCCCCATGTTGAGGGCATGCGTCCTGGTACGGTCCAGGAGGGGGGCGCTCGCTCGTCCCCACCCTCATTCCTGACCGGCCGGGCTGCGTGCTCGGATAAGGGTCTGGTATGGATTTTGGGGGGACCCCACGCCGATTTTTCGGCGTAGGGGGTTCCCCTTAGATCCATACCAGACCTAAGGGCCTGGTATGCTCCTGGGGGGGAACCCACGCCGTTTTTTTCATTTAAAACTTAGCGCGGCGTTCCCCCTCAGGATTCTTACCAGACAGATGTCAGCATTGCCTGTCACTCATCGCAAAAGTTTTCCTTTCCCGATCAGCGAGCCAGGCTTGTGCTTACAAAGTCGTACTGAAATCGTGTCTATATTATTCAGGCACGATTTGCATGCTACTTCAGGGTTTAACATTGAGGTCTATGGAGTACAACTCGCATAGAAGTTGGACCAAAGTAGTGCAGGGACTACTTTCAAGTCGGCACGACTTAAAGTCGTGCCAATATGAATGGTAGTCATTGAAAATCATGGAGAATGACTTGTCATACGATTTTGCAGTACAAAATCATGCGACAAGTCGTATAAGTGTGAAAGGGGCCTTATACAGCGATCAGTGCTATAAAAATGCACAGATTACTGTGTACATGACACTGGCAGAGAAGGGGTTAAACACTAGGGGGCGATCAAGGGGTTAAGTGTGTCCTAGGGAGTGATTCTAACTGTGGGGGGGGATGGGCTCACTACAACATGACAGAGATCAGTGCTCCCGATGACAGGGAGCAGTGATCTCTGTCATGTTGCTAGGCAGAACAGGGAAATGCCTTGTTTACATAGGCATCTCCCCGTTCTGCCGCTCCGCAACACCATCGTGGGCCCCCGGCGGACATCGAGTCCGCGGGACCCGCAGGCACGCTCACGGCGTACGTGGCGCACGCGCATCCACAATGCAGCATCTTAAAGGGGACGTACAGGTACGCCCATTTGCGCAGCTATGCCATTGTGCCGACGTACAGTACATTGCCGTGCGCTGGTCGGCAAGCGGTTAAAAGTCTGCATGTATAAATTCCTGATATGTCACGAATTATAAAATAGTTGTTCAAACGAGCGCTACCTTTTGTCATTAAAATAGTGCTCGAACTCCAGGCCAGTGACCATCCTGACAGGTGCAATCTAAGAGAAGGATATCAGTCTATAGCAGGCAGGGATAAGCATCTCCTCAGTATTATCTCCTCCAGTGATGACTTTAATATAGTAACTTTGTGGCACACTAAAGGTGAGAGGCAACTACAGGGGCCCTAGTGGGAGACAACATGTGTACACAGCCCAAAACAAAGTCTATTGCACAGACACCATGACATCTGGCACTATAATTATGACATCCAGGGAAAGTAGATGCTGACCCAGATGATACCTGAACAAAGATGAGGCTGGCCTTCTGAAGAAAAAAGGTACTTACTATACATGTACGCATTTAACATGAAAAGGTACACTTTACACTGGAAAGATAAGCACCTAAATGTCAGATATATCCCTCTGCAAACTGTAGTAGAGTATATCGCTTTATAACTTATAAACTTGACCTAAATATTGGCACTGATGGCAGATACATAAAAGACACAAGAAAAAAAGTTTTTTGTTTTTTTTTAACTTGAAAGTTTGATATTTTACTCAAAAATAATAGAACATTCTTTTTAGAGGAGTGCAGTTCATTCTGCACTCCTGTGACGCGTTTTCAGCTCTGTGATGTCGGCTGACATCACAGAGCCAGTCCAGGCTGGGGAAAGATTGAGACAATATGGTCGGGATCCATCCACATGCCCGGACCAGCACCTGGCTCAGCCTGTCAGCGAGCAGTTGAGAGCCTGAGCCGGCCACTCCTGCCCCCTCCACAGCCCAGCGCTCCAGTGAGTGTGGGGTGGGCAGAGCAGACATTGGTGACTGACAGTCACCAGCTCTTTGCTCAGAGGGCTCTTAGAACCGAGTGATCAGTGGTGTTTGATCGCTCCGTTCTCAGTCTTAGAACCAGCGGGGGACAGATGCAGCATCAGACCATGCTGCATCCACTTAGGTTAGGTAAGATTCTTGTGAAAAAAAAATCCTGAACTTCTCTTTAACCAGAATCATTCAAATTGCATCTATATAAGGTTTATCCCTACTCTTGAATTTGGTATAATAATGCAGCCTCCTTTCTTGGGTATATCCTGATTTATATTATTATTATTATTATTATACAGGATTTTTATAGAGCCAACAGTTGCACAGCGCTTTACAATATAAACTCATAATTACTTACATTCTCTCCTTCTCAGGAAAGAAGTGTTAGGTTGTCAAGCTTATATATTTCCTGCCTAAAAAAGTGACACATACCAAAGATAATGTCAAGATTACATGAAAGAAAAATGAATGCTTTGTTCAATGGCTTTATTTTCTGCCAGCAGCCTAGAACTCAGGCAAGAGTTAGGTCAGCCTTAGTATAACCCTCACAGCCTAACAATAAAAACTGATATTTTTGCTCGGACAGGGAGAGAATAAAAAGTGAATAACAGCAAGCAAACTTCTTCATGAGAGTTAAAGTGTTACTTTACCCCGGAGCCTGGATTCACTATATCTGATCTCCCACAGTACACAGAACATGGAAATGCTATTATTTTAGCAAACATAAACTGCTAAATACCTTTTCTCATAAGCAGTATATAGCAGTTTCATCCCTTCTATCTGGTTACAGCCTGTAGGAGGAGTTTTCTGACTGTCCTACCAGGCTGCATGACCCCTGACCCTCTGTCTGGACAGTCCTGATTGGCCCTGTGCTGATTACATGCACTCTCGCAAGAAAAAAAACCTCGCTAGCAATACACATCTAACTGAGGATGTGCAGCTTGTCCCCTAGCCTCTGTACTATTAGGAGATATATTGGGGACTGTGGAAGACAGGGAGGATCAGTGAAGACAGGATCAAACAGCCTTTTTACACAATGCAGAGAATTAACCCCTTAGGTTCCACAGTGAGTATAACAAGGATGCTTTACTCCATATGCAGACTGATTTTACTGTTGTGGATTTAGTAACACTTTAAAGTGGAGTTCCACCCACTTTTACAACTCTTCAGCATCCCTCACTAAACTGTGCACTGTAAACGAATTGGATATTTTTTTATTTTTTTTCTCAGCACCTACTGTATATCTGCTGTATTCATGTTTCACTTCCTCCTCACTAGCCGTGGCCCATCGCATCATTTCCTGTTTGAAATGCCTTCTGGGAAGGGGTAGCAACTTCCTCTGACACTGCTGTTGCTATGGAAACCTGACCTGAATTCTATTACACTGCTTGTGCTGCACTGAGCATGTGCGAGATCTGCAAGGATGAGATCCAGGAAGAAATACAGTCTGGCTTCAGATGCTAACACTTAAGATGGCCACGGCCTGCTGTAAGTTTAAAAATAACAAACTACTGCTATAAACTAACAAAACAGACCTTAGTTACAGACTAACTTTACTAGAATACATTGTGTATTATAGGAGTACTTTTATTTTAAAAGTATAATTTCAGCCGGAACACCACTTTAAGGTTCCATAACTTAAACTGAACTCTGGGCACAAAAACCTTCAGGTAAATACATGTTACCTTGTAAAAGTAGCAGTGCCATCATCACTAGGCTACACATAGGCTGTGCAGAGAGCTGTGGGAGGGACCAAGCAGGTCCACCCACTACATCCTGCCTGCAGAAAAAACCTACAGCAGGGGGTGGATACAAGACCAGTCACCCTGCCCAAGGAAAGAGAGCAACACTGGCCGGTCTGCATTACCAGAGGCATCTGAACAGAGGAAAGTTTAAGGCTTGATTACTTCACAAATCTGGAAGAAATACACAAAGCACACCAATATTCAAGTAAGAATACACATGCCTCTTGTGTTTCAAAAATAGTAGTGTTAATAGTAAAGGTGGACATTCAATTGTTACACATTTCCATTTCAGACTTATGGATGTCTTCAAAGAGTTACTGACACCTATGCGTTAAAGTGTTTGTAAACCCTCACATATACCTAGTAAAGTGACTTTCCTCAGGTAATACACAGGGATAAAACAAATCCTGCTACATAAGTTGTACCCATTTATTTGTCTTTGCTCTGCTTTCATTCAAAGTCCAGAATTTATACAGCTTGTCTAAGCTGTCAGAAAAAAAGGGGCGGAGAGCTGAAGTTACTCAGTGAGGAGAGCTCTGAGAGCTGATTGGAGTGGAGGGAATGGACGAATGATCACCCCTATTCACACAACACACAGCAACAGACCTGAAGCTGTCAATCATGTGGAGCTCCCTCCCTTGTCACCCTTTTTCTCTTTGTGTCAGGAAAACCGGTCAGAAGTGACTCATGCTAATAGTAGAGGAACAAACAGCAGCCACATGGTGCTCTTAATTGAGACAAGTACACACTATAGATGGATATGCTTTGTTCATATTCCATGTCTTTCAAAGACACTGTTTTATTATACAGCATTTACCAGATATAAACATATACAGTGGGGCAAAAAAGTATTTAGTCAGTCACCAATTGTGCAAGTTCTCCCACTTAAAAAGATGAGAGAGGCCTGTAATTGCCATCATAGATATACCTCAACTATGAGAGACAAAATGTGGAAACAAATCCAGACAATCACATTGTCTAATGTTTGAAAGAATTTATTTGCAAATTATGGTGGAAAATAAGTATTTGGTCACCTACAAACAAGCGAGATTTCTGGCTCTCACAGACCTGTATCTTTTTCTTTAAGAGGCTCCTCTGTCCTCCACTCATTACCTGTATTAATGGCACCTGTTTGAACTTGTTATCAGTATAAAAGACACCTGTCCACAACCTCAAACAGTCACACTCCAAACTCCACTATGGTGAAGACCAAAGAGCTGTCGAAGGACACCAGAAACAAAACTGTAGATCTGCACCAGGCTGGGAAGACTGAATCTGCAATAGGCAAGCAGCTTGGAGTGAAGAAATCAACTGTGGGAGCAATAATTAGAAAATGGAAGACATACAAGACCACTGATAATCTCCCTCGATCTGGGGCTCCACGCAAGATCTCACCCCGTGGGGTCAAAATGATCACAAGAACGGTAAGCAAAAATCCCAAAACCACACGGGGGAACTAGTGAATTACTTGCAGAGAGCTGGGACTAACGTAACAAAGGCTACCATCAGTAAAGCACTACGCCGCCAGGGACTCAGATCCTGCAGTGCCAGACGTGTCCCCCTGCCTAAGCCAGTACATGTCTGGGCCCGTCTGAGGTTTGATAGAAAGCATTTGGATGATTCAGAAGAGGATTGGGAGAATGTCATATGGTCAGATGAAACCACAGTAAAACTGTTTGGTGGAAAAACACAACTCGTCGTGTTTGGAGGAGAGAGAATGCCGAGTTGCAACCAAAGAATACCATACCTACTGTGAAGCAAGGTGGTGGCAACATCATGCTTTGGGGCTGTTTCTCTGCAATGGAACAGGACGACTGATCCGTGTACATGAAAGAATGAATGGGGCCATGTATCGTGAGATTTTGAGTGCAAACCTCCTCCCATCAGCAAGGGCATTGAAGATGAAACAAGGCTGGGTCTTTCAGCAGGACAATGATCCCAAACACACCGCCCGGGCAATGAAGGAGTGGCTTCGTAAGAAGCATTTCAAGGTCCTGGAGTGGCCTAGCCAGTCTCCAGATCTCAACCCCATAGAAAACCTTTGGAGGGAGTTGAAAGTCCGTGTTGCCCAGCAACAGCCCCAAAACATCACTGCTCTAGAGGAGGTCTGCATGGAGGAATGGGCCAACATGCCAGCAACAGTGTGTGACAACCTTGTGAAGACTTACAGAAAACGTTTGACCTCTGTCATTGCCAACAAAGGATATATAACAAAGTATTGAGATGAACTTTTGATATTGACCAAATACTTATTTTCCACCATAATTTGCAAATAAATTCTTTCAAGAATCAGACAATGTGATTGTCTGGATTTGTTTCCACATTTTGTCTCTCATAGTTGAGGTATACCTATGATAACAATTACAGGCCGCTCATCTTTTTAAGTGGGAGAACTTGCACAATTGGTGGCTGACTAAATACTTTTTTGCCCCACTGTATAAGCTTAAAAAAAGTATTGTGTTAAAATGGTCTAACATTTTGCATGTGCTTTTTCTTCCTTTAAAACAGGGAAGCATGCTCCCCATTGAGTTCACAGGTAAAGACAGATTTATTTGTCAGAACCTTGGCACAGTCACTCAATAAATTCCGGATTAGATAATAGCAGCATCATCCTTACAGAAACTCAATGCTTACAAAACTAAGACTTTTTAAATTGGGTTTGCAATACTTTATTGAATTTTCAGGAATTCTGAGCTGTCTATCTGCTGCAGCAGTACAAATCCATTTATATCCAGCAATACTTTGTTACTTGCCTGTCTGAGACCATCATCTTACAGGTAGATAGAAATATTTATGACGTATGGTTAGGATGTGAACAGGCATAGAACATACTTATCACACTTCAAACTTCAGAGTATCTGTCTGTCAGACTTCAATTTCCCAGCATGCACTATAAATTTCTAATGGACTCAGAATAAGTGTGTGCTGTTCACTTATTGTCCTGGAGTCCTTTACATTAGTAGTTAAAGTTTTACCTAAAGGCTCTTGGGTACCAGTCTATACAAGTCCTAAACCCAGTTGATGCACAACTTTACGAAGTAAAAAAATACAAAAAAAACCCCAAAACTATCTTTACCTTACCTGACTGAACCAAATCCCCCTTCATCTTTGTCTCATACGCTGCCCCTCCCAGACACTGCAGCTCACAGTGGGAGGATTTCAGCAGCAGATACAGTGCTGTCAATCCAGAAAGCAGTGGGAGGACTGGGTGTGGCCAGATGCTGACTGACAGGCTACAGGCTTTTGAATTAGCTTTGATAATGAAAGCCACATCCCCTGCAACAACTTGTAATTGCACTGGGATTGATTTACTAAAGCTCCACTACTCCCCCTTGTCCAAGTGGGGTATATTTACTAAAACCGGAGAGTGCAAAATCTGATGCAGTTATGCATGATAGCCAATTGGCTTCTAACTTCAGCTTGTTCAATTAAACTTTGTCAGTAAAACCTGAAAGATGGTTGGTTTGATGGGTGGCCCATTCATTTGGGGTGCAGGGGTTCCCCCAATCCATGCACCAGGCCCCCAATCTACATGCAGGGCGACGGACGCATGGATTCCAATTTTTTTTTTTTTAGAAGCACATGATTAGAGCCGGAAGCTCTAATTGGCTTCAGAAAGGGTGGGCTCGGGGCGCAGAGCACTGCTCTCAGAGCCCACCCAATTGTGTGACATTAGAAAATTAATATTTGCTAATGTTTTCCTGTTTCTCCTCCTGGCCAATTAGGAAGTGGGTCCTGAGACCCAATTGGCCGGGAGTCCTAAGACCCGATTGGCCGCGTGTCCTAACTCCTGATTGGCCAGGAGGAGACGCGACTGCCGGGACTTGGGAGGAGACACGGGGGGAAGCTGCCACCTAGATGGGGTAAGTGCGGGGCTGTTGGAGGGCCTGGCGGGCGATGAACAATCGATTGAGCGATGGGGGGGAGTGGGGAAGCAGCGATCGATTGAGCGAGCAGTGCGGGGTTATGTGGTTGGTTGGCTGGCTGGGAGGGGGCAGCTTTTTGGCTGGGTAGGCCGCAGGCCTCCCCCCCAAGAAGATTGAGCACCAGTCGCCACTGGTTAGTTTCTATGCAGAGCTGCTCCAGATGTTGCACTCTCCAGTTTTAGTAAATCAACCCCACTGTATTGCAAGCAGCCACAGCTTACATAAGGATGACAATGCTGCTTTGAATTCAGAAGCAGCGTTGTCACCCCATCACAGGAAAGTGCATGAGGTGGACTTCACTGGCAGGATCAGCAAGTGTTTATAAGACTTTGTAAGGCCTCGTTTACACAAGTGCACACCTGTGCAAGGGCCGTATTTACCTGTATGGGGATACAGAGGTGTTCTGGGCATCCCTGTGCAGGAAATGCTATTCATGTCAATTAGGATGCAGCATCTGCATGGACACAGCTACTAATTTCAATATGACATCCCTGCGCCCCAATTGACTCCAATTAGATTGTCTGCACAGGGATTTACAGAGCACCTGTGCATCCTCGTGCGGGTAAGCATGGGTATGCTGTAGTATGCCTGTGTGAACAAGGCCTAAGGTGAAAACTGTTACTGCAGATGTACTAACAAATAAAAGCTGCATATATATTTATATTTTTTTAATAAGGAGCCATAATTCAACCTTAACATAATGCTGAAGAAATGTGGCAGAGCACTTAGCCTTGGCTGGCAGATACACATTGGAAATGAGAAACACAAGCACCAATCCTCTAAAATATGATGCCTATTGCAATTTTATGATGCTGAATTAGTCTGCGTTAACAGCAGTGTATAAGACATAACTGCATAAAACTGTGTAAAGTATTTCTTTTCTTTGAATTTGAACACGCACAGTAAGCCCTAGGGGAAATAAAAACTATCTGTATGGAAAACTGATTGCACCGCTATCATCAAATAACAAGAGCTATAATGTGATCCCTGGGGAAACGTTCACCTTGCTGTTATAAGCTGATGGTGACACACATACATCATTAGAAGAATTGAGCTAATAAAGGGCAAAGATATCTTTTTTACTGTTCTCCACAGCCAAGGTGCATGGGCCACAATCCCCAAATAGAGAGGCAAGATTACTTTTTGACGCTGCACAAGCCCGCACATGTCAAGCAGAAAGCGTCCAGACTAACTCCCAATTAGAAATGACCAAGCGGAACTTGAAGGGATCTTACTTGGGATGGGAATATTTTTTTTTTCTTTTTAAAACACACTGTGCATTTAAAGCCTAGCTCCTTACACTAAACAGTCCACAAGCATACATAATCTCTGCTACTTAATAGTTCCTACCCCTGTAGAGGAACTGAGATATTTGGCACTTGTGTAGTACCGCTATGCAGACTATTGCTCTGTGTTAGCTGTCAAAAAAGTATTATTGGTTTTCTTCTGTAGGTTTATTGGATAGGAAGTCCGCTATACCGGACAATCATTCATCATTTTTAATCTTACAGAAACTTGCCTTAGGGTCGCACAAAGCAAAGCATAGCAGGCACCTTCATTGTTCCACTCCACTAACCCAATACAGCCTCCAAAGATCCTATGCAAATACCAAGTTTTCTTCAACTCTTTGTTATAAATTTTGCATGTCACCTTCACATTTATATGTCAATGACAATCCCAGAGCTTAGTGGGATGTGGGTGGCTTGTAAAGAGGGGAAAATAATGATTTGATTCCCTGCGGATTTTGTAAGTTTGCCCACTTACAAAGAAATGAAGGGTCTATCATTTGTATTATAGGTGTACATAGTTACATATAGTTACATAGTAGGTGAGGTTGAAAAAAGACACAAGTCCATCAAGTCCAACCTATGTGTGTGATTATAGTATTACTTTGTATATCCCTGTATGTTGCGGTCATTCAGGTGCTTATCTAATAGTTTCTAGTGTATTTTAAATAATAGAGACAGAATATCAACCAAAAATCCAGAAAAAAAACAATACAAATGTTATTTTGGTCCACTCTTCTTTAAAGGATCTGAAGGTTTCTTGGCTGTCACTTAGCAACTTGAAGTTTCAGCTCCCTCCATAAATTTTCTATAGGACTAGTGTCTGGAGACTGACTAGGCCACTCCGGCCACTCCGTGTGCTTAATGTGCTTCTTCTTAAACCACTCCTTTGTTGCCTTGTAGATATGTTTTTGGGTCATTATCATTCTAGAAGACCCATCCACGACCCATCTTCAGTGTCTTGGCTGGTGGAAGAAGGTTTTCATCCAATATTTTTCAATAAATGGCCCCGTCCACTGGCCTCTCAGTGCAGCAAAGTCGGCCTGTACCTTTAGCAGAGAAACAGCCCCAAAGCATAATGTTTTCACTTTTGTGCGCGACAGTAGGGATGGTGTTCTTAGGATCATAGTCAGCATTTTTCTTCCTCCATATGCAAAGTGGGATGAATATGCTGCAGAGATCTCCTTCCACTGAGTCCGGCTGCAATCATTTTAAATGTGGGCAGCTAAAGCTGCTGCCTGTTCACTTCCTGGATTTACACAGACACACAAAGCCACACCTCCAGCTCTGCAGCTTTCATTGGCCCTCTTATGACTCACCCCCCTCCCTTTCCTGGCCAACTCTAAGCAGAGTGAGAGAGAGAGAGATGTGCATGATGTCATGAGCCTAGCCTTTTTCCCTGACAAGAAACAGGAAGTGGGCTGTATAAGGAATTTACTGGCAGAAAAAAAATGTTTTACTATCCAAAGTTAAAACAATGAGGGCAGAAGATTTAATAGATGGAAAGATGAAAAAATAACTGAAGTTCCACTTTAAAACCCCTAATGTCCCATTTATTTTCAATGCCTTTTAAATGTATTTAAGTAATTTTCCTAGCAGTTAAATGGAATACAGTGCAGAAGGAGCCATATGTATTGACAAAATACAAATATATATGAATGTTTGCTCATTTTGGAATGCCAGGCAAGACCTTAATACTTTCTGTTTCAATCTGTTTATTCACTTTTCAGGATTACAGTTAAACGTTGTAATTTAATACAAAAGAGTGCAAAATGGCTATGACGACATGAACAGTCAACAACAAGTCATCAATAGCATGTTTTAAAGCTAAGGGATTAAGACCTGAATACATGGAGATTCAGCAATGGGTCTTAAAGACTGTGACATAGTGATCAACTTATAAGAAAACTATTACTGAGAAACATTCTTTTTTATGTCACTAATAAATCAAAAAACCCGTGTGCCTTACTTTGTGCATTCGGCAGAGGGGTCAAGCAGGACAGCACCCACCCACCCACCCATCTACCTATAAGTATAATAATGATATTATTACAACCATAGTGACCTCTATGTCATCCAAGACTGAAATTAATTATCGTACCCCCCACAAAAAAAAATCAAAAAATTATTATACTATATATATATATAGTATATGTAGAAAAATCATGTGTAGCAGCGACACAACCTTTGAAGGACATCGTTACATACAAAATCTAGACAGGAGCCCCAAGGTTGAGACAGCAGGTCCGACCAGAGGGCCCATCTTGCACCTGAGTGAAGGAATGGAAGAATCAAGTTAGAAAAAGAGAAGGAAGTGAGTCAGAAAGAGAACAAAGAGTTGAGACCACAACTGTCCAGGAGTCCAACCCAGCACCGATCTATTGTTTACCCAAAGTGTTCCGTGCCTGCAGGTAAGAAAGCCAAGGGGTCCACACTTTTTCAAACAGGGGTTGCTTGTCCCATAGGACACTGACACAAAATCGAAGAGGGCCGTGTACCTCTATGGTCAAAACAGTGTCCTATATGGTAGAGTCCCCTGTCCATCCACCAACGAAAGAGGGTGGGTGTCATACCTGGTGGGAATTGAGGATTGTTAAAGAGGGGTGCCACAGGGGAGTGGGGGGGGGTAGGGGCCATCATCTGCAAGTCGAGTGACCCTAATGCTTTCATTTAGGTGTGTTATAATAGGTATTGTTCTAATAGGTTTGTTAAGTTCATTGCATGTGCATATTATTAGCATATAAGCTTCTAACTTAATAAGCCAAATTTTTGCTTTGTTTATTCCAAGTCCAAAAAATTTTAGACATATTTTATAGACAAGCCAAGGACCAGATTTAACCACTGAAGTCTGTATGCGCACAAGGTTTGGTGCCCTAAAAAATCCTTATGCTAAAATCACCTCTTTTACCCAGAGTGTTTCCTTGGTCTTAACCTGACTTAGAATATCTTGAAAATGTTTAATCACTTGAGTACCAACCTACACTATATTATCAAAAGTATTGGGGTGCTTGCCTTTACACGCACATGAACTTTAATGGCATCAAAAGTCTTAGTCCATAGGGTTCAATATTGAGTTGGCCCACCCTTTGCAGCTATATACCCCTTCATTACCAGGCCATTTTTCAGTGCTGTGAAAGTTTGACTGACAATTAATCGCTCATGTATACCCATATCAATTGTATATATATTTTTAGACAGATAGAGCTTTCTTTTGGTGGAATTTAACAGCCATTTTTTTTAAAACAAAGAAAATTTGGAAAAAAATGTTGCTCTTACTCCCTATTATATAAAATAAAAAAATAAATTGTCAGGAGAGTACAAATACCCCCAAAAATGACCGGTTTTTGAAAAGTAGACACCCTGAAGTGGTCTCATATTTTGCCATAGGTTTTTGGAAATGAACCAATGCAAGGTAAAGCAGCGTTTTTTTTTTTTTTTGCCCCTTTCACAAGCAGCACATTCTCACCTTTCCTTCGCTAAGATCAAGGAAAGGAAGTCCCGTGCAAGGTTTGAAATACTGCACTCTGAGGCTGAGCCAGTGGTGGCCTGTCCATAGGGGACGCTCAGGCGACGCCCCCCCAAGCTGGTAAAAAAAAAAAGTCACTTTAATGCCCCGTACACACGATCGGATTTTCCGACGGAAAATGTGTGATAGGACCTTGTTGTCGGAAATTTTGACCGTGTGTAGGCTCCATCACACATTTTCCATCGGATTTTCTGACACACAAAGCTTGAGAGCAGGCTATAAAATTTTCCGACAAAAAAATCCGTTGTCGGAAATTCCGATCGTGTGTACACAAATCCGACGGACAAAGTGCCACGCATGCTCAGAATAAATAAAGAGATGAAAGCTATTGGCCACTGCCCCGTTTATAGTCCCGACGTACGTGTTTTACGTCACCGCGTTTAGAACGATCGGATTTTCCAACAACTTTGTGTGACCGTGTGTATGCAAGACAAGTTTGAGCCAACATCCGTCGGAAAAAATACTAGGATTTTGTTGTCGGAATGTCCGAACAAAGTCCGATCGTGTGTACGGGGCATAAGAGTGACCAAACGCTGGATATGCGGCGGTCTATGGCAAGCTTCCCAGGCGGCAATCAGCTGATTGCAGGCTGGGAAGCTGATTTGCCCATGTTTAGGGTGTGGTCAGGGCGCACGTAATGCGCCCGCAAACACCCCCACTCTACTCTCATTTGTTATTATGCCAGATTAACTGGCTAGGATTGGCGCAGCAGGGACCGGAGGAGAGGACACTAGTCACTTCTGATTTCCCGGTCACAGTGGGGGTGGAGTCGACTGGTGTGCGTGTGGTGGTTTCAGACGAGCGGCACCATTGAATGTAAGTGCTGGGCTGGCCTGACGCTGCAGACTCCCAGACAGCGACACTCTCTTCTCTCAGTCTCTCTAAGACCTTGTTACCAGCCCCTCCGTTCCGCACAGCCAGCACTGAGAGCACTCCATGACACATCGATGTACACTGAGCTCACCAAACCTACTGATACTATTCATTATCTACAATAGTGTCATAGCTGGTCTGCTGGTACTTGTAGCTCTCTTCCCAAAACTCCAATGCTTGTATAATGATGAGTTTTAGTTTACCAGATCTGCTGCTACTTGTAGTACTTGTATGAGTGGCCCACAGTATTGTATTGGCTGGTGCTCAGTTCTGTTGTTACTTGTAGTTCAATTTCCCAAACTGCAATGCTTGTGTATTAGTGGGGTCTCAGTTCTGCTGTTTATAGTTCAGTTTTCCAAGGCTGAAACACTCGTTGAGTCTCAGTTCTGCTGCTACTTGTAGTTCTCTTTCCAAAACTCCAATTCTTGTGTATTTGTTGGGTCTCAGTTCTGCTGGTGCTTGTAGTTCATTGGCTCACAACTAAGATTATTCTGCAATAGTTAGTCTCAGTTCTGCTCCTTGTAGTTCAGTTATCCAAGGATGAAATATGTGTTATAGTTGTGCTGCTACTTGTAGTCCTTTTCCCTAAACTGTAATGCTTGTGTATAAATTGTGTCTCATTTTTGCTGGTAGTTCAGTTGCCCACAACTAAGATTCTTCTGCAGTAGTTGCGCCTCAGTTCTGCCATTTGTCGTTCAGGTATGCAAGGCTGTAATAGTTGAGTCTCAGTTATGTTGCTACTTGTAGTACTCTTGCCCAAACCTGCAGTGCCTATGTATTAGTTGGGTCCCAGATCTGCTGTACTTGTAGCTTAGTTATCCAAGGTTCTAATACATGTGTAATAGTTGGGTCTCAGTTCTGCTGCTCTTATTGGATCAGCTTTCCAAGACTTCAAAACTTTATTTCTGCTTCTACTTGTAGTTCAGTTCCCCAGGGCTGCAATGCCTGTGTAATAGTGAGTCCCAGTTCTGCTGCTACTTGTAGTTCAGCTTCCCAGGGATGCAATACCTACGTAATAGTTGGGTCTTCATTCTGCTGCTACTTGTTGTTCTGTTACCTGAGACTAAAACATGTATTACTCAGGATTGTGAGACATGCTATACAACAGGATTTGTGAGAAATGCTATATACCAGAATTTGTGAGAAATGTTATATACCATGTTTTTGAGACATGCTATATACCAGGATTTGTGAGACGTGCTATATACCAGGATTGTGAGAAATGCTATATACCAAGATTTGTGAGATATGCTATATACCAAGATTTGTAAGAAATGTTATATACCAGGTTTGTGAGACATGCTATATACCAGGATTTGTGAGACATGCTATATACTAGGATTTGTGAGACATGATATATACCAGGATTTGTGAGAAATGCTATATGCTATACTCTGCTACGTAATATTTGGGTCTTCATTCTGCTGCTACTTGTTGTTACCCGAGACTAAAACGTGTATTATTCAGGATTGTGAGAAATGCTATATACCAAGATTTGTGAGAAATGCTATATACCAGGATTTGTGAGACGTGCTATATATTAGGATTTGTGAGACGTGCTATATACCAAGATTTGTGAGAAATGCTATATGCCATATGCTACACTCGACTACTTAATAGTTGGGTCTTCATTCTGCTGCTACTTGTTGTTCTGTTACCCGAGACTAAAACGTGTATTATTCAGGAATGTGAGACATGCTACACAACAGGATTGTGAGAAATGCTATATACCAGGATTTGTGAGAAATGCTATATGCTATACTCTGTTGTGATTCTGGACTGTATACCCTGCCGTGATTCTGGGCTGTATACCCTGCCGTGACTCTGGGCTGTATACCCTGCCGTGATTCTGGGCTGTATACCCTGCCGTGATTCTGGGCTGTATACCCTGCCGTGATTCTGGGCTGTATACCCTGCCGTGATTCTGGGCTGTATTCCCTGCCGTGATTCTGGGCTGTATACCCTGCCGTGATTCTGGGCTGTATACCCTGCCGTGATTCTGGGCTGTATACCCTGCCGTGATTCTGGGCTGTATACCCTGCCGTGATTCTGGGCTGTATACCCTGCCGTGATTCTGGGCTGTATACCCTGCCATGAGTCTGGGCTGTATACCCTGCCGTGAGTCTGGGCTGTATACCCTGCCGTGAGTCTGGGCTGTATACTCTGCCGTGAGTCTGGGCTGTATACTCTGCTGTGATTCCGGGTTGTATACTCTGCTGTGATTCTGGGCTGTATACTCTGCTGTGATACTGGACTGTATGCTGTATACTCCTGACACTATGGGTGGAAGCAAGTGGAATACAGGGGACAGAGTGGGTGGAGGCTATAAGGGGTGGGGCTTATAAGTAGGAGGGGTTAAAAAGGAGGGGTGGGTCTGGTGCCCCCCCATCCTAAAACTTCACCAGCCGCCACTGGGCTGAGCTCATATAGGGCCAAGGACTGTCTACCAGCCCCCCATGGCACAGCACTGGGCTAATCACCAAGTATATATATATATATATATATATATATATATATATATATATATATATAGTTAGTTATTTTCTTTGCCGACGATGGCTAAATGTAGTGAGGGCACAAATGAAAGGTGAGCATTTGATGCAGGTAAGGAGGAAATTAAAGAGAAGCTGTTTATCAACAATAGTAACCTATCTACATCTTTTTCTAGAATTGTGATGTGATGCTCTACCTTCTCCAGGTAAATCCCATCCATCCTTCGCTCTAGGTCATGGCTGGTGCAAAAAGTTACGCTGCCACTATGCAAATGAGCAGACATTCTTTGAGCAATGACAATTCATACACAGAGGTCCTACCAAGTTTCCTATTGACTTCATTGTGATATTGTTGGATTACTTGGCCGTCTGTTTAAACAAGCATGTTAACCTTTTAGATCACTGACCTTACCTTCTCTAATTTTTAGATAACAAAATAAAATACTGCCACTGTAGGAATAATACAGTGATTTCAGATGTTCACTTGATGTTATAGCTCATCTTTAGCCCTTACTTTCAATTACAAAAATGTTTCTCTATTTTTTGCAATTTTTGAAAACCTTTCAAATTTAGTCAAACATATTTTTCCTCCACACAGTACAAATTGCTCAACTCCCTTGTACTCAATGCAGTGAGGATAATAACAGTACTAAATGATGATACAAGGTGACTGCTGCCATTTCCACTGAAAATAATGTTTTCAAGAATAAAAATAATACCCCCATAAGGACAATTTGAAATTTAAAGGCCAAAAATTCTAACTCATGACTACAAATTGGCACATCCACATACAGTATATGCAGTTCCCTAATGCTAAGCTTGCCTGGTAATATTCCCATGAAATTGAGAAGATGAAAAGTAATTATATCAAGATATATGGAAGAAGTTTGGGAACTAGTGTGGGTAACCCCAAGCTATTGCAGAACATAAAGTTCCTTCTCTCTCCTGCAGACACACACACACATATATATATATATATATATATATATATATATATATATACACATACATACATACAAAAACACAGAAAATCCGCGCTTAGGGCTAGAAAAGAGAGAAGAAGGTATGCAGCCTCCCCTAATAGACCCACAAGGGGGCTAGTCTGTATAGATAAATAAAGGATGGGGTGAATGTCGCTCCCTTTTATGGGGGTGTGTGAACTAAATATGCAACACCAATACTATTGTGATGATAAATACATAATATAAACATATAATATAAATAACCCCCTATAAAAATAACTGGTTCAAGCTAATCATTCAGTGAAACAAATCAACAATAAGAATACAATAAAGCAATTAAAAATAATGAAACCATCAATAAATAGTACATGGCACCAGCATGTATACTGATGTGATCTGCAGTGCTAAGCTATTGTGCAGTCTGTGCAAAAAAATTATATACCGGTATATATAATTTTATTTTTTGCATAAACAGTTTTTTATATATAATTTTTTTGCACGGACTGCACAATAGCTTAGCACTGCAGATCACATCAGTATACATGCTGGTGTCATGTACTATTTATTGATGGTTTAATTACTACTAGGGGTGCGCATCCTCACTGGCCTCACGATTCGATTCGATTACGATTATCCGGTCCACGATTCACGATGCATCACGATTACTGCGCACGGTTTTCATCCAAAAAATTCAAGCAGTCAGAAGAACTAAATTTTCTAAATTTTATCTGTTCTTAAAAAAAAGACAACACTCCCTGCATGTAGCAAAGTGTAAACACAGCAGAGAACTTAAAGAGGAGCTCCAGACTGACCCCCAAATGACTACAGAAGATGGTCAGAGACTGCAGACATGATACAAGAGATGGTCAGAGACTGCAGACATGATACAAGAGATGGTCAGAGACTGCAGACATGATACAAGAGATGGTCAGAGACTGCAGACATGATACAAGAGATGGTCAGAGACTGCAGACATGATACAAGAGTTGGTCAGAGACTACAGACATGATACAAGAGTTGGTCAGAGACTGCAGACATGATACAAGAGTTGGTCAGAGACTGCAGACATGATACAAGAGATGGTCAGAGACTGCAGACATGATACAAGAGATGGTCAGAGACTGCAGACATGATACAAGAGATGGTCAGAGACTGCAGACATGATACAAGAGTTGGTCAGAGACTACAGACATGATACATGACATGGTCAGAGACTGCAGACATGATACAAGAGATGATGTATGCCTTTTTATTAATTATGGTTTATGTATGTTTTATGGTCTTAGCGACTGATTCACATCATAACAACTTCATTGATACTTTTTTTTTTTTGTATGATTTATGGTTTTGCTTATTACTGCCCCACACATGCAATGCATGGCTGCATGTGTGGGGCAGTTATGAGCAAAACCATAAATCATACAAAAAAGGGTATCAATTTCAAATCAATGAAGTTGTGATGTGAATCAATCAATAAGACAATAGACAAATGGCATACATAAACCATAATTAATGTTATGATATTGTATTGTTACATCGTTCAGTATTTCCATTAATAACACATCGCTTGTTTGTGATCACTAGGGAGATCAATCACAAATTGCTATGTGTATGATCACCAGATATGGGACGGGGGGATACAGATCAGGAACATGGAGTGTAATCAGAAGGAACCGAGTAATGGAAGTGTACAGTGTAGGGGTGACCGGAGCACTGGGGCGGAGGAGAAGAGACCACAAAGTAACAGAAGAGGCTCAGAACTTGTTTTGTGCCCCCCTTTGGGATCGAAAGTGGCACAGTCCTTCCCCCTCCCGTGTACACAGCGATCCCCGCCCTCCATTACACTCACCGGTATCATCCGCGGCAGCTGCAGCAAGCAGCGATAGCAAGACAGACACAAACACAGCAAATCCCGTCCATGTTCCTCCGCGATCTTCACCCTGACCAAGAGTGCACAGCACGTGACACTGCCTATCAGCCCCGCCTATTAGTGACAAGGCCATTTGCTTCTTTCATTGTAACTTTTATCACCGCCCCTATAGACTCGCAGCAGCAAGCTCAACGACGGGCAGCTGGGGATGACGCCAGCAGGGGGTGGGAAAAAAGGCGCGGCTAGCGCCCACGGCTCCTTCGACTGCTCTCGGCTCAGTTCGGACTCGGATGCAATGCACATAGCGGCGCGCGGGTGACGTCATCAGAAAAATCGATAGTGCAAGGTCGTAGCATCGCTGCCGCATCGTGGGTGGTCAAATCGCGATGCATCGATGCTACGATTAATTTCAACACCCCTAATACATACATATATATACATACATAAACACACAGTATCTCACAAAAGTGAGTACACCACTCACATTTTTGTAAATATTTTATTATATCATTTCATGTGACAACACTGAAGAAATGACACTTTGCTACAATGTAAAGTAGTGAGTGTACAGCTTGTATAACAGTGTAAATTTGCTGTCCCCTCAAAATAACTCAACACACAACCATTAATGTTTAAACCGCTGGCAACAAAAGTGAGTACACCCCTAAGTGAAAATGTCCAAATTGGGCCCAATTCGCCATTTTCCCTCCCCGGTGTCATGCGACTCATTAGTGTTACAAGGTCTCAGGTGTGAATGAGGAGCAGGTGTGTTAATTTGGTGTTATCGCTCTGACTCCCTCATACTGGTCACTGGAAGTTCAACATGGCACCTCATGGCAAAGAACCCTCTGGGGATCTGAAAAAAAAAGTTGCTTTAAATAAAGATGGAAAATATATAAACTAAATATATAAACTTGTGCTGATGGTGTGATAAAATGGGTGATAAAAGTGCTAGACACTTGGACATAGTGATAAAATATATAAATACACCGCTCACAAACAAAAACCCATAATAGGTGATGACAAAAACAAAGTCCATATAAAACTGTGAAAGTGTTTCACAAAAAATGTGTAAAGATGCAGGAAGTGCTTCACATCTGGTGTGCAGAAAGTGCAGAGAAAATGTTGCAGAAAAATTTTCAGGTGTACCAAGACACCCCCACATGTGTCCCCACTTACCAAATTACAATGACACACAGCTTTTCAGTCTGGGAGTCAAAACTACATACAGATGGCCTAGGCCAGCAGTTTAACAGGACAGGTTCCACTCAGAACAGGCCTCGCCATGGTTGACCAGAGAAGTTGAGTGCACGTGCACAGCGTCATATCCAGAAGTTTTCTTTGGGAAATAGACATATGAGTGTTGTCAGCATTGCTGCAGAGGTTGAAGGGGTGGGGGGGTCAGCCTGTCAGTGCTCAGACCATACGCTGCACACTGCATCAAATTGGGCTGCATGGCTGTTGTCCCAGAAGGAAGCCTCTTCTAAAGATGATGCACAAGAAAGCCTGCAAACAGTTTGCTGAAGACAAGCAGACTAAGGACATGGATTACTGGAACCATGTTCTGTGGTCTGTTGAGACCAAGATAAACGTATTTGGTTCAGATGGTGTCAAGCATGTGCGGCAGCAACCAGGTGAGGAGTACAAAGACAAGTGTGTCTTGCCTACAGTCATTGTGGCGGGAGTGTCATGGTCTGGGGCTGCATGAGTGCTGCCGGCACTGGGGAGCTACAGTTCATTGAGGGAACCATGAATGCCAACATGTACTGTGACATACTAAAGCAGAGCATGATCCCCTCCCTTCAGAGGCTGGGCTGCAGGGCAGTATTCCAACATGATAACGACCCCAAACACACCTCCAGGATGACCACTGCCTTGCTAAAGAAGCTGAGGGTAGAGGTGATAGACTGGCCAAGCATGTCTCCAGACCTAAACCCTATTGAGCATTTGTGGGGCATCCTCAAATGGAAGGTGGAGGAGCGCAAGGTCTCTAACATCCACCAGCTCAGTGATGTCGTCATGGAGGAGTGGAAGAGGATTCCAGTGGAAACCTGTGAAGCTCTGGTGAACTCCATGCCCAAGAGGGATAAGGCAGTGCTGGAAAATAATGGTAGCCACAGAAAATATTGACACATTGGGCCCAATTTGGACTATTTCACTTAGGGGTGTACTGACTTTTGTTGCCAGCGGTTTAGACACTAATGGCTGTGTGATGAGTTATTTTGAGGGGACAGCACATTTACACTGTTATACAAGCTGTACACTCACTACTTTACATTGTAGCAAAGTGTCATTTCTTCAGTGTTGTCACATGAAAAGATATATATAGAGATATATATATAAATATATATCTCTATATATAGATATGATGAAGAAATTTGTTTTTAATTTTTAAATATGGGGATATTTATTATAGCAAAGTAAAAAATATTGTTTTTCTTTTCAAAATTGTCGCTCTTTTTTTGTTTATATAGCAAAAAATAAAAACCGCAGAGGTGATCAAATACTACAAAAAAAAAGCTCTATTTGTGGGAAAAAAGGATGCAAATTTTGTTTGGGTACGGTGTTGAACGACCACGTAATTGTCAGTGCCAAATTTTAAAAAGTAAATAATAAAAAAGTAGCAGCGCTGGTATTCCAAGAAATGATTACTAAGTGCTCAGATATGAAATTTAACCATATGGATTGTATATAGCCATAGACATAACAAAATAAAAACAACACTAATTAAATATAGCAATAATTGAGTAGAAAATAGTCCATAAAAATATATGTGAAGAGGCCTTAGGCCCAGATCCCGGTCTTCATAGTGGAATTAAATTTGCTAATTAAGTGAATGATTCCTCCACCGCACCACTGTGGTAATCTCAATAAGAATGCGCGCTTACCGCAAGGCAAGCCCAAAGGAGCTTGCGACCTTAACCCGGTCGGGGCCTTTATCCAGAAGGAATGGTTGAAAAACAATAATCCACCAAGCCACAAGGGATCGATCACACCATGGAGGGATGTAAATGCAACTCCAAGATACCGGGATAGTTCCCATTCAGGAGTTCCCCAAGGAAAGAGAGGGAAACAACATAGCGTAATCCTGGTAACTAACGTTTATTTAAAAGGTTAAAAAACACTTACAGTGTAGTAGAAACAAAGCAGCATAAAAATCAGCCGGCCGGCTAAAGCAATTACCCGTCCTGCAGATGGTACATGCGGAACGTCAGCACGTCAGCTCCTCCCGACGCGCGTTTCGTCACACACTGACGTCGTCTGGGGCACTTTGTAAAAAGTGCTCTGGTCAGGAAGGGGGTAAAATCTTCTGTTGCTGAAGCGGTTAAAGTGGTTGTAAACCTCAAACAAGAATTATGAACAAAGCATATCCCTCTCTAGTGTGACTCAATTTGGAGCACTAAGTATAATTTCTGTATTCTGCTTTGTTCCACTGATATCAGCATGAATCACTTCTGACAAGTTTTTCTGACACCAAAAGAAAAATGGTGACAGGGGAGGAATCTCCAGCTGATTGATAGCCTCAGTTTTGTTGCTGTGTGGAGGTGGGTGTGACCCTTACCTCCTATGAGTTCTCAGAGCTCTCCTCATTGAGCTCTGCAGAGTGTAATTACAGCTCTTTTTCTAAACTCTCAGACAAGCTTTAAATATTTATCACTTTGAACGGCTGTAGAGAAGAGAAGACTGCTGATAAACATGTAAAACTTATGTAGGAGGATGTGTTTCATCTCTGTGTATCCCTTGAGGGCAGTCACTTCACCAGGTATATGTAAGGGTTTACAACCACTTTAACAGACACAAAGCAAAACGATCAGTCAATCACACAGGCAGGAATTGACATTTCTGGGGGTGTTGTGAACACAACTGGTGTACAGAATTTCTCCAAGTTTATGTTAATTTTTGAAAAAAATTACAGCAACTGTAGATTGAAAGGAAAAGGTAACTTTTAATAACATTAAAGTTGAACTATAGGCAAAGTTTTTTTTTTTCATAGGGAGGGTAAAAACCATCAGTTTTTTGTTGTTGTTTTTGCCATCTGTGTCTCACTAGGGAGAAATCTTTGCAAATTTATTGAAAATAAAAAACAACAAAAAAATCACATGTACATAAGTATTCACAGCCTTTGCTCAATACTTTGTTGAAGAACATTTGGCACCAATTACAGCCTCAAGTCTTTTTGAGTATGATGCTACAAGCTTGGCACACCTATTTTTGGGCAATTCTCCCTTTCTTCTTTGCAGGACCTCTCAAGTTCCAGCAGGTTGGATGGGGAGCATCGGTACACAGCTATTTTCAGATCTCTACAAAGATGTTCAGTCAGGTTCAAGTCTGGGCCATGGCTGGGCCACTCAAGGACATTCACAGAGTTGTCCCATAGCCACTCCTTTGTTAGCCTGGCTGTGTGCTTAGGGTCGTTGTCCTGTTGGAAGATGAACCTTCGCCCCAGTCGCTCTGGAGCAGGTTTTCATCAAGGATGTCTCTCTACATTGCTGCATTCATCTTTCCCTTGATTATGACTAATCAACCAGTCCTTGCAGCTGAAAAACATCCCCACAGCATAATGCTGCCACCACCATGCTTCACTGTAGTGATGGTATTGGCCAGGTGATGAGTGTTGCCTGGTTTCCTCCAGACATGACGCTTGCCATTCAGGCCAAAAAATTAAATCTTTGTTTTATCAGACCAGAGAATTTTGTTTCTCATGGTCTGCCTTTTGGCAAACTCCAGTTGGGCTGTCATGTGCCTTCTTACTGTGGCTGCCATCTGGCCTGATTGGTGGAGTGCCGCAGAGATGTTTGTTCTTATGGAAGGTTCTCTTCTCTCCACAGAGAAACTCTAGAGCTCTGTCAGAGTGACCATTGGGTCACCCCCCCCCCCCAGTCGCTGAGTTTAGCTAAGTGGCCCACTCTAGGAAGAGTCCTGGTGGTTCCAAACTTCTTCCATTTACGGATGATGGAGGCCACTGTGCTCATTGGGACCTTCAATGCTCCATAAATTTTTCTGTACGCTTCTCCAGATGTGCCTCGATACAATCCTGTCTCAGAGGTCAAGAGGCAACTCCTTGGACTTTATGGCTTGGTTTTGCACTCTTAACCGTGGGACCTTATATAGACAGGTGGGTGCCTTTCCAAATCATGTCCAATCAACTGAAATTACCACAGGTGGTCTCCAATCAAGTTGTAGAAACATCTCAGGGATGATCAGTGGAAACAGGATGCACCTGAGCTCAATTTTGAGTGTCATGGCAAAGGCTGTGAATACTTATGTACACGTGATTTTTTTTTCGTTTTTTTATTTTTAATAAATTTGCAAAGATTTCAAACAAACTTCTTTCACATCATTATGGGGTATTGTTTGTAGAATTTTGAGGAAAATAATGAATATAATCCATTTTGGAATAAGGCTGTAACATAACAAAATGAAAATGAAAAAGTGAAGCGCTGTGGATACTTTTCAGATGCACTGTATTCCTCTTCTGGGGACAACTCGAAGTTTGTGATTTTCTTTTACTTTCACTTTTGACGATAACGGTAAACAGGACAAATAGAGAGGGTGAATCTCCCTAACGGGGGCATAGGAAGGTGTTCTAATACCTCTCCACTCTGTCCAAAATGAAAATAAACCTTCTGCCTTTTATTATCAATCACAACATGACTTGTGTAACAACTGTATATGCTATTTTTTTCTTTATTGGCTTAACTTTTTCAATGATAGTGGAGTTGCCCTTTAAAGCGGTTGTATACCCGCGTTTTTTTTTTTTTTTTTTCCTATACCTGCAAGGGAAAAGGCATAATGAGCTAGTATGCACCGCATACTAGCTCATTATGATATACTTACCTTAGAACGAGGCGCCGGCATCTCATCCTGTCCACGCCAAGGGAGCTGACATCTCCCCTCGGCGTGTCTTCCGGGTATCGCGGCTCCGGCACTGTGAGTGGCCGGAGCCGCGATGTCGTCACTCCCGCGCATGCGCGCAGGAGACTTCTGCCCGGCAAGCTCCGGAGTTTGCCGGGCTGTCAGCCGAGAATCCCCTGTGCGCATGCGCCGCTGGAGTCAGCGGCTCATTGCGAGGGGAATATCTCCTAAACCGTATAGGTTTAGGAGATATTTTTTTTACCTACAGGTAAGCCTTATTATAGGCTTACCTGTAGGTAAAAGTTAACAAAAAGGGTATACAACCACTTTAAAGTAGAAAACAACAATCAATGTTGCAAACCTGTTACAGATATAGTGATTAAGTAACATGAAGGAAGGAAGGATGAAGTCTGGTTTGCAGAATTCTGTGGTTTAAAATAATGAAATCGTAACAGCTGTTTTTATCATTTATAAAAATTATCCACAACGCAGACATCATTTCTCCAAATAGGGTTTTTGAGAGTACCTCTCCATGAAACAAAATCGATACCAACAGCCCGTTTCCTATTGTCTGCATTGTTAATAAGGTCATTGCGACCTACCCACAATGCAGCCGGAGGTTGACCTGCGCATTTAGATACAAAGCAGGTGCTGGTGCACATTGGAAAATGAGGCATCCTCTCCAATAACAACCAGAGATAAAGTGGCTGACCTTATCTGTAGAAGATAAGCTCTGTGGGCATGGACAGCTGTACCAATCTCCACATTTCTAAAGCGCTGTCAAGCCCCTTTCAACTTGGTAACATTTATTTAATACGTTTGTTTCAACATGGAGTGTTTGCAGATGGAAAATGTAAACTCAGACGAGATAATAACGTGCATATAATTAAGAACAGGATGATTTACAGGTAAATGACTGCAATCAATAGAAAATTTACTGCAAGTCAGGCATTATTTCCATTTTACATGCAGCTGCTACAGTAAAAGCACACTCAATCTCCAGGATTTCTCAGAAACAAATAAATTCTGATCATCACCACTTTCATATCTCCTCCAATTGTTTTAGATGTCAGTTATTTACCCCCCAACCAGGCCAAATTTTACGCCTGTGAAATCTCAGGTGTTTGTGACCACACGCTTCAGTACATCTCAGATAAGTTTGCCACCTGACCGGTATTTACTGCACAGTATGCTTTTATTAGGCTAGGCTCACATCTATGCAGGTTGCAGTTAATGCATTTTTACGGCATGTTTTGCGGCGCATTTTGTGTTTTTGATGTGTGTTGCTTTTTTTTTTTTTACTAATAGGAAAGTATGGCAGCTCTATTCATGGAGTGCTTTTTGATGTGACTTTACACTACCTGGCCCTCAAGTAGCATCAAAGTCGCATCAAAGTAGTGCAGAAACTTTTATGTGTTTAAAGTCGCAAGTTAGGGTTAAAGGGTTGAGGGCTAGAGTTAGCGTTAATCATTAGGGTTAGGGTTAGCAATAATCATTAGGGTTAGCAGTAATCATTAGGGTTAGTGGTAATTATTAGGGTTAGCGCCCTAACCCTAACAATCATCATCAACCCTAACCCTAGACCTTAAAGCAGTTGTAAAGCGCTGCTGCTTAAAAAAAAATCCTGAAAGGCAATGTCATAATGTGCCAGTATACATTGCATACTGGCACATTATGAGAAACTTATCTTAAAACGAAGCCCTCCCATGCCGCAATGTCACCGCTGAGATGACTGACATCTTCCCCAATCTTCCTTCTGGGTTTGCGGCCTCCATCTACATGAGTGGCCAGGGGCGCGATAAGGTCACTCCCATGCATGCACATAGGAGCCGCCATTTCTGGCATGGGGTCTGAAGGCGTATGCGCCGATGATGTCATGTCGCACTCCATGAACAGAACTGTCATACTTTCCTCTTAGACAAAAAAAAACAAAACACAAAACGCATCAAAAATGCAACACTTGCGTTTTTCGTGCAGGTCCATTGAAGTCTATTACATGCAAAATGCAATCTGCTGTGGAAAAAAAAAAAGTTCCCGACCATTTCCAAAAGACGCACCGACTCAAAATGCACAGATGTGAACTAAAAATGCACAGATGTGAACTAAATCCATAGGAAACCATGTTAAATGGACTGCAAAACGCACTAAAAAACACATTGGTGTGAACCAAGGGTTAGGAAGGTGGTTGTAAGGCCAGTATTTTTTCTCTGGAAAGATGACAACCTTAAAGCATATTTCCACTTTTGCAGTCAAATTTAAAAAAAAAAAAAACATTATACTGTATGTTTGTTATGTGTTTCCATTCACACAGCATGCCTAAAAAATGTTTCTCAGGAAGAGGTGCCATGGCTGACTACAAGGTTTTTTAAACAATGCAAGACTGAGCCTGTCCCAGGTCTATCTTTATTACCATACAATGGAAGAAGCGCAGCCTCTACGTTTTTAAACCTTTGTTAGGACAGACAGTGTTCAAATCTAAAAGTTCAAAGAAATTACCGCGCCAGGTGATAGCCCCGTGTTCACACCATCCTTGTGTTCAGGAGATGAAGAGTGCCGGTGTCTTGCCGAGAAAGTTCCCTCGGCGGATAAGTTCCCCCCCTGTACTGCACTGGCGCAGCGCCTGCGCAGTACGAACTACTGTCAGCCGCCGGAGATAGCCGAAGCTCAAACGCTTCAATCAGCTGTACACGGTGCCTGCGCCCTAGGTCCAGGTTCCTTCCCCACCATCCAAGTGGACCTAGAGGGGGAATCTAAAAGAGCCGAGCGAAGCGAGGCCGTGCCCGAAGTGTGGCGAGGGGCCCTCTTACAGGCGCCGTGTACAGCTGATTTTCAGCTATTCCGCTTCGGCTATTTCCGCCGGATCCTACTGCGCAGGCGCAGTAGAGGGGGGAACTTATCCGCCGAGCGGAACTTTCTCGACAGAACACCGGCTCAGCAAAGGCAATAACAAGAAAAATGAAATAGGACGGCCGCACTCCAACATAATGCCTTTATTGACAAAACTTAGTCCATACATCAACATAGGCACAGGTACAGATGATAGCTGACGTGTTTCGCACCGTTAGTGGCGCTTAGTCATAGCTGTAGGACCACCAATCCCAATCTGTCTTATACACATAAACAATTGGTCACCTGACCAATCGTATCTAATCCAGATTGCGATCAGGTATAGTCCTCTAAAGCTTTCACACACATGAAAAAGGAGTGGGCATGGAGGCGATCAGAGCAAACAATATATTGAGTTAATTAAATTAACCCATGGAGAGAAGGAAAATAATAAATACATTTTTTTTTTTAAATTCAAAATACTTAATAACCCCAGGGTCCAATAAGTAGGCTACAGCAGATCACCCTCTCATACACTCCATAATACATACAATGTACTTATACAATCATAAAAGTGGGATACATCCCATTCAAATTTTAACCCCACCGGCTTTCTGGTGTTGAGGTGAAATATCCAGAACACTTCCCTTTTACAGAGTGTTTTGAATCTGTCACCCCTTCTAATAGGTGTAGTTATCCTTTCCATTCCCTGTAAAACTAAATACGAGACATCCTTATCATGTACATTAATCCAATGTCTAGCGATATTGGTAGAATGGTTCTTTTCAATATCATACAGATAGTCGTGGAGACTGTCTCTCAACCGTTGAGTAGTCTGTCCCACGTATTGGATGTTACATGAACTACAGGTGATGATATAAACCAGGAATTTTGAGTTACAATTAATGAATGAAGGAATTTTGAAAATTTTACCGGTGGTGGCAGAACAAACAACTTTTTTATAAAAGGGCAATAAGCACATGTTTTACTCCCACATCTAAAAGTGCCTTTGAACTGCAGCCAATGAGAGCCTGAACTGGTGCTGGTGTATAAACTAGGGGTTAAATACCTCCCCAGTGTAGGAGCCAGGCGAGATACCATTTTGATACCGCCTGTCAAAATCTGAGCGTATGTGGGATCATTAAATAACACAGGAAGGTACCTAGTGACAATGTTCCTAATTCTATTAAATTCCACACTATAAGATATTGAGAACACGGGGGTACTAACAGCCTTTTAAAATACAGGTATGAACTTACCAGCATCCTAGCTTTGCTCTCTCGTGAGCTACAGCTGCTGCTGAAGTTTTCAGCATCCAATACTTAAGGGGTATACATCCCAAGTTAACGAAGATCAGCTGTAAAGCTGGCCATACACAGCAAGATTGCTCTTGTTCTCGATTTCCCCAAGTTAACAAAGATCAGCTGTAAAGCTGACCATACACAGCAAGATTGCTCTTGTTCTCGATTTCCCCATCCATGCTAAACAAATCACTCCTGATGGCTATTGCATAGAATACCAGAACAGTGGCTGCAACCATTTGATGGAGCCATCGTTTGGCCCAAAATTAACCCCTTGGTTCTTTCGATTTTCAGGGTGTCAGGTAGGAGGATGCCAACAGGGCCATTCATGGCTCAAATGTTGGTCAGTTCATGATAAAATAGGCTTAATGTATGGCTAGATTAGGAGTCACTAATAGTAGTGTCCTTTTAATCCCATATAATACCTATACAGTAATACCTTGGATTATGAGCATAATTTGTTCCAGAAGCATGCCTGTAATCCAAAGCACTCGTATATAAAAACGAGTTTCCCCATGAGAAATAATGGAAACTCGGATGATTCGTTCCACAACCACTGCTGGTGTATGTGGCCAGAGGTGCTGGGGTGCTGGTGTATGCAGTACTGTATGTGGCCAGAGGTGTGGGGGCGCTGGTGGCTCCCAGCGCTTCCTGGAGAACTCAGAGACACTCGGGAACTCCGGGTGCTCTGACGCACGTTACGCCCACCCCACCCAGCTGGGAGTGTCTCCGAGCATGTCCGAGTTCTCCAGGAAGCGCTGGGAGCCACCAGCATCCCCGGACCTCTGATCATATACAGTAAAATATACACAAGCGGCTTGAGTCCTGCTCGTCCTGCAAGACAGGGCTCGCATATCGAGTCAGAAGTTTCAAAAAAATATAGCTCGTCTTGCAAAACGCTCATATACCCAGTTACTCGCAAACCGAGGTATCACTGTACGTGTTTTATACAAATATCTTTCGCTTTCCTATAGACCTTGGTTCAAACACCCAAGGTTCAAACGGTCACATCTGCCTTTCATTCCATATGGTAGCAACCCTTACACGAGGGTGTATTTACATGAATGGCTCAGTACCAGTAGAAATACAGCAAGATGACAATACTTCACATTGACGTTATAAGCTGTTCTGACACTAATGAGGATCTAGATCATTTGTTCCTGCTCATGGTATGCTATCTTCTTTCCAAGGGGGGAAGCTAAACTAGGCAACTTAAACACGTAAACCCTTACACAAAAAGAGGGGAAAGACAAGTGGAAGTCTGCTGCTTAAAAACATATTCTTCTGTGCTCCTTCCATCCTGGTTTAGAAAAGGCTGCAAATGAAGATTTAATTTACATATATTTACATGTATTGGGATTACAGAAATTAAATTGCATACTTGCTATAACAAAAAAAAAGAAAAATTAAAAAAAAAAATAAGGAAACTCCGCATTATTATTTTTTTTAACTGGTTCCATATATGAAAATGTCTCCGTAATGAGGATGGTAGCTAAGGTAGAATAAATAGATCTTATTGGAACGATATGAAATGTTGGAAACATAGCATTTTGTAGAGATAAAGTTAAAGGAGATGGGACCTTTTGAGATGTTATCTAAGATTTAAAACTGCAGAGTGTTGGAAAGAATTAAACACCACTTTGTTAAGAAAGGGATAAAGATACATTTTGGCTGCCTCTATTAACTCATGTTCAAATCCAAGATTTGTGATTTTGAGCGGCATGCTTTCTTTCTTACCATCATAATATAGCACATTTATGTAGAATCCATGAATGGTTTTCCTCTAGTTACATCTCTATGTGATTATATAATCAGAAGATAAATATGCGTAATAAATTAAAATACGGTTACACGCTATAGAGGAAGAATTGATTTTGCTTTGATATGGAGTTGAAAGAACAACGTAATGTAATTAAAAAGCTTGATGCTCTTCTAAAGCTGAACTCCAGGCATATATGGGCACAATTTAAACCAGTCGTGCATTCATTGTATTTTTACAGAAATCTGCCATAAATTTTAAAATCTTTCCTCATATCAGTCTCCTGTAATCCCCTATACACTAGCAGTCTGAACTTGGACTTGGACAACCCACCAGCTGATCTAAAAACAAAATAAAAAAACAAACAGATTCCCCCATCCACACAATATAGGTGGATGGAGGAATCCTCCTTGCCCTGCCATTGTATTCTGACAGCAGGGACCCCTCCTCTGTCAGAATACACTGATCGGTTGCCAATTGCCTGAAGCGAGCTGATCAAGAAAAAAAAATTCAACATCCCATTAGACAAAAGTCGATCATTAGATTGTCTGTCAAGTGAGAACGCCCATAGATGGATGGAAACTGGGGCGGTTTGCAGCCGTTATTGCGCTAAAAATAGCGCCTGCAAACCGCCCCAAAACAGCCTCCGCTGTTTGTTCAGTGTGAAAGCCCGAGGGCTTTCACACTGAAGCGGTGCGCTGGCAGGAGAAGAAAAAATCTCCTGCAAGCCGCATCTTTGGAGCGGTGAAGGAGCGGTGTATTCACCGCTCCTTCACCGCTCCTGCCCATTGAAATCAATGGGACAGCGCGGCTATACCGCGGCAATACCGCGGCTATAGCCGCCCTATACGAGTGGTTTTAACCCTTTTTCGGCCGCCACCGGGGGGGGTTAAAACCGCACCACTAGCGGCCGAATACCGCGGTAAAACAGCGCTAAAAATAGCGCTGTTTTACCGCCGACGCCCCCTACCGCCCCAGTATGAAAGCAGCCTTAGTGTTAACTGATGACCTACCTGCATTATTTTCAGGCAGCAAACAAAAAACAAAGGTCACTGACCTGGCTTTGCTGTGTGGAAACCTGGGTGTCTGGATCACAAGACAACTACAAATCCTTTTTGAGGTAAAACAATGCATTTATATTTATTTCAGCTACATATTAAGCATTGTGCCTGTTGTTAAAATGGGAAGCTATTGATATCGCTACATCAATACTGACACTTATTTTTATTCTTACGGATGACCCATGAATAGGCATTTTATTGCCGAACGCCTTCATACAGCTGTGCTTCATCTCTTTACTACATAATGCCGACTGACTTCCCAACATATGCAGAGCATGTAGGCAGGTGCAGTTTACCCTCCCCTCTGTAGGTGGCGTGGTGTTGCTGTCTGCTGTACAGAGGGAATGAAGATTGAGAGGAGCATTGTTTCTCTGCAGCCCCCGTAAGTGTCACCAGGGGAGCAGTAGTCCAACTGGAAACTACAACACTGGATGACCTCAGCGGCCATCTTGCTAATAAACAGCGGTGCCCTATTGCAGTTGGCACACAGTTGCTAAGTGGAGAGTGTAGGGACAGGATCCATGCTGGTTAGGGACAACTTTTTTAGTCCTAAGGAAAAGTTCCTGACAAGTAGGGTCAGACTAGGGACATTGCTGCCAGCTTCACTATCCTGGGACTCCATTGAGGCTACTCTGCCTACAGCCTTCACTCAGATGCTGCTCCGGTAACGTAAGCCTTAACCACTTGCTTACTGGGCACTTAAACCCCCCTCCTGCCCAGACCAATTCTCAGCTTTTAACGCTGACGCACTTTGAATGACAATTGCGCAGTCATACAACACTGTACCCAAATGACATTTTTTCACACAAATAGAGCTTTCTTTTGGTGGTATCTAATCACAGCTGGGGTTTTTATTTTTTGCTAAACAAACAAAAAGAGATGGAAAATTTTGATAGAAAAAAAAAAATGATGTTTCATAGTTTGTTATAAAATTTTGCAGACAGGCAATTTTTCTCCTTCATTGATATGTGCTGATGAGGCGGCACTGGTGGGCACTGATAGGCTGCACTAATGGGCACCGATAGGCACAGATAAGGCAGCACTGATGGGGACAGATAAGGCGGCACTGATGGCCACTGATAAGATGGCACTGATGGGCCCTGATGGGTGGCACTGATGGGTGTTACTGATAGGTACCACTGATAGGTGGCATTGATTGGTGGCACTGATGGCCACTGGTAAGTGACACTGATGGGCACTGGTAGGTGACACTGATGGGCAGCACTGTTGAGGAGGCACTGATTGGAGACACTGATAGGTGGCACTGTGGGCACTGGTAGGTGGCACTGTGGGCACTGGTAGGTGACACTGGCAGGTGGCACAGGTGGGCGCAGATGAGCTGGCGGCAGCTCTCCTTGATCGGGACCGATGTCCCTCTGAGAGCCGCCTGTGATCGGCTTTTAAAAAAATAGCCAATTACCGCCTCCGTTTACATCACATGATCAGCTGTCATTGGCTGACAGCTGAGAATGTGGTAAGGGGTCGGGATTGACCCATTACTCCGATCTGTAATCAGTTGAGTCTCATAGACTCGCTGATCACAGGGCACGCAGGCTGCTCGGGCACGGGAGGACGTCAATAGACGTACTCCCGGCAAAGTAGGTCCACGCTGTAGCCGTCATTCGCCTATAGCGCGGATCCGAAGAAGGTAAAGTGGTTGTAAAGTCAGAAGGTTTTTTATCTTAATGCATATGCATTAAGGTAAAAAACCTTCTGTGTAGCAGCCCCCTTAATACTTAACTAAGCCCCCTCTTGATCCAGCGATGTCCACGAGTGCCTTAGCCATCTGGGACTCTTCCTCCTGGTTGGCTGAGACACAGCAGCGGCCACCATTGGCTCCCGCTGCTATCAATCAAAGTTGCCAATGAGGAGAGAGGGGACGGGGCCGACCTGCGGCTCCATGTCTGAATGGATACACGGAGCTGCGGCTCAGCTTGGGTGCCCCTATGTCAAGCTGCTTGCTGTGGGGGCACTCACCAGGAGGGAGAGCCAAGAGCGTCAGCGAGGGACCCGAGAAGAGGAGGATCCAGGCTGCTCTGTGCAAAACCACTGCACAGGCCAGGTAAGTAAAACATGTTTGTTACTTTTATAGAAAAAAAAATAGACTTTACAACCACTTTAAAGGATAAATTCACTTTTTAGAAGAAAAATACTAAATGCACATATTTTTGCAGGTAAAAAAATGTGCATTTATTTATTTATTTTTGAGCCTGTAAAGCATTGCACCAGCGATGCAGGTCTCCAGCAGATCTGCCAGTGTATCTGTGTGCCCGTACATCCCGTACAAGCAAGCAGACACAATCTGACAGGAAGAGAGTGTGAACTACCACGGCACACAACAGCGCCGTAGTACTGTAGTTCATTGAAAACTACAAGCCGACAGCCGCAAAGGCTGCCGGACCTTGTAGTTTTCCATTCACAGGACACTGTGAATGAGTGATACAGCCAGGTGGGCGGAGCCCCCCTCGGCCACTTTTTTTTAAAATTGTGACAGCTAGCGGGGAGGGGAGAAGATCTCCACTAGCTGTCAGATCGGGGATTATGTAGATACGGGGGCTGGTCCGTTCGTAACATGTTACATCCTGAATATGGGTGTAGCATGTAACATGTTATGAAAGGTGAACTTATCCTTTAACAGAGTGACAACCTTAGTGCTGTAACCATTCCAATGTACCTCTAACACTGCTGAGAATTACTGTACCTGCCACTGTTGGCCAATTGTTACCTTTGTCAAACCATTAATAATAATTGTGCCCCATACTGGGTCTCTGCCTTCCCTTCTTCCAAATGGGATGCTAAATAACTAGCCCAGATCACAAGCAGACTAGGAAAAGGGAGCAAATCTTTGTGGATTTACTTATCTGTGAAAAGGAGGAAGGAGTGGAACAAATTCAACCTTCTCTCAATGGTCCTAGTAGTTGGATGCATCCAGTGTGTGGGGGTACAATAAAGAATGAATGGCACCCCTGTGCATCTACTAACAGCAGCCCATTGTTGATGTGGGACAGTATGAGATTATAGCCAGCTCCACATTGGCATATAGTGTGAACCTGGCCCTAGGGTGCCTGTACTCTGGATGAAGGAGCACAGGGGCACCTTTGGACAGCAACATTGTTAATCTGAGGGAAGGGGAGGGTTAGATGTACTACCAGATTTAGATACACGAATAAATCTACCAGCTAACAATTTCTAAACAGTTACATTGTTTTAGTTTTTTTTCCTTTTGGGATAAAGGTTTAACATAAAAAAAAAAAAGCTGATCATGGTTCCCACTCCCTTTCAGTTGTAAATGGTTTGTCTCATCCCTGTAACTGCTACACCTTCAGGGCAGCTTGTTCTGTTGAAAAACAGCAGACTTACTGGCCAGAGTATCAGATGAAAATAAGGTAAAGAAAGCCTTAAAAAGAAAACGAATACAGCCACCACATCTAAAAATTCGTAAACTGCAATATAAATGTTTGCTTTTGGGTTTATTACTGCTTAATACATTTTGAGTCACTGACCTAGAACAAGTATTCATGTCAGGATCTCACTTGCTGCTAGACATGTGCGATTAGTTTTGTACGAATCGAAAATTCGTACATTCAGGAGGATCTGAAATATGAATTGCTATGCTTCCGAATTTTGTACGAAATACGAAATTTCGTTTACAAATTTTGCATCCAAATTCCTAACGAACATTCGTAATTGTTATGAAAAGTTAACAAACCTAAAAGTTAAAAACCCAGGAAGTCAGCACAGCACAGAGATGGTGGGAGCCCCTCATAATGATAAATTCATCATAACGAACATTCGTAATTGCTACCAAAAGTTCGTACGAAATTTCGGACACGTATTACAATATTTGAATTAATTCTAATACAAACGGAAGGAAACGAAACAAATTTATTGACGGCGCACATGTCTACTTGCTGCAGGTCAAGAATCCAAAGTATGGAAAGAGACAGCAAACAACTAGTATTTCAAAAACAGGTCAGAAAGACCAGGCTACACGGTTCCCCCATAAAACCTTTTCTTTAAACCTGAAAAACAGTCAAACAGCTAAATGTACAGATTATATAAAACAATCAGCCATAACATTAAGAACACTGACAGATTAAATGAATAGCGTCATAGTAGGTAAGGTTGAATAAAGACAATAGTCCATCCAGGTCAACGTAGGTGCATGTACAGTATGTCAGTGTCGATAATCATTTCCCATATCCCTGTATGTTGTGTTCACTAAGATGCACGTCCGAGAGTCTTTTAAAAAAATCAATACTCCCTGCTGACACCAGTTCCACATCCTTATTGCCCTGACAGTGAAAAACCCCCTGTGCAGCTTAAGGTTAAACCACTTCTCCTCCAATCTCATTGTGTGGCCCCGTGTCTTCTTACACTCCCTGAGTTTGAAAAGTTTCCTTCCTATGCCATGGGATCACTATTAGGGTATTTGTATACCGCTATCATATCTAGCGCTTGTAGTCATTCCTCGTAATTGAGGTCCTCCAGTCTGCTTATTAATTTAGTTGCCCTTCTCTGGACTCCCATCAGCTCCAGTAGACATGTGCACTGCCGAAAAATTTGTTTGTTTTCATTTCCGTTTCATTTGTTTTTGGTTTTTTTCGGAAATGTGAAAGTTCTGAAATTCTGGAAATTCGAAAATTCGAAAAGTTGGAAACTTTGGAAGTTCGAAAATTCGGAAATTTGGAATTCGAACATTAGGAAATTTGACAATTCGGAAATTCAAAAATTCGAAAATTCAAAAATCCAAAAAGAAAAAAGGTAAAAACAAAAATTAGAAAGATCGAAAATCCAAAAATTTTACTAACTAATAATAACTATTAAATTATAGGTATTGGAATTTCCTTTCAAATTTGGCTGTTAGTGAACGTCATTAATACAAATTTATCTGAAGTTACAAATTATCCTAAATAAAGAATGCCACATCTAAACAAATGAAACTGAACAAAATACATAATAAGTTATTATTATTATTATTGTTATTTATTATTATTTTGTTACGTTCCATTCGTTTAGATACAGCATTCGTTATTACGGATAATTCGTAATTTCGGATAAATGCTTATGTGTTACGTTCATTAACAGCCAAATTTGAAAGGAAATTCCAATACCTAAAATTTAATAGTTAGTAAAAACCAGAAAATTTTGGAATTTTCGGGTTTTTGAATTTTCAGATTTTCGTTCTTAGTTTTAGATTTTCATTCTTATTTTTGGATTTCCGAATTTTAGAAATTTTGAATTTTCGAATTTTGAATTTCCGAATTTTCAAAAAAAATCGGAAATTCAAAAATTCATAAATTTGGAAATTTCCGTATTAATGAATTTATCTAAATTTGTTAAAAAACTAATTTGGAACTAACAGAATTGCACATGTCTAAGCTCCAGCACATCCTTCCTGAGGATAGGTGACCAGAACTGGACGGAATACTCTAGAAGAGGCCAAACCAGAGTTTTATAAAATGGCAGGATTATAGTTTTATCTCTGGAGTATAACCCCTTTTTTATGCATGCTAATAGTCTGCTGGCTTTGCTTGCTGCAGCTTGACATTGCCTGCTATTGCTCAGTCTGTCTTCTACCAGGACCCCTAGATCTTTCTCCATCTTTTACTCCTCCAGAGGTCCCCCTCCCTCCCTAGTGAGTAGTTTGCGTTTATATTTTTAGCCCCCAAGTGCATCACTTTACAATAGCATTGATTACCCGTTAAAATGACATCTGAAAGTTGGTGGGTTATATTAGGCAGCAAATAAACATGGTGTCCATGAAGTTTATGTGTTGAAAGCAAAAAAAAATGGGGATTGCATACGGGTCTGTGTAGCCACAGCGAAAATCGCCTTCAATGGGCAAGCAATCATAAGAATTGGACTACAGTGCAACAGAAGAAGGTGGCCTGGTCTGATGAACAACTTCTCTTTTACATCATGTGAATGGCTGGGTACCTGTGTGTCGTTTACCATCAGTGTGATGCTTTTGGCAATGTTCTGCTGGGAATCCTTGGGTCCTGCCATTCATGTGGATGTTATTTTGACACATACCACCTACCTAAACTTTATTGTTGACCAAGTACACCGCTTCATGGAAATTGTATTCCCTGATGTCAGTGGCCTCTTTCAGCAGGATACTGCCACACTGCAAAAATGCTTCAAGAATGGTCTGAGGAACACAACAACGAGTTCAAGGTATTGACTTGGACTCTAATTTTGCAGATCTCAATCTAATCGAGCATCTGTGAGATGTGCTGGAAAAACAAGTTCAATCCATGGAGGCCCCCACCTTGCAACTTACAGGACTTAGAGGATAAGTTCACTTTTGAGAACATGTTCCACCCGAATATGGGGTGGAACATGTAACATGTTCCCAGTGCTGCAACTGGGATGTACGGGTAAGCAGATACACTGAAGCTCTGCATGGCATGGCATGGTGCAATGCTTTACAGGCTAATACAAAATATAATAAATGCACATTTTTTTACCTGCAAAAAGATATACATTTATTATTTTTTGTACAAAGGTGAACTTATCCTTTAAAGGATCTGCTGCTGATATCTTGGTGCCACATATCACCGCCTACCTTCAGAAGTCTAGTGGCATCCATGGAGCAATGGGTCAGAGCTGTTTTGGCAGCAAAAAGGGTCCTACTTATGAGCCTAGGGCATTTCTATGTCGGTCAATTTAGCTTTTACACAGTCTCACACACTTCATAACCATAAAAGGGGGACCGATCTTTTACTGCTGCACTTTCGCTTTCACTTGCAGGTCCTCTTCCCAGCCCCACCCTATTGCTAGACAGTAAAAAAAGAAACCGCAAACTGGCTCGCTCATCTCTACGTCACTTCTTTCTTCTCTTATCAGCATGGCTTTTTGCACTGCAGCACACCTTTATTGGCTCCCTGTACCTAAATGCCGTCTGTAGTATAACAAACCATTCCCATCGTTTACCACTGCATGTTGTTACTGAATCCATATAAAGCTTTTAAAACGATAGCAATAATATCCGTCTGTAGTAGCATTTAAGAAATCTGACCCCGAGTTCCTTTTCATCCACAGACGTTTTTTCCATGCAGTTTAACAATAATGAGCAATGAACCTGAAGCAAATCTAAGTTCTATGAAACATGTCACAAATGGATTGTAGCTGGAAGGTCAGGTGTAATAATTCTAGAAATGTCAGAACACATTGCTTTTGTCTGATCACGGTTTGTGTCATAGGATAGTTAAAATGATTGCAATCAAGGAATGCATTAAACGCTACTAGTCAATGTGGGCATCAAGTGAAAATACACTTACATGAATCTAAAAGCCAAGTTCACCTTTTGTAAAAAAAATGATAAGTACACATGATTTTGCAGGTAGAAAAATTAGCCTTTATTATTTTTTTACACTGTAACCTCCAATGTCAAGTTCCCGCAGACACTCAGTACTAGACATATGCAGGACGATAAAATTTGTTTCGTTTCGATTCATTAATTTGGTTACAGGTACTCCTCACTTAACAACTTAAGGACCGGACCATTATGCTGCTTAAGGACCAGAGGACTTTTAACAATTTGGCACTGCGCTGCTTTAACTGATGATTGCGCGGTCATGCAATGCTGTACCCAAACAAAATTTGCGTTCTTTTCTTCCCACAAATAGAGCTTTCTTTTGATGGTATTTGATCACCTCTGCCGTTTTTATTTTTTGCGCTATAAATGGAAAAAGACCGAAAATTTTGAAAAAAATGATATTTTCTACTTTTTGTTATAAAAAAAATCCAATAAACTCAATTTTAGTCATACATTTAGGCCAAAATGTATTCGGCCACATGTCTTTAGTAAAAAAAATGTCAATAAGCGTATATTTATTGGTTTGCGCAAAAGTTATAGCGTCTACAAACTAGGGTACATTTTCTGGAATTTACACAGCTTTTAGTTTATGCCTGCCTATGTCATTTCTTGAGGTGCTAAAGTGGCAGGGCGGTACAACCCCCCCCCCCAAATGACCCCATTTTGGAAAGTAGACACCCCAAGGAAATTGCTGAGAGGCATGTTGAGCCCATTGAATATTAATTTTTTTTTTGTCCCAAGTGATTGAATAATGACAAAAAAAAAAAAATTACAAAAAGTTGTCACTAAATGATATATTGCTCACACAGGCCATGGACATATGTGGAATTGCACCCCAAAATACGTTTAGCTGCTTCTCCTGAGTATGGGGATACCACATTTGTGGGACTTTTTGGGAGCCTAGCCGCGTACGGGGCCCCGAAAACCAATCACCGCCTTCAGGATTTCTAAGGGTGAAAATTTTTGATTTCACTCTTCACTGCCTATCACAGTTTCGGAGGCCATGGAATGCCCAGATGGCACAAAACCCCCCCAAATGACCCCATTTTGGAAAGTAGACACCCCAAGCTATTTGCTGAGAGGCATGGTGAGTATTTTGCAGCTCTCATTTGTTTTTGAAAATGAAGAAAGACAAGAAAAAAACTTTTTTTTTTTTCTTTTTTCAATTTTCAAAACTTTGTGACAAAAAGCGGGGTCTGCAAAATACTCATTATACCTCTCAGCAAATAGCTTGTGGTGTCTACTTTCCAAAATGGGGTCATTTGGGGGGGGGGGGTTGTGCCACCTGGGCATTCCATGGCCGCCGAAACTGTGATAGGCAGTGAAGAGTGAAATCAAAAATTTACGCACTTAGAAAGTCTGAAGGCGGTGCTTGGTTTTTGGGGTCCCGTATGCGGCTAGGTTCCCAAAAAGTCTCACACATGTGGTATCCCCGTACTCAGGAGAAGCAGCAGAATGCATTTTGGGGTGTAATATCACATATTCCCATGGCATGTTTGAGCAATATATCATTTAGTGACAACTTTGTGCAAAAAAAAAAAAAATTTGTCTCATTCCTGCAACTTGTGTCACAATATAAAATATTCCATGGACTCGACATGCCTCTCAGCAAATAGCTTGGGGTGTCTACTTTCCAAATTGGGGTCATTTGGGGGGGGGGTTTGAACTGTCCTGGCATTTTATGCACAACATTTAGAAGCTTATGTCACACATCACCCACTCTTCTAACCACTTGAAGACAAAGCCCCTTCTGACACTTTTTGTTTACATGAAAAAAATTTTTTTTTTGCAAGAAAATTACTTTGAACCCCCAAACATTATATATTTTTTTAAAGCAAATGCCCTACAGATTAAAATGGTGGGCGTTTCATTTTTTTTTTTCACACAGTATTTGCGCAGCGATTTTTCAAACGCATTTTTTGGGGAAAAAACACACTTTTTTAAATTTTAATGCACTAAAACACACTATATTGCCCAAATGTTTGATGAAATAAAAAAGATGATCTTAGGCCGAGTACATGGATACCAAACATGACATGCTTTAAAATTGCGCACAAACGTGCAGTGGCAACAAAATAAATACATTTTTAAAAGCCTTTAAAAGCCTTTACAGGTTACCACTTTAGATTTACAGAGGAGGTCTACTGCTAAAATTACTGCCCTCGATCTGAACATCGCGGTGATACCTCACATGCATGGTGCAATTGCTGTTTACATTTGACGCCAGACTGACGCTTGCGTTCGCCTTAGCGCGAGAGCAGGGGGGGGCAGGGGTGCTTTTTTTTTTCTTTATTATTTTTTTGCTTTTTTATCTTATTTTTAAACTGTTCCTTTCATTTTTTTTTTTAAATCATTTTTATTGTTATCTCAGGGAATGTAAATATCCCATATGATAGCAATAGGTAGTGACAGGTACTCTTTTTTGAAAAAATTGGGGTCTATTAGACCCTAGATCTCTCCTCTGCCCTCAAAGCATCTGACCACACCAAGATCGGTGTGATAAAATGCTTTCCCAATTTCCCAATGGCGCTGTTTACATCCGGCGAAATCTAAGTCATAAAATGCTCGTAGCTTCCGGTTTCTTAGGCCAAAGAGATGTTTGGAGCCACTCTGGTCTCTGATCAGCTCTATGGTCAGCTGGCTGAATCACCGGCTGCATTCTCAGGTTCCCTGTTGAGACAGGAGAGCCAGAGAAAAACACGGAAGACGGTGGGGGGGCATTCCCTCCCACTGCTTGTAAAAGCAGTCTAGAGGCTAATTAGCCGCTAGGATTGCTTTTACATGAAAGCCGACCGCTGGCTGAAAAGAATGATACCAAGATGATACCTAAACCTGCAGGCATCATTCTGGTATAACCACTCAAATTCGTGAATGGCGTACCTGAAGACAAAAAAAATGGTTAACAATAAAGCACAGTAAACAGTAAAGTATAAAGAATTGCATACCTGAAAAGCAAACATGATACAAAACATAATAACAATAAAACATTGCAGAATAGAATACAGTAAAAAAGAGCAGAACAATAGAGAGAGAATAGAGAGAGAGAGAATAAAACGACAACTATTTTTTTTTATTTATTTTTTTTGTGTTTTTTTTACACTGTTTTTGTAACTGTAACTTTTATAACGGTAACCGGTTCCAGGTTCGGGTCTCTCAAAATGCGATGGCATCTTGGGAGACCCTGTGAAAGTGTGCCTAGTCTGTGCAATGCTGTACCCTACGCTAATACTCAACTAGTGCATGGTAGCGTTCAAAACATTCACCAATGCAAAGACCAGGATTGTCAGGACAGGAGGGACAATAATAGCGGGTGTCACGCCTATATCCGCGCTTGCTGCAGACACGACATCTTTTTTGGGGGGGTTCGTTGGGTAGGGGTACTCGGGAGGACATAAAGAAAATGCCTCTCATGCAGCCGACTGCATTTGGTTGGGGATGTGAATGGGGGAAGTACGGGCGCTGCAGAAGTTCCCAATTAGGATTGGCGAATGCAGCAGGAAGGGCATTATGGGCACGACGGCCTGTGTTTGTCTTCTTGGTGGCAACGGGACACTACTTGTGCTTGCCACCTCACCAGCTTGAACTGCACTTATGAGACTCGCCACGTCACCAAGTGTTACTGCAGTGCTGGTTTGACTATGACCGGTGTGTACTAGGCCGCTGGTGCTTGCCAGTTCACCAAAACGCTGCCAAAAAAACTGTTAGCGATCGCAGGGATCAGGCCTGACTCTGCGAACGCTGCAGTTATGCGTTTAGAGTTTTGTAAGTGACAGTGATCGATCGATACTGCACTTGGGTGGGCTGGGCTGGGCCGGGCGGAGGGGCAAAACGCAGGTCCTAGCAGATATCTGGGCTGATCCCTCTAACACTGCGTTTTTGGGAACCCTAAACTGCTGGGGACGCTAGTATAGATCTGATCGGATCAGATATTGATCCGATCAGATACTATACCACTAAGGGAGGTGTACGGTGCGTGCGTGGGTGTTAGCGGTACTGGTGCTAACCTGACGCTGCCTGGGGCTGGTGCTTACCAGTTCACCAAAATGCTACCAAAAAAACTGTTAGCGATCGCAGGGACCAGGCCTGACTCTGCGAACGCTGCAGTTATGCGTTTAGTGTTTTGTAAGTGACAGTGATCGATCGATACTGCACTTGGGTGGGCTGGGCTGGGACGGACGGAGGGGCAAAACGCAGGTGCTAGCAGGTATCTGGGCTGATCCCGCTAACACTGCGTTTTTGGGAACCCTAAACTGCTGGGGACGCTAGTATAGATCTGATCGGATCAGATATTGATGCGTTCAGATACTATACCACTAAGGGAGGCGTATGCTGCGTGCGTGGGTGTTAGCGGTACTGGCGCTAATCCGACGCTGCCTGGGGCGACGCATATCACCGCCGAGCGATCAGGGGGCTAAACCTTTATTCGGTAATAAAAGGCGGGTGCCCTGACACTATAAAAAATAAACAAACTAACCAGCGTCAACCGTAACGGTTATACGGTGATCAGTGGTGAAAGGGTTAACTAGGGGCAATCAAGGGGTTAAAACATTTATTAGCTAGTATATGGGGGTCCCTGTCGCTATAAAACGCTGACGGCGAACCTAAATATTTACGTCCCTAACTAGCGTCACCAGTGACACTAATACAGCGATCAGAAAAATGATCGCTTAGCGACACTGGCGACAGGGGGTGATCAAGGGGTTAAAACTTTATTAGGGGGGGTTAGGGGGTACCCTAGACCTACAGGGGGCTAATACTAACTGCCCTAACACAGTAACTGTCACAAACTGACACCATGCAGTAATCAGGAAAAAAAAAACTGCTTGGTGTCAGTGTGACGGGGGGGAGTGATTAGGGGGTGATCGGGGGGTGTTATGTGTGCCTGGCATGTTCTACTGTGATGTGTGTGTGTTGTGCACTCACATTTCAGTCTTCTCTCCTCGGCGCCGTAACGGAAACTGCCGAGCCGAGGAGAGATGACATCACATCCCCTGCCTCTGTGTACTACACAGAGGCAGGGGAAGAATCTCATTGGCTGGGAGCGATCGCGAGGGGGGGGCCACGATCGGATGGCCTCCCCCTCATCTCTGATCGCTGCCAGACCAACGACGACCACCTCGGGCACCGGGGGGTCTGATCGGACCCCCGCCCGCAGGAAGGCAATCACGTACCAGGTACGTGATTTCGCCTGCCCGTGCCATTCTGCAGACGTATATCTGTGTGAGGTGGTCGGCAAGTGGTTAAGGACCAGGTTCCATTCCAACGACCGGGCCATTAAACAAATTGGTTGTTAAACGAGGAGTCACAAGAAATCAATATTTTAAGCATTCTTAACTACTATACTGTATTGTGAAAAAAAGGTCTAAACACACAACTCCAGCTCAATAACGTTGTTTTAACCACTTCAGCCCCAGAAGAATTTACCCTCTTCCTGACCAGGCCATTTTTTGTGGTACGGCACTGCGTCGCTTTAACTGATAATTGCACGGTCGTGCGATGATGTACCCAAACAAAATTGATGTCCTTTTTTTCCCCACAAATAGAGCTTTCTTTTGGTGGTATTTGATCACCTCTGCGGTTTTTATTTTCTGCACTATAAACAAAAAAAGAGCGACAATTTTGAAAAACACAATATTTTGTACTGTTCGCTATAATAATTATCCCAAATTAAAAAAAATAAATACATTTCTTCATCAATTGTTAGAGAGTAGTGGGACGCTGACAGTTAACTCAATCTAACCAATATGTGATGTGAGCTCTTGTGATAGGTAAACCTAGTTAATCACTCCTAATAAATAACCATAAATATAAATATAAAGTGACTTCAGTACATAAACCAATTGGTAATAGGTAAACCTAGTTAATCACTCCTAATAAATAACCATAAATATAAATATAAAGTGACTTCAGTGCATAAACCAATTGGACGTTACTGGGTGTACTCTCAAGTCTAAAAGCAATCACTCTGTGATGCCCCTAATCATCCAGCAATCGCCACACTCTTCACACTGTGTTAAATCAACAGCAATAAAAAATAGGTGTATAACCACTTGCCGTCCGCACTATAGCCGAAAAGACAGCTGCAGCGCGGACTTAATTTGCCGGGAGGGCGTCCATCGACGTCCTCCCATGCTTGAGCGGCCTTCGTGCCCCCTGCAGGGCGTGCGCGGCACACTCTCTGTGATCAGCGAGTCGACGAGACTCGGCTGATCACAGATCGGGTCGATCCCAACCCCTTACCACGTGATCAGCTGTCAGCCAATGACAGCTGATCATGTGATGTAAACAGAGTTAGTAATCAGCTATTTCAGCGTGAGGAGAAACAAAAGAGCCAATCACCGGCGGCTGCGAGAGGGACATCGGTCTCGATCGTGAAGAGTCACCAGCGTCACCTACCAGTGCCCACCAGCACCACCTACCAAGGCCCACAGTACCACCCATGAGTGCCCACAGTGCCACCTATAAATCACCAATCAGTGCGTCATCACCAGTGCTGCCTATCAATATCACCTACCAGTGCCACCTACCAGTGCCCATCAGTGCCACCTATCAGTGCCACCCATCAGTGCCACCCATCAGTGCCACCCATCAGTGCCACCCATCAGTGCCGCCCATCAGTGCCATCTTATCAATGCCCATCAGTGTCGCTTTATCTGTGCCCATCAGTGCAGCCCATCAGTGCCCATCAGTGCAGCCCATCAGTGCCCATCAGTGCAGCCTCATCAGCGAATATCAATGAAGGAGACAAATTACCCTTTGCAAAATTTTATAACAAACTCTGACACTTTTTTTCTTTTTTTTCTGTCTTTTTTTGTTTGTTTAGCAAAAAATAAAAACCCAAGTGGTGATTAAATACCACCAAAAGAAAGCTCCATTTGTGTGAAAAAATGATAAAAACGTCATTTGAGTACAGTGTTGTATGACCGCGCAATTGTCATTCAAAGTGTTTCATAGCACTGAAAGCTGAAAATTGGTCTGGGCAGGAGGGGGTTTAAGTGCCCAGTAAGCAAGTGGATAAACATGCAATATAAATAATGATCCAAAACATGTAATAAAAGTGATCCTAGTGCATAAATAATAACTTGTGTCTCAAGGCTGGACACCTAACACACAAATCTAAACAACAATATAATAGTGCATACCCATTGATACAAGTCCTTATATATAGGTGACAATCTTGCTCCCATATCACCTCTGTGCTCTCTAGCCTCTCACCTCAGGTAAGTAATAAATCAGCATAGCCTATGGTTCCTTGAACGGTGTACTGACATGTAGTCACCTCTTGGAGTCCTCTATAGTTGTTTCCGATGATCTGCTCCCACATATGTTGTGTCTCTGTTTTCTCCCAGGGGATTCCCTCTAATGTCCTCTCAAAGGGGTATATATAAAGAAAGAAGAGCGCTCTCTTAGTGTAGTAACTTCGAATGAATTTATTTAAATCATAACATCATAGAGTGCACTCACATTAAAAAGCTGGGTAACGGTGTAGATCAATGAGCTCCGAGCTCGTTCCACAATCTCGTCACTTCTGGTATGCCTCCACTCACGCCCTACGCGTTACATCACGGTCATGTGACTTCATCAGGGGATATATAGATCCCTAATCTTCTGTATAACTTTCAGCCTCTCTTTAACCTGATCCTTCCTGTTCTCCATTTTGTTGGAGGTAAAGCCTTATATATATAATGGACATATAGTATAGCAGTGGTCATCAACCCTGTCCTCAGGGCCCACTAACAGGCCAGGTTTTATGTATTACCTTGGGGAGATGCAGACTAGAATACTGCAATCACTGAGCAGCAAATGATCACACCTGTGATGTATTTCAGTTATCTTGCAAACCTGGACTGTTAATGGGCCCTGAGGACAGGAGTTGATGACCACTGTAGTATAGGACAGATGGGGGAATAAATGAGTGCTAAAGTGAAAGAATACCGGAATAGACATCCAACTTCAACAATTATATAGGGCTGGAGTACATATATCCCCAATCAAGTACTGTTAAAAACACATTCCACCTGTTAAAAATACATGTAAATAAAAAAAATTGAAAGATGTATGAATCATATGAGAAATATTGTAACGGGTTGAAGGTAGGTAGAAGACTATACACAGCAAAGTCAAAATTATTGGATGATGAGATAACGTATCAAAAACTAAGTAGCAATCCCGTATTTAAGACTAGAAGAGAATTGGAACAGGTAACCCATCTGGGACTAAAACGGGGTATGCTTAACAAAAAAGAAGCGAGGTACCCAATCCCAGAAACATGCCGTACACCTATCATCTATACAGTACCAAAAATACATAAGAATAAAGAAAAAACACCTCCAAAACCGGAATAGATTAATTGACTTTAAGAATGGGCCAATATGTAGTTTCCTACAACCAGCAGTACTAAAAACAAAGACACATTTAAAAGACACAAAGCATATACTCCAACTATTAGAGAACATTGAACTAAAAGGAGAAACAGTACTAATGGCTACAGTGGATGTCTCCTCACTATACACGATAATTCAACACCATCAAGCATGAGAGGCGGCACTCAGAAAATATACTACTTTGATATGCACTCAAAGAAAATATATCAAATGCATAGAGTTTTGCTTAAAGAATTAATATTTCTGGTATCAACAGACGTTCTATCATCAGAAAACAGGAGTAGCGATGGGAGCCAAATTCGCACCAAGCATTGCAAATGTATTTATCGCACAATTGGAAGAGGACTCAGTAAATAAACATACACTATCGGAGCTGATGCTATACAAAAGATATATAGACGACATAATTATAATATGGAAGGGTAGTAAAGAGAAACATTTTCCTTGACGGTCTTGAACCAGAATTATAGGAATATTCAATTAACATGGGATATAAGCAAGACCGACATTCCCTTTCTAGATTTTGAAATAATGCAGGTGGATATATCACCAAGACACACTTTAGGAACGTCAATCGAAATAGCTACCTACCCACAGAGAGCTGCCATCACAAGAACTGCTAATATAACATCCCCAAAGGACAAATGACAAGATTGAGACGTAATCCTACCAATGCTAGTGATTACATAGAACAGGCAACAAATGTAGGAGAAAGATTTATCAATAAAGGATACGATAGAAAACTAATTGAAGAAACTACTAAGGAGGTATCAGAAATGGAGAGATCATTACTAATCAAGGAAAGAGATCAGAATAACCAACAGATCTATAACATTCAATACATGTAAGTAGAACGGATTATACAATGCCATTGGCACATATTACATATGTCCTCGGCAGTCATCGGCCTGCCGGGCACACGCACACGCCTGCAAAAGAGTCTTAAAGAGCCGACTCACAGCCCACCCTCACTGGTCGTTAAACAGTTAAGTAATTAAAGGAGGAGTATCTGTATTTAGTTTAGTTAAATTCGGTTGATTTGTTCAATTCATATTCAAAATTCGTATTTGGAATTTTTTGAATTTCCATTGAATTTTCAGATTTTTTTTATTCAAAAAGTTCGAATCGATAAATTTTGAATCGAAAACTTTAGATTTTTTTTCCATTCGAATGTGGCAAAGTGAACAAAAGAAAAATCTTCATCAAATGATTACAATGACTCTTTAAATCACCATTGACTAAAACAACAGTATTTCAAAATCGTACTCTAATAATACACACAGTCTTCCAGTCTTTCAGCAATATGTGTACAGTTAGAATTTGACTGGAGTTTGATGTAAAATTTGATTCGAATTTCAATCCGAATTACGTAAATTTCATTTCGGTATTTGGAGCATTCGGTATTGTAATTCAGGTATTTGGATATATCTGAATAACAAAAACCGTATCCGAATATTAATTCGAAACGAAATGAACCGTCTACTCAATACAGCTGTCTGCCCATACCTGCCTCCTCCCGTATGGGAAGACAGTTACTGACATGCAGGAAGAGTTAATGAACTATGAGGGTACCCATTAGCGCTAACATAGTTCATTGAGAACTACAAGCTGCCTGCCACAGTGGAAGATGGGACTTGTAGTTCATTCATTTGCAGATCTCTGTGACTGAATGACATAACAGATTTAATGTGTGGGCAGAGCCCTGCACAGCTGCGCTGTTTTTAAAATGTGATAGCTGGTGCGGGGAGAGGAACCCTCACTGTCATGGGGGAGGGGCGAGGCCAGCTGCTGCACAGTAACATGTTACATCCTATACATTTAAGTACATTTCTTTAGGTACTTCCTGGTTTCCAGGCCTAGGCAAATGATGTCATACATCCCAGGAGTCTTCAGGAGGGGAGGAGGAGTTTTCTCAGCTAAGCACACTTGCCTGCTTCCATGCCTAAGCTAAGGCGAGATGGATTTCAGGAAGTAAATGCTTCATTAATCATCTGCCCTTACTCAGGGTGGCCATGGCCAGAAATGCTAGGGGGTGTTTTACTTAATGATTTCTCAGCAAAATAAAGTAGTTCTGCTTTAATGCCTCACTTGTCAACCGCCTAACTGTAAATATATGTCATTACTTTGACATTAAATACCGAGGTTTTGGTAGGAGCTAGCTGCCATAATCCCAGTATCTTTATTTAGAGCAGGTAGCCAGCTTTCCAATAAAAGTGGTCCCAGTGGCGCATTCACCGGGGGGATCACTTTTATAGGCGCCGAGAGTGGTGAACCCCCTCCACCGCTTCCCGGTGTCTTCCGAGTTTACCGGAGCCGTTGGTAAACCCGGGAGCGATCTGGCCCGATCAGTGGCTGGGCACGAAGTCAAGTAAGGGCAAGACGGCGCTCACTCAGCTCTATGCCCTTAAAAGAAAAGTAAAATAAATAAAAAAATAAATAAAAAAATTAAAGCGCCCCATCCCTCTGAGCTTGCACACAGAAACGAACGCATACATAAGTCACGTCCACATATGTAAACGGTGTTGAAACCACACATGGGGTAGAGCCGCGCTCGTTAAAATGAGAGCAATAATTCTTGTGCAAGAACTACTCTGTAACTCTAAACAGGTAACCTGCAAAAAATGTCAACGCGTCTCATATGGAGATTTTTAAGTACTGTAGTCTGTCACCATTCAACGAGCATGACATGTTAGGCATCAATTTTACTCTGCGTAACAACATCTTTCACATTATACAAAAAAACTGGGCTAACTTTACAGTTTAATTCATTAAAGTGTATTTTTTCACAGAAAATTGTGTTTCAAAGACCGCTGCACAAATACAGTGTGACATAAAATATATTATCTAGGATCTCTGCTGAAAAAAGTATATATAATATTTGGGGGTTCTAAGTAACTTTCTAGCAAAAAATACAGATTTTTAATTGTAAAGAAGAAATGTCAGACAAAGGGCTGGTTTTAAAGTGGATACGTTTCAGTCAGTTAACCTCCCCGATGGTATTATTATGTTAGATTTTTGCGTCTCAAAGCGGTACAATTATTTTGCATAGAAATTTGGCGTTTTATATTGTAGACCTGTAATTCTTAGCAATAACAGACTTAAATCTGTGCACCAAGAGTCTAGTAGATATCCCGGGTATGATGAAGTTTGAAACACAAAATCATAAATTATAATATAATAAATAAATATAATTATAAAAAATAATATAATAATAATACAATTAATTTCCCCATGATTCACTATCGCTCAATTCTGCAAGTGTTCTAATTTATTATCGTTGTTTTCTAGCTGGTCTAAAACCACTTTTGACATAAAGGGACACTTTTTGGTTGCTATGGACAATCTCAAGTTTTCAGGCAGAAAGAACAGTATATATTATATAAAACTGCATGCAGGGTATTGGCCAAAGCACTGGGGACAAAATAATTTCACACAGTAATGTAATCTGTAAGATTACAGTATACTGTATGTATTATGATTTGTCACTTTTTTGAATTTGCCGCCGGGCTCCGCCCCCGTGTGTCGCAACACTCGCAAGGAACAGAGTCTGGCACAGAGAGGCTTCGGGCGGAGGAGAGAGCCCACGAACACAGTGGGGGGACATCGCAGGATCCTGGGGACAAGGTAAGTATACTGCACCAGGATTCTGCAATGCAATCCCGAGTGTGGCTCGGAGTTACCGCTAATGGTGCTGAAATTTAACACCGAGCCACACTCGGGAAAACCTCCAGGGAGGTTAAAAAGATCCTCAAAGAAGTTAGCACCTGGAATCCTGCGCTGCATCAGAGGGGGGCGGGGTCACCCGTACACGTCACTGGGAAAATCTTGTCAGAGGGGGAGGGGTCACGTGACGGGTGGCCCCATCCTCAGTGTCATTGGCTGGGTGCCTCCGGTGGAGGCAGGATCCTGTGCGTGTTCCTAGCTGGAGTCGCTGGAGATCATCCATCGCTGGAGATTGAGAATTGGATTACATCGCTGGAGTAGGAGCATGCATTTATTGGATTACATCACTGGAATCTCTTTTTTATTTTTTTATACTTTTAATAAAGGACTTATCCCAAGCCGTCTCCTGTGGTTTTTTAACATTTTGACACTTTCTTTTTGTGAAATGGTAGGGGTACAATGTACCCCTTACCAATTCCCATAGGGCAGGCCAGGATCTGGGAGTCCCCTTTGTTAAAGGGGGCTTCCAGATTCCGATAAGCCCCCCGCAGATCCCCACAACCACCGGGCAAGGGTTGTGGGGATGAGGACATCCTCCCCATGTTGGGGGCATGTGGCCTGGTACGGTTCGGGGGGGCGCTCTCTCGCCCCCCCTCATTTCCTGAGGCCTGCCAGGTTGCGTGCTCAGATAAGGGCCTGGTGTGGATTTTTGGGGGAACCCCACAACATTTTTTTTTAAACTCTGGCGCGGAGTTCCCCTTAAAATCCATACCAGACCTGGAGGGTCTGGTATGGATTTTTGGGGGGAACCCCACGCTATTTTTTTTTTAGTAATGAAATATGAGTGGTGTATCCGCGCAACGGAACAGAAAATTAAAAAAGTGGAGAAAATGGAAAAAAATGGAAACAATGTAAGAAATCGCATAAAGGACTGCTGCCTCCACAGATGTGATTTCCACCTAGGTGGAAAAAACAGAAGGTAAGTGAAGGGTTAGTGTATGGGTGTGGCGCTGTCCTAATTTATAGAAATACTTGGTAAATTGTGTGTAGCCAAATCCCATATGTAAAGTCGCATAAACCAAAATTGCAAATAAAAATTTCAACGAAAATAAAACCAAACATAAAACAGCAAAGTGACCCCCTTTGGAGTGTGTAGGTGTAACGTTGTCCTAGTGAATAAAAAAGTGGAGAAAATGGAAAAAAATGGAAACAATGGAAGAAATCGCATAAAGGACTGCTGCCTCCACAGATGTGATTTCCAACAAGGTGGAAAAAACAGAAGGTAAGTGAAGGGTTAGTGTGTGGGTGTGGTGCAGTCCTAATTCATAGAAATACTTGGTAAATCGTGTGTAGCTAAATCCCATATGTAAAGTCGCATATAAAGTATAAACCAAAATTGCAAATAAAAAATTCAACGAAAATAAAACCAAACATAAAATAGCGAAGTGACCCCCTTTGGAGTGTGTAGGTGTAACGTTATCCTAGTTTAAAAAATACTTTGTAAATCGTGTGTAGCCAAATCCCACATGTAAAGTCGCATGTAAATTATAAACAAAATATAAACAAAATTGCATATAGCAAATTTAACGGCTGGGTTGGTCCCCTTTGAATTGGGGGAGGGGGAAAGGGAACAGGGGATGAAATCAAAAAATGACTTTAGTCAAAGCTATTCCATCCACATAAAAACCCCATATAGTGATTGACAAACATAACATTGCTGAATAATTACATAGGTTAAATCGTGACTAGTGCTCAGTGCAACTTAAGTGAAAAACTTGACATCTTTGTAAAACAAGGCAGGTATTTGTATTAATCTTGGTGACCAGGTGCTCGTGTCTTGTGATCATGCGGACACTCACCAGCTTCTTTAACCACAGGCTGTTTCTGGGTCACGGTGACGTTTTAGGCACGCTCCAGTTGATGTCCTTATGACGAAACGCGTAGGGCGAGGCCTATTTTGACGCTTTTGCATCATCACCCAGAGGATCGCCAACCATCTGACACTCTCCTGTTTTGATGACATTTGGTTGCCTATTATAAACTGCTTAAATGTGAGTACCATTCTGTCATCTGCGTTCAATGAAGAGTGTTTTATGGTTTTACGCTATGGAATCTCCTCTTTCTTCTCTTATGCCTAAAACATCACCGTGACCCAGAAACAGCCTGTGGATTGCCGCACAGTGGCATACACTGTGACTGCGCATTACCCCCGCAGGGGTTAAAGAGGCTGGTGAGTGTCCGCATGATCACAAGACACGAGCACCTGGTCACCAAGATTAATACAAATACCTGCCTTGTTTTACAAAGATGTCAAGTTTTTCACTTAAGTTGCACTGAGCACTAGTCACGATTTAACCTATGTAATTATTCAGCAATGTTATGTTTGTCAATCACTATATGGGGTTTTTATGTGGATGGAATAGCTTTGACTAAAGTCATTTTTTGATTTCATCCCCTGTTCCCCTTCCCCCTCCCTCAATTCAAAAGGGACCAACCCAGCCGTTAAATTTGCTATATGCGATTTTGTTTATATTTTGTTTATAATTTACATGCGACTTTACATGTGGGATTTGGCTACACACGATTTACAAAGTATTTTTTAAACTAGGATAATGTTACACCTACACACTCCAAAGGGGGTCACTTCGCTGTTTTATGTTTGGTTTTATTTTCGTTGAATTTTTTATTTGCAATTTTGGTTTATACTTTATATGCGACTTTACATATGGGATTTGGCTACACACGATTTACCAAGTATTTCTATGAATTAGGACTGCACCACACCCACACACTAACCCTTCACTTACCTTCTGTTTTTTTCCACCTTGGTGGAAATCACATCTGTGGAGGCAGCAGTCCTTTATGCGATTTCTTCCATTGTTTCCATTTTTTTCCATTTTCTCCACTTTTTTATTCACTAGGACAACGTTACACCTACACACTCCAAAGGGGGTCACTTTGCTGTTTTATGTTTGGTTTTATTTTCGTTGAATTTTTTATTTACAATTTTGGTTTATGCGACTTTACATATGGGATTTGGCTACACACAATTTACCAAGTATTTCTATAAATTAGGACAGCGCCACACCCATACACTAACCCTTCACTTACCTATTTTTTTTTTACATTTTGGCGTGGAGTTCCCCTTAATATCCATACCAGACCTGAAGGGCCTGGTAATGGAATTTTGGGGGACCCCCACGCATTTTTTTAAAACATTTTTCAATGACTTTTATGTGTATTGTCGGGGACCAACAATTCATTAATAGCCGGCACTAGCGCTAGTACTTTTGAATGACTTTTTTTCCCTTTAGAAATATCATTTTCCTCTCGGACTGTTATAAACACAGGAAGCATGCGCTACTTTACAGACATACTATAGACACCCCCCAGGTACGAAATTTAAGGGAATATTTCGCTTTTATTGTTTCACTTTAGGCAATATTAAAATCACTGCTCCCAAAAAAACTGACGTTTTTAAAACTTTTTTTGCATTGATACATGTCCCCTAGGGCAGGACCAGGGTCCCCCAAACACTTTTTATGACAATAATTTGATTATTAACCTTTAAAATTAGCACTTTAGATTTCTCCCATAGACTTTTAAAGGGTGTTCCGCAGCTTTTCGGATTTGCCGTGAACACCCCAAATTGTTCGCTGTTCGGCGAACGGGCGAATAGCCAATGTTCCAGTCGAACTCATGTTCGACTCGAGCAGATAGCCCATCCCTAATTAAGTATTTAGTTATACCAATGAGGGGTACATTGAGTGTGGTGACCATCTGAGTCTTTAGGCAACGTTGTCTAATTTTAGTGGATATGGTGGAGGTATGTTCTATTTTTTGATTAGTGTTAAGTGAATTTTGTAATAAATACTTTATACTTTTTTTTAACTAATTTGCCGGTTCCTTTTTGAAGAATTGCTTTGGGACTCTTCTTGGTTTCCCTTCCTTTTTTTTTCTGTATGGAGGCATGGGCTGAAAGTTGAAGGGCTTGTCTGAATGAGCCTAACATTCCACCCATGATCATGGGTGCAATGCTCTGAAAGCTCCTATGAAAAAAATAATAGATACATACATTTTTACTGCAAAAATAATGTGCATTATTGTTTTTCTTCACAAAGGTGAACTTAGCCTTTAATTCACCTACCACCCACCTACCTCACACTTAAACCTTTCCCTAATGCCCAATCCCTGCCCCTGACAGAGCAGGCCCCTGCTCCTACACTAATCACTTGCAAAATGCATGCCATAACACGGCAGGATCCCCTATTTAAAGCAGTAGTAAATTCTGATGCACAAGTTATCTGCAACTATAAGGCCACTAATGTATATCTTTGAAAACACATCACAATCCAATTTATCCCTTAGCATTACTTCTTTTCCAGTGTATTTTCTTTTCCATGTATCCTGGCCGAAGCCCACATCATCTTAGCTCCTGTCTGTTGCTTCCTCCACACAGAATACTTCCACCCTCTCCCCTGTGTCTTTGCCATAATCTCATGCATGCACAGTGGACCTGCTTGCTCCGTTGATTCTGAGTGCAGATGTTACACCCCCTGTGATGCAGCAAATCACGAGGCATTTCAGGAAAATCTGAATGGGTCAGCAATCTCGCAAGATTTCAATGCAATGCCGCAAGTGCTGATGATGGATGTACAGCAACAGGATGAAGGGACTGATGGCACACGGAGTGTGCCGTCACTGAGGGCCAAAATGCGCATGTGCCAGTGACGTCATTGAAGTATACAATGCAGGTCGCAAGTTGGAACAGTATGAAAAAAAACAATATGCAAGTTATGCCCCGTACACACGGTCGGACTTTGTTCGGACATTCTGACAACAAAATCCTAGGATTTTTTCAGACGGATGTTGGCTCAAACTTGTCTTGCATACACACGGTCACACAAAGTTGTCGGAAAATCCGATCATTCTGAACGCGGTGACGTAAAACACGTACGTCGGGACTATAAACGGGGCAGTGGCCAATAGCTTTCATCTCTTTATTTATTCTGAGCATGCGTGGCACTTTGTCTGTCGGATTTGTGTACACACGATCAGAATTTCCGACAACGGATTTTGTTGTCGGAAAATTTTATAGCCTGCTCTCAAACTTTGTGTGTCGGAAAATCCGATGGAAAATGTGTGATGGACCCTACACATGGTCGGAATTTCCGACAACAAGGTCCTATCACACATTTTCCATCGGAAAATCCGACCGTGTGTACGGGGCATTAGAGCGGAAGTAAACCCATCGATTTAACAGTTTAAAAAAACTGTTGCATTTCCGGCATGTGGCGGGAATGTAACTGTCACATTGGTTGTGCTCTCAACCAAACTGTCAAACCATCCACCGGCTGGTGTCATAAGTCATCACATGTTCAGCACCATGGCAGCTGAAGATTTAACAGAGGCCAAGATGGCAGCTTCCTGGGCTGAAAATGATAGGTGGGTTTACTTCCACTTTAATAAAGCCTGCTTTACATGGAGAAAACGATTTAATGAAAGTTTACTACCGCTTGGCTACCCCAACCAAGGTGAGCGTGTCTTTGTGACACCTATAGAGGCCCCAGAGATAAAACATTCCTTGGAGTCTCCACTCCTATTAACATAGCAGAAAGACTCCACCACTCCACCTGCTGGATGTAGAAATACACCCGCTAACGAGCCAGCAAGGTAGATTCCACCCCTCCCCCCCATGCTGTTTAGTATGGATAGGAGAATGTATAGATTTTTTATTCATCCATTGAACTCTTACAGTGTATGACATGAAAAGTGACACTAAACTCTGGCTTGAAATAAAATCTATAGTATATGTATTCTTAACTCAAAAAAGTACCTTTGGTTTTTTTGCTGCTGTGTTCAGACTTCCTATTAGAGAGTAAGATACGTTCGTTCTCCGCAGTCCACTCATATGTAAGAATGGAGCCACCCTTTCTTGCTCGCTACTGAGATGGACTAGGTACAATGAGCTTTGTATTGTGCATTGATCAGCATACTTAACTTCAACTGTACACTGCTTTCAAACAGATGTGAGGGGGGAAATTAGAGATTTGGGAGCTCAAGGAGGACACTACGAAGAGAATAGAGAAACTTAGTTAAAGCAGAGTTCCACCCAAAAGTGAAACCTCCACGTATCTGCCCCCCCCCCCCTGTGGTGCCATATTTGGCACCTTTCAGGTGGGAGGGGGGAACGGGTGCCTGTCTTTTTTTTTGGATAGTAAAACATTTTTTTCTGCCAGTAAAGGCTTATGACATCATGCACAGTCCTCCCTCTCTCACTCTCGTAAGAGTTAGCCAGGAAGGGAGGGGGTGAGTCATAAGAGGGCCAATGAGAGCTGCAGAGCTGGAGGTGTGCCTCTGTGTGTCTGTGTAAATCCAGGAAGTGAATAGGCAGCAGCTTCAGCTGCCCACAGTTAAAATGGTTGCAGCCAGACTCAGTGGAGGGAGATTTCTGCAGCATATATGGCAAGTACAGAATCACAGTGTACAGCATATAAAAGAGTATGCAAAGTGGTTGGAGGGAAGCTTCAGAATGGCAAAAATGTTATTATTACAAATTATGTGAGCAGACTGCAAAGGTAAAATAAGTAAATATGATATACCTTCCTATCTAGTTACTAATGCTAGCAGCATAAGGATTAAAAATAGTCAGTGTTGATTGAGAGAGCGAAGTTCTACCTTAACCAAGTTTGCAAACATAAACTGTCATCTCCTTCTTTTTTGCCGTGGTGTTGTTATCACCTTGTTTGCCTTCACCTTGTCTGCAGCCTGCACTTTAACAGCTGACAACAGCTGGGAACAAGGAAGGCATCTGTGCCAAATTATTAAATGTTTTGACTGCCAAGAGCCATAAATAATGATTTCTATACTGCACAGAACTTATAAGATCCTTACAAACTCTGACAATCTAAGCCCAGCCACTCATGTAATACACATAATTCCAGCTTGACACAGCTTGGGCTGAGGGAGGACGGGGAGCTTCAAATTACTCATGTGTATTTTTTTTTTTCATTTCACCTTGTAGTTACACAAAGTGAAATTGGAAGATCATTTTCAGGAAAATTCTGGCAATTGCAAAAATCAAGTTTAACAAAATGTTGTACTCATCCTTGACCAGAAGTGGATCTGGTTAGAGCTCACACAGGGGTTGGGACTCTCTTCCTGTCCCCATGTGACAGCACCGGTGACTGGTGATTGGAGAGAGTCACATGTTCTCCTACGCTTAAGTAACAAGTTGTTTTTTTCCAACCCCATTGGCTGAACGGAGTGGTTGGGAAGTAAGGAGAAGGGAAGTACATCAATGTGAACCTGTAGCGTTGCCCAGTATAAACAATTCACAGGTCTACTAAGTGTGAGCTGGGCTTTGGGGGTAGGAGGGCATTTGACCCTGTGCAAGGAATAAAAGAGAAGTTAGACTTGGCCCTGAGCGGCAATACTGTACGTCTCTATTTAAACATTGAACAGAATAGGACCCACAGTCAATGACAGCTGCAGGGTATTATACACCTACATGCTGCCTGTTCAGACCTGTAATCACAGCGGTGGGCAGAAGGCAGTCTTCAAGCACCTGCTTTCGTTACCGCTCTGAGATGTCATGTAACCGAATGCCAAGAGCCACAAAGGAAGTTGATGCCGGTCGATGTGAAAAGGGTGAATCATATAAAATCATGTCCTTTAGGAACACCCACCTTTCACCATGTCCACCAGTCCCTGTGGCACCATGGCACTCTGTTTGGTATACTTGTTTCAGGCCACAAATTTGGCCTCATCATTAAAAGGGACACTTGGTTGTAATTGGCCCCCAGGACAAAGAATCCTATCCCTTTCTTGATGTTTTCACTCTCCTCCTGTTCTACTTTCCTTAATGAAACACAATTGTCAATGTCAGCAAAAGGAAACCCCACTTGAATAGGGCCATACACAATGCTGTATCCTGGCCCAGGCCTAGGGCAGCACTTTGCAGGGGGGCAGCACGGAAAGAGTCCCTGCCGGCTTGTGATACACTGTTAGTGTAGCACCAGTCTTATGGGGTGGACAGGGCTGAAAGGCAAATTAGTCTAGTGCCCCCATAAAGCGGCCGCACTGCTTCCGGTATGCAGGCGGCCGGCATTCCACAACTATTGGGGGGCGCCGCTTCTAATTTTGACTGTCTTATCATCCTGGACCACAAACCTTCCTCACTGTGCTATATGTTTTCTGCTGCACCACTGGCATGGTTATATCTTCTTAGTCCTCTCCATAAAATTATCAGAAATTTGTGCTTAAAGTAGAACCATAGGGAACACTTTTTTTTAAATTTTGGATAGAATAAGGGAGGGTTATAGCCCCTGTCAGTTTATTTTTTACCATCCCTGTCCCATTGCAGAGATTTCCCTTTACTTCCTGCCCCATAGCCACACAGGAAGTGAGAGGAAATCCATGCAAATTAAGGGAATCCATTGGTCCCCCCCCTTAGGCCTTCAGAACTAGTGTCCCCACTCAAAAATTTCAAGGTGGGTCTTAAACAGGGGTGTGGCCTTGACAGGAAGCAGTGGGTCATATTTAAATTAGGGGGTGCACGAGTTTAGTCAGGCCTAGGGCAGCACAAAACCTAAATACACAACTGGCCATACATACAGATGAATCGATTTTCTGTTAAATGAACAACCTGTCATGTTATGCATTGATTACACGGTTTACCTTTTACTTCAATGTAACAACGCTGCCACCCCATTTATTATGAGGGATTATAGTGCTGAATTGCCTTACTCTCTGTTTATTCCATGATCATCTAGACAAGTTCCTGAAACTATTATCTGTGTATAAGGGCTGTTTATGATAAACTGATTTCTGCAATAGACCTTTTAGATAAAATGTAGTAATGTACTGTATATAAGATGGTTGACATTTGGAGGTTAATTTACTAAAAGCAAATAGGCTGTTCACTTTGCAAGGGAAGTTTTACTTAGCAAAGGAATTCTCTCTTGGCTGAATCCGTACCCACAGGCAGAACATCGGGAGACATTTACCAGTACAAAAAATACCAGCGGACATTTTACCCATGTGTATGTTGGTGCCGTTTCGCCGGCTTCTGTCGGACGTACATGCTGGAAAATCAGCAACCCGATGACTCCCAATAAGCGATCTCAGCCAATGGCAGAGAGTGCTGATCGGAGTGTTCTGGTGGGGGGGCGCCCCCCCTGTCAGAACACAACAGCTCAGCGGGGGAGATCGCTGGACCAACCTCGCATGGTTAGTACAGCGGCTCCCAGCCAGAGCTGTCAGGGTTGCACCAAAAAAAACTGACGCGTGTACCTGGCATTAGTGCAAAGAGAACTCAATCATGTTCAAAGAAAATGTAAAAAAAATGGATTTGTATTTACATATGATTGGATTATGGAAGTCAGCAGAGCTTAACCTCTTTTTTTAAGCTAAGAGAAAATTCCCTTGCAAAATAAAAACAGTCTGCTTTTGGTAAATCATCCACATTAACTTTTTTTCACACCTCTTTCCGCAGACAACAGCACACAGATTATAACTAGGGATGAGCACAAACATGTCTGGATCCCAGTCTGAACCCATCCTACCTGAAAGCCAATCGTAAGGGTCAAAGTCTAGATAGCAAATGTGCTGCCCTTTAGGGCCAACACAATGCTGCCTTCCCCAACATCATCCTCTGGGATGCGCATCCTTTTCAAGACATAACAAACCTGACAATGTCATGTGCCTGGGATTGAACTTGGTCCTTCTGTCTTTGTGCTGAGGCTCTGTTCGCTCTGCCACTAGAGAACATGAGTCTTGTAGTATACACCTTGCATAGTATCTCTGCTCCTAATATTCTTCTCTAGCCCCACCTGTCTTCCAGCTGCAATCAATCCACAATTAGATCTGTTTAAATTGCAGGACTTGCTGTGGCTTGTGCCTGTTGGATTTGTTCCCCTGGGTGTGTGATATACTGTGGAGCTTCTGGGCTTCTGTACTCCTGGGCTTCTGGACTCCTGGACTCCTGGACTCCTGGACTCTGCCTGTTTCCTGGATTACTCTCTTTGTCTGATGATTCTGTATTACTCTGCCAGTCTGTGTATGACCCTGCCTGCCTCAGACCACACTTCTGGATTCTGACTTTGTACCTTGCTGTCAAGATTGTTGCTGATCTCGAATGCCTGACTAATCTAAACGCCTCAACCCCCAGCCAAAGCTCCACTCTGGACTTAACCATTTACAGGTACTTTACAGATAAACTCTTAGTGGTACACTATTAAAATGCCCTTATTTACTGTATACTATATCCTCTAAATAAATATTGAATCACAATTCATGTTCCTGTGGAAAGAGATATGTGCATCAGAAATGGGGAAAATCCATATTTGCCATATCTCTCATGACTGTTACAATTTGTTTGTCATGAAATTGAAAATGTTGCATACATTTTGAGCGCACAGAATGAGCATATCAGTGTGCCAAGCAGTTGGTGGCTCAGAAATACTTACCGTATATACTCGAGTATAAGTCGAATTTTTCAGCCCTTTTTTTTGGGCTGAAAGTGTCCCTTCGACTTATACTCGAGTCACCACCGTCTGTCTGCATGATCAGCGTGTCATGCAGGCAGACGGCGGCCGGCGTGTGATGATAGTGTTCGGCGGCTATTGCAGCTTTCAAAAGCCGCGCCTCCTGCTCGTCTGTGATAGGCTGAACAGCTGTCAGTGTACAGCCTATCACGGACATTCTCTCATCCTCGTCCGTGGTATGAGAATGAGAGAATGTCCGTGATAGGCAGTCAGCGGTCAGCCTATCACAGACGAGGAGGAGGCGCGGCTTTTGAACTGTGGAATGGCCGCCGAACACTATCATCACACGCCGGCCGCCGTTTGAGGATGGAGATTGCCACAGGCAGGATGGAGATCGCCACAGGGAGGCTGCACAGGACACAGGTAGGCTGCACATGCACACAGGACACATGCACACAGGACACAGGACACACATGTACAGGACACACATGTACAGGACACACACACATGTACAGGACACATGCACAGGGTACAGGTAGGCTGCACAGGACATATGGAGGCATGCAGCTGCAGATGGGCATTGTTGACCCTCTAAATTTCTCACCCTCGTCTTATACTCGGGTCAATAAATTTTTCCGAGTTTTTTGTGGTAAATTCGGGGCCTCGACTTATACTCGGGACGACTTATACTCGAGTATATACGGTATAAACTTTGGTCACTGCAACATACCAGATAGTTTGTCTTTGCGACAGACCCAACCAGGTAGGGGCTTTTGGAGGGGACTGCAGGGTAGCCTCTTGCCTACTGACTATGGGCCCTGGCATTTAAGGGAGCTACAAGCATTCAGGAAGATGTCCCGTTATATATTGCAAGATGCCATGGTATTACCACATAAAAAGCCAAGCAGGCCATGATGGTCTTTGCCAACTTGAAAAACTGTGAGAAGATGAAGATGGTTAATGAGATTTGGACAGCCCTAGGTCTTCTTGAATACTGGGGTACTGGTACCAGACTGTCTGTGGTGGGCTCCCTGCCTAATCAATGCTTGTCTTGGGTGCCTGGCTGTTGATTAGCTTAACGTTTAATTAGATCATTGTTTAAGTAGGTTACCGTTAGCTGCTAGCTGTTCACTAGATGTACTGATGATATTACTGTTTAAAGATTGCTTTGTTTAGCATAATGTGATCAAACTGTTATCTGATTTTGTGTGGTATAAATTCTGTGTGAATCAACAAAGAGTTCCAGTTTTCACCTAAGCTAGTGTTGTCTAGCTCTTGGGTGCAATTTTCAGCTATAATACCTGGTTCCTAGTTCCAGAGGAGGAAGCGGTACCTTGGCGGTGGCCACCAAGCGGGGTGCCAGGCGGTCCATCAGTCTTAATTAGCTACTTTTTAGTACTTCTGCCCCTGCACCTTGTGCATTATACTTCTGTCCTCTACACTCCAAGCATTACACACTTCAGGCCTCTGAACTTTGTGCAATGTACACTCCTGATCTACACACTCCATACATTACCCACTTCTGATCCCAGTACTCCGTGCATTATGCACACCTTATCCTTGCACTCCAAACGTTACCCAGTTCTGACCCCTGCACTCTATGCATTATATACTCCTGACCCCTGCACTCTGTGCATTACACACCCCTGATCCTGCGCTCTATTGGTTAATTACTCCTAAACCTTGTTAAACCTTGCACCCTACGCCTAGTACTTCTGACCCCTATATGTCTGCATTACGCATTCCTTATCTCTGTGTTGTGGGTTACGCAATCCTGACCCTTATGCTCTGTGCCTTACGCATTCCCAGCACTCTGTGACCCCTGCAGTCTGTGTCTTTCGTACTCTTGATCCGTAGCAGAGCATGCTAGGCTTTATTTACCCATACCACTTTAGGACCCTCCCACGGTTGCTGCAATTTTGCTACATGATGCACTGCATAATTTCTCCACTCATAGGCCCCAAGGAATTTTGTCATTATAGCTTTAATCTCCTGTATCTCTCAAAAATAGGTGCATGTTTTGTAGGTGGGGCTAAAAATAGGGGTGTGGTTCACAGGTGTGGTTTAAAAGTGGGCATGGTCAGTAGAGTTTCATTTTGAAAATATAGTAACCTTACTCTACTTTCACTGTCCAGTCACAAGCTGGAAGCAGGTTCTTGACAGCTTAAAGTGGTTGTAAACCTCTGACATGAAATATGAACAAAGCATATCCCTCTGTAGTGTGTACTTGTCACAATCCAGAGCATGAAGTGTCATTTCTGTCTGATGCCTCTGCAGAGTAACTTCAGCTCCCTGCCCCCTGATTTCTGCAAATCGGGCAAGCAGTATAAATTCTGCACTTTGAAAGGCTATAGAGAAGAGAAAACTGCCGATAAATAGGTATGGCTTATGTTTCATGTCTGTGTATCATCTTAACTTCACTGGGTATATGTAAGGGGTTACAATCACTTTAATCTTAGGGGAAGTGGGTTAAATGAGCCTGACATGGAACCTGGAAGACTGAAGACATCTAGTGGAGGAAAAGAAGCATTGCTGGGGACCGAATAAGGGTGAGTATTGCAGCAAAAATTTGCATTTTTTTCACTCTTGTAGGTTATTCATTTGTGTTTTAGTTATAACTGGAGTACTGCTGGAAAAAGTTTCATATGTTTTCTACTTTGCACTCTTTAGGGACATGTGAGGATATGTGCTATAAATGCAGATGCCCTTTAAGTTGGAAGGTCAACGCGTTTAAATTATGACATTATAGGGCTAGGGGGAATACAGCTGATTCCAGATCCAAAGGTTGTCTGAGGCCTAGAAGTGACAGCTGAAGTATATGATCTGCAGAGGTTTCCAGTTCATGGGTGTTGTCAATGAGACAAGTGAAATGATGTCAAATTGACATTATCAAGGCTGCATACCACACAGACAGAGCCTCACAAGATATGGAAGATAGGACTTCTGCCCTGATAAAAAATAAGCACTACTTCAAGCTCTTTTTTAATCATCTGTCTTGTGTGCCCATGATTCAAGCAATCTAAAGCCAAAGAATCCTATTTCAACTATCATGCTTGTTTGGAGCCATAGCATCTGTGATTTTTCTGAGAATGGCTATCTCCACAAGGCCAGCTTTTTAAATGACACGCCAACAAGAACATATAAAGCAAACCTCATCGGAAACGCACTGAGAATCAGGATATTTAACCACAGCCAAATTAAGAAGAACACAAAATGGCAGCTTTTCACTACAATTAGCCCTGTGCTTTGAGACACCTTTCATAACTGTTGCATTCGCTTAAAATCAAAATAATTTCCTGCAGCAATTTCATGAAAGATGATTTCTCCTCAAATTGTGCAAATGTAATTGTTCGTGGTTTACACCAGGGACCGTTTACACGACAAAAGCTCCTTAATTGCTCTGTAGCAACGTCTATTCAACTTCTCTCAGTGCTTGGTGTTGAATCTATAGATACCATTTATTATACCGAGCAAAAGTGCATTAAATTACATATCAAGGGAACATAGCAAGGAAATACTGGTAATAATACATTCCCATATGAAATCTAGCGCTTTCATTATTTATTGTTATTACATCTAATTGCATGTGATTCAATATGGTACTTCCAACCATGTAAATCATCTAAAAATCCTAAGGTTTGTATGAAACCAAAATTCTGGATACAGTAATGAGGGATTAGAACCCCTGTCAATTTGTCATTGCAGTCTGTACCGCTAATCGGAAAATAAACCCTAACTAAAACTGTAATATTTTTTTTCAGTAGAACATTTTAAGAGTTCTTATTCCTTTACAAAACATAAAATGCCTGACATTGTATTAACAATTGTATGAGCAAGCTAGTGTTACATGTTCTTAGGCATTAAGCCCAGGTTCACACTGCTCCACCATGAACGTCTGATCCAACTTTGCCCTGAAACTTCAGTCTGACTTTGATCTGACTTAATGTGACTTTTTACACTCTATGGCATTGAAGTTGTATCAAAGTCAGACTAAAGTAGTGCAGGAACCTTTTCTAAAGTCGGAGTGACTTGTGTCGGATCAGTTAAGACGGCTCTCATAGGGAAACATTTAATTTGACATGTCATGAAACTTGTGCTCTCACAAGTCGGATCCTATGTCGCACCATTGTGAACCAAGCCTTAACCTAGAAGGAAACAAAGGAGGGCGCAAATGCCTAGTGCATTACCTCCAGCACCATAGTAGATGATCAAGAAGCCAAGGCCCCACTCACAAGCATAAAGTAGTTACAAGCATATAAAAACACAACTCCAGCACCCTGATGCGTTTCTGGAGACGCGTCTGAGGAAGGTGGCTGGTCTCCTGAAATGCGTCAACTTCCAACTACAGTGATATGGCTATCCACCGTGCTGGAGATGTGTTTTTATATGCTTGTAACTACTTCATGCTTGTGAGTATGATGTTGGTTTTTTAATAAATATGGTGTTGGAGTAATGCACTAGGGGTTTGCGCCCTCCTTTGTTTCCTTGTATTGCTTTGAAGTTTCCGCTCTAAGGAGAGCAGCATTGCCAGGAACACTGCCTTTGTACCATTGGATGTGGGATGGAGTGAGCACTGAGGCTTGCTTGTGTTTAGAGTGCCTTAGCCTATAGCCCATCGCTCTCCAGTTAAGGTGCATAGATTAGTAAATTAGTGTGGTCTTTTCATAGCAAGTGGATTGCTAGACTCTGGCACCTAGGATATATACCCTGTTCTACTAAATACTTTGGATATCCTTTGCAGCAGTTTCTCATCATTTCAGTATGTCCATAGACAAATATACTTCAATTTTTGTTGAACTTGTAGTGAGATTTGCTGTATCTTATAAATCATTTCTCAACTCCACTAGTGACTGCCTTTTTTTCCCTTATGGTTCTCAAATTATATTGGGTAGATAATATAGTAAACCAAAAAGATTGGCATTTTTAAATTATTGGGTTTCTTTGTTTTATCTGTACTTCACAATGTCTTCAAATACATTAACACCTATTGATTAAAATGATATTCCATATTCCATGCACAGCTATTTTTTTAAGCATTCTGCAGTTGTCATTTTGTTTTTGTTTTTTTTATGATTTTGTTTTGTTTTTAATGTCATAAGCTTTTATAAAATCAAAGCTGTGATTAAAACAATCCACATCCATCCATTATTTTAGACATAAACCCAAGTTTGATCTGATCAAAACTGGCTCTTAATACAGATGCATGACAATCCAAAGTATGTTTTTTTTTTCTGTTTGGCTTACACCTATTTTAATAAAATATTCTGTGTATAAAAGTTACCTCTGATGAGGGGTATGCCAGGTCCAGGATTGTTCCACTTTCTTTTAAATGTATAATTTCATTCATTCCAAATAGTATAACTCTTGCTATAATTCTGGCCAGCTGCGGACATGTGAGCTGCAGCCTATTGCATTAGGGTGTGTAACCCAAAGATCAAACACGCATGCATGTATATTGTGTGTGTGTCTATGTATGTGTTTATAATAAATATATATATTAAATAAAAGTAAACCTTTTTTTTTTTTTAAGTGTATTAAAATAGGGATGGTGCCAGTTGGGCAGTGGACAGCTTCAGTAGTTTACTTTTATTTTTTTATTATTTCATATTTTTATTATTACTTACAATATTTTATACTTTTTTTTTTTACAATTCTATTTTTTTTAGAAGCCCCGTTGAGGGGATTTGGTAAAATATCGGGGTTACCAGCCCCTTCCCCACTCTCCATCCTGAAACATTCTCCACAGCAGCCAGTGGGAGAGCAGAGGAGGAAAGCCGACAGCACTGCAGAGAAAGAAAAGAGCAGCAATCCCTTATGTGGAATACTCCCCTTGTCCGAGGTAAATCTTTTTACACAGCAGATTTGTTCTTTGCTCAGAGTTCCTCTTTAGTCAGGTATAGACAATATAAGGTGTAATTGAAGCAAAAGTGTTACTGTTACATTGGGCAATCTTTTGAGTGCCCTGGTTCTTATGCCTTGGACCCAGATGGAGACCATTAATAGGTCAGTTGCAAGGGAGTCTAGCAGGAAAGGGACAAGAGAATGAGGAGAGGAAAGATAGAAAAAAGGGAAACATATTATTTGGGGCACAAAACTAATTTCACCCACTTTTTCAATTTAATGGGCTAATCGCTGTATAGCATTGTGATGCCAAGAGGTGCCCCTGTCTTTCATGACCCCTACAACTCTTCCAATTGATATTGATATTGTTATTGTTGTATGCATTCACTTTATTGATAACTAACAAATATAGCAAGAAGAGCTAAGAGTAGGGTGCAGGTGAAACATTTTTTTATATTTCTGATGAGGAGAGGAGACAGACTACAGTGGGTGGCACCCAAATTGTCCATGTACAGGTGGGGCGAGTCTTGAGCGGAGCTTTGGATTTTGGTATGCCTTCCAATTGATGATTAACAAGACCTTTCTATAGTCATATTGTGACTTAAAGAGTAACCCTCATACTGTATATTTTAGATTATTTTTACTATAAGTGTACTTTTTTAGCAAATATGGGGATTTACAAAATATTTGCTAAAATGTACACTCCATGGGTCAAAACATCTATGGGGATATACAAAATAGATGTTTTGACCCATGGGAGATAACAAAGTTGATGGGTAGAGTATAAACAAACATTAATAACTTTTCAATAATCCTATACATTCTCTCTGAGTTAAATCTGTGGGGAGTAATGAATCCATGTAGCCCATCATATAGCATTTCTCACAACTTCCCTTACACTTTTGAACCCAACATTCTGCCTCCATAATCCTATCAACCTCTAATCTCCAATCCCGCAATGTGAGACATCTCTCACTCCTCCAATAGTATGGTATGAGACAAGGTAATACACTGTTCTTGTATCTTTTAACTGGGATTGCTGTATTATGGAATACAATTTGAAGGGGGTCTTTACTAAATGAAAAAGGTGATTTTCTACTTTTCCATATTAGAACGTCTTCCCAGTATTTTAGAATTTTTGGGCGGTGCCACCATGAATGCATAAGAGTTCCCGGTTGGGTACAGCCTCTCCAACAATTTGATGAGAGCCCATGAGTCATGCGTGCTAATTAAACTGGGGTTCTATACCACCAGGAGATAAGTTTGTAATCTAATGTTTGCGTTTTTTGTACTAATAGATGTAGAGTGAGTAAGAGTAAAGATTTTTCATTTGTGACTTGATGGAACTTCTTGTTCTAGTTCTCTCCCACTCCCTCCAGAAAAGTAGTTCCTCAAGTGTGTGTGTATAATGGTAGGAGAAGTTGATATAATTTTGATAAAAGATGTGAATCTTTGGCTTTACTTAAGCACGTCTTTTCCCATGTTGTTGGGGGTTATCAAGATTTTTTTGTAAAAGCTGAGGGTGTCTACAAAAATCGATTCGGAAGGAGCCATATTGTTGCTGTCAATCATCCAGGGGCTAATACCCCACAATTTGTACATTGCCCCCTCCCCAGGTACTGAAAAAATGTAAATCCTCTCCTGTGGGCAAACCAGGAAGTCCTCTCAACAGAGCAAGCGGGGACACAACAGGAGCCAATTTTAGCATTCTATTTACTATGTCCCAGACCTTCAGTGTAGCAGTAGTTAATGGAAAGACCCGTCCAACAAATCCCTGTACACAGCCGGCATCCAGCCATATAATTTTCTATTTTGACCCAGATCTTATTACTCTCATATTGATTCCAATTTAACTAGTTGCCGACCAGCCACCAACGTTATACAGCGGCAGGTTGGCTCCCCTGTGAGAATCGCCGTAGCTGTACGGCAGGCACTTTAAGGGGCATGGGGGCTGCCTGGCAGCCCGCATGTCCGCTGGGCACCAGCGATTGCTCCTGAGAGAGACAGTCAATGTAAACAGACAGATCTCCATCCTGTCAGGGGAGTAGAGAGTGATCGTCTTGTCTTAGTAATAAGGAACAGTGACCGGTCTCCTCCCCCAGTCAGACCCTTCCCCCCACAGTTAGAACACACATGAGGGAACACATTTAACCCCTTGATCGCCCCTAGTGTTAACCTCTTCCCTGCCAGTGACATTTATACAGTAATCAGTGGCAATTTTTTAGCACTGTATAAATGTCAATGGTCCCAAAGAGTGTCAAGTGTCCCATCTGTCCGCCACAATGTTCCCGTCCCACTAAAAATCACAGATCGCAGGCCATTACTTGTAAAAAAATAAATAAATAAAAATGCCATAAATCTATCCCCTATTTTGTAGATGCTATAACTTTTGCGCAAACCAATCCATATATGCTTATTGCGATTTTTTTTTTTTTTTTTACCAAAAATATGTAGAAGAATACATATCGGCCTAAACTGATGAAGAAATGTGTTTTTTTTTTTTTTTTTAAATTGGGAATTTATTATAGCAGAAACGAGAAATATTTTTTTTTTTTTTTTTTTTAAATTTGCAAATTGTTTATAGTGCAAAACATAAAAACAGCAGAGGTGATCATATATAGTACCACCAAAAGAAAGCTCTTTTTGTGGGGAAAAAAAGACATAAATTTTGTTTGGGTACAATGGCGCACGACCGCGCAATTGTCAGTTAAAAGGACGCAGTGCTATATCACAAAAAATGGCCTGGTCATTAAGGGGGAAAATCCTTACGGTCCTTAAGTGATTAAGATCCTCATTAGTGTCATAGCCATGTAATAAAATAATATCCTGTAGTCCCAGACCCCCCATACTTTTGGTACTCCGTGAGATAAAGACATGCTAGGTTTTTTTTGATAGGCATACGTAATCTACAAGCATCTTATGTATAGATAAGGACAATCCGCAACTCCATACATGCTCTTTAAGTCAGTCCAAATTTATTATATCTCCATAAAAGATAAAAGTACAGCAGAGGTAGACGCGTTTCAGCCGCAACGGCCTTGTTCAGCCATTGCGGCTGAAAAACGTCTACCTCTGCTGTACTTTTATCTTTTATGGAGATACAATAAATTTGGACTGACTTAAAGAGCATGTATGGAGTTGCGGATTTTCCTTTATCTATTCATCACATTGGCAGCTGAGCAACTGCACATCCTGCACCCGACAGCTCAGGAGGAGTTTCATTCACTTGGGGTAGTAGCACCTTTCTTTATGGACAACATCTTATGTATGCCTCTAAAATTTGGCATAGCAATGGGGACTGCCTGACATAGATAGAACATTTGGGGGGAAAGCATTCGTTTTCTAAGCCAGTGAGGATTAATGGACAACAACAAGGGGTTGATTTACTAAAGGTAAATAGACTGTGCACTTTTGAAAGTGCAGTTACCCTCTGCAAGTGCAAGTGGAGTTAAGCTCCAGAGCTTAATAAATGAGGGAGAGCTCTGGTGACTTCTATCATCCAATCACGTGCAAGCAAAAATGCTGTTTTTTTTTTTTAATTCACCTTGCATGTGATTGGATGTTCTTTGCAAAGTGAAGCTTTACCTTATTTACCAACCTCTGGAGCAACTGCACTTGCAAGGGGCAACTGTACTTTCAAAAGTGCATAGTTAGTAAATCAACCCCTGTATGCCTTGGAGACATGCCAAAAGATTCAGAGCCAGAGTAAGGCTATACCTATGCATGTGGAAGGCTACTGATATCATCATCTTTGGGCTCAATTTACTATAACTTTGCTTTAAAAAGTCCATCAAAGCAGAACAAGATAATTCAACATGCTGAAATGCTATCTAATGACATTACCACTTTATGGCTGCCATGGCGTTACCTAAAAAGTGTTTAAAATCCATGCGATCTTTAGATCTCTAATTAAAGTAAACCTGTCATATTATAAAGGCAAATGCTTTCCTTGGCAAATTTTGTTTTATAAGTTATCAGTTCTATGGCTGCCATGGCTATCCTAATGTGCTGCTACAGTATATACTGTATAGTAAGTTACTGATTTGGAAAAAGTATGTAGTCAATGAGGTCAGAAATCCCAACATGATTGTATTCCAGTTCAGTGACTCACTAAAACTGGCCATAGACGGATTACAATTCGGTTGGTTCAGCAGGGAATTTCAATCCACGTGTGGCCGTCCATGTTTGGCTGAAGCCACTGATCAATATATTCTGACAGCGGAGAGTACCACTGTCAAAATACAATGTTCCAGTGGGGATGGGGGATTCCTCCATTCAACTTGTTTGTGTGGATAAAGCACCAATGGACACCAAAGTCCATTTTTTTTGTTAGCTCTCTGGCTGAATAAAACAAAACTAATCATCTATAGCCAACTTTAGTTGTGAAGCCATAGGATAACTGACAGGAAATCAGAACCTAGTAGATTGGTCGAAGATCCCAGTACAATCCTCATTGGACAGCAAAATAAATGTAAAGGATTAATGGTTATATTCAAATATTTAAAAGGCATCTGGGTTGATTTGCCAATACTGGAGAGTGCAAAATCTGGTACAGCCATGCGTGGTAGCCAATTGGCTTCTAAGGTCAGCTTGTTCAATTAAGCTTTGACAAAAAAACAAAAAAACAAAACAAAACTGTAAGCTGGTTTCTATGCAAAGCTGTACCAGATTTTGCACGCTCCAGTTTTAATACACCATCCCCAATTTTTACTTTTCTTTCACTAAATGCACATTAGACAGGATATTATAGCTACTTTCAGCAATTATTTCAACTACCCTGTATAGGGAAACAATATGAAAATCTCCTTTATAATGCAACAAATAAGCCATGAACAAAAGACTGCTTGCATTCTTCCTGCCTAATTGTATCATTAAGAATTTCATTGTGCTTGTCCATTTCCATCTAGCAATCCATTTTTGTTCTCCCGGTGAACAGTCTAAAAATAAAACTCGGTACTTTTCCCAAACTACTAGCTTTACCTGGCCAGCCTTGCTTTGTGTAAAATAAAAGACATAAAGGTCAGTTGCATTAACACAAAGACAAGGTTTGTATGCATCTCTTTCTATATTTAACCAGAGACCAAAGTAATGACTAACACAAGAAATGCTGTCCTAATTGTTTATCCATTTTTCTTGCCCTTAGGGCAGGCATGTCCAACGTCCGGCCCGCGGGCCAATTGCAACCTGTGTTCTGGTTTAATACGGCCGCAATGGTAATTTGGATACATAGATATATCTTTTGTGGCCCCCAACAAATCCCCAAGCGGCACTTGTGGATTCGTTGGGGGGGGGGCCACAAAAGATATATACCGTATTTGTCATTCAGTTCTGGCAGCCTCAGAGATGACAGGGAGGGGGCGGGACGAGTGCCGTCAGATCACATACAGGAGAATCTCCTGTTTATTCTGCGACCTCTGTAATAGGAAGTCCCGTCTCCTGGGCTGGCACTGGGTGACTGTTCTGTCTATCATAGTAGGAGGGACTTGGTATTAAAGAGGCCGCCAGGAAAACAGGAGATAATCCTGTATAATCTGTCGGCGCTCGTCCCGCCCCCCTCCCTGTCCCCTCCAAGGCTGCTGATGGGCATGGATCAGGCTGCACTAATGGCAATGATGAGGCTACATTCATGTCAATAGTGAGGCTGCAAAAATGGCAATGGTGAGGCTGCATTCATGTCAATGGTGAGGCTGCATTCGTGTCAATGGTGAGGCTGCATTCGTGTCAATGGTGAGGCTGCATTCGTGTCAATGGTGAGGCTGCATTCGTGTCAATGGTGAGGCTGCATTCGTGTCAATGGTGAGGCTGCATTCGTGTCAATGGTGAGGCTGCATTCGTGTCAATGGTGAGGCTGCATTCATGTCAATGGTGAGGCTGCATTCGTGTCAATGGTGAGGCTGCATTCGTGTCAATGGTGAGGCTGCATTCGTGTCAATGGTGAGGCTGCATTCGTGTCAATGGTGAGGCTGCATTCGTGTCAATGGTGAGGCTGCATTCGTGTCAATGGTGAGGCTGCATTCGTGTCAATGGTGAGGCTGCATTTATGTCAATGGTGAGGCTGCATTTATGTCAATGGTGAGGCTGCATTTATGTCAATGGTGAGGCTGCATTTATGTCAATGGTGAGGCTGCATTTATGTCAATGGTGAGGCTGCATTTATGTCAATGGTGAGGCTGCATTTATGTCAATGGTGAGGCTGCATTTATGTCAATGGTGAGGCTGCATTTATGTCAATGGTGAGGCTGCATTTATGTCAATGGTGAGGCTGCATTTATGTCAATGGTGAGGCTGCATTTATGTCAATGGTGAGGCTGCATTTATGTCAATGGTGAGGCTGCATTTATGTCAATGGTGAGGCTGCATTTATGTCAATGGTGAGGCTGCATTTATGTCAATGGTGAGGCTGCATTCATGTCATTGGTGAGGCTGCATTCATGGCAATTGTGAGGCTGCAGATGGGCACTGATTAGGCTGCATTGATGGGCACTGACCCTTATTTTGCTTCACAGTTCTTTATTTAAAATTTAAGTTTTTTTCCTGAAACTTTCCTCTTAAAGTGAAGGTGCGTGTTATACGCCTATAAATACGGTATATCCAAATAACACGCCCGAGCTCATCCTTAGACTCTTCACCACACACAGCCACAAAGGCAAGAGAATTCTTGTTGGGCCATGTATTAGTTAATTTGCATTTAATTTTAATGGTTCAAAGAATGTCAGGCAAAATGGTCAGCCCTCACGGATGTTCACTTCATCAAATCTGGCCTTCTTTGAAAAAAGTTTGGGCACCCCTGCCTTAGGGCATTATATTAAACATTAAGGGGTTGTCCTTTTCAATATTAGCCCTAATAGTACTGAATTTCAGAGATTACATTAGTCTAATTTGTTAACGCTAAACTCCAGGCAGATATAAAAGACCTAAATTAATTCAGCTTTTAATCTATGAATACATCACTGAATGTATTTTTCAAATGTAAGCAGCGTAAGTAACTTAATATGACTTGGTTGGGGGTCGTTGTCTTGCTACACAATAAATTTGGGGCCAATCGCACGCCTCCCTGATGACATGGCATGATGGATACAGTAAGTATTTACCTATATTTCTCAGCAGGACACCATTGATCCTGACCAAATCTTAAACTCCATTTGCAGAAATGCAGCCCCAAACTTGCAAGGAACCGCCACCATGCTTCACTGTTGCCTGTAGACACGTATTATTCATTCACTCATTCTTTTGTAGTTGTAAACTGCAAGTACTGGGGGGGAAGGGGGAACGAATTTTACAAATAGTTTACTGAGATTTATTTTACAGTGCTCAATGTGATAAACTAAAATACTCTGAGGGTTTAAAGGCATAGTTCACCTTTACCAAAATACTGTGTATGCAGATAAAGGTGTCAGTAAAACAAACTGTGCAGCTCTGACAAAAGTAGAATAATGCCCTTGCTATAGGTGTAGGCTATTTACGTACCTCCTGAATATGACTGGAATACTCTCAGGGCATTGCTAGGTGAGGCCTTTCCTTTACCGCTCACCTCCTCCATCAGGCTTCAGAAGATACACTATATTGCCAAAAGTATTGTCTTAGTCCGTAGGGTTCAATATTGAGTTGGCCCACCCTTTGCACCTATAACAGCTTCAACTCTTCTGGGAAGGCTGTCCACAAGGTTTAGGAGTGTGTCTATGGGAATGTTTGACCATTCTTACAGAAACGAATTTGTGAGGTTGAGCACTGATGTTGGACGAGAAGATCTGGCTTGCAATCTCCGCTCAAATTCATCCCAAGGATCGTCCCATTAGGTTGAGGTCAGGACTGCAGACCACCCCAAACTCACTCATCCATGACTTCATGGACCTTGCTTTGTGCACTGGTGCACAGTCATGTTGGAACAGGAAAGGGCTATCCCCAAACTGTTCCCAAAAAGTTGGGAGCATGAAATTGTCTTGGTATGCTGATGCCTTAAGAGTTCCCTTCAGTGAAACTAAGGGGTAAAGCCCAACCCCTGAAAAACAACCCCACACCATAACCCCCCCCCTCCACCAAATGTTTTGGAGGGGTGGCCCAATATTTTTGGCAATATAGTGTGGATTAGCGAGTTGGGGTGCAGAAACTTGACTGGCCTGCACAGAGTCCTGACCTTAACTCGATAGAACACCATTGGGATGAATTACAGTGGAGACTGCGAGTCGAGCCTTCTCGTCCAACATCACTGAATGACCTCACAAATGCGCTTCTGGAAGAACAGTCAAACATTCCCATAGACACACTCCTAAACGTTGTGGACAGCCTTCCCAGAGGAGTTGAAGTTATTATAGCTGCAAAGGGTGGGCCAATCTAATAGAGAACCCTACGGACTAAGACTTGGATGCCATAAAGTTCATGTGCCTGTAAAGGTAGGCGTCTCAATACTTTTGACAATATTGTGTATGTAAATTGGGTACATCCAGAGGCATAACTAGAACCTTCAGGACCCCGGTGCAAGAAACCATGAAGGGCCCCCCTGACTCCCGCCCTTCCCTCAGAGTCCAGTGCTGGAATGCCAGGGCCCAGTCGCAAGTGTGACCTAGTAGTTCCTCCACAAAGTAGCAGAAAAGATTTGGTACTGATCACTGACTCTGCCCATTCAGAAAAGGAAGGGGACAGAAATGGACATATTTATCGACCCCTTCTGCTATCCATCCAGACACATCCCCTGCAGCAGCAGCAAAGAGGGGAGGGAGGAATCCGGCAGCACTGTGGTGGGATAATGGTGGGAAGGAGAGCACACAGGGGGGCAGCAGGACCTGGATAGTGGGGGAGCATGTAGAGAAATGACTCCACTCCATTTTCTACCTGCAGCCGCTGAATACCTGTGGGGGGGGAAGAAGCAGGCTTTCGGCTGGTGAAGGAAGGAAATGGAGGGGATCTGTTTTTCTATAAGTCGCCCTTAATGTCCAGGTGTACTGGAGGGGCGCACAGGCCCCCAAGAGCATGGGGTCAGGTCACACTTGAGACCCCTGCAATCCCTGTAGTTACACCTCACCCCTGCTTACGCCTTTTGTAAGGGGCATTGCTCAACTTTGCAGGATTTGTTTTTATCTACAAACATCCCTTCTCTGCATAGGCAGTTTTTTGTAAAGGTGAACTAACCCTTTAATACTATTTTAAGTATGCCATTACACATAGAAAAGCTGGTGAAAAAAGATAGATATGATATGATCGTAACTCGTCCAGGACCAAAACTTGTTTACCTGTGTTTGGCAACACTGGTGAAAATAAATAAGACTAAAGAGGTAAAACCCCTTTCAGCCTAAACTGTAACCAGAAACACCCAAAACATACAAAAATGCCCAAAACCTACCATTTGTGAAACCCCAGTCTGTAAGCAATCAGATCCTAAGAGGCCCTGTGCAATTCAGAGCTATCTCCAAGTCATGAGCGGCACAGTGGTGTAGTGGGTAGCACTCTCACCTAGCAGTAAAAAGGGGTGCTGGTTTGAATCCCAACCATGACACTACCTGCCTGGAGCTTGCATGTTCTCCCTGTGCCTGCGTGGGTTTCCTCCAGGTACTCCGGTTTCCTCCTACACTCCAAAGACACGCTGGTAGGTTAATTAGCTTCTGTCCAAAATTGGCCCTAGTATGAGATTGGGCTCCTTGAGGGTAGAGATGGATGTGAGTGTGTGATGTATGTGTAAATTGACGGTGCTATATGGGTACCTTAAATAAATAATAATATAATAGATGAGCATCTTAATGAGATGCAATGTACAGGGATAATTGTAGACCAGGGATCCTCAAACTACAGCCCTCCAGCTGTTGCGGAACTACACATCCCATGAGGCATTGTTAAACTCTGACATCCACAGACATGGCTAGGCATGATGGTAATTGTAGTTCTTGAACAACTGGAGGGCCACAGTTTGAAGACCCTTGTTGTAGACACTCACTCAGGTTGGACTGGTGTCTTTATTCAACCTTACTATGTAACTATGTAGCTATTCCTCTGCGAAGTAAACAATATCCCTGTTTTCCACACAGAATCTGGACTGGCTTCTAAAAAAAAAAAAATAATCACAGTGGTGTAGTGGATAGCACTTTCGCCAAGCAGTAAGAAGGGTCGCTGGTTCGAATCCCAACCATGACACTACCTGCCTGGAGTTTGCATGTTCTCCCTGTGCCTGTGTGGGTTTCCTCCGGGTGCTCCGGTTTCCTCCCACACTCCAAAGACATGCCGGTAGGTTAATTGGATCCTGTCTAAATTGTCCCTAGTATGTATGAATGCGAGTTAGGGACCTTAGATTGTAAGCACCTTGAGAGTAAGGACTGATGTGAATGTATAATGTATATGTAAAGCGCTGTGTAAATTGACGGCGCTATATAAGTACCTGAAATAAAAATAAATAATCAAAAAAAAAAAAAATCAATAAAAAACTATTTGATTGAAAAGATTTAAAAAAATAGGACGTTAAAGTTTTGCAAAAGGAAACAAACACTACTTATTGTATTTATCATAGTCATTATGACAGTATCTGTGCCCTAAGGAGTATTCAATTATACTCATAGCAAGCAGCAGCCAGGCTATTGAAGTTTTGACTTTTCTGCTACTTTGTTGTCAGCGAAAAAGGTTTTGGGATCTCCAATAGGAAAACTGGAAATAGTAGAACGTATCTTTTTTTTATATTGACAACCTAAGGTCGTTCTTCCTGGTTGCACAACCTTTTAACTGCCAGCACACGCAGTAACATGTCACTTGGCAGAGCTTGCAAAATAATCATTCAAGACACAACCCAGCTGTTATTTCAGCAGTAACATCCTTCTTTCACAGAGGACAGGCTGTAGCCTAATGCCCCGTACACACGATCCGAAAATCTGATGACAGATCGTCCGCTTTCTTTGCATGCTAGTTGCATATCAGCAATGGAGAGTTTACTTAAAGTGGAGTTCCACCCAAAAGTGGAACTTCCACTCATCAGATTCCTCCCCCCCTCCGGTGACACAGTTGGCACCTTTCAGGGGGGAGGGGGGTACAGATACCTGTATATTACAGGTATCTGTACCCACTTCCGGCATAGATAGCCGCAGAATCTGCGGTTATTTACGCCACTTCCTGCTCCCTCCCCGCTGCCTGCTGGGAAACCCACGGGTCCCAGAGGCAGCAGGGAGCATCCTTATTGCGCGGCGCGACTCGCGCATGCGCAGTAGGGAACCGGGAAGTGAAGCCGCACGGCTTAACTTCCTGATTCCCTTACCGAAGATGGAGGCGGCAGCACCCGAGGACGGAGAGACGCTTCGGCCTCGGGTGCTGACATCGCGGGCGCCCTGAACAGGTAAGTGTCCATGTTTTAAAAGTCAGCAGCTGCAGTATTTGTAGCTGCTGACTTTTAAAAAAAAATTTTTCGGCGGCGCCCCGCTTTAAGTTACCAAAAGTCTCGTACGACAGAATAAAAAAATCGGAAGTGATGTCGTGTTGTAGTGTATTTGTATAGTGTTTTCAGACGACAACTGTATTACAACTGTATTAAATAAACAAGAATCGTACAATCTGGTATCATACGAGAGAAATTTCCTAGCTTGTCCCATCAGATAATATCGGACGAACTGTCGTGATCGGCTCTCAAAAGCTCTGTACTAACGATCCGATTATCGTGCGATCGCGCCGAAAGCGGTATTTTTCGTCCGATTTTTGGATCGTGTGTACGGGCCATAAGTTTCCAAGTTTCTCTTCAGTAACAAAAATTATATCAGCCTAGATCTTTGTTTTATTGAATCCCATAACATTCAACATTATAAAGTGAAATGCCAATGTTGTTTAACCACTTCCCGCCGGCCCTATGGCGGATTGACGTCCGGAAAGTGGTTCTGTTATCCTGACTGGGCGTCATATGACGTCCAGCAGGATAACATGCCGCAGTCCAATCACGGCTGATCACGCTGTCAATAGGAAGAGCCGTTGATTGGCTCTTCCTCACTCGCGTCTGACAGACGCGGGTAAAGGAGAGCCGATCGGCGGTTCTCCTGGCAGGGGGGTCTGCGCTGATTGTTTATCAGCGCAGCCCCCCCTCAGATCACCACACTGGACCACCAGGGATCGCCACTAGGACCACCAGGGAAGGGGCAACATGTGGATGGCCAGGTATGTACCCCATGGCCATCCACATGTGCCCAGTGTGCCAAATATGTGCCAATCAGTGCCCACAAATGGGCACTGATTGGCACCATCATGTTGCAGTGATGCCCAGCAATGCCACCCTTAGGGGCATCACTGCAAACAAGCAGTGCCACCCATAAGTAACCATCAATGCCACCTACGAGTGCCCATCAATGCCACCTACGAGTGCCCATCAGTGCCGCCTATGAGTGCCCATCCGTGCCACCTATGAGTGCCCATCAGTGCCGCATACCAGTGCCACCTATCAGTGCCCATCAGTGCCACCTATCAGTGCCCATCAGTGCCACCTCATCAGTGCCACCTCATCAGTACCACCTCATCAGTGCCACCTCATCAGTGCCACCTCATCGGTGCCCATCAGTGCCGCCGTATCAGTGCCCTTCATTGAAGAAGAAAACATACTTATTTACAAAAAGTTTTAACAGAAACAAAGAAAAACTTGTTGTTTTTCAAAATTTTCGGTCTTTTATTTGTTGCGCAAAAAATAAAAACTGCAGAGGTGATCAAATACCACCAAAAGAAAGCTCTATTTGTGGGAACAAAATGATAAAAATTTAGTTTGAGTACAGTGTAGCATGACCGCGCAATTGTCATTCAAATTGCGACAGCACTGAAAGGTGAAAATTGGGCTGGGCGGGAAGGTGTCTAAGGGCCTGGTATTGAAGTGGTTAAAATAAGCAAACTGATCCAGAACAGCTATATCAACTGCAAGCATTTCAACAGTTTGTTGTAGACACTTTCCTGCCTCTGTGTTGGAAATGTACTACTTCAAACTAATTTACCGTAATTATATAATCAGTCCTATGTTGTAACAAGAAACACCACACCCTAGCATACCTTTAGGCTCGGTTCACACTGGGGCGACTTGTCAGGCGACCTAGTCGCCTGACAAGTCGCCTCCCGTTCTGTACAATGGAACCGTTCTAATCGGAGCGACGCAAGTCGCTCCGACTTAGAAAAAGGTTCCTGTACTACTTTTGGGGCGACTTGAGGCGACTTGCATAGACTTCTATACAGAAGTCGTTTTGCAAGTCGCCGTGCATGTCGCCTCGGTGAGGCGACCTGCAAGTCGTGCCGCCCCAGTGTGAGCCGAGCCTTAGACATTCACCAATAAGGTATTTAAGGGGTTGATTTACAAAGGGCAAATAGCCTGTGCAGTTCCACTCATTTTCCCTAGGGTTTAGTAAATGTGGTAAAGCATCACTTTGTAAAGAATACGCTAACAGGAGCAAGGAAAGTTTATAAAACAAATGTTTGCTTGTACATGATTGGATGATGGAAATCATCAGAGCTTTATCACAATAACTAAGCACCGTTTATTTGCTTTTAGTAAATCTACCCCAAAGAGAGGAAACTCCCATGTAGTAAATCTAAGGACTTGTAAAAGATGCCAAATGTGGAGATTTCTGAGTGAAACAATTAGAAATTTACACGAGGAGAGGATTATGGAAATTCCTGAATATTGCACCTGTGCATTGTTGCTACTGTATGGTCTTAAAGATGTGTTTTTTTTTTAAATTTATTTATCATGCATAGGGATGAGCCGAACACCCCCGGTTCAGTTCACAGCAGAACATACGAACATGGCAAAAAATTTGTGCAAACACCGTTAAAATCTATGGGACACGAACGTGAAAAGTGTCAATTTTAAAGGCTTATATGCAAGTTATTAAAAAGTGTTTGGGGACCCGGGTCCTGCCCCAGGGAACATGTATCAATGCAAAAACAAGTTTTAAAAATGGCCGTTTTTCAGGAGCAGTGATTTTAATAATTCTTGAAGTGAAACAATAAAAGCGGGTCAGGTGCATGCTTTGGCCAATCAGCAGCCATCAATGCACTATGATCTTGCAGTGCAGTGACGATCCCGCAGTTCATTATGGGACGTTCCATGGGCAGTTGAATTTCCCGTGAACGCCCCATAATGTTCTAAATTCAACTAACAGGCGAACACTGGTGCTCAGTCATGTTGGAACAGGAAGGGGCCATCCCCAAACTGTTCCCACAAAGTTGCAAGAATGAAATTGTCCAAAATGTCTTGGTATGCGGACACCTTAAGAGTTCCTTTCACTGGAACTAAGGGGCCAAGTCCAACCCCTGAAAAACAACCCCACACCATAATCCCCATCCACCAAATGATTTGGACCAGTGCACAAAGCAAGGTCCATAAAGACATGGATGAGCAAATTTGGGGTGGAGGAACTTGACTCTCCTGACCTCAGCCTGGTAGAACACCTTTGGGATGAAATAGAGCGGAGACTAGGAGCCAAGCCTTCTTGTCCACATCAGTGCCCAACATCAAAAATGCAATTCTGTAAGAATGGTCAAACATTCCCATAGACACACTCCTAAACCTTGTGGACAGCCTTCCCAGAAGAGTTGAAGCTGTTATAGCTGCAAAGGGTGGGCCAACTCAATATTGAACCCTATGGGCTAAGACTAGGATGTCATTAAAGTTCATGTGTGTGTAAAGGTAAGGGTCACAATACTTTTCGCAATATAGTGTAGATTAAAAGGATATCATTGGGCATGTACATGAACAAATATTATACAAAATAGTGTCAGGTTAAAGTGCCAATCCTTTTGGTAATATAGTGTACATGCTGTTAGTTGTGGAATTGTACCCATTTTTACAAAAACATGGCTGGATAAAGAATGTACTTGTGAAAGTTTGGATGCATTAGGCTAAAGTCTGAAGGTGATCATGATGAAATATATTTTTGCTGCAGTTCATATATTTAGGTGGGCACACTAAATGCTTGTTTTGGATGCTCATTAAATGGCTCACAAACAATTATGCCCGGTTTGGCTACTCAGTAGTTTCCATTTTGAACAAAAGTTTTTATAATTCTACAATATTTCCCATTTTTTTCTAAAATACTGCTCTCTGCAGTCTCCGGTGTGCCTTAAATAACTCATGAATATAAGTAATTATATGTTACATTTGTACATTTTAATTTGTTTACTGCAGCTTAGTGTTCACATTATGAAAGTGTTCTTGTATGATGCCAAAAAGAAATATAAAAGGCTTACAAAAAAAACTGCACAAGCTGTAAAGTGATTCAACTTTTCAGAAAAAATTACACACCCTCAGTCCTCCCCTCACTGCACTTACCTCCGTCTCCGTGGATGCTGAGCTGTCTGGACCCACACAACCAGTGCAGTGGCCTAGCGATTTGAATTTCTCGCTCTTCTCCCAGACCAGAGTGATTCTATTTGGTCAGCCCCATCACAAAGAATCACTCATCCATTCCCAGAAGTGCTGCACAGAAAAGAAGAGCGGGGATTTTAACTGCTCTGGCTGTGTAGGGTAATGACAGCCCATGGAGGTAAAAACAGCAGCGACAGGGGAGGGGGGGATGGTGGCGGTGCAGAGGGTGTTCCATGTTAGTTCCCCTTTTCATTTTTTATGAAAAGGTGAACAATTTAAGCGGAATTCCAGCCAAAAATAACAAGATAAAAAATAAATATTCATTAAAAGATAAAATAGTTAAATTTTCGGTCATTAACTACTTCCTGCCTGAGGTATGTCATATGACTTCATGGACTTTGAGTGGGTGAATCTGAATGATGCCTGCAGCTACAGGCATCATCCAGATGTAGTCTTTTTCACCTAGCGATTCAGTGCACCGTAAGAACAATCTTAGTGGCAGTTCAGCCGCTTAATCATCCTTACAGGCAGCAGGTGGGGACCCCCCCTTCCTGACACCCTCCGGCGCTTCTCCGGGCTTGTCCCTGCGATCGGCGAGCTAGAGAACGAACAGGTCGCTGCCGGAAGCTTACCATAGAGATTTCTGGTGACCAGATGGTCCCCAGTCATCTCTATGACCCTCGGAGGCCCGAGCGCGATGTTATGATGTCACGTCCAGGCGGGCGGAAGTAAACAATGCCGGGGACACGGCTGGAAAAGGCGGAGAATTTTTTTTTTTTTTTCGTTTTTTTTTAACCTCAGCCTTTCCAGCCTGGAGAAGAGATCTGGGGTCTTATAGAAGAGGACCTGTCACGCACTATTCATGCGCAATTTTAAAGCATGACATGTTAGGTATCTATTTACTCAGCGTAATATCATCTTTCACATTATAAAAAAAAATTGGGCTAAATTTTACGGTTTGTTTTTTCTTTGTTTTTTTTTAATTAACGAAACTGTCGTCCCCCCCCCCCCCCATAAAAAGCGCGTTTGAAAATTTGCTGCGCAAATACCGTGTGACATAAAAAGTTGCAATGACCACCATTTTATTACCTAGGGTCTCTGCTAAAAAAAAAAAACATATATAATGTTTGGGGGTTCTGAGTCATTTTCTAGAAGAAAAATTATGATTTTTTACATGTAGGAGCGAAGTGGCAGAATTGGCTAATGGAAAATATCTGACTTCAAATTTTTTTTTTTTTAGCATGTTGCTTTTATGAAAAAAATGCATATTTGGCAATCTATCACTTCAAACTCGCTGTATTGCTTTATTAATGTAATATATCTCATCAACCCTCTTTATTATTTTACAATGTATTACTTTTGCTATGATGTATGTACCTGTACCACCATTTTACCCTGAATAAAAAAGCTTGCAAGCAAAAATAAAGATAAAATAACAGTCTTTTGCTGCAATATTCACCTTCAGTCCAGAGATTTCTTGCACTCACAATGGTGGGCATTAACTGTAACCTTTTATTCTTGCAGAGCTATAATTGGAATCTGATAGTTCCAGGTGTGTTGGATGCCACTGCACGCTGTGGTTCCCCTCACTGATTGCTATGTCACTAAAGGATACAATGTAGATAGGGATGCAGCATCTAACACATCTGCTACATGTCAGCAGCAGCTGTGGTTTTTGCAAGAGAATAGGGATTAGAGATGCTGCCACCTAAACAGAAAAAAACAGGGTGCTTGAGGTCTAATTTTTTCAGACTAGTAACAAGGTTGTTTTAAAGTGGTAGTAAACAGCAGCAATTAAAAAAAAACACCTGTAAGGCAACTGCATACTTACCTTCAGGCCCAGACTGGGACAAAAAATAGGCCCGGGCATTTTGGAATGAGCAGCTCAGGACATGTTAACTGGCCCTTTCCCCATCTTCCACCCTGACGGCTCCCCGGGAGAGTGGAGGGGGAACCGGCAGAGGTGCGGGGGACTGGGAAAGAGTACGGGGGGTGAGGCAGAGAGCACAGGGAAGAACCTTGAACATGGGGAGGGGCGAAAACATGGGGTAAGGCGAGAGCACAGGGGGGCTGGAGAGCACTGTGGGGGGAGACAGAGAGCATGGGGGGAAAGCACAGAGGAGAGGCAGAGAGCATAGGGAGGAAGAGGAGAGCACAAGGATCCATAGAGCATGGGGGTTTGGAGAGCACAGGGATTGGGGGTTGGAGAGCACAGGGGGGAAGCAAAAACACAGGGTGGGCAGAAGAGCACAGAGCGGAGGCGGAGATCACTGGGGGGGGGGGCTGGAGAGCATTAGGGGAGAGGCAGAGGGCACAGGGGGGCAGCAGAGAGCATAGGGGGAGGTGGAGAGCACAGGGGGAGGTAGATCACGGGGGGGGCTGCGGAGAACACTGGGGGAGAGGTGGAGGGCACAGGGGAGCAGCCGAGAGCACAGGGGGGAGGTGGAGAGCACAGGGGGGCTGGAGAGCACTGCGGGAGAGGCAGAGGGCACAGGGGGGCAGCGGAGAGCATGGGGGGAGGTGGAGAGCACTGGGGGAGAAGTGGAGGGCACAGGGGGGCAGTGGGAAGTATGGGGAGGCAGAGAGCACAGGGGGAGGCAGAGAGCACTGGAGGTGCTGGAGAGCACTGGGGGGGCTGGAGGGCACAGGCGGGCAGCGGAAAGCACAGGGGGAGGCAGAGAGCATTGGGGGGGCTGGAGAGCATGAGGGGAGGTGGAGAGCACTGGGGGGGCTAGAGGGCACAAGGAGGGGGGGCTGGAGAGCACTGGGGGGGCAGCAGGATAAGAGGAGTGGTGGGGGTGGCTGCATATAGAAGAATCACTCTCTCCATCCTCCTCCCGCAGTCTCAAAGCCTGCGAGAGGGAGAGGGGCAGAAGCAGGCATTCAGAGACTGCGGGAGGAAGATGGAGAGAATGATTCTTCTATATGCAGCCACCCCCACCGCTCCCCCTATCCAGGTTACAGGGTGCCTGACTCACCTTCTCTCTTATCCGGCTCCATGGTGTCTGCAGCAGGTCTCCTCTGGCTCCTCCCCTTTTGTGGTCACGCCCCCTGACACAGACGGCTGAACTACACTGGCGAGACCGAAGGCGTCTCCTCTAGCTCCTCCCCCTTCATGTTTCCGTCCCACCGGTGCCAATGGCTGCGCTGAACTGGGAGCCAGGCGGCCGCAGAGAGGCCGGGTGAGCAGCATAGGCTCAAAGAGCAGCCCAGCTGCCTTGGGCCCCACAAAGACAAGTGAACGGTTTGCCCTATGGCCAATCTGGGCCTGCTTACCTTAGAACGAAGCCCACCAGCACCGTGCTGTCACCATTGAGAAGGCTTCCATCTGCCACCAGTTTTTCTTCCAGGTTTGCGGCCTCTGGCTGTATGAGTGGCTGGAGCTGCAATGATGTCACTCACGTGCCAGACCTTCAGAGAGCGCATGTGCCGGTGATGTTACTGGCCGCATCCAGGGTGAATATCTCCTAAACTGTGCAATTTACCCACAGGTAATCCTTATTATATTCTTACCTGTAGGTAAAAATCACAAGGTGGACATTAGCACCTCTTTAAATGTAATAGATATAACCCCAAACAATTTGCCAAAGGCACCATTATTTCTTGTGTGTGCAGATAAGCACAGAATAGGTACAGTATATGTATGGCACACAACAGTGCTTTTATCAGGGACTGAGAAGAAGAGGGGCATTTGTGGCATCCCCCCATCCATTACAGATGATATAAGCTGGGCTGGTGGCGTTAAGTGGAAATACTCCTCTGTTCAGAACTACATTAGATCAGGACAAGCTGGTAGTGACAGCTGCTGGGTATTATATAGCTATTTACTCCCTGTTCATTCCTGCGATCTTTCAGTATCTATATATTTTTTTGTGTAGCTCTGAGATGTCATTTTACTGACTGCAGAGAGCTGCAGTGGAAGTCAGTGTTGGAATACGTTGGCATGGTATTTTATTTAGGTAAGTCCATAATTTTATAGCACACTAGTCATCTTATTGAGCTTATAAAGTACTTCCTCCTTCCTTGAAATCCTTCTTTTTTAGTATATATGAGAACCATGTTCTCCAAGGCAACAGTCATTTTTCACGAAGGCACCAAGATACTGCGGCATTGCAGTAAACCTTGTGTCCTACACTTTTAGCCCAGGAGTTGGCAACCTACAGACCACAGCCCAACGCCGCTAAATGTCCCGTCAGTCAGCCCGTCAGTGCACATGATGAATTCACATGCACCCGGCCCACAGACATTTTAACCCTGGTTGATTATCTTGGGATAACAACCGATGTGGCTAAGAAGCCGCTCGGCTGTTATCCCAAGCTGCGGGAGGGGACATTTCCCCCCGCCGCCCTCTGCGGCTTTCCCCGGGTTCTCCCGTCACATTGGGAGGCCCGGGCGACCAGCTGGCACATCCGCAGGCTAGCTGGAGGCCTAAACAAAGCTGAAATTGGCTTTGATCGGGTCTCGGACTAGTAACCCGGAAGCGACATCACTTTCGGTTTACAAAAAACTTAAAGGCGCCACATTTTAAAAAAATTACAGCATTCAAAACAGCCAAACTTGCTGTTTTGAATGCTTTTAAGTACAAAGGAGGAATTTGGGGTCTTATAAACCCCAGATCCCTCCATGAAGAGTACCAGTCACTGCCTATTACTGTCACAAGGGATGTTTAAATTCCATCTGACAGCAATAAAAGTGATCAGTTTTTTTTTTTTTTTACACGGACAGTGTAAAATAAAAAAAAAATGCAATAAAGTAAATAAGAAAAAAAAAATGTAAAGCACCCCATCCCTCCGTACTCACGCGCAGAAGCGAATGCATATGTAAGTCACAACCGCAAATGTAAACAGTGTTCAAAGCACACATGTGAGGCATCGCTGCAATCATTGGAGCAAGAGCAATAATTCTAGCACAAGACCTCCTTTGCAACTCTAAACTGGTAATCTGTAGAAGTTTTTAAAGCGATGCCTATGGAGATTTTTAAATACCGTAGTTTGTCGCTAAACCACGAGTGTGTGTAATTTTAAAGCATAACATGGGGGGGGGGGGGCTGTGTAATATGCAAGGGAGCTGTGTGATGTTAAGGGGTCCAGAGGTGCAGGACTGTGTAATGTAAAGGAGTCCAGAGGTGCGGGGGCTGTGTACTGTAAAGGGGTCCAGAGGTGTGGGGTCTGTGTAATGTAAAGGAGTCCAGAGGTGCGGGGTCTGTGTAATGTAAAAGGGTCCAGATTATTATCTTCATTTTTATTAGCAGGTGAATGCAGCTCTCCATGCATTCAAATACATTGAATCTGGCCCTTAAGTGGTAAAAGGTAGCTGGCCCCTGCTTTAGCCCATAAAAAAACAGTTTCTATCATAAAATTTGAGTTTGCATCCCAGACAAATAGTTTCTAGTTCTCCATGGTCTTCCTACAATACACAAAGTCAAAAAGTGCATAAAATACAGCTTGTGATAGGTTGCACCTAAAGCACCTAGTCCTTGATTTAAAGCAAACTTGTCTATTCAGCCATTGTGAGTGAAGAAATATACCGTACCCAGTACCTCTGTTACTCCCCTTTCTATCACATTACAGCACTACTGGCCATTGCTCAGCAGGCGCTCTGAGTACTTGGAGCTTACATAAAGATAACTCTTACTTGCTCCTATTGGCTGAACAGAATGGGATCAAAAGAAAGGTAAGCATGTGCCACTGGTGATTGTAAAGTCTTGTGTTTTTTTTTTTTAGTTAAAAATAACAAACATGTTATACTTACCTGCTCTGTGTAATGGTTTTGCACAGAGCAGGCCCAATCCTCCTCTTCTCGGGTCCCTCTTCGGCGCTCCTGGCCCCTCCCTCCTGTTGAGTGCCCCCCCCCCCCACAGCAAGCAGCTTGCTATGGGGGCACCCAAGCCAAGCCACAGCTCCTTGTTTCCATTCAGACCTGGAGCCGTGGGCCAGCCCCGTCCTCTTTCTCTCCTCATTGGCTGACTGACAGCAGCAGGAGCCAATGGCACCACGCTGCTGTCTCAGCCAATGAGGAGGGGAGTCCTGGGCAGCCAAGACACTCCTGCAAAATCACTGGATCTAGATGGACCTCAGGTAAGTATTAGGGGATCTGAGGGGAGGCTGCTGCACACAGAAGGCTTTTTTATATTAAGGCAGAGAATGCCTTAAGTTAAAAAAACCTTCTGCCTTTACAACCACTTTAAAGTAAACCTGATACTCTCATTTACATGGACAATCTAAAGACTCACTTAAAATGAACACCAGGTAGGTACATATATCTTCCCTAAGGCTGGTTATGCACGGTTAATTTTTTATTTTTATTTTTTTAAACAGATTTCTGCAAGCACACAAATTAAGTGGATGAATGAGTCCCCCTTCTCTGGGACATTGTGATAGTGGCACCTGCCACTGTCAAAATACACCAATCAATGGCTGCAGCTTATTGACTGCAGGCGATGATGGTCTGAAAAGTTTCAAACAAGACCCTTTGACAGAAGTGGATTAGATTATTGAACAGTGGAGGCCACACACTGATCACAATTTAACTGGTCCCTGCTGGATCTGCCGAAATTCGGGCAGTTAGGATCAGTTTAGGATTTTACCAACTTTGCTGCAGAGTCCTACCTTTTATTACTCTTAAGAAATAGCTCTTTGTTTGTCTCCATCCATGTGCAAAGTGAATGTGAATAGAAGTGACTTTATAATACTCAATCAGCTGCTGCACTTGCAGGGTTGTAATGAGGAAAGTGGCAGGGTCTGCATCCCTTTAGGCTCGGTTCACACTGCTGCGACTTGTCAGGCGACTTGAGAGTTTAAAGTCGCAAGTTACACCCCATTAATGGCAAGGGAAGGGTTGTAATTGGTGCGACTTAGAAAAAGGTTCCTGCACTACTTTGGGGCGACTTAGTGAAGTCACAAGCAAGCTGCAATGAAGTTGCGCAGGATGTGATTTCTCTTTGGGAGTATCTCACCAAAAATAAAATGTTTGTTGCTGAGGATGCCTATAATCTGACTTGTATGTTAGTGCAGACTTCTGAGAAAATCAATAGGCCAATTACACAGGCAGGAAATGACATTCCTGGGGTGGTGTTCCGTGTACACCATCTGTGTACCAAACTTTTCCAGGTTACCATATTGCATTGCTTGTTACAGACAATTACAGAGCTGCAGATTGAAAAGGAAAGGTACTTTTTCATAACATTTAATTACAATATGACTTGTGTAGTAATTGTATATGCAAAATATTTTTTTTTTTTTTCTATTTTTATTAAAGGATATGTTCACCTTTTGTAACATATTAGACCCATACTTAGTGTGTAAGATGTTACTGTGCAGCAGCTGACCTCTGCCCCTTCCACTCTCCCCCCCCCCCCCCGTGATAATGGGCGGGGGATCGTCTACCTGCAAACGCTGTCACATTTTAACCTCCCTGATGGTATTCCCGAGTGTGGCTCGGGGGTTAAATTTCAGCACCATTAGCGGTAACCCCGAGCCACACTCGGGATTGCATTGCAGGATCCTGATGCGGTATACTTACCTTGTCCCCAGGATCCTGCGATGTCCCCCCGCGGTGTCTGCGGGCTCTGTCCTACTCCCGAAGCCGATGCCTCTCTGTTCCAGGCTCCGTTCCCTGCGAGCGTCGCGACGCACGAAGGCGGAGCCTGGAGGCAAATTCAAAAAATGTAAAAATTGTAACACATATAGTACTGTAATCTTACAGATTACAGTAATGTATGAAATCATTTCACATCCCTTTTGTCCCCAGTGCTTTGTCCAGTGCCTTGCATGCATGTTATATTATATATACTGTTCTTTCTGCCTGGAAACTTGAGATTGTCCATAGCAACCAAAAAGTGTCCCTTTACATCAAAAGTGGCGTTAGACCAGCTAGAAAACATTGAAAGCAAATTAGAACACTTTTGAGAATTGATCGATAGTGAATCGTTGGGAAATTTATTTTATTATTATATTATTATTTTTTTTTTTAATTATTTTTATTTATTTATATTATAATTTATGATTTTGTGTTTTAAACTTCATCATACCCGGGATATCTACTAGAGTCTTGTTTGGACAGATTTAGGTGTGTTATTGTTAAGAGTTACAGGCCTACAATATAATACGCCAAATTTCCATGCAAAATAATTGTATCACTTTCAACACCTAAAATCCGACATAATCATACTACCAGGGAGGTTAAAAGCCACACCCCTTCATTGACAGAGATCTATAAATGAATGAACTACACGTCCTTGATGCCACCTAGACATGTGCAGATGAAAAAAATTTGGTTTTGTTTCTATTCACTATTTACATAAATTCATTTAGTTAAATTCCTTTCTGAATTAATTTAAATTTTCCTAATTCCAAATTTCAAATTATTCGAATTGCATTCAAATTGAATACTATTCAAATCTAATTCCATTCGCAATCTAAATTATTCTATTCAAAATTCAAATTTTGGATGATGTTTATATTCTATTCCTTATATTCTATTCTTTTCTATTCTATTCTTTTCTATTCTTTTTGAATTAGAATTTATTCTATTGGAAATGAGAATTTTGGAAAATGGTGGTATCGTATACTTTCTTTGTTTATTCTATTTGAATTTTGGAAGATGGTTATGTTTTTTCTATTCTATTTTCTTTTTTATTCTAGTCAATTCTATTGTTTCCTATTCTAGTCTATTCTTTTCTATTATAAATTCAAATAGATTCTATTGGAATTTTCGGAAATGGTTATTCTTTCTATGCTATTTTTTTTTTAAATTATATTCTTTTATTCTTCTTTATTCTATTTTTTTCTGTTCTATTCTTTTCTATTGTATTTGAATGTATTCTATTTGAAATTCGAATTTCAGAAGATGGTTATGTAGAAAATTCTAAAAAAAAAATATAATGTAAATGTAAAACAACATCCAATGGATGTTGTGGGGATCACAGAAAAATATATACCACCCAAAATATAAAAGATAAACAAAAAATAAATTATTCAGAATAAAATTTGACTAGTACAAGTCAAAATGATTTAGTATAAAAATGAGAAAAAGGCTAATCGGAACTACCAGTGCCATACAAAGGATATACAGCAAATGGTTGTATATATATAACGTACACTCTGGCCCTGTAGATGCAGGTGACTAAATGCATTAAGAATTGTTGATAAATGCATTAACATCTGTGTCTACGTTTAACCCAAAAGGGGCATAAGTTCTTAATCTGTAAATCCAAGACATTTCGCATTTAGAGATTTCAGAGATTTTAGAGATTTTTCCCTATATTCTATTTTATTCTATTCTTTTTTATTCTATTGCTTCATTTTCTATTCAATTTTTTCTATTCTTTTATATTGAATTCTGTTCTGTTTTACGCTATTATATTCTATTCTTTCATTTTTTATTATATTCTTTTTTGTTCTATTATATATTTTTTCTATTCTATTCCTTTATTTTCTATTCTATTTTATCCTCTTCAGAAATTCAAAAATGAATGAAACTATTTGAACTTGGAAAATATTCAAAATGGGAAAGTAATCTAGTTAGATTTGCAAACTATTCAAATCTATACGAAAACTATTCTAATTTAGTCCGAAATTCATTTTTTGTTATTTGAGATTTGTTTAAATTCATTACTATTTTAATTCGGAAATTTGGATACATGCAAATTTCCGAATAATGAAAAATGTGTCCAAATTTAAATTCAGAGCAAAACGAACTGCACATGTTTCATGCCACCGCAGCATTGTAGTTCATTGTAGTTTTCAATGAACTACGAGAGCACTGATAAGCACCCTTGTAGTTGATTGACTCTTCCTGCACTTAAGTAACTATCTGCTGCGTAAAAGAGTTATGGGTAGACAGCGGTACTGAGTGCCTGCCAGAGGCTGACACTGATAGTGGGTGAAATGCTTTGCAGGCTTCAGTGTAAAAAAAAAAAAAAAAATGCACATTTTTTTTACCTGAAACATCAAGTGCATTTATTATATTTTTATTTATTTTTTTTTTTTTAAAAGCCGAACGTAGCCTTTTAAAAAAAATAAAAAATAAAAAAAATCTGCTCTTTATTGTAAGATATTAGTTTTTTCAACAGCATTATGCCAAGTAATCAGGGAAACTAATTGCGAATTGTATGGGTTGCACAGTGGTGTAGTAGACAGCACTTTCACCTAGCAGTAAGAAGGGTCGCTGGTTCGAATCTCAACCATGACACTAGCTGCCTAGAGTTTGCATGTTCTCCCTGTACCTGCGTGGGTTTCCTCCGGGTACTCTGGTTTCCACCCACACTCCAAAGAAATGCTGGTAGGTTAATTGGATCCTGTCTAAAGTGTCCCTAGTATGTATGAATGTGAGTTAGGGACCTTAGATTGTAAGCTCCTTGAGGGTAGGGACTGATGTGAATGTACAATGTATATGTAAAGCGCTGTGTAAATTGACGGTGCTATATAAGTACCTGAAATAAATAGTAGTTGTTAAAAGGCAAACCTTTTTTTTTTTTTTTTTGGGTAAAATGAGAAGGGGGGGGGGTCCTCTTGAGTTTACAGGATATAAAATGAAGGGAAATCTCCCTATTGAGACACAAATGGCAACACAGACTAACTTTAGTTTTTTTTTATTAAAAAAAGGTTTGGCTTTGGGTATACTTTTATTTTTACACGTAATCCAAATTGAGAGAATGTAATATTTGGTTGTTAAGGGTTACTGCTTTATTATATAACTTGTATAATAATTCTTTATTATATCACTTAAAATGTACTCTCTAAAGGCAAAATACTAAAAACTATCATTTCATTCTGCACACCCACATATACACACACAAAACAATACATCCTGACCAGATTTCTATTAAGATTGTGGTTTCCTTATTGTTACCAGAAAAGCTTGGTACATTTTGTTTTCTAATCTAACTACAGAGTGAAATGATTCATTATAGTTTGCCTTTCTTTACACACCTCAGTAACTGCTAAAGCAAACTTTAACAAAAAAATCCATAATTATAAAGAAATCCAAAATGCTCTCTTTTTTCACTAATGGTCCAGAGAACGCAGAGCCGCTGAATGTATTCATAAGCACCACATTTAGATGTAATATGCAATATGTAATAAGCAATATGCAGATGTACAAAATTACATTTACAACATGTATAAACAAATAATAAATTGGGAGAAATCACCGGTATTTTAACCACTTGCCCTCTGGAGGATCTACCCCTTTCACGACCAGACCATCTTTTGCTATATGTTGCCACTTTAAAAACTGACAATTGTGCAATCATGCAACACTGTACACAAATAAAATTTATATCTTTTTTTTCACACAAAACAGAACTTTCTTTTGGTGGTATTTGATAACCACTGGGTTATTTTTTATTTTTTTGCGCAATAAAACAAAAAAAAAATCCCCTTAAAAAAAAACAAAAAACATTTCTACATGAATTTAGGCCAAAATCTATTCTGCTATGTCTCTGGTAAAAAAAAAAAAATCCCAATAAGTGTTTAATATTTGGTTTGCGTGAAAATTCTAGCATCTAAAAATGATGTTATATATACTGAATTTGTTTTGCTTTTAATACTAGTATTTCGGAATCATCAGGACTGTGATAGTGCAGCAGGAAATCTGTTAAACTACAGTGTGTGGTCAGAAGGGGTTAAATTTGACATGCAAAATTCAACCAATAAAAACCTGACTTATCTATCACCCAGTCTACACAAAATATCGTATGAAGAGATTATTTAACCACTTCAATACAGGACACTTTTACCTCCTTCCTGCCCAGACCAAATTTTCAATGTTCAGCCCTGTTGCACGTTGAATGACAATTGCACGGTCATGCAACACTGTACCCAAACTAAATTTTATAATTTTGCTCACACACATAGAGCTTTCTTTTGGTGGTATTTAATCACCTCTGGGTTTTTATTGTTTGCTAAATAAATAAAAAAAGACTAAATTTTTAAAAAAAAAAATATGTTTGTTCTTTACGTTTCTGTAAAATTTTGCAAATAAAGAATAGTTCATACATTTAGCCCAAAACATATCCAGCTACATTTCCTTGGTGAAAATAACCTAAATCAGTGTATATTATTTAGTCTGTGTGAAAGTTATAGTCCTCAAACTATGCTATATATACTGGAAATTGATCAGTTCTGATGTACTGATGGACTAATTTCTTGAGGCCCTAAAATGCCAGGACAGTAGAAATACCCCCCAAATTACCCTTTTTTGAAAAATAGACAGTCCAAAGTATTTAGTAAGAGGCATGGCGGTTTTTTTTTTTAAGTTGTAATTTTTAATTGGCCAATATGTTTTTACTAATTTGTATATGTTTCATTTGTTTCTTCTTTAGTTCTGCAAAAAAGTTTGTTATTTAATTTTGTGATTATTCTATGGTGTCACTGGACTGTTCCAAAACATGTTTAAATAGTCTTTTCATGAGATACTTTGATTAAAGAAGGTGGAGTAGCGTCTAAGCCAGGTTTTTACTGGTTGAATTTTACCTGCACATTTTGGGATAACAGGAAAATACATACAGTACTTGAGATATATATATGTATATGTATATGTGGATTTGAAATTCAGATCAGCCACACCTGTGGCAGACAACTTAGCAAGATCCTGGACCTCTCTGCGGACTACACTGGATTTTATCAATACAGCCTGGTCGAAGACCCACCCAGCCTGAGAGTGGACTATGAAAGAATAGCATTACATGTGTATACATTACTTTACATCCAATATTTTGAAATTTTTTAGGGAAAGGTTGAGCCACCATAATTAATTAACTAGGCAAATAGGCTGTACGTTTTGCAATAATATTTTTTTCTCAGATTAGTGAATGTGGTCAAAATTAATTTAGCAAAAAATACATATACAAAAACAGAAAAAGGGAAAATATTTTTGGTTTCACATGGTGGACGCCTGAAATTAGCAAAGTTTCAATTCACTAAGCTAACGGAAAATTCCATTGCAAAGTAAATTTGCCTTTAGACCCCTTTCACACTGGGGTGTTTTTCAGGAGCTTTAGCTTTAAAAAAAGCGCCTGTAAAGCGCCTGAAAGAAGCCTCATCTGCAATCCCAATGTGAAAGCCTGAGTGCTTTCACACTGCCAGCGCCCGATAAACGCTGGTAAAGCGCCGCTTAAGACCCTTTTCACACTGGGGCGTTTTTCAGGCGTTTTTCGGGCGCTAGCAGTTTGAAAGGGCTCGGGCCATCAGCGTACCCAGCCCGCTGGCAAAAACACGAAAGCGCTGCAAAGAAGCTGCTTGCAGGACTTTTTTTGACGCCCTGCCAGCACAGCGCCCCAGTGTGAAAGCACTCGGGCTTTCACATTGGGATTGCAGATGAGGCTTCTTTCAGGTGCTTTTTTTAGCGCTAAAGCGCCTGAAAAATGCCCCAGTGTGAAAGGGGTCTCGGTGTGAAAGCACTCGGGCTTTTACATTGGGATTGCAGATGAGGCTTCTTTCAGGTGCTTTACAGGTGCTTTTTTTAATGCTAAAGCGCCTGAAAAACGCCTGAAAAACGCCCCAGTGTGAAAGGGGTCTTAATGAATGAACCCCAGTAGTAATGTAAAAACCTTAATGAGACACATATAATATACATCTGACTTATGTATTTTCTTTGTGTTTTTTATTTGAAGAGAAATTACAGTACAATTATTTGTTACACATCATATTGTAGGTTTTCCATTGGTGGCAGATTACATGCCTGTATCTATGATTTAATAACACTGACTTAAAACTGCATTTGTGTTGCGCATATGAGAAACATTACTGTAAAAATATGCAAATACACCTATTATACAATGACATTCTGGTACTGGGTGGATTATAGTTAGTCGGTATTCATTATGGGGATCAGAGGGAGTATGAGAGGTTTGACTGTACTTTAGAAAAAAGGAAAAGTAGGAAAGGCCAGAAGAGGAGGGAGATGGGGTAGTTGTGCCCTGTCGCACCCCTGGTATTTGACCCAGGGCATCCCAATTGTCCAAGACCATAAGTATCTTAAGAGTATCTGTCCAGGGAAGAATGAAAACATGGGATTCATAGTTTCGTTTCTAGTTTCAGTTAGTAGTCTTTCATTGGTCCTAGTATTGTTGATGTCCTATTGTATTTCTGGAAGACTTATTTAGTAGTTTTTTTCCAGCCATTTCCAATTTTCAGTTTAGCCATGACTAAAATGTAATGGGTTCGTTTCTATTGGAGTTTGGTGAGGGATTCAGTGCTACTACAGTGCCTTGAAAAAGTATTCATACCCCTTGACATTTTTCACATTGTCATGTTACAACCAAAAACATAAATATATTTCATTGGGATTTTATATGATAGACCAACACAAAGTGGCATTTCTCTTGGCCTTCCCTTGGCCTTCATGATGCTGTTTGTTCACTAAGGTTCCCTAACAAACCTCTAAGGGCTTCACAGAACATCTGTATTTTTACTGAGATTAAATTACACACAAGTGGACTCTATTTACTAATTAGGTCACTTTTGAAGGCAATTGGTTCCTCTAGATTTTAGTTAGGGGTATCAGAGAAAAGGGGACTGAATACAAATGCACACCACACTTTTTAGATATTTGTAAAAAAAATTGAAAACCATTTTATCATTTTCCTTCCACTTCACTATTATGTGCCACTTTGTGTTGGTCTATCACATGAAATCCCAATAAAATACATTTACGTGTTTGGTTGTAACATGAAAAATGTGGAAAATTTCAAGGGTTATGAATACTTTTTCAAGGCACTGTATATAATAATGCAACCCACGAGGTTATTCATAATTCAGTGCCTGCGTATGATCAAGGAATGCCTGGAAAGGTTAGTGTACGGTACAAGGTATGTCTTGGCTTGCGGGGCATCCACTTAAAATCCACAATATACCATATTACACAGACTTGTAACAGAAGGACAATGAGGGTTATTTACAAAAACTGGAGTGTGCAAAATCTGATGCAGCTCTGCAGAGAAACCATTCAGCTTCCAGGTTTTATTATGAAAGCTTAATTGAACCAGCTGATGCTGGAACAGCGGATTGGCTACCATGCACAACTGCATCAGGTTTAGTAAATCTCCCCCAATGTGTTTTTAACATTGGTCATCTGTTGGTCTCAATGACAGTGACCACTTAGTATTCACGTCTCCTCAAAGGTCCAGGATTTTTAAGGCATCATCATTGTACAAGTCATGGTTGCAGGTCTCGGTGAAATTTAAAGCAAGGCTGGACTGCCTGGAGAGTGATAGGCTGCCTATTACCTTAGAACAAGGCAACAGTGTAACATATTGTTCCCTTTAATAAACTTCTATTTCTTTCTTTGATCCAATCCGTTCTGCATCTCTGTTGTAGATTCGACAGGAGCAAGAATCCCTGCTAGGAGCTTGTCACTCTAATGAGGCTTCATAGCAAAATATATAGTGCTGCATATAATATATTCCTGAAAAGGGATATCTAAATTGGCACCTCACATAAAAGCAGGAAAGCAATGGGTGACATCTGGGGGTTTCACTGAATCTTTGATCACACACATTCACTGACAAAATATAGTTGTAGGACTCGCTACAGAGCAACTATAGGCAACAATTCTGAAAGTCCCTTTAAATTTGGATTAGTTTGAGTTTTGTATAATGTTTCCATGATCCTTTTACAGTTGAACTGAGCAGGGCTTTAAAGAGAGGCCTGGAGTGAGGGAATGAAAAGGACTAGCAGAGGGCCGGCATGACAAGGTGATAAGGGAACAGCATGGGGTTAACAAAATAGAGAAAAGGTGGGGGATTAATGATTGGAGGAGAAATGGGAATAGGTGGGGCTTAGTTTATTTAAGGAGCAGGGGGGTGACCCAGGCAACATTGCAGGGGATCGTGTCCTAGGAACAGTTTCCCACCCACCCTCCCTGTGTTTTGTGTTTTAATTCTTCTTTATTTCAGGTGAAAATGGACATGTCATGGCAGCAAGGAGATGGCGGTGGTGGTCTTTGATGGTGGCACATAACCGTATGAGACGGAAGTGTAGGGGACCCATCGGTGGTATGGGCCCACGGTGTATTCAGTTAACATGGGTTAACTGGATGATGGCAATGGTGGCACTGTGGGAACGGGTTTGTCTCTGAGCTGGTGTGACACGGCTGGAGGCTACTGATATTCTGGAATTTTCTGTTATGATTAAAATGTTTATATGTTTTGAATATTTGTCAGTGATGGGAGTAAGTCACACATGTGCAAGTCACAAGCAAGTCTCAAGTCTTAACCTTCAAGTCACAAGCAAGTCCCAAGTTACTGTGGCGAAAAGCAAGCAAGTCAAGTCGAGTCCCTGCTAGAAGTCAAGCAAGTCAAGTCAAGTCATTTATTTTGGTCAAGTCACAAATTAAGTAAAAATACTGATCTACCCCGAAGCCGGGACTTGGGGGGAGCTTTCTTTTGTGGGGGGGGGGGGGGGGGGGGCGGCTTTTGCCTAGGCCAAGACACAGCACTGGTGGTGCCAAGTCATTGCAAGTCAAATAGCCCAAGTCAAAGTCAAGTCGCAAGTCATTAGTGACAAGTCAAAGTCAAGTCGCAAGTCATTAGTGACAAGTCAAAGTCAAGTTGAGTCATTTTATTTAATTTTGTCAAGCAAGTCGCAAGTCCTCAAACAGGTGACTCGAGTCAAGTCATGTGACTCGAGTCCCCCACCTCTGATATCTGTGAATAAAAAGGCTGCTATGGCCAGTATTACTCAAGTTCAAGTGTGGTGTCATTAATAAGTAGATAATGATAAGTGTGGCGAGTTTTGGAGTATGATAATGGTGGCAGTCTTATGAAGGTCGGACATCTTATCTACACTGGTCATGTGCCTCCTGGCAGGTTTTATTTCATGCTGTTTAACATATCTATTTTGAGAAACTAAGGTACTGTGCTAGCTGTAATCATTTGTTTCCAAAGACAGACAGTCCTAGTGCAGGCAAAATTAGAACAGGCCTTCATAATAAGTGACCAAAGGTTTGTCGACACCTGACCATCAAACCTATATGAGCTTGCTGGACATCCTTTTCCAAAACCACAGGCTTTCATATGTAGTTGGCCCCTCTTTGCAGTTACCGTATTTATCTGCGTATAACACACACTTTTTTACCCTGAAAATAGAGGGTAAACCGTGCCTGCATGCCGATATATTTTTTTACCAACAGGGGTGCGGGGTTCGGGCGGTCCACCCCGGGTACCACCCATTGGGAGGGTGTCAGGCCAGCCGCCCAGCCTCTCCTAGCCCTGGGACAGCGCTGCCATACTTTAAAAACATTACTGCCAGTCCTTTCTAATAAAATGCTCCTCCTGTGTCACCCTCAATATAAATGGAAGCCTGTAATACCCCAAGTAACGCTGCTCGTTCTGGCCACTCTCCTCCTCCCGCTCTGCCTCCTCCTCGAGTGTAGCTTTTGATTGGAGATGAGCAGTCATGTGACCATCAATGAAACAGCAGAGGAGAGTCACATGACCGGGTCCACGAGAGAGTGGCGTTAATTGAGGTATATAGAAGATTTGTTTTACAATGACAGTGACACAGAATGAGCGGTGTATAAGAAGGGGCTGGCAGTGATGTTTTCTCAATTTTAGAGTAGGCTGGCAATGCTGTCCCAGGAGACTGGGGGTCTCCTGGGGGTGCAGGGGGGAACTTTATAATAAAAGGGGTCCGTGAACTGTGCTGTGCAGGGGTCTGTGTGCTGTGCAGTGCTGTGTAGGGGGGTCCGTGTGCTGTGCAGGAGGGTTCGTGTGCTGTGCAGTGCTGTTTTGTGCGGGGGGTCCGTGTGCAGTGCTGTGCGGGGGGTCCATGTGCTGTGCAGTGCAGGGTGGGTCCGTGTGCTGGGCAGGCAGTTTGTGTGCAGTGCTGTGCGAAGGGGCCGTGTGCAGTGCTGTGTGGGAGGGTCTCTGTGCTGTGCAGTGCTGTGTAGGGGGGTCCGTGTGCAGTGCTGTGGAGGGGGTCCATCTGCTGTGCAGAGGGTCTGTGTGCTGTGCTTTTCAGGGGTCCGTGTGCTGTGCGGGGGGGTTTGTGTGCTGTGCGGGGGGTTTGTGTGCTGTGCAGGGGGTCCGTGTGCTGTGTAGTGCTGTGCAGGGGTCCGTGTGCTGTGCGGGGGGTCCCTCTGCTGTACTGTACGGGGGGTCCATGTGCTGTGCAATGCTGTGCGGGTGGTCCTTATGCTGTGCAGTGCAGGGGGGGTCCGTGTGCTGTGCAGGAGGTCCATTAGCTGTGCTGTGCGGGGGGGGGGTCCGTGTGCTGTGTAGGGGTCCGTGTACTGTGCAGTGCTGTGGAGGGGGTCTGTGTGCTGTGCAGGGGGTCTGTGTGCTGTGCAGGGGGTCTGTGTGCTGTGCAGGGGGTCCGTGTGCTGTGCAGGGGGCTGTGGAAAGTTTTTTTTTTCCTGAAACTTCCCTCTTAAAATTAGGGTGCGTGCACTAGTCTTAGTCATTTGGTGGAGGGGGGATTATGGTGTGGGGTTGTTTTTCAGGGGTTGGGCTTGGCCCCTTCGTTCCAGTGAAGGGAACTCTTAAGGCATCAGCATACCAAGACATTTTGGACAATTTCATGTTCCCAGCTTTGTGGGAACAGTTTGGGGATGGCCCCTTCCTGTTCCAACAACACTGTACACCAGTGCACAAAGCAAGGTCAATAAAAACATGGATGAGAGAGTCTGGGGTGGAGGAACTTGACTGGCCTGTACAGAGTCACTCTTGACCTCAACCTGATAGAACACCTTTGGGATGAATTAATGCGGAGACTGGGAGCCAGGTCTTCTCGTCCACCATCAGTGCCTGACCTCACAAAATGTGCTTCTGGAAGAATGGTCAAGTATTCCCATAGACACACTCCTAAATTTTGTGGATAGCCTTCCCAGAAGAGGTGAAGCTATTTTGGCTGCAAAGGGTGGGCCAACTCAATATTGAACCCTAAGGACTAAGACTGGGATGCCATTAAAGTCCAGGTGTGTAAAGGCAGGCATCCCGATACTTTTGACAATATAGTGTATATTAGTTTAAAAAGACCAGACAGATCTACTCTGACCATAAAGTTTAATTCCTTATATTTGAGCAGAGTGAAGGGTTAGATTGTCAGCCGGGTTTTACTAGTTTCTGTGTTCTTTTTTGGGAGATTCACACTGTTTGTGCTGGTGACCTTTGTCAACAGAATGTAAAATTACGAGCAATCTATAAATTTACAGTTGTCAGCCTTGACCATCTGCCTAACCAAACACACCCATGAGCTGTATACTTACCTTTTCAGCACCATGTGAAATGGAGGCAGAACCAAACAGTTTTATACTGATATTTTCCAGCACAATAATCCATCATTAACAATGCTGCTTTCCATTTATGGCACACATCACATGTGGTTTTCCAGCGTGTTGATTTACTTTGAAATATAAAATGCATATTCTGATTGATATGTATTTATCACAGCATGGATAAATAGACTTTCAAATTTATATCAGAAACAAGGTGTGATAAAAATAAATGGTACAGAGCAACATTCATCATTGTTCTATTTGTAATAATTTGCATACTTGATTTGATTGTAGCCGTATTAGTGCAATTAATTGCACTAATAATTTGCATCAAATTTTCAAAAAATGTGAGGACATTAGCCTATACTATTAAAGTCAGTGCAATTATAGTTTTATTATAGTTGAAATGTTTCAGATTACAAATTAAACTCGCAGGTGGACACATAGGATGAGGTGATAGAGATCACTTTGATTTTTTTGGAATCTATATAAAAAAGAGGCAGAATTTTCGTAAACCATTTATATTAGTCTTCTGCCTAAACATGGGGAAAATCTGTTTTGCCACTTTGGTTACTGTCTGGTCTCCAAAATCCTGGACTGGACTAGGAGGGGCTGAGTGTCCACAGTGATACCCAGAATATAACACGACCATCATCAGGATCTTTTAGAATATAATGATAAAAGGGGGGCACTAATTGGGGCCCCCTTTCTTGAGATTGTGGCCCCCCAAGCTCCATTTTATAGTATTAGTAATTTTCTACTATTATAAATATAGGCAGCGGTATAGGGAGTACTGTCTCTTTAAATGTTAATGAGCTGTTCCATTGGGATCCAGTGGGAACACCCAGAAATTTCTGGAATTCCAGTGATAATGCATATAAGGGGCTGCAGAGGCTGGGAGTTCCTCTTTGACCCATCCAGCTGAAGAGCTATCTGACCCGGTGAGTTCTCTGGGCAGATTTGTTTTACCTGTCATGAAGTCCCTGTCCACCAGGTATTGGAGAAGGTGGGTAAAGAGGGGAGCGAAGAGTGGCTGTGCAGGTGCCTGGCATTGATGTCGGGAGAAGAGCCGAACATGTCAGAGAATGGAGGAGGCAGGAGTCCGGTGGCGGGCGCGGAGGAAGTGGGGAGGCAGCTTTGTCAAGAGGAGGAGCGCGGCGGGCAGATAAGCGGACCAAGACACAGTATACCTCCAGAGCGGCAAGCGCAGGTTTCTGAGGTGAGAGGAGAGGACCATGCACCGGCGAGCAGTGGAGCTGAAGAAGCCAAAAGACTGACTGGGCGGAGCCTCCGCACCAGCAAGAATAGGCGGACATATTCACCGTCCCCAGCCAGGAGGGATAGAAGAAGAGATGGAGCTAGGCACCCAGCAGCACTAAGGTTATCCCCTGAAGACGTCAGACATGCTGACGAAAAGTGTAGGGTGTGGTTGAACGTGATACGTCACTTCCGCCCATAGTGGAAAGCAGGTGGAGCGCACCACGGCGTCCCCGCGCCTACTTGTTTGCTTTTAACCTTGTTATCATGCCGGTCGGCGTCTAACGCCATTTTTATTAAATAAAACCACATTTTTTTTATATACTTCACCATGGGGGACTGTTCTTTATCCTATGTCTAACCTGGATACGTGTGGCCATTGCTTTCAATTGGAGATATCATCGGAACTGCAGTGCAGTGCAGTTTCCAGATGCAGTTTGATAATCCAAAGGCTGTTATGATCTCTGTAATAGGGATCATCTCCATCTGGTGAGTAGGCTGTTTGCTCGGTGTTGGTGGAGGATTCCTATAGTCACTCAAGCATTGGAAAAGTCACCCCTATAACTTGAACACATTGGACAACCCTCCGTTTTCTTGGACTTTAGCATTTTGTTATGTTTTTTGACCATCTGGATTTTATTTATTTTGCACAGTTGATGATATGTTTGATCACAATAATTTATGCACAATTTTTTGATTTGATTGTTGTGTATGTCTCATTGGAGTGGATGCGGTGGTTCTTCAGATTTATTTGTACTGTTTGCACTTTATAATTAGTTAATTACTAGAGTACAGCGTGGTTCACCACATACACTTTTCAATGTATTGGTTTTCACAACTTTTGGAACGGGCACCTGTTTTCACAATTTACTTTATATACGCGGGTAGGGAGCATCTATTCCCCTGTTACATATGCTTGTGGCCAATTCCTGCAGACTTTTCATGGCATCTCAAGCACTTTTGGAGTGCCTGCAGCGGAAGAAAAAACCTTGTTGCCTACCACTTGATTGGAATTTTTGGGCATAGTAATTTACACACAATGCATGGAGTTTAGGTTGCCCACGGGAAAAATTCTGAAGCTCGAGTCTCTGATTGCCCAGTTTCTTAGTCAGTGTAAGGTCCTCTTGAAGGAAATATAATCCCTTTTGGGAGTTTTGACTTTTGCTTGCCGGATTATGGGGCGTATTTTTTCTTGTAGACTGTATTGTTCAACTTCAGGGCTGAAGTCTCCTTTTGCTCATATAAGGCTGTCTAAGTCGTTAAAAAAGGATCTTGCTGTATGGGTCAGATTTCTTGATTCATACAACGGTCATTCTTTTTTCCAGATGGATTTTATATTTACACCAGATTTTCGCCTATTTAAGGGATGCTCCAAAGGATTTGCTGCCATTTGGAGAACGCACTGGTGCTGCACAGCATGGCCAGAGTCTTGGCATAGCGAGCAGGCTACAAAAAAATGTGGTTTTGCTTGACTTATTCCCGGTCCTGGTAGCTCTCGAGTTGTGGGGAGGGCAGTTTGCGAATAGACGTATCCTTGTTGAAACGGATATTATTATTCACAATTTATATAGCGCCAACAGTTCACTTTACAATGTAGAGGGGGGACAGCACAATTACAGTGCAGTTCAATACAGAAGGGACAGGAGGGCCTTTACATTCTAAAGGGGGGGGGGGTGGTACAAAAGGTAAAAGATGCAGGGAATGATTTGATGGGGGGTGGCTTGGGGACAGTTGTTAGGTGGGTGTGGGATAGGCTTCCCTGAATAAGTGAGTTTTCAGGGATCTCCTAAAGGTGGACAGGTTAGGGGCTGATCGGATATACTGGGGCAGGAAATTCCAGAGGATGGGAGAGGCTTTGGAGAAATCCTAAAGGCGAGCATGAGAGGAGGTAACACGGGAGCTAGAGAGCAGGAGGTCCTGGGAGGAGCGGAGGAGATGATTTGGGCGATATCTGCAGATGAGGTTGGTGATGTAGCTGGGGGCGATGTAGTGGGTGGTCTTGTATGTTGTGGTTAGCATTTTGAATTTTATACAGTGGGGTAGGGGAAGCCAGTGAAGGGATTGGCAGAGAGGGGCAGCCATCACAGATCGATTAGTGAGGTGTATTAGTCTAGCAGCAGCATTCATAATAGACTGAAAGGGGATAGCCTGCGTAAGGGTAGGCCATTAAGGAGAGAGTTGCAGTAGTCATAGCGGGAAATAATCAAGGAGTGAATAAGTTGCTTTGTGGTGTCATTAGTCAGGAAGGGTCGAATTCCGGAGATGTTGTGGAGGTTAAGGCAGCAGGATTTAGCCAGTGATTGGATGTGGGGGCTGAAGGAAAGGTCAGAGTCAAGGATTACACCCAGCACCCTGGCATGTGTGGAGGGACCAATGGTCGTGCTGTTGATCTTAATGGTAAAGTCGTGGTGGGGGGACCGAGAAGGAGGAAATATTACAAGCTCGGTTATAGAAAGATTGAGTTTGAGAAAGTGGTGTGACATCCATACCGATATGTCATTCAGTAAGTTTGAGATCCGTGAGGAGACCGAGGGGATGAGTTGAGGAGTGGAGAGATAGATCTGGGTGTCATCGGCGTAGAGGTGGTATTGGAAGCCATGGAGGTTATCAACTGGCCCAGGGAAGAGGTATATAGCGATAATAGGAGGGGCCCAAGGACAGACCCTTGGGGTACCCCAACAGAGAGAGGAAGAGGAGCAGAGGAGATGGAGTTTTAAGTGACACTGAAAGTGCGCTGAGATAGATAGGAGGAGAACCAGGATAAAGCAGAATCACAGAGGCCAAGGGAGTGTAGTTTGCTGAGGAGGAGCAAGTGGTCAACTGTGTCGAAGGCAGCAGAGAGGTCTAAGAGTATGAGTATGGAGTAATGGCCATTGGTTTTAGCAGTTAGTAGGTCATTGGTGAGTTTTAGTAGGGCAGTTTTAGTGGAATGTTGCGGACGGAAGCTGGACTGTAGGGGGTCAAGAAGGTTGTTGTCCATGAGATGGCGAGGAAGTTGAATGCTGGATATCTCCTTGCAAATGGTGTCGATTTTGCCTTTGAAATGGTTGGCAATCTGTTGAGCGGAAAGCAAGTTGGTGGGTGGGGGCAGTGGGGGTGAAGTAAGGAATTAAGGGTAGAAAAGAGTTGACGAGGTTTGAATGAGAGGGTTTTGATGAGAGTGTTGTAGTAGGTTTGTTTAGCAGTGTGGAGGCAGGAGTTGTATTTGAGAAGGGCAGATTTGTAGAGGGTAAAGGGGGTGTTGGAGAGGTTGCAGGGAGTGCAGCGATGGGAGAATATGAGGTTGAGAGTATTGCCGTTGGAGTGAGTGGTGGTTTGTGTCCATTGTGTTAGGTTAAAAGAGAAGGTTAGGTTGAGAAGTTGAGAAGTGGTTGCAGTATTAACATTGATTGGAATGATAAAGTCACCTAGGATGATGGCAGGTACTTCAGAGGAGAGAAAGTAGGGTAGCCATGCAGAGAAGTCATCCAGAAAGCGTGACACTGGTCCAGGAGGCCGATAAATGACTGTGACCTTCAGACAAGCTGGAGAGAAAAGATGAATGCAGTGAATTTCAAAAGAGCAGGGGGAAAGAGGGAGGTGTGGGAAGAACCTGGAAGGTGCATTGTGGGGAGAGGAGAAGTCCGATGCCACATCCTTTTTGTCCACTGGGTCTGGTGGAGTGAGTCCAGAGGAGGCCACTGTGGGACAGGGCAGCTGGAGAGGTAGTGTTAAATTCCTGGATCCAGGTTTTCGGTAATAGCAAATAGATTAAGGGATTTGGAGAGGAAAAGGTCATTGACAGAAGCTAGTTTGTTGAAGACCGAGCGGCCATTCCAGAGGGCACATGAAAGAGGGGGGCTGACTTGTGGAATCAGGGGATTTGGGATGAGAAGGCGGGAGTTACGACTACTGTTGGAGGAGGTAGACAGCCAATTTTGGGGGTGGTAACTGGGTGTGGGAGGGCCAGGGTTGGTGCGATGTCCCCAGACATTAGAAGTAGTAGGAGGGTGAGGGTGGTAAGGAGGGAGTGGGATTTATAGGAGGGCAGTGGAGTGGAAGTGGTGATACTGTGTGGGCTTAGAATGAGCAGGAGGTGATAAGTACAGTAATATTGAGTGGGCAGAAGAGAGGGAGATATGTACAGGTTGGGGGCTGGAGGGGGGGTACAGACATGAGAGTTTGAGGAGAGAGGACATTATAGCAAAGATTAGTGTGAGCATGTTGAAGGGTGGGGGGAGGGGAATAGAGGGAAGGCTGAGGAAAGTTAGAGGATGAAGGGGAACTTCGTGTAAAATAGGTGTGAAACACTAATGCTTGTACTTACTTTTTTGTAGCAGTACCTTAGTCAAAAGTGCCCGTGTACAAGTTTTGAGACAATTGTTTTTTTTATGTTTTAAATTTAACATATGGCTAAAGGCCAAATATACTCCGGGTGTTTTGAACGATTTAGCTGACGCGTTTTCAGAGAGGAAGCGGACGAAGAGGGTCTTGTTTGTCCAGAACACTCATGGGATATAATCTAGACCTGACCACAGCAGCTATACAGAGCTTGGTGGCTCCGAAAACATGGGCTTGTTATTCGGCTGCATGGCGCATGTGGAGGGAATTCACAGGGACTCTAGGTTTGGAGGTCAATAGCCCCTCTGATCAGGCCATTTTGGCATTTCTACAGTTGCTCCTGGAGCCACAGTTCTCGTACAGTTATGTGTCCAAGACATTGGCTGGTATATTATTTTTCTTCCGCTTAAAAAAGGTACCCAGCATGTGTTTCATACTTTTCTGTGAGACAGGCACTTAAAGGGTACAGGAAGTTGTACTTTACCCCTGATAGCAGAAGGCCGATTTCATGGCAGCTTCCACACAGTCTTTGCGAGGTTACTAAGTTAGTGTGTTTCTCAAGTTATGAAGCCCTGCTTTTTATGATGGCGTTTGTGGTTGCCTTTTTCGGGGCATTCAGAATTCCCTGGCTCCAAAAAATGTAGTATGGGCGTTCGTTATGATCACGTACTGGTGAATCAGTTGTTTGTGCGCTTCTTTCTTCAAAGATCCAGAACGGATAGCTTGGGGCGGAGGGTGTGGCTCTCGTTGCAGGCGCAGGGCGATAGTTCTCTATGCCCAGTGGCCCTGGTGAAACAGTTGGTACTGATTAGACCCCAGGTGGGAGGGCATTTTTTTCATACATACAAATGCATTGCCACTCACCAAGTACCAGTTCAATTATGTCTTGCACAAATGTTTGGGGCACCTGGGATTAAGTAATTACCATTTGTCTTCCCACTCCTTTAGAATAGGTGCGGCTTCAGAGGCCGCCAGAAGGGGTTTAGTGGTGCCCGCCATTAAAGAACTGGGGAGGTGGAGGTCAGACTGTTTTAAAGTGTATGTAGGGCCTAACCTTTTTCTTTAGGTTTAAGTCGGTGTGTATGGTTACTGGGGCAGTCATACATACTGGTCGCCTAAGAGAGTGGCTCAGCGCAGCTATTTCGGTGAATCTGTCATTGTTGCTGGAATGCTTTACATTATATTGGAGAGGAATAAGAGGCCTCCAGTGGTTTCAATTGTATTTCCACCTTTCTAGGATGTACCAGGTTTGGCCTCCACCTTCTATTTTAGTTATTCATTTAGGGGGCAATGACCTAGGTAATATTAGAACTTTAAATTTGCTGTTTGGGATTAAGCAAGATTTGCACCGATTTAAGTTAACGTCACCGTATACGGTGATTGTATTTTCCGAAATCCTTCCTCGTCTCTCTTGGTTCTCTTCCTCGCAGCAAAATGTGATGGAAAAGATGAGGAAGAGGATCAATAGAGCGATGGCGAAGTATATGCCTTTGATTGGGGGTTTGTCGTATAGACATGTGGACCTTGAAGGTGGCATCCAGGGTTTTTCATAGGCAGAATGGGGTCCAACTCTCAGATGTGGGGCTGGATATATTTAATCTAGGCCTACAGTGTGCTATAGAGAAAGCCTCGGCTTTGAGGTCTCAAGCCCGCCTTGTGGGGACGTTTATATTCTGATACAAGCTGTATTTATGTTGCTCGAGTTATAATAACTGAGCGATTGTATTGATGTTATGATGAATATGGTTCTGTAATAATAGTTTGACTTTTGTCAGTTTTGATAAATGCTTTAATCCAATAAAAGTGCCGCGGCCATTAATTGCCATAATTTCTTATTCTCTTTATTATATTTATGGTTGTTGGACAAGGTATTTGTGTGGGTGAGTGTGGCCTACAATCTCAAGACATTTTGTTGTTTTAATACATAATGCTTTTTAACTGAATGGATAGCAAATAGAGTTAATCATTTCATCAATATGACACCATCAAGTCCCCTAATGTCATTATTTCTAGAACGTATTTGCACAGCTAGTTTTATCTATTATGTACTGTACTGTTGTTATCAGTCTAATAAATACCAGCTCTATTGAAAAATGCTATTTATTCACTCTCTTAGAATGGCAGACTGTATGGTGTCAGAGATCATCAAGCTAAGATGCAGCGATTCACTCTTTCTATTTACTACGCATACAGTTAGAAGGCATTTTGTATTAAAATAACAAAATATTATCAGTTTATCAAAGTTCCTAAAGATAGGGCTGTTTAAACTGGTTATTACTTTGAACGCACAGCCCCTTTTAGCCTGCCCAGGATTTTTGAAATCAAACAAAACCCAGATAGGTTTATTTTATGCTTGGGTAGAACACCAATAATGAAACAGCTTATGGGAAATCTGCCTGTGTCTACAGAGTCAAAGTAATTACTAAAACCTATTCCTATGTGTCTGCATGTAAATCCAAGGGTTCCTTCTTCATAATCTGAAATAATGGAAAGTATAACAAAAAAAGTAATTGCACGGACTCTGATATGAAGTACTGTCATCACTGTTTTTGCAAATGTTATGCAAAAATTATTTAAAATAAAACACAATGAGCGTTTCTCTGCATCAATTCTTTTTATCACTACTCATTCCTGAATGTGTATTTATGCACGTTGAGATAAAAAAAATAAAAAAAACAAACAAAAAAACCCCATTTAAATCTGAATATGAATTTATAGTTCAAAGATATGGTTCCTTAACATTCACGAATTGTTTCCAAAAAAAAGGCATAGTGGAGTCAGGAGGCATAAAACAATGATTTGCAATGAACCAAAAAGAGCTGAAATCCACAAAACTTTTCGTCGCTGAGTCAAAACATGACTTTTTGGCTGTTTTTTTCATGAATTGAAACATAGTTTGTATTTTATTGCTCTCTGCCTTGATTTCAGTGTCATCTGGCATACAGTTATGGTAGTCTAGAAAAAAAATTACGTGGAATAAAACAACTACTTGATTATACCCAGCAACTGCACATTCTTCTCTGACTTGTAATCATGCAAGATGATTTATGCTGATGTTTATTATTTTACTATAATGAGACTTATTTGATGGTGCAAACAATTTTTAAAGTGCCATTAGTCGGTGTTCACTTGTAGATTGCAAATCTTGGTTATGGGAGACACAAACACAAAAAAATTACAAAATGCATTTCCAAGGGCATTTACAGCCTTTTACAAACTTGATAAAATCTTTACGGGATATTAGCTCATCCAATATGACCTCCATAGGTGTGCACAGCCTATTGCATTAGGGTGTACACCTCAAATACATATGTGTGTGTGAATGTGTATATATACTGACAGTCAGTAGAGCAGTGGACGATGTCAGTAGGGCAGTCGATGTGTCAGTAGTTTTTATTTGTATTATTTTATAATTTTTATCAATTTTGTTTATTTCACAATTTTTTTAGGCGCCCCATTAGGGGGCTTTGGTGAAATATTAGGGGTTTAAATAGGGGCAATCTGTGCCTCACAAGGTAATTAGGGTGTGCCCAGGCACACCTGGCACATCCTGTGTGCATGCCTATGATGACCTTATTGCTTGACATAGCTAAAATACAATGCAGAATGTTAAACCTCCAGCACGATCCCAATACTTGACCTGATCATAACACTTACAAATACAAAGCCATACAAAAATCCAAGATTTACCAGTTACCAGGCATGAACATAACACTGTTCTAATATACTCTGCTCAACCTTACATCACCTGATTATTGGTCATTCTAAAAATACAGCTTTGCTATCTAGACAACAAGACTGGACCATTGTAAAAGATAACTATATAATTTGATTGAAGTGTCACATTTTCATTGCTGTGTGTCTACCTGCTAAGTAGATTCACCCATTCAGCCATGCCCCACGCCCTCCCCTTTCCCCGATAAAGAAGGACCACTTATGAAACACATTGGAAACGGCAAGAGTTTGACAGCCGTGACAACAGGCAGAAGGGACTGTGAACCTATTTATAAATCACATTATGGAGACCCTTGCAAGTGTAATGTGTGTTAAACAATTTATTTGTCTTTTTCTATTGTACTATGAGAGGCAGCCATTGTTTTCCTGTGTCTGCCAAAGCTCACCATTGGGTATCGAGTGACATGGGATACATTGCTGGTAATGAGAGTTTTGATTATGGAAGTGATCAGAGGTGTGTAGGAGGACATGAAGTTGCACCTACTTGAAGACTGTATAATGATTGATGACTGTACATGATTGAGGACTGTGTCTGCAAATCTCACAGACCCTTGCACAGAGGTTTGTGCTGCTGGATGATCGATCTACTAACAAGAGGGTACTGTTATATAGTTGGTAAGGTTGAATAAAGACACTGGTCCATCCAGTTCAATCTGATTGTGTGTATGTGTCCCTACCATTTTCAATACCTCTGTCCATGTGTGTTGTGAAACACATCTAAAAGTTTTTTGAATATCTAAATTCCCTGCTGACACCCCAAACTGTGGAAGGGAGTTCTACATCCTTTCCATTCCAACAGTAAAGTACCCCTTTGAAGTTTAAGGCTGAACCGCTTCTTGTCCAACTTCATTGTTTATTAAAGAAAAAAGAAAAAGAGAACTGGGAACCTGAAGGATAGATGGATGGTGCCGCCCAACATGCGGGCAGGGTGTGTAACACAGCAAATAACCATAGAAACGAAAAAACAAAAAATTGTGTACCCTCAAAGGGCTACCTCATCACATTTATTAATCATATTCAAAAATAGTACATATAAAAACAGCACAGACCATGTAGCAAACACTTCCCAGTCCTATCCCTACCCCACCTCCCTCCCAGACAACCCTACAAACCCCACCAATTCCCTTACCCCCTAGACCTATGAACTGCCTCAATGGGATCTCCCCAAGGAGCTGAGAATGTGCGGCTATGCCGCTAACCCCTCACAGAGATGAAACAAACCCCTGGTGACTATATCTGTAAAGATAGTTACTTGAACAATAGGGATTCATACATCCACCCAAGCAGCTGAGAGGAGAGCACTGCACCTTAAAGCCACTATGAGCGAATGCAGTGCAATCTGACAGACGGCTGCACCTGGGCGATGGCTATAAAGTCTGATTAATGAAATTGAGCCCCGCTGTAACAATACGAAAAATCACAGTAAATGCCACGTACACACGATCGGAAATTCGGCCACCAAAAGACAGATGAGAGCCTTTGGTCGGAAAATGTGACCGTGTGTATGCTCCATTGGACTTTTGCCGAATTCCCGCTAGCAAAAGATTTAGAGCAGGTTCTCTATTTTTCGGTCGGAAAAAGTTCCGATCGGAAATTCCGATCGTCTGTACCAATTCCGACGCGCAAAATTCCTACGCATGCTCGGAAACAATTCGACTCATGCTCAGAAGCATTAAACTTCATTTTCTCGGCTCGTCGTAGTGTTGTACGTCACCGCGTTCTTGACAATCGAAAGTTCAGCGAACTTTTGTGTGACCGTGTGTATGCAAGCCAAGCTTGAGTGGAATTCCGCTCGTATGCACACTCATCCAGTCCAAAATCTCAGGTAATAGTAAGTGCCTGTAGGATAAACACACAGACAGCGGGTGCTAAGATGATATCCAGCAATTTGCTACGGTATAAATAGTTATTGAACACCTCATAAGGAATAAACGTGATATTCACCGCTTGCTCCACTTGGTGAATGGCACAGAAATAGTCACTACTAGGACATAGCTTCAAAAGGACATAAGCTCAAACATATCTGGCAACATAATAGACATCCGATCTGGCCAGTACTAAACCACCGTGCCCCAGAGCCTCTAGGTACCTCATGAATACACCAATATGGCAGTCTGTCTGTGTAGAAATTACTCACTGTTCCATGGTTTTTCAGCAGCCATTATATGTTGTTCCTATGGTCCATAGTCCTTAGTGGAAATAGCCAGAATAAGCTTCACAGCCAGTTCGTTCAGAAGGCAAGTACAGTGGAAGTCCTTACAGGTGTCTTGTGTGAATAGTACAGGTGTTCAGTATCTCCTGTAGATAATCCCAGCTGCTGAAATCCTAGAGAACACAGGACAGGTGCAGAACAGTGGGCTGTAGTAAAGTGGGATGATCCCGTAGCACAGCACACCAAAAGCCTCTGGTAAGTCCATCAGGTAAGTGGTATTATGTAAACAGGCAATGCAGGATGCAGTACATCAGGGGGTGTGAGGGGTGCTGCTCCAAATGGATCTACATATGTTTCGTTCTGCCACTGGAACTACTTCCAGGGACAGAATCTGTCAGATTGCACTGCATTCGCCCATAGTGGCTTTAAGGTGCAGTGCTCTCCTTTCAGCTGCTTGGGTGTATGTATGAATCCCCATTGTTCAAGTAACTATCTTTGCAGGTGTAGTCACCAGGGGCTTGTTTCATCTCTGTGAGGGGTTAGCGGCATAGCCGCATATTCTCAGTTCCTTGGGGAGATTCCTGGTGAGGCAGTTCATAGGTCTAGGGGGTGAGGGAATTGGTGGGGTTTGTAGGGTTGTCTGGGAGGGAGGTGGGGAGGGACAGGACTGGGAAGTGTTTGCTACTAGGGATGAGCTTTCTGTTCGGGTCGAACATTGGCTGTTCACTGAAAACCGAACATTATGGGCCGTTCGCGCCAAATTCGAGTGGCGTGTAACGGCCCATAATGCACTGCGGAAGAGCAGTGCATTGCTGTATGATGATTGGCCAGAGCATGCACCATGACCTGCATGCTTTGGCCAATCAGAGCGTCCTCAGCTAAGAGAGCCATAATTGGCCAAAGGCAGGGTGCCTTTCACCAATCATGGCCAATCAGGGCGATTAAGTCCACGCCCCACACTATATAAGGCCGCCTGCACGTCGGCCTCATGTAGTGTGTTGTTGGCGTGGATGGAGAGAGAGTCTCATTTAGATTGAGCAGGCAGGCAGGCAGAATATTCAGTTAGCTGCAGTGTATTTAGTGTATATATATATATATATATATATATATATATATATATATACATATACATATACATATACATACACATACACATACATATACACACACAGAGTCAGTCTCGCATATACAATATATGTGTATCCATTTTAGCTAGATCTGTTGTATGGTGTACTGTTTCTAATATACTTCAGGCAGGCAGGTGATTCAGTTAGCTGCAGTGTATTTAATGTAAGATATACTGCATACAGTTTAGCTATATCCCACTGCAGGCCGTTCCTGGTATACTGAATCAGTCTTGGATCACCAGCTACCAAGCACCTGATGCTGATATAACCGATTGATTTTTCTATGGATGTGGGAACCCTTGAAGACTGCATATGCTGAGTGACTATCCTATTATGCTGAGTGACTATCCTATTCCTCCTCAATCTTAATGATGATAGCTTCTAGGAATATTTTCGGTTCAGGGCACCACTACCACTGCCTAAGGCCCAATTTTTCTGCCCCTGTTTAACAGTGGTGCATAATTACAATTTTTGATCAAATATTTAACAGCAGGGCTCATTCCTGTGCTCAACAAGAGTATCTGTGAGGGGTTGCAGTGTTGTGGTGGCACCACCACCACTGCCTAAGGCCCAACTTTTCTGCCCCTGTTTAGCAGGGGCGCGTAATTACAATTTTTAAACAAATATTTCACAGCAGGGCCTGTTCCTGCGCTCAACAAAAGTATCTGTGAGGCTTTACCGTGTTGTGCCACCACCATCACCACCAGCACCGCCTAAGGCCCAATTTTTATGCCCCTGTTTAACAGGGGCGTGTAATTACAATTCTTGATATAATATTTCACAGCAGGGCCCGTTCCAGCGCCCACCAAGAGTAACTGTGAGGGCTTACAGTGTTCTGGTACCACCAACACCTAAGGCCCAATTTTACACCGAGTGTATAGGGCAGGCCGTATAGTATATACAGGCGATCCCCTATTTTCAAACATCCGACTTACAAATGACTCCTACTTACAAACGGAAGGAGACAACAGGAAGTGAGAGGAAATCTACCCCTAGGAAGGGAAATTCTCTCCTGTAAGAGTTAATATGGGAAAAAGGCATCTCCACTGATGCTTTATCACCAATCCTTGTTTCTACAACAACCCAAAATTTTCAAAATCCAATTCTCATTGGGACAGAAAGTGAGGCGAAATCTTCTGAACAGCGGCACAGACAGCAAAACAAATGTTACAGGGGTGATGATAACCCTTCCCTATGTTATCCAAAAAGCTTAAAAATTGATTTTTTGGCTGGAGCTACACTTAAAAAATGTACCTGTTCCAAATTACAAACAGATTCAACTTAAGAGAAAGCCTACAGTCCCTAGCTTGTTTGTAACCCGGGGACCGCCTGTATACTGCTGCTGTTCAGAGTATATAGGGCCTGGAGGCCCCACGCCTTTTTTTTGTTTTAATTTGGGTTCGGGCTTCACCTTAATATCCATACCAGATCCAAAGGGCCTGGTAATGGGCTGGGGGTGGGGGGGGGGGGAGGCAACATTACATTACAGCCGCAAGCAGTTTTAAATGACTTTTATTCCTTTAGAAATGTCATTTTGTGCAGGGACTGTTCTAAACACGGGAAAAATGCGCCACTATACAGGCATACTATAGACACCCCCTTTAAAATGATATTTAAAGGAATATTTCACTTTAATTGTTTCACTTTAAGCATTATTAAAATCACTGCTCCCGAAAAAACGTCCGTTTTTAAAAAACTTTTTTTTTTGCATTGATTCGTGTCTCCTAGGGCAGGACCCGGTCCCCAAACACTTTTTATGACAATAACTTGCATATTGGCCTTTAAAATTAGCACCTTTGATTTTTCACATTCGAGTCCCATAGACTTTAACGGGGTTCGCGTATTCGCACAAACTTTTGGTCTGTTCACATGTTTTTCTTTGTTTAGAATGTGGTTTTTTTTTCATTTAATTTCATTTCTCATTTGACCAGAGCACCTTCTTCCACATGTTTGCTGTGTCCCCCACATGGCTTAAAGCAAACTGCAAACGGGACTTCTTACGGCTTTCTTTCAACAATGGCTTTCTTCTTGCAACTCAATAGTTGTCCTGTGGACAGATTCTTCCACCTGAGCTGTGGATCTCTGCAGCTCCTCCAGAGTTACCATGGGCCTCTTGGCTGCTTCTCTGAATAATGCTCTCCTTGCCTGGCCTGTCAGTTTAGGTGGACGGCCATGTCTTGGTAGGTTTTCAGTTGTGCCATACTCTTTCCATTTTCGGATGATTGATTGATCCGTCAGATGTTCAAAGTTTGGGATTTTTTTTTTTATAACCTTACCCGGCTTTAAACGTCTCCACTTTATCCCTGACCTGTCTGGTGTGTTCCTTGGCCTTCATGATACTGTTTCTTCACTAAGGTTCTCTAACAAACCTCTGATGGCTTCACATAACAGCTGTATTTATACTGAGATTAAATTGCACACAGGTGGACCCCATTTACTAATTAGGTGGTTTCTGAAGGCAATTGGTAGCACTAGATTGTAGTTTGAGGTAACAGAGTAAAGGGGGCTGAATACAAATGCACTCCACACTTTTCAGATATTTATTTGTGAACAATTTATCACTTCCCTTCCACTTCACAATTATGTGCCACTTTGTGTTGGTCTATCACATAAAACAGAAATATGTTGACCACACACAAACAATAAAATAGTTTAAGCTTATTTTTCCCCAAATAGTATTGCTTACACTATTATTTTATTCTTGGCATGCTAAGTAAAAAAGACAAAACGGTGGTTAGTTTCCATTTTATCTTTCACTTTGTAATTTTACCTTTGGTCCATCTTGCTGTCAGAATCAGACAGATCCGCAGAATAGAAGGTAAGTCACTGAGCTTCCAATATGTTAAGATAAATCTGAGCAGATGTGATATTTTAAAGCCTAGAAAAGCCCAGAGGAAAAATTGCATCTGTCTAGCAGAAACGGTTTGGGATAACAAAGTCACAGATGAATATGCTCTTAAGGACTATGAGATTTACAAATAAACAAGCTTGATCACCCTGTCTAACCCAGAGAGCTTTGTTTGTTTGCTTTTGATAGTTTTAAATGCCCTTGTCTTTATACGTGGCCATTTTGCAAAATGAAACCATATTTATTAGACTTGGTCAAGGTCAACTCTGGACTGCCTTCATGAAGCAGATATCAAAGATCCCACTGTATTGTAGATTACACTTTAATTCAAATTGATCCAGCTTGATCCAAACTGGCTGCATCATGTATATACAGTACATGTATGTACTGAAAACCGAAACATTATTTCTGCAATATGAAATTTTCCCAAAATACATATATTTTAAGACCCCTTTCACACCGAGGGCATTTTGCAGGCGCTTAGCGTTAAAAATAGCGCCTGCAATCCGCCCTCAAACAGCTGCAGCATTGTCTCCAGTGTGAAAGCCCGAGAGCTTTCACACCGGAGCGCTGCGCTGGCAGAAAAGTCCTGTCAGCAGCTTCTTTGGAGCGGTGAAGGAGCGGTGTGTTTACCGCTCCTCCACCGCTGCTCCCCATTGAAATCAATGGGGCAGCGCTGGGATACCGCCGGCAAAACGCCGCTATTGCGGCGCATTGCGGGCGGTTTTAACCCTCTCTCGGCCTCTAGCGGGGGATAAAAGCGCCCCGCTAGCGCCCAAAATGCGCCGCAAATCCGACGGTAAAACGCCGCTATAAATAGCTGCGTTTTCCCGCCGACGCTATAGGCGGCTCAGTGTGAAGGGGGTCTTAGTGTTGCGCGTCTGTTCTGTCTCAGTGAGTAAATACATGTTTGTTTTTTGCTTATTCACTGCTAAATATAACATAACATACACTCAAGCAGATTCTCAAGCAGATCAAGGAAAATTTTTGTCTGTTTATTTTCAGTTCTAATATTTATTTAAAGGGGCCTTACATGCTAAACTTATTCTAGTGCTGAATAAGTTTGAAGCATATCTCTTGTCAAAATATAAAAACATATAATTTGTGTCACACATTTCACAGAGCCTGCCTTCTGGTCTACAGAGGTGCTGCCAGGTGATGTTTCAGGAGGTGGAGTCAGTACAGGAATCGCTGCTTGCAGGCAGCAAGGTACCATGAGATGTGTAGTCCCTAGAAATCAAAAGTAAATAGCAGAAAAGGAATCCACAAAGTAGTGGAAAGAGATGGCCAGCAGACAGGAAAAACTCACAACATGATTTTATTTAGTTTTTTTGCCTTCTATTGTAATATCTACCTCAATCTACCCCCCCCCCCCCGCAATATCATCCAACCCTTCCACCTGCAATGTCAGACAGCCCGCCCCCATTATAATCCAACCCTTCCTCCTGCAATCATCATCCAACCCTTCCTCCTGCAATGTCAGACCCCCCCCCCCCCCCATTGTCATCCAATCCTTCCTCCTGCAATGTCAGACCCCCCCCCCCATTATCATCCAACCCTTCTTCCTGCAATGTCAGACAGCCCTCTCCCCCATTATCATCCAAGCTATCCTACTGCACCACACCTGCAGCCTCTCTCACTACCATCAATGCCTGTACTAGCCCTCTCTCACCACCAACACCACGTCTGCATGCTCCCTCCCCAGCTTTCACCTTTGCACTTGTAGAAACCCCCAAATGCAAATGTACACACCCCTCTGCTCCCATTGTTGTACCTGTATACTTCCCCTGTTTTTAAGACTACCACTACCCCCAACACCATCTGACACGCATAAGCCACTCCACCCCTATTCTCAACACTACACCTGTGCACTATCCCTCCTTTCTTTGAACCCCCCTGCTCTCACCATTGTGCCTGAACCCCTCTCTGAAATGCACCTCTGTAAAGTTCTATCTACATGCCTATGCAAATCGCCCTCACTACACTGCATCTCTTCACTTTCACCATTATTGCTTTCACCACCCCCCTCTGACCTTTGTTAACCCCCCTTTCCTCTCACCAATATTTCTTATCCATCACCACCTGCAGGCGATCTCTCATATATCATATCATATCAACCCCCTTCTCACTACCACAGCTATTCACCCTCTTTTACACCCTCTATTGAACCTGTAGCCCCCTTTTTCACCAAGCCTGTAACTGCTTTTCTCCCTGTTGTCACTTCATGCCCTCTCCTCTGCTGCCACCCTATGCCTGCTGCAAGCTTGCCCACATCCAGTGCCCCTAAACCAAATTCCCTCCTTTCTGCTCTTACCACCGCCCCTGCAACCACCCCCTTCCATGCTCAAACTACTTCAGCCTTGTCTAGAACATGCACAATTTTTCTAGTCTTCCATAACAAAAGATTGTCTGGTTATCTTCAAAAACACCATCATACAAAATATATTTGTCTATTTTCAGCATGAGCCATAAAGCTATAAAATGTTCCACATAAAGGGAACGGACAGTAATTTTGTATTTTACCACAAACATGTTTATTTCAAACAGAAACTGTACAAAGATACCTACTATAGCTTTGAAGTACCTGCATATTGTCTACTATGTTGTTATTTTGCTCTGCATTAAATATATTCCTTAATTTTAGCCTTATATTTGTAGAGTTGGAGTAGCTTACAAAATTTGTGCATTTTCAGTTTGGAGTCTAGATACATATACCAAGTTTGATAATAAATTAACCATCATAAAATAATAAGTGGAAACAATCCAATTCAACCATTTTGTAATTTTCAAGAACAATTTTATTGTTAGCCCACTCCAGAACATTTACAATAGCTTTGACACTTGCACTGCCGTAAAGCGGGGCGAATAATGGTGATATATAACAATTTACCAAGGCAATATCCAGAACAATTGGTTTCCTTCCTAAGAAGACAAGATCTCGGATTCTGTGAATCTGAATAGGCAGACAATGGTGGGCATACAAAGCAGGCCCCAGACCTTTTATAAGATTTTCAACTGAAAAGATCTGATTTGCTTGAAATGTGTTCTACGGCTTTGTGATTGTTATCAATGCAAGGTTCACTTTAACCTGACACAATTTTGTAGAATATTTGTTCATTTACATGCCCAATGATATCTTTGTAATCTACACTATATTGCAAAAAGTATTGGGTCACCTACCTTTACACACACATGAATTTTAATGGCATACCAGTCTTAGTCCATAGGGTTCAATATTGAGTTGGCCCACCCTTTGCAGCTATAACAGCTTCAACTCTTCTGGGAAGGCTGTCCACAAGGTTTATGAGTGTGTCTATGGGAATTTTTGACCATTCCTCCATAAGTGCATTTGTGAGGTCAGGCACTGATGTTGGACGAGAAGGCCTGGCTCACAGTCTCTGCTCTAATTCATCCATTCATCAACAAAGGTGTTCTATCGGGTTGAGATCAGGACTCTGTGCAGGCCAGTCAAGTTCCTCCACCCCAAACTCATCCATTTCTTTATGGACCTTGTTTTGTGCACTGGTGCACAGTCATGTTGGAACAGGAAGGGGCCATCCCCAAACTGTTCCCACAAAGTTGGGAGCATGCAATTGCCCAAAATGTCTTGGTATGCTGATGCCTTAAGAGTTAAGAGACCAAGCCAAACACCTGAAAAACAACCCACACCATAATCCCCTCCCCTCCACCAAAATGATTTGAAGGGGTGGCCCAATACTTTTGGCAATATAGTGTGGATGAGAAAGTTTGGGGTGGAGGAACTTGACCTTAACCAATAGAACACCTTTGGGATGAATTAGAGCGGAGACTGTGAGCCAGGCCTTCTCATCCACCCTTAGTGCCTGACCTCACAAATGCGCTTATAGAAGAATGGTCAAACATTCCCATAGACACATTCCTAAACCTTGTGGACAGCCTTCCCAGAAGAGTTGAAGTTATTATAGCTGCAAAGGGCAGGCCAACTCAATACTACGGACTAATGCCGCGTACACACGGTCGTACTTTTCGTCTACAAAAGTCGGACAGCCTGTCCGACAGACTTCCGGCAGACTTTCGGTGGACTTGCGGCGGACTTGCGGCCTACTTTCTAACGACCGGACTTGCCTACACACGACCACACAAAAGTCGGTCGGATTCGTACGTGATGACGTACACCGGACTAAAATAAGGAAGTTCATAGCCAGTAGCCAATAGGTGCCCTAGCGTGGCTTTTTGTCCGTCGGACTAGCACACAGACGAGCGGATTTCGGGGTCCGTCGTAGTTACGAAGTAAAAATTTAAAGCATGTTTCAAATCTAAAGTACGTCGGATTTGAGGCTAAAAAAGTCGGTTGAAAGTCCGGAGAAGCCCACACACGATCGGATTACCAGCCAGCTTTAGTCCATCAGCGTCTGTTGGACTTTTGTAGACGAAAAGTAGGACCGTGTGTACGCGGCATAAGACTGGGATGCCACTAATGCCGCGTACACACGGTCCTACTTTTCGTCTACAAAAGTCCAACGGACGCTGATGGACTAAAGCTGGCTGGTAATCCGATCGTGTGTGGGCTTCTCCGGACTTTCAACTGACTTTTTTAGCCTCAAATCCGACGTACTTTAGATTTGAAACATGTTTTAAAACTTTACTTCGTAACTACGACGGACCCCGAAATCCGCTCGTCTGTGTGCTAGTCCGACGGACAAAAAGCCACGCTAGGGCACCTATTGGCTACTGGCTATGAACTTCCTTATTTTAGTCCGGTGTACGTCATCACGTACGAATCCGTTAGACTTTTGTGTGGTCGTGTGTAGGCAAGTCCGTTCGTTAGAAAGTAGGCCGCAAGTCCGCCGCAAGTCCACCGAAAGTCTGCCGGAAGTCTGTCGGACAGGCTGTCCGACTTTTGTAGACGAAAAGTACGACCGTGTGTACGCGGCATAAAGTTCATGTGTGTGTAAAGGTAGGCGGCCCAATACTTTTGGCAATATAGTGGATGTTCAGATCATGGGATAGGTGTGCACACATGCATCAGAATATCAATATTAAGAACTGTTTTTATTGCCCCATGGCCACTAATCTAATAAAAACATTCCTAACCTGGTTTAGAACACATGGTAGGGAAAAATGCAATGTAAAAAATGTAATATATTTTACCAGCCAGTCAAAATCGTTGGGGCTGTAAAAGATTGATAGCGATTTGTCATGTGATTGGCTGAGGGACAACTTACTGATCACTCATCATTCATGGTCACTTTCTCTCTGTTGAAGTATACTCTATAACAAAGTTCAAATATGCAGTAGTGAACAGAAATACAAAGATAAGGCATGTGTCTGAGCATGCTTTTTTATCTGTAACATTTTCAAAGTCTCATTTTTATTTAGTTATCCATGGCCTGCAGGCCCAACTATTTGGGAGATGTTCTTGAGCTATCTCCATAGCAACGAAGATCTTTCTTATATTTTCCAAAGCTAATGTGCTTTGGAAAAGTTTGTGCTTCAATCTGGAATCCAGGCTTATTTTATTACGTTGTATGTCTGTTTCCTTAGACACCTAAAGGGCTTGTTCACCTTTACCAGAAAACTGCCAATTTGGTTAAGAGAGACTTGTAGATAACAACAAACGGTGCAGCTTTGACCAAAGTAATACCCTTGCCATAGATGTAGGACATTTAAGTACCCCCCAAAGCTTCAGCAAAAAAATTCAGAGATGGCATCATCGTATCCTGCCTTATCGCTAAGACACTCCCAGCTGATTCAAACCACCTTTCATGGGCTCTTTCTATCCCCTGCTGAAGTAGTTCTGAGCTAAGGTATGGTACAACAGAGGAGATAGTGAACCACGCAAGGTCATGAGTTCGAGAACTCGCTCCTATGATTGTGGGAGTTAGTTAGAGTAACAGCTGGGAGTGTCTTAGCAGCATCCTCATAACAAGACAAAAGATGATGGGAGTTATTCAATCAGGCTTCAGGGGGTATGTAAAGAGCCTACACTCATATCAAGAGCACTAATTAACTTTGGTCAAAGCTGCACAGTTTTGTTTTTATCTACAGGTGCCCTTTACCTGCATAGGCAGTTTTTGGTAAAGGTGAACTAACCCTTTAAAGACTTTGAAGGCCTTATAAGTTCAAGTATTATTTTGTTATATGTATTTATAAAAGTTACAAATCGGCTGCACCCTGAGATAATGAATTGGGGTGGGTATGGTCTAAATTATCCTATGACTTCCTTCATCTCCCTGAAATAGAATTTATTGTCACTGCCTAATACCTGCATCTCAGGCACATTTGGACATTTTTAACTTTGCAGAAATCCAGCAGCAACATATTAAATGGCGATTTCTGTAGTTTAGCCAACAATTTCCTCTTTCTATGTAGCCTCTACATTGATGAACTATATAATGTAGCTCATCAATGTGTGGTAGAGTTAGGGGAAAAAGTACATGAGGTTGGTGGTGAACAGAGCTGTGCAGAAAAAAGCAGGCAAAAATGTACCTATTTTCAGTACACCACCACCACCACCACCACTGTATATCAATGTTAAACACTATTTTTGCCCAGAGCTTTACCATATGCCTAGGGGACATGATCTCAATATACAGTGCTAAATAAAGTAAATGAAAGGATTAAGCCATTGTTATGTCATGATGAGTAACTACTTTTATAAAATTGGGACACATAAACAAATGAATATTAATTGTTCAATCACTAGGCAATTAGCAGTTAATAGACTTGGCATTTGTCATTGACACAATTAATTAGGGAATTTTCTTCTGCCCACAGAATTGCTATGATTTCATTATTTAATGTTGGACCTATTTTTTGGACATATGGCAAGACATAAGCCACCTAGAAACAATTTCTGCAGGAAGGAAAATATGAGTGATGCCAACATAACAGTCCATGCTCTACGCCATGGACACCATGGTTCAGTTGGCATACTCCTCCCAGAATGCTTTAGTGAAACGAATTACAGTGTCAAATACATTCACTGATACTTAATATTACTCTCAATATTATAAATATAATATATGGCCAATGCCTCCAACTTATAGCTCAATCACAGATTGTAATCGAAAACAGAAATCTCTGGTCTACCTAAAATGTAGAAGGCAGAGAAGAAACTAAAAATGACCATACATAGCCTATTAATATTTCTCATTAGTTTGTTTACATTTGGAGAGCAACTTATATGTAAACCTAGTAATCATTCTCATAAATACAGATGAGCACAATCAAATCGAAATTGTTGAGATTTCAGGAATATTTCACTATTTTGATGGAATGTGTAACACAACATCCCACACTCCACTTGAGTGCTTTCATCATATACCGCTTCCTTCCAGTCTGAATATAGATATCGGATCTTGCAGCCACATATTGTAACTAAAAAACCAGGTGAGATTAGCTCAGTTACAAAGCTGGAACATAGAACTGTTTATTTGCACAGAGGCACACAGAGATATTCAAACTTCTCATCAGTAGACTGTCCAATCAGCAGCTAGAGATGTTGGGGGAATTCTACCCCCTCCCCTCTCACAGCTAATCTACATAGACATATACATCCCATAATAGGTTGCTCACAAGGCAGACAGACATAATAGAACAATGGGATACAGCCACGCCTAAAAAGCACATAGCAACACCCACCCCATCTCAAACCTTCTAGCAATTGTCTCTGATGAACGGTGGACTTTATCTTCATATATTGTTGAGGTCAAGCTGGGGTTCACGGTCACCCTGTGCCCCTAATAAACACAGGATCACTTAAACATAGGAGGGGCTGGGGGAACTGGACAAGGAGCTTCCAGTGCTCTCCAAGGTAACCTGGGTTCCACAAGCCCCGCCCAAAGTGACTCCCATCACAGAATGCATTGGAGTTTTAAGAAGAGGTGAACTCAAGGTGGTTAAGGTGAAATGATCATTTAATAGCTCCTGGGGGTTACAAAAGCTTATATTCGAATATCCTAGACCTGTTTTTCTCCCAGAAAATAGCCCTATATTAGTCTTTTTTTCAAATTCTTACAGAAAAAAATGCAAAAAAAGCACTACACTAAATTCACTTAGCTACTCTAAATATGTCCCTGTTGAAAAAAAACACATTCTAAAAAAAGAAAAAAAGAATACATCTTTTTGTTGGGCCAAGCATATTTCATCTAAGTAGCTTGATGAGCAAAATTGAGTTTGCACTTTAGCAAACATTTACCCGTAAGTTTGCATCAGAAACAATTTTGCTCAAATCACCCTGCTCATCCCTACCGTAAAACTGTGGCCTCCTCTCAAACTGCCACTTCATCGCGGCAAGTGGCTATACCACCCATGCTGCATTGCTGCAGGGAAAACAAACTAAATGTCTCTGAAGCTAAACAATGACAAAAGGAGCTAAAATTAAAAGAACAGCATATGTATGTGTCAGCCCATGAGTCACAGTGGCTCCTAATAAATATAAATAAATAAATAAATATATATATATATATATATATATATATATATATATATATATATATATATATATATAAAGTGAGAGCACCCCTCACATTTTTGTAAATATTTTATTCTATCTTTTCATGTCACAACACTGAAGAAATGACACTTTGTTACAATGTAAAGTAGTGAGTGTACAGCTTGTATAACAGTGTAAATTTGCTGTCCCCTCAATATAACTCAACACACAGCTATTAATGTCTAAACCACTGGCAACAAAAGTGAGTACACCCCTAAGTGAAAATGTCCAATTTGGGCCCAATTAGCCATTTTCCCTCCCCGGTGTCATGTGACTCGTTAGTGTTACAAGGTCTAAGGTGTAAATGGGGAGCAGGTGTGTTAAATTTGTTGTTATTGCTCTCACTCTCTCTCATACTGGTCATTGGAAGTTCAACATGGCACCTTGTGGCAAAGAACTCTCTGAGGATCTGAAAAAAAAAAGAATTCTTGCTCTTCATAAAGATGGCCTAGGCTATAAGAAGATTGCCAAGACCCTGAAACTGAGCTGCAGCACGGTGGCCAAGACCGTACAGTGGTTTAACAGGACAGGTTCCACTCAGAGCAGGCCTCGCCATAGTCAACCAAAGAAGTTGAGTGCATGTGCTCAGCGTCATATCTAGAGTTTGTCTTTGGGAAATAGACGTATGAGTGCTACCAGCATTGCTACAGAGGTTTAAGGGGTGGGGGTCAGCCTGTCAGTGCTCAGTCCATACGCCGAACACTGCATCAAATTGGTCTGCATGGCTGTCATCCCAGAAGGAAGCCTCTTTTAAAGATGATGCACAAGAAAGCACAGAAACAGTTTGCTGAAGGCAAGTAGACTAAGGACATGGATTACTGGAACCATGTCCTGTGGTCTGATGAGACCAAGATAAATTTATTTGGTTCAGATGGTGTCAAGAGTGTGTGGCGGCAACCAGGTCTACCCCTCAAAAAATGTGAGGGGTGTACTTTTGTGAGATATTGTGTGTGTGTGTGTGTGTATATATATATATATATATATATTACCAGGGAAACTGTAGAATTTGTAAGATTATGTTGTGGCTATTTTATATGGGCAGTGCTTGGAAGAGTTCTTTCAACAGGTACATTTTATGGTTTGGTTGATTTCTTTGAACAGGTATATTTTATATTTTAAAGATGTAAACATTCTTACATTTTCTGGATATAAACAGCTAGGATGTTCATATAAATAACTTATATTTTTTACAAATGGTGAAATAAAAAACCCTGTGCTTCCATTAAATAACTACTGGCTGGTAACTTTTGGCCCTAGTTCTCCTATGGATCACAGGTGTGCAGTTTATTCTGCACTCCTGTGACCAATTTTCCACCCACTGTCAGCTGGCATCACTCAGCTGGTCCAGCCTTGGGAGACTGAGCCAGCTGCTCCCTCCCTTCCCCAGCCCAGCTCCTCCCAGAGAGGCAGAGCAGAGAGCTGTTGACTGACTCTCTGCTTACAGCGTATGGGAGAACCGAGTGATCAGCGGTGCTTGATCGCTCAGTTCTTAGTGCAGAGGCGGCAGGGGATAGATGAAGCATCGGATCGAAGATAATGAATAGATACATATTCATTAACGCAGTCACTCAGTATATGTTTAAAAGCAACTAGTGTAAGTATCTGGTTTTAAAGTATCTATAGTCAAAATGTAAAAACATATATTCACTTACATGCTGAATTTTGATTATTTCTAACCTACTCCTATTAATCCTGAAGCTTGAAAATGTACTTTGTGAAGATCCTCACACATTTACTTCTTTGAATGCAATAACACCTTTTCACTATGCCCTGTAAGACCCATTTCACACTGGGGCTGCCAGTGCATTAGCGGTAAAAAACGAGCAGAGCTTTACTGCTGTTTAGGCAGCGCTTTTGGGCCGCTTTTAACTCCAGATCTCCCGTGTTGCGGCGCTTCCGAAGCACTTTTCAGGCGATCTGAAGCGCTACCCATTCATTGCAATGGGCAGGGACGTTTTGGGATTACTGTATACAGCGCTCACAAACCACCCCAAAGATACTGCTTGCAGGACTTTTTCTAACGTTCCGCAAGCGCACCACCCCAGTGTGAAAGCATTCGGGCTTTCACACACGGATGGCATGGGAGGCAGTTTTCAGACGCTTAACAGGCATTATTTCTAGCGCTAAAACTCCTGAAAACTGCCTCAGTGTGAAAGGGGTCCAAGTAGGCACTGCTGTGTCACACATTTCACAGAGCCTGCATTCTGAATGAGTCAGTACAGAAAACAAAGCACACCATCACTGCTTGCAGGAAACAAGATACCATGGGGTATGTAGTCCTTAGAAAACAGAGGAGAACCTGCAAAGTATGCATGGAAGTTAGGAAGTTGTGGAAAGAGATGGTCAGCAAACAAGTAGAACTTTCAACACAAAAGTAGATCTTTCAGGTAAGCGTTTATTGCAGGGGTCGACAAACCCCGGGCGCCAGGTCGCATTTGCGACTAGAATTAGCGACCTGGCGCCTGGGGCAGCACAGCTGGAGTATCCTGTGTCCGTTCGACACCCCCCCCCCCTCCCGGCTCGATCGCGTTGGGCCGCGCCGGTAATTGAGGCCCCGGCTTTGCGGCCTACTGCAGTCCTATGGTTCCTTCTGCAATCGGGCGCCCTCTGGTGGTGGCCGTTGGTATGACAAGACATCCACCAATGCTAATGGAGCTTTCCCTACCTGTTTTCACTGCCTGCTCATCTCCTTCCCTTTACTTAGAACCCCCAAACATTATATATATTTTTTATTCTAACACCCTAGAGAATAAAATGGCGGTCATTAAAATACTTTCTGTCACACCGTATTTGCGCAGCGGACTTACAAGCGCACTTTTTTGGGAAAAAATACTTTTTTTAATTAAAAAATAAGAAAACAGTAAAGTTAGCCCAATTTTTTTTATGTTGTGAAAGATAATGTTACGCCGAGTAAATTGATTCCCAACATGTCACGCTTCAAAATTTCGTCCGCCCGTGGAATGGCGACAAACTTTTACCCTTCAAAATCTCCATAGGCGACGTTTAAAAAATTCTACAGGTTGCATGTTTTGAGTTACAGAGGAGGTCTAAGGCTGGAATTATTGCTCTCGCTCTACCGATCGTGGCGAAACCTCACATGTGTTGTTTGAACACCGTTTTCATGTGCGGGTGCTACTCACATATGCGTTCGCTTCTGCAAGCGAGCTCGGCGGGACGGGGCGCATTTTAAAAAATTATTATTTTTTCTTATATATTTTACTTTTTATTTTTACACTGTTTTTTAAAAAAAATAAAAATGGTGTCACTTTTATTTCTATTACAAGGGATGGGGCATATTTAAAAAAAAATTTTTTTTTTTCTTATTTATTTTAACTTTTATTTTTTCACTGTTCTTTAAAAAAAAAAAAAAAAAAAAAAAAAAAAAAAGTCACTTTTATTCCTATTACAAGGAATGTAAAAATCCCTTGTAATAGAAAAAAAGCATGACAGGTCCTCTTAAATATGAGATCTGGGGTCAAAAAGACCTCAGATCTCATATTTACACTAAAATGCATTAAAAAAAAAAAAAAATTGTCATTTGAAAAAAAAATAATAAAATGTCCCTTCAAGAGCTTTGACGTCGCTTCCGCCCTGCAATGACTTGGAGATGGGCGGGGGGGGGGGGCCATCTTCCTCTCACTCGTCTCCATGTCAGGCCAGGGACAGATCCGGATCGCCTCCGCCGTTACCGACGGCCACGGTAAGCGGTGAAGGGCACCGGAGAGCGGCGGTAGGGGGGCCCTCTCCTGCCGCCGATAAAAGTGATCTCGCTGCGAATCTGCTGCAGAGACCACTTTTATCTGAAAGAGAACCGCCGGCTCTTGAAGAAGATACGGGGTTATGGTAGCTAGCTGCTACCATAACAACGGTATTTCTCTTCAAACACAGGATGTATATAGTCGTCCTGCGGGAAGGAAGTGGTTAATTAAAATGAATTTATTATTTGTCATCTCCCTGCTTGGCCCCTTTACACGGGCTGTCTGATCAGGTTCGCCTGTCAGTTTTTCAGGCGGACCTGATTGGACCCTTAGCGGGAATATGGTGGTCTTATGTCCCTGCATGGCAGGAAATAAAAGCAGTCACATTCGTTCTAGTCGTCTCTGTGTAAATTTAAGATTGGTTAATTTTTATATTGAAAATAAAGCTTTGTCGGTCGTTTAAAAAAAAAAAAAAAAAACATGGCTCCTAACTTTTTTAGCTGGCTCCTAGATTCCAAGCAAATCTGTCAAGCCCTGGTTTATTGGATTGTCAAATATAAGTATTGCTTGTATTGTTATTACAATGAAGATGCTTAACCACTTGCCGACCGTGCTGTAGCCGAATGACGGTTGCAGAGTGGCCGGACAGTTCTGGGAGGGCATTATTTGACGTGAACGCACCTGCTGCGGCGTGTGTCCTCCAGACACAGCTGATCACAGATCAGAGTAAAGAGCCAATTAGCGGCTCTTTAACACGTGATCAGATGTGTGCAATCACAGCTGATCACTATGTAAACACAAGTCGGTTACAGCTGAAAGCATGAGGAGAGGATAGAAGAGGAGAGCCAATAACCGGCTTGTGTGAAAGGGACATCTACACTGATAATCAGGGCACCAATTATCAGTGTCCTGATTATCAGTGCAGTCCCAACAGTGCCCGCCAGTGCTTCCAATCAGTGCCCACTAGTGCTGCCAATCAGCGTCCACCAAAGCTGCCAATCAGTGCCTATCAGTGCTGCCAATCAGTGCCATCAGTGTCACCCATCAGTGCCACCTATGAGTGCCACCTATCAGTGCAGCCTCATCAGTGGCTCCTCATCAGTGCCCACCAGTGCCGCCTCACCAGTAGGGAGGAGCCTGATGTTCGAGTCGAACGTAACTCGAACATTTTCCCGTGTTTAGAACAGTCCCTGCACAAAATGACATTTCTAAAGGAAAAAAAGTGATTTAAAACTACCCACGGCTATAATGAATTGTCAGGTCTCGGCAATACAGATAAAAGTCATTGAAACAAAATGGCATGGGGATCCCCCCAAAAATCCATACCAGGCCCTTTGGGTCTGATATGAATATTAAGGGGAACCCAGAACCAAAATTTTTAAAAAAATTGCGTAGGGGGCCCGCCGAATTCCCCTTAAAAATAGTGGCGCTTTACCACCGATGCCTTGGTGTGAAAGCACCCTTATTCTTAGTAATAAAATTGTGATTCTCATTTTATGCAGAATCATGCAGCTCTACTGTGCACCGCAAGTAGACTTACTCCAGAGCTTTGTAAATGAGGTAAAGCTTCACTTTGCAAAGAATACCCAATGACATGCAAGGAAAATTAAAATGAAAAAAAAACAGCATTTTTGCTTGCACATGATTGGATGATAGAAATTAGCATAGCTTCCCCTTATTTCAGAGCATCCCCAAAGATCTAGAGCAAATGCACCCACAGTACACATTATATTTGTCTTTGGTAGATCAACCTTAATGGCTTTTTTCATGAAGGAGCTAAGAAGAGGAAATTAGGAAAGATTTGACCTTGGTGCATATGACTTTGCTGCTGCCTGCACAATCACCTACAAGCTTACTCCAGCGCTGACAAACCACTCCCAGCAGAGCTGTGTGCTGGAAGGATCACTAATGCGGGCTGACGGGGTTACCTGCCTTACATGCATTGCTCCCTCCGCTTATATCTTATCTGGGATGAAGACACTTTTACATGGTCTTTTTTTCCTTGTCACTAAAGCAAGAGTTTACTTTCCTACTGTATGGTACTGTATAGTATTACGTTGCTTCCATTATCACCACTATTCATCTTGTATTCTTCATTTCTGCGTGTTAATCAGAGGCTCTTTGCATTACATTATTACTTATTACCATAAAAAGACAGGACAGTATTTTAAAGGGGGGCTGCTAAAAAAAATGAAACAAAAGTCAACTTTTCATTAAAAAATTGATATGGCAAATATAACTGATCTACAATACATTTTTAATTTATTATAACATTTTTTTTTTTTTTCAAATAACAGTTTTTATTAGTCACAAATATATATAGATACAAAAGATTTGTAATTCGCAAAATACAAAATACATCTGGCGGACATTCAAACTGGTAATCAGTAGGCAGTAGGATATATTCATCCAAATAGAATAGTAAAGTAGCAAATTCCATATCTTCAAAATTCGTCAACCAACATATATCTATTTTAATCTGGACGTAGTCCAACATTAAGGAGAAGGATAGTAAAGAGAAAGAGAAAGAAAAAAGAAGGAGTAGGATGGAGGAGGGGGGAGGGGGGGAGGCTCAGTCGCCAGCCTAGGGTGGGTCCTCTCGCTTGTGCCAGTCCTCCCAGACCTTATCATGCGTCTCCAATCTATCCTGCAATCGGGCTGTCATTTTTTCTATAAGTTCTATATCTTTTATTCTGGTGTAGAGATCTGTTTGAGTGGGTGGGGTCTGTTTTTTCCAGTGCAGGGCGACCAGGCACCTCGCCGCCGTAAGTATATGGCCTAGCAGTTTCCTGGAGTGTCGGGGTATACTCAATCCAGACACCCCAAGAAGAAATAGTTTCGGAGCCCTAGGTACTTTCACCCCCAGTAAGCGATTCAGTAGTAATTGAGTCTCCGTCCATAACGGAACTATATTAGGGCATGACCAGTAGATATGATATAGGGTCCCTCTATCTTTGTGGCAACATCTATCCGAACTGGAAGGGTAGATGGCTCGGAGAACATCAGGCGTCATGTACCAGAAAAAAAAAGAATTTTATACGCGTTCTCCTTATACAGAGTACAAAGTGAACTCTTGGCTGCCTGGGACCAGATCACCTGCCATGTGTTTTCTGGTATCTCTTCACCTAAATACTTCTCCCAGCGGAGCATGTATGCGTGCTTGCCCTGGTCCAGGAAGCTATAGGAATTTAATATTCAGTATATATCGGAAAATAGCCCACGTCTAGCCGAGCCTTCCAATATCAAGCCCTCAAATGTAGTTGGAGTTGAGAATTGTTCCGGGGCAATGGATTGAGCATAGTGTCTAATCTGCAAGTATCCATAGAATACCTGCCGTGGGAGGCCAAATTTTTTTTGAATTTCTGCAAAGGAAAGTAGCCTACATGTGCATGGGTGGACTAAATGACCAAAGTGGAACAGATCTCTCGTCGCCCACGGGGAAGACATTTGGTGTGTAAGACCTGCAGGCAGTCTGGGGTTGTAAAGGAAAGACGTAAGGGGTGATCTCTCTGAGCATAATTTGTGAGCTCGTGACAATCTACGCCAGAGCGTGCTAAGGTGGAGCATACCTTCACTATCGCATTCCATAGCATACCATTCGGGTGGACTGGTGCCATCCATAGTTTTTCAATTTCTGTCCACTTGTTATAAGAGCGCTGGGTGAACCAGGAAGCCAGGTCTCGCAATTGGGCAGCTTGATAATATTTGGTTATGTCAGGGAAGGACAACCCGCCGTCTGTTCGGGATGCCATCAAGACCGATTGTGATATTCTATGTCTCCTATAATTCCAAACGTAGCGTATCATATCCGCCTGTAGTTTCCGCAGCTCCACCGTTGGAACTGGAATGGGAAGTGTTTGGAATAGGTAGAGCAGCTTTGGCAGAATAACCATTTTAACCGAAGCTACCCTCCCTAAAAGGGAGATATGATGGGCCTTCCATTTTCTTAGGAGGTCTATTATAACATTTTATTGTTTAAATCTACCTTTTCATTTCAAACTGCAACCAGTTATAATTGTTTAAAGTTTCCTAAAAACAATCCAAATGTTCACATGTTTGCATGGTGGTTTAATGGTTAGCACTGGCTTGCAGCACTGGGATCCTCAGTTTAAATACCAACCAGAACACTTCCCACATGGAGTTTGCACATTTCGTGAGTGCTTGCATGAGCATGCTGCTGTTTCCTCCCACACTCCAAAGACATGCTAGTGGGTTATTTCACTTCTGTCTAAATTGGCCCCAGTATGTGTATGTATGAATGTGAGATAGGGGCTTTAGATTGCAAGCTGCTTGGGGGCAGGGAATGGTGTGAATGCACAGTATGTAAAATATATATCTTCTGCAGGGCGGAACATAGGGTGGTGGGGGCCCCTGGTCTTGAGTCACTTTCGGGCCCTACCTTCTATACATATGCACAGCTCTATAAAACAGAAATAGAAAAGGACAAGGTGTGCCAGACTCAGTGCAGTATTAAAGAACTTCTGTTTAATTGGACAAGACAAAACAGCCAAATGGCTACTCACAAAAGTAGATAATATATAAGCGTATAAGTGGGGGATACTGTACTGGTATTTGTACTGGGTCCACGATTAATAAAAGCAATAAAATGGATAAAATGATAATTACTGTATTTATCGGCGTATAAAACGCACCCCAAGTTTAGGAGGGAAGTTTAAGGAAAAAAACATTTAAATGCCCATCAATGCAGCCTTATCAGTGTCCATCTGCAGCCTTGTCAGTGTCATTGCAGCCTTGTCAGTGTAGCCTTGCCCCAGTGTCATTTGCAGACTTGTCAGTGTAGCCATTCAGTTTAAAAATGGCACCGCCGAGATACAGAGCCGGATGTCCTGTGTATCTCGGCGGCTTTCAAAATGGGCGGGGCCCCCTATTGGCCGGGGCCAATGGGCTTCAGCCCAGTCAAGCCCAATGGTAAGTCCAACCCTGATCTTCTGGCACACCTTGATATAGTGATAATCTTGTCCTTTATTCACATGGCATCACAAGATTATCACTATATCAAGGTGTGCCAGTGAAGATCCCGATTTTACGATGATTGTATGGTAATAACATCTACTGATTCACTACAGCTTCCTATACAAACTGTGGGCAAGCCTAAAGGGCAGGGGTGCTTAACCTGTGGTCCGCAGAGCCCTCTGATGTGGCCCTCGACCTCAAACCAGGGAAGAGCATGCCCGGAGTCAGCAACCCGTTGGTCGCGATCTGGGCTTGCCGACCCACCATCCCAGAGCATCAGGGTGCAACAAGCCGGTGCCAGCAGTGGAGGAAACGGCCACGGAAGGAGCAGGAGCCACACAACCCGATGCTTCTTTTGTAGCGCTGGCTCTTGTCCCAGGGAGAGTAATATCAAGTGCACTTCGCCTGGGACCTTTCTAGCAGCCTGGAGACAGAGAGAGCAATGCCAGCAAAAGCTGGAAGAAGAAATGGTCCGTGTATTAAACAACACATACACTGCACTTTTACAATGGCTGCTTTCACACTGAGCCACAGGAGCAGCACAGTGCATCTTTGGCTTTCCTGGGGGGGGTTAGCTGCACTGAGCCAAAACCCCATCTATGAGGCATGTTTTTACTACAACCTCCCCCCACCACCACCACCACTAGGGTAGCATCAGGGGTCGCAATAGCAACCCCATCCCATGCTCCAGCGGGCCTGTGCAGACTCCCTGCCACATTATTTTGATTAGTTTGCGCAAAAGTTATAGCGCCTACATACTATGGGATATTTTTATGGAATTTGTATTTATTTATTTTACTAGTAATGGCAGCGATCAGCAACTTATAGCTGGACTGCGACATTGCAACAGGCAAATCGGACACTAATTGACAGTTTTGACACTTTTTTGGGGACCAGAGACAAAGTTCTAAACAATATGCACTATCACTGTACGAATGACACTGGCAGGTAGGGGGTTAACATCATGGATGATCTAAGGGTTAAATGTGTCCCTAGGGGGTGCTTTCTAACTGTGTGGGGGATGCTTTTACTGTCGGAGTTCCTGTGTAAAATTTTGAACATTACTTAAACAGTTTTTTCACACCAAAACTTGCAATAACAACTCAGATAGTGCAATTGCCGAAAACACATTATAGATTCCCTTTTAATGCACTGAACTAGCTTAAATATATTCTGCATGCAATGAAAGGGTTGCTGAGATTCACCCTTAAAATCTTAATTACAGCATATAAAAATACCAATAAAAAGTCTGTTCACTCTGAAATGAACAAATAGCACTCATTAGTTCCAAGCAGCTAATAAAGACAAATTTAAAATCAAATTTCTCTGTTTGCTGGATGTGGTGATGTGCCAGATAGTATTTAGCAGGGAACTAATCCTGCCAAAAGAAAGGAAGCGCTCACTGTGCTGAAGCTTGTCACTTCCAAAGACTACCATTACAAGGCTTATTCAGTAAAGTGCATTTAATGGTTTTGTACAAAGCAAGGCAGTTCAGAACGTACTTTGCCAGTGATTTTTTTTATGCCGGTAATAATTTATTTGCAGTCATGGTAATTAGAGAAGTTAAAGCGAACCTTCCCCTCTTTTTTCACTTGCCATAACTTTTGTCCTCCCCTTGTATCCCTCTGCCTCCAGCAGTTACAGTTAGTTTTAGAAAAAAAATTGGGGGAGGGTTGAATGTTTTTTTTTTTTTGTGAAACCCAGACCTGCACTTCATGCTTTCTCACCTAGGCAAGAATGACATCACTCCGCCCATAGAAAGCCTCCCGGGATACCATCGTCACACATCTCAGGAGACTTTAGGCCAATCTACACCACACTACATTGAGCCAATCTACACCACACTACATTGAGCCAATCTACACCACACTACATTGAACCAATCTACACCACACTACATTGAGCCAATCTACACCACACTACATTGAACCAATCTACACCACACTACATTGAGCCAATCTACACTACACTACAGTGGGACAATCTACACCACACTACAGCGGGCCAATCTATACCACACTACAGCGGGTCAATCTACACCACACTACAGCGGGTCAATCTACACCACACTACAGCGGGTCAATCTACACCACACTACAGTGGGACAATCTACACCACACTACAGCGGGCCAATCTATACCACACTACAGCGGGTCAATCTACACCACACTACAGTGGGACAATCTACACCACACTACAGCGGGACAATCTACACCACACTACAGCGGGCCAATCTATACCACACTACAGCGGGTCAATCTACACCACACTACAGCGGGCCAATCTATACCACACTACAGTGGGACAATCTACACCACACTACAGCGGGTCAATCTACACCACACTACAGCGGGTCAATCTACACCACACTACAGCGGGTCAATCTACACCACACTACAGTGGGCCAATCTACACCACACTACAGCGGGCCAATCTATACCACACTACAATGGGACAATCTACACCACACTACAGCGGGCCAATCTATACCACACTACAGTGGGACAATCTACACCACAATACAACGGGTCAATCTACACCACACTACAGTGGGACAATCTATACCACACTACAGTGGGACAATCTACACCACACTACAGCGGGTCAATCTACACCACACTACAGCGGGTCAATCTACACCACACTACAGTGGGTCAATCTACACCACACTACAGTGGGACAATCTACACCACACTACAGCGGGTCAATCTACACCACACTACAGCGGGTCAATCTACACCACACTACAGCGGGTCAATCTACACCACACTACAGCGGGTCAATCTACACCACACTACAGCGGGCCAGTCTACACCACACTACAGCGGGCCAGTCTACACCACACTACAGCGGGCCAGTCTACACCACACTACAGTGGGACAATCTACACCACACTACAGCGGGTCAATCTACACCACACTACAGCGAGCCAGTCTACACCACACTACAGCGGGACAATCTCCACCACACTACAGCGGGCCAGTCTACACCACACTACAGCGGGCCAGTCTACACCACACTACAGCGGGACAATCTACACCACACTACAGCGGGCCAGTCTACACCACACTACAGTGGGCCAATCTACAACACACTACAGTGGGTATAGAAAAGAATCACCCCCCTTTAAAAAGAATCACATTTTGTTGCTTTGCAACCTGAAAAAAACACAGACACAGTTTGGTGTTATACCTTTCACTTGGATGTTATAAGTTGCACTGAGTAAATACAACTGTATAAAACAAAACTGCCGGTCTTTATTTTAGGCTACAAAGCAACAAAATGTGATTATTTAAAAGGGGTTGATTCTTTTCTATACCCACTGCAATTCTGCTGCACTGCGAATGCACCACGGTGCTTTATCAAGGAGCTGACTCAAAGAACCAGTAGGAGAACTATGTATAAACTATTCATTCCTGGAATTCCTCTTTACGGCTCAATTCACACCTATGCAGTTTGCTTCTGAGCATTTCTACAGTGCTTTTTGCATGTTTTTACTTTGATTTTTCTCCAAATTTGCATTTTTTTAATGCTTTTTTTGCAAATTTGTTGTAGGGCAGATTAAAAAATGCAAAATGCAAATTACTGTAAAAATGCACTACATGCTTTTCTGCAGCTTCTCCATTAAAGTATATTGAACCAAAAGCGCAAAAAAATGCAGTTTTGCATTTAAAAAAAGTCCCTTTACAAAAATGCAGAGGCATAAAAACGCATTGATGTGAACATGCTCCATAGGAACCCATGTTTGCGTTTCTGTAAAAAGCAATTGGTGTGAATGGAGCCTAATGCCACGTACACACGGTCGGATTTTCCGACAGAAAATGTGTGATAGGACCTTGTTGTCGGAAATTCTGACCGTGTGTAGGCTCCATCACACATTTTCCATCGGATTTTCCGAAACACAAAGTTTGAGAGTTTGCTATAAAATTTTCCGACAACAAAATCCGTTGTCGGAATTTCCGATCGTGTGTACACAAATCCGACGCACAAAGTGCCACGCATGCTCAGAATAAATTAAGAGATGAAAGCTATTGGCTACTGCCCCGTTTATAGTCCCGACGTACGTGTTTTACGTCACCGCGTTCAGAATGATCGGACTTTCTTTTTGTGTGACCGTGTGTATGCAAGACAAGTTTGAGCCAACATCCGTCGGAAAAAATCCTAGGATTTTGTTGTCGGAATGTCCGATCAATGTCCGACCGTGTGTATTAGTCTTAGATCAAAGCACATTTTTTTTTTAGTTCTGTGATTTTCTACAACCAAATATTGATTATGACAGTTTACTGAATTGTAAGTATGATTCTATGATGTACTCACGCATGTCTACACCATAGTGCAGTTTAGGGATCTACAATTGCAGTTTTCCTTGTGTGAATGGATAGTATGTGTTTTGGGCCTAATTTTTTTCTTTTTAGTGAAAGGAGGAATGTTAACTACCCTCATTTTAATAAAGAAACACGGGTACTGGACCTGTCTAGAAACACAAAACAGGGATCCTTTTGTGAACACAATATTTTATGTTAAATATTTATTTGCCCAAGTCAAATTATAGAAATTTTAAACTATGTGATCCTTATGGCAGAAACATTTATCTGAAGATCCAAGTTTCTGGATGCTTTAATTATATGCATTTTTTCCATGTCTATTTTCCCACTATTTTCCATACTGTGGAGCAATTTATCCACACAAAAGAAACAATGAAGTCTTTCAAGTCTGATCATAGCACACTGCTTTCCCTCTCTCTCGTGTACCTGCAACATTCCATGTCCTGTAAACTCTGTAGCTGCAGGCACTGTGGAACAATTTATCTTCAAAAGGTCAGATAGGAATAGTTTTAAAGCCTATTTACTCGTTGTAAAGAATATGTAAATATTTAAATGTCCATCATCTGGTGACAGATTTACTATGCATCTACATCTACTACGCGTAGCCATACCCCCCGTAGGGGTTGCTGAATGTTGTGGTTCACCCGTCACCTGGCCCAGCCCAACATCCATTTTCCAGTCATTCAGTGACCAGTCCTTAGCTTTGTTTTGTTTTTTGTTTTATTTGAGGGGATTAAACTTGGACGGGGATTTGGGAATTATGGGATGCCCAGGGATTTCCAGTGCAAACTTGCTTGAGACTCCTATATACACTCTAGTATATACACCTTCTCTCCAGCACAAACACTTGCTGCAGACTGTTACTCCTCAGGCCTCAGGCCTTTTGCGGGCCCCTGTGGTGTAGGAAAAGTTCAGGTGCCAGCTATCCTCTATTCAGCTACCAATCACAGATAGCCCTCTTCAGGCCCTGCCAGCAAGCCCGACTGCAGTGACCTCTTTCCACTGCCCTTCTCCACAGTCCTCTCTCCACTGGTTCTGCACCTATCTCTCAAACTGCAATCTCCCAGTTCTCTCCTGGGCACAGGAGTAAGGGCACCCAATAAAGTAAAGGGGGAGGGGAAGAAGGGAACAAACTTGGATGGGACATATAAAAATAAATTACGTATCAAAAATATAGATAGTCTTCTCTTGGCATTTACAATATATTGTATTCCTAACTACAAATCCCTACAGCTACAGACAATTTACACACACAGTCGGGCCAGAGCATTTCCCCTCAGGAGAAATTCTCTGTCCGCAGGATCCGTTGCTCCAGCTGGGGATAGACAACCGTCGCATCCTGAAGAGTCCTGCAAAACAGACAAACATCCAATCCTACCACTACCTGTACACTTTACAACATTTCTTTTCTGTCAGAAGGGGGTTAGAAATCCTGCTGACAGAAATAATAACAGCAACAACACACAGGGCCTTTTTTTTTTCTAAAGTACATTTCACCTGTAGTTCTGTCAGAAGGGGGTTATAACCCACTGGCAGAACATCAAAGGGGAAAACACAATATATGTTTTTTTTTGTTTTTTTTCAAAGGTAACATTCTTCTTGGAATTCCTGGTGGGAGGGGACCTCTCAGCGCAAACAGGTTCCTTAAGAGTTAGTTTCAAGAACAGACCTTACCCTAATGCCCCGTACACATGGTCGGATTTTCCGACGGAAAATGTGTGATAGGACCTTGTTGTCGGAAATTCCGATCGTGTGTAGGCTTCATCACACATTTTCCATCGTATTTTCCGACACACAAAGTTTGAGAGCAGGATATAAAATTTTCCGACAACAATATCTTTGTGTTTCTGTTCACTACTGCATATTTGAACTTTGTTATATAGTATACTTCAACAGAGAGAAAGTGACCATGAATGATGAGTGATCAGTAAGTTGTCCCTCAGCCAATCACATGACAAATCGCTATCAATCTTTTACAGCCCCAACTATTTTGACTGGCTGGTAAAATATATTACATTTTTTACATTGCATTTTTCCCTACCATGTGTTCTAAACCAGGTTAGGAATGTTTTTATTAGATTAGTGGCCATGGGGCAATAAAAACAGTTCTTAATATTGATATTCTGATGAATGTGTGCACACCTATCCCATGATCTGAACATCCACTATATTGCCAAAAGTATTGGGCCGCCTACCTTTACACACACATGAACTTTAGTGGCATCCCAGTCTTATGCCCCGTACAAACGGTCGGATTTTCCGACGGAAAATGTGTGATAGGACCTTGTTGTCGGAAATTCCGACCGTGTGTAGGCTCCATCACACATTTTCCATCGGATTTTCTGACACACAAAGTTGGAGAGCAGGATATAAAGTTTTCCGACAACAAAATCCGTTGTCGGAAATTCCGATCGTGTGTACACAAATCCGACGGACAAAGTGCCACGCATGCTCAGAATAAATAAAGAGATGAAAGCTATTGGCCACTGCCCCGTTTATAGTCCCGACGTACGTGTTTTACGTCACCGCGTTTAGAACGATCGGATTTTCCGACAACTTTGTGTGACCGTGTGTATGCAAGACAAGTTTGAGCCAACATCCGTCGGAAAAAATCCTAGGATTTTGTTGTCGGAATGTCCGAACAAAGTCCAACCGTGTGTACGGGGCATTAGTGTCCTTACAACAGGATATGTCTCATCCGTTGGGCACCCAGGGTGGCAGGCCAGTCTGTTCCTGCAAAGTCAGGGAGAAATGAAGGATACACTCACTCTGTGACTCCTCAGCAGTCCATGTGGCACTTTATAGCGGCTGTACTCCAACAGTCCCTCTCAGGCATAAAAGTGCAGGTCAGGCAATCTCTTCCTGCTACCCCCTTCCTCCCTGATGGAGACAGAGTGACTCTTTGTAGGCTGTCCCATCCTAGCAACCATCACTCTGTCCCTATAGATGGACCTCCCCAGCCGCCATTCCTTTTGAATGTCCACAAAATGGGCCCAGGTTTCCTCACACTCTGGCACCTTCAGCGGCTTAAGGACATGCAGAAACTCCCAGATCAGGTCATCCTCCCACTCTCTCTGGGAGTCCTCAATGATGTCCATGACTTTGGGAGGGATATAGGGGAAGTCCAGACTCCACTCCAAAGCGCTCCTCCTTTGAACCTCCTGCTGGAACCGGGAAAGCCTTGGCAACCCTCTGGGCTTCCCTTTCCCATGTCAGGACACAGGCATCAGGGGACCTTTTCACCCACTGCCTGTAGGTGGGCGCTCTGGTCTGGGTGGTGGAGGGTCTCCGGACAAAAAGCTGTCTGCTGCAGATAGGGATTCCTGTAGCTCCTCCAGGTTCCTCAGGAAGATCTGGTTCCTCTCCTCCCTTTAGATGGCACATTTAGGATCTGGGAACCTCCTGTCTCCCATTCCTCATCTAAGCAACTTTCTGGAGATGACCATTCTGCTAGCTTCTCTAGGGACCCGAACTCCGCTATCAGTCTGGAGGATCCCCAAGCTATGGCCTTGTCCCCACACTCCCCTTCCAGCTCACCCAAAGGCAGACTCTCTTCCAATGCTGTCTCCTTCCAGTCAGGGATAGCAAGGGACATAGATGCAGCTTGCATTTCATGGACCACTGGCTCCTGCAGGGCAGTACTCACAGTCACCAAGTCCTCGACCGGGCCTCAGGCCATAGCAGACTCTTCTCCTCCTATGTCGCTTTTCTTCACAGGGGAGTCACTAGGCTCAGATTTGACCTCTCCTTTCTGGGATGACTTTAGGCCCGCTCCGGCCTTCCGGGATATCCTCGGCTGTAGTGTGCAGAGTCCTGAATGCAGGTCCACCTGGCAGGATCCTGCTGGCTGGATGCAAGCCGGGTGAGCGGTTCACCACAATGACCGCACCGGATCCAGGCACTCACCACCGCTGTTGGTATCTGGCACTTTGGGCACATCAGGCATAGCCGTTCCATCCCATCTATCATTCCCAGGGCGAATCCTCCACGAATGGGTTGCTGAATGTTGTGGTTCACCTGCACTGCCCAGCCCGACATCCATTTCTAGGTCATTCAGAGACGCAGACCAGTCCATAGCTTTGTTTTGTTTTTTTATTTGAGGGGACTAAACTTGAATGGGGATTTGGTAATTATGGGATGCCCAGGAATTTTCAGTGCAAACTTGCTTGGGATTTGTATATACATATCAATCTTCTCTCCAGCACAAACACTTGCTGCACACCGTTTCTCCTCCAACAGTGCACTTTCCTTGCTGCAGACTGTTACTCCTCCAGCTAGTTAGCTAGCACTGCATGGGTAGGTCCAACACTGCTTCAGTCAGGCCTCAATGAACTGTCTTTTGTGGGCAGCGACCCCAGGCCCCTGTGGTGCAGAAAAAGTTCAGGTGCTAGCTATCCTCTATTCAGCTACCAATCACAGATAGTTCTCTTCAGGCCCTGCCAGCCAGCCCAGCTGCAGCGAACTCTTTCCACTGCCTTTCTCCACAGTCCTCCCTCCACTGGTTCTGCACTCATCTCTCAAACTGCAATCTCCCAGTTCTCTCAGGTGTGCCTCCCCAGTTCTCCCGACTGTGCTCACTCATCAGCCCTCCTGGCTGCGACCAGTTGTCCTCCTGGAGACTCTTAGAAGCGTTCTCTCCTGCTGTCCTCTACTTGCTCTCTCATGTGCCTCTCCTTCCAGGATCTGGTCACTCCTGAATGCACCTCAGCCCCGGCCTAGCAAGCAGCTAGGCCTGCCTAAATTTACCTATACTACCAGAGAAAAACCTCACTCCAGCACCTTACTACCTAGAGAGTGCGTGCTACATACGCACTACAGATCTACAAACTACCTAGGGTGACAACACTGCTCCTTCATGGGTACAGTATTGTGAGTAAGCATTTTCACCCTAGTATAGGAATGGTGTTACTACCAGGTCATAATAAAGGAAAAAAGACTGACAAAAAACAAATGCAATCACCATGTCTAAGGCCTGCAAGCTGCAATTATATATATTATTTTACTTTTAAAATTTAGATACACAATGGGGGCTATGTTTTGAATGAGCTGCCAATGCTCACAAAAACAGCATTTGTAGAAGAAAACGGAACAGCAGGGCGCTGAGGTCAGTATTAAAAAAAAAACACTTTATTAGGATAAGCAGCACACTTACATTGAAGTTAGCATGAAACAGCATGGATAGAAAACACCTGAAACCAAACAGCTGTGATCAGTGTGAGGCTATAGTCATCACTGAGCAAACAGAGACCGAGGATGAAAAGGGAGCCAGCCAGCTCAAAGTATGGATATGCATTTGAAAAAGAGGGCATAGTCCCTGGAAACTTATCATGCACACCCCCTCTCCCGACATCCACCAGGCATTTTGACACAGCTGGTTGGTCTCAGGTGTTTCCTATCCATGCTATTTCATGCCAAGTTCAATTTAAGTGTGCTGCTTATTTTAATAAAACGTTTTTTTATTTGATACTGACCTCAGCGCCCTGCTGTTCATTTTCTTCTACATTGAGGTGATCCTAACCAGATCTTCTGAGCTGCAGTGGTTCCAGTCTCGGCTGCTTCTCCTGTGCAGGCTGCCTTTCACAACATTTCCTTTTAAAAATACTAGCTGCTTGGTTGTCTTTCTGGTCCAGTGTTTTCAGTACAGGCATACCCCACTTTTAAGTACACAATGGGGTTTATTTACTAAAGCTAGAAAGTGCAAAATCAGGCTCACTTCTGCATAGAAACCAATGAGCTTCCAGGTTTTATTACCAAAGCTTAATTGAACAAGCTGGGGTTAGAAGCTCATTGGTTTCTATGCAGAAGTGAGCCCAATTTTGCACTTTATAGCTTTAGTAAATAAACCCCATTGTGGACTTAAAAGTGGGGTATGCCTGTACTCACTAAGTCACTGACCCCAAAAATATTCAGGATTTCTGACTTTACCTAGATTGAGTTGCTGCATACTTGTTCTGGGTCAGTAACAAAGAAGTCAAACCACAGACAGCAAAACTACTAAGGAAGGCAACAATGACAGCTCTGTATTTCTGGACAGGTTTCTTGAAGATAGACATGTGCATTTCCTATAGTTGGAAGCCTTATTTTGATATCCAGCAGTGTTGCATGAGTATTTTATAGATTTGTTATTTTTTGCAGAGACGACAGTTGTATATGTTTATATAACCAAAGATCCTATGAAACTAGCAGGCAAGCAAGTAGTCAGCCACTTATTAAGCATTAACTTAGATCTATTGACCATATAATGTGGGTAAAGACAATGTGGACGAACAAATTCCTCGTTGTTGGTTTGTTGCATCTGGACCCTTTTCTGCACGGTTCCCTTGTTCTCCCAATCAAAGTTTGTCTAGCCATGTAATGTCATTAGGCCACTTTTGGATAGAATTTCAGCAAATTAACAAGAATCTGCTGAAATTCGAGTTGAATATGGCCAGCTTTAGCTAGAACTGATAAGCAAATAGATAACTGCATGATAGAATAACAGACTTGTATGACCATCATAAAAAAAGTATAAAAAGGATGTCAATCTGTCTTATATCCCAACAGCAATCACATACTCTATCTCTGACCTGCTCCCTCACATTTTTCGACAACCTAATCAATCATTATTGAGGTGAAGGACGGAGCAAGCCAGAGCTAGCATTCATCAATAACTGCATAATAGAGCACCCTATTATTCAGAGGTCTCAGAACTGACACTATTAAAGCAAGTTACAAATCTATACCCTTTTTTTTTTCTACTCACATGTTTGCCCAAAATTATTTAAACTGTTCCCATTCACACTATGGATTTTGCTAGGGAAATATTTCCTTCCTGTTACTGTATTCTGTGACATTTCCCAGTGATGTGTTCAGTTTAAACAAAAATCCATCAAAATAAACATTTCCAGCATTATTTTTAGATTAAAACATGTTAATGTCAAGCCAATCTCACAAAATGGATTTTCCCTGGATCCAAAAATGCCTTCATTTAGTAGTTTAAATGTAACAAAATAGGGGAGAATGTTACAATAAAAGATTTATGCCACTGAAGCCAGACATATTTTAAGATATAAATTCAAACAACGTGCTCTGGAATCAATGTCCGTTCTCTATATTGACCAGTATTCATCTCACCATTCATTGTGGCTTGCTACACAGTGCTGTTCAGCCGTGACCAGAAGTTTTGAGAAGAACACAAATATAAATTTTCACAACGTGGGCTGCCTCGTTTTTATGATGGCAATTTGCATATACTCCAGAAGGTTATGAAGCGTGATCAGATGAAATGTAATTAATTGAAAAGTCCCTCTTAGCCATGAACGTGAACTTAATACCATAAAAAACATTTCCACTGCATTTGTGAAGAAGGCTTCAGGGAGCCCAAGGAAGTCCAGCAAGGGCCAGGACCATCTCCTACAGTTGATTCCATTGCGGGATTGCGGCACCACCAGTTCAGAGCTTGCTCAGGAATGGCAGCAGGCAGGCGGAGTGCATCTGCATGCATAGTGAGGCGAAGACTTTTGGGGGATGGCCTGGTGTAAAGAAGGACAGCAAAAAAGCCACTTCTCTCCAGGAAAAACATCAGGGACAGATTCATTTTCTTTAAAAGGTACAGGAATTGGACTGCTGAGGACTGGGGTTATGTCCTCAGCAGTCCAATTGTGTGTGGGGCCAAGGGAGTGGGCTCACTTGCAGTTTTGCCAAAGAGCACAGCCATGAATAAAGAATGGTACAAAAACATCGTCCTAGAGCAGTGATGGCGAACCTTGGCACCCCAGATGTTTTGGAACTACATTTCCTATGATGCTCATGCACTCTGCAGTATAGTTGAGCATCATGGGAAATGTAGTTCCAAAACATCTGGGGTGCCAAGGTTCGCCATCACTGTCCTAAAGCAACTTCTTCCAACCATCCAAGAACAGTTTGGGTAGCAACAATGTATTTTCCAGCATCATGGAGCACCTTGCCATAAGGCAAATGTGATAACTAAGTGGCTTGGGGAACAAAACATTGAAATTTTGGGTCCATGGCCAGGAAACTTCCCAGACCTTAATCCCATTGAGAACTTGTGGTCAATTCTCAAGAGGAGGGCGAACAAAAATAGCCCCACAAATTCTGACAAACGCCAAACATTGATTATGCAAGAATGGGTTGCCATCAATCAGGATGTGGCCCAGAAGTTGATTGACAGCATGCCAGGGCGAAATGCAGAGGTCTTGAATAAGAAGGGTCAACACTGCAAATATTGACTAATTGCATAAACTTAATGTAATTGTCAATAAAAGCCTTTGACACCTATGAAATGCTTGTAATTATACTTCAGCATACCATATTAACATCTGACAAAAATCTAAAAACACTGAAGCAGCAGACTGTGAAATGTAATATTTGTGTCATTCTTAAAACTTTTGGCCATGGCTGTATGATCAAGAGAGTTTTTCTTGTTTGTCTAAATTAAGCGCCCTTCAACAACTGGAATTTGTGTCCACACAGTCATGTTTGTTGACAAGACTAGTTTCTAAAGCTGGCCATACACTAAGATTTTCTTTTGGGTTAAACGAGGGGATTTTATTGATTCCCTCATGCACTCTAAACAGTGTGCATGGTGGAACCTCTCCTGCTAGCTATTCTATTCTGAAAGCTGGCACCCATGGCTGTCAGAATACCCTAACAGGGACTGCATCTGATTAGAAACAGTCATTGTTCAGTTTACAATTTTCCGCCTGAAGTCAGGCGGGAGGGTGGCAACCCATGGTTCAAATTCACTCCGTGTGTGGCCAGCTTAACATGGCATACCTGTGGAGTGCTTGAACAGTCAAAAATTTGTCATAAAGCTGTGTTACTTTACCCATGGCATTGTTTTAGTACAAAATAGGTGCACTCCAGAGACTTGGTCTTTGTGTTGTCTTTGTTTAGTGGGGCTTTGCCGCAATAACTTCTCTGTGGGATTAATAAAGTATTCTGCTTCTGATCACCAGTCACTTCACTGGATATTTGTAAGGGTTTACAACCACTTAAATGTTTACATTTTTTTTTGTTTTGTTTTTTTTTTGGGGGGGGGGGGGTTGTAATTTATATTTTTTCATTTTTATTTTTAATTGTTTTTATAAATATATAAATATATATATATATATAATTTTTTTTTAAGTATAGATCTAGATTTGTCCCAAGCATATTTGAATTCACTTAATGAATGTTGACTGCTTCACTACCTCTGCTGGAAGTCTAGTCCAAGCATCAACTAAAATAATATTTTCTAAAATTAGTTTTGCGCTTTCCTACTGCTAGCTTGAAGTCAGGTACCTATGTTTTTAATCTTGGCTTCATATTAAAAATATTGCCCTCCTGAACCTTATTCACCCCTTGATGTATTAAAAGGATTCAATCATGTCTCACTGTTCCCTTCTTTCCTCCACGTTGTACATAATTACGTTTCTAAAGTCTCTCCAGAAAGGTTTTATTTCTCAAAACTTTAACCATTTTTGTTACCGGTCTCTGGACTCATCCTATTTTATCAATATCTTTTTGTAAGTTAGGTCTCCAGAACTGAACACCGTATTAAAAATGTGGTCTAACTAAAGGGGAGTCAGGATCTCCTTTCTCCTGCTAGTGATCCCTCTAGTGATCCAGCCTAGAATTCTATTGGCTTTTCCCACTGCCTGGCCCCACTGTTTGCTCATTTTGCAATCATCTGAAATAGGTGCTCCCAATTTTTTTTTTCTTCTGTAATGTTGTCCAACAATGTATAAAATAGAGAGGGTGCACTGACCTAGAGCATTACCATGACTTAACTTTATTTAAATATGAATGTCAAGTATAGGCATGTCTAAAAAAACAAAAACAAAAAAAAAAAAAAAAAACGATGAGATCGCCTCCAAATCCACCATGATCCCTTGATGGTATGGGAAAACCTCATAGCACACAGGAACGTTTGAAAGTTCAGTTGGCTCAGAAGAGGGCTTGACAATCGAAACGCATCAGCCATTCCTGTATGCTGTGAGATATTCCATACCATCAGCTGATCATGTTGGATTTGGATGCAAGCACATTGTTTTTTTAGACATGCCTATACTTAATATGCATGTGTGAAGATTCACTTGTTACCTATTAAATTATTTTAATAAAATTGAGTTATGGTAATGCACTAGGTCAATGTACCCTCTCTTTTGTGTTTTATAGTTTGCCTAAGGATACCCATAGTCCTGAGAGGGCAGCAAGATGGTTTATTAGCTAGAAGGAGAGTTCTGGGTCATCTTCAAGCACCAAACTTAAGTGCAGGAGGTTACTGTTTAAATACACTAAGTCTGCTCCCTCAATATTGTACTCCTTCAACGTAATATTTTCCCCTAGGAGCAATGTTTTACATTTAGAAACACTGAACTGTTTTGGCAAATTTTCCAGCAATGCCATATCTTGTTCCATGTTACAAACACCTCCAGGGATATCAACCCTATTGCACACCTTTGTGTCACCCTCTAAAGACCTACCTTACCCACCAACTCTTTAATTGATCCTTCCTTTTAGGAGTGTATCTATTAACCTGACTATAACTGATGTTAAACGCACTGGCATATAATTTAATTGCCAGCTTCTACCTTGGTACCATTCTTGTGGATAGGTATAATATTAGCTGTCCCCTAGTCATGGGGAACTTTTCCTTCTAGAAGAGATTAATTAAAAAGTTCCATCAATGGTCCAAAAACTATACCTTGAAATTCTTTTAGAAATCTGGGATGAATACCATCAGGGCCCATTGCTTTATCAAGCTTTAACCGAGCCAGTTCCTCTGTTACCTCTGTCTCCAAAAATCCAAAAAACGAACCATCATTACTTAACCAATATGATTCCCCAACTTGTTATTGTTAGTACAATTTATTTCTGAGAAGATTGAACAGAAGTAATTGTTTAAATGGCTTGCTACATCCATGTCTCCCTTAATACATGTGCTGTGCTTAGTTTTAATTTGAATGATCCCATTGCATTTTATTCTCTTCCAACACTGATGTACCTAAAAGGGTTTGGTCTCCTTTCTTAATAGATTTGGCCATTTCCTCCTCTTTCTGTACTTTGGGAGCAATGATGTGTTTGGCCTCCTTCTGTCGAATAAGGAGGATGAATTGGTATCACTACATTGAATAGTCTAAATCAACAGTTCAATTTTGGTGGAAAACTATCTCAATTAGTTTCTTCCCCAAAATCAACATTTCTCAAAATTTTGTCCAACAAGGAACACTCAAAATACATTTCAGATCTCAGGTAACCCCTGCTAAAAATGTTTTTACCCACAGATCACACAAGGTAGCATGATCAGAAAGTTGTAGAAAGTTTTAAATTTAAAATGAAGTAATAAGACATTCTACAGTATTTTACACGCAGAACAGAATTTTTTTTTAACACATACCTTCTGTTATCGACAAAATTATATGCAGTAGTATTTGAACTGCAACAAATAATAATAAAAGAGAAAGAAAACAGATGGTAAAAATTGTAATGTCACCTCAGATTAGTGGTCAGTGTACAAGTGACCCCTTACATTGGAAACTAGAGGAAAACTGCTGCCTTATAGGTGTTCATTGTAAGTGGAAGATGGATTCACCATTGCTCACTGCTCAAAGAAACCCTAGCAACCTCCGAAGGAACTATTTGGTTCTATAGAACCCTTATACAATAGCAGAAAACGATAGTAATTTTCATACTGTGCTCACAACAAATATGAACTTCTAATATAAACCATACATTAAAAACACAATAGTGAGTAATATGAATATATGTGCAATGTTCATACACCGCCATCAGATATTCCATATCAAGTGAATGGTGATATCATCTTTGAAAATCCTTAAATGTGAAATCAAACAGTGCCTTCTTTCACCAGCCCCTAAGCACACATCCTACTCACCAAACGTACATGACACCCATTGCAGGTAGTCATAACCAGCATGTTAAGCAGAGATGTGTTCTACAGGGAAGGAAACTGGCCCATAAAGTTGTATGTCCACCAGGCAAGAGGTATGGTAAATCACATATGGCAAGAAGAAAAAAAAAGGCTCCTCATAGTGCAGTATGTAAAATTTCTGTGACGCAACAAAAAAAAAATGCACAAACATTATAGCCGATTAAAGCAAGCTCATAAAAACAAGTAGGGATGCTGATTGCGTTCCACCTGCATTCCAGATGGCAGAAGTGACATGACAGGTACTACCCGATCCGATGCGTTTTGTCAGCAACATCTGACGTCATCTGGGGTCACGTGATTGAACCTGTCACTTCCTCCTATTTATATACAGCCGCCACAATAGGATATCCAATCCACTTCAATCCCTATTGACGGTTTATAGACCGATCTCAAAAACTACTGTGTAATAATATCCTATGTTTTATTATCAACTCATATATTATTAAAAACTTCACACATTAAATTAGAATTTTATAAATTGAATTTAAATTTTATTATTAACTAACCCCCTAAGGGAGTAAACCTATATACCACCTGTGAATATATGTTAGATGCCCTCTAGTGCATCTTAGGTGGCATTACAATTTAAAAAAAACTCTATAGAAGAAATCACAGACATCCTATGTCATCCATCTTGTGGAATAAAATGGTATTACACCAAAAATGTATAAATACATTTAAATGTAAAATGCTAATACATTACACCATGGAACTCTTGTCTGAGAATTAAAAAAAAAAAAAAAAAATCAATGGCACTATTTTTCTGGTTTTAACCATAGATATGGTATATAAAGGGGCATAAAAGGGGGCAATGTTTTATAACAGTCCCACTAGCTATATGTAAATTGTCCTTTGTTTCCCTTTAAATAGACTGGCCCTGAAACTATGCTGGGTAAAAAAATAAATCAGTCCATCCCGTTCCCTGTGCCTAGCACCACTTGTGGGTCCACTACTTCCCCCTGCACAGTAAATTAGAGACTGCTCAACACGGACTGCAGTCCAGTCCAGAAGTACTGATGAACCTGCTTCAAAATATCATATTTAACTGACATTTCAGGCAATTTCCATGACTTTTTCACTGAACTTTTTGCTTGGATGTTTTAATACAAGCGTTATCTCGTTTATGGATCTACAGCAGCATAAACTGTAGATGTGTCTGGTTCCACGTCCCATAAAAATGCTAATGGATCTGTAAACCTGTGCTTTTATATGCCTACAGACCTCTTGCTGAAATGTACTGTCCTTCACTAGGACAGAATCATCCAAACTATTACTGCTTGCAAATTCTCAGTACGGGATAATTATGTTTTCTTTTAAATGGGAAGACAAGATGTACATGTCATCTATGGCAAAGTCATTTTTAGCCTTAAGGAATAAATGCACATTTAACCACTTCAGCTCCAGAAAGTTTACCCCCTTCATAACCAGGTCAATTTTTTGTGATACGGCACTGTTATTTTAACTGACAATTGCGTAGTCGTGCGATGCTGTACACAAATAAAATGTATGTCCCTTTTTTTCCCCACAAACAGAGCTTTCTTTTGGTAGTATTTGATCACCTCTGCTGTTTTTTTTTTTGTATATAGCGCAAAAAAATTAAAACTAACAATTTTGGAAAAAAAAAACTATCATTTTTACTTTCTGCTATAAAACATATCCAATAAAAAAATTAAAAAAAACAACGTTTATTCATCAATTTAGGCCAATATGTACTCTGCTACATATTTTTGGTAAAAAAAAAAAAAAAAACACAATAAGCGTACATTGATTGGTTTGAACAAACTATAGAATATATTTTCGGAATTTTTATACATTTCTTTTTATTAGTAATGGCAGCAAATCAGTGACTTATAGCGGGACTGCGATATTGCGGTGGACACCTGACACTTTTGACACTTTTTGGGGGCCAGTGACACCAAGAGTTATCAGTGCTAAAAAATATGTACTGTCACTGTACTAATGACACTGGCAGGCAAGGGGTTAACATCAGGGGGAAACAAAGGGTTAAATGTGTTCTTAGGGAGTGCTTACTAAATGTGTGGGAGGTGCTTGTACTGTGGGAAGGCAGAGATCCATGTCCCTGCTTAGCAGAAACACAGGATCTCTACCTCCCCTTCTCACAGAACAGCGATCTGCCTTGTTTACATAGGCATGTCGCTGTTCTGTCTGTCTCCCGAACGATCAGCGTCCGCCAGACCCGCTGATTGGCTCCCGCTGTGTCCAATCACAGCAGGTCGCCAGCAGCACGCATATGCGCCCCAGACCTGGAAGTGCAGAATCACATGTGATTCTGCCCAGAGCAGCCGTTCTGCCGCAGTCAATGTATGCGGGGCAGCCGGCATCTGGTTAACCCCTTGCCGACCAGCCACCGTCATTTTACTGCAACAGATCGGCACGATCGGGATAGCAGGCACGCGCCGCTGGAGCGGGGGTGCCGATGCTCGTGGCTGACGGTCGCGATGACCGCTTGCCACGAGCGACCGCGGGCGCGAGGGGCAGAACAGGGAAGTGTGTGTGTAAACACACAAATCCCTGTTCTGTTCTGTGAGGCGTGACAGATCGTGAATTCCTATTAGCTGGGAACCACGATCCGTCACTTCCTCTAGGTCAGTCCCCTCCCTCTACTGTTAAAAACACACATAGGGAACACAGTTAACCCCTTCCCTGCCAGTGACATTTTTACAGTAATCAGTGCATGCCAATGGTCCCAAAAATGTGTCAAAAGTGTCCGCCATAATGTCGAAGTCCCAATAAAAATCGCAGATCGCCGCCATTACTAGTAAAAGAAATAATAATAAAAATGCTATAAAGCTAACCCTTATTTTGTAGACGCTATAACTTTTGCGCAAAGCAATCAATATACACTTATTGCGATTTTCTTTTTAGCAAAAATATGTAGAAGAAGAATACATATCGGCCTAAACTGAGAATAAATTAGCTTTTTTTAAAAAAAAAAGTGGGGATATTTATTATAGCAAAAAGTACAAAATATTGCGGGGTTTTTTTTCAAAATTGTTGCTTTTTTTTTGTTTATAGCGCAAAAAATAAAAACCAGCAGAGGCGATCAAATACCACCAAAAGAAAGCTCTATTTGTGGGGGAAAAAAAAGGACGTCAATTTTGTTTGAGTGCAACGTCGCACGACCGCGCAATTGTCAGTTAAAGCGACGCAGTGCCGAATCGCAAAAAATGGCCCGGTCATTCAGCAGCCAAATCTTCCGGGGCTGAAGTGGTTAAACAAAGTGCATTTATCTTTTTTTTTAGTCCCCATTTGGAGAGATTGGGGAAGGATTTTTTTTTTTGTTCTTGTTTCCATTAGGGAGATTGGCCCCTTTTTATTTGCACTGGTGTCAAAGAGAAAACAAGGGGCAATTCAAATATTTGGCATTAAGTTTGTACAGTTTAACACAATGATGCTTTCTAAGTACAGAAAATGACCAAACTATGGGGATTTATATGCTCTGAAAGTAATTTTCTACATCTAATAGGAATCCTATTCGCCTTGCCTTTGTCCTGCATCATTCACCTGCTCTATCAAACAGTGACAGCTTTAATAACCAGTGTGACAGCTGGTAATTTTGCAAACCTGAACACGAAAAAAAGTCAAAGAAATCAATAGGTATTTTCTCGGATTTTGAAACATCATCGCTGTCCTTTGCTAGGCTGCAGCTGGGGCCTTGTTCCTGCCAAAAAATGAGAAATGCTAGAGCAGCTTGGGGAGACAGAAAAGTGTATAATAGAAGATTTGGGATTTGGAAAGAGTACTGCGACTCGAGTCATGAAGTATCAGTTCCAGTCCTGCCTAGAAAAAGGGATTTTAGGAGAGTAAGTGATGAGAGGACAAGCTGGTGCCTGGTGGGCTGAGATTATAGCCAAGCCTTGTTATGAGAGAAGGAGGTGAGAGATGACTCCGTTTTGCAACTTGGTGTAGAGTGGTCATGCTGGCATTTACTGTGCCCTCCACGGATAACCGTTTTTTGCAAAAACGATTCTTTAATAGCCTATGAAAGATAAACAGGCTGAGCGCTAACAAGAAAACCACAGGACATCAGAGTAAGCACATAATGTTCCTTTGTTTAAAACCAATTATTAATTCTGCATAGACCATTACAAAACAAGTATAAAAGACAAAACAACTGATAAATATTGGACGATAAACTAATGTGGCTTAGAGGTCTATAGTTTCCTTATGCCGTCTATACACGGCTCAAACTTAATGCCACCAACTAGGTCAATAAAAGTACATTTTTCAATCAACTTTTGTTAAAGTACCAAGGTGAAAAATTGTCGGCTGAACAGTTACTGCATCCTATCAGGAACGGATCAGCAGGGGAGAATTTTTCATCCACACTGTGTAGCTTCAATGAATAAATCTTTGCCTATAGAACTAGCTTCAGGTAGTATTAAACCCAAAACCAAAAATGTATTATATTGTAGCTTACCAACTCTTAGATGTGGCTGGATAAAATATTACTTTCATTTTTTTAGGATTTTTTTTTTCCCCTTTAGTTTCAACTGCTGATCCCATCAGTAGGTCTGTTATTTTTCAACTTACTATAACAGAACAAACGATCCTGCAAAACCATTCAACCAAGGCCGGGACAAGGGGTGGGCAGAAGGGACGCCTGCCCTGGGCATTGTGATATCATGTCAGGTGAGAAGGGGGGGGGGAGTTTGGACGGGGGGAGAGGGGGTTTGAATTGTTCTAGAAGGGGAATTTAGGTTAGGGGTGTGTGCTAGGAATGGTGCTTTGAAGGGATTTGTGTTGAGAGAGGGGGTGGGAAGAGGATCTGTGCTAGGAGGGGGATTTGGTGGGTATGTGCTAGAAGAGGTGATATGGTAGAGGAGGAGGGAATAGTAAGAAGAAGAAAATGTACTTGACGCATATCTATGGTCAAAAAATAATATATATTAATTTCCACATTGTATTTCGATTATTTCTAGCCTGTAGGCAGGTGCAGTGTACCTTGTACCACTGCAGGTGGCGCTCCTCCACAGTGGCACCACAGCTGGAGAGGAAGTCAAGAGGAACACAGTTCCCCTATGGATTTCTGGGTAACTGGGGTAGCACCTAATTGGATGCTGCCGCCCCGTGCAACTCTGGTAGCCATCTTGGGTCAGGCAGAGTCTATTTAAGGCACTGGCTCCCAAGATTGAGGAGTTTTATGTGAGTCGGCAGTGTGGGGAAAGGTACCCCACCTGCTAGGGACAGTACTAACGGTAGGGAAAAACAGTAAGTACTTGTGCGCACACCAAAAATAGTTAGCCAGAAAAAATAAAGACAAATAAATAATCAATACAAAAAACTCAGTTACTAAAAAAACGACCAGCAGCCACAATTAGTGTTCACACACCTAAGAGCAATGAAAATATATAGAATTAATTTGCGGCGCTAATCTAAATATAAGGACTCCTGGGATAAACCACATACAAGCTAAAAGGACTCAAAAAAGAGGAACAATAATTCTAAAATGCGTGGATCCGTGAATATTAGATGGTAAATAAATGAAGGATGATACAAACGCCAAACTGTAATAAGGGAAAAAAAAGCAAACATACAGATCACAAATCTAGAACCATAAGCGGGGGGTAAAAACTAGGGCATAAAGGCAGCGGGATAATCTATGTGACAATACACCGATGGCCACGCCAGGAAGAGAGGTCCAGGTATGGTGACCAGTTAATGTAGATTAATATTCCACTATCCTATTGCAATAAAGGGTACAGGCAAATCAATGTTGCAATAAAGTTGCGGTAGATATGGGAAGCACAATGGTTAATAATTAATGGCCTCTTGGACCTAGAATAATGTGCCATAAAAACTAATTGAGACTCTAAAAAGATAAATAATCTTACTAACGTAAAGGCAATAGGTGATTAGGTATACCATCCAAAATACGGTGAAGTAAAAAATATTTTAAATGACTGATTGAATCCTGTTCCTAGTGAACGAAATAAACTACAATGAATAAATCCTAAAGATGAAGTGAACCTAAAAAGGAACAAACAGTGAAGAAAACTAAAAATGTTATCTCTATATAAATTCTTAGCAGAAAAAACTCTCTATATACTGTGCCAATGTATGTGCGACAAAAATAAAGTAAATAAAAATAAAAATTAAAAATAGGATGAAGTGTCCAGTTCACACAAAAAGTGCAACAAAACGGGTGGAAATTATCTAAAAGTGAATATATAGTATTACAACAGGAACACAGTGTTTGGCAAAAATAATGATAAAAAGATAAAAGGGATAAAAAATATCCCCAATGGTGAATAAACAAATTTCTCAAAGTCAAACAGCAAAAACAATAAGTGTGATGATAGATCCTAGTTCAATCCCCTTCGTGATGAAAAAGAAAAAAAGATTCCTTCACATATCCCCAGTGGGGGCAGACAGATGAACCGGTTCCCCCAGCCTCTTACCTCCCGGCTGAGCGATAACAGCCCAAAAGTAGCCCCACGCTGTCTGTGCCTGCAGATAGTTTCAAGGCTGTCAGCTCCCAGCAGGATAAAATCAGCCTTCAATGAGGATGGTGAAAAAAACTCTCCCAATCTCCAAATATCTCATACGGTGTTCACTCGAGAGAATAGAGGAAAAAATTCCATAGTGTAGTATGTATAGATTAACTCTTTAATTAAATAGTAGCTCACTTACATAAAAAATGACAACATCAGCAGAGGATAAATAAAACAGGCTCACTGACAACCCGATCCCGGCCGTGATCGGGGAGACAAGCTGCCAAGCAATACCGCCTCTCTTCACCCTGACGCGTTGCGTGACTATCACGTCACTTTCTCAAAGGGAATCCCTTTGAGAAAGTGACGTGATAGTCACGCAACGCGTCAGGGTGAAGAGAGGCGGTATTGCTTGGCAGCTTGTCTCCCCGATCACGGCCGGGATCGGGTTGTCAGTGAGCCTGTTTTATTTATCCTCTGCTGATGTTGTCATTTTTTATGTAAGTGAGCTACTATTTAATTAAAGAGTTAATCTATACATACTACACTATGGAATTTTTTCCTCTATTCTCTCGAGTGAACACCGTATGAGATATTTGGAGATTGGGAGAGTTTTTTTCACCATCCTCATTGAAGGCTGATTTTATCCTGCTGGGAGCTGACAGCCTTGAAACTATCTGCAGGCACAGACAGCGTGGGGCTACTTTTGGGCTGTTATCGCTCAGCCGGGAGGTAAGAGGCTGGGGGAACCGGTTCATCTGTCTGCCCCCACTGGGGATATGTGAAGGAATCTTTTTTTCTTTTTCATCACGAAGGGGATTGAACTAGGATCTATCATCACACTTATTGTTTTTGCTGTTTGACTTTGAGAAATTTGTTTATTCACCATTGGGGATATTTTTTATCCCTTTTATCTTTTTATCATTATTTTTGCCAAACACTGTGTTCCTGTTGTAATACTATATATTCACTTTTAGATAATTTCCACCCGTTTTGTTGCACTTTTTGTGTGAACTGGACACTTCATCCTATTTTTAATTTTTATTTTTATTTACTTTATTTTTGTCGCACATACATTGGCACAGTATATAGAGAGTTTTTTCTGCTAAGAATTTATATAGAGATAACATTTTTAGTTTTCTTCACTGTTTGTTCCTTTTTAGGTTCACTTCATCTTTAGGATTTATTCATTGTAGTTTATTTCGTTCACTAGGAACAGGATTCAATCAGTCATTTAAAATATTTTTTACTTCACCGTATTTTGGATGGTATACCTAATCACCTATTGCCTTTACGTTAGTAAGATTATTTATCTTTTTAGAGTCTCAATTAGTTTTTATGGCACATTATTCTAGGTCCAAGAGGCCATTAATTATTAACCATTGTGCTTCCCATATCTACCGCAACTTTATTGCAACATTGATTTGCCTGTACCCTTTATTGCAATAGGATAGTGGAATATTAATCTACATTAACTGGTCACCATACCTGGACCTCTCTTCCTGGCGTGGCCATCGGTGTATTGTCACATAGATTATCCCGCTGCCTTTATGCCCTAGTTTTTACCCCCCGCTTATGGTTCTAGATTTGTGATCTGTATGTTTGCTTTTTTTTCCCTTATTACAGTTTGGCGTTTGTATCATCCTTCATTTATTTACCATCTAATATTCACGGATCCACGCATTTTAGAATTATTGTTCCTCTTTTTTGAGTCCTTTTAGCTTGTATGTGGTTTATCCCAGGAGTCCTTATATTTAGATTAGCGCCGCAAATTAATTCTATATATTTTCACTAACGGTAGGGAAAGGTTCCTGATGAGAAGGGAAAGCATAGGGTCGCATCTCCTTTGGCCCTCATCCCTCTTGGGCACAAGACGGCCAGGCCGCATTTGCCCTCTTAACAGACGCTGCCAACAACCCAGCTGATACCTGTTCTCTGCTCATTGTTAGAAACCATGAGTGTACCTGGTTGAGCAGTCCTTCTGGGTTGTTGTGAACTGTCACTATATTACTTCAATACAAGCTTTCTATTGCATCTGACTGTGTGAATTATTGCTGCAGCACTAGACTGCACCCCACCTACAAGCCTACTTCTATTAATCTGAACAATACCGAAGTTTGTAAACTTACATTGTGAAGATCCCCACACATTAACTTACTTAAATTTTGTGACACATATTTGCTATGCCCTGTGAATAGACACTGCTGTGTCACACATTTCACAGAGCCTGCCTTCTGATCTACAGAGGTGCTGAGAGGAGGAGTTTCAGGAGGCGGGGTCAGTACAGAAATCACTTCTTGCATACAAGTTACCATGGGATATGTAGTCCTTACAAATTAAAAGTGAACGGCGGAGGAGAAGCTTCAAAGCATGCAAGGAATCCAAGAAGGTGTGAAAAGAGATGGCTAGCAGACGGGCAAAACTCACAACATGAAAGGAGATTTTTCAAGTAAACTTGTATTGGATTGTTAAGAGCAAATGTTTGTATTGTTATTACAATAAAAGTGCATGATGTGACCAGAGAACTTGTTTAAATTAATATTTGTTTACATTGTTACTTCATTCTTCACCTGTCTTGTTTGCAAATCTCATCAGCTCTATTTAAGTAAAAATCAGGGTGGTCATATACAACGGTGTTATAACTGCCCTTAAAGTGAACCTGTGTTTTGCTTAAGCAAGACAAAGCAACAGGTTCAGTTAAATGCAGGCCACACCACCCCACATACTTGATTGTCTTTGTTCCCTTGCTGCTCTGCTCGGCAGGAATAATTGAAGCTTACACAGTACTTGGGACTTTATCTCCACCTCCTTTTGCCAGAGCTGGATGCCTGATGCCAAGTCAGAAGTCTTATTGCACAAGATTCCTAACAGTGGCAGCTGGTGGGTTTTTCTTTTGGGAGGGGGGGTCGGTAAACAACCACCCCCCGGAAGGCCTGCGGCGTGATACTACTACCACCCCCCCCCCCGGCCTCCCGGGGCAAGGCACTACCACCCCCACCGCCCCTGGCGGTCCGGCACTTACTCGATCTATATGGCGTGTTGTGGTGTCCTCCAGCATGGTCCTTGCCGGGCAGCAGAGTGCAGGCAGCGGCTCCAGTGTCCGCTCCTCCAGCGGCTTACTCCGCCGCGTGTCTCTTCTCCCTTCCACCTAAGGGCTAGGCATCCAATAGGAGAGCCTGACACTTTGACCAATCGGGGAAACAGGTCTCACGACCTGCCTCCTTAATTCGCTATCGTTACACAACTGGGTGGGCTCAGAGCGCAATGCTCTGCGCTCCAAGCCCAACCTTTTTTGAAGCTAATCAGATGCTTCAAAAAACACACCCACCCTGCATTAGAATCCATAGTGCCCTTATATGTGGATCAGGAGGTCGGACACATGGATAGGGGAGGTGGCGCTTATATAAAATGCTTATAATATGATACCATGAAGTTGACATTTATGACACAAGCATATTACCCCCACAGTAATATAGTTGTAGCAGGGCATGAAGCAGGCTAGGTACCTAACAATGCCTAGCTAGTGCACTTGGCAATGAACGAGTGACAGAATGTAATGTACTTTCCTTTGCTAATTAACTTTTCACTTGCTAAATTATGAAATGGATCTTTGACAAACAAGAATGTCATCTTTCTTTTGTATGGAAATACCATAGCTGCCAGCAGTGTGGTTCTTTCTATAGAGTATCTTTCAAACTGGCACAGCTAAATTACCAGTTCATTTGTACCCTAAGGACATAGAAAATTAGAACAGGAAGCCATCAGCAACTGATATGTTTAAAAATGCATCAACATTTTAAATATTTTAACAATCAGACGAGAGCAATGTCAGGTGGAGCACGTAACTTGAATATTTTGCCTTCTTTGCCTTAAGACTTCTTTCACACTGAGTCGCTTTACAGGTGCTACAGCGCTAAAAATAGTGCCTGCATAGCGCCTGTAAAGAGTCTCTCCTGTCTCTCCAGTGTGAAAGCCTGAGTGCTTTCACACTGGAGCGGTGCGCTTGCAGGACGGTAAAAAAAATCCTGCAAGCAGCATCTTTGCGGAGCTGTAGGAGCGATGTATACACTGCTCCTAAAGCTCCCTGCCCATTGAAATCAATGGTGCAGTGCCGCCGAACCGCCGGCAAAGCGCTGCTGCAGCGGTTTCAACCCTTTTTCGGGCCGCTAGCGGGGGTTAAAAGCTAACGGCTAAAAATAGCGGCGCTTTACCGCCGACGCCACCTCGGTGTGAAAGCACCCTTATTCCTACTATGTAAACCAAATCTGTTGTTGGTGTATCTTCATATAATGTATGTAGGAGGCTTCATGATCTAATTTGCAATTGCATTTATATTTAAAATTTCATGCATTCTCTCTAGACATAAAAATAGATGAACTAGATTAAAGAAGAAAAAATATATATATTATATTATATTATATTATGTATAGATACACACAGTATATACAGTATCTCACAAAAGTGAGTACACCCATCACATTTTGGTAAATATTTTATTATATCTTTTCATGTGACAACACTGAAGAAATGTCACTTTGCTACAATGTAAAGTAGTGAGTGTGCAGCTTGTATAACAGTGTAAATTTGCTGTCCCCTCAAAATAACTCAACACACAGCCATTAATGTCTGAACCGCTGGAAACAAAAGTGAGTACACCCCTAAGTGAAAATGTCCAAATTGGGCCCAAAGTGTCAATATTTTGTGTGGCCACCATTGTTTTCCAACACTGCCTTAAGCCTCTTGGGCATGGAGTTCACCAGAGCTTCACAGTTTGCCACTGCAGTCCTCTTCCACTCCTCCATGATGACATCACGGAGCTGGTGGATGTTAGAGACCTTGCCCTCCCCCACCTTCTGTTTGAGGATGCTCCACAGATACTCAATAGGGTTTAGGTCTGGAGACATTCTTGGCCAGTCCATCACCTTTACCCTCAGCTTCTTTAGCAAGGCAGTGATAGTCTTGGAAGTGTGTTTGGGGTCGTTACGTTGGAATTCTGCCCTGCGGCCCAGTCTCCAAAGGGAGGGGGATCATGCTCTGCTTCAGTATGTCACAGTACATGTTGGCATTTATGGTTCCCTCAATGAACTGTAGCTCCCAAGTGCCGGCAGCCCTCATGCAGCCCATGACACTCACACCACCATGCTTGACTGTAGGCAAGACACACTTGTCTTTGTACTCCTCATCTGGTTGCTGCAACACACGCTTGACACCATCTGAACCAAATAAGTTTATCTTGATCTCATCCGACCACAGGACATGGTTCCAGTAATTCATGTCCTTAGTCTGCTTGTCTTCAGCAAACTGTTTGTGGGCTTTCTTGTGCATCATCTTTAGAAGAGGCTTCCTTCTGGGACGGCAGCCATGCAGATCAATTTAATGCAGTGAGCGGCGTGTGGTCTGAGCACTGACAGGCTGACCCCTTCAACCTCTGCAGCAATGCTGGCAGCACTCATACGTCTTTTTCCCAAAGACAACCTCTGGATATGATGCTGAGCACATGCACTCAACTTCTTTGGTCGACCATGGCGAGGCCTGTTCTGAGTGGAACCTGTCCTGGTAAACTACTGTATGGTCTTGGCCACCGTGCTGCAGCTCAGTTTCAGGGTCTTGGCAATCTTCTTATAGCCTATGCCAGGGATGGCGAACCTTGGCACCCCAGATGTTTTGGAACTACATTTCCTATGATGCTCAACTATACTGCAGAGTGCGTGAGCATCATGGGAAATGTAGTTCCAAAACATCTGGGGTGCCAAGGTTCGCCATCACTGGCCTAGGCCATCTTTATGTAGAGCAACCATTTTTTTTTTCAGATCCTCAGAAAGTTCTTGGCCATGAGGTGCCATGTTGAACTTCCAGCTACCAGTATAAGAAAGTAAAAGCGGTAAAACCAAATTTAACACACCTGCTCCCCATTAACACCTGAGACCTTCTAACACTAACGAGTCACATGACACCGGGGAGGGAAAATAGCTAATTGGGCCCAATTTGGACATTTTCCCTTAGGGGTGTACTCACTTTTGTTGCTTAGACATTAATGGCTGTGTGCTGAGTTATTTTGAGGGGAAAGCAAATTTACACTGTTATACAAGCTGTATACTCACTACTTTACATTGTAGCAAATTGTCATTTCTTCAGTGTTGTCACATGAAAACATATAATAAAATATTTACAAAAATGTGAGGGGTGTACTCACTTTTGTGAGATACTGTATGTCTTGGTTTGTATATTTAGTTCTGTTTATGTTTTTTTCTGGGGAAAAAAGCGTTTGTTATCTATGCAGAAGTAAGCTATTTTTTGTTTGTTTATTTATAAAATGTATTTTTTCGGTATATATGTAAATATGTTTTTTATTATGTTGTATGTTTGTGAGATTTTTAATAAACAAAAATTTACACTTTAAGGTCCTTAATCCACATTTATACTATAACCAATTTAGGCAGGAGCCAATTAGGCAAGAAACCCACACAAGCACAGGGAAAACATGCAAACTCCATGCAGGTAGAGTCTTGTTTGGGATTCAAAGAAACAACTATAGTGCTGCCAGGCAGAGGTGCTAACCACTAAGCCACTGTGCTGCCTGCTTGTTTTGTTGCTTTTTTCTTCCAAAAAAATTATAGTTCTGTTCAGCCGCTCTAGTGACCTAGGAACCCCTGTCAAATAGCACAGCCCAATCATTGAGCTCCAATGCAGCAGCAGAACAGTTTGATCATGAACACTGGGTCAAACTACACACCATAGTCTTCTGACTGGACAGTGAATAAGCAGGAGCACACTGATGAAATTAGGACTCTGAAAATGCACCGGATCCCATTTGTGACTCTGGTTGTTATAATGTGCTGTTACAACAACAATACGAGCTGCGTAGCAAGGAGGCTGTCATTGGCTTATACAATGGATATAAATAGTCTACACACTCCTATTAAAATGTTAGGTTTCTGTGATGTAAAAAATGAGACAAAGATAAATCATTTCGTATCTTTTTCCACCTGTAATGTGACCTATAAACTGTACAACCCAGTTAAAAAAACAAACTGGAATCTGAAAAGCTGCCATCATTTAAAGTGCCTCCGATTAACCCCAAATAAAGTTCAGCTGTTCTAGTAGGTCTTTCCTGGCATTTTCTTAGTCGCATCCTACAGCAAAAGCCATGGTCCACAGAGAGCTTCCAACACATCAGAGAGATCTTATTGTTAAAAAGTATCGGTCAGAAGAAGGGTACAAAAGAATTTCCACGGCATTAGATATACCATGGAACACAGTGAAGACAGTCATCAAGTAGAGAAAATATTGCACAACAGTGAAATTACCAAGAACTGGACGTCCCTCCAAAATTGATGAAAAGACAAGAAGAAAACTGGTCAGGGAGGCTGCCAAGAGGCCTTCAGCAACATTAACCACTTGAGCCACGGACCATTATGCTGCCTAAGGACCAGAGGTCTTTTTCCAATTTGGCACTGCGTCGCTTTAACTGCTAATTGCGCGGTCATGCAATGCTGTACCCAAACGAAATTTGCGTCCTTTTCTTCCCACAAATAGAGCTTTCTTTTGATGGTATTTGATCACCTCTGCGGTTTTTATTTTTTGCGCTATAAACGGAAAAAGACCGAAAATTTTGAAAAAAAATGATATTTTCTACTTTTTGTTATAAAAAAAATCCAATAAACTAAATTTTAGTCATACATTTAGGCCAAAATGTATTCGGCCACATGTCTTTGGTAAAAAAAATGTCAATAAGCGTATATTTATTGGTTTGCGCAAAAGTTATAGCGTCTACAAACTAGGGTACATTTTCTGTAATTTACACAGCTTTTAGTTTATGACTGCCTATGTCATTTCTTGAGGTGCTAAAATGGCAGGGCAGTACAAAACCCCCCAAATGACCCCATTTTGGAAAGTAGACACCCCAAGGAAATTGCTGAGAGGCATGTTGAACCCATTGAATATTTATTTTTTTTGTCCCAAGTGATTGAAAAATGACAAAAAAAAAAATAAAAAAAAAAATATTTACAAAAAGTTGTCACTAAATGATATATTGCTCACACAGGCCATGGGCCTATGTGGAATTGCACCCCAAAATACATTCAGCTGCTTCTCCTGAGTATGGGGATACCACATGTGTGGGACTTTTTGGGAGCCTAGCCGCGTACGGGACCCCGAAAACCAATCACCGCCTTCAGGATTTCTAATGCCGCGTACACACGGTCGGACTTTTCACCTGCAAAAGTCCGACGGACGCCGCCGGACCAAGTCCGGCGGAAAATCCGACCGTGTGTGGTCTCCATCGGACTTCCGACGGACCGTTTCGGGCGGAAATCCGACGTACTTTAGATTTGAAGCCTGCTTCAAATCTTTACGTCGTACCTCCGCCGGACTCAGTTCCTGACGGAAAGCCCGTTCGTCTGTATGCTGGTCCGAAGGACCAGATACGACGGAGGAGCAGGTTACTGCATCTCGCGCTCGCTGCAATAGGAAAAACAAATTTTCCCATTGCGGCGAGCGCGGGGGGCATCCCAGGCCCTTAGGTCTGGTATGGAACTTTAAGGAGAACCCCCCTACGCCGAAAAACCGGCGTGGGGGTCCCCCCAAAATCCATACCAGACCCCGATCCGAGCACGCAGCCCGGCCGGTCAGGAAAGGGGGTGGGGACGAGCGAGCGCCCCCCCCCTCCTGAACCGTACCAGGCCGCATGCCCTCAACATGGGGGGGTGCTTTGGGGGAGGGGGCGCCTTACGGTGCCCCCCCACCACAAAGCACCTTGTCCCCATGTTGATGAGGACAAGGGCCTCTTCCCGACAACCCTGGCCGTTGGTTGTCGGGGTCTGCGGGCTTATCGGAATCCGGGAGCCCCCTATAATAAGAGGGCCCCCAGATCCCGGCCCCCCCACCCTATGTGAATGAATATGGGGTACATGGTACCCCTACCCATTCACCTAGGTAAAAAGTGTTAATAATAAAACACAACACAGGTTTTTAAAATAATTTATTAAACTGCTCCGGGGGGGTCTTCTTCCGTCTTCGGGGGTCCCTCCGCTTCATCTTCTCCCGGGGTCCGGTTGGTTCTTCTCCGCTCTCTTCTCCCGGTGTTCCAGTTCTTCGGCCGGCTCCTCTGCTGTGTTCAGGTAGCTCTCTTGCCAGCAGAGGTCCGGACTTCTGAGCTGCTGAGCTGCTGGGCTTCTTGTCTTCTCTTCTCTTCTCTTCTCTTCCCCCAGATGTTGACACGACGCTCTCTCCGGCTGGACTGGTCTCTGAGGGCTGCGTTGTGACTTATATAGGCGGAGACCCCGCCCCCATATGATGTCACAGGCCCTGGGCATGCTGGGACTGTGACGTTTTAGGGGGCGGGGTCGACCACGCCCCCTAAAACGTCACAGTCCCAGCATGCCCAGGGACTGTGACATCAAAAGGGGGCGGGGTCTCCGCCTATATAAGTCACAACGCAGCCCTCGGAGACCAGTCCAGCCGGAGAGAGCGTCGTGTCAACATCTGGGGGAAGAGAAGAGAAGAGAAGACAAGAAGCCCAGCAGCTCAGCAGCTCAGAAGTCCGGACCTCTGCTGGCAAGAGAGCTACCTGAACACAGCAGAGGAGCCGGCCGAAGAACTGGAACACCGGGAGAAGAGAGCGGAGAAGAACCAACCGGACCCCGGGAGAAGATGAAGCGGAGGGACCCCCGAAGACGGAAGAAGACCCCCCCCGGAGCAGTTTAATAAATTATTTTAAAAACCTGTGTTGTGTTTTATTATTAACACTTTTTACCTAGGTGAATGGGTAGGGGTACCATGTACCCCATATTCATTCACATAGGGTGGGGGTGCCGGGATCTGGGGGCCCTCTTATTATAGGGGGCTCCTGGATTCCGATAAGCCCCCCGCCCGCAGACCCCGACAACCAACGGCCAGGGTTGTCGGGAAGAGGCCCTTGTCCTCATCAACATGGGGACAAGGTGCTTTGTGGTGGGGGGGCACCGTAAGGCGCCCCCTCCCCCAAAGCACCCACCCATGTTGAGGGCATGCGGCCTGGTACGGTTCAGGAGGGGGGGCGCTCGCTCGTCCCCACCCCCTTTCCTGACCGGCCGGGCTGCGTGCTCGGATCGGGGTCTGGTATGGATTTTGGGGGGGACCCCCACGCCGGTTTTTCGGCGTAGGGGGTTCCCCTTAAAGTTCCATACCAGACCTAAGGGCCTGCGACGGGGCTCGCAAGGTTTCAATCTCGCCAAAAAAAGCGGCGAGATTGAATTCCTTTTCTAGTCCCGTCGTACCCGAGTCACGTTCAAAATGAACGGACTTGTCCGTGTGTGGGAAAGTCCGTTCATTCTGAAAGTCCGTCGGGAAGACCGGATTCCGGAAAGTCCGGCCGTGTGTAGGCAAGTCCGTCCGTTCAGAAAGTCCGGCGGTAGTCCGCCGGAAGTCTGGCGGCAAGTACGTCGGACCTAGCTTTCTAGAAAGTCCGACCGTGTGTACGCGGCATTATGCCGCGTACACACGAGCGGACATTACGGCGGACTTTGCCCGGCGGACTTTTCGACGTACTTTCCGACGGACTTTGTGAATGAACGGACTTGCCTACACACAATCCACCAAAGTCCGTCGAATTCGTACGTGATGACGTACGACCGGACTAAAACAAGGAAGTTCATAGCCAGTAGCCAATAGCTGCCCTAGCGTGGCTTTTTGTCCGTCGAACTAGCATACAGACGGCGGACTTTTCGACCGGACTCGATTTCAACGGATAAATTTAAAACAAGTTTCAAATCTAATTCCGTCGAACTTTTGAGAAAACAAAGTCCGCTGGAGCCCACACACATCAAATTGTCCGACGAAATCCAGTCCGCCGGGCAAAGTCCGCCGTAATGTCCGCTCGTGTGTACGCGGCATAAGAGTGTAAATTTTTGATTTCACTCTTCTCTGCCTATCACAGTTTCGGAGGCCATGGAATGCCCAGGTGGCACAAAACCCCCCAAAATGACCCCATTTTGGAAAGTAGACACCCCAAGCTATTTGCTGAGAGGCATATTGAGTCCATGGAATATTTTATATTTTGACACAAGTTGCGGGAAAGTGACACTTTTTTTTTTTTTTTTTTTTTTTTTTCATAAAGTTGTCACTAAATGATATATTGCTCACACAGGCCATGGGCATAATGGGAATTGCACCCCAAAATACATTTATCTGCTTCTCCTGAGTATGGGGATACCACATGTGTGGGACTTTTTGGGAGCCTAGCCGCGTACGGGACCCCGAAAACCAATCACTGCCTTCAGGATTTCTAAGGGTGAAAATTTTTGATTTCACTCTTTACTGCCTATCACAGGTTCGGAGGCCATTGAATGCCCAGGTGGCACAAACCCCCCCCAAATGACCCCATTTTGGAAAGTAGACACCCCAAGCTATTTGCTGAGAGGCATGGTGAGTATTTTGCAGCTCTCATTTGTTTTTGAAAATGAAGAAAGACAAGAAAAAACATTTTTTTTTTCTTTTTTCAATTTTCAAAACTTTGTGACAAAAAGTGAGGTCTGCAAAATACTCACTATACCTCTCAGCAAATAGCTTGGGGTGTCTACTTTCCAAAATGGGGTCATTTGGGGGGGTTTTGTGCCACCTGGGCATTCCATGGCCTCCGAAACTGTGATAGGCAGTGAAGAGTGAAATCAAAAATTCACGCCCTTAGAAAGCCTGAAGGCGGTGCTTGGTTTTCGGGGTCCCGTACGCGGCTAGGCTCCCAAAAAGTCTCACACATGTGGTATCCCCGTACTCAGGAGAAGCAGCAGAATGTATTTTGGGGTGTAATTTCACATATTTCCATGGCATGTTTGAGCAATATATCATTTAGTGACAACTTTGTGCAAAAAAAAAAAAAAAAATTTGTCTCTTTCCCGCAACTTGTGTCGCAATATAAAATATTCCATGGACTCGACATGACTCTCAGCAAATAGCTTGGGGTGTCTACTTTCCAAAATGGGGTCATTTAGGGGGGTTTTGAACTGTCCTGGCATTTTATGCACAACATTTAGAAGCTTATGTCACACATCACCCACTCTTCTAACCACTTGAAGACAAAGCCCTTTCTGACACTTATTGTTTACATGAAAAAGTTATTTTTTTTTGCAAAAAAATTACTTTGAACCCCCAAACATTATATTTTTTTTAAAGCAAATGCCCTACAGATTAAAATGGTGGGTGTTTCATTTTTTTTTTTCACACAGTAATTGCGCAGCGATTTTTCAAACGCATTTTTTGGGGAAAAAACACACTTTTTTAAATTTTAATGCACTAAAACACACTATATTGCCCAAATGTTTGATGAAATAAAAAAGATGATCTTAGGCGGAGTACATGGATACCAAACATGACATGCTTTAAAATTGCGCACAAACGTGCAGTGGCAACAAAATAAATACATGTTTAAAAGCCTTTAAAAGCCTTTACAGGTTACCACTTTAGATTTACAGAGGAGGTCTACTGGAAAAATTACTGCACTCGATCTGGCCTTCGCGGTGATACCTCACATGCATGGTGCAATTGCTGTTTACGTTTGACGACAGACCGCCGCTTGCGTTCGCCTTAGCGCGAGAGCAGGGGGCGACAGGGGTGCTTTTTTTTTTTTTTTTTTTTTTTCTTAATTATTTTTTTGCTTTTTTAATCTTACTTTTAAACTGTTCCTTTCATATTTTTTTTTTTAATCATTTTTATTGTTATCTCGGGGAATGTAAATATCCCCTATGATAGCAATAGGTAGTGACAGGTACTCTTTTTTGAAAAAATTGGGGTCTATTAGACCCTAGATCTCTCCTCTGCCCTCAAAGCATCTGACCACACCAAGATCGGTGTGATAAAATGCTTCCCCAATTTCCCAATGGCGCTATTTACATCCGGCGAAATCTAAGCCATGAAATGCTCGTAGCTTCCGGTTTCTTAGGCCATAGAGATGTTTGGCGCCACTCTGGTCTCTGATCAGCTCTATGGTCAGCAGGCTGAATCACCGGCTGCATTCTCAGGTTCCCTGTTGAGACAGGAGAGCCAGAGAAAAACACGGAAGACGGTGGGGGGGGGCATTCCCTCCCACGGCTTGTAAAAGCAGTCTAGAGGCTAATTAGCCGCTAGGATTGCTTTTACATGAAAGCCGACCGCTGGCTGAAAAGAATGATACCAAGATGATACCTAAACCTGCAGGCATCATTCTGGTATAACCACTCAAAGTCGTGCATGGCGTACCTGAAGACAAAAAAATGGTTAACAATGGTTAACAATAAAGCACAGTAAACAGTAAAGTATAAATAATTACATACCTGAAAAACAAACATGATAAAACATAATAACAATAACAATAACAATAAAACATTGCAGAATAGAATACAGTAAAAAAAAGAGCAGAACAATAGAGAGAGAATAGAGAGAGAGAGAACAATAAAACGACAACTATTTTTTTTTATTTTATATATATTTTTTTTTTTACACTTTTTTTGTAACTAACTTTTCTAACTGTAACCGGTTCCAGGTTCGGGTCTCTCAAAATGCGATGGCATCTTGGGAGACCCTGTGAAAGTGCGCCTAGTCTGTGGAATGCTGTACCCTACGCTAATACTCAACTAGTGCATGGTAGCGTTCAAAACATTCACCAATGCAAAGACCAGGATTGTCAGGACAGGAGGGACAATAATAGCGGGTGTCACGCCTATATCCGCGCTTGCTGCAGACACAACATCTTTTTTGGGGGGTTCGCTGGGTAGGGGTACTCGGGAGGACATAAAAATGCCTCTCATGCAGCCGACTGCATTTGGTTGGGGATGTGAATGGGGGAAGTACGGGCGCTGCAGAAGCGGTGGGTTCCCAATTAGGATTGGCGAATGCAGCAGGAACGGCATTATGGGCACGACGGGCCTGTGTTTGTCTTCTTGGTGGCAGCGGGACACTACTTGTGCTTGCCACCTCACCAGCTTGAACTGCACTTATGGGACTCGCCACGTCACCAAGTGTTACTGCAGTGCTGGTTTGATTACGACCGGGGTGTACTACGCCGCTGGCGCTTGCCAGTTCCCCAAAACGCTACCAAAAAAACTGTTAGCGATCGCAGGGATCAGGCCTGACTCTGCGAACGCTGCAGTTATGCGTTTAGAGTTTTGTAAGTGACAGTGATCGATCGATACTGCACTTGGGTGGGCTGGGCCGGGCCGGGCGGAGGGGCAAAACGCAGGTGCTAGCAGGTATCTGGGCTGATCCCGCTAACACTGCGTTTTTGGGAACCCTAAACTGCTGGGGACGCTAGTATAGATCTGATCGGATCAGATATTGATCCGATCAGATACTATACCACTAAGGGAGGTGTACGGTGCGTGCGTGGGTGTTAGCGGTACTGGCGCTAACCTGACGCTGCCTGGGGCTGGTGCTTGCCAGTTCACCAAAATGCTACCAAAAAAACTGTTAGCGATCGCAGGGATCAGGCCTGACTCTGCGAACGCTGCAGTTATGCGTTTAGTGTTTTGTAAGTGTCAGTGATCGATCGATACTGCACTTGGGTGGGCTGGGCTGGGCCGGGCGGAGGCGCAAAACGCAGGTGCTAGCAGGTATCTGGGCTGATCCCGCTAACACTGCGTTTTTGGGAACCCTAAACTGCTGGGGACGCTAGTATAGATCTGATCGGATCAGATATTGATGCGTTCAGATACTATACCACTAAGGGAGGCGTATGCTGCGTGCGTGGGTGTTAGCGGTACTGGCGCTAATCTGACGCTGCCTGGGGCGACGCATATCACCGCCGGGCGATCAGGGGGCTAAACCTTTATTCGGTAATAAACGGCGGGTGCCCTGACACTATAAAAAATAAACAAACTAACCAGCGTCAACCGTAACAGTTATACGGTGATCAGTGGTGAAAGGGTTAACTAGGGGGCAATCAAGGGGTTAAAACATTTATTAGGTAGTATATGGGGGTCCCTGACGCTATAAAACGCTGACGGCGAACCCAAATATTTACCTCACTAACTAGCGTCACCAGCGACACTAATACAGCGATCAGAAAAATGATCGCTTAGTGACACTGGTGACGGGGGGTGATCAAGGGGTTAAAACTTTATTAGGGGGGGTTAGGGGGGTACCCTAGACCTACAGGGGGGTAACAGTATCTGTCCCAACACTGTAACTGTCACAAACTGACACTATGCAGTAATCAGAAAAAAAAAAAAAAAAAAAACTGCTGGTGTCAGTTTGTGACAGGGGGGGGGGGGGGTGATTGGGGGGGGGGATCGGGGGGCGATCGGGGGGGGGATCGGGGTGTTTTGTGTGCCTGGCATGTTCTACTGTGTGTGTGTGTGTTGGTGCAGTCACTCACTTGTCGTCTCTCCTCGGGCCGGAACGGAAACTACCGACCCGAGGGGAGATGACATCATTTCCTTTGCTGCTGTTTAGCATACAGCAGCAAAGGAGTGTTCCCATTGGCCGGCGGCGAGGGGGGGGGGCACGAACGGATGGCCTCCCCCTCGTCTCCGATCGCCGGGGGACAAAACGGGACCGCCTCGGGCGGCGGGGTGGGGTCCGATCGGACCCCCCACCCGCGGAAGGCAAATCACGTACCCTGTACGTGATTTTGCCTGTCCGTGCCGCCTTGCCGACGTACATCGGCGTGAGGCGGTCGTCAAGTGGTTAAAGGAGCTGCAGGAATATCTGGCAAGTACTGGCTGTGTGGTACATGTGACAACAATGTCCTGTATTCTTCATATGTCTGGACTATGGGGTAGAGTGGCAAGATGGAAACCTTTTCTTACGAAGAAAAACATCCAAGCCCAGCTAAATTTTGCAAAAACACGTCTGAAGTCTGCCAAAAGCATGTGGGGAAAATGTGATATGGTCTGATGAATCCAAGGTTGAACTTTTTGGCCATAAGTCCAAAAATATATTTTTGGCGCAAAAACAACACTGCACATCACCAAAAGAACACCATACCCACAGTGAAGCATGGTGGTGGAAGCATCATGCTTTGGGGTTGTTTTTGTTTAGCTGGAACAACCTTAGTCAAGGTAGAGGGAATTATGAACTGTTCCAAATACCAGTCAATATTGGCACAAAACCTTCAAGCTTCTGCTAGAAAGCTGAACATGAAGAGGAACTTTATCTTTCAGCATGACAACGACCCAAAGCATACATCCAAATCAACAAAGGAATGGCTTCACCAGAAGAAGATTAAAGTTATGGAATGGCCCAGCCAGAGCCCAGACCTGAATCCGCTTGAAAATCTTTCGGGTGATCTGGTGATCTGTGCACAGGAGATGCCCACACAATCTGACAGATTTGGGGTGTTTTTGTTAAGAAGAGTGGGCAAATATTGCCAAGTAAAGATGTGCCATGCTGATAGACTCATACCCAAAAAGACTGAGTGCTGTTATAAAATCAAAAGGTGCTTCAACAAAGTATTCGTTTTAGGGTGTGCACACTTACGCAACCATATTAGTTTTTTATTTTTACTTCCCTCCAATTAAACGATTTCAGTTTGTTGTTCAATTGAGTTGTACAGTTTATAGGTCACATTTAAAGGTGGAAAAAGTTCTGAAATGATTTATCTTTGTCTCTTTTTTTTACATTAGAGAAACCTGACATTTTAACAGGGGTGTGTAGACTTTTTATATCCACTGTAGCTGTATTTTCAATAAAGAATAATGAAGAGCCACTATATTTCCAAGTTGCAAGATGTTTTTTTTTTTTTTTTTTAGCATATCGAATGTCCCAAGGTTGTCTTTTATAATAATCACTAACATATTTTGGTCTGTACGCCAATCTCTTATGGATACCTACATTTCAGGCTGGGGGGGGGGGGGGGGATAGTCCTAAAATTAAAAAAGGAAAATAATTTCTTGTCTTCAAACAGTCAACATCCTCACATGCTCAACTGATCAAGCCAAAGCATAATTATCCTCCTGAATTAACAGTGCACAGAGGTAGCACACTGTTTTCATTGATAATAGCAGCTAAGTGGTCCTAATTAAATGCTTAAGACCACAGACGGAGAAGAGTGTATAGCTGCAGAGCTAGACAACAGAGATGAACACTGTTACACTGTGTCCCAATTAATATTATGAGGTGGCCTTCCTGTGTTTGGTCTAAAAATAGGTAGCATGTAGAAAATAACAAAAAGGAAAATTTAGAGCAAACAGCTTGTGGCCTCCATAGTCCTCACTTTTGTATCCGATACACAAGCTAAGACAAGTGCATTCAGCACAGTCATACCAAGTATGGGGTGGTAACAATCAGGTCAATACATCATGGGAGGTAGGCATATACTGTAAGTAGACAATCTACAGCTTAAAAAGTTTTTAGCCCATGTCCTATACAGATTTCAACGGAGACAGGGTGGTGTTCAGCACGAATGAAGATGATTAGTCGAATATGTACACATTTATAAAATAAAGCATGCTGGATGAAGAATACCTCACTTGCATGCTCTTTTGTTAGTATCCAAACTATTGGATTTTAGTAAATATAAAAATGATATGACAATATGTTGCTCAACTTTAAAGTGGTTCTAAAAAGGCACAATTTTTTCCCTAAAATAATAAACATGTTATACTTACCTGTTCTGTGCTATGGGATTGCACAGCGTGGTCTCCTACCTCCACTTCTGAGGTCCCCCATCAGCGTTCTTTATTCCTTGTCTTGCAAATACCCCCATAGCAAGCTGGCTGCTATGGGTGCACTCCCAAGCTGGGCTGTGTGCGTCCATAGACACACACAGCATGGCTCTGCCCCACTTCCTCCTCACAGTATTTGACAGCAGCAGGAGCCAATGGCAACCGCTGCTGCCTCTGTGTCCGGTGAAAACAAGATGAGAGGAGAGCACCGCTTCAGGTGGGCACAGTGCTGGATTGAGAAAGGACTCAGGTAAGTGTTTATGGTGGAGGAGGGGCAATACAATTACTGGGACATTTTTTTACCTTAATGCAGCGAATGCAAAAGGTAAAAAATGTCTTGACTTTAGAACTACTTTAAAGTACTGACTGACCTTGACATAAAATTACTGACCATAAAATCGCAATAAAGTGATAGAACAGTAATTTTGCAATACTGGTACACCCTCCTGACCAAAAGTCCTCAGCACACTAGCATCAGGCACAAGGCCTTACTAACCCATTTTACTTATTTTTTTGGAGGGGGAGAGGTCATGTGAATGTGCAGGGAAGGTTGCATGTAAGTCTTCAACAGCAATCCCCAAACTACAGTCCTCAGGCTGGTCACAGCCTATTGTGTGTCTTAGACTGGCCCTTGCAATTAGAAATCCTCACATTGCCATTTGTCACTGGCTTTGACAAGCAAATGGCTCCCCGTGCCCCAGCAAAGTCAATGAGACCTGGAAGTCAGGGGAGAGAAAAGCTGCAGACGTGCACAGTGCTGGATTGAATAAGGGCTCAGGTAAGTAAAAAGGTGGGGGGGTGAGGGGGATGCTGACACCTAAACATTTTTTACCTTAATGTAAGGAATGCAATAAGGTAAAAAAATGTTTGGGTTTTAGGAGATATGCATACATACAGTATATTGTGCCAAGCTGTGCCAATGTAATTATCCAATAAAGATCATACCTGGAGCATTTTATTTTTCTTTGGTCCAAGGCAATTTACCTAGTAGGGACAATAGGGATAGCCCTCAAAAATTCCATTCGCCTGCTCGCATTTTGCGAGTGGATTTTGAGGCCTGGCGAGGAAGGGCTGCCTGGGAGAGGGGGGGGGGCGAGCCCTGCCGGCAGGCGGGTTGTAAGGGAGCCGTTCTCCCAGCGATCGGAGGGGAAGAGAGAGGAGAGCTGCCGCCCGGATGATCAGAGCGCGGGGAACATAACAGCGTTCATTTCAATAGCGGTGTATTCCCCGCCACGCGTCGTCACATACAGCCCCTCCTCTTTGTCCAGGCACTTTGATAGACAGATCACCCGTCCAATCCTGGGACAGGTGATCTGTCTATCAAAGTTCCCCGGACAAGGGGGAGGGGCTGTATGTGATGGCGCGGCTCTCCTCTCTCTTCCCCTGCACAGGTAGGCTACATTGGTGGCAAAGGCTGCATCGAAGGGCACAGGCTGCATTAGTGGGCACAGGCTGCATTGGTGGACATAGGCTGCATTGGTGGGCACAAGCTGCATTGGCGGACACAGGCTGCATTGGCGGGCACAGGCTGCATTGGCGGGCACAGGCTTCATTGGCGGGCACAGGCTTCATTGGCGGACACAGGCTGCATTGGCAGACACAAGCTGCATTGGCGGACACAGGCTGCATTGGCGGACACAGGCTGCATTGGCGGACACAGGCTGCATTGGCGGGCACAAGCTGCATTGGCGGACACAGGCTGCATTGGCGGACACAGGCTGCATTGGCGGGCACAAACTGCATTGGCAGACACAGGCTGCATTGGTGGGCACAGGCTGCATTGGCGACACAGGCTGCATTGATGGCACAGGCTGCATTGGGCACAAGCTGCATTGGTGAACACAGGCTGCATTGGTAGGCACAAGCAGGCTACATTGGTGGACACGGGCAGGCTGCATTGGTGGACACGGATAAAGTTGTTAAAATTTATTTTTATAACTTAATTCTGCATAAATCATTTAAGTGTCATTTCATGAGATAATTTATGAGGGTGTGTTTAGGGGCGGGGCAGGGTAGGGGTTGGGCGGGGCAACTGGTGGCGAGTAACACTTGAGGCCTGGCTAGTAGCTCAGGACTTGAAATTTTGAGCCCTGCAATAGGGCACTCACCCGTGGCCCCGCAGGGGATTGGCAGCTATGAGTTCTGTACATATTTAGGGACCATAACAAAACTGGCACTTCATCCTATTGGGATCACAGTCATTTGATCTTCTCTCATAAATAAGAAACATGCAGTGAAATAACTAAGTGACTACCGGTTTCTTATCACACTGAAAAATGACAATGACATTTCCATAATAGTATGCACTATATTGGAATATACTTAGCAAAAGGTACATAATAAGAGAAGGTATTCTATCTGCCTCACTCCAGTGATACTTTAATCTCCTCTTTGGAACATATGAAAAGATGCAGCTAAATTGAACAAGATTGCAACTTCAAATGATTTGACAGTGTCAGACAACAGACAGCTCTTCTTCCTGTCAAAATAGGGGAATGTAACTTTCTTCTGCCAGATTTTCATTACAACAGGCAGAAATCTGGAATGTCTGCAGATTCAGAACAACACCGAGCAGACAAGCCCATCTCCAATTCTGTGCTGGTTAAAAAGCTTCCCCTGCCCTTCAGCTTTGTACTGCAGGCTGAAAGTGTTAAAGCTGTCAGTGCTTTGGGGCACGAAGAAATTACATCCACTGACTTCAGGAATGCAAAAAAATAGAAAGACGAAAAAAACCTTGCCAAGTGTCTCAGGTAATAGAAAGATTGATAAATGTAATATCATTCTCTACATTCTCCTGGAGACAAAGGCTCGGACAACGTCACAGTGCTGTCTGGTCAGATCCATCTCAATGGAAATTTAGTACAAATGTTTTCTTCAATAGTCAATTTCTGTGTGACGGTTTTCCAAGGGAGATTACAGTAGCTGCAGAGAAATGTATTCATATCCTTCAAAAATGTTTTAGATACAGCTTTAAAGTGAACCTGTGCTAAATTTTCAGGGTTTAAAGCCCAACTGCTCATTTAGGTCTAAAGGGGCATAGAAAAGAAGATTTGTGCTGAGGATATGGGTATTTGTACTAAGAGGGGGAGGGAGATGGTTATTTCTAGGTGAGGGATTAGGGGGGAATTTGTGTTAGGAAGAAAAATCTGGGTGGGTGGGGGTGCTGGGATGGGAATTGGGGGGGGGGGGTAACGGTTAAGCTTTCTTCTAATAGGGGTAATTTGTGGGGATGTGGTGTGCTAGGAGGAGTGATTTGTGCTGGGGGATGAGAGGGGGAGAGGATAGTGATAGGAGAAGGAATTTGGGGGGGGGGTTGTGCTAGGATGGGAAATGTTAGGTCTGTTAGAAATGGGAAATGTGGGGGTGATTTGGGGGTTTGTGCTAGGAGCAGGAATTTGGGGGGGGGGGGGGGTGCTAGAAGGGGTGATTTGAATGTAAGAGATTTGTGCTGGGGGGGGGGATTTTGGGGGTGTTAAAAAAGGGGATATGGGGTGGGAGGATTTGTGCTAGTAGGGATAATTGGGGGTTATTTGTACTAGGAGGGTAAATTTGGGAGGGAGGATTTGTGCATGGAACAGGAATTTGGGGAATGACAGGCTAAGACTTGTTCTAGGAGGGGAAATTTGGGGTTGGGGGGGGGGGGGGGGGTGCAAGGAGGTGTGATCTGGGGCATATGTGCTGATTGAAAATTTTTGGCTAGTAAAGGGAATTTATGCTTGGGAGCTAAGCGTGCCGATTAGTGCTCAATTTATTTATTTTTTTAATGGGGGGGGGGATTTTTGCTGACACATGCTTTGCTCATACATCTTTGGGAGGGGGGGCACAGTTTGGCATATTTGCCCCGGGCACTCGATGACCTTGTCCCGGCACGGTTTATAAAATTTTCAGATTTCCCACAGTTGGGTTTTAAATTAAGGCCTCATTCACAAGGGAATTAACTCACAACTGTGGCATACTCCCTTGGCTGGATTCACAGGTGGATGTAGATAGTTGTGGCCACTCTGTACAAAGCAATGACAGGCTGGGAGGGGTCGCTGCTGTCCTCGGGTGTTTGTATGTGATTGCCATTACCTGTGGTTAGGGACAGATGACTGTCGCTGAACTTAAGCAACTTGCGCCCAGGTGTGATCTTCCCTTATCACAGAGAATTGCTTCGTGTGCACTTAGGCTGCATTCACACCTGAGCATTTCACAGAAAGTCACGCTTTTTTACTGCGATTTTGCCGTGATTTTTACACAGGTCAAAAGGTCACCAATGTAAAAAGCAGAAAAAATGCCTCTAATTTGCCCAAAAAGCAGCTCATGGTGTTTTTCTTCAGGTGACAAAATACTCAAGTGTGAACAGGTGTCAATGCAAGCCAGTAAAACCAGGAAGCCAGAGATCAGTGTAGTCAGAGACAGCAAGCAGATCAGGAACCAGAAGGGACATCAGCCAGGCAAGTCTTTAACAGGAACAAAGCAGAGAATCTTCAGATATGTTGACCAAGGCAAAGGCATGGGAGAAATGAACCAGGCAGTTTAAATAGCGAGAAGGGGCTGGCTGACGATCAGAAAATGATCAACAGGTGAGGCAATTAACTGACAGCTGAGCACTGAGAAGGGAGGGCTGAGCCGCCCAGCCCTGACAGACTGCCCTAGTGGCCGGTAAGAACACTTTTATTGAACCAGGAATGGCAGTTGGTAGAGCTTACTTGTGTCCCTTTAAATAGATTTCTCACCACATCCTGATCGGGAGACACAACAGGAAGTGAGAGAAAAGCTTTCCAAAGTGAAGTGCTCTCTTAGACAGTCTTACTGGACCAAGGGTCTTCACTGCAAGACTTACTCTATTCCAGTTCCAGTGAAAAATATAACATTTTGGATTTTCCATACTTTTCAAGAACAGTAGTCACACTGTTGTCACTGGACAAATAGAGAAGTGAATCTCCCCAGTGGGAACACAGACAGCACTACAAACTTGACAGAAGTTCTAACCTTTCATAACCCATCCAAAAAACAAATAATCTTGGATATGCAGTGCTATTGCGATTTACATATGTGCCTTTTAAAACAAATTATGCTGCACTGTATTTTGGACCTGTAGAAGGGAAAGAAGCCTGTCTGACACAATAGGGGATCATGCATGTACTTGCTTATACAAAAGTATAGCCATGTATAGACCTTGGCCAGTATAGGCAGCTCAATGCAGCTTCTGTGGGCTCCGTAGCAAGAAACCTGCTGAAATGTATACTATAAAGACCAGATATGGACATATCCATGAGTCCTAATGCTTTGGTTCTGAATAAGGCAGCTCGATCAAACACAGTACTCTCCCTGCCACAACATATCTTGATGGGGGACCTGAACTAATGCAAGTTCACAACCCAACATGGTATGAGTGACCGCAGACTAGCTATGCAGTTTTCATGCACTCTTTGCAAACAATTGAAAACCCATGTAGTCAAGTTGAAAATGAAGAAAGTGGAAGAAGGAGGCTCGAAGTGTCCCATCAGTAGACAAGGTGATGGCAACAAATTTCTGCACTGCTGCTGCACACCCTCAGAATCCCAGAACACTGTTGCCATCACTTTGCCTGATGGAATACTTCGAGCCTCCTTCCACTTTCTCGATCTACAACTTGACTACAGGGGGTACCAACTGTTTTCAAAGAGTGCATGGAAACGATATATAGCACACATGCACCATTTCCTTAACATCTAGAAGAGTGGCTTGGTGCGGTGATAAAGTTTAATGTCTGTGCAGTCACTCCTCCTGTGTTGGGCCGTGAACTTTTCAAACTACCCTCGTAGTAGAAGTACATAGAATAAAGGAAAAAAGGCCCACATATTTGAAGTAAAAGCAAATTTACTTTTGATGATTTTTATCCTGACCATTCTTCTAAGCAAGTGACACCACAAAAATTGTATAGAAATTTTATTTTTTTAAAGGAATTTTTTAAAGGAATATTGAAGAAAATCAGGATTAGCACTTCCTTGAACAACTCGGGCTATTTATGGACAGCATTTTCAGGTAATTAGCGATAATACTGCTACCTGCTTTTACAGCAAAAAGGAAACTGACAAGTCACTGAGGCTGAAGGAAAAAAAGGTATTAGGAAACAGCAAGACTTCATAAATAATAAATTCCGTTACTGTTCAGCTCTTGCGCCACAATGTGAACAACAATCATTAGTGCTGCTATTTTTATGTCTATAATGTTTATGTTATTCTAGAAGACAGGTGACAATGTTCTGCAGCTACATGTGCTGCCTACCAGACATGCTGATTGAATTTTCAGGGGCTCTTAAAGGAAAAAAACAGGTTTAGAATATTGACTAGAATATTCATCTTTCTAACATTCGCTACCAATAATAGATTTGTTGTGTGTACTTCATTTTCTTAGTCGTAATAAATATTGCACATGTGAGCTATTACACAGGCTGTATAAGTAAACCTGCTGCCTGTTTATTTGTGATATACATATAGCGCCCCCTAGTGTCAGGTTGTTTAGTCAGTTCCTGCCACAAGGCCCACAGCATGTTTTCCATGACAAAAGGTCTGAAATCCAGATGGCACCTCCACTCCAATTCACACTCCACAGCTTTCAGGCTATGTTGGGAAACATTTGTACCAACACACACACACACACACACACAAAGGGTCCCCTCTCCTTCCGAAGATCCAGACTAATGCTGGCCATACACTATACGAAAAATCGGCCGAAAAATCGTTCGTATGGACACTTCGTTCGTTTTTCGGCAAGTTAGTGGGTACAAATCGATAATCGTTTGTGACGTTTTTGTGGAAAAAAAACGAACGGCATGTTTGGAAAATTTCTGCCGAACGTACGATAAATTGCAAGGTTAATGTGTTTCCCGTCCGAACTGCCTGCACTAGGTATATGTAAAAAAACGAACACAAAATTATTTATTCATGTCCACTGAACAGATTATCGGTCATTATATGATGGCACGATCGTTTGCGGTCACGGTCGAACGTTCGTTTTTCGAAAAGGGGTTCGGCCGATTTTCTGTATAGTGTATGGCCAGCATTAGTCTAGGGCAGTGATGACGAACCTTGGCACTCCAGATGTTTTGGAACTACATTTCCCTTGATGTTCACCTACACTGCAGAGTGCATGAGCATCATGGGAAATGTAGTTCCAAAACAACTGGGGTGCCAGTCTTGATAAGACAGCATCAATACATTTATATTGGTTAAACTGTTCATATGATAATCATAGTAAGTCTAGTTTGCTTTGCTAAGCATAGTTGCTAAAATTATGAGCTTATATGGTACTCTATACCTGTCATTTATTGGTCTTGTTTTGTTACTAACTCTGCTGCTGGCAAGAATAAAAAGTATTTTAGCAACACCCAAAATGAGTTAGAATTCCACAAATAGACATAGACAGGCAGATATCTCCCTGAGAACAGCAGGCAAAAAGATATTTGCTATTATTCGAACAATTCAGCTAAGTGTCAGGACCTGTTGCGATTCTTGCGGACAATGAAATCAGCCAGTAAGTGGTACTTTGATCTTTCCTTCTGCCCTGGGCACTTCGCTGCTTTTATCTGCTACAAGCACATTAATCTTTCCACCCCAATCACTGGGAGATTTTCCAGCATGTTGGAGGATCATCCTGTGCAAACACCTGCTCTGCTGATGGACTGGGGAAGATTGGAAACAGTCCCAATTAATGGGAGCATCTCGATTGCCACTCTTATTCTGCGTACACACAACCGGTTTAGCCGTAGGAATAAACTCCAAATGTTTCTCCGACGGAACTCCGACGGAATTCCATTCAAGCGGTCTTGCCTACACACGGTCAATCCAAAGTCCGACCATCCAGAACGCGGTGACGTACAGCACGTAGGACGGTTCATTAGCCAGCAGCCAATAGCTTCCATCTCGTACTTGCTTCAGAGCAAGCGTCGTTTTTGGTCCATCTGAACAACATACAGACGAGCGGTTTTCCCGATAGGAATTGGTTCCGTCGGAAATATTTAGAACATGTTTCATTTCTAGGTTCGTCAGAACTTTCGAAAAAAAAAGTCCGATGAGGCATACACCGGATCGGAATATACAATGAAAAGCTTCCGTCTGACTTTTTCTGTCGGACATTCCGCTTGTGTGTACGCGGCTTTAGATTATAATTTAATTTTGCACTTTTTTGGTTTGCACTGCATTGTATCATTGTACTGTATCTGGGGCTTATTTTAGGTCCTATTTATGGTCATCTCTTTCACTGAAAATAAATATTTAGAGGGTATTATTTATAGTTGTTTTTGGATCAGCGCGGCTTTCCTCTTCTTTTGTAGTTGCATACATAATAATAAACAATAAAAATATCCAGAAAAACGCATCTCAAAAAAGTTGTACATTGATTTGCATTTTAAAATAAGTGAAATAAGTATTTGACTTTGCAAAACATGAAGTACTTGGTGGCAAAACCTTTGTTGGCAAGCACAGAGGTAAGACGTTTCTTGTAGATGGCCACCAGGTTTGCACACATCTCAGGAGGGATTTTGTCCCACTCCTCTTTGCAGATCCTCTCCAAGTCATTAGGGTTTTGAGGCGGATGTTTGAAAATGGGTCATGGATGGGTATTCTAGCATGACAAGGACCCAAAACACATGGCCAAGGCAACAAAGGAGTAGCTCAAGAAGAAGCACATTAAGGTCCTGGAGTTGCCTAGCCTCTCCAGACCTTAATCCCATAGAAAATATGTGGAAGGAGCTGAAGGTTTGAGTTACTAATACGTCCACCTCGAAACCTTAATGACTTGAAGAGGATCGGCAAAGAGGAGTTGGACAAAATCCCTCCTGAGAGGTGTGCAAACCTGGTGGCCAACTACAAGAAACGTCTGACCTCTGATTGCCAACAAGGGTTTTGCCACCAAGGACTTCATGTTTTGCAAAGTCAAACACAGCGAGTTGAGTTGATGCCAAAGAGCTTTATTTTGGTCTCATCTGATCAAAACACTTTCACCCAGTTCTATGAATCATTCAGATGTTCTCTAGCAAACTACAGACGGGCCTGTATATGTGCTTTCTTGAGCAAGGGGACCTTTCGGGCAGCCGGGCGCTGCAGGATTTCAGTTCTTCACGGGCGTACTGTGTTACCAATTGTTTTCTTGGAGACTATGGTCCCAGCTGCCTTGAGATCATTGATAAGATTCTCCTGTGAAGTTGTGAGCTGATTCCTAACTGTTCATATGATCATTGAAATTCCATGAAGTGAGATCTTGCATGGAGCAACAATCCGAGGGAGATTGACAGTTATTTTGTGTTTCTTCCATTTGAGAATAATTGCACCAACTGTTGTCACCCTCTCACCAAAGCTGCTTGGAGATGGTCTTGTAGCCCATTCCAGCCTTGTGTAGGTCTACAATCTTGTTCCTGACATCCTTGGACAGCCCTTTGGTCTTGGCCATGGTGGAGAGATTGGAATCTGATTGATAGCTTGTTACCTGTTCACAGAAGCAGAGATTAGGAGCACTCCCTTTGAGAGTGCTCCTAATCTCAGCTCGTTACCTGTACAGAAGACACCTGGGAGCCAGAAATCTTGCTGATTGATAGGGGATAAAATACTTACTGTATTTCACTCATTAAAATGAAAATCAATTTATAACTTTTTTTAAATGCGTTTTTCCTGGATAATTCTTGTTGTTATTCTGTCTCTCACTGTTAAAATAAACCTACCATTAAAATTATAGACTGATTATTTCTTTGTCAGTGGGCAAACGTACAAAATCAACAGGGGGTCAAATACTTTTTTTCCTCACAGTAATTTGCCCCCATCCACAAGACATTTTCTCTCACATGCTTTTATTTGCATCTAGACTGACCCCAACAAGATCTTGGAAACAAAAACGATGGCGCCACTGGTGTCCTCTTTCATAGACCTTTTGAATTCACATGCTAGCGTGAGAAATTGTTTACCTACATAGACGATTCAGGTCATAAGTTTCAAACAGATTGGGCCTTCTGGCTTACTGATAAACAATGTACAGTTGCTTATTCCGTTTGGCATATTTGTTGTGCACGGTTTAGGTTTGCACCTTCTTATCCACTAAGTGCCTTTATCCTAGATATCTTACTGGATTGTGATATATGTTTGATTGCTTCCTCGACATGAGACCTCCACATATTTTTGAACTTACTCTCATTTTCCTTTTTCTGGTTCTTTTTTATCCATCCTGTTCCCAAAATACTTTTTCTGGACAGATTTTTCTTCACGGTCAGGGGAATGTGTAGAGCTCAACTCTAGAGCCTTAATCAGGTTTTACACGTTTTCTTATGCGCTATAGGTTTGATGCAGTGTTAATTTTGACGTCAAATTTCATTCTAATCAATCTTTTGAATAAAATGCTATTTTAGTTTTAGTTGTATTTTAGTCATCAGAATTGTTTTAGTATTATACCTCCAGTACATTTTATTCGACTAAAATAATTTTAGTTGATTAAAACGAATAGGTTTATTTAAATTGTAATACATTATTTAAGCATTTTTCTAGGATTTCCAAACTCATGATATACTCCTGGAGTAAAAATCTAAAAACGTTAGTTTGAGCCATAGTCTTAACTAAAATGCAATTTAGTCATATTTTAGTCATCTGAACTGTTTTAGTCGTATTTTAGTGGACTAAAATAGTGTTAATTTCGTTAACACTATTATAATAGTGTTAACGAAATGAACACTATTTTAACACTATTATTGCCCCGGACCTTGATGTTGGAAATTCCGACCGTGTGTGGGCTTCATCACACATTTTCCATCGAAATTTCCGACACACAAAGTTTGAGAGCTTGCTATAAAATTTTCCGACAACAAAATCCATTGTCGGAAATTCCGATCGTGTGTACACAAATCCGACGCACAAAGTGCCACGCATGCTCAGAATAAATTAAGAGATGAAAGCTATTGGCTACTGCCCCGTTTATAGTCCCGACGTACGTGTTTTACGTCGCCGCGTTCAGAGCAATCGGATTTTCCAACAACTTTGTGCGACCGTGTGTATGCAAGACAAGTCTGAGCCAACATCTTTTGGAAAAAATCCATGGATTTTGTTGTCGGAATGTCCGATCAATGTCCGATCGTGTGTACAGGGCATTAGTGTTCGAAATATTTTAGTCGACAAAATTAACACTGGTTTGAAGATCATTTTAGAAACTGCAACGTTCATGCTCCCTATTGTCTTATTGTCTGTACTGGTAAAGCTTCTTTGCAATTAGAATATGGCAACTGTAGTGGAATAAAGCCCTGTTAAAACCTAAAGCCTATTTTTTTTTTTCAACCCAGCAGACTAAACAAAAAACCTGACAGCTCAGATCGGAGCCGCCGTACTAACAATCCCATATTAGTGCAGTGATCTCCCCTGCTGTTCTATTGTGTTCTGACAGGGGGAACAGCCCCAGAACACTCCGGCCAGTGCTCTCAGCCATTGGCTGAGAGTGCCGACTAGAAGCCAAATCGGCAGACTTTTTTTTTTCAGTCATGCCCCTTCGAGAGAGCTGACCGAACAGCCAGCTTCTGTTGGACCAACTGCAGTACACACAGACCGAATGTTGGCCAGTTTCTATTGACAGGCCAATGCCGCCCGACATTCGACCCATGTGTACAGGACTTAAAGTTCACCTTTTATATAAACTGGTCTATACATATAGACACCTTTTCCTGTGAAGTGTGGACAAAATACTCCAAAATACTACAAAAAATAATGTTTTTTTTTTTTTTTAAATCAAATAGTTTATTACATTCTTTCTTAATACACCAAAAGACTCAAAAACATACAAAATACATTTCCATCAAATAACCCCATCTAACAACCCAATGTTTTATTTACATTCCTATGTCCTAGCTTATTTCCAGGACATAACAAAATGGCTTCTAAATCTTTTTTCTTTAAGAATGACTAATGAAAAGTTTATTTTCTCAAGGAAGGAGGCTCAGTGGCACGTTGTTGTAGCCCAGAGTATGAGATGGAAAGGGGCTACAGCAGTATGAGCATACTATGCAGATGTACGACTGGCGAGAGCACACTGCGCATGTGCAGCATCCTGACATAGGAATGTAAACATTTGGAGAAAAACCTGTTTCTTGCCAGCGTGCTGCAGAGTGCAACCCTTGTTTTCTGTAGCAAATCAGAGATCTCTATGCACAGGCCCAATATGCCCCCTTTCTAGTCAGAACCAAAAGATTTCCAATCAGAAAGGAGCATGAGCTTTGCTATTTGCAGAACTATATATGTCTGACTCAGTAATGGTTCGTTCACTCCAGTAGTGTTCGGCTGCACTGCCCAAAGCAGGAACGGGGCATTTTGCCTTATGTCCTATGGCTTAAAGTCAAAGTGCACTGGAAAATGTAGGACAGCTGGAGCTGGCTGTCACTTTTGATCACTCACAGCCTGGTTCCTTCTGTGCATGTGTGAGATTATACTGTCCTGTAGCCTCCTGGGTTGTGTATCACAAGGAGATTGCGAGTGGGGCGGGTGGGCTGAGAGCACATTAAACTCAAATGAGTAAACAGGAAAGAATACTACCAGAAAAAAAAAAGGAAAAAAAAAAAAAAAAAAAAAGGTACTTGCTACCCAGAAAAAATAAAAATTGATTTTGTAACAGGTTGGGAGGGGGAATGATGTTGAGTGTTATTTAACTACTTACAGTTATAAGATGACATAAATTAATTACACACCCATGTTCGGGGAGTTTCATTATCTGCTGCTTTGAATACTGGGGTAGCTGTCAAAGGCCAGGCCCCAGTGCAGGCTTTGGCCCCACACCCACTGTGATCTGGATCAATATTTACGGTACCAGCTTTTCTCAACCTTTTTACCATAGAAGAAGCCTTGCGATAATATTCATATCTCAGGGAAAAAAAAAAAATGATTGTAGATTCAACTTGTGGTACATAAACCACACATTGGCGAGAGGTGGTCCCCTTATGCCAGCCTTTTTTATCCAGGGTGCCTTGGCAAAATGCCTAAAAATTGTATACAAGCTGGCCTGTGGATGAAGCCTGCCTTTTAGTTACACAAAGCAACAGGTTTTCATTGTGCGCCATTAAAACCTTCTATCTGCCGGTGTCCTAGCGACCAATGGCATCATCAGTTGATATGGGAGGATGTCAGTGGTCTGCATAGCATCCTTGTATCCCCCTCTCCTGTCTCTCCATCAGTGCTGGGGTCACATTCACTGAGTGATGGAGAAAACCTGAGGGAGAATAGATACATTGGAATACTAGTCAGTACCAGTTTGCAAAAGTGTACTTGCTTTGGAAGAATATATCCCCTCCAACATTGGGTGTCCTACTTGTGTGGATGTTGCTGCATTATGTAAAACTATTACAATAGTTTTTACATTTTAGAATGGGGTGCCTCAAGACTGTTCATCATTTTTAAAGGGTGCTTTCACTAAAAAAAAAAGGTTGAGAAACACTGCCTTATGCTGGTGGTCAGTGAAAAGAATGTCCCATACGTTGGTGGTCAGTGGAAAGAATTCCCCTTAAATGGGTGGTCACTGGGAAGAATGCTCCTTACATTGGTGGTACATAGAAAGAATGCCCCATAAGTTGGTGGCCAGTGGAAAGAATTCCCCTTAAATTGGTGGTCATTGGAAAGATTGCTCCTTACATCGGTGGTACATAGAAAGAATGCCCCATAAGTTGGTGGTCAGTGGAAAGAATTCCCCTTAAATTGGTGGTCATTGGAAAGATTGCTCCTTACATTGGTGGTACATAGAAAGAATGCCCCATAAGTTGGTGGTCAGTGGAAATAATTCCCCTTAAATTGGTGGTCATTGGAAAGATTGCTCCTTACATTGGTGGTACATAGAAAGAACGCCCCATAAGTTGGTGATCAGTGGAAAGAATTCCCCTAAAAATTGGTGGTCATTGGAAAGATTGCTCCGTACATTGGTGGTACATAGAAAGAATGCCCCATAAGCTGGTGGTCAGTGGAAAGTATTCCCCTTAAATTGGTGGTCACTGGGAAGATTGCTCCCTACATTGGTGGTACGTGGAAAGAATGCTCACTCTGCCAGAATCTTAGGACTACAGCATGATTAGTCTCAATGTTGTGGAGAACAGGATAAGGGGTGGGTTTGCGTTGTTTACCAAATGTGAACTGGGCAGGGCTGACACCATTTAATCACAAATATAAAGACTGAGCTGAGTGAATTTCTAGCACATCAACAGGATTTTTTCTGTATTTGCAGGGTCTTTAAGGGGATAAAACATGGGTTGCATGTTTTGCAGAGATGTACCGTCTTTGTTTTTTTATCCCGACATACTCTTTAACAAGTGTACAGTATAATAAGATATCTCTGTCACATCTGTATTGTTTGACAACAGGACATGACTTGCAAGTTCCTTCTTTAAATCCTACGATTATTCTTTTAGGAACATTGATTTTGCACCAGAGAATACAGTTGGGAAATAAGTGTGATAGTTCTTAAAAATGTTTAGCATCCTCTAGCACGGAGGAGAGGACAGAACTCCATGTAACAATAACACGGTGACAGGCTATGAGAGATGATGATAAACTGCTTATTATCTGTATAAATACATGAAGGATAAAGGAGAAAAGCTCAAGATGGATTATAGATGGTCATTTCAGATTTTACTTGAACATTTCAGTTGAAACGCTGTCTTGAATGTTCATTCAGTGCCTCTAATTACTGAGGCTAAAAGGGTCACACTTTAAAAACAATGTAGACGAGTGTATCAGTGTCCAGTAAAGCATCTCTGGACAATGCCATTGGTTGTGAGCTTCTACAAGACAAAAGATGCTTCGGTGTACACCGCAGTCTTTGTGGGCCTCCAGCCAGTATTATACATGTGCATGTCCTTTCATTTAGTGTCAAGTTTGGCCATATTCTCCTGACCAAGATTTGAATTAAAAAAAATAAATGTGAATGTTCTGCATGCACTATTTCTGTTTGACCACTCAAAAATGTTGTTTTCCTGCTGTTACCATAACAGGAAGTGAAGGGAAATCTCCTGGAAAAGTATTCAGCAAAAACCTAATAGAAGTACCAACTATTCCCTTTTCCATTAAGAGTAGAGTGATTAATTCTATTTTCTTCATTTCATCATTCCTTGTCTGCAGTTATAATAATACGGACAGACACAAGCCTGTCCTGTGCACACACCTTCCAACTTTCTGATATTGGCAAAAGTATGAAGGCATAGGACACACCCCCTTAAAGGAGAATAGTACAAAAAAAAAAGAAGGATTGCTTAAACCCACATGTGATTAATATATATTTTTTTTTAACCACTACTTTTCCTTTATATTGGCTCTTGGAATTACAAATGCAGCAATTTAGAAACTGGATGAAAGGTTTAGCTCATTAAAACACTTTTTGATATAGAAGTAGTGCATTTTATACACCACTATATAGATCAGACCGAAATGAGGGACAAATGAGGAGGAAAGAGGGACAGAGGGTCTTTTTTCTAAAATGAGAACAAATTCCCTCTAAATCAGGGACAGCTGGGAGCTATGCCTGTGCATGTGATAGCTGAATGCAAAGCACAGGAAAAAAAAAAAAAAAACCCACAACATATGCAGCACATCTCTGCAATACATGCTTTATTCCTTTAAAAATGCTGAACGTACAGAAATCCAGTAATCTCCTAACTTTCTGTTTACTGTGCTATGGCAGCAGATAAAATCCCAAGCAACTTCTTTGATTGTCTGTAGAACAGTTTCCCTCTTATTTTATGGAGATTAGGAGAGGGGGGGGTGTTATGTAGTCCATCAGAAGAGAATTGGGCAGGGCAGAAATCACTGCTTGGGATTTCAGTGCTACAGAGGCGGAGCATAGCTGCCAACTGTCCCGGCTTTGCTGGGACAAGCCTGCATCTCGGACTTTGGTCCCAATTAAGCTGTGTGACAGGATCCCAGCTTAACCTTTGTTAGAGGTACCATTAGGGGAATTGCTAGGGTTATAAAATACCTGAGGCACCTTTGGACACCCAGAGGAAAACGAAAATGCATGTGTGTAGCACTCCATTGTGAACAAAGTGTGTGCTCAAATGGTGTTAGAAGTGGGAGCGGCTTAGAGGGGCATGGATAAATAAATCCCAAGCCTACTCTTGTACTCATTAAATATTCTCCTATTACTGTGCAACAGGTGAGAGTCTGTCAGACATGCATAAACCTCAGCACAATACCTTGAAAAAAAAAAAAAACATTTTTCATATGATTTTGTCCACACTGAAAATCTGCAGAAAGCTTACACTTTGTTAGCCTAACTTTATCTTCATTAAAATAGTTAGGGACTGCTTAGCCACCAGCAACTGTTGAAACAATGAACATTCATCAGAAGTATGTAATGTACAAAATAGTGTACTGTATGTAGCGTACCCCGCGTAGGAGGCACAAGTGAATTGGGATCCCTCACCCTGCAAAACCAAGCACACCGAATTTTCAGTCTTCCAGAGTCAGAAAACAGTCCAGCACTTTGTTTTGTTTTTTGTATTTTATTGAGGGGATAAAACTTGGATGGGGAGTAGGGGTATTATGGGATGCCCACTTGACTTCAGACAACTTCAGGGACAACTTTTCTATATACAGTCTATATATACTCCATCTCTTCCTCCAGCACTAACGCACTCCAGATTTTTAAGCAATAGCCATTGGCAGACAGAAACTCAAGGCCCCCCTTTAGGTGTGTAGCAAACAAAAGTCAGTGTCCAGCTTTACATTCCTGTGGCTACTGATCCCAGAACCACCTCTTCAGGCACTGCCAGCTCACCTGGCTGCAGCTACCCCTTTCAGTAGCCCTCCTGGCTATTTCTCCTTAGTCCTCCAAGACTGCTCACTCACCAGCCCACCCGGCTGACTTCTCTGGAGAACTCCTGGACCTGCTCCTGCTGTCCTCACCTTACTTATGTGCCTCCAGGAAGGATATCCTCTGTGTGTTGTAGAGGGACCCTTCAACACCCAAGCCCCAGGTCAAACCCACAAGGCTAAGGGCACCCTCAAGGGCCACCGACAGCCTCCTCAGCACTCCGCACTGCTTCCACCCAACTGCTACTTGCTGCCCCAAGAGTATTTGTGAGGTACCCGCCCCCTGCCAGCCCATTTACTGGAGATTGACTGGGGCCCTCTTCAATACTCCAGGCAGCTCCTCCAAAACTCTACTTTTGGAAGCTTCTCCAAGATCCCAGAGCATGGGGAGTTACCAGAGATGCTGCCTCCTGAGTCATTCAGCCCTCACCCAGATACAACCCAGGCATGGCACAAGTAATGCTCAGAATGGGAGGGGTCCGGAATACATATTGCACAGAGTTTTCTGGTCGATGCTAGATTTAGGAGAATGTAGCACCCTGCCCTAGGCTAGATAGATTTAATTTGGGCTCTGCTGTACTCTACGGGTATTTTTCTTACTGCATTGTTTTTAAAGGGTTAAACACAGAGAAGAGACATGTGCATGGATTACAGAGATATACAGCATATATATATATGCTCAAACAGTCATCCTTTAAATCTGAATGTCAGGAGGAAAGCTAAATAAGTATCCCACTGCACGTTCGGCTGTAATGTCTGCAGACATTCTGTTTCTGCTCCCTACAATTACTATGGTCATTTTCGATTCTGAATAGTAAACTCTATGAGTATTTAACATAATAGTCAAACAGAAAGACTTTGCTGCCCAGAACTTAAAAAAAAAAAAAAAAGAGCAGACTGCCGTTCCAACATTGCATTATTTATTCCGGTAAAACTGTTCTTCAGATCATTTCCTCAACTGACATTGGGTCATGTGGATGCTAGACAGATCTAGAATATCAGAGATATCAGATGATTTCCCTGAAAAAAATCAAGTCAGACACAGGTCAAGAGTACTGCCATGTACATACTGGCTATCTTATAAGCTCATATTAAAGTGTAAAGTTTTCTTTTGCCCCCCTGAATTTGAGCTCCCCCACCAGTGCTGTTGCCAGCTTCCTCCTTATTCCACTGCTGCAGATCCTCTTCGGGCAGAGAAGACATGGATGGACTTGGAAGGAGCTGGCACTTTTTTTTAACAGAGCTGGAGTTCTGCTTTAATGAAAATAAGGTGGTACAAAAGTATGTCTGTTTCTCCTGGTGTAATGCATATATGCAGCAGCATGGTGGTTTGGCCTTTACACTGGGCTGCCACATAAATGTGTCCATGGGGTTCTGCTGCTGTGTGCTGAGAGTGCATCTCAGCACACTGCAGCACACTGACCGAGTTGTCACTGACAGCCTGTTTAAGAGTGAGACAGGCATCTAATCATGTGACTGCTGTCACAGCCAATCACAGTGGTCACACAATCAGGAACTTTAATTCCGGGCAATAAGATCCACTTAAAGGGGTGCCAGAAGGTGGCAGCGAAGGGTTGAAAAAAAAAAAGTGTAAATATATACATCTAAATTCCTCCGTCTAAAGACCATGGGCTTAATTTACTAAAACTGGAAGCTGATTGGTTTTTATGCAGAGTTGCACTTGATTTTGCACTCTCCAGTTTTAGTAAATCAACCCCCATAAGTTGTTAAGGTATTACTCACCAAGTCCCCATTCACAATGCATTGTATAGTTACCTGTGTTAGTGAGCTGTGGTGCCATTGATTTTGAATGGCACTCCAACACACCTCTGCAACACGCTGCCGAAAAAAATACAGTCTGTACTGACACTATTATAGAAGTTTATTCTTTCCCTACTGTGGACATTCACTCTCTCCTTTTGTCCTGTGGACAAGGATAAATAGAGTGAATAGAAAGAATCTAAAGTTTTGAATTGTCTCCGAGTCAGGAATAGAGGGGAAATCTTTAAATTTGGACACTTCTGGTGAAAACTGTCATAGGCTAGGTTCACACCTATGTGTTTTTTAGTGGGTTTTGCAGAAATGTACTACAGTCCATTTAACGTGGTTATCTATGGTACAAGTTCACATCTATGCGTTTTTCGGCCGCTGTGTTTTTGGAAAGGGTCAAAGACCCTTTTTTGCCGCAGCAGGTTGCGTTTTGCATGCAATAGACTTCTAAGGACCCGCAACCAAGAATGCTAGTGTTGCATTTTTGATGCGTTTTTACATGCTTTTTTATTTTTTCAATAACAAACTGTGAATAGCCTTTTGTTAAAGGAGCGGGCGGCTGCTGCGTCCTTCACAACCGATGAGTCATCAGCTGTCAGCAGGACTCCCCGCTGACAGCTGAATGTAAAAAATTGGGGGCAAAAAAAAAAGGCGTGGGGTCCCCCCCCAATCCCCAATGGATTTTAAGAGGAACCGCACTCCAAAAATTTAAAAACAAAATTTTGTGGGATCCACCCCAAAATCCATACCAGACCCTTATCTGAGCTTGTAGCCCAGTGGCCAGGAAAGGGGTCTGATGAGCAAGCGAGCACCTCCCCTTCCTGAACCATACCAGGCCACATGCCCTCAACATGGAGGGGTGCTGGGGGGGGGGGCACGCAGGGGGCGCCTTGTCCCTGTGGGCCTCTTCCCCGCAACCCTGGCCGGTGGTTGTGGGGGTCTGTGAGCGGGGGGCTTATCGGAATCTGGAAGCCCCCATTGTAGTTCGTTCTGGGTGAACGGGGCAAAAACAAACATTCTATCCCCTGCAGATCAAATATGTGAATGGGAAAATATCACATTACAGGCTCTAGATGGCGATGATTATCCCAGGAAAGAAGTATGCTCACCTGCTCCAGCTAGTGGCCATGATGTGGCATTTTTCCTATTCATACATTTGAGCTTCAGAGAATGTAGCCTGAGAAATTCAGTTTTACCCCATTCGCACAGAGCGAATTTACATTTTTTGATGGCTAAACAGCTTTTTTTTTTTTTTAAATACACCCCTTAGTGATTTGATTAATGTTAAGCAAAATCAGATGCAAATTATGGCCAAAGACCCATCAGATTTTAAAGGGGAGCCCCAGCAAAAAACAAGAAAAATAAGCATGAGGTCCCCCCACATAAATCCCTACCAGATCCTTATCCAAGCATGCAACCTGGCAAACCAGGAAAGGAGGCGAGCGTGCCATGTCACATGCCCTCCACATAGGGGGTACTGTGCCCGAGGGTGACCACCTGGCAAAGCACCCTGGCTCGATGTTGCTGAGGAAAAGGACCTCTTCCTCACAACCTTAGCCTAATGACTCGGGGGGGGGGGGGGGGGGGGTCTATGGGCAGGACATCCAAAAGCCTTGATACTGTCGCTGAGTGCCACCATCTTGGATGTGATATCAGCAGCCTTAACAAACTTAGTATGGCCATAGATTTTTTTTCTTATTCTCTATCAGCCAGCAAGCTGATAGAAAAAAAAATAATAATAATAATCATAATCGATTCCCCTATCCACACAAGCAAGGTGAATAGAGGAATCCTCCCTACTGTGCTATTGTATTCTGACAACAGGGACTTTTCCGCTGTAAGAATACACTGATCAGCATAGCAGCTGATTGGCTGCAGCCTGCTGGTCGAGAAAAATCTTCCAACATGCTCGTTCCACATAAGTTGATCCTTATGCCGCGTACACATGGTCAGACTTTTCGGCTACAAAAGTCCGACAGCCTGCCCAACATACTTTCGACGGACTTTTGGCGGACTTGTGGCAGACTTTCTAACGAACGGACTTGCCTACATACGATCACACAAAAGTCAGACGGATTCGTACGTGATGATCTACACCAGACTAAAATAAGGAAGTTGATAGCCAGTAGCCAATAGCTGCCCTAGCGTGGCTTTTTGCCCGTCTGACTAGCACACAGACGAGCGGATTTCTGGGTCCGGCATAGTTACGACGTAAAGATTTGAACCAGTTTCAAATCTAAAGTCAGTCAGATTTGGGGCTGGTAAAGTCCGCTGAAAGTCCGGGGAAGCCCACACACAATCGGATTGTCAGCCGTATTTTGTCCGTCGGCGTCCGTCAGACTTTTGTACACGAAAAGTCCGACCGTGTGTACGCGGCATTAGATCGACTTCTGTCGAGCAGGAATGCTGATAGATGGATCAAAAATCTTCTGGTCCCTGCTGAACCAGCCACATTTCAATCCATCTATGGCCAGCTTTAGAGCAGTTATTAAAGTGATACTCTAAAGAATTTCCTGTCACTCCTCCCCTGGCTGCCACACAAAAGGTTATATAGGGAGCTGAGGGATAGGTGAGCTGGGCCAGCACAGACAGTAATTAGACCCTCTCAGAAGAGGAGAGGGCTATGGTGTGCAAGAAGGAAGGCTCCTCTTGTGTAGTCAAGACTTGTAGCAGAGTTCAAAGGCATATTGCAGGTGAATACATTTTTTTGCCACATCTGCACCCAGCTTTGTTATCAAAAGGACTAGTCACTTTTTGTTACTTGAGAGCTGGTTGTTAATATTTGTCAGTGAAGAATGAAACGAAGAAGAAAAAAGCCCAATGTTGAAAACCAGGCTGGGTGGCACATGAATCAAACACACCCTACGCACTGGCTAGACTCGTTATACTGCATACCTGCAACACTTGCAAGCAACATCCAATCACTTTTGTCATTCGTTTTATCTGCTTTCAGTGTGTTATACTAAAAGCCTGTCCATTTAAAATAGTTTGTTTGAGCCAAGCTGGCCCAAATGAACTATTTAAAAGGGACAATAAAATGTGCAGTTAGGCTTTATAGCTGAAGTCCAGGATGCTTTCAATTTTTCTCCTAAACATCCCCTATAAACAATAAGTAACAGCAGCACATTTTTCTTTAACTTTTTTTGTTTGGAGAACAGGCAACAACATCAAGCATTGTCCTTTCATCCTACAAGTGTGCCTGCCCATTGGGAGAAGGGATCAGTGGAGTGCCCAGTGTCCCATCTGAAGGACATTAGATGCACCTACACGTGGCTGTGATTTCTCAGGAACAGTACGCTCTACTCATACTGAGGACACATCGATTAATTATCTCATAAACCAGATAATGAGAAAAAGTAAGCCCTGTGAAGCACAACCTCCCAAGGGCTTTATTCAGTGGCTCCTACCTGAATTGCATATCGGTATGTAGCACTATTGGTTACCCAGTAGAGATGAGTTTGGGTGTCCTCCAAACGCATGTCTAGTTGAACTCTGAACTTGAGCAACTTTCACACTCATCTCTAGCCAAACTCTGAACTCTCTTTTTTTATGCCAATGAGTTAGTGCAATTCCCACCACATGGCTCATGTAAACAAAGAAAAGGGAATGTCCCGGTAGGGTTGCCACCTCATCTCTTTAAAAATGAACACATATTATTTACACGGGTTCTGAGGCTAATTTAATGCTGATAAAGCACTAAGTGAGTTTAATTACCACCTTAATCAGCCACAGAACCTGTCTAATTAATATGTGTTCAGTTTTAAAGTGATGAGGTGGCAACCCTATGTCCCGGCTAGCAGCTTATTTGAGCAAAAAAAAAAAAAGTTCAGCTAGATATGAGTCTGGAAGCTGTCCCTAGTATCCAGGCAGATGCATTTTAAAACAGGGCTGATAAAAAAATAAAAATAAAGAATTGTAATAAATAAATATTTAAAAAGTTAAATTGTAAAAATAATTAAAAACACACTAAACACCATACACTCGCCCCTCCCTCCAAAAAAAGCATTGTAAAAAAATAAATAAATATATTAAATATAAATAAAAAAAAAAATTTGAAAAAAATAAAATTGTAAAAAAAATAAAATAAAAATCAACGACTGACACAGTTCACGCGTCATCAGTGCTGCATATTAGTGCCACTGTCACATGACATTAAAAAAAAAAATAAGTATCGGTAATCGGTATCGGCGAGTACTTGAAAAAGAAGTGAAGCGCTTACCCCCGAAGGAGCGGCTGAATATTTGCTATATCCGTAATTCACGTTTACTACTCAACCCTCGCAGCCCATAGCTTTAAAAGTCACAGTCCTTAGTGCTTTTTCTTAATGCTTTATTCATCAACATAAACTGGGATGGGAGAAGGACTTCCTTTGAGATGCTCTTTTGTTACATTGTCATCTTTCAATGGCTCTTACAGGAAAATCTATAAACAATTGCGGTTAGTCAGGAAATCACTTTAAAAGATCTCTTCGATCAGGGAAGATAGAAGTAGATTTGATAGAGAATGAGTTAATAAAGAGTCACTCTGAATAACTTCTTCATCTGGATGACTTTAAAAGGAACGATCCATATCTCTATATGTGTACTTGCAGCTTCACCGCTACCTCTTTACCACTACTTCCCATTGACATGGTACTTCCAAATTAAGCTAAAGGAGAGCCACTCTGAATAACTCCTCCCGCTTGACTGATTGGAATCCCGGGGCAATGCTGAACTCAAAGTCATAGGCCATTACTGCCCATCCCACTGACTTGTGCACCAACAACCCTTCCCTTGGGCTTTCACTCACGTGATCAAAAGTCCATGTGCCACTCATAAACGATCGATCGCCCAGCTTCCTTCCGTTTAGTTGCTACTTCATCCACAATGATTCTTAGTTCCTCTTTGTGGCCCGCTTCCCTCCCCGCAGGGGCGGCCTAAGACATCCACGGCTACATGCTGTAAGATGTCGTCTGTTCCTCCATGAGGATCGGATCTCCACCCTTCTCGCTAAGGTGAAGCTCCGTTGGCTCCCCGGAGGGGAAAACTTCCAATCTCCCCTCCGGGAACCAGGCTGGCTCTCTCACTCCTTAAAACAGGACTGGACTCGAACTCCCCCGGGCACCACGTGACCCTGCTTTTATATGAGAGTCCCGGGATTACCAAGCAAATTAATGATTGGCCAAGACCAACACAAACTACCTGTCACTCAAATATGGAAATCAACAAAACAGGCCTGCTGTAATAGCATCAGCCTGTCTAAATTTACCTGTCATAGAAAGCTAGCAAGAAAGGTCACCTACCTAAAAGTAGGTGCCCGCTACAAAAGTATCGGTACTTGTACGCGGTCTTAAAGAAGTGGTATCGGTGCAACCGTAGTTGCCACCTCATCCCTTTAAAACCAAACACATATTAATTACACAGGTTCTGTGGCTGATTAAGGTGGTAACTTAACTCACTTGGTGCCTTATCTGCATTAAATTAGCCTCAAAACCTGTGTAGTTCATATGTGTTCAGGTTTAAAAGGGATGAGGTGGCAATCCTACTGGACACTGAAACTTTAGGTCGGTTCCTTGATACCTTAGGTTCAAGTGGTAACTCAGACTTAAAGTTCAAGGCGAAACAGCAATGGAATGTTACAGCCTATCCAGAAGGCTCTAACCATTTTCATGTAGGTGACCACTGCAGTCTGCTTCCTCTAGGCTCATATAGCACTCAATTAAAGCCAATATCTTTAAGGAAGGCCTACCAGGAGGGGAGATCCCTGCTGCATCCTACACCCTAAGGCTCTAAGGTCTACAAAAAAGACTGGCGATACAACAATATCCTCTCTGGGTGAAACCCTGGAGGTAAGACCATATGCCATGAAGTGCCCTGGATATTTAATATCTCTTCCAGCATGCAAAACAGGCCCCGAAGCCTGCTGATTGGCCAGGTATCCAGGTATTAAACATCCCCTAACATAAACTGTTACTAGGATATATTAAACTACTAACCCTTCTGGTATTTTAATTTATCAAAGGTAAATGTACACTGATACATGGGAGCATTAATAACCCTGCCCAGGCTTTACCTTTAAAGAATACATTTCAAGCAGCAAATGACACCAAACAGCAGGCTACAATGCTATCCAGCAAACTCTGCAGCTTTGCTAAAATCAGACATCTCGTTGGGTTTATCTAAGTCTGAGTTTTTCTAATCCATTCTTATTCAGAGAATACTTCACTGGCTCATTTAAGTCTACACTGTGTAACATTAACTCCCCCCCCCCCCCCATTCCTGCATTACCACCACATTCACAGATCTGGATTTAGTTTTTTTAATGTGTTTTTTTTTCCCCTTTCACATTAAACTGTTGTGTATAAACAGACCACATAGGTTACCTTTGTGGTGGTGTTTAGGAATACAAACAAGTAGAGATGGGCCGAACACCCACTGTTCGGTTCGCAGCAGAACTCCTGAACAGGGGAAAAGTTCTAATCCTATTGAAGTCTATAGGAGCCGAACAGGAAAGCTCAAAAGTGCCCATTTTGAAGGCTTATATGCAAGTAAATTTGCCATAAAGGGTTTTTAATGCTTTTTGCATTTTGCAGATTTGCACTACAGAACATGTTCCATAGGAAACCATGTTAAATGGACTGTAGTGCAAATCTGCAAAATACAAAAAGCATTAAAAATGCATAGGTGTGAATCCAGCCTTACTCTATCCAAAATGGAAAAAAAAAGGTTTAGCCTATAGGTCTACTTTAAGTCGTGCTAAGCTGGTATTATACTGAAGTCAAAACAGTCATCTGAGCCCAGAACACAATGTAACAGGCTGTCGATAAAATGTAGTAAGATACATTTTTCCAGTCCAAGCATGTCCCATAAAGTTTGAGGCTAGAGTTTATATATCCCCCATAGCTAAAATTCTGCACATTTATGAGATGTGCTTTTTCAGTTTCATATATTTTTATATAGTTTCATTACATATAATGTATTTGAACATTACATTTAACTGAAAAAATCTTCCTATTGAAATTTGTATTAATGGCAAAGTTATAGGTCACATACGGTATTTATGAAAAGAATATTTTCCGTTTTTTAAATTCTGTCATCCTCCGAGATCAAACAGCACACGGCTATTTAGTTGCACATAAAAAACACAAGCCTTTACTACACATCCATAAAATTGTAGTAAAAATAGAAGCAGATAAACCATTATCTTTGTCAGGATAAGCACAGGAATCAGTTAAATCCCAACTCTGTGGTCCCCGCAGGCAGAAATGTTGCCAGTGAGTGACCTGATCATACTCAGGTGAGTAAATTGCTTCATCGGGTAAGAAAAAATTTGCCAGTTGGCCAGAGTTTTGGCCCCCAACTTTAAGAAGGGGAAAAACAGACTTTATAGTAAACTGAAATAAATTCTTAAATTGTAGGACCAGCATAAAAAAAAAAAAAGTTTAGAGCCCCAGTCTGGTTGTTAGTGCTATTTGGGGCTCCTTGGATGGATTTCCCCTCACTGTCACGGTAACAGTGACTAGACAGAAGGCCAATGAAAATCTGCACCAAGAACACAGACAGCAATGAAAAAAAAAAAATGACAGCAGTTCCAGCCCTGTTCTACTCGACAAAAGCGTCATTATTTCTCTCTGTGTTGCTGTGGAGATTTTTCCTCACTTCCCGTCTGATAAAATCAGAATCACAATAATATTAGTGCAAATCTCTGTAACAAACTGTAAAGCTCTTTTTTTAAGGGTTGCACTATACCTGCAGGTAAACAAGAGAACTTGAACCTTCACTAACTGGAAGAGTGGGTTTTATAATAAAAATTAATCAGTAATCTAATCGAATTAATTGGGAGCAGAAGAACTACTGCAACCATCATATAACAATAACCATAAAGTATATAAATTCACACTAGTATAGAAAAAAAAAACAACACACAAGCTTTACATAAGAAGAGATTAATAATACATACATCCAATGTACAAACAGATGTTACCAGCACAGGGCCCAATAGGAGTCCTGGTGGAATGGTGCACATATATCCTGTTATATTGTTTAATGGAGATACCTCCAGATGAATGTTGCAGCAAGTCCAGGTGCAGGGGCCCCTGGGAATGATGCTGCATCTGTCTTGTGTCAAAGACCTGAAGACAAGATCTGCAGTTATGTTATCCAACCAGCCTGGAACGCAGCTTTTCACCAGCAGGAACTCTGGTGTGGCGCTGGAACTCAGAGTCAACCTATGTATTCTTTCGAACCTCCGTAGACAGTTTCTAAATGGACATGCAAAAACTAATAATCCCAAAATGGTCATTGGAAGCCTAACTTGGCTATAATCTATGTTGACTGCTTCTTTTTTACTTTATTGGGCCTAGGAAGGTTCTGGTCACAATCAAGTACTGACATCCAGTCATTTTATGTACAGTGTAGATTATATGCCCCATACCACAATACAGGCCAGGAAATTACCCTTACAGAACCCGGGCATGATCTCAGCGCATCTCTCAGAGTGATCCTATCATATGTCCGCTGCCCCACCATCTCTCTCTGCACCTGGAAGCCGTTGCCCAGTTATCTAGAAGCCAACCACAAAAGAAGCTAAAAGATATTCTACTTTATCCTGCCAGCAAGGGAATTGGCACACACCATTAAAAGTGGTTTATTTGGTTGAATGAAGAAAATAATCTTCGCTGGGTTTTCAGCAATTATAGTAAGTGCCAAGCTATGCATGGAACATCATGCCAAATAAGCTGCTATGCAACCCCTGGGTCAAGGACACCAGATTTGAAACTCGGACACTATTTATCTGGAAACAGTTCCCATAAAATAGGGGAATGTCCCCAGAAACTGGAGATTTTTGGTCACCCTACTATACAGATAACTATTGACATGTCTGCCATGCAAGACTAGCTCTGCATGGTCATTTTTAATGTCCTGAAAAAAAAAAAAGGAACCACTGGATGTCAACCATCTTGCAACAGCATATTAATCTCAGTGTACTGCAAGCAAGTGGTCAACGTGTATTTCCATCTCTGCAGTCAATTTTTACCCCCCATTTTGTCATATTTTACAATTCACACAAATTTTTTCTTACCATTCTAGTTCTTTCTAGTTCAGGTTTATGCATAGAACACTACAAGCAGCTTGAAATTTGAACAATTTCAAAGCGTAATTAGAGGGACAAACTGAGAGAAAGTGCATTAACGAACAATATATCACACAAGCCTTGAGACCTTTAATCATTTTTAGGACAGACTGTGTGCAGATCCAATTTACAACTGATAATGGGATCAGCCAGCACAGTACAAACTGGGTTAATTATGGTAAACATAACTCCATAGCTACTTCCTTCACATTACATAGAAGAGGAAAGCTAATGATTATTTTTAAGTAAGTAAAAAGGTAAGTAGTAATACTTAGGCTGCTAGCAATCTACATTTTTCTGCATATACTCCTCCAATCAGGTTAACGTACACGTTCTTACTGTTTACATTGGACTGCTCATATGCAGGTCACAGTTTTTGTAAGCCTATTAGTCTTGTATCAGAAGCGCCCACATGTAATGGCGCATTGTTGTATATGATACCAGATTGGTTTGTGTCCTGTGTTTTCAGGATGCCATAAATAAAGAATGTAAAAAAAAAAAAAAAAGGAAGTTAAGTAGCAATTTTAAAGATGAACACCCAATAAAAAAAAAAATAAATTAAAAATATTCTTAGTCAGTTTTTTTTTTATCCACAAAGGATAAAAAAAAACACTTTACATGCACCAAATGCCTTTCTAAACTCAGATACTACCTGTGCTGTACATAACCTGTACAGAAAGCAGAGCTGTGGGGGAAGAAAGTCACAAGCACTGCAGGCTGCCAGCAGGAAGGGGCGGAGACAGGACCAGTCATCCTGCACAAAGAGAGCAGCAGTGAGCAGTCTTTATTACAGGAAGCTCCTTGCATAGAAGAAAAGTTTTACACTGGATTACTGAACAGATCTGGAAAAAATACACAAAGCACGCCAAGATTCAAATAAGACAGACAAAAAATAATCAATTCAAAATAGTTTTTATTCAAAATAAATACATAAGTTAAAAAAAAAAGAAAAAAATTCAGTTCCCAATCCAGAAAAAAAGGGTCAATCTCAGTTTTTGCTAATGATACAAAGCTAAGCAGAGAAATAAGCTCACAACAGGATAAAGAAACTTTACAAGAAGACCTCGATAAAATTAAAGGGTGGGCAACCACATGACAAATGATGTTTAATATTGATAAATCTTTGCAAATAGGTAAAGTAATGCACTTGAGGGCAAAAAAAAAAAAAAAAATGAATGAAAGTTACTCCCTGGGGAAAGAACCTCTGGGAGAATCAAGGAAAAGGATCTGGGGGTCCTAGTAGATCGCAGGCTCAGAAATAGCATGCAATGCCAAGCTGCAGCAAGGAAGACAAGCAGACTATTAGCATGCATTACGTTACATGGTGACATAGTTGTTAGCCAAACAGGAAGTTAGGAGCAAGCTGGATTCTGGCAGATCAAAAGGATTATGTAACAGAATAAAACATGGAGAAATTTGAATACATTTCAGAATTTACGTAATATGTTTTTTTACTATTTTGCCCTGACATATGCTTCTTGAGGGCCAGTGCACACCAGAACACAATGCAGGAAAGGTGCGCTCCGTGAACGCCTTTGCAATCTGCTGTGGGTGCCAGCAGCACCCCAAAACGCAGCTTGCAAGCACAGTACATTTTTGGCCACCAAGTGGCATGGTGCCGTTGTACCATGAGATTTAGTGCAGCACGTTTTTCAAAAGCATGCACCAAAAGCATGTGATCTGGAGGAACGCACATGAATCACACAGGAGCATGCACCACATTCCTTTGTGATTCTGGTGTGAACAAGTCCTAAATCTAAAGCCTCGTTTAAGATTGCGGTTTGAGGACAGCAAAAATGCAAGGTTAAGTTGTGTTTTTGCCACCCGGCAACTGCCCCCCACCCCAAGCTGCAATTGGCAGTGGACTGGGGTGCTTACATGCTGCTGCTGTAATGTTTCACATCCGGAACAAAGTTGACCCGACTTTTAGTGATTGGTGGGCGGGAAGCCCGCTGAATGCTATACATTCAAGTCAATGGGGAAGCGCAACAAACGCCCACAACCACATGCAGTGCACAGGGTTGCAGCACTTTTGCAGGCAAAAATAGGATTAAAACAGGCAGTGAGGGTGCGTCACATCGCTTCCACGCTGCCTGTCAATAGCCTCTGGAGCACATTCCAAGCGCGGATTGAGATTTAGAGGCAAGGAAGATTTAGACACATGTCTAAAACTACCCTAATGTATCAAGGTCTGAGGCATAGTAGGTGCAAGGGGGACAAAGTTATTGGGTGCCAGACACTTCTTGGATGTAAAAAAGAGGTTTTATTTCTCTTAACAGTCCTTTTTATATTTTTGGGGAAAGAGGGTTAGGTCCAGGACACCCTTAAGTAGGGGTAGATTCAATTGGTAGACTCCAAGACTTCAATAGGAGGACAGCTGTGCAGGGAGAGGCCCCAGCAAGGCGCCACATCTGCACATGCAGGAATGCCGTTTCCTATGGCAACAGTCTTTAACCGTTCCTAACTCAAAGTAATAGTTCCTTCAGCTTCACTACAACTGCCTCTTGTAGTTCTTCAACACTGAGCTCCTAGTCTCTCACTAGACCCTCGGATTCACCGACTCTGAATCCCTTGAGCTCCTCCAATCTTTGTGGTGGTATCTACCTCAAGCGTCACCCATGCTTCCCTGCTGGATCCCTAGCTTGGCACTCCAGATACTTCTCAAGCTTTACCCCTGCTGACCGGCTCGGTCCCTAACTTGACACAAAAGGCTGCTCTGCAAGCGTTACCACCGCTGGTTGGGTCCCTGACTTGATCACCGCCTGAAGTTTCTCGTTTCTCCACCGTGCCCGTTCATTGAGAATGCTGCTCCGGCACTTGCTTCAGTTACTCACTGTGGTCCCTGGTAATAAGGTGGTTGGTGCCTTTGTGGCGACAGCTTCCCTTCTACCTCCGACCACTGACAGGTTCTCCGGCTGGCAGAACCGTCACTTCTGGTTGGACTGCAAGCCGCAATCCCAACCCTGCCCTGCTCTCGTACTTCTGGATAGGCCCTCACACAGCCTGGCAGCCAGATGTCCCTGGGATAGGCCCAATCTCTGGCCTAGCAGCCCGGGGCACACGACACACATCCACACAGACAGCCGTCCCAGTGGCACCGAACATAGATCACCTGACTTCACTCAAATTTATAGGCTCTCCCATTGGCTGAGATACCCCATATACCCATAAATGACCTTGAGTTGTCCTTCTCATATCTAGTACCACCAAGTGCCCGGGCCACCTAGTGGTAGAAGAGAAAAGTACAACCAGGCCAAGCTTAGGGAGAAATCAATGGATCTCTAACAATTGACCAGGGTAACTACTCCTGGCAAGTACATTTGCAAGGAGCATCCATGACTAAACACCAGGGTGCTACATCAAATATATAGAACAAATAGACAAATAGGTAAGCGCAAATAGTAACAATCCATTACACACAACTAGAGCACTGAGAGTTCATGCAAGATTAATCACTACCGCATATTACTTTTGTAGTTTACACAATAGGGAGCCATTAGTTCCACTGAGTAGTGATCAATCACTAGTGATTTTAGTAAAGTGATTGAACTACTACAAATCACCCATATAGCTCTAGTTTAAAACCACCTGTGCAACTCTATATACAAATAAAATAAAATATATTAATCTACTCAACCATCCTCCTAATTAAATGACAATCTAAAGTGATTTAGATTGCTAGAATATTGTGTATGGAAATTATGAGGGATTCGAGTGGTAGTAAAGTGAAAGTAGTAGCAATGACTGCTAGTAATTCATTATGTACGGTCCAAGGGTATTGCATAATTCATTTGTAACTTTGTACAGCAATATCCTTTAAAGTTAAATGAAGGAAGCTCTCTTCTGACTGTTGTGATTACGCACAAGCTTTACGAGTGCAAATATCCTATTTTTAGACAGAAACAAAACAGAGCAGAGCTTCTCAGCTTGTGTTATATGTACCTTCTGGGATAGGTATGATCCAAGTTCAAGAGCAGCTTCCACTTTGAAGTTGTAGCAACATATAAATCTTCCTAGAATTAATGGAATGGTGTATTTCAGAGACGTTGGTGTTGCTGGAAAACATGTATATGCATTTGGATGTTATCAGTACATACGCAATAAAATACACTATACAGGGTGTCCAAGATAAGCTGACACCCATTTCATGCCCATTAGCACTCAAAATAGTAAAAAAAAAATTCTATTTCATGTTTTTTAGATGTGTTAAGTGATGAGCTTAAAGTGTATTTTTTTTTTTTTTTAGGAAAGGGTAAAAAACCAGATCATGTTATTTATTTATTTTTTTGCAGTGTGACTTTCATGGAAGATTTCCCTTCACTTCCTGTCCTGGAAACCCAATAAGAAAATTGGAGGAAATCTCAACAGGGTGGACCCCTCATGATTGCCGCTATATGATGTTTGAGCTGTTTCCTATCTTCTAATATGTGAGTCTGTTTTTAATTATTTTAATAAACCAGTGTTTAAACGTTATCACGCTATGTGAGTTTTCTTGCTCCTCGCATGGCATATGAACTACTCGTTTGGCTTATGTCGGAGTGTCTATGGATGTGGAAGCCGTGCTGTTACCCCCTTCTCTACTGTATGCCGATGACATCAGATACACTGCTCAGACCTGTTGGTCATTAAGCCTTTTTGACTTGTATGGCGTATGTCATTTCAGGTCATTAAGTTCCAGTAAGCCTCTTCATTTTCCGGTGATGGCCCCGGCACCGATTTAAATCCTTTGTGCACTTGTGGTTCTCTCACTGTCTACTTACCTGCCAGATTTGGTGAAACTATCCACCTGCGAACCTGGGAGTTATATTTCCACCATTGTTTATGTACTACCCCCATAGACTTTTGGTGGCGTTTTTCACAAATTTTCTACATTTTCAATATGGACTGTTATGTTTCAGGATTTCTCTACAATATTTGAGTTGTTAGGTTTATGGAACCGTCACGGTTTTCTTAATATTAGTCACTGTTATATTTGCCAATAAGGTGCATTATTCATTGTTTCACCTAATTGCTTTACTGACTAACACAGTATAACTATATAATGTTATCCCTATTTATGGTCATACATGGTTTGATAAAATTTATTTACTGTACATATGCACTTATGGGTTTTTGATGTACACGTTTGTTGAGTTTATAGCGCTACACTTTTATTTTTTGTTGTTATTTTTTGCCTTGAGTCTATAGGTGTGTTAGCTGCTATCCTAGTGTTCTTTTTCATCTAGCGCAGTGCTGTACTTATCCTTTTAAATTGCAGTAGTCCCCAGTGGAAGGATTTCCTTTTGTTATGGTGACAACTCTTATGCCACGTACACACGATCGGAATTTCCGACAACAAATGTTCGATGTGAGCTTGTTGTCGGAAATTCCGACCGTGTGTAGGCTCCATCGGACATTTTTTGTCGGAATTTCCGACCAACAAAATTTGAGAGCCGGTTCTCAAATTTTCCAACAACAAAATCCATTGTTGTAAATTCCGATCGTGTGTACACAATTCCGACGCACAAAATTCCACGCATGCTCGGAATCAAGCAGAAGAGCCGCACTGGCTATTGAATCTCCATTTTCTAGTCCCGTCGTACATGTTGTACGTCACCGTGTTCTTGATGTTCGGAATTTCTGACAACATTTGTGTGAAAAATGTGTATGCAAGACAAGTTTCAGCCAACACTTGTTAGAAATAAATCCACGGTTTGGTTGTCGGAAATCCTGATCGTCTGTACGCGGCATAAGGCTAGGTTCACACTAGTGCGAATTGGATGTGGGTTTCCCCGCATTCCAATTCGCATAGCAGGAGATTGTGACTGGCTCTCTATGGAGCCGGTTCACATATCTCCGCAGCGGCTCTGGTGCAAATTGTACAGGAGCCCTGTGCGTCTTTTTTGATCTGTTTCAGGTCCAAATTCAGGCTGAAATTAGACCTGAAAACGGTGAATGGAGACGCATTGGACCGTTGTTGTGAGCTGCTGCATTCTCCAGTGAGAACCCAGCCTGAAGGTGTCTATTTCTGAAAAAAAAAAAAACTGTGTGAATATTTTAAGCATTCACACAGCCTTCACAAATCATCCCCGTAATATATATATATATATATATATATATAAAAACTTAGGATAAAATCGATCCTTTAGAGCCTGCACAGAATGGGGTTTTATCCTTACCAAAAAGTTGCACATCACCAAGAGTGGCTTGGCAATGTGATTCTTTCCAAAACAAAAAAAAAAAAATTAAAATAAAAAGGAAGGGGGTATAAAATCCAATTATTTTTCAAAAAGCAGCAGCAGTTTGACATGCCTGCAATACATGATGACTTGATTTATTAAAGGGGACTGTTGCACTCACTTTCCCCAGAACTTAGTGAATTGGGTATTCTTTACAAGGTAAAACTATGCCACATCAGGTGAGAGTAAAAAAAAAAAAAAAAAAAAAGCATTTTTGCTTCCACATGATTGGATGATGGAAATCAGCAGAACTTTAGCACATTTACTAAGCTCTGGGGAAAATAAGTGCAACTGCACTTGCAAAGTGCACAGTTTGCCTCTAATGAATCAACCCCAAAAGGTTTTGTTTGATAAAAAAAAAAAAAACCCCCAGAAAACATGGATTTCATTACACAGTATTGCCAGTTTCACACAAGACGTCGTCATCTCTGCAGCCCAATTTGTCACTCGGTTGGAGATGTGCTCATCCCAGTGTCGGGAACAATGATAGATGTGTGTGAAAGTGATTCTTCAAGATTTCGATTGTTTAACTTTAAAAAAGAATTATTAGTATCAAGGACAAACACAGATAAAGTAATGTGGTCTCATGTTAGAATACACAATAGGAAATACTGTATGTTATTTATATTTTTGTAGGAACACTTAGCCTGTTTATTCATATTAGTAGTATGAGGCCTGGTCCACACCTATGCATTTTTAGCATATTAGTGCGACCAGGAGAAGAGACAAAAGACGGAGGGCCGGCATGACTATAGGAGGAACAGGTCAGAGAAGGGTAGAACTCTGTAGTTAGTGTGGTAAGGGGCGAAACTTACCTGATTGGTGGCTGAAGGGTCAGATGGTCAGGGTGGAGCCGCAAGGGTTGTTCGGTGCAAGGGTTGATGGGTAGTCATTCCGGAAAAATCAGCTGAAGTGACGAGTTTCCCTCCCTCCCGCACTGTATTCTAAGTTTAAGGTGCGTTTTGGGTGGGGGACCGTTTTTGTGTTTCAAGTTTTTCTAATACAATAAAAAAAAAAAAAAAAAAAAAGAAACTTGAACATTTGCACTTTTGTCGCAGCAGCGACAAAGGGGGTCAAGGATTAAAACAGATTGTTAAAGAATTGGGGGCCCATCTAGGGAATGGCGCTCCCACCTGGTTGTTGGTGGTTCTCCCAGGAGCTAGGTCCCCTGGGGGAATGTGTAAGTCGCAACGTCTTCGAGTCCGATGGGGTGCGGCTGAGGACATGGTCGATTGTAGTCATAAAATGTGCCTTAAGGACACCCAAAGACCCTCTCCTGGTTGCATTCTTTATTTAGTATTGTTAAAATTGTTTTGGTTTCTGTTATTTAATCATTAATAAAATGGCTCCTGTGGCCGTTAACTATTGTCACGCAGTTTTGAGTCTTTATTATAAGTTCAAGGACCCAAGGCTGACAAATCCTCTAGTCATGCACTACAGTCCAATTATCATGATTTCCTATGGAACACGTTCTGTAGTGCAAATCTGCAAAATGCAAAAAAAAGCACAAAAAATTCACCAGGTGTGAACCAGGCCTAATTGACAGTCCATTAATGTTAGGGGAAGATATAAACTAACACACAACATAGACATGCTTGACCCATGTGAGGTTTGACTAAGGCTTACTCATAGACACCATTTATGAGGAAGAAGATTGTAGTGACTTTTACATTCTACATTTTAATGAAACAGATGTAGCATACTCAAATTATCTGGAAGAGATATAATGGAGGCTTAGCCTAGGCTCACACTAGATGCGGTGCAAATTCATGGCGAATTTAATGCGGATTCAGCACAGCATCTAAATCGCATCCTGTCCATGCAAACCGATTGCAAAGGGTATGTTAAGTTAATGACACCCCGTAATCGGTTTGCAAAATGCAGTTTGATTTGCAGAGTTGGATCACATTGGTGTGCGATCCAAGTCTTCCGCGGACAAAAACAAAAAAAAAAGAGGGTCCTGCACCAGTTTGGTGTGAAGGCAGTGCGATTTGAGCTATACAAATCCATGGCTCAAATCGCATTACAGAGACACCACATTTCGCACAGGAATGTGCTGCGATTCGAATTACATGCGGTGTCTGAACCACAGCAGTGTGAACTCAGGCTTAAAAAGACTCTGTTGCCAAACCATTCATTTCAACAAGAATGTACCAACAAGTTTTGATGAAAATGTAAAGCTGAACTTCAGGTATGATCTAAGTTACATAGTTACATTGGTCCAGCTTGCATAGGGACAGGGAGTTGCTTGTTTGGCACCATCTACAAGCAGCTTAACTCTTTATAAAAGACACAGAAGGTGAATCCAACCCAATTATACTTCAGACAATTGCGGTACAGAGGATGTTTTTCCAATCTTATGAACGGTAAGAAGACATGACTTCCCAAAGCCCTGTCTCTGTTCTATGTTTCCATAGTCAGTGTTAGTATTTTACAAACAAGGAGGGTCTAGCTAGAATTACACTAACCAACTCTAAACAGGAGGGGAGAGCAGAGGAAACAAAATCATATCAATAAACAAGTTGCAGTGGCCAGAAACCTCCACTAGATGTCAGCATACTACAGGAAAATGATAGCCTTGTGCAGTTCAATATAAGACATAAAAAACACATGAATGGACAGAACATGCTGAGAATAGGACTCGGAAAATTGCAAAAAAAAGTAGCACTGACTACTACAGTGATTGTCGGCTTTCACAGTGGTCCTTCAGTTATGAGATATGCATACTTACATTGGTTCAGTCTTGGTTAATGCAAGTATGCAATTAAGATCATACCTGGAGTTCAGCTTTAACATATTTTATGCATGTTATTTACACGCACAGGCCTCCCTTGTGTAGACATCCAAAAGCCCCGAGACTGGTAATGGATGATGCCAGCTTGGATGTGATGCCAGCACTCTCAGCAAACACAGAGCTGTCACTGAAGTGATACTCTATAGCAGAGGTATTAAAATTTAAGAAGGTTGGTCACTAAAATTTTCTACCAGCCGAGGACGAAACTCAACTCTGTGCTATGACTGCTAAGATTGTACGCGTCTACTTTCCTTTTTTTGGTGCAAGCCACACTCTCTTGCGCTTTTGTTACGGTTTCCTCCACACACTCTGGTGATACTCTGTAAGTGTCCCCATTAGTCTTCCCCCTTACTTTAGGTGCCCCTACCAGAGTAATTCATTACATTGGGTGCCCCCAATCAGACTACCCCCATAAATCAGTTGCCACCGTCAGAGTACCCCCTTATATCAGGTGACCCCATCAGAGTTACCCTTACATCAGGTGTTCCCATCAAATAAGAGCTGTCCCCATCAGAGTGCCCCTTTACATCAGGTGTCCCCATCAGAGTGCCCCTTTACATCAAGTGTCCCCATCAGAGTGCCCCTTTACATCAGGTGTCCCCATCAGAGTGCCCCTTTACATTATGTGTGGCCATCAGAGTGCCACCTTACATCATATGTGCCCCCATCACAGTGCTCCTTTAAATCAGTTGTCCCCAGCACAGTGCCACCTTAACATAATATGCGTCCATCAGAGTTCCCCTTAACATAAAATGTGCCCATCAGCATGCACATTTTATTTTAAGGGGCACGCTGATGGGCACATTTTATGTTGTTTATGTTTTATGTTGTTGTGCCCATTTTATGATGGGCACAACAAAATGTGCCCCTACCAGAGTAATTCACACTGCTGTGCAAATCACATGCGATGTCTGTGCGATGTGAATTCAGCCATACAGATTGTATGGCTGAAGTTGCAGCGCATTCGGACTCGTGCAGGACTCTTTTTTTGGTCCGCACCAGAATCGGATTTATGTCAGAACTGACAGTTCGCACTGCGATCTGCGAACTAATCTGAGGCTGTCATTAATTTTGTATTGACACTTCCAAGCTAGTAAATATGTTATTTACCAACCCCTTCCCCTACTCTCTATTCAGGGATTGCAACATGGGGGGGGGGGGGGAGCCCAGGCAATAGGGGGAATCGGCATCGCACACAGTGATTAGGGTGTGCCCAGGCACACCTGGCACACGCCTATGCCTGTAGGTAAAATATATATGCCCCATTTAGGAGATATTCTAGCGAGCAGCAGCTGGTGATGTCACCGGTGATGTGTGCCGTGGTCGAGATTCCCGTACGCATGTGCGGGAAGGACGTCATTGCGGCTTGGCCATTCGAAACAGCCTCAGCCTGTGAACCCAGAAGAAAGACCGGGTGAAGATGGAAGCCTCCGCATCGGTGACAGCGCGCCGCTGGAGGGCTTCATTTCAAGGTAAGTCTTTCATAATGTGCAGGATCATTTTTTTTTTGTCAAGAATTTACTACCGCTTTAAGAATATGTGGATATTTTAATCTCCATAGTCTGGGCACAGGTCCACTTTAAAAAAAAAGGTAATTGGTTTAATTTTCAAATGTTATTATGTGAATGAGCGAAGTTTATTTAACTGGAAGTTCATTAATTCAATTAGAAATTCTTGTAGAATCTATTTTTAGCTAGTCTGCCTAAGCTCGAGGTTCTTATCATATAGCGGCTGAAATCCCGGTCTAATTTTTCTTTTCCTGAGATTAGATTTGGCCGCACAAGTTGTTTAATTCAGTAAGTCATCAACAAGAGAGAGCCGAATGTTCCTGTAACAATTCTGTACTGGGAGGAGTTGAATGGATTTGCATTGGATAGACTGCTGACTCTAATCGAGGGTAAATTGCTCCGCTCCCAGCAATGCTCTGCTTCTGATTGATTATGCCATTGTTCTTATCCCCTTGATGTGTACATAATTTTAAAGTGGTGCAGTATTGATAGACCATGCTCTCACAGCTTATCACTGAGTTTTATATTTTAGGATAATTCTCCGTACTCAGAAGGGAATGAAAGCTCTCTACTGAAACCTATAGAAACTTGATCAAAAGAGCAAATTGGTACTAATTACTCAATATACACTAAACGGTGGTTTCTCAATTACTGATTTACCGTAGACCTGATGTACGTAAGCAAAGAATTTATTTTAATTAAGCAAAAAATACAATGTGTGTTTAGAACAAATTTGTAACTGTAAAGCCCAATCGATCCCCTGTAATATTTTTCTCTAAGGCCTCATGCACGCTGGGCATTTTTAAACACGGTTTCTAGGGGTGTCTGGTGGGGTTTTTTTGCTGCTTTTTAAAGTCCTTGAATGTTAGCCTACGTGTCCATGCACACATAGGCATTTAGAGGAGTTTAGAGGCAGGGGTGTTTAGAGACAGAAAAAAAAAAAAAAAAAAAAAACTATAATGCCAACGCATCCAGAAACCAAGGAATTAGAGGCATAAAAAACACGTGTAAACGCTAGTTGCATTTAGCGCTTGATAATTATATCATTTTAATGGCCAGAATAAATGATTATTCTGGCCAATGAAATGAATTAATGCCCAGGAGCTTGATGAGTCTAAACCAAATTTGATTTGATTGTCCATCTATGCAAGCCAAGCCCAATGGTTATAGGAGGGGGTTCTGTGGTGTACACTTTTTAACCCCCTTTTTGGGACCTAACCCTGAGGTGACAAATTTGTATATGTCACCCTGCAGATTCCTCCTTGGGTATTTGATTTTTTTTTTCATGAGTCTTGGATTTTGAAAATCATAGGCAATTTATGTACACCCCCTCCCTAGCTTTGTGTGCCACCCCACCCTCTTACAGACCAGGGGAGGTGGAGGGCCAACCATTTAGCCAACCATTGGATGGGTGTTTTGGATCTTCAATGTGTGTTATGTGTAAGATAAATCTTTATTTGTTACCAATTTGCATAGTCCGAAAGAAGCGGATATTACCATGAAACGCGTAGACTGATTTAAATACCGAAGGTTAAGCTTTGTGCTTGTTTCATTTTTTTAGGGGCTCTGAGCTCCTTTTTTTTATATTCTATCTCTTTATTGAATATTTAAAGATGACATAACAATTTAACATAAATAATTGCATTATTAACAGTATGTAAAACAAGAGAGATAGATATAGATAGATAGATAGATAGATAGATAGATAGATAGATAGATAGATAGATAGATAGATAGATAGATAGATAGATAGATAGACAGACAGACAGATAGACAAACGAAGTTCAGGTTAGTACAATAGGCATCATATGTAAAGAAGCAAAAGGCTATGTTACAGTTAATGTACTACTGTCACTATAGCCCTCTTTCTGTGTTTTTTTTTAACTTTACATGTCTCTGCTACAATCATAAAGAAGATCTTGATCCACATGCTTCTTTTATATGTTTGAGATATTTTATACAATAAAAAATGTAACTCTTTTAACTGATATCAACGCATATGTGTTGGACACTCCCTGGGGAGCATGCACTATATTACCAAAAGAATTGGGACGCCTGCCTTTACACGCACATGAACGTTAATGGGATCCCAGTCTTAGTCCATAGGGTTCAATATTGAGTTGGCCCTCCCTTTACAGCTATAACAGCTTTGACTCTTCTGGGAAGGCTGTCCACAAGGTTTAGGAGTGTGTCTATGGGAATGTTTGACCATTCTTCCAAAAGCGCATTTGTGAGGTCAGGTACTGCTTAAAGCTAAAAAGACTGGAACAGAGCTGGAACATTCACAAAGCAACCTAAGCAGGAGCCAGGGACTAGATGCATGTCAAGAGGGCCCAGCTACAACTTATGTTTCTCCTGCAATAAACCAAGTGGATAGAGAATTTGGTCAAAGCTGTGTACCTACCTGTCAATACACGAGAGAAAATACATGTCGGTAATTGTTTGATGGGTTGGGTCATACCAGAACAGAATGAATATAGGGCTGCTTTCCTGTGCCTATTGCAATTCTTCAACCTCCCCAGCCACTTTGTTTCACCTCATCCCTAGCCCCTCTTCTCTTAAAATTGCAAATTGGTTTTTACAATTTTTTTTAATTACCTTTCTCTCTGGATTTTGCCCACACTTCTTAGGGTCTCGCCTAGGCAAAAATTACATGTCACATGCCTGCAACCTCCTGGGATCCCCACATTATGCCTCCCAGGAGACCGAGGGGTAAGCTATTGTGCATGCATGTCCTGGGGGGGGGGGGGGGGGGGGGGGGCACTGCAGGAACCTAGTAGAGATGGCCAGCCTCTTGATGACATCATAGATGAAGATGGATCAGGGGACTCGATGCACATCACTGGGGAGAAGAATCCCTACTGAACTACTGAACACAGATGGATCACTGGGAATGCGATTATCCACCAAAAAGGTAAGAGGGGACTAGTGGTAGTAAGCAGGGTGGGTGTGAAGCTCTGTTTAATGTCAATTAAAGTGATGGTTGGCAAAAGTTGATACCCTGCCTAGGGTCCATTTTTGTCTTAATCCATCTTTAAACTGGAACAATAACTTTTAGGTGTTTTTAAGATATACTAAAACTTATTTCTGCATTCTTTCACTATGTGTCTGAACATTCACTGTACTACCTCTTTAAGAAGTATGAGATTTCTGCATTGTTCCAGTATGTTGTAAAACATGGAGATATTGCTTCACATGTGACAGATGCCCTTTTTATTTTTACATAAAACCTGCACATTTTTCCAGAATCTGGGGCCATGTCTAATGGGACTTTGTGTAATGACAAGCTCACCCGCTGATGGATTGCGAACATTTCTAAAATGGCAGAGGAAGAATAGGCGTGTTATTTACGGCAATTGGGAAGAATTGTACACAAATTCACTTTTCAAGAAAGCTGGTTTTCTTTGTACAAGAAATAAGATGGAATTGTAAGTGCATTTTAGATGGTGCTTATATACATCTGTAAGTCCTGGGGCTTGATGCCTTTCTGAAAAGGTTTTCAAAACACAAGAGATATAAAATTACACCAGACAACAGAAAATGTCAAATTCACACTTCACATGAATTGGCCAGATGTCGCCATTACCAAATCACAATATTATTTTTGATATAACACTACATCTTTCTTGCCAAGAATAAAAAGGGCTTCTTCCGAACTCCTTCATGTAATGCCTAGGCAAAGGTCACATGGTCTCTAATGACTTGCTTACTGGGCACTTAAACCCCCCTCCTGCCCAGACCAATTTTCAGCTTTCAGCGCTGTCACACTTTGAATGACAATTGCGCGGTCATACAACACTGTACCCAAATGAAATTTTTAGAATTTTTCCCCCACAAATAGAGCTTTCTTTTGGTGCTATTTGATCACCTCTGCGGTTTTTATTTTTTGTTAAAAAAAAATTAAAAAGACCAAATTTAAAAAAAAATAAACATTTTTTTTTATATTTTGTTATAAAATTTTGCAAACAGGTAATTTTTCTCCTTCATTGATGTACGCTGATGAGGCTGCACTGATGGGCACCGATAGGCTGCACTGATGGGCACAGATAAGGCAGCACTGGTGGGCACTGAGAGGTAACACAGAGGTGGCACTGAAGGGCATTGATAGGTGGCACTGGTGGGCACTGAGAAGTGGCACTAATAGGTGGCACTGATAGCTGGCGGTGCTGGGCACTGATAGGTGGCAGTAATGGGCACTGATGGGTGGCAATAATGGGCACAGAATGGCACTGGTAGGTTACACTGATTGGCACCACTCGTGGGCATTGATAGATGGCACTCATGGACATTGATAGGTGGAACTCATGGGCACTGTGGGCACTGGCAGGGGATACTGATTGGCACAGATGATTGTCACAAATGAGGGTACTGATTGGCATCCTCTTCGGGACCGATGTCCCTTGCACATAAGCCGGTGATCGGCTTTTTTTTCTCCTCACGCTGTCTGCGTGAGGAGAAAAAAAAAAAAACGATTACCGAGCTTTTGTTTACACACGTGATCAGCTGTCATTGGCTGACAGCTGATCACGTGGTAAGGGGCCGGGATTGGCCCCTTATTCAGATTTGTGATCACCCTAGTCTTGGTGACTCGGTGATCACTGTGCGGGGGGCGCGGGGAGCGTGCAAAGGGGAGGACGTCATATGACAGCCTTCCAGGAAATTCAGGTCCGCGATGTAGCTGTCATTCGGCTATAGCGCGGACGCCAAGAGGTTAAGGTGTTTCATGTCATTACTGTATCGGTTCCCCCCGTGGGGTCGCTGCGTGTTTCAACATCCACACATTTCACCCTGCTGCTCAGACATCCATTTTGGCACACTTTCCCAGACAATGAACCATCTCTTGCTTGTTTTTATTAGGGAATTAAACTTGGATGGGGAAAAGGGATATGGGATGCCCAGATAATGAATCTTTAGCAATGGAAATTAATATAGTTTGCATCCAAATCTGACAGTCTCTTCCTCTGCACACTACTTGAGATCACTTGCTTCACTTCACTGTCCAAATCTAGATTCCTGTGACCATTAGCACATGGTTAGGCCTCACTCTGAATAAATCCTAACGTTTTCCTGATAGCCCATTGCAGGCAGGGGTTTGCAGTAGCAACCATTTTAGGTGATAAGAATAAATGTGCTGACACTTGGTGGACTACTGATCCCAGCACGTCCAATGCAAATCCTGCTAACCCAGCTATGTCTTGAATTTGAGTAATTTTAGCAATAAAGTGAGCGTATATAAATAAAATATAGTATATTGACATCGGTGATGCTGTTTGAATGTTACATTTTGTAACAAACAGGACGCCAGCAGTAGGAAGGTGGCGGAGGCCATGTTGGTACACCCCGCACTGCTCAGTGCTTAACCTTTTGGCCTTCCAAATTAAACATCCAGACAGCATCACAGACGTCAATACACTATATTTATTTATATATGCTCACTTTATTGCTAAAATTGTATGTCTCTGGTATGTGTCAGCTCATCCACATCTTCCACCGTTAACTGAAATTGGGATCTGCCTGCTGTCTCTGTGTGTGTATGTCTCTGGTATGTGTCAGCTCATCCACATCTTCCACCGTTAACTGAAATTGGGATCTGCCTGCTGTCTCTGTGTGTGTATGTCTCTGGTATGTGTCAGCTCATCCACATCTTCCACCATTAACTGAAACTGGGATCTGCCTGCAGTCTCTGTGTGTGTGTCTTTGGTATGTGTCCTTCCCTATCTGTTGCCCTGTGCGAGCAACCATGACATTATTTGTTTTTCTGGTCTGTCTTACCTAAGTTTTATGAGTTGATCTTGTCTTGGCCTCTTGCTATTCTGACTTTTGAAGCAAAAAATTCACTTTGATTGCTAGGCACTCTTATAGTCACTCATGATTAATTAACGAACTTCAACCCCACCCTTATAACAGTATATATTTGAGCATCCTTAAGGGGGGAGCACATTGTTCGGGGGAGCACATTGTATGGGGCTTCCATCCTTAAGGCTTCTATCTCTAAGTGATTCTTTCTACAAGTGATATGCACTTCATTCTCTGCACTTCAGCGATTGCACGAAGCAAACAAATACAGCAATCTGCACTGAAAGCAGCTAACAGACTGCAGGTGACCCGTCTCTCTATTAAGCTCTCCTTCCACTCTATAACATGCACTCTCTACCACTGCTTCTGACACTCCTCTCCTCTCTCCTCAAACTCTCTTACCTTCACCCCCCCTCTCCACCCGCCTGCTTATACATATCACCCTGCCTTCTGTCTTCTCCCTACTACTGCTCCTACCAACTCTCGCTCATTCTACATCCATATACTGATAAAACCTCCAGTACTCTGAGACATGCCCCTTCACATAAATCACAGTCCCACATTACCTCCCTCGCCCTCCTGCTTCTCCTAATCTCTGGTGACATATCCCCAAACCCTGGGCCACCATCATCTGTCTTTGCCCAACGCTCCCATCCCCCTACACCCTCTGGCAGGAGCCGCAACCCACAGAACTTGGTCTCTATTCCTCTTTCCAAAACCAGTCCCCCCTTTTCCTGTGCCCTGTGGAACGCACGTTCTGTCTGCAACAAACTCACCGCCCTCCACGACCTCTTCATCACAAATTCCTTTAACCTACTTGCCATTACTGAAACCTGGCTTCATGAATCGGATACTATTTCTCCTGCTTCCCTCTCCCACGGGGGCCTTCTCTGGACTCACTCCCCCAGACCAAGTGGACGGAAGGGAGGTGGAGTGGGAATCCTTCTAGCCCCATGCAGCACCTATCAGGTTCTTCACCCACCGCCCTCTCTGACACTCTCCTCTTTTGAGGCACACTGCATTCGTCTTTTCTCTCCCATTTCTCTAAGAATTGCTGTCATCTACCGGCCCCCTGGACCAGTATCAGCCTTTCTTGATGACTTCTCTGCCTGGCTACCCTACTTTCTCTCTTCTGAAATCCCCACAATCATTCTTGGGGACTTCAACATCCCTGTTAACACTAACACTACTATTACTTCTAAACTTCTCAGTCTAACCTCATCGCTTGACCTGAAGCAATGGATACAGGCTCCTACCCACTCCAATGGCAACACCCTTGACCTTGCCTTCTCCTATCTATGCACTCCGTGCAACCTTTCCAACAATCCACTCCCACTCTCTGATCACCACCTTATTACTTTTGCTCTCTCCCTGTCTTCCACCTCTTCTCCCTCCAACCGCCTAACAGTTACACGCAGAAACCTTCGCCACCTCAACCCTTCTCTTCTCTACTCTGCTACTGATCACCTCTATGACAAAATCTCCCCCCTGTCCTGCCCCAACCAAGCTACTCTCATCTACAACAGCTCACTGTCTTCCGCCCTAGACAAGCTTGCCCCCCTCACTACACGCAGAATTAGGCCCCGACCGCTACAACCCTGGCAAACAGATGACACCAGAAGTCTCAGAAAACGTAGCCGCGCTCTTGAGCGCCTGTGGCATAAGACTAAGACCCAGGAAGACTTCACACATTATAAATCTGCCCTCCTAAAATACTACTCCTGCCTTCACACTGCCAAACAGACCTACTTTATCACACTCATCAACACCTTCTCATCCAGTCCACGTCAACTCTTCTCTACCTTCAACACTCTACTCTGTCCTCCACTGCCTCCACCCACCAACTCACTCACTGCCCAGGAGATTGCCAATCACTTCAAAACTAAGATTGATACAATTCACGAGGAGATCGCCAATGCGCAAAAACCTCCCCCATGCAACACCCCATGTCCACAGACACAATCATTACTTCCCTCATTCAACCCTGCTACTACTACTGAGGTTGCTAAACTTTTTTCTAGCACTCATCTAACCACTTGCCCCCTGGATCCTGTTCCCTCGCAAATGCTACGCTCACCCTCTGACTCAATTCTACGCTCTCTAACTCACATTTTCAACCTCTCCCTCTCTTGTGGCATCTTCCCAAACTCTCTAAAACATGCGCTAGTCACCCCCATACTAAAAAAGCCCTCACTGGATCCCACCAGTCTCAACAACTTACGTCCCATCTCCTTACTCTCCTTCTCCTCCAAACTTCTTGAAAGACTGGTCTACAACCGACTAAGCGACCATCTGACCATAAATAAACTTCTTGATCCCCTTCAGTCCGGTTTTCGCCCTCAACACTCCACGGAAACTGCTCTCCTTAAACTCTCAAATGACCTACTAATGGCTAAAGCCAATGGACACTACTCTATACTACTTCTCCTGGATCTCTCTGCTGCCTTTGACACAGTGGACCATCCTCTCCTCCTCAAAAAACTCCACTCCTTTGGTCTCCGTGACTGTACTCTTCGCTGGTTCTCATCCTACCTATCCCACCGCTCCTTCAGTGTCACTTACAACTCTACTTCCTCCTCTCCTCTTCCTTTTTCCGTTGGGGTCCCCCAAGGTTCTGTTCTCGGACCTCTCCTTTTCTCAATCTACACCACCTCCTTGGGTCAGTTGATTGCCTCCCACGGCTTTAAATATCATCTCTACGCTGATGACACCCAAATCTATCTCTCCACCCCCCAGCTCTCTCTATCTGTCTCCTCACGCATTACCAACTTACTAGCAGACATATCAGCCTGGATGTCACATCACTTTCTCAAACTCAACCTATCCAAAACCGAGCTCATGATATTTCCTCCCTCAGGTGCCACTTCCCCTGATCTACCTGTCAAGATCAACGGCTCAACTATCAACCCATCTCCCCACGCCAAGGTCCTAGGTGTAATCCTGGACTCTGAACTAACCTTCCGGCCCCACATCCTATCACTATCCAAAGCTTGCCGCCTCAATCTTCGCAACATCTCCAAGATACGCCCCTTCCTAACCAATGACACCACAAAGCTTCTAATCCACTCCCTGGTCATCTCCCGCCTCGACTACTGCAACTCCCTCCTCATTGGTTTACCTCTAAATAGGCTATCCCCACTTCAGTCCATCATGAACGCTGCGGCCAGGCTCATCCACCACACAAACCGATCAGCGTCTGCTACACCCCTCTGCCAATCCCTCCATTGGCTGCCACTCAGTCACCGAATCAAATTCAAGATACTAACTATAACTTACAAAGCCATCCACAACCTGGCCCCCAGCTACATCTCTAACCTAGTCACAAAATACCAACCTAATCGTTCTCTTCGCTCCTCCCAAGACCTCCTGCTCTCTAACTCCCTTGTCACCTCATCCCATGCTCGCCTCCAGGACTTCTCCAGAGCCTCCCCCATCCTCTGGAATGCTCTACCCCAATCCGTCCGATTTTCTCCTACTTTATCCACTTTCAGACGATCCCTGAAAACTCATCTCTTCAGAGAAGCCTATCTGGCCCCCACCTAACAACTGTACACTTATCTTCTCCATCAGCACATCACCCACAGTTATTACCTCTTGTATCTCTTGACCTTCCCTCTTAGATTGTAAGCTCTAAGGAGCAGGGCCCTCTGATTCCTACTGTATCAAATTGTATTGTATTTGTACTGTCTACCCTCAAGTTGTAAAGCGCTACGTAAACTGTTGGCGCTATATAAATACTGTATAATAATAAATAATAATAATAAAATTACTCTGAAATTCAAGACGTAGCTGGGTGTAGTAAGATGTCCGCTGCCACCAATATTGAACAATCCAATGGGCTCTGGTGGTGGAGAAGTGTGTGTGGAACGCATAGCGCGACGTGGAATGCATGTTGGAATGCATAGTGCATGCACAGTAAGTATTTTTTGGTCGGAACGTCACTTCCGTTACACAATCTGATTGGTAGCGGTAATCTGATAGAACACCATCCTGGAATTCCCTCACATTAAAGGGATTTTCTCTCACTTCCTGTTGCGGCTATGGGACAGGAAGTGAAGATAAATCTCCCCTTCGAGACACGAGACACAGATGGCAAAAAAAAAAAAAAAACTGCCAAGGGTTATAACTCTCTACTCTAACAATTTTTTTTTAAAGCGTTGCCTTTAGTTACACCTTAACACACACAAATTTTGTGCAGGCTGCATTTTTATTTTTTTTTGCAGTGCACTGCCACGTACAAGATGCATTGTAGTGTGATGTGATGTGTTGCAGCATAGGTGTAGAGGGGGTTCCATTCAATATAGGTGGTGTAACAATGTGTGTACAGTGCGTTACCATACATTACAATAATGTGCAGATTACTACACATGAACAGTCTTCACACACATAACGATCTAATACTACATTTCTCATTTTAGTTGTCCTAACTCAAGAAGATAGATATCTGAAAAAAAAAAATAGAATTATTATATTTTGCAAGAGGTGAGAGCAGCGAGCCATCGGTTCAGGCAGTGTGGTGTTCAGTGTGTGAAGAGTGAACTTCGCTTGACAAGACAGACATTCAGAGTCACAATGAGTGACAGGGAGACATGGTCAGGATGAGTGACAGGTAGATAGAAGAGCAGAAATTGGAAGCAGACGGCGTCCACGCTGAAAAACCTCATTATCCACACGCTTGTTGTCAGGATAGAGTACTGCTATGTCAATACATTACAGCCTCCTCTGGATTCAGATGGGTTAGTATACGGCATACGAGGCAGGGAATACCGAACAATAAAAAGTGAATTGGTTGAGGATTTGGGCACTTAATATCAGTTATCTGTTTAAAAAGAAGAATACATTTTTCCAAAGGAAAAAAAAAAAAGGAGTACCGCTAGTAAAGAAAAGCAAATCTGCAAGCCAGCCAATATATAAAACCTAGGCAAAATAAATAAACCCCAGCAACTATAGTCCCCCAAAAACAAAATATTGCCCAAGCAACAATAGATCCACAACAACAATAGACCTCCCAGCAGCCAGCATCAATAGTCCCTCCAGCAGCTAGCAACAATAGACCTCTCCCTCAACAGTAGATGCTTCTCAGCAACTATTGACCCCCGAGAAACAATAGAACCCCCACCAGTAACAATAGACACCCCCCCCCCCCCCCCCGTGCAACAATAGCTCCTTCCCCTGCAACAACTGACCCCCCAGAAACAATACACACTTCGCTTTTTTCTTTCCCATTTTACCTTGTTCACTGGGTTGTCCTCAAAAAACAGGTACTTCCCCCTTCTAAGCCATCCCTTGTCTCTGCCCCCTACTCACTTCCGAGCACTGTTCATTGGTTCCACTCCAAGCATCCTCCCAGTACCTCTTCTTTTAGAGAATACAGAACCAAGTATCATGTTGTGGTGCTAAGTAATTTGTTAATGATTTAAAAAAAAAAAAAAAAAAAAGGGAAGGAAGACCCCCCCCCCCCCCCAGCCACAATAGATTCCCCCCAGCAACTATAGACCTACCAAAAACAAAATATTTCCCTAGCAACAATAGATCAATAGATCAGCATTAACAGACCCTCCAGCAGCAATAGACCTCTCCCTCAACAGTAGATGCCTCTCAGCAACAATTGAACCCCCAATAGACCCCTCCCCTGCAACTATAGATCCCTCTTAGCAACAATTGACCCCCAGAAACAAAAGAACCCCCAACAGCAACAATAGACCCACTCCCCCAGCGAGAAAAGATCTCCCAGCAGTCAACAAAAAAGGCCCCTCCAGAACAGCGGTTCTCAACCTCATGTCCTAAAGTACCGCCAACAGGCCATGTTTTGGGAATTTCTTTTAGATAAAATAGCTGTCCAAAATACCAAGCCATTGACTCCAATTTAAAGCACCTGTGCAAGATGACGGAAAACCTGCAAACATGGCCTGTTGGGGGTACTTGAGGACTGAGGTTGAGAAAAACTGCTCTAGAACACCCCCACATCCTTATTATACATGCTTATTAACCATATAAGAAACCACGTTCATGTGAAGTTCAGTCTTCTTTACAAACAGTGCAAATATCAAACTATGTGAAAGCAGCAGCTCTACCATGAGATATTTTTCAGGATACTGAATACTATATACACATTCAGTGTTCCACTGCATTCCTACTAGAAAAAATAAATAAATACATTTAAAAAAAGCACACCCTTCACGCAGCAAATCTAGCATTGTCCTGTTGCGATCCACCGATCAGTTGCTGCAGACCGGGTCCCACGCGGCCATCTTTCTTTCTGACGTCATTGGGATCTAGCTGTCTCTTCCTGGTTCAGGCATGTACCATCACCTCCTCCAGCCACAGTATGGAGGCTGATGCCTTCTGAGATATGTGGCGGGCATATCTCAGGAGGCTTTAGGAGCAGAGGAGACATCACTCTCACCTACTCAGGAATAGGGGCAGGGTGAAGTTTTAAAGTGTTAGTAAACTCTGTACTACCACTTGTAACTACAGTTTAGCCTATAATAAGTCTTACCTGTAGGTACTGTGAATATCTCCTAAACTTGCACAGTTCAGGAGATATTCAGAGTGCATGCAGCTGATGACATAAATTTGCGCTCTGCAGGTCCGGCTTACATTGCCAAAAACGGCGGCTCCCGCGCATGCGCGGCAGTGACGTCATCGCGTCCCCAGCCACTCATGTAGCCGAAGGCTGCAGACCCGAAAGGAAGACGGGAGAAAATGTCAGCCGTCTCAGCAGCGCGGGAAAACTTCGTTCTAGAGAAAGTTTCTCATAATGTGCTAGAATGAGATGCATACTAGCACTTTATGATATGTTCTTGCAGAATTTTCTTTTTTTTTTTTTAAGCACCAATGGTTTACAACTGCTTTTAAATTAATAAAAGTTAAAAAAAATAAATAATAATAATTGGCTCTGTCAGGGCCACCCAAGAGACAGCAGGTGCCATGTGCAGGCAGTCTATTAGGAAGCAGCAGCTGCACAGCCGCTCATCCTAATGTGATGGGTGAATGACCCGAAAGTAGTTAGTGTACTGTCACATTAGGACAAGAGGCGTAATCTTTCAAACTTCAGCCACTTGTGATATGAGATGATCTGTTTGTGACAGGCATCACCAAGTTTTCCTCTATGACCAACTCAAGATGGACCATAAAGTCCTCTCACTATCACTGCAGCTTCTCTGTCTATTCAGAAAATGATACAACACCATTCCGCATTGTATCACAAACCTGTTGTCATGAAAGCCTTTTTCCAGTGAATGAGAGCACAATGATACCTTCATGTAATGATGGTGAAAAAATATATATATATAGCAATAAGCATTTATTGATTGGTTTGCGCAAAAGTTATAGTGTCTACAAAATAGGGGATAGTTTTATGGCATTTTTATTAATTATTTTTTTTTTACTAGTAGTGGCGGCGAACAGCGATTTTTATCGTGACTGCAACATTATGGCGGACAGATCAGACACTTTTGGCGCAATTTTGGGACTATTCACATTTACACAGCGATCAGTGCAATTAAAAATGCATTGATTACTGTGTAAATGTGACTGGCAGTGAAGGGTTAACCACTAGGGGGCAGTCAAGCGGTTAAAAGTGTGTCCTATGGAGTGATTCTAACTGTGGGGGGGGTGGGCTACGTGTGACACGACACTGATCACCGCTCCCGATTACAGGGAGCGGTGATCAGTGTCCTGTCACTAGTCAGAACGGGGAAATGCTTGTTTACATCGGCATTTCCCTGTTCTTCCTCTCCGTGAGACGATCGCGGGTATCCCCGCAGACACTGGGTCCTACAGGACCCGCGATCGCACTCACGGAGGCCGCGCGCATGCCCGCAAACTGCTTCTGAACGGGCAATGTACAGATACGTTAATCTGCCGCCGTATATCGACGCGAGCAGGTCGGCAAGTGGTTAAAAGATAAATAGTGCATTTTATATACAACTATATAGAGAAGACCAAAATGAGGGATAAATGAGGAGGAAAGATGGACAGAGGGACTTTGTTCCAAATCAGGGACAGTCCCTCGAAAATCAGGGACAGTTGGGAGCTATGGTATTAAAACCAAAAACAAAGATGGAATATATTGCAGCCTAACAATCTTTAGATGGTGGTGGCTGCATTAGTTTTCTTTGGTTAGACTTTTTTTTTGCACACCTGGTGATCTAGACACCTCCATTATTATTATTAGTAGTATTATTATTATTATTATTATTATTAGAGTGCCCTCACTATGGATGAAGTAACAACAGAGTTATTACAACTCAAATTAAAGCTCAGCACAAGCACACTGTTATGGTCTAACTAAAACAAAGATCACAAACTTCTCTCATTACTTGTTAATAAAAATATATGCATAAAATGCATCTTTTTGTAATGTTTTAAAATATATCGTTATTTTACTAAAAAAAAATATTATTGTTCAGATGTAAAATATGATACATTTCCAAAGATTTATTAATGTGAATCTTCTACCACTACAATGATATGTTGTATTATATCCTTCTGTTCAATCAATAAAAATTTGTGGAAAAAAATAAAATAAATAAATAACAACAGAGACCCCTTTGGACAGCAGCATTGTCCGTCTGGGAGAGGGTAAGGTTACACTACCAGATTTAGATGGACTTGACTAACCAATTGAAGCTGAACACCAGATAACAGTTTACAAGCAGTGATGGCAAACATTTTTCCTTTTGGGATTAAAGTTTTTCATAAATATGTCAAATCTGATCATTGTCTGGGGAAAATGCTTTGCCCTAACGCTCTAAATGCTACTTTGTCTGGACAGCTTGTTCTGTTTAACCTCTTAGCGACCACCCCACGCACATATAATGTACGCGATAGTACGTGATCTGACTCTTCCGGGTCTGGGGTACGCACCGCCACCGCTCCACTGTAATTGGATACAGCGGGAGCCAATCAGCAGCTCCTTCAGAAGAACTGCAGTCTGCGAGGCAGACCGCTGAGCAGGAACTTGAATATTTACCTTCCCCACAGTTAGTAAGCACTCCAAGGGAACACATTTGGTTCCCTATGAGAGCCGTCTAAACTGGTCGGACTTGTGTCGGTCCAATGTTGAAAATGCTTTCTGCACTACTTTGGTCCAACTTGGGCACTATACGATTTCAGCCCATTGATTTGAATTGAAGTTGAGATCATCATCTTAAAATCCTGCGACATGTAACTTGTGCTCTGAGGATCTTGAGGGGAAACCCAACGCCAAAATTGAAGAAAAAAAAAAAGGCATGCCCCCCCCCCCCCCCCCCCAAGATGCATACCAGGCCCTTTGATGGATCTTGAGGGGGAACCCACGCTAAAATAAAAATCAAAAAAATTAAAAAACGGCATGGGTCCCCCCTCCCCTCAAGGGATTTCAGTCTGGTGTAGATTTTAAGGGAAACCCCCATGCCAAAATGTAAAAAAAAAACAAAAAAAAAAACACACACACACGGCATGAGATCCCCCCAAAATTCATACCAGACCCTTATCCAAGCATGCAGTCTGGCAGGTCAGGAAAGGGGGAGGGGGGGGGGGCGAGCAAGTGCCCCCCCCCCCCTTCCTGAACCATACCAGGCCACATGGCCTCAACATAAGCTTTAGGGCCGGTACACACTGCTGCGATGCGGGAACCCTGCGAATCCACTGCGGATTCCCGCATCGCACCCGACCCGCACGGAAGTTCACACTGCCATATGCGAACTGCGGGGAGTGTCAATGCATTGTTAATGACACCCTCATTTCAGCTCATATATCACATTGAGAACTGTCAGTTTCGGACATGAATCAGATCGCATAAGTGTAAACACCCATGCGATCCGATTCTGGTGCGGACCAAAAAAAAAAAGAGTCCTGTGCGAGTTTAGTCCCGAATGCAATCCGATTTCAGCCATACTATCTGCATGGCTGAAATCGCATCAAACGGACATCGCATGTGATTCGCACTGCAGTGCAGTGCGAATCACATGCGATCTCGCACCACGCAGCGGTGCAAACTGGCCCTTCAATCAAGAAAGTCAGTACAATAGCAAGGCAACTAGAATTTTCAGAAACAAAGTCCAGCAATAATCTTTCCAAATATTTCCTTTTAGCGCTCGTTCACACCACAAAAACTTCCTCACAGTCCGATCCAGATGTGTTTCTGTATGCAGGTTTTTGATGCCTTTCCATATGTTTTTCACTGTACTGGGGTCCGGTGCATTTTTGATGCTTTTTACCGCATTCCAGTACAGTTCTGTACAGGGAAAAAGCAGCACAATACAGCTTTTTTTACTGGATCTGAAAAGCACTGCGCTGGTGTGAACTATGCTACTGGAACCCATATGACCTACTTTCCATGCTTTTTTGATGCCCTGCCCCAAAGCACCAACCCCCCATGTTGAGGGCATGTGGCTTGGTATGGTCCAGGAGGGGGTGCGCTCGCTCGCCCTCCCCCCTTTCCTGACCTACCGGGCTGCATGCTCGGATAAGGGTCTGTTATGGATCTTGGGGAAACCCCCACGCCATTTTTTTTGGTGTGGGGGGTTCCCCTTAAGATCCATACCAGACCAAAGGGTCTGGTATCGTCTTGGGGGGAACCTCGCGCAATTTTTTTTTTCCCGCAGGGTTTCCCCTTCAAGATACTCAGCACACAAGTCGCACCGCAAGTCAGATCATCTTGATCTGACTTCTGGTGCGACTTCTATTCAAATCAATGGGCTCCCCATAGGGAACCATTGATTTTTGAATACAGACAGAGAAACACGGTTGAAAGCTAGCGCGGCTTAACGTACATCCAATTCAATGCGTGGGGGGAAAAAAAAAATTGCGTTTTTAACGCTGCCTTTTTCCTGGCGTCTGTACTAGCTTTACAGCCCATTTTTTAAAACATCTGTGTGCATGTAGCCTTACATGCAAAGGTTATAATTGAACTTGTCAAACATACTTATACATGGGAAATATAGACATTTCAATCATGAATAGTAAGCTGGTAGAAACGTGACATAAAAGATTACTTTTAAGAAAGCACATTAATATAGTCTGAACATACAAAAGCGCACTCAATGTCTACAAATTAGTCTCCCTCTCTATAAATGAATGTTAATTATCATATATGACATGCCTGGAAAAGCAACGTATGTGTAAGTATTCAATAACCCGTAGGGTTGTAGAACCTAGTCAGACAAAATTATCACTTTTTACATTCTCTTGTCACCGACACCAACGCATGCGCTGTGCGCTCTGCATTGAGACCACACCGAGTAAGCTCTCAATTCAGAGCGCTGTGCTGCAATCGTGACACCCATACGCATGTGTGGGAGTGACGTCATTGCAGCCCGACCAGTCGAACGCCTAGAACAGCCTTTTTTAAGCTTTTTACCCCAAAGGAACCTTGAAATGATTTTCAGGTCTTGGGGAATCCCTGCTCAATGTATTGGTGGTCAGTGGAAAGAATGCCCCTTACCTTGATGGACAGTGAGAAGACTGATCCTCTTACAGTAGTGGTCAGCGTGCCACCCTTCATACAGCTAAAAAAAGGACCATAGGCGTCCTACTGCTGGCTCTGCCAAGCAGCGGAAAAATGCAAGCACCATTAAGCCCCACTCACACTGAATCAGACTTTGAAATTGTGCGACTTCACTTAAAAATTGCACAATTTAAAAGCCGCACCTCAGTGCGACTTCAGGTGTGACTTGGCTGACATCTGTGCGACTTCATGCACAGATGTCTATGCAAGTTGCACCTGAATTCGCCAAAACTAGTGCAGGAACTTTTTCAAATCGGTGTGGTACCGCAAAGTTGGCATCGCACTGATTTGAACAGCTCCATTGTCGAGAATAGGGTGCGACTTGTCAGGCGATTTGTCAAAATCGCCTGACAAGTTTCACGGGGGTTAAATGGGAGAACAATCAATCCAGCTCAAGCAACCCCAAGGAATCTCTAGAGGAACCCTAGTTGACAATGGCTGGTCTAGAACATGCAGACTTGGAAGGAAGACCAGGTGAAGAAGGAAACTCTGACAACTGTGACAGCGTGCCGCTGGAGGGCTTTGTTTAAAAAGGTATGTCTGCCATAATGTGCCAGTATGCATAGTAGCACATTGTGGCATCAGCCTGCAGGGAGAGGGGTGCTTTTTTTTTTTCTACTAGTAGAGTTTACTACTGCTTTTTAAGCCCCATACACATGATAGGACTTTGTAAAAACTTTCCTTTGGATTTTTGTACAAAGGGCGTTGGCCAGAAGTTTGTCTACAGACATCGTACCCCTACCCATTCACCTAGGGAAAAAAGTGTACCCCATACTCATTCACAAAGGGTGGGGGGCCGGGATCTGGGGGCCACCTTATTAAAGGGGGCTCCCGGATTCCGATAAGCCCCTAGCCCGCAGACCCCGACAACCAACGGCCAGGGTTGTCGGGAAGAGGCCCTTGTCCTCATCAACATGGAGACAAGGTGCTTTGGGGTGGGGGGGCCGCAGGGCGCCCCCTCCCCCAAAGCACCCACCCCCCCATGTTGAGGGCATGCAGCCTGGTACAGGTCAGGAGGGGGGCGCTCGCTCGTCCCCACCCCCTTTCTTGACCGGACGGGCTGCGTGCTCGGATAAGGGTCTGGTATGGATTTTGGGGGGACCCCCACGCTGTTTTTTCGGCGTAGGGGGTTCCCCTTAAAATCCATACCAGACCTAAGGGCCTGGTATGCCCCCAGAGGGGAATTCCCTCTCGCGCTCGCCGCAATAGGAAAATGTGTTTTTCCTATTGCAGCCAGCGCGAGATGTACAGTACCCTGTCGCCGAGAACCAGCGCGATGGGTTCGTGCTGGAAACATTCTCGCAGCTGCGTACTGTAGTTTATACAAAAGTCCGATGCTTTTGTGTACACACGATCGAACTTTGCTCCATCGGACTTTTGTTGCCGGAAAGTTTGTCCGTTCGCACAGCCAACAAAAGTCCGATGGAGCGTACACACGGTCGGATGTTGCTCCAAAACAGCTAATTTGCATGTTTGTTGTCAAAAAGTCCGATCGTGTGTACGGGCCTTTAGAGGCAGAAAAATAAAAAACCTTCTGGTTTGCGTTTGAGCGGAGTTTTCTGGCAGGGAAAAAAAAAAAAGCTAAACGTCTGTACAAAACCGCTCTATACGAGAGTTTTTTTAAGCCCAGTGTGCATGGATCCTGAAGAATATAAACCCCATTAAAAGCAGAACTGTATGCACCCAAAAAACATCAACTTGACGTACACAACCTGATCAATGCATGTTAACGCATTAAAAAAAAAAAAACTTTATCTGTCTGGTAATCTTCCCATACATTTTCCTAGCAGATTCCTCCATCCACACTAGACAACCCAGATGCTGAAGCCATTGTATTCTGACAGCCGGAGCTGATGGCTAGTATCAGAATACAGTGGGCACTGCCAAACAAAGCAAGCTGATTGCCTGCAGTCAGTGTTCAGCTGAGATAAATCCACTCAGCTCCTTCCATTTTTAGATCGAAGGACGTCAGGCAGTAGGGTGCCGACAGGGCCACCCATTGCTCAGATTTCTGCAATTTTTGTTCACATCATTTGTACTGGTACCATGCTGTGCCATTAATTTTGAATGCCGATTGAAAACAATAACCTCTCTGCAGCAATGACCGGTAGTCTGAGATTATGTGCTCGATGCTGCCTTGGCTGTGAGCATTTTTTTTTTTTTTTTTATGGCAAGACAGGTTTACTTTTTTGGTAATGCTGACATAGGTCCTGTTGATTCCTATGAAATTACCCTGCAAACAGATATTGAATTTAGGAGTGGTATCATCAGAACAGAGAGCTCATCAACCAACTTGAAGTTCAAGCTGTAATAATTTGTTATCCCAGCAAAGATGACTTTTTTTTTTAACTTATCACAAAATTATGCAAATGAAGACACAGATAAGCTCCTGGTGAAGACAAACAATATCAGACATGTCATTTAAAATGGCATCATGTTATTTTAATATTAAATACTGTATGTAGGGTATACCCCATAGACTCTGACAACAGACCAATAGTGTAGCTTCAAGGGGAGTATAGAGCAGGGGTCTCCAAACTGCGGCCCTTTGCTTGTTTTTATCCGGCCCTTGGGGCACTATTTCATCCACTAATACCAACAATGGGGCAGAATTCCCCTCACTGACACCAATGAAGAGGGTACATTTCCTCCCAATGACACCAACGATGTGGCACAATTCCTCCCAATGACACCAACGATGTGGCACAATTCCATCCAATGGCACAAACAATGGGGCCCAAGTCCTATCACTGACACTAATGATGGGGCCCAATGACATCAAAGACAGGGCGCAATTTCTACCATTACGCTAATATTGGGGAGCTATTACTTTCACTGAAACAAACAATGGGACATTTTTTTTCCCCCACTGATGTTGGGGCCTTTTCTACTCCCACTGGCTACAGTCTGGCCCTCCTAGAGTCTAAGGTTGGGTTCACATTGTGAATTGGATGCGGGTTCACCGCATCTAATTCACAATAGCAGGAGATTTTGACTGGCTCTCTATGGAGCCGGTTCACATATCTCCCCTGCAGCTCCGGTGTGAATTTTCACAGGAGCCCTGTACGTCTTTTGGTCCATTTCAGGTCCAAGTTCAGCCAAATCGGGCTGAAATCGGACCCGAAGCGGTGAACGGGGAACCACCGGACTCCTGCTGTGAGCCGCATGCAAAGATAGTGGGAACCCAGCCTAAAGGACAGTAAATTGGCCCTTTGTTTAGAAAGTTTGGAGACCCCTGGTAGAGGAAACCATGTTTTTTTTTTTTAACCAAAGCAATTTCCATGTGGAAAAGCATCCATTTGACATTATTTTAGGTAATTAAAAATATTTATGTGGTTAAGTAGGTTCAAAACTGGATTAAGTAATGTAAAAGCAAACCAGAAGTGAAAAAGGTAACTGGTTCTGCTGCATGTTGGGTTACTTGTCTTACTATAATGACCCGGGGTGCTCCAATATGACAATGTCAACCCAGCTTCCTTTTCTGGAGAGCTTGATCTGGCTTCCTTCCACCTAGACTCTCCATTAGCCCACCATTGCAATGGGTGGCATTACCTAGGAAATAGCACGGTTGCAACCAAGAAAAGAAGAAGAAAACAGGGATAATATTTGCATCACTGGATTTGAAACTCCGAGGGTGAGTAGAACAACCAACCTATCATGCAGGTATCTAGAACTGCATGATAGTGGGGACTATGGACTATGGTCAGCCATAGACTGAGCAAATTTCTTTCCTGCAACCCAAGAAATTTGCTGGATTTCCCCAACAACACAGTCAGTGTTGACAGGGGAACCTCTCCCGCTAAGCTATCGACCCCGCCAGGAGAATACAGTGATTATTGCTAGTGGCTATAACAGCCACTAGCAATAATCGCATATAAAATCCGGCAGGCCGGTTGTACCCAAGTTGATCGATCAATCAACTTGGGTACATTCAGCCTGCCCATACATGATTCAAATTTCAGCCGTTTCCACTTTTGGTAAGCTGCAATAGATTACTATTTTGCACTTTGTTTTACTTTTTTTTTTTTTTTCGTTAGACGAAATGTTGTATATCTCTTCTTCTTCAAAAAACAAAAAAACTCATTCCCCTTTTAAATAGGAAGTGTAGATTCTGTAGAATGCAGAGAGTAGGAGTCAGGTTCTGTGATAGTGTAAGTTCAGCCCGCACAGGAGATTCATCAGCAGTTGCCACCCTATGGTGGAAGTAATAACAGAAAATTGTATCAAATACTTACCATCATTTGCCTTTCCTGGCACCAATCCATTGCAGCATACATGTGCTAGTATGCTACCTTGTTGGCACCAGATAAAGACATCAGGTGTGGAAGGTGCGGTGGAGAAGAGTGGCGAGGGGGGGGGGCATGGCATCAGTGCTTGAGGAGGGAAAATGAAGTGGTAATGCTGCAAATGCTCCTGCCGCCCCCATTTCCCAAGCAACAGTTTAGTTTCTTGAATTTTTTTCACTCCATAGTTTGTAATTTCACGTGCAAATTATTAAAGTAGAAGTAAACTTGCAGGTAACACTAAACCATATCCTCATTTTTCAAAAATAATTCATACACGCCCATTACATAAAGGCCATGTAATCGATTTTTAATGAAATAGTTTCTTACAGTGTTTTTATGCCTCCTTGTAACATCCTCTGAGCTTCTCCTTTTCCCCCTCACTCCCTTTGTATTGGAACAAGCAGTGCATGTTAGTAAGTCATGTGCACCCATAGTCTATACTCCATTTTGGGAATGCGAAAGAGGGTGACTATGCTCCTACTTACAGTGGAACCATGGAGAACAAACACCTACTAACAGAAAGTTGGATCACAGCTGCAAAAAACAAAAAACAATTTGGTGGGGGCAATAGAAGGCAAAATAAGCTTTGGAGGGGGGAGGGTTTGCTCGATGGTTAGGGGAGACTTTACACACATGACATGGCGTTGCCCAAAACTTTTGGTTGGCACCCACTGTACCTTCTAGGGCACAGTGGATTGCCTACGTTAATTCTCTCCTACTTAGACAGAAATTGGCTTATCGCCATAGAAAAGCGGTAAACAAATTTCACCTTATTTGGCAAAGTTGGCTTGATAACCCAAGTCTTGCCCCACCACAATTAGTGATGGATAGGTTATTACAATTATAAGACCACTTAGAATTATTATGGTTATAGCCGGAGTTTGGGAATTTCCCCGCTGCATATCCAGGAGTAGACAAAAGGAGACTTCTGAGTAAACGTGCCACAATAAACGCAGGATGTTTTGCCCTATGATTTTCTTTTTTTATTGTTTTTGTGTTTTTGAATATGCCTTACATCTGATGTGATGCTTTGTACCTGTCCCTATAATTTATATTCAATGCAAATGTTGATGGTTGACAACTATTCTTTCCAAATCTATATTGTACAAGCACTTTATTGTCTTCCTTGTCAAAAAAAAAAAAGGATTTGGAGGGGGCTGGGGGGGGGGGGGGGGGGCTGAGAGCAATAGAAGGCGAGTTAATACATATTTGAGTAAAATGTATTGTTTTTGAACCAGGAGTTTAGTGTCACTTTAGTTTATGCTATATTGTGCAAGTAAACACAGTTCCACCTTAACTCCTAGTTTGCTCTCCGCTCGTGCGGACAGGTCCAAGTTCTTCCGGAACAGCGTCTTCTTCCTTCGGCCATTGAGCAGCCACTGATGATTAAGGATGAGCTCCGGCGTGTTCGCACACTCCACCTGCAGAGCCCGCCAGGAAGTCGGCACGGCGCTAATCAAAAGCAGCGAGACATTTTCCCGATGCGTGGCCGCAGAGATTGGGAAATGTCTCACTGCCTGTGATTAGCGCCGTGCCGACTTCCTGGCGGGCTCTGCAGGTGGAGTGTGCGAACACGCCGGAGCTCATCCTTACTCATGATGTTACTCCTGCTCATGCATGCTGGGGTTACATTGTGCTTTCACTCACCTCCATTCTCCACATTTTACAGATGCAGAGAGAGGACCAAGGGTAAAGCCAGCCACAGATGGTGCGATTTTCTCTTTCTTGCAACCACGTGTTGCAGGAAAGAAAATCACTATATTCCCACCAACAGCACAATCAGTGTTGACAGGGGAATCCCTCCCCCAAAGCCATTGTGTTCTATACCAGCCGTTAACAATAATCGCATGTAAAATATGGCAGGCTGGTTGTACCCAAGTTGATCGATCGTACATTCAACCTGCTTATACATGGTTGGAATCTTGGCTGGTCCCTGCTGAACCGGCCGAGACTTGAATCATCTATCATTTATACAATACATTGTGACAGGCCGCACTATTAAACTCCTACCAATTTTTTTTTTCTTTTTTTTTAACTTTATTTCAACTTTGGACCTTGCACTCTGAATTGCTGAATAAAATGTACAAAAAGCACGGGTAGGGGAACAAAGCGAGATAATATACTCTCTTCTCTATGGCTTCTGTAGCGCAGGGGATGATGTCATTATCCCAGACAATGCGGAGTACTCCAAACCTCTCAAGAAAACGTTACAGCACAACGAGGATTATCGTCACTGCGACTCGGTTACTCATTCCTCTGGATCTCAATGGAAGAAAGATGATCGTCTCTCACCTAGAGGCTGCAGTATAACAGGTGGGGGAGAGGTAAGTAGATTATCAAACTTTTTCTCCTACAGGTGAGTCCTATTCAAAAAAAATTCAATTCTATTCTATTCTATTCAAAATTGCAAAAAACTAGCTGTTCATCCAGCCAGAAATCTGGTGAGCGGACAGAAATCTTGTGAGCGGATATCTTCCTGTGCTCTCTGGACTTCTGTCAGTTGTTCTCTGGTAGCTATGTGGACTACAAAACACCTCCTCCTATTATGGTGAAAGGGAGGTGTTATGTAGTTCAAACATGCTCCCTGTCCTAGCGTGACAACGATGCTCAGTTTAGTTGTCACACATAGACAAGTGAGTTAAAGAGGAGTCCCAGCCTGTACAAATACATAAATTAAAAAGTCAGCAGCTACAAATACTGTAGTTGCTGACTTTTATTAGAAGGACACTTACCTGTCCAGGGATCCCGTGATGTCCGTACCCCAAACCGATCCGTCCATCAGCTCCGGGTGCAGGTGCCGGCATCTTCACTAAGGAAAACTAAGGCGCATGCGCGCGTCACGCTACGCTTTCTGAATGGCCCCGCTGTCTTCTGGGACCTGTGTGTCTCCCAGCAGTGGGAGGAGGAGCCGGAAATTTTTGATTGCGATTATCTTACCTGGAAGTGGGAGCGGGTACCTAGTTTTGATAGGTATCTGCTCAAACCCCCCGAAAAAGGTGCCAAATGTGGTAGTGGGGAGGGGAAGTAAACAAGCAGAACTTCCACTTTTGGGTGGAGCGCCGCTTTAATGACAGCAGTACCAGGTTAAAAAGAAAGGAAAATTAGTGTGAAGAAGAAGAAAACGAATGCAGCCAGCACATCCCATGCCCGGTACTATCAATTTTATGGGTTTGAATACGCATTAACAATCATAATAAGTCATTATAACAAGATAATATTTAATGTAAACATAAAACCCTGACTTGGAAAGCACTAAACACAGCACATCATAACCAAAACATAATAAGGTGCAGGGATACAAGAGGTAACAAGCCAATCTTTTCATTCTCCCGTGACTCCCCACAGTCCCCGCTTTGTCCGCTGACCATCTGCAGGGCAGAGAAGTGCGCTAGCCAGGTAAGAGCGCATGGCTCACCTGCCAATCACCAGCAACAGGCTCATGCTGTGCATTCCAACACATTAGTTGAATTGCTTTCATCCCCCCCCCAGCACTGAAGTCTTGGGAGCTGCTGTAGTCTCAGAAGTGACGGCAATGGCAAAATGCCACAAACAGAGAGGCGAACTCAGCAGAACCGGTTACCCAGAGGTTAAACTGCAATTTGTGGATCTGCCATGCCGGTTAGGAACCCCTGTCACATCTAATTTTCTTGCAACCCTATCCCTGGTCATAGGAGCAGCACAGAACCTGAGCCTGCCCTGCTCTGTCCTACCTGTCTGAGGAGCCCGAGCCATTGGTGAGTGCACAGTCCCAGGTGTCTCCTAGTCCCAGGTGTCTCCTAGTCCCAGGTGTCTCCTAGTCCCAGGTGTCTCCTAGTCCAGACTCCAGTGTCTGCAGGATCCCAGGCAGCACTGCTCACTATGCCTTTCCTGCTGCTGATCTCTGCTTGAGATTTCATAGCATTGGAAGCGGCTATGTGCTTTATTCTAATCCTCTCCCCCCCCCCCTTTTCCTTATTCGTGCTCCGACATTTATTTAGCTTGGCTGCCTCTAGTGGCTCTGAGCAGCGAGAAAAATCCCTCGCAACCTATATTACTGGAAACTAGACATGGACATAGACAGAGTTCAATTGATTTTTTAATATTTTTGCGGTGACTGCTGTATAGGACTCATTCGCACGGGCAGAAAAAAAAACGCTGCGTTTAGATGCGTACAGCTCATAGCTTTGCAGCACTTTAGTAATCAATGAGCCTATACACACAGTTGCGTCCGCATGTGAAAATGTGTGCTGCGTTTTGTCGCACCCAAAAAAAAAAGCGCGTCCAGGGCCGCACGGTTCAGCAGATTTTACTTGTGTATTTGCATATACGTGCATAAAAAAAGCATAGATGCGTGCCAACGCACCCATAAACACATAAGCCATACATAGAATATGCATCTTTGCCAGAGTACTTTGTTGCATATTTTATGCAGGATCTTCTGCTAGCTCTGCAGCAAGCACCGGCATTCCGGTTCGAAAATATATACACTATATTACCAAAAGTATTGGGACGCCTGCCTTTAACACGCACATGAGCTTTAATGGCATCCCAGTCTTGAGGCCCGTACACACGGTCAGAAATTCTGAAGATAAACTTCGTCCAATGAACAATCTGCCAATTTTCTGATCGTTAGTATGCTGCTCTTGACAGCCGATTACGAATTTTCGGCAGACAAAAACTGGATGTGCAGGCTTGCAAATTTTTGTCTGATGTGGCCGCAACGTCCGATTTTCTTTTCATTAGTACGGTTTTCTGACAAAAAAAAAAAATCTGAAGAGCAAGACTAGGCATGCTCAGAAAGGAAATAACACATACAAAACAATTCAACACATTATGTCACTTCTGACGTTTAATTATGTTGTCAGAAAATTTTCTGATAGTGAGTACCCTCTTCACTTTCGATTTGAGACTAGCATGAAACAAAAAACTGACGAACATTCGTCCAATAATCTGACCGTGTGTACAAGGCTTTAAGCCCCATATACACTATTGTATTTTCTGCAGATTTTTGTCTTCAAATTTACCAAAACCATGTAATATGAGGTCAAACCTTAAGAGTTTCAATTTGTATGCAATAAGGCAGGTCCTTGTACTACATGGTTTTGGTAAACCTGAAGACAAAAATCTGCAGAAAATCTTTTAGTGTGTATGGGGCTTTAGTCTGTAGGGTTCAGTATTGAGTTGGCCCACCCTTTAACCACTTCAGCCCTGGAAGGATTTGCCCCCCTTAACAACCAGGCCATTTTTTGCGATACGGCACTGCGCCGCTTTAACTGACAATTGCGCGGTCGTGCGATGTTGTATCCAAACAAAATTGACATCCTTTTTTTTCCCACAAATAGAGCTTTCTTTTGGTGGTATTTCATCACCTCTGCGGTTTTTATTTTTTACACTATAAACAAAAAAAGAGCGACGATTTTGAAAAAAAAAAATCAATATTTTTTACTTTTTGCTATAATAAAATATCCCCAAAAAGTTTTTAAAATACAAATTTCTTCATCAGTTTAGGCCAATATATATTCTTCTACATATTTTTGGTAAATAATAAAAAAATCCCAATAATCGTATATTGATTGGTTTGTGCAAAAGTTATAGCGTCTACAAAATAGGGGATAGATTTATGGCATTATTACGGTAGTAATGGCAGTGATCTGAGATTTTTTTTTTTTTTTCGGGATTGCGGCGGACATATCGGACACTTGACAAATTTTTGGGACCATTGACATTTATACAGCGATCAGTGCTACAAAAATGCACCAATTATTGTGTAAATGTCACTGGCAGGGAATAGGTTAACACTAGGGGGCGATTAAGGGGCTAAATGTGTTCCCTCGTAAGTTTCTAATTGTATGGGGATGGGACTTACTAGAGGAGGAGACAGATCGCTGTTCCTACACATGATCTGTCTCTCCTCTCCTGACAGAATGGGGATTTGTGTGTTTACATACACGGATCCCCGTTCTGGCTCTCGTGCCCGCAATCACGAGTGGCCGGCGGCGATCGCGCCCGCCGGCCACACGCATCGGGTCCTCGCTATGCAGCTGGCGCGCGCCTGCTATGAGTCCTAAAGGAGTCGACGTACAGGTACGATGTCGGCAAGTGGTAATGACATCCCAGTCTTAGTCCGTAAGGTTCAGTATTGAGTTGGCCCACCCTTTAAAGTGATTGTAAAGCTTTTTTTTTTTTTAAATAACAAATATGTTATACTTACCTCCTCTGTGTAAGGGTTTTGCACAGAATGGCCCCGATCCTCCTCTTCTTGGGTCCCTCCGCAGCTCTCCTGGCTCTTCCCTGCATCGAGTGCCCCCACGGGGAAGCGCTACTCTGGGGACACTCTTGCGGGGGCGCTCCTGAGTCCTGCTGCTGCGCTCATTGACACAGACAGCAGGACTCGCCCCCGCCCCATGGCTCCCGCATCATTGGATTTGATTGACAGCAGCGGGAGCCAATGGCTGCTCTGCTATCACTCTATCCAATCAGGACCTTAACCGCTTCCCGACCGCCTCACGCAGATATACTGTGGCAGAAGGGCATGTACAGGCAGATTAACGTACCTGTACGTTGCCCTTTAAGAGGCGGCTTGCGGGCACACGCGCCGCCGGGAGCTCCGTGACCGTGATCGCAGGTCCCGCGGACCCGATGTGCGCGGGGATACCTGCGATCGTCTCACGGTGAGGAAGAACGGGGAGATGCTAATGTAAACAAGCATCTCCCCGTTCTGCCTAATGACACTCTCACTGATCACAGCTCCCTGTAATCGGGAGCGGTGATCAGTGATGTGTCACACACAGCCCCTCCCCCCACAGTTAGAATCACTCCCTAGGACACACTTAACCCCTAGAGCATCACATAGTGGTTAACCCCTTTACTGCCAGTGACATTTTTACAGTAATCAATGCAATTTTTTTAGCATTGATCGCTGTATTAATGCCAATGGTCCCAAAAATGTGTCAAAATTGTCCTATGTGTCCGCCATAATGTCGCAGTCATGATAAAAATTGCTGATCACCGCCATTACTAAAAAAAAAAAAAAATAATCAATAAAAAAGGCATAAAACTATCCCCTATTTTTTAGACGCTATAACTTTTGAGCAAACCAATCAATTATTGCTTATTGCGATTTTTTTTTTTTGTTTACCAAAAATATGTAGAAGAATATGTATTGGCCTAAACTGAGGGAAAAAAATGTTTTTTTATATATTTTTGGGGGATATTTATTATAGCAAAAAGTAAAATATAATGTGTTTTTTTCAAAATTGTCCCTATTTTTTTGTTTATAGCGCAAAAAAAAAACCGCAGAGGTGATCAAATACCACCAAATGAAAGCTCTATTTGTGAGAAAAAAAGGACGTCAATTTTGTTTGGGAGCAACGTCGCACGACCGTGTCGCTATGGTGGCAGTTCCGCCACTGGGTAAAAGTGGTCTGTAAGGGTTTACAACAGCTTTAAGCTTACCTGTAGGCACAAGTGTCCACGACAACCCGGAAGTGACGCTTGCGCTCCACCGTCCACTACCATCTACCAGGAAGTTAGTGCGGTCTCTGCAGAGAAACGCACACTCCATCCCGGACGGCTGGATATGGTGACAGCGCCCTCTGGGTTATTTCATCTGCTTGTTTTTACTTTGATACAATGTACATAGTTAGGATTAAGGTGACCGCTGATGTATAGGGGATTTTAACATAAATAAACAGGATTACGCTATGCGGTGTTACTCTTGTGTTTTATGGTATATGTGGAGCCCCTTTGCCAGTGGACCTTGCTGATGATGAGGACTCAGTATTGAAGTGGATGATGAACACCTTTACTCAATGTTTTTTTATTAGTGGCTTCTGGTGAGTTTGACCCCCTGGGGGAGTGTGTATCACGAGGTGGAATACGTTTATTTGCTCTCTGGTGAAAGGTGCACACTTGGACATCAGTGATTCTATACCTATAAAAGCCTTTAAACTGTCTTCACTATCACCTTCTACATAGAGACTTTCAAATGGGTTTTTGACCACATGTTGTGATATTTTTATCGTCTTTTAAATTTCAGCGCTGTTTTTGGTATTGAATGATCCAGCGTTTTGACTGCTTGATTTTTATACTACTGTATATATAGACTATATTACAGGGACACCTGCCTTTACATGCACAGGAACTTTAATGGCATTCCAGTCTTAGTCCTTTGGGTTCAATATTGAGTTGGCCCACCCTTTGCAGCTATAACAGCTTCAACTCTTCTGGGAAGGCTGGCCACAAGGTTTAGGAGTGTGTCTATGGAAATGTTTGACGATTCTTTCAGAAGCGAATTTGTGAGGTCAGGCACTGATGTTGGACAAGAAGGCCTGACTCACAGTCTCTGCTCTATATCATCCCAAAGGTGTTCTATCGGGTTGAAGTCAGGACTCTGTGCAGTCCAATCAAGTACCACCACCCCAAACTTGCACATCCACGTCTGTATGCACTGGTCCAAATCATTTGGTGGAGGGGGATTATGGTGTGGGGTTGTTTTTCAGGGGTTGGGCTTGGCCCCTTAGTTCCAGTGAAGGGAAATTTTAGGGCGTCAGCATACTAAGACATTTTGTACAATTTCATGCTCCCAACTGGGAACAGTTTGAGGATGGCTCCTTACTGTTCCAACCAGAATGCACACCAGTACACACAGCAAGGTCCATAAAGACATGGATGAGCGAGTTTGGGGTGGAGGAACTTGACTGGCCTGCACAGAGTTCTGACCTCAACCGGACAGAACACCTTTGGGATGATATAGAGCGCAGACTGCGACCCAGGCCTTCTTGTCCACCTCACTGCCTGACCTCACATGTGCTTCTGGAAGAATGGTTAAACATTCCAATAGACACACTCCTAAACCTTGTGGACAGCCTTCCCAGAAGAGTTGAAGCTGTTCTAGCTGCAAAGGGTGGGCCAACTCAATATTGAACCCTACGGGCTAAGACTGGGATGCCATTAAAATTCACGTGCGTGTAAAGGCGGGTGTCCCAATACATTTGACCATATACGTTATATGCGGTGCAGGAAATGCAGTGATTCCTGTGCGTTTCTAGCGCCGCATTGAAATCATACAGTGTTCATCTGAACCACAGTGGGTGTCAATGTTAAGTTAACGAAACCCCAAAACAGTTTGAAAAACACAATGTGATTGACAGAATCCGATCGCATGGGTGTGAACACCCATGCAACCTGATTCCAGTGCTGAAGAAACCTTTTTTGTGCGGGTGCAGTGCGATTCCAGCTATTCAAATGAATAGCTCAAATCGCAAAGCACAGATATCGCATGTGATTTGAATAGGAATGTGGTACGATTCCTGTCCGAATCACATGCGGGGTCCCGCACCGCATATACAGTATGTGAACCCAAAGCGGCATTAAACACTGATTGGACACTTCTGCCTACAGGTAAGCTTAAAGGCTAAGTTTTTTTTTTTTTTTAAATCCAGCTCCCCTATGTACCAATACACCATTTATGTACCTCGGTTGCAGAAAAATACAAGCTTTCTTTGATTTCGAGAACAAGGCCTTACCTTAGCCCTTACTTCTTTATCCATAACACCTCTTTCTATCCTCTTTCTTGGACCTCTCCATCCTCCTTCTCTGTTTGGTCCCAAGTGGGATTAATCTGAGCCTACCATTTTTTCGCTACCAACTCTACTGCACCCTTTCCAACACTTTGCGAATCACACAGTCTCCCCTCAACTGAACTCTTCAAATACTTACAAATCAAACATTTTTTCTCCCCATGCTCGCCTCCTGACTCCACTACCTCACGCTTCAAATCCTTTAAACAAGCTTGTAAATCTGACTCCCATAGACATGGACTTATCTCAGACCTCTATGCCCTACTTCTGTCACATTCTATGACATCTCCGCTGACATACACTGGCAAATGAGAACGATCTTAACCTAACCCTGGATCATGCTGGAAGGCCACTAAATCTGCCCCTCCCCACGTCACTGCCTTGGAAACTAACTATAAGGTGCTCACCAGGTAGTATCTGGTTCCTGCCAGGATCTCCAAATTCCTCCCCCAATCCCCCCACAATGCTTTCGTGGATGCAATGTACCGGGCACACATCTGGTGGGATTGCCCCAAAGTCCGTACCTTTTGGTCCGAAGTTTTTAGAATCCTATCAACCCTCTTCGACACATCTCTGACCCCTGATACGACAGTGGCTCTCCTGAACAACAAACCCTCAGATTTGACCCATCGCCAATTTAAGCTTCTTCTCTTTATCACCACGGCAGCTAAAGAAACCATTGCAAAAGCTTAGAAATCTCCCTCCTTATGTACAGAAGCGATGCAACACTGAGTTACTCAAGCTATGATACACGCTAAAATCGAGGCCGCCATACTTGATAAAGTTCCTGCTTACGAAAAACTTTCGAGGCCATGGACCACCGCCTACCTGCCTCCCAATTTTGATGACTCCCTCTTGTTACCATAACCCGCTAGTTACCCTGGTCATGGTCCTATCTAGGGTTCCCCCTATCCTCTGTTCTTCCCTTCTCACCCCTGCCCTTAATCCCCCCCACCCATTACTCAGTTTACTATACTAAGTTATCAATGGACACATGAGCGATCAATACGGATTGCTCACTGTGTCCATTCAGAAAAGGAAGGGGCCGGTAAATTACATATTTACCAACCCCTTCCCCTGCTCTCCATCCAGACACCTGGCACATCTCCCTGTGTACCCTCAGTACCCAGCAGGAGAGGAAAACTGGAGCAATTTGGTGGGAGGGGGGATCGGATGTAGGCAGGACAGGGAGGAGGAGCGGTGCGGCAATTACAGGGACTGTAATTTCTCTTTCTGCAGCAGCAGAAAGCCAGCGAGATGCAGAGGAGGAGAACCCGACTTTCTGCTGCTGCAGGGAGAGACACACAGTGCATCATTCCTGTAATTGCCCCGCCGCACCACCTCCCCTCCCTGTTTGAACACCACTGTGTGCCCTGGCCCCCTACAGGAGGACTGGTGGTCCCCCCTATCAGTAGCCCTTCATACGCTATACAATTTCTGTACAAACCTTCTTTAGAGTTACGAAAACTATGTAATAGGAGGAACAAACCAAAATAAGGGAGACTATTGCGCTACATAGTTGATGGTAGATCCAAAGGAGATTGTACAATCAGATTGTATAGCGTGTGGTCATCTTTAGCGGATCGACCTGCTAACTGCTGGCCATGGACTGCAAGTTTTAAGCACACTGCATCAGGTGACTCCTGATGATGTCAGAAGCACACGGATGAAACAGTGGGCTGGATTTCTGGAATGTACGGCACTTCCTGTTATTGGAATGCAGGTGGAATGCAAATTGTCGTTCCTGCTTTTCCTTTTGATGCTCTATTTATTTGACTTGATGTAAGCACAGATTTTATTACTTTAACCGCTTGCTGACCACCGCACACAGATGTATGTCAGCAAATTGGCACAGGCAGGCAAATGGGCGTACAGGTACGTCCCTCTAAATTTGCCGCCTTAAGGTGCGTGCCTGCCACATGCCGCGGGAGCGTGCCCGCGGGTCCCGGGAACTTGATGTTCTCCGGCGGCCCACGATTGCGGTGTGGAGAGGTAGAACAGGGAAGTGCCTAAGTAAACAAGGCATTTCCACGTTCTGCCTTGTGTCATGACAGAGAACCACTGCTCCCTGTGATCGGGAACAGTGATCGCTGTCATGTCCTAGGTAGCCCCTCACAGTTAGAATCACTCCCTAGGACATACTTAATCCCTTCATCGCCCCCTAGTGGTTAACCCCTTCCCTGCCAGTGTCATTTACATAGTAATCAGTACATTTTTATAGCACTGATCAATGTAAATGACAGTGGTCCCAAAATAGTGTCAAAAGTGCCCTCCATAATGTCACAGTCACGTTAAAAATCGCAGATCACCGCCATTATTATTAAAAAAAAAAAAATAATAAAAATGCCATAAAACTATCCCCTATTTTGTAGACGCTATAACTTTTGCGCAAACCAATCAATATACGCTTATTGAAATTTTTTTTTTTTTTTCACCAAAAATATGTAGAAGAATACATATCGGCCTAAACTGAGGAAAAAAAATGTTTTTTTTATATATTTTTGGGGGATATTTATTATAGCAAAAAGTAAAAAATATTGCATTTTTTTTCAAAATTGTTGCTGTTTATTTTGTTTTATAGCGCCTAAAATAAAAACTGCAGAGGTGATCAAATACCATCATTTGTGGGGAAAAAAAGGACGTCAATTTTGTTTGGGTACAAAGTTGCATGACCGCGCAATTGTCAGTTAAAGCGACGCAGTGCCGAATCGCAAAAAGTGCTCCGGTCAGGAAGGTGGTAAAATCTTCCGGGGCTGAAGTGGTTAATATTTTAAAATACTACACTGAGGTTATTCTTTGCATTTTTCCCTTGCCAATGAGTCTGTGCAGGAATGATTTAAAGTGAGAAGAGTAACTCCTCTCTATCACGGATTGACCTCTGCCTGTGTTCGGGAGTAGCGGACCGCTACATCTCGACGGTGACATATGGTACTAGAAGTGTATCTGATCATTCACCACTGATTGTGACTCTGGAGGTGCGTCCTCCTTCCGCGACGGCTAAGGCTCCGTGGAAGATGAATGCATTCTGGCTGAATCTCTTCCCTTCCCATGAGCAAATAGAACTCCATATTGCAGAATACTGGCGGGTTCATGCCAGTGAGGCTCCCTCTGCTCTATCATGGGAGGCCTTTAAGGCAGTCCTGCGAAGCATTTTTATTGCTGAAATTCAAGCAGTTAAAAGGAGGACCCGTGCGCATGGGGAGGGAATAGAACATATGGCAGTAGACTTAGAGGAGCGATTTATTGCTGATCCTACTCAGGCTAATAAGGATGCATGGCTTTCAGCGCAAGAGGCGCTATATAGGGTCACATCGTCTACTGCAGAGAGAAAGAGGTTCTTTCAAAAAACTGCACATTATGAGGAGGGAGAACACACTGGTCGTCTGTTAGCAACTATTGCCCACTCCCACCAGACCTCTCCATCGATTGGAGCACTACGCTCTCCTCAGGGAGGATTAACAAATAGCCCAGACCAGATCCTAGCAGAATTGGTGAGATTTTACTCCTCACTATACCAATCTAAACAAAATTACTCACAGGAATCACTCACTGAATACTTAGATGAGGTCCAGCTCCCCAGCCTATCTGAAGCATCTCGTGATGAGCTGGATGACCCCATTACTGTTGAGGAACTACAGGTGGCGACCAGTCTGTTCCCCAACTCTAAAGCTCCGGGGGACGATGGACTCCCCATTGAAGTTTACAAACAGTATGGGGAATCTATACTTCCACACCTGCTGAAGGTATTTAATGCAGCAAAACAAAATGGCGATCTCCCCCAGTCAATGACAAGAGCAAGCATAGTCCTGATATTAAAACCCAACAAAGACCCACTAGACCTGGGATCATATCGCCCGATCTCACTTTTACAAACTGATGTGAAGATCCTCGCCAAGGTACTGGCGCTGCGTCTGAACAAGGTCATATCCACCATAATACACTCAGACCAATCCGGCTTTATGCCGCAGAAATCGACTGCGATCAATTTGCGCAGACTTTTTCTCAATATCCAATCCCAGTCAGATAATACGGGAGATAGAGCACTGCTTTCCCTGGACGCCCACAAGGCGTTTGATAGCGTCGAATGGGATTATTTATGGGCAGTAATGAGGAAGTTTGGGATTGGGGACAACTACATTAAATGGGTACAGCTATTATACTCTTCTCCGATGGCAGTCATTAGAGAGGGGGGACGGATTTCCGCACCTTTCAATTTATATAGAGGTACGAGACAGGGCTGCCCCCTGTCTCCCCTCTTGTTTGCCCTGGCCATAGAGCCCTTAGCCTCTATGATACGCAGCAACCCATTGGTTCGGGGGTTTCGATACGGGGATGTCCATGAGAAAGTTATCATGTATGCTGATGACACCATGCTGCTTCTTGGTGATACGTCAGCGTCGCTGTCGGAGGCAATGAGAGTCATTGGCCGATTCGGGCAGTACTCGGGTCTAATTATTAATTGGACCAAATCCTCCCTTCTATTGTTGGATCGTGAGCTCCCCCCTTCTCAAGACAATATAATGGACATCCCGGTATCGACATCTCTCAAGTACCTAGGCATACAAGTTACTCCCCGTGTGTTAGACTATGTCAGCTTAAACCTAACCCCTCTTATCAATCGTTGTCGTGACCGGGTCAAAGTATGGAGCAAATTGAAGCTATCACAAGTAGGTAGGATTAATCTAATAAAAATGATCCTTATGCCCCAACTGTTATATATTCTCCACAATTCCCCAATGGTCATTACTTTAAAAAAGTTCAGAATTATTAACTCACTCTTCCGATCATTTATATGGCTATCAAAACCACCCAGAATTAAACTTGAGCAACTCCAGCGTCCCAAGGACGACGGGGGCCTGGCGCTCCCTAATCCTTGGGTATATTACCTAGCTGCCCAGCTACAACACATTACCAGAGCTCTGAGGCCTACACAGGAAATAGAATTAAATCTGCGGGACCCCTCAGCCCAGCTACTTCGCTTTACAGTCAAGTGTGAGGCCCTGGATGGGCTGGAGGCGTTGCATTACAACAAATCCAACAAACTCTTTCCAACTTATGCTCTTATGCAAAAGATTTGGAATAAGACCAGGATGCTACAGAAAGTACAAGGATATACTAAATATAGCCCAATTTGGGAAAATTACCACTACATGGAAATAGCAAAAATACCATATGGGAGGAAATGGAAGCAATATGGGTTATCACACATGACGCATATATTCCAAGATGGCAAGCTGAGATCCTTTTCGGAACTTAGAGAGGCCTTTCGGTTACCGCTCTCCATGAATTTTTACTACCAGCAACTTAAACATGCGATAGATGCCCAGGGAGGTCCAGAGACCTGGACTCTAGAACCCGCGCCCGTCTTTAACTTCCTCCTAGAAATAAATACATATAAAGGGTTCATATCGGACGGCTACGCTATGCTTCTGGGTTTGGTTATGGGGGACTCGCCATTGAAGGTTATGGCCAGGTGGGAGCAGGATGTTGGCGCGTTTGAAGAGGAACAATGGGACGAGGCTCTGCAGGCGGTCCCCTTGTGCTCATTGAATGCTGCTCAAAAACTGTCCCAGTTGTATATATTGTCCAGGGTACACTATACACCGGCTAGGCTTGCTCGTATGGGTGTTGGCACAGACCCCGCATGCACAAGATGCCGTAGAGAGCACGGAGATCTTATCCACCTCCTATGGAGATGCCCTAAACTTCATTTATATTGGAAAGATGTGCTGGATACCATTAATATGGTCTTCCAGATACAGATACCATTAGACCCCAAACCATGCCTATTAGGGATAATAGATGACTTATTGACAGGTGATATTCTTAAGCAAGCCGTCAATAGAACTCTATTTCAGGCACGTATGTTAATTCTTAGGCATTGGAAATCTGAAGACCCTCCCACGAAACAGGAGTGGATCACACAAATGGGAAACACCATCCGTCTGGAAAAAATTATTTTTCAACACAGGGGAACATCCAAAAAATTCGAAAAACTCTGGGCACAGTGGCTGGGGGTCCCTGGACTCGCGCCAGTAGATCTAGTGATGGACCGTTTATTTTAGAGAAACCGATAACTGCAATAAGTAAGAACAAACGATTGTATTTTGTTTTGCTGAAGATATGGACGTGCAGGTGGAGGATTATTGGGAGAGACGCAATAATAGGATATGTTTGATTGGGAAAATATGGGGGAAAAGGAATACAATATGTATTATCTTCATGTCTGATTGTACCGCTACTTTGTACTCTAACATGTCTGTTCCGGAAATGTATGTAATAATTTTTGCTGAAATAAAAACCTTTTTGTTTGAGAAAAAAAAAAAGTGAGAAGAGTATCCTAGATCAGTGTTTCTTAACTCCAGTCCTCGAGGCGCACCAACAGGTCATGTTTTCAGGATTTCCCCCAGATGAAACAGCTGTGGTAATTACTAAGGCAGTGAAAACTGATCAAATCACCTGTGCAAAATAGTGGAAATCCTGAAAACCTGACCTGTTGGGGCGCCTTGAGGACTGGTGTTGAGAAACACTGTCCTAGATATCCAAGACTAACTGACTGGTTTTAGCCCTACAATAGCCGGGGTATCGTTGGATGAGTGATCACAGTCCCAATGAGGAGACCCACTTACCTGTGAGCGCTGTTTGACTTCCTTTGACAAAAGGGGTCAAATTTTTCTGGTAAGTGCGGGGTGTTGTCACCTGGGAGCACTGGTTGGTGGATTTGTTCAGCACTTAAGGCACCATATTGCACAACAAACACTTTATTCTCTTTGCAGCAAGCACTTTGGTTGAACAAAAAGCACTTTATTGAAGTTCTGGACTTTTAGGAATTATTTATGTATTGTTTAGAATATTTATAGGGATATCACTGAGCATGTTTTTGTTGTCACAGATGTTGTTTTTTATAATTTAATAAGCACCATTTAGTTTTGGCACAAATATTGGATTTTTTAGTCCTTCTTCATTGTTCACAAACCACACAGACAATGTACGCTTTGCCATGCGTTTCAGAAACGCTGCAAATGTGTATCGTGCTTGTTCTGTCTTTACATGTTAAAGGCCTCCCAAGTGCAGAAAACGCACCATGCTCCGCTCAAAAAAAAAAAGTTCTGGAGCTTCTCTGGGGTGATGGTTGCGTGTAAGGCAGCCCATTCAAGTGAATGGGTTGTCTTATGCTTGCCGAGTGAAAACACTCCAAAACACCCAAAACAAACGCATGTGGGAATGTGAGTTTTCTCTACGTGAAGATGTGAACAAGGCCTGACAACTGAGTATCATTATCCACTCCCTCCTATGTACTTGTAAAAAGATGGCCATACACTATGCAATCTGATTTCCATTTACCAGAACTATAGAATAAGAGAACACACCTGAACAATCCATTCAATTTGTATCAAATCAGACAGGCCCTTGTACTACATAGCTGATGGGAGATCTAAAGGAGATTGTGTAATCAGATTGTATAGGAAGTGGGTGGAAGGTAGTATTGTAATGAGGGAGGTGTGGTCCAGAGTGGTGAACACACTATATTACACCTTCTTCTGTGATGCAACAAGAAAGTGAAGGTTTATGGGAGATGACCTAACAGGAAGTGAAAGCTGAGAAAGTGATGGAATCTGAAAATCCTTTTAAAATACAAATAAACTGACACTAAGTGAAAGAAAAGCACATTAGGATGGCACAGAAATGGCTTCATAAAACACTTCTATGTATTATGAAAACTAAAATTCTGCCCAAAAAGGTTAACTTATGCTCTAAATAAGCTCTGCCTGCCCCAAGATGGCTGCAAGAGTCATATAAGGTGGCATCATCCAATTATATTGCTTCCCCAGTGACCCAGGAAACCATAGAAGTGCCAAGTTCTTCTTGACTTCCCCTCCCACTGCAATGCAGCTGCTGTGTGTAGCTGCTTCCCTGTGGTGCTGAACTGGTTAACAGCTATATCAGCAAGAGGCGGGAGCTGCAAAGCAGAAAGAGTTCAATAGAATGAGTCAGGAAGCACTGCACTGTGGGAACTGTAGTCCAGAGGAGAGACTCTACTGTAATCAAGAGTTTTTGAACTGCAAAAAGAGATTGCCAAGAGGAGGGGAAAGAGCTGCATTTTCTTAGGCTGTACAGGAAACAGCTTCCTCTTGCCATGAGGGAAACTGGAGAGTGCACATTACTGTCCATGTGCACCATCATTGCTGCATATTGGCGGCATGAGTGGGATCCAAAAAGCTGAGTTTGGGGGTGCCGACAGCCAGTCACCTGGGTGCAGAGCAAAGAGTGGACTAATCGCTGTGTGTGACTGTATGGTGAGCTGAAATATCACTGGGACTGGTGAGCTGTTGCTGTGGGGATTTACTATCTGCTGCTAGAGAGACTGAATTCTTTAGGGCAGGGGTCTTAAACTGACGGCCCTCCAGCTGTTGTGAAACTACAAGTCCCATGAGACATTACAAGACTGTCAGTTACAAGCATAACTCCCACAGGCAGAGGCATTATGGGACTTGTAGTTTTGCAACAGCTGGAGGGCCACCAGATTGAGACCCCTGCTTTAGGGACTCCCCATACAGCTATCTAGTAGCCTTAGCCCTCGTTCACATTGGAGCGATTTGACAGGTCAAATGACAGTTCGCAGCCTATTGCCGACTTTGTGGCACCGCACCAATTTGCAAAAGTCGTTTCTGCACTATTTTTGCCGATTTTCAGGTGCAACTTCAATAGACATCTGTGCATGAAGCTGCACAGATGTCTTTCAAGTAGCACCTAAAATTGCGCTACTTCAAGTGAAGTAGCGCAATTTCAAAGTAGAATCAGTGTGAACCAGGGCTTATTGCTATTTGCAGACCTGACTGGGACTATTCTCACGTGCACCAACAGTACAACTGGGCCCTAACGCTAGACAGCTAAAACTGTCCCTTTACAGCTGCTACACAGAGACCGTCGCCTATTACTTATGCTAAGAGGTACCACTCCTAGCCTATCCTAGCCATATTCCTAGAGTGCATTCTAGACTAGTTATAGTATTATTATTATTCACATTGCAGTTAATGCTTATATGCACTGTTTATTTCTGATTCATGAGTTAATCCCAGTCTAGTGGTACAGAACTCTTATGCCGCGTACACACGAGCGGACTTTACGGCGGACTTTGCCCGGCGGACTGGATTTCGTCGGACAATTCGATGTGTGTGGGCTCCAGCGGACTTTGTTTTCTCAAAAGTTGGACGGACTTAGATTTGAAACTTGTTTAAAATTTATCCGTTGAAATCGAGTCCGGTCGAAAAGTCCGCCGTCTGTATGCTAGTTCGACGGACTAAAAAGCCACGCTAGGGCAGCTATTGGCTACTGGCTATGAACTTCCTTGTTTTAGTCCGGTCGTACGTCATCACGTACGAATTCGACGGACTTTGGTGGATTGTGTGTAGGCAAGTCCGTTCATTCAGAAAGTCCGTCGTAAAGTACGTCGAAAAATCCGCCGGGCAAAGTCCGCCGTAAAGTCCGCTCGTGTGTACGCGGCATTAGTTACCTTGGCAAAGTGATTATACTGTCTAGCAGATTGTGTCTGAACCTACCTTCTGTGTGTTCATTTGTGCTCAAACCACCATTTATTCTTAGCCATACCAATACACCAAATTAATTTGGCACTAAACGGTCTTATGTCTATTTCCTGGTACTAGTTAAAGGGGTTGTAAAGGTTCGTGTTTTTTCACCTTAATGCATCCTATGCATTAGGGTGAAAAAACACCTGGCAGTCACCGGCCCCCTAGCCCCCCCCGTTTTACTTACCTGAACCCCTTCATTCAGTCGGCGGGGACGCCCTGTCTCTCTCTCCACGGGCTCCCAGCTCTTGATTGGATAGATTTATAGCAGCGCAGCCATTGGCTCCCGCTGCTGCCAATCAAATCCAATGACGCAGGTGCCGGGGGGCGGGCCCGAGCCTCTATGGATGCCAAATGCTGGACTCGGGAGCGCGCCTGCAAGGTAATCCCCGGGAGAGCGCTTCTCCTAGGGGGTTATCTGATGTGGGGAGGAGCCGCGAGAGCCATCGGGGGACCCCAGAAGAGCAGGATCGGGCCCACTCTGTGCAAAACAAGCTGCACAGTGGAGGTAAGTATGATATGTTTGTTATTTAAAAAAAAAAATTACCCTTACAATCACTTTAAAGGTATTCACACTTGTGTTTCTATAAGTGCTTGCAGTAACTTTTATTCAGCCAGGTGTGTCAGAGGAGCTGAGGGTGTTCTTCATAGGTGTGCACAGCCTGTTACATTAGGGTGTGCACCCCAAAGCTCAAACACATTTGTGTGTGCATTTGTATATACCTGTATACTAACAGTGTCAGTAGGGCAGTGGGCGGTGTCAGTAGTTTTTATTTTTATTATTTTTAAAAAATAAAAATTTGCAGAAAAAAGGAGATCCTTTTTTTTAATTTGATGAAATATTAGGGGTCTAAACAGGGGGAATATGCACCACACAGGGTGATTAGGGTGTGCCCAGGCACACCTGGCACACCCTGTGTGCACGCCTATGGTGTTCTTGGAGTTGAAGCGCAGAACAGAGAACCCGAATTACCAAGCGGCTCCAGCAGGGAGTAGCGCTACATTAGCATCTGAAGACATACAATACAATAGATTGCAAGGCAGTGAGAACAGTATAGCAAAAGTCATATGAAAAAGTTTCCATTCATTCCAAAAACTCAACATTTAAACCACGTGTTGATCTTTTTGTCTTTTTTTGTATGGTTCTAGTGTGTTGCAAGTGGTATTTCGATATGTGTGATTGATTTCTTTATTTATTTCTTGACCCCCAGCCCCTCCCCTCTCGTATCATGCACCATTCCGTCATTATGCCTGGGTATGTGTGCAGGCATTACTATCTATTTGAATCAAACAATGAAGTCTGAGAGGAGAATAGTTTAATTTATGTTATATAATTTGTAATTACTTTAAAAAAATAATTTATAACATTTAGTTTGCAGAGCACAAGACATGTACGTAGCCAAAATTGCAAATGTAGGCGCAGGACATACATGACAGGGTGTAAGTAACTTGCAGAGAGAAAAGGGTTAAATAAAGGAGGGGTGTTTTGAGAAAGTATTAGACTTGCCGGATTGGAGGATAAGTTAGTGGGGGAGGAGTGGTAAGTAAAGTCCACGAGGGGGTTGAGATCAGAGGTCAGCAGTTGGAGGAAGAAGCAGGTTGAAAAGTTCAGGGCTGCGGAAGAAGACAAAAATTAGTGAGTTAGATCAGCTTTTAGGACAGCTTAGGGCTGCAGCAGAGATTCATGGCACTGACTGGCTACAGAGTCAGATTGCTGCATCTCTGCAGGGGGTGACGCAGGGCCCCCCTACACCGGGGCCTGCTCCTACACGGGCCATGAGGTCCAGGCCTCCTGAGCGCCTTAGTCCTGACAACACCCCCAGGACTCAACGCCGACTTGGGAGTCCCAGTTGGGCCCTTTCAGGCCCCCCTGCTAAGCAAACCCCCTCGTTGGCTGGTAGGGGGCCTGGAAGGAATCCCCGTCCACGGCAAAGTCCGAGAAGGGGGGACACTCACCTGGCGCCTATGCCTGTCCCCTCCGTCATCATCTGAGCACAGGTGCATGCGGCAGCCGCCTCTGGCAATGCTCCAGTCGGGGTGGCAACTTGGCGTGGGAGAATAGCGGCATCGGGCGCCGGCCAATCCTCGTTTGTGGCCGGCGGCTCGCCTCGTGGGGGTGCCATCTTGCCTCGTGGAAGAAGCTCTGCTACATGCCATCAGCGTCAGTCGGGGGGCCCCGCCTCCAGGCCCAAGTCAGAGCCTGGGAGGGTTGGCCGGAGAGATGCCATGTGCACTGGCCGTGTCGGCGCAGCAGTGCGATGATGTCATCGAGGAGGGACGCAGCAATGGTGGACAGAGCCCTCAGGGGGAAGTTAGTCTCACACCGCCGGTCACTCAAACAGCATCGGAAGGGACGGGGAGAGCAGAAGGGGAGCGGCAGTCGCAGGGACAAATGACAGCATCATACAGCAGCAGTGAAGACGGTGAGCTGACTGAGGAGCCCCAGGAGGCAGCGGTGGTGACGGGACCGGCGGCTGGAGGGTCTTCTTGCCCAACGCAGCCTGGTAAGCAATCTGTGCCTTTTGTCTTCTCCTGTCTTAGGGGGGTTAGTGATGTACAGGGTCCCTCAGGGGGAAGTAGGGAAGAGGGTCTCTGGGATTATTTGCGGGAGTTCCTTTGCCGATTTGAAGGCGAAGCGTCGCAAGACTCTGCACCGGTTAGGCCCTGGGTGACATCCCCCTCAGGGGTCAGTGAGTATTGATCGCAGGTGCCCCCCCCTTGCAGAAGGTAGGGGTGGTGGCTGGGACTCAGACGGAAAAAGGGGTTGCAGGCTCGGCGGTGGTAGTAGCGCAGAAGGAAAAGGACGCAGAAAAGGTGCAATTGGCAGATGCGGCGCGGTGTGAAGTGTATGTATGCTTCGAGGGACCTTTGGGGGCTCATTTGAAACAGGAGGTGAGGGAGAAAATTTGGAAAGACGAGTTTGTGGAAATATTTTCCCTGCTCCCGTTGGAGAAGTTTAACCTAGATCAGGTAAAGCCGGATGAAAGCAAAAAAGAGGAAGAAGAAAAGAGGTACAGGCTTATTCCGCGGACGTTTGCAAACTGGTTGCAAGCGTTTGTGATATTTGCGAGCGTGATTGGGGAAAAAGCCCCTGAGAATTGCTTGGCTTTGTTCTGTTATCTGGAAGCCATCAGTGAGGCGCACAGGGTATACGGTGGTTTAGCGTGGCTTCGGTATGACGAACAATTTCGTCAGCAGAAGGCCATTCGTCCCTATTAGGTGGGACCATAAAGATATTAGCCTCTGGATGAAGTTGATGACTCCATCCAGGGCTACGAGTCCATTTTTTCCAGGGGGAGCCGGCGGCGCTTCCTCCACAGGATCGCCAGCCCTTAAAAAAAAAAAGGGTTTGCTGGCAGTTTAATGAGGGAACGTGCCGGTTTGGCAGCTCGTGTCGCTACAAACACGAATGCTCCGGTTGCAGTGGTACACACCCCCTCATGCGCTGTTTCAAACAAGGAAAAGGTAGGTCTGGGGACGTCGCTGGAAAAAGGGATGACGCCGGTGAGACTGGAAAGGATGTTACCTTTTCTAAGTAGGTATCCGGATAGGGCAGCAGCTAGTTTGTTAGAAGCAGGGTTTAGGGAGGGATTTAGAATTCCGAGTACGGTGCGGGAAGTTCCTCCTGTATCAGGAAATTTGAGGTCGGCACTTCTCCATCATGAGGTGGTGTCGGCCAAACTGGGGAAGGAGGTGGCGTTAGGTCGGATGTCTGGCCCATTTCCTGCCCCATCGATGCCAGACTTGATAGTTTCACCGTTGGGTGTGGTTCTGAAGAAGGAGCCGGGGCAGTTTTGGATGATTCATCATCTGTCTTATCCCAAAGGAAGTTCGGTGAATGATGGTATCGACCCGCAAGTTTGTGCAGTTACCTATACATCATTCGACGCGGCTATCTCGTGGGTTAGAAAATATGGAAAAGGGGCCCTCATGGCGAAAACGGACGTGGAATCTGCGTTTAGGCTGCTACCAGTTCATCCCCAAAGTTGTCATTTGTTAGGTTGTTGTTGGCAGGGGTCTTACTTTATAGATCGTTGCCTTCCAATGGGCTGTTCTATCTCTTGTGCCCTGTTTGAGGCCTTTAGTTCGTTTTTTGAGTGGGCAGTTAGGGAAGTTGCTGGGGTTAACTCGGTCATCCACTATTTGGACGACTTCTTATGCATTGGACCTCCGGAGTCCCGCTGTTGCGGGGTGTTGCTAGGAACAGTTCAACACCTGGCTGAGTGGTTTGGTATTCCATTGGCGGCCGACAAAACTGAGGAATCAACTTCAGAGTTGGTTTTTCTGGGAATCGCAATCGATTCTGTGGCTATGGAATGTAGGTTGCCAGTGGACAAATTGGTGGCCCTCAGGAGGGAGGTGAGTATGGCGAGTGTCAGGAATAAGCTTCGATTGAAAGAGCTGCAATCCTTATTAGGTAAATTGAATTTTGCTTGCAGGATTATTCCTACGGGTCGCATTTTTTGCCGACGGCTGTCGGCAGCGACATCTGTGGTACGGGTACCCAATCACTTTGTGCGCCTTAACAAGGAAATTCGGGATGACTTGAAGATTTGGGATGTATTTCTGTAATCCTTCAATGGTCGTTCAGTGTGGCAAATGGGGGCGGTCAGCAATGCTGACTTGGTCTTGTTCACGGACGCGGCTGGGTCTGTGGGCTATGGTGCTTACTGTCAGGGGCGATGGAGCGCGGAACCATGGCCGGCGGTTTGGAGGGAGGCTGGGTTCCTGAAAAATTTGGTTTTGTTGGAACTATTTCCCATTGTTTTGTCAGTGGAAATTTGGGGGGAGGTATTGCGGAACAAAAAAGTTCAATTGTGACAACATGGGGGTGGTATCGGCGATTAATAACATTACAGCTTCCTCCCCACCTGTGATAAGATTGTTGAGTCACTTGGTGCTTTGCTGTTTGAGGCTGAATGTTTTTATATACGCAGTACACATTCCCGGGGTGGATAACAAGTTAGCGGATGCTTTATCTCGTTTCCAGTGGGAACAATTTCGTACGCTGGCACCGGAGGCGGACCTCACAGGGGGACCATGTCAGCCAAGTTTATGGAAAATTGCTCTGGAGTCGCCGCTTGATTGATCAGGCAATCTCTCAGCGCTGGAATGTAGAAGGTGTATTCGAAAGTGTAGCAGGAATGGTTTGCGCTTCTGGAGGAGGTAGGCGGGTCGGAGGACTCAAAAGATATACAGGCTTGTTTGTTGTGTTCTATATGTAGTAACTATTCGAATGGTGTTTCTGGGGCTGCGATTGGAAAAAAGATGGTGGCTTTGGCCTTTTTATTTCGGTTAGCAGGTTATAGAGATTTCACAAAATCTTTTGTGGTCAGGAGGGCAGTTCCAAACAGGATTCCAGACACCCAGTGTCCTTTGAGGTGCTGGGAACAATTCTGCAGAATCTAAGGAAAGTATGTTCTTTGGCCTATGAGCAGGTTCTTTATCGGGCGGCTTTTGTGCTGGCCTTTTTTGGGGCGTTTAGAATCGGTGAGCTGGTTTCACCCTCCAAGCGGGTAGCAGGGGGTTTGCAGCTTGGGTATATACAGTGCTCGGTAGGATCGGTACAGATTTAAATCAGGCGGACAAAAACGGATCAGCTGGGTAAAGGGATCCGGGTGGACTTATTCAGGGGCTGTTGTGCAAAATTTTGCCCAGTGGCAGCCTTAGAGCATTTTATGGCTCTTCGACCACAAGGGGAAGTGGCGTTGTTAGTACACCTCGACGGATCATGTTTGTCCAGGTTCCAATTTACAGCAGTTTTCCATAAGTGCGGATTTAGACCGGAGGATTTTGCAGCTCATTCATTTCGGGGCGGCCACTGAGGCGTCTCGGTGGGGGCTTCCTTCTGAGGCCATAAGAAAGATTGGCAGGTGGGAATCCACTAGATATCAGTTGTATGTTCGTCCCCATTTGTTATGATGTGTTTGTGTTTTCATGTTGATTGTACGTCTTTTATGTTGTTTTGTTGGCCCCTGGCTGGGTATGTCTTTGTTATGTCTTTTCAGATCCCCCACGATGTCTCATCTAGATCATGGGACATTCCTATGTTTTTTGGGGGGCAAAAAGGGCGGATGTTAGGCCAGAAGGTAGACAGTTGAGGCTGGCTAGAGAGGAGGGCAGGATACGGTGGATTGGGATGCCAGGTATGATGTGGCATAAGGTGGTACCTGAGGTTCATCGCTTCGCACGGCTGGACCAGCCTCCGAATATTTTGGTCCTTCACGTGGGGGGCAATGATTTATCCATTAGACCCATGAGACAGGTCATAAAAGACATAAAATGGGACTTTTTTAGGTTGATGACCTCCTTCCCTGACATGATCATAGTATGGTCGGACATTGTAGCGCGCTTAAATTGGAGGGGTGCAAGGTCCATTGAAAAAATTAATAAGACTCGTATAAAGGTCAACAAGGAGGTGGGTAGGTTTATTGCCCGTAATGGTGGAGTGGTGGTAAGACACCTGAAGTTGGAGGTGGACACTTGGAGGTACTTGCGGGGGGATGGGGTACATCTCAACCCAGTCGGGATTGACCTCTGGGCATTGGGTTTGGAGGATGGCATTTGCAGAGTATTGCTCGTGTGGCGGCGGGCACAAGTGTAAGGTTTTACACTGGTGCCACAGTGGCGGTTGGGTCCTTGGCGATAAGCATAAAATACATGAGGTATTGAGAGAATGGGGACCCATTCTCAGGTTTAGAGTCTTCCGGGTTAGTCTGGTTTGAAGTTTAGACTACCGGGTAATAATAAGTTGTTGGGGGTCTGTGGTCAGTTAGTGGTCCTCGAGGCAATTCTGGAGGCTGGGGACAGATGCTAACTATAAGTATTACAGACCAAAAAAGTTGAAGAGGGGGTCGTCAGGGACCTGCAACCAAGGAGTGGGATTGGAGCTGGAATAGTTTTGAATAGTTTTGAATAATTTTTAAATAATAAGTTATTTTATTTGATTTTTTGATAATAAAAGGCCGAGCAGGCCATTTACATCCAGCAGGTGTCAGTGTCATCATTTATTAATAATGATAAGTTTGTATACATGTGTGGTTTGGGGTAGTGAGTTATCTGACTGCCCTAGTCATGGGAATTTCCAATAAGAAAGTCTCATGCTTGTTGCATGCTTTGTGATCCCTTTCATGTCAGAGAGGAGTTGTATTTCCTGGTCAGGTCTATTTTTAGTACAAACAGCATCTCACTGAGAGGTATCACAGAGCACACAACTCTAACACAGAACTCCTCCTGCTGGCTGCAAGTGGTAGTGATTAAATATTTATATACAAAATGCTACAATGAACTTATTAACCACTTCAGCTCCAGAAGATTTACCCCCCCCCTCCTGACCAGGCCATTTTTTGCAATACAGCACTGCGTTAATTCACAAACAGAGCTTTCTTTTGGTGGTATTTGATCACCTCTGCGGTTTTTATTTTTTGCGCTTTAAAAAAAAAAAAAAGACAATTTTGAAAAAAAAAAACAATATTTTTTACTTTCTTCTATAAAAGATATCCAATAAAAAATTTTTAAAAAATCGAATTTCTTCATCAATTTAGCCGAATATGTATTCTGCTACATATTTTTGGTAGAAAAAAGTCCCAATAAGTGAATATTGATTGGTTTGCGCAAAAGTTATAGCGTCTACAAACTATGGGATATATTTATGGAATTTATATATTTTTTTCTACTAGTAATGGCAACGATCAGCAACTTATAGTGGGGACTGCGATATTGCAGCACTAACTGACACTTTTGACACTTATTTGGGGACCCATGACACTAATACAGTGATCAGTGCTAAAAATATGCACTGTCACTGTACTAATGACACTGGCTGGGAAGGGGTTAAGATCAGGGGTGATCAAAGGGTTAACTGTGTGCCTTGCTGGTGTTTTACTACGGTGTGGGAGGCGCTTTGACTAGAGGAAGGCATAGATCCATGTCTCTACTTTGCAGGAACACAGGATCAATGCACTCCTTACTGACAGAACGGCGATCTGCCTTGTTTACATAGGAAGATCGCCGTTCTAAATAAAAGAAAAACGAATGCTCCTGGGCTTGAGAAATTGCTGTGTGGCCGATTTCGAGTGGTTTAGGAGCTCTGAAGAAGAGGGGACACCCCTCGAAACACGTCAGATCTTTGCACTCTTCATCCCACAACTGTTATTGGCCAGCGGATCATGCTGGATGGTACATGCGGTGGACTTTACACGGTCTGCTCGGTTTTAACACTCGTTTGTGAGTATGTTTTTAAACTTCTTGCAATATTAAAGTGTTGCAAAGGTAATGCACTAGGCTGCTGCACCATCTGTTCCTCTTTCTTTTTAGAGATCGCCGTTCTGCCTGTGTACAGAGCGGTCAGCGGGTGCAGCCATACACCGGGTCCACTGGACCCGCTGATCACCTACCACTTTGTAGAATCACAGTGGGAGCAAGCCGCGGCATGCACTCCCATCCGATACAAGAAAAGTGCAGAATCGCGTATATATACGCAGTGCGGCCGCCCCGTAGCAGTAAAAGTGCTTTAGGATGGTCGGCAACTGGTTAACTTAAAATATGTGTTCAATAATATTAGTACTGAGCACAATGAATTAAAAAAAAGAAAATGTGATAAAAAATAGGTTTCCTTTAAACAGAAATTTTTTTATGTTTACTGTTAACTCCTTAGGCCTCGTGCACACTTCTGCTCCTAAACTCATGTTTTTTATGCCGCCTACACACGGTCGAACTTTCCGGCAGGAAAAGTCAGACGGAATCTTTTCATCGTATATTCCGATAGTGTGTAGGCCTCATCGGACTTTCTTTTTCGAAAATTCTGACGGACCTAGAAATAGAACATGTTTTAAATCTTTCCGACGGAACCAATTCCTATCAGGAAAACCGATTGTCTGTATGCTGTTCCGACGTACCAAAAATGACGCATGCTCTGAAGCAAGTACGAGACGAAAGCTATTGGCTACTCGCTATTGAACTTCCTTTTTCTAGTCCCGTCGTACGTGTTGTACTTCACCGCGTTCTGGACGGTCGGACTTCTAGTCCGGTCGTACGTCATCACGTTCGAATAAGTCGGACTTTGTTGTGATCGTGTGTAGGCAAGACATTTTCAGCGGAACTCCGTCGGAAAAACCTTCAGAGTTTACTCTGACGGAAAAAACGCTCATGTGTACTCGGCATTAAAGTAGAAGAAAAGCCTAACTAGATCTATTCTTAAAAATGGTCACCCCCCCATCCTGCCTAACCACTATAAAAAAGATCTGTGTACATACTTACTCATTTTTATTAAGGGCCCTTTCACACTGGGGCGGGGGAAGAAGACAAGGTAAAAGAGCGGCAGAAGATAGCGGAGGAGCCGGCAGAAGAACCGGACACCAGGGGGAAGAGGCCAGAGAGAGCGAAGAAGAACCAGACACCGGGAGAAGACACCAGAGAGAGCGGAGAAGAACTGGACACCGGGAGAAGAGGCCGGAGAGACCCCCGAAGTCGGAAGAAGACCCCCAGAGTTGTCTAATAAAATACTATAACAACCTGTGTAGTGTGTTTTTTTTTTTTTTATGGACACTTTTTTTTCCCTAGGTGAATGGGTAGGGGTACCCCATACTCATTCACATAGGGTGGGGGGCCAGGATCTTGGGGCCCCCTTATTAAAGGGGGCTCCCGGATTCTGATAAGCCCCCGCCCGCAGACCCCGAAAACCAACGGCCAGGGTTGTCGGGAAAAGGCCCTTGTCCTCATCAACATGGGGACAAGGTGCTTTGGGGTGGGGGGGGCCGCAGGGCGCCCCCCTCCCCCAAAGCACGCACCCCCCATGTTGAGAGCATGCGGCCTGGTACGGTTCAGGAGGGGGGGGCGCTCGCTCGTCCCCACCCCCTTTCCTGACCGGCCGGGCTGCGTGCTCGGATAAGGGTCTGGTATGGATTTTGTAGGGACCCCCACGCCGTTTTTTCGGCGTAGGGGTTCCCCTTAAAATCCATACCAGACCTAAGGGCCTGGTATGCCCCTGGAGGGGAACCCATGACGGTTTTTTATTTAAAATTTGTCGTGGAGTTCACCCTCAAGATTCATACCAAACACAGTGCCTGGCATTGGTGGGGATCCAAGTGGGATCCCCGCACCAGTATGAACCTGGCTCTCAAGGTGTCAATCTCGCCGAAGCGGCGAGATTGACACAATATCAGACAACAATACAGAAGTTGACCAAAGGGTGGTGGTAAAAAGCTGAAAAACCACGTTATTTGGTGAGAGTTGGCTGAAAAAGTTCTGCCGTGTGTATGCAATACAAACTTATGGCCAATGCCCTTTGTACAAAAATCCAAGGGAAAGTTTGTACAAAGTCCTACCCTGTTTCCCCGAAAATAAGACCTAGCGTGATTGTCAGTGATGGCTGCAATATAAGCCCTACCCCCCAAATAAGCCCTACCCTGTTTTCCCGAAAATAAGCCCTACCCTGAAAATAAGACCTACAAGGACTTTAACTAGGGCTTATTTGGGGGGTAGGGCTTATATTGCAGCCATCACCGACAATCACGCTAGGTCTTATTTTCGGGGAAACAGGGTATCGTGTGTATGAGGCTATACACTTAAAGCGGTAGTAAAGCCTGCTTTTTTATTTTTACCTACAGGTAAGCCTATAATAAGGCTTACCTGTTGGTTAAAAATAATATCTCCTCAAAGTACACCATTTACTAGATATTCACCCTGCATGCAACCACTGATGTCCCCAGTGCATACGCTCTGATGGTCTGGCGTACCAGGACCATCAAAGTCAAATGGTAATCGCACCAAATATTAATTTGATTTATATATTTTTCTTCTGTTCGCTCATTTTACATGTTTTTTGTAATTGATAAAAACAAACATTTAAAATGTATTTTTGAAAGCAGTCTTACTTTACAGCATTTGTTCACAACAGCCTAAAACTTTTGCACAATACTGTAAATACTTAACTACCTGCTGCAGCATTGTTCCAATGCTGCAAACTGTCCCCTGCCGACTCTAAGCCAGAGAATTGAGTGATCACGTAACCGCTGATTGCTCAGCTCTTGGGAATGCTCTGAACAGTGATTGTCAATCACTGGTTCTCTGCTCTGCCCTCCAGTGCTCACTAAAATGCCAGGCAGGAGAGGGGGTCGGGAGCGTCTGGCTCATGCTCTCAGTTGCACGCTGAGAGGCTAAGCCAGGTGCCTGTAAGGCATCTGATTGGATCCTGACATTATTGTCGGGATACATCCAGAGTCTGGAGCAGCTCTATGACAGCGGCCGGCAGCGGGCTTTACTGCACTCCTGTGACCCACATAAGAAGTATGGCCAAAATAGCTTTAGCCATACTTCTGATTTAAAGATACAATATATACATACAGTAATAAAAAATTAAATAAAAGACTTGGGCCTTTAGGTTCTGAGAATTGACCATTCTTTTTTTTAATAATAATAATAATTTTAAAAAAATTCTATGTGATTAAAAACTTTATATGTGTTATTTTGTTTTTCATTAAATTATATATATTAGATGTGATTTTTCAGAAGAAAGATATAAATGCACAGTTTTTTTTACTGTCTTGATGATAACACAACCTCAAATTGTTTCAAATGTCAAAGGCAGCTTATAAAAGGAAAGCACAAATTTTACTACCCATTTTACTTCCTTGAAGGTCACACCTAGCTGAGAACCAGTCTGGACTAGCTAAATATGAGATTTACACCGTCAAGAGCTCCTTCAAACACGCAAATCACAAGCACGCGGCGTATCCAAGCAATGAGAGCTGCTATACGGTGGTCCTAAATGTCACATCTGCTAACCACAGAGTATGCCCGAGCAGTTAGAATGCGTTTAATATGTCAAAATATCAGTTTGATGACCTGGTATTTCAGAACTTTGGGAAACAGTAGCAAGAAAATGAAGTGCAAAGTCCACGGTAATCTGTGTGTACTGGGGCTCTTCAGCTAATTAAATTCATCAGTTATCTCATACAGTGTAACTGAGATCTGCAGAACGTTGCAAGGGATATTAGATTAATATGCCACCCTCAAAGGTGCTGCAGACAGCTGGAGGGCATTGGTTGGAATGCTAAATTGATTAACCTGTTCAGCACCAGATGGGCACGCAACACAACTTTACCCAGCATTCCAAGCCTCTGAGAGCTCAGAGGAATTTTAAACAGCTTGCTCAATAATGTGATAATGACTATTAGTTGTTTAACTGCTGCAGAACACTTTGCATCATTTCAGAGGGTGCATTGAATTGCTTCTGGGCCTACCTGTTTTCTGCTTCACCTTTGTGTTTCAGTAATGATAAAATACAGATTTTTCATGTGGCATATTAACAGCTAATGTAAAATGAATATGCTGCCCTAATATAGAAAGCTTGTGGGGTATGTAAAGATGTGATTGGGTCCTTAGACGTCATTCAGACTTGTGAATGGGGCAGTTTGAATTATGTCCGGAAGACTCAGCTGTGTTCCAACATTACGACATATTAGAGCTGCACGATTAATTGTTAAAAAATAGCAATCATGATTCAACCCTCCCTCACGATCTTAATCCGACATTTCCCCGATTCTATGTAACAAGTGCAGAGCCATTCTCTGCTCAGAGCTGCCAAAAAAAAAAAGTTTATCAACATTCCTCAGTGCTGGGAAATAAAGAGAAACACTTTGTTCTTTTAGATCAAAGGGAAGAACTTCGGTCTGTAAATGAGGTCAGTTTAACTATTTAAAGTGATTGTAAAGGTTTGTTTTAAAAGAAATAAAAGATAAATAACAAACATACCTATACTTACCTCCTCTGTGCAAGGGTTTTGCACAGAGCGGCCCTGATCCTCCTTTTCTGGGGTGCACCAGCGGCGCTCCTGGCTCCTCCACATCGTGCCCCCGTGAAGAGCAGCATTCCATGGGGGCACTCGTGCGGGTGCACTCCCGAGTCCTGCTGCTGTGTCCTCTGACACAGATAGCAGGACTCGGCCCCGTCTCCTGACTCCCGTGTCACTGGATTTGATTAACAGCAGCGGAGAGGAGCATTCCATGGGGGCACTTGTGCGGGCGCGCTCCTGAGTCCTGCTGCTGCATCCATTGACACAGACAGCAGGACTCAGCCCTGCCCCCTGGCTCCCGTGTCACTGGATTTGATTGACAGCAGCAGGAGCCAATGGCTCCCGCTGCTATCAATCTATCCAATGAGGACCAGAGACAGTGTCTGGAGCTGCTGGGCTCGTTCTTATCACTGGAAAGATCGGGTTCAGGTAAGTAAAAGGGGGGCTCTGGGGGGCAGCTGCATTAAAAAAGCATTAGAATGAAAAACCTCGAGACTTTACAAATACTTCAACCACTTGCTGACCACCGCACGCCAATATACGTCGGCACAATGGCAGCGGTGGGCAAATGGGCATACCTGTACGTCCCTTTTAATTTTCGGGGGTAGTGGGCACGCACTCGCCGCGTACAGCGTGACTGTGCCCGCGGGTCCCGCGGACTCGATGCCGCCGGTGTCACACGATCGTGTCATGGAGCGGCAGTACGGGGAGATGCCTATGTAAACAAGGCATTTCCCTGTTCTGCCTAGCAACATGAAAGAGATCTACTGCTACCTGTCATCGGGAGCAGTGATCGCTGTCATGTCAGTGGTAGCCCATCCCCCACAGTTAGCATTACTCCCTAGGACACACTTAACCCCTTGATCGCCCCTAGTGGTCAACCCCTTCCCTGCCAGTGTCAGTTACACAGTAATCAGTGCATTTTTATAGCACTGATCGCTGTATAAATGACAATGGTCCCAAAATAGTGTCAAAAGTGTCCGATGTGTCTGCCATAATGTCGCAGTCACGATAAAAATCACAGATCGTCGCCATTACTAAAAAAAAAAAATTAATATTAAAATGCCATAAATCTATCCCCTATTTTGTAGATGCTATAACTTTTGCGCAAACCAATCAATATACGCTTATTCCGATTTTTTTTTTTACCAAAAATATGTAGAATACATATTGGTCTAAACTGAGGAAAAAATTCGTTTTTTATATATTTTTGGGGGATATTTATTATAGCAAAAAGTAAAAAATATTGCTTTTTTTTCAACATTGTCGCTCTTTTTTTGTTTATAGCGCAAAAAATAAAAACCACAGAGGTGATCAAATACCCCCAAAAGAAAGCTCTATTTGTGGGGAAAAAAAGGCGTCAACTTTGTTTTGGTGTAACGTCGCACCACTGCGCAATTGACAGTTAAAGTGACGCAGTGCCGAATAGCAAAAAGTGCTCTAGTCAGGAAGGGGGTAAAATCTTCCAGGGCGGAAGCGGTTAAAGACTAAGCCTTTTTCTGACACTTGTTGCTTTCAAGTTAAAATCAGTATTTTCTGCTAGAAAATTACTTAAGACCCCCAGACGTTATACACTATATATTTTTATAGCAGAGACCCTAGAGAAAAAAATAGAAGTTGTTGCAATATTTTATGTCACACTGTATTTGCGCAGTGGTCTTTCAAACATGATTTTTTTTGGGGGAAAAAAATACACTTCAATGAATTTAAAAAAAAAACTAAAAAGTAAAGTTAGCCCAATTTTTTTGTATAATGTGAAAGATGTTACGCCACAAGAATCGTGAAAGAATCATGATCTTTATTCTAAGCAAAAAAATTGTGATTCTCATTTTAGCCAGAATCGTGCAGCTCTACGATATATGGATAAACTGTTGTTCCCACTTCCTGTTCAAACACATTCCTGATTTTTTCCTATTTGCGTGTGCTTTTGAGCTTCTTCATTCTCTTTCGCACTTTTTTGCAAGTTTTCATGCGATTTTGGGCACTTAGGCATCTTTTCTGCTCGAAAGCTCCTCTTAAAAATGTGAGTTTGGTGTGTTTTTTTTTTTTTTTTGGTTGCCTGTAAACTGAAAAAGCCATAGTGTGGACACATGCGCTAACATGGAGGTGAGTTTCCAGGCAAAAAGCTCAAAAGCCTGTAGGAGCAGCTTCTTTGAGCTGCAGTGTGCATGAGCCCTTACATATTTGTTACTTTGAAACAAACAAAAAAAAAATCGAGACTTTAGTATATAGATATTAGGGATGAGCTTTGTGTTCGAGTCGAACCCATGTTCGACTCGAACATCGGCTGTTCGGTCGTTCGCCGAATTGCGAACGATATGGGCCGTTCGCGCCAAATTCGTGTGGCGCGTCACGGCCCATAATTCACTGCGGCATCGCAGTGCATTGCTTGCTGATGATTGGCCAAGCATGCACTATGACCCGCATGCTTGGCCAATCACAGCGCCGCCTGAACAGAGAGCCGTAATTGGCCAAAGCCAAGGAGGCTTTGGCCAATTATGGCTCAGGGGATTTAGTACACGCCCCACACTATATAAGGCCGCCTGCACGGCGGCCCTGTGCAGTGTGTTCCGGTGTGCTGAGAGATAGAGAGAGAGAGAGACAGTGTCATTTCATTTGAGTTAGCTAGATTAGGCAGGACAGTCAGTCAGTGGGGTGCGTCCTGCTCACAGTGTTCAGCTAAAGCTACCTGTAGAAGGTTGGTGGTGTTCTCATACTACAGGCAGGCAGTTGATTTTGCTAGCTGCAGTATCAGTACATATATATATATATCCCAGCTTAGTGCAGCTACAGGCCATTAGTATGTCTGGAAGGCCAAGAAGGAGAGGCAGACAGTCACAAGCCAATAAGAGAGGGCAAGCAGGCTCTGTGTCTAGTGCTGGTCGTGGAGACGGTGCATCCTCATCAGCACGTGGCCATGGGACACGCTTGGCCTTTTTTTCGGCAGCTGGCCGTGTTGAGCCGCAACATGCGGAAGACTTGGTCGAGTGGATGACCAAGCTGTCCTCATCCTCCTCATCCTCTCTCACCCATGCCCAGGGTACTTTGTCTGGCAAAGCAGCGGCCTCTTCCCTCGGTTCAATGTCATCAGTGACTCCTTCCCTAGCCCCACCATGTCCTCCTGAGGAGTCCCTCGAACTGTTTGACCACAGTGTTGGGTACATGCTCCAGGAGGATGCCCAGCGTTTGGAAGGCTCTGATGATGATACTGAGCTCGATGAAGGCAGTAACATGAGCACGGACAGAGGGGGTGCCCAAGAAGGACAGCAATCTGGCAGTCATGCTCCCCCTGCTGCAGCATACTGCCAGGTTTGCTCCAGTGATGAGGAGGGAGGGGATGATGAGGTCACTGACTCAACGTGGGTGCCTGATAGGAGAGAGGAGGAGGAGGAGGAGGAGGTGGAACATCACCAACGAGGCAGGATGCCCTCCAGGGGCCAGCCTAAGGGCTGCACATTGACTGCATCACACCCCAAAGCTCCACATGTGCAGGGCGCTGCAGTCTCTGCGCGTTATTCAAAAAGTTCTTTGGTGTGGGCCTTTTTTGAGACGAGTGCATCAGATCGCACCGCTGCTATTTGCAACATATGTCTCAAGCGCATCTCACGTGGCCAAAACCTCTCCCACTTGGGTACCACATGCTTGACCAGACATATGTTGACCTGCCATGCAGTTCGTTGGCAAGCGTATCTAAAAGACCCACACCAAAGAACAAAGAGGACCTCTCCTTGCTCCTCATCAGCTGAGATTTCCAACCCCACTAGACCTTCAGTCCTCTCTGAGACCTGCACTGAGAGGAATGAAGGTGTAGAATTAGGTGTGTCACAGCCAAGTACTTGTGGGCAATCTGCTTTTGGTACACCGACGTCAGATTGTACCAGGCAAATTCCCCTGCCCCAGCTGCTGCACCGCCGAAAGAAGTTTGCTCCCAGCCATCCACATGCCCAGCGGTTGAATGCTAGCTTGACAAAATTGCTAGCACTTCAACTGCTGCCTTTTCAGTTGGTAGACTCTGCCCCCTTCCGTGAGTTTGTGGAATGTGCGGTTCCTCAGTGGCAGGTACCCAAACGCCACTTTTTCTCACGGAAGGCGATTCCGGCTCTCTACCGGCATGTGGAAGGCAATGTCCATGCCTCGCTGGACAGGGCGGTCAGCGGTAAGGTGCATATTACTGCTGACTCATGGTCCAGCAGGCATGGACAGGGACGTTACCTAAGTTTCACGGCGCATTGGGTGACTCTGCTGGCAGCTGGGAAGGATGCAGGACAAGGTGCAGTAGTGTTGGAGGTTGTTCCGCCACCACGCCTCCAAAATGCTAATGATTGTGACACACCTCTCTCCTCCACCCCCTCCTCTTCTTCTTCCTCCATGGCCTCTTCCTCGGAACCAGCGGTGCTCCGTAGTCGTTCAAGGGGCTACGCAAGTACGCAGGCCAAAAGATGCCATGCGGTGCTTGAGCTGGTGTGCTTGGGGGACAGGAGCCACACTGTGGCAGAGGTTCTGTCAGCTCTGCAGGGGCAGGTTCAGAGGTGGTTGACGCCACGCCAACTTAAGGCAGGAATGGTGGTTTGCGACAATGGCACCAACCTCCTCTCTGCCCTCCGACAGGGACAAATGACCCATGTGCCCTGTTTGGCTCACGTCCTTAACTTGGTGGTGCAGCGGCTCGGCTGACGGACCTCCAAAAGGAGTTTAACCTGCCCAAGAACCGCCTAATTTGTGACATGCCCACCAGGTGGAACTCAACGTTGGCCATGCTGCAGCGGCTGCACATGCAGCAGAGGGCCATCAATGAGTACCTGTGCGACTATGGCACCAGGACAGGGTCAGGGGAGCTTGGTTTTTTTTCCCCACGCCAGTGGGCCATGATCAGGGATGCATGCACTGTCCTGTCACCATTTGAGGAGGCCACGAGGATGGTGAGCAGTGACAGTGCATGCATCAGTGACACTGTCCCCCTTGTCCACCTGTTGGAGCACACGCTGCGTGGAATAATGGACAGGGCACTTGAGGCAGAACAGAGGCAGGAAGAGGAGGACTTCCTTAGCTCTCAAGGCCCCCTTTATCCAGACAGTGTTCCTGCGTGCCCGCCGATCACACAGGAAGAGGACGAGGAGGAGGAGGAGGAAGATTGTGTCAGTATGGAGGTGGAGCCTGGCACTCAGCATCAGCAGCAGTCTTTAAGGGATCAGTCCCAAGAAACACATGGACTTGTACGTGGCTGGGAGGAGGTGGCTGCGGACCATGTCGTCCTTAGCGACCCAGAGGACTCCGGACCGAATGCCTCAGCAAACCTACGCTGCATGGCCTCCCTGATCCTGCAAAGCCTGCGTAAGGAACCTCGTATTCGTGGTATCAAGGAGAAGGACCAATACTGGCTGGCAACTCTCCTTGATCCACGTTACAAGGGTAAGGTTGCGGACCTTATCTTGCCATCGCAGAGGGAGCAGAGGATGAAACATCTTCGGGAGGCCTTGCAGAAAGGTCTGTGCAATGCGTTCCCAGAGACTGGGAGGTTACAAACTCCTGTTTCTGGACAACGTGTTGCTGAGGCTTCGGTCGGTCAAAGAAGGAGCGGTGGAGAAGGTGGCCGTCTGACCGATGCGTTCAGACAATTTTTTGGTCCGCAGCCCCAAGGTATGATCGGTTCCAGCAAACATCGCCAGCGTCTGTTTTACATGGTGCAGGAATACCTAGGGGCAAGAACAGACTTGGACACCTTTCCCACCGAAAATCCTCTGGGTTACTGGGTCTTGAGGATGGATCACTGGCCAGAGCTTGCACAGTATGCAATTGAGCTACTGGCCTGTCCTGCATCCAGCGTTCTTTCGGAACGCACATTCAGTGCTGCTGGAGGCACGGTAACCGATCACAGGGTGCGTCTGTCCACCGACTCGGTCGATCGACTGACCTTCATAAAAATGAATCAGTCTTGGATCACCACCAGCTACCAAGCACCTGATGCTGATGTAACCAAATAATTTTTTTTGAAATCTCAGATCCCTTCAAAGACTGCCTATGCTGATGCTGAGTGACTATCCCTGAGTAATTATCCTCTTCCTCCTCAATCATCACGCTGATAGCTTGTAAGAACATTTTTGGTTCTGGGCGCCACCACCAGTGCCTAAGGCACAATTTTTCAGCCCCTGTTTAACAGGGGCGTGTAATTACAATTTTTGATGCAATACTTTGCAGCAGGGCTCGTTCCTGCGTTCCAACTAGAGTGTCTGTGAGGGGTTGCAGTGTTGTGGCACCAGCACCAGTGCCTAAGGCCCAATTTTTCTGCCCCTGTCTAACAGGGGCGTGTAATTACAATTTTTGATGCAATACTTTGCAGCAGGGCTCGTTCCTGCATTCCAACTAGAGTGTCTGTGAGGGGTTGCAGTGTTGTGGCACCAGCACCAGTGCCTAAGGCCTTTAATTTTTCTAATATTTCACAGCAGGGCCCTGTGAGGGCTTACAGTGTTGTGGCCACAGCAACACCTAAGGCCCAAATTTCTGCTGAGTATATAGGGCAGGACCCTGCTTTCAAACATCTAACTTACAAACGACTCCTACTTGCAAACGGAAGGAGACAACAGGAAGTGAGATGAAATCTACCCCTAGGAAGGGAAATTCTCTCCTGTAAGAGTTAATATGGGAAAAACATTTCTCCTTTCCACTGATGCTTTCCAATCCTTGTTCCACAAAAAACCCCAAATTTTCAAAAAACATTTTTCATTGGGACAAAAAGTGAGGTGAAATCTTCTGAAGAGGAGGAAAGACAGCAAAACAAATGTCACAGGGGTGATAACCCTTCCCTATGTTTTCCAAAAAGCTTAAAAAAGATTTTTTGGCTGGAGCTAAACACGTTAAAAATGTACCCGTTCAAAATTACAAAGAGATTCTACTTAACAACAAACCTACAGTCTCTGTCTTGTTTGCACCGCCTGTATACTGCTGTTCAGAGTATATAGGGCCTGGTGGCCCCACACCTTTCCTTATTTTAATTTGGGTGCGGGGTTCCCCTTAATATCCATACAAGACCCAAAGGGCCTGGTAATGGACTGGGGGGTACCCATGCCGTTTGTCTCACTGATTTTCATCCATATTGCAAGGACCCAACATTACATTAAATCCGCAAGCAGTTTTAAATGAGATTTTTTCCTTTAAAAATTACATTTTGTGCAGGGACTGTTCTAAACACGGGAAACACGCGTCACTTTACAGGCATACTATAGACACCCCCCAGGTACGATATTTAAAGGAATATTTCACTTTTTTTTTTTACTTTAAGCATCATTAAAAACACTGCTCCCGAAAAAACGGCCGTTTTTAAAAGTTTTTTTTGCACTGATACATGTCCCCTGGGGCAGGATCCGGGTCCCCAAACCCTTTTTAGGACAATACCATGCAAATTAGCCTTTAAAATGAGCACTTTTGATTTTGAACGTTCGAGTCCCATAGACCTCAATGGGGTTCTAACGTTCGTGCGAACTTTCGGTCCGTTCGCAGGTTCTGGTGCGAACTGAACCGGGGGGTGTTCGGCTCATCCCTAATAGATATTATAGATATTAGATATTTAGTATTTAAAAACTAAAGCAGAGTACGCACAGATCATAATTCAGCTGGTTCGGCAGGAAGCAGCCAAATTTTTAATCTAATGTAGTCCCTTCCATGGGCGTCCGCAGAACGTTTTTCAGGGGGGGGCATCATTTTAAGGTCGCCGCCCCTTTTCAAAAATGTCATGAAGGGGAGGGGCTTAGTCATTATCACATAAAGCGTGATAACCCTTCCACTGCCACATTTGGCACATTTTGTTTCTGCAATAATAATCCCCAATATTGGTGTCAGTTTCTGCAATAATAATCGCCAATATTGTTGTCAGTTTCTGCAATAATTATCCCCAATATTGTTGTCAGTTTCTGCAATAGTAATCCCCAGCGTTGGTGCAGCAGCTGCAATATTAGCCCCAGCATAGATGGTCAGTGGTGATATGCTAATTTAAAACCATGCAGCATGAAGAAGCTAATTAACACTGACATTGGCCACTAATTCAGCTCAAGGGGTTAATGAACACTGCTATTGATCACTAATGCGGTAGAGGCCAGTGGCAGTGTTAATAATTACCCCTTTCTATTGCAGCAGGAATAGGTTAACACTGACACTGGCCACTAATGCAGCACAAAGGGGTTAATTAACTGCTACTGGCCACTAATGCATTAGAGATCAATGGCAGTATTCATAAACGCCTTGTGCTTTTGTGGCCAGTGCCAGTACATTAACCCCTTCATGCTGCATATTACTGGCTGATGGCTTAATTAACCCCCAATCACAAAACCAACCACAGCTCCCAAGACATTAACCAGTCCAGTGCACTGGAAAAGCGTCACTGCAACATTACACTGTTAAGCAACAAATATTCCCCTCTGTCTGCCATTGCTCACTTACCTAATTCCAGCAACATGCACGCTCCCTCGCGGTACCTCTCTCTCTTCCTGTCCCGGCCTCTGAATGACATCATGTCAGAGGTGGGGACTAGAAATGATCTGTGGGGCGGAGTTCACTCCTCCTGACAGAGAAGTGTAACTGATGTCTTCTCAGCTGAGTGTAGGAGCGCAGGGAGTGTTCCAGCACTCGGCACCCCGCTGCAGCTCTGCAAGGACACTTTAGGTCTGACTTGGGTAGTGATCTGTGACTGTGTACTGATGTGCATGTTCATCTGCCATCGAGCACAGTTTAGCCGGCACTGCCCGCACTGTCACGTTGCCGATTCCAGGGGGGGGGCACTTGACCCCCCTTGCTGCGGACGCCCATGGTCCCTTCATAGCCAACGGAAGTCGATCAGTAGACTGCTGGAAAACTTTCATTCGATCAGCTGCTGCAGTGCTAATTGGTGTATTCAGACAGCGGAGAAGTCCTTATGTCTGAATACAATAACACAGTGGGGAAGGGGGGGTGGATTCCTCCATCTACCTCACCCGTGTGGATGTGGTCATCTTATTTTTATTTATGTTTGTGCTTACTCTTTTGCACCATGTTACACGCATTGCTGCTGATGGGGGGGGGGGGGCACCGATCCTCCTTTAGGGGGCCCCGGCACACAGAGGGGCCCGGAAAACAGGAGGATCAGTGGAGAACAATGCTGTGTTGTGAAAAGTGATGGGGATTTAGGGAGGTGGGATATGTGCTAGGAGGAGGAGGGGGGGTAGGGAGTGGAGGGTTGAACCGGGAGAGGGGATTAGAGCTAGGGGGGGGGGGGATTTTGGTAGGGAGGAAAAATTTGTGCTGGGAAGAGTAACTTAGAGGGGGGGTTGTGCTAGGAGGAGGGATTTGTGGGAATTTGTCCTGGGAGGGGAGATGGGGGGATTTTGTGCCAGGAGTTGGTGGGGGAATTTGGGGCTAATAGGAGGGATTGGGGGGGGGGATTTGTGCTGGCGGGGGGATTTGGGAGGAGATTTGTACTAAGAAAGAAAGAGGGGGCCCGATCAGGTAGGCTGTACGGGGCCCAGTGATTCCTAACAGTGGCCCTGGTTACATGGTACACCCGTATTTATGGCAAATGGGCTCCGTCATACCCCGCACACGCACAGCCATGTAATTCATTCAGAGATTTATAAATGAATGTACTACAGGTCTTGTCTGCCACAGTGGCAGACAGACCTGTAGTTCTTAAAGCGGACCTTCAATTATTTTTTCAACTTTGCATCTATTAAATCCTCTGCCCTTGTTGTTTTAACTTTGGATAGTAAAACATTTTTTTTTCTGCAAGTAAATACAGTAAAACCTTGGTTTGAGAGTAACTTGGTTTGAGAGAGTTTTGCAAGACAAGCAAAATGTTTTAATAAATTTTGCCTTGATATACAAGCAATGTCTTAATATAAGAGTAGTGTCATGTCACAACTGGGTATAAAAGAGAAGAGAGGAGCCTCTAAGTGTAACAATATGGTTACATTTAATGAAGCTACAACATTTAGCAACTTATTGCTACACTTAGAGGTGCCTTTCTTCTCTTTTTTACCTTGTAAAAAAAGCTTTGATATACAAGTTCTTTGGATTACAAGCATGTTTCTGGAACGATTGCTTGGTGTGCTTGCAAACCAAGGTTTTACTTTACCTTATACAGCCCACTTCCTGTTTCTTGTCTGGTAAAAATCCTAGGCTTATGACATCATGCACAGCTCTCTCTCTCTCTCATTCTTGTGAGAGTTTGCCAGGAAGGGAGGGGGATGAGTCATAAGAGGGCCAATGAGAGCTGCAGAGCTGGAGGTGTGCCTCTGTGTTTCTGTGTAAATCCAGGAAGTGAACAGGCAGCAGCTTTACCTGGCCACAGTTAAATGGCTGCAGCCAGACTCAGTGGAGAGAGATTTCTGCAGCATATTTGGCAAGTACAGAATTATAGTATATATAAAATAATATGCAAAGTGGTTAAAGGGAAGCTTCAGAATGTCAAAGATGTTTTTATTACAAATAATGTGAGCAGACTGCAGTTCCTCTTTAATGGAGCAAGAGTGAAGTGATCAGCACACTCATAGTCTATTGAAACTTCCACTAGGTCTTTAAGGCTCCATTCACACCTGAGCGTAGCGCAGCGACAGCTGCCGCAGCACGTTTTTTTCAGCTTTTTTGTGTTTTCTTTTAGTGGAGTGTTTTTGGAACTGTACCATTCATTTGAATGGGCCCTTCCTCCACTCCAAAGAAGCTCATGTACCAAATCTTGGCACAGAGTCAGGAGCGTTTGGCATTGTGATTTTTTCCAAGACTTTAGCATATTTTGTCTCTCGATAATCGCGGCAAAATTGCACCACGCTTGGGGTGCCATTAAGGAATAATGGCATCGCAAACGTGTACTGCGTTTTGCTGCGATTCTGGAATCGCTGGCAGAATCCCACCACGATTCAAATCGCCTAGGTGTGAACGGAGCCTGAGTGAAAGCCTGTATCTCTGTATGTGTAGAGAGCTGAAGGAAATGTCTGCAGGAGCTTGTGCACCTGTGATCCACTGATCGGAGGTACAATACTTTGTGAACAAAATAATAAATGCACATTATTTTCCTGCAAAAGCTATCCTTTTATTTTTTACAATATGTTAAGTGCATATTTTCTTTGTCAGGGTAAAAAATTAGCACATTTCCAAAATGCAAAATACAAAACTATAAAATATTAGAAAACAGTTTAACCACTTAAGGACTGAGCCTTTTTTTGAGATTTATTGTTTACAAGTTAAAAACAGTTTTTTTTGCTAGAAAATTACTTAGAACCCCCAAACATTATACATTTTTTTCTAACAATCTAGAGAATAAAATGGCGGTCGTTGCAATTCTTTCTGTCACACCATATTTGCGCAGCGGTCAGTCTTACAAGCGCACTTTTTTTTGGAAAAAATACACTTTTCTGAATTAAAAAATAAGACAACAGTAAAGTTAGCCCGATTGTTTTTTATATTGTGAAAGATAATGTTACGCCGAGTAAAATGATACCCAACATGTCACTCTTCAAAATTGCGCCCGCTCGTGGAATGGCGAAAAACTTTTACCCTTAAAAACCTCCATAGGTGATGTTTGAAAAATTCTACAGGTTGCATGTTTTGAATTATTGCTCTCACTCTACCGATCGCGGTGATACCTCACATGTGTGGTTTGAACACCGTTTTCATATGCAGAACGGGGCGCGTTTATAAAAAAAAAAATCTTATTTATTTTACCTTTTATTTTTACACAGTGTAAAAAAAAAAAAAAAAAATTGTGTCACTTTTATTTCTATTAAGCATGACAGGACCTCTTCAATATGAGATCTGGGGTCAAAAAGACATCAGATTTCATATTTACACTAAAATGCAATAAAAAATAAATAAAAATAAAATTTTGTCATTTAAAAAAATGAAAAAAAATGGCCCTTTAAGAGCAATGGGCGGAAGTGACGTTTTGACGTTGCTTCAGCCCTGCAAGGATATGGAGACGGGTGGGGGCCATCATCCCCTCACTCATCTCAATGTCAGGCCACAGGAAGGATCCGATTGCCTCCGCCGCTGCCGACGGCTTCGGTAGGTGGCAGAGGGCCCCTCTCCTGCCGCCGATAAGTGATCTTGCGGCGAATCTGCCGCAGAGACCACTTTTATCTTAAACCGGACCGCTCACTGAAGAAGAGGATACCGGGGGTTATGACAGCTAGCTGCTGCCATAACAATGATACTCCTCTTCAAACAGCCGACGTATAACGACGGTGGGCAGTCCGGAAGTGGTTAATACATTTTAGAAATCCTTTGCCGTACACTGTAATATTTGATACTATTATAGTACAGAAATTTGGAAAACAAATGCTGTTTTGCTTCAACTCTCTCAGTTGGTTACATTCAAGACTGAAGTACACTGCTCAAAAAAATTAAAGGAACACTTTTTAATCAGAGTATAGCATCAAGTCAATTAAACTCCTGGGATATTGATCTGGTCAGTTAAGTAGCAGAGGGGGTTGTTAGTCAGTTTCAGCTGCTTTGGTGTTAATGAAATTAACAATAGGTGCACTAGATGGGCAACAATGAGACAACCTCCAAAACAGGAATGGTTTTACAGGTGGAAGCCACTGACATTTTTTTCCCCTACTCATCTTTACTGACTTTTTTTCACTAGTTTTGCATTTGGCCAGGGTCAGTGTCACTACTGGTAGCATGAGGCGATACCTGGACTCTATAGAGGTTGTATAGGCAGTCCAACTCCTCCAGGATGGCACATCAATACGTGCCATTGCCAGAAGGTTTGCTGTGTCTCCCAGAAAAGTCTCAAGAGCATGGAGGAGATTCCAGGAGACAAGCAGTTACTCTAGGAGAGCTGGACAGGGCTATAGAAGGTCCTTAACCCATCAGCCGGACCAGTATGTGCTCCTTTGTGCAAGGAGGAACAGGATGAGCACTGCCAGAGCCCTACAATATGACCTCCAGCAGGCCACTGGTGCAAATGTCTCTGACCAAACAATCAGAAACAGACTTCATGAGGGTGGCACGAGGCCCCGATGTCCTCTAGTGGGCCCTGTGCTCACTGTCCGGCACCATGGAGCTTGATTGGCATTTGCCATTGAACACCAGAATTGGCAGGTCCGTCACTGGCACCCTGTGCTTTTCACAGATGAGAGCAGGTTCACCCTGAGCACATGTGACAGACGTGAAAGGGTCTGGAGAAGCTGTGTAGAACATTATGCTGCCTGTAACATTGTTCAGCATGACCACTTTGGTGGTGGGTCAGTGATGGTCTGGGGAGACATATCCATGGAGGGACGCACAGACTTCTACACTCTGAATGCCATTAGGTATTGGGATGAAATCCTTGGATCCACTGTCAGACCCTACACTGGTGCAGTGGGTCCTGTGTTCCTCCTGGTGCACGACAATGCCCGTCCTCATGTGGTGAGAGTATACAGCCAGTTCCTGGAGGATGAAGGAATTGATACAATTGAATGGCCCCCACGCTCGCCTGACCTAAATCCAATAGAACACCTCTGGGACATTATGTTTTGGTCCATCCAACATTGCACGTCAGTTTGTTCAGGAGCTCAGTGATGCCCTGGTCCAGATCCAGGAGGAAATACCACAGGACACAATCCGTCGTCTCATTAGGAGCATGCCCAGATGTCAGGCATGCATACAAGCACGTGGGGGCCATACAAACTACTGAGTACCGTTTTGAGTTGCTGCATGGACTAGCCTGCTGCATCATTTTTTCACTTAGATTTTCGAGGTGTCTTTGAATTCAGCCCCTTGTAGGTTGATCGTTTTCATTTCCATCAAACAATGTGACATCCTTTCTTTCCCTACCCAGTCCATATCAGTGTAGATATCCAGTATGATATTTTTTCCCATTGAGATCTGACGTGTTTTAAAAGTGTTCCTTTAATATTTTTGAGCAGTGTATTTGATCTAGTAAATCCTAAAATCTCCATCTCCTTCCATGCTGCAGATTCTGTTAAATATTTAATGGTAAGTAACTGAGAAAAATTATACTGCAGCTGTGATAACAGCTCTGAATATCTAAAATAGTTATTAAAAGTCTTTGACTTGCACTACGTAATGACCAACTGTTTAATGAGGCTGATTGACTGACTAAAGGAGTTGAGAATTTCACCCAATAAAATTATAGCTGTGTCCACTAACAGAGCTCCCTGAAAACAGATAGTGGATACTTGTCTCACCCTCCACTAGCACCAGCACTTTAATTCAGAGAAATCAACCTTCAAGGTCCCTGTGGAAACCAACTCTTCTGAGTGTTTTGATATGTTATGTCCTCCACTGTGCTCAGTGGTTCCTTTCGTTATCTTTCACACCACTACTACATCCTGCATCCTACATCATTGAGCTACCTTAAAGTGGCTGTAACACCACTGTTACCTACAGGTAAGCCTATAATAAGGCTTACCTGTAGGTACTGGAAAAATCTCCTAAACTTGCACAGTTTAGGAGATATTTACCATATACGATTGCGTCAATGTCATCGGCGCATGCGCATTGAAGAAAGTGTGTAATAGCAGGCTCTCCCCACCACAAAGATGCCTGCCGTGTGCCAGCATGCAGTCGTGTCTCGTCGCCGACTCCTCCCCTCTCCCTACACTATTTCGTCAGAGAATGACATCGTCAGGGGCGCCCCTGATGACGTCATTCTCTGACGAAACGGCGTAGGGAGGAGTTGGTGATGAGACGCGACTGCATACTGGGACACGGCGGCCATCTTTGTGGTGGGGAGAGGCTGCTATTACACAAACAGAGCTTGATTTGATTTCTACTAATGTGAGTGCAATATCTTACGTTTTTATCTTTTTAAACATTACCCTGATGTACTGCACAATGAGGTATTTTTATCTTTATCCGGATGGGATGTTTTACATATGATGATTATTGTTGGAGTGAATCTTGAGTAAGGAGAGGTATATCTGGGCTTTGCTGCATTCACCATCTGATCTGCTGCCATAAGATATATGAAGAGTGATGGGCTGGGCTTCCACCTGTATTTTACATGGGCTGATGTGACCTCTGTGATGGGGGTCCATTAAATAGGGTAAGAGGCTGTATTATTGGGTGCTGGTGATGGGTCTCCCTATCTTATGCCTACCACAGATTGAACCATCATTTGAACATTTGCTCCGGGTTAATTCTTTGGGACAATTATTTAAGCGTTGCACCTTACTACATACAATATGTATTCTGCTATATATTTTTGGTAAAGAAAAATCCTAATAAGCGTATATTGATTGGTTTGCACAAAAGTTATAGCGTCTACAAACTATGGGATATATAGCATTTATGGAATTTTTATTTATTTATTTTCACTAGTAATGGTGGCGATCAGTGACTTATAGTGGGACTGCAACAATGCAGCAGACAAATCGGACACTAAGTGACACTTTTTTGGAGACCAGTGAAACTACAGCGATCAGTGCTAAAAATATGCACTGTCACTGTACTAATGACACTGGCAGGAAGGTGTTAACATCAAGGGTGATCAAAGGGTTAAATGTGTGCCTAAAATTTGCTTGGATACTGTGTGGAAGGTGCTTGTACTATAGGAAATCATTGATTTATATTCCTGCTTTGCAGAAACACAATACCTTCGCTACTGACAGAATGGCAGATTGCCGTTCTGCTTCAGTCCCGATCGGCGGACTGGAGCGGGTCGCCGGCAGCATGCGTGCATGCCCCAGGACCCGGAAGTGCAGGATTATGTACAGGTATGTGATCCTGCACAGGAGAGCCGCCTTGCTGTCGTATATGTACAGTATATGGTCGGCAAGCGGTTAAATTGATCTCATAGCTATTTTTTTGTTTTAAACTTGAGTGTGAATCCTGTGTACTGTAACATTTAAAGCGCAACTCCAGATAAAAAATATATATATAAAAAAATAATGGCACAGGCCAGCTGAAAATAAAGAAAAGATTTCATGATGCAATACCCAACCTATCTGCAGTGCTGCCCCCAACAGACTTGCCATGTGTTGCATGATATCCTTTGTTATTTTAAGCGGAGTCCCATCCAAAAGTGAAACTCTCACTTATACGCTTCCTCTCCCCCTCCGGTGCCACATTTGGCACCTTTCGGGGGGAACGGGAGACCTGTTTTTGACATGTCCCCTTCCCCACTTCCAGAGATGGGCCGCGGCCCGATCTCCCAGAAGTTTGACCCCCCTCTTCCTTCCCCCGCCACCGGGCCAATTAGAAAGCGCAGCACGCTTTGCGCATGCGTAGTAGGGAACTCCTGCTGTGAAGCTGAAAGGCTTCACTACCGGGTTCCCTTACCAAGAATGGCAGTGACAACACCTGGAAGTCGATCCGAAGATCAGCTGGGGTGCCGACATCGCAGGCTCCCTGGACAGGTAAGTACCCTATTATTAAAACTCAGCAGCTACAGTATTTGTAGCTGCTGACTTTTAATTTTTTCCCCCAGGCTGGACCTCCTCTTTAACCTACTTTCTGTGACTGCTGGCCATCATGGACCCGCTGGTCCCGCCCCCTAGGGATACTGTGTGTAGCACCCTCCTGACTCTTGGCATCAGGGAGGGCTGACATATCACCTCAGGGTGCTGGTTCTTTGGCATGGTGGGTGTGGACAGTTGTAGAAAAGATGGGCACCAGTCACTTTTAGGATAAACAAAAGTGAGTTTATTCACAACAATAAAATATAGGAAGAGAGGGTTTAGGGCACAGGACACCCTTGGACAGTAGGCAGACAGATCAGCAGACTCCAAAAACAAAACAGCCAGGTAGACAGCAATACAGGACAAAAGCCTTTAGGCCTGCACCCAATGTTCTGTACTTACTTAGCAACAGTTGTCTCCTATAGCAACCAAAAAAAACCTCACAACACCATGCAGGGATTCCTTGTATGAGTACCTCTTGATGCTTTCCCAGCCTCTCCACGGTCTCTGCTTATGGAAGAGAAACCTCTGGTACTTCATCTCAGAACTCCATCCATTTCCTAATGCCTCTAGGCAACAACAGTCTCTCTCTCTCTCTTTCTCTCTCTCTCTCTCTGGCAGATCCTTCCCCATGCCTCCAGGCAGCAAACAGGCTTCAAGCACATGGCCAGGCCTTAGACTCCAGGCCTCATCCAATACAGCTGTTCCTCACACATTCACTCCCGACCAAGGTCTGGGTGGAAAGACATGGATCACCTGACTCCCCCCAAATACATACTCTCTCCAAGCATGCTCAGTAGCCTGAACTCCTACCAATTGCCTGAAAGAGATATACATATTCATAACTCAGCCCCACTGTAGTTCAAAAAGAAGAGACACCCTCCGGTAAAGAGTATCTGGGGAGCATAGGGGTTACTATTGGTAACGCAAGGACCATAATAGAGTGTAATTGAAAAATAGTATAATTTATTAGTATCAAGCAGATCTAAAAACAAATTACAATACTGCTGTCTAGGTAAATTACATAGCTCACTGCAGCTCATCATACTAATGCCAAAGGCAACAGTGCCACCTATTGACAGAAGGGAGGAGCCACAGTTAAACCAGGCTCAGAAGTAAACCCAAATGATCACAAACAGTACAAATTAGCTAGGTTCGTTACCACCTAGCACAGCTAAATTTACCAGTAGCCCCTGTTTAACCACTTGAGCCCCGGACCATTATGCTGCCTAAGGACCAGAGGTCTTTTTCCAATTTGGCACTGCGTCGCTTTAACTGCTAATTGCGCAGTCATGCAATGCTGTACCCAAACGAAATTTGCATCCTTTTCTTCCCACAAATAGAGCTTTCTTTTGATGGTATTTGATCACCTCTGCGGTTTTTATTTTTTGCGCTATAAATGGAAAAAGACCGAAAATTTTGAAAAAAAATGATATTTTCTACTTTTTGTTATTAAAAAAATCCAATAAACTCAATTTTAGTCATACATTTAGGCCAAAATGTATTCGGCCACATGTTTTTGGTAAAAAAAATGTCAATAAGCGTATATTTATTGGTTTGCGCAAAAGTTATAGCGTCTACAAACTAGGGTACATTTTCTGTAATTTACACAGCTTTTAGTTTATGACTGCCTATGTCATTTCTTGAGGTGCTAAAATGGCAGGGCAGTACAAAACCCCCCCAAATGACCCCATTGTGGAAAGTAGACACCCCAAGGAAATTGCTGAGAGGCATGTTGAACCCATTGAATATTTATTTTTTTTGTCCCAAGTGATTGAATAATGACAAAAAAAAAAAAAAAAAAAATATTTACAAAAAGTTGTCACTAAATGATATATTGCTCACACAGGCCATGGGCCTATGTGGAATTGCACCCCAAAATACATTCTGCTGCTTCTCCTGAATATGGGGATACCACATGTGTGGGACTTTTTGGGAGCCTAGCCGCGTACGGGGCCCCGAAATCCAATCACCGCCTTCAGGATTTCTAAGGGCGTAAATTTATGATTTCACTCTTTACTGCCTATCACAGTTTCGGAGGCCATGGAATGCCCAGGTGGCACAAAACCCCCCCAAATGACCCCATTTTGGAAAGTAGACACCCCAAGCTATTTCCAGAGAGGCATATTGAGTCCATGGAATATTTTATATTTTGACACAAGTTGCGGGAAAGTGACACATTTTTTTTTTTTTTTTTGCACAAAGTTGTCACTATATGATATATTGCTCACACAGGCCATGGGCATATGTGGAGTTGCACCCCAAAATACATTTAGCTACTTCTCCTGAGTACGGGGATACCACATGTGTGGGGCTTTTTGGGAGCCTAGCCGTGTACGGGACCCCGAAAACCAATCACCGCCTTCAGGATTTCTAAGGGTGAAAATTTTTGATTTCACTCTTCACTGCCTATCACAGTTTCGGAGGCCATGGAATGCCCAGGTGGCACAAAACCCCCCCAAATGACCCCATTTTGGAAAGTAGACACCCCAAGCTATTTGCTGAGAGGCATGGTGAGTATTTTGCAGCTCTCATTTGTTTTTGAAAATGAAGAAAGACAAGAAAAAACTTTTTTTTTTTTCTTTTTTCAATTTTCAAAACTTTGTGACAAAAAGTGAGGTCTGCAAAATACTCACTATACCTCTCATCAAATAGCTTGGGGTGTCTACTTTCCAAAATGGGGTCATTTGGGGGGGGTTTGTGCCACCTGGGCATTCCATGGTCTCCGAAACTGTGATAAGCAGTCAAGAGAGAAATCAAAAATTCACGCCCTTAGAAAGCCTGAAGGCGGTGCTTGGTTTTCGGGGTTCCGTACGCGGCTAGGCTCCCAAAAAGTCTCACACATGTGGTATCCCCGTACTCAGGAGAAACAGCAGAATGTATTTTGGGGTATAATTTCACATATTCCCATAGCATGTTTGAGCAATATATCATTTAGTGACAATTTTGTGCAAAAAAAAAAAAAAAAATTGTCTCTTTCCCGCAACTTGTGTCGCAATATAAAATATTCCATGGACTCGACATGCCTCTCAGCAAATAGCTTGGGGTGTCTACTTTCCAAAATGGGGTCATTTGGGGGGGTTTTGAACTGTCCTGGCATTTTATGCACAACATTTAGAAGCTTATGTCACACATCACCCACTCTTCTAACCACTTGAAGACAAAGCCCTTTCTGACACTTATTGTTTACATGAAAAAGTTTTTTTTTTTTGCAAGAAAATTACTTTGAACCCCCAAACATTATATATTTTTTTAAAGCAAATGCCCTACAGATTAAAATGGTGGGTGTTTCATTTTTTTTTTTCACACAGTATTTGCGCAGCGATTTTTCAAACGCATTTTTTGGGGAAAAAACACACTTTTTTAAATTTTAATGCACTAAAACACACTATATTGCCCAAATGTTTGATGAAATAAAAAAGATGATCTTAGGCCGAGTACATGGATACCAAACATGACATGCTTTACAATTGCGCACAAACGTGCAGTGGCAACAAAATAAATACATTTTTAAAAGCCTTTAAAAGCCTTTACAGGTTACCACTTTAGATTTACAGAGGAGGTCTACTGCAAAAATTACTGCCCTCGATCTAACCTTCGCGGTGATACCTCACATGCATGGTGCAATTGCTGTTTACATTTGACGCCAGACCGCCGCTTGCGTTCGCCTTAGTGCGAGAGCAGGGGGCGACAGGGGTGCTTTTTTTTTTTTTTTTTTTTTCTTTATTATTTTTTTGCTTTTTTATCTTATTTTTAAACTGTTCCTTTCATTTTTATTTTTTTTTAATCATTTTTATTGTTATCTCGGGGAATGTAAATATCCCCTATGATAGCAATAGGTAGTGACAGGTACTCTTTTTTGAAAAAATTGGGGTCTATTAGACCCTAGATCTCTCCTCTGCCCTCAAAGCATCTGACCACACCAAGATCGGTGTGATAAAATGCTTCCCCAATTTCCCAATGGCGCTATTTACATCCAGCGAAATCTAAGTCATAAAATGCTCGTAGCTTCCGGTTTCTTAGGCCATAGAGATGTTTGGAGCCACTCTGGTCTCTGATCAGCTCTATGGTCAGCTGGCTGAATCACCGGCTGCATTCTCAGGTTCCCTGTTGAGACAGGAGAGCCAGAGAAAAACACGGAAGACGGTGGGGGGGGGGGCATTCCCTCCCGCGGCTTGTAAAAGCAGTCTAGAGGCTAATTAGCCGCTAGGATTGCTTTTACATGAAAGCCGACCGCTGGCTGAAAAGAATGATACCAAGATGATACCTAAACCTGCAGGCATCATTCTGGTATAACCACTCAAAGTTGTGAATGGCGTACCTGAAGACAAAAAAATGGTTAACAATAAAGCACAGTAAACGGTAAAGTATAAAAAATTGCATACCTGAAAAGCAAACATGATAAAGCATAATAACAATAAAACATTGCAGAATAGAATACAGTAAAAAAGAGCAGAACAATAGAGAGAATAGAGAGAGAGAGAACAATAAAACGACAACTATTTTTTTTTATTTTATATATATATATATATATATATATATTTTATTTTTTTTTACACTTTTTTTGTAACTAACTTTTATAACTGTAACCGGTTCCAGGTTCGGGTCTCTCAAAATGCGATGGCATCTTGGGAGACCCTGTGAAAGTGTGCCTAGTCTGTGCAATGCTGTACCCTACGCTAATACTCAACTAGTGTATGGTAGCGTTCAAAACATTCACCAATGCAAAGACCAGGATTGTCAGGACAGGAGGGACAATAATAGCGGGTGTCACGCCTATATCCGCGCTAGCTGCAGACACAATATCTTTTTTGGGGGCGTTCGCTGGGTAGGGGTACTCGGGAGGACATAAAGAAAATGCCTCTCATGCAGCCGACTGCATTTGGTTGGGGATGTGAATGGGGGAAGTACGGGCGCTGCAGAAGCGGTGGGTTCCCAATTAGGATTGGCGAATGCAGTAGGAAGGGCACTATGGGCACGACGGGCCTGTGTTTGTCTTTCTGGTGGCAGCGGGACACTACTTGTGCTTGCCACCTCACCAGCTTGAACTGCACTTATGGGACTCGCCACGTCACCAAGTGTTACTGCAGTGCTGGTTTGACTACGACCGGGGTGTACTAGGCCGCTGGCGCTTGCCAGTTCACCAAAACGCTACCAAAAAATCTGTTAGCGATCGCAGGGATCAGGCCTGACTCTGCGAACGCTGCAGTTATGCGTTTTAGTCTTTTGTAAGTGACAGTGATCGATCGATACTGCACTTGGGTGGGCTGGGCTGGGCCGGGCGGAGGGGCAAAACGCAGGTGCTAGCAGGTATCTGGGCTGATCCCACTAACACTGCGTTTGTGAGAACCCTAAACTGCTGGGGATGCTAGTATAGATCTGATCGGATCAGATATTGATCCGTTCAGATACTATACCACTAAGGGTGGTGTACGGTGCGTGCGTGGGTGTTAGCGGTACTGGCGCTAACCTGACGCTGCCTGGGGCTGGTGCTTGCCAGTTCACCAAAATACTACCCAAAAAACTGTTAGCGATCGCAGGGATCAGGCCTGACTCTGTGAACGCTGCAGTTATGCATTTAGTGTTTTGTAAGTGTCAGTGATCGATCGATACTGCACTTGGGTGGGCTGGGCCGGGCGGAGGGGCAAAACGCAGGTGCTAGCAGGTATCTGGGCTGATTCCGCTAACACTGCGTTTTTGGGAACCCTAAACTGCTGGGGACACTAGTATAGATCTGATCGGATCAGATATTGATCCGTTCAGATACTATACCACTAAGGGAGGTGTATGCTGCGTGCGTGGGTGTTAGCGGTACTGGCGCTAACCTGACCCTGCCTGGGGCTGGTGCTTGCCAGTTCACCAAAATACTACCAAAAAAACTGTTAGCGATCGCAGGGATCAGGCCTGACTCTGCGAACGCTGCAGTTATGCGTTTAGTCTTTTGTAAGTGACAGTGATCGATCGATACTGCACTTGGGTGGGCTGGGCTGGGCCGGGCGGAGGGGCAAAACGCAGGTGCTAGCAGGTATCTGGGCTGATCCCGCTAACACTGCGTTTTTGGGAACCCTAAACTGCTGGGGACGCTAGTATAGATCTGATCGGATCAGATATTGATGCGTTCAGATACTATACCACTAAGGGAGGTGTATGCTGCGTGCGTCAGTGTTAGCGGTACTGGCGCTAATCTGACGCTGCCTGGGGCGACGCACATCACCGCCGGGCGAACAGGGGGCTAAACCTTTATTCGGTAATAAACGGCGGGTGCCCTGACACTATAAAAAATAAACAAACTAACCAGCGTCAACCGTAACGGTTATACGGTGATCAGTGGTGAAAGGGTTAACTAGGGGGCAAGCAAGGGGTTAAAACATTTATTCGGTAGTATATGGGGGTCCCTGACGCTATAAAACGCTGACGGCGAACCTAAATATTTATGTCCCTAACTAGCGTCACCAGCGACACTAATACAGCGATCAGAAAAATGATCGCTTAGTGACACTGGTGACAGGGGGTGATCAAGGGGTTAAAACTTTATTAGGGGGGGTTAGGGGGGTACCCTAGACCTAAAGGGGGGTAATACTCACTGTCCCAACACTAACTGTCACAAACTGACACCAATGCAGTAATCAGAAAAAAAAAAAAAAAAAAACAAACAAAAAACTGCTGGTGTCAGTTTGTGACAGGGGGGGGGGGGGTGATTGGGGGGGGATCGGGGGGCGATCGGGGGGGGATCGGGGTGTTTTGTGTGCCTGGCATGTTCTACTGTGTGTGTGTGTGTTGGTGCACTCACATTGATGTCTTCTCTCCTCGGGCCGGAACGGAAATTACCGACCCGAGGGGAGATGACATCATTTCCTTTGCTGCTGTTTAGCATACAGCAGCAAAGGAATGATTCGATTGGCCGGCGGCGATCGCGAGGGGGGGGCCACGAACGGATGGTCTCCCCCTCACCACCGATCGCCGGGGCACAAAGGACGACCGCCTCGGGCACCGGGGGGGGGTCCGATCGGACCCCCCACCCGCGGAAGGCAAATCACGTACACTGTACGTGATTTTGCCTGTCCGTGCCACTTTGCCGACGTACATCGGCGTGAGGCGGTCGTCAAGTGGTTAAGACAAGGGTGCTACATGTGTGCACTTACAGCACACTGATGTACAGAATGGCACTGACATCTGCACCTTAGAGATGCTCTCTGCATCACTGAAAACCATCCAGATGCCCCTGAGTGGAGAACACCTTTTTCAGTGGCAACTGTCAAACATGGGATTCCCATCATTTTGGGGTGAGTAAAGTGGGCCTTCACCCTAAAGATCATGCTATACTGCCCACCCCCCCCCCCCCTCTCTTTTTTTTTTCTTAACTCATTTATTTGTGCTGCAATTTAGTTGCACATCTGCATTTCTCATCTAGGCGAGAATTATTATTTTTCTCTCCACCCCCTACGTTTGCAGAACCCAAAGCCCTGCAGCACAGCTGTGCATGTTTCCCTGACTATCTGCACATGCGCAAAGACGGCTATCTGGTAAATCCCTAAACTTTCTCGCTTGCATAGAAACTCACCTGTGGGCGATGAGTGGTGAACATTCCTCGTGACTGTAAGCCCTCCAGGTTCTTGGGCTACAACAGGCAATGTGGGCAGGGCCTACTACGCCCGTGCACTAGCAGTACCTTTCGCTGAGGGCACACTCATCAATGCCCAGGACCAGGTGGGAACTGTGACCATGTAAACAATCTAACATTAAGGCAGCCTTCCAAGTTATAGATGAGTTGACACTGCAAGTATTAAAAAGCCAAATCCCTCTTTCAGTAATAGTCCTATAATTATTGCTCTACTTTCAGTGTGTTATATATGTTGCGTTCAAGGTGGTGGGCGGAACCACGCCACTCCATCAGCCAGCATACCTCTGCTACCTCACTCCCAGTAATGGAATGAAACCCCGTCGGACACAGCGTGGGTCTCATGCATATCCTAAATTAATTCTTCCTCTTCTATACCATCAGTTAGGCTGAGGGCCTCCGTGACACTGGTTTGCTCCCAGTTGCTATGGGAGATGGATGGCTAGGAAAGAAGCCCAAGAAGTGACCCCCTCTCTACCGGAGGATACCTCACCTTACCTTGGTACATTCACTCGACACAGTAGTGTACTTCATACCCTTTTAGTGCTTTTATAGGCCCAGAGTTTAGCATATCTGCCATATGACACTCATGCGCCCCTTTACAGAGGTTGTAAACCTCCCGCTAATGTTTGTACCTATTGGTAAGCCTAGAATAAGGCTTACCTATAGCTACTGTAAATATCTCCTAAACGTGCGCCGTTAAGGAGATATTTACTGTATACTGTGCCGATGATGTCATCGGCACATGCGCTCTGAAGGAACGACAGAAGACAGTGCCTTGACCGATGGCTCCCGCGTGCATGCGCAGGAGTGACGTCATGCAGCTCCAGCCAGTCACAGAGCCGGAGTCCACGGCCCCATAAAGAAGATGGGTGAAGATGGATGTGGCCTGCAGCAGGGACGACACGGGCTTCGTTTGCAGGTAATTGTTACATAATGTGCTAGTATGTAATGCTTACTAGCACATTATGCCTTTACTTTGCAGGGAAGGGAAAAAAGAAAAAAAATTACAAGAGTTTACTCCCTCTTTAATATCTTCAAACCAGACGCAACACAGTTACTGAAAGTCTTGTAGAGTAACATAACAAAGTGCAAACAAAATCCAGAACATCCTAACCCCATCTATCTATTTAGTGGCTGCCTAGGCATACCTTTGAAAGGAGAAAGTCCATTAACTGGTGGAAGTCCATACTTGGCAGTGCTTTACTCCAGGGACTACAAGGTGCAGCAGCCCATGTAGGTTCCATGCCCTGCCTCCACTCAGGTGATTGCTGGCTATATCTTCCTCTCTGTGCCTCTTGTTGCTTCCCATGTGGAAGGACTTGTCTGGGCAGAGCCTTCCCCCTTTTTATATGATACAGGGAGGAGACTAAAGCTCTGCACCCCTGACTAGCTGGCTCACTAACATGATACATTCTCCTTGTAGGCAGCTGATTTCAGCCTGCATATAGATGTGCTGACAGGCTCTGCCCATTAGCACAGAGAGGTGAACTGAAGTTTTGCTTTCACTTTTACTTCCTGTTGAGTCTTCACGAGAAGAAGCGTGAAAAAAATCTTTACAGCAAGGATTCTCTTACTCACCCCCCCCCCCCTCCAAAATGTCAAACAAACAAAAAACATTGTTTGTGACTCTTTGAGGACCTGGAATGTGGTGTTTAAAAGAGGTATTGAACCCAAAAGCAAACATTTATTGTACTGCAGCCTGCCAGCCTACCAATTCTTAGATGTGATGGCTGCAAATGTAGCAGTTAGAGGGTTAAGACAAACTATAAGGCCTTATGCACATAGGACGTTTTTTTTTAACTCTCCTAGAAGCCAACACTGTTTTTGCAGAAAAAATGCCTGACGCTTGTAAAAGTGTCTAAAGCTTTTACAAGCGTTTAGGAGCTTTTGCAAGTGTCAAGCTCTTAGGCATTAATTACGGTAATTTCATTGACCAGAATAAATTATTTATTCTAGCCATTGAAATGAAATAATGCTCAAGCACTAGCGTTTAGGCACGTTTAGAAGGTTTTAGCAGCTTCAAGTGTTTTTTTCTCCGCACAAACGAGGGAAAAAGCCTAAAAAGCTGCTATATATTTCATTTTTGGTTTTTAATACTACGTTAATTTTTTATTATGTCAGCGTTTACTTGCTATTCTTGTTAATTTTGTTAGGCATAATGCTGTTTTTTTTTATTTCTTCATATAAATTAACAGGTAAGCGTGGTAAATGTGTCCAAAAGTGATCCCAGACTCATCTAAAATGCAGGCAGTTTTCTCCAGAAAACATCGGAAATCATGATACATTCAATTACTTCTAAATCTGACCCTGGTGTACACAAATTCTATGGTCTAATAGCAAAAATCTGTTTAGTGCCATAACAAATTTTCATGAAAAGTTTAGTGTCATCAGAGGTCCTCTAATATGCTTTATAATATCAGTCTATTATATGGATGGATGTGCATTAGACATTTGAGGACACTCGATCTCTGAGTAAAAATTTCACTTGGTTCCTTGGTATCACATTCTATTGATTTGTTGGCCAACTGTTAGGCTAGTTCTCTTTAATACCTGTGGTCCTCTTAGTTTCTAAAAGTGACCATTTTTTGTCCTAACTTAGCTCTTTTTAAAAAAAAAAAAAATAATAATATATACTAGATATTGCTAACCAAGTCATTTTGTAACTTAATGTTCTAAAAATGTGTGCCTATTGAAATATGCAAGTGCTAAGATTTGCTAAAATTATCACACAACAAAGGGGGAACCTTGCACTTAAAAACCAAGGTCTGCTTAAAGCAGAGTTCCATTTAAAAGTGCAACATGTACATGTACATGTACATGTTTGGCCCAGAAGAGATTCCTCAGGAGACTTAAGAGTGCTGCATAAAGTTGATGCAATAAGTGAGAAAGAAAGACATTAATAAATATTTACTATAAATCGTATCTATATCATTACAGTTATCTTTTTGTCATTTAGACTTACCTTAGTTTTTACTTAATAATTATACAAAATATAATGAATTAGAAAGAGAGGCCTACCGGATGTTTAAAAAAATCAAGATTTAATTCATGAAGTACAGGAGTTCCTCTAAAGCCAGCATCCTTAGGACGTTGTGCAACCATAGTGAAAATCACCTATAATGTGTATAAAAAGGTGTTTAACTATAATTGACCAAACAGAAATCAATTTATCTATATGTAGGAGAGATTTAATCGTATCATATTCAATTGTAACCAATTGATTCTCCCTTTCCCATTGAAGAGAGTATTCAGCTGCTGAAATTGGAGCGGAGAGAAGACATGGATGGTATTCGGTAAAGTGGGGGGCCCAGAGTAGAATAATAACAGCGAAGATCCCTTCAAACTGTATGGGCTTAATGGATCAATCTCCAGCCAAGAATCAGCCAGTATTATCCTGAAAAGAGAAATGGGTATATTTTCAGGGAAGTTATGCAGGAATTTTTCAGCAAGGTGCTAGTATGGCGTCGATATATAGGCAAAAAATGTTTTATTTGGACAGGTACACAAAACAAATTATTGATCTTCTTTGAAACCCTCAAACATAACATCTATAATCTAAAATGCACTATAGATTATCATCAATTCATAGGACACTGAACTTTTTGGACATCCAGATACTTGTCAATTCTGACGGTAGTGTGGGCTCCATGCTGTTCCGCAAGTCCTCTGCAGGGAACTCAATATTGCATGCCAGTAGCTCACACCCTACACCTCTTGTGATGAGCATTCCTTATAGCCAATATCTAAGGATAAGGAGAAGCTGCAGTAAGAATGCTGACTTTGAAAGAGAGGCTAAAGCGCTACAATTGCGCCTATATGAAAGGGGCTATAGTAAAAAATGCCTCAAAAGGGCCTACAACAGAGCCAAAAATCAGGACAGGTCCTCGCTTATTCATGGGGGAAAAAAACCTAAAAAGTCAGATGTGGGGGTAAGAATGATTACTCGTTTTTCAGGACAACAGAAACAAGTCGGTAGAATAAATTCAAAAATATTGGTATCTATTAATGGCTGACAATACTGTATCCAAACATCTAAAAACATATCCTGAGATTACCTTTAGAAGGTCAAGATTATTAAAAAAGATAATTTGGTCCACAGCCACTATTCGTCAAAGACAGGAATCAAGAATAAACTAAAAGGAACCTTTCCCTGTAATAAATGCAACTATTGCAGTTACATTAACAGAGCCCAACAAATCACGTTACCTGATGGATGTATTTTCTCAAACCACAATATTTGGCTAATTGTCGATCAGTGGGAGTAGCATATATCATGTTATGCGATTGTGGAGCATACTTTGTGGTGAAAACAAAAAGAACTTTTTTTTCATCGCATCCGTGATTATGGCTCCCTAGTCTCCAAGTCTAAAATGGAGACACCTATTAGCAGACATATGGGCCTTTTTCACGGATACGACTGTTCAAAAATGCATATCTTTGCTTTAGAGTATCTACCACAGAATGAAAGAGGGGTGACAACGATAAGTTGCTTCTGCAGAAAGAGGCTCACTGGATTCATAACTTGTCTTCCCTCAAATACCCTGGATTAAACAATGCTCTCAGTTACAAACCCTTTTTGTGACAAGGAGACCATCGTTCTAAATCTAAATTTTTCATATCGTTTATTAAGTGTTCTTGCATAGCAAGACCACTTACTGTTATCTCACATATATATTATTATTATAGCCAAATTTACCACCCTAACTCCTCCCACAGTTTTTACACTACATAGACAAGTAATATACCGAAACGTGCGGATTGTTCCCGAATGGTGTGCTATTACTTTGTGGAACATTTTGCCAAATGGTTCACGAAATATCGTCATTTTTGCGGCGAAATTGGTCCCATAGGAATGAATGGGGAAACTAAAGTGGGAGGTGACAAAAGCTGAAAAATCAGAACATGATATCTAAACTGCCACCACTCCCCGATTTTCAAGCCCACCTACACAAATCTTATATCAAAACGTTCAGCTATCCCTGCTGCCACTAAACATGTCCACGGCTAAGCCATAGTCCTGATAGTTTTCATAATATGACCATTTGTTTGCAACTCACAACGTCCATTGACATTCATTGAAACTACACTCTAGCCCCTTCAAATTTGAAGGGCAATATCTAAACTGAGACTGTGCCTTCAATTTTAATATTTCAGAGACATACTATATATCAAAATCTAGGTCTGGGTCTTGTGATTCTCACAATATGAAGATATTCGCTGTAGGATTTATAGTTTTTAAAATAAGGCCGTTTGAATCACTGCACAGTTGTTACATCTATCATGGTCCTGTGTATTGAGCAGGATTTGTGAAGCATAAACAGGACATGAGCGTTGCTAGGAAACAGTGGTTGTAAACACAAGATGCTGAGACCCTCCAAATGAAATAAGTGGGCATTTAATTAGATGCCCACAGCATGGGATTGTGGCAGTTAAATAATAAAAAAAAAAAAAACTGTCCCTTTAAGGCTAGTCATGACAGGACACGAGTTTTGCGGGCGGGAACAACGTGACTTTGAGCGGGAAAAACATGTGTTTTCAAAGTATGGGCACGTGAGGTAGGGCTATATAAGACCCCCGCAGTAAGGCTCCTGTCAGAGTGTGTCCCGGAGTGATTTGGCGAGCTCCCCTCCCCCCCACCCTGTCGCAGCACTTTTATGTGGTTTGTCACCCTTGGATCAAGGGGGGACTTTGATGTTTTTTATTAGTGTACTCGCTCGAGTTCTATGACTGAGCGAGATATTAATTGTTATTTAAAGTTTTAATTTTAAATTATTTATGAATTCAAGGAATAATTTTATTTATTTATTTATTAGTATACCAATAAAAGTGCCGCGGCCATTTGTATTACCAAAAGAAAAAAAAAATAATTATATATATATCATTTATATATAATAAAGATTTTAAATAAATTATATGAGTTAATTCTTTGCGTGGTCTAATTTATTTATTATTTATATATGGTTTATCAATTATTATTTGTACGGCCTACATTCCCATGCATGTGGTCATACCTTCATCTGCTAGATGAAGGTATGACAAAAGCTGACCCCCCCCCCATGATCAGCCAAAACATTATGACCCCAAGATGATCAGCCAAAACCTTATGACCCCCCCATGATCAGCCAAAACATTATGACCCCCCCCATGATCAGCCAAAACATTATGACCCCCCCATGATCAGCCAAAACATTATGACCCCAAGATGATCAGCCGAAACATTATGACCGCCCCATGATCAGCCAAAACATTATGACCACGCCATAATCAGCCAAAACATTATGACCCCCCATGATCACCCAAAACATTATGTCCACCCCACGATCAGCCAAAACATTATGATCACCCCATGAAAAAAAAAATTAACAATCATTTTTGAAAAAAAATAATTTTTAAAAAAAAAATCATTTTTGAAGAAAAAAATCTTTTGAAAAAAAAATACATATATTTTTGAAAAAAATCTTTTGAAAAAAAAAAATCATTTTTGAAAAAAAATGTTCAGCTCTTTCAGCTAATGATGGGACTTCAACTTTTTTACTACTATTTATACTTTTTAAAATATTAAGCTTTTTAACACTTTTTACTCCAGCCACTCCAACCACACAATTACTCAAGCCACTCTACCCAGTTACTCGGCCCACTCCAGTTGTAGAGGCAAGAGCACTTTTCACAATTTCCCCAGAAATTGTAGCTTTTCTAGTTTTATTTTACTCCCCTGTTCAATTGGACTGGCATATTATTATTGCTAGTTTAAAGAGTTCTATGTAAATTTTGTCATAATCTGTAATAAATCTGATCTGATCTGTATTGCTGTATTTTATATGTGTGCAATTGAATTAACAAGATGGGCCTTATATTTTACTTTCAGGATGCAGGAATGAGTTAAACTAACTTTATTTATATTTTTTGTATTTTTTCTATATAACCAATTTTGACTACACAAAAGGGAGAATTCCCCATGCCGGGTTTCACTGGATATAGGCAGCCATACGGACGCCCCAGGCACTTGCCTCTTTGGGGGTCTGACCAATCACCCTAAAGAGGCTTGAGCCCTTATTTGTATGACCGGTGCGTGGTATCGGGACAACAGCTGCTGACTGGGATGATCCTATTAACCTCCCTAGTCATCTCCCAACAGCTACCATGCCCTATGACGCACAGGGGATGGCCTAGGTTTTCCATTGGCCCCCCCTGTCTCTACTATGGGCATGGATTTTCCAATATGGCGATGTGATCATGGGGCATGTGCGCATGACGTCATATCCGCCTCATTGGACTGGAGTATGCGCACCAGCATCAAATGGACGTCCGCGTCCCGCTGCTGATGTCAGACAAATTGTGGTGGTCAGCCACCATTCACTGCCAGAGGATTTGTGAAAGAGAGGGTTTGCACCACTCCTCTCCCTCTCCACGCCAATTTCTGTGACTTCATGACAGGTAAGACCCGCTATCAGCCACTTTATCTATGTCTGTGACTATGCTTGAGGGTGAGACCTAGGAATATTTGGTCACCATTGCTCATTGGGGGGATCTTTACACCATCCAAGACAAGCTATGTGTCTCATAGCATAGAGAGACAGGTGCTTGATCTCTCCCCTGTTTGGTTGACTTTGAGGCCCCGTCTCAACCCTCGCATTGTTACTTTATATGGAACAACATATACCCATTTCTCCTTTCAGGATAATACTGGCTGATTCTTGGCTGGAGATTGATCCATTAAGCCCATACAGTTTTAAGGGATCTTCACTGTTATTAATCTACTCTGGGTCCCCCACTTTAGCAAATACCATCCATGCCTTCTCTCTTTTTCAATTTCAGCAGCTGAATACTCTTTTTAATGAGAAAGGGGGAATCAATTGCTTACAATTCAATCCGATATGATAAAGGTAAATCTCTCCTACATATAGATAAATTGATTTCTCTTTGGCCATATATAGTTATTTAAACACCTTTTTATACACATTATAGGTGATTTTCCCCCTTGTCTTTTCCCTATGGTTGCACAACGTCCTAGGGACCCTGGCTTTAGAGGAACTCCTGTACTTCACTGAATTAAATCTTGATTTTTTTTAAGCATCCGGTAGGCCTCTCTTTCTGATTCATTATATTTTGTATAATTATTCAAGTAAAAACTAAGTCTAAATGACAAAAAGATAGCTGTAATGATATCCATATAATACAATTTATTGTAAATGTAGCGCTGGTAGATTTTCATCTACCGCTTATAGGTAAATTTAGTGGGTTATCTGTTTTATACATAGTCAGATTTAGCCTTTGTTCCAGTTCGGCTGTGTTGCATGTAGTTTCACACTGTGCCTGTGGGTGTCGTTGTCGCCATGGGTCGGTGTTGGAAAGGCTACGCGCTGAAGCGTATGGGTGCTCTTCTGTCCGGAGATAACTCGGTGGAGGTGGTCCTCCGAGTTGCATTCTGGGAGAGGGTATTTATGGGACAGACGCCATGTTTTAGGGTCTTTTTCATTCCACCTGCTGGCCCTCCTGGCTGACAGGTATGTGTTAGGAGTACTACCGCGTGGTCCTCCGACCGGGAGGACCACGTTGCTGCAGCGGGGCCTGGTGACTTAGTTGGAGGAAGCATCCTAAAGTTAACCTACCGCATAGTACTGCCGGGTCGGCTTAAAGGTCCTAGTGCTGTGTTTGCTGTCCATCGTAAACCATTACATCCTGTGGCAGAGGATCGTATGGGTTTCTATTCCATTCAAGTCTGTGGCAGAGACTTTTGTTCGTGCTGCGTGCCGGTTGCTAGGTTAGTGAGAGAAACCTATCCGGGCGGGCAAAGATTCAACTCTAAAAGGAGAGTACATTCATCTACAAGATTCCAATTCATAATACTACATCAAGAAAAAGGTATTTGAACTTCCCTGCAAATCTTCTTTTACCTCTTTCCTGCTACTTCCTTCAGTTACTCTTTATTAAAGCACTGGAAAAGATACTCAAGTGACTGGTGTCTACACTGTCTAGTATTAAACTCAACGGGACCCTAGACCCGGTTCTGGTGAAATTGAGGTAACAAAGGTGACGATAACAGACCGCTTTAAACCAGCAGCTCCACCGTGAGTTATAGCTACATAAATATTTATAAATGTCTGTCTTTCTCACTTATAGCATCAACTTTATGCAGCACTCTTAAGTCTCCTGTGAAATCTCTTCTGGACGAAACATGTAGACCAGAAGTGCCTGCACAGTTGTATGAATTGCATGTTATTGTGATATTTTACTAACACATGCCAAAATTGCAAAATTGGGCTTAGGCATTTAGATTTGTTTTACTCTTAGGCACGAAGGGGTTAAATGAGATGGCAGCTCAGAGATGACACAGTCATGCAAATCCTGGTGCTGTGCCCCTGGGAGCAAAAAAGGAAGTCCTGAGTGAGCTACAACCCATTGGAATTATATCTACAGGGCTGTTGACCTTAGGTAAGTGTATGGGAACACAGTGACTGCACAGACACAGCCGCTAGTCCCAGTTTTACAGGCTTGTGGGTGAGTGGCCCCAAATGCACACAATATGGCTCCAGCTACATAAAAACATGGCCCATTCGCAGACAATAGGCCTCAGCATCCATGTGAATGAGGACTTAAAGCTGAACTCCAGGCACAGACTTTTTTTTATAAATTCTTGGCTCATGTATAGTAAAGATCCAGCTCTATGTTCTGTACTGTAACATTTATATTTGTAATTTTGTTGTAAGGTACAGTACTTGCTGTACTTTCAGTGCACTGCTGATATGCAGTTAGGTCCATATATATATATTATGACGTTTCATATTTTTGGCTCTGTATGCCACCAGAATAAAAATAAAACTAAACAATCCAAATAAATTTGAAGTGCAGACTTTCAGCTTTAATTCAAGGGGTTGAACATAAATATAAAGTACAAATTTTAGGAACTGCAACCATTTTTATACACAGTCCCCCCAATTTCAGGGGCTCAAATGTAATTGGACAATTGAATATAATCATAAATAAAATGTTTATTTTTAATATTTTGTTGAGAATCCTTTACTGGCAATGACTGCCTGAAGTCTGGAAGCCATGGACATTACCAAAGACTGGGTTTTCCTCCTTTCTGATGCTTTGCCAGGCTCTAACTGCACCTGTCTTCAGTTGTTCTTGGTTTGTGGGTCTTTCTGCCTTTAGTTTTGCCTTCAGCAAGTGAAATGCACGCTCAATTGAGTTGAGATCAGGTGATTGACTCGGCCATTGCAGTGTTTTGGATCATTGTACTGTAAAGCGCCATCCAATCAACTTTTCTGCATTTGGCTGAATCTGAGCTGACAGTATATCTCTAAACACTGCAGAATTCATCCGGCTGCTTCTGTCTTCTGTCACATCATCAATAAACTCCAATGACCCAGTGCCACTGAAAGCCATACATGCCCATGCCATTACACTGCCTCCACCATGTTTTACAGATGAGGTTGTGTGCTTTGGATTATGAGCTGCTCCAAACCTTCTCCACACTTTTTTCTTCCCATTATTCTGGTACAGATTAATCTTAGTTTCATCCGTCCAAAGAATGCTTTTGCAGAACTGGTCTGGCTTTTTTAGATGTTTTTTGGCAAAGTCTAATCTGGCTTTTCCATTCTTCAGGCTTATGAATGGTTTGCACCTTGTGGTGAACCCATTTTCTCTTGTGAAGTCTTCTCTTGATTGTAGGCTTTGACAATGATAAGCCCACGTCCTTCACTTGTCTGGATGTTGTGAATAGGTTTTTCTTTACCATAGAGAGAATCCTGCGATCATCCACCACTGTTGTCTTCCGTGGACGCCCAGGCCTTTTTATGTTGCTGAGCTCACCAGTGTGTTCTTCTTTCTTTAGAATGTACCAAACTGTTGATTTGGCCACTCCTAATGTTGCTGCTATCTTTCTGATGGATTTGTTTCATTTTTGAAGACTTACAATGGCTTGTTTCACTTTCATGGACAGCTCCTTTGAACGCATGATGTAGGTAATGCTGCATTTACCGTGTGTGGCCCTATTGACTTACATTGGTTGAGATCGGCAGTGGTAATGTCCACTGAATGCGACATGCTGTTTGACTTTTGCTGCGGTCACAAAGGTCAGCATCACAGGTGCAACATGTGTACAGACCTGAGCGGCTGCACGCCCAGGTTCAGGTTAGCGGGAAGTAAAATCACTGCTTAACCGTCTGGTTTTACCGCCCCCTACCCACAAATGTAAACAAAACCTTACTTCCACATATGAGATCTGTACCAGCAGTGTACCAGAAGTACAGAGATAACTGTACTTTCTAGCATGAATACAAATTTGGATTTCAGAGTACAGAGCAGAGAGCTGAATCTTTACTAAACATGAGCCAAACTTTTTTTCCCCCACAGAAGCATTTATAAAATTGTCTGTGTCTGGAGTTCAGCTTCAAAGATTGGGATCATGTCATAATGGAATATATAAAAGATATATGTGTGTGTAATACCGCGTTTCCCCGAAAATAAGACCTACCCCTAAAATAAGCCCTACTGTGCTTTTCGGGGAGAGATGCAATATAAGCCCTACCCAAAAAATAAGCCCTAGTTTGGAAGGGTTGTGTTGTCTAGACTGTGTATGTTTCTGTGATGAATACCTTCGTTGCGGCGCTGCTCAGCTGATCCCCCGCTGCTCTCCTCCTCTTCTGCCAGCTGTCAGCGGGGGATCTCGGGACCCCCTCCCTCTGCAGTGCTCGGAGCATGGAAGACCGATCAGGCGGGTCCTGGAATCGCAGAGGAAGGCGCTGTAGGAAGGTACGGTGCACACTTTACATTGTATAGGGCTGTAATGCAGTGCATTTTATGATTTTACAGGCACTTTTAACTCCGTTCCACTGACCACTGGGGATTTCTGACAGGCAGGGAGGGAAATGGGGAGAGAAGACAGCACATGACAAGCCCTACCCCGAAAATAAGCTCTACTGGGTCTTTTGTTGAAAAACTTCATATAAGACCCGGGCTTATTTTCGGGGAAACACGATAGTAGTGTGCGTTTATGCAGCAGAACCTCTGTATGGAGATAAACATCAGAATTTCTCCTGTCCATTTTCTTGTTCTTACACATCTTCACACGTCTCAAAGCTCATGGCCAGATTGTGTAGCAACATTCAATAAATAAGGCATTTCAAGTATGGTATTTGCTGAGCTTTTCAGACGCAGAATATCAGGGTTAATTTGTACGTGCAGAAAAATAGGCCTTATCTAGAGTTAGTAAAATGTGGACAACCTGCGCTGTAACTGGCAAGTCTGTAGAAGCACAATCATACCTGATTATAGAGTAGGAGATTCAAATGTGAGCAACTAAACATAACTGCCAGTTCTAGAAATAGGGATGGAAGCTATTGTTAGTTTGCAAACAAAACACTTTCGTCCTAGATGACATCCAGTAGCACTGATTGCGTCTGCCATCAAGTGGCTGGCCCGGATCTTTCAAGCTGGAAGCACCACTGAGCTATGGATGATTGGTGGTAGAAGGTTTTCTGTTTTAAAGGATAAGTTCACCTTTTGGAACATGTTACATGTTCCACCCATATTTAGGGTGCAACATATAACATGTTCCAGCAGTTGCAGTCTCTTCCTCTCCCCAGTGACAGTGGGCGGGCATCTTCACTGGGGGCCCCGCTGTCACTGTTTAAAAAACAGTCCTCTGTGAATGGGAAACTACTAGTCCCGACAGCCTTTGCCGCTCCAAGAAAAAAAAAAAAGATGTGCATTTATTTTTTTTTTGAAAAGATGAACTTATCCTTTAGAGAGGAATTTCACGTTCATTTAGGCCCATTTCACATGGGCATTCTAGTCAGGTCCATCTGTCAGTTCTTCATGTGGACCTTTTCAGAAAGTCCTTGCATTCTTAAGGACAGAAGTATGTAAGTGGACTTATGTCTGTTTACACCAGCCTACCTCTGGGTCTGATTGGGTCCACTAAAAAAATTGGAAGAGGACTCTGTCATCACTCTGCTCCAATTAGCAGGGGGTTAACTCACAGATTCCCTGCTGATCGGCATTAAATCCACCCCATGTGAAAGGGGCCTTAAGGCTAAGTTCACCTTAACCACTTTGTGCCCGTGCTATAGCCGAACGACAGCTACAGCGCGGGCTTAGAGTGCCGAGAGGGCGTACATGGGACTCGGCAGATCACGGATCAGAGAAAAGGGCCAATGCCAGCCCTTTACCATGTGCTCAGCTGTCAGCCAATGACAGCTGATCACATGATGTAAACAGAAGCCAGTAATCATTTTTTTTTTCCCTCATGCTAACAGCGTGAAAAAAATAAGCCAATTACTGGTTTCTGTAAAAGGGACATCAGTCCTACACAGTGACAGCCACTGCTGCTAACCAGTGCCCACCAGTGCCACCTACCAGTGCCCGACAGTAATCCTATCAATGCAGCCTCATCAGTGCCTCCTGATCAGTGCCCACCAGTGCCACCTATCAGTGCCGCCTTATCAGTGCAGCCTATCTACCAGTGCCTATCAGTGCCACCTCTTAGTGCCGCCTATCAGTGCAGCCTCATCAGTGCCCACCAGTGCCACCCCATCAGTGCCACCTATCAGTGCCGCCTTATCAGTGCAGCCTATCAGAGCCCATCAGTGCAGCCTCATCAGCGCACCTCAATGAAGGAAAAAAAATGACCTGTTTGCAAAATTTTATAACAAACAATGAAAACTGTTTTTTTTTTTTTTTTTCGGTTGAGCAAAAAACAAAAAACCCAGCTGTGATTGAATACCACCAAAAGAAAGCTCTATATGTGTGAAAAAAAAAATGATAAAAATATCATATGGGTACAGTGTTGCATGACCGCACAATTGTCATTTAAGGTGTGAGAGCGCTTAAGGACCCTTTCACGCGTGCGGACTGTTCGTCCGTTTTTTCGTCCATCAGTAGACGGATGAAAATGGACATCAATGCATCTCTATGGGATAGCAGATGTTAGCAGATGATCATCCGCTAACTTCCGCTGACATTCGTCTCCGCTAAGCTCCGTTTTTTATATGATGGAAGAGAAGCCTTTTTTTTCTTCCATAAAAAAACAAAGAAAAACGAAACGGACGAAAAACGGATGTTAGCGGACGATCAGTTTACATCCGATCCGCTGACATACGTTTTTAACCAAAATATGTAATCTTATAATATGAATATATCAAAGGTCAACCTATGATCCAGGTAGTGGTCTTTAGGAAGTCACGTGCAGCCTAGTGCTAAGAGAGAGAGACAGAAAGAAGACAAAAGACTTGAGAAGACAAGAAGATTTGACAAGACAGAGAGAAGACATGGCAAGAGATGTGTCACATGAACGCCTCATCAACCTGGTGCATGCCAGGCCAGCTTTATGGGACAAGAAGTGACTTGAATATAGTGATCAAATCACAAAAAGTATGATGTGGGAAGAGATATTTGTGGAGGTCACACCAAACTGGGCGTCACTCAGTGAGAAACAGCGTTGGATACGTGGTAAGCAGTTTGTGGGATGGGGGTGGGTTGGTATGGATAACTTCTAGTACACCCATATGTCACTATTAGAATTCTGATACTTGTAGTCCACCTAAATCACCGGGCAAATCCCAGCACTTCTCTCAAGCATGTAAAAGTCATAATTTTTTGCTAGAAAATTACTTAGAACCCTCAAACATTATATACATTTTTTTTTAACTGAGACCATAGGGAATAAAATGGCGGTCATTACAACTTTATCTGTCACACGGTATTTGCGCAGAAATTTTTCCAAAGCGATTTTTTTGGGGAAAAAAAACACTTTCATGAAAAAGAAAAAAAAATCAGTTAGCCCACTTTTTTAGTATAAAGTGACAGATGATGAGAACGTCGAGTAAATAGATACCTCACATGTCACGTTTTAAAATTGCACACATATGTGGTATGGCACCAAACACCAATCTCCATAGGTGACGTTTTTAAATTTTTTACAGGTTACATGTTTAGAGGGGAGGTCTAGTGCTAGAATTTTTGCTCTTGCTTTAATGTTCGCGATGATACTTCACATGCGTGGTTTGAACGTCGTTTATATATGCAGACGCGACCTAGATATGCAATCGCTGCTGTGTGCGAGCATGCGGGGACGGGGAGGTTTTTCTTTTTTTTTTTTTTGGCTCTGTGACTGACCGGAGTCGCGTGACGTCATTCCCGCGCCTGTGCGTGGGAGCCATCAGTCACGACACTTGCTAGTGAAGAAATGGCAAGTCTACAGCAAATGTCTCCTAAACGGCACAGGTTTAGGAGATATTTGCAGTTCCTATAGGTAAGCCTTGTTCTAGGCTTTCCTATAGGTACAAGTGACAAAAAGAGTGGTCTCAAACCTCTTTAACATGCCAAGACATGTATTCCACATATGTGTTTCAAATAGTATACCTAATTGTCATGTTGGAGTTCTATCTGTTAATTGTGTCTATTGTTCCTACGCAGGCCAAAAAATCGTAATGTGGTGGACATCACAAAGAGACCGTTATAGACGTAAACTTAAAAAAGAGGGTGATGACAATAAAAGTGGTGCAGGGGTGTCTAAAAAAAGAAGAAGCCCTTTCTTTGAAATGTTAGACTTCTTGAGAAATGTGATGGACTTAAGACGTAAATACATTTTTTCTCCCCTATATTACATTAGTTGGCCAAGTAGACCAAATCATATACTCCTTTGCAACAGTAATGACACACATGGATCTATGTATTGTAATAAATCTACTGTACTGATCCATCTATCAACATATCTTTTACAGTACCAGCACCAACATTTCCGAGACAGAAGGGGAGGGGGATGCAGGCTCAGAGGATACAGAGCAAGCGCAAGAGGAAGAGATGGGAGTTCGACAAACTGAGCAGGGTGCCGAAAAACCCACATCTTCCCAAGTGTCCCCAAATCAAGAATCAGCAGCAACAAGAACCACGCATGAAAGACAACATGTGCCTGTAAGAATCCTAAACAAAATGCCCCATTTTAAAATGTTGACAAAGACAAATGAGACAAATGGAGGAGTTGAAGGCGATGAGAAGGGTTGATGCCAATGATCCATTTGCTGACCCCACCAATCAGGATGCAATCTTTGTAAAAAATCTATACCACCATCTCGCACAAGTACCCACTCCACAAAAAATTAATGTGCAAATGGCTATATTCAATTACGCTGATGTGTGCATAAGGGCTGCAATGTCTGGTGATCCCTTGCCGCCACTCATTACTCAGCAGCAACAACGTCCCTACCATAGTGAGCCTGCTCCACTAAACCCATCCTCACAGCACATGTTTCAGCATCATTACCACCCAAGCATTATCCCCCATCACCAATGTACATCAGCCACCACTGCCCAAAATGTATTACCAACACCTCAAGTGGCACCTCCTAGCCAACCTACCTCCATTTCCTACAAGTCCACCAGTTCCCCAGTTCCCAAGCCACTTCATATGGTAGTTCCTCCCAATCATCAAATCCCTATTCCAATTCCCCCAGTCCTTATTATCAGGATCTTTAAAGTATCCACATTCATTAAAGGTTTAAGTTTCCCCATTCTTGTAGTTGGTCACCAGGAATTGGGTCTTTCTCCAAAAACCATTTGTGATTTCCTGCCACATGGATGTATCTGGAACAGGCATTGCAGTAGACCGAAGCTCCTCCCATATTGCTTGACATGTGTCGTGCACAATTCCTGAAATTGTAGAGATTCCCAACAAAAAGTAGTTGTTTAGGGATGTATAGGATAGTCCAGATGCCAGAAACCTAGGAAGAGTAGAAGAAATGATGAAAGGAATCCTACGCTGGAAATAATCAAGCAGAAAGGCTGGCTTACCTCAGGGTAAGTAGAAGTCGCTCCTCTGGAGGCACACAACATTGCATATCCGTGTTCATTCTTTCCAGTCATGGATGCAACTTTTCTAATAAAAATTTGAACGTTGTTACGGACATTCTGGTGAAATTGAAGAATTTTTGCGGAAAACGTTGCAAATCTGCATAGTGCAGAGCAAAAAAATCTTCAGTGGGCCTCTTGAGTAGCATGGGATGTGACCAGTACTTGCGTCTTCTCACAGAAATCTTCCTGCTAGTGATTTTTTGTCTCCTCAAATACGATAACATGACAAAAAATTGTCACATGGTCAAAAAATCTGCCCAAATACATTGGTCTGAAGCACGTAGACTACAGAAGGTTAACAGGAAGCACATGAAAAACGGATGCAAAAACGGATTACAACGGATGAAAAACGGATGACAACGGACAAAAAACGGACAACGGAAGAAAAAACCGGATGTCAATGGATGAAAAATGGATGACAACGGATGAAAATCGGATGTCAACGGATGAAAAACGGATGATAAACATAGTTGAACGAAAATGAAAACGGATGTGACTGACGTCTGCTTTCATCTGTCTATGGATAGATGAAAGAACGGACTAACAGTCCGCACGTGTGAAAGGGCCCTAAAGCTGAAGATTGGCCTGGGCAGGAAGAGGGTATAAGTGCCCAGTAAGCAAGTGGTTAAAGAAAAAAATAAATTAATACATATACTTTTGCAGCACATGAAAACATGTTTATTACTTGTTTTACAGCAGTCTGCAGGGTATTGCACCTGCAATCAGTGAATTGCAAGTGCAATGCCAGGCTTCTGCAGACTCTTTTTACAGCAACCTGCCTGCACCTCTGTATGGGCTTTCAGTTGGAAATCTGCAGGCAGTGTCAATGGACTACAAGTGTTGTGATCACTGTACTCCTATTCCATTGGAAACTAAAAGTTTGTTATGGTGGCAGATGGGACTTGTAGTTCATTCATTTACAGATCTCTATGAATAAATGACATGGCTGTGCAGTCAGGGAGAAGAACCTGTGCACGCTGAAACAGGGAGGCAATTTGGAGGTGGGGGTATACTAAATATGGGTTTAACATATAACATTACAAAAAGTGGAGTTAGCCCTTAAATTGCTATAACATATATAATTGCTACACAAGCCATTTATTGGGACTTGTGTATAAAAAAGTGCACTAGAAAGAACATTTCATGTTGCCAAAAATGTATTAAAAAGATAAAAATGTACAGAGGATGCCCAGCATAATAAACTTATTTACAAAAAATATATTTGTATGTGTAGTGGTGTAATATGATTATATAAATGCATTTATGTACAGGAAATATACACTTATATTACTTACAATTATCGTGAGCTGTCAAAATAAGCCTTTGTTAGAGAAAACATCACAAAACATTCACCTGTGCAGATCAATATTTCCAGCAAATTTGAACATTTTTTGGCCCTGGCCTTTGATGGGGGGTTATTATTCCCAACTGCTAACAGATGCACTAAATTGTTTCTAAATCATCCTCTAGCTCAGGGATATGCAATTAGTGGACCTCCAGCTGTTGCAGAACTACAATTCCCATGAGGCATAGCAAGACTGACAGCCACAAGCATGACACCCAGAGGCAGAGACATGATAGGAGTTGTAGTTTTGCAACAGCTGGAGGTCCGCTAATTGCATATCCCTGTCTAGCTTGAAGTGTCTGAAGGAAAAGCCACCGACAGATGGCAGAAAAGTACAAAGGGCTCTGTTAATTTTCTTTCTCATCCTATCAATAAAATGTAAAGTAGTTACACAGTCAAAAGGTGTTTTACCCTAAATATATTCACTGCATTAAGGTGAAAAACCTTCCACTAGCTGTTCCCTTCCTCCTTCCCCCTTCCCTAAAACTTTACCTGAGACCTCTCTTGATCCAGCACTGTGCCTGTCTGCAACAGTGCTCTCATCTTTCTTTCTTCTCAAAAGAACACATAGACAGCAGCAGGAGCCATTGGCCCCCGCTGCTGTCAATCAAATCCTATTAGGAGGGAACCGGGGACTGTGGCCGAGCCACACTGTGTGTGTCTATGGATGCACACAGCCCAGCTTGGGACCATGCCTGAACGTGTGCACCCTCAGCACAAGACTGGGAGAGGTGGACAAGTCTGGGGGGGTGATTCCAGAGAAGGAGGTAAAGGACTGCTCTGTGCAATATCCTTGCATAGAGCAAGTAGGAACAATATCTTTTTTATTCTGGAGGAAAAAATTAATCCTTAAATATCAGTTAAATTTGTGGTGAGAAAAATATACTAGCCTATGGATCACTTCTAATAAAACAGTAGAAGGACACTGTATTTTCATGGCTGTTAACAATACCATCTGGCATTGGCCATAGTTGAAGTAAAGAAGACCATCTGTACTGTAAGCTATCCCACTTCAACCCTCTGCCACCATTCCAAAGCAACAGCAGTGGATCACTCAGCAAGGAAAGATTTTCTGAATAAACCCTTTCAAGAGCCTATTTGTGTGCCCAAAATACAAAGGAGTCTTATGATCCAAACTTTCTTAGAGGAATCTACAAAAAAAAAAAAAAAAAGTGAAAAGTTTAATAAATTGACAGTGCAGGAAGAATAAATATGACTATATTAGAATATGAAGACACTTAGAATCCCACCAACCAATCTTGGCTGAGGCCCAGTCTAGCTGGCCCTATTGCTGTCCCAATCCTAGAGGAATGAGATAATACATTAAAGTGATATTAAAGTCTTGTTTTTTTCCTTTTTTGTTTAAAAATAACAAACACGGGGCATGACCAAAATGGCAATAGTGCTGGACCCTTGGTCGAGGAGCTCTGCCACCACGGAGGGGGAATTAATCCTGTTTACTATTCTGCTACCCTTTTATTGTAGCTCTAGACTCTCCCTGCACTCCCCTGCTGATGATGATGACCTGGAGCAAGTTGCAATCGAAGTCTCGGCGCCACGGAGATACTTCTGCTTTATGTGGCGGCGCATCCGCCCACATGGCAGCAGTAGGCAATATGGCAACTCAGACGGAAGACTCCGGCTCTTCAAGAGTAGGCTAACTTCACATCCCTGATGCAAGCCATTATGGGGTGATAAATAGACATGTGCGGTTGGTTTTGTTCCGAATTATTATTCTGACAAATTTTTCATTATTCAGAGATTCGGATATATCCGAATACCCAAATTACAATATAAACTAAATTTACTGAATGCTCCGAATAACATAATGAAATTTGCCCGAATTTCAGAAAATCGGACTGAAATTCGAATTGAATTGAACTCCAGTCGAATTCCCACTACACATATTGCTGAAATCAAAAACTGTGTGTGTTATTAGAGTACCATTTCGAAATAATGCTGTTTTTGTTAATCCAAAGGTGATTTAAAGAGTCATTGTAATCATTTGATGAAGATTTTTCTTTTGTTTTTTCACTTTGCTGCATTCGAATCGAAAACAATATAACATTTTAGTTTCGACCGATTCGAAAATTTATCAATTTGATCGTTTCGAATCGAAAAAAATCGGTAAATTAGAAGAAAATGCAAAAATTCCAAATACGAATTCCGAAAATGAATTGAACAAATCAACCGAATTTAACTAAACGAAATAACTAGATTAACGAATCAAAACTAATTTTTTCGTCATGCACATGTCTAGTGTCAAACCACTTTACTAATAAGATTGATACCCTGCAGCTGGAGATCGGTCTCATCAGGAAGGACTTTGATAAAGTCCGTCACTGCCTCATGGAAACTGAGCGCCGGCTGGGAGACACAGAAGACACGGTCCGAGACCACTCTGCACACACTCTAGGTCAGTGTTTCTCAACTCCAGTCCTCAAGGCGCCCCAACAGGTCATGTTTTCAGGATTTCCCTCAGATGAAACGGCTGAGGTAATTACTAAGGCAGTGAAACTGATCAAATCACCTGTGCAATATAATGGAGAGGCTGAAAACATGACCTGTTGGGGTGCCTTGAGGACTGGAGTTGAATAACACTGCTCTAGGTGAAGGTGGAGCACTTAGAATCTAGGGCGGAAGATGCAGAGAACAGCAATCGGCAGAACAATTTGTGCATAATAGAGCTGCCTGAGGGGACAGACGGCTCAGATCCACCTGCCTTTATAGAGTGGTTGCTCCGCTCACTCTTTCCCCAGGCGGCTTTTTCATTGTTTTTTTGCGGTTGAGAGGGCCCATAGGATGCCTCCTGCCCACTAGAAAAAAAACAAAAACGGGTAGGTCACTATTATCATGCCAATTATTCTTCCTTTGCCTACGGTGTAAGTGTGCTAATACATAAATTCCTTTCATTTACACTCCTGGACTTACACCTGGATCCTGAGGGGAAGTTTGTGATTCTTCATGCTGTTATTGCCAATGTACCCATGGTAGTGGTGGGGCTTTATATCCCTTTGTCGGCCTCAGTCTTTCTGCTGACCAAGGTGTCTCAGCTTGTAGCAGCCTTTTTCACTGACCATGTGGTTTTAGCAGGAGATTTTAACTGACACCGGATGCTGCGGTTGACTCTCCACTCTCTAGATGGGCTTCCACTTTTGGATTCACATGTAGCAATATGGACTACAATTGCAATGAACAGCTATCCCCGGCACTATCTGTATATCATATCATCCCTCTAGTGCCCAGCCTTACTAAACTGACATCATATTCGTGAGCCAACAAAAGGGGATTGTGGGATTGGTGGTTCCATCAGGTGACTGTTCCCCTACATGACAATACACCCGGACCACATATCCCAGGCATCTTTGCTACCTTCGGAGAGATTGCTGGGAAGAGCTATAAAGGAAACCAGAGACCCACCCCACTCTCTCTTCTTCCCAGGCCTCGTGCGAGAAAGGTCTCTCCGTGCAAGGAGAGTGAGGTTGCGGTCTACAACACAGGGTACATCATCCTCACCCGACCGAGTAGGGGTCCACCGCTGCCTGGACATTGGACATCTGACCAGCATTAACCCTACAGTCCAGCGACCCATGCTCCGTGCTTCGCATCGGGTGACTTTCCCAAGCGGGTCTGCAGCCAGGACGTCTACCCAGGAGTCACTGTCTAGAAGGCGCTGAATCAGCCTGGTCGCTGGTGAGAGGGCAATTGCCTACCTTTGCAAACCTTTCCTTGGTTGTTTTACTGGGACACTGTGTACAGACAGCTTTACTTTGGGAACACTTCACTGCACTTCTATTTGAACACTGTACATAGGCCCCTTTAAATGCATCCATCACAAGATATAATACCACTCGGTTACTACACCTTATTGGATATAGTTAATGAGCTCCGACTGCCGGTGAAGACCATCCAATCTCCAACGGGGACATTTTTTGATTGCTGCTTAAAGTAAGGTGACCAAATTTTTAAAATGAAATCTGGGGACATATTTTTTTTTTTTTACTAGTAATGGCAGCAATCGACTACTCTTTGCCACTCTCCGCCGCCGCCCGCCTCACAGCCTGTCAATTCTAAAGCCCCATACACACTATCAGATTTTCTGCTGATTTTTTCCTTCAGATTTACCAAAACCATATAATATGAGGTCAAACCTTAGGAGTTTCAATTTGTATGCAATCAGGCAGGCCCTTGCACTACATGGTTTTGGTAAATCTGAATACAAAAATCAGCAGAAAATCTGATAGTGTGTATGTGGCTTTACTCTTCGGGCCCCGGCTACTACTGGGTGGGGAGGAGAGGAAGATCACTTCACCAGGGAAGGCAAGGAGATAAGCAGGCAGGCGGCTGGCCGGGACTTGTTATGTCCAAGTGATATTCCATTGTGTGTGTGTGTGTGTGTGTGTGTGTGTGTGTGTATGTATATATATATATATTATCCTGTTGTTGCCAACTGTTCTAACTCTTTTACGGGGGAATCATTCTACTGAGCTTGTGCTGTTATCCAAGGCTCAGTTGAACCACTACCTCTTTTGTACAACAACATCTTATCTGAAGTATTCCAGTAAATGTTAACAGAATTTAAACATATTGAGTGTTGTCTTATTACTCAAAGGTGTTGCAACGATGAACCCAGAGTGTCAGGTGGGTTGGAATGGTTACAGGGTCATGGCGATGCAGATTAAATCCAAGCAGTCTCCAAGGGGGCCGTTCTACATATGGATCAACTTGAAATACGTGCAGGCCCTAATTTTCACCCTGTTTTAGACCAGGCCGGGTTCACTTTAGGGCTCATGCACACACTGGACGTTATAAAAACCCCAGTAGCATTTGCTGTAGAAAGCTGTAGCTGCGGAATGAGTTTTGCAGCATTTTGCAGTATCGGGTTTCGGCGTTTATTAATGTGTTTTAGCTGTTGTGTTATTTTAGCTTATTTTAAACAAAACTATACTCCCACAAAAGCTTATGGCTCAAAAACGCTGATAAATGCCAAATAGCCGCGTTTTTCAGCGTTTTTAAACTTTTATCAGAGTTAGTTTTTTTACAGCTGAAAAATTCCTCTTAAAACCCACTAGTTCTGCCAAAAAATGCTGATAACAGCCTATGTGTACATGGACACATAGGATAACATGCTGGGGAGTTTACTGGCTGTCGAAAAAAATGCAAAAACAGCAGCTGTACAAATGTCCAGTGTGCATGAGGCCTATAATGCAAACATCTACAGCTTGACAGCTACCTATCATTGGGGACACCGACAAATAAGACATACTTTAAAGTATGAACATCTCTTCTAGCCAGTAAACATGGCACCAGTTGCCATGCCCAGGCCATTAATGTAAAGTAAATGCAATGTTGGTTGCTACTGAATAACAGGTTAAGTGATACTCCCAGTAACAGATGCTGTCACCGTAGTTGTCACTGAGTGACATAATCAGCTTCCTTGTATAAAACCTCTTTTGATTTTACTGGTAGGTATGAGTGATATAAACCAATGTTTTTCAACCTTTTTCCAGTTACGGAAAAGGCTGGAGGCACCCCAGTCTAAGGATTGGTTTACATTACTTTGCGCTGGGGAATGAGCACAAAACCCTGTACATTCCTGACTTGCAGACACACAGAGATGCCATGCCATTAATTGTTCACAGCACTGCCATGTATTGGCAAACATGTTGCATTTTCAGTGCAGTGCAATTTAATAAAAAAAAAAAGGGGGGACTTCTTTCCCTGCTTTTCTGCAAGTAGGGCAGCCCTATGAAACGGGATCCCTTATACGCAGCTGCACAGATGTGAACCAAGGACTCGTTCATATGTGAGGTTGAAAGGTGGTTAAACCATAAGGTTGAGTCATTTTTACCACCCCCAACTGCTCCCCCTTTAGCTGCAGATGCAGCAGCCAGATTCGTATATATGCTATGGCCGCAGATAGGACTATACCCCAGGTGAATGGGGCCATGCTGCATTGCACGCAGTTGCGCCTCAGTGATGCTGCATTTAGGGGGTTTACATAGGGGTGGAGGAGGCAACATATTGCCTCTTCACCGCCTGTCAAATGCCACGGAAAAGCCATCCATGCGTGGATTGATTTTCAGAGGAGCGGCAGTCCTTGCCACTATTATTAAAGAGCTCTAAAAAAGCAGTGCTGATTATACAGGACTAGGGGGTCAAGATTAAGAGTAATGTATACATATACATACTCGTACACACGCACATAAACACACACATACACACACATACACACACACGCAGTATAAACACATACTTACATTCATACATAGATGTGCGCACACGTATACAACATTGTACACACACACACACAGATTGCCTTTTTAAAAGTTGCAGTACTGTACCTGCAATCATACTGCCAGGTACTGCACTATAGGGATAAGTTAGAGCACTCAGGACTCGGGAAGGCACCTCCCCCTTCCACTGCTTTCAGTTTCCTGACTGCAATTCACTGTCCTGACCGAGCTTCTGCTCTGACAATGTATGGTTCATTGGAGGAGCGGCTTGGTCTGATCTGACAGCCTTTCTCAACCAAGATGCCATGGAACTGCTGACAACTTCAGATAGTACCCGGTTGAGAAAGGTTGATACAAACAAATGCCACACTTTTTAGGCTAATTTTTACAGTCAGGTCCATAAATATTGGGATATTGACACAATTATAATCTTTTTGGCTCTATACACCACCACAGTGGATTTGAAATGAAACAAACAAGATGTGCTTTAACGGCAGACGTTCAGCTTTAATTTGAGGGTATTTACATCCAAATCAGGTGAGCGGTGTAGGAATTACAACAGTTTGTATATTTTCCTCCCACTTTTTAAGGGACCAAAAGTAATGGGACAGATTAACAATTGTCCACCAAACTTTCACTTTTTAATACTTGGTTGCAAATCCTTTGCAGTCAATTACAGCCTGAAGTCTGGAATGCATAGACATCACCAGATGCTGGGTTTCATCCCTGGTGATGCTCTGCCAGGCCTCTACTGCAACTGTCTTCAGTTCCTGCTTGTTCTTGGGGCATTTTCCCTTCAGTTTTGTCTTCAGTAAGTGAAATGCATGCTCAATCGGATTCAGGTCAGGTGATTGCCTTGGCCATTACATAACATTCCACTTCTTTCCCTTAAAAAAGTCTTTGGTTGCTTTCGCAGTATGCTTCGGGTCATTGTCCATCTGCACTGTGAAGCGCCGTCCAATGAGTTCTGAAGCATTTTGCTGAATATGAGCAGATAATATTGCCCGAAACACTTCAGAATTCATCCTGCTGCTTTTGTCAGCAGTCACATCATCAATAAATACAAGAGAACCAGTTCCATTGGCAGCCATACATGCCCACGCCATGACACTACCACCACCATGCTTCACTGATGAGGTGGTATGCTTTGGATCATGAGCAGTTCCTTTCCTTCTCCATACTCTTCTCTTCCCATCACTCTGGTACAAGTTGATCTTGGTCTCATCTGTCCATAGGATGTTGTTCCAGAACTGTGAAGGCTTTTTTAGATGTTGTTTGGCAAACTCTAATCTGGCCTTCCTGTTTTGGAGGCTCACCAATGGTTTACATCTTGTGGTGAACCCTCTGTATTCACTCTGGTGAAGTCTTCTCTTGATTGTTGACTTTGACACACATACACCTGCCTCCTGGAGAGTGTTCTTGATCTGGCCAACTGTTGTGAAGGGTGTTTTCTTCACCAGGGAAAGAATTTTCGGTCATCCACCACAGTTGTTTTCCGTGGTCTTTCCCGGGTCTTTTGGTGTTGCCGAGCTCACTGGTGCGTTCTTTCTTTTTAAGGATGTACCAAACAATTGATTTGGCCACACCTAATGTTTTTTCAGCCTAATGATGGCTTGCTTCACTGATAGTGACATCTCTTTGGATCTCATTTTGAGAGTTGACAGCAACAGATTCCAAATGCAAATAGCACACTTGAAATGAACTCTGGACCTTTTATCTGCTCCTTTTAAATGGGCTAATGAGGGAATAACACACACCTGGCCATAGAACAGCTGAGCAGCCAATTGTCCCATTACTTTTGGTCCCTTAAAAAGTGTGAGGGACAAAAACCAACCTTTTGTAATTCCTACACCATTCCCCTGATTTGGATGTAAATACCCTCAAATTAAAGCTGAAAGTCTGCAGTTAAAGCACATCATGTTTGTTTCATTTCAAATCCATTGTGGTGGTGTATAGAGCCAAAAAGATTAGAATTGTGTTGATGTCCCAATATTAATGGACCTGACTGTAGTAATGCTTGAATAGTTTCTTGTTCATTTGTTCAAAATGTGGCTGGATTGCTGTGGAGACATTTTTATGGTGTCTTCTGCAAGGCATATGTACCAGTTGGTCTTCACCAGAGCTCCTAATGGTGGAGATGGACTGTAAAACCTGTTGGTCCCTGGTTTTCTTTCCTGCAAACTGGCAGCAAGTCGTGGCTGTCAGGTTTGCCCCACCAAGGGGTTGCTGGGCCCCCTGAGATGAGCTCTCACGGTGTGTAGTAAAAATGCAGAGTTCCTCTGAAAAGTGGTGTCCTGTGTCTCTTTTTTTCAAATAGTTTTTATTAGATTTTTTATAACACGACAATTCAAAAACACACAAAACAATTCCCACACATATTCCCGCACACAAAAAAAAAAAGGGGAAAAACAAACCAGCATTACCATATTTATGCTCACCAGTCTATGCTTCAATCTATATTCAAGACCCTTCATCTCTTTATTACTCATTAAAGGGGAAGTAAACCCTGATGGGTTTTACTTCCTCTTTGTTTCCCTGCAAAGGTAAAGCATAATGGACTACTATGCATCGCATAGTAGCCCATTATGTGTCACTTACCTGACACAGGAGCCTGCGATGTCCCCGATTTCCTCACTGGCAGCGAGCGTCCATTCTTCACCCCTCTTCCTTCCGGGGCCGCGAACTCCGGCTCTGTGACTGGCCGGAGTCGCGAGCCGCCAGTCATGGCGTGACCCCAGCTTGAAACGGCACAGCATGCCCTTTCAAGAGTGCGCATGTGCCGAATACATCGGCGCATGCGCAGAAGAACTCATCGCACGGGGAAATAGTAAATATCTCCTAAACCATGTAGGTGTAGGAGATATTTCAAGCACCTAAAGGTAAGCCTTAATCTAGGCTTACCTGTAGGTGAAAGTGGTCTGTAAGGGTTTACAACCACTTTAATGGAACATATAAGCTTAAACTTATCCCTCTCTTATGTTTTTGTTGCTTTTCCTCAGTATCTTTAACTTACTTATCTGATTGTTAGAATAGATTGGAGACTAACCACCAATGCCATATTTTTAAAAAAATTTTTGGACTCCTCCTATGTTTATATGTCAATTCCTCTCGTCCTAAATTAAGGTTAATCGCCTTGATCCATTGATCTATCATTGGCGGATATTTTGATATCCATTTTTGTAATATAACTTTACCAGCCATATAGATAGTTCTCAACCACATCACATGCATTTCAGCTGGGAGGGTTTCTTACGATATAATCCCTAATAATGCTATTTTTGGATCAAGATGGACCTGCGTGGAACCTAAGAAGTTTAAAGTGTTAAATACACCCTCCCAAAAGCAATGCAATTTGGGACATCGCCACAGTATGTGTATAAGTGTACCTGTGGTACATCCTGGGCAGTTTGGTGTAGCTGCTTTACTCCAAGAGAATAACTTTAAATGGGTATATTGGGCTCTGTGAATGATAAATAACTGAGTTAGACACTGTGAAGAGGATAAGGATACTTCAAATAAATTGTTCAAAGCTTGTTCCCACTCCTCGTCACTAAGTGTCACTAGATCCCTGCACCATAGCCCAAAGCTACCCACTTGTGGATTAGTTCTAACTGTCATTTGTAAAGAAGAGTATATATTCCCTATAAGTCCCTGTTTAGAGCATTTTACAGTTACTGCCAAAGTTAAGATTGATGAAAGATTATATTTTGTAGACATGTGCACACTGAAATATTTTGTTTCGGAATTTCGTTTTCGTCCGAAAAATAAATTTATTTAGTTACTCCCGAAATTCGTTTTTATTTATTTTGTTTAGTTAAAAAATGCATTCTTCCGAAAATCCGAAATAATTAAGATCTAATCTATCATTGAAGGCTTATGGTGTCTGTCGAATGTTCTAAGAAGATTAGACGGAGCAGCTAAACTGTACGGCGCCGCAATTGTACATTTACGGTCGCCTACAAGCTATAGTAGAATTCTAATGTTGTATGACACTAGTAATAATTATATGTATTAATTATTATTACTAGTCAACCAACATTAGAATTCTTCTATAGTCTATGGGCGGAGCATTTGACCATAATTGTCCACTCACGGTGACTGCTTCGTCGAATCTTCATGTCGAATCTTTTCTCTCTATGTTGAATAATCTTGGACTAATAGTTAGGTTAGGCACATTCAAACTTTTTTGCTATTGTTTCTATAATGTCTAATCTTTTCTCTCTATGTTGAATCTTTTCTCTCTATGTTGAATAATCTTGGACTAATAGAGTTAGGTTAGGCACATTCGACCTTTTTTCCTATTGTCTCTATAATGTCGAATCTTTTCTCTCTATGTTAAATCTTTTCTCTCTATGTAGAATAATCTTAGACTAATAGAGCTAAGGTTAGGCACATTCAACCACAGGTTCGATGGACACAGATCGCTATTGTCAGCGTCATGTCGAATTTCCTATCTATATCAAACTGTTGTCGCAAGGAAAACGAAAATAAAGCATTTGGACTTTTCGGTTTTCGGTTTCTGCACGTTCGTTATCGTTTGTTAAAACGATAACGAAAATACCCGAAATTCGGACGAAAATGCATTCGGACGAAAACGAATGCACATGTCTAATAAAAAGGTCCTGTACTTCTGGCACGATTTTACCTACTCCGAGGAATATGGACAGCTAGTAAACCAACCCCCTTGAAGGGGAATAACTGCAAAACTCCCTAGCTGGAGTGGATGTGACTGGTCAGGAGCATTTACCCCCTTCCCCCCTTTTATTTATTTATTTATTTATTTTTATTTTATTATCTTCTCCACCCCTCTAGTCCCCCAATTCTTCCCCAACCCTCTCATTCCCCCTATCTTTCTCCTCTCTATCTTTTCAACACATCTTGTTCTTGTTTCTCGTCCTTTCCGATGCAAATACGTCAGATAAAGATTCTTAATGGGTCGGTGAGGACAGACTCCAATCCCCTATCTATTCCCTGAAAATATGGCTTATGCCGGAAAAATTAAAAGGGGTCATGTGGGGTGTGGAGGACTCCTATTTATTAGACATGCACCCTGTCTCTATCCCGCTAGGGAAATTCATGTAAAGTGCTCTCATGACTGTAAAAAAAATAGATATAGAATTGGACAGCTTGTAATGTCATTATAATATACTTTGTTGAGCTTTCTGTATCCCCGCATATTCTACCCTGTTAAATAAAGAATTTATAAAAAAAATAAAAAGGTCCTTGCTCGACTCTGCAGAGCATGCCGTAGTTGCAAATATTGAAAAAATAACTTATTAGGCAAATGATATCTCTCTGCCAGTTTATCAAATGGTTGCAAAACCTCATTATCATAAAGTTGACAAAGAAGCATAATTGCAGCCTTTTTCCATAAATCAAAATTTTCAAGCTTCGCAAACTTTTTTTAAATTGCGGATTATCCCATATGGGCATATTGAGTATATTCATCATATTCAGTATCTTGTTGAATAGTAGTCCAGATCTTATGTAGTAAATTAAATGTAGGATAGTTATGTTTACTGTAGAAGTGATAAGCTACTATTAACTGTACCTGTGGATCTATCGGCAGCTGGGAAAATATAATTTGCTGTATGGGGTCCTCATAGTCTATAACACTGATGGCGAACCTTGGCACCCCAGATGTTTTGGAACTACATTTCCCATGATGCTTAACTACACTGCAGAGTGCATGAGCATCATGGGAAATGTAGTTCCAAAACATCTGGAGTGCCAAGGTTCGCCATCACTGGTCTATAACATTCCATCCATTTATTGCTGAAATTGGAATGGCAGATAATACAATCTGGCATTCGGGAACAGCCAAGCCATCTTCTGGCAACTGTAAAATTTCTAATCTAATCCGAGGATGTTTATATCTCCAAATAAATTCTCTAAACAAGTGTAGCACCCTGATGTTTAGGCAGGGTTGCTCCTAAATTTACCTGCCGGGTGTAGTTACCTGTATTTGCAGAGAGAAATTGGTCATTGGACTTTGAATGAGGCGTGTCACAAATGAAAAGGTAACAATGTAAATCGCATAGAAGGGTACATAAGTAAAAATATTTATTTTACAAGCTGAAACATTTCATTATCTCAAGGTACAAAATACAATTGGTATAAGAACAGATTCCAAAAAGGCCATTCTAAGCCGACACATGATAAATAACAGATAAAGCTTAATTCATAGAGATAAATACATAATAATGTTTGCAACCATAGGTACATGAGTGATCCATATGGAAATCGAAAAATTGAGGGCAAGCTGTGAACTCGTTTTGTGGATTTGTCCATTCGTCAGGAGTATAATGCCACAAATAGATATAGATCTAAATGAAAAATAGTGTACTGGTAAAAAGTTACCTAGGTTTAGAAAAAAAAAAGGGGGAGGGGGGGCAAGGAATCCCATAATCACATGCCAGCTCAGAAAGCCGACCCAGCTACTCATTGTTTACGCTCATTTTGGGTCACAGGAGGTTTCTCGTTTATGGCCAATTCACAGATAACTTCATTTGTTACTGTTTGGGGTATTACGCTGACATAATTTTTACTCCAAGAGATTCCACTGAGTATATGTAATTCAGGTTGTTGAAGTCAGCACTGAGACCCACCTGCCTTCCACTTGCCATGGCCCCTTTTGGGGTTTTACTGGTCCTTCGTTGGGGCTTCACCTTGTGGGTTGCTTTTTCTTGCTTGCCGGCACATCTCTTAGCTGTGTTTTTGTCTTTTTTTGCTCTTGAGCTAAGACTCCCACTAGTTCAATCATCAGCACATATTAAGTTTGAAACAAACCTGGAACAGTTTAACCTATTGTCCCTGAAGAAGACCTTCAGTTACAATTTCTGATGAAACGCGTCAGGTTTCTTCTGTCCAATCCCCATGGACAGTTGACCTCTAGGTTATCAATAGGTTCAATTCCACGCTGTTATCCACATCATGTGTTTGTTTTTATGTTATTTTATCTTTATATGACATTTCTTCAATAAACTGTATATATATTTTTCTATTACTTTGACTGTTTCTGGTCCTTTAAAGTCCCACCTTTTGAGAAAATTCTTTGTTCATCATATGTACAAGGGATGTGGACTCGAAGAAGCATCCAATTAGTTGGCAAAATGATTTTCTTGTGATGTAACTTGTACGCCCAAATATTTAAATGTAGAAACTACAGCTATTTGAGAGGCTAAATTTGGCAGACTGGTCACCAGGGGGTCCACAGGCAAAAGAACAGATTTATCCCAATTAATTGTAAAACCTGAGAAAGAGCAATATTTATTGATTAAATACATCACTGCCTTCAAAGAAGATAATGTCTCTCCCAATAATAAAAGTGTATCATCTGCATATAAAGCAATCTTATCCTCTCCTAAGGGTCTACGGAACCCAATAATATTTGTTGATTGAAGGATAGAGGCAGCCAACGGTTGCAAAGCCAATGCAAAAAGCAAGGGTGATAATGGACATCCTTGTCTTGTTCCTCGTTGCAGTAGAAATGGAGCTGATATATGTCCATTTACCTGCACTTGTCCCACCGGTGCAGCGTAAAGAGGTTGTATCCAACTTATAAACTGGGATCCAAAACCAAATTCTTCTAACCAATGTTATAAATAGTCCCATTTTGTACTATCAAAAGCTTTTGCCACATCAAACAACAATATAGCTCTATTACCCAGATTTTCAGACGGGACATGCAAGTTAAGAAATAGATGCCTTATATTCACTGCAATATATCTATTCGGAATAAAACCAGATTAATCTATATGCACTATCTTAGATATTACTTTCACCAATCTAACGGCTAACACTTTTGCCAATAACTTCACATACGTAAGTAGTGATATTGGACTGTATGATTCAGGATTATTGGGATTTTTATCTGGTTTTAATAAAACTATAATGCCGCGTACACACGGTCGGACTTTTCGTCTACAAAAGTCCAACGGACGCTGACGGACTAAAGCTGGCTGGTAATCCGATCGTGTGTGGGCTTCTCCGGACTTTCAACGTACTTTTTTAGCCTCAAATCCGACGTACTTTAGATTTGAAACATGCTTCAAATCTTTACGTCGTAACTACGACGGACCCCGAAATCCGCTCGTCTGTGTGCTAGTCCGACGGACAAAAAGCCACGCTAGGGCACCTATTGGCTACTGGCTATGAACTTCCTTATTTTAGTCCGGTGTACGTCATCACGTACGAATCCGTCGGACTTTTGTGTGGTCGTGTGTAGGCAAGTCCGTTCGTTAGAAAGTATGCCGCAAGTCCGCCGCAAGTCCGCCGAAAGTCTGCCGGAAGTCTGTCGGACAGGCTGTCTGACTTTTGTAGACGAAAAGTCCGACCGTGTGTACGCGGCATAATAATTGCTTCATTCATAGCAGGTGGAAGATGGCCACTTTCCAATGCTGTATTAAATACTTCCAATAATTCTGGCAGCAATTCAGTTCCATATACCTTTATAGACTTCCCCCGGTAACCCATCTACATCTGGAGCCTTATTATAAGGCAGGCTAGCTGAGGCAAATTGGAGTTCCTCCAATGTCAAGGGCTGATCCAACATTTCCCTATCAGCCACTGATAGTTCTGTTAACATAATAGAATTAAGGAAAAGTTGCAATTTAGCCTCCTTATAGGATACTTTACTACTATACAAGTTTTTATAGAAATCAACAAACACTGATGAAATCTCCAATGTGGTTCGTACCATTTCAGTTGAAGAAGCTTGCAGTTCTATTACTTGTGTCATTGGTTTCTGAGATTTTACTATTGCTGCTAAAAGATGGCCCGTGTTTTCCCCATCCTCAAAGTAAGGTTGCTGGAGGAAGAAGCATCTATGCTCTGCTTTTTTTTATGAGAGATATCAACATATATCTGTTTTTGTACCCACTTCTGTTGTGTTTCTATAGTAAGATTCACTATAGATTGAAGTTCAGCCTTTAAAACACCTTCAGTCACTGAATGTTCCCAAGCCCTAGATCTTTTTTTGATCCTTGAAATCTGATAGATAAGTAATCCTCGCATATAAGCTTTTAGAGAATCCCAGTAGATCTGTGAAGATACAGAGAGCTTGTTAACAGTTCCATAGGCCAAAATATCAAATATTAACTTCTGCTTTGAAGGAAAAAGGTCAAACCCATAGAGTGCGAATCTTAATTGAATATAAGGCTCTACACACTTATTACTTGTTGCATTAGGAGTGGTGGGCTAAGCCGTGCCACCTCCACCAGATAGCATATTTCTGTTACCTCATTTCCAGTAGCAGAATGGGGTCCCAACACGCACCAGGGCAGACCCCATGTGTGGACTTGTTTAATTCTTCCTGCTCCCACACCTTGTGACCAGGTCATGGATCTCCTTACCACTGGCCTGCTCCCATTTGCTATGGGAGATGGGCCACTCAGGAGGGAGCTAAAGCAGAGACCCCCTCGCTACCGGAGGAGCTGACATTTTACCAGGTACCACGTCCAATGACTGATTGCTTTATGTCTTGAACTTGTACTCGGTTACTCTTAGCAACAGCATTGCTCTTCCTTGACTTGCTGAGTCAACCCTGTTTGAGTAGTGTTACTTCATACCCCTGCAGTGCTTTACAGACCCTGGTTCTTTTGGATAAGCCAGAGCCAACATACACCCCTTTAATAATTTCAGACCTGCTTAAAACAGTTAACAAACTTTACTGAATGTCCTCTGCAGCATTACAGCATAATTGCAAAACACGGTCCAATGAATCCCTCACTAACTAATCTGATTGTGTCTGCCCAGGCATACCTTGTAAGGTTAAAAGTCCATGGAAGGTGGTGCTCCAGTCTTTCGTGGGACTACAATGTGCAGCAGCCTCACAGAGGCTTCCCATGCAGGCTCCTCTCTCCCTCCAGGAGGATGATGCTGGTTGTAAAAGGGTTACATCTTCTTCTGTGAGCTTTCTGCTTCTCCTCCCATGTGGCTGGAGTTTGCCTGGGCAGAGCCTTCCCCCTTTTAAAATAACACAAGAAGGAAGGCAGAGCCCTGCATAAAAGTGGGAACAGCAGAGCTAGCATTAACCCTTTCTTAACCTGGGCAGACTAGCTAGCTTACTAACATAATTATTCTCCCTTGTAGGCAGCTTTCTACAGCCTGCCTACACACAGAGCAGTAGACAGTAGTTGGGTCATGGCAGAAGGCAACTAAGTGAGTAGTCAGGTCCAGGCAGGGGTCATGGGTGGTGGCAGGCAAGAGAGTAGTCAGGTCCAGGCAAAGTTCAACACAGGCAGCAGACAAAAGAGTAGTCAGATCAATCTGAGCACGCAAAAAGCAGGTAAGTACTGTATCTTTTTAGCTCTCAGGTAGCTGGTGATAATACACAGCTACCTCAAAGGTTGGCAGGGATTCTGAGAACAGAGGTACTGGAAGCCTTGACAGGGATACAGAGAGTATCGTAACACATTGCAAACAAGGGATAAAACTGATTGGCTGGCCTAGTTTTCCATGTCCCCATTCATACAGTGTTTCTCCCCAGATTCTTGCCATCATTACATTTAGTCAGTATATAGCAAATACTCTTGACCCCAAATTAGGAGAATGATACATTTTCCAGCAGTCCTTGATGACATTCAATAGATGTTGATCATGTGATGATAAATGGCATAATTGGCTGTCAACGTTAATCATTTTTGAGGAAAGCTTTAGGCTATTCTTTTCTGGAGAGGTCTTCCAAACTTATAACAGTGAATTTACCTGTCAAGATGTTCCTAGATAAGAGAAAACCAATTACATTTTGTGTGTGCAATTTGTAAAAAGCAAACACAGAAGTTAAAATGATCCTTATTGTACAATGTTCATTGTTAGCGTGATCTTTTGCTGCAGCTCTTATTCTGAAATGTCTACAAAACCTCATTGTCTGTTATCCCTATTGACTTCAAACAAGGAAAAAAAAATCTATCCAGCTATGAACAATATTTGTTAGCAGAACCTTTGGAACTGCCACTGAGAAATGTAAAGCTCATGTTAGTAGAAGTACAGCAAACCTAGAATAATTTAGTATTTTTTTCATCATAAATGTCAAAAAAAGTCACTAGATTGCTAGAAAGTGCATGTTGTTCTAAATCAAATATAGGGACACTCTAGCACAACCAAATAAAAATAAAATACATGGCCCAGTTATAATGGAGGATGGATATTGCACGCAGTAATACTCCATACCACAAACTGCATTTTATGACCCATTTATACAATGCATATGATCATCCTTATGATTAGGGATGGACCGAAAAGACCCCTGTTCGGTTTGCACCAGAACTTCCGAACACCGCGAAAGTTCGAACCTGAATAACGAACCCTTTTAAAGTCAATGGAACCCGAACGTCAAAATACAAAAGTGCCAATTTTGAAGGCTTATATGCAAGTAATTGGGCATACAATGGTTATAAGGATCCGGGTCCTGCCCTGGGGGACATGTATCAATAATAAAAAAGTTTGTGAAAAATGTCATTTTTAACCACTTCAATACAGGGCACTTAGACACCTTCCTGCCCAGACCAATTTTCAGCTTTCAGTGCTGTCGCAGTTTGAATGACAATTGCGCGGTCATACAACACTGTACCCAAACTAAATTTTTATCATTTTGTTCCCACAAATAGAGTTTTCTTTTGGTGGTATTTGATCACCTCTGCGGTTTTTATTTTTTGCGAAACAAATAAAAAAAGACTGAAAATTTTGAAAAGAATAAAAGTTTTGCTTTTGTTTCTGTTTAAAAGTTTTGTAAATAAGTAAGTTTTCCCTTTCACTGATGGGCACTGATAAGGCGGCACCGATGAGGTGGCACCAATGAGCGGGCACTGACGATGGGCACTGATATGCGGCACTGATGGGCACTGGTAAGCAGCACTGATGGGTGGCACTGATATGCAGCACTGATGGGCATTGATAGGCGGCACTGATGGGCACTCATGGGTGGCACTGGGTGGCACTGATGGGCACTGATAGGCGACACTGATGGGCACTGAAAGGCTGCAAAGATGGGTTCTTATGGGTGGCACTGATGGGCACTAATAGGCAGCACTGATGGGCACTGATACGTGGCACTGATGGGCACTTATACGCGGCACTGATACGCGGCACGGATAGGCATCCCTGGTGGCACTGGCAGTGGTAGGCATTGGAGTGGGCACTGATTGGCAGCTGCCTGGGCCTTGATTGGCAGCTGCCTTTGCACTGATTAGTCTAGGGGGGCATACCTGGTGGTCCAGTGTGGCTGGTTTCCCTGGTGATCCTGGGCGGCTTCCCTGGTGGTCCTGGGCAGCTTCCCCGGTAGTCCTGGGTAGGATCTGAGGGGGGGCTGTGCTGATAAACAATCAGCACAGACCCCCCCTGTCAGGAGAGCAGCCGATCGGCTCTCCTCTACTCGCGTCTGTCAGATGCGAGTGAGGAAAAGCCGATCACTGGCTTTTCCTATTTACAACGTGATCAGCCGTGATTGGACACGGCTGATCACGTGATAAAGAGTCTCCGTCAGAGACTCTTTACCTAGATCGGTGTTGCGGGGTGTCAGACTGACACACCGCAACAACAATCGCCGCGATGCGTGCCCCCCCCCCCCCGGGGGCGCGCAGCGGCTCAATATCCTGCGGGCGCAAAATCCTTCCAGCTTCCTTTGGGTCTTGGTCAAGAAAGGGATAGGCTCATGGGGCTGAGATGGGAGGAAAGGACGTGAGGACGTAGCGTCCGTCACGGGGGGAGGGGCTCTGGAGTATCTGCCGGCCGCCGAAGCGAAGCGAGGTGAGACGCTGAAACCACGGGAGATCCATAGAGATACAGTGGGATGAGACACTCGGTCTCCCAGCGGAAGGAACGATAGCGCCATCCGATCCAGAGCACTGTGTGACCGGCGGGACGGAGCACAGAAAGAGAAACATCAGGAAGCGGCTGACACACAGTGCCGAGGAATGTCAGCGGATACGGGGAGACGCTGAAACCTACCCCCCTTCTCTCGTCTGTGGACGCCCGGCTCACCCCCCCCCCCCCCCCCCCGACCAGGCTGAGGGATGCACTGGTATACACCTGAGTATTAAGGTATGAGTATCAAAATACATGACATTGAATAGAAAATAGATGCTGGGAGGACCAGTGATTAAAGAAGTTACAGTTAGTGACTAAATTGGTATCGGCAACAACAGTAACACATAGGTGACTATTTGAAACAGACTGGTCACAGGAAAGTGGTACAAACAGCATTGGGGGGAAAAACGCAATCAACGGGATAGAAATCCAGAACGTCAGCTGAACAGATCGGAGACAAAAGTGGTCGGGGATGTGAGGATTAGACTACTAAGACACCTAAAAGCAGGGGGAGAGACTGAGTAAAAACAAAAGCAACAACAAGAGAAGTCTATTTAATTAACAATGGGACTGTATAGGTATCTATAGGACTGGGACGCTTAAGATGGGGGAAAGAGTCAACTCCAGTCACTATACCTCACCTCTAGCCGTTACCCCCACCTCCCACCCTCCTACTCTCTATACACCTCTCCTTTCCTAGGCTTAAAGATCCATGTCCCTCCATTGAAGTGGAGGGTAGATTGGAAATTGAGGCTGGGGAAGCGAATAAGAGGGGTAAGAAAGAGGGAGAAAATGAGCAAAAGTTCAACCAAAGTAACAAGAGGGAACCCCCCTAAGTCCCCGAAAGACAAACCAGTGGTCAGTACATTAAAACAATACATGACACAAGGAGCCAGCCCAAGGAGTACGGACACTGAAAGACAAGGTCAAAATAAAGCAGAAAAAAAAGGGGGGGGGCAGATAAAAAAACAGGAGAGACCCCGGAGCACTCTAGAGTAGATATGTCCATAGACGGAGATCAAGACCACGGGGGAGCTGAAGGCGGACCACCCGGGTCACCCCCATTAACTAAGGATGAGATGAGTGAGATGCTCCTGAGAATGGAAAATTCGATAAAAAAAGAATTTCAAAATCTGAGAGATGATTTGGGACATGTATTGGAAAGAGTTGAGATCACGGAAAAAATTACAGAAGAACAAAAACATGAAATAGAAAATCTCAGACAGCAAGTTAAAAGAACACAACAAAATCAAAAATTAATACTATACAGACTGGAAGACCAGGAGAACAGGAGTAGACGAAAGAACATCAGGATTCGCTCAGCACCAGAAAAAGAAGGAGAAGATCTGAAGAAAATGATTAACACAATATTTGGACCTTTGATAGACAGAGGAGGAGAGGACCCCTTAAAGATAGAGAGGGTGCATCGAGTGGGATTCACCCGAGATCCGAAGACAGAGCGACCGAGGGACATTGTTGTTAGATTCAGGTCCTACGAAGAAAAATGGGAAATTTGGAAGAATCTGAGAGGAAAACCACCTATAGTAATTGAGGGAATGGAAATCCAGATTTATGCGGATCTAGCACAAGAAACTCTGTAAAGAAGAAGACTACTTAAGCCATTACTGGAAATATTGAAAACACAAAATATTAAATACAATTGGGGGATCCCGGCCTGTCTGAATGGACATAAGGGAGGAAGATCTGCCAGACTACGTTTCCCAGAGGAACTAGAAGAATTCTGCAAAAGATTAGATATAAAGGCACCAGAATTACCAGGCTGGGCGACAGAGGATTAAGGAGACGTCATCAGGAGGACTGTCCTAAAGAACTGGGTTACCATAAAAAAATAAATTAAAAAAAAAAAAAAGATGGTTTTTTTTTTCCTTGCGGCAGGGGGGGGGGGGCAAAGAAAATAAAAAAGGAAGGCTGGGCTACCACACTCTAAGGGGTAACCTAAGGAGTGGAGTAGAGAGGAATACTCGGAGTCCCACCTTAGGATATAAGGATTCAGAAAGGGTTCGACGGAGACCCTGGAAGACCTTAGGGGCCCTGTGGGGCCAGTTGGGGTTGGGACGGGGGGGAAAGGGAGGGAGGGAGGGAGGGAGGGGGGGGAGGGGTAGGGGTGGGGGGATTATAAGGTTCAAACGGGAAAGAATGGAAAAAACAAGTAAAATAACTCATATTAAGCTAGAGGAGCATAACAAACAGGAATTAAATAAAAATGACAACACTTAAATTTTTGACATACAATGCAAAAGGTCTGAACTCATCCGCCAAAAGATATAAAATACTAAAAGAACTGAAGGGGTACGGGGCAGGAGTAGTATCATTACAAGAAACCCATCTGTCATATGAATCAAATATCAGATTATGGTCCAAGCATTTTCCGACGTGGTATTATGGGGACACAATCTCCAATAGAGCAAGAGTAGTGGCCATAGGAATAGTCAGAGATATACAATTCAAACTAGAAGAAAGAATGCAGGACACGGAGGGAAGATTCCTCTTCTTAAAGGGGACCTTAGAGGAGTTGGAATGCACTATAGCTAGCATATATGCCCCTAACAAAAATACAGGAAAATTTTTGATAGGTACTCTGGAGAAACTATTGAACTTCAGGAAAGGGGGCCTGATTGTAATGGGAGACTTCAATGTGTGCCTGGAGCCTGAGGTAGACAGTACGTCTGGGGTACAGGGGACGAACAACGAGCAGATCAGAAGGGTTAGACAGAAGTTTTACGAGAACCAACTGGTGGATATCTGGAGGATAACGAATGGTAGATTAAAAGATTACACGTTTTACTCCCCTGTACACCAGACGTACTCTAGGTTGGATTATATAATGATAGATCACGGACTGTTAGAAAGGGTCGTAGATGCAAAAATAGGAATCACTACACTGTCAGATCATTCCCCTGTAGAAATGGAAATGCGAATTTCACAAATGCAGAGACAAGCCCCTCTATGGAGATTAAATGAGGACCTATTAGCAGATGAGGGAGTAGCACAGAGGGTAGAAGAAGAACTCATACAATATTTTAAGATAAACGAAACAGGAGACGTCTCTGGGGCTATGGTCTGGGAGGCCCACAAGGGGTATATAAGGGGAATATTGATAAAAGAGGGAGCCAGGAGGAAAAAAGAAAGGAAAGAAAAAATGAGAAACATCACGACAGAAATATTTAACATCGAACAAGAACATAAAAAACAGAGCGGAAAAAAAAAGAAACATACCAAAGGCTGATAGACAAGCGGGAGGAACTAAAAAGTCTGATTGATCAAGAAACAAAAGAAAAAATTTTCCTAATAGAGAAAGAGAGATATCAATGGGGGGATAAAATAGGGAAACATCTGGCCAGAATGTTGAGGGAAAAAAAAAACTCGTAACTTTATAGGAAAAATACAGTCCAAACAGGGTTCAATGGTTTATGAGACAAAAGGAATAGGAGAAGTCTTCAAAAACTACTATAAAGAATTGTATGAAGGAGATCAAAATGGGGGACAGAAAAAGGAAAGTAAAATAAGGGAATTCCTTAAAAACGCAGGGATACTTAAGATTCAGGAAAACGATAGGGAGGCCCTAGTAAACATAGAAAAATTTTATAGCAAGACACAGTTAGGAGTAATTATTTGGAATCCCCCTCAATATACAATGTTAGACGAAAAAACACATGAGTTAACACGGGTGGTACTTAGGATGTGGGATATAATGTATAAGCAGTTAAATAAAACTTATAACTCACCATTAATAAGATTAAAAGGTAACGAGTTTTTTGCCCCGGGGAAAGCGAGTATAGGGGGGAATTGGATAAAGAAGGATAAGGTGGAATTAAGAGAAATAATTAATAAAGGAAAAATTAGGACACTACACGAACTACAACAGAACACAGAAATATGGGTGATTAACGGATGGAGGTATTCACAGTTAGATAGGTTTGTCAAAAAGCCACAGCCAATAAGATCAGGAGAAGAACTGACGGGGCTGGAAAAATTATGCACTTCAGAAACCACAAAAAACACTGTATCAAAATTACATAAATTATTATTAGTAGAAGAGGGAAAAGAGAGGCCCACGTTTATCACACAATGGGAGAAAGAGTTGGGGACACAGATAGAGCAAACCACGTTGAAAAAGATTATGAACCTTACCCACAGTTCGGCGATGGATGTAAAAACAGCGGAGATTAATTTTAAGTGTTTAGCGAGGTGGTATATAACTCCAGAAAGGGCCAGTAAATATCAAAAAGATACGCCTGCAGAATGTTGGAGAGGATGCAAGGAGATAGGCACAATGGCACATCTTTGGTGGAAGTGTCCGAAGATCCAAAAATATTGGGAGAAGGTTTTAGGCATGATCCATGAGATTACCGGAAAAGAGGTGAAAAAAGAGCCATGGCTGGTGCTCTTCCACGGCATTGATGAGAACGAGAAACAATACAAAGCTTCGTTGGTACCTCACTTAATTAACGCAGCAAAAAAATTAATTCCTAAAAACTGGAGGGAAAAAGAAAGTCCACAGATTTGGGAGTGGATTAATGCCGTGGAGGAAACCTATGCCATGGACAGGCTCTATGGCAATAAGGAAGAAACAAGGGAGGGGAGGGAAGAAAAATGGAAGTGTTGGAGAGAGTTTAAAAAAACATGGAGTTATGCAGAGAAGATTAGGATCTAGTTGAGTTACCCAAGGAAGGCGAACTTGCACAAGGGAAGGGGGGAGGGAAGGGGAGGGTATAGTTCAAATATCTTGTGATAAGAGTATTTTTTCAAATAAATGTTATGTGTGGGAGAGAGTGGAAGGGAAAGGGTAATATAGGGACAGGTGGATCAAAATACAAGGGGGAATTGTAACCTTTTTCACTCCTCCCTTCCTAATATTTTTTATATTGTTATGAAAATGAGCCACTGTGATGTGCAGACTGAATAAGAGAGACGTATATGAACGGAAAAGTTGATTGTTGTCTCATTCTATAAGAAACTGAGTGGCAAAAAAAAAATATATATATCCTGCGGGCGTCATATGACGCCCAGTCAGGATATTGAAACCGCTTTGCCGCCGTCATTATGCTATATGGCGGGCGGCAAGTGGTTAAATGAGCAGTGATTATTTGTTTTTTAAAGTGAAAGCCTAAAAATGAAAAATTCCTTCCAATATAGTGCCTGGGGGGGTCCCCCTAGTCTACCTGTAAAGTGGCAGATCTGTATCATGTCTAGAATCTGCTGCAGCAATAATTGCATTTATAAGGCCAAAAAAAAAAAAATTCCCTGCAAGCTGCCTTTATTTTGCTCATACACACTGGGGAGCCAGTGTGTATAAAGAGGCCACAATGTAGTGCACTGGGAACAAGATTAGAGATTTTTTGGATACATTCTGGTGTCACTTTGACTTTGTATAGAAGTAACGGGCGCATAAAAATTGGTCTTTGGGCATTGGTGGCGCCTTTCCACCGTAACCCTATAGAGGTACTCTTGATGAAAGCAAGAATTGGCCTTGCTGTAAAAAATTGCAATGATATGCACCTGTCAAACAGGTGCAGAAAAATTACTCTTTGGGCGTGGGGGGCGCCTTCCCACCATAACCCTATAGAGGTGCTCTTGATGAAGGCAAAAAAAATTGCAATGATATGCATATGGTTAGTGTTTTTGCCACGTTTGATGTGCCTGAGACACAGTTTGCAGATAGCAATAGTGCGATCTGCTGTAGAAGTGCTGAAAAAGGCCCAGACAGCTGAGCTTTGGGGAGTGGGCCAGGAGATAACAGCTGCAGAATGTGATGGAATAGGGTGGCTGCTCTCTACTCTCTTGATGTCAGCCTCTTTGGGGTTGTGCCGCCTCACCTTCAGTTTCCTCCTCTGCTCTATCTGGCACCCAAGTAGCATCAGTGACCTCATCATCATCATCTCCATCTCCTCCATCTTCATCATTACCACTGGAGACAACTTGGCAATGCGCTGCAGCTTGGGGGAACATGAATGCCAATTTGTCTACCAGTGTTCCTCCCTCTCTCTAGGCTCATGTTCCTGTCATCCTCAACCTCAGAACCAACATCTGAATCCAGTAATGGCTGGGCATCATCAAGTGGCTGACGCTGTGGTCAAATAACTTAGCTGACTCCTCAATGGCTGATGTTGGGGCTATGGCAGGAATAGATGTGGACTAGGAGGCAGGTTTATCCACTCTGGCAACTGCAGGGGACTGTACACTTGTCTCTGCTTGCGTGACAGAGGATGAGGAGGATGAGGAAGGTTTAGTAAGCCAGGCTACTACCTCCTCTGCATGCTGTGGCTGGATAGCACGGGCAAACTCACTAAACTGAGGAAATGATGCCCTGCGGTGCTTATAAGCAAATGTAAAGAAGAAGTTGAAATCTGTACGTAGATGCACTTTAATCAATGTAAAGAGGTGTTTGGTGCACTTTAATTTGAGTACTCACACTACACAGACACACTCCACGGATACACTATAATATACTGCAAAATAATGCACCAAACTTACAGTGACGCACAGAACTATGTGGCGTTAAACTGGCAGTAACGCACACAGAACTATATGGCGTTAAACTGGTAGTAACCCACACAGAACTATATGACGTTAAACTGGCAGTAACGCATACAAAACTATATGGCGTTAAACTGGCAGTAACGCACACAGAACTATATGGCGTTAAACTGCCAGTAACGCACAAAAAACCACTGTATATGGCGGTAAACTGGCAATAATGCACACAGAAGTAAATGGCGTTAAACTGGCAGTAGCAATCAAATAGACGGTGTTGAACCATTACTAGACTGACGCTATCTGAACTGTCCCTACTCTAGCTATACACTATAGCTATACATGTAAAGATTATTGACACGGTCTCACTACACTACACTGAAACTATCTGAGCTGTCTCTACTCTACACTAATGTATGTATGAATGACACGGTCTCACTACACTACAGTGAAACTATCTGAGCTGTCCCTACTCTAGCTACACACTATGCAAAGCTGAATGATGGTCCTCCTCACTACACTCACACTATCCCTAGACTGACACTAAACTAATATTCTACACTGACAATTAAAGCAAAATAGCACAGTATAGCACACTAACTAACTATAAGCACTGAATAGAGCCCTGTTCTCTCTCTCTCCACGCCAAAATCACACTGAAAATGCAGAAATGAGCCATGATTGGATAAAGTCATGATGACAGTGTCCAACCATGACTCTGAAAGTGCTCTGTGCCATGATTGGTTGAAGCTTTCACTGCTTCAGCCAATCAGGGCTTGCAATGCACTGTTCAGCGCCGCAATGCATTGTGGTTAGTTTGGGGGGCCGAACAAACGGTTCATCGAACATCCGACCAGCGAAAGTTCGGCCTGAACTTATGCTCGGACCAAACCGTTCGCCCATCCCTACCTATGATCATAAAGATTATTTCAACTTTTTACAAATCGCACACACAAAATGTAATTGGTTTTCTTTGAGCTAGGAACATCTAAACATAGTGGTGTATTTAGAGACTAAAAAAATTGTCAAAAGTCAGTAAAAGTGCCATTTTTTACAACCTGTGTGCATGAAAGCCTTAAGCCTCGTACACGATTGGATTTTCCACAGACAAAACCTCGGACTTTTGTCCGAAGACGTGTGCCTGGATTTTGTCTTGCATACAAACAGTATACAATTGTCGGCCAACAAACACAAACGTAGTGACGTACTAGGCGTATTACGAGTAGGGATGAGCCGAACACCCCCCCGATTCGGCTTGCGGCAGAATATGCGGCAAAAAGTTTGTGTGAACACGCAAACACCGTTAAAGTCTATGGGACTCGAACGTGAAAAATCTAAGTGCTAATTTTAAAGGCTAATATGCAATTTATTGTCATAAAAAGTGTTTGGGGACCCGGGTTCTGCTCCAGGGGACATGTATCAATGCAAAAAAAAGTTTTAAAGTCGTCCATTTTCTCGGGAGCAGTGATTTTAATAATGCTTAAAGTGAAACAATAAAAGTGAAATATTCTTTAAATATCGTGCCTGGGGGGGGGGGTGACTATGTTATGCCTGTAAAGTGGCGCATTTTTCCCGTGTTTAGAACAGTCCCCTGCAGCAGCATGACATTTCTAAAGGAATAAAAGTTATTTAAAAATGCTTGCTGCTGTAATGTAATGTCGCCCCCCCCCCCCCCCCCCCCCGCCCCATTACCAGGCCCTTTGGGTCTGGTATGGATATTAAGGGGAACTCTGCACCCAAATGTAAAAAAAAAAAGCCGTGGGGTCCCCAGGCCCTATATACTCTGAACAGCAGCAGTATACAGGTGGTCCCCGGGTTACAAACAAGATAGGGACTGTAGGTTTGTTCTTAAGTTGAATTTGTTTGTAATTTAGAACAGGTACATTTTGTAAGTGTAGCTCCAGCCAAAAAATCTATTTTTAACCTTTTTGGATAACATAGGGAAGGGTTATCACCCCTGTACCATTTGTTTTGCTGTCTGTGCCTCTGTTCAAAAGATTTCACCTCACTTTCTGTCCCAATGACAATTGGATTTTGAAAATTTTGGGTTATTAGGGAAACAAGGATTGGTGATAAAGCATCAGTGGCAACACCTTTTTCCCATATTAACTGTTACAGGAGAGAATTTCCCTTCCTAGGGGTAGAATTCCTCTCACTTCCTGTTGCCTCCCACCGTTTCTAAGTAGGAGTCGTTTGTAAGTCGGATGTTTGGAAATAGGGGACCACCTGTATATACTATACGGCCTGCCCTATACACTCTACGGAAAATTGGGCCTTTGGTGTTGGTGGTACCAGAACACTGTAAGCCCTCACAGTTACTCTTGGTGGGCGCTGGAATGAGCCCTGCTGTGAAATATTAGATCAAAATATGTAAATACGCTCCCCTGTTAAACAGGGACGTAAAAATTGGGCCTTAGGCTATGGTGGTGGTGGTGGTGGTGGCACAACACTGTAAAGCCTCACAAATACTTTTGTTGAGCACAGGAACAGGCCCTGCTGTGAAATATTAGATCAAAAATTGTAATTACGCGCCCCTGTTAAACAGGGGTGTAAAAATTGGGCCTTAGGCGGTGGTGGTGGCACAACACTGTAAAGCCTCAAAGATACTTTTGTTGAGCACAGGAACAGGCCCTGCTGGGAAATATTAGATAAAAAAATTGTAATTACGCGTCCCTGTTAAACAGGGGCATAAAAATTGGGCCTTAGGCGGTGGTGTGTGGTGCCACAACACTGTAAAGCCTCACAGATACTTTTGTTGAGCGCAGGAACAGGCACTGCTGTGAAATATTAGATCAAAAATTGTAATTACGCGCCCCTGTTAAACAGGGGCATAAAAACTGGGCCTTATGCGGTGGTGGTGGTGTGCAGGGGGGTACTGGTACAGAGAGGAGCTGATATGTGTGTGTGTGTGGGGGGGGGGGGCAGATGTGCAAGGGGGTAATGGTATAGAGAGGAGCTGATGTGTGTGTGTGGGGGGGCAGATGTGCAAGGGGTACTGGTACAGAGAGGAGCTGATATGTGTGTGTGTGGGGGGGGGCAGATGTGCAGAGGTTACTGGTACTGCACACACGGCCTATAATGCTCTTAAGATGGCACTGATCTGCCCCCCCACCCCACACACACACATATCAGCTCCTCTCTGTACCAGTACCCCCCTGCACATCTGCCCTTCCCCCCACACACACACATATCAGCTCCTCTCTGTACCAGTACCCCCTGCACATCTGCCCCCCCCCACACACATATACATATCAGCTCCTTTCTGTACAATATGTGTGTGGGGGAAGGGGGGTTGTGCAGGGGGGTACTGGTACAGAGAGGAGCTGATATGTGTGTGTGTGTGTGGGGGGGGGGGGGTGTGCAGGGGGGTACTGGTACAGAGAGGAGCTGATATGTGTGTGAGGGGGGCAGATGCGCAAGGGGGTACTGGTACAGAGAGGAGCTGATATGTGTGTGTGTGGGGGGGGGCAGATGTGCAGGGGGTACTGGTACAGAGAGGAGCTGTTATGTGTGTGTGAGGAGGGGGGGGGCAGATGTGCAGAGGGGTACTGGTACAGAGAGTAGCTGATATGTGTGTGGGGGAAGGGGGGTTTGCAGGGGGGTACTGGTACAGAGAGGAGCTGATATATGTGTGGGGGGGGGGGGCAGATGTGCAAGGGGGTACTGGTACAGAGAGGAGCTGATATGTGTGTGTGGGGGGGCAGACGTGCAGGGGGTACTGGTACAGAGAGGAGCTGATATGTGTGTGGTGGAAGGGGGGGATGTGCAGGGGGGTACTGGTACAGAGAGGAGCTGATATGTGTGTGGGGGGGCAGATGTGCAGGGGGTACTGGTACAGGGAGGAGCTGATATATGTGTGTGTGGGGGGGGAGAGATGTGCAAGGGGGTACTGGTACAGAGAGGAGCTAATGTGTGTTTGTGGGGGGGGGGGGCAGATGTGCAGGGGGTACTGGTACAGAGAGGAGCTGATATGTGTGTGTGAGGGGGGGGGGCAGATGTGCAGGGGGTACTGGTACAGAGAGGAACTGATATGTGTGTGGGGGAAGGGGGGGATGTGCAGGGGGGTACTGGTACAGAGAGGAGCTGATATGTGTGTGGGGGGGTAGATGTGCAGGGGGGTACTGGTACAGAGAGGAGCTGATATGTGTGTGGGGGAAGGGGGGCAGATGTGCAGGGGGTACTGGTACAGAGAGGAGCTGTTATATGTGTAGGGGGGAGATGTGTAGGGGGGTACTGGTACAGAGAGGAGCTGATGTGTGTGTGTGGGGGGGGGGCAGATGTGCAGGGGGTACTGGTACAGAGAGGAGCTGATATATGTGTGTGTGGGGGGCGGTAGATGTGCAGGGGAGTACTGGTACAGAAAGGAGCTGATATGTGTATGTGTGTGTGGGGGGGCAGATGTGCAGGGGGGTACTGGTACAGAGAGGAGCTGATATGTGTGTGGGGGGGTGGGCAGATGTGCAGGGGGGTACTGGTACACAGAGGAGCTGAAAAGTGTGTGTGTGTGTTTGGTGGGGGGGCAGATGTGCAGGGGGGTACTCGTACAGAGAGGAGCTGATATGTGTGTGTGTGGGGTGGGGGGGCAGATCAGTGCCATCTTAAGAGCATTATAGGCCGCCGGGCAATACAGTGCACTGGCGCCCTGTCTACACAATCATGCACAATTGCACAACGTTTGCACATTTTCTCTTTCTCCTCTGCAGCCTTTTTCCTCTTCTGTGCTCCACTCAAAACATTACGTTTCATTTCTGCTCTAAAGGTTATTTTCACCAAAACGTAATAAAGTTACTTTTTCCTCACTGGGGGGCCCTCATGCCCCCAGGTCACGTTTTAGGCATCCCCCTTTCACTGTATGTCCAACCACAGTGTGTTTAATATCCTTTCGCCTACTTCTTCTTGGTCTGCGAGCTGTTAGGGAGGATCTTGCTACGGTCGCGATCTCCCATTGGTGTTGGCGCTCTGCCCGGGGCCCTCCCACTGCCGCAAGGCCTCCTGGATGTTGTAGTTGCAGGAGCTGACTTGGTTCCCTGGGCATGCATAATGGCGTCTTCACGTCCGCATCGAGACGGTGACGTCAGACGCCGATTCAATGGAGGACAGATAAAGCCGGCCATTCTGGCATCTCCAACGCCAGAGCTGGAGGGTTAGACTATGTCTATCATTCCATCTTATCGGTAAGTTTAAAATTCACTTAGTTTACTGACATTTTACTCTCCATTCATCCGCAGAGCTGCTTTATATTTTCATAAGCCTTTTCATAACTATGCTCTGCTTATCTTATCATCCTTTATCCATTTATTGATTTGTTCTATTGTTCCTTCTATACATATATTCATATATAGAGACATTAGTCCTCTGCGTTTTTTCTAAAACTGGTATTTTTATTCAGTTTTATTTTAATAATATTACCTTTGATAATTTTCTATCTATTATATATGCATATAACTAATCAATTTATAATAATATATGTACTCTGATTTTTTCTTTTTCTTTTTCCCTTAATATTTTTTCCTCTATAGAATGACATCCTGCTAATACTATTTAGCAGGTTGTCCAAAGTTGCCCTCCACCCCATGCTTTGCTATTATTATTTTAAAGTAAGTAAAACTTTTTCTTGCCCTTTGCTGTTTTTTCTATACAGCATGCCTCTCCCTTTTTTTTTTCTCCTTCTCATGAATACATACTCCCCTTTTTTTACTTGTTTAGCTTTGGCATTTTTCTGTCCTCTGTGACTACACAGGAACCTTTCCCTCTGGGAATTTCGTCTGTTGCAGTACTAGGCAGTGGTTGATTCTGAGTGGACTCTGTTGCGGAGTAAGCAGGCTCTTTGTAATGTCAAGCATGTTTTGTGATGTATATTTTCTTATATATGTATAGTATTAGTTTTTTTTTTTTTTTGGATCCTTGTTTATGTTTATTTTTTGTTTCCACATAGGTACAGTTTTTTTCGACATTCTTGTCTCAGTTTGCACATCCCCTGAAGAAGCATTACAGCGAAACATGTCGGGCTAATGTGCAACCCCTCTTCTCAGCCCAACCTGCTTGTTATGACTACCATTTATATGAATCACTGCCTATTTTTGTCCATTTTTTTTTAAACTTTGAACTTATTAAAATTATAATTAGAAAAAATAAACTTTTATTATTACAATTTTCTCTTAGCATCACTTATTCCTACTGCACCGTTAAAATCCCTTTTTCTTTTCTCTCCCATTTAACTCATCTTTTCATTGGGATGTGGTGCCTATTACATTGAGTGTTCCACCAAAAATCGGACACAACCTATATCTTTTTCCTCACCTTTCTTACACTTCCTCGAACTAGTGGTGTGGAGGTTCAAGTCCACCTTTGTCAAAAAAATAATAAATGCAGATCTTTTTGCAGGTAAAAAAAAAAAAGTGCATTTAATATTATTTTTACTAGGAAAAGCATTGTCAGTGTATCTGTCTGCTCATACAGACAGGCAGTTACATAGTTAGTATGTCCATATACTGCCCTAGCCTGTCCATATACTGCCCTAGCCGGTCCGTATACCGCCCTAACCTGTCCATATAGCTGTGGACCACGGCTGGGGTGAGGAAGCGAGCCTGTGCCGCCACTATTTGTCTTCAGGCTGGCTCCAGAGGCACAGGTGCGGGCCTGTGGACCACAACTGAAGAAATAGGTGAAGAGGTGCCGCAAAAATCTCAGTGAGCCAATGGGGGGGGCAAAATGAGGTGTCATCTAGGGTGTCAAAAATCCTTGCACCAGCCCTACGTACACTAGCTACTTGCATAAAGTGAGCCAAACCCACAAGCCGGAGTCTTAAATAGACTCTGCCCTAACCCAAGATAGTCACAGAGGTCACGTGGGGTGCCAGCATCCAATGGGACAGCTATCTCCCTAATGACCGCAGGAAGTCATAGAGGAACCAAGTTCCTCACAACTTCCTTCCCATCCGGCACCTGCCTACATTCTGGTTCTAGAACATAGGAAGGTGCTCCTATACTTCGCTATGTTCTTATATTGAAAAAATACTACAACAAGGCAGATAAAAATCACCATGAAATGAATTCCCATGCTGTGCACTTGTTGCTTCTTTTGGTGTGAGCTGTAGCAGTACCCTCAGTAAAGTTTGCTACAGTTTGTAAAGTTTGTTTCCTGAAGGTGAGATGGGGTTGCTAATAAATAAATTGCATTGTGTGCAATGCTAATTGGCATAAGGTAAACTTTACATATTTTGTTTTTATTTATTAGTCTGTTCATACTCAGAGGACAATGAAAACACTTCTACATACTAATAATAGTTTTACTCAGTACTGCTGAAATATATTGTAAAAAGGAGCCTATCAAGAAAATCCTAAAATTGGCCTTATCCCCTTATGTAAATTACATTCTCTATTACATAACCGTTGATAATCTGTTAACAGCTTCAATGTGCAAAAAGAAATGTAATTAAATATACAGATACCCTAAAGACATGAATGAGGAAGATATAATAACTACCAGAATACAGATGAATGGAACAAACATATACTGCCCTTTATCACCATACACTGCATTATTTAGACATACAATGATGAAGATGAAATCATTCAATTGTTTAAACTATTTAAAACTGCCAGCTTATGTCTTATTTATATTTCACACGCGGCTTAAAGCATATCTAAACCCAAGAACAATAATGTAGTATATTTCAGCTCATCAGTCCTTAGATGTAATAACTGCATAAGATTTTTTGGGGGCTTTTTTATGTTATGCCGCGTACACACGGTCGGACTTTTCGTCTACAAAAGTCTGACGGACGCCGACGGACTAAAGCCGGCTGACAATCCGATCGTGTGTGGGCTTCCCCGGACTTTCAGCGGACTTTTCCAGCCGCAAATCTGATGGACTTTAGATTTGAAACATGCTTCAAATCTTTACTTCGTAACTACGCCGGACCCAGAAATCCACTCGTCTGTGTGCTAGTCCGACGGACAAAAACCCACGCTAGGGCAGCTATTGGCTACTGGCTATGAACTTCCTTATTTTAGTCCGGTGTACGTCATCACATACGAATCCGTCTGACTTTTGTGTGATCGTATGTAGGCAAGTCCGTTCGTTAGAAAGTCTGCCGCAAGTCCGCCGAAAGTCCGTCGAAAGTCTGTCGGACGGGCTGTCAGACTTTTGTAGCCGAAAAGTCTGACCGTGTGTACGCGGCATTATTTTCGCTTGGTGATTCTTCCAACAACATACTTCCTGTGCTAGATGGGCAACATTCATTTACTGTACTGTATCTATGGAGGAGCAATGTCAACCTATGATAGAAAGTGTGTTAGAACTACAGAACACCTCCCATTTCATCGTCTCCATAACAAAGGGGGGATGTTCTGTAGACAACAGAGAGAACTGGGAACAATGCTAACTGATAAAAATGAGCAAAAGCAGAGAGCACGGGAGGTTTTCAGTTCACTAGATTTCTGGAAGGATCAACTCATATTTTTTCTACACTTATTGAACAGATATAAGAAAACATTTTTAAAGGTAAATTGTACATATCAAAAGGGACCAAATAAGAGAATTGTATTGTTAGGATTTACTTGCTGCCTGCTTTTGCAAGAGATAATGATCAAAATACGGTACTTTTTATATCTTATCTTGTTTTAGCATAGTGTTAAAAAAATAAAAACAAAAAATTATATATATATATATATATATATATATATATATATATATATATATATATGTAGGAAGGCCAGTATGGTGGCCTGAATTTATGGGAGGAGCCCGGGGGGCTATTTAAGCAGCCCGCTCACCTGTGGTGCTTGTCGGTTTCCTGTGCGCGATACGTTACGTCACTAGGCCGACTATTCGAGGACCAACGTCCGCAAGTTGTTGTCTCGCGAAGTTCCCGCATTGCTATTTTCATGCTCGAGTGTCAGTGTTTACCGATTCGTATCGTTCGTACCACGCGTCTGGCTTGGCTGTCGCAGGTAGGGTCCCGTCGGACTTTTGTTTTTACGCATTGTTAGATATCATGTCACTAAACCGTGATATCAAACTTACGAAGCACCCGCAAGTTTTACGTACGTAATCGCAATGTATATTACTCGCACTATCGTTATGCTACCATTTCGTGTTGTCTAAGGAACCACCGCGACGCATGCGTCGCTTCATTTCAGGCATGTCTAAACTGCTAAAAACATGAGTCAGCAGACAGCCATAAGCGATTCGCAGTCCACAATCTTATCGAACCACGTCAGTTTGATACCAATCATTTCTCATTTCTGAACATTTCTAGATACATTTTCTATCATTTCAAACCATTTCAATCATTTCTCATTTCAGTCACATACCGCGCTCCGATTCGAATCCAGTCGCACCTAAAAGATGCACCGATTCGCTCCGGTGTGCCCCAGTAGTTACGGCCTCATTTCAGTACATGCTCCAGAGTCACGTCATAAGCAGTCGATTCGACTCACCGATTCGCACATCTGTCATGGTTATCATTTCATTACCACGTAGCACACTCCGATACGAATTTAGTCACATGGAAATGCACCGATTCGTCTCGGCGTGCCCCAGGTATTCGCCACATTTCAGTACATGCTCCAGAGTCCGATTCGTAGTCAGTCGCTACAGCAGCACGACCGATTCACGCCTCTGTCATGGCAAGACAATATGTTACACCTGCACTTACCGCGCTCCGCTTCGAATCCAGTCGCATCCTCCATGCACCGATTCGTTACGGCGTGCCCCAGGGCTCGGCCTCATTTCTGAAACATGCTCCAGAGTCCGGATCACAGCTAGTCGCAGATATCGGGCGACTGATCCGCATCTCTGCCATGGGAATTGCTACCATTTCACTCCCACAGCGCATCACCGTTTCGAAACAGTCGCATCCGACATGCACTGATTCGTCACGGAATGCCGCAGTTGATTCGGCCGTATCCATACCTATACCAGAGCTCGGTTAGTTGCCAGTCGCAAAATGCGGCACAACCAATGCGAGCCTCGGTCAAGGTAAATACATTTCTCTCATTTCGTTCATACTGCGCTCCGATTCGAATCCAGATGCATCAATCATGCACCGATTCGTCCCGGTGTGCACCAATGTTTTTCAATTGCCTCATTTCAGTACATGCTCCAGAGCCCGGTTCATGGTCAGCTCAATCACGACACGACCGAGCCGGACCTCTGTCATGGAGTTCACTCATTTCATTATCAAGGCAAACATTTCAAAATCATTTCATTTCACAAGATTGCAAGCATCATACAAGTCATTGCTTCAAGGAAATCAGCAAACCCTTCACGAATTATCACCTTTCATTTTCCTCTAGGTCAGTCAAAGTCAGTAGGTCCACCCTGCACCAGGTTGGACGATATTCCCCCAGGTAAAAAAAAAAAAAAAAAAATGGCAAGAAATAAGTTGGGTAAGTATGACTCAGGGAATCAAAGGAAAAACTTGAAATTCATGTCACCCCCAATAGGTTACAGTCAACCAAAAAATACGAGCTCAAAGACAGGATATTCTCATCAGATCAACCATGTCACAGGCCGGCAGCGAAGACTTCACGGCCCCTCTGTCACCTTCCCTGGTCTCAGAGAGCGGCAGCGTGCAGTCCCTCAGGGGATGGACTATCCCCAAACTGACGGCGGAGCTAAGACGCAGAGGTGTGCCCTTCCCCGCCGCAGCGAGGAAAGGCGAGCCGTTCAAGCTCCTTTTTCCCCCACCAGCAGCAGGACCCAGTACCCAACAGGCATCCCTTCAGTCAATATCTTCAGCCATCGCACAACTTCACACGATGGTGTCGTCCCTGTCTACCTCGGTCTCAGACGTACAAACCAGGGTGGCACTCCTGGAGGCTCGACCGACCGCGGCTATTCCCGACCCAACCGCAACCCAAACCTCAACACCCCTTTCTACAGGTACCACAGGCTGGAGCCCCATTGTCTACCCCTCCCATCTGGTTCCAACCAGCATCAGGAAGGACATTTTGGACGGCAGGGATGTCAACCTAGCCTCTCTCCTTATTTCTGTGCACGATCTGGCAGAAAATAAGGCCTACTCATGGGGGGACATATCGGTGGTCCTTAAAACCAAAGACCCCAGACTGAACCGCAAGTTATCTGTCCCAGAATTCACCTTGGCCTTCGGCATGCTGAGAGACGTCCTATGCTCAGCCGCCCCCAGCAGAAGGGAAGAGCTGGATTTGTACATACGGTAGTAGACTTGGGCTACAAGTATGGAGGATTTTCCTTTTACGATTACCACCGTTCCTTTTCCGCAAAGGCTGCAGCCAGACTCACACAGTTCCAAACAACAACAAATTGGAGTCTCATGGACACAGAACTCTTCTGCCGCCATTTTGCCGGCTTACGCTCACCCCTATGTGCGATTTGCCAGTCATCTACCCATACTGCCACCTGGTGCGCCAATGCGACTATCAAACGTCCTTTCGAATTTCCCTCTACCTCCGGTGCACTTCAGGGTCAGTCGGCCCCTGAACAAACGCCTCAGGTGGACAAATTCGGACGCCCAGTCCGAACCGTGGGAGGGGCAGCCATCTGCAATAATTACAATTATGGGTCCTGCAACTTCAGTCAGTGCCGCCTACTCCACATCTGCACCTTATGCCAAAGAGCGCACCCAAGGAACTTGTGCGAAGTCAAACAACAGAAAAGGGCATGACTAAGCCGGATCAACGTCTTATGGCTTAGACTCTACCTCACCTCACATCCCACCCCCTCTCTGGCCACCTACCTTATTCAGGGCTTCACAGTAGGCTTTCACACCGGCCTCATTTCACTACCCCACAGTACGTACGAATGTGGGAATCTTCGCTCAGCAGCCATCGACGAACAAGCCATAGATCGGCTCCTACAAACAGAAGTAGACCGAGAGTACGTTATAGGCCCTTTCACTCAGCCCCCTTTCAGCACTTGGAGAGTCAGCCCTATTGGGCTTGTCAAGGGCAAATTTACAAATAAATTACGTTTGGTGTACGACCTGTCTGCGCCTCATTCTTCCCACATCCCCAGTCTCAATTCCCTGATTCCCTCCGAAGAATTCTCCCTAAAATATTCCTCCGTAGACATGGCGATACAAGCAGTCATCAAAGCAGGTACAGGTGCCTGGCTTTCCAAAGCCGACATCTCGGATGCCTTTAAGCTCCTGCCTATCCACCCATCCCTTTGGTGCTGGCATGGCATCAAGTGGAAGGAGGCATATTATTTTGCCACAAAACTGACGTTCGGTTCGAAGAGTAGCCCTTGGCTCTTCGACACATTCGCTCAGTCCCTTGCTTGGATACTGTTACACAAGGCTCAGTGCCAAGAAGTCATCCATTACCTGGACGACTTCCTACTAATAGAACCTCCCAGCAAGCCCCCAGGAGACCTCGACAAACTCAGAGTGATATTCGGAAAACTCAATGTTCCCATCGCCGAGCACAAAGTAGAAGGCCCAGCACACAACATCACCTTTCTCGGGGTCAACTTAGACACCTGCGCCATGCAAGCCAGTCTCCCCCTTGACAAACTAACCCGCATTAGGGCGGTCCTTCACAAATTCACCCACACCAAGGGATGTACCAAGAAGCAGTTGCAATCTCTCCTGGGAATGCTGAATTTCGCCATGCGAATTATTCCACAAGGCCGCACCTTCGTGTCACGCCTGCTGAGATTCCTGCCAGAAACACAAGACCCCGATCAGATCTTAAATCTAGACTCCGCAGCAATAGCGGACCTATCTATGTGGGACGAATTCCTGTCCGCCTGGAATGGTATATCCCTATTTATACCCACGGTTTCGGCCCTGTCACCCCAGGTGGTGACAGACGCTGCAGCCACCACAGGTTTCGCGGCAATTTTTGGCCATCAATGGTTTTCAGGACCCTGGCCTCAACAGATTCTGTTGATACCCGGCTTTATTCAAACATCTTCCCTCTTCGAACTCTATCCCATAGTGGCAGCTGCACAACACTGGGGTCACCATTGGACAGGGCAAACAGTAATCTTCACCACCGACAATCAGGCCACGGCAGACATCATCAACAAAGGCAGGTCCAAGTCCCTAGCAGTCATGTCCTTCCTGCGCAGATTGGTACAACTGTCCTTACAGCATCAGTTTAACATACACTGTGCATTTATTCCAGGCAGATACAATTTAGCTGCTGACGCACTGTCACGTTTTAACTACACCTTCTTTTTCAAACAGGTTCCCGGAGCCGATCCAGTGTCGGCCCCTATCCCTGTCTGGTCACAACTGACCCTGGACTAGTTCAACATTTACAAGGAGCAACGCAGCTCATCAATCACTCACTCTCTCATAACACACTCAAAGCCTACCAGACAGCCTGGAAGGCGTTCAATAAATTTCTCACATCCTGCTGTAAAGGACCAACAGATGTCAAACAGGTACTGGCCTTCATTTCATACTGCCACACTCAGCTGGCTTTATCTTACAATACCATTCGGCTATACCTAGCCGGCATACAACATTTCGTGACCCTGGAAGACCCCACAAAATCTTCACTGTTCTCATCACACGCTATACGAGCCATCCTAAGGGGCATCCAGAAACAACAACCAGTGATCAGCACTAAGCGCTTACCCATTACGGGGCCCATCTTCAGGGATATGTCGACTATTCTGGCTACTTCGCCATTCGGTCTGCTGCCCAGCACGGTCCTACAAGCAGCCATATATTTGGGTTACTACGGGTTCTTGCGACCTGGCGAATTCACCTATAACAACCCCACAGACCAAGTATTATGCAGACGGCACTTGCTTCGCCACCAAGACCATTTCATCCTTCACCTCGAGGTTTCTAAAACCCAGCAAACAGGCTCTGGAGTGGACATTCACCTCTACAGAACCAATAACAGCTGGTGTCCAGTCACCGTACTTAACCGTCTCCTCTCACTCCTGCCTGAACAATCGGACACCAGTCCTCTTCTACCATTCCCAGTTAAACCCTTAAACGCCTGGCAGTTTGTAAAACACATAAGGATACTTCTCCGCAATCTTCACCTTAACCCCAGTCAGTACTCCGGACACTCCTTCCGCATCGGAGCAGCCTCCGCAGCATCCCGCCATGGGGTTCCAGACCACATCATCAAAAGACTAGGCAGATGGAAATCAGCCTGCTTCGCCCGGTATATACCCAATCCTCAAGTAGAGATGGCACAGGCATTCTCCAAATTGGCTCAATGAATACCTGAAAACCAATAAAATATTATACCCCTACCTGAATGTTTTTGCCCCCTTATTTTGGCATACCGGCCATTAGACCAAGGCACACTTTCAGGTCCATTTCATATGGTAAGTCCACACTTCCAGGTCTATTTCCGATGGTAAGTTTTATGTTAACTACAAATGTTATCTATGTCCATATCGGACATAGGGCTCCACCCATAAGTAGGAAGGCCAGTATGGTGGCCTGAATTTATGGGAGGAGCCCGGGGGGCTATTTAAGCAGCCCGCTCACCTGTGGTGCTTGTCGGTTTCCTGTGCGCGATACCCACCCTCCCATCCCCATTTCAAGGCATTCATTTCATTCATTCATTTCATTTCATTTCTCTCTACAGAATAATCATTTCTTAAAACCAGGGTATGCCCCCTTATTTTGGCATACCGGCCATTAGACCAAGGCACACTTTCAGGTCCATTTCATATGGTAAGTCCACACTTCCAGGTCTATTTCCAATGGTAAGTTTTATGTTAACTACAAATGTTACCTATGTCCATATCGGACATAGGGCTCCACCCATAAATATATATATATATATATATCACACACACTATATATATCCCAAGTATCACATATGAGCTTGTTATCCTTCTCTGCAAAGTGAATTTTCACTTTAGCGAATTTTCCAGTCATGTGGAAAGAAAATGAACTACTAAGGTAAAATTCACATTGCAAATTAAACGTGTTCTACTCATATAGTAAATTAACTCCAACGTTTGTTTTTGATCAAGTTTTGGGCAGAGTACAGAAAAGTTAGGACCTCTATCAAGTTTTTAGCGCTGTATGTGTCCTTAATGAAGTGATGAAAAACCCAACATTTTATAGTAATCAAAACAAATGGAAAAGAAAGGGAGATCTTCCAATTGGTACACCTGTTCTCATACCAACTGCCTAAAAGGGGATCCCTTGTCACATTGGAGAGATTTCTTCTCACTTAAAGCAGGGGGATGTGACTGACTATAGGAGAAGCCAGATCATTGTTCCTAGCTAGTAGGAGCAGACAATCTGTCTCTCTGCTGACAGAACTGGGATTTGTGTGTTTACACAAACAAATGGCCGTTTTGTTGCTCGTGCCCGCTATCACGCATGGCCGGCTGGCTGTCATCGCGGCCGCTGGCCACGCGCATCGGCTCCCCCGCCGTGCAGCAGGCGCGCCTGCTCTAGTTGTTTAAAGGTCCGACGTACAACTATGGCAATTTGCGGGAGAGAGCCGACCTGCCACAGTAGAATGACTGCGGCTGGTCGGCTAGTGGTTAAACGAGCACCGTTTAGGAGATATTCTCGGTTTCATCAGCCGGTGACATCACCGGCGCATGCACTCTGAAGGGACGGCATACTTAGCCGTCCCTCCAGAGCTCTGTGCCGCAGCCGTGACTCCCGAGCGCATGCATGGCATCATCATGGCCAAGCCATTCAAATGGCCGGAGCCAGCGAACCTGGAAGGAAGATCTTGTGAAGATGGAAGCCCTGTCAGTGGAGGCAGTGCACGGCTGGGGGGCTTAGTTTTCAGGTAAGACTTTCATAATGTGCTAGTATGCAATGCATTCTAGCACATTATGATATTATCTTGCAGGAGGATTTTTTATTTTTTTTTGTTTGTTTAATGGAAGTTTGCTACCGCTTTAACCACTTATGGACTGCCCGCTATGGTTATACCGCAGTAATTTGAAGAAGGATATCGTTGTTATGGCAGCAGCTAGCTGCCATAACCCCAGTATCCTCTTTAGTGGGCGATCCGCTTTCAGATAAAAGTGGTCTCTGCGGCACATTCATCGCAAGATCACTTTTTATCAGGGGGTGATGATGAAGATACGAAATACCCCTTGTATCAAACACGCGTAGGGGAAGGGGACAGGACGGAACATTATACATACAACCTATTGGGAAAGATTAGCACGCCTCCCCATACCGGCCGCCGTTGCCCGTTCATTTCTGCTGTTTTAGTGTGGCGACCTTAAGCGCCTTGTTACTGTGAGTACCCATTGCAGGATTTGTTTATGATTTTAATAAATTTAGTACATACTGCACCATAAAGTCCTTTTTGTGTTGATATATTGAGGTGCAAACGGGACTGCTGTGAGGAAGAGAGGCACCAGTGCAAATCTATCCAGGACCCTGCATGTAACATCGAACCCAGAGAGGTTCTAAGGCACATTCTGACCAAGCTTAATTGCAAGGTCACATGCCCTAAGGTGAGGGGCTATCACCTGGGGGGGGGGAGCACTTGTATGAGCGCACAGCACTTTAGTTTGTGTTCACAATAACACATGAATGGATTGTGGAAGATCTGTGGACTGTTAATTTGATCATTGCACAGCAACACAGCACTGAATTGCATAGAATCACATGGATGCAGCACCAAATCGCATGGATGCGTTTTTTTTGTATTTTTTAATTTTTTATTGTTTGAACATTGCACTAACACCATATTGCATAGATGCAGCACTGAAATGCATGGATGCAACACTAAATCGCATGGATGTTTGTTTTGAATTATCTATTAATGTTATTAAAATTGCACAAGCTTTGTGGAATATTTCCAATACACAGGCTGATTGGAGCACTTTTACCTATTTATTCATTCATTGAAGTTTATTGCACATTAATGTATAGTATTAATAGATTTTGTATATTTTGTATGTTAAGCACAATATCACTTTATTAATATTTTAGTAGAAATTTCTTACATTTTTATTTTGATCAGCGCACTATTTGGTTTAACTATTTTGCATGGTTATGAGACATGCATAACGTTAGCAGCTGATCATTTGCAAAGATATACTATTTTGGAGACCAGATTTGGTCAATTACCTGGAGGCTCACAGGACTACATATTAGCATTCTGAGTAAACCCCTTTCCTCAGAGCTACCTAGTCAGCTCTGAGGAAGGGGGTTTGTCCCCCAAAACGCGTCAGACATCCAATCGGGTTTGGTCCTATGACAGGCACATCGCGTTCGGCTAAAGCATTTGTGATTCATGCTTATTGATTTTAACTGTCTGTGAGTATCCATTTGTCTTGCGTGTTGAAAAAAAATCTGTCTATGGCAATGCACAAGGTGTTTGTGCCCTCCTGTGTGTTTTTTGAAGCTGAAGATAGAAGCTGATTGGTTACTGTGCACAGCTGTTTCAGATTCTGTCTGTGTGTTGCATTTGATATAAAATATAATTTTTCTATAAGACTCATAGCATTCTGGTGTCACAGAGACAGACTTTCTCAAACAAATGTTGTTGGATACAATGGGAATGTAGATATCATTGTTGTATTCCTTTGACAGTTTTCAACAGGCTATTGTCTCTATAGCTACAGTACACAAGTAAGAGATTTACTTGTTTGAGGTCCTTTCAGCTCTCAAACTGAAAGAATGACTGTTATGCCTCGTTTCCACCGAGCGGATCGGTTCGGGTCGGATCGGTTTGGACGGCCTAGAATGGTCCGGCCTATTCAGGCGAGCCTTTCCACTGCAAGTGGGACCGACAGGGGCCATACGTGGGTTTAGAAAAAATGCCGTCATGGCGTCACACGTCCACCAATCAGTGTAAAGTATCGTAGCTCTGCCCTAAGCGAACCGTTCCATTTTCTATGGCCCCACATCTGAAGCAGGACCCTGAATGGAACGGTTCGGTTCGGTTGTATGGACCGCTTTCATAATGGAAACACCCAAAATAGCGTACCGTACCGAACCGAACCGATCCGCTCAGTGGAAACGAGGCATAAGATTACTGTCAGGTCTTGGCTTGAGTAGACATTGGTTTACATAGATATCATTGTTGTATCCAATTGACAGTTTCAACAGTCCATTGTCTACACAGCTACAGCAAACAGGTATGTTTTCTGTTGTTTGGTAACAATGGTAAACAGCCTAGCACATAAAAGGGGGATTCAGGCATAAGCTAGGGACACACACACACACCATGATGCTGTAAGATCAGAAGCCACTCATGATACAAGAACGGTACCTGATGCTCCAGAAAAATCGTTGCCAATGGAGATCACGAACATACAGTAACAGAAGATAAGTAACTTTTAAGTGTATTTGTACTGTTAGACCATAGGCTGTTCATTTGCTAGGCATTTTTGCTTGTTATAGATATCTGTCAGTCTTGTATTGTATTCCTAATATTGTAATAGTTTTGTATGTACAGCATCTTTGTATAGTAAAAGCACATTTACACACTGCAGAAGTTCAGCTTCCTTGCTTATACCACAGAGTAACCTTGCTAGATAGACGCAATCAAAACAGTTCCAGGTTTTGTAAATTCATCCCTGGAGTGCATACAGCAACCATAAAGTGTAAAGTGTGCTGGTCCTGAAAGTGAATACCACAGAGGAGAGACAAAGCTTTATTATGAACATCCATCACTATGACTTTACATTCCAAAGCTATATGAAAAACATCACATTCCTCAATTCCCACAGTGTACAAGCTAAGTGCAGAACCATTAATTTATTTTTCTGTTTATTTTTGGTTCTTTGTTATAAAAAAAAATACAGCAACATGATTTTGTTGCTATTTTCATAGTGCTATTCAATAAGGGGTGAAAACACGTTAGGTTATTTTTTGGGGGCAATGGTGGAGGAGCTTATCCAGTCATCCATGCTTACTTACAATATCAGCGCTATTATTATATTTCATTATCATCATTGTCTTAATGTATCTGATACCAGGAAATGTTGTATGCAAATAAGCCTGTGGTAGAGTAAAAATAATATTAACTACTTGACCCCAGGAAGATTTACCCCCCTTCATGACCAGGCCATTTTTAACGATACGGCACTGCATAACTGACAATTGCGTGGTCATGCGACACTGTACCCAAATAATGGCGGAATAACACGCTTCGCCCAGTGCAATGAAAGAACTTGTATTGAAATAATGCAGAAATAGTTCACAAATAACCCGTAGGGAAAGCAGCCCAACCAGGAATACTCACAGTTCCAGCAGCGTATAGAGAACAGAATGTAGCCAAACTGTCAGCATCTGTAGAGAGAGTAAGAATGCAGCCTGGCCATCTCGTGCCCAACAGGCAGGTGTCCAGAGAAGTTGCAAGCCCTATGCTTTCCCTCCTCATCGAGAACCTTTCCCTGCTGCTAATTCTGTCCCTAACAGGCGGGGTACCTGTCCCTACTCGCAAATCTGTGCCACCTGGGAGCCAAAGCCTTAAATAGCCTCTGCCGGATCCAAGATGGTTGCCAGAGTCCCATGAGGAGATTGGATGCTTCCCCAGTGTCCCAGGAAATCAGAGAGAAACTGTATTCCTCTTGACTTCCTCTCCAACTGCAGTGCTGCTGCGAAGGAGTCACCTGCAGTGGAGAAAGTAGACTGCACCTGTCTACAAGTACTTTCAGCAGACAATTTACTAACTTACTAAGTATACAGCTTCTTTATCTTTTAATCCTTGCCTATGTTCTAGATGAAGTTGGTGTGATGACTGCTGCCCCAGGTTTCCTGTTTCAGGGTGGCGCCCTTCTTTTGGAGTGTCCTATGGAGCCATGCTTGCATGCAGAGTCGTGCCTCCCAGCACTATGTGTATCAATAGAAGCACTCAGCCCTATAGATTAGGATGACAAAGCACTCCCCTGCTCCTACCCCTGCTTCTCCGAATTAACAAACTGACTGGAAACTGCACTGCCAACTGTTAACTCTTTCTTGTGAAGACTGGAAGTTCAGGGAAACAGCTATGACAGAGCAGGAGCCAGAAAAATTGAAGCTTGTAAACTTAAAATGCTGGGGTAAGAATTCATAATTGTTAATTTGGACAATGTTTATTTTATTGTGCCAATATTTTAAGCTAAAAACACAGGGGCTTTAACCACTTTATGACCACCCCATAACAGATTTACTGCTGCTGCTCTGTGCAGAATTACGTTTACTGTATATACGTGATTCTGCACTTCCGGATTTTGGGTGTGAGCATGCACCGCCGGCTCGCTCCCGCTGTGATTTTACACAGCTAGAACTGATGAGCAGGTCCCATGGACCCGATGTTTGCTAGGACCCGCTGATCGTTCAGTACACTGACAGAATGACAGTCTGCCTATGTAAACAAGGCAGACTGTCATTCTGTGAGTACAGAAGACATGGATACTGTGTTCCTGTGAAGCATCCATGTCTTCAAGTAGTAAAAGCACCTCCCCCACAGTTAGTAAGAACTCCCTAGGCACACATTTAACCCTTTGATCCACCCTGATGCTAACCCCTTCCTTGCCAGTTTCATTAGTACAGTGACAGTGCATATTTTTAGCACTGATCACTGTAATAATGTCACAGGTCCCTAAAAATACCAAATACCATTTTTACCAAAAATATGTAGCAGAATACATATTTGCCTAAATTGATGAAGAAATTAGATTTTTTACATTTTATTATTGGATGTGTTTTAGAGCAGAAAGCAAAAAAATTTATTTATTTTTTTCAAAATTGTCGGTCGTTCTTTGTTTCGAGCTCATAAAAATAAAAACCACAAGGTGATCAAATACACACCAAAGGAAAGCTCTATTTGTGCGAAAAAAAGGACGTAAATTTTATTTGAGTACAGTGCCACACAACAGCGCTATTTTTTAGTTAAATCAACACAGGGCCGTATCGCAAAAAATGGCCTGGTCAGGAAGGGGGTAAACCTTTTGGAGCTGAAGTGGTTAAAGTATATGTGAACTTTTCCCTTGTAAAACAACCCATTCAGTTTAAAATAGAAATGATAAGCAATACATGTGTGTGTTTGTGTGTGTGTCTCAGCTGCCTAAGGGGCTTAGTGGGTGGAGAAACAGTAGTACACTGATCCTCCCAGTGAATGGCTGTGCAAGAGGGGCGTACAAGACTTGGCCATTGGAGGAAAGGTCAGTTTTTTGGGTCCCAGCACAGTGCAGATCCTGATGAAGCAATATTAGTGAAATGCATTGATCCTGCATGCCTGCTCTAAATTGTCATGTGTGGACAGAAGCAAAGAATATGTTTTATATTGTGACAGCTTTCTACACTGTCCAACAATACATTGTATATGGCTCCACATCTGATGGTTGTAAATATCTTCATGTTTTTATTGGTCTTTGTAATACAAATTTAGTTTTATAGCATGTATGATTGTTTATTGGTTACGGCACGTTTAAAGTCCCTTATATTCTATTTTTCTTCGCTTTCTGGGGGGATAGTGAATAATTTGTTTCCGTCAATATTTTATAGGGATGGTGTCCATATGAGGTTTTTGGACTTTGTCCACGTCAATTATTTAATGATAAATAATGTCTCTAACCCTCTTGCCTGACCTATATTAGGTACAAACCACAGTGATTTTCTTAAAAAGAACTAGTAAGAGCAAGAATGTGAATTCTCAGTGTTAAATTGTTAAGACTGTGCATTCTTACTAAGAGAATGAAAGTCCAATGTATCTACATCCCATCCAACATTGCGATATCCTCAAGCTCCCTCATCAACACTGAAATCTCCATCCAGTCTCCTTCTGGGTTTAGCATCTTCGACCATCTTGATTATCTCATCCCGGCACCTAGGAAAAGCTGAGAATGAGCATACACTAATCAAAGTAACACATCAAAGTAAACGTTTGAAGCTGCTGTCCTGGTAATTGCATGACCTCTCACTCAGTAAACTCAGGTCCTAGGAAACTGTGAGGCCAGACAACAGGCACTCAAGTGATGTGCCACACTTATAAATGTGAACTCTTTACAACTATCTAATTAAAAAATAATATTCAGATTTTTTTAAGCCAATTTTTTAATATGCCTGTAGTGGTACCCCCGTAGGGGCTGCTGAAAGTTGTGGTCCACTTGTCACCCTGCCATTCACTTCCCAATCACCTTGGAGACAATGAACAGTCCATGTTTGTTTTTGTTGTTTTTATTGAGGGGATAAACTTGGATGGGTAAAGGAATATATGCAGGGCTCGAGTCCTGCGGGAACACATGGGGACGGCATTCCTGTACTTTTTCCACAGCAGGAAAGCTGTCCCCTTTGAGCTGTGGCTGCAGCGGCGCCCAGTCCTTCCCTCTCTCCTCAGTGGCGTACCAACAGGGGGGGGGGGGGGGCGGCCAGGCCCGGACTGGCCATCGGGCATGCCACCCCGTTCCCTTCCCCCGTACTATTCAGTTCCCCCCAGTGATCTCTGCCCGTCCCCCCCGTGCTCTCCGCCCCCACCGTGCTCTTTAACTCCCCCGGTGCTATCCAGCCCTCCGTAGTGCTCTCCAGCTACCCCAGTGCCCTCCACCCAACTCTCTAATCCCTGGTGCTCTTCAGCCCCCTAGTGCTCTTCTATCATGTCTGCAGTCTCTAACCATCTCCTGTATCATGTCTGCAGTCTCTGACCATCTCCTGTATCATGTCTACAGTCTCTAACCATCTCCTGCATCATGTCTGAATTCTGAAAATGTGGAGAACCTCTTCACTATGTAACTTTCATCCCCACCCAGAGTCATCCTTATCCATTTTCACAATGCAACTCCATCATCCTCATTCCCACCCAGGATCATCCATCCCTCCCCACAATGTATCCCCATCCCCACCCAGAATCATCCATCCCTCTCCACAGCAGTGGCGTTGCTAGGGGGTGGCTATAGCCCAGAATCTGGGGCTCATAGCCCAGAGTCTCTTGCCACAGGGGCCCCTGCCTAACCAGCAGGCCGTGGCCTCTCTGCAGCCAGGCTGCGGGTGCAGCGGTCGGGCTGCATAAGAGAGCCGGGCAGGCGGATGACAGAAGCGAGCGGGCGGACGAGCAGAGATTACATCTCTTTCCACCCGCCCTGCATCACCGCTCTTCCGTCCTCACAGCGTGGGCCTCTTTAATGTCGGAGGTGCGACGGGGAGACATATCTTACTGGCTGCCCCGCATCACCGCTCTCCTGCCCTCACTAAATGGACCAGTGCTGCCAGCCTGCCACCAATGCAGCGACAATGCACATTTGGTGGCACTGGCTGGCATGCCAAGTGGCAATCCGCAAATAATGGCAAGCGATCATCCACATCTGGTGCCAGGCGACAGTGGCAAGTGACAATCCACATCTGGTGGCAGGTGACGTGGCAATCTGCAAATGATGGCAGGTGAAGGTGGCAAGTGAAAATCCACATCTGGTGGCAGGTGACAGTGGCAAGTAACAAGCTACACCTGGTGACAGGCGACAGTGGCAAGTGAAAATCCACATTCTGGTGCCAAGCAACATTATCGCTATTCTCCGCTGGCCATGATTGCAACTCCGGATTTGAACGATTCTACGATTCTGACCAATCAAAGCACGTGCCTGTTTCGGAGTGGAGGGGAAGCCGTCAGAGCCAGCGTGAAACGTCTGACGTCACCTGTGTGCGCCTGAGCGTGTGATGTCAGCGGGAAACATAGCAGAGAGCAGGAGCGGGCTTACAGCCCCCCTGAGACCGGAACCCTGACCGGCATCGCCCGGAGCCCTGACTGGCAACGCCCAGATCCCCTGGATGGGGGTTTCTCTGCTTGGGGTGCTCTGCCTACTGTACCAGGTGTGTCCCTCTGGGGCCACAATACACTCAGTGGGGACAGAGTACGGCAAGATCCAGCAGCAGGTGAGGTGACACCTGACAGGGGGGGAGGGGGGACATATGACAGAGGAAGAGACCAGGAGGGAGGACTCCTGAGAGATAGAGAGAGAGCGCGAAAAGGGGGACACCTGAGATAAGTAGGGGCACCTGAAAGGAGGATAGGGGGATACTTGAGAGGGAAAAATTAAGTCGCAAGAATTGTGATCTTTTTATTGTAAGTAAAAAAATTGTGATTCTCATTTTGGCCAGAATCGTACAGCTCTAGTGGCAAGCAACAAGCTGCATCTGATGGCAGGCGACATGGCAAGTGACACGCCCAGGGCTCCCACTGATTCTGCATTATGGTGAGTTGAACCACTTCATTATATATTACAATGTAATAATAGATATATTGTGCTTCAATCACCCTGACACCATATCAACCATGGTGCCGTGATGATTGAAGCACCAACACCAGCCATTGCCCACGAAAAATTGCTTACCAACCGTGTGCCCCCCCACTCCGGGCCTGCAAACAGGTTGGTGATCGCTGCTATGGGTTCTAGCCCCAGATCTTTTGCAGACCTAGCAACACCCCTGATGGTGGCTACACAAAATATTGACACTTTGGACCCAATTTGAACATTTTCACTTAGGTGTGTACTCACTTTTGTTGCCAGCGGTTTATACATTAATGGCTGTGTGTTGCGTTATTTTGAGGAGACAGCAAATTTACACTGTTATACAAGCTGTACACTCACTACTTTACATTGTAGCAAAGTGTCATTTCTTCAGTGTTGTCACATGAAAAGATATAATAACATATTTACATAAATGTGAGGGGTGTACTCACTTTTGTGAGTATATAACTGTATATAAAGTTCAGGAACTATGCCATCAAAGAATATCACGATATCACAATCATACCAGCGGCATCAATCACAATCATACCAGCGGCATGAAAAAGTGGACAGGTATCAGTAATCTATTACTTCCGTCATATGACGCCCAGTCAGGATAACTGAACCACCGCTCGGCCGTCATCTGCTATGGGCCGGGCGGGAAGTGGTGGTCGCCCTACTGCTCTCCTAAGTTTTTGCATGTTCTCTACAATCTAGGTGAGGGTGGGGAAATGGAACATATTGTACGGGGAGGAGGAATGGGAGAAGGGAGCCCAAGGCAATGGGAACTTTAGAGAAGTATGTTGTGGGAGAGAAAGAAGGAGGAGGGATAGCCTTCAGCTGCTCCCACATTCTAGGGAGAGCTCGGACCACTGGAACTGTGTAGACTTTATACAAGAACAGTCCTACTGCGCTGACTGGTTTGAAATGCTGTATCCTTATAAAGAACCTAAGGCATCCATATATTAAATAATTTCTCTTTCTGATTTCCCATGGTCATTGTGAGGTTTTTCATATGTTGGATCCCAATAATTTTGGCATACCAATGCTGCTTAGTAGGTGGGTCAGTTTGCTTCCACAGCACAGGTATACATGTCTTAGCTGCCGTCAAATGGTGTTTGAGAACAGAGTTTTTATTTATTTTTTTTACATGAGATGGGTGTGTCATGCATTACTGTAAGTATGCTCAAGGTGTAATTTCAAGAGATACTCCTGTCAGAGTCTACATTTCTTTCTTTTAAGTTCACAAAATGCAAAAAAAATACTGCAGTTCTGGCAAGATCAACAGGTATTTTCTGTACTTGTTAAAATTGTTCTTAACCTGATGTAGCACTATCCTAGTTAAGTGCTAGTAGAAAGGCAAATGTATTTATTTTTTGGGTCTACTGCAGCCAGTGGAGCTTTTGAAATACTTTTTGCCTACTCTGGATTCTGCAGCTGTAGGCTTGCCTGTCTCCTCCTGTCTTTTCATAACTCTCTGGAACATAGTGGCTGGAGAGGGTAGAGACTGGGCTGGCCCTGTATGCAGTCTCAGCCAATCCCTGATCGGGGAAGTGACCAGCAGGGGCTGAGAGAAAGAGGTATATAGGGGCTGGAGCATAGAGTAACAGGGTCCTTCACCTGCTGGAGAGTGACCTAGCCTGAAAGTGTGGTTAAACCTTCCAAGGCTTATAAGAAGCTGTATTAAGTCTTGAATGATCCTAACTCACCAAGGAACGGAAGTTCAACCCAAAGTCACAGGAATACAAAAGGCAACATCCAGAGAGGATCCTCCTATGATACTTTTGTGCCAGTGCCAGCTAAAGCTGGAAGAAGGCCTTTAAATCCCCTGAATCACAGTGAGTATGCCTTAGGGCTCATGTACACAAGGCAGTTTTAAACCTCTTCGGAACGCTGTAAACTGACAGCTGGAAACCAACAGTGAAAAACCTCTGTTTTACAGCTTTTACATACAGAGTTTATGCGAGTTTAGCAGAAGTTATGAACATTTGAGGTAACAAGTGTTTTTAACCACTTCAATACCAGGCACTTAGACACCTTCCCGCCCAGGCCAATTTTCAGATTTCAGCGCTGTCGCAATTTGAATGACAATTGTGCGGTCATGCTATACTGTACTCAAACAATTTTTTATCATTTTGTTCCCACAAATAGAGCTTTCTTTTGGTGGTATTTGATCACCTCTGCGTTTTTTATTTTTTGCGCAACAAATAAAAAAAGACCGAAAATTTTGAAAAAAAACAAGTTTTTCTTTGTTTCTGTTAAAATTTTTTGTAAATAAGTACGTTTTCTTCTTCAATGACAGGCACTGATATGGCTGCACTGATGGGCACTGATACAGCGGCACTGATGGGCACCAATGAGGTGGCACTGATGAGGTGGCACTGACGGGCACTGATAGGCGGCACTGATGGGCACTGATAGTTGGCACTGGTATGCGGCACTGATGGGCACTCATAGGTGGCACCGATGGGCACTCATAGGCAGCACTGATGGGCACTTGTAGGTGGCATTGATGGGTACTTATGGGTGACACTGATGGGTATTTATGGGTGGCAATGATAGGTGGGCACTGATGGGCACAGATGGACACTGATTGGTGGCACTGATGCCCCTAAGGGTGGCATTGCTGGGCATCACTGCAATATAATGGTGCCAATCAGTGCCCATTTGTGGTTACTGATTGGCACAGATTGGGCACTGACTGGGCACATGTGGATGGCCATGGGGTACATACCTGGCCATCCACATGTTGCCCCCTTCCCTGGTGGTCTTAGTGGCGATCCCTGGTGGTCCAGTGTGGTCAACTGAGTGTACATGTACACATAAGAAAACATAGAGCAGAGTTCAGGGGCTGCTGAAAAAAATGCCCAACTGCCCCTAAACTTCAGTTTAGCAACTGTTGTGTACAAGAGGCCTAAGGCTGGATTCACACCTATGCATTTTTAGTACTTTTTGCAATTTGCAGATTTGCACTACAGTTCATTTACCATGGTTTCCTATGGAACATGCTCTGTAGTGCAAATCTGCAAAATGCAAAAAGCACTAAAAATGCTTAGGTGTGAATCCAGCCTAAGAGAATTCTCAGGGGAGAGACTGTTGCCTGTACACCCCTTTTTTGGGCAGTGGGACTGTTCCAAACCTGCTGCCAGGGCTACAGCATTAGAGGAAGTCCCCCCTGTGCTGAGCTATTGCTCCCTTTTGTACAGAAAACTGCTTTACTTCAGTTACCATTTCAGATTGTGTCCTCATTCAGGTTGTTTAGTTCTGGGAATCCCAAAGCTTTTCTCAATCCCCATGCCAGTTCTTCAAAACAAATAAAAACAACAAAACCAAGACACTATTGGATTAGTGTCTGAGGAGTGAGATTTAATGCACCTGGCTGAATGCTCCATTAAGGCCCCTTTCACACGAGGCTTACTACTAGTACTTGCTCAGCTGGGATTGCTCCGTTGATCCCCGCTGAGCCAGCGGATGACAAGTTCGTCTCTGCACTCTGTGCAGTGACGGACCTGTCAGAGATTCTGCTATCCCCTATGGGGGGGGGATTGGATGATTATGGACCGCCTGTCCATTTTCATCCGATCCGATAGACGGATTGAAAATAGGACATCCATCCATCTGGATTTTGCGGAGCGGATCGGATGTCAGGGGACATGTCACCGCTGACATCCGACGCTCCATAGAGCTGTATGGAGCAACGGTTCAGATCCGCCTGAAAAAACTGACAGGCAGATCTGAACAGCCCGCATGTGTGAAAGGGGCCTTAGGGATCAGAACCAAGGTAACAGTGAGATCATCAAAGGAGGCCTGCGCTACATTGGGAAAAAAAAAAACATGAACACTACCTCATCTAAAAAGACTTGTAGACTATAATATATTACATTTTTGTTTTTGGGTTTAGATACACTTTAAAAGATCAGTTCACTTTTACAAAAAAAATAAAAAAAAATAAATGCACATTTTTTATAAGTAAAAAATATACATTTGTTATTATTTTTTTGTTAGGGACCTGTAAAGCTTTGCACCCATGATTAGCAGATTGTGGGTATAATGCCACGGTCCTGCAGACTGTCTGTGTAGCTGTCTGCCCATACCTCCGATACGGGCAGGCAGTTACACTCTCATAGGAAGCTCAATGAACTACCTAGAGCCATCAACAGCACTCAGGTAGTTCATTGAGAACTACAAGCCGACAGCTGCAAAGACTGCTGGAGCTTGCAGTTTTCCCATTTACACAACACAAATGAGTGCCCTGCACCATCACGTACACTTTAGGATTGTGACAGCTAGCAGGGGGAGAAGATCCCATGCTAGCTGTCAAAACAGGCACTCAGGAGGGTGTGGGGGCCGGTGCATTTGTAACACGTTACAGCCTGAATATGGGTTTAACATGTCATATGTTACAAAAGGTGAACTTATCCTTTTGTAATCTGGTGACAAACAGTTCTTCATGAAAAGGGATGAGCTTCGTGTTCGAGTCGAACCCATGTTCGACTCGAACATCGGCTGTTCGGTCGTTCGCCGAATTGGGCCGTTCGTGCCAAATTCGTGTGGCGCGTCACGGCCCATAATTCACTGCGGCATCGCAGTGCATTGCTTGCTGATGATTGGCCAAGCATGCACTATGACCCGCATGCTTGGCCAATCACAGCGCCGCCTGAACAGAGAGCCGTAATTGGCCAAAGCCAAGGAGGCTTTGGCCAGTTACGGCTCAGGGGATTTAGTACACGCCCCACACTATAGAAGGCCGCCTGCACGGCGGCCCTGTGCAGTGTGTTCCGGTGTGCTTAGAGAGAGAGAGAGACAGTGTCATTTCATTTGAGTTAGCTAGATTAGGCAGGACAGTCAGTCAGTTAGCTGCACTTAAAGTGTATTGTGTATATATATGCATCCCAGGTGTTGCATATATATATATATATATATATATATATATATATATATATATATACACTGTATTCAGTTTAGCTAGATCCGTTCCTGTTATCTTCTAGACTATTTACATTTAGTGCAGTGCGTCCTGCTCACAGTGTTCAGCTAGATCCGTTCCTGTTATCTTCCTACTGACAGGCAGGCTTGTCTTGTTACAGTATTTACAGCTACCTAAAGAAAATTACTGGTGTTCTTTTGATTCTATTAGTACCACGGTCAGGCAGCTAGACTATTTACATTTAGTGCAGTGCGTCCTGCTCACAGTGTTCAGCTAGATCCGTTCCTGTTATCTTCCTACTGACAGGCAGGCTTGTCTTGTTACAGTATTTACAGCTACCTAAAGAAAATTACTGGTGTTCTTTTGATCCTATTAGTACCACGGTTAGGCAGCTAGACTATTTACATTTAGTGCAGTGCGTCCTGCTCACAGTGTTCAGCTAGATCCGTTCCTGTTATCTTCCTACTGACAGGCAGGCTTGTCTTGTTACAGTATATAAAGCTACCTGAAGAAAATTACTGGTGTTCTTTTGATCCTATTAGTACCACGGTCAGGCAGCTAGACTATTTACATTTAGTGCAGTGCGTCCTGCTCACAGTGTTCAGATAGATCCGTTCCTGTTATCTTCCTACTGACAGGCAGGCTTGTCTTGTTACAGTATTTACAGCTACCTAAAGAAAATTACTGGTGTTCTTTTGATCCTATTAGTACCACGGTCAGGCAGCTAGACTATTTACATTTAGTGCAGTGCGTCCTGCTCACAGTATTCAGCTAGATCCGTTCCTGTTATCTTCCTACTGACAGGCAGGCTTGTCTTGTTACAGTATATAAAGCTACCTGAAGAAAATTACTGGTGTTCTTTTGATCCTATTAGTACCACGGTCAGGCAGCTAGACTATTTACATTTAGTGCAGTGCGTCCTGCTCACAGTGTTCAGCTAGATCCGTTCCTTTTATCTTCCTACTGACAGGCAGGCTTGTCTTGTTACAGTATATAAAGCTACCTGAAGAAAATTACTGGTGTACTTTTGATCCTATTAGTACCACGGTCAGGCAGCTAGACTATTTACATTTAGTGCAGTGCGTCCTGCTCACAGTGTTCAGCTAGATCCGTTCCTGTTATCTTCTTACTGACAGGCAGGCTTGTCTTGTTACAGTAAATACAGCTACCTGAAGAAAATTGCTGGTGTTCTTTTGATCCTATTAGTACCACAGTCAGGCAGCTAGACTATTTACAGTTAGTGCAGTGCGTCCTGCTCACAGTGTTCAGCTAAACCTACAAGTTAGTGGGGTGCGTCCACCTCACAGTGTTCAGCTAAAGCTACCTGTAGAAGGTTGGTGGTGTTCTTATACTACAGGCAGGCAGTTGATTTTGCTAGCTGCAGTATCAGTACATTATATATATATATATATATATATATATATATATATATATATATATATAATATATATATATATATCCCAGTTTAGTGCAGCTACAGGCCATTAGTATGTCTGGAAGGCCAAGAAGGAGAGGCAGACAGTCACAAGCCAATAAGAGAGGGCAAGCAGGCTCTGTGTCTAGTGCTGGTCGTGGAGACGGTGCATCCTCATCAGCACGTGGCCATGGGACACGCTTGGCCTTTTTTTCGGCAGCTGGCCGTGTTGAGCCGCAACATGCGGAAGACTTGGTCGAGTGGATGACCAAGCCGTCCTCATCCTCCTCATCCTCTCTTACCCATGCCCAGGGTACTTTGTCTGGCAAAGCAGCGGCCTCTTCCCTCGGCTCAATGTCATCAGTGACTCCTTCCCTAGCTCCACCATGTCCTCCTGAGGAGTCCCTCGAACTGTTTGACCACAGTGTTGGGTACATGCTCCAGGAGGATGCCCAGCGTTTGGAAGGCTCTGATGATGATACTGAGCTCGATGAAGGCAGTAACATGAGCACGGACAGAGGGGGTGCCCAAGAAGGACAGCAATCTGGCAGTCATGCTCCCCCTGCTGCAGCATACTGCCAGGTTTGCTCCAGTGATGAGGAGGGAGGGGATGATGAGGTCACTGACTCAACGTGGGTGCCCGATAGGAGAGAGGAGGAGGAGGAGGAGGAGGAGGAGGCGGCACATCACCAACTAGGCAGGATGCTCTCCAGGGTCAGCCTAAGGGCAGCACATTGACTTCATCACACCCCAAAGCTCCACATGTGCAGGGCGCTGCAGTCTCTGCGCGTTATTCAAAAAGTTCTTTGGTGTGGGCCTTTTTTGAGACGAGTGCATCAGATCGCACCGCTGCTATTTGCAACATATGTCTCAAGCGTATCTCACGTGGCCAAAACATCTCCCGCTTGGGTACCACATGCTTGACCAGACATACGTTGACCTGCCATGCAGTTCGTTGGCAAGCGTATCTAAAAGACCCACACCAAAGAACAAAGAGGACCTCTCCTTGCTCCTCATCAGCTGAGATTTCCAACCCCACTAGACCTTCAGTCCTCTCTGAGACCTGCACTGAGAGGAATGAAGGTGTAGAATTAGGTGTGTCACAGCCAAGTACTTGTGGGCAATCTGCTTTTGGTACACCGATGTCAGATTGTACCAGGCAAATTCCCCTGCCCCAGCTGCTGCACCGCCGAAAGAAGTTTGCTCCCAGCCATCCACATGCCCAGCGGTTGAATGCTAGCTTGGCAAAATTGCTAGCACTTCAACTGCTGCCTTTTCAGTTGGTAGACTCTGCCCCCTTCCGTGAGTTTGTGGAATGTGCGGTTCCTCAGTGGCAGGTACCCAAACGCCACTTTCTCTCGCGGAAGGCGATTCCGGCTCTCTACCGGCATGTGGAGGGCAATGTCCATGCCTCGCTGGACAGGGCGGTCAGCGGTAAGGTGCATATTACCGCTGACTCATGGTCCAGCAGGCATGGACAGGGACGTTACCCAAGTTTCACGGCGCATTGGGTGGCTCTGCTGGCAGCTGGGAAGGATGCAGGACAAGGTGCAGTAGTGTTGGAGGTTGTTCCGCCACCACGCCTCCAAAATGCTAATCATTGTGACACACCTCTCTCCTCCTCCCCCTCCTCTTCTTCTTCCTCCATGGCCTCTTCCTCGGAACCAGCGGTGCTCCGTAGTTGTTCAAGGGGCTACAGAAGTACGCAGGCCAAAAGATGCCATGCGGTGCTTGAGCTGGTGTGCTTGGGGGACAGGAGCCACACTGGGGCAGAGGTTCTGTCAGCTCTGCAGGGGCAGGTTCAGAGGTGGTTGACGCCACGCCAACTTAAGGCAGGAATGGTGGTTTGCGACAATGGCACCAACCTCCTCTCTGCCCTCCGACAGGGACAAATGACCCATGTGCCCTGTTTGGCTCACGTCCTTAACTTGGTGGTGCAGCGGTTCTTGGGCAGGTACCCGGGCTTACAGGATGTCCTGAGGCAGGCCAGGAAAGTCTGTGTGCATTTCCGCCGGTCATATAATGCCAGTGCTCGGCTGACGGACCTCCAAAAGGAATTTAACCTGCCCAAGAACCGCCTAATCTGTGACATGCCCACCAGGTGGAACTCAACATTGGCCATGCTGCAGCGGCTGCACACGCAGCAGAGGGCCATCAAATGAGTACCTGTGCGACTATGGCACCAGGACAGGGTCAGGGGAGCTTGGTTTTTTTTCCCCACGCCAGTGGGCCATGATCAGGGATGCATGCACTGTCCTGTCACCATTTGAGGAGGCCACGAGGATGGTGAGCAGTGACAGTGCATGCATCAGTGACACTGTCCCCCTTGTCCACCTGTTGGAGCACACGCTGCGTGGAATAATGGACAGGGCACTTGAGGCAGAACAGAGGCAGGAAGAGGAGGACTTCCTTAGCTCTCAAGGCCCCCTTTATCCAGACAGTGTTCCTGCGTGCCCGCCGATCACACAGGAAGAGGACGAGGAGGAGGAGGAGGAAGATTGTGTCAGTATGGAGGTGGAGCCTGGCACTCAGCATCAGCAGCAGTCTTTAAGGGATCAGTCCCAAGAAACACATGGACTTGTACGTGGCTGGGAGGAGGTGGCTGCGGACCATGTCGTCCTTAGTGAGCCAGAGGACTCCGGACCGAATGCCTCAGCAAACCTACGCTGCATGGCCTCCCTGATCCTGCAAAGCCTGCGTAAGGATCCTCGTATTCGTGGTATCAAGTAGAAGGACCAATACTGGCTGGCAACCCTCCTTGATCCACGTTACAAGGGTAAGGTTGCGGACCTTATCTTGCCATCGCAGAGGGAGCAGAGGATGAAACATCTTCGGGAGGCCTTGCAGAAAGGTCTGTGCAATGCGTTCCCAGAGACTGGGAGGTTACAAACTCCTGTTTCTGGACAACGTGTTGCTGAGGCTTCGGTCAGTCAAAGAAGGAGCGGTGGAGAAGGTGGCCGTCTGACCGATGCGTTCAGACAATTTTTTGGTCCGCAGCCCCAAGGTATGATCGGTTCCAGCAACCATCGCCAGCGTCTGTTTTACATGGTGCAGGAATACCTAGGGGCAAGATCAGACTTGGACACCTTTCCCACCGAAAATCCTCTGGGTTACTGGGTCTTGAGGATGGATCACTGGCCAGAGCTTGCACAGTATGCAATTGAGCTACTGGCCTGTCCTGCATCCAGTGTTCTTTCGGAACGCACATTCAGTGCTGCTGGAGGCGTGGTAACCGATCACAGGGTGCGTCTGTCCACCGACTCGGTCGATCGACTGACCTTCATAAAAATGAATCAGTCTTGGATCACCACCAGCTACCAAGCACCTGATGCTGATGTAACCGAATAATTTTTTTTGAAATCTCAGATCCCTTCAAAGACTGCCTATGCTGATGCTGAGTGACTATCCCTGAGTAATTATCCTCTTCCTCCTCAATCATCACGCTGATAGCTTGTAAGAACATTTTTGGTTCTGGGCGCCACCACCAGTGCCTAAGGCACAATTTTTAAGCCCCTGTTTAACATGGGTGTGTAATTACAATTTTTGATGTAATACTTTGCAGCAGGGCTCGTTCCTGCATTCCAACTAGAGTGTCTGTGAGGGGTTGCAGTGTTGTGGCACCAGCACCAGTGCCTAAGGCCCAATTTTTCTGCCCCTGTCTAACAGGGGCGTGTAATTACAATTTTTGATGCAATACTTTGCAGCAGGGCTCGTTCCTGCGTTCCAACTAGAGTGTCTGTGAGGGGTTGCTGTGTTGTGGCACCAGCACCAGTGCCTAAGGCCTAATTTTTCAGCTCCTGTTCAACAGGGGCATGTAATTACAATTCTTGATCTAATATTTCACAGCAGGGCCCTGTGAGGGCTTACAGTGTTGTGGCCACAGCAACACCTAAGGCTCAAATTTCTGCTGAGTATATAGGGCAGGACCCTACTTTCAAACATCTAACTTACAAACGACTCCTACTTGCAAACGGAAGGAGACAACAGGAAGTGATATGAAATCTACCCCTAGGAAGGGAAATTCTCTCCTGTAAGAGTTAATATGGGAAAAAATTTCTCCTTTCCACTGATGCTTTCCAATCCTTGTTCCACAAAAAAACCCAAATTTTCAAAAAACATTTTTCATTGGGACAAAAAGTGAGGTGAAATCTTCTGAAGAGGAGGAAAGACAGCAAAACAAATGTCACAGGGGTGATAACCCTTCCCTATGTTTTCCAAAAAGCTTAAAAAAGATTTTTTGGCTGGAGCTAAACACGTTAAAAATGTACCCGTTCAAAATTACAAAGAGATTCTACTTGACAACAAACCTACAGTCCCTGTCTTGTTTGCACCGCCTGTATACTGCTGTTCAGAGTATATAGGGCCTGGTGGCCCCACACCTTTCCTTATTTTAATTTGGGTGCGGGGTTCCCCTTAATATCCATACAAGACCCAAAGGGCCTGGTAATGGACTGGGGGGTACCCATGCCGTTTGTCTCACTGATTTTCATCCATATTGCCATGACCTGACATTACATTAAACCCGCAAGCAGTTTTAAATGAGATTTTTTCCTTTAAAAATGACATTTGGTGCAGGCACTGTTCTAAACACGGGAAACACGCGTCACTTTACAGGCATACTATAGACACCCCCCAGGTACGATATTTAAAGGAATATTTCACTTTTTTTTTTTTTACTTTAAGCATCATTAAAATCACTGCTCCCGAAAAAACGGCCGTTTTTAAAAGTTTTTTTTGCATTGATACATGTCCCCTGGGGTAGGACCCGGGTCCCCAAACCCTTTTTAGGACAATACCATGCAAATTAGCCTTTAAAATGAGCACTTTTGATTTCGAACGTTCGAGTCCCATAGACGTCAATGGGGTTCTAACGTTCGTGCGAACTTTCGGTCCGTTCGCAGGTTCTGGTGCGAACCGAACCAGGGGGTGTTCGGCTCATCCCTATTCATGAATAAGAAACCTGGTGTCACAGGCTCTGTGGAAAATATAATTTAATACATTCTGAAATTCAATTCCAGCTTGACATCCTCTCTCTACTTTTCATTACTGATGTTTCCTAAAATATCCCAAAAAACAAAACAGCATATTCCATGTTGCACAAGAGACTTACAAACTTAAAGAGTGGTATAGTATTTCTCTCATTTTACAATGGTCATACATAATATACTGAATACATGTGTGTGTACTGTATATAGAGTCTGTGTATATATCAGTGTTGCCAACCAACCAGATTGAAATTTACTGACACAACAACGAAAATTTACTGGCACAGCCATGTTTTAACTGGCATTTCCAAAATGTAAAAAAATAATGTTTTAACTGCAAATGTCAGTATTTAGGCTACAAACAAGTACAATATGCAATTAGCAATGTGATTTAAGGTAGATATTAAGGGGAAAAAAAATCTTATTTTATTTTAAAATATAGTAAGTAGCTCAGGGACAGGAAACAGGGACTCAGGAGATTATAAAGACACGTCCCCTCATGAGTCACAGTGACAGTCTCTCTCCAGGTCAGGTGGTCCTTCCAGTCCAAACAGCACTGACAGATCTACTCTTAGGCTTGCCTTGCTCCTGTCCCACAAACCCACATAGGAGGCTCCAGCCACTCCCCTTTGCTCCCTTGCACCAGGACATCACATGACACGCTCAGGCACCACCGCCTCCTTAGACCCGCCGCCCGAAAACACACTGTAGCAGACACTCGGATGGTCTCGACCACCTCCTGTGGCAGGAGAAGAGTGTCTGTTTTTTACTGTCTGCCAGTAAAAATACCGATGATTGGCAACATATATATATAGCTGTAAGGTCTTATATAGACAGATGTGTGGCTTTCCTAATCAAGTCCAATCAGTATAAATCAAACACAGCTGGACTCAAATGAAGCTGTAGAACCATCTCAAGGATGATCAGAAGAAATGGACAGCACCTGAGTTAAATATATGAGTGGGACAGCAAAGGGTCTGAATAGTTAGGACCATGTGATATTTCAGTTTTTCTTTTTTAATAAATCTACAAAAATGTCAACAATTCTGTGTTTTTCTGTCAATATGGGGTGCTGTGTGTACATTATTGAGGAAAAAAATTAACTTAAATGATTTTAGCAAATGGCTGCATTATAACAGAGTGAAAAATATATGAATATATGTATATATATATTTGGATTTATTTTAGGGCTGTTACTGATTAAAATTTTCATGTTCGATTAATCGATTATTCGACTAATTTCGAAAAAATAAGAATAAAAGAAACCGAAATGTGACCCACATCCGCCCAAACATAGAGAAGTAGAGACTCACCTCCATCCCTGGGACATTATAAAAACAATAAAAAGAGCGATTATGGGACTTTAAATGAGGTGTATGTCTCTGCAAGTATGGAATGTCAACTTATTGGTAGTAACCAATCCCCAAAGGGTAGTCCCTGTCATGAACAAAATAATATTTCTTGTGTACAATATAGGCACGATATAAACATATTCGATGCACAATAGTCACATATTTAATGTTTATACATAAAAGGACATGATTGGTACAGACAACAATAATGAAGAATTAATGTACACAATTGATAATAATAAATATTTATAAACAACATAAGAAGATAATTCATAGTATTCAAGCACGCTGTAAACCTGGCACCCTTGAGTATGGACTCAACGCGTTTCATGGCGTTTAAAGCCAATCATCAGGAGTAGGATGCTAAAAAATATAAGTAAAAATGGAAAGTAAATAAATGAATTAAATAAATTTGCCTATGTCAGAAATCTATATAGTAGGTTAGGCTCACTAGTTAGAAAGAAGATGTGATGATGGTACTAACCTGTAACGTATCCAATGGGTGTGTACCCATTGCTACTGTATTTAGATGAACAAAGCCTGGGTATGTTTGTCTCCCCCGGGGTTGAGGCGGGGATACCCAGCCCAGTGCAATCCCCCCAACCCAGCGCCCATACGGATATGCAGGCTAGGTGGGGGGTGGAGGGACCAGCCAGCCGAGGATAGGAGGATAGACCACACATAGGGGGACCGAGGTAGGGAATTTAGGGGCCCAGGATAAGGTATAGTGACTGTATAGTAGGCAAATCCAGGAATGAAGTGTCCATTAGAGTCCTACAATGCATACAAGAAAGAGGCTAAGTAAATGTAATTACATGTATTGTATATATAAAAAGAAAATGAATATCAAATCCTGGGGAAACCTTCACATACCTAGGTCAAGCAAGATGAAGATGAATGTTGTTGTCCCAAATAGATGGTAATAGCCTATGAGTGGCCCCCAGCTCCCTCCCGGCTGATATACCCGCCAAAAGGGGCGGGACCCCGCCAACGTCATGCGTGCACGCTAAGCGGCGAGGAGGAGATACACTCCATAGTCGCCGCAGCGTGAGATGATAAAAGTACACACCCCTCGATCGGCACGTAGGGAGAAGCCGCGCGAGAGAGTGCGTGAGCATGACGTCGAGGTGCAAAGGTCAACCCCTACCCCGTCACATATGGGACGGGCGATTGGGAGGAACTGGGCACCTTGCAACCCCGGAGCGAGACCACAGAACCCATGGCCATGGACATAAGACTAGGGGAAGTAGGGCAAGCTAGTGTGAAACCCCTAGGGAGAGAGCCTAAGACTAGTTAAATAAAGGTGATTACATGGACATAGGAATTATGGATAATCTTGCTGGGAAGGAAATCTAATAATTAATAATATAATGTAATGAAGTATAACCTATGTTAAAGCTAAAGTAGGAGTCTATGGATATGTATGGATAAATGGATATAACCGACATAGGCAAATTTATTTAATTCATTTATTTACTTTCCATTTTTACTTATATTTTTTAGCATCCTACTCCTGATGATTGGCTTTAAACGCCATGAAACGCGTTGAGTCCATACTCAAGGGTGCCAGGTTTACAGCGTGCTTGAATACTATGAATTATCTTCTTATGTTGTTTATAAATATTTATTATTATCAATTGTGTACATTAATTCTTCATTATTGTTGTCTGTACCAATCATGTCCTTTTATGTATAAACATTAAATATGTGACTATTGTGCATCGCATATGTTTATATCGTGCCTATATTGTACACAAGAAATATTATTTTGTTCATGACAGGGACTACCCTTTGGGGATTGGTTACTACCAATAAGTTGAGATTCCATACTTGCAGAGACATACACCTCATTTGAAGTCCCATAATCGCTCTTTTTATTGTTTCGACTAATTTCAATTATGACGCACATACAGAGCCAACTACTTTTAGCTGACATCATGCGTAGCTCCTCCCCCGTACGCGTTACGTTCAATCAGAACTTCCTCAGAACTTCCTCAGCGGGGCGGGGCTACAGCGTCGCCCTACAGTCTATTTAAATAGCACCGTTGTGCATCAGGGGGACCGATGGAGAGCCAGAGACATCCATTACCTGCTGAGACAGCAAAGTGCCAGCTCTTTGGAATAAAAGTGCCCTCATCATAAATGTTTCCTGATTGCTGGATAACCAATCAATGTCAGTTCATCGTCAAACTGACTTACAGCCAGGAAAGCCCTCAGATATGTTGATTTTCATAGCCAAGTCCAGGATTTACATAAATGTTTATCTGAATACTTTGACCAGTGAGATCAATCAAATCGTTAGGATCTGTCTTCCTCAATTTGTGATTTCACGGACATCGACGTCACCGGACTCCTCCTCCCTTCCCTTCGTTAGCAGACGGAGGCACTTGGGGAAGGGGGGAGGAGTCCGGTGACGTCACCGGATCTCCGACGGAACTCCCTGAAGACCCGAAAGCCGGCAGAGAGGCGAGTACCGATCAAAAGAATTTTGATCGATCAAAAAAAATAATGATTAATCGAGGAATTAATCGTTAATTTCCCCAGCCCTAATTTATATTAAAAGTATATTGTATGCAGTAAATACTACTCTCTGTAGTGTAGGGAGGTTTATTGAGGTCACCCTTCCTGGCTTTACTAATGGTCCTCCTACTGACATACAGTATAATAGGGTGAGTAAAGATAAAATTTGCCCCTCTCAAAATAAATATATTGAAACAAAGGAGGACTATGCATAGAGGGTGTCCAAATCCAAATATATTCATGGTTTGTTTAAATAAAGAACATAACCACCAGTATATACACCACTTATATTTAGTCTATCAAACAGTGCATTCAGAAAATTGGATTACAGAAATATGCATACATATATTTTCAAAGTTCATTCTCACGGGCAGGTGGGCAAATTTAACCCATTTTTTGGGGTAAAAGTGGAGCTATGCTTTAAAACAGTGCTTATTACAGCAACTGAAATCCACAAGCATTGGATTGTCAGAATGTTCAGGGACAAAGCTTGGCATGCTCCTGCCTGCTTCTATTTTTAGAACCCTAAATATTCACCATGCAGCAAGTGATGCCGCAGAGGGTGGGGTGACAGCCAAGTGCGTGTAATGACGGTGGGATTGAAGCACAGCAGTTTCATTAACTTCTTACAGGCTGAAAAAAAAAAAAATCTTTACAGAAACCCAAACATTGTTATCATGGTGGGTACTAATAAATGTAAATTTTATATTCCCTTTAGATCTTAAAAATCCTCTTTTTCCAATAATGCGTCACTACAATTATTATTCCCCAATTATATCCAGGCTTCTTTAAAGCCGTGTAGTTCCAGTGGGACCTACAATTCATTCATGATGCAGATGGAGAGGATGTGAGCTGCATTTCTATAAGACGATAACGAAATTAAAGAGATTTTAACTAGTGAGTTTAAGAAAAAAAAAAAAAAGAAAGAAAAAGGACACTCAGTGCAAATGACCCTTCTTTAAGGTATCTTTCCTAATTATGAATAAACGTGGTAATGTTGGGTGGAGATGCTGTAATATGGATGAAGAAATGTCACGTTCACACAGTTACGGTCCCAATGGATTACCTATACCTTCCTGGTCTGTGTGCTGTCTGAATTACACTTGCAGCTGTCAGGTTTCCAACTTTCTCTATTTTAGATGTCATACTGAAAACGTAAGCTCTATTTAATTACCAGATTTCAATATCAAGCAAAAAAAAGCTGTAGGTGTAATTTCTGTCAGTACAATGAAACCGCAATGGTGAATGATTCTACATAACAATGACGCTACAAGCACTTGACAGGTAAAACGTCAAACTGTGATTAAACAATGCATCCTATGTGACAAAACCATAGGCGATAATTCACATCTTCCCTGGGGACTGCCAACTAGATCGCACACATATGAAACAATATATGTAATGTATGCAACAGTATGAGAGTGTGGACTACAACACTATGTAATACAAACCAAGCTTGCCCGTTTCTGGAACGTATAATACACTGAGGTATAGGTTTTATGAATGTGTTATTAGTTCAGGGCTTGACAAATCCCAGGCGCTAGGTTGCCATGGTGACTAGAAATTGCGTCCTGGCGCCTGGGTTCACATCTGTGTACTGAAATCGCAATCTCATTCCAGTTTCTGTGCGATCTTAGGACAGATGCAATTTTGTCTCTCTCTCTCTCCCCACAACTGCCTCCCATTGACTATAATGCAAAATCGCGTCCCATTGACTTCATTGCGAAATCACGTCCCATTGACTTCAATGCAAAATCGCCTCTCATTGACCTCAATACAAAAACGCCTCCCTTTGACTTCAATGCAAAAACGCCTCCCTTTGACTTCAATGCAAAATCGTCATCCATTGACTTCAACGCAAACATGCCTCCCGCTGACTTTAATGCAAAATGCCTTTTTTTTTTTTTTTTTACTTCAATGCAAAATCGCCTCCCATTGACTTCAATACAAAAATGTCTCCCGCCGACTTCAATGCAAAATGCATTTTTTTACGTCAATGCAAAATCGCCTCCCACGGACTTCAATGCAAAAACGCTACCCATTGACTCTAATGCAAAATCGCATCCATGCCTTAAATGCAAAACTGTGTCCCATTGATTTCAATGCAAAATTGCTTCCCATCGAACACTTATCCCTGCATGCCACTCTATAACTTGCGAGTCTGGAACGCACCGCTACAAACTCGCATAGTACTCTTTTTGTAATTGCACTCAAAGCGCAATGCCATTGGATCGCATCTGTGTAAACCACATCAACAGGAACACATAATATCTAGTCTGTCATGTGTATCTGGGAGTTTGAAAACGCATCCAGAATTGCATATGTCTGAAGCAGGGTGGCTCTATTCACTCCTGGGCATTTTGGGATTGCAGCAGAATCGCTGTGATTCTGCCCGTGATTGCAAAACACAGGTTAAGGTGGCATTATTTTCAATAGCACCTAAAACGTGGTGTGGTTTTTCCACGATTGTCATGCGGAAAATCGCATCTCGTGAAGCTTGTCGCACAAAAGAAGCTCCTGCTCCTCTTTGGGTAACAAGCTTCACGCAATTGGGTTGGAATCCATATTAGGGGACATTGTTGTAATAGTTGGTTAGAAGGCTTTGTCGCCATCCCATGGCGTTCCCATACGTTTGGCAATATTGTGTATTTTGGACCTACCATTCCAGAAACATGAACCCCAATATAGATTTCAATCCCTCCCCTCTTCCTGGCATCCCCTATACCAGCCTCTAGTTTTCTGGGTAGACTTTCCATAAGATTTTTGAGGGTGTCTGTGGGAATCTGTGCCCATTTATGAAGTTCGGTACTTATATTGGATGAGAAGACCTGGCTCACAATCGATGTACCAAGTTATCTTAAAGGTGTTCTGTTGTCAGGGTCAGGGGTCAGGCTTGGAGACCAGTAGCTATAGCAGTAGGGAGGCCAACAGGAAGAGTACATGGCAGGTCACCCTGGTTAATGGTCCCCCTATACTCCTCTTTGGGAAAATCCCTGGATTTGCGGGATGTTAGTACATTCGACTGTGTACATTTTGCTGTCTGTGTATAAGGGACAATCGCACTGCGTTTTAGGTGCTATTCAAAAAAATGGCACCTGAACCTGCGTTTTGTGATTGTAGCCTGTTTTGAGATTACGGGCAGAATCCCAAAACTCCCAGGTGTGAACAGAGTGGCGTTTCCCCCATAACAGGTTTTTATTGCCATACTTTCCGGCCAACCTATAACCTTGACGTAACGGTGTTATGTCGGGGTTATTGGCTGGCTGCTTTGCTGTAAGTTGGGGTTAGGGGAGCAAATTACTTGCCTTTCCCCAGGCGCTGACAACCCACGCTACTCTAAAAAAAACATGACTCCTAACTTTTTTAGCTGGCTCCTAGATTCAAAGCAAATTTGTCAAGCCCTATATTTGTTATGTGTCATGAGAAGTGACAATGTGAGATAAAGGGCCCCACTTTGCCCTGTTTGTTATAGAGTACATTGACATGCATATTTTTATGCATCAATGTGTGTTGCATTGGGCCTGCCTATTCATTTCTCATGGTTTGCATCCATTGTCTAGGTACCAAACAACATAGCTGACCATTTTTTCCCCACCACAGCGTATATGCTTTCCCTTTTATGCTTTGTGCTGCATTAAAGAATCAGTTGTATAATGAGACTTGGAGAGGAGCAAATAGACAGCGGGTCCACTGTGATTAAGGGGAGGAACAGGACAGAAAAGGGTTACAAATGTAAGTTCAATGTGGAGGGGTTTAGGTCTTATTGGATTGATGTCTGAGGGTCAGATGGGTAGGGTGGGGCCACAAGGGTTTTTCATGAGAAGGATGCTGGGTATTCATTTGGGAAAGTTCAAGCAAAAAGAAAGTTTTCTGGTGCCAACACGGCAGCATACATGTGGTCAGTATGCTGCCATGGATTGGCACCAGGAAAGGAAAATTACGGTAAGTATTTAAGATAATTTTCCCTTTTCCTGACCCCAACATGGCAGCATACTAAAAACTGCAGTAAGTATTTGATACAATTTTCTGTTTCCTCTACTCATCCTAGACTTGCGGTATATTGTAAGTCAATGGTTGAGGGTAGGTATAAAAAAAAAAAAAAAAAGAAAATGTCACAGCCGCTAGGAAGGTCAGAGGGTCTTTAGAGTAATCAGTGAATACCTGTATAGTGGTTTCACTTGGGTGGTTAGTGGTGGTTCTCCCAGGAGCTAAGCCCCCTGGGGAACAAAGTAGGATTATGTGAGTTTGTAATTTTTCAAGTCGGTTGGGGAGCAGCTGAGGGACATGGGTGATAATAGCAATAAATTGTGCCTTAAACCCCAGGGCCGCAGACCGTTGGTAGTCCTTTGCCTTTTTGCAACCGAGCCACGAAGGCTGCACTGTAAGAGGTGCGGCAGGCGAGCAGAGAGATGTCATCATCTCTCACCGCCTGGCCCGCATGAACGCTGATTCGCCCCCACATCCGGTCAGCAAAGGCTGCACTGTAAAGGTATAAACTCTAGTATAGGTCCAGCAATTGGGCATGCGCCAGTTTACCTGCTCGGATGCCGTAACGCTGGGGAGAGGCAGAGAAGAGAATTGTGAATCTTTCAGGCAAGTGACAAGATGCGACTGGTGGCAGGCGACTTTGCAAGGGACAAGCTACATCTGGAGGCAGGCGACATGGCATGTGACAAGATGCATCTGGTGGCAGGCGACGGTGGCAAGTGACAAGATGCATCTGGTGGCAGGCAACGGTGGCAAGTGACAAGCTACATCTGGTGGCAGGTGACGTGCCAAGTGACAAGCTGCATCTGGTGGCAGGCGACGGTGGCAAGTGACACAGTAAGGGCTCCCACTGATTCTGCATTATGGTGATTTACTTTTATATTACAGTGTAATAATAGGAATAATGTGCTTCAATTATCCTGGCACCATATAAACCAAGTTGTCGTGATTAAAGCGCAAACACCAACTACTGCCACAGCAAATCAGCTGCGGAGCCCGCCCAACCCCCCCTTCCTGCCGACTCTTGGCAACATTTTCTTTCACAAAACTAGCTCCGGTGCCAAAAAGGTAGGGGACCACTGTTCTAGATGGCATAACTCAACCAGGTTCTTTTAAGTACATCAGCATGCTGCTGCTTTTCAATGCTTACCTTATTATAAAGTATATATTTAGCTTACTAGTACAAACCTATCATTTGTATTTAGTATGATGGCAAAATCCCTGTCTGTTCTGGATCAGTGACTCAGAAAGTCCTAAAGCCATTGGGTCAAAATATAAAGCCAAACAACCAACAATTTCAGGAATGGGTCAGCAATGATAGTTCCATTTTTCTCTTATTGAAAGGAAACCTATATTGAGCAAATTATGTTATCTGCAATTGCTGACTTTTCCTGAAAGTGTGTGTCACCCAGTGGTCATGTTGATGCTAAAGTTGCAATACTGTATTGATCCACAACACAGAGGAATTCTGACTTTGTGACCTTCACTTGTAAGTTTGTGCCAAGTCAGAAGCACTGAGCCCAAGCACAGCCAGGCAACTAGCATTTCCAAGAGACCAGCAATGGCAGACCCCATATTTTTTTCATGTCAGCTGTGCTTTAAGGAAAGTAGGGTATAAGAGGAACTGTTGAAATCACAAAATATATTTTAGATGTTCATCATTTCACAGGGGCATGATTGGCTTGAACTCGGCATGTCACTTGGAGGTTCTTTTGCTCAGCACCCATTTCTAAAGGGAGAGACAAAACAAATTTACTGCAGACCTTCGGTATGGGAAACAACACACAACCTAGCAGATCAAAACTGTGTTACACCTTTCAGAGGACGACCCACTATACAAACACTTGTACTGGAGTATGGGACCAGATCTCTGGCTAATGTAACTGATGTTTTCTTCCCACTGCTTAATGGAGACAGAACTTACCCTGAACTACTGTAAAATAAATAAAACATTTAAAAATTAGGTGGCTGCTGTTGTACTGTGTTATTAACACCTCTTAGTATACCAAATATGAATACCCCAATACCTAAGGGTAAAAAGTGCTACCTTATATGTCTCAATTTATATTAAGGTATAGGTATAACCATAAATATGACTAAAAAAAATGAGAGAGTCCACCTCTAAGTGTCTGTGTTTAGTGACTGTTCCAAACAGTGGCACATAGTAGTGCTGCAGGAAAAAGTGCTCCAAAGTGTTGATCCTCCAAGAGAGACAAACCACTTGGATTACACACGACACTCACCAGATGGTATTGACCCCTTGTGTTAATGAGTCAAAATGGCATGCGTACATAGGACCAGGGTAATGCAGCTCAAATTCTCCCATAGATCATCCTCCAGCTCTTTATAATGAGTGGACAATCTCCTCTAAATAGAGTTCACGACTTGTTCTCCACATTATATGCATAAGAAAGAAGAGGAACCCCACATAGTAAAGTAATGTTTTTATTCCTTAAATAAATACATATACTGCACTTACGTCAATTAAAACCTTCATCTTCCTTTAAAACTTGGAAAGCACCCTCACCAATGTTGGCCTTCGCACATTTCCAGTTCCAGATGTGATGTCATCTAAAGTACCAGCCTACGTGTTTTGCCATCAGAAATTGACATACTCAGGAGCAAGGGCCTAGAGGTTAATCAAAACTTTACTATTACTGTTATGCCCCGTACACACGGTCGGACATTGATCGGACATTCCGACAACAAAATCCTAGGATTTTTTCCGACGGATGTTGGCTCAAACTTGTCTTGCATACACACGGTCACACAAAGTTGTCGGAAAATCCGACCATTCTGAACGCGGTGACGTAATACACGTACGTCGGGACTATAAACGGGGCAGTAGCCAATAGCTTTCATCTCTTTATTTATTCTGAGCATGCGTGGCACTTTGTGCGTCGGATTTGTGTACAAACGATCGGAAATTCCGACAACGGATTTTGTTGTCGGAAAATTTTATAGCCTGCTCTCAAACTTTGTGTATCGGAAAATCCGATGGAAAATGTGTGATGGAGCCCACACACGGTCGGAATTTCCGACAACAAGGTCCTATCACACATTTTCCGTCGGAAAATCCGACCGTGTGTACGGGGCATTAGGCAGTAGACTACTCTGCTTGACAGGGCTATAACAACTTTAATGCTGGGTCATGGAATACAGAGCGTTTCAGCACTTTTCACCATGCTGTTATTCTGCACAGTGCAAAGAAGGATGGTCACCACTATCCTGAGTATGTCTATAGAACAGGGATGCGGTTACGCCATGACTCCTTTTAAGAACGAACCAGCGCATTCTGTGAACTGTGACACCTACGGTATGGAAAGATGACTTGGCGAGCCGAGAGCTGCCCTCGATTTACTCTCTATTCTCGCTTGTGCAGCACCGAGTCATCTTTCCGCACCGCGCTCGCTTCTGGACCTGACTTGCAGTGTGCTTAGGATGACGCTTTTCCTAATTTGGCAGTAGACTCCCCGAGGGACCTATAAGTGTAATAGATCACTGACACAGCCCTCCAGGCAATGAACAGGACCCTACCCCTCGCTTTGGCTGTGGCGAAAGCCAGGATAAAACATTTTCTACCTTTCTTTTCATTATTTTATTTTATATTTTTAGTCCTCTTTACTCATATATTTAAAACACAAGCAAAATAGCCATTTTTAAAATATGAAGGAAAATGTTCACTAACAGGCTGGACAGCTTGGGATGCAGAAATGCATGAAATTATTTATTTTTTTCACATATTTTTTTTAAACTGTTGGATTGTCACACTGTTTTGTTTACTTGTTTTTTTTTTTTTGTTTTGTTTTTTTATGTCTTGAATAAATGTAATAATTTGATGACTTTTAAACTGTTGTTTTTTTTCAGTCAATTCTATACTCGGCACTATGGGGGTGATTTACGAAGAAGGCACTGCACCAGTTCATACATTAATTGGTGCGCCGGAAAAGTCATTAATTGAACGTGCGAACCGGCGCACATTGAAGCGCAAATAATGGTAATAAATACCTGCATATGTAAACTGCAACTTTCGCTAGGGTAACTACGGTTTTCTCATTGATATTAGTGCATGCCCAATACAATTGGTTACTTTCATCTCATTGGATGTGTCTTCTTAGGCAATAAGTAGGTGATCTCAGTTAATTCATCATTTTGATGCTAATCTCATTCCTATCACTTCTAATATATCTTTGAAATGTGTTTTTATATTTTTTTACTCAAATCTTTCAATACATTACAAAGAAAAGAGAAGTGTTTCTAAACCCAATAAATTATTTTTTTCCGATCTTGATCTTTAAAGGTGACCATACACTGCAATCAGTCAGATCTTAATAAATTAGATTTATTGCAAGAGCCCGATTGATTTCCTATAATTTGAATGAAATGTTCAAGTGCATCTTCCTATTACCTATTTTGCCTAAATATCGAGTTGGACAGAGATTGGCCAATCAGATTGCATAGTGCATGACCATCTTAAGTGCCAAATTTGGAACGTAGATGTGCCATGACCCACTTGTGTTTTCCTAATGATATTTCTTGGGCATTGCACAAGGCACATGAGAACCACCTTTTTTCAAGACATGCTAGAGTGATCAGGAATCTTCAAACTACCGGTACGTCTCTCCAGCTGTTGCGGAACTACACATCCCATGAGGCATTGTAAAACTCTGACATTCACAGACATTACTAGGCATGATGGGAATTGTAGTTCCTGACCAACTGGAGGGCCATAGTTTAAAAACCCTTGTGCTAGACCATTATTATGCCTCCGGAATTGGGAGTGTGGCATCTACCCAACTTCTCTTTGCTGGTGAACACAAGAACCTACATCTATGGATATATATACACACACACTGAAGCAGGAAGCAATGTATATTGGCCCAGAAGTGACTCTGTACACAGGAAGTAGGTGTGTGTTTTGAGGCCAAATCATTTAGACATACACACATGACCCACACAAACACCATCCCATGTAAATATAAATAAAAAATTATCCTAATTTGCAAATAAGGATCATCTCTTCCTCAGAGAATAGTGAGTAAGGCATGGTGGTGGAAAGAAATTAGCAGCAGTACAAGCAACTTCCTGGGGGGGCATGATGTCATTCCTGTGTGCTGGCCACCGCTTCCGGGAACCAGATATGCGCCACGGGTACATACCTCCGTGCACACAGCAGTTGCGCATCTCACATACACAGCGGTTGCGCATCTAGCTGCAGGAACCCAACTTTTATGGAAATTAATAGTAAAGCAGATGCAGATTTCCAGGACTGGACTAACAAATGTTTATAGTGAAAGGCAACTGGTGTTTTTCTATTAAACAAGGTCTAAATGGGCCATTGGCATGCATCACAGTTGAACTTAGGAATGTGTCTTTGCAAAGTTAAGCTAAATTAAATCTTTTATTATTTTTGCTTGGGGATAGAGTGCAGAGGGATTAGAAGTCTTTGAGGATGTCTGCACCCCTGATAGGGTGAAGACACTTCACAAATTTTGCCAGTTTCTCCTTGAAATTTATTCACTTCCTGTCACATAGCCAAACAGAAAGTGAGGGTAAAACCCTACCAATGTCTTTCCTTGGGGACACACAGGTCAATCTAAATAGTTTCCCCATTAGGTAAATTGCACTCTAGCATTTTGCTCTGTACACCCCAAATTATTAGGCATCTTGAACTTTGGGGTTTATTTACTAAAGGCAAATCCACTTTGCACTACAAGTGCACTTGAAGTGCAGTTGCTGGAGATCCGAGTGGGGACATGCAAAGAAAATAAAAAAAAAACAGCATCTTTGCTTCTACATGATTGGATGATAAAATCACCAGTCCTTCCCCTCAGATTTACAGCAAGTACACTTGTATTGCAGAGTGGATTTGCCTTTAATAAACCCAAAAATACCTAATAATTTGGGGTGTACACAACAAAGTGCTAGAGTGCAATTTGCCTAATGGGGACACAAGTTTTGGTAGGGTTTTACCCTCACTTCCTGTGACAGGAAGTGAAGCCAATTTTCAGAAAAGGGACACAAATCCCAACCTAAAAAAAGACAAGCAGGGGTTCTAACACTAACTTGGTTTCCCTCAAATGCCCACAATTAGAATAGGATTGTTTAAGCTTGATTTAAGCTAAGTGCTCTAAATCAGTGGTTCTCAACCCTATCCTCAAGTACCCCCAACAGACCATGTTTGCAGATTTACCGTCATCTTGCACAGGTGCTTTAAATCATAGTCAATGGCTTGGTATTTTGGCCAGCTATTTTAGCTAAGATAAATTCCCAAAACATGTCCTGTCGGGGGTACTTGAGGACTGAGGCTGTGAACCACTGCGCTAAAATGGAAAATTGAATACTTATCCCTCTGTAATTTTCCTTTCCTGGTGCCTATCTATGGCAGCATATGCACAATCCATGCATATGCTACCATGAAGACACCAGGAAAGTAGCTTTAAGACAAATCACACCTTTTTTTGTTTTGCCATGCCAATCAGCCTAGTTAAGCTGCAGCTGGGAAATCGGTTGCATGAAAATAGTTTAGGGGGAGAGTGTAAAATGCATTACTTGGATTGGGCATGCATCTGCAAAACAAATTATTAACAAAAAACACATAAAAATTTGCTACAAATTTTATCGGTCAACAAAACAGGACTTGGAAAAGAACAAGGAAAGCAAAAAACACATGTATGTTATTAGAGACACTTAGGCCCCTTTCACACTGTCGGACCGTTCAGGTCCGCCTGTCAGTTTTGTTGGCGGACCTGAACGGGCGCTCCATGCTAGTCTATGAGGCAACGGGTGTCAGTGGTGACATATTCGCTGACATCCGGCCCAGTCCGATCCGCTAAAATAAGACGGATGCCCCTACATTCGCATCCGTCCCTATCGGATCGGGTGAGATCTGATGAAAGCGGACATGCTGTCCGTTTTTGTCTGATCTCTCCATAGTAACCAGCGGCGCTCGACAAGCCCCTCCCCGCTCAGTGTCCAGAGAGAGACCTGTCATCCGCCAGGTCAGTGCAGAACAACGGAGAGATCTCCCGCTGAGCTGGCGGACTCCGTGGCAGCGGATCTGCCTCGTGAGAATGAAGCCTAACAACTTACAGACATTGACAACATCAAAAATATTTCAGTGAAAAATACCCCCCCCCCCAAAAAAAAAGAAACAAAAGTAAAAATACTTGCTCTAAAACACATCTGTTTTGCAAAGACATAACAAACAAAATACAAAGAGAAAATACATGTGCTACAAACTCTATAAGGGGACACACACACACCTCTTTTCAGGGCAAGGTAAAGGATGCTATCTGCAAGCTTTATATAACATAGGTTTGTGTGCTAATGAGGGAATTGAAAACACATACACAGTCCATGAAACACACAAAATGCAAGTTCACATAATGTAGAGACAGAACTTCAAAGTGGGTACACCTGTTGAGGAGGTCCTTAAATTACTAACCCAAAAAACACACTTTCTGAAAAATGACCAGAAAAATCCAAGTGCTGTTCACACACACACACAAAAAACAAAAAAAAACAAAGTCCCTGAGCATGCCCAGAACAACCCAAATGCAGCTAGCACAAAATAAGCCACCCCCTGTCCAAAATTAAGCACATCATCCAGCATGCTACAAAATTACAGATGGGAAAAACTTACCCCAGTCCAGGGGAGCATACAAAGAGCCTAACATGGGCAAAAGTTATACAACAAATACCATTGCAGTCTATGGGAAATGACTTGTTAATTTTGCGCTTCCCCACTTGGCTGGCTTATATTCTATTGGCCTTAAAATGGGTATGGGGGCCCAGGTCCCACCTTGAGGGACATATATCAATGTAACCAATTTGGATAACCCCAAAAACAAGGAGAAGTGCCTTTAAAAATGCAAAATTGCTTAAAAGCTAGCAACTTGGGGGGGCTTACTCTGCCTGTAAAGTGTTGCATCAGTAGCATGTATCCAAAATTCTGCTTCAAAGATGTACGGCTTTAGAGAAAACTTACAAATATACATTGCAGCTGCAAGATTTTAACCAAAAACAAAAAATAGCCTGCCCCCCAATACATACAGGGCCATTTGGGTCTGTTAAGGCTTAAAATGAGAACCCCCCATGTGAAGAATACAACCCCAAAACTAAAAAAAAATATTGTGCCCCTCCCATACACTAACAACCCCCTAGCCAAACTCACAGCAAGCCTGCCCATGAAAGGGGGGGTGGATGCTTGGGGGCAGGAGGGGCTCAGGCACCCCAAAAGTCAACCACCTTGTTCCCATATTCAGGGGGACAAGGGCCCCTTCCACACAACCCTAGGCTGGGGTTGTGGGGGGCTGCAGACAGGGGGCTTTACGGAATGTGGAAAACTCCTTTAAACTAGTGGGTACAAGGTGCTTTGTGGTTAGTATTGGGCTGAGCCCAACATGCCCCAAAGGCAGCCAGCTATGTTGAGTGCATGTGGCCTTGTATGGTTCAGGAGGGAGTTGGGTGATCGCTCTTCTCGCCCCTTTTCTATCTGGCCCTGTTGTATGCTCTGAAAAAGGTCGTGGTTTGGATTGGTGAAGGCAGCTCACAGCCTTTGAAGAATAGATTGGAGTGTGGAGTTCCCCTTTAAAAGCAAAAGTTAGCGCATGGAAATCCAAAGGGGTTAGACGGGGAGACAAGATCATTATAGAATGGAGTGTGGAGTTCCCCTTTCAAAGCAAAAGCTAGCCCAAGGAAATCATATGCATTAGAGGAGAAAGGTTAAATGCCCTTTTAGGAGCAGCTAGAGGAGCGAGAGCCTTTTTACATAATTTTAACAAGGTGCATGTCACATGTTGGCAACGTAACATGCTAACATGACCTGTGTGCAAATCCACTTAAGAAAATACATAAAGGTGAACCAGCGTAAAAAAAAAAAGGGTCAAGTTTAGAGGTGCGTCCGTTCTACCCATGCAATTGCATGTACGTTGCTTAACATTTACTAAAATTTTGGCAGCGCAATGAACAAACGCAATGAACGAGCGCAACAGCCGCTTGCGCATGCGCAGTGCTCACATTGATCTCGCGCAGTTCTAAACGTGTGGGCACAGCAGGCTCTCTCTGAAAAAGTTACTTTCTCATTCTATTTTGGGCATATTTGTTACTTGAGCAGTTGTTACTAAACTTCCAGTGACGTCAGCAAAGAGCAGACTTCAACGCGTTACAAGAGTGCAAAACGAATTGTACTCCTGTGACCCATAGGAGAAGTCCAGCCAAACGAGCTCAGGCTGGACTTCTCCTTTAAGGTTTCTTGGCTGTCGCTTTACAACTCTGAGTTTCAGCTCTCTCCATAAATTTTCTATAAGATTAAGGTCTATAGACTGACTAGGCCACTCCATGACCTTAATGTGCTTCTTTTTGAGCCACTCTTTGTTGCCTTAGCGGTATGTTTTGAGTCCTTGTCATGCTGAAAGACCCATCCATGACCCACATTCAGTGTTCTGGCTGAGGGAAGAAGGTTCTCATCCAAGATTTTACAATACATGGCCCCGTCCATTGGCCCCTCAATACAACTAAGTCGGCCTGTACCTTTAGCAGAGAAACAGCCCCAAAGCATAATGTTACCACCTCCATGCTTGACTGTAGGGATGGTGTTCTTAAACGTCACAGTCAACATTTTTCTTCCTCCAAACATGGCGATTGCTCCTCAAGAAGGCACATGTACAGTCATGCCAATGAACATCTAAATGATTCAGAGAAGGATTGGAAGTAAGTATGCTTTGGGGCTGTTCCTCTGCTAAAGGTACAGGCCGACTTTGCCGCATTGAGGCACTAATGGATGGGTCCATGTATTGTAAAATCGTTGATCGTAAAATCGTTGAGAATCTTCTTCCCTCAGCCAGAACACTGAATATGGGTCTTTTAGCATGACAATGACCCAAAACATACCGCCAGGGCAACAAAGGAGTGGCTCAAGAATAAGCACATTAAGGTTATGGAGTGGCCTAGCCAGTCTCCAGACCTTAATCTTATAGAAAATTTATGGAGGGAGCTGAAGCTTCGAGTTGCCAGGAGTCAGCCAAGGAACCTTAAGGATTTAGAGAAGATCTGTAAAGAAGAGCATATCAAAATCCCTCCTGAGTTATGTGTAAAACTGTTCACCAATTACAAGAAACGTCTTACTTCTGTGCTTGCCAACAAGGGTTTCTCCACCAAGTACTAAGTCATGTTTTGCTTGGGGATCAAATATTTATTTTACTCACTGAAATGCAACCTAATTTATAGCATTTATTTTGTGCATTTTTTTTTCTGGATTTTTGGTTGATATTCTGTCTCTATTATAAAAAAACACCTATGATAAAAATTATAAACCATTTATTTGTAAGTGGGCGTAGGACTGTACTACAATGTACCTCCCTCGGTTACGTTCTTAAATATGTTAGGTGAATGTATTAGTGCAGGGCTTTTTTTCAGCGGGAACGTAGGGGAACACAATTCCGGCACCTCCAGCACTGAATGTATGTAATAGCAAGGGGTTCCAGGCTGTGCTGGAGGGTCTATTGATGTGGCTGCTAGTAGATTTATTGTCACTGGTGGGGATCTGTTTTTGTGTGAAGGTATGTTTCTGGTGGGGGGATCTATTGTTGCTGGGGGGGGGTCTTCTGTTGCTGGCAGGGGATCTATTTTACTGCTTTTCTGATTATTAGGCAAGAACAAGTTCCATACAAATTATGTAGCACCACAAAATGATACTTGGGGCAGTACTGGGAGGTGGATAGGGGGAAGGTGTCAGTGGAGGGTAGGTCGCAGAGACAAGGTAGAACTCAGAAGGGGGAGTTCCTGCACCTATTCTCTGAGAAAAAAAGCCCTGTATATGTATTGAAATATTGTGCATTAGGGCGCATGCGCGCGAGCAACAGGGATGGCCGCCTGACTCCTCCACTCTGTGCCGTCGGAACCTGGCCTTGCAAAGCACAGAGTGAGTGGGGAGTGGGACGCAGCTCACACACCTCCATGGGCTCAGGACCATCCCCGGATGCTGCCGGGAATATACCATTCCGTAAAAAACAGGCCAAAGAACCGGCAGCCCCACAAGCCCTCCTCAGCCCCAGGCAAAGGGAAAGTCAAAATGGCGCCTCAGCCTCCGGAGCCAGATGACGCCACTCAGCTCTCTGCTGAGAATCCAGCGTCTCCTGCAGACAGTCTGCAGCAATTCACCATGGACCTGGTGAGTCCTCTCCCTATGGACCCTGACAACATGCTGGCCAAGTTCCATAGCATAGTGAGGGACGAAATCACTGCATCCCCCCGCAAGCTCTACTCAGACCTGGTGCAAGGCCTTAAAGAGATAGGCCACCGCACCAATCAATTAGAGCAACGTATAGATCTAGCCACCACGGTGCTGGAGGGACATGAGGAGGAGGTCGATAAAATGTCAGCTGGGCTCGAGGCCTTGAAAGATAAATTGGAAGACGCAGAAAATAGGGCTCGCAGGGACAACCTACGTATACCCGGTATCCCTGAAGTTATCACTGACCTACAGGGCACAGCCATTGCCTTCTGCCAGGAACTGGCCCCCGTGATCCCAGCGGACAGGCTCGAGTTTGATCTTATTCACAGATCCCTGGCTCCTAAGCCCTCAGACGACCCCCAGAGAGATGTCATCAATAAATTTCACTATTACCGCACCAAAGAGAAACTTCTACAGGCTGCAAGACAACAGCAAAACCTCTCTTTTCAAGGTAACTCCAGCTGTTTGCCGACCTTTCACTGATCACCATCGCCAGACGGCGGGGCCTCAAACCCTATCTCCAAATTTTACAAACCCAGGGGATCAAATACAGATGGGGGTTCCCCTTTAAGCTATCCTTCTCCCACTTCCCCGTCTGATTTGAGACGCCACTTCCAGGACATGCAGCTGGGCCTCCCCTCATCTCCAACAGAAGCATCGTCCTCCTCTTCTAGACCGGGACCCTCCAGGCCTTCTCGACAATCTTCCCAATGCTCTCAACCCGGATCCCAGGCGCTGCGGGATCTACAGGCCCAACGTTTCCACAAGTCCAACAACGGCTCAGGGTACTCTATTTTTATCTTTGAGATACCTGACCCTTTTTTGTTGCCTAGCCTCATGCCACAGCCGACGAACCTTGTTTATCTGCTAGCTTAACACCCAGAACAATTGGGTGTGTTTTGGAACATGCCCCCCGTCTTATTTGCACCCTGCTCTGTCCTCTGCTTTGAAGACTCAATTGAGCACCCTGCCATAGGCCGCCCCACCTGAGAGATGGCGGTGGAGGGTGTTGACTGCTACCTTTACGATCGAAGCAGAGACATGGACATCAGATGGATTTCCCAACTCTTTTCCACACAAATGACAACCTACGTTTGAAGAATTACTTTTTTTTTGGCACTAACGTCTTTATTTGTTTCAGGGATTGCCATAGTGTGGGGGGGGGGGGTAACGCATTCCGCGCAGGGATAACCTTCATAGGTTCATTAATTAATCGGTCCCATTCATTTGCAGTAAACAAATAGCAGATTCAAATGGCAGGTACCTAATTCTGCAAGGTAATGAGATGACAATTATGACTTACTATGCCCCGAACAAGAACCCGGGGCCTTTTCTGACCCACGTCTGCTCCCTGTTGAGGTCCCATCAAAGAGGTACCCTCCTTTTGGCAGGTGACTCTAACATCACACTGAACCACTCTCTTGACAACTACACATCGGATCATAAACTCCCTTCCCCTGCCGCCAAAACATTTTCACATTCCCTGCAAAACCACGACTTTATAGAGATTTGGCTGGAGCTTCATCCTCTGGGTAGGGACTACACCCACTATTCCCACCCTCACCACTCTCATTCCAGGATTGATCATATGTTTGTCCTCCGTAAACACCTCCCCTTAATAGAATCAATCTCCATCCTTGCTGCCCTATGGTCGGACCATGACCCTATCCTGACGGTTTGCCACTCTTTGCTTATCAAACCACAACACTCCCTGTGGGTGATGAACGACTCTCTTTTGTCCTACAAAGCGATCCTTAATGATATCCATAAAGCTTCTGTGGAATATTTTAGATTTAATGCAAGGTCAGTTTCATCTCCAGTCACACTGTGGGAAGCATACAAGGCTGTTCTTCTGGGCCATGTTATTCGCATAGTGTCCAGACGCAAAAGGGAGAGGGCACAGGCTCGCTGCAACATGGAGTTGAAATTGGAGGCCTTGTCAACAGCCTTCAAGAAATCCCCCACCCCCGCCAACCGCAAACTCCTAGATAAAGCCCGCACAGAGCTGGATTTATGTTTGACTGATGAAGCAAAATGTACCCTACGCTGGGCCCGACAAAAATGGTACGTTAAAGCTAATAAACCTAATGCAATGCTAGCCAATAGATTGCGCACCTTTGCTCTGCGCACCTGCCACAACACCTTTACTGGCAATCCCCAGCGAGTTCTGGATGAATTCTGGCATTGCCTCACTAAACTTTACTCTGCGCCCGATCGTTCTTCCACCCAAGGCCTTGACGCCTTTTTGACAAATTTATCTTTACCTTCGATATACGAAACCCACACGTCCCTGATGGACCGAGCCATACAAGTCTCGGAAGTCCTCCAGTGCATGAAGGAGTTGAAGGTGGGTAAAAGACCCGGCCCAGGTGGCTTCACGGCACTTTACTACTGGAAACTGGCAGATGTCATTGCTCCCTACCTAACAAATACGTATAATTTAGTTAAAGAAGGTCACCCCTTCACAACCAAGCTGCTGATTGCCAACATCGTCATGATCCCTAAACCAGACAGAGACCACTCATCTTGGGCTAACTTCAGGCTGATCTCCTTAATCAATATAGATATGAAAATCTTAACAAAGATCCTAGCGAACCGCCTCAACTCCTTTCTTCCACGCCTGATAAAGAAGGACCAGGTGGGCTTTGTCCCAAGGAGACAGGCAAGTGACGCCATAAGACGTTTCCTTAAAATACAGCATATTGTCCATGGCAGGTCCCTAGAAACAATGTTCTTGTCGTTAGACATTAACAAAGCCTTTGACACATTGTCATGGCCCTACCTGATACTACAGGTACTTAAAGTGGAGTTCCACCCACTTTTACAACTCTTCAGCATCCCTCACTAAACTGCACTGTAAACGAATTGGATATTTTTTTATTTTTTTTCTCAGCATTTACTGTATATCTGCTGTATTCATTTTTCACTTCCTCCTCCCTGGCCGTGGCCCATCACATCATTTCCTGTTTGCAATGCCTTCTGGGAAGGGGCGGCAACTTCCTCTGACACTGCCGTTGCTATGCAAACCTGACCTGAAACCTATTACACTGCTTGTGCTGCACTGAGCATGTGCGAGATCTGCAAGGATGAGATCCAGGAAGAAATACAGTCTGGCTTCAGATGCCCACACTTAAGATGGCCACGGCCTGCTGTAAGTTTATAAAATAACAAACTACTGCTATAAACTAACAAAACAGACCTTAGTTTACAGAGTAACTTACTAGAATACATTAAGCTTGTGTATTATAGGGGTATTTTTATTTAAAAAGTATAATTTCGGCCGGAACACAACTTTAAGTATTATGGATTCGGCACCTCCTTTATGAGCTGGGTTTCAGTTATCTATGACTCCCCCAAGGCCAAAGTGAAATACTACGGGTTTGAATCAAATACCTTCCCTATTAAAAGGGGTACCCGCCAAGGTTGCCCACTTTCCCCACTTTTATTCATCCTGGTACTTGAACTAGGGTTGCCACCTGTACGGGATTCACCCGGACAGTCCGGGTTCTGAATCATCTGCCCGGTTTTCAGACTTCCTGAAACCCGGACAGACCATTCTGGCAGAGGGGGAGCTTCATTAACATACTCGTCACTGTGGAGTCAGTCACAGCAGCAGTGTCATTTCTTCTCTCTAAATACACACACTGTGCTGGTGTGTGTGTTGGGAATCTGAAACTGCCTTCTGTCTCCCCCCTCCAGGCTCCTGCAGTCTCTGTTATCTTGGACCCCCCCCTCTATAATAACTAGTGCCGTGTTCTGAGAGAAGAGGGGGGCGGAGCTGAGGAGATCACTGGAGCTGCTGTCGGCTGGCCGCTGCTCACTAGGAGGTGAGCTGATTTATTTATTTTTCTAAGGAAAGTTTCCTAGGGTGCAAAGCTCCAGTGGGATTTCTTTTGCACTGCATTGAAGGGTTAGGACAGGGAGAATCAGAAGAGACAGCAAGTGAGTGTGTGTGGGGGAGGTGGGGGAAGAGTCTGCAGCCTGATCACAGTATCTCCCAAGCAGCACACTTATCTACAGATACAAACATCCCCCATCCTCTGTCCAGATCATGTGATGTAATTTATGACCATTCACTTAACCCTGTGTTTATGTGGTAAGTCTACACCTCTGATTGCCCAGACTCAGAGCCTGGATAACACAGGGTTATATGAATGGACATCAATTACCTTCACATCATCTGGACATACAGAGTGCTAGGGGCTGGCATTTTATAACAGATTGTTTTCATTGAGTAGTATTGTTGTATATTTTAGTAGATGACCACAAAAGCTTTTTTTTATTATAGACATTACTATCTGACCACTTCTCAGCCCCCAAACCCCCCCCAGCTTACATCACCCCCAGACCACTTCATACAGATATCACTCAGAGCTGCTTCTTACCCCCCCAGCTGAGGGACATCATTCCCTGGTCACCCCACAGACACTGCAAGTAATCCCTCCCCATTCTGCCCACGTCACACCCTCCACACTCTTCTCCTGTACATACTGCCCCCATCACACCCTCCGCACTCTTCTCCTGTACATACTGCCCCCATCACACCCTCCGCACTCTTCTCCTGTACATACTGCCCCCATCACACCCTCCGCACTCTTCTCCTGTACATACTGCCCCCATCACACCCTCCGCACTCTTCTCCTGTACATACTGCCCCCATCACACCCTCCGCACTCTTCTCCTGTACATACTGCCCCCATCACACCCTCCGCACTCTTCTCCTGTACATACTGCCCCCATCACACCCTCCGCACTCCTCTCCTGTACATACTGCCCCCATCACACCCTCCGCACTCCTCTCCTGTACATACTGCCCCCATCACACCCTCCGCACTCCTCTCCTGTACATACTTCCCCCATCACACCCTCCGCACTCCTCTCCTGTACATACTGCCCCCATCACACCCTCCGCACTCCTCTCCTGTACATACTGCCCCCATCACACCCTCCGCACTCCTCTCCTGTACATACTGCCCCCATCACACCCTCCGCACTCCTCTCCTGTACATACTGCCCCCATCACACCCTCCGCACTCCTCTCCTGTACATACTGCCCCCATCACACCCTCCGCACTCCTCTCCTGTACATACTGCCCCCATCACACCCTCCGCACTCATCTCCTGTACATACTGCCCCCATCACACCCTCCGCACTCCTCTCCTGTACATACTTCCCCCATCACACCCTCCGCACTCCTCTCCTGTACATACTGCCCCATCACACCCTCCGCACTCCTCTCCTGTACATACTGCCCCCATCACACCCTCCGCACTCCTCTCCTGTACATACTGCCCCTGTCATACCCCTCCAGAAATGTTATTTAATCACAAAAGTATATATATATATATATATATATATATATATATATATATATATATATATATATATATATATATGTGTATACTACATAAAATTGCCGTTCGTTGCATTGTACAGAGGTATTGAATTTAATGTGCTACACAAAAAAAAAAATTGCCGTGCCCTGCTAAAGTGTTCGGGTTTGGCTTCATGAAAAGGTGGCAACCCTAACTTGAACCCTTGGCGGAGGCCATCCGATCCCACTCGGATATAGCGGGGGTGGAAATAGCGGGTGTAACGAGCCCCTTTCTTGCTCGGTTCCACTCTCCCGACACTCCTCTGCAGCTATAGAATCAGATTGCAGATCGCAACATCTGATTGCTCGGTCATCCAATGCTCCGGGATTAGAACTACAGCTACAGTGCCTTGCGAAAGTATTCGGCCCCCTTGAACTTTTCAACCTTTTGCCACATTTCAGGCTTCAAACATAAAGATATAACATTTTTATTTTTTGTGAAGAATCACCAACAAGTGGGACACAATTGTGAAGTGGAACGAAATCTATTGGATTGTTGAAACTTTTTTAACTAATAAAAAAATGAAAAGTGGGGCGTGCAAAATTATTCGGCCCCCTTGCGTTAATACTTTGTAGAGCCGCCTTTTGCTGCGATTACAGCTGCAAGTCGCTTTGGGTATGTCTCTATCAGTTTTGCACATCGAGAGACTGAAATTCTTGCCCATTCTTCCTTGCAAAACAGCTCGAGCTCAGTGAGGTTGGATGGAGAGCGTTTGTGAACAGCAGTTTTCAGCTCTTTCCACAGATTCTCGATTGGATTCAGGTCTGGACTTTGACTTGGCCATTCTAACACCTGGATACGTTTATTTGTGAACCATTCCTTTGTAGATTTTGCTGTATGTTTGGGATCATTGTCTTGTTGGAAGATAAATCTCCGTCCCAGTTTCAAGTCTTTTGCAGACTCCAACAGGTTTTCATCCAGAATGGTCCTGTATTTGGCTGCATCCATCTTCCCCTCAATTTTAACCATCTTCCCTGTCCCTGCTGAAGAAAAGCAGGCCCAAACCATGATGCTGCCACCACCATGTTTCACGGTGGGGATGGTGTGTTGAGTGTGATGAGCTGTGTTGCTTTTACGCCAAACATATCGTTTTGCATTGTGGCCAAAAAGTTCGATTTTGGTTTCATCGGACCAGAGCACCTTCTTCCACATGTTTGGTGTGTCTCCCAGGTGGCTTGTGGCAAACTTTAGACGAGACTTTTTATGGATATCTTTGAGAAATGGCTTTCTTCTTGCCACTCTTCCATAAAGGCCAGATTTGTGCAGTGTACGACTGATTGTTGTCCTATGGACAGACTCTCCCACCTCAGCTGTAGTTCTCTGCAGTTCATCCAGAGTGATCATGGGCCTCTTGGCTGCATCTCTGATCAGTCTTCTCCTTGTCTGAGCTGAAAGTTTATAGGGACAGCCAGGTCTTGGTAGATTTGCAGTGGTCTGATACTCCTTCCATTTCAAAATGATCGCTTGCACAGTGCTCCTTGGGATGTTTAAAGCTTGGGAAATCTTTTTGTATCCAAATCCGGCTTTAAACTTCTCCACAATAGTATTACGGACCTGCCTGGTGTGTTCCTTGGTCTTCATGATGCTCTCTGCGCTTTCAACAGAACCCTGAGACTATCACAGAGCAGGTGCATTTATACAGAGACTTGATTACACACAGGTGGATTCTATTTATCACCATCAGTCATTTAGGACAACATTGGATCATTCAGAGATCCTCGCTGAACTTCTGGAGTGAGTTTTCTGCACTGAAAGTAAAGGGGCCGAATACTTTTGCACGCACCACTTTTCAGTTTTTTATTTGCTAAAAAAGTTTAAAATATCCAATAGATTTCGTTCCACTTCACAATTGTGTCCCACTTGTTGGTGATTCTTCACAAAAAATAAAAATTTTATATCTTTATGTTTGAAGCCTGAAATGTGGCAAAAGGTTGAAAAGTTCAAGGGGGCCGAATACTTTCGCAAGGCACTGTATGTGCCATTCTAACCCAGTTGTGATAGCTCAGAACAAACACCAGGCAGGCTGTATGTAAGTTCAACCAGGAATCTCTCTTTATTGACAGGAATACAGTCTCTTTTATACAATAAAAAAAGGAGGTGCAGACCTCCTGCTCATATTACTCTAACAATACAGCTGTATCCTAATTAACCTAATTAACATGAGCTAATTAACTAATCCCTTTAGACAGCCTAGATGACTCAGACATGACCTTTAGGCCAGACTGGCCATCTTGTAGCTCAGAAAGCCCAATCAACATTATCACAATAGCAGAGTTAATTAACACAAACAACAATGGGGATCTAATGACTCTTAGATCCCATACTAGAGACTTATTTACAATACACATTTTAGCAGACAACAGACAGGTAGCTGGAATTGATGACATTAGAATTTAACAGTAGGAGTCCCAACGGTATGAATCAGTCACTATTTCAATATGGCAAATCCAGGGTCCCCAGAGTCTGTGTGTCCTGGGGGACCAGGACCCGAATCCACAGTAATACCACCTCAAGGGTCCCCAGGCATACAGCTCACAAAGAGCACTGTTCCCCCAAATGCCAGGGCCCACAATCGATCGGCAAGAGGCTAGCATTCAGTCCCCTCCAAAAGTCTCTCTCCCGGCTAGGTCTGTCCCAGCGGGTAATCCGCATAAGTTGTCATTGTTCGCGGATGACATTCTGTGGACCATCACTAAACCTAGAATTACCCTCCTTAATCTGCTGTCTCTATTGGACACCTTTGCCACCTTTTCGGGCCTAAATCTAAAGCAATGTCCATCCAAATTCTCGACCTCTGAGCAAGAAACCCTGCAATCTGCATTTTCCTTCCAATGGTTAAACTCATTACCCTACCTTGGGATCCAGCTCACCCAAAAGGTACTCGGGCCTATTTCAAGCCAACCTTACCTTACTGTTTGGGAAGCTGGCAAATATGCTCCCCTCCTGGTCCACCCCCCCCCTCCCCATTGTCCTGGTTTGGAATGATTGCAACCGTCCGTATGACCTATCTCCCAAACCTGCTATACTATTTCTGGGTCTTGCCGGTCCAGGTCCCTTCTCATATTCTCCGTATACATCAACGCAAAATCATGCAATTTATCTGGGGTCCCACGAGACCCAGGATCAAGAGGCAGGTACTATTCGCCTGTAGGATCAATGGTGGCCTATCCGTTCCCAACTTATATACTTACTACACAGTAGCGGCCATCGCCCCATTATCGCACCTCCATGAGAAACATCAAATTCCGTTGTGGGCCACCGTTGATCTGGTGGACTCACACCCGATACCATTAGCCTCCCTCCGCTGGCTCCCTCGAGCCCACCGCCCAAACATTATTGGTCCATGTTTGGCCCACTCACTTCGGTTATGGGACACGGTCACACCCCGGCCAGATTAGCGAGTTTTATCCCATCATATTCTCCCTTATGTTTCCGTGGGTGTTCTCAAAAGGGCACGATGGCACACATTTGGTGGAAGTGCCCCAGGGTATGCAGACTGTGGGTCAGAGTTTACGCACTTCTTCGTAACCTTTTCAACACTAACATAAAGAGGGAGCCTTTTGAGGCCATTTTGGGGAAACCGATCACAGAATTACTGCGACCAGAACGCCATCTCATATTTTTACTGCAACTAAATTAACCATAGCAAAAGCTTGGAAAACTCTGGCTCTGTTTCGAAGCAGTTAAAAACCACGTAAATGATATTATGGTAAACGAGAAACTGACAGCCGTGTTATCAGACACGCATGACAAATTCCTCCGGACATGGCAACCATGGGTGGCACATACCCACCCTTGCCGCTTCGATCCAGCACTACTCTCTCTCTAGTATATCTCCACCCCCCCACCCCGTGGACTCCCCTCTCACCCATCTCTCTCTGTTTCTTCCCCTCCTTCTCTATTCTACACAACTACCTCACTCTTCTTCTGGTCTTCCCCCCTCTCACATCTCCTTTCTATCTTCTCTTTTCTATGTCCCTCTGGCCCGCAGGCTTAGTCCTGTTGGGGCTGGACATATGATGAAAAAATGTTTACGAATACATATTGCCTTTCTTTAGGTACGCCCATCAGTTCTTTTTTATTCTACTTTATATTTTTTTCATTTTCTTATTGAAAGGTTACGTTTTACATTTTCCCTCGACACATATGCTATATAAAGCTCTGCAAAAGCACCTACACGCAAGTGAAATCTAGCGTGTTACCACACCATCAGAATTTGCTGACCTCATAAGATCGCCCCTGAACACTCAGGAGCTTCTGCAAATCCTTGTGCCTCGGAATAATATTGTCACTTGAAGTTTATGCAAACATGTATACATGATGTGCCCATCAATGGTTTCTTTTTTCTGTATTATTTTGGTGATCTTTATGTTCAATAAAACCCTTTGTACAAGAAATATTGTGCAATAAATATTTATGCACTCTACTGAAACATGCACTTACCTTCAGTGACACCATACACATTGCACTGTACTACAATGCACCTCCCTCAGTTATGTCCTTAAATTAGCTTAAGAGCATGTAAATTGCACATGTATATATATTGAAAGATTGTGTGTTAATGATTTATGAAGTTTACTGATATATGCACTGAAATTATTTAAACACTTGCTTACTGGGCACTTAAACCCCCCTCCTGTCCAGACCAATTTTCCGCTTGTAGCGCTGTCGCACTTTGAATGACAATTGCGCGGTCATACAACACTGTACCCAAACGAAATTTTTATCATTTTTTTCCCACAAATAGAGCTTTCTTTTGGTGGTATTTGATCACCTCTGCGGTTTTTAGTTTTTGTTAAAAAAATTGAAAAAGGACTGAATAAAAATTTTTTTTTTATATTTTTAATATTTTGCTATAAAATTTTGCAAACAGGTAATTTTTCTCCTTCATTGATGTACGCTGATGAGGCGGCACTGATGGGCACCGATAGGTGGCAGTGATGGGCACTGATGGGTGGCAGTGATGGCAGCACTGCTAGGTGGCACTGATTGGCACCACTGGTGGGCATTGATAGGTGGCACTGCTGGGCACTGTGGGCACTGGCAGGTGGCACTGGCAGGCACAGATGAGGCATATGTGCCTCCTTCCTCTTTGGGACAGATGTCCCTTTAACATAAGCCGGTGATCGGCTTTTTTTTCTCCTCACGCTGACAGCGTGAGGAGGAAAAAAAAAAAACGATTACCAAGCTTTTATTTACATCATGTGATCAGCTGTCATTGGCTGACAGCTGATCACATGATAAGGGGTCGGGATCGGCCCCTTACTCGGATCTGTGATCATCCGAGTCTCCGTGACTCGGTGATCACAGCGCGCACACCGCGCATGCGCTTGCACAGGGGAGGATGTCCCAAGATGGCCTCCCGGAAATTGAGGTCCGCGCTGTGGCCGTCATTCGGCTATGGCCCAGGCCTCAAGTGGTTAAGGACGTAAATGAGGGAGGTGTATTGTAGTACAGTGCTATGTATATGGTGTCACTGAAGGGAATTCTTTTACTTTGTTGTATAGGGGAATGGCAAGTGCCACACCATATTTTATTTTCTTAGTTTAGAAGTTATGTTTTGGACAGCTTGGCCCAGATATTTTTGTGTGTTATTTGTTTATGTGAAAAAAGTTATATTGATTTGTTTATGTTATTTTATAAACAGTCACAGCTTCAGGACCCTTTTGGATCTATTAGTGGACAGTGAAAAGACTATTACTGTAAATAGAGGTAGGTGATGTACAATTTTTTTTTTATATGCTTCTGAGGTTAGCCAAAGACGGTGAGAATCTTGGCTGGTTCAGCAGGAACCAGCCGAGATTCGAACCGTGTGTGAGCAGGCTGAATGTACCAAGTTGATCGATCAAATTGGGTACAACCAACCTGTTAAATTAACTTACGATTATCGATAGTGGGTGCTATAGCTGCTAGCAATAATTACTGTCTTTACCCGGCAGGGACAGCTTCCCCCACCCCGCTGTGAGCATACAATTGCTCAGCAGGAGGGATTGCAACGACCACCATTTTATTCTCTAGGGTGTTAGAAAAAAATGTATAATGTTTGGGGGTTCTAAGTAATTTTCTAGCAAAAAAAAAAAAAAACTGTTTTTAACTTGTAAACAACACATCTAAAAAGAGGCTCGGTCCTTAATGCCCCGTACACACGATTGGACATTGATCGGACATTCCGACATCAAAATCCATGGATTTTTTCCGACGGATGTTGGCTCAAACTTGTCTTGCATACACACGGTCGCACAAAGTTGTCGGAAAATCCGATCGTTCTGAACGCAGTGACATAAAACACGTACGTCAGGACTATAAACGGGGCAGTAGCCAATAGCTTTCGTCTCTTAATTTATTCTGAGCATGCGTGGCACTTTGTGTGTCGGATTTGTGTACACACGATCGGAATTTAAACGATCGGAGTTTGTTGTCGGAAAATTTTATATCCTGCTCTCAAACTTTGTGTGTCGGAAATTCCGACGGAAAAAAAGTCCGATGGAGCCCACGCACTTGGAATTTCCGACAACACAATCCGATCACACTTTTTCCGTCGGAAAATCCGACCGTGTGTACAGGGCATAAGTGATTAAGTCCCCCCAGCAACAAAAATTGCGCTACACAACAATAGACCTTGCCCCCACAAACACACAACAATGGACCACCAACAAAATACCCCCCCCCCCCCCCGAGCAACAAAAGATTCACTACAGCAACATTAGACCCCCAGCAGCAACAACAGATCTCCCAGCGACCAGCATCAATAGAGCCTCCAGCAACCAGTAACAATAGATCTCTCCCTCAATAGTGGTTCCCTACCAGCAACATTATACCCTCACACAAAAACAGATCTCCATCAGTGACAATAAATCTCCTAGCAGCCAGCATCAATAGACCCTCTAGCACACCCCAGAACTCCTTGCTATTACATACATTCAGTGCTGGAGGTTCCGGAACTGCGTTCCACGCATTCCCGCTGAAAAAAACCCCGTCTACAAGTAATTTTACAGCCTTGAAGTTATGCATGCCTATGAAGTTTCATGTAGGTTTTCTAAAAACAGGGTTTGGACTCACTGAAATCACCCCATAAAAAGTGTGCAGGAGCATTGTAGAAGTAATTTTATGACACCCCCCCCCCCCCCATGTCTTTCCCAGGTGAAATGTGAGTGTACAGAACATGTTAGGGTTAAAAAAAAAAAAATCACTAAAAAAAAGAAAAAAAAGTGTGCAGACATGATCTACAGGCTCTGAAATGTCTTCCTGTCCTTTCCCCTGGTGAATGGTTCACCAAAACAGGTTGGGGTTCTCTCTCTGTCTCTTTTTCCCCCTCTCTCTTTCTTTTCCTCCCCTACTGTCCATCCAAAGCTCAATTTTACCCTCCGTTCCTCCTTCCTGCTTGACCCTCTTTTTCCAACACCCTGGCCCTTCCCACTCAGGGGCCCCTCACTCCTCCTATCTGTTGACTCCTCTTCGGGCTTGATTCTCAGATTTCCCTACCCATCTTAACCCTTGCTCCTCCCATTCCCTGCCTGGTTCCTCCAAAGCCTTCCCTGGCTCTTTTTAACCCCTGTTCATCCTCGTCATTGGCCCCAGTTCAGTATGACTCTATCCAAGAACTGTGTAACCCTGGCTCCTCCTATTGGCCAGACCTGCTTTCCCCTACCTTACACCACCCTCTTAAATCTCCCCGCTAATCCTTGACTTCTCTGCTACAACTGAGCAGTTGTGAGGTGTTAGGGGTTATAGTCCCAATGGGGCTTGCCTTCAGTTTCTTTATGCCTAATGTCCATTTCCCCTGTAGGCAGCAGTATAACCCAAAGTTTCTTACTATCCAGCTTTGTCCCTCAATAGATTGGAAGAAAGAATTTAAGTGTAAGTACAAAAATCGTGTTTTCTTCAATCGTGATAGTTAAAAAAAATTTGAAAAATTGGACTGGTGTAAGTGAAGCACCATACATTTCAACACATATTGCAATGTGTGTTGGAAGGAGAAGTCCAAACAGAAAAAAAACAAAAAAGAGGATGCACTGCAATACAGTGTTAAGCACATGTAAATGCATGTCAGTGTATGAGTGTTATTGTGTACATTGTGGTGTGAATGAGCTCTAAAAAGCTTAGAAGAATATAACCGGTACGAAGAACAAAAAAAAAAAAAAAAAAAAAAAAAAAACATTTGCCAGTTGTTTAGTGACACCTAGTGGTTTTTAGCCAATATGCAAAAAGCATTTACATAAAGTATATTTCTAACCAAAAAAAATTGTTTGAATACAGTGGGGAAATATTGGATCCCCTATCAGGTTTCATTGCTGTCTTTGTCCCTACTGGGGAGATTTGTTCTGCCTGTCCCAGTGATCTTTGTCATTGGGAAAGAAAGCGATCCAAATTTTTATGGTTGTCACCAGAACAGAAGGTGAGGACAGACTACCAATGGGGACCCCATGTCTGGTGATAACTGTCAGAGGAGATTTCCCCTAACCCGAGAGAGAGAAACCTCGAAGATGGAACACAGACAGTAAGAAACAAAACTGACAGGCGTTTTAATCATTCCCTACTAGCAAAAATAATAAATTGGATAGAGATTCACTTTTAAAAAGTACTTCCACAGTTAATTTTGAGAAAACCCCTCTTTGTGTTTATTATGCATTCCGTTCACATAGTATACCTAAAAAAAAAAAAAAAAATCTTACCTTTTAGATCAGGGGTCAGCAACCTTTTCCCACTTAAGAGCCGGATTGAATGTATGTGAATGCATGGAGGGCCGCATTCACCTGCTAATAAATGAAGATAATAATAATCCTAACATATTAATAATAACAGTACAGGTTTACTTCACTTTAAATGTGCTTCACAAATACAAAGCCAGTTCACCCTGAGGGAGCATATGGCTGGGGATTCGGATTTTACTGCCCAGTCCCCTATCCTGGCACCCAAGTGTGGCTAACGGCAGCCCTGCCCGCCAGCATGGTCTGGAAATGGGGTTCCTGTCCCTAGGGAAATGGGGTTCCTGTCCCTAGGGGAGATGGGGGTTCCCACCCCCAGGGATGATGGTGTGAGAAGGGATCCCTGTCCCCAAGTGAGAAGGGATCCCTGTCCCCAAGTGAGAAGGGATCCCTGTCCCCAAGTGAGAAGGGATCCCTGTCCCAAGGGGAGAAGGGGTTACCCCCCCCATTGCAGTGTCCTATGTACCCCTATAGCAGTGTCCTCTGCCCACCTCTCCCCATAGCAAGTTTCCTGTGCCCCCCAAAGCAGTGTCTTCTGCCCCCCTGCACCCCCCACACACACACACTATGTACACATTTTACCCTTATAGGTAGAACTCTCCTACCTTACACAGGTGTGCAGCAGAGCAGAGATCGGCATCAAAAGTCTGGATGGGGGCGGGAGCTGCTGAAGTTAACTTTTCACATTAACAGGCTGGTTATTGGTTGCTAGGATCGCCCGACAACCAATCACCTGCTGTTTAATGTAAACAGTTAACTCCAGCAGTTCCCGTCCCCATCCAGCCCTGTGATACCATCCACTCGCCGCTGTCCAATGAAAGGGACAGCAGCGAATATGTCCACGGGTCGGGTGCCCGTGAATTTATAACGGCACTGACGGGCTGGACATTTAGTGGTGGCAGGCTAAGTGCAGCCCGCGGCTTGCCGACCCCTGGTTTGGGGTTTAATGCCAGAGCTGCAATCGTTAACCACTTGCCACCAGCCCGCAATGTACCGCAGACAAGGGTCAGCTGTAGGCAAAGCGACATACTCGTACATCGGTGCCTACTTACGAGTTTAGTGTGCCCCCCCATCCTCTGTGACACAAATTTACGGATGAGGCATTTTTTTTTAGTTTCTTTTTTGAATTCCAGTATATAGACACACTATAGTTTGTAGGCGCTATAACCTTCACACAAACCAATCAATATACACTTACTGGAATTTTTTTCTCAAAAACACGTAGCAGAATACATTTTGGACAAGGTTTATGAAGAAATTGGATTTTATTGGATATGTTTTATAGCAGAAAGTAAAAAAATATTTTTTTCTCAATTTTCGGTATTTTATCGTTTATCGCAAAAAATAAAAAACCCAGGGGTGATCAAATACCGCCAAAAGAAAGCTCTATCTGTGTGAAAAAATGATATAAATTTAATTTGGGTACAGCGTTGCATGACTGCGCAATTACCAGTTAAAGTAGCACAGTGCTGAATAGCAAAAAATGGTCTGGTCATGAAGGGTGTAAAATCTTCCGGAAGCTCAAGTGATTGAAAAAAAAAAAAAATCAAAGACAGCTTCCATAAATATATCCCACAGATTCCCTGTAAATAATTAGAATGCTATGCAAGTTCACTCGTGCAGATTACACCCTAGAAAAGTAGATCTAAATTCTTGCTCTGGGCAACATGTTTCCACAAACCAGTCCAGAACACCTTTCCTAAGATCCCTTTCACACTGAAGGTGCTTTTCAGGCGTTTTAGCGCTAAAAATAGCACCTGTAAAGCGCCTCTCAAGCCACCTCAGTGTGAGAGCCCGAGTGCTTTCACACTGGAGCGGTGCACTTGCAAGACGGGAAAAAAAAAAGTCCTGCAAGCAGCATCTTTGGGGCGGTGTGGAAGCGGTGTACACACCGCTCCTAAACCGCTCCAGCCATTGAAATCAATGGGCAGCGCTGCCAAAGCGCCTGCAAAGAGCTTTGGCAGTGGCGCTTTTAACCCTTTCCTCGACCGCTAGCAGGGATTAAACTAGCGGTGCTTTACCGCTAACGTGGCCACGCTAAAGTGTGAAAGGCTCTAACTGTCATAAAATGCGTTGATGAAATGACAAACCACATTAACAAAAAGGTGACAATTATGAAAAAAAAACACACACCAGCACGTTTGTGAAATAAGTTATTTTATAAATATAAGCTTAATCATTTTTTACAAAACTATGTTCTTACAAAATTTTGTATCTTGTTAGAAGATTATTAGAAACTCTTGACTTTTTTTGAAAAGTCAAGTCTCTGGATCACATGATTTCTGCATGCCCATCCCTGAGAAGTAGCGGGCATGATATGCCCAAATGCAAAAATCTAATTTTTTCTGAGCCCTTAGGATAAAAGATTGGTCCTCCTAAAAATAGGAATTTTCTATTCCTTTAAAATTTTGTTGCAGTTTTTTTGAGGGACATCAAAAATGTTTGGTTATACTGCCGTCTACAAGATTGGACGCTGTCAAGCACAAAAATTGTAGGCCAGCCCCAGGACAACCCTTTTTCCTGCCCAACACAACTCTTTTCTCTAGGGGCTAGGGGGTGGAGTTTTTTTCTCCACTCTGCTGAGAAGTCTAACCCCATTCTTTGCTGGCAATTTTTTTCATTGCTTTAATTTTTCCATCAACGTCAATCAAGATTCCTCACCACATTGCTGCTTAAGCTGGTCTTTCCTAATCCTGACTTTGGAATGCTATTCCCAAATCACATTAGACTGAACATGCAGGGCTAGCCTGGAATGTGACCTTCAGTCACTGGGCTCTGCAATGTGGTACATTTATTTCAGAAGTACTTGTAGAAGTTAGCTGTGGTGCACTTTCCAGAGCAGTGGCATTCCTTCAGTGTTTGCCTTGTGTCTGACTCTGAATAATGGCACTACTTTGCAATCTGGAATCTGGTAAGCCTGTCATTTTAGGGTCTGCATCACTGGAGGCTCCCTCAGCTCAAGAGGGCAAGACTTAGCCCCCTTCCCCGCTGTCAGGAGCATCTACTGCAACTGCAGTCAGTATCCTTGAGATATTCAGTAAATCTGGCTCTAAGCATGCCCCACTGAAAACACTGTGAAGGTTGGTGGGTACCCTGTTAAATCCTCCTGCAGAGGGCACTATAAACCATCAGTATCTGAAATCCTAAAAAAAACAAACAAAAATTTTACATTATTTATATATATATATTTATATATATATATATATATATATATATATATATATATATATATATATATATATATATATATATATATATATATATATATATATATATATATATATATTTTTTTTTAATACACACACACTTCACGCTATGGTGTATCAAAACTTAGCTCTATGTAGCTGCTTGCACCTTGATTATTCCCATCAGAGATTGGTGCAGCACCAACTACTAGCCAAACCATACGTGAATGTAAAGTGCCATGAAATCGTTATCCAACTGTACTATATGTGCAAATTGGAACAGCTCTGCTCCAACACGAGATAATCAAGAAGTCACCATCTTGATTACCTCGTGTTGGAGCGGAGCTGTTCGAATTCAGCTATTGGAGGCTGCCTCTGGGCTCTCTTCTCCCTTACATGCATGCATAACCAAGAAAAACAATGCGACAATCTTCCTATAGAGTGGGGATATCTTATCCAGTGGAGCGGAGAGAGTACCCATTAAAAAGTGTGCTTGAGACCTACTTATGGCAACTTATGACCTACTTATGGCACATAAGGGGTCACTATACTTCTGGAGTGTGTGGTGGAAAAGGATGGGAGCACAGAGTGAATTGCACTAATTGATTATAGAAGAATGTGAAGTTCTGAGCACCAGTCGCTTTTATTAAAAGGGTAATTCCACTTTCGTGGGGGGAAAAAAAATAGCAAATAAAGAAAAAATAATTTAGCGTGTACAATTGCGATACAAGTCCTATTGTAATTGAATGTTATTAACAATTGCCTTTCCTTTTTTATCTGCAGCCGCTGTAATTTTCTATAAATGCAATACAGCATGGCTACATGGAGGTGTTCTGTACACATAGTGTGTACTGACCACTCCTCAGAAACATAATTTCCTGCTTCTGTAATTGGCTCACCAATTTTCCCAGAAGTCTGCCTAAGTCAGATTTTCGGCATCCCCTGTAACAAAAATGTCATTTTTGGTAAGATATTTCCAATAGGAACACATCTAAAGGGATGCAGGCCCAGCAGCTTTCCTCATTCGTGCCCTCAAGGTGCACAGCTGACTGATAATTATGAAACCACTCCCATTAGACTCACTCAGAACAGAGGCACAGACAAACACACATGGATTGCTTCATAATAACAAAAAGGTAGAAATCTGCAACAAAGGTTATTATAATCCTTGCAATGTACATAGATCACCCAGGGGGAATGTTTTTGTTCTCAACAAAAGTGGAGTTACACTTTAAGAACCAGTGGAATGGTTTCTACATATAAACTCTTATATTTGCACATTTAGTAAGTTGGATAAGGATTTTATGTCACTTTATATTCATGTGTGATGATATTTATATGATGGTACATATGAATTTATAGCAGGTACTATTTTTTGGTTAGTAGTAAGCGCTGCACCAATCTGATATTATCTGAAATCCTTTGTCCCTCAATGGACTCCAAGAAAAATATTTTAAGACCTATACAAAAATCATAAATTTTAGGTGGACTGAGCCTTCATCCCAAGGGCTCAAAAAAAATCTGATTTTTATATTTGGGCAGGTCATGGTCCCTACTTCTAAGGGATGGATTACTTCCTCCCGATGAAGAAATCATGTGATCCAGAGACTTCATTATGCAAAAAATACACCAGAAAAGCCTAATATTTCAGATTTGTATAAATAACAGAAAGTTACCACGCCCAACAGCTCTGTATTTCTTCGGAACTCTGGCAATAAGATTTCATCTTCAAATAATGTCTTAGCTCCCTGCCAGTTGTATTTGCAATCGTCATTCCCTGCTGGATTCTTTACTGTGACAAATACAAGAAAGACTGGGAAATATACCATCTACGAACATAAAATAGAAGAAAGTCTTAAATTTGAATTTTCTAAAGGGGTTGGGGCTTAACGTTCATGAGTTTTAGGTTTTCAAGGGGTGGCCCTTACTGTAAATGGAACTTTGTAGATTAATAATTAGATATATACACTGTTGAGGCAGCTAAGACATGATCCTGGTGTGACATTTAAAAATAATTGGCGCTCCACTAATCTTAAAGAGGTTGCAACCCCCCCCCCAAAAAAAAAAAAAAAAGATTCTGTTCCTTTAAAGCATTTTAAACCGCATAGTGCTTGTGCCGTGTTATTTGTCCCATTGTATGTAATATACCTGGTTGATCCTGCCTGTTCTGTGTGCTTACCACGGTAATCCTGGCTGCTAGAACACCAAATACAAAAATAAATAGAAAACTTATAGCTGATGAGGTAGCATTTATAGAGTACATAAAAAGTAGAAGAATACAAAATTACAAAACAGCAGTCCTAGCTTAAAACAAGTAAAAGAAAAACCTCTTAACAATATTTCAAAAATAAAGATAGGAGAAATGCCAAATTTCTCTAAAATAATAAGGTATTTTTCACAGTTAAATGATGGCAACATTTAAAGTGTGACTTGTCATGCCACATGAACCTGTCTACTACAGCTCTAAACCCCTGCAAAACAAATCATTAAATACTTATTTGTCCAGCAGTGATTGTATCTTCACCCTGTTAAAGAGCTACAGTCCCCGAGGATCCTCCAGCATCTGACAACCTTCTGGGTGTGTTGGATGACTGACAGCTGAGTGCTGCAGCTTCATCCTCTAGCTAGCAGAAGGAAATACAACATGCAGAATGGGACCAGATCCAATACCCCAAGAAATGTTTTGGTCACAGAAGACTAGTAAGCATTAATGATTTTTTGCAGGAGGCGTTTTGAAGAAGAAGAAAAAAAAAAAAGATATAAATCGATAGATAGATAGATAGATAGATAGATAGATAGATAGATAGATAAGATCTTTTTTTTTTTTTTGGACAGTCACTTTAACTAATAGTGTTACCTTAGATCATGCACAAATTACACACACATACCACCAATCATGCATAATGCTCAATATCTAGGCTTCAAGTACAGTCCCCAAAGCACCTGTTATCCCACAATCAACCATAGATGCTTAAGAGTTCCCCTCTATTTGTTACTGAGGTACCCACACTGGACTGTGATACCAAGGGGAATTGGACTTCTAAAGTCAAACACAAAATTTGAACGTTTGGCACTCATAGAAGTTTTTTTTTTCTCACTTATAAAAGACTTGCCCAGGCACTACATGGTACCTGCACTAAGGTGCTAATAGATTGATTCCCTTACCTCCAAACTGTTCTTTACCCCAAAGCTGGTACATAAACCATTACAAGCTGCTAAAGCCAACAAGAGAGAAACCCTTTCCTTTTTTTTAATTTGCTTTGCAGAGGTGTGCAAAGCAAATTGTATACACACACTGTAGTGAACTACATCATTAAGACAACAAAGTAACCAGTTAAATTAGTGGTTGTTTTCTGCCGATTCCATAAACTCCGAAGTGAAGACAGCTTCAGCATACTCATCACAAAGGTCATGAAGCTCTGCTGCTACTTCACCTAAGGCATCATTCATGAGCTCTTCTGCTAAGCTGTAAAATAATAAAAAAAAGGCAATTACAGAAGAGTGTCATAATTACATCCATGTGATTAGTGAAGATAAAGTAAGGTAGATGGCTAAAGAAAATACAATTTACACATTAATATTTACACAGTTCAAGTAAAACTTTTACAAGCATATAAGAGCCCTTTCACATTGCAGACGTTTTAATGCACTGTAAACTTCATCTACAGCACAAGGGGACAGTTATCTTTATTAGCAAACTGCATTTTAGCTTTTTTTTTAATCCTTCTTGTTAACCTATAAAGCAGTTTCCAGTAAGCATATTTTCCACCGAACGACTATGCACTATATACGTTTACTGTATAAAAAAACTGCAGCACATAAAAAATGCATATTAAAATAGATGAAGCACAGAGCTGCAAAAGGGCCATAAAGTGAACAATTCATGGGAAAAGTATGTAAGCTGCTATTGATGGCCTCCTAGTGAAAATGCTAGTTACCTGGCTCCAATACTTCAGAGATGTCTTCCTCAAGAAGGGTTCCATAAAACTATTGGGTTGCTCTATAGCAGGGGTATTAAATTAAATAACTGTAGGAAAAACTTTTTTTCCCATTTTGGATAGAGTAAGGGAGGGTTATAACACCTGTCAGTTTTTTGTTTTTTTTGCCATCTATGTCCCATTGCAGAGATTTCCCTTCACTTCTTGTCCCATAGCCAAAACAGGAAGTGAGAGAAAATCTCTGCAATTAAAGGAAAAGCATTGGGGACCTCCAGGTCACTAGAACTAGTGTCCCCATTGAAAGATTTCCCCTCTATTATTTTTGGAAGGGTTGAAAGCATCCCCGTCTGTACAGAGAGAAAGTCCCTCATGACCAGAGATGTTTCTTTCCCCGCTAACTTGTGAATACATTTGTAGCAAAAGGGTTTAGAATGGTCCTGGGGTAACTTATCGTTACCATACCGCCATCTTTTAGAGCGGGAAGGAGCCTTTATAGGACGGCTGGCAACCCCCTGGGCAGTGATATCCTCTCCTGTAAAAAGACACACAAGGTAGCTTACAATAAGCGCTAAGCTGTGTCCCGCAGGGATAAGAGTCGGGGTCGATGGCCCTCCCCCATCATAACCCCTGGCAGCTAGGCCGACTCACCTCCTGTGGTCTCCTCCATAGCTGTAGCCGGTGTGGGTCTCTTCCTCTGCCAGTCAGAGGAAGCAGGATGTGGACGCCTCTTCCTCTGCCAGTCAGACCTCAGCTTCTGGACGAAAAACGCCGCCGACGACATTTTCTTAAAGCCCAGAAGCCGGAAGTGATGCAGCAACGTCATTTCCGGCACTGGAGAGGAAGCCGCGTCATTCCTCTTCCAAACTCCATCTCCTCACTGCCATCCACCTGCGCGACCCAGCTGAAGCCTTTAGGAGTCGGGGGAACGCCGTAAGAGCCACCGCTGTTTTCCGCCGTTCCCCTTGGGAAAACTGACTGCCAGCTCCCCTACTGAACGGACACCGGGTCAGGTAAGGGGGAGGGAGCAGGAAAGTGGTCCCTGAATTTCTGGGTACCCCACTATACCCAGGGTCCTTCAGTACTCAGGGGGGCTCTTCCAAATCTGCTGCCCCACTGAGAGAAAGGGAGACCCCACAGGAAGGAAAGACATCCTACCGGACCCAGAAAGCTTCACAAGCTTGTGGTCCGGCTCCCAGGGGAGAGCACCAGCCCCAGGCCATGGTCTTTTTCAGGGAAAAAAAAAAAAAAAATGGTTTTGCTGTGGGGAAACACAATCAAGAACTGTGGAGCACAGGGAGGGGTGGGTGGTTTTAACCTCTTTGTTGATTGTGTTTCCTGTCAGGTGGGACCAGTCATCTCTCAGGGTGACGTCCTGGAATACGACTTGAGAAAAATGTTTTGTCTTTAGTCATACTTTAAAATTCATGGAGGTACGATCGGTAAAATCTTCTTCAAGCAGAGGTCTGAATCACATTTTTGTGTGATGATTCAGATCCTTCACATCAAAGCCCGCCCCTCATAACACAATCCTGTTTTTAGGGCAAGTTCACACAGTGCGGGAAAGGAGTGTTCTGTGTGTGCGTTTCCCACACCACACTCAAAACGCACTGCCTGTGAAATCTTCAGTGGGTGTCAGAATATTCTTAATGACCCCCCCATGCAGATCATAAACGCAGTGTGTTTGTCTGCAACAGACTGCATGGTACCGCAGTACCATGCGATTTGGTGCGGTGCATTTTTGAAAAATAGTGCATGCACTTTCAAATAAATGGGCTGAAAATTGCATCGCACTGAATCACACAGAAAATCGCTCTGCATTCCTGTGCGATCCAGGTGTGAATCAGCCCTCACTGTCTTCAGTCCCCTTTCACATCAAGATCCCCAACTTTACATCACAGTCCCACCATCACAGTAGTGTCCTCCCTTCAATTCACCCGCCCCCATCCCACCCCACAGTAAATGTACTCTGCCCCCCCCCACACACACACACACACACACTTTACTGTCTACCGCCTCCCCCCACAGTAGTGTCCCCACATCTCAGTGTCCTCTGCTCCTTCATCTCACCCCCACCTAGTAGTGTCCTCTGCCCCACCATAGTAATGTCCCTCCCTACAGTAGAATCCTCTGCCCCCCCACCACACTTCCCTTTTCACAGCAGTATCCTCTGCCCCCTTTACTCTCCTACCATACACACAACAGAGCGGAAGGCAGAAAAGTTTGGGATGGAGGACGAGAACCCGGAGCTGCCTGGGTTAACTTTGTATATTAACAATCTGGGGATTGGTTGCTAGGACCGCTCTGCATCCTAGAAACCAATCACAAGCTTGCTAATATGACAAGTTAACTTGGGCAGCTCTGGATCCATCCAGAACTGTCCTGCCTCCCATATTCAATTTATTAAAAATAGTGCTAAAAATTTCACTTGATACAAGTGCACATAAAATACAAAAGCAAGCGGGAGCAGGAACGCCAAACTGTGCAATTTTTAGCGCTATTTTTTATACATTGAATATACGTACTTCACCATGGGAGATTGTTTCCTCATTATATTCCCTTACTGATGTCTGGAGATTTGGTGGCTTTTGATCCGATTTGCCCTTGGAGGCTTCCCTGCTGAGTCGCTGAGATGAACATCGGGAGTAACCTTGTACCAATCTGCTGTATATGACTCCTGTAATGGGGGTCATATAAATCTGGTGAGTAGCATGTATGACCGGTGTTGGTGGAGGAAGACCCTTAGTCACTATATTGTCGGAACAATGAAATCATATGCACCATTGGAAACCGTTTGATGAAAGCTTTTGGATTTTTCACTTTTTTTAATATTATAAATATTATTTTTTGGACACTGCACTTCATAAATGTTGTTATCTACTGGAGACATTGGGTGGCAACTCCATGTACATTTCTTTACTAACACTTTAGAGTATATTTCATGTAATTATCATATATATTTGCATGTTCACTTATGGTTAATAATCCGCTAGGGACATCTAGTGGACGTTCATGACTTTTCACTATTTTTGCACTTTATGATCTTTATGCTGTATTAAATAGTAGGGCATGCGGTTCATCACAATTTTTCTCTTTCTATTCGGGTTTTCAACCTCACAATGAGCAACCCCTAAAAATATAAAATATTATAATAGTATAATTTATACCTTTGCGCAGGTAAGGGAACAACACCAAGTTTACTCCCCCATTTTATATATCTACAAAGTACCTATAGGTTTAATGTACCACAATCTGTAAATATAATAATTATTAGGTGTTCCCTAAGATGACATAACAGAGTGCCAGAGAACTGTTGAATGGCCACATATTCAGAAATATAACTTATAGCTTTCCTGCCAATTACTTGCAGTGACTTACTACACTAACCACTTACTTCTCAGCAATGTGCCATGGGTTGAATGCACCCACTTCCTCATGAGATGTCAGCCGAAGGTGTCTGTCAAATCTTTCTCTATAATTTTGAATACTTTGTAGCATTTGATGAGGAACAGAGATCCTGAGTCCTTTATCTTGTGATGGTGGAAGCTGAATAAAATGGCGCGGAGGGGTTCGTGATAGCTCTTCTTTATTTATCTGGAGTGAACTACAATAGAGAAAACACAATTAACGGTTCTTGTGTGTTGAATAGGAGACAATATTCACAGTTCATTAAAGGAGTTGTCCACTTTAATAAGAAAAGGTGGAACCCCAGTTTTAGAGCACTATATGCACAACATATAAGAGCACCAACAAAGCTCTTATCTTCAAGTTACTAAGACCCCTTTCACACTGGGGCCGCCCATGTGTTCGCGGTAAAGTGCCGCTCATTTTAGTGGCGCTTTATCGGTGTTTAAGCGGTACTTTTCGGCCACTAGCGGGGTGCTTTTAAACCCAAAGAAGGAGTTAAACACTCCCGTGTTGCTGTGCTTCGGAAGCGCTGCCCATTCATTGCAATGGGCATGGGCATTTTGGGAGCACTGTATACAAAAAAAAGGGAATGAAATAAGTCCACGTGTTCTGATAGAACTGCTTTTATAGTCAATAGTTAGGCACTAATCCTCTGTTTAGAAGAAAAATTGTGGCCATTTTGAGATCATGTTGGTCACTTCAAACCAATTTATACAAAGTAATAACGATGATCTAAAGAAAAAAAAAACTCCTGAATCTGTTTAAAAGGACCTCTAATATACAAAATACAACACTGATGACATACTACATAAATGACTACATTAGTTTAAACAAATATGTGCTGCAGCACAATATTATAAATGCATGTGCACTTATGCCTGGTTCTCACCTATGCATTTTTTAGCACGTTTTCAGTTTTGCAGAAACACGCTACAGTCCATGTAACATGGTTTCCTATGGATGTAGTTCATATCTCTGCATTTTATAGAAAGGGCCAGGGACTTTTTCTGGTTTTTGGTTCCATAGACTTCAATGGATGAAAAGCATGTAATGAAAAACGCAAAATGCACCTGCAATATGCAAACTCCAACCTGCATAAGTGTGAATCAGGCCTTACAGTTTTATCTTAGTCCTCCTGTATAGTCACACAAATACTTGTTGATCCTGCCACTAAAGTCCACCTTATGCGCCATTTCCTGCGACAGTGTGGCAACAATGCTTTACTGCTCCTGAATTCAGAGTAGAGTTTCCACTTTCATGTGGGCAATGTCTGCTTGCAGTACAGTGAGGAAAAAAATGTTTCAGGGTTGCTTGGCTATCAGCATTGCCACCACTGATGCACAAGCCTATAGCTTGTCAGTCAGCACCTTGTCCTACCCATTGCTTTTTAGATTGACAGCACTGCCTCTGTTACTGAAACTCTCCAACTGTGAGCTGCAGTGTCTGGGAGGGGAAGAGTGCGAGACACAAATAAAGAAGGATTTACCTTTTTTTACTTTATCAGGTTTGTGCAGCACACTAACTGAATTTGGGACTTGTTGTGACTGTCATACAGGAGACTTTATAGTTGTAGTTTCCATTATAGAAATTCAATTTTCAAAACTTTCACTCTATTTATACTTTCTTCTAACTAAGTATACATGTAGACCAAGCTGTCCAACAAAATCGACGTTGACAGGGGTTGGGACAAACTATATCAAAGCTTACATTTGAACACTGTGAACACAGCTGACCAATCTAAATAGTTTAACCTCCCTGGCGGTAATCCAGAGTGCGGCTCGGGGTGAATTTCCATTACCAAAAGCGGTAACTTGGGATTGCATCGCAGTATCCTGGGAAAGTAACTGACCTTGTCCCCAGAATCCTGCAATGTCTACCCCCGCTGTGTCCGCGGGCTGTGTACTTAGCTTGATTTATCACTGTGCCAGGCTCAGTTTCCCTGTGAGCTTCACAACACACGGGGACGGAGCCCGGCGGCAAATATAAAAAGTGCAAAAAACAAAACACATACATTACACTGTAATCTGTAAGATTACATTACTGCATCAAATCATTTCACATCCCTTTTGTCCCTAGTGCTTTGTCCAATGCCCTGCATGCACTTTTATATTATATATACTGTTCTTTCTGCCTGGAAACTTGAGATTGTCCATGGCATCCAAAAAGTGTCCCTTTACGTCAAAAGTGGTTTTAGACCAGCTAGAAAACAGCGATGGTAAATTAGAACACTTGCAGAACTGAGCGATAGTGAATCGTGGGGAAATTCGTCATCAGACACAATTCTGCAACTAAGCAAATTTCAGTGTTTTTGATTTGATTACATTATTGAATACATTTTATTATTATTATATTATTATTTGTTATATTTATTTATAGTTATTATATTATAATTTATCATTTTGTGTTTCAAACTTTATCATACCTGGATGTCTACTAGATTCGTTTGGACAGATTTAAGTGAGTTTTTCCTAAGAGTTACAGGCCTACAATATAAAACACCAAATTTCCATGGGAAACAATGTACTGCTTTGAGCATCAAAAATCTGACCTAATTATACCGCCAGTGAGGTTAAGGACAATTTGATCCGCATGTAAATGTGTGAGAAAATATAGTGAAATGAAACAGCCCAAGTAACCTCTCTCATTTCAGCTGTGAAGCATGATGGCCAGTAAACCATGCACATGACACTGTCTAACTTCAGATATGGAAGTAAATAACTTATAAAAAATGGCAGCTGACATTTAAAGCAAAAAGTGACCCAAAAACAGTTTTACTGAAAAATGTTACAATTAAATACTGTCTCCTTCAAAGTATGCACCGAGTGTACACAACACTCCCAGCAATTTTTCCATTCTTCATAGCATCCTTGGATGTCTTCAGTGGGATGGCGTTCAGATCTTTGGACGTGATCCACACTACCAAAATGGTGTCCTTTCAAACCCTTCTTCATTTTTGGGAAAATGAAAAAGTCACAAGGAGCAAAGTTGGGGCTGTAGAGTGGATGGGGAAGCACAGTGATGTGTTTTTCACCCAAAAACTCTAACAGCCAATGCACTGCGACTTGGTGCATTTTTGTGGTGAAGGATCCATGAAAAACTCGGTCTCAAGTTTAAAAAAAAAACAAAAAAAAAAAAAACACGATGACCATTGATTTGACTTTTGATTATCTCATTTAAGCTTACTTGGGGCGAAGCAACGTAGGTGTGTGCTATTCTGAACTTTGTTTCTTCATCTTAGGATCATACTCAAGCACCCAGGATACATCTCCCGTGATCACCTGACTCAAGTTGACGGTGTTCCTTCTGATCAAGTGACAAGTTTTGCACACACTTTTTTTATGTTCAAACCCTGAGTCATGATTTCATGAACAATTGACTTGGTAATTCCTGTTTCCTCTGCAATCATTCTGATAGTGAGCCATTGGTTATGGTTGAGAACAGACCTCACTGCATCCACATTATGTTACGTTTTTGATAAAGAGGGGCATCCTGATCATTTTTTGTCTTCAACACCTTCTCGTCCTTCCTTGAAAGCCTTGTGACACCATAAGCTGTCCTCACCATTTCCAAAATTTCCGATGCATGTTTACCCAATTTCACACAAATGTTTATCGTGTACAGCTGTTCCAAACTCCCTTGCATTTTTCTTAATACGAGGCAGTTGAACAGAGTGTCATAAAAAAGAAGGTCTCAACTGACAAGGCAGGAATGCGACTGTTCAGTGTTCTGCCTGGCACCCCACCCCAAGTGACCTTGGCAAGCTTCTCCCTTCACAGAGCCCTTCTCGAGCATAGTAACTTCAGTCATATATTATTTTCTGGACACACCTCTACGATTCAATCTAATATGTTGAAAAGGGTCTTATATTAAAGGTGTGATTTAATCGTGCAAAACTAAAAAATCAGCTGGAGTTGGCCTTTAAAAGATGGAGATGGCACTGGCAGCCATAAGATCCTGGCAGACTGGAGCATACAAATGACAAAAATAAATAAAAGTTGTTTTAGTGAAATTATCTTCTACTTACTCTCCTTCTACAGGTTCCTCCAGAAAAATTTCCACTACAGGTTCCCTTTTCTCTGTAGGCTTTGTGATTATAATGGGATGGGGAGAGCTAGGATTCTTGTCCATGTTTGCATGTATTCTTTCTGTAATGAAAGACCATCCTAATAAAGGCAATATATAACCAAAGGCAAATGTAAATTTGTGTAAATACTGTATGTGAACCAAAAATGAATTATTTATATTTACCCTTTTCTTCTTGTGCCCAAAAATCTGGGTCTGAATAGACTATCTTGGTATACCTCTGACGAACTGATTCCTGGTATTTCTAAGATACCCCAGAAACAAACACAAATAGTTAGAACAGTTACAGAGATGTTCTGGTATCTTAAGCAAAGTCAGATAGAGAAAAAACGATTCTGCTGGTCAGACTATAGTTTGGAGAAGACTCCGTATGATGACGCTTATTATGGTGTGGTGCCCGAGCTATATACAGACATATTTCATATTCTACTCAGCCTGTGAGTGTCCAATCTGGATTAATAAAATTCAGAAGTAAAAATGAGCTTGGAATAAGAAAGTTAAGCAAAATTAATGTAAACATATTATGCAAATATTTTCTGTATTACTTGAAATTACATTACATAAAATGGATAGTATTCAAACAATGATTCCTATAACAGTAATATGGGCTCTTAAATCTTACTTCTATTTCCTCTACTCTCTGAATCATGGCCTCCAAGTTGATATCATCTTGTGGGATAATGTTGGGATACTCATTTCTTTTAAATAAATCTAGTTTCCGTAGACTCTCATCCCTCTGCTTTTCCAGTAAGGCATCCTTTTGTCTCTTGGGCTAAAAAACAAAGCAGACTTCACCAATAAGTGAATTCCCCTGAGCAGTTAGTTTATAATGCCCCCCCAGATAACACCTAAAATATATTGGAAAGCTACCACAGTGCTAATCCCAAAGCAAATAGCAATTAGTTAAGATATTTGAGTAGTACAATGGATATTAAAAAAGCTCAGTGTATGTAACCTGTTCGCTAAGATCACAGATTATTAGGTATCCATAGTATCCAGAATCCATTTATCCAGAAAGATGATTGTGTTGTTAATGAATAGTTGCTGTTCTGCAAATAGGATACTTTAATGTCTCATTCAGAGAAATCCAACATAAATTATCTACCATCCCTAAACTAACTATTAACTATTGCCAACAGCAGAACAAGTTGTGAAGGTTATAGCTAGGGCTGCAACTAACGATTATTTTCATAATCGATTAGTTGGCCGATTATTATTTCGATTAATCGGATTATAACCTTAAAAAAAAGTGTGGTGTATAATTTAATATGTAAAGTTTAAAAAAAAAAAAGCAATTTATTCTTAAAAATCTATATGCAGTGGTAAATATAAATAACCAACTATATGATTAGGGAGCAAAATCGCTAATCCTCTCTGAGAATAACACACAGAAGAAATATACTGTATATACTATTGGTGGTTGAATCTGGTAAATATCATCAGACTCAGAGATCACATCTTTTTATTTAGACTCTTTTCACACTGGGGCGCATGTAATGTGCCCTGCTCCCACATAATGTGCCCTGCCCCCATGTAATGTGCCCTGCTCCCACATAATGTGCCCTGCCCCCTGTAATGTGCCCTGCCCCCACATAATGTGCCCTGCTCCCACATAATGTGCCCTGCTCCCACATAATGTGCCCTGCTCCCACATAATGTGCCCTGGTCCCACATAATGTGCCCTGCTCCCACATAATGTGCCCTGCCCTCATGTAATGTGCCCTGCTCCCACATATTGTGCCCTGCCCTCATGTAATGTGCCCTGCTCCCACATAATGTGCCCTGCCCCCATGTAATATGCCCTGCTCCCACATAATGTGCCCTGCCCCCTGTAATGTGCCCTGCCCCCCTATAATGTGCCCTGCCCCCCTATAATGTGCCCTGCACCCACGTAATGTGCCTTGCCCTCATGTAATGTGACCTGCTCCCACATAATGTGCCCTGCCCCCATGTAATATGCCCTGCTCCCACATAATGTGCCCTGCCCCCTGTAATGTGCCCTGCCCCCTGTAATGTGCCCTGCCCCCCTATAATGTGCCCTGCCCCCCTATAATGTGCCCTGCACCCACGTAATGTGCCTTGCCCTCATGTAATGTGCCCTGCTCCTACGTAATGTGCCCTTCCCTCATGTAATGATCCCTTCTCCCAGGTAATGTGGCTTGCCTCCATGTAAAAGTTTACTTTAAATGTAATAGTAATGCCTTCTATTACCTCCAGTCTATCAGCCTCCACCTTCTCTGGGTTCAGATGCTGATTTTCCCTGCGCAGTCTTTAAAGTATTTTTTTTTTAAACAAACATGTTATACTTACCTGCTCTGTGTAATGGTTTTGCACAGAGCAGCCCCAAATCTTCTCTTCTGGGGTCCCCCACTGATGCTTCTGGCTCCTCCTGCCTTTAGAGTGCCCCAATAGCAAGCTGCAAATTATAGTATAGCGTGCCCCTATACCAAGGTAAAAATACTTCTGCCTTTAGACCCACTCACTTCCTGCCCAGGACTACATGTTCCATGAGGCATTGCTCTTCACACATTCACATTCACAAGTTCTCAGGCACTTACTGACATGTATGGACAGTGTACTGAGCTGTATGTGTGCTGCACTGCCTGATATGTAAACAAATAATGCATTCTGTATGCAGGCCAACTAATCGGCTGGCCGATTAATCGATTATGAAAATAGTTGACAACTATTTTCATAATCGATTAGTTGCCGATTCATCGATTAGTTGTTTCAACCCTAGTTATAGCTGACCAAATTCTCCGTTTACTTTTCGGTCTTTCTGGTTCTGAAACTTTAAAGCCCAGCTAAAAAAAAAAAAACACCATCTCCCAGCATGCTGCCATACTCCCCTTCTCTTCAGGTCATCCTCCAGGTTGAAAGACACACAGCATCATCCAACTCACTTCTTGAGAACCTTCGCCATCATGGACATACCCTCAAGAAAGGTCTGTCATCATGCAAAATTGGGCTCACAATAAAGGTGAACTCCAAAAAAATTCTGAAGCTAGGAATACTGTTGGCGTGCAATTTAGCTGATCTAAGCAAGATATTAGAGCTATTTTTTACATTTAAAGATGTTGGCACTGCTCCAAAGCTCCACTGATCCTCCTCTTTTCAATGAATCAGGGGCAAGTTAAAAGGGGAGCTCATTTCCTCTCCATGCACTGTCTCTGTACAAACATCAGGCTACACACTGATGACATCACTTTCTAGCAAACTTTATTAAAGATATATTAAACCCAAAACCAATATGTAATATATTGCAGCTTACCAATCATTATGGCTGCATTAGTTTTCTTTCCTCCATTTTACCTAGTGATCTGGCCAGTAACACACCTTCTGTATTAAAAAGTGCCCCCACTCTGGATGAAGGAGCACAGAGAGCACAGCAGACAGCAGCATTGTCCGAATGGGGGAGGGGAGTGTTAAATACAATAACAAATTGAAGCCAAACGCCAGCTCACACTTTATAATCAGAACAAGCTGACAGAAGGAAAAAGTTGAAATGACTCCATCAGTCTGCTGCTACTTCTTCACTGTTCAATCAGTAGGCTGGGGATGGTTAGCCTACACCACTATATTCCTTAATGGTTGGCAGGCAACATAGCTTCCTAATATGCATTTCATTATTTAGATATCTGCCTGGAGCGCAACTACAAAATTCAGTTTTGTAACAAACAATTAATTATTATATTTCAAGTGAATAAGTTTACCACCAGTTCTGTAAATGACCACTCAAAAAGGTATGTCTTAAGCCTGGTACACACAAAGTTTTTTTTTTTAGTTCAACGCAGCGCGCTGAACGGAAAAAAATGAAGACATCGCTGTACTAACACAAGTAATGCTAGTACAGCGATCTCCTCCCCTGTGCTATGGTGGGGACCGTTCCATAGCCAGAAAACACTGGTCAGCGCTCGCAGCCATTGGTGGAGAGCGCTGATCAAAGGCTGATTGGCTGCTGATTTCCCAGCATGCTTGTTCAACAGAAGTAAGACCAACTTCTGTCTGACAGGCAGCTGTACAAATGGGTCGAATGTTGGCCGGTTTCTACTGTACCAGCTGATTTCAGCTGATATTCGGCCTGCGTGTACCCGGCATTAAAGCAACTATATAAAAAGGTATTTTAACCTTTATTCCATTTTTAGTTTTTACCTGTTGTCTTGATGCATTCCTTGCGTCAAGATCGTCCTCCACCAACTCTTTTACTGCATGAACTTCTTCCCTGAATTGCAAACAAAACAAAAAGTATGCTGACTCCCCTAGCACCATAACATACATGTACTGCAGAGCACACTGTTCAGTAATACATGCACAGTCAATTCAGCTAACCCATACTTCCCAATAGTAACCAAGATCTTGAAGCATAATTTCCACCTCAGTGGCAAGGTCACATTATAACACATCACTATTCAAGTTTTGCCCTTTCCCTAAACCACTGCATAAAAAGTACCTCTGTGGTGGAAAAATAGCCAGATCATATGCTTACCTTTACCTGACTTCCTCCTGCAGCATCTAGCCAAGGGTGACATCTGCCTTCTGGACTCTTTGAATGATAAGAAACCCAGATCTCATGAGAAGACAATCCTGCACGGTTTTGCAGAGACTTGACATGCAATTTTGGCTATTCTGCATTCCCAGAGGATCTTAGCCGCAGGAGAATGAGGTCACCCCCTTAAGGAAAGGCGAGTATGCTAGCTGCTCCCCCCAACTGGTACTTTTAATGTTGAGTTTTGGGGAAGGGGGGGGGGTCACAGAGGTGGAAGGTCCACTTTACATACTAGGCTGCCAGCATAATTTTGGGACTACAGAGAGCCAGAAAGATGATCAATTTATTACTAATCAGTGTGCAGCAGTATTAAATACAAAGCGCAAGGCATAACATCAGATTATGCACTTTAACATCCAATAACCCCAGTATTTGTGTTATTTGCTTCCACCTTTTAATCGAGTCCCAGACACCAATCTTGGAATGCTTTTTGAGAATAACCTAAAAACCCAACAAATCCTATGTGTAGTCAAAACAGTTTTTTGCTTTGGACAGAATAGAAAAAAAAAAAAGACGGTGGTTGGAGTAGATTGACAATGTAACCTGGTTGCTTACTATGCTATTTTTAGTTTTAGTAATTCTCTAGTCCTGTGTATCTTTATGATTTTCTTGCAGTTTTTCAAAGGTTACTCCAAATGCAACCGAATATAATATAACATATTTGTATTCTATGTTGCCCCCCCCCCCCCCCCCCCCCACGTCTATGCCTCTGTTGTCTATGCTTTTGGATAAATATGATTTAGTCCTAATTGATTGGCAAACCTGGATCATTTATACTTATCCTACCAATTATTTAGGATTTTTACTCTTATACCTTCATTTATTACACTATAATTTGTTCCCACAAGTGGAGGAGATAGGAATGTGGGGTCCTCACCCCATTTACTTTCTCTTCCCTCCCCTCAAATGTTCCTTTTTTTTCTACTAGTTTTATATATATCTCAAGCTTCAGACATTAAAACTGTTACATGCTATGTACAATAGGGTAATGCAGTTCTTTGCAGTGTACAATTTATATTATATATAGATATATATATATATATATATATATATATATATATATATCTATAGATATATATATATATCTATATCTATATCTATATCTATATCTATATCTATATCTATATATATATATATATATATATAGTACACTGCAAAGAACTGCTATGCACATTACCCTATTGAACACTCCCTAGATTTTTTTTTCAAATAAAAAAATAAACAAATCAAGAAAAGTCATGTGAAAGAATATACTAATATTTTGGTTTTAGTAGGTGCTGTCGTTTAAACAACTAACAATTATCTTATATCTCTCAGAGACTATTGGCGAGATTTCTGTGCTTTAATTCTTTGGTCTGCATACCACTTTTCCTTTGGTATTTTTTTGTGTTGTATAGTATGCAGAATGCAACAGAAGGAACTGGAAAATAGTTGGGTAAAAAATACTCAACATTCCCAGTTGTGCGTATGAGTGGTGTGGGATTATGGAAGGCAGATCTCAGATTTGAGATATGTAGGCATAAAAAAGGTTAATTCAGGTCATTGGGCTCCATCTATATAACAATAATATAATTTATTTATATTTGCTATGACCTACAGTTGAATATAAATCCCATAAAAAATAAAATAATAGTGTTTTCCCTGCTCAGGCATGTTTACTTTACAAATGGTACATACTACTACCAATTCTCTAAGGGTATGTAAACTTTTCAGCACAACTGTATACATAAACACTTTTGGCAGCCAGACTGTTAGTGGTTAGTGCTGGAATCAAAAGTTAAGATTAACTACAACCTCAACATTTTTCTTATATTTTTAATAGATAAGGGAATGGTTAAAAACCCTTTTGGATTTTAAAGCGGAGTTCCACCCAAAAGTAGAACTTCCGCTTTAAGTACTCCTCGCCCCCTTACATGCCACATTTGGCATGTCATTTTTTTAGGGGGATGTGGGTGCTTAGTTTTGAAGAGGACTTCCTGTCCCACTTCCTGGTTCTGGCTACAGACCGCCTAGACGACTCCTCCTCTCCCCCTAGGCGGCCCCTCCCTTTCGGCAATCTTCTGGGACATGTGACAGGTCCCAGAAGATTGCCTTTCCACTGGGAGAGCATGCGCGGTGTGCGGTATCAATGGAGGCGCCGAGGAGAGGAGGGGGAGAGAATCGGGGCTCCGTTTGGCCACATCGCTGGAACGTGGAACAGGTAAGTGTCTGTTTATTAAAAGTCAGCAGATAAACTTTTTGTAGCTGCTGACATTTAATTAAAAAAAAAAAAAAGAAAGGAACTCTGCTTTAATAGCTGTCCTCTGGTGGGGAGATTCCCCCTCACTTTCTATCTGGGTGACCAAAGAGGCAGTGGGGTAAATCTCCTCAAACCTTGGCCAAGTTTGTATTGTGGTGTACCTGCTAAGAGGTCATCGCTCTCACTGTCCCAGTAACTATATTTTACTAAGAGATAAAGCATGGGAAAATCTCCCCAACAGGGTCCAGAACAAAAATAAACACGTTTTCCTTTACCTGCTTCCTTTACAGCATATGATTGCTGTCAAGCTCCGGGTCTTAAAACTTTTCTACCTTCTTACCTTAGATCCTGAAAATGAGCAATTTGATTCCTGTATAGATCATCCAGCTGATGCATCCTTTTTGCCATTTCGGAATCCAACCAAGCCAACCTTCCAAGAAACAACAAATACTCTCAAATACAGACTCATATCTACTAAATACATTTTGTTTGTTCTATTTAGATGTTTGTGCATTCACAACAACGGACAGACCTCACATATTTTACATGTCATCTTTGTATCTCAAACATGAATGTTTTTCAAAGCAGGAAAATGTCTAATTCTAGACAGAAAATCATGATATCTATGATCCGCTATCTCTGTCAGATCTGATCATCAGCAGGGTGCGAGTACAGGGTGTGTCACTTGCACACTAAGTGGAACTGAATTTTTTTTTTTCTGGAATTCCTACTAAAAAAGCAGTGCAATTCCTCATAGCTAGTCCTTTGCCCTCTGTCTGCATTTTTGACAGCACACCTTCCAGAGTTCCGTTCATGTTTCACCACTTGCCATCTGGCTGTTGTATAAAAATGGCCAGAAAACTGCTTCCTAGGAGTGGAAGGCCATTTTAAAATGACCAACTCAGTGCTCAGTCTAGCGCATGTATGAGCATGCTCTGTTATCCTTGTGTCCGTTGGTCATGGCAAATCACAAAGTAAGGTACAGAATCAATGAACCAGTGTCCTGGTCACCATCTAGCATCATTACCAGTGTTATCAGGTACCTGTACAGTCACTGACAAAAATGTTTAAAATGGACACTAGGGAGAATGCTGTTCAAATTCTGAGTATGACTTATGACAACAGTAAGGAGACCTCACAGTCAGATTTAGAATCAGAGTATAAACCTAAGCAAAGCAGCGGTTCATTGACAACCACCTCTGATTCAGAGAATGGAGGGGTCCCTGCCAAAAGAGTCAGGTGTAATAGGTCAACAAGCACTGAAAAGCCTACCGAACTTCTGCTGGCAAGCACCAACAGTGCAGTACCATTCTGGTGAAACAATCTGAAAATCAAGTTAGGAAGTCAGGAAATCAGATACATCATTTTTGCCCCTTGAAAGCCTGAAGGAGTTTTGGGCCCCTCTATGCATTTAGGCAGTGATAAAGTCTCAAGCATGCTGTATTTCCATTCTCAGAAGAGTAAAACACTGTTTTAGGGTCCAATTGTAAGTATGCCTGTGCTGTGTGTGAGAAATAACTCTTCCAAAATGTATTAAAGTGGTTGTAACCTTAAAAATCTGAGATCTCCCTCTGACATCAGCCAGGGAGGTCACGTGACTGCCAAGCTGGCTGCTCAGCCCCTCCAGCTGTAGCCCATGGATCAGAGTAGGAGAGCGGCTGGGAGTCACATGACCGGCCTGAAGATCTCTGAAAAAGGTATTTAGAGGCTTTGTTTTAAAAAAACGCTTACACTATGTGTTATCGCTGGATAAACAGAGAGGGGCTGGCAGTGACAATTCATAAAGTTTTATTTAGTACTAATAGCGGCAGCAGGGGGAGGGCGGAGACGGCTCACACAGATACAGGAACTGACAAGCAGGGAGGGAGGGGTGTGGGGGAAGAGAAGAGACACAGTGGATGACAGAGGCATGTAAACTGACCACATTGGCAGGGCTTAGCAGCCGTGATAAACCGTGGTCAGTTTACAGATGGGAAGGCAGAACCAGGCAGGATCAGCCAGGTTTTTATTTTTATAGCTTACAGAGGGACAGGTTAGACAGCACAAGCACTGTACTGTTTAACCTGCTATGATATGAGGGAACAGGATCTCTTTTTTTTTTTAGGGTGTGTGTTTGTTTTGTTCTGGCATTTTAGAATCTCAAGAAATGAGGTCAGCAGTCAGAAAATCAGGGTCATTTCATTTAAAACATATATACCATAGTTTGCAGACTATATATTTTGGCCTAAATTTCTAAAGAAAAAGTATTTATTTTAAGTTTTATAACAGAAACCAAAAGTAACAGGGTTTTTTTAAAAAAACTGTTTAAATGTTCTTTTTTTCTTATATAGTAGAAAAAAAAAAAAAAAAAACCTTGGCGATTACATACCTCCAGAAGAAAGATCTCAGTCTCAGAAAAATGATATAAAATTAATTTGGGTACAAATGTTGAATGACTTAGTTATTGTCAGTCAAAGAATCACAGTGCTTAAAACTGAAAAATGGCCTGGACAGAAAGGGGGTTTTAACATTCCGGTCCTCAAGTGGTTAAATACCTTGAAGTATCTTTTGTCTTGAGGTCTTCCTTTTCATTTTCATTTTCCTTCACAGAGTCGATTTCATTACATAATCTAGATTGAGAGCCATGCAGTCTTTTCTGTTCTGTGCTCCAGTTTAATCTAATTGGACAGTATAAAGTTAAAAGATAAACTACCATATTTATCGGCGTATAAAACGCACAGACGTATAACACGCACATTCATTTTAAGAGGGAAGTTTCAGGAAAAAAACTAAAATTTTAAATAAAGGAACTTTGAAGCAAAATAAGGGTCAGGGCCCATCTGCAGCCTCACCATTGCCATCAATGCAGCCTGATCAATGCCCATCTGCAGCCTCACAAGTGCCATCAATGCAGCAGCCTCACCATTGCCTTCAATGCAGCAGCCTCACCATTGCCATCAGTGCAGCCTGATCGATGCCCATCTGCAGCCTAGAGGGGACAGGGAGGGGGGCGGGACGACTGCCGACAGATTACATACAGTGAGAATCTCCTATGATAGACAGAACAGTGGTCCAATGGCGGCCCAGGAGACGGGACTTCCTATTACAGAGGCCGCCAAGGAAACAGGAAATACTCACTGTATGTAATCTGACGACGCTCGTCCAGCCCCCCTGCCTGCTCCCTCCGAGGCAGCTAAAATTTAAGTATTGGCGTATAACACGCACATGCTATTTGCACCCAATTTTCATGGTGAAAAAGTGAGTGTTATACGCCAATAAATACAGTACTTATATTACAATTTTACTCAAAAGTAAACTGACAAAAAATACTATAAATTATAATGGGCGGTATTTGGTAGCCATTAGCATACTTTTAATACTCTTCATATTATCGGATTTCCTTTTCTGACTCTAGCAGGAGGACAAGTTATCCAATGAGCCAAGAGCGGAAACTTTCAGGGTGGCCATACACACTACAACCTGATTGCAAGATTATTGTACAAGCTCAATAAATTTAGCAAAACAATAAAATATCAAGGCAAACCTAAACAATCAATTTGTGCAGACCCTTAAATTGCATAAATATTGGTAGATCCAACAATATTCATATAGTATAGTGTATTGCGAACTTTTGGACTTGCTCCTATTTTTTAGGCAGTGAATGAGGTCACTTATTATTTTCCAGTGGTTACTAGTGTACCTTTTTGGAGAAGCTGGTGGGGATGTTGGGTTCGGAGGCACCCAAGGAGTTTTTTTCTCTCTGACAACAGGACGGTTCTCCTTTAGCTTGAATGCCACAGTTTTCTCCTGGAAGTGTGCATGCCGGGAGGGCCCTGTCTTTCGAGGCATTCTGAATCCCTACAAGTAGCATAAAGGGAACACTTTGCATAAAAAAAAAAAAAAAAAAAAATATTCCTCTCTGTCTATGAAGTCTGAATTAATGTTCAGGAATGCATGCTTTCTGCCAGCCTATTAACGGGGAAAATCAGGGCAACAATCATAGTACTGGGGACAAATAGCATGTTGCCTCTCATTTAGCAAAGTCTCTTTGACAGGTTTACTATATATTTGTGACCCCTGCACCTGTATTCTTGGGCAGTCCACTATCACAGATTTGCAAAGTTCTTAGACAGATTGAATATTGAAGAGGAGACAGATTTGCACTTTAAAAAGAAAGTAGTAAGGGTCAAGTTTCATTCACGTGCAGTGCAACTTTACAGCAGCTGAAAGAAAAAAAACTTATGACAAAAACTGGCTACACACTAGTAGAATTTTGTCTGAAATTATTCATGTTAAGAATATTCATTGGAATAAAATCGATGTTCAGTTTTGACCACAATGATGAGAAAATTCGGAGGATCAGGATGGAAAATGTTTCTCAAACCAATGAATGTTATGTGGTTTTAGCTTAGGAAATGATAGTCATTCCAAAATCAAACATTAAAAGCAAATGAAAGTTTGAAGTACTTTTGAAAAACAATTATCCAGCCATCGAAAGTACAAAGAAATTTCATACGAATGTTCGTACAAACGTTCATTCGAAAATCTACTAGTATATAGACAGCCTAAGGCTGTAACCCCCTCATAAATCAGTCTCACAACTCATCCTACTTCTCCTATTTAGCACTGCCTTGCTGTGCGACAGAATTGATAAATGCCCCCCATTTCTGTGCAGCTTGTATAATTACAGCATACACTATACAGGGATATTGGGTTAGGAGCACAAACCTTGGGTCTTTGAGGAATCAACACACCCTTGTTCTTGTTCTGTCCAGCCTCCGCTCTAGGCAGGTCCTTCAGATGACCAGAATGAATTAACGTTTCTATAGCAGACCGAAGTACTGCTTGCCTTTCTGGTGGCGATGTCTCTAGTGCAGGCCCAGGGTCAGTCTGTGTGGCAGCACTGAGTGATTCTGGGGGATCATCTACATAACATAATTTATAATTTGGTTTTAGAACATCAAAATGTTACACAAAAAGACAGATTCATCAAAACCTAAAAGAAAACAAGGATTTTCAGGAGGGTAGATTATGAGCTTTTACTGTAAAAATTGACTGTTAATCTGCTGTGCCATATTCACATGCTGCTACATCTTACACATATTTCTAGGTTCTCCGTCAAGTGACCAGCTGTATGTATGTAAGAAAACAGTCCACCTAGAGCATACTGAATCCTTGTGGGTCACAGCAGGCCATACACTTGTAGTGAAACACAATCACTGTGTAGTACTCCTACATAGAAACAGTCTTAACCTGTGATAGAAAATATTATTTTGCCTGGCTAATTATAATAGCTTTCAGCTGCTGCAATAGTACACAGCTTTCGCTTATTAATGTATCCAGTTATGCATGTACAGCAGTGCAATAATATTAGAGGAGCCAGACCCTCAGTTATCATCCCGTGGTTACCACTGTCTATGCTGAAGCACGTAAGGAGCCCGATATCTGTCTGATACGCTGGCACAGCTTAGTGCCTTTTATGCGAGTGTGCTACCTTTGTTTTTTATTACATTAAAATTGTGACAGAGAGCACTAGATGTCCATTGATTTTTACATACCGCTGATCGAGAGCATGCAGCACTCACAGGAGGTGTTAGAGATTAAAAGAGCGAAGCAGAAGCAATCATCTGATCTTACCCCTATTAGGGGATTGTTCACTGGGACCCGTTGGTAAAACAGGCGTCTGAGTATAAAGTGAGTATAAGGTGAGTGGCCATCCATTCACTGGTGGAGGATTATTTATGAGCACAAGATTTTTTTATAACAAGGAGATGAAAGATCACAACATCTTGTTTGATTGACAGCATAATGCACTGCTGATTCACTACAAATGTTTGTTTTTTGTTGTTGCTTGGACTAATTTCCACTATTTATTATATAATTATAGCAATCACTATGTTTTAGGTTCAGTTGTTGCACAGTTTTTACATATATCCACTTAAGCACTTGTTAGTTTGTTGCTAGTTGTGCTGCACTATACATTAGAGCTGCACGATTCTGGCTAAAATGAGAATCAATTTTTTTGCTTAGAATATAGATCACGATTCTCGAGACATAACATCATCTTTCACATTAAAAAAAAGGGAGGAGAAAACAAAAGGGTGGGACTTTATATGAGGCACGTGGTAGCCAAAAAGTAAAAAGGTGGACATTGTAGAGTCTTGTTGTGTGTTTATATTTAAATTGGTTGCCATTAAATACAATTAAGTAAAGCAAGTACAGCATATAACAATGGTGCAATGGTAATGGAGTATAAATAACATCATAAAAAGCAGTATCACATATATAGCAAAACAGGATTCATCCGTAATGCTACCAAATGGTAATACAGTCTAAATGGCATCAAACAAGCAGTATCACGTATATGGCAAACAAGATTCTTACGTAGTGCACCAAAATATATTTGGATAAACCAATAAACCACAATAATATTTGCAGAGTCTATGACATTGTTGGTCCAAAGGAAGGGGTATATAGGTAAACTTGGTATCCGGGTAATGTATATTGTGATCATGGCGTATGGCAGCTCTACGCCTTTCGTGGCTAGAGGGCCACTCGTCAGGAGCAAGCACAAGATGTGTCTATGAGTCAAAAAAATTGGCCAGTTAGTAGGATATACAAAGTTAAGCAATAATGGAGTAACCAACCCCTATCCCAAGGTTTAATGACTTACTGAGGTTCGTGTGTTGACTGTGTGATGCCGGGTACCATGGGCCGTCCGAACAAGTGCTCCCAACCGGGAGCTGCGGCGGACATCTCTCCCGAGGCCCCCCAACAAGCGTCAACCAGAGCAGGCAATGGGGCACAAGGCAACCTGGGCGTGGGTAGCAATAGAAATTGAACCATAGTGAGACTGTGTGCTGAGACTATGTGCAGAGAAGGTATGTGGAAGATAGATGAGAAGACCCAGATTGGGGAGGCTAGGAGGATGATGACAGCTGAGGGGCTGATATGAAGTGAGTAGAGAGGAGTTGAAAACTAGGATCACCCACACCATGGAACCAGGACAGTGCAGTGAAAAACAAGGGAAGGATGGACAGTTAGCTGATACCTGTGATAAAATATGTTGATGTGAGGAAGTAAGGAATCCTGAACCAGCGTGGATGTGTGAAGGAGCCCTGAGTGCCAAAGCTGACCCGGGAGACGCCTATAAAGGGGCCGTAGCAAAGACGCCGCCGACGTCACGCCAGCGCAGCAGAGATCAAGGGGAAGGGGGCGGGAAGGATCCGACGAGCAGCACCCAACCCAGCGCCACCATCCATCCCCCAATCTGCTCGCGAGCGTGGCAACCGCAGCCAGGGACGCAACGGCGTCCACAGAGCGCTGAACGTCCAGTGTGGGGTGTGTGACGTAGATGTGCAGTGGCGGTGCCCACGCCCCCCCAGGCATACGGAGCCAGAGGTGGGAGGAGGCCCGCCAGGCGCGTCACAGCTCCCAGACCAGGAGAAGTTGGTCTTCAGTCATAGTTATCCTATTACTATTGACCACCACAATATCTTCTATATTCTAATTTTTACCCTATTTTATTTATTATTACTTTTTACCATTCTTATTTTATACCTTCCCATGGTGTTTTGGCTTTGCTTTGGTCCGTTCATGGGAGCGGTGTGAGCTAGGCTGGGCTGCCTGCCGCCCATGTTGTTCTCCTGGTCTGGGAGCTGTGACGCGCCTGGCGGGCCTCCTCCCACCTCTGACTCCGTATGCCTGGGGGGGCGTGGGCACCGCCACTGCGCATCTACGTCACGCACCCCACACTGGACGTTCGGTGCTCTTTGGGCGCAGTTGCGTCCCTGGCTGCGGTTGCCACTCTCGCGAGCGGATTGGGGGATGGATGGTGGCGCTGGGTTGGGTGCTGCTCGTCGCATCCTTCCCGCCCCCTTCCCCTTGATCTCTGCTGCGCTGGCGTGACGTTGGCGGCGCCATCGATACGGCCCCTTTATAGGCGTCTCCCGGGTCGGCTTTGGCACTCAGGGCTCCTTCACACATCCACGCTGGTTCAGGATTCCTTCCTTCCTCACATCAACATATTTTATCACAGGTATCAGCTAACTGTCCATCCTTCCCTTGTTTTTCACTGCACTGTCCTGGTTCCATGGTGTGGGTGATCCTAGTTTTCAACTCTTCTCTACTCACTTCATACCAGCCCCTCAGCTGTCATCATCCTCCTCCTAGCCTCTCCAATCTGGGTCTTCTCATCTATCTTCCACATACCTTCTCTGCACATAGTCTCAGCACACAGTCTCACTATGGTTCAATTTCTATTGCTACCCACGCCCAGGTTGCCTTATGTCCCATTGCCTGCTCTGGTTGACGCTTGTTGGGGGGCCTCGGGAGAGATGTCCGCCGCAGCTCCCGGTTGGGAGCACTTGTTCGGACAGCCCATGGTACCCGGCATCACACAGCCAACACACGAACCTCAGTAAGTCATCAAACCTTGGGATAGGGGTTGGTTACCCCATCATTGCTTAACTTTGTAAATCCTACTAACTGGCCAATTTTTTTGACTCATAGACACATCTTGTGCTTGCTCCTGACGAGTGGCCCTCTAGCCACGAAACGCGTAGAGCTGCCATACACCATGATCACAATATACATTACCCGGATACCAAGTTTACCTATATACCCCTTCCTTTGGACCAACAATGTCATAGACTCTGCAAATATTATTGTGGTTTATTGGTTTATCCAACTATATTTAGGTGCACTACGTAAGAATCTTGTTTGCCATATACGTGATACTGCTTGTTTGATGCCATTTAGACTGTATTACCATTTGGTAGCATTACGGATGAATCCTGTTCTGCTATATATGTGATACTGCTTTTATGATGTTATTTATACTGCATTACCATTGCACCATTGTTATATGCTGTACTTGCTTTACTTAATTGTATTTAATTGCAACCAATTTAAATATAAATATAAAACACACAACTCTACAATGTCCACCTTTTACTTTTTGGCTACCACATGCCTCATATAAAGTCCCACCCTTTTGTTTTCTCCCCCCCCCTTTTGTTGATGTATGACAGGGATGGAAATATGTGACCTTACCAGGCCACATTTTCATTTAAAAAGTCCCAAGGGATGGAACAGCTGGCCTTACCAGGTCACAGGTTCACTCAAAGTCTCTTAACCCCCCATTTTTTAACCTATCTTTCACATTAAAACTTTTGTCGCCAGCTGTTTAGACATCAATGGCTGTGTGTTGAGTTATTTTGAGGGGACAGCAAATTTACAGTTATACAAGCTGTACACTCACTACTTTACATTGTAGCAAAGTATCATTTCTTCAGTGTTGTCACATGGAAAGATAGAATAAAATATTTACAAAAATGTGAGGGGTGTACTCACTTTTGTGAGATATCGTACATGTACTTTCACTGGGCGAACTGCTATGCAAATATTTTTTTTATAACTATAGCCCTTAGAATAAAAAGGTTAAGCTGCACTTTTACTGCCACCCAATCACTATCCACTTTAGCTGCAGAGGTAGCAGGCATGGGTGTATACATGCCACAGCTGCAGCAGGAATTATACACTTTCAGCAGGTGTAGCATTCACCAAATGCAATCTATTCAAGTGAACGCGGATTGCTCTTCAGAGAGCAAAGCTTGTGTGAACAAACTATAAAAAAAGGAGAAATATTTTACAGATACCTTAATATATCATCAAATAGAATACTTTTGATATCTAGTTATAAACACACTAAAAGCTCAGCAATCTATCAATCGTGCAGCATTGTTACATTCCAAATGTTTACTAACATATGAGCGGTCTCTGATAATCTGCTTTAGGGACTGTTCACTCTATATCTGGTGACTGTATTTTTCCACACTGTATAAATGCCAGTCACCTCAAAGAAAATAAAGTGACACTAAATTCTGTTTTAAAAAAAAAAAAATAATAATTCATTGAATTCCTACTTCAAAAAAGTACCTTCTTTTGCTCTCAGCCTTCTTTAACCAGTGGGAACCTCTCGTCGATCCGGGTGGATGTCATATGATGTTCTGCCGGATTGCGCGCAGCAGCGCGATCTGTCACCGGCTGTTTCCACTGGACACAGCCGATGACTGATCACTGCACCAGCCTGCTGCCGGTACCATGTGACCGCTGTTACCAATCACTGCAGGTCACATGACAGTTGTACACAATGGATGGCTTCCTTTCAAGCCATCCATTGTATACAATTGTGTTGCTAGCTGTGATTGATCTGTGTGATCACAGGTACAGACTGGGCCAATCACCCCAGAGTAGTACAATGTTACTATGGTAACATTATATTGCTCAGATCAAAGTGAGTTAAAAAAAAAAAAAAAATTGAAAAACAATATATATATTTTTCTTTCTTCGTACTTTCACAAGTGTCCCTGATCACCGCCACAAGACAACAATGTACTGTACTGCACTGGTGTCAATATGTAAAAAAAAAAAAAAAAAAAAAAAAAAAAAATAAAAAAAATGATTTCTTAATTTTCCAAAAACTTATAAAAAAAATGACAACTTCAAAAAAACTCGTCATGACTCTTACTAAATACCATGGACTGTCTACTTTCCAAAATGTGGTCATTTGGAGGATATCTGTCCTGACATTTGGGCCTTGAGAAATGAGAATCAAGATTGATCAATTTTCAGATATATACCATAGTTTGTGGACTCTATAACTTTCCTACAGACTAAAAATTATATACACTGATTTGGGTTATTTTCACTAAAGAAATGTAGCAGAATACATGTTGGCCTAAATTCATGAAGAAAGATTATTTATCTGCAAAATAGTTTTTTTTTCTTAATTTTCTTTATTTTTTCGTTTATTTCGCAAAAAAAAAAAAAAAAAAAAAAAAAAAAAAAAAACAGTAGTGAATAAATACCACCAAAAGATAGCTTGAACAAATGATTTGTGTGAACAAAATGATAGAAATTTTGTTTGGGTACAGTGTTGCACTACCGCGCAATTGTCATTCAAAATGTGACAGTGCTGAAAGCTAAAAATTGGCTTGGGCAGGAGGGTATAAACGTGCCCGGGGGTTAAACCTCCAGAATCCTTAAAGCGAAACGTCACTCTCTAAATCAACGTCATCTATTTTTAACCTTCATGCTGCTAGCATAAGTAAATGCATAGGAAAGTAGATTATATGTATCGATTTTAAAAGTTTTTTTTTATTATTTCTTCAGTCCCTTCCTGGCTTCCATGCCTAGGCAAATGATGTCATACATCCCAGGAGTCTTCAGAAGGGGAGGAGGGGTTTTCTCAGCTAAGCACACCCTCCTGCCTGCATGCCTGAGCTAAGGGCAGATGGATTCCAGGAAGTAAATGCAACATGAATCATATACCCTTACTCAAGATGACCACAGCCAGAAATGCTAGGGCATTTTTCAAAGTGATTTCTCAACAAAAGAAAGCATGGAGACATGGATGGAAGGGGAGTTTGCTTTGAATAGTAAAAATAAATCAAACAAAAGTTTTGGTTTAAGAAAAAGAAAAAAAGAGCACTGTGGGACTTTAAATGAGGCACGCAGTAAATATGAATAATTAAAACCAATGGATGTCCACTGGCACCAGCTGATCTCCGAGGAGAGACACAGGACAAATCAGTGGGTTCCTACATTGTAAGCAATGCAAAGCGGGGGATAAAATCCATCACATCCCTTAGTGAAAGCATCACACATAGTACACAAAAACACTGGTTAGGCACACATTTTACCGCGGCTCACTGTAAAAGGGCAGACAGACAGACAGGTAAGTAACATTAAATCAGAAAAGTGACAAAAATATATATATGTTTTTTACTTTCTGCTATAAAACACATCCAATAAAAAGATATGTAGAAAAAAAAAAATCGAATTTCTTCATAAATTTTGGCCAATATGTATTCTGCTACATATTTTTGGTAAAAAATTCCCAATAAACGTATATTGATTGGTTTGCGCAAAAGTTATAGCGTCTACAAACTATGGGATATATATATATAATTTTATATTTTTTAAGCTAGTAATGATAGCGATCAGCAACTTATAGCGGGACAGCGTTATTGCAGTGGACAATCAGACACTTTGTGGAACCAATGACACTAATACAGTTGGTGCCGAAAATAGACACACTGTACTAATGACACTGGCTGGGAAGGGGTTAACATCTAGGGCAATCAAAGGGTTAAAATGTGTGCCTAACCAGTGTTTTTGTGTACTATGTGTGGTGCTTTCACTAATGGATGTGATGGATTTTATTCCCCGCTTTGCAGGGAAACAAAATCCATCACATCCCCAGTCAGGATGGAGCTCTGCATTGCTTACAATGCGGGAACCCACTGATTCGTCCTGTGTCTCTGCTCGGAGATCAGCTGGTGCCAGTGGACATCCATTGGCCAACACCCGCTGATCGGCTTCTGCTGTGACTAATCACAGTGGAAGCAGTGCTGGTGCGCCCCCTACAAGGAAGTGCAGAATCACGTTTATATACGCGATTTTGCACAGAATGGCTGCCCTGTAGTAGTAAATTTGCTGTGGGGCAGTCGTTAAGTGGTTAAAGTAATGTAGGCCTATATAAACAAAATGTCTCTGTGTACAGTATGGCTGTAATGTGACGTGTGTGGCTCGGTCTTCTTCGGACATCCCATATTTATGTTGAATACAAAAGGTTACAATTCCAATCTTCAAGTCCTTACTTGGAAGACTTTAATATTGACATAAGTCTAATAGAGGAGTCCCTACATGGAAACTGAAGATATTTCTTGCCTAAAAAATCTTTTAAAAGGAAGATAAAAGTGCTTACCAACCACAAGCCGTCTGTTTACACGTTTCTGATTCTCTTCCAGCAACACCTTCTGTTTGAGGATAGGTGGAGGAGGGTGGCCCTCTCTAACAGGTGATCTGGTATCATAATTCTTCCTGTTGTGTGGTGATCTACTTGCTGCAGCGTTTGGGGATGCCTTCCTTGCACGAGAAGACGTTTTATCTTCAAGAAGTAAATCTAAGTTCTAAACACACAATGGTGTAGGACATATGTGAGAGGATCACAAAGACCCAGAACAACATGGGTCAGCTACATCAGATACATCAATGCAAAGCATATTAAAATAATTAACGCCATGGACCCATACACGATACCCATTTACAACAAAGACTTAATTTAAACCCGAAAAAAACTACAATAGCTTATGCTACTAGGCTTCAGTCTAAAGTTAGCATTAAACTGGTTGTAAACCTCAGATATGGAATATTAACCAATCATATTCCTCTATAGTTTGTATTTGTCTCAGTTAAGAGCACCAAGTGTCACTTTTGTGTCCTGCCTCATTTCTCTGCCATCAGCACGAGCATCACTTCTGACAGGTTTTCCTGACACCAAGAGAAAAATGGTGACGGGGGGGGGGGGGGGGGGGTCTTCAGCTGATTGACAGCCTCAGCCCTGTTCCTGTGTGCTTTGTAAAGGGGCGTGTGTCCCTTCCCTCCAATCAGCTGCCAGAACTCTCCTCACTGAGCTCTGCAGAGTATAACTTCAGCTACCTGCCCCCTTTTTTCTGAACTCTGACAAGTTTTAAAATTCAGCACTTTGAATGGATGTAAAGAAGACAAGACTGCAGATATACAGGTACAACTTATGGGACCTGTCGCTCAATTCTGCAAGTGTTCTAATTTACTATCGCTGTTTTCTAGCTAGTCTAAAACCACTTTTGACGTAAAGGCACACTTTTTGGTTGCTATGGACAATCTCCAGTTTCCAGGCAGAAAGAACAGTATATATCATATAAAAGTTCATTCAGGGCATTGGACAAAGCACTGGGGACAAAGGGGATGTGAAATAATTTTGCACAGTAATGTAATCTGTAAGATTGTTATGATTTTTCACTTTTTTTGAATTTGCCGCCAGGCTCCGCCCCCATGAGTCGCGACGCTCGCAGGGAACGGAGCCCGGCACACAGGACATCGGGGTGGAGGACAGAGCCCATGGACAGAGCGGGAGGACAAGGTAAGTATACCGCACCAGGATCCTGCAATGCAATCCCGAGTGTGGCTCGGGGTTACCGCTAATGGTGCTAAAATTTAACCCCGAGCCACACTCGGCAAAACCGCCAGGGAGGTTAAACAAGTTAGAAAATGAAAAAGAAATGCATCATAGTAGGGTGTCTACAGTTAGGTGGAAAATAAAAAAGGGGGTTTATAGGGAGCACAGGACTAACATGATCCAGATAATGTCTCTACTACAATTAGGCAGTCCAAATTAATAAAAGAAGTGTAGGTGGATACGATGGGATGATGGGATGATCTTCAGCAGAAAGGGCTGCAACTTTTATAAGACTGAAGCAGGCTCTATATTAACACAAAGGAAACAAAAAAAGGCGCCTCTAAGTGCAGAAGATTAACAATTTTAATGCCCCAAAAAGGGTTAAAAACACTTACAGAAAGGAAGTGGTAATTAGGCACATCATAACTTGAGCTGCATTGGAAGGGATGACGGTCCGAGGAAGCCTTCAGATGGAATGGATGTGATCACTGAACACAGCGGTGTGAGACACAGGGAGCCACTGTGAGGCCGGCGTCATCAGCTGGAAGGAAGACGAACCCGGAAGTGATGTCATCCACGGGGCGGCTCAATAACCAGCCTGAACCGCAAACAGACAGCCTGGACGAGGATGTGATGTCATCAGAAAGGGACGCGTTTCGGAACCATCAATCGTTCCTTTATCAACCTATGGCCATGCTGATGACTTGAAGGGAATATATACACACCCACTAACAGTGGATTGGCCAGTGGGCGGGGGCAGCAAGTAAACATTTATTAAATTGTGATCAGTTCGTTTTTGGCTTATAAATGAAGAGAAACAAGTGGATACCTGCTACAGCAATCTAAAAAACCATTGTAAAAAACGTTAAAAGCATAAAAAACATTAAAAGACGGGATAAGAATAAAGAATATATGTGAAAAATAAAATATAATGATATAATGTGTGGAACAATGCTAGACATTGACCAATCATAGAGCCTGCAAGACACATAACAGAATGGTGATGGTTAGTGACCAATCATGGAGCCTGCAAGAAACATAACAGGATGGGGATGGTGTGGGCAGGCTGATGTCGATATAAAAACTACAGGCCTTAAGGGAAACATACTACTATCAATAATTGAAAATGGGGATAATAATGGGGGTAATTAAAATGGGGGTAATTAAAACGACCTAAAATACCATGTTAAAGTATGGCGCTAACTTCAAAATCTTCATTTAACCCTCCAGGGGCTAAGACACTGAGTAAAAATATCCAATACATTTCTCTATGGCATAGGCGTCGGTAACGTTCAGCAGGGGGGAGGTCTTTTGGCATTGCCTCAATAATCCATACTTTGAGGCCATTCGTGGACTTATTATGAGTGTGAAGGTAATGTCTGGGGACACTATGGTTGTCTAGTCCACCTTCAATTAAACGGCGATGCTCACCAAACCATTTCCGTAGTGGCCGAATAGTGCGCCCTACATAAAATAAACCACAGGGGCATGTGAGACAGTAAATAACATGGTCTGAGGAGCATGTGTGGAAGCCCTTTATTGGGTATGTTTTGCCTTTGATATGGAACTCTTTCTGGCCGTGTGTCACAAAGCTGCAAGTCTTGCAGAGGGGCTTACGGCACTGGTACATACCAGACATGGCTAAAAACGTGGGCATATGGTAGCCCGGAGGCAGAGGTTTGGCCCTAAGTTTGCTGGTTGCTACCTTGCTTTTAATGTTGGGTGCCTTTCTATAAGCAAACTGAGGTCTATTGGGCAGGGTAGGGAGTAGATGTTCATCTTGTAATAGCAGAGACCAGTGTTTTTTAATAATTTTTTCCATGTGTTTATGACGGGTATGAAACTGGGTGATGAATCTTAGATTATCTTTCTGAGTATTGGGACGTGAATGAGAGTTCTTAATAGGCAATGTGGTCTTATATTGTTGATAAGCTGAGTCAACAAGATCTATAGGGAAACCTTTTTCAAGAAACTTGGCTTTCAGAATTTCACCTTCAGTGTCGTAGTCGCTCTTCAGGGTACAGTTCTTTTTGAGTCTACAGAACTGACTCTTAGGAACATTGTTTAGCCACAGAGGGTGATGGCAACTTTTATAATGGAGGAATGAATTTCCAGCTGTGGGCTTGGTGAAATTTTTTGCATGGATCTCTTTGCCTGTCCAAAAGAGTTCAAGATCGAGGAAGGCTAGCTTATTTTGGTCGATGACTGAGGTAAAAGTGAGGCCCATGTTGTTGGTGTTGCAGTATGACACGAAATCCGTAAATGTTGGTACATTGCCATCCCAGATGATAATCACGTCATCTATATAGCGGCCATAAAAAACAATGTGAGGGAGAAATGGATTGTTGTTCCATATATATAAGTGCTCCCAATACCCCATAGTAAGATTAGCATACGAGGGTGCAAAGTGCGCCCCCATAGCTGTCCCTTGTAATTGCAGATAGAAATTATCCTCAAATTTAAAATAGTTATGAGTGAGACAGAAGGATGTGGCTTCAACGATAAAGGAAGCCTGTCTAGGGTTCAGCATCGGGTCCTGGCAGAGAAAAAACTGTAGGGCGTTGAGGCCTACTTCGTGAGGTATCGATGTGTATAAGGATTGGACGTCTAAAGATGCCCAATGATAATTATTCTCCCAAGAGTATGGGGTTAGAGTTTCCAGTAGATGAACACCATCTCTTATATGGGACTGGAGAGATTGGGCCAATGGCTGGAGGAATTGGTCTATATATTGCGACAATCCGCTGCTGATGCTATCCATAGATGCCACAATCGGTCGCCCTGGTGGTATTTTAGGGTCTTTATGCACCTTCGGTAGATGGTAGAAATAAGGAGTAAAGTGTATTTCTTTAACTAAGAAAGAGGCCTCTTGCTGTGAAATGATGTTGTCATTTAATGCCCTTTGTACTAGAGAGGAGGCTTCAATGGTGAATAAAGGCAAGGGATCTTTGTGAAGTCTAATATATGTGTTCGTGTCGGATAATAATCGGATAGCTTCAGAAACATAGTCAGCTCTGTTTTGTATCACTATACCTCCACCTTTGTCCGCACTTTTTATAACCAGATCTAAATTATTGGTGAGTGTGTCAAGGGCTCTTTGTTCCTGATGAGAAAGATTGGAAATGGATTTTTTATTGTTTTTACACAGTGCCTGTATCTCTGCATGGACGATGCGATAGAAAGCATCAATGAATGAGCCTTTGGACTGGGTGGGATAGAAAACCGAAGAGGGTTTGAAGGTGGTGTTTTGGATGGGTGGGGAGGTCATAAGGTGTTGTGTGTACAACACAAAATCATTATCATAATCTATAGAAGGGGACAATGAGATGGGGGGATAACTGTAAAGATCTTCTGAAATGGAAAGAAGGTCACTATCTGTATGGGCATCAATGATACTATGGGTCGCATCAGATGTATGGGGATCATTATGTAATCTGCGTTTGTTGGATTGGATGTTGAAGAATCTCTTCAAGGTAAGGAGGCGGACAAATTTGTTCAGGTCCTTGAAGAGAAGAAAGGGGTTAGGTGCAGCTGATGGAGCAAAGTTCAGACCTCGGTTTAATAGGGAAATTTCATCTTCAGTTAAGACATGGGTGGAGAGGTTGAAGATTTTAACAGTACTCTCTTTTTGCTCGGGTCTGGGGTGGAGCTTGTTGCCTCTGCCTCTACATCCTCTTCTGCGTGTTTTCTTTTTTGTGGTTTTGTCCGAGGGGGGTCGAACACTAAAAAAGGAACCGCAGCTGGCTCTGAAGATGGAGTGGTGGCCAAAGGTGTCATAAGTGAGGAGTTGGGGCCAAAGGACACAAGAGGACCAGAAGGTGTTCTGGAAAGAGTACATATATTATTAACATTAATGTTTTGTTCACTACCTGCAATGGTGGTTGGACATGGAAAGGACACAAGGGGACCAGAAGGTGTTCTAGAAAGAGTACATGTATTTTTGACAATGATGTTTTGTTGACTATCTGCAATAGTGGTTGGACATGGAGAAGGATCAGAGGTGTTGGGTGCAATATGGGTAGAGGTATGGGGTGTTGTCTGTGTGGGCTGGGCAAGACCCAAAATATCAGTGGTAGATGGCGACATAAGATCCAAAGTTTCGGTTCTAACCCCCTGGTTCTGTATACAAGACTCAGAATTAACTGTTAAGTTGGAAGTGGATATTTTATGTTGAGGGATAATTTTGCGAGGGACAATGGGGGCAAAAGGGTTAATGTCCATAAGAGATGGAAGATTGTGAGCGGATTTTCGTTTCCAAGAAAAAATGTTATTGCTACTATAATCTTTTAAAGCTCTGCTGAATTTCCCCAATTTATGTTTAATCAGGATGTCTTCCTTCTTATGGGTTAATTTAGTGAGGATGGACATCCAAAGAGATGGTAAATGAGTAGTGAGTAGTTTTTTTTTTTTATTATTCTATTTTATGTCACTATTTTTTATTTCTTATTTTTTACCGTGTTACCACAGTAGCGTTGTTTATTATTGCTCTTTTTTCTTCTTTATCGGTCATGGACTTTCTGTCATAATACATGTACTCTTTCTAGAACACCTTCTGGTCCCCTTGTGTCCTTTCCATGTCCAACCACCATTGCAGGTAGTGAACAAAACATTAATGTTAATAATATATGTACTCTTTCCAGAACACCTTCTGGTCCTCTTGTGTCCTTTGGCCCCAACTCCTCACTTATGACACCTTTGGCCACCACTCCATCTTCAGAGCCAGCTGCGGTTCCTTTTTTAGTGTTCGACCCCCCTCGGACAAAACCACAAAAAAGAAAACACGCAGAAGAGGATGTAGAGGCAGAGGCAACAAGCTCCACCCCAGACTCGAGCAAAAAGAGAGTACTGTTAAAATCTTCAACCTGGATAGCATCAGCAGCGGATTGTCGCAATATATAGACCAATTCCTCCAGCCATTGGCCCAATCTCTCCAGTCCCATATAAGAGATGGTGTTCATCTACTGGAAACTCTAACCCCATACTCTTGGGAGAATAATTATCATTGGGCATCTTTAGACGTCCAATCCTTATACACATCGATACCTAACGAAGTAGGCCTCAACGCCCTACAGTTTTTTCTCTGCCAGGACCCGATGCTGAACCCTAGACAGGCTTCCTTTATCGTTGAAGCCACATCCTTCTGTCTCACTCATAACTATTTTAAATTTGAGGATAATTTCTATCTGCAATTACAAGGGACAGCTATGGGGGCGCACTTTGCACCCTCGTATGCTAATCTTACTATGGGGTATTGGGAGCACTTATATATATGGAACAACAATCCATTTCTCCCTCACATTGTTTTTTATGGCCGCTATATAGATGACGTGATTATCATCTGGGATGGCAATGTACCAACATTTACGGATTTCGTGTCATACTGCAACACCAACAACATGGGCCTCACTTTTACCTCAGTCATCGACCAAAATAAGCTAGCCTTCCTCGATCTTGAACTCTTTTGGACAGGCAAAGAGATCCATGCAAAAAATTTCACCAAGCCCACAGCTGGAAATTCATTCCTCCATTATAAAAGTTGCCATCACCCTCTGTGGCTAAACAATGTTCCTAAGAGTCAGTTCTGTAGACTCAAAAAGAACTGTACCCTGAAGAGCGACTACGACACTGAAGGTGAAATTCTGAAAGCCAAGTTTCTTGAAAAAGGTTTCCCTATAGATCTTGTTGACTCAGCTTATCAACAATATAAGACCACATTGCCTATTAAGAACGCTCATTCACGTCCCAATACTCAGAAAGATAATCTAAGATTCATCACCCAGTTTCATACCCGTCATAAACACATGGAAAAAATTATTAAAAAAACACTGGTCTCTGCTATTACAAGATGAACATCTACTCCCTACCCTGCCCAATAGACCTCAGTTTGCTTATAGAAAGGCACCCAACATTAAAAGCAAGGTAGCAACCAGCAAACTTAGGGCCAAACCTCTGCCTCCGGGCTACCATATGCCCACGTTTTTAGCCATGTCTGGTATGTACCAGTGCCGTAAGCCCCTCTGCAAGACTTGCAGCTTTGTGACACACGGCCAGAAAGAGTTCCATATCAAAGGCAAAACATACCCAATAAAGGGCTTCCACACATGCTCCTCAGACCATGTTATTTACTGTCTCACATGCCCCTGTGGTTTATTTTATGTAGGGCGCACTATTCGGCCACTACGGAAACGGTTTGGTGAGCATCGCCGTTTAATTGAAGGTGGACTAGACAACCATAGTGTCCCCAGACATTACCTTCACACCCATAATAAGTCCACGAATGGCCTCAAAGTATGGATTATTGAGGCAATGCCAAAAGACCTCCCCGCTGCTGAACGTTACCGACGCCTATGCCATAGAGAAATGTATTGGATATTTTTACTCAGTGTCTTAGCCCCTGGAGGGTTAAATGAAGATTTTGAAGTTAGCGCCATACTTTAACATGGTATTTTAGGTCGTTTTAATTACCCCCATTTTAATTACCCCCATTATTATCCCCATTTTCAATTATTGATAGTAGTATGTTTCCCTTAAGGCCTGTAGTTTTATATCGACATCAGCCTGCCCACACCATCCCCATCCTGTTATGTTTCTTGCAGGCTCCATGATTGGTCACTAACCATCACCATTCTGTTATGTGTCTTGCAGGCTCTATGATTGGTCAATGTCTAGCATTGTTCCACACATTATATCATTATATTTTATTTTTCACATATATTCTTTATTCTTATCCCGTCTTTTAATGTTTTTTATGCTTTTAACGTTTTTTACAATGGTTTTTTAGATTGCTGTAGCAGGTATCCACTTGTTTCTCTTCATTTATAAGCCAAAAACGAACTGATCACAATTTAATAAATGTTTACTTGCTGCCCCCGCCCACTGGCCAATCCACTGTTAGTGGGTGTGTATATATTCCCTTCAAGTCATCAGCATGGCCATAGGTTGATAAAGGAACGATTGATGGTTCCGAAACGCGTCCCTTTCTGATGACATCACATCCTCGTCCAGGCTGTCTGTTTGCGGTTCAGGCTGGTTATTGAGCCGCCCCGTGGATGACATCACTTCCGGGTTCGTCTTCCTTCCAGCTGATGACGCCGGCCTCACAGTGGCTCCCTGTGTCTCACACCGCTGTGTTCAGTGATCACATCCATTCCATCTGAAGGCTTCCTCGGACCGTCATCCCTTCCAATGCAGCTCAAGTTATGATGTGCCTAATTACCACTTCCTTTCTGTAAGTGTTTTTAACCCTTTTTGGGGCATTAAAATTGTTAATCTTCTGCACTTAGAGGCGCCTTTTTTTGTTTCCTTTGTCTACAGTTAGGAGCAGAACCAGTTCCAAGTATACCAGTATGAACAACAAAGGAGTCCAATCTCCTGAAGGCAGAGATTTACTCCATTAGTCATCCTGCATTTCCCAATAAAGGTGCAATATAAAAAGGAAAAAAAAATATGTACCGTATATACTCTCGAGTATAAGCCGAGTTTTTCAGCACATTTTTTTGTGCTGAAAATGCCCCCCTCGGCTTATACTTGAGTCAAGCACTTTTCTGCATGAATGTCTGAATGACATTTTCCGAACCGACTTTGGGGCCCCGTAACTCGGGGCCACTTGGTGCTAGGAACCCCAAATTTGGTGTGCAAACCCAGTCGAACTAGCACTACAACATATCCAAAGCTTCCTAGCACCAAGTGGCCCCGAGATACGGGGCCCCAAAGTCGGTTCGGAAAATGTCATTCTCTGCTGCAGAAAAGTGCTTGACATTTTCTGAACCGACTTTGGGGCCCCGTATCTCGGGCCACTTGGTGCTAGTAACCCCAGCTTTGGATATGTTGTAGTGCTAGTTCCACTGGGTTCCTAGCACCAAGTGGCCCCGAGATACGGGGCCCCAAATTTGGTCAACTGTGTCCATCTGCAGCAATGTTATTTCGGGACCCTTTGGGTCCAGAGACCCCAAATTTTGGCTGCATCTAGGGGGCATCTAGGAACCCTTAACTACCGAGTTCGAAGTTTGGGGGACCTTTGGCTGCAAATGGGCACAGTGAGGCAAGCAAATGGGCACAGTGAGGCTGCAAATGGGCATTGTTGACCCTCTTTTCCACTTACAGTAGCTGTGCATTTCTCACCCTAGGCTTATACTGGAGTCAATAAGTTTTCCCAGTTCTTGCGGTAAAATTAGGTGCCTCGGGTTATATTCGGACACGCTTTTACTCGAGTATATACGGTACTAATTATTTTACAGGGAGAATCAAGTGCCCTCATATCTGGAAGCAGCTGATATTGGGGTGGTGTGGGCTTTAAAATAAATATCTATTTAAGAAAAAATAAATTATAGAAACATCTATAGTTTTAGGATTGCCATCCACAACCTTTATTATATAGTGAGTTAATAACCCAGAAGCAAACACCTGATACGCATGTGGTTATTCCAAGTCATTGGCTCAACAAGTAGTGATGGATGGCACCCCCAGAACTGGCATCTTCAAAAACATGGCAAGAATAGCAGATGCCATTTTATTTTAGAGACACTGATTAGTAGCACATTTTTCTACAGTCATACAGCATTTAAAAAAAAAAACGAAAATCTTATGTACCTCAGTTTGTTGGAGAATTGAAATGATTATATCGGAAGCAGCTGGATCCCCTCCAGCCTCAAGCTTTGCAGAACAAAGGGAAAGCTGGCGGATGAGATGGCCAAGCTCCTTGTAGAGAGAAGGTATCTGCTGCTCGCCACGTTCATTCAGCTGTGTGATAAACATCTGTAGAACACGAATTGCTCCTCGGTGAACTGCTGCCAATCTAGACATGGTTCGGGACTGGCATACACACATAATTATTGGTACCAACAAGAGAAAAAAACACCCAGGACTAATCACGAAAATGTAACTTTTTAAGGCAGCTCAGTGGCTAACACTACAAGTGAAGTACACTACACTACACTACATGAAGTACACTACACTACATGAAGTGCTCAGATTCTGAAATACCCATCAGGGAACCTACTGTATATTGCCATATAGTGTATTCATTTTTCAGACTGTTTTCAGGTTGTACTGCATTTCCACAACCATTTAATATAATTAACTGGTGTTCATACTAAATGGGCTGTCAAATGTGTATGTATAAAAATATGGTAGGGACTTTAGACTCTAAATAAAGTTTTAATGACAACCTGGGTGCTACATAAACACCTAAATACTAAGAAGTAGAAAAAAAAAGGTTCCAATAATGTTTGGCTATCATCACACACAAGTCAACTGACAGATATACAGACAGAACCTTTCTTCATTACCTTCTTTGTATGCTTTATTTTACATGGGCTTAGCTTTTCTAGATCTTCTTGGATCTCTTTTACCTGGTTAGGGTCAAGAAAAAAAAAAAATATTAAAAACCTAAAACAAATGCTCACGTTTTTACTAATGCAACAGTTTGTAACTAAAAGTGGGTACACACGGATCGAAATTCAGATGGTTCAGCAGTGACCGGCCGAAGTTTGATCTTTGTATGGCTCTCCCTGTTTGACAGAAGCGGACTGGTAGATCGACTTCTGTCGAATGAACATGCTGGGAAACTTTCATAATTCGGCTGCAGCACTGATCAGTATATTCTGACAGCGTAGGATCCCACTGTCAGAATACAATAGCACAGTGGGGAGGATTCCTCCATCCACCTCACTTGTGTGGATGGGGGAAAAGAGTTTGTTTTCTTTCGTTCAGCCAGCTGGCATTCTGCGTTTCTGTGTAATTCAGTGTGATGAGATTTTCAGCCTATTCATTTGAATGGACTGAAATAGCACAAAAAGTAATGCATGCACTACTTATAAAAACGCACTACAACCAAATTGCATGGTACTTAGTCTGCACTAAGATACAAGTAAAACTTTAGGCATCCACTGCAATCGGAATTACTTTGGTTAATTGCTTCTAAAGGGATGCAGACATTGCAACTTTCCTCATTAGAATATTGTAGGTGCATCAGCTGATTATATTGAACACAGAGACTCTAAATTCAGGAACCAGACTTCCAAGCACATAGTTGAACTTTTTTTTTCTTTAACCACTTGCCGCCCGCAATATAGCAGAATGACAGCGGCAAAGTGGTTTCAAAATCCTGACTGGGCGTCATATGACGTCCTCAGGATATTGAGCCGCTGCACGCCCCCGGGGGCGCGCATCGCGGCGATCGTTGTTGCGGGGTGTCATTCTGACACCCCGCAACACCGATCTAGGTAAAGAGTCTCTGACAGAGACTTTTTACCACGTGATCAGCCGTGTCCAATCACGGCTGATCACGATGTAAATAGGAAGAGCCGGTGATCGGCTTTTCCTCACTTGCGTCTGACAGACGCGAGTAGAGGAGAGCCGATCGGCTGCTCTCCTGACAGGGGGGGTCTGTGCTGATTGTTTATCAGCACAGCCCCCCCTCGGATCCTACCCAGGACCACCGGGGAAGCCGCCCAGGACCACCAGGGAAACCAGCCACACTGGACCACCAGGTATGCCCCCTAAACCCCCAGGGAAAAACTAATCAGTGCAAAGGCAGCAGCCAATCAATGCCCAGGCAGCTGCCAATCAGGGCCCACTCCAATGCTTACCACTGCCAGTGCCACCAGGGATGCCTATCAGTGCCGTGTATCAGTGCCGCGTATCAGTGCCCATCAGTACCACGCATCAGTGCCCATCAGTGCCACCTATCAGTGCCACCTATTAGTGCCCATAAGTGCCACCTATCAGTGCCCATCAGTGCCACCCATAAAAACTCATCTTTGCAGCCTATTAGTGCCAATCAGTGTCACCTATCAGTGCCCATCAGTGCCCACCAGTGCCACCCATGAGTGCCCATCAGTGCCGCCTATCAATGCCAATCAGTGCTGCATATCAGTGCCACCCATCAGTGCCGCCTACCAGTGCCCATCAGTGCCGCATATCAGTGCCCATCGTTAGTGCCCGTCAGTGCCCGCTCATTGGTGCCACCTCATAGCTGCCGCCTTATCAGTGCCGCCTTATCAGTGCCCATCAGTGAAAGAGAAAACTTACTTATTTACAAAATTTTTAAACAAAAACAAAAAGCAAAACTTTTAGTTTTTTCAAAATTTTCGGTCTTTTTTTATTTGTTTCGCAAAAAATAAAAACCGCAGAAGTGATCAAATACCACCAAAAGAAAGCTCTATTTGTGGGAACAAAATGATAACAATTTAGTTTGGGTACAGTGTAGCATGACCGCGTAATTGTAATTCAAACTGCGACAGCACTGAAAGCTAAAAATTGGTCTGGGCAGGAAGGTGTCTAATTGCCCTGTTTTGAAGTGGTTAAAGAACAGAAACCTACAAAGTTTGTTAAAATCCTTGCAATGTACACTGATCACCCAGAGGAGTTGCTTTTTTTTCCCCCCTCAACAAAAGTGGAATCAGTCTTTAATCGTAGGAATACTAAAAATTGGGAACTCTCCTCCCTAAATGTAACACTGAACAGGGGTTTTTAATAAAGAACTAATACAGAGCAGTAAAAAAATTACAACCGAAGAGCTCTTGTATCTGTTTTTTAACAGATGACCTAATTTCCCAAACATTATCTGTGTTTCCAGGCAGTTTAGGTCATAATGTGCTAGTATAGAGTATGACAAACCTACCTGAAAACGAAGCCCTCCAGGGGTGCACTATCACCACTGAAGGAGCTTCCATCTTCACCCGGTCTTCCTTCTGGGTTTGCAGGCTTTGGCGATATGAATGGTAGAGCTGGCGGTGACTGTTTACGGCACGGCTTTAAAGGAACGGCACTGGTATGGTGTTCCTTCAGAGTGCATGCGTTGGTGACCTCACCGGCTGCATCTAAAGTAAATATCTCCTAAACTGTGCAGATTTGGGAGAGATTTACTGTATCTATAGGTATGCCTTATTACAGTCTTACCTATAGGTAAAAATCATACAAGGGAGTTTACTTCCACTTTAAGAGAAGCTGATCATTAAGGAATAACCAGATTTCTTACCTGTTGCCGCAGAACATAAAGCATTCTGCTAAATCTGGTTGCCCGTTCCTGCTGGCGTATTCGGCCCCTAGCCTCTTCTAAGGGATCCAAAGTATTTCTATTGCATTCTAAAAAAAAAAGTGATATCTAAATTGTTGTCCTAGGGTACCACACTAATGTTAATCAACAGAGAGATCTAACCACAGCACAACTGTTTGTGGGACTAGTCATGTATGGATACAAATGTTTATAGCAGTTAAGCAGGCAACGACAGCCAAATGATTGGTTCCATGAGAATGGTCAGAGGATTGTGTTCACATAACATAGGGCAGATGTAAAAATAACATACAATACACTATGGAACAAGGAAAACTGAAAGCAATATTGAGGGTTAATAAAAATGTACATACATTTGTAGGGAAAAAAAGTGATATTTTTTATGTCACAGCAGCCTAAAAAGCATTGCATTGGATGACATCACTGCTGCACATGTGCAGGAGTGCACTCATTGAATATTACATAATATGTATATATTACTTATTATTTCAGACATCAAGCTTTACCTTTCTTGGCCAGTTCTTCAATTTTCCTCATGCAAGAATGTAGTTCTTTCTGCAGACGTCTTACTTCGTGCTCATTCTGTTCCGCTTCAGTTTTTGGGAGGAGACCAGGCCCGGGGTCATGGGTAGGTGGGGAGTCTGACACCTCTACATTTTTCCTATTCTTGTCAGGTGTATACACATATACCAAAGCACCCGATTTGGTCATTTCTGGCTTTATTGAACGGTTAGGCTTCCTGTCCTTTACAAAAGTTCTGGCTTTAGCCTTTTCAGGACTGCCAATAATAACTCCTCTTCTGAATGGAGGAGAACGCGGTTTGTTTGGCTGTGATTTTAGTTCACCCTCCAACTTCTCCTGTAAACGCTTTTGTTTCAGATCTCGCTTTACAAGCCAGATAGCAAGGTTCAAGCGTTCTTCCGATACAGCAGAGAAAGCCATCGGGGGGGAGGAATTACGTTGCAAATCGGAAGATGCTAAATTCTCTAAAGATTTATTTGTAAGACTTGATATCTTTTCAATAGTGATGGGAGAAGGGTTTGACAACTGGGATTTCAATTTTCTCTCCAATTTATCCTGTAAATGTTTCTTTTGAAGACTTGAAATCTTCTCAATTATTATGGGAGAAGGATTTGAGAACTGGGTAGCCAGATTTGATGGATGAGTATCAACATTTAGATTAAAGCGCAGCTTCAAAAGAAAAAAAAAAAAAGGAAATAAAGAAGGCAAAGAAAACTGCAAATATCAACTTCTTTAATTATGTGTAATGCATTTTTACAGGAGGTGTTTTGATAAAGGAGTAAATATAACATTCAAACATTCACTGCAGGTAAATCAATCATTGCAATTTAAAACTCATGCAACAGGAAAATACACCTTCAGTGAATGTTTGTTGAATCCCATATTCACTGCTTTATAAATAAACCTCCTAGATTTCATTTTGCAACTATACTTGCATTATTTATTGGACCAATATACAAGCTTGTTTAATAAGAATCATGTAGCTTTGACAGAAAGGAGATAGACAGAGAGAGGTCTAAAGACTCTTGTTGGTTAGAGCCCACCCACATAAATAGGATAATATTTTTATATACAATCTTAAATGAGAATTAAAGTGACAAATGCCTGAGGAAGTCTGGGGCATTTCTCTAATCCAGCCTTTTGCAAAACAGGGTTCCGTTTAATCCCAGATTTCCTCCAGAGGTTTTTAGGGGTTCCTTGAGCAATGAGCATCTTCTGCCTCTCAGATAAGTAACCACTAACACCAGATTAACAATCTTATTGGTTGTTAGGATGCAGAGCGGTCCTAGCAACCAATCACAAGTTTGGCAATATGAAAAGTTAACTCTGGCAGTTCCAGATCCCAGTAAGGGGAATCCAATGACCACTACTGTATACTAGTACTCTTCCTTAATACAGTTGAACACCTACTCCTCCTCAAAATACCCTATTCAATTTGCCTCCAGGATTCTTTTTGGTTCTCCACCTACCTATCTCATTGCACCTTCAGTGTCAACTACAACTCTATCGCTTCTGCCTCTTTCTGTTGGGGTCCCCCAAGGATCTGTCGTCAGACCTTTTTTTTATTTACTCTCACAACAATGCTTCCTGGGCCATTTGATAACCTCCCACAGCTTCCAATACCACAATATCATCTTGATGCTGATGTATTACAAGCTCCTCATGTATTACTGATTTACTGAGTGACATATCAGTATTGATGTCACACCACTTACTCAAACTCAGTCTTTCAAAAAGTGAGCCTGTAATATTTCCTACCCCTGATCCCTCTCCTAACTTAACCAATCAATAGCACAACTATCACCCCCCCCCCCCCCCCCACATGCCAAGGTGCTAGATATAATCGTTTGACCTCTCCTTCAGGCCCCACATCCAATCACTGACTACATTTTGTCACCTTAACCTCCATACATTTCTATTGACACTACAAAGCATTACCAATCCTCTCAATGGTTGTCTCGTGCTTCTCGCTGGCCTACCTCTACATAGACTATCCCCCTTCAGTTTATCATAACTGCTGCTGCTAAACCCGTCCACCTTGCCAACCGATCTGCAGCTACTGCCTCTCTCTGCCTCTCTCTGCCCCTCTCCACTATCTCAACATATCAAAATACTAACTACAACATACAAAGCCATCCACAACTTTGTCCAAACTATATCACCAACCGCACCTTGAAATATCACTCCAATCACCCACGCCTCTCCTCCCAAGACCTCCTGTTCTTTAGCTCCCTCATCACCTCCTCCCATGCTTGCCACCAAGATTTCTCTAGAGCCTCTACCATACTCTGGAACTCCCTACCCCAGCCTGTCCAGTTATCTCCTACTCTGCCCACTTCAGGCAATCCTGAAAACTAATTTCTACAGAGAAACCTACCCACCTCCACCTAAAAACTGTGCTTCAATCTTTTTTCATCAGCTCTACAGTTTTTTTTTTCTTTTTTAAGTGGTACAATTTTTGTACCACTTGCCCCTCTCTTTTAGATTGTAAGCTCCATGAGCAGGGCCTCCTAATTCTTTTGTATAGAATTGTATTGTAACTATTCTGTTTTCTTTAATTCTGTAAAGCACTTCAAAAATTGTTGGCGCTGTATAAACCCTGCATCTATTACTTTTTTACTCACCTGTGTGTCTCTCCCATGACTTCTGAATGGCAGGCAGTGCTGAGCCCCAGAAAAAGCAGATGGTCCAGGCTGAGAGTCCAGAGCCATCCTAACAATCTAGAGAAATAACAAAAATGTTACGGTGAGACAGAGAACCTCCTAACTTGGAATGGGAAAGAGGGGAACCTTTTAGCACAAAGTACTGTAAACAGTCAAAAGACACCCCACCCCAGTTATTTAAATTGGATTCACATATGTAAGTAATGCTGACATTTCCATTAGATCTTCTTTCAGATGAGCATGACTGATATCGGTTCCAGCTGGATTTGGAGTTTGTTCAGTGTCTGGCAAATCCAAAAACCCTTAACTGTAAGTATATTATGGAAATAGTTTCCTGGTCAGGACTAGTTCATTAATCTACAAATTATAAAGAGTTGAGATTTTCATTAAAGCCTCTTTGGCTGCAAAATATGAACCACCCCCCTTTAACCCATTCTGCAAGGTTTATTGTTGTTCTTACCTGATAAAGCAGATCCGCCAGTTGTTCCTGTTCTGATAGGTGGCCCCTTTGCGGATATAACTTATTTACTTATGTTAATGCTGTCTTTAGCTCCACCCCAGTCTAAAGCCCAATTTATGGGCATTCCTGTGGGCGAGTACAGCCAGTACTGAGCTCCCGCCTCCTCTCCAAGCTTTATTTATTTTACTATTATGAATGAACAATCAGCCCTGTGGGGGCTGTGTGATGCAGCTGCAGGCTTCTAGTAAATGTACAGGGCACCAGCAGCTTTATACCACAGTCCTGAGAGCAATGCTTCTTCACTCATAAATGTAAATGATCAGTCAGTGCTGCATGGGCTGTGTGATCGATCTGTGGCGGCTTATAACCATGCAACGCCCGTCAATAGAATGCAATGCACATACATTTTTGAGCATTTTTATGCATGTGTTGAACAAGCCTATACTATGCTGAGCCTTCCAGCAAATATCTGAATTATTCGATTTTTCATTTTGAAAAGCCGGTATAAAAAACAAAAAACAAAAAAAAGAGATGAAAAAATAAAAACATTTTAGATTTAAAGAGAAAACGAAATCCTCCTCTCTTTTACAGCCAAAGGAAGCTGCCATCATAGCCTCTGTTTGATCTACATTTACCATGGTACTGCACATGTGATCAGTTGTGACACCAGCCATTTGTTGGCTTGACAGTTCGACTAAGGGCACAAGCAACTGTGACAGTTATCATTCACGGCATGCATTGAATGTAACAGTTTTGGAAAAGAGTTAAACTGATGGGTTATTTTTTTTTTTTTTTGCTGTGAAGGTTGCTATGTTCATTCTTCATGGTTCCACTGTATGTAGAAACATAGCCACCCTGTCTTGCTTAGTCCTGAGATAAACTATGGGATGTGTAGTGTGCTTTGAGCAGTGCACAAGACTGCAACTAATGTGCACTGCTTCTTCCAAACAAACAGAAGTGAGGGGGAAAACGAGAGGTTTGGGAGCTCACAAGGACATTACAAGGAAGAAAAGCCACACAATAAGATTTCATGAAAAATAGTTTACAGGGCCATAACATTTTATGACACTTTAATCTCCCAGGGTACCAACTACATGTAGCACTGTCCTGTCGATGCTAAGTAGTGTAGTCAGACAGTTTTCCCACTGCTGTCTAATGACACTGCTAGAAAGGAGACTGATTTGTTAGTCACAATGCTGGTCTATGAAGACCAGCGCTGTCATTCACCACAGATTACAGAACCTGCAGGCTGTCATTGGGTGGACTCCCCTCATGACATAACTGCCATGAAGCCCTCGGAGTACCCAATTATAAAACCCTCAAAGAGCCCAGCCATGGCAGCCCTCTTCCAGTGTGTACTAGTACTATCCTAGGCTTCCTCATTCAACACCCCCCTCTCTACTCCATTCACTAGAAAGGGATCCAGCAGGAGGAACAGGCTTTATGGCCTCCTATTCAGGAGGCAGAGTCAGTCTCGGATCTAGTAATCCGGAAGCGATGCCATGACATCACATCCCGGATTACTGGCATCTTAAAAGGCACCAGTTTTAAAAAATAAAGTATTCAAAAACGCTGATCTTGACGTTTATATCTTATATCTTTATATATTTATATCTTATAGACCCCTGATCTCTCCATAAAGAGTACCTGTCACCACCTATTACTGTCACATGGGATGTTTACATTCCTTGTGACAGCAATACCAGTGATAAAAAAAAAATGACAGTGAGAACATTTTTTGTTTTTGTACAAAATATCGGCAAAAAATATCAGCAGGAGAGGTGGCCGAAATATCGGTATCTTATCGGCAACGAAAAAACAATATTGGTCGATCCTTAGTTAAATTGCTATGCGTTTTGAAAATTGGCTGCTGTGTGGATCCTTGTAAGGGACAAAAAAGAAAAAGCAACAGACTTGTGTTGATGTGTGTTTCGTTAAAATGCATACATGTAGCATCATCATATTCCCGAAGGAAGCGACAGCAGAGTTTTTGCTGTGCTCTTGCTTATTTACCTCTGTGAGTAGCTCTCCATTGATATCATACTAAACCTGGTGGTTTTCAACTATGAAGTATTTGTCACTTGTTCTCTTACTAGAATCATATAGTGAGCGGAGGTGTTGATGAGATTTAATGTGGTTCCTGATCCCTTTGATGGGATTGCTGCTAGAGCATTCAGGCATCCATGAGGGAGATAAGACCTCCTGTAATCTGGGGTCTCTGCTGTTTGGTAAGAGGCTGATTGTAGCAATGGTGGTGGAACTCACCAGGGGATTCATGGAGGATTTCAAAAAGTCACTGATTTTCATACATGCTTTCGGTGGACTTTTATATATTAAGATTTTTTTGCACAGTTGGGTGTTACACACGTTTATTTTCATATTGATTTGAGGATTGGAGCTTTACCACTTCAATACTGGGCATTTCCACCCTCTTCCTGCCCAGGCCAATTTTCAGCGCTGTTTTACTTTGAATGACAATTGCGCGGCCATGCAAAACTGTACATATCAGACGTTTTTATCATTTTTATCACACAAATAGAGTTTTCTTTCAGGTGGTATTCAATCACCTCTGGGTAATTTATTTTTAGCTAAACAAAAAAAAAAAAAAAAAAAAAAAAAGACTAAAAATTTTGGAAAAAAAAAAACAAACAAACACAAGCTTTTCTATATTTCTGTTCTAAAATTTTGCACAAATCTTAACATACCCCTGATATCTCCCCCTTGAGACAGAGAAAGAGACAGAGGATAGAGATTCCCCAGTCCCTTTCTCTGCAGCCTCAGCTGCACTGAGAATGAATGGAGAAGACAGCGGCTCCTCTCCATTCATAAACTGACACATTGTAATCACAGGAGATTACAATGTTTCAGTTATGTGAATGGACAGAGTCAGCTGACTCTCTCCATTCACACAGGAAGGAGGAGGAGGACGGCGGACCGGAGGGGACAGCGGAGAGGCAGAGGAACGGAGGAACGGAACGGAGGGGGACAGATAAGGAGAGGGGGAAGCGGAGAGGCAGAGGAACGGAGGAACGGAACGGAGGGGACAGCGGAGAGGCAGAGGAACGGAGGGGGACAGATAAGGAGAGGGGGACAGAGGAACGGAGGGAGACAGAGGAGAGGGGGACAGAGGAACGGAAGGAGACAGAGGAGAGGGGGACAGAGGAGAGGGGGACAGAGGAACAGAGGGGGCATGGAGAAGGATGCAGTGACAGTCAGCGGTGATCGCGTGGGGAAGTTACAAGCACCGATCACCGCTGTATGTCACTGAAAGCCGCGGGGGGGAAGCTTGTAACCCCCCCACACGCCGATCACCGCTGACTGTCATAGAGGGCGGTGCCAATTGAAGAATCGGTTTGGGTGAGGACTTTGCTAGATCCCTGGACAGATAAGTGTCCTTAAATTAAAAGTCAGCAGCTACAGTATTTGTAGCTGTTGACTTAATTTTTGGGGGGAGCCCCCAGCTTCTCTTTAATTAAGTTTCATGCTGCAGCATAAAGGGGTTAATTAACACTGACACTTGTGCCACGAATGCAGAAAAAGGTTATTTAACTGCCACTGGACACTAATGCATCAGTGACAGCACATTAACCCCTTTATGCTGCACATTATCAATATCATTTTTAAATTAACCCCTTCACGCACTGCCACTGTAACAGAACATTGCAGTGTCATAAGTAAATCTGCCAGCCAGTGCCTACTGCCTTTGTCATTACTTACTTGCATTCACTTCGTGCTCCCTTGTGGTGCCGGTGCCACTCCCTATTCCTCTCCTGCTTGCCAGACTCTGAATGAAAGCAAGGCAGAGGCCAAGACTAGAAATCTTCTGCCGGGTGGAGATCACTCCGCCTGACAGAAAAGTATGTACAGTGAGAGAAAAAAGTATTCGCTCCCCTGCTGATTTTGTACGTTTGCCCACTGACAAAGAACGTATCAGTCTATAATTTTAATGGTAGGTTTATTTTAACAGTGAGAGATAGAATAACAACAAACAAATCCAGAAAAACACATTTTAAAAGTTATAAATTGATTTGCATTTTAACCACTTCTGGACCGCCCGCCGTCATTTTATGGCGGCTGTTTGAAGAGGGATATCTTTGTTAAGGCAGTAGCTAGCTACCATAACCCCAGCATCCTCTTCTTCAGCGGGCAGTCCGCTTACAGATAAAAGTGGTCTCTGCGGCTGATTCGCCGCAAGATCACTTTTATCACCTGCGGGAGAGGGCACACCCCCCCCCCCCCCGCGCTCTCTGGTGCCCTCCCAGCGGAGGCGATCGGGTCCGCTCTCCTGCTTGGTATGGAGATGAGTGAGGGGAAGATGGCCCCCTCTCCATATCATTGCAGGGCGGAAGCAACATCAAAACGTCACTTCCGCCCATAGCTCTTAACCCGGTTTCCCGACCGGCTAACGTACATTTACTGCGGCACAATGGCACCGCTGCGCGAAACCCCGTATATATACAGGGTTTCCTTTAAGAGAAGCCTCTTATAGGAAACACACAAATCCCTGTGCTGTCAGAGGAGAGGAGACATGTAGTTTGTTCCTAGTAAGTAGGAACAGCGATATGTCTCCTCTCCTACTCAGTCTTATCCCCATACAGTTAGAACACACTGAGGGAACACACATTGATCGCCGCCTAGTGTTAACCCCTTCCCTACCAGTGTCAATTACACAGTAATCAGTGCATTTTTATAGCACTGATGGCTGTATAATTGTCAATGGTCCCAAAAATGTGTCAAGTGTCCAGTCTGCTGCAATACCGCTAAAAATCGCAGCTCACCGCCATTACTAGTGAAAAAAAAATGCCATAAATCTTTCCCATAAATTGTAGATGCTACAACTTTTGCGCAAACCAATCAATTTATGCTTATTGCGATTTTTTTTTTTTTTAACCAAAAATATATAGAAGAATATATATTGACCTAAACTGATGAAGAAATTTGTTTTTAAAAAATATTTATTATAGCAAAAAGTAAAAAATATTTTTTAATTTCAAAATTGTCGCTTTTTTTTTTGTGTATAGCGCAGAGCTGATCAAATACCACCAAAAAAAAAGCTCTATTTGTGGGGGGGGGGGGGGGGGGAGACACACATCTCGTTTGGGTACAGCATTGCATGACCGCGCAATTACCAGTTAAAGCGACGCAGTGCCAAATTGTCAAAAGTGCTCTGGTCAAAATGGGGGTAAAATCTTCCAGGGCTGAAATTGTTAAAGCAACATTTTTTTTCAAATGACATTTAATTTTTTTTTTTTATTGCATTTTAGTGTAAATATGAGATCTGAGGTCATTTTGACCCCATATCTCCATATTTAACCACTTCCATACCAGGCACTTTCCCCCTTTTCTGCCCAGGACAATTTTAGCTTTGAGCCCTGTCGCACTTTGAATGACAATTGCGCGGTCATGCAACACTATACCCAAACGAAATTTTTATCATTTTCTTCCCACAAATGGAGCTTTCTTTTGGTGGTATTTGATCACCTCTGCGGTTTTTAATTTTTGCGCTATAAACAAAAAAAGACCAAAAAATAAACAACTGATGGGCACTATTAAGCGGCACTGGATAGGCAGCACTGATGAGGAGCTACTGATAGGCCTTACTGAGTGGCACTTTGATGGGGCACTGACAGGCATTACTGATGGGGCACCGATTGGCACTTTTTTGGGCACTGACAGGCGTTTATTATGGGGACAGGCTGGCAGGTGTTGGGCACCGATTGGCAGCTGATGGGCACCTTTTGATGGGGGCTGTGCTGATAATCAATGTGCTGATTATCAGCACAGACCCCCCCCCCCCCTGACAGGGAGAGCCGCCGATCAGCTCTCCCTGTCAGCATGAACCGAGGTAAGCCATTTACCAGAATGGGCTACAAGACCATCGCCAAGCAACTTGGTGAGAGGGTGACAACAGTTGGTATGTTTCTTCACAAATAGAAGAAACACAAAATAGCTGTCAATCTCCCTCGGTCTGGGGCTCCATGTAAGATCTCACCTCGTGGAGTTTCAATGATCATGAGAACAGTGAGGAATCAGCCCAGAACTACACGGGGGAATCTTATCAATGATCTCAAGGCAGCTGGAACCATAGTCACCAAGAAAACAATTGGTAACACACTACGCCATGAAGGACTGAGCTCACACTATAACGGGCTGCGGATCGCACAGGAGCGCTGTGCGTCCCTGTTCCCCGTTTCAGGGACGAATCAGGGCCGATTCTATGCCTGAATTCGGCCCTGAAACAGAGCCAAAGACGCACAGCGTTTTTGTGCAGTGCGCTCCGCAGCCGCCCCGGAGATATGTGAACCGGCTCCATAGGGAGCCAGTCACATTCTCCTGCTATGCGAATTAGATGCGGGGAAGCGCACATCCAATTCGCATAGGTGGGAACCCGGGCTGAAATCCTGCAGAGCCCGCAAGGTCTCCTTGCTCAAGAAAGCACATATACAGGCCCGTCAGAAGTTTTCTAATGAACATCTGAATGATTCAGAGGAGAACTGGGTGAAAGTGTTGTGGTCAAGTGAGACCAAAATTGAGCTCTTTGGCATCAACTCAACTCACCATGTTTGGAGGAGGAGGAATGACCCCCAAGAACACCATCCCCACCGTCAAACATGGAGGTGGAAACATTTTGCTTTGGGGGTGTATTTCTGCTAAGGATACAGGACAACTTCACCGCATCAAAGGGACGATGGACGGGGCCACATACTGTCAAATACTGGGCGAGAACCTCCTTCCCTCAGCCAGGGCATTGAAAATGGGTGATGGATGGGTATTCCAGAATGACAATGACCCAAAACACACGGCCAAGGCAACAAAGGAGTGGCTCAAAAAGAAGCACATTAACCATTTGCCGACCAGCTCGCACCGATATAAGTCGGCAAAATGGCACAGCTGCTCAAAACAATGGGTACATTGCTCCCTTTAACCGCTTCCCGACCGCCTCACGCAGATATACTGCGGCAGAAGGGCACGTACAGGCAGATTAATGTACCTGTATGTTGCCCTTTAAGAGGCGGCTTGAGGGCGCCCGCCGGGAGCTCTGTGACCGTGATCGCGGGTCCCATGGACCTGATGTCTGCGGGGATACCCGCGATCGTCTCACGGTGAGGAAGAACAGGGAGATGCTGATGTAAACAGGCATCTCCTCATTCTGCCTAGTGACACTGTCACTGATCTCTGCTCCCTGTGATCAGGAGCGCTGATCAGTGTAGTGTTATACACAGCCCCTCCCCCCCGCAGTTAGAAACACTCCCTAGGACACACTTAACCCCTACAGCGCCACCTAGAGGTTAACCCCTTCACTGCCAGTGACATTTTTACAGTAATCAGTGCAATTTTTAGCATTGATTGCTGTATTAATGCCAATGGTCCCAAAAACGTGTCAAAATTGTCCGATGTATCTGCCATAATGTCACAGTCCCGATAAAAAAAATAAAATAAAATAAAAAACCGCTGATCGCCGCCATTACTAGTAAAAAAGAAATATTAATAAAAATGCCATAAAACTAACCCCTATTTTGTAGACGCTATCATTTTTGCGCAAACCAATCAAACGCTTACTGCGATTTTTTTTTTTCTTTTTTACCGAAAATATGTAGAAGAATACGTATCGGCCTAAACTGAGGAAGAAAAGTTTTTTTATAGATTTTTTGGGGGATATTTATTAATTTATTATAGCAAAAAGTTAAAAATAATGCGTTTTTTCTTTTCAAAATTGTCGCTCTTTTTTTGTTTATAGCGCAAAAAATAAAAACCACAGAAGTGATCAAATACCACCAAAAGAAAGCTCTATTTGTGGGGAAAAAGGATGTCAATTTTGTTTGGGAGCCATGTCGCACGAACGCACAATTGTCAGTTAAAGCGGCGCAGTGTCGAATCGCAAAAAGTGCTCTGGTCTTTGGCCAGCAAAATGGTCCAGGGCTGAAGTGATTAAGAGCCACTGGAGGGGCGCGCCGGCGGCACAGCAGGGAACCCGATGTGCATGGCCGGCCTGCGGGCGTGATCGCGGGCACAAGAGCCAGCACAGGGATTTGTGTGTGCCCGGTATTGAAGGGGTGACAATTTCCTTGTCTGTGGGCAAATGTACAAAATCGGCAGGAGATGAAATCCTTTTCCCCCCTCACTGTACGCTCTGTAGACCGATGGCGGGTGGAGAAGAACATTCGGCGCGGCGCTGCGGCTCGAGTCTACTGATCACATAGCTGCGATTGACGGGTTGCCGACCCCGGGTTTAGGAAATATTCATTTTACCTACAGGAAAGCTTTATTATAAACTTACCTGTGGGTAAAAATTAAACCGCTGAGCTGATGGTACATCCAATGTTGTAGTTGTGTGCACTACACTCCTCATAGGAGGATGTTCAAGGCAAATACAGAGGAATGGAGGGAACAGATGGAGGGAGATATGGACACAGTACAGTCCTCCATCACATAGTTGTGACTACAGTAGTGCCAAATAGACGCTCAGTCCTCCCCATATGTGTCACCTCCACATCAGCCCATTACCTGAATCCCCGGCTGTCTCCTTCCTTGTCTTCCTCACCTCAGCCAACCGCTAAAACCGGCGTCATGACAACCGGCAGCCACTACGGGCCCACCAATGGACCAAACCTGCTGTAACTCCTCTGCACATGCGCAAGGTGACCGCCGATGTTTCATCAGATTTGGCGGCCCGTCAGACTGTGTAACGAAAGTGATGTTACGTCGCCGCCATCTTGCTACACCCCGCACTCCACCTCAGTAAGTATACACTGAGAAGGGGGAAAGCGGACATCTTGTTACACCCACGGGAGTTTTGCATTCTACACCATTATTTTTAACTGTAAACTGAGGCTATATAGTGAAATACAGTACATAGAACTCCATTTTACAGTTTAGATGTCGAATTTTAAAAGCAGCGAACTTCTGTCAGATTAGCAAAGCTGTAAGATCAGCAGGATTGCCGCTGCTTTTAAAATTAAACATCTAACCAGTCAGACGGATTTCTAACTACTGTATTTCACTATATAAACTCAATATACTGATAAAAATACGTGTAAAATGCAAAACTCCGGTGGGTGTAACAAGATGTCCGCTTTCCCCCTTCTCGCTGTATCCTTCCTGTGGATGAGTGCGGGGTGTAGCAAGATGGCGGCGACGAAACGTCACTTCTGTTACACATTCTTACGGGTCGCCGAATCTGACGAAACACCGTTACCGCCGACCTGGGAAAAAAAGGCTGGCTAAATGTGTCACGTGTCAGGTGATTTTAGTACGCTTTCAACTAGCGTGTACCTAACTAAAGATGGCCGTCTGCGCTTCAATCAGTTAGTATAGCTTCACAAAACATACAAATATATAATAATTAGACACATACTGTAGCTATTACCTGCAAAAATTAGGTAAAGCTGTTTATTTGATGTTTTGTTTAAAAAAAAAAAAATCTGCACGTGATAAGTGATGGCCCCGCCCATTTATGTGTAGGGAGTCCGTGGTATGAAGCGGCTTCCAGCTGAGCTGTGATAGAATAGTTCCCAGTCAGCACAGTACAGCCATGGCTTCCCACACGGAGGTGAAGGTGCACGGCTATGAGGAGTACTGCAGGGAGGTGGAGACTTACCGGGGGAGGACGGTGTTCGCTCTGTTCTGTGGGGATAAGAATAAGGAGGGGGTGAGTTGGTGCCCGGACTGTGTTAAAGGTACTGTACCCTCTATAGAATTTCTGCCATTTTATGGGCATATAAAGACAGTACTGAGTGTAATTCCAATATTGGTGCCCATTGGCGTGCGCAGCCTATTGTATGATTAGGGTGTGCACGCCAGAGCTCCAACACACGTGTGTGTCTACATATATGTCACCTCGGCACATTGATCTCCCTGCCGGTGTTCTATGGGATAGTGCCCGCTATCGAGAAGTGCCCGCTATCGAGTAATGGGATAGTGCCCGCTATCGAGTAGTGCCCGGGACAAACGGCGCATGTATCCGTAGGGAGCAGCACAACAGCTGATTTTTTTTTTTTTTTTTTTTTTTATGATCAGTTGTTGATACGGCGCCTGCGCAAAATTGCTGACCGGGGACATTTTTGTGTCAGATTGTGCCTCACGCTGGCGAGGAGTGTTCATGTCGGTGAGGGGCGGATTAGTACATGATGGGCAGTGCTGCTAAACACATATTTCTGATCGAAAAATCTGATCTTCAGTTGACTAAACGCCCCGCAGGCGTCCAGGAAGAAAAGCAGAAAAATATGTGTTTAGCAGCACTGTCCATCACTGAATAATCCGCCCCCATCCTGTACTAATCCGCCCCTCACCGACATGAACACTCCTCGCCAGCGCGAGGCACAATCTGACAGAAAAATATTCTTCCGTCGGCTAACGTGCGCCGTCACAACAGCCGATTGTAGAATCAGCTGTTGTGCTGTGCATGCGCCGTTCGCCCCGGGCACATCTCCATAGCGGGCACTATCTGATAGAACACGGGCACGGTGAAAGGAAAGTGTGTAAACTGATAAGGGAGATCTTTCCCATCTCCCTGCCAGCACACAGTGATAATGCGCACAAGGTGATTAGGGTGTGTCCAGGCACCTCCAGCACACCCTGTGCACATGCCTATGTCGGGACCGTGTACTGTGATGTCTTCACCATGTACACCCGTCTTCAGGGTCTAATCTCAACATCTAGACCTGACCTGGAAATACACTGACCCGCCAGGGCCTGAGAGTGACCGAAGCTTGTCCAGTGACTAGCAGTGTGGAACAATTTACTGTTCTAACCACTTTCCACCCAGGTCAATTCTGACATTTCTCTCCTACAAGTAGACAGAGAAAACTGAGTACTGTCCATGATACTTTTTTTTTTTTTTTTTGCACTAAGGGTCCTTTCACACTGGGGCGGTTTGCAGGCGCTAATAATAGCGCCTTGAATACCGACCTGAAAGTGCCGCTGCTTTAATTCCAGTGTGAAAGCCCCGAGGGCTTTCACACTGGAGCAATGCGCTGGCAGGATGGTAAAAAAAGTCCTGCCAGCAGCATCTTCGGAGCGGTGAAGGAGCGGAGTGTATACCGCTCCTTTACCGCTCCTGCCCATTGAAATCAATGGGACGGCGCGGCTATACCGCCGGCAAAGCGCCTCTGCAGAGGCGCTTTGCGGTGGTTTTAACCCTTTCTCGGCCGCTAGCAGGGGGGTAAAACCGCCCCGCTAGCGGCCGCATACCGACGGTAAAGCGCCGCTTACAATAGCGGCGCTTTACCGCCAACGCCCCCCGCCCCAGTGTGAAAGGACCCTAACATATAATTTTTCATGGACGAGCTTTCGGGGTGTGTCCCCTTCTTCAAGGTCCAAGCAGTACTGATTCACAAAAGTTTTTTTAGCAGAAGGTCTCCTACAAGTAAAAAGTGTTTTTTTTTTTTTTTGTTTTTTTTTTATATATATTTTTTTTTTCCTTTTTGACTCAGGACCCCTAAAATATATATCCTTTTTTTTTTTTTTTTTTTTTTTTTTTTTTTTTTTGCAGGCACCCTAAAGAACACGGTCATTGCAATTTTTGATGTGTCATGGTATTTTCACTTCCCTTTTTTTTTCTTCTTTGTATTTTTTCCAAAAAAAACAAAAAAAAACTTAAACCTCTTGCCAACCAGCTGCTGCAGTTACACTGCGGCAAGTTGGCTAGGCTGCAAGAATCACTATAGGTGTACGTCGGTTCGTGCACAAGGTTCTGTGGGCGCGTGCTGATTCAGGGGAGCCATCAGGGGAGCCAATCAGCAAGTCCGGTGGACACTATGTCCGCCCGCGACCATTTCCCACAGAGCCAGAGTGGGGATCTGCCAAAGTAAACAAGGCAGATCTCTGTTCTGACGGGATCACACAGATCCTGTCTTTCTGCTATGCAGGAAGATGGATCTGTGTGGTGTCCCAGGCAGCCCACCCCCCCCCCCCCCCACCCCTACCGTTAAAAACACATTGAGGGAACACAGTTAACCCTTTGATCACCCCTGATGTTAACCCCTTCCCTGCCAGTGTCATTAGTACAATGTCAGTGCATATTTTTAGCACTGATCACTGTAATAATGTCACTGGTTCCTAAAAAAGTGTCAAAAATGTCAGCTAGGTGTCCGATCTGTCCACCGCAATGTCGCAGTCCCACTACCAGTTTAGTGTCACATAGGAGGTCGGGAGCTAGAATTATTGCTCTCACTATGACATTTACTGCAATATCTCACATGTATGGTGTAAACACCATTTACATATTTTTACGCGACCTACATTTGCGTTCAGTTCTGTGTGCCAGGACAAGGGCGCTTAAAATTTTTTTTTTTTTTTTTTTTTTTTTACACTGTCCCTTTTTTATTTTTTTGATTACTTTTATTTCCATCACAAGAAAGGTAAACATCCCTTATGATAGAAGTAAGGCATGACAGGTCCTCTTTATGGAGACATTTGAGGTCTAGAAGACTGCGAAAAGCAGCGGTGTGGCCCTTGATTTGTGCAGAGTACAAATCTGACAGCTGCTGCAACAGTTACAACCACCAGCAAGAATCTACTGATCCTCGTCAGCAGCCACACACCATCAGCATATTGTGAATATAAAATACAGCCAGATGTTGTGCAGCATATAAACATTCCAGCAACGTGGGTAGGATCTAATCCACGTCAACATCAGACATTGCTCCCTTTATGGTGAAGAATGTATCAAAGTTCCCTTCAATATTCAGAGATCACCCAGATTAATCATTAGAGCTGAGCTGAGTGGTGATCTTCCTACTGAAACACATCAGTTTTGCAGTGAACAGAATTACTTTTGAAGAGTATTTAAACACAAAAACAAAATTGTAATACAAAGCAGTTTACCAGTCCTTGCATGTGGTGGCCGCATTTGTTTTTTTTTTTTTTGTTTTTTTTCCTGCCTATTACATTTTCGGCAAATACTGAAAAATACCTGTTGATCTTACTAGATATGTGTACCTTCTTTTTCACTGAACTGAAATCTCGAACAATGCCATCAGCTTTCCCTTTTCATGCTGTCCCTTTTCATCCAGAATAGCTGGGCTGTGATAGGTCCATCCCTGCACAGTGAGCAGAGACTGACCTGTCACCTGCCTGCTCAGTGGGGATCAACGGAGCGATCGGCTGAGCGGATCCACCCTGTGTGAAAGGGGCCTTGTTCAGTGCTGAGCAGTGTTAAACATTTCTGGCTGCGCTTATTTATTTATTTATGACCGCTGTGAGCAGGAAATTACTTTGCACTTGTTGCATGAATGAATCGTGGAAATGCTGGTTTAAGATCGTGTGGGGGTTGACTCGAGACTGCAATCTTTTAACAATTATTCGTGCAGCTCTATTAAGCTGCAATGCAATACACTTTTATTTTGAGGTTTAGATGCACTTTAAAGAACATTAAAGTCTTTATTTCTGTTCTGTCTTGTTAGCAATGCACATCAAAACTAGTTCCTATTGTAAATATATGTAATGGTTACATTCTACAACTATTCAAATATTATTAGATCATATTTCTCATCCTGTGTACATTTTATTTCTTTTGCTGTAGCTGAACCAGTCATTCGTGGGGCAATGAAGCACCTCCCAGAAGGCTCAGTCTTCATATACTGCTTAGTTGGAGAGAGACAATAGTAAGTCTAAGGCTCCACACACACTTTACAATGAGACCGTACAATCTCAGTACTGTCAACTTTAGATCTAATGAAACTATTCAGTATTCCAGCAGAGTTCATGCAATGGAGCAAACAATTGATCTGAGATTTTAGAGTTGTCTGTCCCCAAGAAAAATTACTCCTGGCAGATGTACTTCATGATAAAGGAGACCCATCAAGTTGCATTTGCAACAGTTTTTTTGTGAACCTTTTATAGAGGGTGTCACTTTGTGCATATTTTTAGGGTTGGACTGTTTTAAAAAGGCAGCTTAGGGTCACAGACTTAGAGTGGAGCTCCACCCAAAAGGGGAAGCTCCACTTGTTCGCAACCCCACCCCCTCCACTGCCACATTTGGCTTTGTTTGTTTTTTTGGGTGGGGGGGGGGGGGAGCCAGGTACCTGATTTTGACAGGTACCCGCTCCCACTTTTGGGAAAGATCGCTGCTCAGCAATCTATGACATTTCTGACCCCTCCGCTCCCGCTGAGGGCAGGGCCATTCAGGGAAACTGACAGTTGTGATATTTTGAAAGGTAATGAAAAGATAAAGTGAGAGGCTAAAAACAGAAGCCTGGCATGAAAGTGTAATGCCCCGTACACACGATCAGAAATTCCGTCAGAAAAAACTTGGATGGTTTTTCAGACGGAATTCCGCTCAAGCTTGTCTTGCATACACACGGTCACACAAAAGTTCTCTGAACTTTCGACCGTCAAGAACGCGGTGACGTACAACACTACGACGAGCCGAGAAAATTAAGTTCAATGCTTCTGAGCATGCGTCAAATTTGTTTCCGAGCATGCGTGATTTTTTTGCGCGTCCAAATTGCATACAGACAAATGCATTTTCGGATAGGAACTTTTTCCGACCGAAAAATACAGAACCTGCTCTCAATCTTTTGCTGGTTGGAATTCTACAATTTGTTGTGAATTCATGAAGAAATATATTTTATATTTCATGGCAGAAACATGAGAGATGCTTAGGCCTCAAAAAGCAGATGAACTGTTGCCCTGTCGTCGACCTTTAAGGACAAATTAGATGCTCTCATGTTTTCCAAGTTTTACTACTTCTTTAACTATTGAAGACTTTTACAAGCATGTATTGTAAAGGAAGCTGTTGGAACAAAGACTGTTCATGTCACAAAACAAGGAGATATTTACATGGTATTGTGAATAAACAAAAGCTGCCACAGGACACAAGGGTATATAAACTTTTCTCGCATAGAGATAACCTCACCTTATTGTGTTCGAGTGGAGAACTGTTTAAATAGCTAACTCCTTGGTTAACAGAACCATTGTATGAACTTTTAGGATGGTTTAGACAAACAAGTCAGTTCTAAACACCCAGTGAGAATGTTCAAGGTCCCTCTCAACACATTAGAGGAAGTTGAATATTGTGCTAGTCAAAAATAATATAAGGTATCAATAAGGTTATCATAAGTCATTTTAAACTATCTCTGATATTGTAGGTCACAGAGACATTATAATGTTGGCGTCTGCGGACCCAACAACTTTGCTATGAAGAAAATGTATATGAAAGTGTGATTTTATAAGTAGAAGTGTTTTAGGTAACGAATTAGTATTAGGAAAAACATGTAATCATGATTATAATCATATAAGATTGTAGCCTACACTTAAGATCAACAAATGTTCAGTGGAGATACCAGAAGTTATACAGGTATCCATATAGATAATTAATTTTATGTGGTATTGATGAAATATATAACAATGTGTGTATTTCCTAGATAGACCAGTTTACCAATATACATTTATAGAGATACAGTTATATAACCAAGTTATGTAATGATGATTAATCAAACTTATACTGAGTGTATTTTACATTAGACCGAGTACCAGAATATGTAAAGGTATATACTTATACTTACCATTATACACCTTATGAAAATAGGACGTATTAATTTAAAAGGATGGACTCAAAACATGTGTGAGACACCTGGTGGTTGAAGGTGGTATTATTTGAACTCACTAAATTTCCAGAGGAAGTTAATAATTAAGTCTCCTAACCCAATGGGAAGTGAGCCACCTCCTTTTGGGCAGAGCCATTATAATTTTTATGGTCTTATTATCTGAAAGGGTATTTAGAGGCAAGTAAGATGAGAGAAAAGGACCAACGAACGGGAGGAGAGAGCTCAGGGGGAGAGCTCAGGGATCCACCCTGAAGGGGGGACACACACACTCCCAGACTGACACTCATGCACCATGCATGAATACATATCTTTACATTCATGAAAATTCCTCAACACCTAATACTTAGAACTTGGAGGTCACAAGAAGTAAATCCTCTTTAGGAGTATCCATTTTGAAACTACGGCAGCCATTTTAACTCTGGTAACCAGCCCATAGGAACTGCAGCCATCCTGGAATGGGTAATTATATCATGTTGATTTTATCTTGCATGTTCTCTCAAATATTGATGTTTTGAATATTATACAGTTGATAATCATTCTCCCGAATCAATAACCGCCTTGTAGATTTTTCTCTAAAGATTCAGATTTTTTTTTTCATTATATTTTTCTTTTTGCATAGTTGCCACATTTATTGACAAAGCAAACGTCTAATTTATTTCACAATTTTAACCACTTACTTACCTGCAGCAAAGTAACGGTTGTACGTGTGAAATACAGATGTTCTGTTTAATTGTCAAGTTCACAAGGTTATTGATTCTACCGAGAAGTTATCATGGTGGTATTATGTCAAAGGGACGGTACGCCCATTTTTGCAAGTGTTTTTATTGATTTTCAAGACGTTCATGTAACGCAATCGGTATCTTAATTTCATGTGATTATTTGTGTTTGTTTACCAATAAATTTCTATTTCGTATGCTCACGTCTCCGTGAATAAGTTTCACAAGCATAGACTGTGGCATATTGATTGATTTTGTATCTTAAAAATATCTTCGTTAAAAATTACTCAAGGATAATTATTGTGCGGGAAACCTGTCCTTAAAAAGGCACAACTTATTCTGACTGAAAATTCACTACACAGCAAAAGTCCAATGGAGCATATACACGGTCGGAATTTCTGACCAAAAGCTGACATCCGACTTTTGCTGGCAGAATTTCTGATCGTGTGTACAGGGCATTAGTGCAAAAGTATGCTGCGGAATACCACTTTTTGCATGGAGGGCTATTCACACTTTTAAGCCTGGCATATGCATGCAGACCAATGTATTCAGCATTACCTCCTTCCAGGTCAGTGACTTCTGAAGTATTGAAGCCTCCAAATCAGTTACAGGCAACTAGCATTTTTAAAATGAGCGTTCAGCAGTTTTTTTTTTAATGTTGCCTGCCACATGCAAGTTGTTGTGCCTTCGTGTTGTAAGTCCTTGTCCATAACTAATGTACTGCCTGTTTCTTTAATGTAGCTGGAAGGATCCAAATAATGATTTTAAAAAAATCCTGAAACTTACTGGTGTTCCCTCTCTTCTTAAAGTTGGAACGGTAAGCTTGTTCTCATTCATTTTTTATTTTTTTTTTTTATTTCTACATTAGAACAGCAGAAAGCATTGTGCCAACATGCTCCCCTCCTTCCTTTTTTTTTTTATTTTTTTTTAAGTAATGCCCACTAACATGTTGATTTGATAGTGTGATGCAAGCTAAGCAGAAGACACAGCCTGCATGTGTACAAATATGCATATACAGTATTGTCAAAGGTTTTGTGACGCCTGCCTTTACATGAACTTTAACGAAGCATCTTAGTCCGTAGGGTTCAATATTTAGTTGGGCCACCCTTTGCAACTTTAACCGCTTCAACTCTTCTGGGAAGGCTGTCCACAAGGTTTAGGAGTGTGTCTATGGAAATGTTTGACTATTCTTCCAGAAGCACATTTGCGAGGTCAGGATGTTGGATGAGAAGGCCTGGCTTGCAGTCTCCGCTCTATTCATCCCAAAGGTGTTCTTTTGGGTTGAGGTCAGGACTCAGGCCAGTCATGTTCCTCCACCCCCAAACTCACTCATCCATGTCTTCATGGACCTTGCTTTGTGCACTGGTGAGCAGTCATGTTGGAACAGGAAGGGGTCATCACCAAACTGTTCCCACAAAGTTGGGAGCATTAAATTGTCCAAAATGTCTTGGTATGCTGACATCTTAAGAGCTCCCTTCCCTGTAACTAAGGGGCCAAGCCCAACCCCTGAAAAACAACCCCCCACCATAATCCCCCCTCCACCAAATGAGTTGGACCAGTGCACAAAGCAAGGTCCATAAAGACATGGATGAGCGAGTTTGGGGTGGAGGAACTTGACTGGCCTGCACAGAGTCCTGACCTCAATCGATAGAACACATTTGGCACGAATTGCGAGCCAGGTCTTCTCGTCCACATCAGTGCCTGACCTCACAAATGCACTTCTGGAAGAATGGTCAAACATTCCCATAGACACACTCCTAAACCTTGTGGACAGCCTTCCTAGAAGAGTTGAAGCTGTTTATAGCTGCAAAGGGTGGGCCAACTCAATATTGACTGGGATGCCATTATAATTCACGTGTGTATAAAAAGGCAGGTGTCCCAATACTTTTGGTAATATAGTGTATATTAAAAAAAGCAGTCTGAGGCAATCAGTGAAAACAATCGGTAAGCTACTGAAACCACCAGGAAATATTAGAGCTGTGCCAAAGTCAGGAGGTCCTCACATGTAGGTCTTCATGAATCTGAAGTCTGTGCAACATCCTGCCAGGACCGAGCCTCTTCCCCTTTTTTTTTTTTTTTTTTTTTTTTTTTTTTATATTGTGAAAGATAATGTTACGCAGAGTAAAATGATGCCCAACATGTCACGCTTCAAAATTGCGCCCGCTCGTGGAATGGCGACAAACTTTTACCCTCAATCTCTATAGGCGACGTTTACAAAATTCAACAGGTTGCATGTTTTGCGTTACAGAGGAGGTCTAGGGCTAGAATTATTGCTCCCGATCTACCGATTGCAGCGATACCTCACGTGTGGTTTGAACACTGTTTTCATCACGTATACGTTCGCTGCAGGATGGGGCACGTTTAAAAAATGTTGTTTTATTTTTTTTCTTATTTTACCTTTTTTATTTTTACACTGTTCTTTTAAAAAAAGTCCCTTTTTATTCCTATTACAAGGAATGTAAACATCCCTTGGAATAGAAAAAAAAGCATGACAGGACCTCTTAAATATGAGATCTGGGGTCAAAAAGACCTCAGATCTCATATTTACACAAAAAAAAAAAATTAAAAAAAAAATGTTGCTTTAAGAGCTATGTACAAAAGTGATGTTTTTACATCGCTTCTGCCCTGCAATGGTATGGAGACGGGTGGGGTTAATCTTGCCCTCACTCGTCTCCATACCAAGCCAGGGAGAGGACCCAATCGCTACGGATGGCTCTGGTAAGCGTCAGAAGGCACCGGAGAGCGGCGGGAGGGGGGGGCCCCTCTCCCACCGCCGATAAAAGCGATCTTGCATCAAATTCGCCGCTGAAACCACTTTTATCTGAAACCGGACCGCTCACTGAAGGATACCGGGGTTATGGCAGCTAGCTGCTGCCATAACAATGATATCCCTCTTCAAAGTGCCGATGTATATTGGCGTGAGCCGGTCCGAAAGTGGTTAAATTTTATACTTTCAATGTAGCTCAGATTAAAAAACAGACCAAATAAGACATGCAAATGAATTCCAACCTGTAGGGAATTATAGTTTTTAGTATGGGTTTTGTCCATTGGTTTTCTCTGCTGCTGTTCTGTGTTGTGCTGATCTCTTAACTCTTTTTTTTTTTTTTTTTTTTTTTTTTTCTAGGCACAGAAACTGACAGAAGAAGAATGCTTGAAACCCGACCTAATCCAGATGCTGTTTTCAGATGAATAAATTTTTGCAAAGTGGGTGTTTGGGAAACTATCTGATAACCTTATAGTGGGAATGTATTCAAGTAAAACCATTGTGTGCTTTACCAAGGATGAAGTACACTGGTTCTTTCACTGCATACGTTTTTAAACCTCATGCCAATGACTTCTGTGTCAGCGTTTACCCATGTGTGTGCTTATGTCGCTTCTCCATGAACGCACCACTTCGGACAGAAGCACCATGTGCACATATGCGGGTAAACAGTAATGCAAAAGATCTCAGCATTTACCCAAGTGCGGCCGCATACAGCTATTCACTTGTATTGGTTGCTGTACTCAGCGTGTGCTTTCCTGGACACCAGAAATTGCCAGGGATTTTACGCCTCCGTACAAAGTAGCTGCTAAACGTCCATGTACATGAGGCCTTAATCATAGTCTCTCAATTTTATTTTTCACTTGAAAAGAAAAGCTGTGCCTAATATTAAAGCAAATTTCACTTTTTTTTTATTTTTTATTTTTTTTGTCATAGGATCCATTTATAAAGGACTTCTGGATTGCACGCAACTTTATCTACTTTTTATACTCCTAGCTGTACATTCTGTCTAGGTTATTTGAAAAAAAGAGAATACCTAAAATATTTTTTTCTCATACATAAAGTTTAAACTCTCTTTGCTTTATTAATCTGAATCAAAATCTGAAGTAAAATAAATCCAATGGGTTTTTAAGCTTGTATAGGGTGTTGCTGAGCATACCATGTACTAGAAGGCAAATACAAGGAACAAAAATGGGGATGTCAGTCAGTACCTGTTGTGGCATTGAGAATCCATGTGCTGACAGAGTATTATTAGTAAAACATTCACCGGGGAATGCCTAAATCAGGGGTCTTCAAACTGTGGCCCTCCAGGTGTTCAGGAACTACAATTCCCATCATGCCTAGTCATGTCTGTGAATGTCAGTTTTACAATGCCTCATGGGATGTGTAGTTCTGCAACAGCTGGAGGGCCGTAGTTTGAGGATCCCTGGCCTAAATCTTGTCTGCTTTTTCATTCTAATTTGTGTGTTATGGAATTTAAAGAAAAGCACTTATGGAATGTGAACGTGCCGAGATAGAGGCTGCCGTTTTTTTTTTTTTGTTTTGTTTTTTTTAAATTCCCTTCCTCAAAGCTGTGTATTTATCTTGTTATAAACATCCTAGTATATTTGTGTGTGTGTGTGTGTGTGTGTGTGTGTGTGTGTGTGTGTATCTCAGTCTACTTTTTTTTTTTTTTTTTTGCGCTTTACACTTCCTTGCACACCAGTACTGACCGGAAGAGGGAGGGCAGCACTGTGAGACGATCAGTGGCGGGGATGGTGTTACTGCCTCATTTTACTACAGTTATCCATAAGCTAGGTTCGTACTGCTAACATGATTTCATGGGTAGGGAAAGGTGTCGGGCTTTTGATATAGAAAATATGGAACTCTGGAGTTGGTTCTGGGCAAAAAACAAAATATATATAAATATATATTCTTCTCTCAATCCTAATTTTTTTTGTAGAATACGAAACATGTTGTTACGCTGAGTAAATATCTACCTAACATGTCACGCTCTAAAACTATGTGCTTGTTGAATGGTAACAAACTATAGTACTTAAAAAAAAAATCTCCATAGGCGACACTTTAAAAATGTTTACAAGTTACCTGTTTGGAGTTACAGAGGAGGTCTAGTGCTGAAATTCTTGCTCTCTAACGTTTGCGTTTTTTTTTTTTTTTTGGATCACTTTCATTCCTATTACAAGGAACGTAAACATCCCTTGTAATTGAAAAATAAGGAGGAAAGGTCCTCCTCTATGGAGAGATCTTAGGTCAAAAAGACCCCAAATCTCTACTTTTTACCTTTTTTTTTTTTTTTTTTTTTTTGCTAAGTAAAAGATTAAACAAATGTGTTTACTTCCGCCCTAGACCAGAACTGATGTTGCTCTGGTCTCCCAAAGCCATAGAGCCAATCGGACGATCTGGGCTCTGATTGCCTCTGTGACCAGCTGGCTCCACCGTCGGATCATCAGGCAAACCAGTAAAAATGGGGCAAGAGAGTGAATATGTCCCGCTTCTGAAAGCAAACTATCGACCTATCATCGGCTCGGACCTCTTTCATGAGAAAACCAGCCACTGGCGGGAAGGAAAAAAAAAAGAGTTTGGGGTTATGGCTGGGAGGAAATCTCTCAGCCATAACCCAGGTAAACCACAGTGTGTGTGTGTGTGTGTGTGTGTGTGTGTGTGTGTATATGAATAAGAAAAAAAAAAAAAAATTATATATAGATATATATTACACACCAACGTCCAATCCATTTGGTAGAGGTAGTTCCATTTGAAAAGAACGCTTAAGGCATCAGCATACCAAGACAATTTCATGCTCCCAACTTTGTGGGAACAGTTTTTGGGGATGCCCCTTCCTGTTCCAACATTGCGCACCAGTGAACGAAGCAAGGTCTATAAAGACATGGATGAGTGAGTTGGGGGTGTGTGTGTATATGTATATATATATACACACACACACACACACACACACACACACACACACTGATTTGGTAAAGAAGAAAAACAGCAGAAGATACCACTGTCTTCTGCAATTACAGGACTACAGGGTACTTTGGTACCTAATTTTTTTTTTTTCCATTTAGTTATAACCCTCAACATATGATCACAACAACAAACCTAGCCTCTAAAGATACCTTGATATAACTTCTCCCCTTCCCACACATCCTCTAACCTAAAACAAACTAAACCCTTGACCAAGACAGTAGCTTTAAGTGCAGGTTCACACTGGGGTGACATGTCAGGTGACTTAGCCGCCTGCCAAGTCGCGCTCCATGCAGTGCAATGGAACTGTTCTAATGGGAGCGACTCAGGTCGCTCCAACTTAGAAAAAGGTTCCTGTACTACTTGGGGGCAACTTGCATTGACTTCTATTAACCACTTAACGATCACTCGCCGTTGTTATACGTCGCTACTTTGATGTTAAATACTGTTATGGCAGCAGCTAGCTGCCATAACCCCGATTTATTTATTTGTAAAAATGGGCAGCGGTTCTTTTTCAGATAAGTGGTCTCAGCGGCAGATTTTTCGCGACATCACTTTTATCGAGTGTGGGAGAGGGCCACCGGTTGTCTCCGCTGCTTACCGGAGCCGCCGGTAGCAACGGAGACTGTCGCGTCCGCTCCCCTCGCTTCCTAGATGCCGAGTGAGAGAAAGATGGCCCCCACTCGGCTCCATAGCATTGGAGGGTGGAAGTGACATCAAACGTCACTTCCGCTCAATGCTCCTAATGGGAAACTTTTTTTTTATTGCAGTTTAGTATAAATGTGAGATCTGAGGTCTTTTTGACACCATATCTTATATTTAAGAGGTCCTACCATGCTTTTTTTCTATTGCTAGTGATTTTTACATTCCTCGTAATAGGAATAAAAGTGACTAAATTTTTTTTTTTTTTTAAAAAGGACAGTGTTAAAATAAAAAGTAAAATAAATAACTATTAATAATTTACTCGGCGTAACATTACCTTTCACAATATAAAAAATTGGGCTAACTTTACGGTTGTCTTTTGTGTGTCAAAGTGTATTTTTTTCCAAAATATGGTGTAACAAAGTATTGCAACGACTGCCATTTTATTCTCTAGGGCAGGGATAAGCAATTAGCAGACCTCCAGCTGTTGCAAAACTACAAGTCCCATCATGCCTCTGCCTCTGGGTGTCATGCTTGTGGCTATCAGAGTCTTGCTATGCCTCATGGGACTTGTAGTTCTGCAACAGCTGGAGGTCCGCTAATTGCATATCCCTGCTCTAGAGTGTTAGATAATGTTTGGGGGTTCCAAATAATTTTCTAGCAAAAAAAAAAAGGATTTTTAACTTGTAAACAGAGTCTGAAAAATAGGCCCGGTTCTTAAAGTGGTGTTCCACCCTTAAAAAAAAAAAATCCATGACTGTGCCAAAAAAAAAAAAAAAAAAAATTGGAAATTTTTTTTTTCCTTACTTACCTCTAAATGCCTGTTGCTAGGGGGTCCCTCATAGTCTGCCTCTTCCAGTGCCTGGGCTGGTGACATCACTTCCCCCTCGCCACAGGAAGGACTAGGCTCTGCTCCCTCCCTCCTGTCAATCATCTGGGACCCATTACAGGTCCCAGGTGACTGAGCGGCCAATCACGGCGTGCCGCTCGCGCAGTGGGTGCCAGGCTGTGAAGCCACAGTCCGGCGCCCACAGTTGCAATGCCGGCGCCGCTGAACGGAGGGGGAGACGAGCGGGGCTTCAATCCCCCGCATCGCTGGACCCTGGGACAGGTAAGTGTCCAATTAAAAGTCAGCAGCTGCAGTATTTGTAGCTGCTGACTTTTAATTTTTTTTTTTTTTTCATGGGCCCTCCTTTTTAAGTGGTAAATGAAGTTGTTTGCAAGCCGTGCTGTGTGGGCCGGCTTCAGAGTCAGATGACTTTGAAGCCTTCGCCAGTGTGAACTGGCACTAAAGCCCAAGTTCACCTTAAAACAAATAATTAATGTACATATTACAACTTGAGCCTGCATAGTATTGCACCCACAATCTGTGTATTGGAAATACAACGTTAGGCTCCTGCAAACTTCCTCCAGCCCATACCTCTGTACAGGCCTTCAGTTAAGAGAGCTGGAGGAAGTGTCAAAGGAGTGTGCTGATTGCATATAAAGTCCATTGAAGACTACAAGTCCACAGTAGCAGATGGGACTTTTAGTTCATTCATTCACAGATCTCTCTGAGTAAATATGATGCTGCGCCACACAAAATGTAAAAGTGACACCGACTGTGGGGGAGAAGAACCCCTGGACGCTGTCAAGGGATGGGGGAGGGAGAGCTTTGCACCATGTTACACATTAAATATGTGTAAATGTTACTAAAAGAGGAATTTAGCCTTTAAAATATCTCTTGCAAAAGCATTTATCTTTTCATTAAGAGTGCTAACCATTCCCTACTCTATTGTGTGCTTTTTTTTTTCTTGCTGCGTTACTTTGAGGAGATTTTAAAACCATTTTAGTCACTGCAAAACATTTTATTAGCTTTCACAAAGCATTGAGAATTATTTTCAATTTCATTCATACCAAGTCCCTTAACAAAATTTTTTATTGTGGCATAGGTGGAGAACAGCAAAATTAATAAGGTGCCTCCACATACCTATGCGTCAGGCCCTACATATTCTGCCATTTACAAAGAACACCTTGGAGTCTTATGTGCCAACATCTTACTCCCACATGGTCTACAAGGAAACAGACCTAACAATGTGAGAAATGGCATCTGTCTGCACAAAACACGTTTTTCAGTGTACAGACTCACTTGGGTTGATTTAATAACCACTTGACGGCAGCAGTTTGGCACTCCTGCATGAATCACTGTAGCTGTACAGCGAGCGCTTTAAGGAGTATAAGGGAGGTTCGTTTGCTCGACGTGTAACGTAGGAGTCAATGCGCGTGGCCACCTGGCTACCAGCGTTTGCTCTTGAGAAGGACAGCACCGAGATCTGTCGGAGGAGTAGAGACAGATCGCCTGTTCCTAGTACTTAGGAACAGCGACCGGTCTCCTTCCCCAGTCAGTCCCATCCCCCTACAGTTAGAAACCCCCTAGTGTTAACCCCTTCCCTGCCAATGACATTTATACAGTAATCAGTGGCTATTTTTAGCTCCAATTGCTGTATAAAATGTGCGCCCCAATTTCGCAGTCCTGATAAAAATCACAGATCGCCACCTTTACTCGTAAAAAAAAATTGTAATAAAAATGGCATTAATATATCCCCTATTTTGTAGACGCTATAACTTTTGCGCAAACCAAAAAAATATACACTTATTGTGATTTTTTTTTTTTTTAAACAACACAGTGCCGTATCATTAAAAAAATGGCCTCCCCAGGAAGTGGGTAAATCCTTCCGGGGCTGAAGTGCTTAAAGGCAAATAGACTGTGCAATTTGCAAGTGCAGTTGCTCCAGAGCTTATTAAATGAGAGGGAAAGGACTTCCATCATCCAATCAGGTTTGAGTAAAAATGCATTTTGATTGGGTATTCTTTGCAAAGTGACGCCTGACCTCATTTACAAAGCTCTGGAGAAACTGCACTTTAAAAGTGCACAGTCTATTTGCCTTTAGTAAGTCAGCCCCACTGTGTTCATATGGCTATCTGTTCAGTAGAACGCTGTTCATTGCAAGTCCATCTTCCACCTCAATGGACTTGCCACTTATTCTACCTCACACAGAATGTTGTAAAGTACTGAACTGCTTAGCAATGTTAAAAGTTGAACTGCTAAGAGATATAGGAAGGTGGTGAGGAAGTTACCCTGACAGCATCCACCCAAACCTGATTTTTTTTTTTTTTTGGATTTGGGATTATCAATCCTCAATATAAAAAAGGGGCAGAACATGATCGGCTAATATTCTACCAAAACCTTTCAGGGCAGATAGTTCAGATCACGCATGGTGTGCCAGTAACAGTAGATTCATGTGCTGGAAAGAAGTAGTATAATACACAAAACAGTATCTGCTCAGTCTTCACTAATGACATCACATGCTATGTAGAATGTTACAGAGAGATTGACATTATCGTGGGTAACAAAGTGATGCGAAGTTCAAGTCCATTTATAGCAAATGGGCGCCAGTATTTACATTCTGTAACAGTACGTAATATTTTTTGATATGGGTTGTAAAGACAGCTAATGAAGGTGTGTCATTTTCCAATGGTGTTGTTCTGTGGTTGCTGCTCTACCAGAGCTTGCTGGAGTCTCATACGCTTGCGGGAATAGTGTTGCCAGTGTAATATTTGCTGTTCATCAATAAACTTGGCACACTGGGCATTCACTAGCTCTTTGCGGAAATGTTCATACTGTAGCAACTCCAGCATATACAAGCATTGGGGATACCTGGAGGAAAAAAACAAAAAGCGGAGTATAATTAAGAGCAGAATTTTTGTACTTGTTTACTGCATTTTAAAGCTGAACGCAAAGGCAGACAGCTAAATGCACTGCTGTAATACTTATACTGCATGTAAGCTGAGAATTTGTAATTCACACATTTCTGCCAGGTCATGGACCTCTTTGTTAACTACAATGTGGTTGAGCAACACAGCCTGGTCTAGAACTTCATCTGGCCTACGACTGAACAATGAAGCAGCAGCACAGGATGAAGTCATACCTCTGTATTCCCCTCTCCTGTACAAATGTTCAGACAGCACTTTCATGTACACTCAAGCTGATCCAGTGGCTTTGATACTTTAACTACTTCCCTACCAGATCAATTCTGACATTTCTCTCCTACATGTAAAAAAAAAATATATATATATATATTTCTGCTAGAAAATTACTAAGAACCCCCGAACATTATACTTTTAGCAGAAGCCCTACAGAATAAATTGGTGAGTTTTGCAAATATTTTTTTTTCTTTTTATGTCACATGGTATTTGCGCAACAGGGTTTCAAATGCCAATTTTTTTGGAAAAAAGTAAAAATTTAATGAATTTTAGTGCACACAAACACAATACAATATCCAATTGTTTGGTAAAATAGAAAAGATGATGTTGCACCGAGTAAACAGATACCTACCATACAACACTTTAAAATTGCGTACGCCTGTAGAACACCGCCAAACTTTGGTACCTAAAAATCTCCATAGGCAATGCTTTTACAAGTTACCAGTTTAGAGTTACACAGGAGGTCTGGTGCTAGAATTATCGTTTTTGCTATAACATTTACAGCGATACCTCATATGTGTGGTGCAAACACCATTTACATATGCATGCTCGACTTATGTATGCATTTGCCTGTAAGCACAAGGGTAAGGGGCGCTTTACATTTTATATCTTTATTTTTTATTACACGGTCTCTTTAAAAACATTTTGGTCACTTTTATTGCCATCACAAGGAATGTAAACATCCCTTGTGATAACAATAGGCAATAACAGGTACTCTTTACTGAGAGAGGGTATATTAGACCCCAGATCTCTCCTCTGCCCTTAAAAGCATCTGATCACACCAAGATCGGTGTGATGAGATCCTTTCCCAGGCCAAAAATGGCTTTGTTTACATCCCGCAAAACCGAAAGTGTAAAAAAAAAAAAAAAAAAAAAAAAATACTCATCGCTTCTGGTTTCCAATACCATAGAAATGATTGGAGACGTGCCCGTACCCATCAGCTCTATGGTAAGCAAGCAATAGTGCTGGCTTCGGTCTTGGGCTCCCCAAATACAAAAGAAGAGCCTGAGAAGGCACTGTCCTTGTCCACAGCTACTCCTGCCATAGCCCCAGCATCATGCATGGAAGAGTCAGCAGAGTTATTTGAACACAGCGTCAGCTACTTGCTCCTTGACAATGCACAGGTATTACTTGATCCGGATGTTGGTTCTGAGGTTGAAGAAGGTAGGAACATGAGCCTACAGCGAGGGGAGAACACTGGATTAACAACAAATTGCCAGTCATGTTTCCCCAACCGCAATGTATTGCCAAGTTGGCTCCAGTGATGATGAGGATAGGAGGGGGATGATGAAGATGTCACTGACGTGACTTGGGTGCTGGATAGGAGCAGAGGAGGCAAGGGAGGATGAGGCACAACCCCAACGAGGCAGCCATCATGGAAGATTAGAGAGCAGCCACCCCTATTCCATCACATTGTGGAGCTGTTATCTCCTGGCCCACTCACCACAGCTCAGCTGTCTCGGCCTTATTTAGCACATGTGCAGCCGATCGCACTGTTGCAATTTGCAAACTTTACCTCAAGCGTGGCAAATACACCAGCCATTTGGGTACCACATGTTTGACAAGGCATTTACCCTCCCACCACTCAGCCTGTTGGCAAGAGCACCTGAAAGCCACACAACAATGGACGTAATTTTGCTCCTCCTCACATTCAGGTCTACAACTGCTATATCTCATGACCTCTCAGCGGCCTCCACCCACAGGGCTGATGGTATAACAAAATGTGTCACAGGTCCTTGCAGCACACCACCGGCTGTAGAAAATAGCAGGCAAATTTCTCTGCCACAGCTGCTGCAGAGGAAAAATTAAATAAAAAAAATACAGTCACTGCCACCCACATGCCTAGCGTCTAAATTCAAGCTTGTCAAAGCTGCTGGCTTTACAACTCCCGCCTTTCCGTCTGGTGGATACTGCAGAATGTGCTGTACCACAATGGCAGGTACCCAGTCGCTATTTCTTTGCACATACGGCCATTCCAGTTCTGAACCATCACAAGGCAGGCAATGTTGTGGCATCATTGGGAAAAGTAGTCAGAGGCAAGGTCCATGTTACTGCTGACACGTGGTCCATCAAGCATGGTCAGGGACGATATATTTTGTTCACAGCACACTGGCTAACGTCTCCATACAGCTGGTGGTGATGTGAGAATTGTCAGCTCTGCTTCACCCCCTCCTCTGCTGAATTGTCCTGTGAACCACCAGTACCCCCTAAGCGTTCAAGGGGTTATTTAATGAGTCAGGCTAAAAGATGCCATGCAGTGCTTCAGCTGGTCTGTGTTAGGGACAGGAGCCACACCAGGGCAGAGATTCTTTCAGCTCTGTAGGGGCAGGCCCAGAGGTGGTTCATGGCCCGCCAATTGGAGCAAGGAATGATGGTATGCGATAATGGCACTAAACACCTGTCCGCCCTTAGACAGGGAAAGTTGACACATGTGCCATGCCTGGTACATGTCTTCAATTTGGTGGTGCAGTATTTCCTAAACAGGTAACCAGGGTTGGAAGATCTGCTAAAGCAAGCCAGAGTCTGTAGCCATTTCAGGCGGTCACACACAGCCAGTGCTCTGTTGGTTGAAATACAGTGGAAATTCCACCTGCCCGTAAACCGCCTGATTTGTGACATGCCCACCAGGTGAAACTCAAGTTTGGCAATGCTACAGTGGCAGCACATGCAGCAGAGGGCCGTCAACGAGTACCTGTGCGAGTATAGCACCACAACAGGCTCAGCCCGGCATTTTTCCCCACGCCAATGGCTGCTGATAAAGGATGCATGCACTCTGTCACCTTTTGAGGAGGCAATAAGGATGGTAAGTCGTGCCAATGCATGAATCAGTGACACAATCCCTGTTTTGTTCCTGCTGGAGCAGACTCTGCATGGAATTATGGACAGGTCACTTGAGGCAGAGCAGCAGGAGGACCTCTTCTCTCAAGGCCCGCTTTATACAGACACCATTCTTGCGACGCCACACAACAGAGGAGGATTCTGGCAGTTTTGGAGGAATTGAAGCAGAGGAAGACATACATCAACCCTTAACAGATGGTTTTTCATCCCCAGAACTCTTGGGAGTAGTAAGTGGCTGGGAGGAGGCAGTTTCAGATACTGTAGGCCTCAGTCACCCTGAGGACTCTGCTTCTCATGCCTACGCAAACTTGCGGTGCATGGGCTCCCTCATTTTTAAAAGCCTGCGAAACGACCCGAGAATTTGTGGCATCAAGGAGAAGGATCACTATTGGTTGGCAACCATCCTTGACCATCGTTACAAAGGGAAGTCCTGTAACTCATCCCATCTTCACAGATGGAGTAGAGGATTAAAGGACACCTTAAAACGGGAGTTTATGCAATGACTTTCCGGACTCTGCTAGGTTACAGTCTCATGGAAAGGCTAGTTTAGAGGCTTCTGTGCAAAAACAGACACAGAAAGCTTTCCAGTTGATGATCCACTGGGTTATGAGAATAGACCACTGGCCAGAACTTGCCCAGTATACAATTGAGCTGAGGGGCTGCCCTGCATCCTGAACGAGCATTCAGTGCTGCCAGAGGTTTTGACAGATAAAAGAGCGTGCCTGTCCACAGACTCTGATTGTCTGACATCAAAATGAATCAGTCCTGGATTAGCAGCAGCTATCAAGCCCCTGATGCCAATGTCCCAGATTAAGTGTTTTCTGGATCAGGAATCTCTGCAAGACTGTCTACGCTTCTTAGCTTTGTGGGTGTTGACTTTGTCTAGAAGAAATTTTTTTGGTAAAGGTTTCATTGGCAAAATTAACACTCAAAGACCCATTTTTCCACAGAAACACAAAAATATAAAACCATTAAAATCCATATAGGAAAAGTCGATAAAGTTCATGGTGTGAGAGAAAAACACTAGTGGCAGCTCCCCATAGAGTGAAGCAGTTCTCTGAAGGAGCGAAAAGAGCAGGGTATGTGTCAATTGAAATTCAGCACAAATGTATTGTATATACAGCCAAATGGCTACTCACATGGGTAGGGTACAAACAGTCATGTAAAAGGTGATGCCTGGTTCTTTCCGGGATTTTTACACTGACTCCAGACATCGCTTATTATTGCATGCCTGTTTGTACCCTACCCATGTGAGTAGCCATTTGGCTGTATAAATACATTTCTGCTGTATCAACTGCTGCACCTAGTCTGGTGCACCCTGCTCTTTTCTTTTATTGATTGTGTTACTTTCATTTTTACAATTTTTTTTTTTGGTTAGTAAGCTCTGTTGCCATCACATAGGGGGCTGACAGCATATATGGAATGACAAGTTCTCCTTAATTAGACCTCAAGGGTCTAAGACAAGGATCCTCAAACTACGGCCCTCCAGCTGTTGCAGAACTACACATCCCATGAGGCATTGTAAAACTCTGACATTCACAGACATGAGTAGGCATGATGGCAATTGTAGTTCCTGAACAACTGGAGGGCCGCAGTTTGAAGACCCCTGGTCTAAGACCTCTAATTTCTATCCTTCACTTAGCTGAAGCTAATCAAGCACAGGTTGTTGTACCTTCCAGAATGTGTGGAAGTGATAAGGCAGTGACAGTTGGCTGAACAAGGGGAAACACTCATGGGTATAGCAGCTAGGAGTGTTTTTAAAATCTGTGGTCAATGTAAACTAAAGTGATAGCACAGCAGCAGAAACTTGCTATGCAGCTTCCTTTCTCCAAATTAAACCTCTGATCAGGGAGGAGCCACTACTGCAATGAGATTGGCTTGACAGAAGATTACATAATATTACACCCTTGAATAAAAATATACATTTTCTTTTTTGTCCTAACCATATTAAAGAAAATATGTCAAAACCAGTCCTAGGATTCTACTATTGGGTGGTAGCATTACTGGGAAGAATAAGATGTGTTCCAATGGAGGGCTACTCTGAAACAGTTAAGTTGGCAAATTTCCTGGTGCAGTCCACCCACATTATGACAGCATCAGAGGCTCGCACTAGTATTGTGCCAGGAACATGGACATGAAGTCCTACCGAGTTTGTTAGCTTTTCTTCATTTCTGGGAACTGAACTGATCGTAATGTTCTATGAGGAAGGCATCACACAGTTTCACTAGCTAGTTATGATGAAATGTCCACTAAAGAATTTCTAGTTATGTACCAGAAATCACAAATACATTTCTAAATCAAGAGGCTACAAAACGGTATTCAGCGGGTGGGAGGGTAGGGGGGGCGGAGGCTGGCTCATGGTAAACTAAAGTGCACCATTACTAAGAAGCACACTATACCATCCCATATAGGTATAGCAGCATAGTGTGCAAAACCTACCTTCCAGTCAGGGCTCCCTTTCTGTGTAAAGAAAGTAGTACAAAACCGCATATAAAAGAAGCCTTCTTAAAAAAAAATCTTCAACCTATTGTCAGGACGGTACAGCTGTCATGCCCAGCGCCCCCTAGTGCCACAAGATTGAGCACCACCCTGTTCTTTAGCACATAGCGTTTACTCTCCCCTGTCGCAGGCATTGAGCCTCTTTTCACGCTTGAACCGAAAAGGGCTCCAGGAGAGAAAATCTCGTCACTTCCTGTGCCTGTGTTTTGTAAGCACATGCTGATCACCGATTTACTGGAACTGATCAGCAGGTCCAGGCCAAAAAGCATGAACCTGCTAAGAGATCAATACTGGAGCGACTCACGGCACCGGCGCGTGCGTGCCCCCAGCTCAGGAACATACAGGGAGCGCGGATCACATATCTGTCTAACCATCTATCTATATACACATGATCCGGTGCAGAGCTACCACCCTGTAGCAGCAAAACTGCTATAGGGCAGTCAGAAACTAGTCAAAGAGGAGCTCCAGGCTTCCTCAGAAAAATTTAAAATCAGCAGCTACAAATACTGTAACTGCTGACTTTTAAGATTAGGGCACTTACCTGTCCAGGCATCCAACGGTGTCCTCACCCAAGCCAATTATTCAAGCGCTTTGTGAATGGGCCACAGTCTTCTGGGACCCGTGAAGTGTCCCTAAAGACTGCGGGGGGGGGGGGGGGGGGGGAGGGGGGGTAGAGAACCTGTGTCTCCGTTCACTGTGGCAGACAAGCAGAGCTTCCCGTTTTGGGTGGAGCTCCGCTTTAACAAGATACTACATTCTTTAAAACAGAAAGTGAGCCCTGGCTGGAAGGTAGGCTTAGCAGTTTCTGCTGCAATGCCCATATGAGACAGCATAATATGCTTTTTGGTAAAAGGTGAATTTACGCTTTTATCCTCAGTTGCTGGTAAGAAAAAAAATATATCACATCAGATATAAGCAATACAAAAACCACAGATAAAAATAAAAGTATGATAGCACAAATGATTTTCCATTAAAACTTTTGATTTGCTGATTTCATTAAATCCAGGTCCCACTTTACCTTTTATTTTGTTTCCTCTTTTACAGGTACCAACAAACAAGGGTTAGTGTATGCAAACATGAGATTAGTTTGTGCCCCTCCAATTAACTGACACTGCACAACCCTATAGATCTGGGGCAGGAACATTCCTGCAGGTGACACTCCATCCTGGAACACACACACAACTTTCAGTAATCAGGCAATATTGTAGCCTTGGTTGTGACAGACACAAGCCATCTTTTTATCCATTCTATCTCACTTTGATACTGACAATTCCACCTACTCAAATAAGGAAAAAGTACAGTAACTACACATACAAAATGATAGAAGTACTAAACAGGGATTTTGACACTTACTTCAAATATTTTGCATAATCGGGATCCTTCCAGTAAAGAAGGTATTTCAGATAATTAACAAATGACTTGTCCTTGAAGAATCCCCGCTGTGCTAGGACTAAAGAGAAGGCACCAATAAATGACATGATCATACTCAGTAGAAAATAGCACTTCATAAAGAGAATGTCAAAATCAGCACTCTACAAAAGATATAAGAGCAATACCAGTTCAGAGCAAAAATATAATAAAGGTGAAAGTCCAGCCAAAACAGTTACCTTAGCTTAGATGCTGGATGGGTTAGAACTTCCGTCATGTTTTTCTTGCGGTCTATAGGTGTTCATAACCTTCAATGTTGGTAACATTTCTAAGACTAAATTTTTTTTTTTTGCCTGGCTGTCACATGCTGACCCCATCTGATTTCAGTAGTTTGAGTCAATGATCCAGAAAAATAAGGGCCCATTCACACCAGCACATTTCGATAGCGCAGTGTAAAACATGCATGTTACCACAGCACATAGTAAAGCTCTGTATATGTAAAAAGTTGCATTGCAGCGCACTGTTATGGAGTGAAACCAGCCCAAAGCAGAAAGACCCCTGAACAGGGGTCCCCACTCGTAGATTTACCCTTTTGAAAGATTTACCTTTCCCCTGTGTTCTAGTGACAATACAAAAAAAAATAGTAAGGGTAACTCTCCCTAACCAGAAAACAGACAGTCTAACCCTTCCACACTGTCCAAAATGAAAAAAAATATAGGTTTGGCTATAACCACACCTAATGTTCTCCAACTCAAAGTACTGAAGCCATTTAACCGTCAGGCAACTAGCTCTAACAAAAAGGTAATGAAACGCATCTACAAGACCACAGTTTGGTGTCTTTGGTGTTATTTTTGTGAAACAAAATAAAATTGGAAGTTCTGGATGTGCAGCCATTTCTTTCTTCTTTCCAAGTTTCCCACGGAGGCGGGCCGGGGCTAGCACTCTGCAAGATACTCCAAATAGCCTTAGTTTTATACACCTGGAGCAGCGGTTCTTCTTCTTGTAACAAAAGGCAGCAATGGCATTTTGCACACAAAAAGTTAACATAAAAAAATAAAAAAAAAATTAAAAAAAAAAAACATTTAAAAAAAAAGACAAAAAAAAAAAATGTGCACTAATACACAACAACCAAGGGGAGTTGAGGGATCATCCTTAGCGGTCCCCCGCACCCAGAAATGACATTAGCGCAGGGACGAACCTCACCAGGAAAAAACAAAACCATTTCACAGTTCACCTTTTGTAACATGTTACCCCCATATTGAGGGAGTAACATGTTACAGATGCACCGGCCCCAGCTAGCTGTCACAATCTGCGAAAAACACGGCCGTTTGGGGCTCCGCACACCCGACCGCGTCATCCATTCCGTGTTCTGTGAATGGGAAAATGACAAGGTTCTCAATGAGCTACCAAGGCGCTGTTATGCACTGTGGTAGTTCATTAAGTCTTCGTGTCACAGTGTAACTGCCTGGCTGTATTGGAGGTATGGCCAGACAGATACAGACAGTCTGCAGGACCTTGGCATTACACCCACGATCTGCTGATTCTGGTTGCAATGCTTTACAGGTCCATTACAAAAAATAAATAATAAATGCATATTTTTTTACCTGCCAAAAAAAAATGTGCATTTTTTTTTATTTTTTTGTAAAGGTGAACGTATCCTTTAAAAGAAAATCTCCACCACTTTATGATTTGTAAATGAACAAAATAGACACAACTAGGAAACAATTTCCATAATATACTTACAGTTAAGGTAATTAGGATTTGCCAGGCACTGAACAAACTCCAATTCCAACTGGAACCGATATCGGGCTTGTTCATCTGAAAGAAGATATAAAGGAAATTTCATCATTACTTACATATGTGTGATTCTAATTTAAAGCAGCATTAAACCCAAAGCCAAAATGTAATATATGGCAGATGAACAATCTTTATAGATGTGGTGGCTGCATTATTTTTTCCTTTAGGCTTTTTTTTTTTTTTTTTTTTGTACGACTGTGTGGAGACATCCAGCACCCTTCATTTTTTGTCCTATGTGTCCCATTAGGGTGAATCTCACTAACGGACATAGACAGCAACACAAACCAAGCAAGGGATCTAACCGTTCACCATTCCATCCAAAATAAAAAAGGTGTGCCTTATGATACACTTTACAGCCCACTTCTGGAGACTGGGGAAAAAAAAAAAAAAAAAAAAATAAGGATGCAGTGCCACCCCCCACCCCCCCTCCCCTCCAAGGGTTAAATGCAGGTTTGTTCCTAGGGATGGAGGAATAGGGAGTAATACTCACCTTCTAGCTCCCTCCAGCAGGGTGAGCGGTCCCACAAAGCTTCCCCTCTAAGGTGCTCCTGACCACTAAGGATGAGCTCAGGCGTGTTCGCAAACAGCACGTGCAGAGCCTGCCAGGAAGTCGTCACTGCACAGCGCTAATCACAGGCAGTGAGACGTTGTCCTGATACGCGGCTGCAGAGATCAGGAAATGTCTCACTGCCTGTGATTAGCGCTGTGCAGTGACGACTTCCTGGCAGGCTCTGCACGTGCTGTTTGCGAACACGCTGGAGCTCATCCTTACTGACCACCTACAATGCAGGGCGGATGTCGATTGCTACCTGTGTTGGTACCACGGTACAGCCTGCCCTCCTGTCCTGAGGACGGCACTCCTCCTACAGATCCTGCACCTCTCTGTGCTGCTGCAGCACCCCCTAGTCCCTGCCTCCCCTGGTCTCAGCATTCAGTAGACTTCAGCAGCTGACCCAAGACCTCCTCTGGTCCTCCTCCAGACCCTGCACTTTCTGCTTTTTCTAGCTCTGCCCCCAGCTTCTTCCCAGCAGCACAAGGTAAGGAGGGTGCACTGTGATGTAAGGGAGGGTCGGGACTCTTGATTTCTGATGGTGGGTCTGCGCTTGACATCTGATGTAAGGGAAGGGGGGGGGGGGGGGGGGTTCTTTGGATGTCTAGTATTACAGATACAGCCTGCCCTTTGAGGGCAACCATAAGGTTGAGTTTGACACCCCTGATGTATACAATGCAGGGCCTGCACACTGATTGCACTTGTAATGCTCTGAAGACTTTAATAGAAAAATGTAACAAATAGAAATGTAATGATGTGGGGCATTTAATACAGAAAGTGGAGTGTAGACTCCATGAAAGAGGAGATCCTCCTGGCTGTGCCCATCCTGCACCTCTAACTGGAAGCCTGACCAGGGGGCTCAGCCTGGGCTCCATCTCTCCATGAAAGAGGAGATCCTCCTGGGTGATCAGCCTGGGCTCCATCTCTCTATGAAAGAGGAGATCCTCCTGGGTGATCAGCCTGGGCTCCATCTCTCCATGAAAGAGGAGATCCTCCTGGGTGATCAGCCTGGGCTCCATCTCTCTATGAAAGAGGAGATCCTCCTGGGTGATCAGCCTGGGCTCCAGCTCTCCATGAAAGAGGAGATCCTCCTGGGGGCTCAGCCTGGGCTCCAGCTCTCCATGAAAGAGGAGATCCTCCTGGGTGATCGGCCTGGGCTCCATCTCTCCATGAAAGAGGAGATCCTCCTGGGGGCTCAGCCTGGGCTCCATCTCTCCATGAAAGAGGAGATCCTCCTGGGGGCTCAGCCTGGGCTCCATCTCTCCATGAAAGAGGAGATCCTCCTGGGGGCTCAGCCTGGGCTCCAGCTCTCCATGAAAGAGGAGATCCTCCTGGGGGCTCAGCCTGGGCTCCAGCTCTCCATGAAAGAGGAGATCCTCCTGGGGGCTCAGCCTGGGCTCCAGCTCTCCATGAAAGAGGAGATCCTCCTGGGGGCTCAGCCTGGGCTCCAGCTCTCCATGAAAGAGGAGATCCTCCTGGGTGATCGGCCTGGGCTCCATCTCTCCATGAAAGAGGAGATCCTCCTGGGGGCTCAGCCTGGGCTCCAGCTCTCCATGAAAGAGGAGATCCTCCTGGGGGCTCAGCCTGGGCTCCAGCTCTCCATGAAAGAGGAGATCCTCCTGGGGGCTCAGCCTGGGCTCCATCTCTCCATGAAAGAGGAGATCCTCCTGGGGGCTCAGCCTGGGCTCCAGCTCTCCATGAAAGAGGAGATCCTCCTGGGTGATCGGCCTGGGCTCCATCTCTCCATGAAAGAGGAGATCCTCCTGGGGGCTCAGCCTGGGCTCCAGCTCTCCATGAAAGAGGAGATCCTCCTGGGGGCTCAGCCTGGGCTCCAGCTCTCCATGAAAGAGGAGATCCTCCTGGGGGCTCAGCCTGGGCTCCAGCTCTCCATGAAAGAGGAGATCCTCCTGGGGGCTCAGCCTGGGCTCCAGTAATCTATGAACTGTCCCCCCAGAGCAAGGCAGTACCTGTGTAATGGATGACTCGGTGAGGACGGGGATACAATAGTAGGAAGGTCCCCTGTGATATGAGAGCAAAGGACAACCCTCGTATATATCGCTGGGGGTGCCTAGATACTCAGCACACACTTACCGCTCTCCATCGGCACGGCAGCCATAGCAGCTCTGCAAGCTTGATAATATCGTACAACTTAGAGAGGAGTCTCTAGTTGAAGCTTCTTCAACTGGAACAGCAACAAAAGAGCCGGAAACGGAAGTTTGTTGTTGTGTTGGCGGAAGTGTCTTCAATAGTTTTGGTTAGTTCGGGCGGAAGAGATTTATGGGTGTGTTCGGAGTGTGCGGAGGGGGTGTGTTCAGGGTGTGCGGAAGGCGGGGGTGTGATCAGGGATGGTCTGTGGAGGGGGTGTGTTCAGAGTGCGTGGTTGGTGTGTTCAGGGTGTGCAGAGGGGGTGTTCAGGGTGCGTGGTTGGTGTGTTCAGGGTGTGCAGAGGGGGTGTGATCAGGGTGTGTGGAGGAAGGGTGTTCGGAGGGGGTGTGATCAGGGGGTGCGGAGGGGATGTGTTCAGGGTGCATGGGGGGTGTGATCAGGGTGGTCTGTGGAGGGGGTGTGTTCAGGGTGTGCGGAGAGGGTGTGTTCAGGGTGTGCAGAGGGGGTGTGATCAGGGTGTTCGGAGGGGATGTGTTCACGGTGCGTGGGGGGGGTGTGCAGAGGGGGTGTGATCTGGGTGTGCGGAGGGGGTGTGATCAGGGGGTGCGCGGAGCGAGTGTTCAGGGAGGGCGGGGGTGTGATCAGGGTGGTCTGTGGAGGGAGTGTGATCAGGGTGTGCAGAGAGGGTGTGTTCAGGGTGTGCGGAGGAAGGGTGTTCGGGGTGTGCGGAGGGGGTGTGCAGAGAGAGTTTGTTCAGGGGGTGCGTGGAGGGAGTGTTCAGGGTGCGCGGAGGGGGGGTTCAGGGTGTGCAGAGGGCGGGGGTGTGATCAGGGTGGTCTGTGGAGGGAGTGTGTTCAGGGTTTCCCAGGGGGGTGTGATCAGGGGGTGAGGAGGGGATGTGTTCAGGGTGTGCGGAGGGGATGTGATCAGGGGGTGCGTGGAGGGAGTGTTCAGGGTGCGCGGAGGGGGTGTGCAGAGTGCGCGGAGGGCGGGGGTGTGATCAGGGTGGTCTGTGGAGGGGGTGTGTTCAGGGTGTGCGGAGTTAGGGTGTTCGGGGTGTGATCAGGGGGTGCATGGAGGGAGTGTTCAGGGTGCGCGGCGGGGGGGTTAAGAGTGCTCGGAGGGCGGGGGTGTGATCAGGGTGGTCTGTGGAGGGAGTGTGTTCAGGGTGTGCAGAGGGGGTGTGTTCAGGGTGTGCGCAGGAAGGGTGTTCGGGGTGTGATCAGGGGGGCGTGGAGGGAGTGTTCAGGGTGCGCGGAGGGGGGTTCAGAGTGCGCGGAGGGCGGGGTGTGATCAGGGTGGTCTGTGGAGGGAGTTTGTTCAGGGTGCGTGGGGGGTGTGTTCAGGGTGTGCGGAGGGGGTGTAATCAGGGTGTGCGAAGGAAGGGTGTTCGGGGTGTGAGGAGGGGGTGTGATCAGGATGTGCAGAGAGAGTGTGTTCAGGGGGTGCACGGAGGGAGTGTTCAGGGTGAACGGAGGGGGTGGTTCAGGGTGCGCAGGGGGCGGGGGTGTGATCAGGGTGATCTGTGGAGGGAGTGTGTTCAGGGTGCGTGGGGGGTGTGCGGAGGGGGTGTGATCAGGGTGTGCAGAGGGGGTGTGTTCAGGGTGTGCGGAGGGGGAGTGTTCAGGGTGCGCGGAGGGAGTGTTCAGGGTGTGCGGAGGGGGTGTGTTCAGGGTGTGCGGAGGGGGTGTGTTCAGGGTGTGCGGAGGGGGAGTGTTCAGGGTGCGTGGAGGGAGTGTTCAGGGTGGGCGGAGGGGGTGTGTTCAGGGTTTGCGGAGGGGGTGTGTTCAGAGTGTGTGGAGGGGGTGTGTTCAGGGTGGTCTGTGGAGGGGGTGTGCAGAGGGGGGGTGTTCAGGGTGGTCTGTGGAGGGGGTGTGTTCAGGGTGGTCTGTGGAGGGGGTGTGATCAGGGTGTGCAGAGGGGGGGTGTTCAAGGTGGTCTGTGGAGGGGGTGTGTTCAGGGTGTGCGGAGGAGGTGTGATCAGGGTGGTCTGTAGAGGGGGTGTGTGGAGGGGGTGTGATCAGGGTGTGTGGAGGGTGTTTGTTCAGAGTGGTCTGTGGAGGGGGTGTGTGAAGAGGGTGTGATCAGGGTGTGCGGAGGAGGTGTGATCAGGGTGGTCTGTAGAGGGGGTGTGTGGAGGGGGTGTGATCAGGGTGTGTGGAGGGGGTGTGATCAGGGTGTGTGGAGGGGGTGTGATCAGGGTGTGCGGAGGAGGTGTGATCAGGGTGGTCTGTAGAGGGGGTGTGTTCAGGGTGTGTGGAGGGGGTGTGATCAGGGTGTGTGGAGGGGGTGTGATCAGGGTGTGTGGAGGGGGTGTGATCAGGGTGTGCGGAGGAGGTGTGATCAGGGTGGTCTGTAGAGGGGGTGTGTTCAGGGTGTGTGGAGGGGGTGTGATCAGGGTGTGTGGAGGGGGTGTGATCAGGGTGTGCGGAGGGGGTGTGATCAGGGTGGTCTGTAGAGGGGGTGTGATCAGGGTGTGTGGAGGGGGTGTGATCAGGGTGTGTGGAGGGGGTGTGATGAGGGTGTGCGGTGGAGGTGTGATCAGGGTGGTCTGTAGAGGGGGTGTGTTCAGGGTGTGATCAGGGTGTGTGGAGGGGGTGTGATCAGGGGGTGTGGAGGGGGTGTGATCAGGGTGGTCTGTAGAGGGGGTGTGTTCAGGGTGTGTGGAGGGGGTGTGTTCAGGGTGGTCTGTGGGGGAGGTGTGTTCAGGGTGTGTGGAGGGGGTGTGATCAGGGTGGTCTGTAGAAGGGGTGTGTTCAGGGTGTGTGGAGGGGGTGTGATCAGGGTGTGTGGAGGGGGTGTGTTCAGGGTGTGTGGAGGGGGTGTGATCAGGGTGTGTGGAGGGGGTGTGATCAGGGTGGTCTGTAGAGGGGGTGTGTTCAGGGTGTGTGGAGGGGGTGTGTTCAGGGTGTGTGGAGGGGGTGTGTGGAGGGGGTGTGATCAGGGTGGTCTGTAGAGGGGGTGTGTGGAGGGGGTGTGTTCAGGGTGTGTGGAGGGGGTGTGATCAGGGTGTGTGGAGGGGGTGTGATCAGGGTGGTCTGTAGAGGGGGTGTGTTCAGGGTGTGTGGAGGGGGTGTGTTCAGGGTGTGTGGAGGGGGTGTGATCAGGGTGTGTGGAGGGGGTGTGATCAGGGTGGTCTGTAGAGGGGGTGTGTGGAGGGGGTGTGTTCAGGGTGTGTGGAGGGGGTGTGATCAGGGTGTGTGGAGGGGGTGTGTTCAGGGTGTGTGGAGGGGGTGTGTTCAGGGTGTGTGGAGGGGGTGTGATCAGGGTGTGTGGAGGGGGTGTGATCAGGGTGGTCTGTAGAGGGGGTGTGTTCAGGGTGTGTGGAGGGGGTGTGATCAGGGTGTGTGGAGGGGGTGTGATCAGGGTGGTCTGTAGAGGGGGTGTGTTCAGGGTGTGTGGAGGGGGTGTGTTCAGGGTGTGTGGAGGGGGTGTGATCAGGGTGTGTGGAGGGGGTGTGATCAGGGTGGTCTGTAGAGGGGGTGTGTTCAGGGTGTGTGGAGGGGGTGTGATCAGGGTGTGTGGAGGGGGTGTGATCAGGGTGGTCTGTAGAGGGGGTGTGTTCAGGGTGTGTGGAGGGGGTGTGATCAGAGTGTGTGGAGGGGGTGTGATCAGGGTGTGTGGAGGGGGTGTGATCAGGGTGGTCTGTAGAGGGGGTGTGTTCAGGGTGTGTGGAGGGGGTGTGATCAGGGTGTGTGGAGGGGGTGTGATCAGGGTGTGTGGAGGGGGTGTGATCAGGGTGTGTGGAGGGGGTGTGATCAGGGTGTGTGGAGGGGGTGTGATCAGGGTGGTCTGTAGAGGGGGTGTGTTCAGGGTGTGTGGAGGGGGTGTGATCAGGGTGTGTGGAGGGGGTGTGATCAGGGTGGTCTGTAGAGGGGGTGTGTTCAGGGTGTGTGGAGGGGGTGTGATCAGGGTGTGTGGAGGGGGTGTGATCAGGGTGTGTGGAGGGGGTGTGATCAGGGTGGTCTGTAGAGGGGGTGTGTTCAGGGTGTGTGGAGGGGGTGTGATCAGGGTGTGTGGAGGGGGTGTGATCAGGGTGTGTGGAGGGGGTGTGATCAGGGTGTGTGGAGGGGGTGTGATCAGGGTGGTCTGTAGAGGGGGTGTGTTCAGGGTGTGTGGAGGGGGTGTGATCAGGGTGGTCTGTAGAGGGGGTGTGTTCAGGGTGTGTGGAGGGGGTGTGTGGAGGGGGTGTGATCAGGGTGGTCTGTGGAGGGGGTGTGATCTTCTCTTACATCCTTCAGAATGTCACTTGCTGCAGTTGTGTATTTGATGTGTGTGGTATAATTAGAAGACTGGTCCAGTATATATTCCTGTATACCAGCAGACAGAGTGGTGAGGGATTAGATCTACTTTCAGATTTTCTGTTTCCCCTATAAAAATGCCTATAAAGGCACAGGTCACCTTTACAAAAACTGCCGATGCAGATAAGGGACACTTGAAGATAAAAACAAATTGTACAACTCTGACCAAAGTTGTATAATGTCCCTGTTATAAGTGTAGGTCACATACACACCTCATGAAGGCTGACCGGAAAACTTCCAGGATGTTTCTAATGCCGCGTACACACGGTCCTACTTTTCGTCTACAAAAGTCCAACGGACGCTGATGGACTAAAGCTGGCTGGTAATCCGATCGTGTGTGGGCTTCTCCGGACTTTCAACTGACTTTTTTAGCCTCAAATCCGACGTACTTTAGATTTGAAACATGTTTTAAAACTTTACTTCGTAACTACGACGGACCCCGAAATCCGCTCGTCTGTGTGCTAGTCCGACGGACAAAAAGCCACGCTAGGGCACCTATTGGCTACTGGCTATGAACTTCCTTATTTTAGTCCGGTGTACGTCATCACGTACGAATCCGTTAGACTTTTGTGTGGTCGTGTGTAGGCAAGTCCGTTCGTTAGAAAGTAGGCCGCAAGTCCGCCGCAAGTCCACCGAAAGTCTGCCGGAAGTCTGTCGGACAGGCTGTCCGACTTTTGTAGACGAAAAGTACGACCGTGTGTACGCGGCATAAGAGACGCCTAGTGTTTATTGTTCTCCATCACAGAGGTGAGCTCCCAAATGCTGAGCTCAGAGCTCCTGCATCCGGGGAGAGAAGCACATATGGGGGGTTTGACTCAGAGAAGGAGCTCACTCCTGTGATGGTTGAACAATAACAGCTAGGCCCCTCTTAGCAGCGTCCTAGGAGTTTCCATTCAGGCTTTGTGAGGTATGTAAAGAGCCCCCACCTATAGCAAGGACTTTATTCAACTTTGGTGACAGCCGCACAGCTTCTTTTTATCTACAGACGTTTCTTATCTGTGTGGATAGTTTTTGGTAAAGGTGAACTATGCCTTTCAATGCTCTGCTTCTAAAATACAGCAGCAAAGATCTGCACACACTGCGTTTGATGCCTTCCGTTTTCCACCTCTCGTCTCTGCAATCTAAATGAAATATTGCTCATGTTTTCTATTTCTGATTTTCAGGTAGCTCCGTTCCTTTGCTATCAGCGTGCTCCTCCCTGGACATGCCTGCGGACCAACAGGCAGCGCAGAACAGAACCCCTATGAATGGCCATACACATCATTAAGTGGCACTGCTCAGTCCTGCATTCGGAATCTGCCCACTGCTGAGGAAGAAGAGCAGAAGTTCCATCATCAGACAGGTCTGAAGATCCAGCAACAAGGATCCGTTCATACGATAATGCGTTGCAGGAGAACCACATTCCCGTGCAGCTTCTCGCACCACAATCCGATCGCAATGCCTCTGCGTCATTTCAACCACATTGCTCTTGCCTGCACCAAATTACTTGGTACAGAAGTATATAATCGGGAAAAAAAGGAGCTGAGACACCAGCCGTTCGAAGTGTACATGCACATAAAATATAAAGTATCCTCCAAGGAAGAAAAATAAAAAAATATATAGATGTAACAACCAATATAGCAAAAGAAAAACATATAATACTGAAGTATAAACCCAATGGTGGGAGGAGGGAAAAGAGGAACTTCCCCTTTTTGGGTGAAAACTTAAAGCGTACTGTGATACAATTGCCACAGTCCACAATACCTCTGGCCACCACTAGAGGGAGGTGTCACCCAAATCTATCTGGCTGGCCATACACAGCAGATACCAATACGTGGTGCACACTAAAGTGGGAAACACACTATAAGAAAATTGGGCGAAAAATCGTCTGATTTTCCTCGTTTCACAGAAAATAGGAATCGAAAAATTAGTACGAAAATTCTCGTACGACAAAGACTTTTTTTTTGTTGTTTATTGTTTCTGATCATGCGCAGTTCTTACAATTTTTCTTGTAAGAAAATCAACAGTACACATTAAACAAAAATCGTTCATTCTGTTTCCGTACGAGAAAAATTTTGGAGTTTGTCCCTTTGGGAATATTCGTATGAAAATTTGGAATCGGCTGTCGAAAGCTGAGTACACGTTATACGAAAATTCTTTGGATGAAAATGTTCGCCAATTTTTTTATAGTGTGTACGAACTTTAAGGGTTGGGGAGCTGTCTAGCTATTAGCAAACCCTTCTGTGATTCCTGAGACTTCCCTACAAGCTAGAATCCTTTTGTTAATCACCTTTCGCAGTGCCCCAGCACATCAGGCACAAGACTTTACGGTAGCTACCCATTGGCAGTGTGTCTGCTGGGCAACCTTACACACACTCAGATCTCTTCGATCTGAAAGATCTAATAACTTCACACTGCCATGTGTGTAATATATATTGTATGTGCGGTGGTAAAAGGGTGGGCTTTAACACCCATACACCGTACATACGCGTCACTAGGTGGCCGATGTTTCTGCACTTGGAGCACGCTCAGTGCGCTCCCAGTACAGAGACCAAGCTGTCAGAGACAGCTCTTAGTCCCCACTAACAATCAGTAGCTGGTGGAACCGTCTCCTGATCATCTGACCACTGTGACAGCCAATCAAGGTGATCGTCCATATTCCCATTGCACACATTCAAGGAATAGGCTTTAAAATAATGGGTGCTGCAATAACCATCAGCTGGGGACTGGAACATGTATCATATAGTGTAAATATTTGCCAGCACACCACGGATCTTCAGATTGAGTCCAAATGTTTTTTTATTGAGGAACAATCACGTCACAAACAGATGAGTACAATGTTTCAGAGCCACGCAGAACCTTTTCAAAGGGGTCCTGTGCGACTCCTAAATGTTGCACTCTTTGTTTGTGATCGACTCAATCTGAAGATCCGAGGTGTGCAGCCAATCAAGGTGGTCACATGACTGACGATCCTTCCCAGCCCCTGGGCGTACTGACCTTTTTAAAGGGACGCCGGGGCTGGACATGAAGGGGTTAATCTGCACACAATCTGACAAAGCACAATGCAATTACATAAAGATTAATAAGGAGCTTAGACCAAGTACAAAGACACTACAATACAATAATATCTCTAGGGAAATGAGTTCTAGCTTTGTATAAAGAAACACATATTAAAGTGGTATTAAACCCAAACGTATAATATATTGTAGCTTACTATTTATTAGATGTGGTGGCTGCATTCGTTTTGTTTTTTTAAGGCTTTTTGCCCTGTTTTCACCTGGTGATCTGGCCAATAACACACCTCCTGTATTAGAGTCCCCCCACTCTGGATGAAGGAGCAAAGAGACATCTTTGGACAGCAACATTGTCAGTCTGGGGGAGGGGAATGTCAGATACACTAGCAGATTTAGCAAAATGAAGCCAATCTCCTGCTGAGGTTTACATAATAAAAAAAAGCTGTTCATTGGAAGAACCCCTGCCAGTGATAAATGGTTTGTCTCAACTCTCTAACTGCTACATCTGCAGGACAGCTCGTTCTGTTTGAAAAACAACAGACCCACAGTACTAACCAGATCCCCAGGGCAAAAATAAAGGAAAGGGAGCATAAGCTGCAATAACAAAGCGCTAGATGTGTACCTAACCTCACATGCTCACAAAGACATGAATACACACATGCTTACAAAAACTTATCTCAGCAACATAATTATACTTTTTGACATTGTTTTTCATTGAATATTATAGCATTTATCCTGTAACCATTTGCTATTTTACATTTTTTCCACAGGAAAGACTTTTCATTTTCAGCACATCTCACCAATAAAATGTATTTCTGCAAGTTTATGAGATACTGAGAAAAATCACATTTAAAGTGGTTCTAAAGCTTAAACATTTTTTTTACCTAAAAGCATTCCCCGCATTAGGGTAACAAATGTTCATGTATTAGCATTGCCCCTCACCCCCCCCCCCCCCAAATATTATGCTTACCTGAGCCCTCATTTGATTCAGCTCTGTGTCTGTAGCGGCTCTCCCAGGCTTTGCTGAGGCAGTGGGAATCAATCAGTCAAATTCTGTGACGAGGGAGTGGGGGGTGGCGCCGAGCCGAGTTGTCTGTCTATAGGCACAGGCAGCTCGGCTCAGGATCAAGTCTGCAGGTGTGCCACCATAGGAAGCGGCTTCCTATGGTGGCACACCCAGAAGAGGAATAGCCAGGAACGTCGGACCCCAGAAGAGGAGGATCGGGGCTGCTCTGTGCACAGAGCAGGTAAGTATATCATGTTTGTCATTTTAAAAAATATATATATTTTACAACCACTTTAACACCACGTCAGGTTTTTGTTTCTATCTGTGTTTTCATTGGGGAGCTTGGACCCTATTTTTCTATTCTGTCATAGTGGGCCAGAGGGACAGGACATGAAGGGAAATGTCTTTAATGGGAAAAGAGACAGGAACAAAAACGTTTTATTTAGCAGGATGGGGAACGGTTAGGACCTCATTTTTTGTCCTGGTATCAGGAATAAAAAGTGAAAAAAAATCTCCAATTGGCTCAAAGCTGGCCATACACTAGTAAAAATAATTTGAAAAGGTTTCATTTTCTGATCATTTGATCCGTTTTCGAATGGATAGTGGGGCAAAATCGACAATTATTTTTGACTGTAGTGATTTGAAAATTCAAAGGAGCAGGATGGAAAATGTTAATCACTTAACCACTTCCGGACCAGCCACCGCAGTTTTACTGTGGCAGGTTGGCTTGGCTGGGCAAATCGACATTACCTTACATCGCTTTTCCTATTGGCCACTAGGGGCGCGTGCGCCTGGAGCAGATGCAAGTGCCTGTTGGGCGCGATGACCGCCTTGGCACCCGCGATCTTTGTGACAGAGCGAGAACCGCGATCTGTGTGTGTAAACACACAAATCCCGGTTCTTTCAGGGGTGTAGAAACAGATCGTGTGTCCATACTAAGTATGAACACCGATCTCTCTCTCCTCCGAGACAGTCCCATCCCCCCTACAGTTAGAAAACAGTGAGGGAACACAGTTAACCCCTTGATCGCCCCCTAGTGTTAACCCCTTCTCTTTCTGTGACATTTACACAGGAATCAGTGCATTTTTATATGTGTCCAAAATGGTCCCAAAAATGTGTCCAATTTGTCCGCCGCAATATCGCAGTCCCAATAAAAATCGCAGATTGCCTCCATTACTAGTAAAAAAAATAATAATAATAAAAATGCCATAATTCTATCCCCTATTTTGTAGACGCTATAACCTTTGCGCAAACCAATATATGCTTATTGCGATTTTTTTTACCAAAAATATGTAGAAGAATACATATTGGCCTAAACTGAGGCAAAAATTAGTTTTTTTGAAAAAAAATGTGGGATATTTATTATAGCAAAACGTAAAAGATATTGGGGGTTATTTACGAAAAGCAAATCTACTTTGCATTGCAAGTGCACTTGGAAGTGCAGTCGCTGTAAATATGAGGGGTAGATCTGAAATGAGGGGAAGCTCTGCTGATTTTTATCATGCAAGCTAAAATGCTGTTTTTTATTTTCCTTGCATGTCCCCTTGGATCTACAGCGACTGCACTTCCAAGTGCACTTTCAATTGGATTTGCTTTTCGTAAATAACCCCCATTGTGTGTTTTTCTATATTTTGACTGCAAGGCCCTGTCACTATGTGAAATTAGGAAAGGGATATGGAAAGGACACAGGATTCTCAAACTTACAGTTTAATTGGCTGCAATGTATGTATTGTGAGTGGAGAAAGCTGTGTTCTGAGTTGTCTCTGGGTTTTGTAATCCCGGATGGTGGCCTGGAGTTTGGAGGCTCTATATTGTCTTGGTGGAACGGAACCTTCGATCCTGTGTTTTTTTTCTAGACACCTGCAGCCTGTCTGAGTACACATGTGCAAGGTTGTTATAATCCAGGTCTGAGAGTAGCTTAGGGCAGTTGCAGTTGCTGTCATTTGGAGATACAGTGCCTTGAAAAGTATTCACCCCCTTGGCGTTTTACCTATTTTGTTACATTACAGCCTTTAGTTCAATGTTTTTTTAATCTGAATTATATGTGATGGATCAGAACACAATAGTCTAAGTTGGTGAAGTAAAATTAGAAAAATATATACATAAAACTATTTTTCAGAAATAAAAAAAACTGATAATTGGCATGTGTGTATGTATTCACCCCCTTTGTTATGAAGCCCATAAAAAGCTCTGGTGCAACCAATTACCTTCAGAAGTCACATAATTGGTGAAATGATGTCCACCTGTGTGCAATCTAAGTGTCACATGATCTGTCATTACATATGCACCTTTTTGAAAGGCCCCAGAGGCTGCAACTCCTAAGCCAGAGGCACCACTATCCAAACACTGCCATGAAGACCAAGGAACTCTCCAAACAAGTAAGGGACAATGTTGTTGAGAAGTACAAGTCAGGGTTAGGTTATAAAAAAATATCCAAATCTTTGATGATCCCTAGGAGCACCATCAAATCTAACCAAATGGAAAGAACGTGGCACATCAGCAAACCTGCCAAGAGACGGCCGCACACCAAAACTCACAGACCGGGCAAGGAGGGCATTAATCGGAGAGGCAGCACAGAGACCTAAGGTAACCCTGGAGGAGCTGCAGAGTTCCATAGCAGAGACTGGAGTATCTCTTCATAGGACGAAAATAAGCCGTACTCTCCATAGAGGTGGGCTTTATGGCAGAGTGGCCAGAAAAAAGCCATTACTTTCAGCAAAAAACAAAATGGCACGTTTTGAGTTTGTGAAAAGGCATGTGGGAGACTCCCAAAATGTATGGAGGAAGCTGCCCTGGTCTGATGAGACTAAAATTGAACTTTTTGGACATCAAAGAAAACGCTATGTCTGGCACAAACCCAACACATCACCCAAAGAACACCATCCCCACAGTGAAACATGGTGGTGGCAGCATCATGCTGTGGGGATGTTTTTCAGAAGTCAGGACTGGGAAACTGGTCAGAGTTGAGGGAAAGATGGATGGTGCTAAATACAGGGATATTCTTGAGCAAAACCTGTACCACTCTGTGTGATGTGAGGCTAGGACGGAGGTTCACTTTCCAGCATGACAATGACCCCAAACAAACTGCTAAAGCAACACTTGAGTGGTTTAAAGGGAGACATGTAAATGTGTTGAAATGGCCTAGTCAAAGTCCAGACCTCAATCCAATAGAAAATCTGTGGTCAGACTTAAAGATTGCTGTTCACAAGCACAAACCATCCAACTTGAGGGAGCTGGAGCAGTTTTGCATCGAGGAATGGGCAAAAATCCCAGTGGTAAGATGTGGCAAGCTCATAGAGACTTATCCAAATCGACTTTGATCTGTGATAGCCACAAAAGTCGGCTCTACAAAGTATTGACTTTAGTTATGCACATTGACTTTTTCTGTTATTTTGTCCTATTTGTTGTTTGCTTCACAATAAAAAAAACTTCAAAGTTGTGTGCATGTTCTGTAAATTAAATGATACAAATCCTCAAACATTCCAGGTTGTGAGGCAACAAAACACGAAAAACGCCAAGGGGGTGAATACTTTTGCAAGGCACTGTAGTCTATGTGTGAGGATAGAGGTGTGCTCCAGCCAGGAAAGGTCACCTACTGTGGAGACAAGACTCCATGGTGGAGAGATTCCCTTACCTGCAGGACCGAGAGAGCTAAGGCAACTAGAGAGTCCAGGTGGGAGATCTGTAGATCTCAAAAGTGGGAGAGCCCGGGGTGGTGGTAGAACCCTATCCAGAGGCCAAGAGTGGGCCTGTGCTGTGAGGTACTGCAAGCATAGGCTGAGTGAGCCTGAAGAGCCCATGGTCTGGAAAACCAGAGAGAGAAGTGGTACTGCTGCCAGAAGAGCCAGGTGTCTTGACATTTTCTATTGATGCTGTTTCTGAGTAAAGACAAAACCACTGTGTGGGAAACCTTGTGTTGTGAAGACACTACATTTTTGTTTCAATAAAAGTGAGCTAATGTGACCATAAACATAGTTCTGACCGACGTGGACTTTAAAAAGGTTCACCACCTCTGAGCCAACCAACCCCCATATCCAGGGGCGGACTGACCATTAGGTCACTCGGGCGCCGACCAAGGGCCCGGTGTCCAGCAGGGGGCCCCACAGTGTTACCAATCGCCCGTAGATTTAACCCCTTTTTGGTGCTGCCCGTTATGGGCATCGGTGCCCGTAAAAAAGATGGCCACCAGCCAACCATGGAACTGCGCATGCGCCGCCCTGAAGCCGGCCGGGCTCGTGAAAGCTCGTCCGCGCTCAGCCGGGCAGCGCATGTGCAGTAACGTAATGGCGCCTCCAGGCGCCATTTTCGAATAGACGCTCGGGACACTATGGCAGAGGTACAGACAGAGGAGCCGAGCAGGGGTGAAGAATGAGGAGGAGGAGAGTAAAACTGTGGGGAGTGAGAACGGGGGACATCGCTGGGAGCCCAGAGGCGGTAGAGGGTGAAGCTGTGGCATGCAGGGGAGGGACAGAGACTGATGTGTTCTGTCCACCATCAGCAGCACAGTGCTGCCCTGATCTGTGAAGAGGTGAAAGTGGCACAGGAGGAGGACACAGCACTGATGATGTGGAGAAGTAATATGATGGTGGACAGAGGAGAAGGCTACTGTGAGGGGGTGAGGACACTATCATATCCGCAACCTCTGTCCACCTCCTGAAGTATGTCTGCAACCTCTGTCCACTTGCAGTATGTCTGCAACCTCTGTCCACCTCCTGCAGTATGTCTGCAACCTCTGTCCACCTCCTGCAGTATGTCTGCAACCTCTGTCCACTTGCAGTATGTCTGCAACCTCTGTCCACCTCCTGCAGTATGTCCGCAGCCTCTGTCCACCTCCTGCAGTATGTCCGCAGCCTCTGTCCACCTCCTGCAGTATGTCCGCAACCTCTGTCCACCTCCTGCAGTATGTCCGCAGCCTCTGTCCACCTCCTGCAGTATGTCCGCAGCCTCTGTCCACCTCTTGCAGTATGTCCGCAGCCTCTATCCACCTCCTGCAGTATGTCCGCAGCCTCTGTCCACCTCCTGCAGTATGTCCGCAGCCTCTGTCCACCTCCTGCAGTATGTCCGCAACCTCTATCCACCTCCTGCAGTATGTCCGCAACCTCTGTCCACCTCCTGCAGTATGTCCGCAACCTCTGTCCACCTGCAGTATGTCCGCAGCCTCTGTTCACCTGCAGTATGTCCGCAGCCTCTGTCCACCTCCTGTGGTATGTCCGCAACCTCTGTCCACCTGCAGTATGTCCGCAGCTTCTGTCCGCCTCCTGTATCATGTCCGCAGCCTTTGCCCCTCTATGCTTACATCCCAGGGATCCCTCTCTGCTTCCATCCTAGGGGTCCAGGGGTGTACACATTTTGAAGCCTCAGCAGAAATTATACACCCTGTCACGCTTGGCATGGGGCTTGCTCTGCAAAGGTTGTGCAGCCTTATGCAGCACAGCGACCAAGTGGCTAAAGCAGGCTATAAGGAGGTGTTGTATTGCCTCATCACATAACCTGCTTTAAGCCCTTGGATCCCACACTAGCATGCTGCTACTGCGTGCATTACACATGGTTGCTGGGTGTTTGCAGAGTGGCCCTATTCACTTGATTGGGTCACGATCACCCACCAAAAGCAACAGGGGGTATAATTCCTGCCGCAGCATGTGTACATCCTTAGCTGCTGCCTCTGCAGCTAAAGGGGGTAGAGACCAATGTATGTAATGTGGGCAGTGTGGCAGGGACACAGGGGGGGCCCCATGATCTCCTATTGCCCGGGGGCCCCATGAGTTGTCAGTCCGCCCCTGCCCATATCACTATATACAGTGTATTTTACTTTCAAACCTCCACACAGACAGGGTGAAATGATAATACCAGACAGTAACCTCCAGCGAAGGCTCCAGATAAATGGCAGAAAACAGGTTAACTGCTGACAAGGAAGTTGCTGTATTATCCTAGTCTCCTCTCCACGGCCGGCCGCACATCCTGAATGGTAGAAATGATTCAGTGACCTAATAGTGGGGCATTCTCCGACCACTACGGATGTGAATTAGTCTTTCATTGATACACGAAGCATACTACACATTGCTGGCATTCCAGAGTGATGCCATCTCCTGCATTAGGTTGTTGGACTAGAATTGTATCAGGCGCGTTATAGAAACGTTAATGTGCTCAGAAAGAAGGCTGTACTCCTTTCATGTTCATGACACCAAGCACAACCACATTATATATTTGCATATACGGTGGATATAAAAAGTCTACACACCCCTGTTAAAATGTCAGGTTTCTGTGATGTAAAAAAAATTAGACAAAGCTAAATCATTTCAGAACTTTGATGGAAAGTTAAAATAAAATAATATGGTTGCATAAGTGTGCACACCCTTAAACGAATACTTTGTTGAAGTCCCTTTTGATTGCATTAGAGCACTCGGTCTTTTTGGGTATGAATCTATTAGCATGGCACATCTTGAATTGGCAATATTTGCCCACTCTTCTTTCCAAAAACACTCCAAATCTGTCAGATAGCGAGGGCATCTCCTGTGCACAGCCCTCTTTGGATCACCCCACAGATTTTCAATCTGGCTGGGCTGGGCTGGGCCATTCCAAAACTTTAATCTTCTTCTGGTGAAGCCATTCCTTTGTTGATTTGGATGTACGCTTTGGGTCGTTGTCATGCTGAAAGATTAAGTTCCTCTTCATGTTCAGCTTTCTAGCAGAAGCCTGAAGATTTTGCCCCAATATTGACTGGTATTTGGAACTATTCATAATTTCCTCTACCGTGACTAAGGCCCCTGTTCCAGCTGAAGAAGAACAGCCCCAAAGCATGATGCTGCCACCACCATGCTTCACTGTGGGTATGGTGTTCTTTTGGTGATGTGTGGTGTTGTTTTTGTGCCAAACATATCTTTTGGAATCATGGCCATAAAGTTCAACCTTGGTTTCATCAGACCATAACACATTTTCCCACATGCTTTTGGAAGACTTCAGATGTGTTTTTGCTAAATTTAGCTGGGCTTGGATATTTTTCTTCGTTTCTCTACCCCATAGCCCAGACATATGAAGAATATGGGAGATTGTTGTGACATGTACCACACAGCCAGTACTTGCCAGATATTCCTGCAGCTCCTTTAATGTTGCTGTAGGCCTTTTGGCAGACTTCCTGACCAGTTTTCTTCTCATCTTTTCATCAATTTTGGAAGGACGTACTTGGTAATGTCACTGTTGTGCCATATTTTCTCCACTTGATGATGACTGTCTTCACTGTGTTCCATGGTGATGTGGACTTAGAATCTGAGTGGCTGTTGCTTATTCTACCATAACGCTGACTTATATTGAGATTCTGGTGAGTTCGACCCCCTGGGGACTGCTGCACAAGGTGGAATTTGTTCACGTTTTCTGGTGAAAGGTGCACATTTTGACCACTTACATTCTCCAATCAAAACCTTTTTTTGAACTGTCTTCTTTACCATCTACAGCCTATAGACTTTTTTGTGTGGGGAAGACCACATGCTGTGATATTGTGTTTTTATCACGTTTAATTTTAGCTCTGTTTTAGTATTTTAATAATCTAGTATTTGAACTGCTTATTTTTATACTACTGATCAGTATTTTTTTCCTGCTCTTTTTAACAGCTGCTTAGTACCTTGTAAATATTGGGATAGTTATATTTCAAGGATTATACTCATTTCTGCTAACTGATTTGTGGGATTGATCAGGAGCTGAGTAGGTGCCGTGTCTAGGCCTTTTTTTTTTTATGCACCTCTTCCTCTTAGATATATATCTATCTACAGTCCCTTGAAAAAGTATTCATACCCCTTGAAATTCTCCACATTTTCTCATGTTACAACCAAAAACGTAAATGTATACTATTGCGATTTTATGTGATAGACCAACACAAAGTGGCACAAAATTGTGAAGTGAAAGAAAAATAATAAATGGTTATCAAAATATTTTACAAATAAATATCTGAAAAGTGTGGCATGCATTTGTTTTCAGCCCCTTTACTCTGATACCCCTAACTAAAATCTAGTGGAACTAATTGCCTTCAGAAGTCACTTAATTAGTAAATATAGTCCACCTGTGTGTAATTTAATCTCAGTAGAAATACAGCTGTTCTGTGAAGCCCTCCCCACTGGCTATGACTGACATTAGTGGGAGTCAATGGCTCCCACTGCTGTTTCTAAGCCAATGGGGAGGGAGAGAGCCTCTGCTCTCGTGCACATTGGTCACTTGTTGGGGGAGTGGAGAGGATTGTGTATAGTTCCGGCAGGCTGCCATCTACAGTAAAGCCTTTGTGATCGGTAGGTGGGGAGGAGGGGAGAGGCTCTGCCGAGCACCCTCTCTGTGCTGTCACCGCACATGTGCAGTCCAGCAGAGCTGGCATGGGGTGACAAGGCTGTGGGAGCAGTGAAACCTGGAAGAATGAGCATGCAGAGCAGATAAGTGCCGACAAGTGGAGGAGGCTGGGAACTGCACTGTGCGGGATCTGCTCTGACATTGGTAGAGTAATCCTTGGCTCCGCCCCCACTCAGCTTTTCCGGCATGGCAGCATCCAACAACTCCAGCCTGTTCAGGTCTCCCATCTTGTCAGGTTGGTGCTTCTTCCTCCAGGTCCAATGACAGATTCACTGAGGTGTCACCCTTCCCCCTACCTGTCACATTGCCCCTCTCCTGTCACCCTGCCCCCCACCTGATACACTGCCCCTATCCTGTCACCCTACCTCCCCACCTGTCACCCTGCCCCCCACCTGTCAACTCTGTTTGTAGCATACTCCTGATCTCTGCACTGTGTACATAGCAAACTCCTGATCTTTGCACTGTGTACCTAGCACACTCCTGATCTCTGCACTGTATACGTAGCACACTTCTGATCTCTGCACTGTGTACATAGTGCACTATTGAACCCTGCACTTGTACATAGCACACTCCTGAACTCTGTATATATCGCACCCCTGAACTCTGCACTCTGTAACGTTGTGCACCCCTGAACTCTGTACATCGCACACCCCTGAACTCTGCACTCTGTACATAGCGCACCTCTGTGCTTCTTTGGTAAGAATAAAATGCAAACTATGCATTTTTTCTCTATCTTATCTTCTTAACATTTGGTAATCATATCCCAAATAGACGAAATGTGAGCAATAACATATATATCATACAATCATTCCATAAACGCATACCACATACACTGCATATATAATCTGAGGAAAATATGCTTATAAAATAGTTTATCATTTGCCAATAAAAAAAAATATGTCCCCGGATTTCATTTAAAAAATCTGGTCACCTTACTGTATATTTCTTATGTTTTGTACATTTTACGGTTTTTTAATTTTTTAATTTTTTTAATTCAAATATTCCATAACGATTTATCCAGCACCACAAAATGATTGCTTGTTTCCATATTACCTAAAAAAAAAAAACACATTTTGAATAGACTTTTACTTGGGCTGTCTGAAAATTATAATGATTAAAATAATAAGTAGAGTTGTATGTAAAGGCAGGAAAAATAACCCGCAGATTTTAACCCTTACCGATTCTTTCTTAAATTAAAAAATGTTTTTGTCTTTACATACACTGTAAGCGTGAACATGAAATGTTAAATAGTGAAATATTTTTGTTTTTGGCCACTCCATGTCAAATAAATACAAGAAATGGTGGAATTACAAAAATCAACCACTAAGCATTCCATAGCAGGAAAACACACATTAGTTACGCCACGCAGATCACACTTTTGTTGTTTAAGGCTATACAATGGTCTCCTATCATACATGTAGAGACAAGAAAGAAAATGATGCTTTTAATCATGAGCTCAAAGGATGGTAAATTATGGTTCTCCATATTTATGTAGCCCATAATTTACCTTCTCTTTTTTAGGACTGATATAACTATTCTTTATAAGGTCTACTCAAAAAGCTTTTGTTGAGCTGCCAGAGTTTAAAAAAAGTAGAAATGGTCAGCTATGTTTTTTGTGGGTAATCTGGCATACGGAATACAAATTCCAGCACTACAGAGCTGGGACAGTATGTTCGCTATACATTGTTTATTGTTACATTAGCTGCCTTTGTATCTCGGGTATACATCGCCATCTATTTAACCATGTATTTTGTTAACTAGGGTGTATTTCACTTGTAAATTTAACAAAACCTAACACAAAAAATAATATTTGGCACATAAAATTACCCAAATATATGAGATTTTACTGACTGAGTTTGGATCCATTTTAGAATAAAATAAAAAGCCACTTTTGCTTTAATACTTCTCTTCAATATGAAAAATATAAAATGAACCACTTCAGCCCCGGAAGGATTTGCCCCCTTAAAGCGGTTGTATACCCGCACATATCAAAAAACCCCGAAAAAAAAACCCTGTAAAGGCAAAGGCATAATACGCTAGTATGCACTGCATACCAGCCCATTATGAAAGACTTACCTTAGAACGAGGTCCCCTTATCGCAGCACGGTCGAGGGAGCTGACATTTTGCCCTCTGCGTTTCTTCCGGGTTCGCGGCTCTAGCACTGTGAGTGGCCGGAGCCGCCGTGACGTCACTCCTGCGCTTGCGCACGGGACTCTTTCCGGCGAGGTCCTGCAGCGTCTGCCGGACCTTCAGCCGGGCAATCACAGCGCATGCACCGCTGACGTCAGCGGCTGCATGCAAAGTAAATACCTCCTAAAACTTACAGGTTTAGGAGATATTCATTTTACCTACAGGTAAGCCTTATTATATTATTATATTGTATACCCTTATTAAAAATAAGGGTATACCACCACTTAAATGACCAGGCCATTTTCTGCGCTACGGCACTGCGTCATTTTAACTGACAATTGCACGGTCGTGCAACGTTGTACCCAAACAAAATTGACATTCTTTTTTTCCCACAAATAGAGCTTTCTTTTGGTGGTATTTTCTCATCTCTGCAGTTTTTATTTTTTGCCCTATAAACAAAAAAGTGCGACAATTTAAAAAACAAAAACAAAATTTTTTACTTTTTGCTATAATAAATATCCAGAAAAAACATTTTAAAAAACAAATTTGCCATTGTCTGAGAGCACTGATTGGGAGTCGGTCAGCTGCTGATTTTCCAGCATGCACATCCAACAGACCGACATACACATGGGCAGAATGTCGGACATTTTTTTTTGAGCCGGAAAATGTCTCCCGTGTGTATGTGGCTTTAAAATGGTTTGAGCAGGAGCTTGGATTTAACAATCTTCTGGTCTCTGTCTGAAATGTATTACGATAGAATGTCCCTTTCTGACCAATAAATGAATTAACATTTCTATTTTGTTTGATTGCTTATCCTGTTACCATAACTCACATTTTATCTTTGCACACAAAAACATAGATATACCAAATAGGCCATCTTTGAATTGTACAGAAAGTTTTTATGAACACTGATCTCTACTTGGTTGGGGTTAATGAAATCAGTTAAAACATATGTTACTTAGCATTAATTAAAGCTGAACTTTGGACACCAAAAGTTTCATTTTAATAATCCACAATAGCTACAAAGAAAATAAATGAAATTTGTATACCCAAGATGCCTTGGCAAACCCAAATATTACCTTGTAAAAGTAGCAGGGATGTCATTACTGTATTGCGCATAGCCTTGGCTAACAGGGAGCTATAGAAGGGGCCCAGTTGGCCCACCAACCACAGGTTGGCACCTTATGCTTAGGAAGAGAGAGCAGCAGTGATTGGTCTTCATTACAGGAAGCTTCAAGACAGAGACAACATTTTATGCAGGATGACTACAAAGATCTAGAATAAATACACAAAGGACAACAAGATTCAAGGAAGAATACACATTCCTCTTGATTTTAGACATTATTTGTTTAACCTGGTCTGTTTATATTTATTCACACATTTTTTTTATTTGTCCTTTCATAAAACCAGAAAATATGGAATAGTAAAAAATGTTAATCATGTGACCTCATTTTGTAAGTGGTGATAAGCCTGACCTGAATATACATTTTTGTCTTCACAGCATTCTTGTTGAAATTGTATTGCTCTTGAAAAGCTCAGTAAGGTGAACGTTTATTTTCCACTGATGAAATGTATAATTTGTACGTGTAGACGGTGATTTTATGTTCTTATATCGCTCAGAGGGTAAACCAAAAATAATGTAGCATATGATAATTGGTGCTGTCTCTAACCTCTGGTGTGTATTTAGCTAGAAAGTCCTTTAATTTATCCAAAAGCTATGGGAATTCTTCCACAACCACACACATTTTGTTTGACATGATTCCAGGTTTTGCATGTAAAGTTATAAAAGGTAGAAAGAGTATCAACAGTTCCAATGTTTCATCTAACTTTAACACGATTACCAGGAAATTATATTTTTTTTGTTACTAAAAGTGGTTGTAAAGGTAAATAAAAAAAATAAATAAATAACAAACATATCATACTTACCTCCACTGTGCAACTCATTTTGCACAGAATGGCCCCGATCCTGCTCTTCTGGGGTCCCCCTGGGGGCTCTTGCGGCTCCTCCCCACATCTGAGCTTCCCTGAGGGGGTTACCTTGCAGGCGCGCTCCTGAGTCCGGCATTTGGCCTCCATAGAGGCCAAATGCAGGACTCGGCCTCGCCCCCCAGCACTCGCGTCATTGGATTTGATTGACAGCTGCGGGAGCCAATGGCTGCGCTGCTATCAATCTATCCAATCAAGAGCCGAGAACCCCGGGCCGGACAGCGTGTCCCAGTCGAGTCAAGTTCGAGGGTTCAGGTAAGTAAAACAGGGGGCTGGGGGGCCGGTCACTGACAGGTGTTTTTACACCTTAATGCATGCATGTTGTAAACACAGGTTTACAACCCCTTTAATGCCCAATTAAGCCTTCTTTATTAATTACTGTAATACTGTCAGGCAGTCAATAAATACAGATCTGTTTTTCCTTTTTTTAATTGATATGTGCTGCCGAAGAAATTTATAAACAGCGTGCTGGTAGCACGTAGGAGAGTCAGTCCGCTGCACTACTCGGCTAACCAGCACTGAACAGGAAGGGAGAGCACTGTTTATTGGAGAAGTGTTCTTAGGAGTGCGGTAGACTGCTGGAGAGGCAGGCCACTGCTTGGTGTTAGAGAGCAGCAGCCCTGTTGTCCTATGTGCTTCCAGCACAGGGTATTTTAACTAGCTTCTGACCGCCTCCTGTAGCTTTACTGTGCGCAGAATCACATATATATATATTTATACAGTATATATGTGATTCTGCATTTCCGGGTAGGGGGCATGCGTGCCTGTCTGACTGTGCTGTGACTTGTCACAGCACATGCAGATCACCGGGTCCCAGCCAATGATTGACTGCTGGCATCCGGTGATCGGCTCTGAGCTTCACCAAATACAGATCTGTGAATGTAAACAACACAGAGCTGTGTTCATTGACAAGGGATCTCGTTGTTTGTTCATTCCCTGCTAAGCAGGGAATGAAAGCAACTAGATACCCATTAAAAGCAGCACACAGTGCACACACAAATAATTGTTAGGCACACATTTAACCCCTTGATCGCCCTAGACGTTAACCCCTTCCAGCCCAGTGTCATTAGTACAGAGACAGTGCATATTATCAGCGCTGATCACTGTAATAATGTCACTGGTGATGTCAGTCGCATTTAGTTAGTTCCCCGCATTGTCAATTAGTGTCAGATTGGTCACAGCACTATCGCAGCCCCGTTATAAGTCGCTGATGGCTGTCATGGCTGGTATAAAAACAATGAATAAAAATAAAAATTCCAGTATATATCCCATAGTTTGTAGACGCTATAACTTTCACACAAACCAATCAGCATACACTTTTTTCACCAAAGACATGTGGCAGAATACATTTTGGCCAAAAGATTTTATTTTTTTATGGGATATGTTTTACAGCAGAAAGTAAAAAATATTTTTTTTTTTCAAAATTGTTGGTCTTTTTTTATTTTTATAATAAAAAATAAAAAAACTCAGAGGTGATCAAATACCAGCAAAAGAAAGCTCTATTTGTGTGAAAATTATATAAACTTTGTTTGGGTACAGCTTTGCGTGACCACGCAATTGTCAGTTAAAGTAGCGCAGTGCCACATAGCAAAAAATGGCCTGGTGATGAAGGCGGTAAAACCTTCCTGAGCTGAATTGGTTACATTTTATCTCCTAGAAAAAAATTGGTTTTAGGTGAGTAAAAGGAGCATTTAGGTAAGTTTTTTTTTTTTTCCATTTCTCCAAAACCTGTTGCTTGCATTCAGCAATCATAAATGGACACATGGTTAAAGACTATACTAATCGATCCCTGAACAACATATTGAGAAGGACTGTATTATTTCCATTACCATGCGTTGTGGATGGTCTCAGCGACCCGTGGGTGTCATGGCTTGGCTTCGACAGTCCTCCTTCGTTGTGGCATTTTGAAGCTGGCAGCAGCAAACTTTAGTTTTTTAATGTTTTTTATGTGCAGGTGTTCTTGTATTCAGTTGTGTGGGTTAGTAATCGCTAAATATATGTATTAGCGATTTGGCAGCCAAATAAGATGCTGACTAGTCTTGTGCTTTGAATTTGATTCACACAGGAACAAAATTACCATTGTAGGTTCAGTTCACTTCTGGTTTGTTCACTTTGTTACCAGTCAAGTCCTGACAAAGGGGGCACTTATACGCTCCAAACACGTTGGCTATATTTTGAATTGTACCCCTGACCTTTAATAGAAAAGTTTTGTATCTGGACCTCTTAGCAGTGGTGTGGCGCTTCAATTTCAACTCTTTTTTTTCTTTTTTTTTCAAAAAGGATTTATTGAATTTTATGGTTGAACAAAAAGTGTAGAACATACATCTCAATAATCAAGGTTACAGACATATAATATGCAGTCATACTTCAATGAAACAAGCTCTCTGTCCATGAAAGAAGTACTGGTCACCTTAAGAGAGGTGAGGAGAAGCAAAAACATTAACATATATAAATGTGTAAGATTCCTTATTCATGTTCAGTGCTTGTGAGATGTCAGGGGGCCATCCTCTAGCTCATTGGAACTAGTTAGAAGTACGTTGGAACAGTCAATTATCAATCAATATCGTTGTTATCTCCAGATGAGACGAGAAGCGGAAAGTGTTGAGATCGGGATAGGCCGATGGGTTGCTTACACACCAATGGGTGTTAACCCCAGTACCATTCACCCCTAAAGGGAACTTCGCTGTGAATGGACCGGGATGCCTGAGAGATGAGTGGATGGAGATAGAATTGGTGGTGTGGCTAGAGGTGGGCTTGGTTCCCGAGAAGAACTCAAAATGACAGGGTGGTAATGGCAATTGGAGTTCTCGTGACAGTACGAGCGTGAGCCCTTGCCTGTGAGGTAAAACAGAAAAGGAAATGTTCTGGGGGTAGTACAGAAAGTATCTAAAGGGGAGACGGTGTGGGGAAAACACAGTAGGGGAGAGGTAGGGTCTGAGATGGGGACGGGGATTGGCTGTTGTGTTATATGGGGGGATCTAGAACGGAAGGCAGAAAATTGCCTTCATGATGATCGTGGAGGGGTTTGAGATGAAGCGGTCAGCATTTGGGTTTGTCTGTAGTGTAACCAACTTGCCCATGTGGTGTAGAATTTGGTAGGGTTGTCATTGGATTGGCACATGAGGTTTTCCATGTCTGCTATTCTGTCTACCCTACGGATCCAATCTTGGACTGTGGGGGGGGGGGGGGGGCAGTGTTCCTCCAGAAGGCAGGGGTGCAGAGGTTGGCCGCGTTGATGAGATGTAAAGTAAGGGATTTTTTGTAAGAACCCAGAGAAACGGGAGTGTGGTGGAGCAAGTAGCGTGCAGGAGAAAGGGCTGGTTGGAACGTGGTGATTTGTGAGATCAGCCGATTAATTTCAGACCAAAATGGTTGTATCAGATTGCATTCCCACCAAATGTGCAGTAAAGTGCCCCTGGATGTACCAGATCTCCAGCAAGTTGGGGGGATGGTTGGGTGGAAGTGATGGACCTTCTCAGGTGTAATTTCAACTCTTTTTACATCACACTACAAGCCAAGGAGACTGTGCAGATCCTCTGGGGTGTAGACGCAGCCTGCCAAGGAACCAGATCATGTACACCAACAGTAATACCTTAAGGTCACAATACCAGTAATATAAACCTATGGGTCCAGTGCTATATTTCCACTTTCCTCAACCATTGATACTACTCTGTCTGCCACAGTGGAAGACGGGACTTGTAGTTTATTTTCACAGATTCCGGTGAATGTGTAATGCTGCTGTGAGAGTGGAGCCCTGCACAGCAGTGCCATTTTCAAAATGTGATAGCGGGTGCTGGGAGAGGATCCCCCGCCCGCTGCCATGGGGAGAGGGGCTCTGGCGGCAGCAGGCGGGTGCATTGGAGCATGTTAAATGTTACACCCTAAATATGGGCATAACGTAACAAGCTCCTAAAGGTGAACTTAGCCTTTAAATTGTTTAGTGTATTTTAGGCTGTCCACCTCTCACCACCAATGTTAATATGTTGTAAATAGGGGTCATTGCTAGGCACTTTCCACTTAGTGGAGGCCTATCAAAATTTTTTCTATGGGGCCCTGCGATATTTTGAATATACCCCTGATCTGTGTTTTTTAGACCCAGCCACAGGCTTGTTTCAGCCCATAACATTGTTTTTGTATTTGTTATGTACTTATGTAGTAGATAACATCTAACATCTACTTCTGGATGCTTTGTGTAATGCTTTTAGGCCTTTTGCACATGGGCGGAGGGGATCATGCTCTGCTTCAGTATGTCACAGTACATGTTGTCATTCTTGGTTCCCTCAATGAACTGTAGTTTCCCAGTGCGGGCAGCACTCATGCAGCCCCAGGCCATGACACTTTCTCTCCACCATGCTTGACTGTAGGCAAGACACACTTGTCTTTGTACTCCTCACCTGGTTGCCGCCACACATGCTTGATACCACCTGAACCAAATAAGTTTATCTTGGTCTCATGAGACCACAGGACATGGTTCCAGTAATCAATGTCCTTAGTCTGCTTGTCTTCAGCAAACTGATTGTGGGTTTTCTTGTGCATCATCTTTAGAAGAGGTTTCCTTCTGGGACTACAGCCATGCAGACCAATTTGATGCAGTGTGCAGCGTATGGTCTGAGCACTGACAGGCTGACCTCCCACCCCTTCAAACTCTGCAGCAATTTTGGCACCACTTATACGTCTATTTCCCAAAAACAACCTCTCGATATGATGCTGAGCATGTGCACTCAGCTTCTTTGGTCGACCATGGCGAGGCCTGTTCTGAGTGGAACCTGTCCTGTTAAACCGCTGTGTGGTCTTGGCCACCGTGCTGCAGCTCAGTTTCAGGGTCTTGGCAATCTTATTATAGCCCATGCCATCTTTATGTAGAGCAACAATTCTTTTTTTTAGATCCTCAGGGAGTTCTTTGCCATGAGGTGCCATGTTGAACTTCCAGTGACCAGTATGAGAGAGTGAGAGCGATAACACCAAATTTAACACACTTGCTCCCCATTCACACCTGAGACCTTGTAACACTTATGAGTCAAATGACACCGGGGAGGGAAAATGGCTAATTGAGCCCAATTTGGACATTTTCACTTAGGGGTGTATTCACTATTGTTGCCAGCGGTTTAGACATTAATGGCTGTGTGTTGAGTTATTTTGAGGGGACAGCAAATTTACTAAATTTACAAGCTGTACACTCACTACTTTACATTGTAGCAAAGTGTCATTTCTTTAGTGTTGTCACATGAAAAGATATAATAAAATATTTACAAAAATGTGAGGGGTGTACTCACTTTTGTGAGATACTATATATGTGAGAGCATATATTTGTAAATTGCAACGCTGGCAGCTAGAAGAAGATGAAAGAATGATATGGGTGTATATGCATGTTTACACATCTGTACACACCTACATGTGTAGCTCCCTGTCAAACGTTAGGCTAAATTCAATTTTTGGCTCCATTGTACTTAGTGGAGTAGTGATCTATTTTTCTTGTTTGGCCAGGTTTTTCCAAGCTTGGTGGTCGATTACTTCTGCCTGCTTCTGGAAGACCACTGCGTTATGGATACTTATCGGACCTCAGCCAATCACTACGAGCAAGTGACCAGAAGGTGGCTGCGGGAAGTCATAAATGTTTGGGAGGCCTACTCAGAGTGTCTATGTCCTGGGGCTGCTGCCCCTGAGATGCAGTCTGTGTGCTGGAGTTGCTGTTTGGGCCTCAGCAGCTGCTGGGCTGAGGGCCTGGAGAAGGTATGCTAAAAGGATTTTTTATGCTGGAGGGCATCATCTTGGAGTCTGGAGAAGGATCTTTGTCTTTCTTACTGAAGAGTGTTGTGTGGAAGCTGGGTGGCAGACAGCTGTCCTAGGACATTGTGGGTAAGACCTGGTCTTGGACTCTTAGGTGTGCATGTGCTATAAGCAATTGAGCACCAGAGTTCACTGAATGGACTGGGTCTGTTCTTACAGAGACCTAGAATTACTGGCCATTCCCTAGTATCTCCAGTCAAGGCTGTTTCAAGAGGATTTTGTAAGAAGTTTGTCCTCCTGTTTATTTCTGATATCGTTCTGCCCTAAATCCCCTCTTGTTCAAGTTTCTGCAAATAAAATTTGACAAAAAAGACATCCTCTAGATTGCACCTGTGTTGTCGAAGTGCCTGGAACTGTGTTTGTGACTGGCAGCCTCTGCATCTCCAAGGGAGACCTAGGCATATTCTCAGAGGAGAGCGCTACATATGCAAGGTCTTTGCGGAATATAACTTGTGTTTTTTACTTCTGTCAGCAAGATCCTTCATATAAACATCAGTAAATTACTAAGTCTGTGTGCAAGAGGTTACACATGTATATGTATATGCAAGTTTATGTGCCAGCAGCACGCATGCACTGTATAAGCAAGGTCTTTACTGAACATAACTTATGTTTTTCACCCTGAATCTTTTTGCCAGCAAGATCTTGCACATAGGATAAGGGAAACCTCTGCGCAATCACTTAAACTGACAGAGACTAGGATGAGTCAAACTTCAGCAAAATCTCCTAGGGTAATGACCCCCCAAGGAACTAAATGAACACAAAGCAAACTTTGTGTCCCAAAAACAAGCTAAAAACCTCCAAAAAACTCAACATTCCAAATCTTATGCCGCGTACACACAAGCGGACTTTACGGCAGACTTTGCCCGGTGGACGGGATTTCGACGGACAATTCGATCATGTGTGGGCTCCAGCGGACTTTGTTTTCTCAAAAGTTGGACGGACTTAGATTTGAAACATGTTTCAAATTTATCCGATGGACTCGAGTCCGGTCGAAAAGTCCGCTCGTCTGTATGCTAGTTCGACGGACAAAAAGCCACGCTAGGGCAGCTATTGGCTACTGGCTATGAACTTCCTTGTTTTAGTCCGGTCGTACGTCATCACGTACGAATTCAACGGACTTTGGTGGATTGTGTGTAGGCAAGTCTGTTCATTCAGAAAGTCCGTCGAAAAGTACGCCGGACAAAGTCTGCCGTAAAGTCCGCTCGTGTGTACGCGGCATTAGTGTTCAAATGTATAACTAGTGTTAATGCTGCTGCCCACACCACCTGTGTTCCCACAACAAAATAATATATATGTAGATAGGTATAGCACAGTATAAATACTATAGTTTTTACCTTATGGTAAATAATTATATAGTGACCATATATCATACACAATGCACTGTGAAAAAACTAAAAAAAAAAACGTTATATGCATCCCAAGCGTTCATAAATTCTTGCAATGATATACGGTCACTATCATAAGTTATAAATCATAGTATTTATACTGCGCAGCACCTATTTACATATATATTAATAAGATCTTGTGCATAAACACTGCTGAATGAGTATTTTTTTGTTGGTCATTCTGCATGGAGTAAAGAAGGAATACACAGCACCCAATCTAATCCACAAATTCATTTATTTCCTACATTTCAAACATTCATCAAAACATAATTTTATTTTATGAGATGTTTATTAATTACAGGAATCTTTCCACAAAACAGATGAGTGGCTATTTACATCATTTTCGTGATGCATTACACACTTCATAAGTTAGAAATTTTAACCCAAAGCACAGTTCATGAAAAGTTGTCCCCACACAGGGAAGCATTACTTACAATGTAAACATCCTGGGATATCAGTACTGTTCACAAATGTGTCAGGTGCTCACTAGAATTTATCAGCCTTGTGTGAAGAGCAGTGGCTCCATTAGGGATGCAGGGGCGCCGCCCCCCTAATCCATGCGCCCAGCCCCTAATCTACATGCAGGGCACTGGATGCATGGATTTCAATCATTTTTTTTTTTTAAAACACATGATTAGAGCCTGAGGCTCTCATTGGCTTCAAAAAAGGGTGGGCTCGGGGCGCAGTGCCAGTTGTGTGACAAGAGCAAATTAATAATCACTATTTTCTTCCTGCTTTTCCTCCCGGGCAAACCAGGAAGCGGGTCTTAGGACCCGATTGGCTGAGAGGAGAAGTGACCGTATTGGCCAGGAGCAGAAGCAGGGGGGAAGCTGTTGACACAGGGGGAAGCTACTGAAGCTACCCGCAACCTGGATGGGGTAATTGCGGGGCTGGTGTGTGGATGGGCGAGCGCGGGCGGGGGGGGGAATTGTTTGCCGATCAGCCGAGCGACAGGGGGGTGGGTGGTTTGATCGATTGATAGACTGAATGGGGTGGGGGGGGGGGGGTGTTGGGCGGTTTGGTTGCCCCCTCCCCAAAAAAAAATGAAGCACCAGCTGCCACTGGTGAAAAGCCTCTGAGCTGTACCCTGGACCTTGCCTATCAAATGTATCTGACAGTTGACAATGCTGCCCATTTAGTCCCGTCTAACCTGCTTGAAAGCGTAAAGCATTACAGGAAATTATCATCACCACACTTTTACACATGAGCTGCAGTGATTCCGCATACCCCAATTTGCATTAGTACTAACGTCTTTCGGACATTTCACAATTTGTAATGTTACAACCTGAAATTAAAATTGATTTTATTGTGGTTTTTGAGGTAAAGTGTATAGGCAATACATTTTGTGGGTAGTGTGGATAGAGTGGGGACGGGTCAGATCCTCTGTCAAGTTTTTTTTTATTGCTGTCTCTGTTTCTACCAGTCCCTACTATCATAGAGAAAAAGTGAATTCTTGAGACATTTTAGAGTTCTGCCCAGAACAAGAAGTGAGGGGAAATCTTTCAGTGGGGACACCTGGCTAGGGGACAGTTTTCAAAGCGTGGAATTCCCCTCATTGTGAGATTTCCTCTAATTTTCTGTTGCGTTTCTAGCACAGGAAGTGAAGGGAAATGATCCCAATAGTACAATGGTTTTAACCCTTTTCTAAATTTATAATATACAAAAAAAAAATCAAACAGCTAAATACACAGATGGAAAACTTTTAGGCTGTTGTTCACCTGATTTGTATTTTTTTACATCCACGCTTTAAATTTACTCAACTCTGCCATGCAACAAAGCACAGCCCTGTCTGGCAGATTAGAAGACACTGCTGCAGTAAATATCGTGTTAGGTCATCAGCGATTTTACACTGAACGCCCAGTGTTCATAAAAAAGAGTTGTCAGTGGACAATGAAGTCCTGAGTCAATCTGTTAGCTTGGAGAAAGGAAAGAAGGAGGGAGGAGGGAGGAGCAGGGGAGTGCCTTGCCATCCTAGACTATGGGGATGTGTGTTTCTATTGATTCACACAGTGTAGGGCAAAACAATTCTAGTCTCCTATGTGCAAGGGTGGCTCAAAGTGAAAGGAGCCACCCTTAAAAAACAGAGCGAGAGAATGTTACCAGCACACCATAGATCTCCAGAATGGGTCCAAAGATTTATTCAGTGATCACATCGTTACAGCAAATAAAATTGTTTCGGAGCCATGCAGGACCCCTTCATCAGGTTGTGATCGTCACACATGTCTGATGACAGGGTACTGTGAGGCTCCAAAGCGTTGCTATTTGCTGTAACGATATGATCGCTTAATAAAGCTTTGGACCCATTCTGGAGATTTATGGTGTGCTGGTAACATTCTCTAGCTCTGACTATTCACGGTTCCAGCCTGTGGTCACCGTGCACAGCCCTTTTACAGGAACGTGTGCATTGGGAATAGTACTTTGGAACCCTAACACCCCTTTTATGCCCCGTACACACGGTCGGATTTTCCGATGGAAAATGTCCGATCAGAGCGTGTTGTCGGAAATTCCGACCATGTGTGGGCTCCATCGGACATTTTCCATCGGATTTTCCGACACACAAAGTTGGAGAGCAGGAGATAAAATTTTCCGACAACAAAATCCGTTGTCGGAAATTCCGATCGTGTGTACACAAATCCGACGGACAAAGTGCCACGCATGCTCAGAATAAATAAAGAGATGAAAGCTATTGGCCACTGCCCCATTTATAGTCCCGACGTACGTGTTTTACGTCACCGCGTTTAGAACGATTGGATTTTCCGACAACTTTGTGCGACCGTGTGTAGACAAAACAAGTTTGAGCCAACATCCGTTGGAAAAAATCCTAGGATTTTGTTGTCGGAATGTCCGAACAAAGTTCGACCGTGTGTACGCCCTATTACACTGGGGCTGCACGTGCATTAGCGCTAAAGCGCCGCTTGTTTTTTAGCGTCACTTTGGCGCTGTTAAAGCGAAGAAGGGTTTAAAAACGCCCATTGAGGCGCTTCTGAATAGCTTTTCAGGAGCTTCGGAAGTGCTGCCCATTCATTGCAATGGGCAGGGGCGTTTTGGGAGTATACTGTATACTCACTGTATACAGCGTTCCCAAATTGCCCCAAAGATGCTGCTTGCAGGACTTTTTTCAACGTCCCGCAAGCGCACCCCCCAGTGTGAAAGAAATCGGGCTTTCGCATTCGGGCGGCATGGGAGGCAGTTTTCAGATGCTTTACAGGCGCCAGCCATTTCTAAAACGCCTGAAAACTGCCTCAGTGTGAAAGGGGTCCTAAAAACAGGATTCCTAAGACAGTGATAATGGTTCCAGATTAAACAGGAATGGCAAGGACTAAAGTGGAATTCAATGCTAGATCTAACAAAGCTTAAAACTGCTCACACCCCCCCCCCTCCTAACTCCTACAAAAACGACCCTTTTGAAGAGAAATGCATATACTTACCTCTTCCCAGGGTGCTACGGTCTGGTCAGCAGCTTGCTTCAGGAGAGAGAGCTCTGACAATGGATGGAATGCCTATGCAGTGACGTCACCCATAGGCGTATTAGCTGCCACTGGGAGCCGATCACGTGAAACATCTTTTACCTTGAAATGTTAAAGTGGTTGTATACCCGCTGACACTTTTTTTTTTTTTTTAATACCCCTGTAAGGTAAAGGCATAATGAGCTAGTATCTAGCTCATTATGAAATACTTACCTTAGAACGAGGCGTCGGTATCCTACCTTATCCACGCCGAGGTAGCTGACATGTTGCCTCGGCGTGTCTTCCGGGTATTGCGGCTCCAGCACTGTGAGAGGCTGGAGCCGCGATGTCATCACTCCCGCGCATGCACGCGGGAGATTTCTTTCCGGCAAGGTCCGGCATCTGGCGGGCCTGTGCACATGCGCCGCTGCAGTCAGCGGCTCATAGCAAGGGGAATATCTCCTAAACCGTACAGGCTTACCTGTAGGTAAAAGTTAAAAAATTGACTATACAACCACTTTAAGAAAATATGAACCAATGCTAATAAATGTAACTCCACGTTGTAACACTACAAACTGTGGGAAAGCCATATGTTGAATATTTTATGCAAAGCACTTTACATTTTCTTTCAATGTTTGCCAAAAGAGATTAAAATGCACCAGTCACTAATACAAAACAGAGTCTGATGTTATAGTTATTCCAAGACAGTTGGTAGACATTATTTAAATCTTTGCATTATGTATTTGTGGCTGACAGGCGCACTTTACATTTTGTCACTGTTCAAAGTGAGCTCCAACCAGTGTTATTATGAGATGATAAGAAATAAATATATCTATGAACAGAATAGACTATAAACTTCCACTGACTTCAAAATAATTAGCATAAAATGTATTAACGTCATAGTTGATAGCTGTATTTAAATATATTAAATATGGATGGTATTTCAACCTCTTTGTGTCTCCTAATCACAGTATATAAGGTATGCTGGTCAACTTGTACCCAACAATCCAAAGTGCAGTAATAGCAAACAATATGTTTATATTGTTTGGAAACTGTAAACCTTATTTAAATGTGGGGATGAGGATAGCTCCTCCCGATGGCTCAGTAGCAGTAATATTTAATATGCTATTCATATAGTTTGCTTGTATAGTACTGCAAGGTATTTAAAGACTTGATGATTGGTCACTATACTGGTGACTATATTATGCTAGGTGTGTGACATGCAGTGTTTATCTGCTTCTCCTCTCACCATATCCTAGCCTTGGTGTGTGCGGAGGTCACCCTCTCAACACTAACCAAAGGAAGGAGACGTAACCTGTGCAGCAAGCCATATCACTTTCTATGTAAAAAAATGAATTGGCAAAAGGTGTCCATGGGGTTGATTTGAAAAAGCAAATAGGCTGTTCGCTTTTCAAGGGAATTTTCCCCAATCATGTGCAAAGAAAATTTAAAAAAAAGTATTTTTTGCTTGCACATGATTGGATAATGGAGGTCAACAGGGCTTTACCTCATTCGCTATGCTAAGGGCAAATTCCCTAAAAAAAGTGAGCAGCCTACTCGCCTTGAGTAAATCTACCCCCACGTCTCCTATCAGGTGCTTGTTGGCACAAGCTGCTTATGTTAGGTCCTTGGGGTAAATCCAAAGTAAAGGTACATTTTGCAAAAAAATTCATCAAAGTCACCTTTTCTTTTGCTAGTGCAAGGTAAAGTGAAAGATTCCTTTAGCTACCCAACTCCCGCATTTTTACATTTTTTTTTACATTATATGCTCAATTTAATTTACCTGACTATGTGACTAGTTTACTTTAAGGCTCGATTCACACTAGCGCGTTTTTTGATGCATTTTGCAGAAATGCACGGGAATTTTTTAACATGGGTTCCTATGGAACATGTTCACATCAATGCTTTTTTGTTTCTTTGCGTTTTTGGAAAGGGTCGGGGACTTTTTTTCATGCAAAATGCAGCGTTTTGCATGTAATGGATTTCAATGGACAAGCATCAAAAACGCAAGTGCACCGTTTTTGCAGCGTTTTTGATGCGTTTTTGGTGCGTTTTTGATGCGTTTTTGCCGTTTTTTTTTTTGTTTTGTTTTTTTTTTAAATTTTTTTTACATTTTTTTTTTTAGACTGTAAAAAAAAAACTGTAAAAAAAAAAAACGCAAAACGCAAATCGCGGCAAAAACGCGGCAAAAACGCGGCTCAAAAACGTGGCAAGCATGAAAAAAAAACCTCCAAAAACGCTCAAAAGCAACATGCATAGGTGTGAATCGAGCCTAAGACTATATCTAGCCCAATAAAGAGAAGAGGAAAGAGAAGTTTTGCAAAAAAACAAACAAAAACCTGACTAAATATAATTTAATACTGTACAGGAGTCTTAACCTGGTGGCCCTCCAGCTGTTGCGAAACTACAAGTCCCATGAGGCATTGCAAGGCTGACTATTACAAGCATGACTCCCACAGGTAGAGAGACATGATGGGACTTGTAGTTTCACAACAGCTGGAAGGCCGCCAGTTTGAGACCCCTGATTTAATAGAAGCTGCAGTAGTGATTCCTTAAAAAAACAAACAGGAGTCGCTCACTGGCTTCTGATAGTCCTCAAGTGACCCACTGGCATAAGCACAGCACATGCAGGTCTGCCAGCTTTGTAGGATCATTGCAAGGAATCCTCACTATCTTTTATGTACATTTCATTTGTTTTATATTACAGAGAAAGCAGCAGTAGGAGTTTGGCTCCTGTTGCCATAGGAAAAGTGGGACTAAGGCCTGGTTCACACCTATGCAGGTTTCAGTTTGCATATTCCAGGTGCATTTTGCATTTTTCAATACACGGTTTTATCCATTGAAGTCTAAGGAACCAAAAACCAGAAAAAAGTTGCTAGCCCTTTCCATAAAATGCACAAATGGGAACTACATTCATAGGAAACCATGTTAAATGGACTGTAATGCGTTTCTGCAAAACTGAAAACGCACTAAAAAATGCATAGGTGTGAACCAGTCCTTAGGCCTGATTCACACTTGTGCAGGTTGCAGTTTACATATTGCAGGTGCATTTTGCGTTTTTTTTTTTCAATACAAATCTTTAAACCATTGAAGTCTATGGAACCAAAAACCAGGAAAAAAAACCCTGGCCCTTTCCATAAAATGCACAGATGTGAACTACATCCATAGGAAACCATGTTAAATGGACTGTAGTGTGTTTGCTACAAAACTGAAAATGCACTAAAAAATGCATAGGTGTGAACCAGACCTTAGGCCTGGTTCACAATATTCGCGCAGAAAAACTGATAGAAAAAACGCACAGATTTAATTTGCAGAGACATCAGTTTTCATGCGCATGTCAGTGAGTTTTCTACACTTTGCAGATTCCGGCGCAGAAAAAATCTGCATGTGATACCAGTGTTGTGGCGTGAACAGGGCGCATAAAGAACAATTTTTTTTTTTGTGCCCTTGCAGAACACGTACAGAAAAACTCACATCTCTGCACATGGTGTGAACGAGGCCTTAATGAAAAGAAGGGCAGTACAAAATAGAGATTTCTTTTAGAGTCTATAGAAGAAACAGGAAGCATGTGGATGATCCAAAAGTTTCCATTGTAACTGAAATATCAGTTTTTGGTGGAATGGCTCTTTAAAAAATAGAAAAAGTTCATTTGAATCCACCAGCATGCCTGTTTGAGAGAGTTCTTCACTGTACAATATGTAACTGTAAAAATATGTTGTTTCAAAAAGTCTGTTGGTTGTAAACATCCCTTATACTGTATAAGTTATTTATATTAACAAGTCATTTACAGGAAATTTAATTTGGCACACATAAACATCTACAAAATAAGTTGATCATACAATTATACAATTTACATAAAGTTTATATTTACACAGCTTAGCATTGTGTTCACAATGACTTATGCCCATTTGAAATATCTCCTCCATGTCCTCCCCTGTACTACCTGTACAAGCACTAGAGTACTGTATATTGGCTTGCCATTCCCTGCCAAGCATGCAGTCTAAAACTGCATAGAGACAAATGATTCCCCAGAAATCAATCAGTTTCTTATTGGAAAAAGGGTAGGGACTTTTTAGTGATGTAGCACTCAGAATAATAAAGTATATCTAAAGCCAAACCTTTTTTTTTGGATAGAGTGGAGACGTATTAAAGTAACAAATGCTTAAAGTGGAGTTCCACCCACTTTTACAACTCTTCAGCATCCCTCACTAAACTGTGTACTGTAAATGAATTGTATATTTTTAATTTTTTTTTTCTCAGCACCTACTGTATATCTGCTGTATTCATTTTTCACTTCCTCCTCCCTGGCCGTGGCCCATCGCATCATTTCCTGTTTGCAATGCCTTCTGGGAAGGGGCGGCAACTTCCTCTGACACTGCCGTTGCTATGGAAACCTGACCTGAAACCTATTACACTGCTTGTGCTGCACTGAGCATGTGTGAGATCTGCAAGGATGAGATCCAAGAAGAAATACAGTCTGGCTTCAGATGCCCACACTTAAGATGGCCACGGCCTGCTGTAAGTTTATAAAATAACAAACTACTGATATAAACTAACAAAACAGACCTTAGTTTACAGACTAACTTTACTAGAATACACGAAGCTTGTGTATTATAGGGGTATTTTTATTTGAAAGGTATAATTGCGGCCGGAACACCACTTTAAGAGGGGATTTCTCCTCACTTTGAAGAGATTTTCTGTTGGAGTTTTTGGGACATGGTAAAAAAAAAAACTGCCAGAGGTTCTAACCATTTGCTAGTGTAACCTAAAAAAAGTTTGGATCTAGGTGTACCTAAAACTTCACAGACTAGCCAAGGGTTCTGTTAAAGTGTAAGTAAACCCCCCTATCGTTTTCAAGGAAGCTGCCATCTTTGCCTCTGTTTAATCCACAACTGCCATGATGCTGCACATGTGATCAGTTATGACACCAGCCATTCGATGATTTGACAGTTTGGTTGAGAGCACAACCAATGAGAGTGTTACATTTCCGGCCCGTGCCAGAAATGAAACTGTTTTATGGATGGGTTTACTTCCGCTTTAAGTCTGAGGCTAAGACTAACGAAAATTCTGCATAGACTGACTATTTACATTTTTGAGGAGCCATGGTAGCACCTCAGTTATGACCCAGTCTATCTTAGCATGGATAATTTTTAGATAAGTTCTCAGTCAGCACAAATCTGCATATCTCCATTGGGCTCGATTCATATCTATGCATGTTGCTTTTGAGCATTTCTGCAGAGCTTTTTGCGGTGCTTGCCGCGTTTTTGAACACGCGTTTTTGCTGTGTTTTGGGTTTTTTTTTGTTTGCCGTGGTTTTTTTTTTTATATACTGTATACAGTGTAAAAAAAAGAAAGAAAAAAAAAAAACACAAAACGCGGCAAAAATTCGGTAAAAACGCGGTACTTGCGTTTTTGGCTGCAGATCCATTGAATTCTATTACATGCAAAACGCTGCATTTTGCATGAAAAAAAGTCCCCGACCCTTTCCAAAAACGCACAAAAGGCACAAAAATGCATTGATTTAAACATGTTCCATAGGAACCCATGTTAAAAGATTCCCATGCATTTCTGCAAAATGCATTAAAAAACGCATTAGTGTGAATAGAGCCTCAGACCTTAATATGCAATAGCAGAAAGTTACTGAAAAAAAGTCCTCTTTTTGAGTAAATTGTAAAATGTGCAAGCTTTTTCTAGGAAAGTCTGTTTGAGAAAAATACAAACATTTAAAAAAAGAGGAAAAATGGATTGCATTTGGTCAATGGCTGCACAGAAATGGAGATGTGTGATATATTCTTGAAGACTGCATTTCATCGGTTTACAAATTAAAGTGATCCTTTAAATAAAGAGTTCAAACTAAAGCCTACACTGTACAAAAAATGCTGTATATTTACCTGTCTGGTAGCCCATGTCGACCCTTCTGGGTGTGCAAACACCTGCTTCCTCCACTGCTCGCTGTGATTCCCACTGTCTTCTATATCATTTAATTGTTAATCACGTATCAGCCAGCAGAAGTGACCAGAGCACGTGGTGGGGTAGCAGGTGTTCAACACACTTGAAGGTGTTGGATACCTCCTGAAGCCAGGATGAGCAACATGGTGGAGTTTGGAAACACAGGCTACTGAAAAAGTAAATATAAAGCATCTTTTTTTTTACAGAGTAGTTTTCACTTAGTTTTGACCCTGTCTTAACATAGTTAGTTATGAAATCCTTTAGGAAAATTGATTTCACTGTGATAATAATGTAACAAACAGATAGGACTTGTATTTTATAAATAGCCAATAGGGGTAGAAAGTGACAAAAAACCTATAGTGTAACAACATTTCAGTATCACATTTTTTACTGTTACCTATACAACCCCACCGGATGACACCAACTGTAAAAAATTATGTTCTGTTTAGGAAGTTTAAACTAGCTTGTTTTTGTTTTTTTAAATAGCTTAGCTTTTTGGCCACCTGACAAAAGAAAAAAAAAGAACATTTACTAAGAACCCACCAACAGATAAGTCTATTTACAATGAGGATGTAATGAATAGGATTTTATAGTTTTTTTTTACACAACTGGTGATGTTGAAATCCTGGTTCATGTAACTTTCAAAAGTAGTTCTTGTATTGCATTTTCATTTGTTCTGCAAGTAATCTTAGATCTTCCATTTCTATGTCCTTAGCTTTTAGAGGTCTGTTTCATCCAGCAATCTCTTTTGACAAAGCAAGCTCCATACAGCTCTTATGTTCATGATCAGGGAGATAAGTGTTCATGGCACAGGTATGTTGGCACAAAATTAATTTTGCATCAGTTTCCATCCGTAGTATTGGCCCATGATGGGAAAGTGTCCAAGTCAAACATGACACGACCCCAACTGTTGATAGCTATCGTGGTACATAAGACACCAATGATATTCATCATGATGCCTGTTTTCACCTAGAAATAAATAATAAGTTACCTTAACATGATTGTTGTTAAACAATGAAATACCACAAACTTGATCTAGTCCCCAGTCTAATATAAGTCTTATGATAGTGCAAAGCATCATTCTTTTTAACAAATTGTATTTTTAAGGTTATTTATGGCAAATCTTCAAGTGAACCTGTGCCAGGCATTTAATAATGGCTCCTGCAGCAGTTCATAATCACTGTCTCTTTGCTCTCTCATAGATCCATCTGGCTGCCAGCAAGGAACAAAAATTATTATTATTAATATTATACAGAATGTTTATAGCACCAATAGTTTACGCAAACAAATACAATGGTATGGGTTAGCACGTAACTCACTCCCTTTCCTCCCATGTGACAGCACTGGTGCTTGGTGATTGGCCTTTAGGCACCTATGGGGGTGGAGAGAGATTCTTTATTCTTTGAGCTTACACAGGTCTTCTACTCCTTGCTCCAATTGACCAAACATAGCAGCTGGGGAGCAAAGGGCAGCAAAAACTGTGCTGCATGTTGGGAGCAGAATTAAATTTAACCTGTTGCTCGACAAGGGTTTTGGTATGGTGATAAAGCACATTTTCTCATCTTCATGGTATTTACATGCCCCTATTATTACAACATTTTAAAATGACTGCATTTAAAATATATAAAACCAAATTTACTTGGTGTTGAATAGAGTAGGTATGTGTTAAAACTGTCAGTTTTTTTGTTTCCTGAGGCTCATTTGGGAGATATCTCTTCACTTTCTGTCCTATAGACACAACAGAAAGAGAGAGAAAATATTTTGAAAGTGAGGAAAATCCTCTCTAATGCCCCGTACACACGGTCAGACATTGATCGGACATTCCGGCAACAAAATCCTAGGATTTTTTCTGACTGATGTTGGCTCAAACTTGTCTTGCATACACACGGTCACACAAAGTTGTCGGAAAATCCGATCATTCTGAACGCGGTGATGTAAAACACGTACGTCGGGACTATAAACGGGGCAGTGGCCAATAGGTTTCATCTCTTTATTTATTCTGAGCATGCGTGGCACTTTGCGCATCGGATTTGTGTACACACGATCGGAAATTCCGACAACGGATTTTGTTGTCGGAAAATTTTATATCCTGCTCTCAAACTTTGTGTGTCGGAAAATCCGATGGAAAATGTGTGATGGAGCCTACACACGGTCGGAATTTCCGACAACAAGGTCCTATCACACATTTTCCGTCGGAAAATCCGACCGTGTGTACGGGGCATTAGACAACTGTCACCAGAACATGTGTCACTGGGAGACTTCCTCTCTATTCTTGTTCTGGTGACAGCTAAAAATTTTGGATTTTGCTTCATTTTTAGTTCCAGTAACAATGGTTTCTACAGCACTTAACAGGGTTTACAACCCTTCCCCATTCCATCCAAAATGTAACATTGGGGTAAGGAAAAGACACCTCTAGCTATACAAGTATTCCAACCAGGAGTAGCAGTGGCCACAGAAGAGATCTTCTTATTGTTCAGTTTTCAGGTCCTTGAATTCAAAATACAAATTCAGCTGCTAATTTAGCAAGAAATTTTGTTGACCCAACTGCTCAGATTATGCACAGCCGGTGCTTGTTGGCTGCAAATTCCTTTTTGCCAATACACAGCCTGGTTGCTGAAAATCTGTATTAGATTTGTTAATGTTGAATCTTTAAGGAAGGGCTATGTGTATACGTCCTGATTCAGTGTCCTTAGAGTACTTAGAACATAGATTCCTGTCTGCTCCCAACAAAAAAAATAGCCAAGAAGACGTGAAAAGGGAGGAACTTATATTCCTGTTTTGGTTTTTTCAACAGGGGAAGAAGAAAAATAGTGGCAGCAAAAGAAATTATAATGTTATATATGGTTATCCTTACAGTGAAACTATAGATACAACTCTTTTCATATTAGTTTTTGGGGTGGAAGGCTTAGAACGTCTCCATTGTTGTTTGTGTCCCACCTGGGGATATTTTCCTTCAGTTTTAACGACAAAGACATAACTCTAGCAAAAACCTTCCCAAGATGAAGGAAAATTCCACCTTTGTGACAATCATAAAATTTTGGATTTCCCCTTAGCTTCTGTCTGGGAACAAAGACCACAAAAGAAAATAATAAAGATTGATCTCCTCCAACAGGAGCACAAACAACAATAAAAATGTGACAGAAGTTCTAACCCTTCCTCTCGATCTCTAAACAGTTTATATTAATAACTTGCCAGATTGCATATTTATATGTATAATTAGTGCATAAAGACTGTACATTATAAAGAAACTTACCATATCAGACACATGGAGATGACCATATGAGAAGACAATAGCATTAGGCGGTGTGGCGACAGGTAACATGAAAGCAAAGGAGGTGCTCAAAGTACAAGGAATCATTATGTACAGTGGATTAACCATAATAGATTTTGCCTAGGATACAGACAAAAAGAAATAGATGAATCATTTAGTGACCTGTGGTATTTTCACCATTATTGTTACCAAAAGGTTAATTCAACCTCCAGGTAGTATTACCAAATTCAGAACAGTATGGCACAATCTCTGCATAACCTATATGAGCCATGGGTAGTACAACACATGGTCCCCATTCTTTTGCACCCACTGACCTATTTGAAGATTAAATACTGTATATAAACAAGCTTTTACAGGGTTCAAACAGTATACTAATACTACACACTGAATTCACCATGAATATTATTTTTCTTTTAACATAGTTGTCCAAAGGACAAGGAGAAATTAAAAGGTTGTTAAAACTGTGTTTGTAGCACCTATATTTAACCTCCCTGGCAGTATTCCCGAGTCTGGCTCGGGGTGGAATTTCAGAACCAAAAGCGGTAACCCCGAGCCAGACTCAGGATCGCATTGCAGGATCCAGGAAGAGCTTACTTACCTTATCCCCTGGATCCTGTGATGTCTCCCCGCAGTGTGAGCGGCTCGTCCTCCGCTCAATTCATCACGGAGCCGAGCTCCGTTCCCTGCGAGCATTGCGACGCACGGGGACGGCGAACGGTGCCAAATTCAAAAAGTGACACACACACTATACATATAGTATACTGTAATCTTACAGATTACATTACTGTATGAAATTATTTCACCTCCCTTTTGTCCCTAGTGGTTTCTCCAGTGCCCTGCATGCAGTTTTATAATATAAAAACTGTTCTTTCTGCCTGGAAACTGGAGATTGTCCATAGCAACCAAAACCGTCCCTTTACATCAAAAGTAGTTTTAGACCAGCTAGAAAACAGCGATAATAAATTAGAATCACTCGCAGAATTGAGCGATAGTGATTTGTGGGGAGATCCGTCATCAAACACTGAAAAGTAATGACAGTGACAATTCTGCAACTGAGCAAATTTTAGTGTTTTTGATTTAATTACATTATTGAATAATTTTTATTATTATTATATTATTATTTGGTATAATTATTTATAGTTATTTATTATATTATAATTTATGATTTCGTGTTTCAAACTTTATCATACCCGAGATGTCTACTAGACTCTGGTTTGGACAGATTTAAGTGAGTTATTCCTAAGAATTACAGGCCTACAATATAAAATGCCAAATTTCCATGCAAAATAATGGTACCGCTTTCAGCATCAAAAATATGAAATAATCATACCTCCAGGGAGGTTAATTATGAGTTTCAGAAGACTGTAAGAAATGGTATGAACCGGTGTATCTGAACAGTCAATGTTAATCCTAATAATCAGATTTCAATTGAAATGCCTCGAGGCAAACTGCTAAATTTGGATTCTAAATTAAGTGGCACAGGAATATTGAAGCCCTATCTAACTGACTACACTGAGACCTTAAAAGACTGGGTCTAGTACTAATTTATTCTGGAAATCTAAGTGGGAGCATAATTAAAACAGATTCTTAGTTTTAGGTAGAAGTTTAGATTTGGACTTTAGTGTAGTAAATCCATTCAGCTTTAGATATTTTAGGGTTATTTTTCAAAAGGCGATAAGCAATAGCTGCCTTTGTATTGCTCTCAGTATAGGTTCCTTATATAATTATTCTCAGTATAGGTTCCCTATATAAGAAATTATACACAATACACATGCCCACTGTTCATTGAAGAATTGTTTCTGCCACCATTATATTGCATTGCTAGGGGGGAATGAGTCATAAGAGGGCCAATGAAAGATGCAGGGCTGCAGAGCTGGAGGTGTGCCTCTGTGTGTCTGTGTAAATCCAGGAAGTGAAAAGGCAGCAGCTTCAGCCGCCCACAGTTGAAATGGATGCAGCCAGACTCAGTGGAGGGAGATTTCCTTAGCATATTTGGCAAGTACAGAATCACAGTGTATATAAAATAATATGCAAAGTGGTTGGAGGGAAGCTTCAGAATGGCAAAGATGTTTTTATTACAAATTATGTGAGCAGACTGCAGTTCCTCTTTATAGTGGTTGTAAACCCTTACATATACCCACTGAAGTGAACAGCCTCAGATGATGAACAGAGATGAAACAAATCTTCCTACATAGGTATATTTACTTGTATATCTGTTGTCTTACCCTCTCTACACCGCTTCCAAAGTACAGATTGTGCTAAGAACTTTCTTCATGTGTCAGCAGCACATAGGGAAGGGTGGACTGCAGTTACAGTGTGTGAGAGCTGATTGGAGGAAAGGAACTCACCCACCTCCACACAGCAAAAGAACTGTGTTGGGAATAGACAAGCTCCGTTCTGAGCTCTCCCTCCCCCTCCCACAAATTTATCTCATGTGTCCTGGAAAACTTCTCAGAAGTGACTCATGCTGATGACAAAGGAATGCATCACCAGAGAGAAACCACACTTAGAGCTTTGGAGAGAGATAAGTAAGCACCGCAGTTCAAATTCCATGACTGGGGTTTACAACCACTTTAAGAATCACAAGAATGGTAAAGGCTTCATGTGGTTTAATAAACCTACCATGGAGGCAAGGATGGGAAGGAAAAGAGTTGCTGTAGCAACATTGCTGGCACATTCAGTAAAAACAGCGATCATTAATGACAGGATGATGGCGATGGCCCAAGCTGGAATGCTGTATAGAAACATCATCTGCCGACCAAGCCATGAAGAAAGACCAGATGCCTGTGGGGTAGAAGAACCAAAAGCAGATATGGTATTGATCATATCATTTTTGTGATAAAAACATTGTCCAAAGACTTTGTGTAACATACATTCATCCATAGCAACCAGTCACATTTCACCATAGTCATGTCAGTTAATGATAATTTATGATTAGTTGACATGGGTTGCTGCATTTCACATAACAGTTGCTTTTCATCTTACTTTATAAGGACAATTACACCAACTCATAAATTGAGCCTTGTGTGAGAAAATTTGTTATAAGAACAACGTGCAGCACTAATGAAATACAAATACTACACATCTAGTGATATACAAACAATTGAAGAAAATATATAAAATTACAATAGTTAGGCCATAAAGAACAATAAGGAAGAGTCGTGGCTGCCAAGCATTTGTTGTAATGGAATCGCCTAACAATGGCGGGATGGTGTTGGGAAACAACACTAGGGTCCTTGGTCTGAATCCTATCCAAGACACTATCTGCATGGGGTTTGGATGTTCTCCCTGAGCTTGTGTTAATTTACTCTAAATACATGCTGGTGATATTGTGCATGATGTGAGATCCGATCCGCAGCTATTTCTGTGAAGGTGAAGTGGTGATGCTAACAACCCGATTTACCATCAGAATTAAGCCTCGTACACACGGTACGAATGTTGGCCAGCCGAGCGTCTGATTTTTGCCAAAAGGGCGTGTGCCAGGATCTTGTCTTGCATACTAACGGTACACAATTGTTGTGCCACAAACAGGAACGTAGTAACGTACTATGAGGAATTTCAGCTCTACTCTTTGGGCCCCTTCTGCTAATTTTGTGTTTGGTGAGCATTGATTCCGAGCTTGCGTGTTTGTACTTTCGACTTTTGTGTGACGGATTTGTGTACTGACCATACGAAAATCTGAAGTCAAACCGTTGTCCGCCAAAAATTTACTTGCCTGTCATCCAACATTTGTTGGCCGAAAGTTGGACAACAATTGTCAAAAGGAGCGTACTAACGGTAAGATTTTAGGACAACAGTCTGTCAACAGACAATCCCCTGCCAACAATCGTACCATGTGTAGGAGGCTATATTTACCCATTGTGGTGTGCCTTTGTGGTAATATATGGTCCCGTTTACCTGGTAAGCTGCCTGATCACAACAGTGTGGGGAACATGTTTGCTTTTTTGGTTTAACACTGAATAGTCTGGGAAAATTATCCCTGCAAAAACTTGTTGGACACTGCTTGAATCACTTCATTGTTTTTAATTACATTTGGGCACTAGGACTCACTAACTTTTCTAATTGTATGTATTTTCTTCAATTATTTCTATATCACTAGATGTGTAATATAAAAGGAAAGAAGATGTGAAGGGGCAAGTGGCGATACCTATATGTCAAATAGTGCTCTACCAAATCACTCTATAGTAGCTAAGTATTAAAAGACACAGTGTTATTGTGGAATAAATTATAACAAAACAGTTTCCATAAAGGTGATAGTGTAATAGTGTATCAAACCAGTAGCTTTAGTACTCACCTACTGGGGTAGGTGAGGTGTGATGAATATTACACTATCACCTTTATGGAAACTGTTTTGTTATAATTTATTCCACAATAACACTGTGTCTTTTAATACTTAGCCACTATAGAGTGATTTGGTAGAGCACTATTTGACATATAGGTAGCGCCACTCGCCCCTTCACATCTTCTTTCTTTTTATATTTTAGAGCCCTCTTACGGGGTTTTTTTTGGGGGGGCTGCAACCTTCACACACGTCCTAAGCGCAGACCTTCCTAATTAAATTATTTACTAGATGTGTAATATTTGTATTTCAATAGAGCTGCACATTATTCTTATAGTTTGTTTGTATGGTATCACAGGTGTGTGCTAGCTGCTTTTGATTATTAACCCTTATTACCCCTGAGTTCAGTAGTTAGCCGTAGACCAAGGCTTTTTTTCAGCAGGAACGCGGGGGAACGCAGTTCCGGCACTTCCAGCTCTGAATGTATGTAATGGCAAGGAGTGCTGGGGTTTACTGGAGGGTCTATTGATGCTGGCTGCTGGGGGATCTATTGTTGCTGGAGGGGATCTACTTTTACAGGGGGAGAGTCTATTGTTGCTGGGGAGGTCAGTTGTCACTGGTGGGGGATCTAATGTTGCTGGGGGGCTCTTATGCTACTGGGAGACAATCGTTTCTGGAAGACATCTACTGTTAAGGGAGAGGTCTATTGTTGCTAGCTGTTCAGAGTCTATTGTTGCTGGGGGTGCTCCGTTGTTGCTGGCTACAGGGGATCTATTTTACGTCCTATCATTAACAAATACACCACAAATTGATACTTGGTTCTGTATCCATTACTGAGAGGTGGGTAGGGGGTGGAACCAAGGAACAGTGCTCAGAGGTGGGTACAGAGTGGAACCAAGGAATGGTTCTCGGAGGTGGGTAGAGAGTGGAACCAAAGAATGGTGCTCAGAGGTGGGTAGGGAGTGGAACCAAAGAATGGTGCTCGGAGGTGGGTAGGGAGTGGAACCAAAGAATGGTGCTCAGTGGTGGGTAGGGAGTGGAACCAAGGAATGGTGCTCGGAGGTGGGTAAGGGGTGGAACCAAGGAATGGTGCTCGGAGGTGGGTAGGGGGTGGAACCAAGGAATGGTGCTTGGAGGTGGGTAGGGGGTGGAACCAAGGAATGGTGCTTGGAGGTGGGTAGGTAGTGCAACCAAGGAACAATGCTCGGAGGTGGGTAGGGAGTGGAACCAAGGAACGGTGCTCGGAGGTGGGTAGGGAGTGGGACCAAGGAATGGTGCTCAGAGGTGGGTAGGGAGTGAAACCAAGGAATGGTGCTCGGAGGTGGGTAGGGGGTGGAACCAAGGAATGGTGCTCGGAGGTGGGTAGGGAGTGGAACCAAGGAACAGTGCTCGGAGTTGGGTAGGGAGTGGAACCAAGGAATGGCGCTCGGAGGTGGGTAGGGAGTGAAACCAAGGAATGGTGCTCGGAGGTGGGTAGGGGGTGGAACCAAGGAATGGTGCTCTGAGGTGGGTAGGGAGTGAAACCAAGGAAAGGTGCTCGGAGGCGGACACAAGAGGTGACTTGGAAGGAGGGAGTTCCTGCACCTATTCTCTAAGAGAAAAAGCCCTGCCGTAGACACTAGAAAGTAGCTGTTATCTTAGTGCTGGCTTGAAAAGAAGTTGTTCCTGCAGGCAACATATTCAGATACGTAAGGACCAAAATTTCAAGAAGCAACCATTACCAGCAGAACAAATGAATAATGGAGTTGTTTAACTAATACACAGTTTTATATTTTTGGTTTCTGAGAGAGATTATTTACTTTTTAATTTATGAAAAAGAACTGTGTCCATTTAATCTAAAAGCAGACAAATGATTCAGAATGGGAATCACTCCGTCAAGTGGATCACCTTCTTGAATAGATGCTATTTATGCAGTCATATCAATTCTCCACTACCATGTCATTAAGAAATCTGAAAAATCCAGAGAAGAAAGGGAAATGTATGTTGTCCTCTTCTGAATCTGCAGCAGAGGACCTCTCTAAAGCCCAAAAGTTATCACCTTTAACCAAAAATATATTTGTGTCTGTGGGGTCTTCATAGAAGAGAAGAGGTGGTAGGCAACACCTAGAATAGCGGCTATGGTATTCTAATAGATAAATAAGGAATGATGCTAGATTTATTAGGTATGAGAAACAAATGGGGAGTGCCCAAGTGAGAGAAAAGAGTATAGGAGTCTAAAATTAACATACAGTGCCTTGAAAAAGTGTTCATACCCCTTGAACTTCTCCACATTTTGTCATGTTATAACCAAAAAGGTAAATGTATTTTATTAGGATTTTATGTAATAGACTAACACAGAGTTACACATAATTGTGAAGTGGAAGGAAAATGATAAATGGTTTTCCAAATTTTTTACAAATAAATATTTGTAACGTGTGGCGTGCATTTGTATTCAGCCCCTTTTACTTTGATACCCTTAACTAAAATTTAGTGGAACCAATTGTCTTCAGAAGTCACCTCATTAGTAAATAGAGTCCACCTTTGTGTAATTTAATCTCAGTATAAATGCAGCTGTTCTGTGAAGCCCTCAGAGGTTTGTTAGAGAACCGTAGTAAACAAACAGCATCACGAAAGACAAGGAACACACCAGTCAGGGATAAAGTTGAGAAGAAGTTTAAAGCAGGGTTAGGTTATAAAAAATATTCAGAGTTTTGAACAACTCATGGAGCACTGTTCAATCCATCATCCAAAAATGGAAAGAGTATGGCACAACTGCCAACCTACCAACACATGGCTGTCCACCAAAACTGATAGGCCAGGCAAGGAGATCATTAATCAGAGAAGCAGCCAAGAGGCTCATTGTAACTCTGGAGTAGCTGCAGAGATCCACAGCTCAGGTGGGAGAACTAGGACAACTATAAACTGTGCACTCCACAAATCTGGCCTTTATGGAACATCGGCAAGAAGAAAACCATTGTTGAAAGAAAGCCATAAGAAGTCCTGTTTGCAGTTTGCGAGAAGCCATGTGGGGGACACAGCAAACATGTGGAAGAAGGTGCTCTGGTCAAATGAGACCAACATTGAACTTTTTGGCCTTAAAGCAAAACGCTATGTATGGCTGAAAACTACCACTGCACATCACCCTAAACACACCATACCCACCGTCAAAACAGCATCATGTTGTGTGGATGCTTTTCTTCAGCAGGGACAGGGAAGCTGGTCAGAGTTGATGGGAAGATGGATGGAGCCAAATAGAGTCTCCGAAAGACTTGAGACTGGGGCGGCGGTTCACCTTCCAGCAGGACAACGACCCTAAACATACAGCCAGAGCTTCAGTGGAATGGTTTAGATCAAAGCATATTCATGTATTAGAATGGCCCAATCAAAGTCCAGACGTAAATCCAATTGAGAATCTGTGTCAAGACTTGAAAATTGCTGTTCACAGACATTCTCCATCCAATCTGACAGAGAGTTTGAGCTATTATGCAAAGAAGAGTGGGCAAAACTTTCACTCTCTAGATGTGCAAAGCTGGTAGAGACCTACCCAAAAAGATTTGCAGCTGTAATTGAAGGTGGTTCTACAAAATTTTGACTCGGGGGGCTGAATACAAATGCACACCACACTTTTCAGATATTTATTTGTAAAAAATTGTGAAAACCATTTATCATTTTACTTCTACTTCATAATTATGTGCCACTTTGTGTTGGTCTATCACATAACATCCCAAAAAAAAACACACACGTTTTTGATTGTAACATGACAAAATGTGGCAAATTTTAAGGGGCATGATTACTTTTCCAAGGTACTGTAGATGATAAACAAGAAACACCAAATAAACTAGGCAAAAAAGTGAAATAAACACTAAAGGGCAAATAATAATTAGGGGAATGAAATGGCAGGTAAGGCACCATACTTCTTTAAAGACAGGTGGCCAATAAGAATGCTTCTCTGTGTAAGGTGCATCACCCTGATGGGTGACAACAGAAGTGAGAATGGTGCACTTTTCCAATATGCCCCAAGTTTTAGTAAGGGGAATGTGTCAAGCTCGTTTCTTCCTTCGACTTCCCTCTATATCTGGACATGTGGCAGGTATTTCACAGGGCAAATTACTCATTTGATACCTAACACCATCACACACATGACATTGCCAAATACACACATTTTACAATGCTCAAACTAATTCTTAAAATGTAAGCTGCAGCTGTACACTCATTATAGGACATCGTCCAGTCAATATTCTATTATTTCATTCTCTTGGCATAAGTTCATACAATAGGACAGAATGTTCAGCCAAGTAAAAGCTTTCCTATGAAAGCTACAATTTTCTCTTGGTAACATTATAGTTTCTCTGTTGAACTATTTCCATTTTAAAAGTTGATTTTTATCTGATTATGCAGATAGAGACAACATTAAAGGAGCATATCAGTTCTTAGTGCCCTGGACCAACAGGGAACCTTGGAGAATCGCCAGAACACAGTTCATTTTGAAATTGTACACACTATATTGAACAAAATATTGAAATATAAAACAAATGAGAACTTGCAGCATACTTGCAAACTGCTTAAATGTTTTCTCTGTGTTCTCAATAACAATGATATACTTACGTCACTGCCTTTTGCCAATGCAAAGCCTCCTCCGAGAAGAAGAACAATACTCCATGGCATCTTCTTATGAACCACCTTCCAGGTCAGTAATGGTGCAGACATAAGTGATTCCTCTTCTATAAAAAAGCAAGGACAGTAATCAAGTGTTCAGCCACTACTATGGCAGCAAATCGGTAGTTTAGCCATCTTGCAATATCTAATGATGGCCATAGCCCTTGTAATATTCTAGAGAACTGTCTAAGCACACAATATCAGTTTCATGTATAAAGTCAGGATACTACATGCTAGGCTTGTTATAGGTGGGAAGATGTCTCCCTGAGAATCACGAGCAACTAGCTGCTGTCATCTACTTGACATACCTCCTGCCTGACAGAAATAGGGTATACACCATTCATTACTTGTCAGTACTATTAGGCCCTGGTTCACACTGATGCTATTTCGGATGCGTTCCACAATGCATTGATTCGTATGACAAGTGAAATAACACGTGATTCTATGAAGGCTGTTCCCACATATGCAGTCCCAACCCAAGGCAATTTCAAAGGGTCCTGGGCGTGTTTCATCTGATGCGGTGCGGTTCTGAGTTCCATGTGATTGAATAGAAACTGCATTGAAAACGCATTGGCATTAAAATACAATGTGATTCTAGTGAGTTTTCTAGTACTTAGGGGGTTATTTACTAAAGGCAAATCCACTTTGCACTGCAAGTGCACTTGAAAGTGCAGTCGCTGTAGATCTGAGGGGGACATGCAAGGAAAATAAAAAACAGCATTTTAGCTTGCACATGATTGGATGATAAAATCAGCAGAGCTTCCCCTCATTTCAGATCTTCCCCTTCGTTTTAGAGCGATTGCACTTCCAAGTGCACTTGTAGTGCAAAGTGGATTTGCCTTTCGTAAATAACCCCCTATGTGCTGTGTTTCTAGGGTGGCTTCCAAAGAATGAGAGAGAAAGAGAGACATAGAGAGAGAACATAGCCTATCTCATCATAATATACTTCCTGGTGTTGATTTACTAAAAAAAAGTCTATTAAATTCGCAAAAGGATTTTTCCCTTAGCTTAGTGAATGAGGTGAAGCTCTGCAGATTTCAATCATCCAATCATGTTCAAGCAAAAAAACTATTTTTCTTTTTAATTTCTCTTGCACATACAAAGTGCATATTCCTTTGAAAAGTGAACAGCCTAGTTTCCTTTCCTAGTAAATCTACCCATCTGTGTCCACTGTACTATATGATTGAACAACTGTTAAATGTGTTCAACTATTAAAATGTGGGCTTCTGTGTTTCGCCTGGTGGTTTGCCACTTGTATTTGCACAGAAGTTTTGGCATAGGCTTTTTACTTACAACTTTTTATTGTATTATATACAGTATCCTTGCCCACATTTTTGTACTATAATAACATAGGCTTATTTTGACGCATCAATATTTTGGTGTAAATAAGTGTAATGTGAGGGTTTTAGTTATTGTAAATTTAAACTTTGGGGTTAATAGTTAAAGAAGATCTATCACCAGAAGAGAATGCAGCTTGTTAATCCCAACAGGGCATAGTGCACATGTCACTTTTTCCCATCTAAATCTATGCAGGTGATGCTGAGCTGTGGTTTCGGATTGCTAGCCCTGCCTAGTTGCCTAGCTCTGCAACAACACTGATCAATGGAGATGGAGCTCTGAGTGGCAGCTCAGGAGGAGAGGGGGCATGGCAAGCAGTCACACTAAGCCTGCACAGCCCTTTCTCCTGCCTCTTAAAGTTGTTTTAAACCCATAAAAAAAAGCAACCTGTAAGACAAAGGCATAATGAGCTAGTATACATCGAAAAAAAAAGCTCATTATGAAATACTTACCTTAGATCGAATCTGGTGCAGCGGTCCCCGTCCACCGCTGTGACCTGGCGACATGTCTCTCCAGAGTTTTGTCCGGGTTTCCGGGCTCCAGCGCTGTGATTGGCCACAGCTGCGGTGACGTCACTCCGCCACTGCAGCTGAAGAAACGGCACGAGCGAGCCGTTACTTCAATGTGCATGTGCCGATAACGCCGGCACGTGCAGATACAGTGAATATCTCCTAAACAGCGCAAGTTTAAGAGGTATTCACGGTACCTACAGGTAAGCCTTATTATAGGCTTACCTGTAGTGAAAAGTGGTGTGTAAGGGTTTACAACCACTTTAAGCTGCCATATAGCACATTGCTTTATTGCGGAATGTACAGTCTCCACATCTCTCCACTTTTGTTTACACATAGTGGAGAGCTGCAGCCTGCTATTCAGGGTAATGAAGAGAGTGGAAACTGTCAGCTTGTGTGGTAAATGATTGCAGGTAGAGAAAATAGCTTCCTTCACAAAAACACAGGCTGACAACAACACAAGCCAGGTACAACACTAGGCTGTTTTGGACAAGTGTAGTAGTTGGTATTTGCTGTTGTCAGCTTCTATTTTTCTGAACAAAATTGCTCTTATGGAGCTGTAATCATGGACAACATAAGCTGATAGTTTCCACTCTCTGTGCCCTGAATAACAGGCTGTGGGCCTAGACTTTGTGTGTCTTAAATAGGACAGGAAAGATGAGGAGAAAGGCACTGTAGATGATTTTACTTAATAAAACAGAACTGAAATTTTTTTATCACAGTGGCACATTATTTTACCATTCTAATTAAAGTGTACAGCCAAAATATTTTTCTTTAGCTTTGTATAAATTGTGGAAGAGTTAACCCTTTCATGACTAAGCCTATTTTTGAAATTTGGTGTTTACAAGTTAAAATCCGTATTTTTTGCTAGAAAATTACTTAGATCCCCCAAACATTATATATATATATTTTTTAGCAGATAATCTGGAGAATAAAATGGAGATTGTTGCAATATTTTATATCACACGGTATTTGTGCAGCAGTGTTTTAAATACAAATTTTGGGGAAAAGGGACACTTTCATGAATTTTAAAAAATCCAAACAGTAAAGTTACCCCAATTTTTTTGCATAATGTGAAAGATGATGTTACGCCGAGTAAATAGATACCAAACATGTCATGCTTTATAATTGCACGCACTCGTGGAATGGCGACAAACTACGGTACCTAAGAATTTCCATAGGCAACAATTTAATTTTTTTTACGGTTACCAGGTTAGAGTTACAGAGGAGGTCTAGTGCTAGAATTATTGCTCTCGCTCTGACGATTGCGGCGATACCTCACATGTGTGATTTGAACACCGTTTACATATGCGGGCGCGACTTCCGGAATGCGTTTTCTTTGCTGCGCGAGCTCGCGGGGACGGGGGCGCTTTAAAAAAAAAATTTTTCTTATTTATTTTATTTATTTTTATAAATTGTGTTTAAAAAAAAAAATTTTTGATGACTTTTATTGCTGTCACAAGGAATGTAAACATCCCTTGTGACAGTAATAGGTGGTGACAGGTACTCTTTATGGAGGGATCGGGGGTCTAAAAGACCCCCGTTCCCTCCTTTGCACTTCAAAGTATTCAGATCGCCGAAAACGGCGATTCTGAATACTGTGTATCTTTTTAAAACCGGCGCCATTGGCAGCCGAGTAAAAGGGAAGTGACCTCATGATGTCGCTTCCGCGTTTACAATTTTAAGGCTAGAACGAAGCCACCCACGGTTTCGTTCCAGCCCGCCCCCAGCCGCCGGAGGCAGCCGATTGGTCACTGGGCCTCCCGATGGCACAGGAGGCCCGGTGAGAGCGTCGGGAGGCGGCGGGAGGGGGGACATCCCCTCCCGCTCCTCCGGTATAACAGCCGAGTGGCTTTTAGCCGCATCAGTTGTTATACTTGGATAGCCGATCGCCCGCTGTAAACAACGGTACCGGGATGATGCCTGCAGCTGCGGGCATCATCCCGGTATAACCCCGGAAAGCCGAGTATGCACATCTGCGTACGCTCGGCGGGAAGGGGTTAAACCCTATAACAGCTTTTTATTAGGAAAATCCACCCTCCTTATCAGTTCTGGTGACATGTGTCTCCAAAAAGTTATAAATGCAACATTTCTCAGAAACAGGATTTTAAGGAAAAGCTTCCTATGGGAAAACCAGTTCTGGTGACAACTGTCAAGGAACAATATTCCCCTTGCGTTGCAGAGATTTCCTCTTATGTCCTGCTGTGTCTTTAGGAAAGGAAGTGCAGGAAAATCCCCCTGATAGGGCACAGACGTAAAATATATATAAAACCTGTCAGGGTTCTTATATATTCAAGATATTAAGATACTATATGTGTCTAGTTACGATAAAACACAGGTTCCTGCTTCTGGTGTCTGCAAAATTATACATATTAAAGTATAACTAAAAGAAAAACTTTTTTTTTTAGTTTTGGATAGAGTAGAGAGGAATTAGAACACCTGTCATGCTTTTAGTACTGTATGTCCCCCCCTCTTTTACCCTCTTTATTTGTCCTGTTTACCATTATCACTGAAAGTAATAATGTAAAAGAAAATCCCAAATTTTGGGTTGTCACTAGAGAAGAAATAGGGGGAAATTCTTCCAATGAGAATAAGAATTCCTTTGACTATAGTAACAACCCAGGATTCCCCCACTGTAGAAGGATTTCTTACTTCCTGTTTTGACTATGGGACAGGAAGTAAAGGCAAATCTTCACAATGGAACACAGGAGTTATGCCCTCCCCTACTCAGTCCACAATGGAGAAAAAAGTTTTCCCTTTAGTTCATCTTTAAGGTAACATGTACAGCCTTTGAACCATCCACACACACACACACATATATATATATATATATATATATATATATATATATATATATATATATATATGTGTTTAGGCTCCATTTACACCCATGTGTTTCTGAGTGTATTGAGGGTGCATTACATTGAAGGTTGGGAGTGTTTTACATGTTCATTCTCACCCAGGGGTGGATGGGGGGGGTCAATTGCCCCCCCTGCCCCCCCGAAAAAACAGTGAGCAGGCTGTGCTGATGCCGACCCCCCATCAGGACACAGGCCAGCGGTGCCGAAACCAGACAGGCTCTGTGAAGGGACACAGGCGGAGCCGCAGCTGCGGGGGATTTCCACCCCTCCTTCTCATCCTTGAGCTGAGCAGCTCTCATTCACCCGGCAAAGCCTGCTCCTATTGGCTACATTCAGGGCCAATGATGGGGAAACTAACAAGAGAGGATTATGGGACATGTAGTCCCGGATACCAGCAGGCCCAGGACGATTCCCTGAGAGTGCACTGCAGCCCCCAACATGCCGAGCGGGAGGAGGGGAGAGGAGGACCGTGAGAGGAGAAGGGACCATGATGCTGTCAGGTGGAGGGAGCCAGAGAGAAAGTGCCAGTCATTCTATTATATAGACCCCAAGATAAGAACTTATCTCCAGGTGGGGGGATGAAGGGAGTGGAGATGCAGGCTTCCATAGAGGTACAGGACCTTATCACTGGCTGCTCCCACCCTGTCCTCCCCTCCACGTGGCTGCTCCCATCCTGTCTTCCCCTCCACCTGGCTGCTCCCACCCTGTCCTCCCCTCCACCTGGCTGCTCCCACCCTGTCCTCCCCTCCACCTGGCTGCTCCCACTCTGTCCTCCCCTCCACCTGGCTGCATCCACCCTGTCCTCCCCTCCACCTGGCTGCATCCACCCTCTTCTCCCTTCCACCTGGCTGCACCCACCCTCTCCTCCCCTCCATCTGGCTGCTCCCACCCTGTCCTCCCTTCCACCTGGCTGCTCCCACTCTGTCCTCCCTTCCACCTGGCTGCTCCTACTCTGTCCTCCCACCCAGCTGCTCCCACTCTGTCCTCCCCTCCACTTGGCTGCATCCACCCTTTCCTTCCCTCCACCTGGCTGCAACCACCAATACTTTTTCAAGGCACTGTGTATTTATATGTGTGTTTGTGTTTATCTAATTGGATTTTATAGTTGGCCCCCCTACTTTTGTCCCTGTCCCCTCATGTGCCCCCCCTAAATATGAAAGCTGGAGATGCCACTGTCTCTCACCACCCCCCTGCATCACCGCATTTCTGCATCTAAAAGAAGACTGCCATTACTGTGCAGGTGTGGGCAGCAGAGAGATGGCATCATCTCTCACTGCCCGCCATCACTCTGGGACAACAGGGACACTGTCACTGGCACAGGTAACTGTGGCAAGTTGCATCTGATAACAGGCGATGTAGAAAGTGACAATCCCCATCTGGTGGCAGGCGACGATGGCAAGTGACACACTCGGGGCTCCCGCTGATTCTGCATTATGCTTAATTGAACTATTTAATTTTATATTACAATGTAGTAAGAGAAATAATGTGCTTCAATCATCCTGACACCATATTAACCATGGTGCTGTGATTGAAGCGCCAACACCAGCCATTGCCCCGACAAATTGCCCCGCAAAAATTTTGGCAGTGCCCCTCCCGAGATTAGACCCTGTTCTCACCTTCTCGTGGATCTTCAAGATCAAAACTGTCACTATGCTTATGGCAGGTAAATTTAGGTCTTTTTGCTGGCAGAACAAACAGGAGGACAGCTACAAATATAGCCACAGTGGCATCAGTTACATACCTGCGGATTGAAAAACAGATAGGTGTTTACCATTACATAACAAAACATGGGGTTTCATACTAATGTGATTTATGACTGATATAGCCAAGTTTCTTACAATATTTCAGTCTACAGTTAAATCTATTACATTCATTTTACTGATTTTAACAAATATGTTACATTACTATTTCAGGAGACATACTCACAGTTTTTATTGGGATTTTAAAGTGGTAGTATTTTTTTTTTTTACTTGTACCTACAGGTCAGCCTACAATAAGGCTGACCTGTAAGTACAGTGAATATCTCCTAAACTTGCACTGTTCAGAAGATATTCACACTGCATGCAGCCAGTGACGTCACCAGCGAATGCGCTCTGAAGGGATGGGATGCATGCATGGAAGTGACATCATCGTGGCTCAGCCAATCAGACAGCTGGAGCACTCAAACCCGGAAGGAAGAACGGGTGAAGATGGAAGCCTTTTCAGCGGTGACAGTGCGCCGCTGGAGGGCTTCGTTCTAAGGGAAGTATTTCATAATGTGCTAGTATTCGAGGAATACTAGCACATTATTCCATTGTCTTGCAGGTTTTTTTTTTTTTTTAAAGGTGTGATTTACTACCGCTTTAAACAATTTCAATCTTTCATTCCTTATTTTGCCACAAGTGGTGGTGGTGGTGGTGGGGAGGGGGGGGGGGGGGTGAAGGGGTATAGTTTGGGGGTGTGATGCATGTTTCAGAGCTTCACACTGTTTACTTTTTTTTTCCTTTTTTTTAAACTTTTATTTGAAGTGCACAAACCGACACTTCACTCACACATGTTACCATCGTTTCCTGCTCCGCACCTCCAGGCTGCACGGCAGTACAAATGGGGCACATAGGAAGCAATTCAAATTACACATAGGAGCACATGGGAAGGCCATAAAATCCTCAAATTCATATGCAACAGGAGGACACATGCTCCTTTATTCTCAGAAGCACCAGCTAATGTTGCAGGCTGCGAAAGAGAAAGGAATGGCAGGGGAACACTGGCAATGTGAGTATTAGTGAGCCGGGGGGGGGGGGGGGGGGGCACAGGAATCAATAAATTTTAACACCTTGCAATGCACCAGACATATATTTACACTTACAAGTGATAGTAAAGCTTTTATTACTAGCAGTGGGGTCCATAATTTGTCATTGTGTTATACTATATGTAGAGATGGGACTGGATGCTACATTTGTATCTAAAACTAATAAAAAATAAATTGGGAATGTTAGCTAAGGGACCATTTATATTTAAACTCTTGGCTCTTAAAATAGTAGTCCTGTACTAGGAATATCACTTTTACAAAGAATATTTTCTTAATCCTTCTAACTTGGCTTTGAACATTGTGACAGTCCTACCGTGCCTAACGGTAAATTCTGGATAGGGAAAGAGGTGGTGCTTGAGTTGATCAGAAGGAACACACTACAGAAATTCATATGCAATTATAAAATAGCACTAAATAAAAATGCAAAAATCCTTACTCCACATTGTCCTTATTGAAGAGCACAGTGGCCCAACCTTTAACAAAACCAGGATCTCTTGTAAACCAAAGGATGACCAACAGAGTGAAGAGAAGAAGTACATTATACTCTGCAAAGGAAATTGGCCCCAACTTGCGGTATTCTTCTCGGATGACATTATAAGCCGCTCGCTCCTTCTCTGAACTTTTATCTCCACAGCCCCATGTCTTCTTAAAGCTTAATATGAAGAAAAGGTGAAGGGGTTACTCTTTAATGAAGCCATAAAAGCGATTTGCCGAAGAATACATAAACTCCTTATCTTCACCTGCTGTCACTTTCCTGAATTTCCTACTGTATCTACATGATCAGTCCACCAAATCTACCTGCAGGAAGGAGAATAGAAGAAATAGAGAAGGAAATTGAATAAGAGGAAAGAAAGCAGCTCAGAAAAAGTGGCAACACAGGAACAGAATAAAAAAAAAATAATTACAGAAGAGGCAGGAAATAAAATCTTAATACTTATAGTATGTTAGGCAAAGTGCAGCCACAGAGGAAGGGTAGAGAAAAGCAAGCCTTTTCATTGGATCTAAGAGAACAAGTCGGTGCTATACTACTGCTGTGTCTAGACAATGACTGTTTCATTGAACTACCTTGAATTTTCCTAGTTTCCTTGGTAAAAATAGCCCAATCAGTGTATATTATTTAGTCTGTGTGAAAGTTATAGCATATACATATCATGATATATTTATTAGAAAATGTATCAATCCTGATGAATTGACAGCCTATCTCATTTTTTTTGAGGCCCTAAAATGTCAGGGCAGTACAGCGCATCATATGATTGGTGTGGCAGGTATCAGGGATATTGACTGGTGACTGACTTATGTCCAGTGAGTGGGTGTTTTAAGATTGAGGGTTCAGCATTAAGGGGACCTGCACAACTGAGCACGATTTAGCACTTTTGGTTTTGCATGTGGGCACTTATTTAAACATGAGTGTAACATCACAGGTGCACATATGTATGGATTTTGACATACTAAACTATGAATTTTCACTTTTGATTTCATGTTGTCTGACCGGAGTGAGAGAAGTGGCGTTTGCAACATAATTGGATGCTTGGTGTCTATGAAGTAAGGGAGAGATAAGAGCTGAGAATACCATATGCACAAAACGTTATATGACCTCCTTATAATGGAGGGGTCAACTCCTTCTGGTGAGTGGATAATTTGCACATTAAAGGATGTTTTGAATTGATAGATGAACTGGACACCAGGTACCATGTGATAGAGTCAATTACAGCATCACAATAGTAAACAAAACAGTTGTGATTGGAAGCCATACATGACTGTTTTGTCTACTTGTAATCATGTGATCGCTATGATAGGTCATAGCGATCACAGAACACCTCGGTTGCTGGGGGGCTCCAGTGCACATGTACCAGTACGCCGTGGTGCCTGCAGCTGCTGCCTGCTCACAGTAAAAGTACTGTGGGTGGGCGGCAAGTGGTTAACCTCTGCACATACTATCATTACCCAGTGCTGGCATAAACCAAATATTTGATGGACTGGGCTGTTGAGATGGACACTGCTAAAGATGAATCCTTTAAGATCACTTGGATGGAACTGGAACACTTCAGGAATTTATATACCTTTTCAACGTTAATTCAAAATATTTAAACCTGCAACTTGGCTTACAGTATTTCTACTGTATATTTCGTTTTTAGGAGTTTATGAGACGCTGCCAACACTCACATGTGAATATCCCAGTGGTGTGAAATGTGTATAAAAAAAACTAAAAAAATAGCATACCCTTTAATAAAGATAGTATTTTGGTCACAAAAGATGTAAACTCCCTCTACATATACTAATGTTGCCCCCTGTTCCTAAAATTGGGGCTATAGTGTAAATTTAGTTTTTAGCTGAGCTGTAAACAGCTCAGATTTGATTGTATAGTTTATTTGGTTCTGCTCTAAACTTAATTGAGTTGTGCATTTCCCCTTTTGCCAGCAGGTGTCACTGGTACCACAAGCCAGTAAGAGAATTACAACTGGATTGAGCTATGTAATGAACAGCCCAGTAGGAGGTTCCTGGCCGCTGTGCATTCTGGGAAGGGGGTATTTATTGGGCAGAGCCATGTGCTCTCTTTCTTCTTACCTCGGGGCCCTCCTGGTCTGAAGATGTGTTGCTGTAAGTCCTGCAAGTAGGCCCAGAAGCCTGTCTGGGGCCAACTAATCCTGTGGTGGTCCTTAGGCTGTCTTGCCTTTGTGGAAGAAGCCAAACCAAGCTGAGGAGATCCAGGGGAGGACCCTTGCTGGAGAGAGCCAAGATGAAGGCTGGTCTCTCAGGAGGGCCTGGTAACTCATTTGGAGGACGTATGTTCTAAATATTTCAGTCGGAAATGCCGATGGAGTATAGCCTGTTGGCAAGTCCGGCCGTGTGTACATGGCATTAGAATTATTTCTGGCATGATGGGGGATTTTTTTGTGAAAACAAAGGGCATTGTAATAAGAGCTAAGTATGCTCCTAGTGTGGCCAACATCTTCATGAATAAATGAGGAGATTAAACTATTTATGGAGATATGTAGGGAACACATTGATAATATTAATAAAGCCTTCCATAAATACAGTGTTTCTAGGCATTTCTGAGATTTCCATACTGAGGACCCGGGTCTTTTAGTCTTTTATGGTATTGGCAAGGTCAAGAATAATTGGAGGTGTTCAGGTCTGACTAAGAAGGTGTTACAAAATGGGACCAAGTGGATGTTCCAGATAAATACATTGCAACCTTATGGGTTTACTATTGGTATGCTTTAAACTGTTTCCCCATTAATTTTTAATGTTTTATTATATTTATGGTAAGTTTAGACTAGGTGTTGTTTTTTTAGGGGTTGTCAGCAATATTTTAACATTTTATGCTCATTAACATTTTAAACAAATGATATGTATTATTAGATTTTAGTGTTGTCTATGATAGTTTAGTCCAATGTTAGTATTGTATGGTGTTGTAATGCTGCCCATGCACAAGATGGCACTGGGGGGACCTATCAATTGGGTACTGACCAATTGGCTGTTAAGGTATATAAGATAGGATGCGCAGCGGATGTCTGTTCCTGATTACAGTAAGCAAGACGAAGCGCATTGGGCAGGGTTTTACGTTGTGATATCACTTCTGCAAGCATCACTTACGGTGTGTGGAACGCACGCTAGAAGAAGGTAATGACTATGCGCCATTTTGGAAAGGCATTTGAATGCACATTGTTTTGCTATTTGGTGTAAGTGCACACTTTGGAGGTATATGTTTTAATTAATAAAAAGGGAAATACACTATTTTTTATGGCATTCTTTTTGGGACGTGTAAATCCTCAAAGATGAAGTGGCACAATTCATTAAACTGAAAACACCAGGATACAGTTTTTTTTAAGTGACAGCTTTTTGTTTTTTTTTACCTACATCCAATGATACTATAAATCCTGCATAATAATAATACTACTTGAAAAATACAAAGAGGAGAACACAATGCTAAAAGTGAAACTGTAGGCAAAATTTTTTTTCTTTTTGGATAGAATAAGGAAGAATTAAAACCTCTGTAAGGTTTATTTTTTGTCATCTTTGTCCCATTGGGGACATTTACCTTCACTTCCTGTCCCATAGCCAAAACAGGAAGTGAGTGCAAATCCCTGCAAATTAAGAGAATCTCTTGGGGCCCCCAGATCACTTGAACTAATGTCCAAATCTGGAGAATCCCCCTATTACGTTTTTAGGGACAAAACCAAATTTGGGATTTTCTTTTACTTTCACTTTCAATGATAATGATAAACAGGACAAATAGAGAGGGTTAAGCTCCCTAACAGGGACACAGACAGCAATAAAAACTGACAGGGGTTTTAATCCCTCTCTCCTCTATCCAAAACCAAAACTATACAAACAAGTTTTGCCTTTAGCTATACATTAATGGGACCAATGTTTCAATCCCCATAGTCTCTAGCATTGTCGGGCCTTGTATTGTCCTCCTCCTTTCCTGGTTAGGTGGGAATCACTGTAAGCTATCTTTGTACCTCAAAGGTACTGTATTTAAAGATCCTCCATAAACATGTGTAATAATGTTATGATATCAGCAGGGGCCTTTAATTTGCAGCATACAAAGATGAAATCCTGATGTTACAACTATGAGCAAAGGATATTCATATGCACTGCATTTAGAAATGGTTAATTTTCCCCATAACAGATATGGCTAAGCAGGGTCCTTTTCTCAGAGAAAAGGTGCACAAACTCACCTTTCCTGGACAACTCCCTGCTCCCAACACTGTCTATCCTGGGGGGGGGGGGGGGGGGGGGGGAGTAAAGTGGAGCCAAATAACCTGGGCATTGCACAAGGTGCAAGGTTTAGGAATGTACAGCACACAGAGTACCACACTTACCTAACGCATTGGGCTCAGAAGTGCGTTCTGTGCAGTGCTGAGGTGTGCATCACACAGAGCACAGAAAAAGAATCAGCACAACGGACAGCACTTACAATCCCCCTCTCCCAAAGTAACCATCTATTGCTTACCTCCACATACCCCCACCCCCCATTCACAGCTCACCTTTGTACTCCCTGTCTACAGATCACCTCTGCACCTCTCATCCACAGTTCACTTATCCCCCCCCATTCACAGCTCACATCTTCTTCCTGCGTTGCACAGCTCAACTCTTCTACACCCATTCCCAGTTCTTTTTTTACCCTGTCCACAGCTCACCTCTTCTACCTCCATCCACAGCACACCTCTTCTACCTCCATCCACAGCACACCTCCTCTTCCTCCATCCACAGCTCAACTCTGCACCCCTGTCCACAGTTCACTTTAGCATCCCCCCATCCACAACTCACTTTTGTATCCCCTTGTCAACAACTCACCTTTGCATCTCTCATCCACAACTTCACCCCAACTACAGCGTATCTCTGCCCCCCCCCCCCCCATCCTCATTACTCCTGCACACTCATCTAGTACTCACCCCATTCCATAGTTAATACCCCCCCCCCCCCCCAGTTCAGGATGAATATCTTATTTTCAATTCCTCATATTTACTATTAGATGCCTTTCACACAGATGCGCTTTTCAAGCGCTTTTGTGCTAAAAAAAAGTACCTGAAAAGCTCACGAAAACCTATTTCTATTAAGATCAATGAATGCTTCCACACTAAGGCGGTGTGCTGGCGGGGCGGTGAAAAAACTCCTGCAAGCACCATCTTTGGAACATGTTTGGAGTGCTAAAAAAGTGCCTCAAAAACGCCCCTTCTCCATTGAAATGAATGGGAAGCGCACGAAAAAAGCTTCAAAATCACCTTTTAAGTCAAGTGACCTTCAAAAAAGAGCACCGATAACGCCTCAAAAGCACAGCAAAAGCGCACAGCGTTTTATGGGCAGTTTTCAAGTGCCTCAGTGTGAAAGGGGTCTTACTTGCTTGATATTATTTGTTGATCATTTTAAATTAAATCAGTGTTTGTTTACAAAATAACATTGTAGTCATAAGAGACGTAACTTACTTAATTCCCATGAAGGATAACTGGAGCCACAGCCAGGCAATGCACAACATCACAATCATGTTAGGGAAAGCAAATCCAAACCAAGAGGCAAAATTCAATATGTCACCATTTTGGGGGAAAATCCTGCAATAGAATCAAAACAGCTCAGAAATGCTCATCAAATTTTATAGCATGTATGATAGCTAGCGCTAGGCCAACATTGCAAGTAGCTTAGTTTAGTATATATTTCTTGCCACGTGAATTTTCTGCTAGCTTTACCTTATTTATTAAGCTAAAGCCAGTCATCATGGAAATTCCCTGCTGAACCGGCCGAATTACGATTCGCGGCTTCCCGCCGTGAGAACACAATAGCACAGTGGGAGTGATTCCGCCATCCACCTCAAATGTGTGGATGGGGGAATCGGCACATTTTTTTCATATAACCCTCTGGTTGAACGGAAAAGAATGTATAATATATATAGTATTTCACAAAAGTGAGTACATCCCTCACATTTTTGTAAATATTTTATTATATCTTTTCATGTGAAAACACTGAAGAAATGAGACTTTGCTACACCACTTTGCTACAATGTAAAGTAGTGAGTGTACAGCTTGTATAACAGTGTAAATTTGCCGTCCCCTCAAAATAACTCAACACACAGCCATTAATGTCTGAACCGCTGGTAACAAATGTGAATACACCCCCAAGTGAAAATGTCCAAATTGGTCACAATTAGCCATTTTCCCTCGACAGTGTCACGTGACTCATTAGTGTTACAAGGTCTCAGGTGTGAATGGTGAGCAGGTGTGTTAAATTTGGTGCTATCCCTCTCACTCTCTCATATTTGTTTATTGGAAGTTCAACCAGTGGCGGCCCGCGCACTGTGGGCGCATGGGCGCTGCCTCCCCATCCATGCGCCTGGCCCCTTTCAGGACGCCACACGCATGGATTCCCATGGCGGGGGTGGGAGGGGGTGGTACTTTTTGAAGCACCTGATTAGAGCCAGAGGCTCTAATAGGCTTCAAAATAGGGTGGGCTCGAGTGCATAGAGTGCACCCTGATCCCACCCAATTGTGTGACAATAGCAAATTAATTTTCGCTATTTTCACACTAACCTTCCTCCCCGCCAATCAGGAGGCAGGGCGTCAGACCTGTTTCCTGATTGGCCAAACTGCCAGGCCACCCTATTGGATGCCTGGCGCTGAGGAAGAGGAGGAGAAACGCGCTGGAGTGTCGCCGCCGCTCTGGTGCACTGAGATCCACATCTCTCAGAGCGGGGTTATTTACTGCAGGGACTCAGACGGGTCCCACTCTCCACACCAGACCACCACCATCTCCCAGGGCACCGCAGTCACCCTACACGGGCTCTTCTTCAAGACAGACGCCGCCGACACCATCCCCTCTATACTGGCCTATCAGAGCCGCTACCCGCCGCCGCCTGCTTCCAGGACCTGTTCTAGGAAAGATCGCAAGAAGCCCGGACATCACAGCTGTATAGAGGCCGAGATCCAAACCAGCCACACCAGTGTCAAAGTAAGGGGCCCATCACCTCCTATAGGGCCAATGTCTGGGGGATGGACTGAAGTCAGCTTTTGCACAGTGGCTGCATATGATGGGCACAAATGGCTGCATATACTGGGCACAAGTGGCTGCATCTGACGGGCACAAGTGGCTGCATATGACGGGCTAAAGTGGCTGCGTTTGATGGGCACAGTGGCTGCATTTGATTGGCACAAGTGGCTGTATATGATGGGCACAAGTGGCTGCATTTGATGGGCACAAGTGGCTGCATTTGACGGGCACAAGTGACTGCATTTGATGGGCACAATAGCTGTATATGATGCGCACGGTGGCTGCGTTTGATTGGCACACGTGGCTGCATGTGATGGGCACAAGTGGCTGCGTATGATGGGCACAAGTGGCTACATTTGATGGGCACAAGTGGCTACATTTGATGGGCACAAGTGGCTACATTTGATGGGCACAAGTGGCTGCATATGATGGGCACAAGTGGCTGCATATGATGGGCACAAGTGGCTGCATTTGATGGGCACAAGTGGCTGCGTTTGACGGGCACAAGTGGCTGCATTAGATTGGCACAAGTGGCTACATTTGATGGGCACAAGTGGCTGCATTTGATGGGCACAAGTGACTGCATATGATGGGCACAAGTGGCTGCATTTGATGGGCACAAGTGGCTGCGTTTGACGGGCATAAGTGGCTGCATTTGATGGGCACAATGGCTGTATATGATGGGCACGGTGGCTGCGTTTGATGAGCACAGTGGCTGCATATGATGGGCACAAGTGGCTGCATATGATGGGCACAAGTGGCTGTATATGATGGGCACAAGTGGCTACATTTGATGGGCACAAGTGGCTGCATTTGATGGGCACAATTGGCTGCATATGATGGGCACAATTGGCTGTATATGATGGGCACAAGTGGCTGCATTTGATGGGCACAGTGGCTGCATATGATGGACACAAGTGGCTGACTATGATGGACACAAGTGGCTGACTATGATGGGCACAAGTGGCTGCATATTATGGGCACAAGTGGCTGCATATTATGGGCACAAGTGGCTGCATATGATGGGCACAAGTGGCTGCAGATGATGGGCACAAGTGGCTGCATATGATGGGCACAAGTGGCTGCATATGATAGGCACACGTGGCTGCATATGATGGGCACAATGGCTGCATATGATGGGCACATGTGGCTGCATATGATGGGCACACGTTGCTGCATATGATGGGCACACTGGCTGCATGTGATGGACACAAGTGGCTGCATATGATGGGCACAAGTGGCTGCATTTAATGGGCACAAGTGGCTGCATATGATGGGCACAAGTGGCTGCATTTGATGGGCACAATTGGCTGCATTTGATGGGCACAAGTGGCTGCATATGATGGGCACATGTGGCTGCATTTGATGGTCACAAGTGGCTGCATTTGATGGTCACAAGTGGCTGCATTTGATGGGCACAAGTTGCTGCATATGATGGGCACAAGTGGCTGCATATGATGGGCACAAGTGGCTGCATATGATGGGCACAATGGCTGTATTTGATGGGCACAGTGGCTGCATTTGATGGGCACAAGTGGCTGCATATGATGGGCACAAGTGGCTGAATTTGATGGGCACAAGTGGCTGCATATGATGGGCACGGTGGCTGCATTTGATGGGCACACATGGCTGCATATGATGGGCACAGTGGCTGCATATGATGGGCACAGTGGCTGCATTTGATGGGCACAATGCTGCATTTGATGGGCACAGTGAGGCTGCAATTGATTTGGGGGGGGGGGGTTCAGTATTTTTCAGTTTGTTTGCGTCCCCCCAAAAAATTTTGAGCACCAGCGCCACTGAGTTTAACATGGCACCTCATGGCAAAGAACTCTCTGAGGATCTGAAAAAAAAAAAGAATTGTTGCTCTATATAAAGATGGACTAGGCTATAAGAAGATTGCCAAGACCCTGAAACTGAGCTGCAGGACAGTGGCCAAGACCATACAGCGGTTTAACAGGACAGGTTCCACTCAGAATAGGCCTCGCCATGGTCAACCAAAGAAGTTGAGTGCACGTGCTCAGCTTCATATCCAGAGGTTGTCTTTGGGAAATAGACGTATGAGTGCTGCCAGCATTGCTGCTGAGGTTAAAGGGGTGCTGGGTCAGCCTGTCAGTGCTCAGACCATACACCGCACACTGCATCAAATTGGTCTGCATGGCTGTCATCCCAGAAGGAAGCCTCTTTTAAAGATGATGCACAAGAAAGCCAACAAACAGTTTGCTGAAGACAAGCAGACTAAGGACATGGATTACTAGAAACCATGTCCTGTGATCTGATGAGACCAAGATAAACTTATTTGGTTCAGATGGTGTCAAGCGTGTGTGGCGGCAACCAGGTGAGGAGTACAAAGACAAGTGTGTCTTGCCTACAGTCAAGCATGGTGATGGGAGTGTCATGGTCTAGGGCTGCATGAGTGCTGCTGACACTGGGGAGCTACAGTTCATTGAGGGAACCATGAATGCCAACACGTACTGTGACATACTGAAGCCGAGGATGATCCCCTCCTTTCGGAGACTGGGCCGCAGGGCAGTATTCCAGCACGATAACAACCCCAAACACACCTCCAAGATGACCTAAAGAAGCTGAGTGTAAAGGTGTTGGACTAGCCAAGTATGTCTCCAGACCTAAACCCTATTGAACATTTGTGGGGCATCCTCAAACAGAAGGTGGAGGAGCACAAGGTCTCTAACATCCACCAGCTCCATGATGTCATCATGGAGGAGTGGAAGAGGACTCCAGTGGCAACCTGTGAAGCTCTGGTGAACTCCATGCCCAAGAGGGTTAAGGAAGTGCTGGAAAATAATGGTGGCCACACAAAATATTGACACGTTGGGCCCAATCTGGACATTTTCACTTAGGGGTGTACTCACTTTTGTTGCCAGCGGTTTAGACATTAACCACTTCAGCCCCAGAAGGATTTACCCCCTTCCTGACCAGAGCACTTTTTGCGATACGGCACTGCATCGCTTTATCTGCCAACTGCGACGTTGTGCGACATTGCACCCAAACAAAATTTACGCACTTTTTTCCCACAAATAGAGCTTTCTTTTGGTGGTATTTGATCACCTCTGCGGTTTTTATTTTTTGCGCTATAAACAAAAGAAGAGCGACAATTTAGAAAAAAAAGCAATATTTTTTACCTGTGAAGCTCTGGTGAACTCCATGCCCAAGAGGGTTAAAGTGATTGTAAAGGCTGGCTTTTTTTTTTTTTAAATAACAAACTTGGTATACTTACCTCCTCTGTGCATTTGGTTTTGCACAGAGCAGCCCAGATCCTCCACTTCTCGGGTCCCTCTTTGCTGCTCATGGCCCCTCCCTCCTTTAAGTGCCCCTCAGCCAGCATTTTGCTACAGGTTGTTATCCAAGCCGAGTCAGAGCTCCGTGTATCTATTCAGTCACGGAGCCCCGGCCTGGCCCCGCCCCCTCTCTCCCCTGATTGGCTGACTGACTTTGATTGACAGCCGCGGGAGCCAATAGCGCCTCTGCTCTGTCTCAGCCAAGAGAAGAGGACATTGCTGGAGAGAGAAGGAGCTCAGGTAGGTAACTGGGGGGTGCTGGGGAGACTGCTACACACAAAAGGTTTTTTATCATAATGCATAGAATGCATTAAGATACAAAAATTTCTGCCTTTACAACTCCTTTAAGACAGTGCTGGAAAATAATGGTGGCCACACAAAATATTGACACTTTGGGCTCAATTTGGACTTTTTCACTTAGGGGTGTACTCATTTTTGTTAAAATATTTACAAAAATGTAAGGGGTGTATTTACTTTTGTGAGATACTATATATTGACTTTATAAACATTATCTACCCCTGAAAAATGACTTGAGAGAGTGAACACAATCTACTCATTCAATAAATAAACGTCATTATGTCAATGAGCTCAAGTTAGGCTCTATGCACACTAGTTTATTTTTAAGCTCCTAGCAGCTACTTTTGAGCTTTTTTTTCAGTCCCTTAGTTGCGGTATGAATTTTGAGGGGAACAAATGCCATAATTAAAAAAAATATGCCATGGACCCCCCAAAATCCATCCCAGACCCTTATCCAAGCATGCAGCCTGGCAGTCCAGGAAAAAGGGTGACAAACGAGCGACCCCCCTCTTGGACCATACCAGGCCACATGCCCTCAACGTGGGGGTGCTTGATGTTGATGGGGACAAGGGCCTCTTCCCCACACTGGGCAGTGGTTGTGGGGGTCTGCATTCAGGGGGGCTTATCGGAATCCTGGGCTACCCGATGAAGTAACCAGATGACCCTGCCCCTTGTGACGTCATTGATTGGTGCACGCTGGGTCGATGACAGTACAAGGGGGTGGGGTCACCTGGTGATGTCAATGGATAGATCACTCCCTAGTTTATTTAGCATCAGGAAGTGGTGGAGCTGTCAGACAGCGGGAGCCAGTGTCGGGTGTGGATGACCCATCCATTGCTAAGGATGCGGTGGCCGCCTTTCCCACTCCTTGACAACCAACTATTTACTGGTTGCATAGGCGTGCGCACGGGGTGTGCCTGGGCACACCCTAATCATCCCGTGCTGTGTCCAGAGATTTGCCCCAAAATGCTGCATCCAAGAAAGTGTGTGGCCCGCGCTGCCTGTGAAACAGTTTCACAGGCAGCAGAGCGTGAGAATTGCCAGAGCTGTTCAGTGTATGAAACTGTCAGATAATGACACTGCATGCAGGGAGAGACACCAGCTGTCAAAATGTCGGGGTGATGTCGGGGGTGGGCGGGACAGAACGGCCATCAAACACCAGCCAATGGGATGGGGTCTGGGCGGGCCGCTACATTTATGTGGCCCCGCCCCCTCTCTGAAGCAGCTCAAACATTGGCTTGTGTTTATAGCGCTTGGTCCCGCCCACTCCCGACATCGCGGCTGAGTTGTAAGTCATCACAACTCAGCCGCGATGTCGGGGGTGGGCAGGATCAAGCGCCAACACCAGCCAATGATTGGGCTGCTTCAGAGAGGGGGCGGAGCCAGAGAAATGTAGCGGCCTGCCCAGACCCATCCTATTGGCTGGTGTTTGGTAACTGTTCAGTCCCGCCTACCACCAGCATCACCGCTGACTTTTAACAGCTGGTGTCTCTCCCTGCATGCAGTGTCATTATCTGACAGTTTCATACACTGAACAGCTCTGGCAATTCTCACGATCTCCTGAATGTGAAACTCCCCCTCTCTCCTATCTGTGCCACCCAATGCTGCCTATCAGTGCCAACCAATGATGCCAATCAGTGCCAACCAATGCTGCCTATCAGTGCCAACCAATGCTGCCAATCAGTGCCAACCAATGCTGCCAATCAGTGCCAACCAATGCTGTCTATCAGTGCCAACCAATGCTGCCAATCAGTGCCAACCAATGTTGCCAATCAGTGCCAACCAGTACTGCCTATCAGTGCCAACCAGTACTGCCTATCTGTGACAGTGCTGCTTATCAGTGCCAACCAATTCTGCCTATCAGTGACAACCATTGTAAACCAGTGCTGCCTATAAGTGCAAACCAGTCCTGCCTATCAGTGCCAACCAATGTTGCCTATCATTGCCAGTGCTGCTTATCAGTGCCAACCAATGCTGCCTATCAGTGCCAGTGCTGCTTATCAGTGCCAACCAATGTTGCCTATCAATGCCAACCAGTACTGCCTATCTGTGCCAGTGCTGCTTATCAGTGCCAACCAATTCTGCCTATTAGTGCCAACCAGTGCTGCCTATCAGTGCAAACCAGTGCTGCCTATCAGTGCCAACCAATGCTGCCTATCAGCGCCAACCAATGCTGTAAATCAGTGCCAACCAATGCTGTCAATCAGTGCCAACCAATGCTGCCTATCAGTGCTGCCTATCAGTGCCCATAAGTGCTGCCCATCAGTGCTGCATATCAGTGCCCATCAGTGCTGCCAATCAGTGCTGACAATTAGTGCCCATCAGTGCTGCCAGTCAGTGCCCATCAGTGCTGCCAATCAGTGCCAACCAATGCTGCCTATCAGTGCAAACGAATGCTGCCAATCAGTGCTAACAAATGCTGCCAATCAGTGCCAACCAATGCTGCCTATCAGTGCCAACCAGTACTGCCTATCCATGCCAGTGCTGCTTATCAGTGCCAACCAATTCTGCCTATCAGTGCCAACCATTGCAAAACAGTGCTGCCTATCAGTGCAAACCAGTGCTGTTTATCAGTGCCAACCAATGCTGCCTATCAGTGCCAGTGCTGTTTATCAGTGCCAACCAATGCTGCCTATCAGTGCCAACCAGTACTGCCTATCTGTGCCAGTGCTGCTTATCAGTGCCAACCAATTCTGCCTATCAGTGCCAACCAGTGCTGTCTATCAGTGCAAACGAGTGCTGCCTATCAGTGCAAACGAGTGCTGCCTATCAGTGCCAACCAATGCTGCCTATCAGTGCCAACCAATGCTGCCTATCAGTGCCAACCAATGCTGCCTATCAGTGCTGCATATCAGTGTCCATCGGTGCTGCCTATCAGTGCGAATCAGATGCCCATAAGTGCTGCCAATCAGTGCACATCAGTGCTGCATATCAGTGCCCATCAGTGCTGCCTATCAGTGCCAATCAGTGCTGACAATTAGTGCCCATCAGTGCTGCCTATCAGTGCCACCTACCAGTGCCCATCAGTGCTGCCAACCAGTGTCCATCAGTGCTGCCAATCAGTGCTGCGAATCAGAGCCTATCAGTGCCCATAAGTGCTACCAATAAGAGCCCATCAGTGATGCATATAAGTGCCCATCAGTGCCACCTATCAGTGCCAATCAGTGCCCATTAGTGCCAATCAGTGCTGCCTATCAGTGCACATCAGTGCTACCAATTAGTGCCCATCAACGCTGCCAATCAGTGCAGCCTATTAGTGCCCATCAGTGCTGCCTATCAGTGCCCATCAGTGCTGCCTTAGCAGGGAAGGTGGAAACCCCTCTACAGATAATTGCAATACAAATAACCTTCGAGTGCAACAACTTTTTAGTTGGGAGGTTCACACCATTATAGCACTTTGGATTTTTTATTTTTTAGAGTGTTACCCTTAATTTTATATGTTTTAGTTACAGTTATAATGTGAATTATTGCACTTGAAGTTAATTTCCCACCACCCCTGCTAAGTCCATGTCTTTATGGACCTTGCTTTGTGCACTGGTGCGCAGTCATGTTGGAAGGGGTCATCCCCAAACTGTTCCCTCAAAGTTGAGAGCATGAAATTGTCCAAAATGTCTTGGTATGCTGACGTCTTAAGAGTTCCCTTTACTGGAACTAAGGGGCTAAGCCCAACCCCTGAAAACCAACTCCACACCATAATCCCCCCTCCATCAAATGATTTGGACCAGTGCACAAAGCAAGGTCCATAAAGACATGGATGAGCGAGTTTGTGGTGGAGGAACTTGACTGACCTGCAAAGAGTCCTGACCTCAACCCGATAGAACACCTTTGGGATGAATTCGAGTGGAGACTGCGAGCCAGGCCGTCTTGTCCAACATCAGCGCCTGACCTCACAAATGCCCTTCTGGAAGAATGATCAAACATTCCCATAGACACACTCCTAAACCTTGTGGACAGCCTTCCTAGAAGAGTTGAAGCTTTTATAGCTGCAAAGGGTGGGCCAACTCAATATTGAACCCTATGGACTAAGACGGCATTAAAGTTCATGTGCGTGTAAAGGCAGGTGTCCCAATACTTTTGACTATATATATATATATATATATATATATATATATATATATATATATATATATATATATATGTGCTTGAGCTTTCGGGTGCACACCCTAATGCAATAGGCTCCGCACGCCTATGACTGGTTGTTAAGGATGCCAGCGGCCGTCCACTCCTTTATAAAACGCTAGAGCTTCTAAACACTTTTGCAAATGCTCCTAAACACTGAAAAATAGTTTTTTTTATCCAGCGTTTTATTAAAGTTTTTTGAGCATCTAGTGTGCATGAAGCCTTAAACAGCCACCAGAACTTTACATACAACAATATTTATTCTGGGTCAGAAGTTAACCCTTTTCTGGTTTCAGACCCCCAATAGATTGCCCAGTATGTCCCCATACACGCTTCACTAGACTGTGGAAATCATCATCATCATGACTCATCATCAGTCCTTCTGGGCCAGTGTGACTTAAAAAAAAAGGGAAAATAGCTTAGTTGGACCTTACATATGGATAGCTAGGGAAAAAGAGAACTGGAAGAAAATCATAAGAATTTGAAAATATTTATTTACATCAATGAATGTACATGTTTTAGATTTCTTAGTCTTTAAGTGGTATCAGATAACATCTTTCCCAAAATATGGTGGATCTATGATGCAATCAACATGCAGGACTGCACAAATAAGTTGTAAAGGCTCGGGATTAGAATTTTTCTTTAACGTAAACCTGATCAAATCTGGGCAAATTAATCTATGACAAAAAAGTGGGCAGGCTCTGGTTTTACATGTAAAGCCAAGATTTGCAGATAGAATTGCAAATTGATTATATAGTCTGATCTTAGGTTCAGATAGTCTGATCTTCTATCTACTTATCTTTTTGATACACTCTATTGTCAAAAGTATTGTGATGCCTGCCTTTACATGCACATGAATTTTAATGGCATCCCAGTCTTAGTCCATTGGGTTCAATATTGAGTTGATCCACCCTTTGCAGCTATAACAGCTTCACATTTATTAAGAACGCTGTCCAGAAGGTTTAGGGATGTGTCTATGGGAATATTTGATCATTCTTCCAGAAGCTAATTTGTGAGGTCAGGCACTGATGTTAGACGAGCCTGGCTTGCAGTCTGCGCTCTAGTTTATCCCAAAGGTGTTCTATTGGTTTGAGGTCTGGACTCTATGCAAGCCAGTCAAGTTCCTCCAGTCCAAACACGCTCATCCATGTCTTTACGGACCTTGCTTTGTGCACTGGTGCACAGTCATATTGGAACAGGAAGGGGCCATCCCCAAACTGTTCCCACAAAGTTGGGAGAATGAAATTGTCCAAAATGTCTTGGTATGCTGACGCCTTAAGAGTTCCCTTCACTGGAAGTAAGGGGCCAAGCCCAACCCCTGAAAAACAACCCCACACCATAATCCCCCCTCCACCAAATGATTTGGACCAGTGCACAAAGCAAGGTCCATAAATGGTCACTTTGCAGTTATAGTTAATTAATACACAGCATGGTACCCTATGATGACAGCTTACACATAACCTTAAATAGCACTTGTGATTTTATAAAAACTGCAGGAAAATACAGAGGGGACATTTTATGTTAAAGTTATCACATGAAAATAGAAAAGAGATTGGTTTCTTTGGAAAACAGCTCTATTTTTCCCCAGTATATTACACTGATATAAATTGGTCCATGTACTTACGAGCTAAACTGTCCTTTCAGTACAAGGTTTGGCCCTGTTCCTGTTAATGTTGCTGTACCTCCTATACTAGCTGCATAGCAGACGCACAGCATCATGCCTTTATTAATATGCTTGTTCTTCTTTTTCTCTTTATCATCTATGGAGATTTCCTGTGTGCGGCCATTTGCAACTACTGGAGAAATAGAAACAGATAGAATAAGTGCATTAAAGTATGAAAACCATTGAATTACAACTATTTTCAAAGGGTATCAGTGAAAGCCTATGCACTTTTTTGAACATGTTTTCTTTAATGCTAAACTCCTGGCAAATATAAAATATACAAATAATTGTGAATCTATATTCAATAAAACATAAATTATTTTTTTTTTTAATGTAAGCACCTAAATTTGACCAGGTAATAGCCTCTAGCAGACCCTTATAGAAGAGCTCAGACTTAGGGAGGGAAAAGCAGCACAAGGAGACAATCAGATGCATACTTTCGATCCAGTCCTGGATTTGCCGGGACAGTCCCTGTTTTTCTTTTAGCTGTCCCACCCCTTCTGTGTCCCAGGATCAGGGCTGACAGCTACACTGTCTCTGCTCTTGCTTTAAAATTATTAACCTCCTCCCTCCATCACTCTTCACCGTGCCGTCCAGCTCTCCCAGCTTTTTCCAGAACTCTCTCCGTCTCCCCTATTGCCCTCAGTCTCCTCCAGCACTCTCCACCATGCCCTCCATCTCTCCCAGCTCCTTTTAGTGTTCGCTCCGTCTCCCCCAGTGTACTCCAGTGCTGGCTGAAGAAAGAACACAGCTTTAAAAACAAATTTGCTTGGTCCCTATGGCTGCACTCTCCGTTGGTTTGAATCTTACCTATCTCATCGCACCTTCAGTGTCACTTACAACTCCACTTCCTCCTCTCCAACTCCTCTTGCCATTGGGGCCCCCCAAGGTTCTGTCCTTGGACCTTTACTATTCTTGATCTACAGGTCCTCCCTGGGTCAGCTGATAGCCTCCCATGGCTTCCACTACCATTTATATGCCGATGACACCCAAATCTATCTCTCTGCCCCTCAACTCACCCCATCAATCTCCTCACGCATCAATGATTTACTAACAGACATATCAGCCTGGATCAGCCCTTCCTCCTCTCCAACTCCTCTTACCATTGGGGCCCCCCAAGGTTCTGTCCTTGGACCTCTACTATTCTCGATCTACACGTCCTCCCTAGTTCAGCTGATAGCCTCCCATGGCTTCCACTACCATTTATATGCCGATGACACCTAAATCTATCTCTCTGCCCCTCAACTCACCCCATCAATCTCCTCACGCATCAATGATTTACTAACAGACATATCAGCCTGGATCAGCCCTTCCTCCTCTCCAACTCCTCTTACCATTGCTGGCCCCCCAAGGTTCTGTCCTTGGACCTCTACTATTCTCGATCTACACGTCCTCCCTAGTTCAGCTGATAGCCTCCCATGGCTTCCACTACCATTTATATGCCGATGACACCCAAATCTATCTCTCTGCCCCTCAACTCACCCCATCAGTCTCCTCACGCATCAATGATTTACTAACAGACATATCAGCCTGGATCAGCCCAAACCACTTCCTCAAACTGAATCTATCTAAAAATGAGCTCTTAATATTTCCTCCCCAACATGCCCCTTCCCCTGACTTCTCTGTCAAGATCAATGGCACATCTATCAGTCCGTCCCCACGTGCCAGGGTACTTGGGGTAACCTTAGACTCTGAACTGTCCTTTCAGGCCCACATACAATCCCTGTCCAAATCATGCCACCTTAGCCTCCGCAACATTTCCAGAATATGCCCCTTTTTAACTAATGACACCACCAAGCTTCTAATTCACTCCCTGGTTACGTATCTCTCGCCTTGACTACTGCAACCCCTTCCTCATTGTATTACCTTTACATAGACTATCCCTTCTTCAGTCCATAATGAATGCCGCTGCAAGACTCATCCACCTTACCATGCACGCCTTCAGGATTTCTCCAGAGCTTCTCCCATCCTTTGAAACTCCCTACCCCAATCTGTCCGACTGTCCCCTAACCTATCCATCTTTAGACGATCCCGGAAAACCCTTCTCTTTAAAGAAGCCTATCCTGCTTCTAACTAATACACTGTTTTACTTCCTCCATCAGCTCATCCCCCACAGCTATTACCTTTTGTATCAATTGACCCTTCCTTTTTAGATTGTAAGCTCTAATGAGCAGGGCCCTCTGATTCCTCTTGTACCAAATTGTAATGTAACTGTAATGTCTGCCTTAATTTTGTTAAGCTCTGTGCAAACTGTTCGCGCTATATAAAACCTGTATAATAATAATAATAATAATAAAAACATCTATCAATTTTGGATGAACTGGCCTTTTAAATTGATGTTTAATGGTAATCCAAACAACTAGTTGAAAAAAAAAGTTTAAAAATGAAAATCTCCCCATTTTTTCCATGTAATTGATGGTTGTGTTTTACTGACACCATGGTATACCATACAGTATATGATGCTGATAGTACATATGTGCATTCTATTTAAATCAAGGTAGAGCAATAGTTCAAAAGATCAAAAGTCCACCACTGTAAAAAGATCACGTTGACTTGTAAGTGAAAGTTCGGGTCAATGTTTAATTGGAGAAGGTCAATTAGTAATTTTAAGACAACACAGACCAGAAACACATTTTAAGGAGATTTAATGGATTTCCTCTGCTAACATTAACTCATGTCTAAATGAAATAGAAAACTAAAGAAAATATTTTTTACTTTGTGAATCCCACAAAGTGGTGGGAACCTGAAAAACATTATAATTCTTTATTTGTGGGATTTTGTAGTCCTGGTTATTTAGTGACTTTTCAAATACATTTGAGAGTGATTATGTCTGTACCTTAGACCAGGGCTTTTTTTTCTCAGAGAATAGGTGTAGGAACTCCCCCCTTCTGAGACCCCCCTTGTCTCCGCCCCCTACCCACCTCCAAGCACCATCCCTTCACTCCCTACCCACCTCCTGGTACTGCCCCAAGTATCATTTGCTAAATAATTTGTATGGAATTTCCTCTTGTCTAATAACAAGAAAAGCAGTAAAAATAGATGCACTGGAGCCAGCAACAATAGACCCCACCCCAGTAATAATAGATCCTCCCAAGCAACAATAGATTCCCCTCCCACCAATATTAGACCCCACCTCAACAACAATAGGTCCTCCCAAGCAAAAAAAAATCCCCTCCCAGCAATAATAGACCCACCCCAGTAACAATAGATCCCTCACACAACAATAGACTCCCCCAGCAACAATGGTCCCCACCCCAGTAACAATAGCTCCCCCCAGCAACAATAGACCCCACCCCAGCAACAATAGTTCTCCACACAACAATAGACCCCCACACAGAAACAATGGACCATCCACAACAAAATACCACCCTCAGCAACAAAAGATCCACCCCAGCAACATTAGACACCCCCCCCCCCCAGCAGCATCAACAGATCTCCCAGCGGTCAGCATTAATAGACCCTCCAGCAGCCAGCAACAATAGACCTCTCCCTCTACAGTAGATCCCTACAAGCACCATAAGACACCCCCCCCCAACAACAGCAGATCCCCCGCAAGCAATAATAGACCCTCACACAAAAACAGATCCCCACCAGTGACCACAAATCCAACAGCAGATAGCATTAATAGACCCTTCAGCACATCCCTTGCTATTACATACATTTGGTGCTGGAGGTGCCGGAGCTGCGTTCCTCCATGTTCCCGCTGAAAAAAAGCCCTGCCTTAGACGCAATCTGTTTGGCTTTATTAAACAATTTTGTGATGACAGAATTAAGGTTAGATGTTGTGTGTTAAATTCTGTCTGGTCTAAGAGGAAAATATTTTTCTTCATTCTTGTTCACACAATGCCAGTTGAGTTGCACTGATCTGCATAGATCAACATGTCAACGTCAAGGCACATAAAAAACAATAGTTTTCTATGTGTCCTGTTCACGCCATAAACATGCGGTGTTGTATTCTGAGTAAAAATACAGCATGATAATGTATAACAAAGTGCAGCACATAAAAATTGATATTCAATAGTGAAATGTATCAATTTCCATATTACGCAATACCAGATATTACCCAGTAAAGATACTTCAACTTATAAAGTCATAGAAAGTGATGAGCAGTACCAATTATATTGATAACCATATGAAATTTGTATTATCAAATAACAAAAATGATCCTGTGTAATTTAAATGAATATACACTATATTGCCAAAAGTATTGGGACACCTGCCTTTACACGCATATGAAATTTCATGGCATCCCAGTCTTATTCCGTAGGGATCAATATTGAGTTGGCACACCCTTTGCAGTTATAACAGCTTCAACTCTTCTGGGAAGGCTGTCCACAAGGTTTAGGAAGGTGTCTATAGGAATGTTTGACCCAAAAGTGCATTTGTGAGGTCAGGTACTGATGCTGGACAAGAAGGCCTGGCTCGCACCCCACAGGAAATAGCACCCAGGTCTTTCACTTTAGAAACTACCACAATCCTCCTCCATAACCTGCGACCTATAGCCGTTTAAACATCCAGGGTGTACATGTAAAAAATAAGCACTCCTCCTATATTGCAGTAACAATAAGTAAAATCATTTTTTAATCAAAATTGCACTTACAAGCTTCAAAACATAAAGACAGTGCTGTTTAGCATCAACCTCAATAATGTCCACATCCAAGATGGCCACCAATCAGCGTGCATGCCGATGATTTATATGATTTGAATCAAGGTCCAGCTGGAAGCTTCCGCATTTGGTTGATCTCTTTCATATATAAATCAGGGAATCCTCAGACGTACAACCATGAACAAGCTGATCCCCGACTAACACACTGCAAAGCCAGGCTCAGCCTGGCTGATTCCCAGAATTACATATGAAAGAGATCAACTTATCTATCAACTGTACTTTGATGCAAACCATATACAGTGGGTACAGAAAAGAATCACCCCGATTTAAAACAATCACATTTTGTTGCTTTGCAGCCTTAAATAAAGACAGACACAGTTTTTGTTTTATCCAGCTGTATACACTCAGTGCAACTTCTAACATCCAAGTGAAAGATGTGTAGCGCTACCCAAATGTTCAATACTTATCAGATCATCTATACTATTCTAGATAAACCCCTATGGAAAAACCCGATAGAAGACCTCCTTAATAAAAGATGGCTGGCTGTACAAAATCAGAATTCGGTTTACTCTCTCATATTTTTACTGATGTAAAACAGACCATAGGTAAGTCCAGGAGAAAGCTAAATATCCCCTTTGAGGAGCTTAGTTCTTGCATTAACCAGGAGCCAAACCGCCCCATGTACATTTACTGCGGCACCTGTACGTGATTCTGCACTTCCAGGTCTGGGGCGCACACGTGCTGCTGGCAACCCACACCCGCTGTGTCCTGCGATGTCCACCTAGACACCCCCGATCATTTGGGACACAGGCAGAACAGCAATCTGCCTATGTAAACACGTTTTTTGTCGGCCTTTTTTTGTTTATAGCACAAAAAATAAAAACCGCAGAAGGGATCAAATACAACCAAAAGAAAGCTCTATTTGTGGGAAATAAAGGACATCAATTTTATTTGGGTACAGAGTCACACAACTGCTCGATTGTCAGTTAAAGTAACGCAGTGCCGTATCGCAAAAATATTCCTGGTCATAAAGGGGGTCTTCCAGAGCTGAAGTGGTTAACTTGTGCAGGACATATGACAAATTGGTGGCCATTTTGAATCATAGCCTGTCCAGATTTCACAAAATCTAGGAACCTTGGGACTTCACACTAATTAATGGTAGACTTTGACTGTACCCTTGTTACTATTTAAGGAGTACTCTAGTCTCCCTGCTCTCTTCTCCTGACGGCATGCTCCTTGTCATGTGAATACTGGGTTTCTGATTGGCCCTCCCTCTCCCAGTTTGAGTGCAGCTGTACAGTGAATGACAGGAGGCTGAACTCAAGGCAAATTCAAGTATTTATACTAATTGTATTTAAAATACATTTAATGAGTAAAAAAAAATACATAACCACATCCATCAGTGTTTATTAAAACCTGACTGGGGTTCAGCTTTAGGATCAAGTAAATTGTTTTGCTTTTCTTGCTAGATTCTCCCTAGGAATAAATGAATAGCTCTGCTTAGGCAGTTATTAATTTAAAGAAAAAATAGTTCTTACTTGGCATTTCTATCATAGGAATGGCATCCTTTTCATCCAGTTGCATTGCTTGGTTGGTTTGTCCATCAGATTCCAATATGGAAGGCTCCTGCTCTGTGTTATTGAGCTGACTGAGGACTGCCTGCACGATAGGAACCATCATGGCTGTGGTTGCAGTATTGCTTATCCACATTGACAGAAAGGCCGTGACTCCCATGAACCCCAACATTAGCCTAGTGGTAAGGTGAACAGTGAGACATATGTATTCATTTCATAGTGGAAAAACAATAGCTGTCACTTATAGCTAAAATATCATATTATAATAAATAAAGAAACCATTTATATCTGCAGCTGTAATGTCATTCTAGTAAAATACAGTATTACATAACTTTTGTAAAAACAATGTAGCTTATCAAATTATGAAAGTGGAATTGATAATTGTTGTGATGACATTAGCTGTTCATAAATAACAAATATCATTTTTTTTGTTCAAATATAGGCACAAACATACACCACTAGATTGTGCACACACTCATGTTATAGTATGGGTGGCGCAGTGGTGTAGTGGATAGCACTCTCGCCTAGCAGTAATAAGGGTCGCTGGTTTGAATCCCAACCATGACACTAGCTGCCTGGAGTTTGCATGTTCTCCCTGTGCCTGCGTGGGTTTCATCCGGGTACTCCAGTTTCCTTCCACACTAGGACAACGGGCTAGGGACTGTAGGTTTGTTCTTAAGTCGAATATGTTCGTAAGTCGGAACAGCATGGGCAGAACGGCAGATATGTTGTTTTCCGATGTTCTGTCGAATGTGCCCGCCGTCGAAAAGGGTCAGTTGAATGTGCCCGCCGTCGAAAAGGTTCAGTCGAATGTGCCCGCCGTCCCGTTCGTAAGTAGAAGTCGTTCGTAACTCGGGGACTTCCTGTAATTGGCTTCTGTATAAATTAGCCCTAGTATATGAATGTGAGTTAGGGACCTTAGATTGTAAGCTACTTGAGGGTAGGGACTGATGTGAATGTATAATGTATATGTAAAGTGCTGTGTAAATTGACAGTGCTATATAAGTACCTTAAATAAATAAAATAAATGTCTATGGAACAAAGAGACCACTACATGCACCAGCTTACCCACCTAAAATTAACACGGCAAGGTTTTCACACCTGTCTAGTGTAGTTACTAGAGAGCAGTTGGCCAGTGATGTCTGCTTCTGCCATAGACCTTAATGTTTCACCAGATCCAACCAAAAGCTACTGCCCTCATCAGATGCTTGTGGCCAGCTTAAAGCACATCAATCATTAACAAAAGGCCCTGAATACCACCCTTGTCTCCACCATGTTGGCTATGTGGTCCCTTTGTCCTTCAGCAAATTCTACTATACTGGGAGAGATGGCTCTCGTGTGTGTTTGATGCTGTACAAGGTAAGTGTTCTCATTATCAGAAGGGAAAAAGCGAGGACTACAAATGTTGCATGGATAATGGCATTCCAACAGTTAGGAGGAAAGTCATTTGGTAAAAGATGGCAAAGTGGTGTAATCCTTCACGTTCACTATTGATTTTACCTTTATTACTATTTTTAAATGACCACATATTATATACACTCACCGGCCACCTTATTAGGACACCTTGCTAGTACCGGGTTGGACCCCCTTTTGCCTTCAGAACTGCCTTAATTCTTCATGGCATAGATTCAACAAGGTGTTGGAAACATTCCTCAGAGATTTTGGTCTGTATTGACCTAATAGCATCACGCAGTTGCTGCAGATTTGTCGGCTGCACTGCACATCCATGATGCGGATCTCCCGTTTCACCACATTCCAAAGGTGCTCTATTAGATTGAGATCTGGTGACTGTGGAGGCCATTGAACTACATTGAACTCTTTGTCATGTTCAAGAAACCAGTTTGAGATGATTTGAGCTTATGTGCATTATCCTGCTGGAAGTAGCCACCAGAAGATGGGTACACTGTAGTCATAAAAGGATGGACATGGTCAGCAACAGTACTCAGGAAGGCCATGCCATTTAAACAGTGTTCAATTGGTACTAAGGGGCCCAAAGTGTGCCAAGACAATATCTCCCACACCATTATACCACAAGCCTGAACCGTTGATGGAAGGCATGATGAATCCAGGCTTTCATGTTTACACCAAATTCTGACCCTACCATCTGAATGTCACAGCTGAAATCGAGACTCATCAGACCAGGCACAGTTTTTCCAATCTTCTATTGTCTAATATTGGTTAGCCTGTTTCGAAATGTAGTCTCAGTTTCCTGTTCTTAGCTGACAGGAGTGGCACCCAGTGTAGTCTTCTGCTGCTATAGCCCATCTGCCTCAAGGTTTGATGCGTTGTGTGTTCAGAGATGGTATTCTGCATATCAGCAGAATATCAGCAGTTTTTGAAATACTCAGACCATCTTGATTGGCACCAACAACCATGGCATGTTTAAAGTCACTAAAGTCCCCTTTCTTCCCCATTCTGATGCTTGGCTTGAACTTCAGCAAGTCATCCTTTTCATGCCTAGATGCCTAAATTCATTGGGTTGCTGCCATGTGATTGGCTGATTATCAATTTGTGTTACCAAGCAATTAAACAGGTTTATCTATTAAAGTGGCCGGTGAGTGTATACACAGTATCTAGCATTTTTGTAAATATTTTATTATACTTTTTCATGTGACAACACTGAAGAAATGACATTTTGCTACAATGTAAAGTAGTGAGTGTACAGCTTGTATAACAGTGTAAATTTGCTGTCCCCTCAAAATAACTCAACACACAGCCATTAACTGCTTGCCGACCAGCACACAACGATGTACGTCGGCACAAAGGCACGGCTGTGCAAATGGGCGTACCTGTACGTCCCCTTTAAATCGCGGGCTAGTGGGCGTGCCCCGCAGACTCGATGTCCGCCGGCGGCCCACGATCGTGAAACAGAGAGGCAGAACGGGGAGATGCCTATATAAACAAGGCATTTCCCTGTTCTGCCTAGCAACATGACAGGTATCTACTGCTCCAATTGATCGAAAGCAGTGATCTCTGTCATGTTCTAGTGAGCCCATCCCCCCTACAGTTAGAACACAGTGAGGGAACACAGTTAATTGCAGTTGATCGCCCCCTAGTGTTTAACCCCTTCACGATAAAAATCGCAGATCGCCGCCATTACTAATAATTAAAGAAAAATAATAAAACTGCCATAAATCTATCCCCTATTTTGTAAACGCTATAACTTTTGCGCAAACCAATCAATGTACACTTATTGCATTTTTTTTACCAAAAATATTGCGCAATTGTCAGTTAAATCTACGCAGTGCCGTATCGCAAAAAGTGCTCTGGTCGGGAAGGGGTTAAATACTTCCGGGGCTGAAGTGGTTAATGTCTAAACCGCTGGCAACAAAAGCGAGTACACCCCTAAGGGAAAATGTCCAGATTGGGCCCAAAGTGTCAATATTTTGTGTGGCCACCATTATTTCTCCAGCACTGCCTTAACCCTCTTGGGCATGGAGTTCACCAGAGCTTCACAGGTTGCCACTGGAGTCCTCTTCCACTCCTCCATGATGACATCTCGGAGCTGGTGGATGTTAGAGACCTTGTGCTCCTCCACCTTCTGTTTGAGGATGCTCCACAAATGCTTATTAGGTTTATAAAGAAATAGCTAAGGGGGTACCACATCCAATGAAAACTGTTCAGTGGATCTAGTATTGTAACATTAAATAAACAATTCTTTTTGTAAAATTATATAGTGTTCCTTTCTGGTACCGTCCGCTCAAATGTCCAAAAACAATTTTCTAAATGCTTATTAGGGTTTAGGTCTGGAGACATACTTGGCCAGTCCATCACCTTTACCCTCAGCTTTTTTAGCAAGGCAGTGGTCGTCTTGGAGGTTTCTTTTGAGTCGTTATCATTTTGGAATACTGCCCAGCAGCCCAGTCTCTGAAGGGAGGGGGATCATGCTCTGGTTCAGTATGTCACAGTACATGTTGGCATTTATGGTTCCCTCAATGAACTGAAGCTCCCCAGTGCCGGCAGCCCCAGACCATGACACTCCCACCACGATGCTTGACTGTAGGTAAGACACACTTGTCTTTGTACTCCTCATCTGGTTGCCACCACAAACGCTAGACACCACCTGAACTAAATAAGTTTATCTTGATCTCATTAGACCACAGGACATGGTTCCAGTAATCCATGTCCTTAGTCTGCTTGTCTTCAGCAAACTGTTTGCGTGCTTTTTTGTGCATAATCTTTAGAAGAGGCTTCCTTCTGGGACGAAAGCCATGCAGACCAATTTGATGCAGTGTGCGGCGTATGGTCTGAGCACTGACAGGCTGACCCCCACCCCTTCAAGCTCTGCAGCAATGCTGGCAGCACTCATACGTCTATTTTCCAAACACAATCTCTGGCTATGACGCTGAGCACTTGCACTCAATCCCTTTGGTCGACCATGACGAGGCCTGTTCTGGGTGAAATCTGTCCTGTTAATATGCTATATGGTCTTGGCCACCGTGCTGCAGCTCAGTTTCAGGGTCTTGGCAATCTTCTTATAACCTAGGCCATCTTTATGTAGAGCAACAATTCTTTTTTTCAGATCCTCAGAGAGTTATTTGCCATGAGGTGCCATGTTGAACTTCCAGTGACCAGTATGAGAGAGAGAGAGCGAAAACACCAAATTTAACACACCTGCTCCCCATTCACACCTGAGACCTTGTAACACTAATGAGTCACATGACACCGGGGAGGGAAAATGGCTAATTGGGCCCAATTCTGACTTTTTCACTTAGGGGTGTACTCACTTTTGTTGCCAGCAATTTAGACATTAATGGCTGTGTGTTGTTATTTTGAGGGGACATCAAATTTACACTGTTATACAAGCTGTACACTCACCACTTTACATGGTAGGAAAGTGTAATTTCTTCAGTGTTGTCACATGAAAAGATATAATAAAATATTTACAAAAATGTAAGGGGTGTACTCACTTTTGCGAGATACTGTACAGTATATATATAGCATTGATACTGTGCATATTTGATATCTTGTGTGAAAGTATGCAAACACATATAGTCATTCACAAATAACTCCACAGACTTGGTGGGAAACATAAAGTTATTTTTAAACTTGGTCAATGTAGATTATTTACTCCAATTTACAGGGCCCTGGAAAATTATTTGAAAGTAAGCTTGTGAACAGGAGGGCAGCTAGCACAAGCGCATTTCATGCTGTTAATCTATAATTTTCCCCTTCTTACAATCTTAAATATTTAGAAACTGTTCTAATTTTCTCTTTAGCTATGCAATAAAAATACCTCTGTGGTTTTCTCTCCTCTTTTAGCCACTTACTTACCTCCTCTCATGCTTGCCCATCTAATAACTTTTATTTATACCCAATCCTCTAACCCAATTGATTCCTTATGGGATTAGTCCTGAACACGACTGCTCATCCTTCATGTTATTACTCTGACACTTTTAGTGTAGTCTATATCACTGAAAGCTACACACCTGTGAAAGATTATATATGGCACACTGCTGTTCATTTATATCATGTCCAAGATTAATTCTAGTATGTTAAGATATATATATATAAATTATTGTTATTCAAGGCGCCCAAGTGTATATATATAGTAGCAGAGTGTCCCAGAGAGAGCCAGGAAAAGTCCTGTTCGGGGGTTTATACATCTCCCAGGCTCCTCTCATACACATTCAGGGATCTCTGATCCATGGTCCAGTTCAGATCTTGGTCCTCTCCCCCAGGCTAATTTAAAGGGGTTGTAAACCCTCTTTTTTTTTTTTTTAAACAACAAACATGTCATACTTACCTCAACTGTGCAGTTCGATTTGCACAGAGTGGCCCTGATCCTCGACTTTTGGTAGCTTCTCCCCGCATCGAGTGTCCAGAGAGGCTCTCCTAAGGTGGACACCCGTGCGGGCGCGCTCCCGAGTCCTGCTTCTGTGTACATTCACACAGAATGCAGGACTTGGGCCCGCCCCCCGGCACCTGCGTCATTGGATTTGATTGACAGCAGCGGGAGCCAATGGCTGCGCTGCTATCAATCTATCCAATGAAGAGCTGAAACAACGGGCAAAGAGGAAGAGTGTGTCTCCGCCGAGGGAACGAACGGGCTCAGGTGAGTAAAACGCGGGGCTAGGCTGCCGGTCAGTGTCAGAAATGTTTTCACTTTAATGCATAGGATGCATTAAGGTGAAAAAACACGCGGGTTTACAACCCCTTTAAGCTCACCTGAGACAGACGGCCTTCACTCTCGGCCTGGGAAACACAACCAACACTGGTCTGTGAGAGCAAAAGGTTGGTAAAAAGCTTTTAAGCTGTATCTGTGGAAGCTGACAAGCTGTAGACTTGCTCAGCCTGGTAGTTAGGGCCTGTATATATTGTATAGTTAGTGCCGAGACACGGCTAGGTTTTTGTTTTGCTATTTTTTGTTCCTATTTGTTTTCTGGAACACTGTACAGCACCTGTATATATATATATTTGTCACTACCTCACTGGATTTGGTATCTTTGCCTGAAAGACTGCTCATCCCAGGGAGCTTTGTACCTGCTACCTGTCTCCCAGGTTAATATATATATATATATAGGCATCATTAGCATATTGAAAAAAAAACATTAATGAACAAAGTGTAAGTTCATGTTTTAGAAACTGACAGTTTTTTTAAAGACGTACAGCCAAAGCTCTTTTGGCTGTACTTCTCCTTTAAATCACAGGAGTGCAGTTCATTCTGTACTCCTGTGACCCATTTTCAGCAGACAGCGGGCTGAAGTCTGCTGTCTGCTGATGTCACAGAGCTGGTCCAGGCTCGGGCAAGATCACGACACTGGAGTCAGGATCCGCCCACATGCCTGGACCGGCTTAGGCTCTCAGCGAGCCAATGAGAGCCTGAGCCGGCCCGCCTCCTGCCTCCTCCGCAGCCCAGCTTTCCAGTGAGGGAGGAGGGGGCAGAGCAGAGAGCGGTGTCTAACAGTCAATAGCTCTCTGCTCCGGGAGATCTGAGAACCGAGCGATCTGCGGTGTTAGATCGCTCTGTTCTCAGTGTTAGAGCCGGCGAGGGACAGATGCAGCATCCACCTAAGTATAAATCTGCAAAAATCCCAAACCCCATACTTCTCTTTTAATGTAGTTACCTATCAAATGGAGTTTGAAGGACCCGTAATGATGTCACTTGGGAAATCTGCCTCAGATTGTTACAATCTTTGCTCAGTCTGTGCTTTTCATTTAAAACACAATAAAAAAAATAAAGATAACAGTAGCAATGGCTTTTATAACCGTAATAGCCTTACAAAGGTGGTCGAACTCCAACAATGAGCAGAACCTTCAGTGCTATCCTCTTGTGCAGGTTCCAGTGTTCCACCGCAACGGCTACTATTAATCCTCCCACAAACAGCATGTTCGTGTCCTTCAGGTACTGCATGCATACCTAGTAAAACACCACCAATAAACTGTCACATCACATTAAACACAAATCACAAAAGACACGGACAAATTCAACCCCTGTCAGCTATGGGAACTTTCAGTTAAAACAACTTTCCCAAAAACTTCAGCTAAAGGTCAAAATAACATAACATGTGAATAGTTGATGTTTAGCTTCCCATTGCTCTGGACCTTTCCTTTCAAGTCTACATATAACAGCCCTAATTTTTCACTACTTAATAAACATCATTAGCAGATCTAAATGCTGTACAAACGCTACAATTTAAGATAATATATTCGGATAGAATTCTAGACTTCTAGATAGATGTCAAAACATTTTCTGTGTTATGTTTGGAAGGGGCGGATTAAAGTTACTGGAAAGAAATGTGAGTTTCCTCATCTGCAAATATTGCTACATCGCTTTACTCTGTTTAATCGCTTGCCGACCGCATCATGTAAGTACGGTGGCAGAGCAGCTCTCCTGTGCTGGATCATGTATCTAGTACGTAATCTAGCACTTCTGGGTAGGGGCCGTGCACGCGCAAGGCCATCTTGCCGACTGTGCTGTGATTAGTCACAGCACAAGCCGATCAGCGGATCCCGGTGAATGATTGACCTCCACCACCCACTGATTGGCAAAGAGAATGATAGGTACAGAAAAAACAAAATAACTTTGCGCTAACTCAAAAGTGCAAGCAGCTAACACTGCAAATAGAATTTTTGCTGTAAACCATAAATATAAAAATAAGTGCAGCGCTATAGATTATACAAAAGTGAAGTGATAAATGTGAATATCAACGTATAATATCGTAATAATAATAATAAATGTCCATTTTCAATAAATCAAAGTCCATCATTCTGTGAAACCATTGTAATCACCACGTGGATATAGGACTGAATTAGTGACCAAACCATCCCCAAAGTAATGCAGGCGTACCATAAATTTTGGACCTAAGAATAGCATATGCTACATAGGTCAAAAACAGGCCTTTACTGCCCAACGGCAATAGTATAGACGATGGAGCCCACCGGAAGATATGTGGTCTTGGAAGCCTTCTCAGGAATTTAGTGTATGAAAACCAAACTTGTGCACATACCACCACCCAAATGAATGGAGGCTTACCAGAAGGTTGGGACTCAAAACAGCGTATGCTGTATGAGTCAAGCAAGCTTAAACTGCCCACTGGCAATGGAGAGGAGATCCCAATGGCAAACTGGAAAAGAAGTCCTAGGGGTGCCTCAAAGGAGTACTTTCTCCATGTAGATGTTATAGACGTCCTCGAGCGTAACCCACATAGGGGGTACCCCAGACGAAGTCCTATGTGACGAAACGCGTCGGTAGGACTCCACTGCCGCCATTTTATTACATACAAGCGCTTGTTCACTTCTGAAATGTAAGTGTTTCTCTTTTTTAATAAAATTCATATTTTTACGGAATTACACTATATGGCCCCTTTTTATCCTATGTGGGTTACGCTCGAGGACGTCTATAACATCTACATGGAGAAAGTACTCCGGTGAGGCACCCCTAGGACTTCTTTTCCAGTTTGCCATTGGGATCTCCTCTCCATTGCCAGTGGGCAGTTTAAGCTTGCTTGACTCATACAGCATACGCTGTTTTGAGTCCCAACCTTCTGGTAAGCTTCCATTCATTTGGGTGGTGGTATCTGCACAAGTTTGGTTTTCATACACTAAATTCCTGAGAAGGCTTCCAAGACCACATATCTTCCGGTGGGCTCCATCGTCTATACTATTGCCATTGGGTAGTAAAGGCCTGTTTTTGACCTATGTAGCATATGCTATTCTTAGGTCCAAAATTTATGGTACGCCTGCATTACTTTGGGGATGGTTTGGTCACTAATTCAGTCCTATATCCACGTGGTGATTACAATGGTTTCACAGAATGATGGACTTTGATTTATTGAAAATGGACATTTATTATTATTATTAGGATATTATATGTTGATATTCACATTTATCACTTCACTTTTGTATAATCTATAGCACTGCACTTATTTTTATATTTAAAGAGAATGATAGGACAGAGCTCTGTGAATGTAAACAATACAGATCTCTATCTATGTTTCCCTGCAAAGGGAATAAAAAACAGCACATCCCTTAGTAAAATCAGCACAGTGTGAATGCACCAAACATTGTTAGGCACACATTGAACCCTTTGATTGCCCCAGATGTTAACCCCTTTCCAGCCAGTGTCATTAATACAGTGACAGTGTATATTTTTAGCACTGATCACTGTATTAGTGTCACTGGTTCCCACAGTGTCCAAAGTGTCAGACTGCCTCCGTACAATCACAGTCACCCTATAAGTCGTTGATCACCGCCATTACCAGTATGAAAAAAATGAATGAATTAAAATTAAAGTATATATACAATAGTTTGTAGACACTATAACGTTCATGCAAACCAATCAATATACTCTTATCGGGATATCTTTTGATTGGTTTTTGATCACCTCTGCATTTTTATTTTTTGCACTATAAACCAAAAACGACAGACAATTAAAAAAAAAAAAAAAAAAGTTTGACTTTCTACTTTAACCACTTCAGCCCCGGAAGAACTAACCCCCTTCCTGACCAGAGCACTTTTTGCGATTCGGCACTGCGTTGTTTTAACTGACAATTGCGCGGTCGTGCGACGTTGCACCCAAACAAAATTGACGTCTTGCGCTATAAACAAAAAAGCGCGTCAATTTTGAAAAAAACACAATATTTTGTACTTTTTGCTATAATAAATATCCCCATTATTTTTTTAAAAAAGCTAATTTTTTTTCTTCTACATATTTTTGGTAAATAAAATTGCAATAAGCGTATATTGATTGGTTTGAGCAAAAGTTATAGCGTCTACAAAATAGGAGATAGATTTATAGCATTTTTATTTATTTATTTATTTTTTTACTAGTAATGGCAGCGATCTGTGATTTTTATCGTGACTGCAACATTATGGTGGACACATCGGACAATTTTGACACATTTTTTGAACTATTATCATTAATACAGCTATCAGTGCTATAAAAATGCATTGATTACTGTAAAAATGTCTCTGGCAGTGAAGGGGTTAACACTAGGGGGTGATCAAGGGGGTAACTGTGTTCCCTGAAAGGTGATTCTAACTGAAGGTGGAGGGGACTGACTAGAGGAAGTTACAGATCCTGGTTCCTAGCTAATAGGAACACACAATTTGTCACTCCTCTCAGAACAGAACAGGGAAGTGTGTGTTTACACTCACTCATCCCTGTTCTGTGTCTCCTGCTCATGATCGCTCGCGGCCAGCGGTCATCGCACCCCCACTGTGTAGCGGGCGCATGCCGCCGGAGAGGGTTTGGGATAGCTACGAAGGCTCGCGCAGGGGAGCCAACCTGCCGCAGTATAACTGCGGCGGCTGGTCAGGAAGCGGTTAAAATATATCTAATAAAAAATAAAAATGTAGCCAAGTCCCAAACCTTTGTAGGCCTAATAGTGACCTCAATAGTTAGGGACAGCTGACATCCTTCTGTGTAGATTGAGTTACGAGGCATTGTGGGTGCAATGCAAGGTAGATTAATGGGCGCCAGACACTTCTTGAATGCAAAGAGATTTATTGTCTCTTAAACAGAACTGTGGGAGAGAGGGTTGGGGCCAGGACACCCTTAAGTAGATGCAATGTTAATTGGCAGACTCCGAGACTTCTATAGGTAGACAGCCATGCAGGGAAAGGCACCCAGCTGGACACCACGTCTGCATGTGTAGACACGCTGTCTCCTAGGGCAACAATCTTGAACAGTTTCTAACACGGGTTGTAATGCACTCTTTCACTTCTTCCACAATCTCCTTTTTAGACCTTCACTCAACTGAGCTCCCAGGCTATCACTTAGACCAGTGGTTCTCAACTCCAGTCCTCAGGACCCACCAACAGGCCAGGTTTGCAAGATAGCTGAAATACATCACAGGTGATATCACTTGCTGCTCAGTAATTGCAGTATTCTAGTCTGCAACTCCCCAAGGTAATACTTAAAATCTGGCCTGTTGGTGGGTCCCGAGGACTGGAGTTGAGAACCACTGACTTAGACCCTCTGATCCACTGCCACTGGATCTCCTGAGCTCTTTCAATCTTCTCACTGAGTATCTTCCTCAAGTGTCACCCCCGCATCCCTGCTTGGTCCCTAGCTTGGCACTCACAGATACTCTTCAAGTGTCACCCCACTGACCTGTTCCATCCCTGACCTGGCACACAAAACTGCTCTGCAAGCGTCACCTCCTCTGGCTGAGTCCCTGGCTTAACACCTGCTGAAGTTTCCCAATTCTTCACCGTCCCTGGTTGGTGAGAATACTGCTCTCATACTTGCTTCAGCTACTCACCGTGGTCCCTGGTAATAAGGTGGATGGTCTCTTAGTGGAGACAGCTTCCCCTCTACCTCCGACCACGACAGGTTCTCCGGCCGGCAGAACCGTCACTTCTGGTTGGACTGCAAGCCGCAATCCCAACCCTGTGCTGCTCTCCAAAAAGCGTATATTGATTGGTTTACACAAAAGTTTTAGCATCTACAAACTATGAGATATATTTATGGAATTTTTATTTTTTTATTTATTACTAGCAATGGCAGCACTGCGATATTGCAGCCGACAAATTGGACACTAACCAACACTTTTGACACTTTTTTGGGAACCAGTGACACTAATATAGTGATCAGTGCTAAAAATATGCGTTGTCACTGTACTAATGACACTGCCTGGGAAGGGGTTAACATCAGGTGCGATCAAAGGGTTAACTGTGTGCCTAGCTAGTGTGTTAGTTTAGTGTGGGAAGTGCTTTTACTAGGGGAAGGCATGGATCCATGTCCCTGCTTTTCAGGAACACAGGATGCATGCCTTCCTTACTGACAGAACGGCAATCTGCCTTGTTTACATAGGCAGACTGCCATTCTGCCTGTGTACCGAGGAATCATCGAATCCGCAGGACCTGCTGATCGGCTCCCGCTGTGTAGAATCACAGGGGGAGTGAGTCGCCAGTGGTGTGCAGCTACCTGGAAATGCAGGGGCAGGAGCACCTCTCTCGCCACTTCTAAAAGTGATCCCTTAGCGAATTCTTGCCGGGACCACTTTTATCAGACGCAGAATCACCTGCAGTACAAAAAAGCTAGCTGCTGTTAAAACAACAGTATTTAATGTCAAAAATGTACTGTGGGCGGTCTTAAAATAACTCATAAAATGGCAAATGAGTGGAGATGCAGCTCCTAATCACCTAATCAGTAGCGTTCTGGGGGAAACAAGAGGAATACAGCTAATGTTACCTGTTTTGATTCCAGAATTCCAAACATTGGGAAGAGCAAAACTGGTAGCAAAGCAGTGATTGCAAGGGGGATAACCTCCGTACACCAGAACACAGCCATAAGGATAATGGCATAGGCACAACTGGCTTCCTGAAATGAAAAGACAAACAAAGCATAAAAAAGATGTCACATCATACAGGACATGCACATAGTTCTTTACTGCATCTGATTTACTTGGTTTTAGCTATTTTTGTTCCACAAGTAGGTGCATATGGCTAAAACTATTGATTATCTAGTCCAGCCTTTCTCAACCAGGGTTCCATAGAACCCTAGGGTTCTTTTAGAGTTTGTTAGGGCTTCCTTAAGAGCCCTTTCACACTGGGGCGGTTTGCAGGCGCTATTGCGCTAATAATAGCGCCTGCAAACCGACCCGAAAGTGCCGCTGCTTTCATTCCAGTGTGAAAGCCCCGAGGGCTTTCACACTGGAGCGATGCGCTGGCAGGAAAAAAAGTCCTGCCAGCAGCATCTTCGGAGCGGTGAAGGAGCGGTGTGTATATCGCTCCTTTACCGCTCCTACCCATTGAAATCAATGGGACGGCGCGGCTATACCGCCGGCAAAGCGCCTCTGCAGAGGCGCTTTGCGGTGGTATTTAACCCTTTCTCGGCCGCTAGCGGGGGGTAAAACCGCCCCGCTAGCGGCCACATACCGACGGTAAAACGCTGCTAATAATAGAGGCGTTTTACCGCCGACACCGCCCCCCGCCCCAGTGTGAAAGGGCTCTAAGCAATAGGCAACTTCTTCCTGCTAGATATGATACCAATAATCTTTTTTTAACTTTCTCTAAGGCTGGCGTTCTTCCCACTGACCACCATTATAAGGAGTATTCCACCCACTGAGCACTACACTATTGTACCATGGGCTGCGGATATAGTAATTATTTGCGGGGAAGTTATAGGCAGATTTCATCCATTTTAAAATAAGTAATATAAACTACTCAATTTGTGAATCTGAGCTTGTGTAACTTTTGTGATGCTTGCAGGTTTTAATGTGACAGCAAATCCAGACTTTAACAACAATAAGGCAAATTCATAATCTGGATCCAGTTACTTAGTTTTTGGAACTTCCCCAATGACATCAATATACGTATTCCTGTTATGAAACAAAATAAATACTATCAAGGTGACATCATGTTTCTCATCTGCCAAGTAGGCAATCATAGCCTGTAGTACCACTTCTACCTCTACATGCACATTAATCTTTGAACTCACATTCAAATGAAGGTTAAAGTGAACCTGTGTGCAAATACAAACTAGTGAGCGAACTTATAAATGATAGTCGATAGTAACAGCTGTCAGTATATTCCTTTTGTTTTGGGGCCTGTCGCTGCAGCTCAGCTTGGAAACCCCTTTTCCATTGCAGCGTTGACACTTACTCCATAATGGAGAATGGGCACTCCATAGTGTAAAGCCTCGTACACACGATACGATTGTTGGCCAACCGAGCTTCTGATTTTTGTCTTAAGGGCGTGTGCCAGGATCTTGTCTTGCATACTAATGTTACACAATTGTCGGCCAACAAACACGAATGTAGTAACGTACTACGAGGAATTTCAGCTCTTGAGGGCCACACTTTGGGCCCCTTCTGCTAATTTCGTGTTTGGTGAGCATTGATTCCGAGCATGCACGTTTGTACTTTCGACTCTTGTGTGATGGATTTGTGTACTGACTATACGAAAATCTGACAACAGACCGTTGTCTGCCGAAAATTTACTAGCCTGCCATCCAACATTTGAGGGCCGAAAGTTGGACAACAATTGTCAAAAGAGCGTACTAATGGTCAGATTTTAGGACAACAGTCAGTCAACAGACAATCCCCTGCCAACAATAGCATCATGTGGATGAGTCTTAATGCTTAATAACCCACGGCAAATCCCTGGGATTCGAATTTGGCAAAAAAAAGACCATTTTTGCCTAAATTCACCCATTTGAATTTTTAACAAACCATAATGCACTGCATGGCCTTTGAACCATGGCCTGCAGACTCGTAAAAAAATGGAGGTAATTGAACCACCCAGCATCCTCACTATAGAAGGGGGACTGAGAGCACTCATGTATCCATGAGCTTGATTGAAATTGCTGAGCAGTAAGTTTTTATTAGCAATACCAATCTTAAAGTGTTTGTAAAGCCTCAAGGTTTTTCACGTTAATGCATTCTATGTATTAAGGTGAAAAACCTTCTGTGCTGCAGCTCCCCCCAGACCCCCCCCCCTTTTTCTTACCTGAGCCCGATCCGATCCAGCGATGTGCAGGAGTGCAGCGGCTCCAGCTACTGTCAATCAAATCTAGTGACACAGGAGCGGGGGGCGGGGCACAGTCCCACTGTCTGTGTCAATGGATGCAGCAGCGGGACTCGGGAGCAAGCTCCCACAAGTGCCCCCAAGGAACGTGGCTTTCTGTGGAGGCACATGATGAAGAGGAGAGAAAAGCAATTGCACAGAGCAGGTAAGTATAGGCATGTTTAATGTTTTTATTTTAAAAAAAACCTGAGGATTTAGAACATCTTTAAATACAGAGATACAAGGCACAGGCAGGAGTTTTCCTAAAGAAATGAAGATTGTTAGCTCTTAGATGATCTGGCTGTGTAAAAATTGTCCAGTGGCAGGACAACTTTGTATCACGGAGAACTAGGAACAATCTTAGTGAACCAATTTCTGTCTGCCAATAAGCATAGTACCGCTTGATGAAAACATGTCACTAAAACTTTTTTTTTTTTAATGATTTCTTTATTTAGTTTAAGTGAAACAAATACTGCACATTTACAAGCAGGAACATTCAGATTAAAAAAATTAATAAAAATCACATAACATTTTGTACAATTTTGGGTCTAAATATTCCTTCTGTATAAAAACCATTGTTAAGATGAGCATAGTGCTTTAGGTATACTTACCAGGTTGAAACACTATAGAGCTCTAAAGGGAGCTTGCCATCGCTGTGTTATTAAGAGCACAGCATGTTCTGATAATCTTGTGGGGAGAGGTGAACATTATTCAAGCCAATAAGCCAATGTGGCTTATAATTTGATTTGTTTGTTTTGTAGGAATGGGTTTAAGTCCTCCATTGGCATGGTTTCCTTTACCCTTCAAAAATAACATATGCACAGTAGGTGGATGGAAAAAATAACTTTTTTTAAACTATTATAGTTTAAAAAATAGTGGATTGGGGTTCTGATTCCGTCTATTAGATGAGATCATTGTGAAAGAAAAAAAAATATTAATCCCACAATCAAATATGTGCTGCCAGTGTACACTGTCACTGAGGAACCTCTGATAATCGTGCTGCTCCGTAATACCACGTACAGCTTTAGGTAAGGTAAACCCTAAAACCTGTAGTTGAAAAGAATTATGTACAGTAAAACCTTGGATTGCGAGCATAATTCGTTCCAGAAACATGCTTGTAATCCAAAGCACTCTTATATCAAAGCGAATTTCCCCATAAGAAATAATGGAAACTCAAATGATTTGTTCTACAACTATTTATTCATAAATCCTTCAGTTTATAGTCCATATAAAAAGATTATAGTAATGTGATAGGTTGTGTAACCATAAAATGTCCATCCACAAATAGAAGCCTCCACAAGGGGATTAGAAGCAAAATCCAGCAGGATCTACAGAGTATAAAAGATGATAGGCACCTCCAAGTGTAGCAATATGTTGCTAAATGTTGTACCTTCATTAAATGTAACCATATTGCTACACTTAGAGGCGCCTCTCTTCACTTTTATACTCAGTTGTGACGTGACGCTACATGTACATCAAGACATCGCTTGTATATCAAGTCAAATTTTATTAAAAAATGTTGCTTGTCTTGCAAAACGATCTCTAACCAAGTTACTCTCAAACCAAGGTTTAATGCCCTGTACACACGGTCGGACATTGATCGGACATTCCGACAACAAAATCCATGGATTTTTTCCGACGGATGTTGGCTCAAGCTTGTCTTGCATACACACGGTCACACAAAGTTGTCGGAAAATCCGATCGTTCTGAACGCGGTGACGTAAACAAAGTACATCAGGACTATAAACGGGGCAGTAGCCAATAGCTTTAATTTCTTAATTTATTCTGAGCATGCGTGGCACTTTGTGCGTCGAATTTGTGTACACACGATCGGAATTTCCGACAACGGATTTTGTTGTCGGAATATTTTATAGCCTGCTCTCAAACTTTGTGTGTCGGAAAATCTGATGGAAAATGTGTGATGGAGCCTACACACGGTCGGAATTTCCGACAACAAGGTCCTATCACACATTTTCTGTCGGAAAATCCTATCGTGTGTACAGGGCATTACTGTATTTTCTTTCATTTATTTTTATTGAAATTTTTAAGTCAGACAAAGAGAAAATTTTATTAGCGTTACAACAGTCAGAACTCTGGCACAGGCTTTACAAACACAGTGAACGACAAACACCTCTCCAAAACTAGAACAATTGTTAAAGATGAGAAGAGAAAATCAAAAATAACATTGTGCAGTTAAGTAGCCTCGCGCCATGTCCGTCGCGATGGTAGGCAGGACAGAGCGTCTAGAAAAAATCCTTACACAACTTACGTCAAGTACCAAGTACCAACTATAACCATTAGAAAAGAGGAGAAGTCCCCAGCAGAAGGAACCTCAGACATGACAAAAGAATGGAGTAAAGAAACAAGAAGGGGAAATGGAAAAGAGTAGGGAGAGAAACCCAGAGAGGAAAACAAGAAGCAAAGCTCCCGGGGGGAGAACAGAACTTGTTCGGATCCCCCACAGCTTCACCTGAACATAATCAGCCAAGGGGCTCCAGATAGCCTCAAATCGCTTAGTAGTATCATTGACCACACTGACAATTTGTTCGTTGAGCAATATCCAAGATACCTTTCGTCTAAATAGTGAGATACACACTGAAGTCACTCTTTTTACATGAACGGGTTATAGAAAGTTTTGTAGCCAGGATCATAAAGAAAATCAGACGCTGCCAGATTGGGAAAGATGCTCAACAGAACGATACGGGGTTGTTGGGGAACCAGGATCTCTGAAACCTTTCGTATCAAAGCAAATACCTTATTCCAGAAACCCCGTGACCTCGAACACTAACACCATATATGATACATGGTGTCAAGCGTGTGGCATCCTTGAAAACATAGGGGTGAGGAAGACGGGTACAGTCTTGACAAATGGAAAGGCACCATGTACCACCTCTTCAGTACTATGAAGATTTATGTATTTTACATGTTGCCCTAGAAGCTGTTTTGAAAAGGACCCTCTCACTTTTGGCATTGGTACAGGTCTCTCATGTTATTGCCCGGGTTCCTATGCCTTTGTAGCGCTTACCCCAGCAGCAGCTCCTTTGTATGATAGGTTCTGCCACAACATTCATTCTCTCACCTGGTTATACATTGAAGGCTGCTCACACCTTTGTAACTTAAAGTGATTGTAAAGTCTCATTTTTTTTCCTATAAAAATAATAAACATGTTATACTTACCTGCTCTGATGCAGTGGATTTGCACAGAGCAGCCCAGATCCTCCTCTTCTTGGGTCCCTCTTCTGTGCTCCTGGTCCCTTCCACCTTTTGAGTGCCACCACAGCAATCAGCTTGCTATGGGGGCAGCTGAGCCGAGTCATAACTCCCTGTGTCCATTCAGACATGGATTCCCGCCCCGACCCTGCCCCCTCTCTCCCCTGATTTGCTAGTTGAGTTTGAATGACATCAGCGAGAGCCAATGGTGCTGCTGCTGTGTCTCAGCCAATCAGGAAGCAGGATCTCGGATGCCTGAGACACTCGTGGACATCGCTGGACAGAAAGGGACCTCAGGTAAGTAAGTGTTAGGGGGGCTGAGCGTGGCAGCTGCACACAGAAGGCTTTTTATCCTAATGTATAGAATGCATTAAGATAGAAAAAACCTTCTGCCTTTTCATTCACTTTAAGCATTAGTATGCTACCATTCTATAATAGTACACAAAATAGGCTGCAAGCAACTTGATGGTAGATTAGAGCTGCACGATTAATCGTATATAAGATCGCAATTTCGATTCACCCCCCCTGCGCGATCTGCAAGCTGGATTAGCTTGATGGCGCCGATATCGGAACTGACGTCAGCAACCGGAACTGACGTCAGTCAGCATAGAGCATAGTGCCGGCCTGGACTGCGCAAGCGCAATCAACACGCCGCTCGCTCCCAATGCTCGGGGCTGGTTATTTAATACAGCAAGGGGCGGATACTTTTCTCAAAGGGGCAGATGTATATATGGTTATAAAGACAGCAAGGGGTGGATGCTTTTCTCAAAGGGGCGGATGTATGGTTAACTATACATCCGCCCCTTTGAGAAAAGCATCCGCCCCTTTGAGAAAAGCTTCCGCCCCTTGCTGTATTAAATGAATAACCAGCCCTGAGCATCGGGAGCGAGCGGCGTGTTGATTACGCATGCGCCGTCTACAGCTGATTTTTCTCTTTTAAATTTAACCATTTTAAAGAATCGTGAGAGAATCGTGATCTGTATTCTAAGCAAAAGAATCGCGATTCTCATTTTTCCCAGAATCGTGCAGCTCTATGGTAGATAAAATAAATGTATTATGACAAGGCTAGATAAACACAATGTATAAACCAGTAAACAGGCAACTGAACACATTTAAAGATGCTGACCTAAATAAGGTGAACACTGACCTATAATTTAGCAATCAACTGAACTGCAGCAATTCTAAACCAAATTTTACCTAGTGCAAACAGTGATAAATGTAACAGCATTAGCGAATTAAAAAAAGGGTTCTCGAGTGCATTCTTCGCTAGGAAGGGCCTGAAAGTACCTAGCGCCTATTTGGCAGTATTAAGCCGGGTATTGTTCAGGCCTGTCTGTAAGGTGGTGCACGTGATGCTGTCTTTTTAAGCTGTGCACAATGGATGGCAGATGGGCTGCTAGGTAAGGAGCACTCTCTATCGGCATTAACTGTGGGCATTAAGCTTGGTTGCTCCGCTCACCACTCCTGACCAACGCACTGGCCAATGAGGAGCGAGAGAGCTGAAAGAGCCTCAGCTCTCATGCCATTGGCTCCTGCTGCTGTCATTCAGAGCTGGTGATGAGGAGAGGGGGCGGGGCCGAGTCCAGCTCTGTGTGTCTTAGAAGAGCAGGGCTTGGGAGTGAGCATGCATAAGTGCCCCCATAGCAAGCGGCTTTCTATGAGGGCACTCAGCGGGGGGGGGGGGGGGAGCTATGAGCATTGGCAGGAGACCTGAGAACAGGAGGATCGAGCTGTTCTGTGCAAAACCATTGCACCATTACTATTACTTTAATTCATTCCAAGTATTTTACCAACATGTTATCGGAATGTGAAAGGAATCCAGACTACCTGCCCAGAGGAAACCCACACAGGCACAGGGAGAACATGCAAAGTCCGTACAGGTCGAGCCACTGTTGGGATTTAAGTCAATACCCCTAGTGCTGCTTGGCAGAAGAGCTAACCATTTAGCAACTGTGCTGTCCCATACCTAATTCTCTGGCAACAACAGACATTTTTTATCGACATAATCAAACATACTGCAAACAAATCAAATTAAATAAACCACTCAGATTACACACAGGTATTAGGAGCAGGGCAGTATTGTTGTGCAATAAAACCAATGCTGAGACTGATGAAATTGACTTGAGATTTCTTTGGTTTTATAACTATGTTTACAATAATATAAAAATATATCCTGCATATAACTAATAATAGTTTCACACTGGAATGTGCACGTTCCCATGCAGTCCTTTACGGTCCTGCACGTTCCTGTTTTGACAACCCATTAATTTCAATAGGCTGCCAAATGTACTGGAATGCGTAAAAAGTAGTGCAAGCGCTACTTTTTGAGATCATGTGGCACCAAACCACATGGCACCGCGGTACAATTTGGTGTAGTGGCCGCAAACATAATGCATTTGTGAGATGCATTTGGGGTGCCATTTACATACCTGGGCACAAGGGCAAGGGCAGTACATTCATGTGTGGTGCGGTTCACCACGTTCTGGTGTAAACTGGTCCTAATAGAAAGAACTTCTATACACTTTAAACTTCTTTACAATTTTTTGCCTGACCTGTCTGGTGTGTTCCTTCATGATGCTGTTTGTTCACTAAGGTTCTCTAACAAACCTCTGAGGGCTTTACAGGACAGCTGTATTTATACTGAGATTAAATTACACACAGGTGGACTCTATTTACTAATTAGGTGACTTCTGAAGGCAATTGGTTCCACTAGATTTTAGTTAGGGGTAAAGGGTGGGGGGGGGGGCTGGATACAAATGCACACCACACTTTTCAGATATTTAATTGTAATTTATTTTTTTCCTTCCACTTCACAATTATGTGCCACTTTGTGTTGGTCTATCATATAAAATCCCAATAAAATACATTTATGTTTTTGGTTGTAACATGATAAAATGTGGAAAATTTCAACGGGTATGAATACTTTTTCAAGGCACTGTACCTTGGTTATAATAAGAGGTTATTTGAGTTACTGTTGCCTTTCTATCATCTCAAACCAGTCTGCCCATTCTCCTCAGACATCTGACATCAACTAGGGATTTTCGTGCGTACAACAGCCGCTCACTGGCTATTTTCTCTTTTTCCGACCATTCTCTGTAAGCCCTAGAGATGGTTGTGCATGAAAATCCCAGTAGATCAGCAGTATTTTTAAACACTCAGCAAGTTATCTTCACCACGTCTAGCTGCCTAAATGCATTGAGTTGCTGCTATGTGATTGGCTAATTAGCAATTTATGTTATCAAGCAATTGAACAGATGTACCTAATAAAGTGGCCAGTGAGTGTATATTTGCTTGTTGATGGGTTTCTACATGTACATTGGACATTTACTTTCCACTCCTCACTGCAAGTTCAATTATCATTCTAAGCCATAATACATGCATGCAGGAGCGTTGCTAGGTCTACAAAAGATCTGGGGCTAGAGCTCATAGCAGCGTAGTAAGGAAAGTCATATGCTTGGGCGGGCATACACATGTATATACAGTAATATACGTGTGTGTGTGTATATCCCCAGAGAGCCCCCCTTACATCAGGGTCCCCAGAGAGCCCCCCTTACATCAGGGTCCCCAGAGAGTCCCCCCTTACATCAGGATCCCCAGAGAGCCCCCCCTTACATCAGGGTCCCCAGAGAGCCCCCCCTTACATCAGGATCCCCAGAGAGCCCCCCTTACATCAGGGTCCCCAGAGAGCCCCCCCTTACATCAGGGTCCCCAGAGAGCCCCCCTTACATCAGGGTCCCCAGAGAGCCCCCCCTTACATCAGGATCCCCAGAGAGCCCCCCCTTACATCAGGGTCCCCAGAGAGCCTCCCCCTTGCATCAGAGTCCCCAGAGAGCCCCTCCTCCCCTTGGGGACCCCTGCTGAGACTCAGGGCTATGGGCCCCAGATTCGGGGCTATAGCCCCAAAAGTCACCCCCTAGCGACGCCACTGCATGCATGTATCTTGAGGTGGTGTCATGTGGCTGGAGGACCAATGTGCATATACTAGTTTGTTTGTTTTCAAGATGACCTACAAAGATCTTCTTTTGAATTTCAGTTATTTATTGTGTGTATTTTTTTCTTTAATGTTCTTCATTAGGATTCATTTTTAATTAATGGCTACAGTGACTACTCAAATCCAGCATCAGCGTGGTCAGAAGTGGGTGGTTTTTGGTTGGCCAAATTGACCCTCTCCTATATATAATACCATTGCCTTAGCTCTCATTGCTGAAATTATTCTAATCGTTAGGACAAATAAACATAATTCCTTCGAGAAAAGAAGGGTTTTCTGGCCTCTGGCCTTCTCCTGGTAAGCAAATTTGGGACCTTCGTCCTTAAAGTAAATCTGTAGCTAGGCAAGTAGCGGACAGTATAAACTTTCATATATCAAGTATATTATCTGTTGCTGCAAAAAATCTCAACTGAGCCCTGCCTAGATTGCCATTCAGTTACTCCACATGTACCCCGACCCTTCCCACAAAGCTATTTCACAGGCCTTGACCTATCAGAATGCCTGGCATTGTCATGCTTGTAATAGTAGGTGAGGATGTCTAATCTTGCATGAGGCAACTTTTATCAGTGAAATGTTTATTGAGGATTGTTGTCGGACATTCAAGATTTATACAGTAGATAGAATACATGCGTTAAGTACATTTCTATCTGAATAACATGCTATGGGGAATGAGTTATAGTACTGCTGAGGTGGTGTTCTAGCCTAAGTGGTGATTTGGGGGTCGTACTTTTCCCAATCTATCTCACTCTACACCTGTTATAGGTTTTGGTAGATAAATATCCTTTCCTAGGGAAGAAAAAAATCCCTTTTTTCTTACTATTCGACTATGCCAGAAAAGTTTGTTAGTAATTAAATGATGCCAGTCTTTGTAGATTTCTGGGTGAAGAAATCTTTAGGCATGCATTTACAGAGAATGTGCTGACTAGGGGTGCAACGGATCGTCACCGATCCGTGATCCAAACGGGCCAGGCTGTTCGGATCGGCACACCTGCGATCCGCGGAGCGCTCCGCGGCCTCGGGTTTTAGGAAAGGCCGCGGCTTCGGCCTAGCTCCGGAGCCGCGGCCATCTTGGTACACCCGGCGGCGCTCAGCTGCGTGCTGACGTCATCACCCCGCCCTCAACTCGTGGGTCCGGCGGCTGGCTTGGCGGCACCGGCTTCTCCTAACACTAAGGTCAGACTAACAGCACTGTAATGTATACAGTGCGGGGGGACATGTGGCTGTATTACAGTGGAGGGGGGGGGGCGTGTGGCAGTATTACAGTGGGGGGGGGGGGCGTGTGGCTGTATTACAGTGGGGGGGACATGTGGATGTATTACAGTGGGGGGACATGTGGATGTATTACAGTGGGGGGGACATGTGGATGTATTACAGTGGGGGGGGACATGTGGATGTATTACAGTGGGGGGGACATGTGGATGTATTACAGTGGGGGGGACATGTGGATGTATTACAGTGGGAGGGACATGTGGATGTATTACAGTGGGGGGGACATGTGGATGTATTACAGTGGGGGGGGGGACATGTGGATGTATTACAGTGGGGGGGATGTGGGTATATTACAGTGGGGGGAGATGTGGATATATTACAGTGGGGGAGATGTGGATATATTACAGTGGGGGAGATGTGGATATATTACAGTGGGGGAGATGTGGATATATTACAGTGGGGAAGATGTGGATATATTACAGTGGGGAAGATGTGGATATATTACAGTGGGGAAGATGTGGATATATTACAGTGGGGGAGATGTGGATATATTACAGTGGGGGAGATGTGGATATATTACAGTGGGGGAGATGTGGATATATTACAGTGGGGGAGATGTGGATATATTACAGTGGGGAAGATGTGGATATATTACAGTGGGGAAGATGTGGATATATTACAGTGGGGGAGATGTGGATATATTACAGTGGGGGAGATGTGGATATATTACAGTGGGGGAGATGTGGATATATTACAGTGGGGGGAGATGTGGATATATTACAGTGGGGGAGATGTGGATATATTTCAGTGGGGGAGATGTGGATATATTTCAGTGGGGGGGGGATGTGGATATATTACAGTGGGGGAGATGTGGATATATTACAGTGGGGGAGATGTGGATATATTTCAGTGGGGGGAGATGTGGATATATTTCAGTGGGGGGGGGATGTGGATATATTACAGTGGGGGAGATGTGGATATATTACAGTGGGGGAGATGTGGATATATTACAGTGGGGAGATGTGGATATATTACAGTGGGGGAGATGTGGATATATTACAGTGGGGGGAGATGTGGATATATTACAGTGGGGGAGATGTGGATATATTACAGTGGGGGAGATGTGGATATATTACAGTGGGGGAGATGTGGATATATTTCAGTGGGGGGAGATGTGGATATATTACAGTGGGGGAGATGTGGATAAGGTCAGACTAACAGCACTGTAATGTATACAGTGCGGGGGGACATGTGGCTGTATTACAGTGGAGGGGGGGGGGGCGTGTGGCAGTATTACAGTGGGGGGGGGGGGGCGTGTGGCTGTATTACAGTGGGGGGGACATGTGGATGTATTACAGTGGGGGGACATGTGGATGTATTACAGTGGGGGGGACATGTGGATATATTACAGTGGGGGGAGATGTGGATATATTACAGTGGGGAAGATGTGGATATATTACAGTGGGGGAGATGTGGATATATTACAGTGGGGAAGATGTGGATATATTACAGTGGGGAAGATGTGGATATATTACAGTGGGGGAGATGTGGATATATTACAGTGGGGGAGATGTGGATATATTACAGTGGGGGAGATGTGGATATATTACAGTGGGGGAGATGTGGATATATTACAGTGGGGGAGATGTGGATATATTTCAGTGGGGGGAGATGTGGATATATTACAGTGGGGGAGATGTGGATATATTACAGTGGGGGAGATGTGGATATATTACAGTGGGGGAGATGTGGATATATTTCAGTGGGGGAGATGTGGATATATTTCAGTGGGGGGGGGGATGTGGATATATTACAGTGGGGGAGATGTGGATATATTACAGTGGGGGAGATGTGGATATATTACAGTGGGGGAGATGTGGATATATTACAGTGGGGAGATGTGGATAAAAAATTTTTTTGTTGATCCGAAAATGATCCGATCCGTGACTCTGATCCGAGGAACGATCCGAACCGTGAGTTTTTTGATCCGTTGCACCCCTAGTGCTGACACTAATTTCTTAAAATATGGTTTCCCATAGTAAGGTCTATAATAAGACAGTCAGCCATCCAATGCCAGCATGAATAGTAAAAACCAGTTAGGCCAGAATGAAGAAATTTGCATCAGTGTAATTAATAGAAGCTGGACTCACTGTCACTTTTACTTGTGCCTAGTAGCATGGTGTACCGGTTGTTGTCAAATCCCCTAGACAATGTCCTATCTCATCTGCTTCCTAACCCTGAATTGCTGTTAATTGTCAACCCTTTTAAAGCAATAAAAATGCACCGTTACTTATTCATTTCATTTATTTTTGTTCCTCCTTTTTTGGTGTCAAATAAAGAGAAAACTATGAAGCTCTTCTATAATTTCAAAGTGGTTTATTTAACCGCTTCAGCCCCGGAAGATTTTACCCCCTTCCTGACCAGTGCACTTTTTGCGATTCGGCATTGCGTCGCTTTAACTGACAATTGTGCGACATTACACCCAAACAAAATTGACGTCCTTTTTTTCACACAAATAGAGCTTTCTTTTGGGGGTTTTTGATCACCTCTGCGTTTTTTTTTTTTTGCGCTATAAACAAAAAAAGACAAAACAATTTTGAAAAAAAAAAGCAATTTTTTAAAATTTTGCTATAATAAATATCCCCCAAAAATATATAAAAAAAACAAATCTTTTACTCAGTTTAGGCCGATATGTATTCTTCTACATATTTTTGATAAAAAAATTGCAATAAGCCTATATTGATTGGTTTGCGTAAAAGTTATAGCGTCTACAAAATAGGGGATAGTTTTATGGCATTTTTATTATGATTTTTTTTTTTACTAGTAATGGTGGTAATCTGCGATTTTTATTGTGACTGTGACATTATGAAAGACACATCGGACACTTTTGACACTATTTTGGGGCTATTGTCATTTAAACAGTAATCAGTGCTATAAAAAGCGCTCTGATTACTGTGTAAATGACACTGGCAAGGAAGGGGTTAACCGCTAGGGGGCGATGAAGGGGTTAAGTGTGTCCTAGGGAGTGATTCTAACTGTGGGGAGGATGGGCTTCAACTCACATGACAGCGATCACTGCTCCCGATGACAGGGAGCAGTGATCTCTGTCATGTCACAAGGCAAAACAGGGAAATGCCTTGTTTACATAGGCACTTCCACGTTCTGCGGCTCTGTGACACGATCGCTGGGAGACCGGACATCAAGTCTGTCGGTCCCGCGGGCACGGCCACCCTGTACGCAGCGCTCACGCCCACTAGCCCCGCCAATTAAAGGGGTCGTACAGGTACGCCCATTTGCCCATCGCTGCCATTATGCCGACGTATATCAGCGTACAGCGGTCGGCAAGTGGTTAAAGAATGGAGCTTTCTAAAGTGTAAGTTCTCTGTCCAAAGTAAATGTTCAATTAGTGTACTGGATAAAGTGCAAGTAAAAATCCTGTTTTTTCTCGTACAATTTGTTTATTATTTTTAAATATAACAACCATTGACAAATTGAGTACATACAAGGCTGGTGGTACAATATTCAAACAGCAATAAAGCTAAACATATCGCTTTATGAACAGGATGAGTACATAACAATGTAAAAATGTAACGAGTACAGCAACGAATAAACCACTAAAGTATTACATCAAAAGCATTAGAAAATTCCATCAGAAGGATAAAAGTAAGCTAGTGACTATTGGTTCATTTTGCAAGAGCAGTAAGGAGATCAATCTAATAGGTATATATTAAAAACAGAAGAGATAATCTGTTTATAAGTACCACACAATATTGAAAGAAAGGTAGAAAACAAAAAAAAATAGGAGTAGATAAAGAGGGGAGAAGGGAATTGGGGGGGTTACAAGTGGTGATGCAATCCCAAATTATTAGAAGGTAAAGTTAGGGCTAATAAAGTAAAATTACCAAGACAATAATAGTGCGTCATCAAAGTCTGGAGGTAAACAATGCTTAACCCAAGGAAGACAGAGTTTCTCAAATTGACCGATTCAATCTCTTTCAATTGCTTCCATTTTAGCAAGAATAAGAGCTTTATTAGTTCTGTGTATGGTTCCAGCTAGAATAACATTTTTGGGCAATTGGGCAATCCCACCAAATATGAAGTTCAGTGCCAGACTTTGAACCGCCGCGAAAACAAGCTCCAGGGTAATCAGAAGCATATTTCCATATTCTAGTGGGGACCAAATACCAACGGGTTAGCCCCTTAACCACTTCAATACCAGGCACTTTCGCCCCTTCCTGCCCAGGGCAATTTTCAGCTTTCAGCGCTGTCACACTTTGATTGACAATTGCCCAGTCATGCAACACGTTACCCAAACTCAATTTTTATCATTTTCTTCCCACAAATAGAGCTTTCTTTTGGTGGTATTTGATCACTGTAGTCCAAATATATCACACAGAGTAGGAATATAATGTATGGAGGAGGCAGATACCAAATTATATAAATTAGCTTTATTCCATGCTAAATCCTGTTTTTTCAATTTCACTTGCACATTATTGTTTATTCAGAGCAAACACTGCTTCTCCTTATTTACTTTGCTAAATGAACAACCTCAACCGCAGAGTTTCTTATATGATGAAATATTGGCTGCACCCACAGCTTTATGCCTTAATCAGCTGGCTGTATATAAATTATTGTTATTGTGTTATTGCTGGCTGGAACAGAACAACACTGCCAAATGACACAGAAAGCAAATTGGTTTTGCTTCATCTCATATAAGCCAATATGTAAACTCTAATGCCTCGTACACACGGTCGGACTTTGTTCGGACATTCGGACAACAAAATCCTAGGATTTTTTCCGACGGATGTTGGCTCAAACTTGTCTTGCATACACACGGTCACACAAAGTTGTCGGAAAATCCGATCGTTCTAAACGCGGTGACGTAAAACACGTACGTCGGGACTATAAACGGGGCAGTGGCCAATAGCTTTCATCTCTTTATTTATTCTGAGCATGCGTGGCACTTTGTCCGTCGGATTTGTGTACACACGATCTATATATATTACAGTGGGGGAGATGTGGATATATTACAGTGGGGAGATGTGGATATATTACAGTGGGGGAGATGTGGATATATTACAGTGGGGGGAGATGTGGATATATTACAGTGGGGGAGATGTGGATATATTACAGTGGGGGAGATGTGGATATATTACAGTGGGGGAGATGTGGATATATTACAGTGGGGGAGATGTGGATATATTGCAGTGGGGGAGATGTGTATATATTACAGTGGGGGGAGATGTGGATATATTACAGTGGGGGAGATGTGGATATATTACAGTGGGGGAGATGTGGATATATTACAGTGGGGGAGATGTGGATATATTACAGTGGGGGAGATGTGGATATATTACAGTGGGGGAGATGTGGATATATTACAGTGGGGGAGATGTGGATATATTACAGTGGGGGAGATGTGGATATATTTCAGTGGGGGGAGATGTGGATATATTACAGTGGGGGAGATGTGGATATATTACAGTGGGGGAGATGTGGATATATTTCAGTGGGGGAGATGTGGATATATTTCAGTGGGGGGAGATGTGGATATATTACAGTGGGGGAGATGTGGATATATTACAGTGGGGGAGATGTGGATATATTACAGTGGGGGAGATGTGGATATATTACAGTGGGGAGATGTGGATATATTACAGTGGGGGAGATGTGGATATATTACAGTGGGGGGAGATGTGGATATATTACAGTGGGGGAGATGTGGATATATTACAGTGGGGGAGATGTGGATATATTACAGTGGGGAGATGTGGATAAAAAATTTTTTTGTTGATCCGAAAATGATCCGATCCGTGACTCTGATCCGAGGAACGATCCGAACCGTGAGTTTTTTGATCCGTTGCACCCCTAGTGCTGACACTAATTTCTTAAAATATGGTTTCCCATAGTAAGGTCTATAATAAGACAGTCAGCCATCCAATGCCAGCATGAATAGTAAAAACCAGTTAGGCCAGAATGAAGAAATTTGCATCAGTGTAATTAATAGAAGCTGGACTCACTGTCACTTTTACTTGTGCCTAGTAGCATGGTGTACCGGTTGTTGTCAAATCCCCTAGACAATGTCCTATCTCATCTGCTTCCTAACCCTGAATTGCTGTTAATTGTCAACCCTTTTAAAGCAATAAAAATGCACCGTTACTTATTCATTTCATTTATTTTTGTTCCTCCTTTTTTGGTGTCAAATAAAGAGAAAACTATGAAGCTCTTCTATAATTTCAAAGTGGTTTATTTAACCGCTTCAGCCCCGGAAGATTTTACCCCCTTCCTGACTAGTGCACTTTTTGCGAATTCGGCATTGCGTCGCTTTAACTGACAATTGTGCGACATTACACCCAAACAAAATTGACGTCCTTTTTTTCACACAAATAGAGCTTTCTTTTGGGGGTTTTTGATCACCTCTGCGTTTTTTTTTTTTTGCGCTATAAACAAAAAAAGACAAAACAATTTTGAAAAAAAAAAGCAATTTTTTAAAATTTTGCTATAATAAATATCCCCCAAAAATATATAAAAAAAACAAATCTTTTACTCAGTTTAGGCCGATATGTATTCTTCTACATATTTTTGATAAAAAAATTGCAATAAGCCTATATTGATTGGTTTGCGTAAAAGTTATAGCGTCTACAAAATAGGGGATAGTTTTATGGCATTTTTATTATGATTTTTTTTTTTACTAGTAATGGTGGTAATCTGCGATTTTTATTGTGACTGTGACATTATGAAAGACACATCGGACACTTTTGACACTATTTTGGGGCTATTGTCATTTAAACAGTAATCAGTGCTATAAAAAGCGCTCTGATTACTGTGTAAATGACACTGGCAAGGAAGGGGTTAACCGCTAGGGGGCGATGAAGGGGTTAAGTGTGTCCTAGGGAGTGATTCTAACTGTGGGGAGGATGGGCTTCAACTCACATGACAGCGATCACTGCTCCCGATGACAGGGAGCAGTGATCTCTGTCATGTCACAAGGCAAAACAGGGAAATGCCTTGTTTACATAGGCACTTCCACGTTCTGCGGCTCTGTGACACGATCGCTGGGAGACCGGACATCAAGTCTGTCGGTCCCGCGGGCACGGCCACCCTGTACGCAGCGCTCACGCCCACTAGCCCCGCCAATTAAAGGGGTCGTACAGGTACGCCCATTTGCCCATCGCTGCCATTATGCCGACGTATATCAGCGTACAGCGGTCGGCAAGTGGTTAAAGAATGGAGCTTTCTAAAGTGTAAGTTCTCTGTCCAAAGTAAATGTTCAATTAGTGTACTGGATAAAGTGCAAGTAAAAATCCTGTTTTTTCTCGTACAATTTGTTTATTATTTTTAAATATAACAACCATTGACAAATTGAGTACATACAAGGCTGGTGGTACAATATTCAAACAGCAATAAAGCTAAACATATCGCTTTATGAACAGGATGAGTACATAACAATGTAAAAATGTAACGAGTACAGCAACGAATAAACCACTAAAGTATTACATCAAAAGCATTAGAAAATTCCATCAGAAGGATAAAAGTAAGCTAGTGACTATTGGTTCATTTTGCAAGAGCAGTAAGGAGATCAATCTAATAGGTATATATTAAAAACAGAAGAGATAATCTGTTTATAAGTACCACACAATATTGAAAGAAAGGTAGAAAACAAAAAAAAATAGGAGTAGATAAAGAGGGGAGAAGGGAATTGGGGGGGTTACAAGTGGTGATGCAATCCCAAATTATTAGAAGGTAAAGTTAGGGCTAATAAAGTAAAATTACCAAGACAATAATAGTGCGTCATCAAAGTCTGGAGGTAAACAATGCTTAACCCAAGGAAGACAGAGTTTCTCAAATTGACCGATTCAATCTCTTTCAATTGCTTCCATTTTAGCAAGAATAAGAGCTTTATTAGTTCTGTGTATGGTTCCAGCTAGAATAACATTTTTGGGCAATTGGGCAATCCCACCAAATATGAAGTTCAGTGCCAGACTTTGAACCGCCGCGAAAACAAGCTCCAGGGTAATCAGAAGCATATTTCCATATTCTAGTGGGGACCAAATACCAACGGGTTAGCCCCTTAACCACTTCAATACCAGGCACTTTCGCCCCTTCCTGCCCAGGGCAATTTTCAGCTTTCAGCGCTGTCACACTTTGATTGACAATTGCCCAGTCATGCAACACGTTACCCAAACTCAATTTTTATCATTTTCTTCCCACAAATAGAGCTTTCTTTTGGTGGTATTTGATCACTGTAGTCCAAATATATCACACAGAGTAGGAATATAATGTATGGAGGAGGCAGATACCAAATTATATAAATTAGCTTTATTCCATGCTAAATCCTGTTTTTTCAATTTCACTTGCACATTATTGTTTATTCAGAGCAAACACTGCTTCTCCTTATTTACTTTGCTAAATGAACAACCTCAACCGCAGAGTTTCTTATATGATGAAATATTGGCTGCACCCACAGCTTTATGCCTTAATCAGCTGGCTGTATATAAATTATTGTTATTGTGTTATTGCTGGCTGGAACAGAACAACACTGCCAAATGACACAGAAAGCAAATTGGTTTTGCTTCATCTCATATAAGCCAATATGTAAACTCTAATGCCTCGTACACACGGTCGGACTTTGTTCGGACATTCGGACAACAAAATCCTAGGATTTTTTCCGACGGATGTTGGCTCAAACTTGTCTTGCATACACACGGTCACACAAAGTTGTCGGAAAATCCGATCGTTCTAAACGCGGTGACGTAAAACACGTACGTCGGGACTATAAACGGGGCAGTGGCCAATAGCTTTCATCTCTTTATTTATTCTGAGCATGCGTGGCACTTTGTCCGTCGGATTTGTGTACACACGATCTGAATTTCCGACAATGGATTTTGTTGTCGGAAAATTTTATATCCTGCTCTCAAACTTTGTGTGTCGGAACATCCGATGGAAAATGTGTGATGGAGCCCACACAGGGTCGGAATTTCTGACAACAAGGTCCTATCACACATTTTCCGTCGGAAAATCCGACCGTGTGTACGGGGCATAACAATAAGTTTCTGTTATTTGCTCCCTTTTGGTCTGTTTAATAGACCATTGAAAGTGTTTTATTACTTCTGTTCAACAAATGAAAAAAAAATAGCTGTTCATCCAGCCAGAGATCTTATGAGTTGATAACTTTCTGTACTCTGCCTCTGGACTGTAATCGGTTAGCAGGTTAAAATATAATTAAAAAAAAGTGTGGAAAAAGCAAACTAATGCAGTCACCACATCGAAGGACCGGTAAGCTGCAATACTATAAATTTTTGTTCTTGGATTTAGATACGCCTTAAAGCAGAGTTCCACCCTGAAAAATATTTTCACTTTTTCCAAGTCCTTTATTAATGATCAAAAACATTTGGAGTGAATTTTTTTTTAAAACTTACCAGAAGTGCCCTGTTGCTAGGTGGTGGCTCCTAATCTGCCACTTCCGGCTACGCGGCGCTCCACATCACTTCCTCCCTCGCCTGTGCTCCTGGGAAATGTGAGTCATAATTTCCCAGGAGTCAGTAGGCAGGACTGTGTGAAAAAACGGCGTCATTTCCCGACAGGAAATTACGCGATTTAAGGCAGACCTTCCTCTGTCGCCGCACGTTGGTATGGCTACTTGCTAAACAATCAACGCTACGGCCTGCCAGAGCATCGCGCATGCGCGAGATTGAAAGGTGCATGCTGGTTACCCAGCATGCACCTCTTGATCGGTTATTCAGGAAGAGATTACGATTGGGCTTCATATGCCCACACTCATCATGGCAACGGCCAGAAGAAGATTTTCTAAATCGTAAGTTTAAAAAAAATGTATGATTACTATCCACAAGCAAATATAGATATAGTTTAATTGTGTTATTACTGTAGTGTGAGGGGATTCCATGAAAAAAAAAAAATTCTGTGGCCGGAACTCCGCTTTAAAGTCAGCAGCTACAAATACTTTAAAATATGGACACTTACCTGATCAGGGCACCCGCGATGTCGGCACCCGAAACCAATCTGTCCCTCGGCTCTTGGGTGGAGGCGCTGACATCTTCGGTAAGGGAATCAGGAAGTGAAGCCTTGCAGCTTCACAGCCTGGTTCCCTACTGCACATGTGCGAGTTGTGCTGCACGATCCCACTGGTCCCTGCTGTCTTCTGGGACCTGTGTGTCTCCCAGAAGACAGTGGGGGGGGGCAGAGGAGGCGCTGGACATGGCGTAGATATCAGCGTATACAGTGGCTATCCCGGAAGTGGAAGCAAATACCTGGATTAGACAGGTATCTGCTCCCCCTGAAAGGTGCCAAATGTGACACTGAAGGGGGGAGGATTCAGAAAAGTGGAAGTTCAATTTTAGGGTGGAACTCCGCTTTAATTTAATTCCACATTGTTTATATTGGATAAAGCTTATTTATGCCAACATCATCCTAAAACTGTTTCCTGCAAAACAAACAAACTGGGTAGTCTTTCCAGAGCAGAAAACCCGATTCAGTTAATTTGGACAAACAACTTGAAATCTTGATGTACAAGACTGTTGCCATAGGAGACAGCGGTCCTACCTATACAGAAGTGGTGTCCGGCTGGAGGCTTTAACCTGTATAGATGTCTTCCTATAGAAGTCTCGGAGTCTGCCAAATATCATTGCATCTACTTAAGGGTGTCCTGGCCCTAACGCTCTCTCCAGTTCTGTTCAAGAGACAATAAATCTCTTTGCATTCAAAAAGTGTCTGGCGCCCACCATTTCATCTTGCATTACACCCACCATGCCTTGTAACCCACTCTACACAGAAGGATGTCAGCTGTCCCTAACTCTGGAGGTCACCATTAGGCCTCAAGGGACTCGGCACTTTGCTACATAAATGTCACAGATTAATATAAATGTATTGAAAGAAGCCACGTGTAAGCTGTTGGGAAATGACTTTAAACATCATATGTCACATGTTGCCCAGGCTTCCTGGCCTGTCATCATCTCACTTAGGATATACTTCTTGGTGTTATTCCAAACCCTATACTGGATTATATGTACCAACTTGTTAAAGGTTATATAAATAACACATTACAGACAAACTGTCATTTTCTGTTTTCAGACACACATATTAAATGCTGGTACAAATATAACGTCTCAGCAGCAACCATTCCAGAGAATTTTTCTTAGTAGTGATTTCTGTTTAAGTAGTACCTCTTAGTGAAAATGAAGCTGTTGTCTGCTGACTTTAATCAAATCGCTATTTGTTGCCAAGCGTATATTCAAACTTCACAGCAAACAATGCTGCACTCATCTAGTGCAGTGCTAATGTCTATGGCATTGCGGTGATTAAAGTGTATCCACAGCCATGACCCACCACAATTTTCACCCAACAAACCTCCACCAGACTAAATCACACAGTACCATTTTATTTGGATATAAATGGCCATAGCAGCCCTTTATTAAATAACCTTAAATAACAAAAATACAGATTTAATATTACATAATATATAAACCATAATAACAATATTGTAACTAACTGATCTTATAATAGGTCTTGGGTTTTTGAAGGCACATGTGATCAAATAACCGTCTATTTCTGCCATCAGCTTGCATATTAAACCCACCAGCCGCAATTACACTGCCTCGGGGATAACTCCTTACTAAATTACCATCCGATAAAGCCCCAATAACCAGTAACACATTACTGCCGACACTCAGTAAGGAAGGTACACCCATACCTGAGATGGACCCAACTTCATGGTTCTCAAACTTATAAACCTTCCCACCTTGAAAAACCCTGTAACCTCTGCCCACTGCTATGACACCACCTACCCACCCAAAATTGCTAGCGATCAAAAACCAAAAACCGCCACTACCAATCTAACCGAATAAACAGGAGATGACAACAAAAAGGCAGTCAAGCAAAACAGGAAAGAGACAAAGGTCAACAAACAAAGGGGGGTGGGAGGGCAAGAAAAACTTGTCTGCCAATGTCACTGCTTCAACTAAACTTGGAATCAAGACCACCCCCTACCAGACCCCTAGAGCCACACCCCGCCAATCCAGGCAAATTACAAGACTTTATATGCCGTTGGAACCTATTCTAACAATACAACTGTAACCTAATTAACCTAATTAACATGAGCTAATTAACTAATCCTTTATACAGCCTAGGTGACTGAGACATGACCTATTGCCCAGCTCCAATAGGAGTCGTCCCGTCACCTACATTGTATAAAGGACAATGTGATCAGCTCATTCAATTAACATAAACACAGGTAGTTGGAGTTGATGACACCAGCATCTCCTCACAGGATGTGTCCCAACAGAATGAATCTTATCAGCAGGGGGTTGCTGGAGGAATCCCCCCTCCCTCTTCAGGGACACAAATCCACAGCACGGAGTCCCCAACAGAATCAAACAACATACAATATATACACATATACACGACTGAGTCCGATTAGTACAGTTCAGACCGGACCTCCAATTCACCCCACCGTTCCATTGAAAATCCAGGGCCCATAATCAAAAGGCAACAGGCTCGCACCCAGTCCTCTCCAACAGCCTCTGTCCCGGCTAGGTCTGTCACACGGGCCTAGTACTAAACCTTTTTTTTTGCACAGTGTAGGGTAAGATTAGAACTCCTGGCAGGTTTTACTCCCTTTTGAGGCTCCATTGATGAGATTACTTCCCTTCCTGTCTGGTAAAAGGCTGTCCCCAGGGCAGGAAAGGAGAGGAAATATTTCTAATGGCAACATAGACAGAAGTCAGGTAATGCCTGACCCTCTGTCAGCATTTTATTGTTGTCTCTTTCTCTGTTCTCTAACAGTTACTGTTTAACTCTATGTCGGTCATTGAATTTCCAAATAAAAATAGTTGAAAGTAAAAAGTTGTCTCAAAAACACAAAAGTGAGAAAAAAAAATCTTCTGAATGGACAGCAGTAACACCTGACAGGGCAATCCTTCCTTTCCCACAAAACCAATAAAAAAACGTTTTGTGTATAGATATACTCTAAGGCACATGTGTCAAACACAAGGCCCGTGGACATCTCATGTGGCCCTCGCACCTCTCCTGCAGCTACAGAAGAGCTCCAGCCTTCCTCTGCTCTTCCTCCAGACCCTGCACTTTCTGCTTCCCAGTAATGCCCCCAGCTTCTTCCCAGCAGCAGCACAAGATAAGAGGGAGCACTGTGATACAAGGGAGGGTGGAGGACTCTTGACTGCTGATGGTGGGGGTGCTCCTGACATCTGATGTAAGGAGGGGTGGGGTGCTCTGGACATCTAAACAAATAGATACAACTGGCACTTTGAGGGCAATCATAATGCTGATGCGGCCCGTGATGAAATTGAGTTTGACACCCCTGCTCTAAGGACCGCAGAGCAGCGGCGTCTAGGTGTTAGGGATGCAGTTTTTTTTCCAGCTGAACAGAGATTTTGTACAGAAACACTGTTCCACAACCCTGAGCTAAGTCTTTGGCTTGCAGTTGTAGCATGGGCCTTAATGACCTTAATAGGTGAGTTTGATAGGTTTGAATGTCAAACGTGGCATGTTAAATTTGCTACACCCATAAAGCCCCCTAACCGCTTCTCCTTAAACTGCAAAGGCAGCAAAAGGGGGTGTACTTACTTTGTAAAAATTATCCCCGCTGTCGCGTTTGGCGGGCTGGCCGGCTAACCAAACACAACCATTCAACGGAATGGGGGGGGGCCCCACAACCGCATGCAATGCAGCATGGAGTGCTCTTCCGAGGGCAACACAATTGTAAACAAGGCCTAAAGAGCATATTTATAGATGCATGTGTTTTAATAAACCACTTGCCGACCACCCTATAGCAGTTTTACTGCTACAGGGCGTCCGCGTTGCGCAGGATCACGTATATGTGATCCTACACTTCCAGGTATCGAGCATGAGTGAGCACCACCGGTGGCGATTCTACACAGTGGGAGCTGATCAGCAAATCCCATAGACCCGATGTCAGTCGGCACCCGCTGATCGTTCTGTACACAAACAGAATGGCGATGTGCCTATGGAAACAAGGCAGATTGCTGTTCTGTCAGTAAGGAAGGCATGGATCCTCTGTTCCTGCAAAACAGGGACATGGATCTATGCCTTCCTATAGTTAAAGCACCTCTCACATTACAGTAAAACACCAGCTAGGCACACAGTTAAAAATAAGAAAGAAAAAAAAAAAAAAAAAACGCCCTGCGGAGCAAAGTATGAAAAAGCAAATTGATAGCTGCACTTAAAACACACCAATAGACAATTTGGAGTTCCCTTGCTTGCGGACTCCCCCCCCCCCCCCCCCCCCCCTCTCCTCTCCCTCGCCTCTCTTCCTCTCTCTCTATATTTTCTCCTCTATCTTTGCTCTTTTGATCTGTAGGAAAATAAGAAAAAGGAGGAGAACAGGACACACAAAGGAACAATTTATAGGTCCTACCTGACTAACATCACTGGAAGAGCACACCACGACATTGTCGTAACCCGAGGTCGATAAATAACATTTTTAATACATATCAATCTAGGAGACCTTACACATTTAGGACCTTGAGAATGTGTCAGCCTCATACTACACCACATCACATGGGACCTTCATAATGAGCAGGACAAACTCTTTGTTACAAGACTTATGTAAATGTTTGTATTGCACTGTTACAATGTTACACACCGATATCTCGGTTCCTATGGACCTGTTTTCTGTGATAAATAAAAAAAAACAAAAAAAAAAAAAAACACACCAATATCTGTGTACAAAATACGAAAATCAAAAATACAAAAAGTGCGCTTACAATTTATAAAGACACGTGTTGATGCATATAATTAAATGTGCAAAACACAATATATTGAGAACAAGCTAGCAACCAAATACATTACATAAATGCACACGTATATGATGTGAAGAAGTCTACTGATATCAAATAGGACATGTGAAAGGTGGGCAAATCTAATTCAAATAATGAATATGAAGTGTATCTTAACAGTTGTGTGGGGACTACAAGTCCCAGTCCATGGAGTAAATCAAACAAAGTTCATCAGTGAGAAAAACCTGCATCCACTTTGCAAGAACCCAAAGAGCGAGGCTCCAATAGTGTAAAAAAGTTTCAGATTTAATGATAAAAAAAGTGCAAACAAAAACGGAGAGTGCACACTCCGTAAAGGTTATAAAACGGTAAAACAAGCCGGCATAAAAACTAACAGCAACCCGTGCAATACATGGGGCAATCGTGACGGCTTACAACACGTAGCCACGCCCTACATGTTTCGTCATAAGCTGACGTCTTCAAAGGGGACTTGTAGTCCCCACACAACTGTTTAGATACACTTCATATTCATTATTTGAATTAGATTTGCCCACCTTTCACATGTCCTATTTGATATCAGTAGACTTCTTCACATCATATACGTAGGCACACAGTTAACCCTTTGATCACCCCTGATGTTAACCCCTTCCCAGCCAGTGTCATTAGTACAGTGACTCCCACATTGCGGCGGACAAATCTGACCCCAAATTACACTTTTTGGGGACCAGTGACATTATTACATTGATCAGTGCTATGAAAATGTAAAAATTACACTGGCAGGAAAGGGGTTAACACTAGGGGGCGATCAAGGGGTTATGTGTGTTCCCTCAGCGTGTTCTAAATGTAGGGGGGATGGGCTTACTGAAATATGACAGAGATCACTGCTCCCGATCACTGGGAGCAGTAGATCCCTGTCATGTCACTAGGCAGAACAGGGAAATGCCTTGCTTACACAGGCAGTTCCCTGTTCTGCCTCTCCTCGCCGCGATCGCGGGCTGCCGGCAGACAGTGAGTCCATGGGGCACGCTCCCGCATCGCATGGCGTTATCCTGCTTTTACGGACTGACGTACAGGTACATCAGTTTGCGCAGGAGAGCCATTCTACTGACGTATATCGGCATAAGCCGGTTGGCAAGTGGTTAAAGCACCTAAACATAATAAGCAAATAAGCAAATATGAGGATTTGGTCACACCATATGGCCATACAGTTCTTAAGCTCACTACTGAGTCAAAGTAATCCCATTTTCAATGCGCCCCACACTATTCATAGAATGAAAGATCCCACTTCTCAACCATGGGAGAAATACACTCCTCTTTATGGAAGAGCTAAAAGGACTCCACCTAGAACTCAGGTGGACACTGATTAGAAGTACTGGTGGGGGATTATGGGGTGCTCCAGCCCAAGAGGTCTGGTCAGGAGCCATATATCTTTCATTCTATGAATAGTGTAGGAAAATGGGGTACTTTGACGCAGTCAATTTGCTTATCTGCTTATTATGTTCAGGTTCTTTAAATAGCCTTGTAGGATTTAAATGACATTTTTGTATGTGTGCGCTATAATCTTTTGTTCTGTTTGTATGGTCTTATAGCAGCACCATCTTTATCGTGATGCATAGTTAGGGTGTGCCCCCCAAGTCTTTGTTTGTATGATCTAAAGTCTGTCCAGGAAGTAAGGCAGAAGTAATCAAGCAGTGTTTTTAAACAGCTTTGAAGACAGTGAGGTAAGCCGGTGTTGCTATTGTAAGAAAAAATGAGATCCCCTCTCCCAGCAACACACACTTTTCTTCTTTGGCTACTACTACTCCTCTCTGAGCGAAAATAAAGTCCTGCATAGGCTAAAAGTCCCTGGAGTGGTCATTTACACAAGTCCCTGGACTGATTGGCCCAGCGCTATCACATGGAGTGAGTCAAATGGTCATCCACAGTTGTGGGCGAGCAAAAGAGAGGTAAGAATATGCTGCTGGGATGGGGGAGGATTAAAGAAAACCTGTTGCTTTACTACAGATAGGTGAAACACAGATTTTTCTTCAAAGTGGTTGTATACCCCGCTTTGTGATTTTTTACCTACAGGTAAGCCTATAATAAGGCTTACCTGTAGGTAAAATAAATATCTCCTAAATGTACACCATTTAGGAGATATTCACCCTGCATGTAGTCGCTGACGCCAGGGTTGCATGCGCTCTGAAGGTCCGACGTATCGAGCCGGAACTTCAGAGCTTCTTGCCGGAACTGAGGACTACCATGTGGGCGGGAGTGGCGTCATCGCAGCTGCGCCGCAGCATGTGAACCCGTAAGAAATGCCGGGGAAACATTTCAGCCCCCTCAGCAGTGACCGGATGCCGCTGCGGGGGCTTCGTTCTAAGGTAAGTATTTAATTATTTTCATAATGTGCTAGTATGCAATACATACTAGCACATTGTGCCATTGTCTTGCAGGGTTTTTTTTGTTTTGTTGTTTTGTCCAGCGCTTTACTACCACTTTAAGGTATAAGGTAGTTATTAAAAGGCTGCCACTGGATTTAATGTCTGGGTAGAGGGTCAGCCTAATGCTAGTGTGGTACATTGAAGTTTTATGAGAGTGGTAAACCAGATTCCTTCAGCAACGACAGAGATCACTTCCAGCCCCCTGGGCCAACTCTTATGGAATGCCCCCATCCTACCCCAGTGGACTGGCAAGCCCAGATCACACCGTACCTACACAAAGTACAAAGGCAAAAATGGAAAATGGCAGTTTGTCCACACTGCATCGGTATAATTTAAAGGGTTTGTTCACCTTTACTTGTAGATAAAAACATACTGTGTCTGTAAATAAAAAACAAACTGTGCAGCTCTGACTAAAGTTAGATAATGCCCTTGCTATAGGTATAGGCCATTTACGTACCTTCCGAAGCTTGATTGAAAAACTCACAGGATGTTGCTAAGCGAGGCCTAGTCATTCCTGCTCACATTTACCATCACAGAAGTGAGCTCGCAAATGCTGAGCTCAGAGCTGCTGCACCCGGGGAGAGAAAGCGCATGTGAAGGGGTTTGAATCAGAAAAAGGGCTTGCTCCTGTGACAGTGGGAGCGAGCCGTAGTTACTAGGCCTCACTTAGCAACCCCCTAACGATGCCCTGGGAGTATTCCAGTCAGGCTCACTCCTTTTCGGCATAGACAGTTTTTCTTTTAATGGTGAACCAACCCTTCAATGGTTCGTTCACAAGCTAAAACAGGCGTGGGCTGGTGTTTAATATGCAACATCACTGAGGGGCGGTGCTTTCTGTTGTTACAATGAAAGGCACTAATTACCTTTGTTCAAGTTTACTTGTAGGCGGGGCTTAGGTTCGGGTATCTCAAGTTGGGAGTAACCAGCCACACACTTTGTACAAAGGACAATATCCTTTATATTAGTCCTTGTTATTGTGCAACATGTCCACGCAAACAGTCTTTGGCACAGATATAAGGATGTGCATACTATACGCAGAGCAGTGTGGAAATGTACAGTACTGTATTCATAGCTCCCAACTGTCCCTGATTTCGATTTGGAGCAATGTCCCTCTGTCCCTCATCCCTCCTCATTTGTCCCTCATTTTGGTCTGATCTATATAGTTGTATATAAAATTCACTTTTTATCTATCAAAAAGTGTTTCCCAGTGCTAAACCTTTCATCTGATTTCTAAATTGCTGCATTTGTAAATTCCAAAAGCCAATATAAAGGAATAGTAGTGGTAAAAAAACACTTGTGGGTTTAACCAATCTTGGTTTTTTGTACAATTCTCCTTTAAGGGGGCGTGGCAAGGGGTGTTTCCTATGCCTGCATACTTTTGCTGATAGGTGTCCCTCATTCCCATCTCTAAAAGTTGGGAGGTACGCTGTATTCACCAACTGCATTATCAGAGGGCAGCTTCAGCTAGCAGGGGTTTGTGTTCCGTAAAAAGAGGTTTCCTGACAGACTCCATGGCAGCCTACGTATGGGTTAATCCCGCCTCTCATACCTCATAGGACCCCACTCCCATAAATCTTTGCTTCTAGTCAGAGACTGTGTTCCTTTTTTGTCCTCCTCCTAGGACCAAGGTGTATCTCTTACCTTATGAAGTTTTGTTGATCCAGTCCTGGTGGTTCGCACGTGTTTGATGATGGCGGTGTCTTATTGGAGTCCAGCTTCCCCAGCTATTAGCAGGGCCGACATACGGGGTTCACTCTGATGCCTGGAAGAGCTGATTATACCGGCCATTGGCTGGGAAGCGGCATCTCGGCCAATCGTCCCAGCTATTAGCGGGAGGCCTCCTTTATTATTACCCCGGTCGTGCGGTGAGCGCTCCTCTTGCTCCCATTTCCAGGATGGATCCCCTCAGGTGCCGTGGTAATGTATGCTCTTCTGTTTATGAATTTTTGGCAGCCTGTTGTGTGTTGTTTTGTCTTAAAATGCTTTTCCTAGTGGCCATGGCGGCTGGGACGCATCTGTGTTCCAGTCCGCCGCTTCCCCGCTCCGACTGCGCAGCTGCGAAGTCTCGATTGAGATCGAGGCTTGGTTCGCGCCTGCGCAGTCCGCGCGTGATGACGGCGACTGCGCATGCGCGCGAGCGCCGTGGAGCGGCGTCGGTCACAGCGTAGGGACGCTGTGGCCGCGATGACGTCATCACAGGCGGCAGATTCAAATAGCTGTCACATACAGCTATGGTTTGGGTTGCTCTTTCGCTCAGGCAGCGGCTTCCCTGTGTCCATCTCTCTGACTTCTGAGGTAAGGAGCTTTGCTGTACCTTCCTGTGTCTAGGTCTCTTTCTCCAAATAGGGGAAAGAGAAAGTGAAAGTATACATAGTTAGTTATTGGTTTCTTATTGATTGTGTTTGCAGTCCTTTGTTTCTGTCGCCATGGATGTGTCACCGCCCCCTAGTGGCCAACCCTTACACCGCAGGTAGGATGAAGTATTTTTATTTTCATTCTGCCTGTATTGTTTGGGGTACTATTTAGGAACAAAGTATTCTTTTCTCCCCCTTCAGCCCTTCTAGGTCTGAACAACAGCTATCGGCACATAAAGAAAAAGACCAGTCTAGGTCTCATCATCACCAGTCTACGTCGGGTTCTAGACGTACTAGGTCATCTTCCAGACACCGCAAAGAGGGGTCAAGGTCTAAATCTAGCCATCATTCCCCCCGCCATTCCAGCCGCCCTGAGAGGAAAGCTTGCTGGGGATGTAAAACTCAGGTCCCAGAGGGTAAATCTCTCTGTGAGTTGTGCTTTTCGAGAGCCACGAAGGAAAGAGGAGCTGAGGACCAGCAAGTGGAGGCTCTGGTCAGGAAAGTGGTCCAAGAATCTCTTAACAAAGCAGATTTTGACCGGGCAGTAATTCCTCCTTCTGTTATAGCTCCAGTTGCTGAAGAAATTGAGTCCGAAGTTCCGGGCCCATCTCATCATAGTCTCTCTTTTAGCGGTTCCTCGGACAGCGAAGCAGAGATAATTGAACCTGGTGCAGGTTTTGACTTCTCCCTGGTTCCCCAGTTGGTCAGAGCGGTTAAAGACGCATTGAGATGGGAGGAACCAGTAGAAGCACCCTCTAAACAGAGGAAATACTTTAAGCACCTTAAGAAGGATCGCCCGAACTTCCCCTTCCTGGGTGAACTGGGTGAAATTATCTCGGATGAATGGGGTAAAGTTGATAGGAAAAACTCTTTAATTTCCAAGATTGCAAAGATGTATCCTTTCAAGAATGATGAAGTAAAACATCTTGAATCAGCCCCCCTTGTCGATGCAGCTCTCATGAGGCTGGTGAGACATGTTACGCTCCCTCTAGAGGATACCGTCTCTTTCAAGGATGGTCTGGAGAGGAAGATTGATACAGACTTAAAACGTATCTATATCACGGCAGGGATTGCTTGTAAACCGGTTCTGGCCCTCGCAGCTTTGTCAAAAGCTATGGAGTCTTGGACGGATGATGTGGGTGCAGCTTTAGGAAGTGTGTCTGAGGACTTATTCAAGAGCTCTCCAGTACATGAGCTGAAGCTGGCTTCGGTCTTCCTGGGAGAAGCATCCATCGACATTATTCTACTTGTGGCACGTGTCATGCTTTCATCAGTTACAGCAAAACGTGCCCTCTGGTTACGCCCATGGGTTGCAGACCCTGCCTCTAAACAGGCCTGGTGCAGGATTCCTTTCGAAGGCTCCTCACTCTTCGGAAATAAACTGGATTCTGCTATCTCCCGTGCTACTGGGGGCAAGTCAGGATTCTTACCCCAGGACCGTCGTATCTTTAACCAAAGAAGGACTCAACCCAGACCAGAGCCAGAACGCGCTAGAGATGCTCGTCGCTACAGACCTGGTCGGAAGTTTAGGAAAAACTGGAGGAGAGGCCAGCCTTCAGGCCAAAAATCCTCAAAGTCAGCCCCGTCAAGTGGTCGGGAGACTTCCAAGTCCTTTTGATACGACGCCTGTCCAGGTAGTGCAAGTAGGGGCTCGTTTACTCCGGTATCAGCACGTCTGGGCAGCCTCGATTCAAGATTACTGGACCATCAAAACGGTCTCCTCAGGTCACACTTGGGTTTTCACCAATCCACCCAGTCACCTGTTTGTGCCTACGGTCCTTCCGCACTCAGAAGAAAAAAGACAAATTCTTCTATCTTATACAGACTCACTGATTGCCCAGGGGGCCGCCATTCAAGTTCCATCAGAAGAAAGATTTCTTGGAATTTATTCCCCCCTTTTCATGGTCCTCAAAAAGAATGGCTCTTGGAGACCAGTAATCGACCTGACACATCTAAATTCCTTCATCAAGAAGGAAAAATTCAAGATGGAAACCCTGCTGACAATCCGATAAACAGTACAACCAGGAGATTGGCTGGTCTCCATAGACCTGAAAGACGCCTACTTTCATGTGCCGATCGCAAAAGATTTCCAGAGGTATCTCCGATTTGCAGTAGGCCAGAGGCATCTCCAATTCACTTGTCTCCCATTCGGGCTCACAACATCGCCTCGAGTGTTTTCGAAGCTCTTATTGGCTGTGGTAGCTCTAATCCGGGTCAAAGGCATTCGGTTACACCATTACTTAGACGACCTACTCCTACTGTCTCAGGACAAGGAACAGATATTGTCACATCGGGATCAAGTCATATCTACTCTGACAGAGTTCGGTTGGCTATTGAACAGAGAGAAAAGTCACCTAGTTCCGACACAAGCTCTAGTATTCCTCGGAGCCCTATTCAACACAGTGGAGAGCACCATCTCTCTTCCTTTGGAGAAGATTCCGGTAATTCGAGAGAGAATTCGCCTAGCATTGTCAGCAACTCTCCTCAGAGCGTCTCAGTGTCTCAAAATAATCGGCACTATGGTAGCCACAGCCCCCATGGTGAGGTGGGCGCAATGGAAAATGCGGCCCTTTCAGAAGGGTTTTCTCCAGCAATGGGATCCAGGGTCTCGAGACCATCTGGTGCGGGTAACCACCTCCATGCGGGAGGGCCTCCCCTGGTGGCTGCTACGGAAAAACCTCCTCAATTGTCACTCCATAGCACCTGTCTCCTGGATTACAGTGACAACGGATGCGAGCAACAGAGGTTGGGGCACTCTCTGTCTGACGGAGTTAGCCCAAGGCAAGTGGGACTTCCCATCCCAAGGGATAGTCTCAAATGTCCTGGAGCTCCGAGCTGCCTTCCGTGCCCTTCAAGCTTTTCTCCATCTGATATCAGGAGCCTCAGTCCTTCTGAGACTGGACAACACGACCGCAGTGTCATACATCAAGAGACAGGGGGGCACCCGCAGTCTCTCCTTACTGAGGGAAGTAAGCCCGATCATGTCCTGGGCCCAGACGAACTTAACAAATCTATCCGCTGTTTATCTCCCAGGAATTCAAAATGTCCAAGCGGACTTCCTTTCAAGAGTCACCCTGGACAACAACGAGTGGTCCCTCCACACCGAAGTTTTCGATTGGCTCCTGTCTCTAGGGACGATGCCGGAAGTGGATCTGTTCGCATCCCCATGCAATTTCAAGCTGGGGAAATATTACACGAGGTGTCGTTGTCCCCAGGCCTTCGGAGTGGATGCCCTGACGGACCAGTGGAAATTCCACAGGGCCTATGCCTTTCCCCCAGTTCCAGTCATTCTTCGTTTCCTTTCGAGGCTCAGGTGGGAGGATGTCGAGGTGATGGCAGTTGTTCCGTTCTGGCCCAACAGGCCATGGTTTCCTCTCCTGATGCAGCTCAGTTACCGAGAGCCGGTCCCTCTCCCGTCCAGACCAGATCTCCTGCTGCAGGGAGCGTCTCTTCACCCTTGCCCATCCCAGCTCCATCTGATGGCTTGGTGGTTGAGAGGAGAAGGTTGGAAGCACTAGGTTGTCCAAGTACAGCTATTGCTACATTGTTGAATGCCAGAAGAGCGGGCACCAACAGAGTGTATCAGAGGATTTGGGCGAAGTTTGCGGACTATGTGATTTCCACCAATGGATCCGGTAGTAATCCAAGGATTCAGGACATTCTAGGTTTTCTACAAACTGGCCTGGATCTGTCCTTATCGGTGAGTTCCTTGCGGGTCCAGATTTCTGCAATCTCAGCCTTTACAGGCGTATCATGGGTCAGACACCCCCTTACTAGGCAGTTCTTCAAGGGAGCAATAAGGCTTAGGCCTCAGAAAAGACCAAGATTCTCTAAATGGGATCTTCCTCTCGTCTTGGATTTCTTCTCAGAAAAGGAGATACGGCATATGGATCAATCATCGATTAGAGAGCTTTCTCTCAAAGTGGTCTTTCTAGTGGCCATAACATCGGCCAAGAGAGTTTCTTAAATTGGTTCCCTAGGATACAAAGAACCTTTCCTTACCTTCTTCCCAGATCGTGTAGTCTTGATCCCCATGTTATGATCGAATCCAAAAGTAACAACCATCTTCCATGAAAATCAGGAGATTGTCCTCCCTACTTTCAGATCCACTGAGGACTCTAATGTTCACCCTCTAGATGTGGGGCAGATTCTGAAGCAATACCTAGAAGCCACAGCTTCTTTCCGCCAGTCTGATCATCTGTTTGTGCTTTTTCACGGCAAGAACAAGGGTTCACGGCTTCCTCTAGAACCATCGCAGCATGGATCGTTCAAGCTATCCAATGGGCTTACAGGTCTAAGGGTTTGGCTCCTCCGGAGGCGGTAACCGCTCATTCTACCAGGAGCGTCTCTACATCGTGGGCAGCATCCCGACATGTGTCTCCAGATGTAATCTGTAAAGCGGCCTCATGGTCATCAATTAACACTTTTATGACACACTATTGTGTAGAACCGGCTTCTTTGTCTACGGTTAACTTTGGTTTGCACGTATTATCTGTTGATGGTGCCAATTAAACCTTTTTTTGTTCTTTATCCAGCAATTACCCACCCGGGTGTGTATGGCTAGTTATTTCCCATACGTAGGCTGCCATGGAGTCTGTCAGGAAAACGGAAAATTTATATCAAATACTTACCGTAATTTTCCTTTCCTGATGGACTCCATGGCAGCAGGAGTTCCCTCCCAGTTGCTGGAGTAGGCTAAGTTACGGAACACAGTCTCTGTCTAGAAGCAAAGATTTATGGGAGTGGGGTCCTATGAGGTATGAGAGGCGGGATTAACCCATACGTAGGCTGCCATGGAGTCCATCAGGAAAGGAAAATTACGGTAAGTATTTGATATAAATTTTCCGTTATTTAGGCTGAACTAACACTTCCCAATGGCACCGGCTTGTGTGAGCAATGACCAAGGAGGCTGACCTTTTCTTTCTCCCAAAATGGCTGCCAAAGTCAGTTCAGTGTCCAATCAATCCACTTCTCCTCTCGTGGCACTGTATGGAATCTCTAAGGGCTCAATTCCCTTATAAGACTCCCCTTCCCATGTAATAATGGCACATAGCCACCTACAGGTGGGAAGGTTGACTACATATTGAAATTTAGCAAAATAACATTTCATTCACTTCTCTGCACTGTAATTTTACACAATGCACAGCAACCCACCTCAGCACAGAATTAAAGTGGGAATTGAGAACCTAGAAAACCATTGGTCCAGGATTACCTGCGCTCAGAAGAAGTGGGATGAATGGTGCTGGCCATCAAACTGAGGACATCTAGTGGTAGAACAAAGTACTGCTAAGGGCATCTCTAGACTTAAGTGGAATAATGTAGCAAAGATTAGGTTTTGTTTTTTTAAATCTTTTAGGCAACATTCAAGCTTGCAATGGGGGCTGTTAGTGATCAGATGCAGAAGATCCAGCAAGGGTTCCCTGTGATTAGCTGCGGGCAGAAGCCCAATTAAAAGCAATGGGAGGCTGGCAGCTCCTGCAGCTCTTAAGCGCTGCTTGCACCTAATCGCTCTTGGAGCAATTACCTGCAAATGATTGGCCCTGGACACAGATTGTCATGTAATTTTGACAGTTCATGTGGCCTGGTTCATGTCCTAGTTTTATTAAAGTGTTACTAAACCCAGGACCCTGCATTCACTATATCTGGTCTCCCACAGTACACAGAACATGGAAATGCAATTATTTTAGTAAATATAAACTGCTAAATACCTTTTCTCATAAGCAGTATATAGCAGTCTTGTGACTTCTATCAGTGTCTGGGTAAAGCTTGGAGGGGGGGTTTTCATTCTCCCCTGATTGTCCTATGAGGCTGCAGGACCCCTGACCCTCTGTCTGGACAGTGCTGATTGCCCCTGTGCTGATCACATGCACTCTCCCAAGAAAAAAACAAAACTCTCTAGCAATACACACCATCTGAGCATGTGCAGCTCGTCCCCTGGCTCTGTACTATCAGCAGATGGATTGGAAACAGTGGAAGAAGGGGAGCATCAGAGAAGACAGGATCAAACAGCTTTTTTACACAATGCAGAGGATTAACCCCTTAGGTTCCACAGTGAGTATAACGAGCACGCTTTCCTGCATATACAGACTGATTCTACTGTTGTGGGTTTAGTAACACTTTAACTGCCCCCAATTCATAGTTATTTACTTCAGACTCCTGAAGCCAGGTTAATAAGTGTGCTGTGGGGTTTTTTTTGTAAAAGCAGCATAGCCATACCGCTGCTTTTTAACTAGACCCCTAAGTACTAATGTTGAATTTATAAAACCGGCATTTTATATATAATGAGATGACATGGTAACCTATGGTTAAATGAATGAAGTTAAATACTAAACAATGGCTGTTAAACAACTGCGTAACATTACAAATGCTCACATTTATCACATAACTTAATGCTAATATACACTGACAATTCCTCAGATACTGTATGTATCCATCCTATAATTCACCATGTCTGCTATCAAAGAATGACCTTTGACCTTCAGAAGCCATCTTCTCACACAGAATTCCAGAAATTGCAAACATCTCATGCCTTATACAAAGGAACCTATGTTTTATTCTAAGTCAATATAAGCTTGAAAAAAGACATGTATGATGACAGAAGGAGAAAATAAAGCCATTTTGCACACAGAAAGACATATAATAGAAATGCTCAAATTTTAGACAAAAAAAACTATGTCTTTCCAAAACCCTGCAGAAACATAGTTATAACAGAGTATTGTATATACAGTATGTGTGCATACATAAATATACTGTATATATTATTTTACCTATTTAGGTACTTATATAGTGCCATCAATTTACGTAGCGCTTTTACATACTGTATAGTATACATTCACATCAGTATCTGCCCTTAAGGAGCTTGCAATCGAAGGTCCCTAACTCACGTTCATAAATACACATACTAGGGCCAATTTAGACAGGAGACAATTAACCCACCAGCATGTCTTTGGAGTATGAGGGGAAACCTGAGTACCCGAAGGAAACCCACGCAGGCACAAGAAGAACATACAGACTCTGTGCAGGTAGTACCGTTGTTGGGATTCCAACCAATGACCCTAGTGCTGCTAGGTGGAAGTGCTCACCACTTAGCCACTGTAAATACGTGTACTTCATTAAGGAAAAAAAAAAACGGGTAATATGAGTATTGAACACGTCACCATTTTTCTAGGTAAATATATTTCGAAAGGTGCTATTGACATAAAACTTTCACCACATGTCGGAATAAACCCATGCAGACCATACATACAAAGAAACCACAACAAATACTTTCCGAAATTACATTATGTGTAACAAAATGGAATGACACAGGGAAAAAGTATTGAACACATTAAGGCTCCATGCACACTGGAGCTCATAAACGGGCGTTTTTTGGAGTTTGAAGTTTGGGCCCATAAACTCCACTCTATGTTATCCTATGTGTCCATGCACACATGGATGTTTTTTTAGCTTTTATCAGCAGTGGAGTTTATGGGCTGTATTCTGAACACCATAAAGTCGCGTTCAGAATGCCGTTTTTCTGACCACAAAAAACGCTTAACCACTTGCCGACCAGCCACCGCAGTTGTACTGCGGCAGAATGGAACAGCTGGGTGAAACGACGATATGTAACGTCGCTTCGCCCTGTGGCCACTAGGGGGTGCGAGCGCGCCCCCTGCTCGCCCACAGAGCCGATGCGAGTGCTGCCGGGCGATCGCTCGGGGCACACGGAGAACTGGGATCTGTGTGTGTAAACACACAGTTTCCGGTTCTCTGAGGGGAGAACAGACAGATCGTCTGTTCATACAGAGTATGAACAGGGATCTGTCATCTCCCCTGCACAGTCCCATCCCCCCTTCAGTTAGAACACAAACTAGGGAACACATTAACCCCTTGATTGCCCCCTAGTGGTTAACCCCTTCCCTGCCAGTGACATTTTTACAGTAATCAATGCATTTTCATAGCACTGATCGCTGTAAAAATGCCAATGGTCCCAAAAATGTGTCAAAATTGTCCGATGTGTCCGCCATAATGTCGCAGTCCCGATAAAAATCACAGATCACCGCCATTACTAGTAAAAAAAAAAAGAATAATAAAAATGCCATAAACCTATGCCCTATTTTGTAGACGCTATAACTTTTACCAATCAATATACGCTTATTGTAATTTTTTTTTTTTAACAAAAATATGTAGAAGAATACATATCGGCCTAAACTGAGGAAAAAAAAAGGAAAATTTATTGTCAAATACTTACCGTAATTTTCCTTTCCTGATGGACTCCATGGCAGCCTACGTGTGGGTTTACCCCGCCTCCTCTCCAATGCTATAGGACCCCATTCCCATAAATGAGTACTCACCACTAGCTACTGCGTTCCGTAACTAGCCTACTCTTTGACCAATGGGTGGGAACTCCGTCTGCCATGGAGTCCATCAGGAAAGGAAAATTACGGTAAGTATTTGACAATAAATTTTCCTTTTTCCTGACAGACTCCATGGCAGCCTACGTGTGGGAAATAACTAGCCAACCACACGGGTGGGTATGCTGAATCAAACAAAAAATTTTAATTTGTCCTATCAACCGATAGGATTCTCAAACCAAAGTCTACAGAGGATAACGAAGCAGGCTCAATACAGTAATGAGACATGAAAGTGTTAATAGAGGCCCACGAAGCTGCTTTGCAAATTGTGTCTGGGGCCACATGTCGAGCTGCCGCCCATGAAGCTGCCATTCCTCTGGTGGAGTGAGCTGTCACCGCCTGTGGAGGAGCCAAGCCCTTCGCCCTGTACGCTTGTTGAATAGTTTGAACGATCCAAGTAGCGAGTGTCCTGACTGAGGCTTTCTTTCCTTTGTTACTTCTCGAGTGTAGGATAAATAGATGGTCAGAACGCCTGAAGGGAGAAGTCATCGTTAGATAATTTTTAATTGCTTCTCCTACATCCAGAGGATGAATTTCAGAGGACTCCAGAGACCTAAACGTGGGCAAGACTATTTCTTGGTTAACATGGAACACAGAGGACACTTTTGGGTTAGAACCCAGCATTGGGATAAGTACCACCCGATCCGGGAAGAATGTTAAGAAGGGTTCTTCACAACCCAGAGAGCCAATCTCAGAAACTCTTTTTGCAGATGTGATAGCTACTAGAAAGACTACTTTAGCTGAGAAGTCCTTGATAGAGAGCGGGGAAGGCCCCGAAGTACTGAGTCCGGAGATTGAGTCTAAGACAAGTGGCAGGTCCCATTTGGGGAACCTGGATCTCCTTTGAGGCTTGAGCCTTGAAGCGCCACGAAAAAATTGTCGAATTAGTGGATTAGTTGCCCAGGAGGACCCAGAGAAGGCCGATAGTGCAGAGACCTGAACCCTAAGCGAGCTGATGGATAATGGAAGATCTAAGCCTGTTTGTAGGAAACTGAGTATATCTTGCACCCCTGGGTGTCTAAAAGACCTGCCGCTAGAGGAGCAAAAATCCACAAATTTAGACCAGATTCTGCTGTAAACTTTATTTGTGCTGGATCTTCTTGAACTCATGAGAGTTGATACTACCGTAGGAGCACAACCAAGCGAGATTAGCCTCTCCCTCTCAAGAACCAGACCATCAGTCTCAGCACTGCTGGGCACGGGTGTAAGACTGACCCCTGGGAAAGAAGGTCCGGCCTGAGAGGGAGAGGCACCGGGTCCCTGAAACTGAGTTGGACAAGGAGAGGGAACCAGGGTCTGTTCGGCCAGTATCGAGCTATCATCAACACTTCGGCCGTCTCTGAACGGAGTCTCCGCAGGAATCTCAGGATGACTGGGAGTGGCGGGAAGGCGTATGCCTTGCTGAACCTCCAGAGGTCCGTCAGTGCGTCTGACCCGAGAGCCTGACTGCAACGGCCTCTGGTGTAAAATTTCTCCAGCTTGAAGTTGTGGCGTGAGGCAAACAGATCTACCTCGGGGATGATCCCCAGCGAGGAGACCCATCTGAACGTCTCCATGTGAAGAGACCACTCGTTGTTGTCCAGTTTGGTGCGTGAAAGGAAGTCTGCTTGAGCATTCTGGACTCCTGGGATAAACACTGCCGAGATATTGCAAAGATTCTTCTGCGCCCATGAAAGAATGGGTTCGACTTCTCGAAGAAGAGTGGGACTCCGGGTACCCCCTTGCCTCTTCACGTAGGCGACGGCCGTTGTGTTGTCCATTCTTAATAGTATTGACTTCCCTTTCAGAAGATGAGAGAAGGCCTGTAGAGCACACCAGGCTGCCCTGAGTTCTAGAACGTTCGAACCTGGGACTGCACGGCAGGAGTCCCATTTGCCTTGGGCGAGGTTCGAGCCGCAGAGGGCCCCCCAACCCGTCCCGCTGGCGTCGGTCGTCACCGTGACCCAGGAGATGGGAACGATGGAATGACATGCCAGGAGATTCTTGCGTTGAAGCCACCAAAAGAGGCTGTTCCTCATTGACGAGGTCACCCGGATGACTTGACTCTTGTCCCCTGTTCTCCATTGCTGCAGAAACCCCGACTGGAAGGGACGTAACCTCCACAAGGCCCACTTGACCATGGGCGTCGTAGACACCATTGTACCGATAATTTCCAGACACTGAGAGGCTCTTAGGTGTGAGGCATGTACTGCCCGAGAAATCCTGTCTCGTACTACCGGAATTTTCTGTAGTGGAAGGGAAATGGTGCCTCTTACAGTGTCGAACTGAGCTCCTAGGTATATTAGGCGCTGTGTTGGTTTTAGATGACTTTTTGCCAAGTTCAGGAGCCACCCAAAACTGGAAAGGGTGGAGATCACCTGTTCTCGATGGGCTAGCAGCTGTTCCCTGCTTTGCGACAGCACCAGGAGGTCGTCGAGGTAGTGGTAAAGACGTACCCCTTTCAGTCTTATGTGAGCTACCGTGGCCAGAAGGATTTTTGAGAAGACCCGGGGGGACGTTGTCAATCCGAAGGGGAGGCAGATAAACTGGAGATGATCTCGCCCTACCTGGAAGCGGAGGTATTTGTGAAACTCTTCCTCTATCGGGACGTGAAAATAAGCGTCCTTTAGGTCGATGGAAATCATCCAGTCGCCTGGCTGAATAGCTTGCTGAATAGTCGACAGCGTTTCCATCTTGAATTTCCCTGGTTTTATAAACTCGTTGAGGTATGTCAGGTCTATGACCGGGCGCCAAGAGCCACTCTTCTTTTGAACCAGGAAAAGAGGGGAGTAAATTCCCTGAAACCACTCGTCCCTCGGGACGCACGCCACTGCCCCTTGAGACTTCAGGAGATCCACATAGGACAATAGCGCTTGCTTTTGATCTTCCGCCCGGGGCAGAAGAGTGGGGACAAATCTGGGGGGCGGTGCACTGGAGAAGGTCCACCTGTGACCTGTCGAGACCGTCTTTATTACCCAAAAGTCCGAGATCGAGGCCACCCAGACGTGCCGGAAGAGGCGCAGCCGCGCCCCCACCCGTCCCGCCTGGGCGGGCGCAATCTCAAAAAGACCTCGCCTGTTCATGGCCGCTGGGTGCCTGGCCTTTAGTGGATTTGCGAAAAGATGTCTGGCCCCTGCTCCAATTCCTTCTGAAGTCCCTACCGGGCTTATAAGAGCGAGCTTCCCTAGAGCGCTCCGGAGAGCGTCTTCTGAACTGCGGCTTCTTCCGACCAAGAAGGCGCTTGTCCTGTGGGAGAAATCCCGACTTGCCACCCGTGGCTCGCGTTATGGCATCATCTAGCTTATTGCCAAACAGCGAGGATCCCTCGAAGGGGATTTTGCACCAAGCCTGCTTGGAAACGGGGTCAGCAAGCCAAGGACGTAACCACAAGGCCCGTTTAGCTGTGACCGATGACAGCATAATTCGCGCCAATAGGCGAATCAAGTCAATGGACGCCTCCCCCAAGAACACCGCCGCTAGCTTCAATTCTGCAGCTGCTGAACTTCCCGCTAGCTCTTCTGAAACCCCTTTAAGGAAGGAATCCACATTCTCCATCCAAGCCTCCATGGCTTTTGACATGGCTGCCAGAGCAAGAGCAGGTTTGCAGGCCGTTCCGGCCAACCCGTAAATCCTCTTCAGGTCTTGGTCGATCCTTCTTTCAAGACCATCCTTGAAGGACACTGCATCTTCCAAGGGAAGTGTAATATGCTTAGCCAGGCGCATCAGAGCTGCGTCTACAAGGGGAGCATTCTCCAGATACTTCACCTCTTCTGACTTGAAGGGATATAATCTGGAGGTTTTATTAGTCATAGAGGACTTCCTGTCCGTCTTACTCCATTCCTCATCAATGATCTCTTTCAGCTCAGAAAGGAGCGGGGAACTTGCGCGTTCTTTCCCCAAATGTTTGAAGAATTTCTTCTGCTTGGCCGGGGGAGTAGATGGGTCTTCCCATTTAAGAGCTTCCTTGATTGCCTTAATTAAAGGTGACACCATACTAAAATCAAAGCCTCCTATTTCCTCTTCTTCCTGAGGATCATCATCCGAGGAGTCAAGGGAGGCCACGTACGGCTGTGAAGTGCCCGGATATTCACGGGATTCGTCAGCCGGGGGGCCAGATAATGTAGTAGACTGGCTCAATGTGTGGGGAGGATCCAGCTCCCTCAAGGATTGCTGTACCACTCGTTTAACGAGAGTTTCCAGACGCTGGTTCTCCGATTCTTTCTCCCTGGTCGCCCGGGCATAACAACGGTCACACAGTGACTTGCCCTCCGGAACTCGTGTTCCACATCCCCAGCAGGCTCCGCGGTCAGAGCGGCTGTCGTGGCGTTGGGAGCGGTGTCTCGAGGAGGAATGAGAGCGTCTCCTCTGGTGGTTTCCAGACTTAGAGTCATGCCTGGATCTTGAAGGTGACTGGTGTTGTGGCCTGGCAAGGTCTCCGTTATTCTGGACCACAATTTGAGGGTCCGATCTGCAAGGGCTGGGAGAAAAAACACAGTAGGGAGGGGGAAAAGGCGAGACCAACATCAGATAACGCAATTCACAATGCGACTGACTCTCAACCCCTCCCCTCATAAGCACATACCTTGTGCGTGAGGGCTGGCCACTTAAAGGCGGTGAATTGTCCGAGACTTCCATATGAAGCGCGACACAGTACGGATTAGTCTGCAGAAAAAGAAGGCGGCCTGAACGGGCCAAGATACCAGTAAAAAAGGGGACAATCTGCCCCACAATACCATCAGCCTTATTATGACTGGATGACAAACATATAACTTTATTCAATCTTTTACAGAAAAAAAAGGTTTTCTTTTTTTTTTTTTTTTTTTTCAAATACAAAGTATAACAGGCACTCACCTAAAGCAGACTAGGGCTGGAGATATTGAAGAGAAACCGCTCTGCTCCTAATCACTGAGAGACATTCCCACTGTGAAGGAGTCTATGAGCTGAATTTAAATCCCCCGCCCATGACGTCACCATCTGACCCCGCGCCTGCGCCGTCAGACGGTGACCGTACTGCGCATGTGCGGATAGCCGAGCGTTCCGCCGTTCTGCGCACGCGCCAGCCAAGCCTCGGACCCGAGGAGGCTACCGCGCATGCGCGAGCATTGCGGACGGCCGAACCCGGAAGAGCTGGGGCGAGATGGAACGCACAAGCGTTCCAGCCGCCATGAGGGGGAAAAACGGTCTCCACAGAGACTGCGATGGTCATAGCCAAGCCAGGAAACCTAGGGAGAAACAGACAAACACAAAAAAACCTGCCATGGAGATAAATTTTTATAAGCTTCCGACCTTGCCAGCCGCTGATGTCCCTGGACGACCGGCATACAGAGGCGACCATCCTTCCACCAAAAGGGTAAATATCAGCCTCTACCTGCTACTCGCCCGCCCGTGGCTGGGCCCTGAGCTGCACCGCAAAAGGTATGCCATGATCCTGGATCCGTCCGACCGGACGCGAACAACTTGTGTAGGTCCATTGGAGGAGGACAAAAAAGGAACGCAGTAGCTAGTGGTGAGTACTCATTTATGGGAATGGGGTCCTATAGCATTGGAGAGGAGGCGGGGTAAACCCACACGTAGGCTGCCATGGAGTCTGTCAGGAAATAGTTTTTTTTATATATTTTTGGGGGATATTTAGTAAAGCAAAAAATATTGCGTTTTTTTCAATATTGTCGTTTTTTTTTGTTTATAGCGCAAAAAATAAAAACCGCAGAGGTGATCAAATACCACCAAAAGAAAGCTCTATTTGTGGGGAAAAAAAGGACATTAATTTTGTTTGGGTGCAATGTCGCATGACCGCGCAATTGTCAGTTAAAGTGACGCAGTGCCAAATCGCAAAAAGTGCTCTGGTCAGAAAGGGGGTAAAATCTTCCGGCTGAAAACGCCAAACGCTGATAAACGCGCATAAACGCTAGTACAAAAAGCTGTTAAAAGCGAGTTTTTCATCCAGCGTTTTCTGCCAGCAATCTGGCGTCCAAAAAAAGCTTTTTTGAGCTCCAGTGTGCATGGAGCCGAAGAAAGCGAAATCTATCAGTTATTAGAAAGCAATCCTGACCTTGTCAGTGCACATTAATATCAGCTGGTTCATGGGATTGCAGGCAGCCCACACCCCAAATGGCATAATTTTCCCCTAATACAGCCATAAAATAAAAACACAACATAAATATTGGCAGATAATGGCCATAGCACTTAATTGGCTTGCAATTAAACATCCAAAATTGATAAATATTTATTAATTATTTATTCAACCAAAATAAAGTAAATATTTAAATCTATATAAGCTCAGTTATTGGAACTTGAGCCATATTGAACTAAAAGAACAATAAATGTCCCCCCTAGCTATCCAGGGTGACCAATCACATAAGTACCAGTGACATAGGTTAAAAGGGAGGGTAGCTCTTTTGCCAAGGCTTTACAAACTGCGCAAATAACTGGGAGCTCTTCCCTATTTATAGGGCTCCCCAGGAATTCTAGAATCTTCCATGAACTCCCATTGGCCAAAAATTCACCTCATAACTTTAAAGAGAAAGTAACCTATATATTAATAATGCTATATAAATTCACATTACACTTGCGGAGAGGGGCGGGGCTGGCGCAAGCCTATTAAGGCGGGCCCAAATAGATGTTCCCTCCTTTTACATTCTCAACTGATGGCCTATAAAAGGTTGTCTCATTACCAAGGTGTCACACAAGAAACCTCTGATGATGGGTACAAGCAAAGAGCTCTCTCAAGACCTTTGCAACCTTATTGTTGCAGAACATACTGATGGCATTGGTTACAGAAGGATTTCTAAATTTCAGAATGTTCCAGTGAGCACTGTTGGGGTCATAATCCAAAAGTGGAAAGAACATAATTTCACCATAAACCAGCCACAACAGGTGCTCCTCGCAAGATTTCTGAAAGAGAAGAGTTGTCCAAGAGCCAAGGACCTCTTGTGGAGAGCTTCAGAAAGACCTGGAATTAGCAGGTACAATTGTTTGAAAGAAAACAATAAGCAACGCACTCAACCGCCATGGCCTGTATGCACGCTCACCACTCAAGACTCCATTGCTGGAAAAAGCATGTTGAAGTTTGTTTAAAGTTTGCTGCACAACATTTAGGGCCCGTACACACAATGCGAGTTTCGGAAGGGAATTGTCGTTCGACGGTCTGTCATCCAAAATTGTTACCGTTAGTATGCTTCTTTCGACATCTGATTTTCATTTTTGGGTAAGACAAAAGCTGGATGAGCAGACTAGTACATTTTTGACGAACGACAACTCAACATCCGATTTTCGGATGGTCAGTACAGAAATCGTCACACAAAAGTCGAAAGTACAAACTCGCATGATCGGAATCAAGAAACGACTGGGAAGATTTCGGTCTTGTAAGCTACTGTTCGTAATCTAGAATTAACATTCGTGACGCGCCGACTGATGAAATATCAAAATGCAGCGCACATTCTCCTCTTTAATGGGATAATAATAAAGCTGCTTTGCTAATGATACTGATGTAGTTCTGCCAAACGTATTTTTAAAGGCTTTTGTTTTGTAGTGATATAAATAATATTAATATTATGGTTGTTGTTTGATTTTTTGGGGAAGTTACCACAACACCATTATCCCTGAGTTTTTAAGATCAAAGATACAACTATGTTGGTGTCCCTTGTTAATTTTCCATTGTGTTGTTTTTAATGTAACTGCCAACTCCCAAATTATCATTTGAAGATCTGAAAATCGCGAATCAACGCTCACCAAACTTCAACTAACACGAAATTAGCATAAGGGGCCCAAAGGGTGGCGCTCAAGAAATTAACTTCCTCTTTATACTCTTGTAGTATGTCACTATGTTCGTGTTTGTCAAACGTCAATTTCCAGATCGTTAGTATGCTAGACAAAATCCTGCACACGCGCTTTTGTCAAAAATCAGACGCTCAGTCGTACGACAATCGAACCGTGTGTACGAGGCTTTAGGCAAGCCTGTGAAATACTGGGAGAATATAGTCTGATCAGATGAGACCAAAATTAAACTCTTTGGATGCCATAACACACACCATGATTGGAGGTCAAATAGCACTGCACGTCACCCCAAAAACTACTCCCATACCAACTGTGAAGTTTGGAGGTGGGAACATCATGGTGTGGGGCTGTTTTTCAGCATACAGTACTGGCAAACTTCATATCATTGAAGGAAGGATGAATGGAAAAAGGTACCAAGACATTCTTGATAAAAATCTGCTGCCATCTACCAGGATGAAGAAGATGAAAGAAGGGTGGACATTTCAGCAAGACAATGATCCCAAACACAAAGCCAAGAAACCTCTCAACTGGTTTCAAAGAGAGAAAATAAAAGCAGATAGAATGGCCCAGCCAATCACTTGACTTGAATCCAATAGAAAATCTATGGAAAGAACTAAAGATCAGAGTTCATAGAAGAGGCCCATGGAACCTTCATAATTTGACGACTGTTTAGACCCATACACACTGTCTTCAGATTTACCAAAACCATATAATATGGTCAAAGCTTAAGAGTTTCAATTTGTATGCAATCAGGCAGGCCCTTGCACTACATGGTTTTGTTAAATCTGAAGACAAAAATCTTTCAGTTAGCATGTCCAATACTTTTTCCCTGTGTCATTCCATTTCATTACACATAACTTAATTTCTAAACTTATTGGTTTTGGTTACTTTGTAGGTATAGATTGCATGGGTTGGTACCAACATGTGGTGAAAATTTCATGCCAATAGCACCTTTGAAAATATATTTACCTAGAAAAAAGGTGACATGTTCAATACTCACTTTACCTGCTGTATAAATATATATATATACATACGCCAACGACACCCACATCTATCTCTCCACTCCCCAACTCACCCTCTCGATCTCCTAATGCATCACAAATTTCCTGAGCAACATATCAGTATGGATGTCACACCACTTTCTTAAATTCAATCTTTATAAAACTGAGCTTGTAATATTTCCTCCTCCACAAATCCCCCCACCCCACCATGACTTTACCATTGAAGCTAAAAAAATAACAGACATATCAGCTATTCAGCACTGTGCTCCATTAACCTCTCTGGCGGTTTTCCCAAGTGTGGCTCGGAGTTAAATTTCAGTACCATTAGCGGTAACCCTGAGCCACACTCGGGATTGCATTGCAGGATCCTGGTGCAGTATACTTATCTTGTCCCCAGGATCCTGCAATGTCCCCCCGCTGTGCCTGTGTGCCGGGCTCCAATACCTGCAAGCATCGCGACGCACGGGGGTGGAGCCCGGCGGCAAATTCAAAAAGTAGAAAATTCATAATACCTACAGTACACTGTAATCTTACAGATTACATTACTGTATGAAATCATTCCACATCCCTTTTGTCCCTAGTGCTTTGTCCAGTGCCCTGAATGCAGTTTTATATTATATATACTGTTCTTTCTGCCTGGAAACTTGAGATTGTCCATAGCAACCAAAAAGTGTCCCTTTACGTCAAAAGTGGTTTTAGACCAGCTAGAAAACAGCGATAATAAATTAGAATCACTTGCAGAATTGAGCAATAGTGAATCGTGGGGAAATTAATTTTATTATTATTATATTATTATTTTTATAATTATTTATATTTATTAATTATATTATAATTTATGATTTTGTGTTTCAAACTTTATCATACCCGGGATATCTACTAGACTCTTTGTTTGGACAGATTTAAGTGTGTTAATACTAAAAATTACAGGCCTACAATATAAAACGCCTAATTTATATGCAAAACAATTGTACCGCTTTGAGGCGCAAAAATCTGACATAATCATACCGCCAGGGAGGCTAGCTGTCAATTGCGTCTTCATGCAACACTGTAAGCAAATTAAATTTATATATATATTTGTTTCACACAAATAGAGCTTTCTTTTGGTGGTATTTGATCACCACTGGGGTTTTTTTTTATTTTCTGCTATATAAATGAAAAAAGATCAAAAATTTTGAAAAAACATATGTTCTACTTTCTGTTATAAAACATTAAAATATAAATTAAACATTAAACTATAAATATAAAATCAAATATCTTCATAAATGTAGGCCAAAATATATTCTGCCACATGTCTTTGGTAAAAAAAAGTTCCAATAAGTATATATTAATTGGTTTGTGTGAAAGTTGTAGCGTCTACAAACGGTGGTATATATATTTGAAAATTGATAAATCCTGATCTACTGACAGCCTATCTCATTTTCTTTTCCTTAAAATGCCAGGACAGTACAAATTCCCCCCAGATGACCCCTTTTTGGTAAGTAGACAGTCTGAGGTATTTAGTAAGAGGTATGGCAAGTTTTTTTTAAGTTTTTTTTTTTTTACATACTGTCACCATACAGCGCCATCATGTGACTGGTGTGATAGTGATCAGGTATACTGACTGGTGACAGTATGTTAAAAAAAATGAAATATTTTTTATTCGATCTTTTAAACTTTTTTTAACTTTTTTTTTTTTTAATGATTCACAATTTTTTTTTTTTTTTACATACTCTCATCAGAGTAGTTCAGTGTCACTGTAGTAACACTACTCTGGTGGTGGTGGGGGGGGGATTTATTTATTTTTTCACTTTGATTGCTGTTACAATGATTACTAGTGATCTGTGATTGGCTACAGCAATCACATGGTACAGGGTGCTTTGATTGGCCTAGGTACCATGTGACAGCTGTGGGCCAATCACAGCATAACTCAATAGGAAACACAGCTGTTGTGAATGAAATTTATAACAGCAGCAGTCAACAGAAGTCACGGACAAATGCGGTGCGGAATGCTGCACCCCCCTAATCCGGAACAGGCTGGATCACATACATGTATGTGATCCAGCCTGCTCGTGGCAGCCACCCGCAGTAAATGTACTGTGAGCTGTCGGCAAGTGGCTACTGTGAACCTGGCATTATTTCTACCGAGAACTGCTCCTACCTACTGTAATTACAGAAAAAGATTATTGCACTTTGGAACAAAATATTATAGTAAAAATTGCAAGTCAATATTTTTAATCCTACAAAAAGCCTGACAAGTCACGCTCCATTCAGTACAATGGAACTGTTCTAATAGGAGTGACTCAAGTCAAGGACGACATTTCCACCTTTGTCTGATGGTTTTTTATGATTGATTCCAAGGCTCTATATTCATCTGGAGACGTGTTTTAAGGAGTATTTTTCCTACGTGGCAGCTTGCAAATATCTTATAATGTTTGTTTCAAAAAGGTAGCCATGCTCCGACTCCACTCCGAAAAAGGTTTCTGTACTACTTTGGGGCGACTTTGGAGCGGCTTGCATTGACTTCTATGAAAGAAGTTGTTTGCAAGCCGCGCTGAGGTCGCGATGTGCAAGGCGGCTTCAGAGTCAGATGACTTTGAAGCCGCCAATGTGTGAACCGGCACTTAAACATTTCCTAATATATTTATCTGAAAAAATTATGTAAGGAAGTGTAACTTATCATCCATCAGCCCGTAAAAACACCAGTTTGGCATGCCTGCTCTAAGGGTTGAAACAGGTCAAAAACATGTTTATTGTACTTTGTGCCCCCCCCCCCCCCGGATCGGGGTGGCACTTATCCATCACCAAAAAATGTTTTTCTTGTTCTAGATGTGTTCCGCTTTTTACCTATCATCAGGGGAACTAAGACTGCTTTACACCATCAGACTGCATGGAGTTCTTGCTAAAATGGAAAAGAAGTATTTTGCAAGCTTGTTCTTCCTATCATTGACATCCTTTGTGTTACCTCGTCCTATTTCATGTGACTTTGATCGTCTGTTTGGGGTTGATGCTTCCTTTTGTTCTGGTAATCTCCATGTGATCTACCCAAATATGGGAGATGCATCCTGCGTGTACATACCCAACTGCTACGAGTATTCCCAAAGCTTGATTAACGTCTGGGGAGCACCGCATATTCAATTTCCTGATGCCAGGCCAGAAAACCTTTACACCTTAATTATGGTGGATCCTGATGCACCCAGCAGAGCTAAGCCAATACACAGATTCTGGAGACACTGGTTGGTCTCAGATATCCTAGGTAAAGATCTTCAAAAAGGAGGTTTTACTGGAACTGTTCAATCTAAGTATTATCGTCCAAAACCACGGAGTCATACCGGACTCCATAGATACCAGTTCCTAATCTACAAGCAACATCCTCAGGTCTCACCATCTCTCCTACCCAGAGAAAGAACTCTGGCCTCCTGGGATGTAGCGGCTTTTGTCAATCGATCCAGGCTGGGTGATCCTGTGGCTACGACTCAGTTTATGGCCATGAATCCACGTTCATAGAATCCCATAAATTCCTCTGACCATTACTCTGTGTTGTGTTATCATAAGTAAATTGGTTACCAAGTAGGGTTGCATTGATACCGTTTTTTTTTCAGCTAGTGCAAGTACAGATAATTTTACTTTAAGGGGGCGGAGCAGGGGGTGCCTACGCGTACATACTTTTGCTAATAGGTGTCTCTCATTCCTATCTCAGAAAGTTGGGAGCTATGTTGGTGGCCATCTTGATTCTTGTTTCACTACTTAGAAATGCATGCAACCACTGAATTGTTAAAACTCCTCAACTGCATATTTGGTCCAGGTCACAAAGTAGTGAAGCAAGGATGACAGTCTTATATATTGTAGCTTTAAAAACAAGTCAGCTCCCATATTTCTGTCCAGACAGTTTTTTTTTTACATTTTCAGTCAATTCGCCCAAAAAAATGTCTTTGTCATTAATCAGGTTTCATGTATAAGAACACAAAGGATATGTGGAGAGAGTTTGCAATATCTGAAATTTATATACATATATATATATATAATACACACACAGTGCCTTGAAAAAGTATTCATACCCCTTGACATTTCCACATTTTGTCATTTTACAACCAAAAAAAGTAAATGAATTTTATTGGGATTGTATATGATAGAGACCAACACAAAGTAGCACATAATTGTGAAGTGTAAGGAAAATGATAAATGGTTTTCATTTTTTTTTTATACAAATAAATATGTGAAAAGTGTGGCATGCATTTGTATTCAGCCCCCCCTGAGTCAATATTTTGTAGAACCACCTTTCGCAGCAATTACAGCTGCAAGTCTTTTTGGGTATGTCTCCACCAGCTTTGCACATCTAGAGAGTGACATTTTTGCCCACTCTTCTTTGCAAAATAGCTCAACCTCTGTCAGATTGGATGCAGAGCTTCTGTGAACAAAAATTCTCAACTTTTGCCACAGACTCTCATTTGGATTTAGGTCTGGACTTTGACTAAGCCATTCTAACACATGCATATACTTAAATTTAAACCATTCCATTGTAGCTCTGGCTGTATGTTTAGGGTCGTTGTCCTGCTGGAAGGTGAACCTCCACCCCAGTCTCAAGTCTTTTGCAGACTCTAACAGGTTTTCCTCTAAGATTGCCCTGTATTTGGCTCCATCCATCTTCCCATCAACTCTGATCAGCTTCCCTGTCCCTGCTGAAGAAAAGCATCCCCACAACATGATGCTGCCACCACCATGTTTCATGGTGGGGATGGTGTGTTCAGGGTAATGTGCAGTTAGCGTTTTTCTTTTTGGCCAAAAAGTTCAATTTTGGTCTCATCTGACCAGAGCACCTTCTTCCACATGTTTGCTGTGTCCCCCACATGGCTTCTCGCAAACTGCAAAAGGGACTTCTTATGGCTTTCTTTCAACAATGGCTTTCTTCTTGCCACTCTTCCATAAAGGCCAGATTTGTGGAGTGCACAACTAATAGTTGTCCTGTGGACAGATTCTTCAACCTGAGCTGTGGATCTCTGCAGCTTCTCTAGAGTTACCATGGGCCTCTTGGCTGCTTCTCTGATTAATGCTTTCCTTGCCCGGCCTATCAGTTTAGGTGGACAGACATGTCTTGGGATATTTTTTTGTAACCTAACCCTGCTTTAAACTTCTCCACAAATGTATCCCTGACCTGTCTGGTGTGTTCCATGGCCTTCATGATGCTGTTTGTTCACTAAGGTTCTCTAACAAACCTCTGAGGGCTTTAAAGAACAGCTGTATTTATACTGAGATTAAATTACACACAAGTGGACTCTATTTACTAATTAGGTGACTTCTGAAGGCAATTAGTTCCACTAGATTTTAGTTAGGGGTATCAGAGTAAAGTAGGCTGAATAAAAATGCACGCCACACTTTTCACATATTTATGTTTAAAAAATGTAGAAAACCATTTATCATTTTCCTTCCACTTCACAATTTTGTGCCACTTTGCTTTGTGTTGGTCTATTTTATATATATATATATATATATATATATATATATATATATATATATATATATATAAATCTTCAATGTGGTTGAGAAAAGCTGCACCCGCTCTGCAGTTAGTGCAAAGCAATCTGGTCTTCCCAGCGACCATACATTTAAGAAAAGAGTCCAGAGGATTGCTGCACTTAAAAACTTTGTTTATTTGTTCAAAGATTTGTAAAGTTACATCTCAAAAAGTGTTCAAAAAGATTTCCATTTCGGGCTTACATGCTTATGCCCTTCCTCAGATCAGAACACATCTAACGTTTTGACCGAAGAGATTGCAATTTAAACATTTTTCCAAAAAAGTCACATATGGAATCAATCTATAGTTAATTGCTCATTAGTACAATTGTATTCCTTCAATAATTAATCATTTCACACCACTGATGCACAAATGGTTAACCATGTAGAAACTCATCTCATTATTCACTCAGGAACCATCACATTGTTATTCTGTTTAAAAAAATTGAAGGTTACACCGCGTCATCGCATCTCTTCCGCCCATATGAAACTAACCGGGAATCAAGCAGAACGCCGCAAACTGCGACTTTCCTTATCATGGCTGTATACCCTTAACAATCACCTACTACACATGCCGGGTGCCATGACTATAAGGCTCTTTTAAATGTGAGTGGAACTATTTTAATTTGTGTATTCAATAAACCTGGTTTTACGGCATTGCGCAATGAAGGTTTTCCTTTGTCCTTTCCATCTATATTTGAGGTGCACTCTTGCAAGGGACGTCATTTCAACAGGCTCCCTAGGGGTATCCCCACATGCCTATTAGACCATACTAGCGATAGTTGGTCAACATCCAGGGTGAGTGTACATCCTGTGGGGCACCCAGTCTGAACACCATTGCACAGGAGATGTCAATTTAAGCACAAGCACTTTATTTCATCACCTAATGGGACTTTATTAACCCTTTGTGTGTTTTGCAATTTTTTTGCGTGTTCTGCATTTTTTCTGCATGTTCGGCATGTTTTACATTAATTTGATCAACCCTAAGCACAGCAAACTGTTTTTACTTTTTTTAAATTGCAATGTCTTCGATCAAAACGTTAGATGTGTTCTGATCTGAGGAAGTGCGTAAGCATGTAAACCCGAAACGGAAATCTTTTTGAACTCTTTTTGAGATGTAACTTTACAAATCTTTGAACAAATAAACAAAGTTTTTAAGTGCAGCAATCCTCCAGACTCTTTTCTTATATATATATATATATATATATATATATATATATATATATATATATATATATATATAGTGAGCCAAGCTGGAAACAAAAGAAAAAGGTAATGTAACACTGTGGGGTTGATTTACTAAAAGAGTGAAGAGTGCAAAATCTGGCATAGAAGCCAATCAGCTTCCAGATTTTTTGTCAAAGCTTAATTGAACAAGCTGAAGTTAGAAGCTGATTGACTACTGGGCACAGCTGCACCAGATTTTTCACTCTCCAGTTGAAGTAAATCAACCCCCAAGTTTCCTGTACAAAAATTAACTCTCAACATTACTGACAACACTTAAAAGGTCAGACTCCCAGATCTCCGGCTCCATGTCTTTTCCAAACAAATCCATCTTTGCAGCCCTGATGAAGCGGTAGGCATTTCCCCTGAAATACGTTGGCTTTCCCTACCACTTTTTTTCTGTTTCAAATGCTGCTTCAAATGCTGCTTTATGCATTTACATAACTGCTTAACTCTTCAATAAGGCACAGAAGTTGAATCCAACACAATTTTACTTCAGCTAATTTGTAGTACAGAGGATGTCTTTCCAGTCTTTTGTAGTGTAAGAAGACGATGATTTTCAGGAGCCCTGTCTCTGAACAAATCTAACATTGACTGAGAAAAGATGGAAGATGAGGGGATGGTCTAGCTAGGACTAAACTAACTAGCACTAAACAAGAGGGGAAGACAGAGGAAGATACCAAAGTTTTTAAAATAAAGTTAGTAAACAAGTTGTAGTGGCCCAGAACTGCCATTAGATGTCAACACACTACAGAAAATTGATAACCCCATGTAGTACAATACAAGACATAAAAAAATACATGAAAATAGGGGAGAACAACTTGAGCTAGGAACTAAAAAAAAAACCATATAAAAAAATAACAAAGCTTTATACTGGGAGCGTCTCTAGACTCATTGTCAATGACCTCATAGGATGACCTCATAAGGAGACCTCACGAATGTCTCACTGATACCACATCCTCCTTGAGTACAAGACTCCCCAAAGGCCAATTCACCTCCATTCAATACCAAACCATACCCTGGTCCAGCACTGTTACACACGCATATTGGATCCTGCACAAACTGGAAACACAACCACATGTATAGTGTGCATTCTCCCTCCACTACCACCTGGGCTGTCACCCCCTTCCCCACCACCTCCTGTGCCATTTCCCCTTCCCGACCACATCCTGTACCCTCACCCCTTCCCCACAACCTCCTGTGCTATCACCCTTTCCCCACCACCTCCTGTGCCGTCACCCCTTCCCCACCACCTCCTGTGCTATCACCCTTTCCCCACCACCTCCTGTGCCGTCACCCCTTCCCCACCACCTCCTGTGCCGTCACCCCTTCCCCACCACCTCCTGTGCAGTCACCCCTTCCCCAACTTTTCCTGTGCTGTCACCCCTTCTCCACCACTTCCTGTTCTGTCACACTCCAGCCCACTTCCACTATGCATGTTCAGTAGCAGCACTGGCTTTTAGAGGCTGCTGCCCATCTCTGGTGCCAGGATGCCACACTTGTACCAAGACTTGCTGTCAGATTAACAGCCTTTCTGCTCTGTGTATAGTGCGACTTGTCCTGCGACTTGGGACTGCAAAGTCGCATGACAAGTCATACCCCATGATTTCCAATGGGTACCATTCATATCTGTGTGACTTCAAGTCGCACCGACTTCAAAGTAGTCCCTGTACTACTTTGGTCCGAGTTTGATGTGAGTTACACAGGCATTCCCTGAAATAGCGGAAAAATCGGGTCATAATCACAGCAGTGAAATCGCCGTAAAATCGCAGCAAAATCGCGCGACTTTGAAGTGGCGATAGTGTAAAAGGAGCCTTACTGATACTGTAGCAGACTGGCTGCCAATGTAGTAACCTGCACTGCATACTACCGCAGGAGAGTCGCTGTTCTGCTGTGATGTGCAGGACTGAGCTGTCACATCATACCCTCCTCCATGTTCCTTTTCTGCACATACTGCCACCAAAACATATCTACCTCGAAATACATTATGAGTTTAGTGTTGTTGTCATCTGTGAACCAATATTAAAGTAGAACTATAGGCAAAACATTTTGACAATTTTGGATAGAGTAAAGGAAAGGTATAACCCCTGTAAGGCTTACTTTTTCCATCTTTGTCCAATTGGGGAGATTTAGCGTCACTTCCTGTCCCATACAGGATGTGAGAGGAAAACCTGTGAATTAAAGGAATCTCCTGGGGACCCCTTGGTCACCAGAACTAGTGTCCCCATTGGAAGTTTTCCCCTCTATTACTTTTCTGGAGAGAACCATAAATTTGGGATTTTCTTTTGCTTTCATTTTCAATGATAATGGTAAACAGGACAAATGGAGAGAGTGAATCTCCCTAACGGGGACACAGACAGTAATACAAACTGACAGGTTTTCTAATCCCTCTCCACTCTATCCAAAATGTAAAACAGAAGTTTTGCCTTTAGTTATACTTTAATACTAAATGTTTTTGGACTTTCAGACTGTTTGTTTGGCACTCTCAATAATTTATAAGGACTGGGCATGATAAGGTATGTTTATACAGTATTAATACAGTCCCAGTATTTAAGACTCACATCAGTAAGTATTCTAGATAATAAAAATGTAAATATATCTAACACCTAAGGTTGAGTTCTTACTGGGTACCTGCTTAAAGCCCCCACATTGCTAACTCCTATAAACTAGTAAAAATCACGTCCACCAAACCTAATTTATTAGGACAATCTAAACAAATGTATATATGACATTCAGATCTTTTTGTATAACTAAAGAAATAGTTTTTGTCGAACTAAAGATTCTCTTAATGAAGGCGAAAAAGGAGAGAGAAAAAGCTGGCCTAAGCTTGGAGAAGACTCTTCAAAGTCCCTTGGACGGCAAGAGGATCAAACCAGTCAATCTTGAAGGAAATCAACCCTGAATATTCACCGGAAGAACAGATCCTGAAAGTAAAAATCAAATACTTTGGCTTCCTAATGCGAAAAGAGGACTCATTGGAAAAGACCCTGATGCTGGGAAACATGGAAGGAAAAAGGAGAAGAGGACGATAGAAAACAAGATGGATAGATAGCATCATCGAAACAATGGACATGAAGTTAAGCAAGCTCTGGGAGGTAGTGGAGGACTGAAAAGCCTGGCGCGCTATGGTCCATGAGGTCACAAAGAGTCGGGCATGACTAAACTACTGAACAACAGCAACAGCAGAAATTTACTGGTTAAAAATGAATTAACTTTACCAACATTTTTTACATATGATTTTACTATAAAGAATTTATAGACATTAAGATCAATACATATTTCACTGATATCTGAAGCCTATAAAAAAATAAAAACACCCTCCTTCTATGCAACAATAAACCATAACAGTTTTCATTATCAATGACAGCTGGTTATGCATAGGCCATCAATGCTAACAATCCTATTACTTGGGTAGCCACTATTTTTAATTTCTAAAGCAAACTATGCAGTGCTTTAATACCCTCTTCTCTGTAACAGCATTGCACCAGCTACTAAGCAGAAATTAGTTACACGCTTTCCCATGCTTGAACGCACCTAGGGCTATCTGATGAGTTTGTGCACACATTAGTATAAATTAAATATATATTATAAAGAAAGAAGGAAATTATACACAAAACCATCGTCCTTCCTTGAATATGTGTCATCATGTTGTATATTTCACATATTTTCATACATTTGGGTTGATTTACTAAAGGCAAATTCACTATGCACTACAAGTGTACTTGGAAGTTCAGTCGCTTTAGATCTGAAGGGGAGATCTGAAATGAAGGGAAGCTCTGCTGATTTTATCATCCAATCATGTACAAGCCAAAATGCTGTTTTTTTATATTCCTTGCATGTCCCCCTCAGATCTACAGTGACTGCACTTCCAAGTGCATTTGTAGTGCAAAGTGGATTTGCCTTTAGTAAATAAACCCCAATGTGTATGTAAAATGGTTAATTCTTATTTGACTCTACATCCAGCTGTTGCCCAACCTTGGTTTTTCATAGTTTTGGAAAGGGCTAAAGTCAATGATCAAAGAGAATTTGTTCCCAGCAGTTATGTGAATGAAGAACACACTTATTCTTTGTCAGCATTTGATCTGGTGCCATGTTGGCAACATGAACACTATACTGGTTCTCTTCCAGTTTACTCTTTTTCTGTAGTAAATAAAGTGTGTATAACTTGTTTTGCAGGTGTTTTTTCAGTGGAAACCCAAACAGGAAAGATTGGCAGAGAAAGAATTATATTCTGCATGGTTCAGCCATATGGTAACTGATCCATAAATTTGGCAGATATGTTGAGTGATGGCATAGAAGCCAAATTCAAGGGCTGTTACATATACAGTTGTGCTCATAGATTTACATACCCTCACAGAATTTATGATTTCTTGGCCATTTTTCAGAGAATATGAATGATAACACAAAAACTTTTCTTTCACTCATGGTTAGTGTTTGGCTGAAGCCATTTATTATCAATCAAATGTTTACTCTTTTTAAATCATAATGACAACAGAAACTACCCAAATGACCCTGATCAAAAGTTTACATACCCCAGTTCTTAATACCGTGCATTGCACCCTTTAACATCAATGACAGATTGAAGTCTTTTGTGGTATTTGCGGATGAGGCTCTTTATCTTCTCAGATGGTAAAGCTGCCCATTACTCTTGGCAAAAAGCCTCCAGTTCCTGTAAATTCTTGGGCTGTCTTGCATGAACTGCACATTTGAGATCTCCCCAGAGTGGCTCAATGATCTTGAGGTCAGGAGACTGAGATGGCCACTCCATAACCTTCAATTTATTCTGCTGTAGCCAATGACAGGTCGACTTGGCCTTGTGTTTTGGATCATTGTCATGTTGGAATGTCCAAGTACGTCCCATGCGCAGCTTCCTGGCTGATGAATGCAAATGTTCCTCCTGTATTTTTTGATAACATACTGCTTACATCTTGCCAACAATTTTGACCAAATTTCCTGTGCCTTTGTAGCTCACACATCCCTAAAACATCAGCGATCCACCTCCGTGTTTCACAGTAGGAATGGTGTACCTTTCATCATAGGCCTTGTTGACTCCTCTCCAAATGAAGCGTTTATGGTTGTGACCAAAAAGCTCAATTTTGGTCTCCTCACTTCAAATGACTTTGTGCCAGAAGGTTTGAGGCTTGTCTCTGTGCTGTTTGGTGTATTGTAAGCGGGATACTTTGTGGTATTTGTGTAGTAATGGTTTTCTTCTGGCGACTCGACCATGCAGCCCACCTTTCTTCAAGTTCCTCCATATTGTGCATCTTGAATCAGCCACACCACATGTTTTCAGAGAGTCCTGTATTTCACCTGAAGTTATTTGTGGGTTTTTCTTTGCATCCCGAACTATTTTCCTGGCAGTTGTGGCTGAAATTGTAGTTGGTCTACCTGATCGTGGTTTGGTTTCAACAGAACCCCTCATTTTCCACTTCTTGATTAGACATTCTCAGTACCTTGATATCTTTTTATATCCCTTTCCTGTTTTATACAGTTCAACTACCTTTTCCCACAGATCCTATGACAATTCTTTTGCTTTCCCCATGACTCAGAATCCAGAAACGTTAGTGCAGCACCCTGAATGAAAGATGCAAGGGTCTGTCAGGAGTCCAGAAACGCATTGACCTTTTATACACATGTAGCGCTGGTAGATTTGCAATCTACCGCATGTTAGGTAAATTTAGTAACTTGTTCGTTAGGAAGGTTAAGTTTGCCTCTGTTCCAGCTTGGCTGACGTTGTGTGTGTTTCCGTGCTGACCGGTGGGTGTCGCTGTTATCACTGGTTAGTGTTGGAAAGGCAACGTGTTGAAGCGTATGGATGCTCTTCTGTCCCGGAGACAACTCAGTGGAGGTGGTCCTCCGAGTTGCATTCTGGGCGAGGGTATTTATGGGGCAGACGCCATATTTTGGGGTTCGTTTTACAGCCACCTGCTGGCCCTCCTGGCCGACAGGTATGCGTTAAGGAGCTACCTCGTGGTCCTCTGTTCCGGAGGTCCACGATACAGCGGCGCAGGGGTGGGTCCAGAGGCTTGTCTGGGGCCTACCACCGCGGCCGAGGAATGGTTCTGAGCTGTCGGTCCTGTGTGAGGACGCTGGACAACCGAGGAGATCCCAGGGGAGGACCCTTCATGGAAGGATCAAATATTTGAGTTTCTTCTGCAGTTTCCTTTCCACCTTTTTCCTGCTACTTCCTAAGAAATTGTTTAATAAAGCATTAAAAACGTACTCCAGTGTTGGTGCGTGTGTCGTCCAGAGGTAAACTCAACGGAGCCCTAAACCCGGTGCTGGTGAAACAAAGGAAGGAGAGTGAAGGTAACAGACCCGCTTAAATCAGCAGCTCCACCGAGAGTTAGTGCTACACACACACACACACTAATTACAAACAAACAGATCACAGGTGAGGATGGTTACCTTTAATAGACATTCAAACCCCTCTGTGTCAACTTGTGTGCATGTTGTCAGACCAAAATTACCAGGGTATGTAAACTTTTGATCAGGGTCATTTGGGTAGTTTCTGTTGTCATTATGATTTAAAAAGAGTAAACACAGTTGAATGATAATAAATGGCTTCAGCCAAACACTAACCACGAGTGAAATAAATGTTTTTGTGTTATCATTCATATTCTCTGAAAAATGGCCAAGAAATCATAAATTCTGCCAGGGTATGTAAACTTATGAGCACAACTGTAGGAGCTGGATCTTTTTCTGCATATTACCAGAGTGGTAATCTTTATGGACCCTGAGAAGCAATGTACAGTAAATCAATGGTCAGCTTGAAAGTTGCATGCAATATTTGGTCCAACAAAAATGGGAATGTTGGTTAACCAGCCCCGGAAGAATTTACCCCCTTCCTGACCAGAGCACTTTTTGCGATTCGGCACTGTGTCGCTTTAACGGACAATTGCGCGGTCGTGCGACGTGGCTCTCAAACAAAATTGACGTCCTTTTTTTCCCGCAACATCTCCAAACTACATCCCTTCCTAACCAATAAAACTACAAAGCTACTGATTCACTCCCCGATTCACTCCCTGGTTATCTCTCGCCTCAACTACTGCAACTCCCTCCTCACTGGCTTACCTTAAAGTAGGATATCCCCCCTTCAGTCCATCATGAATGCTGCTGTCAGACTCATCCACCTTACAAACCGCTCAGCGTCTGCCATCCCCCTCTATTTCTCTATTGGCTGCCACTTACCCAACAAATTAAATTCAAAATACTAACAATAACTTACAAAGCCATCCACAACTCTGCCCCCAGCTACATCACTAGCCTAGTCTCAAAATACCAACCTAATCGTCCTCTTCGTTCCTCCCAAGACCTCCTGCTCTCTAGCTCCCTCGTCACCTCTTCCCATACTCACTTCCAGGACTTCTCCCGAGCCTCTCCCATCCTCTGGAACTCCCTACCCCAATTATCAGACTATCTCCAAATCTATCCACTTTTAGGCGATCCCTGAAAACCTTTCTCTTCAGAGAAGCCTATCCTTCCTCCACCTAACTGTTGTTTTATTTTCTTTAACCGCTCATCCCCCACAGATTTTACCTTTTTGTATCACTTGACCCTCCCTCCTAGATTGTAAGCTCTAACAAGCAGGGCCCTTTGATTCCTCCTGTACTGAATTGTATTGAAACTATACTGTCTGTCCTAATATTGTAAAGCTCTGTGCAAACTGTTGGTGCTATATAAATCCTTTATAATAATAATTGCCGCCACCTGGCTATTGAAAAAAAATTAGGAAAAAAACAATGTGGGGTCCCCCCCCCAAAATCTATACCAGCGCGCAGTGCATTGCAGGGCGAACAACCGCCGAACACCCTGCAAATTCGGGTTACCCCTGAATGGGCCGAACCGTTCGCCCAACTCTAATGACGGTCAATGGTCAGAAGCCTTGAAAGACATTCCTCTGGTCTCCTTATTCCCACTTAAAAACTTACCCAACTGTTCATAGTCCATCGCACTTGGTACACTCCACAGAAGCTGTATTCCTGTGGAAAAGCAGTATCTCCCAAATGTCCGAGTGACACTAATGCCGCATACACACGACAGGACTTTTCGGCATCAAAGGTCCGACGGAACAAATCCGTCAGACAATTCAATCGTGTGTGGGCTTCATCGGACCTTTTCTGTCTAAAAATCTGATGGACCTTAGAAATAGAACAAGTTTCAAATCTTTCCGACGGACTCGATTCCTATCTAAAAATCTGTTCGTCTGTATGCTAGTCTGACGACCAAAAACAACGCAAGGGCAGCATTTGGCTACTGGCTATGAACTTCCTTATTCAAGTCCGGTCGTACGTCATCATGTCAATCGGACTTTGATGTGATCGTGTGTAGGCAAGTCCGTTTCGTCGGAACTCCATCGAAAAGTCCTTCGGAGTTCAGTCCGACGAAAAGTCCGCTCGTGTGTACGCGGCATAACACCTTAGTCCACATGCTTTGAAGGCTCCTTAAATTATTTTGGTATTGGACCTCTATAATCCAAGGAATTAATGACCTCTGTGTTAATAATCTTCTGATGGACCCTAAAATTGCTCTCAAAAACATCATCTTGATGGGTTCAATATCTCAAGCACTCAGATTATTGATTACACACTTGCTCTTTCTGGCCCACAAGCAAGTGGCCCAAAGATTGCTTTCACACTACATTCCTTTGGGCCGGGTTCACACCTATGCGAATTATATGCAGATTTCCCCGCATCCAATTCGCATAGCAGGAGAATGTGACTGGATCCCTATGAAGCCGGTTCACATATCTCCGTTGCGGCTGCGGAGCGCACTGCACAGAAACGCTGTGCGTCTTTTGCTCCATTTCAGGGCCAAATTCAGGCATAGAATCGGCCCTGATTCATCCCTGAAACGGGGAACAGGGACGCACAGCGCTCCTGTGCGATCCGCAGCGGATTACAGTGTGAACCCAGTCTTAAAGCAGAACTTCACTCTCTCAATCAACATTGACTTTTTTTAATCTTTATGCTACTGGCATAAATAAATAAATAGGAAAGTATATAATATGTACTTGTTTTAAACTTAAACTTTTTATGCTTCTTTAGTTACTTTATGGTTTCTTGCCTAGGCAAACGTCATACATTCCAGGAGTCTTCAGGAAAGGAAGAGGGGTTTTCTCAGCTAAGCAAACTGCCTCCCTGCATGCCTGAGGTAAGGGCAGATGGATTTCAGGAAGTAAATGCAAAATTAATCATCTGCTCTTACTGAAGATGGCCATGGCCAGAAATGCAAGGGGGGGTTCAAAGTGATTTCTCAGCAAATTAAAGCATGGATACATGGATGGATGGGAGAATTTGCTTTAAATCTTAAAAATGAATTAAATTTAAAAAAATTGCTTTGTGGTGCTCAATAGAGCACCCCCCCCCCCCCCCCTTATTTTTGTATATATTTTTTTTTAGTCTTTTTGGTACCTTTTCTGTGGTTTTTAAGGTGCCCTTCCTTTAATTTTTTTTTTGTACAGGCTGGAACTTCGCTTTAAAGTGTGTTGATTTTTGTGATTGATGTAAATTCTAAAGATTACTGTATTGCCTTCTTGTGGTCTGTATCTGTACACACTATAACGTTTCTCTACTTATTTTGTATGTTAAAAAAACAAAAAATTGAAAAATATTTGATTTAAAAAAGCGTATCTCTAGGTAAACTGCCTCCACCCGTCTCCTAATACATACACAACTCTATTAATTGGTGTTTTTATATCTCACTGTTGTTCGGTACCTAAAAAATTTGAAGAAAAATGTAAAACCGTTAAAATGTATCTTAGTTAATGTTGTATGTGCCCTAGATTTCACATTTTTTCACATTTTCACATTTCACATTTTTGCCTTCCAGAATGCACTCATATAAATAATTGTAGGTTATTCCTAGAACACAGAAAGTACATAACTTTCGGCTCTGCATCCCTCCCGATTTCTTCCTCTTCTTTGCATAGTGGATTAACTGTGCCAGGAATGATCGTTCTTGGCCATTTCAGGACACAGTGGCTTTTGGCAGTGAAAGTTTGTGAGCTGCACCTTTTTTTTTTCGTGAATAGGAGATTCAGTGGGGGGCGTCACACTGAGAGTCTTAGTGCTTCTGGAATCTTATTCTAAGATATTGAGGATGGTTTTACATAGATATCTCACGTTTATTTACTAGTGGCCTGAAATACTTCCAGTAAACAGAACTTGGAAAATTTGCAGGGCTTGGTGTCTTGATATGTCTTTAAATATAAAAGGAATCAGATAACAAGTCAAGTGTAAATCAAACATAAATACTCCCATTCAGTCCATGTTTATTTACTAACCTATTGCAAAAGTTATTTTAAAGCTCCAAACAAGCAGCTGAATACACAGTTGAAATACATGCATATACACATACAGTTTTACCTACCAAAAGATTTCTTCTTTTTGCACTCAGCCTTATGATTGGGGCACCCTCATCAGACAGTACAGTCAGGTCCTCAACTTCCACTGCACCTGCAGCCTAGCTTGAAGACTAGGCCTTTTTCTGACACTTGTTGCTTACAAGTTAAAATCTGTATTTTTTACTAGAAAATTACTTAGAACCCCCTAACATTATATATATATATATATATATATATATATATATATATATATATATATATATATATATATTTAACAGAAGCCCTAGAGAATAAAATGCTGGCCGTTGCAATATTTTACCTCACACTGTATTTGTGCAGTGGTTTTTTATACACTTTCATTAATTAAAAAAAAACACAGTAAAATTACCCCAATTGTTTGATATATTGTGAAAGATGATGTTACGCTGAGTAAATAGATACCTAACATGTCACGCTTTAAAATTGTGCACACTCGTGGAATGGCGACAAAGTACGATACTTAAAAATCTCCTTAGGCGACGCTTTAAAATCTTTTACTGGTTACCAGTTTAGAGTTACAGAGGAGGTCTAGTGCTAGAATTATTGCTCTCCCTCTAACGATCGAGGTGACACCCCCCTGTTGCCATTGGACCTGCCTCCTTGTGGTGATGTATTGACTTACCCCGCCGGGTTGGGGGCCTCGTAGGCTGACAGCTGCAACACATCTTGTTTTTAAATGACATACTCTGGATAGGAAACTATTTCAAGAGCCATACAGCTTGCACGGTTAGTTTTTAAACATTCATATGGAAATCATAGTGTGATTATATGCGTGTTTACTTTCTAAAGCTGCATTTTTTGTATAACCAATATTATGCATTGAATTTGTGTCTATTTGTTTAATTTGCAGACGTTTGTACGTTCTGCGATAGGTCGCAAACACCCCTGATGAAGAAATAGCAATTTTGAAACGCGTTGGGTTTTTTCTGTTGCATTCACTTCCAACTCAACAGACTTCTGCAGTTATTATTTATCCAAATTGAACTGTTACTGTATGACCAGTTTATCTCCAGAACATTATTGTGATATTGATATGTGTACTGTCTATGTGCTAAATATTTTTTAAAATTTCTCTTAATAAAATCATATATATATTTTACATCCTTTTCATACTTCATTTTTTTTTGTCAAAGCTTAATTGAACAAGGTGTTAGAAGCTTATTGGCTACCATGCACACCTGCACCAGATTTTTCACTCTCTGGTTTTAGTAAATCAACCCAAAGGGTGATCGCCCCTTGCTGTTTAAAATGGAAAAGATTAAACTTTATGGCTGACTGATTTCTCCTTACAGAACAGAGATAAATTGCCATCCTTAAAGTGATTGTAAAGTCTCGTCTTTTTTTCTATAAAAATAACAAACATGTTATACTTACCTTCTCTGTTGCAGGGGTTTTGCACAGAGCAACCCAGGTCCCTCCTTTTCTTGGGTCCCTCGCCGGCACTCCTGGCCCCTCCCTCCTGTCGAGTGCCCCCACAGCAAGCAGCTTGCTGTGGGGGCACCCGAGCCGAGCCACAGCTCCCTATGTCTATTCAGACATGGAGCCGCGGCCTGGTCCCACCCCTTTTTTTTTCTGATTGGCTTACTGGCATTTTTTTTTAAGGTCGCATGACAACGTGACTGCAGATCACTTACCCAGCTACCTCTGCTCCATCAGGCGTGGCCCCTCTGAAGTAGGGAATCTGAGAAATCTATATTCCCCTGGACATGTGCGGAAACCCAAAGTGGCCTACATCTGCTTCTGAGCATAGTGAATAAATGGGCCCTCCATTTACCTATCTATGCCATGACCTAGATAAATGACACCTATACAGACAATCACACTAGTAGCTTTTTAAGCTCCTACAGGCGTTTAGATTTTTTTTATTTTTAGTTTGTAAACGCAATGGTATGTTAGGAACGCTTACTGACCCTTAATGTTAGCTTGCTATGGTTGCTAGGTTACTCCCTTTGTGTCACAAAGGGATAAGTTGTTAAAATCGTCATTTGAATTTACCTATGCTGATCGTTATACAACCATGAATACTCCCGCCCCCAAAAGGCCCCCGGTGGTCAAATCTGGAACAACCTCCTTTGACACTACATGCAATATTTTTGATTGGACTTCAAAATAGAAACATAATTTTTAAATGTACCAGATTCCGCTTTTTACGGAATCTCTCACTGGATTGTCATTATTATTTTTATTTCATTTCTTATTTTTTTTTTCTTGGAATTTTTTAAGTTTATTCTCCATCACCTTCAAGATACTGTGTTTATCTTTCACAAGCAATTATTAGTCACGTATGCTCAGGGTCTTCATGTGGGAGATTTCCGATTTAACCGGAAAGCACCTACAGGCCAGATAAGAAAATATCACAATCAATAAAATATCACTAAATAAAGGGGCACAAACCAATACATAAAAACTAGAGAACACGGAAAACACTCCTTACCCCCACTTTTCACCTGGGATAAGTGAACCCAAATAGTGGTTCACTTTTCAGGTGACGGAAGTGAAAAACACCTTCCCTGCTTGCACACTCACCCGGAAAGAGTGATTCACTTTGGAGGATTACTCTTTGGGTGATGGGCAGCGCCACCAACCCAATACCTGTAAAAATTATTTTCAAGGGGGTTCCAGGTGGGACCACCTCAAGGGAGGCAGCAGCCCAGCCCACACCTAAGCGCGTAATATAACCAGATATGCAATGGTATGTTAGCCAATGTGTCCATACACATATAGGTGTTTACAGACTGAAAAAAATAACATGACCAGCGCATTCAGGAGAGGAAAAACAGAGGACGTGCAACAATACTAGGCCCGTTTATGCACGTTTGTGCGTTAATACATTTTATTGGCCAGAATAAATTAATATGTGAACACGCATAAACACATTTATAATGTGTGTTTTCACAGTTTTTTTAAGCAGCTTTTCTCCTGCTAGGAAAAAAGGCTTTCAGAGCAGCTGAGCAAACACTTCACATCTCCGTGCAGAGTGGCTCACAGCAGGGGTCTGGTGTGTCCCTGTTCACTGTTTCCGGTCCTGAATTCAGACCTAAAACGGACCAGAAGACGCACAGGACTCCTTTGCAATTTGCTCCGCAGCCACCCCGGAGCTGTGTGAACCGGCTCCATTATGAGCCGGTCACAGGCTCCTGACATGCGAATTTGGAATAGTGTGAACATGGCCTAAGTGTCAGAGGCGTAACTAGAACCTTCAGGGCCCCAGTGCAAGACCCCTGGATGGGACCCCGCGCACAGTGGTGGAATGCCAGGGCCCGGTCGCAACTGTGACCTTTGCGAACCTGGTAATTCCGCCACCAATGTCATTCGTTTTTTATTTTTGTTTATTTCATGTTTTTATTCTTTTTTTTACCATTTAATTTAATTTATTTTTCATTTTTTTTAAGAGCCCCATTAGGGGGCTTTGGTGAAATATCAGGGGTCTAAACAGACTTCTCTGATGTTCCACCTTTGAGACAGAGAAAGGAGATTGAGGACACAGCCATCATTCTCCATCTCTGCAGCCTCAGCTGCACAGAATGAATGGATAGGAAAGGCTCTGTACAGAGCTTCCTATTTATTTACAAACTAAGGGCCGGTTCACACTGCTGCGTGGTGCGCGATCGCATGTGATTCACACTACACCGGAGTGCAAATCACATGCGATGTCTGTGCGATGCAAATTCAGCCATACAGATAGTATGGCTGAATTTGCATCGCATTCAAGCCAAACTTGCACAGGATCCTTTTTTGGTCTGCAGCAGAATTGGATCTCATGGGTGTTCACACCCATGCGATCCGATTCCTGTCCGAATTTACAGATCGCACTGCGTTATGCGAACTGATTTGGGGGTGTCATTAACTTAACTTTTAATTGACACTCCCAGCAGTTTGCATAGGGCAGTGTGAACTGCCGCCAGGAGACATGCGATGCGGGAACCCGCAGTGGATTCGCAGGGTTCCCGCATCGCAGCAGTGTGAACCGGCCCTAAAGCATTAGGCATAATAAACAGTTTACTATGCCTCAGTTATGAATAAACAGTTATGAGCAGTTATGAAATTCATTAAGACAAGGAAGGAGCTGGTAAATTACACATTTCACACTCCATCAGGAGAGACGAGGGGGGAACTCGGCAGCGCTGCAGGGAATGAGGGGGGCCCAGGAGAGAGCATAGGAGCCTGATCACAGCAGTAGGTGGATAAGAGGGGCAGCAGGGCGGCATCAAGAGAAACCGATCCCCTCCATTTTCCTCTTGCAGTGGCTGAAAGGCTGCAGGAGAAATGGGGGGGATCGGTTCCTCTATATGCCGCCCCTCCTATCCAGGCGTACAGGGGAAAGGGGACTGCAAGGGCCCCCTGGAGCATGGGGCCCTGCGACCCCTGTATGTACGCCCTTGCTCAGTGTGCATGAGGCTTAAATGTCTTCCTGGGAGGTGCAAGAAAAAGCTATGACAGCAAAGATAATCAGGTCTCAGTAACAAAAAGAAACTAAATCGGTTTCTTGGTAAACGTAATATCGGGCATCTTGTTTCTGCTCATAGGGAAGGCTTTACCTTTTAACCACTTCCGGACCGCCCACCTTCGTTTTACATCGGCTGTTTGAAGAGGAATATCGTTGTTATGGCAGCAGCTAGCTGCCATAACCCCAGTATCCTCTTCTTCAGTGAGCAGTCCACTTTCAGATAAAAGTAATCTCTGTGGCGGATTCGTCGCGAGATCACTTTTATCGGCGGCGGGTCTTTACCCTTGCTGGGCATGGAGACAAGTAAGGGGAAGATGGCCCCCACCCGTCTCCATAACAATGCAGGGCGGAAGCAACGTCAATACGTCACTTTCGCCCATAGCTCTTAAAGGGCCATTTTTTTTAATTATTTTTTTTTAATTAAATTTTTTTTTATTTTTTCATTTTTTATTTTTTCATTTTTTATTGCACTTTAGTGTAAATATGAGATCTGAGGTCTATATGACCCCAGATCTCATATTTAAGAGGTCCTGTCATGCTTTTTTTCTATTACAAGGGATGTTTACATTCCTTGTAATAGGAATAAAAGTTACACAATTTAAAAAAAAAAAAAAAAACTGTGTAAAAATAAACAATAAAAGGTAAAATAAATAATAACGAGCTTGCGTGCAGAAGAGAACGCATACGTGAGTAGCTCCTGCATATGGAAACGGTGTTCAAACCACACATGTGAGGTATCGCTGTGATCAGTAGAGCGAGAGCAATAATACTGGCCCTAGACCTCCTCTGTAATTCAAAACATGCAACCTGTAGAGTTTTTTAAATGTCGCCTTTGGAGATTTTTAAGGGTAAAAGTTTGTCGCCATTCCACGAGCGGGCGCAATTTTGAAAGGTGACATGTTGGGTATCAATGTTCTTAGCGTAATATTATCTTTCACAATATAAAAAAAATTGGGCTAACTTTACTGTTTTCCTATTTTTTAATTCAAAAAAGTGCATTTTTTCAAAAAAAAGTGTGCTTGTAAGACCGCTGCGCAAATACGGTGTGACAGAAAGTATTGCAACGACCGCCATTTTATTCTCTAGAGTGTTAGAAAAAAAATTGTATAATGTTTGGGGTTCTAAGTAATTTTTTAGCAAAAAAAACTGTTTTTAACTTGTAAACAATAAATCTCAGAAAGAGGCTCGGTCCTTAAGGGGTTAAGCTCCAGGGGGCCTATTCACATACTTCCCAACATTTTGAGATGGAAATGAGGGACACCTACTAACAAACGTATGTAGGCATAGGACACGCCCACTGCCACACCCCCTTAAAGGAGAATTAACCAAAAAAAAAGGTTAATTAAATCCAGAAGAAGGGCTTTTTTTTCTTACCACTACTATTCTTTTATATTGGCTTTTAAAATGTACAAATGCAGCAAATTAGAAATTGGTTGAAAGGTTTAGCAATAGAAACACTTTTTGAAAGATAAAAAGTGCATTTTTTATACAACTATATGGATCAGACCAAAATGAGGGAAAAATGAGGGGGAAAGCGGGACAGAGGGACATTTCTCCAAATCAGGGACAGTCCCTCCAAATCAGGGACAGTTGGGAGCTATGCTATTCACACCAGCACAGTACATTGTATTACCAATATTGCCTGTGATGTCCCTGAAGCTGATCTTTTCCCCATTTACTGACTGATGAAATCTGCTTAGTGGGTGAGCATGCTTGCCTCCTTCCACCCCACGTCCTTTGAATGAATGGACATCGGGTGAATAATTGTCAACCAAACAGCATTTGCATCCAATGAGATACAGCCACTGTTTGCGGATTCTGACAGACGTTGGTACTGACTCTCTGAGTATAACATAAATAGCGGGAGAATTGTCTAAATGTGATGTATAGCCTGAACGAAAAAAATTTAATAGTGTAGTAGAAATACAGGACAAAAGGGTACATTAGTTGTTGTGCTACAATACAGGTACATTGGGAAGGTGTGTTGGCGTGCCATGTGGAATGAATGAAGTTTCAGCACACCATGCATTGTGTGTTACTGCAGTACACTGGAATGAATGGGCAATTAAAGGGAATACATGTTTATTCTCAGATACTCCTTGCTCCAAAACTGGCAGTAGATGAGAAATCACATGACTCAATACATAGCTTGCCTTGATTATTTGAACTCAGAAGATGGGGGACTAAGAAACTGTTTTCCCATTACATGTATGCTGGGAAAAGGAATGATGTCAAAAATATATCTTATGCTGCATACACACGAGCGGACTTTTCGACCGGACTGGTCCAACGGACTATCCGACGGACTTTCGGCGGACTTCCAAAGGACTTTCCCAACGAACGGACTTGCCTACACATGATCACACCAAAGTCCGACAGATTCGTACGTGATGATGTACGACCGGACTAAAATAAGGAAGTTGATAGCCAGTAGCCAATAGCTGCCCTAGCGTTCGTTTTCGTCCGTCGGACCAGCATACAGACGAGCAGATTTCTCGATAGGAACTGGGTCCGGCGGAGTTCCAACATAAAGATTTGAAACATGTTCCAAATCTAAAGTCCGTCAGATTTTCGGCCGAAAAAGTCCGATGCAGGTCCAATGAAGCCCACACACGGTCGAATTGTCCGCCGGACTCGGTCCGTCGGACCAGTCCGGTCAAAAAGTCAGCTCGTGTGTACGCGGCATTAGGTCTGCTGATTGTAAAAAGGACTGCTTATGTTTAGCAAATAAAACCGCAGTATAAAATATGTCCATTTAAAATTGTGCTGAAGAGAGACGCCAACTTACAACGTAGTACATGAATTCTTTTACTTTTCTCACTTTGTGTTGTTTACTTAATACTAATTACTTGGGATTTTAATAGTGAGTCATTCTTTTCCTAATCACTATCACACAAAGTTAAGCAACATCTCTCTTGCACAACTGTGAACAAATATTACTTCTTGCAGGAGTTACCAAACCACAATATTTTCAGAGTCATTTTCTGGGTCATTCCACCCAAATCCAATATTTCTGTATACGATGTTAGCCAGTTGGATCATTTAGTTATCTTCCTATATATATGGTAACTACAATGGCCAGATCTTCCCAACTTTTCTGTCCACCAATTACAACCAATTACCTGGTGTCCCATTCTGGCTGACATATTCTCTACAAATTCAATTATTTAAAAAACATCAAGACAAACGAGGGCCAATTGCTTGCCTTTGTAATCTCTCCAGTGGGTATCAGAGATACCCCAGCAGACACATCTCAGCTTTTGGGTCTCCAAGATATGCACTATATTTTCAAAAGTATTGGGATGGCTGCCTTTACACGCACATGATCTATGTCTTTATGGACCTTGCTTTGTGCACCAGTGTGCAGTCATGTTGGAATAGGAATGGGCCATCCCCAAACTGTTCCCACAAAGTCCTAAGCATGAAATTGTCCAAAATGTCTTGGTATGTTGATGCCTTAAGAGTTCCCTTCACCTAACCCCTGAAAAACAACCCCATACCATAATCCCCCTCCACCAAATGATTTGGACCAGTGCACAAAGCAAGGTCCATAAAGACATGGATGAGCGAGATTGGGGTGGAGGGACAGAGTCCAGACCTCAACCCAATAGAACACCTTTGGGATAAACTAGAGCGCAGACTGCAAGCCAGGCTCGTCTAACATCAGTGCCTGACCTCACAAATTAGCTTCTGGAAGAATGAGTCCTGACCTCAACAAGATAGAAGACCTTTGGGATGAATTAGAGCGGAGACTGCAAGCCAGGCCTTCTTGTGCAACATCAGTGGCGGACCTCACATATGCGCTTCCGGAAGAAAGGTCGAACATTCTTATAGACACACTCCTAAACCTTGTGAATAGCCTTCCCAGAAGAGTTGAAGTTGTTATAGCTGCAAAGGGTGGGCCAACCTCAATATTGAACCCTACGGACTAAGACTGGGATGGCATTAACCACTTCAGCCCTGGAAAGATTTGCCCCATTAATGACCAGGTCATTTTTTGCGATACGGCACTGCGTCACGTTAACTGACAATCGCGCGGTCGTGCGACGTTGTACCCAAACAAAATTCATGTCCTTTTTTCCCACAAATAGAGCTTTCTTTTGGTGGTATTTGATCACCTCTGCAGTCTAAAAGAGTGAAAATTTTGAAAAAAATAAACAATATTTTTTACTTTTTACTATAATAAATATCCAAAAAAAAAAAAAAAATTTCTTCATCAGTTTAGACCAATTTGTATTCTTCTACATTTTTTTGGTAATAGCGTCTACAAAATAGGGGATAGATTTCTTTTATTTTTTTTTTACTAGTAAAAAAAAAGAAAAATGGCAGCGATCTGCAAATTTTAGCAGGACTGCGACATTGCGGCAGACAGATGGGACACTTTTGACACATTTTTGGGACCATTGACATTTATACAGCGATCAATGCTATAAAAATACACTGATTACTGTGTAAATGTCACTGGTAGGAAAGGGGGGGCGATCAAGGGGTTAAACGTGTTAAATGTGTTCCCTCATGTGTGTTTCTAACTGTGGGGGAATGGGACTGAAAGGAGGAGGAGACAGATCGCTGTTCCTGACTAAAAGGAACAGCAGATCTGTCTCTCCTCCCCTGTCAGAACGGGGATCTGTCTGTATACATTGACAGTTCTGGCTCTTTTTCCCGTGATCGCGGGTGGCCGCCGGCCTGCTATGTCTCTTAAGGGAGCCGACGTACAGGTAAGATGATTTGCGGGAACGTGCCAACCTGCTACTGTATAATGACGGTGGCTGGTCGGCAAGTGGTTAAAGTTCATGTGCATGTAAAGGCAAGCGTCCCAATACTTTTGACAATATCGTCTATAAGAAGTCAACAAGTGATTCTGCCCAACAGCTTTTACTTATAGTGGAAAATATCAGTTTATGTAGTCTAATAGGTAAAGCCTAATGCCACTTTTTTATCAGATAGAAAATCCATTGCTCACCATAACTCACCAGTTCATGGTCCAGTGCTAGCCCCCTTCCAGGATGAATGACGCCCAGCATTGTTGAAATTGCAGATAGACATGTATTTCTCTTTCAGGGGGAATCCCATCTATCCCTAACCGCAGGACAGAGGAAGTTCCCTACTGAAAGGAGAAGAACCACCACAAGAGACACATCATACTAACTGTAATGCCCCGTACACACGGTTGGATTTTCCGACGGAAAATGTGTGATAGGACCTTGTTGTCAGAAATTCCAACCGTGTGTAGGCTCCATCACACATTTTCCATCGGATTTTCCGACCCACAAAGTTTGAGAGCAGGATATAAAATTTTCCGACAACAAAATTCGTTGTCGGAATTTCCGATCGTGTGTACACAAATCCGACGGACAAAGTGCCACGCATGCTCAGAATAAATAAAGGGTTGAAAGCTATTGGCCACTGCCCCGTTTATAGTCCCGACGTACGTGTTTTATGTCACCGCGTTTAGAACGATCGGATTTTCCGACAACTTTGTGTGACCGTGTGTATGCAAGACAAGTTTGAGCCAACATCCGTCGGAAAAAATCCTAGGATTTTGTTGTCGGAATGTCCGAACAAAGTCCGACCGTGTGTACGGGCATAAGTTATGTCCCATGTGCTGATTTTTAAGTTTTTATTTTTAGCTAAACTTAAGCTTTAAGAATACATACTGGATTAGATTTTAATAACAGATTTTAAGTAAGCACTTGGGTAAGAACACAGACTACTTTTTGCAGAGGCCCTGGGCCGCAAGTTTGGCATCAGGGACCTAGGCATTGAATGTACAGTATTTGTACTTACAGTGGTTGTAAAGTCAGAATGTTTTTTTATCTTAATTCATTCAGTGTGCCTTATCCCCCCTAATACTTACCTGAGCCCCATCTCGATCCAGCAATGTCCATGAGTGCCTCGGCCATCTGGGACTCTCAGTCCTGATTGGCTGAGACACAGCAGCGGTGCCATTGGCTCCCACTGCTGCCAATTAAAGTCAGTTAGCCAATGAGGAGAGAGAGGGAGCGGGGCCGAATCGCGGCTCCGTGTCTGAATGGACACACAGAGCTGTGGCTCGGGTGCCCCCATAGCAAGCTGCCTTCTGTGGGGGCACTCGACAGGCAGGAGGGGCCAGGAGAGCGGGCGAGGGACCTCAGAAGAGGAGGTCCTGGGCTGCTCTGTGAAAAATCACTGCACAGAGCAGGTAAGTATGACACGTTTGTTATTTTTAAAGAAAAAAAACGGGACTTTAATATCACTTTAAGAAAACATTTTTTTTTGTTTGTTTAATCATTTTTAGATTAAAGTGTTACTAAGCCCAGGACCCTGAATTCACTATATCTGATCTCCCACAGTACACAGAACATGGAAATGCAATTATTTTAGTAAATATAAACTGCTAAATACCTTTTCTCATCAGCAGTATATAGCAGTCTTGTGACCTCTACCAGTTCCCTATAAAGCTTGTAGGAGGAGCCTTTATACCGCATTGAGCTGTCCTATCAGGATCCAGGATCCCGGACCCTCTGTCTGGACAGTGCTGATTGGCCCTGTGCTGATCTCATGCACTCTCCTAAATAAAAAATAACACAACTCTCTAGCAATACACACTAAACTGAGCATGTGCAGCCTGACTCCATAGACTGTGTGTTATATGGGGCTGTTCTGGAGTCATTTGAATAAGAGGATCTGTGAATACAAGATCAAACTGCCTTTTTACACAGTGCAGAGGATTAACCCCTTAGGTTCCACAGTGAGTATAACAAGCATGCTATTCTGCGTATACAGAAAATATATAGTGTAGCGCTGTATGTGTAAATAGTAAAGGTATGAAAACAGTGAATTAGGCTTGAGCCATCTCTCAATGGCCAGCAAATGGATAAAAATTACTTCAAAATTTAATAAAAGTGACTCAATACAATCAAAAGTGCACTATATGTTACAAAATGACATGCAAAATATAATGATTACAATAAACCGGTGAAAAATGGTGAACAAGAACAAATTGTAATAAAAAGAATAATGAACCCGCGCAGTGGAAATGGGAATCTTTTGGTGAAATTTATGGAACTGCTGCCGCCCAACAAGCAGTCACCATATATATTTTTATGTATATTTAAAGCTTGTTTAAAACTGTGCAATATTTTTAAAGATACCACTTTTTAAGGATACCACTATTTGATATGTGCACGTCTTGCCTATATTTAGGAATTTACACTTACATGCCTTGTTTTGAATTAGACACACAAATACGCAGGCAGGGAACTATCATCCAATTAAAGGAACAGCGCCAGACCCTTCTACCACACTAAGAACAAATTGTAAATAAATAAAAATCAACCAAAAGAGTCCATAAATGTTAGAAAATGTGTTCCTGATAAAAATCAAAAACCACCACCAAAAGTCTCTGAGGGTTAACTGGTGAAAACAGCAATGGAAAGCTTCTGGTAAATAAAAAAGTGGAGCACCAAATGAAATGAGGTGTCTAAATCTAAGACAGGACCATCACCAGAGTATCTGAGGAGGATTACCGGAACCAGGGGACTTGAAAAGACATACGTCTTACAAGTCTCAGAAGGCTTAATTAGCCGCCAGGGCTGGCAAGATGGATCATCGGATATCCGCAACTTCCAATGGGGGAGAAGGGAAGATATTTTAAACAGCTTCAACCGTCCAGACGTTTCAACAGGCCAACCGGATGTTTTTAAAAGCCATGAGAAAAATAAAGCTCACATGGCATGATATCGTTTAAAAACATGCGTTTATTAAAATAATAAAAAAAAGGAACACTCACATGATATAAGATCGTAAACAGCTCAAATTGTATCAAAGGCGGTGATCATAGGGGGTCCACCCAACATGTTTCGGCTAACGAGCCTTCAAAACACCTTGTCCCAATGTTGATGAGGACAAGGGCCTCCTCCCCACAACCCTAGCTGGTTGTGGGGGTCTGCGGGCGGGGGGCTTATCAGAATCTGGAAGCCCCCTTTAACAAGGGGACCCCCAGATCCCGCCCCCCCTGTGTGAAATGGTAAGGGTTTTGTACCCCTACCATTTCACTAAAAAACTGTCAAAAATGTTAAAAATGACAAGAGACAGTTTTTGACAATTCCTTTATTTAAATGCTTCTTCTTTCTTCTTTGTTCTATCTTCCTTCATCTTCTTCTTCTGGTTCTTCTGGCTCTTCTGGGAGCCTTCCCCCATGTCATGGGTGCGGAGCGGCCCGAGGAGAAGAAGATAGAAGACGCCGTGGAGGAGATGCTGGACGAGAACGCTGGAGGAAGAACCAGAAGAGCCAGAAGAACCAGAAGAAGAAGAAGATGAAGGAAGATAGAAGAAAGAAGAAGCATTTAAATAAAGGAATTGTCAAAAACTGTCTCTTGTCATTTTTAAAATTTTTGAGTTTTTTAGTGAAATGGTAGGCCCTTACCATTTCACACAGGGGGGGGGGGCGTGATCTGGGGGTCCCCTTGTTAAAGGGGGCTTCCAGATTCCGATAAGCCCCCCGCTCGCAGACCCCCACAACCACCGGCCAGGGTTGTGGGGATGAGGCCCTTGTCCTCATCAACATGGGGACAAGGTGTTTTGGGGGGCTACCCCAAAGCACCCTCCCAATATTTAGGGCATGTGGCCTGGTACGGTTCAGGAGGGGGGGGCGCTCTCTCGTCCCCCCTCTTTTCCTGCGGCCTGCCAGGTTGCATGCTCGGATAAGGGTCTGGTATGGATTTTTGGGGGGACCCCACGCCATTTTTTTTTTTTGGCGCTGGGTTCCCCTTAAAATCCATACTAGACCTAAAGGGTCTGGTATGGTATTTAGGGGGACCCCCACGTCATTTTTTTTTTACATTTTGGCTGGGGTTCCCCTTAATATCCATACCAGACCTGAAGGGCCTGGTATGGAATTTAGGGGGACCCCCACGTCATTTTTTTTTAAATTTTGGTTCGGGGTTCCCCTGTGGGGAATTCCCATGCCGTTTTTATCAATGAACTTCTATGTGTATTGTCGGACCGGTAATGCAATAGCCGCGAGTAGTTTTAAATAGCTTTTTTCCTTCGAAATGTCATTTTGCTGTCAGACTGTTCTAAACACGGGAAACATGCGCCCCTTTACAGGCATACTATAGACACCCCCCAGCTACGAAATTTAAAGGGATATTACACTTTTATTGTTTGACTTTAAGCATTATTAAAATCACTGCTCCTGAAAAAACGGCCGTTTTTAAAACTTTTTTTTGCATTGATCCATGTCCCCTGGGGCAGGACCCAGGTCCCCAAACACTTTTTATGACAATAACTTGCATATAAGCCTTTAAAATTAGCACTTTTGATTTCTCCCATAGACTTTTAAAGGGTGTTCCGCGGCATTCGAATTTGCCGCGAACACCCCAAATTGTTCTCTGTTCGGCGAACTTGCGAACAGCCAATGTTCGAGTCGAACATGAGTTCGACTCGAACTCGAAGCTCATCCCTACTCCCAACAATGAATAGAATGTCTGCTCACTTCAACAGTTTTCAGGGCTCAGTGATATTCCTGGGGGAGCACCGAGAGTGATTTTTCTATCACTACCCCTAAAGCATTATCTCCTGATACATCTTAGGGATGTGTGACAAGCATAGATTGATCATCCACGAGGAAACTTAGGCAGAAGCCCAGTGTCTGGTGGATGTCCAAGTAGCCCAGTTACAATCTTCATTCCATGCAGTAAATCAGGGGGAAAGGTCAAAACCATGCACCCACTTGCTATTTCACAACGGAGGTTGTACATGTGGGTAGTTGGTGGCTAATAGGGCAAGTCATGTCAGTACAAGACTGCCACCTTCCCTAGGGCCCTATTCTGCCTTCTATCCATCTTTGGTGATTGGAAAGATCATTGCTAAGACATGTCAATGTTCCACAATATCATCTGTTACCACAGAGATATACTGATCCCTATGACTGGAGGGGCAATCTGAATGTAGTGCTACCCCCCGAAGGAGCCACTGGATTTCAGGTCTATTTCCCCCTTACACCACCCACAGACAGGCAAAAGGAATTTTCCACACTCTTCCAAATTGCTCAATGAACAGTCTAGGGGTTTTGGCTTTTGGTGTTTATTGAGTAACAGTTAACTTGGATGGGGATTGGGGATGCATGGGATACCCAGAACCGAAGAAAAACTGAAAATTCCAAACAAATTTTTGAGGACCTGCTAAGTCTCCAGCTTCTCTAATCCAAACAGTGCTGCACAACACTGGGAGTAATAGTGCAGCAGCGTAAAGAAAAAAAAAGAAAAAGTTCAAAAAACTTGGTCCCAGAAACATGAGGTGTTGCACTTCACTGTCTACTCTTTCCCAGAGGGGTGATGACTAGTTTGTACTCACTCAGTCCCTTTGATAAACTCCCAGGATCCAGAGGGCTGCTGCCTTGGCCTTTCTGCTGGACAAGCTGCTTCTGGCTTGGCTAGAAGTCTACAGCTAAGCATAGCTAAGACTTAAGCTTGATGAGTTCCTGGAGCTCTATTCTCTTCCTCCTCTCTCCCTCTTTTTCTTTCTGCCCCAGAGGGCAGAACCCCCGAGTACAGGGGTCAGCTCCAGACAGCTGAACCCTAGACTCTGGTCCCAGCATGCCAGGCTTCAGAATATTTATGGGTTGTTTCCCCACCTTCTAGGTCCACCTTCCCAGGGATTGGTGGAAGCTCCATGAATATTCAGGCTGCAGCCTCTGTCCCTCCACCCACTATGTTCTGGAAACATTCAGAAGACAGGGGAGGTAACAATGCCCCAGCCTGTAAAACACTGCCCAGTATCCTGAACACAATTAACCCCTGCTCCTCTGCCTACAGAGGAGCCAACTTAATCTACCTAACTACTAGCAAACTAGAAGGGTGCTACAGGAACAAAAAAGAAGCTTCCCATAACAAGAAAGAGAGTAGGTCTCTGAATGTCTGTGTATTTTTATGCCAATGCTGTCATGAAGGGTATGACTTTGAATGAACCAATATTGAGTTATGTTTATAATGTCTGCAAGCCATTTTCACATTTCCATATTTGCCACAAGCTACTCCTCGGCCTATGCACCTGAGTATATTGCACCTTATTTTTCGAACACACATCAGAAACAAAGTGATTTTGCTGATGCAGTTGTAATGCTACTGTCCCCCTGTTTTTTTATACTCAATCATTCCTAACCAAATAATTGACTCCTGCTCCTCTTAGTCTCAAGTCCTCAAGTCAAATTCTTATACACTGAGCAAAGCCTGGATTTCACTCTTGTTTCATAAATGTCTGTTCTTGCTTTCTTGCTTTAGTGGCACAAGACGAATCCCGATCTTCACTTAGTCAAATGTAACTCATACTCCCATGATAAAGGTTAACTAGCCTGTTAAAGAAAAACTATTAAAAAAAATAATATACGTCCACTCAGCATTTGGAACATTTCATGCAAGAGTACATGGCAACCAATCACAGGTCTGCTTTCATTTGTTTGAAATTGCAATGAGCTGCTAAATGCTGACTTGCTGCCGTAAGTTCTGGAACCTTACTGTACTTACATCATGGTATTAAATTATGTGATTTATTTTTTGCACATTTAGGATTGTCCCATACCAAATTGCAAGCATGCAACATTTTCATTCAGGGTTGTCATAGGCATGTATGTCTTAACTTTTGATCCTAGGCTAAAAACTTTTCAGTTTGACAGAATGTGAGCAGATAATAAGGCCCTATCCATTTGCAGAGTTCAAGAATCTAAATTACACTTATTTTATGGCACTTCAGGAAGACTTTTTTTTTAAAAAAAAATAGAAACAGATGGGGTGAAAGGGGGTCTATAAAGCAGGGACCCTGCTGTATTTGAATTGCTGTTCTGACTTTTATATTGGGGGGGGTGCACTTTGGCATCTTTACCTTGGGTGGTAAATGACCTTGTCCTAACACTGGGTCTCGTAATAGTGGATAAGGCCCAATTCTTTGCTCAGCCTGTTAGATTTATTATTATGAACCATGCACGGGGTCAATCAATGAAGCTCATTACATTGATTACTTGACACATGTAATGCCCTATACACACGGTCGGACATTGATCGGACATTTCGACAACAAAATCCATGGATTTTTTCCGACGGATGTTGGCTCAAACTTGTCTTGCATACACACGGTCACACAAAGTTGTCGGAAAATCCGATCGTTCTGAACGCGGTGACGTAAAACATGTATGTCTGAACTATAAACAGGGCAGTAGCCAATAGCTTTCGTTTCTTAATTTATTCTGAGCATGCGTGGCACTTTGTGCGTCGGATTTGTGTACACACGATCGAAATTTCCGACAACGGATTTTGTTGTCGGAAAATTTTATAGCAAGCTCTCAAACTTTGTGTGTTGGAAATTCCTGTGGAAAATGTGTGATGGAGCCTACACACAATCGGAATTTCTGACAACAAGGTCCTATCACACATTTTCCATCGGAAAATCCGACCGTGTGTACAAGGCATAATGCCGCGTACACACGGTCGGACTTTTCGTCTACAAAAGTCAGACAGCCTGTCCGACAGACTTCCGGCAGACTTTCGGCGGACTTTCGACGGACTTGCGGCGGACTTTCTAACGAACAGACTTGCCTACACACGATCACACAAAAGTCCGTCGAATTCTTACGTGATGACGTACACCGGACTAAAATAAGGAAGTTCATAGCCAGTAGCCAATAGATGCCCTAGCGTGGCTTTTTGTCCGTCGGACTAGCACACAGACGAGCGGATTTCGGGGTCCGTCGTAGTTACGAAGTAAAGATTTGAAGCATGTTTCAAATCTAAAGTACGTCGGATTTGAGGCTAAAAAAGTATGTTGAAAGTCCGGAGAAGCCCACACACGATCGGATTACCAGCCAGCTTTAGTCCGTCAGCGTCCGTTGGACTTTTGTAGACGAAAAGTCTGACCGTGTGTACGCGGCATGATGCCGCGTACACACGGTCGGACTTTTCGTCTACAAAAGTCAGACAGCCTGTCCGACAGACTTCCGGCAGACTTTCGGCGGACTTGCGGCGGACTTGCGGCATACTTTCTAACGAACGGACTTGCCTACACACGACCACACAAAAGTCCGACGGATTCGTACGTGATGACGTACACCGGACTAAAATAAGGAAGTTCATAGCCAGTAGCCAATAGGTGCCCTAGCGTGGCTTTTTGTCCGTCGGACTAGCACACAGACGAGCGGATTTCGGGGTCCGTCGTAGTTACGACGTAAAGATTTGAAGCATGTTTCAAATCTAAAGTACGTCGGATTTGAGGCTAAAAAAGTACGTTGAAAGTCCGGAGAAGCCCACACACGATCGGATTACCAGCCAGCTTTAGTCCGTCAGCGTCCGTTGGACTTTTGTAGACGAAAAGTCCGACCGTGTGTACGCGGCATAATGCCGCGTACACACGGTCGGACTTTTCGTCTACAAAAGTCCAACGGACGCTGACGGACTAAAGCTGGCTGGTAATCCGATCGTGTGTGGGCTTCTCCGGACTTTCAACATACTTTTTTAGCCTCAAATCCGACGTACTTTAGATTTGAAACATGCTTCAAATCTTTACTTCGTAACTACGACGGACCCCGAAATCCGCTCGTCTGTGTGCTAGTCCGACGGACAAAAAGCCACGCTAGGGCACCTATTGGCTACTGGCTATGAACTTCCTTATTTTAGTCCGGTGTACGTCATCACGTAAGAATTCGACGGACTTTTGTGTGATCGTGTGTAGGCAAGTCTGTTCGTTAGAAAGTCCGCCGCAAGTCCGTCGAAAGTCCGCCGAAAGTCTGACGGAAGTCTGTCGGACAGGCTGTCTGACTTTTGTAGACGAAAAGTCCGACCGTGTGTACGCGGCATAAGAGTTCTGTGCCATGTCACGGTGTCAGAAGGGTTAGATGTTACCCAGGCAGGGGCGTATCATGAAATCAGTGGGCCCGTGTACAAGATAAAAAGTGGGCCCTAGTCATTGATAAAAATAAAATAAAATAAAAGGCACGCTGTGGCGAAATGTGGGCTTGGCTTAAATGTGCTCTACATATTGGGTGTGACTTAAATGGGGTGTGGTTTAATAGAGTCTGAGATGACTTACATAGTGCAGAATGCGGTCATCTTAAATAGGAAATGTACAGTGCAGAGTGTACAGCGGTGGATAGTATGTGCAGGTGAGAAGTGCGGAGTGTATAGAGGAGGGTAGCATGTGCAGGATAGGGGTGCGGAGTGTATGGAGGTGAGTAGAATGTGTGGGTGAGGAGTGCAGAGTGTACATTGATGTGCAGGATGGTGTCAGTAGAGCAGTGAACAGTGTCAGTAGTTTTTTTATTTTTACTATTTTCATTTTTTACATTTTTTTTTTACAACTTCATTTTTTTTTTCATTTTTTCAAAATGCTTTTTTGGGGCCAGTGGATGCTGTCTCAGAATTTTTTTTATTTTTTACAATGTAATTTTTTAAAATCATTTTTCACAGGTTATTTTTGTATTATTTTTTTCACAATAATTTGGGGGGGGGGGGAGGTTGACAGTGTCAGTAGTTTTTTGTTTTTATTATTTTATTATCTATTATTTTTTATTATTTTGTTTTTTTTTTTTTTTTATTATTTTTTACAAATATTTTTTTTATATATTTTTTCCAGTGCTTCTGGGGAAAAGGGGGGGGGGGGGGTTATGGGCCAGTGATGGTGTCAGTACGGCAGTACTTAATGTCAGTAGTTTATTATCTTATATTATTTTTTTTACAATTTTTTTACATTTACATTTTTTTATATTTATTGTATTTTTTATCTGCCCTGTTGGGGGGCTTTGGTGAGATATTAGGGGCCTAAACTGACATCTTCCCTTTTGAGACAGAGATAGGGACTGAAGACAAAGATTCCCCAGTCCCTTCCTCAGCATTAAATATGAATGGACAGGAGACAGAGGCTCCTGCCCATTCATAAACTGAAGCAGAGTAAACACAGGTTGCTCTGCTCAGTTATCAGAGGACACAGGAGTGATCAGTAGCGATTGCTCACTGTGTCTAATTCAGAAAAGGAAGAGGCCGGTAAATCAGATATTTACCGTCCCGTTCCTCCGCTTTCAATCCTGACACATCCCTTGACAGCAGCTGGTGGGAGAGGAGAGGAGGGAAGCCAGCTGTGGGGGGATGAAGGGGGGTGGAGGAGGAGCATGACACGGGGCTGGAGGAGGAGGAGGACAAGAAGGGGGCCAAATCCAGGAGGAGGACACAGAGGGGGTACAGAGAAGGAGGACACAGAGGGGGCTGGAGCCTGGGGAAGGAGGAGGACACGAAGGGGGGGCCAGAGCCCAGAGGAGGACACAGAGAGGAGCCAGAGCCTGGAGGAGGACAAAGGGGACAGTTGGGGTGATCGGTGTGGCAGGAGGGACAGCCGCAAGCACCCATCTCCCTGTATGGCATTTCGGCTAACAGCTGCAGGAGGGAGAGGAGGAGAAGCGGCTGTCAGCTGCTTCACTGAAGGTTATACAGGGAGATCAGTGCTTGCAGCTGTCCCTCCCACCGCAACGATTGTCCCTGACTGTCAACCATGGGATCATCCATGTGTGCAGTGTGGGTCACAGTGCCCCCCCTGGGGTCCATATGCAGCGAACACCCTGCACCCATGATTGATACGCCACTGTACCCTGGGTCCTCATTTATGCAGGTCGACAGGCTCCAAGATGTCTGTTCTAACAGGAAAAAAATAGGTCTTGCAGTTTTTTTCCAGGACTGGTAACTCCTGGATTTGGTTCTGAAGTCCAGAGGCTTTATAGAGATTTGGGAGGAATGAAGCCTCTATTCCTGTGTCCACATTTTACTAGAAATTAGCATCCTGATTGCGCAGGTGTGCACAACCCTTTTAGTATAGGGGCTGGCTTTGGTTCAGGGCTCTCTCCCCTGGAGACAACTTGCTGCAAGAGCTGCATGTATGAACAAATGCTAGGAGAGTGTCTCATCTGGCCTCACAGAGAGGTAATCTGACTGGACCAAGCCATCACCTAAGAAACTAAGAGAATTAGGCAGGAGTCTGTGCAGCCCCAAGTTGGGCAGTTGGTTTGACGCAAGGCTGAATGAGATAATGTGGAGAGTCTGTGTGGAGAAAGGCTCAGGGGCTACATCGTCTGCATCGCCAGGACACTGGAAAATGTATTTCTATTTGCCATTGTGATGGTGAAAACTCCTGTGAGGGTAACCTTCTGTGTGAGTTTCAAATGTTACTTTTTAATAAAAGTGGGCAAAAAGCCCTGAAATGTAATGTACTTCACTGGCTGGAATAAAGTTCATGGAAAGTGCAAACTTTGAGTAAACCCCACGCACACATTTCTTCATACCACTTATACAGTGTATAGCTATTGTGACATAACACTCTAATGATCATTGATACATGCAGTACTATGGGTATTACCTCACCATCTTATGATTTGGCTTGCACCTTTATAAAAATAGATTATGATTGGAAATGGTTACATCTGTAATAGCGTTTTCAAGCAATATGTTTCTGTTGGGTAAGGAGGACATCTTTCCCAACCATAACATTTTTTGGTAGTTTATTTTCCTTCAGAATATGAAAAAAAAACAAAAAAAAACGAAGGAACAAAGAACTTTTCAAAAGGTTCCAGCACTGAACAAAGTTAATGAAAATCAAAATGTAACTTTTCTAACAAATAGAAAAGTCATATTGTCTACTAATCAAAGACCTTAAAACGCTAGTAAACAAAGAAAAAGTTGGGCCCCCTGCTGGTTTAAGTCCTAATGTACTAGTATGTACCGGAGGCACAAAGACGTCACTCCCGTGTACCCTGGCCCTGGCACTGATATCTGAAGGTACGGCACGGATATGCAATCCTTTCAGGGGGCATGCGCCCTTGACGTCACGTCACCCACTGCATCCCATGTAAATATCTCCTACACAGTGCAAGTTTATGAGATATTCACTGTACCTACAAGTGATATTCACTGTACCTACAAGTAATGCCGCGTACACACAAGCGGACTTTACGGCAGACTTTGCCCGGCGGACTTTTCAACGGACTTTATGACGGACTTTCTGAATGAACGGACTTGCCTACACACAATCCACCAAAGTCCTTCGAATTCGTACGTGATGACATACGACCGGACTAAAACAAGGAAGTTCATAGCCAGTAGCCAATAGCTGCCCTAGCGTGGCTTTTTGTCCGTCGAACTAGCATACAGACGAGCGAACTTTTCGACCGGACTCGAGTCCGACGGAAAGATTTAAAACATGTTTCAAATCTAAGTCCGTCCAACTTTTGAGAAAACAAAGTCCGCTGGAGCCCACACACGATCGAATTGTCCAACGAAATCCCATCCGCCGGGCAAAGTCTGCCGTAAAGTCCGCTTGTGTGTACGCGGCATAAGGCTTACCTGTAGGTAAAAATTAGAAAGTGGGCTTTACTCTCACTTTAAAGAGTTACTCAACTTTTGTTGAGAAAAAAAAACATTCCCCTCTAGGTGATCAATGTACATTGCAAGGACTTTTACAAACTTTGGTAAAAATTCCTACCTTTTGTTATTCTGAAGAAATAGCTGGCTGTTTGTCTGTGGCCATGCGGAAAATGAATGTGAACCGAAAGGATTTCATAATTATCAATCAGCTGCTGAACTTGCAGGGTTTTAATGAGGAAAGTTGCAGGGTCTGCATCCATTTAGATGTGGCTTCCCCTGAAATGAAATTTTTGTTGCAGGGCATGTCCAAAATCTGACTTGTATCTTAGTGAAAACTTTTGAGAGCATCAGTAAGCCAATCACACAAGCAGGAATTTACATTGTGTGTGTGTGTGGGGAGGGGGCTCTGTACACCATCTGTGTAAAGAACTCCTCCAGGTTGCCATATTGCATTTTACAGAACATTACAGTGCTGCAGATTGAAAAGGAAAGGTAATTAAAAAAAGAAAGTTGGACGCAGAGAGCTGGCTTGGGAACACGCACGCAAGTATGAAATCAGTGGCGTACCATCCATGTGTTCAGGGTGTTCACTGCACATGAGCCCCGGGGGGGGGGCACTGTGACCCACACTGCACCCATGGATGAACCCCTGGTTGACAGTCGGGGTGATCAGTGTGGCAGAGGGGAACAGTTGCAAGCACTGATCTCCCTTTTTAGTTTTCAGTAAAGCAGCTGACAGCCGCTTCTCCTCCTCTCCCTCCCACAGCTGTCAGCTGAAAAGCTATACAGGGAGATCGGTGCTTGCAACTGTCCCTCCCCGCCACACCAATCATACCTCCATGTCCTCCTCCTCCACCCCCCCCCGTGTGCTCCTCCTCCGGCCCCCTGTGCGCTCCTCCACCCACAGCCGCCTTCCCTCCTCTCCTCTCCCGCCGGCTGCTGTTGGGGATGTCAGGATAGAGAGCGGAGGAAGGGGCCAGTAAATATATAATTTACCAGCCCACTCCTTTTCTGAATTGGACACAGTGAACGATCGCTACCGATCGCTCCTGTGTCCTTTGATAACTGAGCATAGTAAACTGTGTTTACTCTTCTTCAGTTTATGAATGAACACAGTCGCCTCTGTCTCCTGTTCATTCATTTTCAATGCTGAGGCTGCTGAGAAAGGGACTGGGGAATCTCTGTCCTCAGTCCCTTTCTCTGTCTCAAAGGGGAGATGTCAGGGGTCTGTTTAGACCCCCTGATATCTCGCCAATGCCCACCATCAGGGTTGATAAAAAAAAAAGAAAATGAAATAAATATTAAAAGAATAAGTTTTAAAAAAAATTGTAAAAAATAAAATTGTAAAAAAAATATAAAATAAAAGACTGCTGCCATCCCCCCTCTACCAACACTGTCCACTGCCCCATTCTGCACTGTAAGTAACCTCAGATTCTATTAAACCACACACCCTTTAAGCCACGCCCAATATTTAGTGCAATTTAAGCCACACCCACATTTTTTTAAACAATCCTTAGGGCCCCCTTTTTATCTTGCACACGGGCTCACTGGTTTCATAATACGCCCCTGTATGAGATATTTGGGGGTTTTTTTGTTTTTTTCCTTCACAAACGCTTTAACACACAAAAGTGCTAAGTATCTTAAATTTCTAAAATTCCCTGAGCTAAAGCCAATAGTTGTAGACTAGTTACATGGAAATGAATGCAGTTCAACTTGAAATGCATGTTCATGCAGCAAATGGGGGGGTGCAGTAAAACTTCTTTACCTGCTTTTACCACCCCTGGCTGCCCGTGTGAAAGACATCTAATGCCTCATACACACGGTCGGATTTTCAGATGGAAAATGTTCAATGGGAGCCTTTTGTCGGGAATTCTGATCGGGACATTTTCCATCGGAATTTCCGTCGCACAAAATTTGAGAGCTGGTTCTCAAATTTTCCGACAACAAAATCCGTTCGCGTAAATAACGATTGTGTGTACACAATTCCAAAGCACAAAGTTCAACGCATGCTCGGAATCAAGCAGAAGAGCCGCACTGTCTATTGAACTTCCTTTTTCTCGGCTCGTCGTACGTGTTGTACGTCACCGCGTTCTTGACGTTCGGAATTTCCGACCAACTTTGTGTGACCGTGTGTATGCAAGACAAGTTTGAGCCAACATCCATTGGAAAAAATCCATGGATTTTTTGTCGGAATGTCCGATCGTGTGTATGAGGCATAACAGTCATTTCACTATAGAATGTTTTTGAAATTTTCTGAAATTATTAAAATTGGCCTCTGTGTAACGAGCAATGCGCATGAATTGGCCATTTATCTCATATTTCATATCAATAGTGCAATCGGTGCACTTATTTGTGTAGTTTAGTTTTATTATTTAAAAACATATTTTCATATCCAATCATGGCAACAGTTATCTCTAGACAAGAATTGAAAAAAAAGTCTTATTCCCCCGTTTATGTATGTGAATCCCAGCTCTTATTACAGTCAATTGTCTCACTACAGTGAGGGCACAGAATATCTAGTAGGAAATACATTGATTACTAGAACCGGGGAAAAGAATACAAGCAGTAGAATTGCAACTAACCAGGTTTCACCTTACATTTTCTTAAAAAATTAAAACTACAATTCTGATTGGCCGCTGTGGGCCTAAAAGTTTCCTCTTTCAAGCCTTAAAGGCCCGAACACACGATACGAAAATCAGCTGTCTGCCGATTTTCTGATCGTTAGTACGCTTTCAACAGCCGATTTCGCTTTTTCGTCAAACAAAAGCTGGATGTGCAGACTATAACATTTTTGTCAGATGTGAACTCAACATCCGATTTTCGTTTCATTAGTATTTTTTGTATGAAAAAAAATCGTAAGAGCGAGACTAGGCATGCTCAGAAACTAAAGAACACATACAAAACTATTCAACACATGACGTCACTTCTGACGTTGTATTCTGTCGTAATTGTGAGTAACCTCTTCACTTTTGACATGAGACTAGCCTGCCACAAAAAACGAACGTTCGGTCGTCCGAAAATCTAAGCGTGTGTACGAGGCTTTAGAGGAAGATCACACACCAGTTATACTGGATGGACTATGGTGACTACTATCAGTTTACATGTATTCAGCTTGCCTATGAGATTTCCGTGTCTTTCAAATTTAACTAAATGCATGTACAACAAGAGCAGTTAAACATCCAGACAATTGAATTATCTTGAGCCTTTGTAAATGGATGTTGAGTCAAATATTAAATAAATACTTAACTGCAAATCAAACATGACCAACAGAACTGCCAACATTTTTCTCTTGAGCTAGTCCTACAGGCTCAAAAGGCAAGTGTTTTTGGCCCCAACAAACTTCAATCTGAACACCCAAAATAAGTGCGAGAACTGTGCATATTCTGCGTTTTGTTCTCCTAGTAACTAGCTTTGCATTGGTGAGAAATTATTAAAATAAGAAACAAAACATCTGCAAAAAAGCTTGAATTTTCACATAATCCCCTTCACAAATGAAAAGAGGCAAAGTGGAGGAAAAGTCTAATTACAGCGATTCTTAAAAATGTTTCCTCTACCTCCTACTTTTCCTGCTTAAACCTGTAAAAAGATTGAAGAAAGAAAAAAAAAGTATGTACTTACCTATTTTTTATCTGCTCCAGGTCGGTAATGTCATCCTTTAGAGCTGGATCCCCTATGGCACTGAGCAACTGCTGCAGGGGAGAGGAGTGAGTGCCTACAATGTTGGGCCAGGGAAGGGTATGATTGAGGTCACAGCCCCCAAATTTCAAAGCCATTGTGAAGCTCTAGCTTACACAGAGCTGCAGGGTCACCTTACCAGACTGGAGAGGACTGAAAATAGGTAAGCACATGGATCATGTACTAGGTACGTGATTATTATTATTATACAGGATTTATATAGCGCCAACAGTTTGCACAATGCCTAACAAAGTGAAGGCAGATAGTACAGTTACAATACAATTTGGTACAAGAGGAATGAGAGGGCCCTGCTCGCTAGAGCTTACGATCTAAGAGGAATGGTCAATTGATACAAAAGATAATAGCTGTGGGGGATGAGCTGATTGGAGAAAGTAAAACAGTGTATTACTTAGGCCCCTTTCACACGAGGCGGATTCCGCTTCCCCGGAGCCCGCCTCTGTCCGCCGGCTCAGCGGGAGATCAGTCCGTTGATCTCCGCTGAGCCCGCGGATGACAGGTCCCTTTCTGCTCACTGAGTTGGGAGGGGCTTGTCAGGTGCCGCTGCCGCCTATGGAGGGATCGGATGAAAACGGACAGCATGTCCGTTTTCGTCAGATCTCACCCGATCCGATCTGAAAGCGACGGACCTGGACATAGGGCCATCCGTCTGCTTTTAGCTGATCGGACCGGGTCGGATGTCAGCGGACATGTCTCCGCTGACATCCGTCGCTCTATAGGCTAACATGGAGCGCCCGTTCAGGTCCGCCGTCAAAACTGACAGGCGGACCTGAATGGTCCGATCGTGTGAAAGGGGCCTTAGAGGGAGGAAAGGCTTCTTTAAAGCGAAGGGTTTTCAGGGATCGTCTAAATATGGATAGATTAGGAGACAGTTGGGGTAGGGAGTTCCAAAGGATGGGAGAAGCTCAATAAAAATACTGGAGGCGAGCATGGAAGGAGGTGACAATGGAGCTAGAGAGCAGGAGGTCTTGAGAGGACAGAAGAGAGCGGCTTGGTTGATATTTTGAGATCAGGCTGGTGATGTAGCTGGGGGCTGAATTGTGGATGGATTTGTAAGTTATTGTTAGTACTTTGCATTTTATTCGTTGGGTGAGTGAAAGCCAGTGGAGGGATTGGCAGAGAGGGGTGAGGACACTGAACGGTTGGTGAGTCTTGCAGCAGCATTCAAGATGGACTGAAGGGGGTATAGTCTATGTAAAGCTAATCTGACACTTCCAGGTCTGGGGCGCGCATGTGACCCGCTCTCACTGTCATTAGACACAGCGGGAGCTGATTTGTGGATATTGTGGACTCTATGTCCTCCAGCAAAGACTGTTCATTAGGCAGAGAGCCAGAACAGTAATCCTATGTAAACAAGGCAGATCGCCATTCTGTCAGTACAGAAGGCATGGATCTGGTGTTCCTGTAAAACAAGAACATGGATTCATGCCTTCTCCTAGTAAAAGCACCTCCCACACAGTGCACAGACACTGGCTAGGCACGCAGTTAACCCTTTAATCACCCTTGATGTTTAGAAATATCGCAGTCCCGCTATAAGACGCTGATTGCCATCATTACTAGTAAAAAAAATAATTAAATAAATAAAATATCCCATAGTATGTAGACATTATAACTTTTGCGCAAACAATCAATATAATGGGATTTTTTGTTACTAAAAATATGTAGTAGAAAACATATTGGCCTAAACTGATGAAGAAATTAGATTTTTTTTAATTGGATATGGTTTATACCAGAAAGTAAAAAACAATGTTTTTTTTTTTCAAAATTGTCAGTCTTTTTTTGTTTATAGCGCAAAAAATAAAAACCGCAGAAGTGATCAAATACCACTAAAAGAAAGCTCTATTTGTGGAAAAAAAAAGGACATACATTTTGTTTGGGTACAGTGTTGCACGACCGCGCAATTGTCAGTTCAATAATTCAGTGCCGTAGCGCAAAAAAAAAATGGCGTGGTCATGAAGGGGGTAAATCCTCCAGAGGTCAAGTGGTTAACAAGGTGACTTCAATTTCAGCCAGTTCCTGCTGAATTGCTTGAATTTAGAACTGCGGGTGGCCCTACAAGCACCAAATGGAACAACAAAGGTCAATTTCACTTTCAATATATTTTAATTGAAATATTGCAAAATAAAAGTCATAACGAGGAGTAACCGATAAATGTAAACAATACGCTACTTATCAGGAGGGATGAGCCGAACACCCCCCTGTTCGGTTCGCACCAGAACATGCGAACAGGAAAAAAGTTTGCTCGAACACGCGAACACCGTTAAAGTCTATGGGACACGAACATGAATAATCAAAAGTGCTAATTTTAAAGGCTTATATGCAAGTTATTGTCAAAAAAAGTGTTTGGGGACCCGGGTCCTGCCCCAGGGGACATGGATCAATGCAAAAAAAAGTTTTAAAAACGGCCGTTTTTTCAGGAGCAGAGATTTTAATAATGCTTAAAGTCAAACAATAAAAGTGTAATATCCCTTTAAATTTCGTACCTGGGGGGTGTCTGTAAAGGGGCGCATGTTTCCCGTGTTTAGAACAGTCTGACAGCAAAATGACATTTCGAAGGAAAAATTTAATTTAAAACTACCCGCGGCTATTGCATTGCCGACAATACACATAGAAGTTCATTGATAAAAACGGTATGGGAATTCCCCACAGGGAAACCCCGAACCAAAATTTAAAAAAAATGACGTGGGAGTCCCCCTAAATTCCATACCAGGCCCTTCAGGTCTGGTATGGATATTAAGGGGAACCCCGGCCAAAATTTAAAAAAAATTGACGTGGGGTTCCCCCTAAATTCCATACCAGACCCTTCAGGTCTGGTATGGATTTTAAGGGGAACCCCGCGATAAAAAAAAAAAACGGCGTGGGGTCCCCCCAAAAGTCCATACCAGACCCTTATCCGAGCACGCAACCTGGCAGGCCGCAGGAAAGGAGGGGGGGACAAGAGTGCGCCCCCCCCCTCCTGAACCGTACCAGGCCACATGCCCTCAACATTGGGAGGGTGCTTTGGGGTAGCCCCCAAAACACCTTGTCCCCATGTTGATGAGGACAAGGGCCTCATCCCCACAACCCTGGCCGGTGGTTGTGGGGGTCTGCGGGCGGGGGGCTTATCGGAATCTGGAAGCCCCCTTTAACAAGGAGAACCCCAGATCCCGGCCCCCCCCCTGTGTGAAATGGTAAGGGGGTACTTACCCCTACCATTTCACTAAAAACTGTCAAAAATGTTAAAAATGACAAGAGACAGTTTTTGACAATTCCTTTATTTAAATGCTTCTTCTTTCTTCTATCTTCCTTCATCTTCTGGTTCTTCTGGCTCTTCTGGTTCTTCCTCCGGCGTTCTCGTCCAGCATCTCCTCCGCGGCGTCTTCTATCTTCTTCTCCTCGGGCCGCTCCGCACCCATGGCATGGGGGGAGGCTCCCGCTCTTCTCTTCATCTTCATCCTCTTCTCTTCTTCCTTCTTCTCTTCTTCATTTTCTTCTCCGGGCCGCTCCGCATCCATGCTGGCATGGAGGGAGGCTCCTGCTGTGTGACGGAGTCTCCTCGTCTGACGGTTCTTAAATAACGGGGGGCGGGGCCACCCGGTGACCCCGCCCCCCTCTGACGCACAGTGACTTGACGGGACTTAATGGGGTCACTAGTGACCTGGGGTTACTCAAGAGATTCCCCTAATTTACAGGGATTTCCCCTACTTCCTGTTTGGCTATGGAACAGGAAGTGAAGGGAAATCTCCCCAATGGAACAAAGATGGCAAAAAATAAACCTTACAGGAGTTATAACCCTCCTGTACTCTATCCAAAATGAAAAAAAAAGTTTTGCCTATACAGTAGTTCTACTTTAACTCACATAGGCAGCGAATAGTGAGCATATTCTATCCATGGGGTTCATACCTTAAGGAATTTCTTTTGAGTATCCAACAGGATACTAGTGGGCTTCTTGATGAAAAAAGTGTCAACTTGTCAGCAGACTTCAGCTTTTTACAGGCTTTTGCAATACTTTGTATACAGAGGGCAGGAACAGTTAACCCTTAGCACCGCATCCCATATATAGAATACACAGAGAAGGGGAATTGGGGCATAAATACCCCCGGGACATTTTATTAAGTACATGAGGATAAAGAAAATGTATGCAACTTAACTACATAAAACAATCTTTTATTGACTCAATTATTAATACATAGACACAAAGCCTCCCCTTTAGACTGAGAAGCCTCTGACAGACAATAGCGGCTGAGAAGCCGCACTAAATAGTCCCATCCATCCCTGCGGCGTCAGACGTCACCGCCGGGATGCGGACATACAGTGAGGCATTCCCCTAGGCGGACGCTTAGCCACGGCGGAGGGTGGATGTAACGTAGCGTACGTACTAATCCTACTCATTGCGCAGGTGCCAAGGATCCAAGCGCTGACCGCGCAGATGGATCCACCGCGCATGCGTCACCAATCGACGGCAAATACATTGAGATGTCGCTCTACCTGTGGAGTCCTTAGGCGCCATCTTGGTAGAGGGAAAACCTCTAAGGTACCCCTTTGGAGTGGACAGCAGAGTGAACTTAATCGGATCAACTAAATTGTTGATATTCTGGTAATAAAGAAGTGGAGGGAGATAAAATACATTTATTTCTCCTGTGACAAGAATAAGCCCAATAGTGTTAACGTAGATAAGTTTAACCATGCTGAAAAAACAAAGTAAATTAAATAAATTCATTCCCACTGTGGCAAAAAGGAGCTCAATGATATTGGCATCAATAGCCCTTAATTGGATATAATGTTAACCATGCTGAAGAGGCATGGGTAGGGGTATACTTAAAGTAATAACTAGACCCCCCTAATTATGAAGGGAGATAGAAAAATTAATGATGAATGAGATATAAACGTGTAGCACTTCGTCGGTAAGTAAACATGCACCAAATGGGAATATAAGCCTCTAGGGCCCCCATGGGTGAGTGATTGATTACTCACAATGCCCATAGGTGCCCCTGGTGTCCGTGTGAACCAGAGAAGGGGAAAACCCAGCAGAGGAGACAACTACATAGCCAATTGATAAGTAAAACATACTATATAGGGGGTGATTAAAAGGCTTGGGAAGAGAGTCTATTGCATACTTGGGAAAAGCTTCTGGAGTGCTTCAGGTATCTTAAATGTTTTAATCCGTTCCTCACTTAAAGACTCTTTGTATTTAATTTCTAGCCTGTGGCTATATATTATACACGTAGCCCCTCTGTGAACATAACGTTTGGGAAACACAGACAGTGGAGACCTATTCAGCCGTGGGAATGCGATGTATTGCGTTCCTGTATCCACAATCATTGTGCATCTATTTTTCTGAAATTGGCTTGGTAAGATAGTTTTATTTATACTCATTCAATTTATCAATTTGTCCAGCAGTAATGCCTGTTACTGTTGGGGCATCTATATATGGTCATTGTAGTTTATTTTGTTATTTTGCTGAAATCCTACTATGAACATTTGTTAAAAATTACTGATTGAATCTTGCAATTATGTATGCAACCATTGTTTCTAATCTGTGCATCTTTAAATATTAGAAGCATATTTTGTATTTATTTTTGTTGATTTGTATTTTATCTCTCTCATCTCCAGTAGACCACATATGTACCATAACTCCTGATGAAGCTCAAGAATTTGAGCGAAACATGTCGAGTGGTATTCACCAAGTGATTGACTTTCATTGCCTCTTTCAAATTTGGATCTTTTAGTTTGAGAGATTGGTTTTTTAACCTTTGTGATATTATGTATTATTAATTGAGTCAATAAAAGATTGTTTTATGTAGTTAAGTTGCATACATTTTCTTTATCCTCATGTACTTATAATCTCGAGCACCTTTAAAGTCCCGGGGGTATTTATGCCCCAATTCCCCTTCTCTGTGTAGGCTTTTGCAATAATCTGAGCTCCCGCTTACAGAATATAAGTCGCCAGTTTGAATTGAGACTTAAAGTGGAGTTCCGGTCATTTGTTTATTTATTAAAAGTCAGCAGCTACAAAAAGTGTAGCTGACGACTTTTAATAAACAGCCACTCACCTGTCCCATGATCCAGCGGTGTACTCACTGCAGCTGTGATCTCCCCATGTCCTCCCCTCAGCGGCGCCGGCATATCTACTAGCGGCGCTGCGGTCTGTGGCTGGCCCCAAAGTCTTCTAGGACCTGTCATATGTCCCAGAAGACTTTGGGAGGGAGAGCTTTTGCTTCCAGTCACCTAGGTGACCGGAACAGAAGTGGGAGCAGGTACCTGTCAAATTTGGGTACCTGCTCCTCCCAAAAGCATCATTTCACAAACAGGAGATGGGAGGAGGCCTTGAAGCCGAAGTTTCACTTTTGGGTGGAACTCCGCTTTGGGTGGAGCATACATGGATCAAAATTTGGATGGTTCGATCCATGTATGGGCACTGTGGTTTACCAGAAGTCAATCTACCTGTCAACATCTGTACAAGTACCCTGAGGGAATTTTGCTGCTCGGTCAGCTATAGCCGGCAGTGATGATCAGTGTATTCTGACAGTGTCCCCAGCGTCCCTGCTGTCAGAATACCAGCGGGAGCATTCAACTATCCACATCAAGTGTGTGAATCTGGTGAATCGGGTCAGTTGCTGGTTGAAAGAAAAAAACTGTCCCATTTATGAGGCCTTAGTGAGGTCTTGGAGTTTTAGGTGCAGTAGAGCAAAAGTCAATAATAAAATTGACTGAGACGGATGGAAATTTATTAGCTGAACAATTTCTGTATAAGAACAGTAGTTTATGTCTGGTGGGTCAGTAAGGCTTTATTACATTGCACAGTGGTGCTAATTTACTATGTGTTAAGACAATAGGAGCTAGAGCAGGAAGAGTATGGAGAAGGGGAGCACAGGCGCGATCTGATCATAGTGATGTTGTTCCTCCATAGTCCAATGATAGCCCGACGGTTAACAGTACGGCAACTGCCCTAACCTATAACTGGCCCTAATAGCAAGGAGCACATGGAAGGATGACGCATGTCATACAACAACAAAGAAATATTCCCAGTTTAAATTACCAGCCAGCCTGCAGCAAAACCGAATAGACCTGTCTAACAGTTCACAATAAAAACAAGGCCTTTCTTTGTTGTTTGACATACGTCGCCCTTCTATGTGCTCCTTGCTGTCAAGGCCAGTTATAGGTTGGGGCAGTTGGCGTTTGTTTGTACCATTGGTTATTTGGTGAGGGGACGCATTGGACACCTGACCTTCACTGCCGTTGTGCTATTTGCTGGGTGTCCAGTGCGTCCCTGTGCCTTTACTACTATGGAGGCTCTGAAAATTTATAGAATTAGGACTGCAAATAATACCGGGGTGCTGTGGCCTCTGCAGCTTATGCATGTATTTGCAAATGTGTGCAAAGTAACCCCCCCCCCCCGCTTTAACGTGAACTGTTATGGGGCGTACACATGGTCGGACTTTTCGACCGGACTGGTCTGACGGACGCCGACGGACCAAATCCGGCAAACAATCCGATCGTGTGTGGGCTTCACAGGACCTTCAGCGGACCTTTCCAGTCGCAAATCTGGCAGACTTTAGATTCGGAACATGCTTCAAATCTTTGCGTCGTAACTCCGCCAGACACAGGAATCCGCTCGTCTGTATGCTAGTCCGACGGACAAAAACCGACACTAGGGCAGCTATTTACTACTGGCTATCAACTTCCTTATTTTAGTCCGGTGTACGTCATCACGTACGAATCCGTCGGACTTTGGTGTGATCGTGTGTAGGCAAGTCCGGTCGTTAGAAAGTCCGTTGAAAGTCCGCCAAAAGTCAGTCGAAAGTCTTTTGAAAGTCTGTCGGACGGGCTGTCGGACTTTTGTAGCTGAAAAGTCCGACCGTGTGTACACGGCATTAGACAGGATAATTCGGTTTGTTGCAGGCTGGCTGGTAGGTTGAGATTGGAATTTGTCTTTGTTGTTTTTTTCACAACAGTTAACAGTACTTTTACTTTTAGATTCAGAAATGTGCTTTTGTTGTTGGCAGACAATGTCTTGGCAGGGGACCAGCTATTTATAACACCCAGAAGTATTTGCAGCGGTGCCCAAGGCTCTTTAAAAGAACAAAGATTTAAAGCAGACCATACATTGCAAGATCTATGGATTCCCCCATCCATGCTAAATAGTAGTCATGTATAAATCTTCTCTAGTTATTGTATTATGATAGTTGGCACCCGCGGCTGTCAGAAAACCCGAACAATGGCTTCATATGATTCGATGCATCTGCTCTTCGGCCTTCAAATTTCAGATTGAAGGATGACAGGTGGGAGGATGCTGACAGGGCCAGCCAGGGCTCAAATTTTGGCTGGTTCATCGGTGCAAGTATGCAGATTCTTCTGTCACGTGGTATTTTTATTTAATTTTATTCCGTGTCACTTTAATTTGAACCTGAATTTATACTACCATGGCTATACAGTAAATACTGTATTATTATGAAAACTAATCACCATAATACTGGTGGTATTAATACTATTGTGCTAAAAATATAATGTGTTAAAAATGTTCACACCTATATAGGAGGAACCACACCTACTGTATAAACAAGCAACCAAATTTACATTGCTGAAAAACCTGCACCAAAATCAGATGATTTGGGGAGGTGACACTGAAAACTGCAGTCGGGAATTATGATGTCACCATTCTTTCTCGGCACATTTCACAAGACTGGATAAACAAAATGACAAATTTCTGGCAGTTAAGACTATTCACATATGTGTATTTAAAGTGTATAATTTAGCTGATTGTGCTGAGTTGTTCTTAAAACTTTCATGGGCATTTAGACCATTGTCACCCTATCTACATAAAGATCATTTATTCTATGTGCAGCCTATAAAATCATCAGAATTTGATTAGCTGATTGAACCTTTAGCATCTGTTGTTGCTCATAGTGCAGATATCTGCTGCTCTAGGTACATGTAGATATGGTAGGAGCCTTCATGCATGTTCTGTGTGCCATCTATAGTCAATGGCCAGGTTTATTCTTATTACAGATACACTATATTACCAAAAGTATTGGGATGCCTGCCTTTACACGCACATGAACTTTTTTTTTTTAAAGATATGTTAATCGAGTTAAACCACTTCAGCCCCGGAAGGATTTGCCCCCTTAATGACCAGCCCATTTTTTTCGATACGGCACTGCGTTGCTTTAACTAACAATTGCATGGTCGTGCGACGCTAAATCCAAACAGAATTGATGTCCTTTTTTTCCCACAAATAGAGCTTTCTCAGCTTTGACGTCTTCCCCCTGCATCTCCTCCTTGGCGGCTTCCCCCCTGCTTCTGCTCCCGGCCAATACAGTCGCTTCTCCTCTCAACCAATCGGGTCATAAGACCTGCTTTCTGATTGACCAGGAGGAGAAGCAGGAAGACAATAGCGAATATTAGTTTTCTACAGTCACACAACTTCACCCTTTTTGAAGCCAATTAGAGCCTCAGGCTCTAATCAGGTGCTTAAAAAAAAAAAAACATTTAAATCCATGCGTCCGGTGCCCTGCTTGTAGATTAGGGGCCAGGCGCATGGATTAGGGGGCGGCGCCCCTGTGCGCCTCTGGGAGCGACCACCACTGCTCCTACTCAAGATACCTGCTAGGGATAAATTGATTCAGTTAAAATACCTCAACAAAGTGTATTACTCTCCCCACTGGCTGTCCTCCATTTACGCCACGACGAATCCTACATGTCCTAGGTGCCGCACTTCGGTGGGCACGTTCATACATACAGTTTGGTCTTGCCCTTTGCTACAGGTCTTTTGGGATACAGTGGTGTCAGAGGTAGCGGTAATTAGTGGTTTGACGATTGCACCTATGCTACTGCTGGGTATATGTGACACAACTGCTACCACAGTCTACAAACGTTTGTTTCTGTTTTATGCATTTTAATATGCCAGGAAAGCTATTCTAATAAAATGGAATGTGCCAGACCCCCCTACAATATCCTAATGGAACACTTTAATTAATACTGTCCCCAAATTGTACAAGCTCACTTACCTGGGTCGTAATTGCCCCAAAAAGTTCCACAACATTTGGAAATACTGGGTTAAGGCCCATGACCTCACAATTTGATGGTCTTCCAAATGTCTCTGTCTTGCCCTCTCTTACGTACCCCGTTTTCTTCCCCATATTTTTCTTCCCTTCCTTATTCCCCCTTTTTACCCCTATCTCCCACTCCACATTATGTCTCAATTTTTAGGGAGCTAAGCTCCCCTTCTTACTGTGTTATGGAACTTTACTTATTGCTCTTTCTGGGTACACTCTTGCATACTATAAGGTTTGTTGCCAGTTAATGTGATGGTTCCTAGTGTAGAATAACGTGATAATATCTGCTATATCACTGGGTTGACCTGTTGGCTTCCCTGACCTGTAGTTGTGATCACATATGATGTGTAAGTTAACTTGTGTGAATTGTATGCTGGGAATTAGTCTTAAAGTGATTGTAAGGCTTCATCTTTTTTTTTTTTTAAATAACAAACATATCATAATTACCTCCACTTACCTCCACTGTTTTTTTAAAATAACAAACATGTCATACTTACCTCCACTGTGCAGCATAGGATGCATTAAGGTGAAAAAACACAAGGGTTTACAACCTCTTTAATGTACACAGGACATTTTACAACCTCCCCTGAACGATTTAAGTTGACAGATAGTAAAGACGTTTAAAAACGTCAGTTTTTCAGCGTTTACATGCCGCGTTTAGCCGCGTTTGTGTTTAGAAGTTTTTTTTTGTTTTTTTTTGCAAATAGTCAAAAATGAAAACACCTGTAGGCTAAACATGAGTTACCACATTTACATGCGTTTACAAGCTGTTACAGGCATTTGGCGTTTCAAATGCCTCTGAACATCCATCCTGAACGTGTTTTTTTGCTTTCCAAAAAATGCTTCTAAACTCAACTGCCTAGAAACTGCTATAAACAACTCTGTGTTCATGTACTAATAAGATAACATAGAGGAGAGTTCAGGGGCACCTGGAAAAAATCGCCCAACTGCTCCTAAACGTCTGTTTACCAGCAGCAGTGTACATAAAGCCTTATTGTCCTCTTTGTTCTTCCTTCTTGTGCCAGCACGGTTGTTTTACTGTTATGCCCTGTACACATGGTCGGATTTTCCGACGGAAAATGTGTGATAGGACCTTGTTGTCAGAAATTCCGACCGTGTGTAGGCTCCATCACACATTTTCCATCGGAATTTCCAACACACAAAGTTTGAGAGCAGGCTATAAAATTTTCCGACAACAAAATCCGTTGTCGGAAATTCCGATCGTGTGTACACAAATCCGACGCACAAAGTGGCACGCATGCTCAGAATAAATTAAGAGAAGAAAACTATTGGCTACTGCCCTGTTTATAGTCCTGAAGCACGTGTTTTACGTCACCGCGTTCAGAACGATCGGATTTTCCGACAACTTTGTGCGACCGTGTGTATGCAAAACAAGTTTGAGCCAACATCCGTCGGATAAAATCCATAGATTTTGTTGTCGGAATGTCCGATCAATGTCCGATCGTGTGTACAGGGCATTACTGTTTTGTATTGTTATACTAGAAACATTGATTAAACTTCACTGTTAAAATCAACAGGGGCACTCTGTGATCTTAAATAACAAACGTCAGTTGGCTCCCTTTAAATTTTTTATCTATATCCAGCCACACATAATGAAAGTGTTTTCTACTGCTTTCAAACAGCTTTAATTTGCGATAACAACAAAATGGATCAAGCCAACCTACCACCAATTGTTTAGATCCTTTCACTATTTCGACAGAAACTCTTGGTTGTAGGTTGCTTTCATTTTGGTTATTTTTTTCATATTGCATCCTGGTTGAAAGCGTTTGAAATTGCTTAAAAAAATTTCCTTGTGTTTGACCAGCTTTAGGGCCATGCGGCCAACCATATTGCCTTTATTATAATCTAGTACTTATTCCTGAGGAGGTCATGCATTAAACCTCTCTAAAGACTTGTACAAAGTGATGTCTTATGCCGTGTACACACGACTGGACTTTCCAGCAGAAAAGGTCTGACGGATTTGTTCGAATTCGATCGTGTGTGGCCTTCATCTGACTTTTTCTGTCGAAAAATCTGACGGACCTTAGAAATAGAACATGTTTCAAATCTTTTAGACGGACTCGATTCCTATCGAAAAAATGTTTGTCTGTATGCTTGTCCGACGAACCAAAAACGTCGCAAGGGCAGCTATTAGCTACTGGCTATTGAACTTCCTTTTCTAGTCCGGTCGTACGTCATTACGTTCAAAATGATGAGACTTTGGTGAGATCGTGTGTAATCAAGTCCGTTTCGTCGGAACTCCGTCAAAACTCTGTCGAAAAGTCCTTTGGAGTTCAGTCCGACGAGATGTCCGGTCATGGGTACGCGGCATTAGGGATCTTTTCATGCTGAGCTTCCAGTGTTTGAAATTCACAATCCTAATCTTCTTCAGGTGAGCTAACATGACCAATAACTTTGGTTACGTGACTTTTACTAAAAGAGACGCTTCTTTCATCATTGGTAAGTATTTTGATTGCACTCTTCCTTATTGAATGTACAGTGGGGAAAATGGGAAGGAGAGGTGGGGATAAGTCCACTTTACTTCATCGTTTCATTTTATTGAGGCATCTGAAAAAATACAATCTAGTTCCCAGGTTTCTTTTATCTTTTTTTGAAAAAATATGTGGTTGCTGTATATTATGACATGTCAGGAATGCATTCATTCAGATTCAAAAGTTACTTAAAGGTTATCTTTCTGATAAAATTCTGGAAGCAACATGAGGCTATTTTGGGCCCTGCTTTATTGCAGAGAAGTGAGAACTCTTTATTGCACATGGTATAAGTGATTATATCAAATAGGTAATGTGTAAATCTGTCTAGATTTTAACAAAATATTATATCAGGTTTGTGTTCTACCATGTATTTGAAACCCTGTAACAAATTCTTCTTCTGTCTTGAAGAACATTGCATCTACTTAAGAGTGTCCTGGCCCCAACCCTATCTCCCACAGTTCTGTTTAAGAGACAATAAATCTCTTTGCATTTAAGAAGTGTCTGGAGCCCATCAATCCACCTTGCATAACACCCACCATGCCTCGTAACCCACTCTACACAGAAGGATGTCAGCTGTCCCTAACTCTGGAGGTCACCATTAGGCCTAGAGAGGCCCGGGACTTTGCTACATATGGTACCTTAAACCCTTGTTTTAGAGCTCAGTAGTGCTAAAGTTATGTCATCTGAAATTATTCAAGCATGGTTGCCAATAAAATGATTAGTGTAATGTGCATATGAACAATTAGGTAAGGTCCGAAAAGTAGGGTTCGGAAGGAGCAAGGGTGATATGTTCTAAAGCCAAAAGATCTGTCTGTGAAGGCAAGATCTGACTTAAAAAAGAGTCTGTTGGCCAACTGGGTCTTAACCCATATGCTTGACTGGGTGAGTGAATATGATTAGTCAATGGAAGGCAGATATTTCTATTGCTGCGTATCTCAGAAGGGAAAACTAGTAAACAGACAAGGTTTTTTGACTTTTTCAGCCATTCGGAGAGGCCTGTTACATACATCAGATTGTTGGTTAAATAAGTCAACTGCTCAACATAATGATTGTGGTTTTTAACCCTTCGTGTTAACTGTCATTTACACAAACTAGAATTGACAAAACTGCATACACAGTCAGCTAAACTGAAAATACCGTCCTGTCAATGCATAAGCAGTTACTATTTATGCACTTCTAGACCAGCAGGTTCATCCTGAAGCTGGCTCTGCAGAAGGAATTTGAAGCATCACGGGACTTTCTAATTAGAGAAAGTTTTTTCTTTTTTCACTTGTTAAAATATTATATATATATGTTGATATGCAATTCAGCATTACAAAACAGAATACAATCAAAGAGCCAACAAGTCAACAATGAATGAATAACCGTTCTATAGTTTTAGTTCATATTACCTTTGTACGGATGATGAGGGGTAAAGATAGCAGCAACAGGGGAGTGAAAACCAGAATGAAAAACCTATTGCAGTTCAGAGATTGTCTCACATATGGTGCCATCATATGGAAGGCTAAATATCAAAAAATTGGAGGTGGGTTAAATCTGCTGTTGAAAGGCCAACATCCCTCGATTCAATGTAAATATAGATTTCCCCTTGGGAATGAGACCTTTTTAGGCACAGATTGTGAAACGATATTTTTGCAAAAAATTCTTCAAATTTATTTAAAGTATCAAAAAGAGTATAAAAAAGAATAACAATCATATACAGGAAATGCACATAATGAGTGGAAAACCTCCATAATATAAGCATCCATAATGTAAACACAAAATACTAATTGCATTTGTAATTCCTACACGTTACGGAGTACAATAGACTCCTTCTTCAGGGATATTCCGATATGCAGTTATAGTGATAATGGTAGTCTAAAAAATATATAAATATATGCATTATACACCCATTAGATACCGAATCTAATTGCCGCTCACATACTCACATGTCTAATGATGGTATATGGCCCAAGTGGATAGGGTAGGGGTGACCAAGATGGCCAAGGGATGCAGTGTAGATGGAGAAATTCAGAAAAGATCTGGTCAATAGAGGAGTGGACACCGAGCCACCACAATGCAAACCGGGACCAGAACAGTGTTGCTAGGGGCGGAGAGACAATAATTAAGGTAAAAGGAGTGAAGAGGGAGTGAAAGAATACCTGAAACCCCAGACGTATGGAGCTGCTGTCTGCATGTCTGGCAAGACTAAAAAAAATTAGTTTAACCTTACATTCACCATGTCTTACCATTCCCGTGAGGTGACGTTTTTGGATGTCACAGTCATCTGGGGTGAGGGCAGTAACATCCAGACACGTCTCTTCCAGAAACCCACAGCAGGGAACTCCATCCTGCATGTCTCCAGCTTTCATCCTTGGCCCCTCATAACCTCTATACCATTTAGTCAATATTTACGGACTAGGGGAAATTGTTCAGATGAAAAAATCTTTCAACTAGAAACAAAAACATTACAAGCTAGACTGTTGGATAGGGGATATTCAAAATCATGTCTAAAGAAAGCTTATAGGAGGGCAGTGGAGAAGACTAGATGTGAACTTCTGTATGGCCAGAAAAAGGACAGTAAATCGGAGGATACAACTAGAATAATAAGTAACATATTCGAATCAGCATGCCCAAATTCGGAATGTAATCCAAAAATACTGGCATCTCTTATCTATGGATCCTAATATAGGTATATTTGTGCCATCCAAACCTCTCATCACTTTCAGACGCACCACCTCTATCAGGGACTACATAATTCGGAGTAAATTTAAGAGAGAAAATCGGGGTGTCCCGTGTAAACTCAAGGGGACGTATACCTGCGGTGGCTGCAGCTTCTGCCATTATATACACATAGGTCCCACATGTAGGTTACCCAACGGCAGAATCTTTAGGGCCCAACATTTTGCCAACTGTAAGACACATGGTGTGGTTTATTTGTTATTATGTGATTGTGGCTCATTCTAAGAAGGAAAGACCAAGGTTGCCAAAACACATTTAGAGCATGAAGGGATGCAATCAAGATCTCCCTTTGGGGAGACATGTAACTGTACTGCATAATGGCCTTTTTCCTAAAATTTAAATTTTAGTCCTTGACAGAATACATCCCAACTTGAGAGGAGGGGACTGGAACAAGGTCCTACTCCAGAGACAATTAAAGTAAATTTTTTGCCTTCAATCTACCATCTTCCCAGGCCTCAATGAGGCGGTCAATTACATACCCTTCTTAGAAGGGTTTGTATCTGGAGGTATGAAAAAATAACATCATTGCAGATTTTAGACTCTGCGACTTCGACCTTGGTATCTCTGAGCTCTATTGAGTTTGTTTTCAACATAACTGTTTATCTTGGTGGACACTTATTCACACCATGTGTACACTGCCATGTTTGGGTATCCTGCCCGATCCAAGCCTTGCATTCATTTGTTGTTCTATATGCCACACATGTCTATTTTGGGGCAATAGCCGGTCCTTCTATAGATTCTTTTATTTTTATTTTTCCCACGCTCTCCCTTTCCCTTTCTTTCCACTATGGTATTGCCTCTGTCTTTGCTCCCCTCGTTTCCTTGTCTGTGCTTTCTCTCTCTTTCCTTTTTTCCCTTTCTTTTTGGTCAGTTGGGGTGCGGTGCCCCTTCCGTGCAATCCCAGCATGCGTGGGCCGTTCTGGTCCACGGGCCGTTTCGGGTGGGTTTCACCCACCCCACGGCCCCTAGATCGCTTGGCAACTCTCTGCGGTATCTGGGCTGTATGATGTGGCCTATCCTTTGCCACTCCCTCTTTGCCATCCAGCCCTGCCTGTTGCCGACAGCTATCGGGAAATGCACACGTGCAGTCCGCGCGTACGTTGGATCCCCTCTGGCGGTTATGGTATTCTTTTCTCCCTCCTTCACCAGCTGTCGTAGCCTCTGGGTGCCTCTGCGCATGCGTGTCAGTGGGAGCGTGATGCATGACGTCACTCCACTTGTGCCGCCATCTTGGATGTGGGCATGGGGTGGCGCCATGCGCCGTGCACTCGGGGGACCATTCGAGCAGCACAGGTGGATTCAGTCCTTGGTGATTGTCTCCACCTGTGATTTGGGACGGGTTTACGGCAATCTGGCGCCATAAATAGGAGGTGTAACTCAATCTCCCCTCATGGCGATCGATCATGGGAGCAGTCCACATTGAATCTTGATGCACAGATAAGTGTCATCACTTTGACACTCTATCTCCTGTATGACAAAGATCTCAGTACTCCTGAAGCCCCTTCTCTTTGCTTCACTATATCCTATATTTATTGCCTGTTATTTGAGACCAGATACTCTTTGTCTCTATAAATGTTTTTTAGGTGGTCATTCCCCCTGCTGCTTTGATGCTGGGCTGAATTAGGATTTTCAGGAGAGACGAACTTCAATAGTTGCCTTCAATTTGTTGTTTTCATATTGAACAGCTATTTACCTTCATGCTTTTCTTCCTGTATATGAATTAAATGACAAATCATGTCGGACATCTAAATCTATATCAACACACCCTGCATACTGTGAAGTTATCATAGCGACTCTGAAGGTATGCCTTTTATGAACCCTGTATGCATCTTTAGACACCAATAGGCCATCAACCGCAGTCGTTTGTGTATACACATGTGCACATGTACAAATTGTGTGTATGCAGGTGTGTATGCGCACGTCTGGGGTTTCAGGTATTCTTTCACTCCCTTTACCTTAATTATTGTCTCTCCACCCCTAGCAACGCTGTTCTGATCACGGTTTGCATTGTGGTGGCTCGGTGTCTGCTCCTCTATTGACCAGATCTTTTCTGAATTTCTCCGTCTACACTGCATCCCTTGGCCATCTTGGTCACCCCTACCCTATCCATTTGGGCCATATACCATCATTAGACATGTGAGTATGTGAGTGGCAATTAGATGCTGTTTCATCTGTCGCCATCATTTTTGTTTTAGTATCTAATGGATGTATAATGCATATCTTTATATTTTATAGACTACCATTATCACTATAACTGCATATCGGACTATCCCTGAAGAAGGAGTCTATTGTACTCCGTAACGCGTAGGAATTACGAATGCAATTAGTATTTTGTGTTTAGATTATGGATGCTTATATTATGGAGGTTTTTCGCTCATTATGTGCATCTGATGTTGTATGTATGATGGTCTAAATATTCCATGTTTTACAATTTCCTGTATATGATTGTTATTCTTTTTGATACTCTTTTTGATACTTTAAATAAATCTGAAGATTTTTTTTACAAAATATCGCTTCACAATCTGTGCTTAAAAAGTCCCATTCCCAAAGGGAAATCTATATTTACATCATATGGAAGGCTGAATATACAGCTAGAGTGACTTCAACAGATTCCTGCAAGCCTTAAGCCTCGTACACACGGTACTATTGTTGGCCAACCGAATGTCTGATTTTTGTCCAAAGGGCATGTGCCAGGAACTTGTCTTGCAAACTAATGGTACACAATTGTCGGCCAACAAACACGAACGTAGTGACGTACTACGAGGAATTTCAGCTCTTGAACTCCACCCTTTGGGCCCCTTCTGTTAATTTTGTGTTTGGTGAGCATTGATTCCGAGCATACATGTTTGTACTTTCGACTTTTGTGTGACGGACTTGTGTACTGACGATACAAAAATCTGACAATAGACTGTTGTCTGCCGAAAATTTACTAGCCTGCCATCCAACATTTGTTGGCCGAAAGTTGGACAACAATTATCAGGAGGAGCGTACTAACTGTAAGATTTTAGCACAACAGTCTGTCATCAGACAATCCCCTGCCAACAATCTGATTGTGTGTACAAGGCTTTAGATGCAGGCAAGCTCTGTCCTCACAGCACTCGATGGATAAATGTGATCCTGCTAGGCTTTTTCTCATTGATATAGTGCTGAGGTAGATAGTGGGAGGTAATCAAGGTGTGTTTTGAAATTTCAAGATGCATTTTGCAGCAAGGTCACAGTCCACCCTTAGGCCTTCACATCTATGCATTTTTTAGTGCTTTTTCAGTTTTGCAGAAACACACTCTAGTTCATTTAACATGGTTTCCTATGGGTCACGTTCACATCTGTGTGTTTTAAGGAAAGGGCCAGGGAATATTTTCTGGTTTTTGGTTCCATAGACTTCAATGGATGAAAAATGCAAAATGCACCTGCAATATGCAAACTGCAACCTGCATAAATGTGAACCAGGCCTTAGTAGACAATCACATGGGACAATCCAGGTTTATTCTTATCACAGATACACTATATTACCAAAAGTATTGGGATGCCTGCCTTTACAAGCACATGAACTTTAATGATATCCCGGTCTTAGTCCATAGGGTTCAATATTGAGTTGGCCCACCCTTTGCAGCTAGAACAGCTTAAGCTCTTCTGGGAAGGCTGTCTACAAGGTTTAGGAGCCTGTCTATGGGAATGTTTGACCATTCTTCCAGAAGTGCATTTGTGAGGTCAGGCACTGATGTGGACAAGAAGGCCTGGCTCGCAGTTTCTGCTCTAGTTCATCCCAAAGGTGTTCTATCGGGTTAAGGTCAGGACTCTGTGCAGGCCAGTCAAGTTCCTCCACCCCAAACTCCCTCATCTATTTCTTTATGGACCTTGCTTTGTGCACTGGTGCACAGTCATGTTGGAACAGGAAGGGGCCATCCCCAAACTGTTCTCACAAAGTTGGGTGCAGGAAATCTTCCAAAATGTCTTGGTATGCTGGCACCTTAAGAGTTATCTTCATTGGAACAAATGGGCCAACCCTGACCCCTGAAAAACAACCCCACACCATAATCCCCCTCCACCAAATGATTTGGAGCAGTGCACGAAGCAAGGTCCATAAAGACATGGATAAGTGGGTTTGGGGTGGAGGAACTTGACTGGCCTGCACAGAGTCCTGACCTTAACCCGATAGAACACCTTTGGGATGAACTAGAGCAGAGACTGTGAGTCAGGCCTTCTCGTCCACATCAGTGCCTGACCTCACAAATGTGCTTCTGGAAGAAAGGTCAAACTTCTCCATAGACACATGCCTAAACCTTGTGGACAGCCTTTCTAGAAGAGGTGAAGCTGTTATAGCTGCAAAAGGTGGGACAACTCAATATTGAACCTTACCGACTAAGACTGGAGTGCCAGTGAAATGTGCGTAAAAAGGCAGGTGTCCCAATACTTTTGGAAATATAGTGTATATTCTTAGAAAGAATTCTTTTATAAAATCTGTTTGGAACTTTTTCAGTGCACATGCTGAATCAATTACCAACATGACATGGAATATCCCACACAAAATAAGCTTGTAAAACTGAATATAGGAATGTATATAAAATATAAGACCTTTAGAAAATGGTCAGGTGTGCATGCACAGACCAACCATCTCATAGTGTCCCTTTGGCTACTTTCAGCACTAAATAGGAACATTCTAGTTACACAAGCGCTCCGGTTTTAGGTGATAAAGGAGGGAGTAGGAGAAGGTATCCATGCATTCCTTAAGTTAGTGAAAACAGTAACAATTGAGCAATAATTTCTAAGGTGCCCAGTTATTTTATCCCCTGTCAGTACATGGGGCTGTCACCACCCTATCCTACCAATTGGTATCTTGGGAGTTACATGCAGCCCTTTGGTACTTGATGTGTGGTCCTGCAAAGGGGCAGTCATGACAGTCTCTGATAATGTCCCCAGTCTTTGTCTGTCTCCTGCAGTGGGTTTCCAATCTCCAACAACACTTGTAGTACAGTATGTCCGCAGTCTGACCATTTCTGATTGATATAAGCAGCCCCTTGGTGGTGTCAAAGGATGCCGTTAAGGCCCCCAATAAAATGCTTTAGTGTAATATGCATATGAACAATTAGTTAATGTCCGAAAAGTAGGGTTCAGAAGGAGTAATGCCGCGTACACGATCAGAAATTCCATCAGAAAAAACTTGGATGGTTTTTCCGATGGAATTCTGCTCAAGCTTGCCTTGCATACACACGGTCACACAAAAGTTCTCGGAACTTTTCACCGTCAAGAACGCGGTGTGACGTACAACACTACCACGAGCCGAGAAAATGCAGTTCAATACTTCAGAGCATGCGTCAAATTGTTTCCGAGCATGCGTGATTTTTTGCACGTCCGAATTGCATACAGACAAACATATTTTCGGATAGGAACTTTTTCCAACCGAAAAATAGAGAACCTGCTCTCAATCTTTTGCTGGCTGGAATTCTGCCAGCAAAAGTCCGATGGAGCATACACACAGTCGGAATTTTTGACCAAAAGCTGACATCCGACTTTTGCTGGCGGAATTTCTGATCGTGTGTATGGGGCATTAGGGTGATATGTTCCAATGCCAAAAGATCTGTCTGTGAAGGCAAGATCTGACTACTTGAAACCGAGTCTGTTGGCCAACTGGGTTCACTTATATGCTTGATTGGGTGAGTGAATATGATTAGTCAATGGAAGGCAGATATTTCTATTGCTGCATATCTCAGAAGGGAAAAATAGTAAACAAACAAGGTTTTTCCACTTTTTCAGTCATCCGGAGGTGCCTGCTGCTGCTATATACATCAGATTGTTGGTTAAATAACTCAACTGCTCAACATAATGATTGTGTTTTTTAACCCTTTGTGCTAACTGTAGTTTACACAAGCTAGAATTGGTCAACACTGCATACACAGTCAGCTACACTGAAAATACCATCCTGTCAATGCATAAGGGCCTTTTCACACATGCGGACCGTTCAAATCCGCCTGTCAGTTTTTTCAGGGGATCTGAACGGTCGCTCCATACATCTCTATGGAGCGTCGGATGTCAGCGGTGACATGTCCGCTGACATCCAATCCGCCCCGATCCAATCTGCTCCGCAAAATGCAGACAGATGGATGTCCTATTTTCCATACGTCTGGCGGATTGGATCGGATGAAAACGAACAGGCGGTCTGTAATCATCCGATCCCCCCCGTATAGTACAGAGTGCAGAGATGGACTTGTCATCCGCCGGCTCAGCGGGGATCAACAGAGCGATCCCTGCTGAGCAAGCGGATGGCTGGATACGGATCCACACCTGTGAAAGGGCCCTAAGCAGCTACTATTTATGCACTTCTAGACCAGCAGGTTCATCCTGAAGCTGGCTCTGCAGAAGGAATTTAAAGCACCACAGGACTTTCTTTTTTTTAAAATTTGATTTTGATTTTCAAAAATGTTGTACAATTGCATTCCACAGTACATATTCACGTATATTATATTATATTATAATATAATATATTATATTTTATTATAGTTACTGTTTCTTTTCAATAAAACAAAGTAAACCTATTGCAGGATTGTTAACTAAGTTTTGTGTTTCATTCGTGTCCCATCCTGCTTTCAAGAAGACAACATAGTTTATGTCTATTTCTGTGAAGTCTCACCTGACACTTGTTCATAGCTATCTTAGTTCTACTACATCTAGTTGTCAGCTATCATACCTCTATGTCTCCTGATACATATTTTATCCAACCTGCCCATACTTTCTCAAACTCCTTAGGACAACCTCTAGCAGTGTAGGTTAATTTGTACATTGGCAATGCTTTGTTAACAAGTTTCCCCCAGTTTTGAAGAGATGGAGGAGTCGGGTTCCTCCATCTCAGGGCCAGTGCTTTCTTAGCATAGCAAAAGATTATTCTCAAAAGGGTTTTCTGTGAGTTTGATACCTCTTCCTCCTCCGGGTCTCCAAGAAGACATTTAGCTGGGGAATAGATGTTTGGAAGGTCCAGGGTATCTTTCAGATAGTTCAGGACTGCTTTCCAAAATCTATCACGGACTTTCTAATTAGAGAAAGTTTTTTCTTTTTTCACTTGTTAAAATATTTATATATATATATATATATATATATATATATATATATATATATATATATATATGTGTTGATATGCAATTCAGCATTACAATACAGAATACATTCAAAGAGCCAACAAGTCAACAATGAATGAATAACCGTTCTATATTTTTAGTTCACATTACCTTTGTACGGATGATGAGGGGTAAAGGTAGCAGCAACAGGGGAGTGAAAACCAGAATGAAGAACCTCTTGCAGTTCAGAAGTTGTCTCACATATGGTGCCATCATATGGAAGGCTGAATATTACAGCTGGAGTGACTTCAACAGATCCCTGCAAGACTGAGATCCAGGCAAGCTCTGTCCTCACAGCACTCAATGGATAAATGTGATCCTGCCAGGCTTCCTCTCATTGATATAGTGCTGAGGTAGATAGTGGGAGGTAATCAAGGTGTGTTTTGAAATTTCAAGCTGCATTTTGAGGCAAGGTCACAGTCCACCCTTAGTAGACAATCACATGGGAGGAGAAAGTCATCCTGCAGAGCTGTCAGCCAGCCTGTATCCTGACAAGAGATAAATAAAAAGGTTACATCCCAATAATATCATTGGCTGTGTGCATACCAAGCATCTACATTTCAAAGCAGCCTACTACCGAGCTGACTATCTTGTAGATTCTATGGAAAGATTTTTAGTGTAACCTCTTTCCTACTCTTAGCTTGAGTCAGAGAAGTTACTCACAGTTATGCTGGGAGCTGTCCAAGCACATTAACACACATCAGTACAGAGCATGGCATTATATTCATTTGGGAGTGTACTTTACTGCAGTCTACTGGAGAATTTTGGAAATACACTTTGGGCAAGTTGCTAAAAAAGGTAAAATGAGTGAATCAATCAAATCACATCTACCATGAAAGAACGATGGAGGCATCCATTGGGGTTGATTTACTAAAGGCAAATAGACTGTGCACTTTGCATATGCAGTTGCGGTCCGCAAGGACATTTGCTCCAGAACTTAGTAAATCAGGGGAAACTCTGCTGACCTCCATCATCCAATCATGTGCAAGCAAAATCCTGTTTATTTATTTTTTCCTTGCTTATGCACAGTCTATTTGCCTTTAGTAAATCAACATTTCTGGCCTTTCCTTGAAGAAAATAATTAATTAATTTAAAAAAAAGTATTTTTTTGAACTTCTTGACAACCAAGTAACACATACAGTATATGCAGAGGCAGGAACATTGTATCTACAGCAACCTGGGGTTGTGTGCTGAGAGCACATTCATAGTACATTGATCGAGCTGTCGCACAAGCTGGACCAATGTAATTATGCAAAAAAGCCATGCTTAACCACTTCAGCTCCAGAAGGTTTACCCCTCTTCATCAGCAGGCCATTTTTTGCAATACAGCACTGCGTTACTTTAACTGGCAATTGCATAGTTGTGCGACGCTGTACCCAAATAAAATGTATGTCCTTTTTTCCCCATAAATAGAGCTTTTTTTTGGTGGTATTTGATCACCTCTGCGGTTTTTATTTTTTGCGCTATAAACAAAAGAAGAGTAACAATTTAGAAGAAAAAACAATATTTTTTACTTTCTGCAATAAAACATACCCAATAAAAAAATGCAAAAAAACGAATTTCTTTATCAATTTAGGCCAATATATATTTTGCTACGTGTTTTTGGTAAAAAAAAAAAAAAAATTCCAATAAACATATATTGATTGGTATGCGCAAAGGTTTTAGCTTCTACAAACTATGGGATATATTTTTGGAATTTTTATTTATTTATTTATTTTTTACTAGTAATGGTGGCGATCAGCAACTTATAGCAGGAGTGCAATATTGCGGCGGACAAATCGAACACCCAACTGACACATTTGACACTTTTTGGGGACCAATGACACTAATACAGTAATCAGTGCTAAAAAATATATATTGTCACTGTACGAATGACATTGTCAGGAAAGCGGTTAACATCAGGGGCAATCAAAGGGTTGAATGTGTTCCCAGGGAGTGCTTGCCAACTGTGTGGGGGATGATTTTACTGTGGGAAAGCAGAGATCCGTGTTCCCGCTTAGCAGGGACACAGGATCACAGCCTTCCCTTGTCACAGAACAGCGATCTGCCTTGTTTACATAGGGAGATCGCCGTTCTTCCTGTGCCTCGAATGATCGGCGGGCGCCTGCAGACACCGCATCCACCGGACCCGCTGATTGGCTCTCGCTGTGTCCAAATACAGTGAAAGCGGGTCACCAGCGGCAGGAATGCGCACTCCAGACCCAGAGGTGCAGAATCACGTAACGGTACGAGATTCTGCCCAAAGCAGCCGCCCTGCTGCAGTAAATGTGGGGCAGTCGGCATCTAGTTAAACTTCAGCTTTAAATTCAGATCCAAGGTTGCACTTACAGTGCCTTGCAAAAGTATTCACCCCCTTGGCTTTTTACCTATTTTGTTACATTAGAGCCTTTACTTCTTTTTTTTTAATCTGAATTATATGTGATGGATCAGAACACAATAGCCTAAGTTGGTGAAGTAAAATTAGAAAAATATATACATAAAACTATTTTTCGGAAATAAAAAACTGATAATTGGCATGTGCGTATATATTCACCCCCTTTGTTATGAAGCCCATAAAAAGCTCTGGTGCAACCAATTACCTTCAGAAGTCACATATATAGTGAAATGATATCCACCTGTGTGCAATCTAAGTGTCACATGATCTGTCATTACATATGCACACCTTTTTGAAAGGCCCCAGAGGCTGCAACACCTAATCAAGAGGCACCACTAACCAAACACTGCCATGAAGACCAAGGAACTCTCCAAACAAGTAAGGGACAATGTTGTTGAGAAGTACAAGTCAGGGTTAGGTTATAAAAAAATATCCAAACCTTTGATGATCCCTAGGAGCACCATCAAATCTATCTTAACCAAATGGAAAGAACATGGCACAACAGCAAACCTTCCAATTGACGGCCGCACACCAAAACTCACGGACCGGGCAAGGAGGGCATTAATCAGAGAGGCAGCACAGAGACCTAAGGTAACCCTGGAGGAGCTGCAGAGTTCCACAGCAGAGACTGGAGTATCTGTACATAGGATGACAATAAGCCATACACTCCATAGAGCTGGGCTTTATGGCAGAGTGGCCAGAAGAAAGTCATTACTTTCGGCAAAAAACAAAATGGCAAGTTTTGAGTTTGTGAAAAGGCATGTGGGAGACTCCCAAAATGTATGGAGGAAGGTGCTCTGGTCTGATGAGACTAAAATTGAACTTTTTGGCAATCAAAGAAAACGCTATGTCTGGCGCAAACCCAACACATCACATCACCCAAAGAACACCATCCCCACAGTGAAACATGGTGGTGGCAGCATCATGCTGTGGGGATGTTTTTCAGCAGGCGGGACTGGGAAACTGGTCAGAGTTGAGGGAAAGATGGATTGTGCTAAATACAGGGATATTCTTGAGCAAAACCTGTACCACTTTGTGTGTGATTTGAGGCTAGGATGGAGGTTCACCTTCCAGCAGCACAATGACCCCAAACACACGGCTAAAGCAACACTTGAGTGGTTTAAGGGTAAACATATAAATGTTTTGGAATGGCCTAGTCAAAGCCCAGACGTCAATCCAATAGAAAATCTGTGGTCAGACTTAAAGATTGCTGTTCACAAGCACAAACCATCCAAATTGAAGGAGCTGGAGCAGTTTTGCACGGAGGAATGGGCAAAAATCCCAGTGGTAAAATGAGGCAAACTCATAGAGACTTATTCAAAGCGACTTGAAGCTGTGATAGCCGCAAAAGGTGGCTCTACAGAGTATTGACTTTAGGGGGACGAATAGTTATGCACATTGACTTTTTCTGTTATTTTGTCCTATTTGTTGTTTGCTTCACAATAAAAATAAAATTAAAAAAATCTTCAAAATTGTTGGCATGTTCTGTAAATTAAATGATGCAAATCCTCAAACAATCCATGTTAATTTCAGGTTGTGAGGCAACAAAACCTGAAAAATGCCAAGGGGGGTGAATACTTTTACAAGGCACTGTAATAATAAACAAGTAAACCACTTAATCAAAGACAAACACACCTCAGGATTCAATCAACTTAATAGATTGTAAGCTCAATGAGCAGGGCCCACCTATTCCTTCTGTATTGAACTGTATTGTAATTGTACTGTCCTCCCTCTACATTGTAAAGCGCTACTTAAATTGTTGGCGCTATATAAATCCTGTATAATAATGATATTAATACTGGCGCTGTCATCATTACTACTGCCAATAACTTAAATAATTTATTGCACATCATACTGTGTGTGTAAGGCTGGCCATACATTATTCAATTCTTTTTATAATATTTTCCTTTACATACTCCTCATAAGGAACCTTTCCCTAGTGCTAACACTGTTTCTCACAGCTGGGGCACCTGCCCCTACTCTACCAACTCACAAAAACGTGCCAAACCTGGGAGTCAGGGCCTTAATAAGGCTCTGCCTAACCCAAGATGGTCGCGGGGGTCACATAGAGAGGCAGTGTTCAATCAGATTGCTTTTCCAGTGACCCAAGAAACCATATAGGAACCATGTTCCCCCTGACTTCCTCACGAACTATAGTGCCACTTCGGATAGCGCCACCTACAGTGGAGAAAGTAGACTGCACTTGCCCACACACTGAGAATTTTCCATCACGCTACGTCAATTTTTCTCATCACTGGGGTTTAAAACAAACATCAATTTGACCCTACTAATAATTAGAAAATCAAAAAAACATTCCTAAAATGAAACATTTTGAGTGAAAATCTACTAGTGTATGGCCAGCTTAAGTGTGATCAATCACTCTGAATAAATAGTCAGAGAATGGGGGAATTCAATAAATATGTTACAACAGTTTTTGCGGTATGGCTCTTTTAAAATAACCTGCTCCCAATACAGGAAGTCCTTGCAACTGATTCACAGAGCTTTCTGACACATGCAGCAGATTTGGGTAATTCTTATTACTACATAAATTTAAAAAATTATTGCACAGGTAGACATAGACAAAATCAAAAAGTGAATAAGCTGCTGGCAACAGCACAACAGGACAACGTGTGATAAAACCCAATACATAACATAAGTTGCCGTGCTAAACAATCAAAGTGATGCAAAATATGAGGATTATAAAGAAAGTGTTCATGTATAAAAACAGCTCATGTTGTTCTCCAAAGGAAAAACGGTGATTGTGAGAAAAGTCTCCTAGTAAGTGTTCAATATAGGTGAGCAGGTAATTAGTGGGAACCTTTGACCCAAGTGCACCTCCACCATAGATCACATAAGATGCTTCCTTACCAGAAATCTAGACTCCAAATCATAAGAGTATAGATACACGTGGGTGGTATACACAGAAGATCTGATCGATTCCCACTATTAGGCTGAAGGGGATGGTGTCATGACTGATGGTAAGGATCGCTTCATGTCAAAGCCCATAGAGAAGAAAAGAATTGCCCACATAGTGTAAAACTGTGACAAATCCTGCAATATACCTGATTGTGTATATCAGGTTGTGATATGGAACGATCCTTACCGTGAGCCATGACCCCATCCCCTTCAACCTAAAAGAGGGAATCGATCAATTCTTATTACTACCACTTTTAGAATCTGTCACTATGGCTGTGACATATTCTAAAAGCATTAACTCCAGTTCGCAGATAAGAAAATTAGAGAAAATTAAGACCAACTTTTAAGTTGGCATACAGAGTGACTCAAAGTGTGGCTTTCTGAGCGGAAAAGCTATCATGAATGTGTCAGCTTCCCGCACTGCACTGAGGTCAGATGTTAGCAGGGCTACTCAGGGGCTGGACCACTTGCCTGTTCTCACCCCCAAAACCCAATGCAGACCTATCCTGTCTACTCTGGTGCGTGTGGATGGCGGGTTGGAAACCTCATTGAGCCACCCCCCTGGTGTACTGACCCTTCCATTTGGTCATGAGTTACTTACATATACAAGGCTTTGTATTTCCAATGTGGTTACAAATGAAGGTTCCCAAAGTATAGCCAAACATCTGCTGCCCATAGGGGCTCAGATCACATGACCGGTGTTCCGTTGAGGGGTCCTCACTAGAAGGGTGTCCTCTTCCTTTAACCAAGAGTTACAGAATCATGATTTCAGAATCCCCTTCAACCGAACAGTGTAGCATTATATGAGACAGCGTCCATCCAGCTCCCTGCGCTATTACTTAGGTTTTCAAGCATCCTCTTTAAATAACACACCCCTATCCAAAAGCCAAATTTCTCCTCTTTTACTTTCAGCAAATAAATAGTACAACTTTCAAACACTGGTACCATAAGAAAGACACATCCTGTTACAGTCCAAAGAACTCACATATTCTGCCATATTTTTAAGTCCTCAATTTCTCCAAGTTGGTGATGAGTGTCGGGTGCCTTAAGGCCCATGACAGGGAACCCCATATGGAGGAACTAAACCTGGTTCTACTAGTCTACACCTATATCTTCCTTATCACTATCACTATATAAAAGGGCAAGATTAGCTGGTCAATTCCTGTTAGGAGGGATCCAAACAGAGATAAAGAAGTTAACACCTTCCTACACAGAGTGTCCTTGGTATGGACACTCGGGCCTCAGCATCACCCCCTCCATGCTAGAGATTCATGTACCTGTTCCTGACATGTACACAAATCTGTTGCCCGCACTGACATTTGTTGAGCAGAGGAACGTTGGAATTCTAAAGAGTGTGGGGGTGGAGCCTTCCGCGTGGCCATTACGAGCAGCAGGGTCACCACTTAACACACAGTTTCCAAAACCCCATGAGGGTTCTTCGCCCAACACAATACTGTCCCCTGCATGGAAGTGTTTCAGTGGGGACCGAGCAGTTAGAAAAGTTCATGGCAGAACCGAGGACCCATCATCATCAGCGGCTCCTGTGGGGGTAAACACTACACCAATTGTACCAGGACAAAGAGAGAGCATTATTCATACCAGTGGGGGTAGAGACTGCAAAAAAGCCTTGCCTACTCTATCTTAAACAGAAAAAAAGAGAATTTGGCTTTAGATACTCTTTAACCACTTTACTATCACTGTGCATTTAAAAATGGCAGTCTGATGAAGCAGTGGGCAGTTTAATTGTTGTTTTTCTTTTGGGCTTATATTAATGAAATCACATACATATTTTTTTAATAATGATTAAATATTATATTTTATTGTCTATCGTATGAATGTTCACTTACCATCACGGAATAACACAATTTGTGTTTTGCATTCATAATTTATATTACTGAGGCAATTTAATTTTGATTTATGAATTATTCATTTTGTAGCCCCCTCCTCTAGTTAGGCTGCTAGGCAAAATAAGTTTTGGTTCATTGTAGTTAATAGACCAGTGAATGACTGTTTTTGTCTGCTCAAGGTTTCTGAAGCTGGGTGTTTGATTTCTTCCACTTGCTTTTAGAAGAATATAGGGCAGAGGGAATCAGATATGAATATTTATCATGTTCCAGGCAATCCCTGGAGGGAGGCCTCCAGAAGGTGGCTGGTGAGGTGGTAAATGTTTAGAAGGCCTGGGTGGAGTGTTCTTCTCTCGTCAAGGAGGGTTCTATCTTCCTGGGCCTGTTGTCCCTAGGAGAAGAAACACTGGGACAAGAGTCTGCCTTAGCAGTTGATGGGCTGAGGTCCTGGAAAAAACTGTCAAAGGATTATATTTGCTGGAGGGCACTGTCTTTAAGTCCTGGTCTGGAGGATCTTTTTATCTCCCTCAATGAGATCTACCTGTGGATGCTTGGTGGCAGACAGGTGGGGACACTGTGAGTTAAGACCTTAGTGGGAACTGTTAGTTGTACAAGTTCCAGCAGGGAACAAAGTGCCAGAGGTTACTATATGGACTGCTGCAGTAGGGCCCTAGATATACTGGCCATTTCTGCATCACCTCCAGAAAAGCTGCTATTGGAAGATTAGAGAGAAGTTTGTCCTCCTATTGTTGGTACTGATCAGTTTGGAGTATCCTGTGACTCTAAACCTCTCTCCTGTCGAAATTCTTCAGCAATAAATACTAAAAAGACATCCTCTCGGCTGAGCCTGAATTGTCGGTGTGTGTGGGACTGAGCATGTGTAACTGGTGGCCTCTGTACTATTGTGGGAGACTTAGGTGCATTCTCAGCAGCCTCTCTGGGGGGTAAACGCTACAAGTTATATTTCCATATCTGTTTTTATATATGCTGCTATATTTTTATTACTTGGGTTACTTTGGCTACATTGCTGGTGCTGCAAATTTATATTCTTGAGTTTGAAGGAGAGGTTGATATCTGTCTGATAATGCTCCCACTGAAATTATTCTAACTCCAACTTCTCCACTGAAAAGGAAATGGATAGAAATTACCCAAGAAAAATCTAAGACCGTTGCTGACCACACACGTTGGAATCTGATTGTATAATCCTTTTTAAATAAACCAAAAGCTATGTAGTTGGAGGGCCTACCTAATTGGATATAAATTGAATGGATTGTTTAGATAAACCCTCACACTTTATAGTTGTTGGCACATTTAGAGGAGATTTCACAGAGGTTGCACAATTGGATTGTAACGTTTGTGGACAGCTAAAAAGTATAACTCAATATAACGCAAAGTCCCAGTGTGGCAAAAAAAAAAAAAGGAAATAAATCAACAATGAATACAATAGTAGCTATAGGTCATCTGTCTCTGTAAAGAATATGGCACATCTGACTGCACATAGCCTTTGCTCATAAGAAATGATATCTTGCATGGAGTAGGCTGCTGAAGCTGGCCACGCGCCTTATGAAGTTCTCCACTCAGGCTCGAAATCAGAGATTTGGCACTTCCATTAGCATTACATTGTGCATTGTGGATACTGGGGAGAGTGCCAGAGCTCTGACTTGGTTCCCAGTTAAAATTGGCATATGGCTGGAACATATGACACAATGTATTTTGTAGTGCCCGTTGTTTGGTTGTTGTGTCAGCTGCATATGTTTAGCATGAAGACAGGTACACCTTAAGCCGGGGGTCAACAACCTGTAGATCATGATCTACCTGTAGATTGTGGATAGGTAACTGGTAGATCGCGGTCTGCGCTTGCTGACAAGCCATCCCAGAGCATCAAAGTGCAATGCAGAGGGACTACTTGTAATGTTAGAGCTGTAGTAGGGTGCAAGAGCTGCATAAGCTGATGCCTTCTCTGTAGTGCTGGCTCCTGTCCCATGCAGAGTGATGCCAACTTCACTCCACCTCTTATCCCGGCTAGTGATCTCCAGAGTGGTGCCAGCAGCAGGAAAGAAGAGATCTTCAGATCAGTGTGAAGCAATACACTGGGTATAATAGTATAGGGCTGCTTTCACACTGCTGCGGTTTATCTACACCACGGGTGCAGTGCAGTGTACCTGCAGCTTTCCTGCGGGTTTGCGGTGCTTAGCCATAGACTTCTATTACATCCTGTGGGTTTGGTGCACTTTCTTAAAGCACACCAAAAATCCTGAATGCTGGAGTTTTTTTCACTTTCAGAAAGTGCTCCACACCTGCAGGATATAATAGAAGTCTATGGCTAAGTGCAGCTAACCCAGGAAAGTCGCAGATGCACTGCACTGCACCCACGGTACAGGTAAACCGCAGCACATCAGTGTGAAAGCAGCTTAATAGGGCTCAGAACAGTAAGGGTTAAAGGAGTTGTAAAGGCAGCAGGGTTTTTTTTATCTTAGTGCATTCTATGCATCATAGAATGCATCATGCATTTGCATCATGCATCAGGTCTGGATGGACAGAAATAGAGTTATTTTTGCAATTAAATCATCTCTTGTATATGTATTTCATCTTGGTATTTAGTTGGCATTTAATATAGTTTTGAAGACGTAAACTTAACCAGAAGAATATGTACATAAAATGCTCAAGAAGAAAACTTAGTTTAATTGTTGTAAGCCATTTTAAATTCTTGTCCAAAATATATCATCCCTCCAAGTAACAAAGTTGTTAATGCATTTGTGCTTTGTAATGCTGTGGAAGAGAATGTTTATAGGCTAGGCGCTTATTTCAAATGAACCCTTATATCTGCTGTAAAAAACAAATCCATATGATGCTTTTATGTATGATCTAAGTTTATTAGATAGTTAGGTAATATAAAGAGTTACACAGATATACATTGAAATGGTCCCTATGGAAATGAATTGTACGCTAGTTTTACATCAACCGACCCCTTTGTTCAACATATTAAATCGACCATTTGCGAGACATAACATTTCATTTCCTGTGTCGTATAATACTGTGGTACGGTCCAGAATGCTGACTTTACAGAGCTAATGCCCCCACTTCTTGTATATGATGGATCATATACAGGCATACTCCGCTTTATGTACCCTCACTTTATGTACACTTGCAAGTACGGACACATTGGCATCTATGGGAAATCTTGGTCAGCTTTACATGGCACTGCTCCCAGTCTTTAACATTGGTGTCTATGGGAAATCTTGGTCAGCTTGACAAGGCACTGCTCCCAGTCTTTAACATTGATGTCTATGGGAAATCTTGGTCAGCTTGACATAGCACTGCTCCCGGTTTTTAACATTTAACTTTGGCATCTATGGAAAATCTTGGTCAGTTTGACATGACACTGCTCCCGAACCATGAGTGATAGGGACACTGAGCTTGAGAAGCAACGAGAGGGGACCCAGGACTACAACAGATCTGATTTTGGGGTCAGCCAGCTTGCCTAGGTAATCAGTTATGCCTGTAAATGACTTTTGCAATGCAGTACAGTGGAACCTCGTATTACGAGCATAATTCATTCCAGGAGTATGCTCGTAATCCAAAGTACTCGCATATCAAAGTGAGTTTTCCCATTGAAGTCAATGGAAACGAAAATTATTCGTTCAGCATTGACTTCAATGGGGTCCAATACTGCATGCGGCCAGAGGCGGGGGGGCGCCGGAGAGCCTCGGAAACGTCCGAAAAGGCTCGAATACACTTCGGTTGACCTCGGCAAACATCAGAAAGACTTCCTACCCGAGATTTGCCGAGGTCAGTCGTGCTGTACTCAGGTCTTTCAATGCATTCCCGAACGTGACATTCGGCTCTGCTCGGCCCCGGCGCCCCCCACCTCAGGCCAAAAACGGTACTGCACACCGCTTTGGCCTGAATCGTGCTCCTTTTGCGAGACAACACTCGCAATCCGAGTTACGATTTTTACAAATGCAGTGCTTGTATTGCATAATGCTTGTTAACCGCGTTACTCGCAATCCGAGGTTCCAGTGTACATGCATTGAGAAGTGAAAAAAGGTATTGCTTTAAGTAAATTTTCATTTTTACATACATGCTCTGGTCCTATTGTGTACTTAAAAGTGGGGTATGCCTGTACATTGTGTGCAATGTATTTCTCAATGAAGGAGGAAAACAGAAAAGAGACCTGCAGATTAGAAAGGAAAGTGAAAGAGAGGAGGAAGGAGAAGAAAAAAAGAGGAAAGTGGTACATGGAAAATAAGATTGGAGAAAGGGGGTTTAACCCTTCCCGGTTCATTCCCGTCAGTCCAAAAGCTATAGGATTTATAGTCCTGCCTGGCTCTTGTAGATCTTCAAAGAAAGATTGAAAACTCCGTGGAGGAGTGATCCCGTAGGAACCATGCAATTTGGGGGGGTTCAGGACTACGCTCCTCTTGACAGTATATGATGTTTTTAATTAGTAGATGCAATGGCCTAACTGATATCAAGATGATTGATGCTTTATTTGCATTTCAAGATATGTCATCTAAGCAATCTCAAGAAAGGTAAAACAATTCAAGCAGCAAAAGCAGAACTGATAAATTGTTGTATTTGCTGTTAGCAGGACAAACACCTACAGCAAACGTGTAAAGATAACTAGTTACATTTTAAAAGTGAATTAAGCTACCTACAGACTTCAGATAGTAATCGGCTATGCATTCTGAAATATCTTTCATGCAAAATAATATTCTACAAACATGTACGCTCACATTAGATGAATATACTGTAAATGTGTTTTCCCACATAGGATGGAGGTAGAGTACTCTACAGACAATCTCAATGGCTTATTTCAAGGAAAAACAATGGCAATTTGAAAGGAAAATGTAACCTTTGTACAGTGCCTTGAAAAAGTATTCATACCCCTTGAATTTTTCCACATTTTGTCATGTTACAACCAATATTGTAAATGTATTTTATTGGGATTTTATGTGATAGACCAACACAAAGTGACACATAAAACAATTGAAAATATCAGAAACACTGCGTATTGCTGATCCCGCTCAAATGGCTAGAAAAAGTTGATGCACTATAGCAGCTATTATGAAAATAAGACCAATTGATAAAGATGCGAAGATAAAATATGAAAAAATTGTCCCAACATTAATGATGATATAGCTTAAACCTGGTCTTTCCTTATGGTGTGGAATAAGATCATACTCTTGTATATATTGTGGATAATTACTTATGTGGACATGCAGCTCCCCTGTCTGCCAGTCTCAGTCTGTATCATCCCGGCTCTCATCGCGCTCAGCAACACCAGGAAACGGTGAGAACAACATGTACTGTGCAGTACAGACTCAACATTGCTGTTTTTAGCTGATGTTCTTGTAAGCATAATTTCATTGGTTGCGGGTATGTTCCCAAATAAAACAGTGTTACGCTATGTGAATTCCCTCTTTCTTTGCATGTAATATTTGGTGAGCAACCTTAAGGAATTATCCGTGATATATACAAGAGCATGATCTTATTCTACACCATAAGGAGAGACCAGGTTTAATCTATATCATCACTGCTGGCTTATGAAGGACTTGATCCCAGAATAGCAGTTTACTCAGTTGTTGCTGGAAATAATAAGGCTGATTTTTAGCCCGTTTGTGGTAAGTGCATTACCAACGGGGACCACTCTGAGCACGAGGCTTCTTTCCGGTGATGGTATATAATACTTGAGGCTACCCTACGATTCTGAGGGGTCATGGAGCACTACATTTACCCTACGGACTTCTGTTGGGACTCTGTCACATATAAATTATTGTTTGTGTGTGGTCCTCATCCATTTGCACCTAATACTCTTAGTTATTGTTTTTAGCGCTGTTAATGTTAGGATAATTTTTTTCATATTTTATCTTCGCATCTTTAACAAAGTGACACATAATTGTGGTTTTCAAAATGTTTTACAAATAAATATGTGAAAAGTGTGGCGTGCATTTGTATTCAGCCCCCCTTAGTCAATACTTTGCACCACCTTTCGCTGCAATTACAGCTGCAAGTATTTTTGGGTATGTCTTTACCAGCTTTGCACATCTAGAGAGTGACATTTTCTTTGCAAAATAGCTTGAGCTGTGTCAGATTGGATGGAGAGCGTCTGTGAACAACAATTTTCAAGTCTTGCCACAGATTCTCAAATGGATTAAGGCCAGGTTCACACTGGTACGACGCGACAGTCGTACCACTTTGGCTCCGACTTTGCCCTGTGACTTGAAGTCCGACATGCGTCTGATTTCAGTGAACAGGGATCCGACTTTGATCCCCGACAATACCAGGCACTGTCTAGTATGCATCTTTAAGTGGAGCTCCAGCCAAATAAAAAAAAAAAAACGGCATGGGTTCCTCCTCCAAGCTATACCAAGCCCTTCGGTCTGGTACGGATTTTAAGGGTAACCCCCACGCCGAAAAAACGGCGTGCAGTTCCCCCCAAAATCCATACCAGACCCTTATCTGAGCACGCAGCCCGGCAGGTCAGGAAAAGGGAGGGGACGAGCGAGCGCCCCCCCCCGAATTGTACCAAGCCGCATGCCCTCAACATGGGGGGGTGGGTGCTTTGGGGGGCCATGTTGATGAGGACAAGGACCTCTTCCCGACAGCCCTGGCCATTGATTGCCTTGGGTCTGCGGGCGGGGGGCTTATTGGAATCTGGAAGCCCCCTTCAACAAGGGGACCCCCCACCCTATATGAATGAGTATGGAGTACATCATACCCCTACCCATTCACCTAAAAAAAAGTGTCAAAAATAAAACACTGCACACAGGGCGTTAAAGTAATTTATTAAGGCAGCTCCGGCGTGTCATCCGACTTCTTCTCCCCTCTCCGGCTCTTCTGCCTCCTCCGCTGTTGTCTTCTGCCTCTGTCAGGTCTTCTCCCCTCTCCAGGTCTTCTCCGATTTTTCCCCCCTGTCCGCTGTCTTCTGCCGGGTCTTCTCCGCTGTCTTCTGCCTCTGTTCTACTTCTGATGTTGACTCAATGCTCTCTCCCGCTCTAATGCTGGGTGCGTGGTGTGCCCCTACTTATATTGGCATGGGGCAGGGCCACCGGGTGATGTCATCCGGAGGCCCCACCCCTTATGACGTCACCGCCTGGGGCATGATGGGGCGGTGACGTCATAAGAGGATGGAGCCAATGGTGACCCCACCCCATGCCAATATAAGTAGTGGCACACTGTGCACCCAGCATTAGAGCGGGAGAGAGCGTCGAGTCAACATCGGAAGAACAGAGGCAGAAGACAGCAGAGAAGACCCAGCAAAAGAGTATGAAGACCCAGCAAAAGAGCAGGAAGACAGCGGAGAAGACCCGGCAGAAGACAGCGGACAGAGGGAGAAGAACCGGAGAAAGCTAGAAGAAATCAGTGGAGAGCGAAGAAGATCCGGAGAGGGGAGAAGAACCGACAGAGGCAGAAGACAACAGCGGAGGAGGCAGAAGAGCCGGGGAGGGGAGAAGAAGTTGGAAGAGACGTCGGAGCTGCCTTAATAAATTACTTTAAAAACATATATAATGTGTTTTATTTTTGACACTTTTTTTAGGTGATGGCTTCTCACAAACGGGACTTTTTATGGCTTTCTTTCAACAATGGCTTTCTTCTTGCCACTCTTTCATGAAGGCCAGATTTGTGGAGTGCACGACTAATAGTTGTCCTGTGGACATATTCTCCCACCTGAGCTGTGGAACTCTGCAGCTCCTCCAGAGTAACCATGGGCCTCTTGGCTGCTTCTCTGATTATTGCTCTCCTTGCCCGGCCTGTCAGTTTAGGTGGATGGCCATGTCTTGGTAGGTTTGCATTTGTGCCATATTCTTTCTATTTTCGGATAATGGCTTGAACAGTACTATTTTTTTATAACTTATCCCTGCTTTAAACTTCGCCACAACTTTATCCCTGACCTGTCTGGTGTGTTCCTTTACCTGCATGATGCTGTTTGTTCACTAAGATTTTCTAACAAACCTCTGAGGGCTTCACAGAACAGCTGTATTTATACTGAGACTAAATTACACACATGTGGACTCTATTTACTAATTAGGTGACTTCTGAAGGCAATTGGTTCCACTAGATTTTAGTTAGGGGTATCAGAGTAAAGGGGTCTGAATACAAATGCACGCCACATTTTTCAGATATTTATTTGTAAAAAAATCTGATAACCATTTATCATTTTCCTTCCACTTCACAATTATGTGCCACTTTGTGTTGGTTTATCAAATAAAATCCCAATAAAATACATTTACATTTTTGGTTGTAACATGACAAAATGTGAAAAATTTCAAGGGGTGTGAATACTTTTTCAAGGCATTGTAGGTGCCATACGAAAGCCGTTTTCATTTAAAGCATGTTTACAATCATCTAATTTTTTTTTTTATTGAGTAATTGACAATACTACAATTATCTAATATTTTTTATATATTGTTTGTGCATAGTTCTTTTAGAGACTGTAAGGTAGGAACATATTTTACAAATGATTTTTTAAGATTCTAAAACGTTAGTGCTCATTGCTCATAATTATTATAATTATTTTATTATTATTGCTCATAATGAAACATGTTTTGTCATAGAAGACTTTAAAGCCTGATAATCTCATCTCGAAAATGAAGAGGTTACTAAAGTTACGAAATTCTTTTACGACAGAATAAAAATTTGGAAGTGATGTAATGTAATGTATTGTAGCTCTCAAAAGCTGTGTACTAACGATCAGATTATCATATGATTGCTTTGAAAGCTGTATTGCTCTGTTCTGATCTTGTGTACAGGCAGTGTTGCCAACCGTCAGTATTTTTACTGGCAGCCAGTAAAAAACAGGCAATTTTCTCCTGCCAGTAAATGGCAGTAAAAAGAAAAGGTTGGCAGTAAAAAATATGGCTGTGACGCTCGGCCCAGAGCCAGCCGAGACCATACAAGTGCCTGCTACAGTGTGTTTGGGCGGCTCTGGTACAGGCAGTGCCTGAGCATGTCCTGTGATGTCATGGTGCAAGGGAGCCAAACAGAGCGTCCAGAGCCTTGTGTGTGGGTCTGCGGGATGGGAGCAAGGCAGGCCAGGAGCGTGACCATCAGTGCTGTTTGGACACTGCTGTCGGTATCACTGTGAGAGTCAATTTCACGTGTGTGCCGCCCATTCTAATTTCTTGTCCTAAGAGATATGTTTTTTTGCCTTAACCACTTAAGGACCGGGCCTCTTTTTTTAGATGTGTTGTTTACAAGTTAAAAACAGTTTTTTTTGCTAGAAAATTACTTAGAACCCCCAAACATTATACATTTTTTCCTAACACCCTAGAGAATAAAATGGCGGTCGTTGCAATACTTTCTGTCACACCGTATTTGCGCAGCGGTCTTACAAGCGCACTTTTTTTGGAAAAAATATACTTTTTTGAATTAAAAAATAAGACAACAGTAAAGTTAGCCCAATTTTTTTTATATCGTGAAAGATAATGTTACACTGAGTTAATTTTTACCTATCATGTCATGCTTCAAAATTGCACCCGCTCGTGGAATGGCGACAAACTTTTACTCTTAAAAATCTTTATAGGCGACATTTAAAAAATTCTACAGGTTGCATGTTTTGCATTACAGAGGAGGTCTAGGGCTAGCATTATTGCTCTTGCTATACCGATCGTGGCGATACCTCACATGTGTGGTTTGAACACCGTTTTCATATGCGAGTGCTACTCACGTATGTGTTTGCTTCTGCACGTGAGCTCGGCGGGATGGGGCGCATTTTACTTTTTTTTTTTCTTATTTATTTTACCTTTTATTTTTACACTGTTTTTAAAGAAAATGTGTCACTTTTATTCCTATTACAAGGAATGTAAACATCCCTTGTAATAGAAAAAGCATGACAGGACCTCTTAAATATGAGATCTGGGGTCAAAAAGACTACACTAAAATGCAATAAGACTACACTATACTACACTAAAATGCAATAAAAATATAACATTTTGTCATTTAAAAAAAATGGCCCTTTAAGAGCTCTGTGCGGAAGTGACGTTTTGACGTTGCTTCCGCCCTGCAGTGTCATGGAGACGCCATCTTCCCCTCACTCGTCTCCATGCACAGCTCTGGGAAGACGGTTCCGGTAAGCGGCGGAGGGCCCTTTCCTGCCGCCGATAAAAGTGATCTCGCGGCAAATCCGCCGCAGAGACCACTTTTATCTTATACTGGACTGCCGGCCGAACACGGGGATACCGGGGTTATGGCAGCTAGCTGCTGCCATAACAACGATATCCGTCCTTGTACATGTATGTAGCCTAAATAGTGAAATGTGTACTTAAAACTGTAGTTTTGTAACTTTTGGAACTGCCAGTAAAAACTTGGCTGTGCCAGTAAATTTTGGGTGTTGTGTCAGTAAATTTCAATCTGTTAGGTTGGCAACACTGTGTACAGGCCTTCAAGCTGACCTTCACCCCAAAATCCATTTCATCTTGAAAGCAATAATCCAGTTAAAGATGCCTGAATTAAAAGTAGTTACTTAACCTGTTTACGACTGCTCTTTAGCCGAATGACGGCTACAGCGTGGTTACACATTGCCGGGAGGGCGTCATACGACGTCCTCCACATGATTGTGCTTCCCACACGCCCCCTGCGGCATGCATCGGCAGTGATCTGTGATTGCTGTGTCCTCCGGACACAGCTGTTCACAGATCAGGGTAAGGAGCCAATCACAGCGGCTCTTTATCATGTGACCAGCTGTGTCAAATCACAGCTGATCACAGAGTAAAGTGGATTTTTCCAGTTATCGGCAATCCGCTTCTCACACTAAGCGGCAATCCACACAGGGGACATATACACTGATAATCAGGGCATTGATTATAACCACAGCCCAACAGTGCCCACCAGTGCTGCCAACCTTTACCCATCAGTGCTGCCGATCAGTGCCCATCAGTGATGCCTGTCAGTGTCTATCAGTGATGCCTATTAGTGCCGCCTATTATTGTCGCCTATAAGTGCCCATCAGTGATGCCTATCACTGTCCATCATTGCCGCCTATCAGTGCCCATCAGTGCCGCCTATCAGTGCCCATCAGTACTGCCTATCAGTGCAGCTTCATCAGTGCCCAAAAGAAACTAAGGAAAACTCTTTTTTATTTTCAAAATTTTCAGTCTCTAATCGTTAGGTTAGCAAAACATAAAAAACCCAGTGGCGATTAACCACTTACGGACCGCCCGCTGCAGTTTTACGTTGGCTGTCTGAAGGAGGATATCATTGTTATGGCAGCAGCTAGCTGCCATAACCCCAGTATCCTCTTCTTCAGCGGGCGGTCAGCTACAAGATAAAAGTAGTCTCTGCGGCGGATTCGCCGCAAAATCACTTTTATCAGTGGCGGGAGAGGCCCCCCCCTCCCGCAGCGATCTGGTGCCCTCCGCTGCTTACTGGAGCCACCAGCAGCGGAGGAGGCGATTGCGTGTTGTCTTCTGTCAGGTATGGAGACGAGTGAGGGGAAAATGGCCCCCACCCATCTCCATACAATTGCTGGGCGAAACGTCACTTCCGCCCACAGCTCTTAAAGGCCCATTTTTTTTTAAATGACAATTTTTTTTTTTTTTTATTGCATTTTAGTGTAAATATGAGGTCCTGTCATGCTTTTTTCTATTACAAGGCATGTTTACATGCCTTGTAATAGGAATAAAAGTGACAATTTTTTTTTTAAAACAGTGTAAAAATAAAAAATAAAAGGTAAAATAAATAAGAAAAAAACAATACATTTTTTAAACACATCCCGTCCCGACGAGCTCGTGTGCAGAAGCGAACGCATACGTGAGTACTGCCCGCACGTGAAAACGGTGTTCAGACCACACATGTGAGGTATCGCCGCGATCGGTAGAGCGAGAGCAATAATTCTAGCTCTAGACCTCCTATGTAACTTAAAACATGCAACCTGTAGAATTTTTTAAACATCGCCTATGGAGATTTTTAAGGGTAAAAGTTTGTCGTCATTCCACGAGCGGGCGCAATTTTGAAGCGTGACATTTTGGGTATCAATTTACTCGGCGTAACATTATCTTTCACAATATAAAAAAAAATGGGCTAACTTTACTGTTGTCTTATTTTTTAATTCAAAAAAGTGTATTTATTTCAAAAAAAGTGCGCTTGTAAGACCACTGCACAAATACAGTGTGACAGAAAGTATTGCAACGACCACCATTTTATTCTCTAGGGTGTTAGAAAAAAATATATAATGTTTGGGGGTTCTAAGTCATTTTCTAGCAAAAAAAAAAAACAGTTTTTAACTTGTAAATAACAAATCTCAGAAAGAGGCTTGGTCCTTAACCGGTACCCGTCCGAAGCACGCGGATGTACTTCGGCAGAATGGCACGGCTGGGCAGATGGACTTACAGGTACGTCCATTTGAATTCCCCGCCGTGCCATTGTGTGCGCACCGCTGCCGCCGGACGCCGGTTGGGAGCTCCGTGAGTCGGGGTCGCGGGTCTCGCGGACTCGATCGCCGCGGGGATACCCGCGATCGCCTCACGGAGAGGACAGACGGGGAGATGCTGATGTAAACAGCATCTCCCCGTTCGGCCTAGTGACAGTGTCACTCGATCTCTGCTCCTTGCCATCGGAGCAGAGATCAGTGACGTCACACACACACAGCCCACCCCCCTACAGTTAGTAATCACTCCCCTAGGACATACTTACCCTTCACTGCCAGTGTCATTTACACAGCAATCAGTGCATTTTTAATCGCACTGATCGCTGTATAAATGACAATGGTCCCAAAAATGTGTCAAAAATGTCCGACGTCCGCCATAACGTCGCAGTCACAATAAAAATCGCTGATCGCCGCCATTACTAGTAAAAAAAAAATATTAATAAAAATGCCATAAAACTATCCCCTGTTTAGTAAACGCTATAACTTTTGCGCAAACCAATCAATAAACACATATTGCGATTTTTTTTTAACCAAAAATATGTAGAAGAATTACGATCGGCCTAAACTGAGGAAAAAAAAAAAATTTATATATTTTTGGGGGATATTTATTATAGCAAAATGTAAAAAATAATGCGTTTATTTCAAAATTGTCGCTCATTTTTTGTTTATAGCGCAAAAAATAAAAAATCGCAGAGGCGATCAAATACCACCAAAAGAAAACTCTATTTGTGGGAAAAAAAGGGCGTCAATTTTGTTTGGGAGCCACGTCGCACGACCGCGCAATTGTCAGTTAAAGCGACGCAGTGCCGAATCGCAAAAAACGCTCTGGTCAGGAAGGGGGTAAAATCTTCCGGGACTGAAGTGGTTAAGTGGTTAAATACCACCAAAAGAAAGCTCTATTTTTAAAAAAAGATAAAATGACCATGTGCGGTAAGGTCTATCATCACATTAGTGACACTTATTACACTTTAATCAATGGCGTATAGGAGTCCCCCCAAGTTCTACCTGTGGGTGCTGTGTGGCAGACAGCTCCTGGGACACTGTGAGTATAGATCTTGCTGGGGACTTTTAGTTGTGCAAGTGCCAGAAGGGAACTAAGTGCCAGAAGATGCTATATGAACTTCTGCTGTAGGGTCCTAGATATACTGTCCATTCCCTGCTACCTCCAGAAAAACTGCTAATTAAATATTAGAGAGATGTTTGTCCTTGTATGATTGATACTGATCGGTTTGGAGTATCCTGTGACCCTAAACACCTCTCCTGTTAAAGTTCTTCATCAATAAATATGGGATGGGGATAAAAGGAGGCTGTTATAAAAACTGATTCTGCAGTTTCCATTCAATTATCCATTCACTTCTGGCACAGAAGATGAAGCATGGAACACTGACCAGGTGCAGCTCAGTCATTTCACTTACCAAAAACTACACACAAAAGCGGAACTTCACTCTCTCAAGCCACATTGTCTATTTTTAAAGCCCAACTCTGGGCAAATTTTTTTTTTCACGTTAGGGCTGTGCTCGCAGTGCATGGATTAACTTCTTGGTTTCTCTAGGGGTGAACACAGCACCTATACTCATCCGATCCTTCTATCCTCTGGTAAACAGTGCTCCCCCCATGTCCAGCGGTGGACTTTTCCTGACGTCTTCATGTCCAGGGCCTATGGGCATGATGACATCAGGAACAGTCCACTGCACAAGACCACTGGGGGGCAGGGGACAGGAACCCAAGGGACCGATATTGTCCTGGCAGGATCGGAGGATTATGTGAATATATCTCAGCTCTCCAAACACCTCCTAGACCAAAATGAGCAGTTAACCCATACAGTGCAGGCACAGACCCATTGCATGGGAAAAAAAATAAATAAATTGCCCAGGGTTCTTCTTTAATTCTTATGCTGCTAGCATTAGTAATGTGATATGAAAAATATATCATTATTTATTGTTTTAACCTTTTTGTATATATATCTTCAGTTACTTCCTGGTTTCCAGGCCTAGGCAAATTCTGTCATACATCCCTGAAGTCTTCAGGAGGGGAGGAGAGGTTTTCTCCGTTAAGCACGCCCTCCTGCCTGCATGACTGAGCTAAAGGCAGAAGAATTCCAGGAAGTAAATGCTACATGAAGCATCTGCCCTTATTCAAAATGGCCATGGCCAGAAATGTTAGAGGGTGTTTTTCAAAGTGATTTCTCAGGAAAATAAAGCATGGAGACATGGATGGATGGGTGAGCTTGATTTGAATTTCAACAATGAATTAAATAACATTTTTGGTTTGCAGTACTCTGCTGTGTGTTGAAAATGCTGATTATCTTGACAGAGATTCTTTGTCATTCATTGATGTTCTTGCTAGGGACACGGGGCTAACCAAGTGTCCCCATGGCACTTGACACCCCCTACAGCCAACACTTCCTTTCCTTCCTGCATGGTCTTCCATGGTTCACCGATTCGAATGCTGCGCAAATGCGGCGTTGCACTGGTTCGGACGGTGCCATTGTCGGCTATTGCCGCAGATTTGGCATGCGATTTGACATGTCAAATCACATCAATGTGAACCAGGGTTTAAGCAGTAGACACAGTGTTGCCAACCGTCAGTATTTTTACTGGCAGCCAGTAAAAAATGGACACTTTCCTCCTGCCAGTAAGAGGACGTTTCGCAGTAAAAAATATAGCTGTGACGCATGCACAGTTCCAGTCAAGAGCGCGCCAAGACCATCTGAGTGCCTGCTACAGTGTGTTTGGGCGGTGCCAGCGGTGGTTGCGCCTGGTGGAGGTGGTGCCTGAGAGTGTCGTGTGATGTCATGGTGCAAGGGAGCCAAGTGGAGCGGCATGGAGCTTCGTGTGCAGGGCGGTAACAAGGCAAGCCGGGAGCGGGACTGTCAGTGCTGTTTGGACCGAAGGGACCACCTGGCGTGGAGAGAGACTGTCACTTTGACTCAGGAGGGGACGTGTCATGTCGGTGATCTGTGCTGCTGTCATTGTCACTATGAGAGTCAATTTCATGTGTGTGTGCGCCCATTCTAATTTCTTGCCCTCCTTAGTCCTGTCCCTGAGCTACTTACTTACTATATCCAAAATAAAATAAGAAATATGTTTTTTTTGTCATATTATCTACCACGCATTGCTAATTACATATTGTACTTGTTTGTAGCCTAAATACTGAAATTTGCATTTAAAACGGTCATTGTGTAACTTTTGGAAATGGCAGTGCCAATAAATCTCGAGTGTCGGTGTCAGTAAATTTCAATCTGGCAGGTTGACAACACTGAGTAGACATCTGTTAGAGAACATTAATCACAGGTTAAAAAACCCAACTGCTATTGTTCTCTGCTGAGATCAGTGGCACCAGTAGTGTCTGCCTACTCTCCTGTCGCCCCCCCCCCCCCCCCCCCAACTCTACATTTAAATACATTTCCCAAGACCATCCGAGTATACTGAGGCACCACTCACAAGGTCGCATTCCTTCTGCAATTCTCATCCCTCTCTGAAGTGCTTAGGTAGGTGTAGACACAATTGTGGTAAGAGTACATAGCCACCTCTATGGATATAAAAGGCTTAAATCCAGAGCTACAGTAATTTAGACTATAGCTCAGGAGGTATTTCTGTTTGTTAAAGTAAATAAAAGGCCCCCAAGGTAAATAAAAATAATAAAAAAATCTGTTTTCAGTTTTTGCAAACCATCGAACACCATCGCCACAGGTACAGTATCTCACAAAAGTGAGTACACCCCTCACATTTTTGTAAATATTTTATTATATCTTTTCATGTGACAACACTGAAGAAATGACACTTTGCTACAATGTAAAGTAGTGAGTGTACAGCTTTTATAACAGTGTAAATTTGCTGTCCCCTCAAAATAACTCAACACACAGCCATTAATGTCTAAACTGCTGGCAACAAAAGTGAGTACACCCCTCTTAGGCATGGAGTTCACCAGAGCTTCACAGGTTGCCACTGGAGTCCTCTTCCACTCCTCCATGACGACATCACGGAACTGATGGATGTTGGAGACCTTGCGCTCCTCCACCTTCCATTTGGGGATGCCCCACAGATGCTCAATAGGGTTTAGGTCTGGAGACATGCTTGGCCAGTCCATCACCTTTAACCTCAGCTTCTTTAGCAAGGTAGTGGTCATCTTTGGGGTCGTTATCATGTTGGAATACTGCCCTGCGGCCCAGTCTCTGAAGGGAGGGGATCATGCTCTGCTTCAGTATGTCACAGTACATGCTGGCATTCATGGTTCCCTCAATGAACTGTAGCTCCCAAGTGCCAGCAGCCCTCATGCAGCCCCAGACCATGACACTCCCACCACCATGCTTGACTGTAGGCAAGACACATTTGTCTTTGTACTCCTCACCTGGTTGCCGCCACACACGATTGACACCATCTGAACCAAATAAGTTTATCTTGGTCTCATCAGACCACAAGACATGGTTCCAGTAATCCATGTCCTTAGTCTGCTTGTGCATCATCTTTAGAAGAGGCTTCCTTCTGGGACGACAGCCATGCAGACCAATTTGATGCAGCGTGCTACGTATGGTCTGAGCACTGAGAGGCTGACCCCCCACCCCTTCAACCTCTGCAGCAATGCTGGCAGCACTCAAATGTCTAATTCCCAAAGACAACCTCTGGATATGACGCTGAGCACGCGCACTCAACTTTTTTGGTCGTCCATGGCGAGGCCTGTTCTGAGTGGAACCTGTCCTATTAAACCGCTGTATAATCTTGGCCACCATGCTGCAGCTCAGTTTAAGGGCCTAGGCAATCTTCTTAAAGCCTAGACCATCTTTATGTAGAGCAACAATTCTTTTTTACAGATCCTTAGAGAGTTATTTGCTATGAGGTGCCATGTTGAACCTCCAGTGACCAGTAGGAGAGAGAGAGACAACACCAAATTTAACACACCTGCTCCCTATTTACACCTGAGACCTTGTAACACTAACGAGTCACATGATTAAAATGACTAATTGGGCCCAATTTGGACATTTTTACTTAGGGGTGTACTCACTTTTGATGCCAGCGTTTTAGACATTAATGGCTGTCTGTTGAGGGGACAGCAAATTTACACTGTTATACAAGCTGTACACTCACTACTTTACATTGTAGCAAAGTGTCATTTCTTCAGTGTTGTCACATGAAAGATATAATAAAATATTTACAAAAATGTGAGGGGTTCACTCACTTTTGTAAGATAAGTATTTTAAACAATACAAATATACAGTAAGAGGGAAATTTATATATATATATATAAAATTGGATATGCAATCTCAGTTTCTGTTCAAAAGAACTTTATTTCCATCTTCATGCATATACAAGACTGCACAGTTTCGGACAGGAGCTCCGTCCTTCATCAAGTTGCATGTGTAAAGTTCCATATACTGATCAACTTTTATTGGCCAATACGTGTAAACCACCCAAGAGAGCACACAGGTGTGTCCCTTCACCAATTTCCCAATTAACCATTTCATACATTATACCTCTCACATATTTACCATTGCACAATATATATAAAAAAAACATACTTCCTAATGTGGAAAGTAACAAAAGAAAATCAAATATAGATGCAATAAAAATAAATATATATTGTAATAAATTTTGCGCAATATTATGAAAAATAACTAGTATACTAGTTATTTTTCATAATAGTGCGCGAAATTTATTACAATATATACTGGATTAAGTGTTGGTGTGAACACCCTCATTTTGCTGCAATATTATTATTTATTGTTGATCATATGATTTTTTAGTCCGTTTTGTTCACATTATTATAGAGATTATCTATTTATGATTCAAGTTTAACATCCGGCGAGCGCGAAGGACACTTTTCCACTAATAAAAATAAATGCAAGAAAATACAAAAAAGTGCAAAAAAAAAAAAGAGAGAGAGAAAAAGAAATAAAAGCTCAAACCCCAAAGACTTATTCACTCCAAACTAAGAAAATGTATAACTACTGGTACTATTATCCCATTGAGCCTATATAGGCTAACAACACTGAGAAACATTCTGCTATTTAAACAAACATTAAAACCCTGCTCTTAGTATATCTATACAATATATATATATATATATATATATATATATATATATATATATATATATATATATATATATATATGCATTACTTTTGTAATATACATAAATGTACAGGCTTTTTCAGCATCACAAACATCATTGAACAAACTGCAATAACCAATAACAACCAATCAAGAGCTTCTGATCTGATTAGGGTTTGATGACGTCTGCTTGGTTGCTGCAGGTTGCTTACCTTTGTATTGTATAATTGCACATTGATTAATCTCATGACAAATGCCCAGTCAATTTTGCCGGCAGCCTCAATAAATTGACATACAGCTTGGGTACTTGACAAGCAATTGCTGTACGTTAATGTTTAGAACCAGTGACCTAAGAATTGCAGGAACTCACCTTTAGTAAACAAGTGAAGAGCTTGGTGATGCCTCTGATAAATTAGGGTTGCAGTAGGTGCCTCTCACTTCCTTCGTCTTTTGTCCTACTTGTGTACTTGGACAGATTTTTAATGCCTTCCCCCTGACACATTTCCGAGAAAGGCCCCAGAGATCTGGTTGCTTTGTTAAGTTCCACTTCATTCCCTTCTACATGAAAGCTCTTATTATGAGCTGATTTCAATGGTCCGAAGGAAATCTAAAGGGGAGGAATGTGTGTGATTCACAATATCTGTACTGGTTGTTAACTGTCTTGGACCTCTGATAGATTTAATTTTATGAACCCAGCAAGGCTTTGTAGAGCAGAACATCTCTACGTGTCTTGGCATCCAAGTTGGTGAGCGGAAATGTTGCACGCCCAAGGGAGAGAAGGACTGTCCTAATTCCACATGTTCTCCTTAATGCATTCACTTCTATGGTGCATAATAATTCAAGCTGATTACCAAAAAAAAACAAAACTGCATGTAGAAAACCATAATGACAGTTACAAAATCTATAGATCCAACCACTACAGTGAATAAATCAGACAGCCAGGACCTACAGGAAGGTAAAAAGACTGGAGAAGAGTTCCTAAACATTCTTCAGTAATGTATAGCACCCAGTCAGAAGCAATTGCTCTCTGACCTCGTTGCAGTAAACTGAAGTTTAATTGGTTGCTATCTATTCCATGGATACACATTGTTATTGTTTCTACTGAGTTATCTAAAGCCTGGTACAGACAAAACCTCAGACTTTTGTCTGAAGGCGTGTGCCTAAATTTTGTCTTGCATACAAACTGCAAGGAATTGTCGGCCAACAAACACGAACGTAGTGACGTACTACGTGTTTTTTCAGCTCTTTAGTGCCACCCTTTGGGCTCCTTCTGCTAATTTTGTATTAGTAGAAGTTTGGTGAGTGTTGATTCGCGCTTTTCATTTCGCGTTTTTCATTTTGCGCTTTTCACTTAGTTTCTGAATGGCTGTTCCTCCACCAGACATGTTGCAGAATCAGAGGAGATAACCTGTTATTTATTATTGGCTTTGGAGTTATTGCTTTGACCCAAGTCCAGTCCAGGAACAGGAGGAGGAGGAGTTCTTGGACCAGAAATTGGTTGCTTTATTAATCGTGAACAATTATGTCATATGCCTTTGCTGCGGGAGCTCCAAGAGAATAATCCAGATAATTTTCGGAATTATCTCCGGATGACGGACCCCTGCTTTCACCAACTCTTGGCATTGGTGACCCCCTATATTAAGAACACATGCATGAGGCTTTTATTTTATTTTTTGGTTGAATAATGATTTGATTTAGTATATTTTTTATATTTTTGTTTACAAACTTTTTTATTTGGTACAAAGAAATAGTACAAAAAGCTTATTGACATATGCCATAAAATGTACAATCAAAGTAATTTTTCCAAAAAGGAAATTTTTTATATTTTTGGATGCATAGAATGCACTTTTTGGTTAAGTTCTATTGGCAGATAGCATGTCTAATTTTATTTGTTTTCTTTTTTTAACGCACAATAAAAAAAATTGTGGAGAATAATACTTGGCTATGTGTTTTACTTCAAATGACAGTTTGTAAAATTGACAAGGGACACCGACATAGTTGTATCTTTGATCTTAAAAACTACGGGATAATGGTGTTGTGGTAACTTGCCCGAAAAAAAAAAAAAAAAGCATAATATTATTATTCTTGATATCACTAGAAAATAAAAGCATTTTAAAATATGTTTGCCATAACTCCATCAGTATTACCAGCAAAGCAGCTTCATTATTATCCCATTAAAGAAGAAGAGAATGTGCGCTGCATTTCATTTCATAATTTGCCACGTCAAGAATGTTAATTCTCAAAGGACCGCTTCCAGCTCGTCCTTGCTTCCGAGCATGCGCGTTTGTACTTTGGACTTTTGTCCGACGGACTTGTGTACACACACTAGGAAAATCCGACAACAGACATTTGTCCGCGGAAAATTTTAAAGCCTGCCATCCAAAATTTGTCTGTGAAAAATCCGACAACAATTGTCCGATGGAGCATACAAACAGTCGGATTTTCCACCAACAGCCTGACATCACACAATTCCCGTCGGAAAGTCCGATCGTGTGTACGCGGCTTTAGAAGAACATGTGCTACATATAAAAAAATGTGTCTAATCTGCCAATGGACGTAAACAGTGGGGTTGATTTAGGCTCGGTTTTCACTAGTGTGACCCAAAATCGTGAGATTTACAGTGCGACTTTGCTATGCAATTTTTGTTGCGATTTGAGGCGACTTTCCAAACGACTTTGTGCGACTTTGATGATCTGCGATTTAGTCATAGTGATGTAATTCCTTGGAGCCCATTCACACAGGGGCAACATGACTTCCAGCGTGACTTTGGGAGGCAACTTGGACACCACTTGAGTATGAATCACAGCGCAACTTGGGGCGACTTCAGAGCGACTTACAACACGACTTGAAGTCGCCTCCAGGACAGGGAACTGAACATACCAGGCTCTTAGGTCTGGTATGGATGTTAAGGGGAACCCCCTACGCCGGAAAAACGGCGTGGGGGTCCCCCCCAAAATCCATGCCAGACCCTTATCCAAACACAGAGCCCGGCCGGTCAGGAAAGGGGGTGAAGACGAGCGAGCGCCCCCCTCCTGAACCATACCAGGCCACATGCCCTCAACATGGGGGGGGGGTTTGGGGAGGGGGGGCGCCCTGCCCCCGTGGTCCTGAAACCTGAACTAGTGGTTGGTCCAGGGTAATCCACTGATGTTTCCGGGTAGTATTTCCTTTCAAGAAAAGGGGTCTCTCCTTCTTTACATGATCTTTGTAACATGGATCTCTGAGGTCATATATTGCCGGACGTCGTCTGACATGATTTCTTCATGGTCATGAACTTGTCACTTATTCTTTTTAGCCCTAGGCATGCTTCCTGGTGTCTTCCACACTCACATACATCCATATAGGAAGTGATGTATTTGGGAGGAGCAGAGATCATGTGCTTCCGTAGACTTCCATGGAAGTCGCAACAAAGTCGCAGTGTCATACATGTACATGCGACTGCATTGGGACTTTCTATGGAGAACAAGTCGCACCGAAGACGGAACAAAGTAGTGCTAAAACCTTTTTTGGAGTCGCTGCGACTTGAGTCGCACCAATTAGAGAGTGGACCATTGAAATACATGGATTTTGACTTGTCATACGACTTCACATGTGTCAAGTCACACAACAACTCACAGTAGTGGAAACAGAGCCTTAGGCTGGGTTCACACTGGTGCGACACGACAGCCGTCCTACTTTGGATCCGACTTTGCCCTGCGACATGAAGCCGGCATATGTCCGACTTTCAATGAACGGGGATCCGACTTGGATCCCCGCCAATGCCCGGCACTGCGTTTGGTATGAATCTTTAGAGGGAACTCCGCGCCGAATTTTAAATAAAAAATCGGCATGGGTTCCCCCTCCAGGAGCATACCAGGCCCTTGGGTCTGGTATGGACCTTAAGCGGAACCCCCTACGCCGAAAAAACGGCGTGGGGGTCCCCCCAAATCCATACCAGACCCTTATCCGAGCACGCAGCCCGGCCGGACAGGAATGGGGGTGGGGACGAGCAAGCGGCCCCCCTCCTGAACCGTACCAGGCCGCATGCCCTCAACATGGGGGGTTGGTGCCTTGGGGGAGGGGGGGCGCGCTGTGGGCCCCCCCACCCCAAAGCACCTTGTCCCCATGTTGATGAGGACAAGGGCCTCTTCCCGACAACCCTGTCGGAAGGGCCTCTTCCCGACAACCCTGGCCAGATCCCGGCCCCCCACCCTATGTGAATGAGTATGGGGTACATGGTACCCCTACCCATTCACCTAGGGAAAAGTGTCAATAAAAAAAAACACAGTACACAGGTTTCAAGATTAATTTATTAGGCAGCTCCGGGATCTTCTTCCGACTTCGGGGGGGGGGGTTTTCTTCCGACTTCTCCCGGTGTTCCGCCTCTTCTCCCGGGCCCCGCCGCTATCTTCTTCCAGCTCTTTTGCCAGCAGGGGGTCCCGGTCTGCTGCCGCTGTCTTGTCGCCGCTGTCTCGCCGCTTCTTCTCTTCATCTCTTCTTCCGATGTTGACACGACGCTCTCTCCGGCTGGAATGCTCTCTGTGCGCTCTGCTATGGCTTATATAGGCGGTGACCCCGCCCACTTATGCCATCACAGTCCCTGGGCATGCTGGGACTGTGACGGCATAAGGGGGCGTGGTCATCGGGTGATGACCACGCCCCCTAAAACGTCACAGTCCCAGCATGCCCAGGGACTGTGACGGCATAAGGGGGCGGGGCCACCGCCTATATAAGTCAGAGCGGAGCGCCCAAAGTGCATTCCAGCCCGAGAGAGCGTCGTGTCAACATCAGGAGAAGAGGGCAGAAGGCAGAAGATTGAAGACCGGGCTCCTCCGCTATAGCAAAAGAGCGGCAAAAGAGCAGAAAATAGCGGAGGAGCCCGGCAGAAGATCCGGAGAGCGCGGAGAAGAACCGGAGAGACCCCCGAAGAGAAGAAGGCAGCAGACCGGGCTCCTCCGCTATAGCAAAAGAGCGGCAAAAGAGCAGAAGATAGCAGAGGAGCCCGGCAGAAGACCCGGAGAGCGCGGAGAAGAACCGGAGAGACCCCCGAAGTCGGAAGAAGACCCCCGGAGCTGTCTAATAAATTACTTTAAAAATCTGTGCAGTGTTTTTTTTTAATTGACACTTTTTCCCTAGGTGAATGGGTAGGGGTACGATGTACCCCATACTCATTCACATAGGGTGGGGGGCCGGGATCTGGGGGCCCCCTTATTAAAGGGGCTCCCGGATTCCGATAAGCCCCCCGCCCGCAGACCCTGACAACCAACGGCCAGGGTTGTCGGGAAGAGGCCCTTGTCCTCATCAACATAGGGACAAGGTGCTTTGGGGTGGGGGGGCCCGCAACGCGCCCCCCTCTCCCCCAAGGCACCAACCCCCCCATGTTGAGGGCATGCGGCCTGGTACGGTTCAGGAGGGGGGGGGCACTCGCTCGTCCCCACCCCCATTCCTGTCCGGCCGGGCTGCGTGCTCGGATAAGGGTCTGGTATGGATTGGGGGGGACCCCCACGCCGTTTTTTCGGCGTAGGGGGTTCCCCTCAAGGTCCATACCAGACCTAAGGGCCTGGTATGCTCTTGGGGGGAACCCATGCCGGTTTTTTATTTAAAATTTGGCGCGGAGTTCCCCCTCAAGATCATCTGAGGACAAGTCGCGTGCCGAAGTCGGATCATGCAAGACGGCGATCCGACTTTGATCCGACTTCAATGATAGTCAATAGGCTGAAGTAGGATCAAAGTCGGATCAAAGTAGTACAGGGAGCATTTCTAAAGTCGGAACGACTTGTGTCGGACCAGTTAGGACGGCTCCCATAGGGAAACATTGGATTTCACACGTCATGCGACATGAGCTCCCAATGTCGGAGCGTTTGTCGGACCAGTGTGAACCCAGCCTTACTACTGGAAAGTGCAAAATCTGGTGCAGCTGTGCATGGTAGTCAATCAGCTACTAACTTCAGCTTGTTCAATTATGCCGCGTACACACGGTCGGACTTTTCGTCTACAAAATTCAGACAGCCTGTCCGACAGACTTCCGGCAGACTTTCGGCGGACTTTCGACGGACTTGCGGCGGACTTTCTAACGAACAGACTTGCCTACACACGATCACACAAAAGTCCGTCGAATTCTTACGTGATGACGTACACCGGACTAAAATAAGGAAGTTCATAGCCAGTAGCCAATAGGTGCCCTAGCGTGGCTTTTTGTCCGTCGGACTAGCACACAGACGAGCGGATTTCGGGGTCCGTCGTAGTTACGAAGTAAAGATTTGAAGCATGTTTCAAATCTAAAGTACGTCGGATTTGAGGCTAAAAAAGTATGTTGAAAGTCCGGAGAAGCCCACACACGATCGGATTACCAGCCAGCTTTAGTCCGTCAGCGTCCGTTGGACTTTTGTAGACGAAAAGTCCGACCGTGTGTACGCGGCATTAGGCTTAGACAAAAAAAAAAACCTGGAAGATGATCACTTTCTAAGCACAGCTGCACCAAATTTGTACTCTCCAGTTTTAGTAGCTCAACCCCTGTAAGTTAGGGCAAAAAAAAAAAATATTCAGTACATCTCTGCAATAGATGCACATTACTCCATGTTTTATGCCACTAAAGACCCTGAAAGTACTTGTTGATTTGCCAGAAATGTGCTCAGCTTTTAAGTCCTGTTGCAGGCACCCAACATACAGCATTTTTTGTGGGCTGAGTGGTGTCAGCCTTGCTCAGCTGTCTTTTGCTAAACTACTCAAACCATCCCACTCAATCTTTACAACTCTAATTATTTTGTAGTCTAAAATAAGAACTAGGAGAGCTAATCAGATTCCTTGAAATACCTCAGAAACAGTACACAATACGCAGGGCAACTCTGAACTTAAGTTCTGACATGATCAGCAAGGTTCTATGTTGTACATATTAAACAGATATATCAAACGCTTTCAATGGAATGTTTAACAGATCAAACTGTAGCAAATAAGAGAAGTTCTTTGTTAAGATCAGAACATTGTTCTACACTACTTTGAACATTCAATATCAGTCAGTAATCCATACCAAAAAAATTTAGTATAATTTTGCCAAAGGAAGACCATTGAGAGAAGCATTTTGATTGGTTGCTGTGGGTTACAGCATTTAACATTACTTTTTGTCCTATTAAAAAAGTTGGACAGCAATGCAAACAAGGGATAAAAGAATGGAGCTAAGTGGCTAAACAGACCGCAGTAACACATAACACCATTTGGAAACCACCCCTCACTCATTCACTCATTTTGGCACATTTGAAAACTTGAGCGGGTGCTATGTTAGCTAGGGATTACCGCATGATGTGCTACATTATTGCAGTTTACCCTGTTTTTATCAATCGGTACATTGTTTATATAATATACTGTATGTTATGTATGCTAGCAGATGAGGATATTGTTATCAGTTTATCGCTAGGCACCATTCTCAATGGCAATAATGTTGTCACTTGCAACTAAAGGAGCCACAAAAGCCTCATCATTTTCTCTGAAGAAAATTTGCTGGAAGCTGATTTGTGCAGAACTTCAATGATCACAGGCATCGGTAATGTAGTCGGTAAGCACATCCGCTTGTTAATCCCGTTCAGCCCAGATTGGGTGGAGCCCTGTGGCCTACTAGAGCCCCCCTCAGCCCCCCTCAGGGTTCCGCTCTCTGAGCATGGCCACCATTGGTTCTTTCCCTTCCAGACCCCCCAAGGCAACCCAGCTGCTTAACCTAGACTCTGTGGCATATCCAAACTGTTGTGCCAATAGCTAGGGCCCCCACACTCCCTGGGCACAAGCTCACTATCCAGGTTATGTCCACTATGGTCAGAAGAATACTGCAATGTCCAAATACGTCCTTGCTTTCAACATTTTACTGAATCAAATTAAAGCATCCCTTAGATTATGCCATGCTCCTGACAAATTTCCTTAGAGAAGAGTAACATATAACAGTGTTGCAATAATAAGTCCTACGGAAGAGTGCCTGCAGTGACCTGTGCCCACCTATAAGAGTTCAAAGTCCAAGCATTCCTCAGCCAGAGAAATACAGCTTTCTAGCTAGAGGCAGTCCATATATTTCCCCCTGAAGGGGTGGGGATTGCTTACTCACTACATTGCTCCAATGCAGCTGATCCACACAGCAGGACCCAAATATTCTACCCAACAATCTGGTACAGCACCTACTGTCCTCTAATTATATTCCTATCCTCTGAGGTGAATTGACAAAGATGTAGGCAGGTTGCCTACTGTTAGTAAGTTAGTCATGGCTGGCACAGGCTGGGAAGGGCTTAAATCTGGTTTTGCAGTTCCCACTTTTTCTGGGCTCTGCCTCTCTCCCTGTGCTGTAAATAAAAAGGAGGAATGGCACTGCACAGTGAGCAGTCTGCATGGGAAGAGACACAGACAAGACGCAGCATGTAATATCCAGCTACTTCACAGAGCATGGCCGAGAATGGCCAAACCTTGAGTTCTAAAGAGCCGCTGCTGGAGAAGGGGACTAGAGGTATAGAAGAGGGTTTCTGGGATCCTTCTCCAGGGGACGCCAACTTGCTCTGATACTGTTATGATGGACAAAACCTTTCTGGATCTTCCATTTATGGACTTTAACATTAAAGTGATACTAAAGTCTCAGTTTTTTTTCTTAAAAATAACAAACCTGTCATACTTACCTGCTCTGTGCAGGGGTTTTGCACAGAGCAGCCCAGATCCTCCTCTTCTCGGGTTCCTCGCTGGCACTTCTGGCCCTTCCCCCCTGCCGAGTGCCCCCACAGCAAGCAAATTGCTATGGGGGCACCCGAGCCGCTGCTCTGTGTGTCTATTCAGACACGGAGCCGCGTTTTTTTTTTTGTTTGTATGTAGATTTTACAATACTCATATTTTAGCTAGGGGCAACAGCTTGAGACCAGCGGTGGAAACACAAGGCTATTCTACCCTTTACTTCTAATATGTGAATGATGACTATGCCATTCAAGAAAAGCAGTAATATTGTGCACAGTGACTGCCAGTACATCATCCAAATGGCAGATCCAAACCCAATGTTCGAGCTTGGTCTGCTGGAGATTTTAAAATAATTTATTTTATTATGCTAGTCAACATGTAGGTTGGGTGCAGCATAGTGTGGTAGCAATAATTCACACAGTCAGGTGCAATATTAAACTTGTATTGAAGCAATGCAGCAAAAGTTCACAACAATACGGGTGGGAAGACTGCCCAACCAGGTGCACTCACAGTTATAGCAATGTGAAAAGAGCGGGTTCCAGCCAGCGTGACAGTGCAGAATGGGGCATAATGCGGTCTGGCCATTTTGTGCCCAGTCAGGAAGATGTCCAGAAGAGATGCGATCCTACGCTTTTCCTCCTCGTCAGGAACCTTTCCCTACCACTAGTACTGTTCCTAACAGGAAGGGAATTTTCCCTGGTCTACCCATTTTCATAAAGCGTGCCAAACCCAGGGGCCGGGGCCTTAAATAAGCTCTGGGTGACCCAAGATGGCTGCCAAAGTCACATGGAGTAACAGCATCCAACCAGATCACTTCCCTAGTGACCCATGAGACCATAGAGGAACCAGGTCCTCTTTTTTTTTATATATCGCTTCAGCCCCAGAAGATTTGGCTGCTGAAAGACCAGGCTATTTTTTGTGATTCGGCACTGGTCGCTTTAACTGACAAGTGCGTGGTTGTGCGGCACTGCACCCAAACAAAATTGATGTCCTTTTTTCCCCACAAATAGAGCTTTCTTTTGGTGGTATTTGATCATCTCTGTGGTTTTTATTTTTTGCGCTAGAAACAGTAAAAGAGCAACAATTTTGAAAAAAAAAAACGCAATATTTTGTACTTTTTACTATAATAAATATCCCCATTTTTTTTTTTAAAAAAGCTAATTTCTTCTCAGTTTAGGCCGATATGTATTCTTCTACATATTTTTGGTAATAAAAATTGCAATAAGCGTATATTGATTGGTTTGCGCAAACGTTATAGCGTCTACAAAATAGGGGATAGATTTATAGCATTTTTGTTATTATTTTTTTTTAACAAGTAATGGCAGCTATCTGCGATTTTTATCGGGGCTGCGACATTATGACGGACACATCGGACACTTTTGACACATTTTTGAGACCATTGGCATTTATACAGTGATGAGTGCTATAAAAATGCACTGATTACTGTAAAAATCACTGGCAGGAAAGGGGTTAACACTAGGGGGCGACCAAGGGGTTAATTGTGCTCCTTCTTTGTGTTCTAACTGAAGGGGGAGGGGACTGTCTAGGGGAGATGACAGATCGCTGTTCATACTTCGTATGAACAGACGATCAGTCTCTTCTCCCCTCAGAGAACCGGAAACTGTGTGTTTACACACACAGATCCCGGTTCTCACTGTGTCACCAGCGATCACGGGAGCATGGCAGTGATTGGGACAGCTGGACACTTGCATCGGCTCCGGGGGCGACCAGCGGGCCTAGTGGCCAAAGGGCGAAGCGACAATACATAACGTTGTTCGCCCAGCCGTGCCATTCTGCCGCAGTGAAACTGCGGCGGCTGGTTGGAAAGTGGTAAGCAATAGGTTTTTATTGAATTTTTAAAGCAGAAATACAAACAGTTTGAGTGTAGAGTACAGTTGAAGTCTAGAGGAGCAGTCTGTAACAGTTCTTACGTATAAGTAATAAGTCCATAGTATTTAAAGGCACCCGTATATATAAGGATTGGGGTACATTATTCATCACCATCATGTAGTTATGCTCAGAAAGGCGTTACGTTTATCTATCCATATTCCCCAGGACTTGGAGAAGGAAACGTATTTCAGGGCATTCATGGCCAGCAGGAGCTCAAAAGCAGTTATGATTTACCAGTCTAATGCCCAGTACACATGATGAGATTATCAGATGAATAATCATCTGTTTTATTTTTGCATGCTAATTTTCAGATCGAACCTGAAGAGTTTACTAAAGTCACGAAAATTCTCGTACGACAGAATAAAAATTCGAAAGTGATGTAATGTGTTGCATTGCATTTTGGAACAACAGCTGTATTGATTAAACGAAAATGGTACAATCCAAAAAATGTTGTGAATGTTCGATTGGATAATATCGGATGAACTGTCATGATCGGCTCTCCAAAGCCCTGTACCGACGATCAGATTATCGTACGAACGCTTGGAAAGCGGTATTTTTCATACGATCGCGTGTACGGGACTTTAGAGGAACTAGGTCCGCTTGACTTCTTCTCCAGCTACAGAGCAGCTGCGGTTGAGCAACACCCGCAGTGGAGAAAATAAACTGCACCTGCCTACAAACATAATAATATTGCTCTTCTAAATTAGTATAGGCAATATTGTACCTTCATGTAAACTTAAAAAAAAAAGCTAATCTTTCTTCACATACTAGTAAAGTTATTACAGTAATGCTAGATTAGTAAACTAGAAAAAACAATGCTCAAGTTACACATGTAACAAATAGTACACATGAATGTAAATGATTAATTTTATCAATCTATACATTTGTAATGGTTGAGTTCCACACATTACTATATATTTATTAGCATATAGGAAAGTAAATCATCAACAGATGTATTCTACAAGCTGGCAGATTTGTAATGTTCCTAGTATTTCAATAAGCTGCTGTGCCAACAGTATCAATGTGCTAAAGGCCGGTGATGTAAGGCTTCATACACATTAACACATGAAGAGGGTGCTTGTGCACATTCCTGATCCACACAGCAGCTCTAATGCCCCGTACACACAACCGGACATTGATCGGACATTCCGACAACAAAATCCATGGATTTTTTCTGACGGATGTTGGCTCAAACTTGTCTTGCATACACACGGTCGCACAAAATTGACGGAAAATCCGATCGTTCTGAACGTGGTGACGTAAAACACGTACGTCTGGACTATAAACGGGGCAGTAGCCAAAAGCTTTCGTCTCTTAATTTATTCTGAGCATGCGTGGCACTTTGTGCGTCGGATTTGTGTACACACGATCGGAATTTAACTGATCGGATTTTGTTGTCGAAAATTTTATAGCCTGCTCTCAAACTTTGTGTGTCGGAAATTCCGACGGAAAAAGTCAGATGGAGCCCACACACGATCGGAATTTCCGACAACACAATCCGATCGCAATTTTTCCGTCGAAAAATCCGACCGTGTGTACAGGGCATAAGACACTCCATACACAAGACTTGTTTGAATGGTGACTTGCTTGCCTACCAACTCATAACTATGGTATTAACTACGGCTTATGCTTCTATCCAATAACTCCATCCCTCCCTCTAATGACCACACAACACTTAGATGGAGTGAATTGACCATAGCAGCCATTTTATTAACCAAATATATAAATCTCAATAATTAACATAATAATAACATAATAACCTTTTTAATATATACATCCAGTTTTATCACAACAATGGGCCACAAGGTCCAAAAGGCATAACCCATAACATGTAAACAAAACGGTGTGATATCCGGTTCCTCTCTCCCCTCTCCGTCCAGTGTGAGCGGAGAGGGGAGAGATCGGATGCAGCAGCGATGTGGGCTGGATGTGTAGTGCCCACAGCGCTGCTCAGTGACACTGACAACTGCAGCCTCTGCCATCCCTCCACCATACTCTGCATCCTGCCATCCCTCTGCCATCCTGCCATCCCTTCAACATACTCTGCCATCCTGCCATCCCTCCACCATACTCTGCCATTCCTCCACCATACTCTGCATCCTGCCATCCCTCCACCATACCCTTCCATCCCTCCACCATACTCTGCCATCCTGCCATCCCTCCACCATACTCAGCCTTCTCTCCACCATACTCTGCCATCCCTCCACCATCCATCCCATTCACCCCCAGCCATACTCAACCATACCCAGCCATTCTCGGTGATACCCAGCTATACTAGGTGATACCCAGCCATACTCGGTGATACCCAGCCATACTCGGTGATACCCAGCCATACTCGGTGATATCCAGCCATACTCGGCCATACCCAGCCATACTCGGCCGTACCCAGCCATACCCAACCGTACTCAGCAGTACCCAGCCGTTCTCAGCAGTACCCAGCCATACCCAGCCTCTGTATGTGTCCAGGCTGTGGAAGTCTCCCACAGGTGGTATCACCATACTCAGGAGAAGTAGGCAAATCTATTTTGGGGTGCCATTTTTGCTATGTACATGCTATGTGTTAGAAATATTGTATGAATGGACAACTTTGTGTAAAAAAAAAAAAAATGCGTTTTCATTTTCTTTCCACATTTTCCAAAAACTTTTAAAAAAAAATGACATGTTCAAAAGACTCAACTATGCCTCGCAGATTATACGTTGGGGTGTTTTCTTTCCAAAATGGGGTCATTTTTTCCATTGTCCTGGTACTCCAGGGCCCTCAAATGTGTAATAGGTTTTCAGGAAATTGGATTTGTAATTTATGCTCCAGAACGCCTGAAGGTGCTCCCTGCATGTTGGGCCTCTGTATGTGGCCAAGCTGTGTAAAAGTCTCACACATGTGGTATTGCCATACTCAGGAGTAATAGCAGAATGTACTTTGGGGTGTAATTTGTGGTATGTATATGCTGTGTGTGAGAAATAACCTGCTAATATGACAATTTTGTGGTAAGAAAAAGAAAAAAAAAAAAACTTGATTTTGCAAAGAATTGTGGGAAAAATTGCAACTTAAAAAAACTCATCATGTCTCTTACTAAATACCTTGGAATGTCTACTTTCCAAAAAGTCATTTGGGGGGTATTTATACTTTCCTGGCATGTTAGGGTCTCAAGAAATAATATAGGCCGTCAGTACTTCAGGTGTGATACATTTTCAGAGATTGGCACCATAGCTTGTGAACTCTATAACTTTCAGAAAGACCAAATAATATACACTAATTTGGGTTATTTTTACCAAAGATATGTAGCAGTATAAATTTTGGCCAAAATTTATGAAGAAAAATTACTAATTTGCCAAATTTTTCAACAGAAACAAAGAAAAATAAAATTTTTTTACAGAATTTTCAGTCTTTTTTTCTTTTATGGCGCAAAAAAATAAAAAACCCAGAGGTGATTAAATACCACCAAAAGAAAGCTCTATTTGTGGGAAAAAAGGACAAAAAATTCATATGGGTACAGTGTTGCATGACTAAGTAATTGTCATTCAAATTGTGAGAGCACCGAAAGCTGAAAATTTGTCTGTTTAGGACGGGGGCTAAAGTGCCCAGTGGGCAAGTGGTTAATGCATCCTATGCATTAAGGTGAAAAAAACACCTAGCAGTCATCGCCCCCCCCCCAGCCCCCCAGTTTTACTTACCTGAGCCCCTTCATCTCCTCGGCAGGGACGCACTGTCCCTCTCTCCACAGGGTCCTGGCTCTTGATTGGATAGATTGATAGCAGTGCAGCCATTGGCTCCCGCTGCTGTCAATCAAATCTAATGACGCGGGCGCTGGGGGGCGGGGCTGAGTCCAGCATCTGTGTCTGTGGATGCAAATGCTGGACTCGGGAGCATGCCCGCAAGGTAACCCCCTCGGGAGAGTACTTCTCCTAGGGGGTTATATGATGCGGGGAGGAACCGCGAGAGCCACTGGGGGACCCCAGAAGAGGATGTTCGGGGCCACTCTGTCCATGAGCTGCACAGTGGAGGTAAGTATGATATTTTCACTCCAATCAAAAAAAAAAACAAGTCTTTGTGCACTCAATATAATCCCTGTTGTGTGCTACTCTTCCAAAAGTGATATTCAGTGACTCCCACCACCGTTCAACATTTGCGCTCACCTCCTTAATAGACCTGTCATACCACGTCACATCACGCTTTCCCCACTCTAGGGTACAAAGAAACTGGCTCCTCCATTTTCCTCCTCCTCCAATATCCCTCTTAGTGTGCTGGGATGTCTCCCCTGCAAACGCTTAGGGAGCACACAAAAGGGGCTTTTTGAATATGGCTATCAGAGGTTTGTGATCAGTTTCAGTTGTAATTGAATCCCGTCCATAAAGAGAATGATGGAAACGCTTGACTAGGGAAGTCAGATAGCTCACTACCCCAAACATACATGTGTACCAACTTATCATTACTAACCAATGATGACACTGACACCTGCTGGATGTAACTGGCCTGTTCGGCCTTTTATTATCAAAACCAATAAATAACATTATTCAAACATTATTCATAAATATTCAACAAACTATTCTGAAACCAATCCAGCTCCAATCCCACTCCTTGGTTGCAGGACTCTGACGACCCCCACTTCCATCTTGGTCTGTAATACTTATGGTTAGCATCTGTCCCAAGCCAACATAAATTGCCTTGAGGACCACTAACTGACCACAGACCCCCAACAACTTATTACCCGATAGTCTAAACTTAAAAACCAGACTGACCGGGAAGACTCAAAAACCTGAGAATGGGTCCCCATTCTCTCAATACCTCAGGTATTTTATGCTTGTCGCCAAGGGCCCAACCGCCATATCTTCCTTCATTAATCCTCCCTACACCCACAACCTCTTTTGTCTCTTTGTTTTTCTTTTTTTTGTTTTTTTTTAATTAAAGGGCGGGAGGGAGGGAACTTCTCACCTGCCTTCTTCCTCCAACTGCTGACCTCAGGTCTCAAACCCCTCGTGGACTTCACCTACCACTCCTCCCCCACTGACTTATACACCAGTCCAGTAAGTCTCATACTTTCTTTCCAACCCCACCTACTTATTTTAAACCTTTTTCTTCTGTAAGTTACTTACACCCTGTCATGTATGTCCTGTACATTTGCAATTCTGGCTACGTACATGTCTTGACTAGGGCAGTCAGATAACTCACTACCCCAAACATACATGTGTACCAACTTATCATTACTAACCAATGATGACACTGATGAGGCTGCCACTGGGCAAAATTTGTCACAACAGCTCCTGAATAATGACACCTGAATCCCTTTTCCCAGCTGATCCGTTTTCGACCGACTGACCCAGATCTGTACTGCCCCTCTCCAGAAGCACCAACCATTCCTGCCAAACTTTTGAATATGCTGTCCATGTTCCAGCACTGAAAGATTGCCTGATCAATCCAGCGGCGACTCCAGAGCAATTTTCCATAAACTTGGCGGACATGGCTCCCCTCTGAGTTCCGCCTCCGGTGCCAGCGAACAAAATTCTTCCCACTTAACCACTTGAGCCCCGGACCATTATGCTGCCTAAGGACCAGAGGTCTTTTTCCAATTTGGCACTGCGTCGCTTTAACTGCTAATTGCGCGGTCATGCAATGCTGTACCCAAACGAAATTTGCGTCCTTTTCTTCCCACAAATAGAGCTTTCTTTTGATGGTATTTGATCACCTCTGCGGTTTTTATTTTTTGCGCTATAAATGGAAAAAGACCGAAAATTTTGAAAAAAAATGATATTTTCTACTTTTTGTTATAAAAAAAATCCAATAAACTCAATTTTAGTCATACATTTAGGCCAAAATGTATTCGGCCACATGTCTTTGGTAAAAAAAATGTCAATAAGCGTATATTTATTGGTTTGCGCCAAAGTTATAGCGTCTACAAACTAGGGTACATTTTCTGTAATTTACACAGCTTTTAGTTTATGACTGCCTATGTCATTTCTTGAGGTGCTAAAATGGCAGGGCAGTACAAAACCCCCCAAATGACCCCATTTTGGAAAGTAGACACCCCAAGGAAATTGCTGAGAGGCATGTTGAACCCATTGAATATTTATTTTTTTTGTCCCAAGTGATTGAATAATGACAAAAAAAAAAAAAAAAATATTTACAAAAAGTTGTCACTAAATGATATATTGCTCACACAGGCCATGGGCCTATGTGGAATTGCACCCCAAAATACATTCTGCTGCTTCTCCTGAATATGGGGATACCACATGTGTGGGACTTTTTGGGAGCCTAGCCGCGTACGGGGCCCCGAAATCCAATCACCGCCTTCAGGATTTCTAAGGGTGTAAATTTATGATTTCACTCTTTACTGCCTATCACAGTTTCGGAGGCCATGGAATGCCCAGGTGGCACAAAACCCCCCCAAATGACCCCATTTTGGAAAGTAGACACCCCAAGCTATTTCCAGAGAGGCATATTGAGTCCATGGAATATTTTATATTTTGACACAAGTTGCGGGAAAGTGACACATTTTTATTTTTTTATTTTTTTTTTGCACAAAGTTGACACTAAATGATATATTGCTCACACAGGCCATGGGCATATGTGGAATTGCACCCCAAAATACATTTAGCTACTTCTCCTGAGTACGGGGATACCACATGTGTGGGACTTTTTGGGAGCCTATCCGTGCACGGGACCCCGAAAACCAATCACCGCCTTCAGGATTTCTAAGGGTGAAAATTTTTGATTTCACTCTTCACTGCCTATCACAGTTTCGGAGGCCATGGAATGCCCAGGTGGCACAAAACCCCCCCAAATGACCCCATTTTGGAAAGTAGACACCCCAAGCTATTTGCTGAGAGGCATGGTGAGTATTTTGCAGCTCTCATTTGTTTTTGAAAATGAAGAAAGACAAGAAAAAAACTTTTTTTTTCTTTTTTCAATTTTCAAAACTTTGTGACAAAAAGTGAGGTCTGCAAAATACTCACTATACCTCTCATCAAATAGCTTGGGGTGTCTACTTTCCAAAATGGGGTCATTTGGGGGGGTTTTGTGCCACCTGGGCATTCCATGGTCTCCGAAACTGTGATAAGCAGTCAAGAGAGAAATCAAAAATTCACGCCCTTAGAAAGCCTGAAGGCGGTGCTTGGTTTTCGGGGTTCCGTACGCGGCTAGGCTCCCAAAAAGTCTCACACATGTGGTATCCCCGTACTCAGGAGAAGCAGCAGAATGTATTTTGGGGTGTAATTTCACATATTCCCATGGCATGTTTGAGCAATATATCATTTAGTGACAATTTGTGCAAAAAAAAAAAAATTGTCTCTTTCCCGCAACTTGTGTCGCAATATAAAATATTCCATGGACTCGACATGCCTCTCAGCAAATAGCTTGGGGTGTCTACTTTCCAAAATGGGGTCATTTGGGGGGGTTTTGAACTGTCCTGGCATTTTATGCACAACATTTAGAAGCTTATGTCACACATCACCCACTCTTCTAACCACTTGAAGACAAAGCCCTTTCTGACACTTATTGTTTACATGAAAAAGTTTTTTTTTTTTGCAAGAAAATTACTTTGAACCCCCAAACATTATATATTTTTTTAAAGCAAATGCCCTACAGATTAAAATGGTGGGTGTTTCATTTTTTTTTTCACACAGTATTTGCGCAGCGATTTTTCAAACGCATTTTTTGGGGAAAAAACACACTTTTTTAAATTTTAATGCACTAAAACACACTATATTGCCCAAATGTTTGATGAAATAAAAAAGATGATCTTAGGCCGAGTACATGGATACCAAACATGACATGCTTTACAATTGCGCACAAACGTGCAGTGGCAACAAAATAAATACATTTTTAAAAGCCTTTAAAAGCCTTTACAGGTTACCACTTTAGATTTACAGAGGAGGTCTACTGCAAAAATTACTGCCCTCGATCTAACCTTCGCGGTGATACCTCACATGCATGGTGCAATTGCTGTTTACGTTTGACGACAGACCGCCGCTTGCGTTCGCCTTAGCGCGAGAGCAGGGGCGACAGGGGTGCTTTTTTTTTTTTTTTTTTTTTCTTTATTATTTTTTTGCTTTTTTATCGTTTACGTTTGACGACAGACCGCCGCTTGCGTTCGCCTTAGCGCGAGAGCAGGGGCGACAGGGGTGCTTTTTTTTTTTTTTTTTTTTTCTTTATTATTTTTTTGCTTTTTTATCTTATTTTTAAACTGTTCCTTTCATTTTTATTTTTTTTAATCATTTTTATTGTTATCTCGGGGAATGTAAATATCCCCTATGATAGCAATAGGTAGTGACAGGTACTCTTTTTTGAAAAAATTGGGGTCTATTAGACACTAGATCTCTCCTCTGCCCTCAAAGCATCTGACCACACCAAGATCGGTGTGATAAAATGCTTCCCCAATTTCCCAATGGCGCTATTTACATCCGGCGAAATCTAAGTCATAAAATGCTCGTAGCTTCCGGTTTCTTAGGCCATAGAGATGTTTGGAGCCACTCTGGTCTCTGATCAGCTCTATGGTCAGCTGGCTGAATCACCGGCTGCATTTTCAGGTTCCCTGTTGAGACAGGAGAGCCAGAGAAAAACACGGAAGACGGTGGGGGGGGGCATTCCCTCCCACGGCTTGTAAAAGCAGTCTAGAGGCTAATTAGCCGCTAGGATTGCTTTTACATGAAAGCCGACCGCTGGCTGAAAAGAATGATACCAAGATGATACCTAAACCTGCAGGCATCATTCTGGTATAGCCACTCAAAGTTGTGAATGGCGTACCTGAAGACAAAAAAATGGTTAACAATAAAGCACAGTAAACGGTAAAGTACAAAAAATTGCATACCTGAAAAGCAAACATGATAAAACATAATAACAATAAAACATTGCAGAATAGAATACAGTAAAAAAGAGCAGAACAATAGAGAGAATAGAGAGAGAGAGAACAATAAAACGACAACTATTTTTTTTTATTTTATATATTTTTTTTTTTTTTTTTTACACTTTTTTTGTAACTAACTTTTATAACTGTAACCGGTTCCAGGTTCGGGTCTCTCAAAATGCGATGGCATCTTGGGAGACCCTGTGAAAGTGTGTCCTAGTCTGTGGAATGCTGTACCCTACGCTAATACTCAACTAGTGCATAGTAGCGTTCAAAACATTCACCAATGCAAAGACCAGGATTGTCAGGACAGGAGGGACAATAATAGCGGGTGTCACGCCTATATCCGCGCTTGCTGCAGACACGACATCTTTTTTGGGGGGGTTCGCTGGGTAGGGGTACTCGGGAGGACATAAAGAAAATGCCTCTCATGCAGCCGACTGCATTTGGTTGGGGATGTGAATGGGGGAAGTACGGGCGCTGCAGAAGCGGTGGGTTCCCAATTAGGATTGGCGAATGCAGCAGGAAGGGCATTATGGGCACGACGGGCCTGTGTTTGTCTTTTTGGTGGCAGCGGGACACTACTTGTGCTTGCCACCTCACCAGCTTGAACTGCACTTATGGGACTCGCCACGTCACCAAGTGTTACTGCAGTGCTGGTTTGACTACGACCGGGGTGTACTAGGCCGCTGGCGCTTGCCAGTTCACCAAAACGCTACCAAAAAATCTGTTGGCGATCGCAGGGATCAGGCCTGACTCTGCGAACGCTGCAGTTATGCGTTTTAGTCTTTTGTAAGTGACAGTGATCGATCGATACTGCACTTGGGTGGGCTGGGCCGGGCGGAGGGGCAAAACGCAGGTGCTAGCAGGTATCTGGGCTAATCCCACTAACACTGCGTTTGTGAGAACCCTAAACTGCTGGGGATGCTAGTATAGATCTGATCGGATCAGATATTGATCCGTTCAGATACTATACCACTAAGGGAGGTGTACGGTGCGTGCGTGGGTGTTAGCGCTACTGGCGCTAACCTGACGCTGCCTGGAGCTGGTGCTTGCCAGTTCACCAAAACGCTACCAAGAAAACTGTTAGCGATCGCAGGGATCAGGCGTGACTCTGCGAACGCTGCAGTTATGCATTTAGTGTTTTGTAAGTGACAGTGATCGATCGATACTGCACTTGGGTGGGCTGGGCTGGGCGGAGGGGCAAAACGCAGGTGCTAGCAGGTATCTGGGCTGATTCCGCTAACACTGCGTTTTTGGGAACCCTAAACTGCTGGGGACACTAGTATAGATCTGATCGGATCAGATATTGATCCGTTCAGATACTATACCACTAAGGGAGGCGTATTCTGCGTGCGTGGGTGTTAGCGGTACTGGCGCTAACCTGACGCTGCCTGGGGCTGGTGCTTGCCAGTTCACCAAAATACTACCAAAAAAACTGTTAGCGATCGCAGGGATCAGGCCTGACTCTGCGAACGCTGCAGTTATGCGTTTAGTGTTTTGTAAGTGATAGTGATCGATCGATACTGCACTTGGGTGGGCCGGGCGGAGGGGCAAAACGCAGGTGCTAGCAGGTATCTGGGCTGATTCCGCTAACACTGCGTTTTTGGGAACCCTAAACTGCTGGGGACGCTAGTATAGATCTGATCGGATCAGATATTGATGCGTTCAGATACTATACCACTAAGGGAGGTGTATGCTGCGTGCGTGGGTGTTAGCGGTACTGGCGCTAATCTGACGCTGCCTGGGGCGACGCATATCACCGCCGGGCGATCAGGGGGCTAAACCTTTATTCGGTAATAAACGGCGGGTGCCCTGACACTATAAAAAATAAACGAACTAACCAGCGTCACCCGTAACAGTTATACGGTGATCAGTGGTGAAAGGGTTAACTAGGGGGCAATCAAGGGGTTAAAACATTTATTAGGTAGTATATGGGGGTCCCTGTCGCTATAAAACGCTGACGGCGAACCTAAATATTTACCTCCCTAACTAGCGTCACCAGCGACACTAATACAGCGATCAGAAAAATGATCGCTTAGTGACACTGGTGACAGGGGGTGATCAAGGGGTTAAAACTTTATTAGGGGGGGTTAGGGGGGTACCCTAGACCTAAAGGGGGGTAACAGTAACTGTCCCAACACTGTAACTGTCACAAACTGACACTATGCAGTAATCAGAAAAAAACAAAACAAAAAAAAAACAAAAACTGCTGGTGTCAGTTTGTGACAGGGGGGGGGGGGGGTGATTGGGGGGGGATCGGGGGGCGATCGGGGGGGGGGGATCGGGGTGTTTAGTGTGCCTGGCATGTTCTACTGTGTGTGTGTAGTGTTGTGCACTCACTCACATGTCTTCTCTCCTCGGGCCGGAACAGAAATTACCGAGCCGAGGAGAGATGACATCATTTCCTTTGCTGCTGTTTAGCATACAGCAGCAAAGGAATGATTCGATTGGCCGGCGGCGATCGCGAGGGGGGGGCCACGAACGGATGGTCTCCCCCTCACCTCTGATCGCCGCTGGACAAAAGACGACTGCCTCGGGCACCGGGGGGGTCCGATCGGACCCCCCACCCGCGGAAGGCAAATCACGTACCATGTACGTGATTTTGCCTGTCCGTGCCGCTTTGCCGACGTACATCGGCGTGAGGCGGTCGTCAAGTGGTTAAAACGAGATAAAGCATCCGCTAACCTATTATCCACCCCGGAAATATGCACTGCATATATAAAAATATTTAACCTCAAACAGCACAGTACCAAGTGCCACAACAGTCTTATCACAGGTGGGGAGGAAGCTGTAATATTATTAATCGCCGATACGACACCCATGTTGTCACAATTGAATCTAACTTTTTTGTTCCGCAACACCTCCCCCCAAATTTTCACCGACAAAACAATGGGAAAAAATTCCAACAAAACCAAATTCTTCAGGAATCCAACCTCCCTCCAAACCTCCGGCCATGGTTCAGCACTCCATCGCCCTTGGCAGTAAGCACCAAAGCCCACCGAACCAGCCACGTCCGTGCACAAGACCAAATCAGCATTGCTGACTGGCCCTGTTTGCCACACTGAACGACCATTGTAAGATTCCAGAAATACATCCCAAATCTTCAAGTCATCCCGAAGTTCCTTGTTAAGCCGCACAAAGTGATTGGGTACCCGTACCCCCGATGTCGCTGCCGACAGCTGTCGGCAAAAAATGCGACCCATCGGAATAATCCTGCAAGCAAAATTAAATTTACCTAACAACAATTGCAGCTCCTTCAATCGAAGCTTATTCCTGACACGCGCCATACTCACCTCCTTCCTGAGGGCCACCAATTTGTCCTCCGGCAACCTACACTCCATCGCCACAGAATCGATCGTGATTCCCAGAAAAACCAACTCTGAAGTTGGTCCCTCCGTTTTGTCAGCCGCCAACGGAATACCGAACCGCTCAGCCAGGTGTTGAACAGTTCCTAGCAGCACCCCACAACAACGGGACTCCGGAGGGCCGATACATAAGAAGTCATCCAAATAGTGGATGACTGAGTTAACCCCAGCAACTTCCCTAACTGCCCACTCAAAAAATGAACTGAATGCCTCAAACAGGGCACAAGAAATAGAACAGCCCATTGGGAGGCAGCGATCTATAAAGTAAGACCCCTGCCAACAACATCCTAACAAATGACAACTTTTGGGATGAACTGGTAGCAATCTGAAAGCAGATTCCACGTACGTTTTTGCCATGAGGGCCCCTTTACCATATTTCCTAACCCACGTGATAGCCGCGTCAAATGATGTATAGGTAACCGCACAAACCTGCGATACCATCATTCACGGAACTACCCTTGGGCTAAGACAGATGATGAATCATCCGAAACTGCCCTGGCTCCTTCTTCAGGAACCACACCTAACGGTGAAACTATCAAATCTGGCACTGGCGGGGCGGGAAATGGGCCAGACATCCTACCTAACGCCACCTCCTTCCTTAGTTTTGCTGACACCACTCCATGATGCTGAAGTGCTGACTTCAAACTTCCCGACACAGGCGGAACTTCCCGCACCGTACTTGGAATTCTAAAACCTTCCCTAAATCCTGCTTCTAACAAACTAGCCACTGCCCTATCCGGATACCTACTTAGAAAAGGTAGCATCCTTTCCAGTCTCACCGGCGTCATCCCTTTTTCCAGCGCATCCCCAGATCTCCCTTTTCCTTGCTTAAAACAACGCATGAGGGGGTGTGTACCACTGCACCCGGAACATTCGTGTTTGTAGTGACACGAGCTACCAATCCGACACATTCCTTCATTAAACTGCCAGCAAACCCCTTTTTTTCTAAGGGCCGGCCCCCCTGGAAAAAACGGACTCGCAGCCCTGGATGAAGTCATCAACTTCATCCAAAGGCTGATATCTTTATGGTCCCACCTAATAGAAGGACGAATGGCCTTCCGCTGACGAAATTGTTCGTCATACCGAAGCCACGCTAAACCACCGTATACCCTGTGCGCCTCACTGATGGCTTCAAGATAGCAGAATAAAGCCGAGCAATTCTCGGGGGCTTTCTCCCCAATCACGCTTGCAAATATCGCAAAGGCTTGCAACCAATTTGCAAACGTCCGCGGAATAAGCCGGTATCTCCTCTTTTCTTCTTCCTCTTTCTTACCTTCATCTGGCTTTCCCAGATCTAGGTTAAACTTCTCCAACGGGAGCAGGGAAAATATTTCCACAAACTCGTCTTTCCATATTTTTTTCCTCACCTCCTGTTTCAGTTGAGCCCCCAAAGGTCCCTCGAAGCATACATACACTTCACACTGCGCCGCATCAGCCAATCGCACCTTTTCTGCGTCCTTGTCCTTCTGCGCCACTGCCGCCGCCGAGCCCGCGACGTCCTTCTCCGTCTGAGACCCTGCCACCACACCTGCCTTCTGCACGGGGGGAGCCACTATGTCCGTCAATTCACTGGCCCCTGAGGTGGATGCCACCCATGGCTTAACCGGTGCCGCAGCTTGCGATGCACCACCTTCAAAACGGCGAAGTAATTCCCTCAAAGAATCCCAGAGCCCCTCTTCCTTACGTCCCCCAGCGGAGCCCTGTACCTCACTAACCCCTTTTTCACCACCCACATCAGACATAACAGACAAGACAGGAGAAGACAAATGCATAGCTTGCTTACCAGGCTGCGTTGGGCGAGCAGAGCCTCCAGCCGCCCGTCACCACCGCCGCCTCCTGGGGCTCCTCAGTTAGCTCACCCTCTTCACTGCTGCTCTCTGCTGCTGCTTGGACCTGCGACCGACGCCGCTCCCCTTCTGCTCTCTCCATCTCTTCTGAGCCTGGTTGAGTGACTGGCGGTGTTAGGCTAACCTCCCCCTGAGGGCTCCGACCTCCGCTGCTGTGTCCATCCTCGATGACATCATCAGGCTGCGCCGCCGACACGGCCAGCGCACAGGCATCTCTCCGGCCAACCCTCCCAGGCCCTGACATGGACCTGGTGGCGGGGCCTCCCAACTGACGCTGGGGGACTGTAGCATGGTTTCTCCCTCTAGGAACAATGGCGCCCCCTCGAGGCGAGCCGCCGGCCGCAAACGAGGCATGGCCGGCGCCCGATGCCGCCGTTCTCCCTCGCTGGGCCACCACTCCGACCGGAGCATCGCCAGAAGTGGCAGCCGAATGCACCTGTGCTCGAACGACGACGGAGGGGACCGGCATAGGAGCCCGGTGAGTGTCTCCCCCTCTCGGACTTTGCCATGGACGGGGATTCCTTCTAGGCCCCCTGCCCGCTGACGAGGGGGTCTGCTTAGCAGGGGGGCCTGAAGGGGCCCAACTGGGACTCCCAAGCCCGCATTGAGTCCGGGGGGTGTTATCTGGACTAAGGCGCTCAGGAGGCCTGGACCTCCTAGCCCGTGTGGGAGCAGGCCCCGGTGTAGGGGGGCCCTGCGACACCCCCTGCAGCGATGCAGCAATCTGGCTCTGCAGCCAGTCAGTGCCATGGATCTCTGCAGCAGCAATAAGCTGTCCTAAAAGCTGGTCTAACCCACTCATCTCTGTCTTCTTCCGCAGCCCTGAACTACTCCCAACTTCTCACCTGCCTTCTTCCTCCAACTGCTGACCTCAGGTCTCAAACCCCTCGTGGACTTCACCTACCACTCCTCCCCCACTGACTTATACACCAATCCAGTAAGTCTCATACTTTCTTTCCAACCCCGCCTACTTATTTTAACCCTTTTTCTTCTGTAAGTTACTTACACCCTGTCATGTATGTCCTGCGCCTACATTTGCAATTCTGGCTACGTACATGTCTTCCAAGCAAATACAATGCTTAAACATTCCTTCTCAATTTAAGCATAATTTTGCTCAGCTGATGAAAGAGCTCTGGACTCATATGCAACTGGCTGACCTTTCTGAAAAAGGCAACAACCTAGACCATTTTTACTGGAGTCACTTTGTATCGTAACAGGCTTTGCAACATCATATTATTTTAACACTGGGGCAGAGGTGACAAAAGCATTTTATATCCTCTACTGCCCGGTCATGCTTGGGAAGCCAGTGCAAAACTGCATCTTTGCCTAAACGTCGCCTTAATGGCTCACACACCTCAGATAAGTGTGGCAGGAATTTCGCTAGGTATGTAACAAAGCCAATAAATCTCTGTACCGCTTTGGCATCAGCAGGCTGTGGCATGTCCACAAAGGCTTTAATCAGGTCAGCTCTTAAGCCTTGTGAAGACAGGATATGTCCATAAAACCGACTTCTTTCACCAAAAAACTGCAATTTCTTTACACTAAGCCTCGGCATCACCTGCCTACAATGATCCAGTAGCTCTATTAACTTTTGATCATGGTCATGCTCAGCCTCCTCATCTGTATTACCGCAGCCAACTATAAGAATGTCATCAGCTATTGGCTCAAAATTCTGTGAAAACCACCTAATAGTTCATGCTGCTTTCGCTGGTATACCTCAGGTGCTACAGAGACTCCAAATGATAGTTTGAGCCATCTCTTTCTGCCCCAAGGAGTCCAGAACTGGGTCATGTAGCTACTCTTTTCATCCAGTTTGCACTGTAAAAAGGCATCTCTAGCATCAACAAGTGTGAATACACGTGCTTTAGGTAGTTTGTGCAAAATATCATCGAGTGTTGGCAATAAGAAGTGTGACCATTTCAGGGCCATATTCAGAAACTTGGGATCAATGCATATTCTGATATTCTCAGGCTTTCTGATAACAACCATGTTACTGATCCAATCTGTAGGCTCTGATACTGAAGTTAGATGTCCTTCAGCTTCATATTTATCTAGTTGAGCTTTAACCTGTAGCTTAATGGCGATAGGCACATTGCATGGGGCCTATTGTACAGGTTGAATGGTAGGATCAAGTTCAAAACGAACCTCTCCTGGAACAAAGACTATCGGGCCCTCAAGCACATCACTGTAGGTGTGAAGAGTTTGCTGTTTTGTCAGTGGCCTGGTCAGAGATTTTGCAGGCTGAATATCAACATTATGTAGCTCAGCAGGAATGGTGAACTGCATCAGTCCAAGGCGCTCACATGTTAAACCTGATAATAGCGGTTTCTGATCGGCGTCAACAATCTCAAAGTTCAATTTGTGTATACAATAACGTATGCTGCATTCATTTTAAAATAGCCCCAATGATTCCATTAGTTCCCCTGAATACAACTTTAGTTTGGTGCTACTAGGCTGAAGGGGTGCTCTGAGTGCCAGTTTCATTTTGTCATTAATACTCATGACATCACACGTTGCACCCGAGTCCAGCTGGCAGGGTTGGAATATATAAATATAAGGTTTACAAACCATTTTTTGCCCTTTGTCTTTACAGCACCAATGCATTCTAAGGAGTAAACCATATCAGTGCTAAGCAGGTGTGCGTCCTCTGGATCTGACATTTGCTCAATTGTGTGCAGCTTCCTTGCTTCCATTTTACTGGAGAGACTCACTCTTGCAAAGTGATTTCGTTTACCACATGCAGTACATATTTTCCCATATTCCCATTGCGCGTCTGCGGCGTGATGACGCGTGACGCATTCCCGCCCCTCAATGTGGGGGTGGACCTACGCTGCGCGCCGTGATGCCGGGGGACTCCAGGGAGGAGGATCTGCGATGGCTTCACAGGTCCCTCCCACCCACTGCACCAGCTGACGGCAATCACGATTAACATCGTGATTGGACGCCGACCACCTCACAGGTGCTCTTATTCCGTCTCCCAGGCTTCTTTTCAGACGCTGTGGGAGCGCTTGGCTAAGAAGACACATATATCATCTTCCAGGTTGGTTTATTTAATTTTACCGCTATGCCTTGCATCCATACTCTTTTAGGATGCAAGGGCAATTGAATGCTCCAATTTCTGACTTTTCCAGGCATATTTTCATAGCACTTGATTTTGATACAGACTTTTTATACAATTTACAGAACCACTGGTCCAGTATTGGCTGTGGCTGTATCTTGCCCCACCAATTCGAGTCTTCGTAGCAAAGCAAGCCCCGGTTCCTTTATGTGGTTTGGCTGCTTGATGGACTTGGCAGATGCATGCCTGCATGATCCATGAATATCTTTGGCCAAGTCAGATTCATGCTTAATGTAAATTGTTTGCCATGTAAGTAAACCAGTTCATGTTCATCATCACATGTCATCTACTGCATGTTTGCATTGTCATCTACTGCATTACCTTTTGTACCATCACCCCCTCCCTTAGAATGTAAGCTCTACGAGCAGGGCCCTCCTGTACCTTTTGTATTGAACTGTACTGTAATTGTGTTGTCCCCCGTATACATTGTAAAGTGCTGCGTAAATTGTTGGCGCTATATAAATCGTGAATAATAATGAATAATAATGTTTGCTGTTTAGCTGAACAATATTATGGATTATTACTACTTTTCATTAATGTAAAATTGATTTGTACACTTTCTTTTGTTTCCTTAATAGGTGGTGGCGTGTGCTTTCACTGGTGATACCCAAAACTATTTTATCACAAATAAGTTCATCTCTGGGAGAACCATACTCACAGCTTGCAGCTTTTTCTCTTAGCCGTGTGACAAACCTGTCTATTGATTCACAGTCTTCTTGCTTACAGCAGCCAAATATATATCTTTCATATATGACATCTTTAGAGGGCCTGAAGAAAGCTTCTAATGCATCCAGAATGGTTTGGTGTCACACTTTTGCTCCTATGTGAGGTTCAGATTATGCTTGTAAACATGGAGGCATTCACTGCCCATCACCCTCCTCAGTGTGGCTGCTTGCACTGCTGCAGACTTCTCATTTAACCCTGTGGCTAGGGAGTAGTCCTCAAACTCAGCCCTGAAATTGTCCCAGTTACTGCTGACATCTCCACTCACCCTCATTGCCTTAGGCAGTGGAATGCTGTTAGCTGCTATGATGCAGTTTTCCTTGCCGCAAATACTCAGCTTCCAGGACAGGACTGCAATTGTTAGGCCTCATGTACACTGCTGCTGGTAAACGGACGTTTAGGAGCAGTTGGGCATTTTTTTCAACTGCTCCTGAACTCTCCTCTGTTATATTATCAGTACATGTACACAGGGTCGTTTATAGTTGTTTCTAGGCTGTTGAGTTTAGAGACCTTTTTTGGAAAGCAAAAAAATGAGTTCAGACGCTGAGTTTAGAGGCATTTCAAGCGCCAAATGCTTCTAAACGCGGTAACTCACGTTTAGCCGCATTTTGTTTACAGGTTTTTAATTTTTGGCTATTTTGAAAAAAAATATATATTTTTTTCAAACGCTTCTAAACGCAAATGCGGCAAAACACCGCTAAACGTGGAATGTAAAGGCGGCAAAACGGACGTTTTAAGCGTGGGTTACTATCTGTCAAGTTAAATTGTTCAGGAGAGGTTGTAAAAACGTCCCATGTACATTAAACCTTAGGAGGCACAATCAGTTCTAAGAACTCACATCAAGGCTAGCAGGCTCTCAGCATCAAATGTGTAGAAAGAGCATGGATTCACATACTTCTGACACCATGTTTGATGTGATATAAGTAAAGAGACAGCACAAGCCATTACTGTCCAGAAGCCATGTTCACTGAATGACCCAGCAGGAACAGGAAACACCACACAGGAAGAAGTACAACAGAGATGCACCATAGAGTTGCATTTAAGAAACATATCATCCATAACAGGACCCAGCAGGCCCAACCACTACAGGCTGCCTGCAGAAAATTACAGAATAGGAAAGAGATAAAAACAGTTACCCTGCACACAGAGGTAGAGCAGTAGTGACAGGTCTTTATTACAGGAGGTGCCTGCAAAAAGCAAATTACTGCACACATCTGGAAGAAATACACAAAGTACAGCAATATCCAAATAAGAATACACATGTCCCTTGTATTTAGACCATATTGGCTTATCCCCAAGTCCAGCTTTACCTGTAGTTGGAGTCTTCAAGCTGCCTTCTCTGACTATCGTCCTACCCATGGCCTGATCTGCACCACTACAGCCTGTAGGCACACAAGCTTTGATGGCCAAATCAATACCACTGTATCTTTTACAATTTTTTCCCTCTTTTACTGGCATTAACCTGGCTTTGAATATTGTGATAGTGTGTAGATAGGCATTTATGTGATGTCTTTTGATAGCGGAAAATGCATGGTCCATGAATATACAAGGGGAAAGCAGCCTCTTTGCCTCTGCCGGCTAAAGGCACAAGCCTACTGTGCCTAATGGTAAATCCAGCCCTTGTCTTTCCTCCATCCTTGTACCTGGTTAGGGGCTATGTCATACTCCTAGACTTGGCACAAGATTTACACTATAGACTGCATGCGAGATGAGAAATACTACTGTGTGCAGCAAGGCACATGCTTTAGTAAACCACCTACATTTGGAAACATTTCCAACAAAAGTATACAAAGGGTAAAAGCTCTCGGCTGTCATTGGTGAGATTTTTTATTTTTTTTTATTTTGTAACGCTACAATCTATATTTTTGGGGCTGCAACTGATACAAAACATACAAGTATTGTTTAAATGTGATGTGACCCAATGGGGTTGATTTACTACAGGCAAATCCACTTTGCAGTACAAGTGCACTTGGGAGTGCAGTCGCTGTAGATCTGAGGGGAAGATGTGAAATGAGGGGAAGCTCTGCTGATTTTATAATCCAATCATGTACAAGCAAAAATGCTGTTTTTTATTTTCCTTGCATGTCCCCCTCCGATCTACAGCAACTGCACTTCCAAGTGCACTTGTAGTGCAAAAGTGGATTTGCCTTTAGTAAATAAACCCCAATGTGTTATCATATGTTGCTTAGTTTTGTGTTATTTACTCTTTTTTTATTGAAATAAGCAATAAAAATGTATTAAAAAATAAATAAAAGGCTTGGAGAGATGAAGACCCAGCACAAGTATGTGCATAACAAGTGTACACTTCAGTGGCTGCATACTGCTTCTGGGCCAGTAAACATTTAAATGGTGAAACAAATAAGATAATGACTGCCTGTAGCTTGCAACTTCAAGAACAAATCAGCAATGGAAACTTTCATATTGCTATACTGACATGTTTGTTAACAGGTCCCATTAGCTAGTCTGCCACTAGGTGGTTCTGTCCCAAAGTTGTGACGGTAAAGAGGAATTATTTATTGGGGTGTCAGGCTCCCTTTACATTGAACATTTAGGTTGAAAAATGACACAAGTCCATTTAGTTCAACCAATGGAAAAAAAACATGATTAGAAAACCCCCATTTACACAATCCTATATCCACAGTTGATCCAGGGAAAGGCAAAGAAAACCCCAAGCACGCTCCAGGGGGGGAGGGAAGGGTAGTTGGAGGAATTCCATACTGATTTCCCAAGAGGTAATTGAATAATTCCTGGATCAACTACCCCTGGAGTTATTACCTATAAATATTAGTGTACATTTATCTTTTGTGCATTAAGGAAGGAACCCAGGCCTTTTTTTTTAACCCTGAATGACGGCTACAGTGCGGATCTGCTTTGCCGGGAGGCCGTCAGTAGATGTCCTCCCCTTTGCATGCTCGCCACGCCCCCCTGAAAGGCGGGACGTGGTGCACTGTGATCACCCGAGTAAATGAGACTTGGGTGATCACAGATCGGAGTAAGGGGTGGATCCCAGCCCCTTACCACGTGATCAGCTGTCAGCCAATGACAGCTAATCACATGATGTAAACAGAAGATCGGTAATCGGTTTTATTTTCTTCTCACGCTGACAGCGTGAGGAGAAAAAAAAGCCGATCTGTTGAAGGGACATCGGTCCCAAAGAGGAAGAGGCAAAGCCGACTCATATGTGCCCACCAGTACCGCCTGCCAGTGCCATGAATCAGTGCCCACAGTGCCACGAATCAGAGCCCACCAGTACATAAGTGCCAGCAATCAGTGCCACCTATCAATGCCCACGAGTGCCACCTATCAATGCCCACCAGTGGTGACATTCAGTGCTTCATCAGTGCCACCTAGCAGTGCTGCCTATCAGTGTCACCTACCAGTGCCGATCAGTGCCCGTCACTGCCACCCATCAGTGCCCATCACTTCCACCCATCAGTGCCAGCTATTAATGCCACCTATCAGTGGCACCTATTTGTGCCCTTTAGTGCCACCTATCAATGCCCTTCAGTGCCGCCCATCAGTGCCACCCATCAGTGCCACCTCTCAGTGCCCACGAATGCCTCTATCAGTGCCCACCAGCGCCACCTCATCAGTGCCCACCAGTGCCGCCTATTAGTGCCCATCAGTACTGCCTCATCAGTGCCCATCAGTGCCCATCAGTGCAGTCTCATCAGTGCCCATTAATGTAGCCTATCAGTACAGCCTAACAGTGCCCATCAGTGCAGCCTTGTCAGCACACATCAGTGAAGAAGAAAAAAAAATTACTTACAAAATTTTATAACAGAAACAAAGAAAAAAGTATTTTTTTTCAAAATTTCAAAGTTTGTTTAGCAAAAAATAATTAAGTCAGTGGTAACTATACACCACTAAAAAGTTCTATCTGTCTCAAAAAAATGTATACAAATTTCACATGGGCATAGTGTTGCCTGACCGGGCAATTATCATTCATAGTGCGACAGCACTGAAAGCTAAAAATAGTTTCTCACCCAAACGACTACTACAGAATGTCCGTTCCTGTCTATGGAGTTTCTGTGCCGATGAACTCTTTCAGTATGTCAATTTTATGTAATGGCCATCTTTTAAAGTTACGATAATGTGTGAAAAATATATTCTTGGTGGACATTCCTTTGTTCATAAATATTAAGGCCCAAGGATGTCATGAGCGGGCCTACGGCCAGGAATTGGACACAAGATGGCGAAAGCTTTCATCCACCAGCAAGTGGTTCACTGTCCTATCCAAAAGAAAAGCGGGGTGGAGACTGGTACAGTTTGGTGCCAACATCTAGCCAATCAGAAGTCTCCCTACAAGTTACTTTAAAATCCTCCACTCTCCTCCATTAGCAATGAACCAACAAATACACTACAGAATATGATTTAGCATGATGATTTCTTGTTGTGTGAATGTAGTGTGTGTTTGTGTCAAACGTAAATGTTGGTTTGCATAATTGACACAAGTATCTTTCATCTCTTTTCACTCATAGAAAATGCTAATTTTCCAGCACAGATACTGTTAAATTGACCAAACACACACATGCCCTATTTTTAGACATATAGAAAGCAATTGTCAGATGAGATGAACGAGTATTTCAGAACTGGCAAAACCACATCCGGAGCCATGTCATATTATTGCTCCTAGTACAGTAGGTATAACTACAGACAAAACTTTTTTTTTGAAAGACTGGAGAAGGATTAGAACACATGCCAGGTTTTTATTACTGTCTGATAGGGAGATTCACGCTCTCTATTTGTCCTGTTTACCATCATTATTGAAAATGAAATTAATAGAAAATCCCACATTTTGGGTTGCTCGCAGAACAGGAATAGAGAGAAAATGTTCCAATAGGGACGATAGCTCTGGTGACAACCAGGGATTCTCTGACATTGGAGAAATTTCCTCTCACTGTTTGGCTAATGGATAGGAAGAGCAGTTTACTCTATAAAGTTTTAAAACCAACACTACCCACATCTTTCCATGAATTTGTTTTATACTCAAACTAGTGCTTTCTCTATAAACTTTAATTAACTATATCACATGTAGCGGCCTGTCTTAGTGATCTTTAGTGAATCAAGACTTTCTTATTCTATAAACAAGTAAAACGAAAAAAGACCTAGATCCAACCATAGTTTACATTTGAAGCTTACACAAAATACTATATAAAAGTTTCTTTCACCACCTTGTGGCCATAGGTGGCACTGCAGTCTGAGCAGGGTGACCTTTTACATTGTGCCAAAGCTTCAGCTCCCCAGTAGGGTTAAGTAGTTATCTGTGTGAGTCAAAGATTGCAATGAATTAACCCATTTTGCTGGAAGCATATGCTCACTGAAGATGAAGAGTTTGCATTATTTTGCTGCTTTTGGTGTGCCATTAGAGGGCTCCCTCAGCATCCTTCCAATCCATCCCCTGTGACCCAGAAAAATGCTTTCTTGCAGTCTGCAGCAGCCACTCAGCAGAATACAGGAGCAAACTGCTTGTAAGTGGGTTGAATTAGCCAGGATTGAATTAGCCAGATAGGTGCTGTCCTGGCTGGGAGGATAGGAGCTAATGCCTTTCCTGGGTTCTTTGGTCTTTTTGGAGGGTTCTTTGCTGGGTCCAGCCCACTAATCCTGTGACATATAAATATGGGACAGTGATCCTGTATGTGGAGAGCCCCTGGAGTGGTGAGGTTAGCCCCTGGGAGAGAAACCCGGAGGGGTAGTGGGGAAGAGTTTGGTGATTTCCTCCATGGAGAGCCCAAGGGAGAAAGAGAGAGAGAGAAGATGAGTCCAGGACCCGTAAGGGAGAGAGACAGAGAATGATACCAGTGAGGAGCAGAAGGAGATTATGTATCACCATCAAGATGTAAAGACATCTGAACCCGAGATTTGCCCCGAAGATACCAGCACTGGACACAAGCCTTTAGAGGAACTTACATCTGCATGAGAGTGCCTCTGAAGGACTGTAATTACTTGGACTATACTTTTGCAGGTATGTCGGGGCAGCACAAGCCTCTAGTTCAGAGTAGGGAAAGACCTTGCACATGTATGTTGGATTTTGGAATGTTCATTTTGCACTTTTCTTAAGTATTGAAACGTTGCCCTTTCCCGATCTGAAATTACTGGGTGTATTGCAAGTAACTGGCACACATAGTTTACCAAGTGGGTCTTATCACTTTGGGGTTTGAAAGTATTCGTGTGGAGTGGAGTAATGTGCAAACGTAAGTGGTTGCCAAAGGTAATGGAAGTTTTACAGCAGCCTGTCGATAGCGTGTACCTGTTATACAGTAGGTGGAACGACCTCTAGCAGCGAGGGAGATGTTGTTAGCACTCCTTCCACCAGCAGTCTGTCTCCCAGAGCAATGGGAGCGGATTTGTGCCAAAGAGGTTCCCATCCTGTACAGAGGTTCAAGAGTTAAGTTGAGTGCACGTGTGGATCCCAGCCACGCAGAGTGCACAGCGGGGCCCACTCCGCTACTGGGGAGTGGTAGTGGAAAACGCGGGAGAGATGGATGTGGACAGAGCTCGACATGCTCCTCCTAAATGCAGATTACAGAGAAAGTGTACACTGTCACAGGGAACCAAGAGTTAACTGGAGAACAGTTGCAGTGCAAGTGTACATGGTGCACATTCATCTCTTACATTAGAGGCCTGCCTTAAGGTCAAGTATTTTCCCATGGCAGTCTCAGCCTTGTCCCAGGGAACTGATAAAGACAGCACAAAGTAAAGATACCCCATGTGTAGTAAAGTGACCTTGTACAATGTGCCTAGTGTAACCCAAAAAAAACCACCCCAGGTTAGGCTTCTCATGTGACCCTTACTTGGCACCCAATGAGGAGGGAAACATGGAGGACGTGACAAACAATCACCCATCTAGACCTGTGCCCCTCACATGCTATTTTATCTGTTGTTGTCTTAGGAGAAAGATGGGAGAGAGTAATGGCTGCTGCTAGGTAAGGCTTAGCAAACATTGTATACAGCAGTGGTGATCAATCTTCTCAACTGTCGCCCCTGAAATCACCAAAGGGTTGTACATAATATTCCGTGCCTGTGATGCCAGAGAAAGCTGTCATAGACTGCAGACATGCAACAGGAGTTGTTCAAAGATTTCATGCTTGCTACAAGAGCTGGGCAGAGACTGCAAACATGATACAGGTGATGGAGAGCATGTGAACATGCTATAGAAGTTATTGGGGGCTGGCGACATGCTCCAGGAAACATAGGTTGTTGACACACAGTATAAGCCTGCCAGAAAACACCACTATTAAACAAGGAAAAAAGGGATAAGACCTGTGCTAATTTAAACTAATATTAAACTAGCAAAGTAGCAACTTTTCTGTGCGATATAGACACAGTTACAAGCATAATAACAATTTTAAAGTTCCCCTGTTATACCGAATAGACTATCAGTGACAAAAGTCTAAGAAGGTATAGAAGTGTAGATAAACTTCTTATTCCTTGTCACCAACCAAAACCTGGAGGGTGTAGCCTCTTGAAACACCACCACCAACTTAAATAAAAGTGCTCGCTTGCCAGCTCGCACAGACCTCCTATTGCGGAAAGTCAGTGACACTTGGGCTTTATACCCAACCCAGGGGCGGATCCAGGGGGTAGCAATGGGGCAATTGCCCCCCCCCGATAAATTAGTTATGGGTGAGTAAGTGAGTGGCTCAGTGGGCGGGCAGCTCGGCGGACCGGTGAGTGTGTGGGCGGCTCGGCGGGCGGGCAGCTTGGCGGACAGGTGAGTGTGCGGGCGGCTCGGTGGGTGAGCGGACGGGCGGCTCGGCGGGCAGCTAGGCGGCTCGGTGGGTGAGCGGGTGGGTGGCCAATCAGCGGGCCAGCGACATCATCTCTCACCGCCCTGCATCCCTGCAGTTCCTCCCTCACTGTGCAGGCAGTCATGGGCAGCAGAGAGATTACATCATCTCTCTGCTGCCTGACTTCACTCTGGGGCACACCAAGTGACAATCCCCACCTTAGCAGGAAAGTGACAATTGTAGCCGGCAAGTGACAATCCACGCGTGGCAGGCAATGTGGCAAATGACAATCTGCAACATGTGGCAGGCAACGTGGCGAGTGACAATCCGCAACGTGTGGCAGGTGAAGTGGCAAGTGACAATCCGCAACATGTGGCAGATGACATGGCAAGTGACAATCCGCAACTTGTGGCAGGTGACGTGGCAAGTGACAATCCGCAACATGTGGCAGATGACAATCCGCAATGTGTGGCAGGTGACGAGGCAAGTGACAATCTGCTCCCACTGATTCTGCATTATGATGAGTTGAACTATTTCATTTGATATAACAATGTAATAATAGAAATAATGCGCTTCAATCATCCTGACACCATATCAACCATGGTGCCAGAATGATTGAAGCGCCAACACCAGCCATTTCCCCGATAAATTACCCGCAAAAAAATATTTTCTGGCAGTGCCCCTCCTAAGACTAGACTCTGGATCCGCCCCTGACCCAACCTGGGGTGTTACTATCATCAGAGGGATACCTCGTACCATCCAACCAAGCATCCGGGAAGTGGTACCATAGACCAAAAATACAGAAGGCTCAAAGCTTACAAATTGCACTTATATAAGTCAAAGTAAAATTTGCCTTTTAAAACAAATTCACCGATCCCAGACAACATCATTGTATGACAGAACACGTAGGACTGACATCATCGCGGTCCATGAGTCCTGAAATAACAGGTTGTTGCCGATTTGCTGGCCAGCGAATTTGTTTTAAAGGCGAATTTTACTTCTACTTATGTAAATCCAATTTGTAAGCTTTGGAATGAAAGTTTTTAAGGATTTTACACTATCTTTTGTATTTTTGGTCTATGGTACCACTTCCCGGACGCTTGGTTGGACGGTATGAAGGATCCCTCTGATGATAGTAAAGGCTCATACTGGGCATAAAACCACAAGTGTCACTGACTGTCCATAATAGAAGATCTGTGTGAGCTGGTAAGCGAGCACTTTTATTTGAGTTGGTGGTATTGGTTTAAGAGGCGACACTCTCCAGGTGGTGGCTGGTGACGAGGAAAATACGTTTATCCACACTTCATTACCTTCTTGGACTTTTGTCACTGATGGTCTATTCAGTATAACTACTATTAAACAGCAATAGGCAAACACAGACTACTATCTGCAGGCGCCCTGAGGGCCACACAGTAAGTTCCAAAAGGGCCACAGGGTGGGTGACTTTTCCTCTGGACATGAAAATTATAAAAGAAAGAACATGCACCATACATAGGTCTATAAGGGAAGGATGAAGTCTCAAATGAGTCTTCGGTGTCCTGAACAGTCCTTAAGGACATTAAATCAATTTTTCAAGGATAACAAAGTATGCATGGTCCCTTATGGATGAAAAAGCATAGTTGGTTGGTTGAAGTAACTTCTTGACAACTCTAGGAGCCTCTGCTTCCAGTTTGCAAATACTCTGATTCATTTATTAGGCATTTTACTGTTATTTGGATTCCTGGTGTGATGCTTGAGCTGTCAGCTTCATCAGCTTGGGTCTTGCTGGATGAATTTGTAGCTGAATTTCAGCTTAGGTCAAGATACTGTCACAAGAATTTAGAATGTAGCATCGACTGAAGTAGATACAGGCATACCCCACTTTTAAGTACACAATGGGGTTTATTTACTAAAGCAGGAAAGTGCAAAATCAGGCTCACTTCTGCATAGAAACCAATCAGCTTCTAACTCCAGCGTGTTCAATTAAGCTTTGGTAATAAAACCTGGATTCTCATTGGTTTCTATGCAGAAGTGAGCCTGATTTTGCACTTTCCAGCTTTAGTAAATAAACCCCATTGTGTACTTAAAAGTGGGGTATGCCTGTAGTGATTTAGAGTCACCTGTTACTACAGTCAAAGAACTGATGAACATGAGTGTTGTGTAGGATCTTATTAGATTCTTGGTCACCTGTTAATGGTTCAGTCTTGCCACTGTCAGTAGAGGTGTTATATGTTTTTTGATGCTGCTATAAGATGATTCTCTGACATTGGCTTAATCACTTACAAGAAGTCTCATTCTCAGAGCTGGTAGCTCATTCAAGCTCTTGAAGAGGGCCCCAGCCAATCCCCAGCAAAATGGGCTGGCAGGGGCTAGGCCCCTCTTAAATATGTAGAGTCAGGCCAGCAGGGGCAGTGTGAAGTTCGGGTGAAAGCTGGAGATGAAGTGCTGAGGAGGCTGTCAGAGGCCTTCGAGGTTAGCCCCCTAGTCTGTGGGGGGGGGGGGGGTGACCTCGGACCTGGGGCTCAGGTGCTGGAGGGATCCTCTCAAAACACAAGGAGGAGGCCTGTCTAAAGGCACGGGAGCAAGAGTGAGGACAGCAGAAGCCAGCTAGCACGTTGGGGAGATCTCCAGGAAGAAGACAGCTGGGTGTCTGGTGAGTGAAACAGTCTGGTGGGCTGACAGTGCTTGAAGAAGTAGTGCTGGGATCAGTAGCCAATGGAATGTTGCTGGACACTGGACTTTTCTCTATACACAAAAAGGGGCCCACGGTCCCTGCCTGTAAATGGCTTTTGCTTGATCTGACTGAGTGGCTTGCCAGATCCCTTCAACAGTGTTTCAGCTAGGTATAAGTTGTTTCTGCAATCAAGTGATGTACTGGAGGAAAAGGAGTGTATACAGTAATGCCCCGTATACACGGTCGGATTTTCCGACGGAAAATGTGTGATAGGACCTTGTTGTCGGAAATTCCGACCGTGTGTGGGCTCCATCACACATTTTCCATCGGATTTTCCGACACACAAAGTTTGAGAGCAGGATATAAAATTTTCCCACAACAAAATCCATTGTCGGAAATTCCGATCGTGTGTACACAAATCCGACGGACAAAGTGCCACGCATGCTCAGAATAAATAAAGGGATGATAGCTATTGGCCACTGCCCCGTTTATAGTCCCGACGTACGTGTTTTACGTCACCGCGTTCAGAATGATCGGATTTTCCGACAACTTTGTGTGACCGTGTGTATGCAAGACAAGTTTGAGCCAACATCCGTCGGAAAAAATCCTAGGATTTTGTTGTCGGAATGTCCGAACAAAGTCCGACCGTGTGTACGGGGCATTAGAGTGTCCTTGAAGAGACTTTGTTCCAGTCAAGTGGGCATCCCATAATACCCCTATCCCCATCCAAGTTTATTAACCCCTAATAAAACAAACAAAACAAAGTTGCTGGGCTGTTTTCCTGTCTCTTTGCCTGTGGAAATTCAGTGTGCCTGGCAGTGCAGGGTGGGGGGTCCCTATTGCCAGTGTGCCTCCCTTTGAAAAGTAACATGACATTCAGCGTGTTTGTTTCTTCAACTCATGAGGAAATTCGTTCTCAATCCCCGGTTGTTGTGTGGACAGACCGAGATTACCACTGAAAGGGGACCTATGTCAAGAAGTGTGGTCCATTGCATCATGGCCTGGCTGCTTGTTGCCTGATTGCAGCCATGCCTCCCGTCCCTGGAGTTGTCCCTGAGAAGAAGGGAAACTGCTGGGAAATGTTGTTCTACCCCGAGTGAAACATTGATGGACTTTGGGGCTTCAAAGACACTGGGGTGTTTAGTTAAGTTAGGTAGACTAAGCTGTGGCAAAAGAGGAAAGTTCTCACCTTACAATTTGAATGATGGACTGTCAAGTGTATCAGGATTGTTTATTTCATATGCTGGCCACCAGGTGGCATGAGCCGTGCCAGCCTGAGTGAGCCCTTGTTCACATTACCCACTTATCTGATAGGAAATGCTAAGAAAGTTTTTCTGTAAGATAGCTATGAAAAGGGGTGGCACCCTCAGATGAGGGTGGGGCCCATTTTCACGTGTATTTGTGTTTAGATATAGAGATCCTTGTAGTTTAGGCATATTAAAGGGTGTATTTACACTGCTTTGCGGCTCTAGGCTGAGGGTAATTAACATTTACTCAAAATTCACTCATGTACAGTCAGGTCCCTAAATATTGGGACATCGACACAATTCTAATCTTTTTGGCTCTATACACCACCACAGTGGATTTGAAATAAAAAGACCAAGATGTGCTTTAACTGCAGACTTTCAACTTTAATTTGAGGGTGTTTACATCCAAATCAGGTGAACAGTGTAGGAATTACAACAGTTTGTATATGTGTCTCCCACTTTTTAAAGGGACCAAAAGTAATGGGACAATTGGCTGCTCAGCTGTTCCATCGCCAGGTGTGTGTTATTCCCTCATTATCCCATTTACAAGGAGCAGATAAAAGGTCCAGAGTTCATTTCAAGTTGTGCTATTTGCATTTGGAATCTGTTGCTGTCAACTCTCAATATGAGATCCAAAGAGCTGTCACTATCAGTGAAGCAAGCCATCATTAGGCTGAAAAAACAAAACAAACCCATCAGAGAGATAGCAAAAACATTAGGTATGGCAAAATCAACTGTTTGGAACATCCTTTAAAAGAAAGAACGCACCGGTGAGCTCAGCAACACCAAAAGACCCGGAAGACCACGGAAAACAACTGTGGTGGATCACCGAAGAACTCTTTCCCTGGTGAAGAAAACACCCCTCACAACAGTTGGCCAGATCAAGAACACTCTCCAGGAGGTAGGTGTATGTGTGTCAAAGTCAACAATCAAGAGAAGACTTCACCAGAGTGAATACAGAGGGTTCACCACAAGATGTAATCCATTGGTGAGCCTCAAAAACAGGAAGGCCAGATTAGAGTTTGCCAAACAACATCTAAATAAGCCTTCACAGTTCTGGAACAACATCCTATTGACAGATGAGACCAAAATCAACATGTACCAGAGTGATGGAGAAGTAAAGGAACTGCTCATGATCCAAAGCATACCACCTCATCAGTGAAGCATGGTGGTGGTAGTGTCATGGCGTGGGCATGTATGGCTGCCAATGGAACTGGTACTCTTGTATTTATTGATGATGTGACTGCTGACAAAAGCAGCAGGATGAATTCTGAAGTGTTTCAGGCAATATTATCTGCTCATATTCAGCACAATGCTTCATAACTCGTAGAACGGTGCTTCACAGTGCAGATGGACAATGACCCGAAGCATACTGCGAAAGCAACCAAAGGGTTTTTTAAGGGAAAGAAGTGGAATGTTATGCAATGGCCAAGTCAATCACCTGACCTGAATCCAATTGAGCATGCATTTCACTTGCTGAAGACAAAACTGAAGGGAAAATACCCCAAGAACAAGCAGGAACTGAAGACAGTTGCAGTAGAGGCCTGGCAGAGCATCACCAGGGATGAAACGCAGCGTCTGGTAAAGTCTATGCATTCCAGACTTCAGGCTGTAATTGACTGCAAAGGATTTGCAACCAAGTATTAAAAAGTGAAAGTTTGATGGATGATTGTTAATCTGTCCCATTACTTTTGGTCCCTTAAAAAGTGGGAGGCACATATACAAACTGTTGAAATTCCTACACTGTTCATCTGATTTGGATGTAAATACCCTCAAATTAAAGCTGAAAGTCTGCAGTTAAAGCACATCTTGTTCATTTAATTTCAAACCCATTGTGGTGGTGTATAGAGCCAAAAAGATTAGAATTGTGTCGATGTCCCAATATTTATGGACCTGACTATATATATTGCACTGTGTTATCATAGGGATAGGATGCATTTCTTTGCTGTCTATTTTTCTCTTTCAGGTGTTCCTGCACCCATAGCGGAGAGACAGTGATTCGACATGGATAGCAATGCTAACCTTTCATGTCCCTCACTACTGTATATATTAGATAGATAGTTATGATAAGGCTAATGTTTGCATTTTTCCTTTAAAGGCTAAGTTCACTTTTTTTTCTAAATTCCAGCTCCCCTATGTACCAATATAGCATTCATTTACTTTGTTTGCAAAAATAAAGATTTCCATAAAATCTACAGACACGTACCTTACTGTCCTCCATTCATGTTTCCAAATGTATCTATTGCTTCTGTTTTACGTCCTTACAGACTATAGGTTATGACACAGGAAGGAGTTGACCAGCTGATCTCATTAGCACACCCCCTGCATCATCCCCCCCCCCCCCCCATTCCCAGCTGCACGTTTTTTAAATGAAATGCAATCTTTCAGTGATCAACTTTCTCACTAAATACACAATATACAATCAGATTGCATAGTGTATGGCCATCTTTATACAAGTACATAGGAGGGGCGGACAGAAACACTCAGCTGTCAAGCCCCGTTCACATCTCTGCATAGCGGGAACTCGCAATCCCACAAGAGTTTTTTTTTAGCGATGGGGGAGGCGTCTTGGAGCGTTTTCACTCATCAGACATGGGGCAGCCTATCCACCTGAATGGGCTGCCTTACACGCAACAATCGCCCAAAAGAAGCTTCAGAACCTTTTTTTAAGGTGGAGCTTGGTGCATTTTTTACTGCAATTTTTGGTGCAATGCATTTCTGAAATGCAAGGAAACACACAGATGTGAATGGAGCCTCATTGTTCTTGTGATATCGCACCAATTTCACTTTCAGGACTTCAGGAATTGATGGCCGGCCGCCATTTCAGTTCGGCCATCGGGACTGGGATGGAGACTACAGGTCACGTTACCAATGACCATGAAGAGGGAGGGGATCTACATGAGACGCCAGTCACCTGACAGGAGGGAAAGTGAGTGCGGCTCCAAGTGCGTGTGCCTGGATAGGAAGAGTGGCTGCATACACAGTAGAAGAATCCATCTCATTCTCTTTATTTTTCTCCTACACCCTCTGAATGCCTGCTTATCATTCTCTCCCTCCCATGGGCATTCAGAGGCTGTAGGAGAAAAATAAAGAGATGGATTCTTCTACTGTGTATGCAGCCGCCCCTCCTATAAAGCTTCTTTCTACTGCCCTCTAGTGCTCTTAGGTGCACAAATTTATGATAATTTTATGGAGAGGAGTAAGATATAACCATGCCAATGGTGCAGCAGAAAACATATAGCACAGCGAGGAAGATTTGTGGTCCAGGATGAGAGGACAGTCAAAATGAGAAGTGGCGCCCCCCACCCCCCCACAGTTGTGGAATGCCAGCCGCCCGCATACCGGAAGCAGTGCGGCCGCTTTATTGGGGCGCTAGACTAATTTGCCTCTCAGCCCAGTCCACCCCATAAGACTGGTGCTACACTAATGCCCCGTACACACGGTCGGACATTGATTGGACATTCCGACAACAAAATCCTAGGATTTTTTCCAACGGATGTTGGCTCAAACTTGTTTTGCGTACACACGGTCACACAAAGTTGTCAGAATTTCCGATCGCCAAGAACGCGGTGACATCAACCACGTACGAAGAGACTAGAAAAGGCCAGTTCAGAACCAAGCGCAGCACCCTTTGGGCTCCTTTTGCTAATCTCGTGTTAGTAAAAGTTTGGTGAGAGACGATTCGCACTTTTTCAGACTTGTGGCTTTCAGATCGTTTTCTGCGCTTCAGTTTGTGCTTGTGGGTTTGTATCTGCTCTTCAGTGCGTGCAAGCAAGCTACGCGTGACTTGGATTAGTCATTGTGTTCTTGTTCGTTCGTTGCTGTTTTTCAGGTGTCCCCAAATCATTTTTAACCCTCCCTCTCCCCAACTGCTAAGTCACCTGCTAACAATTATCTATCTATCCTCAATAATCTATCTGCTGACTTTGCCAAACCCATACACACTATACCCATCTCTTTTGTGATCAGATTTATGGATGAATTCCCCAAAGCATGTAGTGCAAGGGCCTGCCTGTATACTTTCCAATGGTACTGTTTAATTTTTTTTAGACTATTATTATCTTGCTAGGTAATAGCAGAATGTCCAAATGTGCTCAAATGTGTACAATGTGTATTTATATCTTTGTATTATGACACTTCTTACCTGTCCAGTGGGCTGCCAATAGTGTAAATAAGGAGGGGCTGTTCCAAGTAATACCCATTATTTAGACATTCATCTCTCAATGAAGTGGAGAGGGTTACCTGTCCAAGAGCTCCCCCCCCTATAATGTTAGAAATGGCCCAGGAGAGGGGGGAGGGGGAATATGATAGGTGTACCTTATACTTTGGTGTTGTAAAATTTCCCTTAATAAATATTATCTTGATGTTGGCCAAGAATGGTTGTGTCTAATCTGCATTCCATGTTTTCATGTGCAAAAAGACTAATTTTGTTTTTTTTTCCCTCCACAGTTTCCTTCCACGCCACAGGAATGGCAGACTGTGGCCTCCCACTTTGCCCAGCGGTGGGACTTTCCTAACTGCGGAGGGGCAATTGATTGTAAACACGTCCTCATCGTCCCACCACCCAACTCGGGGTCGAACTATTATAATTATAAGGGGTTCAATAGTATTGTGATGTTGGCGGTGGTGTGGGCTAATTATGAGTTCCTGTATGTGGACGTGGGGAAGAATGGCCGGAGGTCCGATGGTGGAGTCATCGCCCAGACGGAGTTTTACAGGCGTCTCCAGAATGGCAGCTTGGACTTGCCACCTCCAGAAGACAATGTGGAAGGACTCCCATTCGTCCTTGTTGCAGGTGAAGCCTTTGCGCTGGGGGACCACCTTATGCGGCCATTCCCGATGAGGACCCTCACCCCGGACCAGAGGGTTTTTAATTACCGGCTGGCCAGAGCCAGAAGAGTGGTGGAGAACACATTTGGAATCATGGCCAGCCGGTTCCGCCTATTTCTTACACCCATCCATATGGCGGAGTATAAACTGAATCATATAATCCTGGCGTGCTGTGTTCTACATAACTTTTTACGGCAACATTCTGACAACTTTGCTGGCTCAGTTGGGCCTGAGGCGGGAATAATAAATGAAACAACCCTGACGGCGCTTGAAAGTGGCCGTCCTGGCTTGCCCTCCCTGAGTGCCTGTGATGTTCGGCTAAGATACCTTGAATTCTTTGCGGGTAGGGGGGCCATCAATATGCCAGACAATTTGTGAAACCTTGATCAAATAAAAAAAAAATTAAGCAAATCTTTGGTGACATTTACTGCTTGTGTTTGTTTTAGCTGACCCTGACAGAAATGTGGTGAGTCCTGAAAATGGCGTGATTGTGTAACCTTACAAAGCACTGTTGGGTGTTATTTACTAAAGGCAAAGACACTTTGCACTACAAGTGCACTTAAAACTGCACTTAAACTGCACTTGTAGTGCAAAGTGGATTTGCCCTTAGGAAATAACCCCCATTGTCACAGAAAGCAGCAATTAGAGCACCACAAAAGTGTTGTAGCGTTGAGACAATAATCCACACATTCTTGATTAACACTCTTTTTAATCCCAGCACAATCACATGTGCATTTAGAAAAGGTTTTTAAAACAAACCAACATGTTTGTTGTATAACAATTTTTGGGTTGGCATTAGAAAAAATAGAAATGTCCATTTAAGATAAAACAGGCATGTTTCCAAACAACAAGAAAGACACAAATCTTTGAACTTACAAAGTTCACATTTGGTAGAACTTGAAGGCAATATCAGACATGAGTATTTAGGAACTGTGTTTGATATTGCGTTCAGATGGGGTGAAGTCACCCTAGGAAAAGCCAAATTTTGAAGATGCACACCAATTTACGAATGTCAACATGTGCGACCTGCCATCACGGGGGATCAAGGGATGTGTTTTGGGGGTGCAACCCCTTCCTCTCAGCTACTTTATTTTTGAGGAATGGGTTGCACCCCCAAAACGCGTCCATTGATCTCTCGTGATGGCAGATAGCACATGTTGACACACTGTGTGCACCTTCAAAATTTTGATTTTCTATAAATCGCTAAAACATTTTTAACATTGTAGCACACAAAAAAACAAAGGGATTTGGAGGGGTTTTAAACTCTCCCCAAAACATCAATGATGTTCTTATTTTTTTTAATAACATCATTAATGTTTTTCTTGAGGTTTTCCAATGCTAAATTACACCCCATTATCTCCCCGATCAGGATCTGTGCACTTTCCGAGGGGAAATGCCCTGGATCCACAACTTCACGATCACCTAAAAAGAGAGAAAACAAAAAAAAAAAACAGGTATTATAAATATGCCGGCATCCATCTCTTACCTGAGCCTGTGGTCGCAGACACTCACCTGTTGTGGTTACTAGTTCCACTACGTCTTCCTCCTCCTGCTCTTCTTGTCTTTGGGGTATTTCCCCTTCTTCCAGAAGTGAGGGGTCTCTGGTCTCCTCGGATGAGGGGTGTCCTCCGAGTCTTTTCTCCCCTATGTAAAACAAAAATTGTATACTTAGCACACAGATATTTGATGGCAGAACTATAAATATGAAACATTGCTTGTAAGTGAGGTACAATTGTCTGTTTTGTCTGTTTTTGGAGTTCCAAGATGTAGCATTTCAGTGTCCTTTGTCAAGCTTCAATACTTTTCCTGTCTTGTACAGCTTCACAGATGGAGACACCCCTATAGTATACACTGGAGCACCTGTGTGGGGCCCCTAATAAAAAGGGTGTTCTTGTGTCCCACACTAGTGCTACAGCATCCAGATGTGAAAATTGCTGCTGAGTGTCCTCTCCTTACACAGAATCTAGTTGGCATTTGATTCTAGTAACAAACACATCTACGCAACCAAATTATTTTCATACAAAATCAAAAATGTGGGCAAAGGCATATGGCCAAAACAGTGGTGTTTTATAGGCCAAAAGAAAAATGTTTGATACGAACGAATAATGTGCCCAGGAACATGAAACTTGCCATTTTAAACTGTACAACACTTAAGAAAAGCACATGGAGCAGCACAAACGTAATAAAGACAAAAAGAATAGGAACACAGGACAACTACTTACTTTTTTGCAGCACTCTCCTGATCCTTCTGTACTGCTCGTGTTCTCGTAATTTTAGGTCCGTCCACCCCTTCCTGAGCTGATCTTTCGATCGTCGTACCCCGAAGTTCCGGTGCAGACTCTTGACCACTTTCGCCATGATCTTGGCCTTTCGGACATTGGGGTTGGGGTAAGGTCCATACTTCCCATCATAGTCGGCCCTCTTCAGGATGTCCACCATCTCCAACATCTCCCCAAAGGACATATTTGAGGCCTTAAATTGTCTCCTTCTGGATCAGGACGTTTCCTGCTCCGGGCTTTCCTCCTCCTCCTCCTCCTCGTTGCTATAATTAGCACGCACCTGCTGTGTCTCCGCCATGTGCTCTTCCCCCACTGCGCTGAACAAAAAGGGGCGGGGAATAGACTAGAAAGAACGTCAGGGGTGGGCGGAGTTCCACGCATGCGCAGTGTGTATAAAGCATAACACGCGTGTGTACTACGTATGATCTGTGAGCGGAGGAAGGAGTATCGGAGGCGCCGATCGTGATAACGAAGGTAAGAGCCAAACTTGGGCCTATACTGCTTCTAGATTAAGGCCTGTATTGTAACAAGATTAGGAGAGTTTTGCCTGACATTAGGGTTTGTCTTGTGTTGTGTCTTGCAGTGAAAATGGATATCTTGAACGATACCGACTTTATGGCAATCTTCATTGACATGTTCAGGGAGCTGCCTTGTCTATGGGAGATAAACCACCCACATTATAAGAACCAAACAAAGAGGAAGGCAGCGCTGGATCAATTGCTGGAATTTGTGAAGCAGGTGATCCCCAGGGCAGACATGACCTATTAGAAGATCCTAATTGGTGGCCTGAGGAGTACATATCTAAGGGAGCACAAGAAGGTCCTGGATTCACAGAGATCTGGAGCAGCAGATGACATCTATGTCCCCAGGATGTGGTACTACGACAGGCTGCATTTTCTGGCAGGTCATCACTCTCCAGTCATCCTTCCACGCTTCCTTCCACCCCAGCTGAGGCTTCTGACGCCCAACCTGGGCCTTCCAGGCAGCAACATGTGGAGGAGCCCAGCTTGAGCCAGGTATAGCATTCTTCTAAATATTGCTGGTTGTCCAATCAATGATGTTAACTAGATGTTAGTTTGGAGTACTAATTTATGATTGTGATTGATGAAGCAAAAACTAAAACCATGTCCCTTTTTCATACACAGGGAAGTTTCAGCCAGGAGGTGGCTGGGCCGAGCAGGCTGCCTGATATCCAGGTCCCTCCCCTACACCTGCAAAGAGAAAGTGGCAGGAAGAGGAGTACCCTGGAGGAGGCTGCCATAGGCCTCTTTTGGAAGGCTACAGAGGCCCTGAGAGCCCCCCACAGTGTGGAGGAGGACTTTGCTGGCATAACTGCCTGCAAAATGCAGCGGATGGAGGAGGGCCAACAACTACTGTGTGAGTCATTAATTTTGGAAGCTCTCAATAAGGGGTTGAGGGGTGAAAGAACATCTGCTACCCACATTTGTGACCTCACACATGGTCCTCCGCCTCCTCCAGGTCCTACTCCTCCTCCTCCTCCTCCTTCTCCTCCATGTCCTACTAGTCCTTCTCCTCCTCCAGGTCCTACTACTCCTCCTGCCACATCTCCAACAGCAGAGCCACAGTCAGGAAGGAAGCGTGGAAAGAAGACCAGAAAGTGATGATCCTGGGTCCAGTCTGGTCTGGCAAAAGATGCAGCCTGTTGTAGTACCACAGCCTGGGGACACAGATGTCATCTGCTGCTTTCCGGATCTCTGGGACTTCTGGACCAGACTGCACTCACTTAAATAAGGACTCCTCAGGCCACCAATTTTGATGTTAAATAATTGATGTCTGCCCTGGGGGTCCAAGGCTTCGCCAATTTCTGCTGTTTTTCCAGCGTTGCCTCCCTCGTTGTTTGGTTCTGATCCCTTAACCACTTGCCTACTGGGCATTTAAACCCCCCTCCTGCCCAGACCAATTTTCAGCTTACAGCGCTCTCACATTTTGAATGACAATTACTCAGTCATGCAACACTTTACCCAAATGAATTTTTTGTACTTTTTTTCATACAAATAGAGCTTTCTTTTGGGGGTATTTGATCACCTCTGGGTTTTTTATTTTTTGCGCTATAAATAAAAAAAGACCGAAAATTTTGAAAAAAAACGCATTTTTCTTAGTTTCTGTAATAAAATTTTGCAAATTATTAATTTTTCTTCATAAATTTTGGCCACAATTTATACTGCTACATATCTTTGGTAAAAAATAACCCAAATTAGTGGATATTATTTGGTCTTTGTGAAAGTTAGAGAGTCTACAAGCTATGGTGCAAATCATAAAAAATTGATCACACCTGATGTACTGGTGGCCATTTCATTTCTTGTGACCCGAACAAGTCAGGAAAGTACAAAAACACCCCAAATGACCCCTTTTTTGAAAGTAGACATTCCAAGGTATTTAGAAAGATGCATGGTGAGTTTTTTGATGTTGTCATTTTTTCCCACAATTCTTTGCAAATGAAGATTTTTTTTTTCCCCACAAAATTGTCATTGTAATAAGTTATTTCTCTCACATGGCATGTGTATACCACAAATAACGCCCCAAAATACATTCTGCTACTCCTCCTGAGTATTACGATACCACATGTGTGGGACCTTTTCACAGCCTGGCCACATAGAGAGTCCCAACATGCAGAGAGCTCCCTCACGTGTTCTTGGAGCATAAATGACACATCTAACTTGTTGACTACCTATTACACTTTTGAAGGCCCTGGAGCACCAGGACAATGACACGTGACACTGATTGACAGATGGCACTGATACGTGGCACTGATGACACTGACGTGGCACTGACAGATGGCACTGATGACACTGACGTGGCATTGATGACAGATGGCACTAATATGTGGCACTGATGACACTGATGACAGATGGCACTAATACGTGGCACTGATGACATTTGGCACTAATACGTGGCACTGACAGATGGCACTAATACATGGCACTGATGACACGCGACACTGATGACAGATGGCACTAATATGTGGCACTAATGACACGTGGCAGTGATGACAGATGGCACTGATGACAGATGGCACTGATGACAGATGGCACTAATATGTGGCACTGATGACACGTGGCACTGATGACAGATGGCACTAATACGTGGCACTGATGACAGATGGCACTAATACGTGGCACTCATGACAAATGGTACTAATACATGGCACTGATGACAGATGGCACTAATATGTGGCACTGATGACGGATGGCACTGGGGAGGGATGGCAGTGGGGAGGGATGGCACTGGGGACGAATGGCACTGTGGACGGATGGCACTGTGGACGGATGGCACTGGGGACGGATGGCACTGTGGACAGATGGCACTGGGGAGGGATGGCACTGTGGACGGATGGCACTGGGGACGGATGGCACTGGGGAGGGATGGCACTGGGGAGGGATGGCACTGTTGACGGATGGCACTGGGGAGGGATGGCACTGGGGACGGATGGCACTGGGGACGGATGGCACTGTGGACGGATGGCACTGGGGAGGGATGGCACTGGGGACGATGGCACTGGGGACGGATGGCACTGGGGAGGGATGGCACTGGGGAGGGATGGCACTGGGGACGGATGGCACTGGGGAAGGATGGCACTGTGGACGGTGGCACTGGGAACGGATGGCACTGTGGAGGGATGGCACTGGGGACGGATGGCACTGGGGAGTGATGGCACTGTGGACGGATGCACTGGGGAGGGATGGCACTGGGGAGGGATGTCACTGGGGACGGATGGCACTGGGGACGGATGGCACTGGGGAGGGATGGCACTGTGGACGGATGGCACTGGGGACGGATGGCACTGGGGACGGATGACACTGGGGATGGATGGCACTGGGGACGGATGGCACTGGGGAGGGATGGCACTGTGGACGGATGGCACTGGGGATGGATGGCACTGGGGACGGATGGCACTGTGGACGGATGGCACTGGGGAGGGATGGCACTGTGGACGGATGGCACTTGGGACGGATTGGCACTGGGGAGGGATGGCACTGGGGAGGGATGGCACTGTGGATGGATGGCACTGGGGAGGGATGGCACTGTGGACGGATGGCACTGGGGACGGATGGCACTGGGGAGGGATGGCACTGGGGAGGGATGGCACTGGGGAGGGATGGCACTGTGGACGGATGGCACTGGGGAGGGATGGCACTGTGGACGGATGGTACTGGGGAGGGATGGCACTGGGGAGGGATGGCACTGGGGACGGATGGCACTGGGGACGGATGGCACTGTGGACGGATGGCACTGGGGAAGGATGGCACTGTGGACGGATGGCACTGGGGAGGGATGGCACTGGGGACGGATGGCACTGGGGACGGATGGCACTGGGGACGGATGGCACTGGGGAGGGATGGCACTGTGGACGGTTGGCACTGGGGAGGGATGGCACTGTGGACGGATGGCACTGGGGACGGATGGCACTGGGGATGGATGGCGCTGTGGACGGATGGCACTGGGGAGGGATGGCACTGTGGACAGATGGCACTGGGGAGAGATGGCACTGTGGACGGATGGCACTGGGGAGGGATGGCACTGTGGACTGATGGCACTGGGGAGGGATGGCACTGGGGAGGGATGGCACTGGGGAGGGATGGCACTGTGGACGGATGGCACTGGGGACGGATGGCACTGTGGACGGATGGCACTGGGGAGGGATGGCACTGTGGACGGATGGCACTGGGGAGGGATGGCACTGTGGACGGATGGCACTGGGGAGGGATGGCACTGTGGACGGTTGGCACTGGGGAGGGATGGCACTGGGGAGGGATGGCACTGGGGAGGGATGGCACTGGGGACGGATGACACTGGGGACAGATGGCACTGGGGATGGATGGCACTGGGGAGGGATGGCACTGTGAATGGATGGCACTGGGGACGGATGGCACTGGGGACGGATGACACTGGGGACGGATGGCACTGGGGATTGATGGCACTGGGGAGGGATGGCACTGTGGACGGATGGCACTGGGGACGGATGGCACTGGGGACGGATGGCACTGGGGAGGGATGGCACTGTGGACGGATGGCACTGGGGACGGATGGCACTGGGGAGGGATGGCACTGAGGAGGGATGGCACTGGGGAGGGATGACACTGTGGACGGATGGCACTGGGGAGGGATGGCACTGTGGATGGATGGCACTGGGGATGGATGGCACTGGGGAGGGATGGCACTGGGGAGGGGTGGCACTGGGGAGGCATGGCAGTGTGGACGGATGGCACTGGGGAGGGATGGCACTGTGGACGGATGGCACTGGGGAGGGATGGCACTGGGGAGGGATGGCACTGTGGACGGATGGCACTGGGGAGGGATGGCACTGGGGACGGATGGCACTGGGGACGGATGGCACTGTGGATGGATGGCACTCGGGACGGATGGCACTGGGGAAGGATGGCACTGTGGACGGATGGCACTGGGGAGGGATGGCACTGGGGACGGATGGCACTGGGGAGGGATGGCACTGTGGACGGATGGCACTGGGGACAGATGGCACTGGGGACGGATGGCACTGAGGAGGGATGGCACTGGGGAGGGATGACACTGTGGACGGATGGCACTGGGGAGGGATGGCACTGTGGACGGATGGCACTGGGGAGGGATGGCACTGGAGAGGGGTGGCACTGGGGAGGCATGGCACTGTGAACGGATGGCACTGGGGAGGGATGGCACTGTGGACGGATGGCACTGGGGAAGGATGGCACTGGGGAGGGATGGCACTGGGGAGGGATGGCACTGTGGACGGATGGCACTGGGGAGGGATGGCACTGGGGAGGGATGGCACTGTGGATGGATGGCACTCGGGACGGATGGCACTGGGGAGGGATGGCACTGTGGACGGATGGCACTGGGGAGGGATGGCACTGTGGACGGATGGCACTGGGGAGGGATGGCACTGGGGAGGGATGGCACTGGGGACGGATGGCACTGGGGAAGGATGGCACTGGGGACGGATGGCACTGGGGTAGGATGGCACTGGGGAGGGATGGCACTGTGGACGGATGGCACTGGGGATGGATGGCACTGGGGACGGATGGCACTGGGGACGGATGACACTGGGGATGGATGGCACTGGGGACGGATGGCACTGGGGAGGGATGGCACTGGGGAGGGATGGCACTGTGGACGGATGGCACTGGGGACGGATGGCACTGGGGACGGATATCACTGGGGACGGATGACACTGGGGAGGGATGGCACTGGGCAGGGATGGCACTGGGGACGGATGGCACTGGGGACAGATGGCACTGGGGAGGGATGGCACTGGGGAGGGATGGCACTGGGGACGGATGGCACTGGGGAGGGATGGCACTGTGGACGGATGGTACTGGGGACGGATGGCACTGGGGACGGATGGAACTGGGGACGGATGGCACTGTGGACGGATGGCACTGGGGACGGATGGCACTGTGGACGGATGGCACTGGGGAGGGATGGCACTGGGGACGGATGGCACTGGGGACGGATGGCACTGGGGAGGGATGGCACTGTGGACGGATGGCACTGGGGACGGATGGCACTGGGGAGGGATGGCACTGTGGACGGATGGCACTGTGGACGGATGGCACTGGGGAGGGATGGCACTGGGGAGGGATGGCACTGGGGACGGATGGCACTGGGGACGGATGGCACTGGGGAGGGATGGCACTGGGGACGGGTGGCACTGGGGACAGATGGTACTGGGGACGGATGGCACTGGGGATGGATGGCACTGTGGACGGATGGCACTGGGGAGGGATGGCACTGTGGACGGATGGCACTGGGGACGGATGGCACTGGGGAGGGATGGCACTGGGGAGGGATGGCACTGTGGACGGATGGCACTGGGGAGGGATGGCACTGGGGAGGGATGGCACTGGGGAGGGATGGCACTGTGGACGGATGGCACTGTGGACGGATGGCACTGGGGAGGGATGGCACTGTGGACAGATGGCACTGGGGAGGGATGGCACTGGGGAGGGATGGCACTGGGGACGATGGCACTGGGGACGGATGGCACTGGGGAGGGATGGCACTGTGGACGGATGGCACTGGGGAGGGATGGCACTGGGGACGGATGGCACTGGGAACGGATGGCACTGGGGACGGATGGCACTGGGGAGGGATGGCACTGTGGTCGGATGGCACTGGGGACGGATGGCACTGGGGAGGGATGGCACTGTGGACGGATGGCACTGTGGATGGATGGCACTGGGGAGGGATGGCACTGGGGACAGATGGCACTGGGGAGGGATGGCACTGGGGACAGATGGCACTGGGGACGGATGGCACTGGGGAGGGATGGCACTGTGGACGGATGGCACTGGGGACGGATGGCACTGGGGGTGGATGGCACTGGGGACAGATGGCACTGGGGAGGGATGGCACCGTGGACGGATGGCACTGGGGAGGGATGGCACTGGGGAGGGATGGCACTGGGGACGGATGGCACTGGGGAGGGATGGCACTGGGGAGGGATGGCACTGGGGACAGATGGCACTGGGGACGGATGGCACTGGGGAGGGATGGCACTGTGGACGGATGGCACTGGGGACGGATGGCACTGGGGACGGATGGCACTGGGGAGGGATGGCACCGTGGACGGATAGCACTGGGGAGGGATGGCACTGGGGAGGGATGGCACTGGGGAGGGATGGCACTGTGGACGGATGGCACTGGGGAGGGATGGCACTGTGGACGGATGGCACTGGGGAGGGATGGCACTGGGGAGGGATGGCACTGGGGACGATGGCTCTGGGGACGGATGGCACTGGGGAGGGATGGCACTGTGGACGGATGGCACTGGGGAGGGATGGCACTGGGGAGGGATATCACTGGGAACGGATGGCACTGGGGACAGATGGCACTGGGGAGGGATGGCACTGTGGACGGATGGCACTGGGGACGGATGGCACTGGGGAAGGATGGCACTGTGGACGGATGGCACTGTGGACGGATGGCACTGGGGAGGGATGGCACTGGGGAGGGATGGCACTGGGGACGGATGTCACTGGGGAGGGATGGCACTGGGGAGGGATGGCACTGGGGAGGGATGGCACTGGGGAGGGATGGCACTGTGGACGGATGGCACTGTGGACGGATGGCACTGGGGAGGGATGGCACTGGGGAGGGATGGCACTGGGGACGGATGGCACTGGGGACGGATGGCACTGTGGACGGATGGCACTGGGGACGGATGGCACTGGGGACGGATGGCACTGGGGATGGATGGCACTGGGGAGGGATGGCACTAGCGACAGAGGACAGTGGGGACAGATGACACTGAGACTTTTTTTTCTGTTTTTTTTTTCCACTCACTACTGCAGCGGTTCGCTCTCCCTCCTCACATGCTATCTCTGTGTGAGGAGGGAGAGCCGGCGATGAGAGATGATCTCATATGTTTATATATAAGATCCTCTCTCATTGGCACAGCCGATCGCACTGTAAACGGCCGCTGTCATTGGCCGTTTACGGCGATCTGTGACTGGCTGTATCCAAAGGGACACGGCCAGCACAAAACTTCCCCGATGCGCGCCCGCGGGAGCGCGCATTGCGGAAGTAAGCAGCTGGACATCCAGGGACGTCCACCCGGCAGTTAGCGTCCGCGCTGCAGCCGTCTTTCGGCTATAGCGCGGGCGCGAAGTGGTTAATAAAGGAATTTTTGATTTCAATTATACTCGCCTATGTATGTTTTCCTTCAAAAAGGACAGTTTGTTTGTGAGGATTCAGGTACATTTCAAAAATACAATGTGAAATTAACAAGGGACACCAACACCAAGCAATCTCCTTGAGATTAAATAATACAAGATAATAATGGTGTTGTGGTAACAAAACACACACAAAAATATTCTGGAGTCAAACTAAAAAGAAAATAAAACAAAGATCAGCCTTGAAAAAAATACAAGCCTAAAAAAATAAAAAAAAGCTGCCTTTAACAAAATAAAAATACATAAAACAACCCAAAAATAATTTTGTCAGATGTGACAAATCAAAATATATTGAGGGAATCCCAATAAATAATAAAGAAAGAAGTTTGTGAGAAGTCTGTGTGAATATGAGCAGCAAAACTACTTCATTCTTCTCACATTTTAAAGAAGAAGAGAGTGCGCTGTATTAAACCATTTTTAACATTGCACCGTGACGAAAGTGCTGTATCCATTCCGAACGCTAATTTTACCAGACAGAGCTGTTCCGTGTCGGAATTTCTTCTGAGCATGCGTGGCACTTTGTGCGTCGGAACTGGCCACACACGGTCGGAATTGACGCGATCGGATTTTGTTGTCGGAAAATTTTATAGCCTGCTCTCAAACTTTGTGTGCCGGAAAATCCGATGGAAAAAGTCAGATGGAGCCCACACACGGTCGGAATTTCCGGCAACACGCTCCGATTGGACATTTTCCATCGGAAAATCCGACCATGTTTACGGGGCATAACATTGTAGCGCAAGCCGGCGGGGACTCTTTCCGTGCAGCCCCCCTGCAAAGTGCTACCCTAGGCCTGGGCCTTGTTGGCTTAGGCCAGGATACAGCGTTGCCTGTAGTGTACACAGTGCACATGAATAAAAATATAAAATGATCAGCGCAGATTTCTATACTAATATCCAAAATACAAGAACTAATAAACTGTGACGTGCCTCTAATCACAAACAGTAATAAATAGTCCATAAATTCTTCCTAGTAACAAACACAATTCCTGTGACTTCACACAGTTGCTTAGTGCTCCCAGGACTCTCACCTCTATGTGATGTGATAAGCCTTATAAGTATCTAAAGATGGTGGCAGGCTTCCACTTCCAGACTCACGAATACCAGATCACTCTATGTGGTGTTAGGTCAGCCTTACAGATATCATATGGTGGTGACGGGCTTCCACTTGCAGACTCCCGAGAACCAGGTCACTCTTCACAGTTTGACCTCTTACCCTAAAGTGAGGTCAAATAGAGCTTTTTCACCTTCACTCAGGGCTGATACATGGATATAGAATGGATCCCTTGTTCAATGTCATATGCAGCTCAAACCGTATTTCCTGCATGAAAAATCATAGCTCAGAAAAGGATATCGCCTACTCCAGTGGTTCTCAACCCTGTCCTCAAGTACCCCCAACAGGCCATGTTTTAAGTTTTTTTCCCCTTGATTTTCCATCTATATTGCCGGGAGCCAGCAATACATTACAGCTGTGAGCAAGTTTAACCACTTCATGCAAAACGACATACCCGTATGTCATTACTTTGACGTTAAATACTGTTGTTATGGCTGCAGCTAACTGCCATAACCCTGGTATTTTCGAGAACACCGTGCCTTTCTCTTTAAGATAAAAGTGGTTTCCACAGCGCATTCGCCACAAGACCACTTTTATCGGTGGCGGAAGAGGTGCCCACCCCCCTCCCGCCGCGATTCGGTCGTCTCCATCGCTTACTGGACCCGCCAGTAGCGGCGGAGACAATCGCGTCCTTTCCCGTGGATGCCTGGCTGCCAAGTGAGAGGAAGATGCCCCCACTCAGCTCCATACCATGGGAGGGGGGAAGCGACGTCAAATGTCACTTCCTCCCAAAGCTCTTAACCACTTGCTTATTGGGCACTTAAACCCCCCTCCTGTCCAGACCAATTTTCAGCTTTCAGCGCTGTCGCACTTTGAATGACAATTGCGCGGTCCTTGTAATAGGAATAAAAGTGACCCAAATAAAAAAAAAAAAAAGACAGTGTCAAAATAAAAAATAAAAAGTAAAATAAATAAGAAAAAAATAAATAATTTTTAAAGCGCCCCGTCCTGACGAGCTTGCGCGCAGAAGCGAACGCATACGTGAGTAGTGCCCGCATATGAAAATGGTGTTCAAACCACACATGTGCGGTATCGCCACGATCATTAGAAGGAGAGCAATAATTCTGGCCCTAGATTCAGAAAAAGGCAGGTCACTGAACCATAGCTCCCAACTGTCCCTGATTTCGAGGGACTGTCCCTGATTTGGACTAATGTCCCTCTGTCCCTCTTTCCTCCTCATTTGTCCCTCATTTTGGTCTGATCTATATAGTTGTATATAAAATGCACTTTTTATCTTTCAAAAAGTGTTTTCTCAGCACTAAAACTTTCTTTCAATATCTAAATTGCTGCAATTTTACATTTCAAAAGCCAATATAAAAAAATAGTAGTGGTAAAAAGCACTTGCGGGTTTACCCAATCTTTATTTTACTGAATTCTCCTTTAAGGGGGTGTGACAGGGGGTGTTTCCTATGCCTATATACTTTTGCTAATAGATGTCCCTTGTTCCCATCTCAAAAAGTTGGGAGGTATGCTGCACATGGTTTGAACAGTATAGAAACATAACAAAACACAGTGGGGTTGATTTACTAAAACTGAAGAGTGTAAAATCTGGTGCCACCCTGCATAGAAACCAATCAGCTTCCAGGTTTTATTGTCAAAACTTAATTAAACAAGCTAAAGTTAGAAGCTGATTGGCTACTATGCACAGCTTCACCAGATTTTGCACTCTCCAGTTTTAGTAAATCAAAGCCAATGTCTTATTAAATACTCTATTCTGTAATTTCCAGTGACTCTAACAAGCAGAGTCCAAGGGACTTTAATGACACTGTCTTCCGTAAGACTGAGGTTCTGCCCTGTATGCCTTTTCTTTATCATGATGGTAGAGGTATGAATCATGGATATATGACCTCACAGCTGGCTCCTGTTCCAGTGTCGCAATGCCCAGTCTAATCCTCAGTGATATTCCAGTGAACTTTACCCCATGTTTGTCTGTTGGAAGGTGTCATAGTCCATCATAACCGACTAAAAACCAGGACTGTAAGGAACCAACAACCTAGTCTGCTTTCAGGAGAAAGACATGGATTTTATTTCGAATCTTGGCCCATCAGCTTTCATCAAGTATGTAATTTTTAGCTTTTACTATGACTGTCAAATCAATGCGATTCATGATATTCATTCATTTATGATGTTGTCTATGAAAACATGACACTGGCTGTTAACAAACCCTATAATACTTTGTAAATGATCACCATGTGTCTGTTGTATTACAGGTCTGTATCCTCTGTAGGATCAGAGATATCACGAAGAGTAAAAACAGCGTCTGCGCCACCTCAGAGACCCTTTCGCGTTTGTAGCCATGACCGCAGCGTGCGTAAAGGGGCTACTGCTGGGACACTCCGAGAGCTTGTAGCAAAGGTATAAGAGACTATAGTGAATTATGAAGAGATTTTGTTTTTATCGAATCCTGTCATAAACATCTGAGTGATATTCTCAGTACATATATTCCAAACAGTAATGTGTTATTTTGACATACAGTATTGCTTACATTTTTTGCTGTCTGTGTACCATTGGAAAATTTCCCTTCACTTCCTGTTCCAGCCACAACAGTAGGTTAGAGAAAATCTCCCAAAGTGAGAGGAATTCCCCTCTTAGATAGTTGTCCCCAGGACAAGTGTCCCCATTGGAAGCTTTCCCCATATATTTTTTTCCAGGGACAACTGTAAAGCTGGTCATACACTAGTAGATTATGGAAATTCTCAATACGTTTGACGACTTTATGAATGTTTCTCAAAAGTACATCAACAATTTGCTTTTTACAATCCATTATGGAATTCTCTTAGCGCCGGTGTCTCCCATGGTCCAAAAACTTGAGCTTTCAGTTAGGCGATGAAAACTGGTGCCGAGAGGCCGCATATTTGCCTACGGCCGGCAACAAGGGGTTGATGTCATTTGCCAAAGGAAAACCACATACTCTATTAGAAGCTCGAGAAAAAATTTCCATCCTGATCTTTTGGATTTTCTCGTCACTATGGTCAAAAAGAAATGTCGATTTGATCCCACTTATGATTAGGAAATCGAACATTCTTAAAATTAAATATTTTGAATGAAATTCTACTAGTGTATAGCCAGCTTAAAATTTTGGATTTCCCCTTCTTTCTTCCTCAGTGACAATGGTCACAGTACAAATGGAGCGGTGAACCTCCGCAATGTTATGGCTACTATCAGTCCAACCCAGGTACACAGGAAATGTACAGTATCTCACATTTTTGTAAATATTTTATTCTAACTTTTCATGTGACAACACTGAAGAAATGACACTTTGCTACAATGTAAAGTAGTGAGTGTACAGCTTGTATAACAGTGTAAATTTGCTGCCCCCTCAAAATAACACACAGCCATTTTTGTCTAAACCACTGGCCACAAAAGTAAATACACCCCTAATGCCCCATACACACAATCAGAAATTCCGCCAGCAAAAGTCCAATGAGAGCTTTTGGTCCGAAAATGCGACCGTGTGTATGCTCCATCGGACTTTTGCTGGCAGAATTCCAGCCAGCAAAATATTTTGAGCGTGTTCTCAATTTTTCGGTCAGAAAAAGTTCCGATCTGAAATTCCGATCGTCTGTACCAATTCCGACGTGCAAAATTCCTTTGCATGCTCAGAAACAATTTGACGCATGCTCGGAAGCATTGAACTTCATTTTCTCGGCTCGTCGTAGTGTTGTACATCACCACATTCTTGACAGGCGAAAGTTCAGCGAACTTTTGTGTGTCTGTGTGTATGCAAGTCAAGCTTGAGCGGAATTCCGTCGGAAAAACTATCCAAGATTTTTCCGATGGATATTCCGCTTGTGTGTATGCGGCATAAGTGAAAATGTGCAAATTGGGCCCAATTAGCAATTTTCCCTCCCCGGAGTCATGTGACTCAGTGTTACAAGGTCTCAGGTGTGAATGGGGAGTAGGTGTGTTAAATTTGATGTTATCGCTCTCACTCTCTCATACTGGTCACTGGAAGTTCAACATGGCACCTCATGGCAAAGAACTTGTTACATAGTTACCTAGTTACATAGTAGGTGAGGTTGAAAAAAGACACAAGTCCATCAAGTCCAACCTATGTATGTGATTATATGTCAGTATTACATTGTATATCCCTGTATGTTGTGGTCGTTCAGGTGCTTATCCAATAGTTTTTTGAAACTCTCGATGCTCCCCGCTGAGACCACCGCCTGTGGAAGGGACCACATCCTTGCCCTCTTACAGTAAAGAACCCTCTACTTAGTTTAAGGTTAAACCACTTTTCTTCTAATTTTAATGAGTGGCCATGTGTCTTGTTAAACTCCCTTACCCGAAAAAGTTTTATCCCTATTGTGGGGTCACCAGTACGGTATTTGTAAATTGAAATCATATCCCCTCTCAAGCGTCTCTTCTCCAGAGAGAATAAATTCAGGGCTCGCAAACTTTCCTCATAACTACCATCTACCAGACCCTTTATTAGCTTTGTTGCCCTTCTTTGTACTCGATCCATGTCCAGTACATCCTTCCTGAGGACTGGTGCCCAGAACTGGACAGCATACTCTAGGTGCGGCCGGACCAGAGTCTTGTAGAGCGGGAGTCACTCACCAATGTCACCAGCCTCCCTGGCACTTCCCCCTCTACCCTTCCTGACTGTCACCCATCTACTCTTTCCTAGTCCCTGCACCTCTTTGTTTCCACCTGCCTCTGTGCTGGCCCCTGCCGGCACCTGCTGGGTACGCCACTGGCTCTCCTTTAGCACGGAGGGTCTTCTCAGTGCTGACAGTTGCTCCCCCAGATGCAGAACCTGGGCTTCCAGGGAAACAATGTGCCTAAATTTTGCACAGCAGTATTTGCCCTCGATCGGATGATCAAGAAATGCATACATGCCTCAAGATGTACACCGAGTCGCATCTCCACACCCACCGGCATTGTACCTACTAATTTAACGAGGATTGGGGATTATACCCTGTCCACTTTACCTAACAACTAATACTCCACAAGACAATACACAGGTACTCAACAAGACAATACACAGGTACTCAACAAGACAAAACACAGGTACTCAGCAAGACAATACACAGGTATTCGCAGGCCCACGTGCACACACAATTCACAGGTACACACAATACACAAGTATACACAATACACAAGTACTAATGATCCACACACACTACTCAGACAACACTGAGGTATTCGCAATACACAGGTACTACCTGACACTAATACTCAATACAGCCCATGTGCACTCGCAGCACTCATGTACTTACAATACACAGGTACACACTCACACTACACAGGTACTATGACCCCTGTTATAACCTCCTGTTTTCCACACTGGTTTTTAACTCACAACTTAGTCCAGTTCCACTTGGTCGCTGTTCCAGCAAGCTCAAAGATGAGCAGGACACTGAGAGTGGGGGAAGGGGTCACCGGCCCCTTTCTAGGGTTGTCTTAATGCACAGGCACCTCTGTGAACTGCCCAGGGGTCTTAGGTGCATTAGGGGCCCATAAAGTCTCCTCCCCAGAGTTTTCTGGCAACAGTTCCCTTGCTTTGGCTGGCTCTTTTGCATTTTCTACAGGTCAGTTCCTATTATCTTTCTCTTGGATGTCCAGATGTCTTCAGTGCCCTCTCTCTCCCCGGCATCTTCCTCCTCGCCTCAACCACTATCCTGTCCTGCTCCCTGTCACCCCCACAGAGATCCATCCGTCTCTGCCTGTCACACTGCCTCTCAGGTCTTTGTCATCCCTCGCTCCCTTCTCCCAGTCTGTTTCCGGACATCTAACAGCCCTGCTAATTTAAAGCCTCTTCCCTGGCCAACTGGAATTCTTTCCAACAATAGTCCCCCCACTTCACTTTCCCTCACCCCCCCCCCCCACCCCACCACTTCTTCTCTGGAGGCACTTCACCTTCACACAGGTGTATGTGTGTCCCATACACAAACACTGCAAATGGTTGAAAACCCCCACCCTGCACACCCCAACACCGAATCTTTACTAGTCAATGGAGATCTCTCCCACTCCCCCTCTCAGCCAGCCCATTTGCTATTATTACACTATGGCTATTCCTTACTAGCCAACAGTATTCCCAATGCCCATCCCTGACCATTCCTCTCCAGTCCCCTTGACCCTCATCATTTTGCCTCTCCTCCCGCTTCCCTCATGCCAACACAAATCCTCCTCCTTTTTTTTATCCCTATATAGACCAGGATCCCCCCAGTTACACTCCAGGTCTTCTCTACCCATCCCTCATCACCTACCCACTCTTCCCTTTTTCCCCTTCCTCCTTCTCCCCTACCCCATGGTTCCCCTCCCCCCCATTTTTTTTCAGAAGCTAAGGAAGAACCCCGAGGTGGAGCATCTTACTACTGCTGCTGCTTGTGTGGGTGGGATGTGTACTGAGACAATCCCAGTTGACCCTCTTCTCCTATTCATTCCATGTGATTGGCACAGTACACATCCCATCCACACAAGCAGCAGCAATAATAAGATGCTCTGTCTCTGGGTTCTTCCTTAATCCCTGCAAAGTACCAATAGAAAGCTAGAGCTCTGGAGGGAAGGATAGAGGGAGAGATGTCATTCATGTAGATTTAGCTCAGTGACAGCCTGCCAGAATAGATAGTATCTGTGACAGCAGCTTCCCTGCGCAGCTCTGCTTGAGGAGACCTCGTATAATACATTACTATCCCTATACTGTACCCTGCTTCCCCCTTGTACTGTGTCCACTTACCCTCCTCCTGTAGTGTGCTTTCCTGTTTCCTCCTGTACTATACCCTCCTAACCACTGTACTGTGCCCTCCTGCGCCTCCCTATACTGTACCTTCCGGTCCCCCTCCTACTGTGCCTCCCTGTACTGTACCCTCTTAACTGCTGTACTGTGCCCTCCTGCCCCCCCCCTGTACTGTGCCCTCCTGCCCCCCGCCCCTGTACTGTGCCCTCCTGTTCCACCCATAAGTTTTTAAGTTATGTTGTTCTTGTATTCGCTAATAACGATTTTTGTGTATTCTTAGTGAAAATAGTGTTTTGATATTGATATATATATATATATATAGATATATATATATATATATATATATATATCTATATATATATATATCTATATATATATATATATATATATATAGATATATATAGATATAGATATAGATATATATCTATATATATATATATATATATATATATATATATATATATATCTATATCTATATATATATATATATATGTGTATATATATATTGTCAGGCTGTACAGGGCCCTGTGATTTCTAACAGCAGCCCTGGCAAGGTCTCTAACATCCACCAGCTCCGTAATGTCTTCATGGATTAGTGGAAGAGGACTCCAGTAGCCATCTGTGAAGCTCTGGTGAATTACATGCCCAAGGGGGTTAAGGCAGTGTTGGAAAACAATGGTGGCCACACAAAATATTGACACTTTGGGCCCAATTTTGACTTTTTCACTTAGGGGTGTACTCACTTTTGTTGCTGTGTGTTGAGTTATTTTGAGGGGACAGCAAACTTACACCGTTAGGCCCCTTTCACACGACAAGCCCGCTCGGATCCGCCTGTCTGTTTTTCAGGCAGATCTGAGCGAGCCATCCATTGACTCCTATGGGAAGACGGATTACACCCGTCTGCCATCCAGTCCGCTAAAATCAGAAGTATGGCGATACGTTGTAGCAAAGTGTCATTTCTTCAGTGTTGTCACATGAAAAGTTATAATAAAATATTTATAAAAAATGTGAGGGGTTCACTTACTTTTGTGATATACTGTAACAATTGTGCAGGCGAATTAAGTAAGAATTGTCACCCTTGAAAGCAGATGCCTGTGAATACCCATTGGTGATAGGATCTCCAGGTTTAAAAAAACATAAAATATAAAGCATAGATTAAACAATGAAGAGATGATTCTTTTGATATTAAAGCCAGGAACATGTGGATTGGGGAACAGCATATTTTCACTTGGATCAGATACTTTTTAAATCACTTTGCTCCCTCTGGTGGCTGGTAGTTGTTACTAGTGTAAGGATAATATCCCTTAGAAAGTGAGATTTTAACCACTTGACCTCCGGAAGAGTTACCCCCCTTCATGACCAGGTCACTTTTTGAGATACGGCACTGTGTTATTTTAACTGACAATTACGTGGTCGTGCGACGCTGTACCCAAATAAAATGTATGTAATTTTTCCCCCACAAATAGAGCTTTATTTTGGTATTTGATCACCTCTGCGTTTTTATTTTTTGCGTTATAAACAGAAAAAGACTGACAATTTTGATACTTTTTTTTACTTTCTGCTATAAAATATATCCAATAAAAAATGGAAAAAATCCAATTTCTTCATAAATTTGGGCCAATATGTTTTCTGCTACATATTTTTTTGGTTAAAAAAATCCCAATAAGTGTATATTGATTGGTTTACGCAAATGTTATAGCATCTACATACTATGGGATATATTTATGGAATTTTTTTATTTTTTTACTAGTAATGGCGGCGATCAGCGACTTATAGCCAGACTGCAATATTGCGACAGACAATCGGACACTGACACTTTTGACACTTTGCAGTAACCAGTGACAATAATACAGTGATCAGTGCTAAAAATATGCACTGTCACTGTACTAAAGACACTGGCTGGGAAAGTGGTTAAACATCTAGGGTGATCAAAGGGTTAACTATGTGCCTAGCCAGTGTTTGTTTACTGTATGTGCTGCTTTTTCTAGGGGACGAGATGAATTTGAGTCCTTGCTTTGCAGGAACACAGAATCAATCCCTTTCCCCCCTGTCTGAACAGAAGTCTGCCTTCTTTACATAGACAGAGCTCCATTCTGAATCTCCAATGATCGGCGGGTGACGGCGGACATCGAGTGCCTAGCACCCGCAAATCAGCTTCTGCTATGAATAATCACAGCAGAAGCGGCCCAGCAGTGGTGTGCACACGCCCCCTGCAGGCGGAAGTGCGAGATCACGTGTATATATATATATATATATATATATATATACACAGTATCTCACAAAAGTGAGTACACCCCTCACATTTTTTGTAAATATTTGTAAATATTTTATTATATCTTTTCATGTGACAACACTGAAGAAAAGACACTTTGCTACAATATAAAGTAGTGAGTGTACAGCTTGTATAACAGTGTAAATTTGCTGTCCCTTCAAACATCCACCAACCCCGTGATGTCATTATGGAGGAGTGGAAGAGGACTCCAGTGGCAACCTGTGAAGCTCTGGTGAACTCCATGCCCACAGGGGTTGGCTGAGCCTAAATTGATGAAGAAATTACATTTTTTACATTTTTTCATTAGGTATGTTTTATAGCAGAAAGTAAAAAATATTGTTATTTTTTTCAAAATTGTCAGTCTTTTTTTGTTTATTGTGCAAAAAATAAAAACCGCAGAGGTGATCACATACCACCAAAAGAAAGCTCTATTCGTGGGGAAAAAAGGATATACAATTTTATTTGGGTACAACGTCGCACGACCACGCAATTGTCAGTTAAAATAACGCAGTGCAGTTTCGCAAAAAATGGCCTGGTCATGAAGGGGGTAAACCTTCTGCAGCTGAAGTGTAAACAGTGCTGCAGAGCAACAGTGTAAACACAGCCTTAAAGTTGAATTATTTTTGGCAGTATCATAATTACAAACCCTTTGCATGCAGTGGAGCATTCAATGACTGCAAAAAGAAGGGGGAGTGGTGCGCTTATTCAATATAGTGTACTGTAAACATAAAACCCAAAAATAAAATAAACTAAACTAAAATAAAGTGCAAAAAAGTCCAATGGTAGGAAACAGTTTATATAGAGATGGATGTCTCATAGAACGGTAACTTGATAGAAGGAAAACAAAGCATCAATCCAACATCGATTGTAAAATTTATAGATTGGCCGCTCACCTCCAACAATGACCAAAAGGTCAAACAATTCTCATCAGATAGCGATTGGGGAATCCTGCTGGTGGATCTGCGGAGACATTCAGGTCCCAATTTTAGCACCGACACATCCTGTGCTCACCAATAGGTAGTTCCATATGTAGGGAAAAAGCTTGCTCCAAAACACTAATGCCGCGTACACACGGTCGGACTTTTCGTCTACAAAAGTCCGACGGACGCCAACGGACTAAAGCCGGCTGACAATCCGATCGTGTGCGGGCTTCCCCGGACTTTCAGCGGACTTTTCCAGCCGCAAATCCGACGGACTTTAGATTTGAAACATGCTTCAAATCTTTACGTCGTAACTACGCCAGACCCAGAAATCCGCTCGTCTGTATGCTAGTCCGACGGACAAAAACCCACGCTAGGGCAGCTATTGGCTACTGGCTATCAACTTCCTTATTTTAGTCCGGTGTACGTCATCACATACAAATCCATCGGACTTTTGTGTGATCGTATGTAGGCAAGTCCGTTCGTTAGAAAGTCTGCTGTAAGTCCGCCAAAAATCAGTCGAAAGTCTGTCGGACGGGCTGTCGGACTTTTGTAGCCGAAAAGTCCGACCGTGTGTACGCGGCATAATACTTGTGTAGATGGCACTGTGGTAGATAGTGTCCGAAGTGGAGCTTGTATGCTGAGGATTCAGGCGAAAACTTAGTCAGGCAGGTCAAGTCAGCAACAAATCAGGCAAAGCGTTACAAAATCGAAATCCAAAGAATGGTCAGGCATGCAGAGGTCATACAGGAGCTTGCGGTGAATTACCAAATCAGCAGGTTGGTGAATGGTCAGGAATTCAGGCAGAGGCTCAATAAACAGTAGTCAAAATCACAGCGCTAGGTGAGCGGCCAATCTATAAATTTTACAATCGATGTTGGATTGATATGCTTTGTTTTCCTTCTATCAAGCTATCATTCTATGGGACATCCATCTCTATATAAACTGTTTCCTACCATTGGGTTTTATTTGGACTTTTTTTTACACTTTATTTTAGTTTCGTTTACTTTATTTTTGGGTTTTATGCTTACGGTACACTATATTGAATAAGCGCACCACTCCCCCTTCTTTTTGCATTTGTTTACGCAGTGATTTTGAGTACACTACTCAAGTGGTTGCAGCTATTCACATTCATTATACTTTAGTTTTTTTTTTTAGTTCACTCTGATTTTTTAATCCACTACACTCACTGGAGTTTGATGGTTTATTTTTATTCCACTACACTCACTGGAGTTTGATGGTTTATTTTTATTCCACTATATTCACTGGAGTTTGATGGTTTATTTTTATTTTAAACTACACATAGTAGCGCACAAGTTTCATTCTTATAACGCATTCAATGACTGGATACAGAACACTTGCATACTTTACCCATTCCTTACTGATTGACATCACTATAGGGTGTATTCATAAAATATTTGCATAGCTGGTTGTCCGCTTTGAAACCGTCTGTATATTCATTCTGGAAAAATCTATTGCTTTCAGGCTATATCTCTGAAGATGTGTAAATGTGAGCAATACCTGATTATGGTCACTAGATGGAGCTGAGGAGCATATTTATTTCCTATGATAGTCTGCCCTGACTAGTGGTGATAGGGTGGTATTTTCCCAAATTCACACATTCTCAATCTGCAGAGAATACAATTTGAGAACATTAGATTTTGCTTCATTCATACAGAACAAATTTACAGTGGTAACATTTCTTAACCCTCACTCTTTCTGCTGCATTTTCCATAGGGAAAGTGAAATTCCCTATTAATGGCTCTAGCAATAAGCAGCTGGGTACTCTGGTGCAGAACTCAGTTCACTGGAGTATCAGAGAGTTACAGGAAACTCTGCATTGCGATGCTGGTCTTTATTGAGCTCATTATAAAAACTGTTTATTCTGTTTCTGGACAGGCTATGGATGCTTTCTTCTTGACAGGAATTGTGAGTTTAGTTCTGGAGGAAGATGGGACGGTATTGGATACAGAGGAGTTTTTTGAAACACTTGAAGATGGTTCGGTGATCATGGTTTTGGAACAGGGGCAAAAATGGAATCCAAAAAAGGTGCCAGTATATTTAAATCTGTGCTCTTTATACTAATTTGTATCAGTAGCAGGTTGTAAGACAATCATTTGATGAAATGTCACTGGCATGCAAAAACAGGGGCAGCAGCTGGGGTTTTACATATGCCATGGCTGTGATACTTTACTTGGCTGCCATGGCAGGAATTATACACCCTGCCGAGTTCAGCGGGCTCTAGCATCCACCAATCGCGACCCTTTCAAGTGAATAGGGCCACAATGCAACCGTGCCGCAGCCGCACACAACATGCACAGTTGTGGCGCGGTAGTCGGCATTTAGGGGGTAAAACAGGTGGTGAGGAAGAGAACCAATGCTTTCTCTTTGATGAGCGATCTGAATGCACGTCTCTCTTCAGTGAGCAAAGCATGTGTACATGAGCCCTAATAAAGCTTACCAAACGATTTGCAAAATTTGTTCTTTATATGAATAGTATATGGTCTAGTACACACAATGTGTTTGCTTGATTTGTGTCACCTCACCTGTAATGTTTGGCAAGTGTTACAACTGGCAAGTCTTGTGTTATGTCTTCATTTACCCTAGGTTCACACCTATGCGTTTTTTAGTGCGTTTTGCAGTTTGCAGAAACGCACTACAGTCTATTTAACATGGTATCCTATGGTACAAGTTCATATCTATGCGTTTTGCAGCCGGTGTGTTTTTGGAATGGGTCGGGGACTTTTTCCCCTCGATTTGCGGGTAATAGACTTCAATGGAATCGCACCAGAAATGCAAGTGTTGTGTTTGTGATGCAATTTTTGATGTGTTTTGCACTGTATATAGCTGTTTGCTAAGCAGGGGGCCGGGAAGCCGGCCGCCACATCCTTAACAACCAATGAGTCATCAGCTGTCAGCGGAGTTCCCCGCTGACAAATGAATGTAAAAAAAAAAAAAATTGCAAAAAAAATTGTGGAAAAAACGGTGTGGGGTCCCCCCCAGGTCCATCCAAGGACCTTCAGGTCTAGTATGGATTCGGATTGGACCCCCCACACCAAAATGTAAAAAAAAAATGGTGTGGGGTCCCCCCCAATATCCATACCAAACCCTTATCCGAGCATGCAACCGGGCAGGTCAGGAAAGAGAGGGGACGAGTGAGCGCCCCCCCCCCTCCTGAACCATACCAGGCCACATGCCCTCAACATGGAGGGGATGGGTGCATGGGGGAGCTCTGCCCCCCCAAAGCACCTTGCTCCCATGTTGATGGCGACAGGAGCCTCTTCCAACCATGGCTGGTGGTTGTCGGGGGCTGCGGGCGGGAGGCTTATCGGGATCTGGAAGCCCCCTTTAAGAAGGAGACCCCCAGATCCCAGGCCCCCCCCTATGTGAATAGGTATCGGCCACATTGTACACCTACCCATTCACCTCAAAAAGCAGTGAAATGTAAAGAAAAAAAAAAAAGAGCTGGTTTTTGACAAGTCCTTTATTAAAAAAATAGCTCTGAGCCATCTTTTTGCACCGCCGTCTCTCTTGCTGCCGCCTTCTCCCGCTGCCAACTCTCACGCTGCTTTCTTCTCCCACTGCCCTCTTCTCCCGCTGCTGTCATCTCCCCGAGCTGTCTTCTTGTGCTATCTTCTCCTGCTGCTGTCTTCTTCCTTGCCACCGGTTACCCGCTATAAATAAAAAAGCCGCTCTTCTTCTGTGGCTGTTTTCCTCCTTTGTGTTGTTGCCTACTCTCTGACATCTCTTAAATAGCCATGGGGCGTGGCCATCCGATGACATCACCCGGCGAGCCCGCCGCCTTGTGACCTGCCAGGCTGCATGCTCGGATAAGGGTTTGGTATGGATTTTGGGGGCGACCCCACGCCGCTTAAAAAAAAATTTTGGCGTGGGGGGGGGTCCCCTGCGAATCCATACTAGACCCGAAGGACCTGGTATGGACCTGGGGGGGGAACCCACGCCGTTTTGTTCACGATTTTTTTTTTACATACAGATGTCAGCAGGGAACCCTGCTGACAGCTGATTACTCATCTGTTGTTAAGGACATGGGCTGGCTTCTCAGCCCCCTGCTTAGCAACCAGCTATATACAGTGTGTTTACAGTGTGTTTAAAAAAAAAACGTAAAATGCAAAATGCATAAAAAACAAGGGTTTAAAAATGCAAAATGCAGTGCAAAACGTGCCTGAAAAACGCATCAAGCGCAGCCTCATAGATGTGAACCTAGACTTAAGTCAATTGAAGCAAGCTGCAAACATGTTCTGCTAAATCATTTATGGAGTGCTTCAGCAACGCTCTTGAAGGCATTTGAAGAGCTTTAGAAATCACTTTGTAATGCCTACATGACGCATTTAAAACATGTTTGAAATGTAAACTAGCGCTATAGGCATTTTAGAGGCTTTTTAGCAGAGGCGTAACTAGAACCTTCAGGGCCCCAGTGCAAGGAACCATAAAGGGCCCACCTGGCCCTTAAACCGGGTCCCTTCCCACTTATCCCGGGGCCCTTTACTCCCATCGTGGGATCCTTTATTATGGTCCTGCAGCAGGCCACCTTCCTGCCATCTTGGAATCCTTCCACGGTGACGGAACGCCAAAGTCCAGTCGCAAGTGCGACCTTTGCGACCCTGGTATTTCCGCCACTGGTGTCAGTTTTTTTTTTAGTTGTCTTAATTTTTTTTTTTTTTTACCATTTTATTTTTTATTATTATTTTTTTTGACATATATTTTTTAGGACCCCCATTGAAGGGCTTTGGTGAAAAGACAGAGACAGAGAAAGGAACTGAGGACAGATCCATCAGTCACTTTTTCTGCAGCCTCAGCTGCACAGAATGAATAGACAGGAATAGCTCTCTACAGAGCTTCCTGTTCATTCGTAAACACAGTTTACTATTCTCCAGCTATGAATGAAAAAAAAAAGGCAGTGATCATTACTGATCACTGACTCTATTCATTAAAACAAGGAAGGGGCTGGTAAATGACACATTTACTGGCCCCTTCCCCACTCTTCATCCTTACAGATCCCTTGCAGCAGCCAACGGGAGGTGGAAGGAGGAAACCCAGCAGTGCTGCGGGGGGGGGGGGGGGGCAGGGAGGCAGCGGGAGTGGCGCGTGGAGGAACTGATGCCCTCCATTTACCTCATGCAGCCACTGAATGTCTGTGGGATTGAGAAGAATAGAAGTAGGCAATCAGTGGCTACATGGAGGGATCAGTTCCTCTACATGCCACTGCCCTCCTATCCAGACATTAAGGGGGCCGCAGGGACCCCCTGGAGCATTGGGCCAGGTTGCAAAGGCGATCCCTGTACGTACACCCCTACTTTCTCAACTGCTGTCTCAAAACTTCTGTGAGCTTAGTCTAAAAGATATGTCATGTAGTATATGTTCTCCAAAGTGGTGCATTGTATATGCATGTATAATGTAATGTTAACTTATACCTTTTTCCCTACAGGGTGTCTTGTCATACTCCTTGCAGAACGGGAAACCAAAGAATAGCCGGGATATTGCACGAATAACATTTGATATCTACAAACTAAACCCACGTGATCTGTTTGGTAGTCTGAATGTTAAGGCCACGTTCTATGGGTTGTACTCCATGAGCTGTGACTTCCAATGTCTGGGACCCAAAAAAGTGCTCAGGTGAGAGACAATATAATGCAGGGCTCTGTAGATCTGGCTACTTTGCAGAGGTTCAAAGCTAAAGTTTAGTCAAAAATTTATTTTTTCCCCTATAGCTGCACTCACACCATTTGCCTGTAATGGAGTATGTCCCACATAATACAGGCTGTTGCTTAATGAGGAAATATTTTCTGTAGGGTGCCTGGTCCTCTTCCTGGTGCTGAACTTCCAACATGGCAGGGGTTAGTAGCTCTGGGTCTTCGGGCTGAACGGCATTAAAGACATCTGAAGGGGACTTGCCCCCTCCTCTCCTCTAATCCATTGAGAAAAGCCCATACATCGTTTACACTCAATGTACCACAATCTCTAAATTGAGAAGTAGATGAATTCTCCATTCCCCATTCTAATATTTTATTTTTTATAGATATTTATATAGCTCCAACAATTTATGCAGCACTTGATATACTGTACATTCACATCAGTTCCTGTCCTTGAGGAGCTTACATTCTAATGCCCCATATACACGGTCGGATTTTCTGACGGAAAATGTTCGATGGGAGCTTGTTGTCAGAAATTCCGACCATGTGTAGGCTCCATCGGACATTTTCCATCGGAATTTCCGTCACACAAAATTTCAGATCTGGATCTCAAATTTTCCGACAACAAAATCCGTTCTCGTAAATTCCGATTGTGTGTACACAATTACGGCGCACAAAGTTCCACGCATGCTCGGAATCAAGCAGAAGAGCCGCACTGGCTATTGAACTTCATTTTTCTCGGCTCGTCGTACGTTTTGTACATCACCGCGTTCTTGGCGTTCGGAATTTCCAACAAGATTTGTGTGACCGTGTGTACGTGTGTATGCAAGACAATTTTGAGCCAACATCCGTCGGAAAAAAAACATGGATTTTGTTGTCGGCAAATCTGATTGTGTGTACAAGGCATAAGGTCCCTATAACTCACACATACATACTATACGAACTAGGGCTATTTTGGAAAGAAGCCAATTAACATACCAGCATGTCTTTGGAGTGTGAAAGAAACCATACTACCTGGAGGAAACCCACGCAAGCACAGGGAGGACATGCAAACTCCATGCAGATAGTATTCTGACCGAAATACTCTACTGTTGCTGTCTCTGCCACCAGTACAAGAAATGAAAGGAAATCTCCCTAATAAGTACAGAGTAGTAACATTTTAACAAAGGCTCTAACCCTTCTGCATTCTATCCATGGACACTGATGAGGCGGCACTGAAGAGGCTGCGCTGAGGCGGCACTGATAAGCTCCACCGATGGGCACTGATGAGACGGCACTAATGGGCACTGATTAGGCTGCACTGATAGGCAGCACTGATGGACACTGATAAGCTGCACTGATTATCAGTGCCCTGATTAGCAGTGTAAATGTGCCCTGTCAGAATTGCCAGTTGCTGGCTCTCCTTTCCTCACACTGTGACAGCGTGTGAGGAAAGGACTGCGATAACCGTCAAGTCTGTTTACATATGATCAGCTGTGATTGGAAACAGACTACATCTCTCCCTCTGTCTCTCTGATCCCAGAGCCTGTATATTTTTTTCATCTCATCTTCATTTTTATTTATTAACTCAGTTTTATCTTTTAAATTTAGCAGGAATTCTGTAAGTTATGTTGTATTTATGTCTGCTAATAATTTTATTGTATTTTTAGTGAAATATAGCTTTAATATTTTCTTGGGGGGGCTGTCAGGTAGTCTGTAGGGGGCCCTGCGATTTCTATCAGCAGCCCTGCACATCGGCCGCATGTTGACCGATTTCTATTGAACCGGCTGATGCCGCCCAGCATTCGGCCCGTGTGTACTAGGCTTTACACTCACAACTGAGAGATCAACACATGCCCATCTCTCTTTCTTATTACTTACTCTATTCCTATGCAGGGTCGGCGCTACCGCTAGGCGAACTAGGCAGCAGCCTAAGGCACACTGCCGCCTAGACGCAGCTACGGCCACTGGTTTCCTATCTCAATGTGTGACAGTAGTAGTCCTTTCAGGGCGCAAGGCACTGCCGTGCGGTCCTGTGAAGGAAGAGGAGGAGGCGCTGGGAGCTTGTCACAATCTCGAACCAACAGTTGTTGGGTCAGTGGGTGGATCCATGTGCTCCCCTCCTCCCCGGCTCCTCCCCTTCTACCACGCTCTGCAGGTCTCCTACCATGTGCAGAGTGCTGATAATGGCCGCCGTGGCTGAGCAGCTCCCTGATCTCTCCAGGATGGACGTCTGTAGTGGATGATCATCGGGGAGCCAGTCTGCCAGAGTCTCAAGGTACATAATGACGGTCCAGCTACCCCTGCCCGACACTGACAGCATCCTGGCCGGGACATCACTCCCAGACCGAGGGTGCCTCGAACATCCCCGCTACCAGGCGCTTGTGATCTCACACAGCCCTGATGATATGATGCCACCTACTGTCCACCTGTTATCATCATCATCATCATGCTCCTCATCATCCCCCTGCTTTCTGGCATCCCACCACCCTCCCTCCGAATCCTGTCATCATTGATTTTATCACCATCCACCCTGTACCCCACTGTCATCTTCATCCCCCTGTCATCTTCATCCCCATTGTCAGCTTCCTACCACCCCACCCCCTGTCATCTTCATCCCCCCGTACCGCATTGTCAGCTTCCTGCCACCCCACTCCCTGTCATCTTCATCCCCCTGGTAAGCATTCTACCACCCCACCCCCTGTCATCTTCACCCCCCCTGTCAGCTTCCTACCCCCCCACCCCCTGTCATCTTCACCCCCCCTGTCAGCTTCCTACCCCCTGTCATCTTCATCCCCCCGTACCGCACTGGCAGCTTCCTACCACCCCACTCCCTGTCATCTTCATCAACCTTGTCAGCTTCCTATGACCCCATCCCCTGTCATCTGCATCCCCCCTGTACCCCACTGCCAGCTTCCTACCACCCAACCCCCTGTCATCATCATCTCCATCCTCATCATAATCCCCTTGTGCCTGGAATCCTACCACCCCACCCCCTGTACCACAATGTCAGCTTCCTACCATCCCATCCCTGTCATCTTCATCCCCCCTGTCAGCTTCTTACCACCCCACCCCCTGTCCTCTTCATCCCCACTGTCAGCTTCCTACCACCCCACCCCATGTACCCCACTGTCAGCTTCCTACCACCCCATCCCTGTCATCTTCACCCCCCCTGTCAGCTTCCTACCACATCACCCCCTGTCATCTTCATCCCCCCATCAGCTTCCTACCACACCACCCCTGTCAAGTAGCTGGTCTTGCCTAGGACACAAAATAGCCTAGCACCGGCCCTGTTCCTATGTGGGTGTATGGAATTTCAGTTAGACAGAGACAGACTAAAGAAAAACAGGTTTAACTGTACTCTCTATTTTTTTTTGAAAATTGATGCTCTGTGACACCAGTATCATGTGCTTACCTTTTATTAAATGTTTTTTGACCTGAAACCACTGTACAATTTAGTATGATGACTTCTGATCACCACGTAATGCAAGCATCAATAAATGTGGTTCCTACCGCTCCTTACTAGAGGGTAATGCTAGGTGGGGACCGCTCACGTTGCTACATGGTAAAGTCCAAATCCCAAAGCTGTTTTTTTCTTGGAAACTCTATTTAATGATAGTGGTAGATAAGTGTAACAATATATTTATAACAAACCTGATTATATGTGTTTACTTTACCAGAGAGTTTTTAAAAGTCCTATCAAAAGGTCTTCAAGGAGTGGGGCGCTTGCTGCTTGCTGCCTCTAGATTGTTAAGACGCCTACTGGATGGATCAGACCATTGGCAGAACAACCGAATCTGCGAATATGAAGGTTGAAAACCCAACATATACTTTCCTCTCCATAATGCCTGCACTCTCATTACTTAATGTGTAATGGTTGTGCAAATACCGGATGAAAAGAAGACTGAATGACGAAGACTTTTTACGAAGCTACTTGCCAAGAATATATACTTTATACAAAGGCACACACATCCATTTGCATATATACTTACAATGAACAATTTTATTAAAAAAAAAAACAGATGAATATTAATAAAAACAAATGGATCAGCGGCTTTAATATAAGGGATTTTCTCAAAACTGTCTCAGAATAGCCATAAATATAGGATGGGTGTTGTACCATCCATCAAAATCGTTGAGTATAAATATGCATGTTTATATAATGTTAGTAAGCATGCTTAGACTATCAGAGTTGACAGAATACCTTTAGTCAAAAACAGGATATTTAAAATATAAACCAAATAGTTGAAGTCCCTAAATACTTACCCAAGTCCTATTTAGATACAGAGGAGGAGCTGAGAGCTGAAACACGTTGGGTACCGCTAGAACTTATCCCGGATGTCAGACACCGGAAAGTACAACAGACAATGGAGTGATACCTACTATATCATACAATTTATTGCAAGATAGTACATATTTTTGTGTTCTTTGTTTTTTATTTTCTATTTTTTTAATCATGTCTTTGTCAATGTCTGTTTCTACAATCATCATGCTCAGATGATTTTTTTATCAAATCTACATGTTATTTGTATAATAAATTCAGATTTTTAATCAATTTCTAGTGTATTTGCCAGTTTAAAGTCCCAATTACCTTTCGGGGGGGGGGGTATAAACTACTTTTCTACATATACAGGGATGTGGCAAACGCACTACACTATCTGACATGGTGAAGGCCTATATTTATCGAGAGCTTCATTGGTGGACTCCAGAAGAAGAGGGTTGGGGCTGCTCTGTTTAATAGCATTGCACAGAGCAGATAAATATAACATATTTGTTATAAAAAATAAATAAATATGTGTATATATATATATATGTGTGTGTATATATATATATATATATGTGTGTGTATATATATATATATATATATATATATATATGTGTGTATATATATATATATATATATATATATATATATATATATATATATATATATATATATATATATATATATATATGTGTGTAAAATTGCTTTAAAGCAGACCTTGCAGTAAAATGGGAGGCCTACTTATAGCAGTTTAATTACTAATGGCAAATAGGCTGTTCACTTTGCAAAGGAATTTGCACTTTGCAAGTGAGTTTTCTCTAGAGCTTAATGAATGTGGGGAAATTTCATTTTGCAAAGAATACCCAAATAACATGCAAGGAAAATAAAAAGACTAGGGCTGTACTGATTAAAATTTTTGTGTTCGATTAATCGATTTTTATTTTAATCGATTAATCGACTAATTTCGATTAATTATAACACACATACAGATCCAACTACTTTTAGCTGATCTCCTTGCATTGCAACTCTGCATTAGTCAGTGGTAAATGCGGTATACACTATATACAATCACCTGACACTAGTTAGTTTCCACAATCCATGACTTAACACTTTTAAAAAAAAACTTTTTAAAAAAATTTTAAGGAGTCTTTTAATGTTAAATTTGTTTTTAGGGTGGACCTCCACTTTAACAAGACATTTTCAAACGTGCAGCTCAATTGCTTGCTATCTGGGTAATGCCTCCAATGGGTATACCAGTCCTGTTGACAACCATCTAAAATGGGAATGCCATTTCACTTCCTGTTGTGTCTCTGGGACAGGAAGTGAAATGAAAACTCCACACTGGGATGCACAAGGCAAAGCCTAAACCTAGAGGTGTTTTCTCTCTGCCTAATCTAAAACTAAAATACAGATTCAAGCTTTAAATCACCACGATTCCTCCTCCACAATTGGCCTGTCCAGTACAGACAACACACTCACTTTCATAAAGCCTTCCAATGCTTGTTTATTCCCAGCAAGGGTCACCTATCAGCAGTATGGGGCGTGTCCAGCCAATCACAAAACCGGCTCACAGCCACACCTCTACAATTCGCGGACACGCCCACTCGGTCAAAGCCTTTCAGGCGATGATTGGATCTGTCAGGCGCCTGCTGTATTCCAATACTTTACCATTGTCCAGTGTGGGCACTGACTGCGGAAGGGGGGAGGAGTCCGGTGACGTCGATGTCTGTGACGTCACTGGATCTCCGACGGAACTCCCTGAAGACCTTGAAGCCGGTGGAGAGGTGAGTACTGATCACAAAAATTTTGATCAATCAAAAAATTTAACGATTAATCGAGGAATTCTTTGTTAATTTCCACTCACAGCCCTAAAAAAAAAGAACATAATTTTTGCTTGTATGCTTGTACAATCCACTGCAAAGAGCAACTTCCCTTTTAAAATGAACAGACTATTTGCCATTAGCAAATCAACCCCCATAGGCAGACTTCACATTTTACTACAAGGTCCCCTTTAACTACTTGATTTCATATTTTGAATATCTTGTCTTTTGATTTAAGGTGACTTCTGGCTGTGGATGGCCACACATGCATGATCCATAAGCTTGTGTTTTATGAAATATTTGTGAGCTTTTTAAGGCCCTTTCACACCAGCGGACCGATCCGGTCTGCCTGTCTGTTTGTAAGGCGGACCTAATTGGATCACCCATTGTTCTGTATGGGGCAGTGGACCACTGACACCCGCTGGCATCCAATCCGGTCCACTAAAAACAGACGGACAGGGATCCTTTCCCCATCCATCCGGCAGATCGGATCACAATCGGATGGAAATGGACTGCTTGATTGCCCAATAGAGAAAAGCCAGCTGTGTCTGTGTCCGTTCCGCTAACCTGTCATCCGCCTGCACAGGGGAGAGATCAGGCAGATCCGCTTGGACAGATTCCACTCCATCTGAAAGGGACCTAAGGGTGTTTGTTATACAGTGTTTATACAAATGTTTCTTTTCTCTTTATACATTAACATTGTAATTGTCTGTTTTTTATATGTTATATATATGTTTAATATGTTAATTTATACAAATAACGTATATTGTGGAAGGTGAGATGTAATAGTAATGGGAATTGTCTAACCTACAGCCCTACGCACCAAATGTAGATGAATATCTGACTGTGTGCTGTTATCTTGTCAAATACTGTAGTTTTCATTTTGCTTTTGTTTTGTGTTTTTTTTTTTTTTTTTTTTAGCTCTTATTGCTCATTGTAATTGAAGTGTCATTAGTAATGTGTGATGTAAAAGATATTATATCTTTTATGATGAAACATGGTATTACTTTTTCATTTATGGGTTCCCCATTTCCAAGCCAAGAGGATGCAAATCCCTGTATGTGCTGCAATGACCAGCAAGACTTGTACTGCTTATACCTCCACCAATCAATTTTTTGGACTCTGTCCTGGAAAGCAGTTCAGCCTAAATGGGTCCCAAAGCTGCAATGTGCTGGAAAAATACAATTCAGCTCAAAGCAACAGTTGTCTAAACTGCTCAACAAATCAGTGCAAATGGAGTAAGTCGAACATCCACACACAGCAAATCCTACATATTCATCATGGGGGAGTTTGAAGTATTGGAAAACAAAGGCTGGAGGTGAAAAAATCCCACTGAAGGGATTGTTTACACTAGTGGTTGTGGGCGGTAAAGCCACGTGGTTAAGCAACATTTTTACTGCCCCTCAACTGCTCCCCCTTTATCTGGCTGACAGTGGACACATGTCATGGCTGTGGCACTTTTTTCAAGGCTATGGCAGGAATTGTGCCCCCTATCACTTTTGGCAGGCACTACACTATATTAACCTCATTATCATATACACTATATTAGCAAAAGTATTAGGACATGTGCCTTTACACACACATGAACTTTAATGGCATTCCAGTCTTAGTCTGTAGGGTTCAATACTGAGATGGCCCACCCTTTGCAGCTATAATAGCTTCAACTCTTCTGGGAAGGCTGCCCTTAAGGTTTAGGAGTGTTTCTATGGGAATGTTTGACCATTCCTCCATAAGTGCATTTGTGAGGTCAGGTACTGATGTGGATAAGAAGGCCTGGCTGGCAGTCTGCGCTCTAATTCAACCCAAAGGTGTTCTATCGGGTTGAGGTCAGGACTCTGTGCAGGCCAGTCAAGTTCCTCCACGCCAGACTCGCTCATCCATGTCTTCATGGGCCTTGCTTTGTGTATTGGTGCGCAGTCATGTTGGAACAGAAAGGTGCGATCCCCAAACTGTTCCCACTAAATTGGGAGCATGTAATTGTCCAAAATGTCCTTGTTTGCTGATGCCTTAAGACAGGGGTAGGCAACCAGTAGCCCTCCAGTTGTTGTGGAACTAGTTGTTGTGGACCAGTGCAAGTGTGAGTGTAAAGGCAGGCAGAAGTCCCAATACTTTTGGTAATATAGTATATTTTACTGAACAATATAGAAAAATAAATGTGTAAAGGAAGACCCCTTGGATGGGGCAGCCTGCACTTTTGAGTCTACAAAAATACTACAGCATACCCACCACTAATGTACATGATCTAGTTATTCCCATTGAATAGCATTTCTCTCACTCCTATCAGAGAGGGTTTGTCACAGACATAGGAAGCGAGTGCTTCTCTTTCTAATAAGGGCACAGACAGGTATTAAAACACTTTTTAGTAGAGTGTTTTTTTTTCTTTCTTCATTTTAGTGTTTAAACGATACTAAACCCAAAAGCAAAAATGGAATACAGTATATTGCAGCTTTCCATTTCTTAGATGTGATGGCTGCATTCGTTTTCTTTTTTAGACTTTTTTCATTTATTTTCACCTGGTGATACCTCCATTAAGTCTGTTGTCTTTCAACTTCCTTTAACAGACCAAGCTGTTTAGCAAAAGTAGCAGTTAGAGCGTTGAGACAAACCATTTACCATTGACAGGGGTACCTACAGTGCCTTGAAAAAGTATTCACACCCCTTAAACTTTTCCACATTTTGTCATGTTACAACCACAAATATAAATTTATTTTTTTGGATTTTATGTGATAGACCAACACAAAGTGACACATAATTGTGAAGTGGAAGGAAAATAATAAATGGTTTTCAACATTTTTTACAAATAAATATGTGAAAAGTTTGGCGTGCATTTGTATTCAACCCCCCTGAGTCAATACTTTGTAGAACCACCTTTCACTGCAATTACAGCTGCAAGTCTTTTTGGGGATGTCTCTACCAGCTTTGCACATCTAGAGAGTGAAATTTTTATCCATTCTTCTTTGCAAAATAGCTCAAGCTCTGTCAAATTGAATGGAGAGTGTCTGAAAAGCAATTTTCAAGTCTTGCCACAGATTCTTAATTGGATTTAGATCTGGACTTTGACTGGGCCATTCTAACACATGAATATGCTTTGATCGAAACCATTCCATTGTAGCTCTGGCTGTATGTTTAAGGTTGTTATCATTCTGGAAGGTGAACCTCCGCCCCAGTCTTAAGTCTTTTGCAGACTCTGACCAGCTTCCCTGTCCCTGCTGAAGAAAAGCATCCCCACAACATGATGCTGCCACCACCATGTTTCACAGTGGGGATGGTGTGTTCAGGGTGATGTGCAGTGTTAGTTTTCCCGACACACAAAACATTTTGCTTCTAGGCTAAAAAGTTACATTTTAGTCTCATCTGACCAGAGCACCTTCTTCCACATGTTTGCTGTGTCCCCCACATGGCTTCTCGCAAACTGCAAACGGGACTTCTGATGGCTTTCTTTCAACAATGGCTTTCTTCTTGCCACTCTTCCATAAAGGCCAGATTTGTGGACAGATTCTCCCACCTGAGCTGTGGATCTCTGCAGCTTCCTCCAGAGGTACCATGGGCCTCTTGGCTGCTTCTCTGATTAATGCTCTCCATGCCCAGCCTGTCAGTTTAGGTGGACAGACATGTCTTGGTAGGTTTGCAGTTGTGCCATACTCTTTCCATTTTCAGATAATGACAGTTATTCCAGGGGACACAGCTATTCACGACTCTCTGCACAGTTAGGTATCACCTGCTGTGATTAATATACAGGATTTATATAGCGCCAACAGTTTGCACAGCGCTTTACAATGTTAGGGCAGACAGTACAAGTACAATACAATTCAATACAGGAGGAATCAGAGGGCCCTGCTCATTAGAGCTTACAATCTAAGAGGGAGGGTCAAGCGATACAAAAGGTAATAGCTGTGGGGGGATGAGCTGATGAAGAAAATAAAAGAACAGTTAGGTGAGGGCAGGATAGGCTTCTCTGAAGAAAAAAAGTTTTCAGGGATCGCCTAAAAGTGTATGGAGTTGGAGATAGTCAGACAGATTGGGTTAGGGGATTCCAAAGGATGGGAGAAGCTCGGGAGAAGTCCTGGAGGTGAGCATGGGAGGAGGTGACAAGGGAGCTAGAGAGCAGGAGATCTTGGGAGGAACGAAGAAAACGATTAGGTTGGTAAATTGAGACTAGATTAGTAATGCACCTGGGAGCGGAGTTGTGGATGGCTTTGTAAGTTATTTAAAATGGTTGTAAACCCTCGTGTTTTTTTCACCTTAATGCATCCTATGCATTAAGGAAAAAACACCTGGCAGTGACCGGCCCCCCAGCCCCCCCCCCCCCGTTTTACTTACCTGAGCCCCAAAATTGGCGGTGACACGATTGATAGCAGCCATTGGCCCTCGCTGCTGTCAATCAAATTCAATGACGCGGGCGCTGGGGGCGTGGCCGAATCCAGCATTCACCAGATATGGACGCAAATGCTGGACTCGGGAGCGCGCTTCTCCTAGCGGGTTATCTGATGTGAGGAAGAGCTGCGAGAGCCGCCGAGGGACCCCAGAAGAGGAGGATCAGGGCCACTCTGTGCAAAAGGAGCTGCACAGTGGAGGTAAGTAGGAAATGTTTGTTATTTAAAAAAAACAAAAACAAACCCTTTCAGTCACTTTAAATATAGGTAACTCCTGCGCTACTATGTGCAATATAACACATCAAACATATGAAACACCTGTAAAAATGTGAACTAAGAAAAAGAGGAGCTGCTCAACACTGAATGTGTTCCCACATAAATAAACAAAAAATGCAAAATATTGTGAAGCGTTACCTCACCCAGGAACTGCCCTGCTGGGGCAAATAATAAGTGTATAGATTACAATCTGTGAAAGCCAATAAACTCTCTTTTACAGTCCATGTGAGGATCTCAATAATGTCTCTATGTGCTAAAAAATAATCAAATAAACATAATGTCCATGATTTAATAACAGTTGACGCAAGTGATAAGCTTGATATGGCGATTCATCCAATCCATTCAATTAGTACTCTCATCTATATGCACTGCAGAACTGTTATTATTTCATGGACATTATGTTTATTTGATTGTTTTTTTAGCACATAGATACATTTTTGAGACCCTCATATGGGCTGTAAAACAGAGTTTACTGGCTTCCACAGATCGTAATCTATACACTTATTATTTGGAGCCCAGCAGGGCAGTTGCTTTGTAAGTTATTGTTAGTATTTTGAATTTCATTTGTTGGGTGAGTTGAGTGGCAGCCAATGGAGGGATTGGCAGAGAGAGGTAGCAGACGCTGAGCGGTTTGTAAGGTGGATGAGTCTGACAGCAGCATTCATGATGGACTGAAATGGGGATAACCTATTTAAGGGTAAACCAATGAGAAGCGAGTTGCAGTAGTTGAGGCGAGAGATAACCAGGAGCTTTGTGGTTTCATTGGTTAGCAAGGGACATAGTTTGGAGATGTTGCGGAGGTTGAGGCGGCAAGCCTTGGAAAGTGATTGGATGTGGGGCTGAAAGGAGAGTCCAGGATAACACCTAGCACCCTGACATGTGGGGGTGGGTTGTGCCATTGCTCTTGACAGAGAAGTAAGGGGAAGAGGCACACGGGGGGAGGAAATATTATGAGCTTGGTTTTGGACAAGTTGAGTTTAAGGAAGTGGTGTGACATGCAGACAGAAATATCTGTAAGTAAGTTAATGATGCGTGAGGAGACTGATGGAGGAGTGATTGCTGCTGGACAGACTTTTTATCATTATAGTGAACGGGGCTGGCAGCTGCACCTAAACGCTGAGAGACGCAGCAGGAACCAGGGTTGCCAACCTCCCGCAGCATTTTTTATTGGCAAAACATGGTAAATTGACTATTTTTTACTGACAACCTGAGAAATGACAGAACTCCTATTGAAAACTAACATGGTGAATATTTGAACAGTATAAACATGATATGGAAACACTGACAATACCTACAACAAAGTAATTTGCTTGATTTACACTTAAGTCAACCCAGCATGAAATTATCAGCTCCTGATATTTACTGGCAGTTGTAAAAAAATGATTTATTTTTACCAACTGTCAGTAAATTTACTGGGGGTTGGCAACCCTGGCAGGAACTGCCGCTACAATTTGCACCTTCCCTAATTGCCAGTGTGAATGCAGCCTTAAACTATTTTTAAAACATATTTATTTCTGTCTTTTATCTATTTAAATACTTCTACCCTTCATAGGCAGCCACCCAGTATCACTCATCATCTGTAACATCTACAACTGTAATGAAATGTATTATCAGAAAGCTAAATGTTCTCATTTTAATCATCAGGCAATCAATACATCTTATGGATATGGAATGTGAAAGCAGCATTATTAAAGTGAGAATAGGTAAAGGTGATAAATGATGGGGACCAATCTATTGTTATCTATTGCCACTATTATTAAGAACAATGTTTGATTTTCAAAATAAAATGGAAAAAAAAAAATTGAAAAAAAAAAAAAGTATAGCCTATGCAGAGCCCACAAAGAGTGACAGTGGATGTCTTGCCTTCTGGCTATATTGAAGTTGGTTCCTTTTATCAAAGCTTTCAACCGGCTTAATCTGCAATCAGAAAAAAAAAAAAAAAAGCACAAATTGAAATTGATTCTCTTTAAAGTAGAACTATAGACAAAAAAAGTTTTTTCTATTATTTTGGATAGAGTAAGGGGGGTTTTAACCCCTGACAGTTTTTTTTTTTTTTTGCCACCTGTGTCCCATTGGGGATATTTCCCTTCACTTCCTGTCCCATAGCCAAAATAGTAAGTGAGAGGAAATCCCTCCCAAATTCAGGGAATCCTATGGGGCCCCCTGGTCCCCATTCCAAGATTTCCCCTCCCATTATTTTTTCTGGGGACAGCCCAAAATTTGGGATTTTCTTTCACTTTCACTTCCTGTGATAATAGTAATCAGGACAGATAGAAAGGATGAATCTCCTTAACAGGGGCAATTAAAACAAAATAGGTGTTCTAATCCCTCTCCACTGTGTCCAAAACTAAAAGAAAACGCTTTGCCTTTAATTATACTTTAAATTTGTCAACATAGATCTAAAAATTTTTGCCTATATGCAAAGTTAAAATAACATATTAACCCAGTAACAATGTAAACTGTGCATCTGTGCATTGTGTAAATGTAAAATTATATGATCAAGAACAAATAGCTTTCAATAAGTTGTAGGTTTCCAATCAAATATCGATAACCAGCGTACGTTTTATAGATACTATGTAGACTATGAAAAATATAGCTGTGTAGAAACATATTTTCTTGTATTCAGCACTCACGTCATTGCTACTTTTGCCACCTGAACAATTTGGACACCTTGGGTGCCTGGTAATGGGTGGCAGTTTATCCCTCACACAAGGACAATTAAAGTGGTTGTAAACTCTTACAACACACTTTCATCTACAGGTAAACCTAGATTAAGGCTTACCTGTAGGTGCAAGAAATATCTCCTTAACCTACACAGTTAAGGAGATATTTTCCTAAAAACGAGCACCGATGTCTACGGAGCGTGCCGTTAGTGAAGGCTAACATGCCGTCACTGACGGCTCCCGCGCGCATGCGCCGGAGTGAAGTCATCGCTGCTCCAGCATAATGGGCTACTATGCGATGCATAGTAGCCCATTATGCTTTACCTTTGCAGGGAAACAAAGAGGAAGTAAACCCATCAGGGTTTACTTCCTCTTTAATGGACAGTTTACAATGAGTATCAATATAGATTGCGTTAAAGGAGTTGTAAACCCTCAAGGTTTTTCACCTTAATGCATTCTATGCATTAAGGTGAAAAACCTCCTGTGGTGCTGCTGCCCCCCAGAACCCCCCTTTTTCTTACCTGAACCCAATCGTTCCATTGACAAGAGAATGAGCCCAGCAGCTCCAGCCACTGTCTCAGGTCCTTATTGGATAGATTGATAGCAGCAGGAGCCATTGGCTCCCACTGCTGTCAATCAAATCCAATAACACGGGAGATGGGGGTGGGGCTGAGTCCTGCTGTCTGTGTCAATAGACGCAGCAGCAGGACTCGGGAGGGCGCCAGTACGAGTGCCCCCATGGAAAGCGGCTCTCCGTGGGCGGCACTTGAGAAGAGGAGGAGCGCCGCCGGGACCCCAGAAAAGGAGGATCGGTACCACTCTGTGCAAAACCCTTGTACAGAGCAGGTACAGTGCCTTGCGAAAGTATTCGGCCCCCTTGAACTTTTCAACCTTTTGCCACATTTCAGGCTTCAAACATAAAGATATAAAATTTTTATTTTTTGTGAAGAATCACCAACAAGTGGGACACAATTGTGAAGTGGAACGAAATCTATTGAATTGTTGAAACTTTTTTAACGAATAAAAAAATGAAAAGTGGGGCGTGCAAAATTATTCGGCCCCCTTGCGTTAATGCTTTGTAGAGCCACCATTTGCTGCGATTACAGCTGCAAGTCGCTTGGGGTATGTCTCTATCAGTTTTGCACATTGAGAGACTGAAATTCTTGCCCATTCTTCCTTGCAAAACAGCTCGAGCTCAGTGAGGTTGGAAGGAGAGCGTTTGTGAACAGCAGTTTTCAGCTCTTTCCACAGATTCTCGATTGGATTCAGGTCTGGACTTTGACTTGGCCATTCTAACACCTGGATACGTTTATTTGTGAACCATTCCTTTGTAGATTTTGCTGTATGTTTGGGATCATTGTCTTGTTGGAAGATAAATCTCTGTCCCAGTTTCAGGTCTTTTGCAGACTCCAACAGGTTTTCATGCAGAATGGTCCTGTATTTGGCTGCATCCATCTTCCCCTCAATTTTAACCATCTTCCCTGTCCCTGCTGAAAAAAAGCAGGCCCAAACCATGATGCTGCCACCACCATGTTTGACAGTGGGGATGGTGTGTTGAGGGTGATGAGCTGTGTTGCTTTTACGCCAAACATATCGTTTTGCATTGTGGCCAAAAAGTTAGATTTTGGTTTCATCGGACCAGAGCACCTTCTTCCACATGTTTGATGTGTCTCCCAGGTGGCTTGTGGCAAACTTTAGACTTTTTATGGATATCTTTGAGAAATGGCTTTCTTCTTGCCACTCTTCCATAAAGGCCAGATTTGTGCAGTGTACGACTGATTGTTGTCCTATGGACAGACTCTCCCACCTCAGCTGTAGTTCTCTGCAGTTCATCCAGAGTGATCATGGGCCTCTTGGCTGCATCTCTGATCAGTCTTCTCCTTGTCTGAGCTGAAAGTTTAGAGGGACAGCCAGGTCTTGGTAGATTTGCAGTGGTCTGATATTCCTTCCATTCCAAAATGATCGCTTGCACAGTGCTCCTTGGGATGTTTAAAGCTTGGGAAATCTTTTTGTATCCAAATCCGGCTTTAAACTTCTCCACAACAGTATTACGGACCTGCCTGGTGTGTTCCTTGGTCTTCATGATGCTCTCTGCGCTTTCAACAGAACCCTGAGACTATCACAGAGCAGGTGCATTTATACAGAGACTTGATTACACACAGGTGGATTCTATTTATCACCATCAGTCATTTAGGACAACATTGGATCATTCAGAGATCCTCGCTGAACTTCTGGAGTGAGTTTGCTGCACTGAAAGTAAAGGGGCCGAATAATTTTGCACGCACCACTTTTCAGTTTTTTATTTGCTAAAAAAGTTTAAAATATCCAATAGATTTCGTTCCACTTCACAATTGTGTCCCACTTGTTGGTGATTCTTCACCAAAAATTAAAATTTTATATCTTTATGTTTGAAGCCTGAAATGTGGCAAAAGGTTGAAAAGTTCAAGGGGGCCGAATACTTTTGCAAGGCACTGTAAGTATAACATGTTTGTTATATATAAAAAAAACAAACCTTTACAATCACTATAGGGCAGCTTATTCGGTTAAATGGGTTAGGCCCAAAAATCCCAAAAAGATACATGCATCATTTTTAGCAACACTGGCCACCACAATGCAGGGATGTCCATTACTTTGTTATGATGCATATTAAAAGAGAAGTATGGGATTAAAAAAAACAAAAAAAACAATCAAACTTACCTAGATGGTTGCAGCACTGATCCCAGCTGCAGATGTCCCCTATGGCCTCTAAGATAGAGAACTGAGCGATCAAACACTGCTGATCGCTCAGCTTTCGGTCCTCAGCCTGCAGCGAGCCAGTGACTGTCAATCACTGTCTCTCTGTTCTGTCCCTCCATCGCTCACTGGAGAGCAGGGCTTTTTAGGGGGTGGGAGCAGCTGGCTCAGCCTCTCAGCGGTTTGCTGAGAGGCTGAGCCAGCTGCCATTTTAGTCTTCTGGTTAGATCCTCACCATATGGACAGGAGGCCCCTCCCTCCTATTGGTTACCTCCACACCCAGCAGCTTGCTATGGGGGTACCCAAGCCAAGTCAAAGGTCTGTGTATCCATTCAGACATGGAGCCCCAACCCGGCCCTGCCCCGCCCCCTCTCTCCCCTGATTGGCTAACTGACTTTGATTGACAGCTGCGTGAGCCAATGGCACACCTGCTGTGTCTCAGCCAATCAGGAGGAGAGTCCCAGACAGCTAAGACACTTGTGGACATCGCTGGAGAGAGATGGGGCTCAGGCAAGTAATTAGGGGGTGCTGGGGAGGCTGCTACACACAGAAGGTTTTTTTATCTTAATGTATTAAGATAAAAAACCTTTTGCCTTTAGAACTCCACTTCCATACCAGGCCTATTCTGGCACTCCTCTCCTACATGTAAAAATAATAATTTTTTTTGCTAGAAAATTACTCAGATCCCCCAAACATTATATATCTTTTTAGCAGAGACCCTAGGGAATAAAATGGCGGTCATTGTAACTTTTTATGTCACACGGTATTTGCGCAACAATTTTTCAAACACGTTTTTTTTTCATGAGTTAAAAAATAGCAAAACAGTAAAGTTATCCCAATTTTTTTGTATAAAGTTAAAGATGATTTTAGGCCGAGTAAATAGATATCTAACATGTCACACTTTAAAATTGCGCACACTTGTGGAATGGTGCCAAACTTTGGTATTTAAAAATCTCCATAGGCGACGATTTAAATTTTTTTACAGGTTACCAATTTAGAGTTACAGAGGAGGTCTGGTGCTAGAATTGTTGCTCTCGCTCTAATGCATGCGGCAATACCTCACATGTGTGGTTTGAACACTGTTTACATATGCATGCGCGACTTATGTGTGCGTTCGCTTCTGTGCGCAAACACACGTAGGGGCTTTATATTTTTATTTTGTTGTTTATTTTACTTACGTTTTTTTTTTTAGTTTTACACTTTCTCTTTAAAAAAAATTTTTTGATCACTTTTATTCCTATTACAAGGAATGTTAACATCCCTTGCAATAGGAACGGTGCATGACAGGTCCTCTTTATGGAGAGATCTGGGGTCTATAAGACCTCGCCTCTCTCCTCTCTCCTCCAGGCTGGAAAGCTTGAGATAAAAAAAACAAAAAAAAACAATCTCTTTCTTTCCAGCTGAGTTCTCGGCTTTGTTTACTTCCACTGGCCGGACATCGCGACCGGGCCTCCAAAGGTCATAGAGATTACTGGGGACCATCTGGTCTTTAGAAATCTCTATGATCAACATGTGGTGGTAGATTCTTTCTCTGGTTCACCGATCATATGGGCGAGCCCAGAGAATCACCGGAGGGCGGCGGGAGAGGGGAGGAATGCCCCCTCCTGCTGCCTGTAAGAACGATCAAGCGGCTGAACTGCTGATATGATTGTCCTTACAGTGCACAGAATCGCCGGCAGAAAAGAATGATATCTGAATGATGCCTGCAGCTGCAATACTTTATGTCACACCGTATTTGCGCAGAGGTCTTACAAATGCATTTTTTTTGGAAAAATTACACTTTTTTGTATTAAAAAAAAAGAAAACAGTAAAGTTAGCACAATTTTCTTTTTATAATGTGAAAGATGATGTTACGCTGAGTAAATTGCTACCTAACATCATGCTTTAAAATTGCGCACGCTCGTGGAATGGCAACAAACTACGGTACTTAAAAACTCCATAGTCTCTGCTTGAACATTTTTTACAGGTTACCTGTTCAGAGTTAGAGAGGAGATCTCGTGCTAGAATTATTGCTCTTGCTCTAATGATCACGGCGATACCTGAAATGTCTGGTTTGAACACCGTTTACATATGTGGGCGCGAAATGTTTTTTTTTCCATTTATACATAAAACTATCAACCAACATTTTCTCCAACCTCTATTACATTTATATTTCTCTTATTCAATTTTCATACATACTACATACATTTCCCACTTACCCATCCCTCAAACCCCATTTCCCCTCCCACCCACAAACATTTTCCATTTTTTTCTTTTTTTTTCCCCCCATAGAGAGAGAAAAGGGAAAAAAAAGTACACCATGCTCTTCCACTCTTTATTCCTCACTTTTTTTCACTTTTACCATTTAATTACCGTATGTATTGTAACCCTTTAATACATTTTTTGTATACACCTGTAGCACTACCCTCATGAGGGCCGCTGATAGACTCTGTACCCAGCTGGTTGCTCCGTCACCTCTGACACCCTGGGTTCGTTCATTTTTCACCAACTGCTACTAATAATTAGAGACTTGCACAATATCAATGAAACAGTTAAGTTTGATTGCTGTAGTAAAAGAGACACATAAAAGTACAAAACCTTACACTGTAGATCACAAAAGTACTTTTATCTGAACAATATATTACTATGGAAAAGGCTATTTGTTAAGTTAAACCATCCAGTAATGAAAAGGTACAAAATACTTAGAATGATCCAATTTTAGTAAAACCCTTATACGATTACAGAAACCTATGTGAACAGGTCAGTAGAACTGTAGGGAACTGACACTTTAGCTTCTATGTCAGATTCACTCACTTCTGTCTCCTCAACCCACAGGCCATTAACATCAATACAACGAAACAGAACACTATGCAAAATAATGCATCTAAGTTTACTGCCTCCTCTTAAATAAAGTTCCAGAGAATGGAAGCAGACCTTTTTGTGCTAAATAATGTTATTTAGTCACTTAAGCAAATAAAGAGAGGATATAAAGGTTGAAATATTACTCCTTGGAATCCGGCAGTCTTCAGCTAGCCTTGTAATGTTATCGGCGTATAACACGCACTTTTTACCCCTTAAAATCAGGGGGAAATCGTGGGTGCTTGTTATACGCCAATCCCCGCTGATTGTGAGTGAAGCGATCACCGCCGAGATACACATAGCCGAGTGTACTCGGCTCTTCTCGGCTCCGCTCACAGTCACGCCCAGTCCTGCCATTGGACTTGTGTTATGTCCATTAGGGATGAGCCGAACACCCCCCGGTTCGGTTCGCACCAGAACCTGCGAACGGACCGAAAATTTGCACGAACGTTAGAACCCCATTGACGTCTATGGGACTCGAAAGTTCAAAATCAAAAGTGCTCATTTTAAAGGCTAATTTGCATGGTATTGTCCTAAAAAGGGTTTGGGGATCCGGGTCCTGCCCCAGGGGACATGTATCAATGCAAAAAAAAACTTTTAAAAACGGCCGTTTTTTGGGGAGCAGTGATTTTAATGATGCTTAAAGTAAAAAAAAAAAGTGAAATATTCCTTTAAATATCGTACCTGGGGGGTGTCTATAGTATGCCTGTAAAGTGGTGCGTGTTTCCCGTGGTTAGAACAGTCCCTGCACAAAATGTCATTTTTAAAGGAAAAAAAGTCATTCAAAACTGCTTGCGGCTTTAATGTAATGTCGAGTCCTGGCAATATGGATGAAAATCAGTGAGACAAAAGGCATGGGTACCCCCCAGTCCATTACCAGGCCCTTTGGGTCTTGTATGGATATTAAGGGGAACACCGCACCCAAATTAAAAAAGGAAAGGTGTGGGGCCCCCAGGCCCTATATACTCTGAACAGCAGTATACAGGCGGTGCAAACAAGACATGGACTGTAGGTTTGTTGTTAAGTAGAATCTGTTTGTAATTTTGAACTGGTACATTTTTAACATGTTTAGCTCCAGCCAAAAAATCTATTTTAAGCTTTTTGGAAAATCTAGGGAAGGGTTATCACCCCTGTGACATTTGTTTTGCTGTCTGTGCTCCTCTTCAGAAGATTTCACCTCACTTTTTGTCCCAATGACAAATGTTTTTTGAAAATTTGGGTTTTTTTGTGAAACAAGGATTGGTGATAAAGCATCAGTGGAAAGGAGAAAAGTTTTTCCCATATTAACTCTTACAGGTGAGAATTTCCCTTCCTAGGGGTAGATTTCATCTCACTTTCTGTTGTCTCCTTCGGTTTGCAAGTAGGAGTCGTTTGTAAGTTGGATGTTTGAAAGTAGGGGCCTGCCCTATATACTCAGCAGAAATTTGGGCCTTAGGTGTTGTTGTGGCAACAACACTGTAAGCCCTCACAGGGCCCTGCTGTGAAATATTAGATCAAGCATTGTAATTACATGCCCCTGTTGAACAGGGGCAGAAAAATTGGTCCTTTGGTGGTGGTGGTGGTGCTGGTGCTGGTGCCACAACACTGTAAGTCCTCACAGATACTCTTGGTGGGCACAGAAACGGGCCCTGCTGTGAAATATTAGATCAAGAATTCTAATTACATGTCCCTGTTAAACAGGGGCTGACAAATTGGGCCTTAGGCACTGGTGCTGGTGCCACAACACTGCAACCCCTCACAGATACTCTAGTTGGAGCGCAGGAACTAGCCCTGCTGCAAAGAATTGCATCAAAAATTGTAATGACACGCCCCTGTTAAACAGGGGCTGAAAAATTGGGCCTTAGGCACTGGTGCTGGTGCCACAACACTGCAACTCCTAACAGATACTCTAGTTGAAATGCAGGAACTAGCTCTTCTGCAAAGAATTGCATAAAAAATTGTAATGACACGCCCCTGTTCAACAGGGGCTGAAAAATTGGGCCTTAGGCACTGGCATACCTCCCAACCGTCCCGGATTGCCCGGGAAAGTCCCGCTGTGGGTGGTCTGTCCCGCGTCCCGGGCACCTTCATTCCGGGACAATACAATGTCCCGGAATTGCCCCATTGGCCGATCTGATGCCCCCTAAAAATTGCCGCTGTCCCTCACTGCCCGGCGCTATACTGGTTCTTGCCAAGACCGCTTCATTTCACCCCCAGATGCTGCCTGGCTAACTGCCAAAACAACTGGTTGCTAGGCATGGCCCGCCTGGCGTCTAACAACCAGTGACATCACGACGAGGAGGAGAGTGGAGCCCCAGCATTCAGTGCGAGCTGGAGGAGGATTCCTCCTCGCGCCTAAGCTCTGCCCCTGGCTCCACCTCCCAACTCCGGGTCTCCCCTGAAGGCTTTTCCTGCTCTGGAAGAAAGGTAGGAGAATGCTCCCTGCATTGTCCTGTGCACACAGAATGAATCCCGCACGGCACAGCCTGAGGCTGGTTTTCTCACTGTGTGGAAATTTTCTTTGATTGGAACTTGCAGCTGCTTGTCCTCATGGTGATTGGCTGCAGCACATGGCAATCATCCTCCTGTATTTGCCAACAGAACACTCCCCGTGGGGGCGGGGTCAGTTGCCGGTCTGTGCTGAAGACGAGGAGGAGGGCTTTCTGCAGGTCTGTGTATGTGTGATAGGAAAGTTGCTGCAGTTAACTTAAGCTTTTGCAGTGTCCTGGCAGATGACAGATAGATTTCTGGTGAAGCCTGTGCCCAGAATCTTAGCTCAGGTTGCAGACACAGAGCATCACTCGTTCTGTCTGTTTAATCTGTACAGGACTCTGCAGCAGGAGATAAGGAGAGTGTGTGCTGAGAACGGGGAAGTGTTCTGTGTGTGTCTCAATCTGAATTGCCCTGTTTATGCTTCCTCTCCTGAGCTCTCTGTCCACCCCCATTCATCCTGAATCCTGAGATCTCCCTGTCCACCCCAACTTCCCATCCTGCAATCTCCCTGTCCACCCCCCCTCCCATCCTGCGATCTCCCCGTCCACCACCCTTCCCACCCTGCGATCTCCCCGTCCCACCCTGCGATCTCCCCGTCCCACCCTGCAATCTCCCCGTCCCTCCCTGCAATCTCCCCGTCCCACCCTGCGATCTCCCCGTCCCACCCTGCGATCTCCCCGTCCCACCCTGCAATCTCCCCGTCCCACCCTGCAATCTCCCCATCCCACCCTGCAATCTCCCCGTCCCACCCTGCCATCTCCCCGTCCCATCCTGCGATCTCCCCGTCCCATCCTGCGATCTCCCCGTCCACCACCCTTCCCACCCTGTGATCTCCCCGTCCACCACCCTTCCCACCCTGCGATCTCCCCGTCCCACCCTGCGATCTCCCCGTCCCACCCTGCAATCTCCCCGTCCCACCCTGCAATCTTCCCGTCCCATCCTGCAATCTCCCCGTCCCACCCTGCGATCTCCCCGTCCCACCCTGCGATCTCCCCGCCCCACCCTGCAATCTCCCCGTCCCACCCTGCAATCTCCCCATCCCACCCTGCAATCTCCCCGTCCCACCCTGCCATCTCCCCGTCCCATCCTGCGATCTCCCCGTCCCATCCTGCGATCTCCCCGTCCACCACCCTTCCCACCCTGTGATCTCCCCGTCCACCACCCTTCCCACCCTGCGATCTCCCCGTCCCACCCTGCGATCTCCCCGTCCCACCCTGCAATCTCCCCTTCCCACCCTGCAATCTCCCCGTCCCATCCTGCGATCTCCCTGTCCACCCCAACTTCCCATCCTGCGATCTCCCCGTCCAATCCTGCAATCTTCCCGAATATCCGCAGTTGAAGACTCTCAGGTGGCATCATCTGTTTCTACAAAGCAAAGAGGAAGTGAAGGGGTATCCAAAAAGAGATTTGCTCCTTTGTTTAAAAAAACATACTGCAGCTCTGCTGAGCAAAAAAGCTGCTCCAAAGCGGAAAAGAGAGTCAATAGAAACTAAGTATGTAGCAGAAACCAGCAGTGAGGATTAGGACATTTTAGACTGATCTTGTTTTGGTGAATTCAGTTCTGCTTGAGTGTAGCTTTTTTGCATTCTTTAGGTTAATAGAATGTTGGGTTATTTATAATTTATATTCTGCATATGCTGCAGCCTCAGTAAGTTATTTTGTTTCTTAAAAAGTAAATATGTTTATTATTTTCACTAAACACTACTTGGAGTTGTTACTGTTGTTTTTTTTAAGAGATTTTGTTTTAAATAAATGTATTTTCTTGTTGAATCTTATAGTATTGGGTATTTTTTTTCACAAAGCTCATCTATCTATTGACTTTGTGCCGGTTCACACTGGTGCAATGCGAGAACACTGCGAATCCACTGCGTGTTCCCACATCACATGTCAGTTCACACTGCCATATGCGAATCACTGGGGAGTGTCAATACATTGTTAACGACACCCCCAGTTCAGCTTGCATATCGCACTGTGAACTGACAGTTCGGACATGAATCGGATCACATATGTGTGAACACACATGCGATCCGATTCTGGTCCGAACAGAAAAAAGGGTCCTGTGCGTGTTTGCACCGAATGCGGTGCGATATCAGCCATACTATCTCTATGGCTGATATCGCACCACACAGACATCGCATGTAATGTGAACGGCAGTGCGCTGCGAATTACATGCGATGTTTGGCATCGCACCAGTGTGAACCGGCACTTCAGGTCCACTATTAATATCCTGCAAAATCCAAGGTAGCAGAAGCAACAAGAGAGAAAAATAATTATTTAAATGGTGTATATCTTTGGTTATGACCTGGCAGCTATGACCTGGTTTGTATAGCTGAATGTTTAATATACATCCATCATGCTGTGCTAATTGGCATGCCATTAAAATGGGTAGCTATATTATATAGGATTTAACTGAAATTTAATTTATAGCACTTAATATTATAGTGATGTAAACATGTCTCCAATATGATTGACCACACCTCTTAAACCACAACCAAATGGCCACGCCCTTTTTTTGCTGGCCACGCCCACTTCTCGGCATGGTGCGCTGCGCTCTCCACACATCGGATCTTCTAAGTGTCCCTCATTGTCAAGTTCAAAAGTTGGGAGGTATGGGCACTGGTGCTGGTGCCACAACACTGCAACCCCTCACAGATACTCTAGTTGGAGCGCAGGAACTAGCCCTGCTGCAAAGAATTGCATAAAAAATTGTAATGACACGCCCCTGTTCAACAGGGGCTGAAAAATTGGGCCTTAGGCACTGGTGCTGGTGCCACAACACTGCAACCCCTCACAGATACTCTAGTTGGAGCGCAGGAACTAGCCCTGCTGCAAAGAATTGCATCAAAAATTGTAATTACACGCCCCTGTTAAAGGGGTTGTAAAGGTAATTTTTTTTTTTTTAAATAACAAACATGTTATACTTACCTTCACTGTGCAGCTCGTTCTGCACAGAGTGGCCCCGAACCTGCTCTTCTGGGGTCCCTCGGCGGCTGTTTCAGCTCCTCCCCGCAAGAACTAACCACCTTAATGCGAGCTCTCTCGCATGGTGGTTAGTTATTGCGGGCGCACTCCCGTGATACAGCCGGCGGCTATAGCCGCTCACTGTATCACTCGGCCCTGCCCCCCGGAGCGCGGCGTCATTGGATGTGATTGACAGCAGCGCAAGCCAATGGCTCCGCTGCTTTCAATCCATCCACTGTAGCCAATCAGCGACTAGGCTGAGCTGCAATAGAGATGACGGGAGCGAGCGGCTGAGTTTCGAGGTGTCAGGTAAGTAAAACGGGGGGGCTGGGGGCGGCGGTATTGTCAAAAGTTTTTTCATCTTAATGCATATAATGCATTAAGGTGAAAAAAATTTTACCTTTACGATCCCTTTAAACAGGGGCTGAAAAATTGGGCCTTAGGCACTGGTGGCGGGACTGGCGGCGCCCAGAATGTTCTTACAAGCTATCATCATGATCATTGAGGAGGAAGAGGATAATTACTCAGTATAACAGGATAGTCACTCAGCATCAGCATAGGCATTCTTTGAAGGGATCTGACATTTCAAAAAAATGTATTCGGTTACATCAGCATCAGGTGCTTGGTAGCTGGTGGTGATCCAAGACTGATTCATTTTTATGAAGGTCAGTTGATCGACACAATTCTCCTCCTCCTCCTCTTCCTGTGTGATCGGCGGGCACACAGGAACACTGTCTGGATAAAGGGGGCCTTGAGAGCTAAGGAAGTCCTCCTCTTCTTGCCTCTGTTCTGCCTCAAGTGCCCTGTCCATTATTCCACACAGCGTGTGCTCCAACAGGTGGACAAGGGGGACAGTGTCACTGATGCATGCACTGTCACTGCTCACCATCCTCGTGGCCTCCTCAAATGGTGACAGGACAGTGCATGCATCCCTGATCATGGCCCACTGGCGTGGGGAAAAAAAAAAAACAAGCTCCTCTGACCCTGTCCTGGTGCCATAGTCGCACAGGTACTTATTGATGGCCCTCTGCTGCGTGCGCAGCCGCTGCAGCATGGCCAACGTTGAGTTCCACCTGGTGGGCATGTCACAGATTAGGCGGTTAATTGGCAGGTTAAATTCCTTTTGGAGGTCTGCCAGCCGAGCACTGGCATTATATGACCGGCGGAAATGCACACAGACTTTCCTGGCCTGCCTCAGAACATCCTGTAAGCCCGGGTACCTGCCCAAGAACCGCTGCACCACCAAGTTAAGGACGCAAGCCAAATAGGGCACATGGGTCATTTGTCCCTGTCGGAGGGCGGAGAGGAGGTTGGTGCCATTGTCACAAACCACCATTCCTGCCTTAAGTTGGCGTGGCGTCAACTACCTCTGAACCTGCCCCTGCAGAGCTGACAGAACCTCTGTCCCAGTGTGGTTCCTGTCCCCCAAGCACACCAGCTCAAGCACCGCGTGGCATCTTTGGCCTACATACTTGAGTAGCCCCTTGAAAGCCTACAAAGCACCGCTGGTTCCGAGGACAAAGCACAGGAAGAGGCCATGGAGGAAGAAGAGGAGGAGGGGGTGGAGGAGAGAGGTGTGTCAGAATCATTAGTAGTGGCATTTTGGAGGCGTGGTGGCGGAACAACCTCCAACATTACTGCACCTTGTCCTGCATCCTTCCCAGCTGCCAGCAGAGTCACCCAATGCGCCATGAAACTTAGGTAACCTCCCTGTCCATGCCTGCTGGACCATGAGTCAGCGGTAATATGCATCTTACCACTGACCGCCCTGTCCAGCGAGGCATGGACATTGCCTTCCACATGCCGGTAGAGAGCCGGAATCGCCTTCCGTAAGAAAAAGTGGCGTTTGGGTACCTGCCACTCAGGAACCGAACATTCCACAAACTCACAGAAGGGGGCAGAGTCTACCAACTGAAAAGGTAGCAATTAAAGTGCTAGCAATTTTGCAAAGCTAGCATTCAACCGCTGGGCATGTGGATGGCTGGGAGCGAACTTCTTTCGGTGGTGCAGCAGCTGGGGCAGGGAAATTTGCCTGGTACAATCTGACGTTTGTGTACCAAAAGCGGATTGCCCACAAGTACTTGGCTGTGACACACCTAATTCTACACCTTCATTCCTCTCAGTGCAGGTCTCAGAGAGGACTGAAGGTATAGTGTGGTTGGAGATCTCAGCTGATGAGGAGCAAGGAGAGGTCCTCTTTGTTCTTTGATGTGGGTCTTTTAGATACGTTTGCCAACGAACTGCATGGCAGGTCAACATATGTCTGGTCAAGCATGTGGTGCCCAAGCAGGAGATGTTTTGGCCACGCGAGATACGCTTGAGACATATGTTGCAAATAGCAGCGGTGTGATCTGTTGCACTCGTCTCAAAAATGGCCCACACCAAAGAACTTTTGGAATAACGCGCAGAGACAGCAGCGCCCTGCACATGCGGAGCTTTGCGGTGTGATGCAGTCAGTGTGCTGCCCTTAGGCTGGCCCCTGGAGGGCATCCTGCCTCGTTGGTTATGTGCCTCCTCCTCCTCCTCTCTCCTATCAGGCACCCACGTTGAGTCAGTGACCTCATCATCCCCTCCCTCCTCATCACTGGAGCAAACCTGGCAGTATGCTGCAGCAGGGGGAGCATGACTGCCAGATTGCTGTCCTTCTTGGGCAGCCCCTCTGTCTGTGATCACGTTACTGCCTTCATCTAGCTCAGTATCATCATCAGAGCCTTCCAAACGCTGGGCATCCTTCTGGAGCATGTACCCAACACTGTGGTCAGACAGTTCGAGGGACTCCTCAGGAGGACATGGTGGGGCTAGGGAAGGAGTCACTGATGCCATTGAGCCGAGGGAAGAGGCCGCGTTGGCAGCTGCTTTGCCAGACAAAGTACCCTGAGCATGGGTGAGAGGGGATGAGGAGGATGAGGACGGCTTGGTCATCCACTTGACCAAGTCTTCCGCATGTTGCGGCTCAACACAGCCAGCTGCCGAAAAAAAGGCCAAGTGTGTCCCACGGCCACGAGCTGATGAGGATGCACCGTCTCCACGATCAGCACTGTTGCCTCTAGACACAGAGCCTGCTTGCCCTCTTTTATTGGCTTATGACTGTCTGCCTCTCCTTGTTGGCCTTCCCTGAACACTGTGCAGAGGAAACACTACACTAACATGTAAATAATATAGCTGCCTGCGGTAGTGATAGGATCAGGAAAACACCACCAACCTTCTACAGGTAGCTTTAGCTGAACACTGTGCAGAGGTCGCACTACACTAACTTGTAGCTTTAGCTGAACACTGTGAGGAGGACGCACTACACTAACTTGTAGCTTTAGCTGAACACTGTGAGGAGGACGCACTACACTAACTTGTAGCTTTAGCTGAACACTGTGCACTACACTAACTTGTTGCTTTAGCTGAACACTGTTCAGAGGACGCACTACACTAACTTGAAGCTTTAGCTGAATACTGTGCAGAGGTCGCACTACACTAACTTGTAGCTTTAGCTGAACACTGTGCAGAGGTCGCACTACACTAACTTGTAGCTTTAGCTGAACACTGTGAGGAGGACGAACTACACTAACTTGTAGCTTTAGCTGAACACTGCGCACTACACTAACTTGTAGCTTTAGCTGAACACTGTTCAGAGGACACACTACACTAACTTATAGCTTTAGCTGAACACTGTGCAGAGGTCGCACTACACTAACTTGTAGCTTTAGCTGAATACTGTGCACTACACTAACTTGTTGTATTAGCTGAACACTGTTCAGAAGATGCACTACACTAACTTGTAGCTTTAGCTGAACACTGTGCAGAGGTCGCACTACACTAACTTGTAGCTTTAGCTGAACACTGTGAGGAGGACACACTACACTAACTTGTAGTCTTAGCTGAACACTGTGAGGAGGACGCACTACACTAACTTGTAGCTTTAGCTGAACACTGTGCACTACACTAACTTGTAGCTTTAGCTGAACACTGTTCAGAGGACGCACTACACTAACTTGTAGCTTTAGCTGAACACTGTGCAGAGGGCGCACTACACTAATTTGTAGCTTTAGCTGAACGCTGTGAGGAGGACACACTACACTAACTTGTAGCTTTAGCTGAACACTGTGAGGAGGACGCACTACACTAACTTGTAGCTTTAGCTGAACACTGTTCAGAGGACACACTACACTAACTTGTAGCTTTAGCTGAACACTGTGCAGAGGTCACACTACACTAACTTGTAGCTTTAGCTGAACACTGTGAGGAGGATGCACTACACTAACTTGTAGCTTTAGCTAAACACTGTGCACTACACTAACTTGTAGCTTTAGCTGAACACTGTTTAGAGGACGCACTACACTAACTTGTAGCTTTAGCTGAACACTGGGCAGAGGTCGCACTACACTAACTTGTAGCTTTAGCTAAACACTGTGAGGAGGACACACTACACTAACTTGTAGCTTTAGCTGAACACTGTGCACTAAACTAACTTGTAGCTTTAGCTGAACACTGTTCAGAGGGCGCACTACACTAACTTGTAGCTTTAGTTGAACACTGTGAAGAGGTCGCACTACACTAACTTGTAGCTTTAGCTGAACACTGTGCAGAGGTCGCACTACACTAACTTGTAGCTTTAGCTGAACACTGTGAGGAGGACGCACTACACTAACTTGTAGCTTTAGCTGGACACTGTGCAGAGGTCGCACTACACTAACTTGTAGCTTTAGCTGAACACTGTGAGGAGGACTCACTACACTAACTTGTAGCTTTAGCTGAACACTGTGCACTACACTAACTTGTAGCTTTAGCTGAACACTGTTCAGAGGACGCACTACACTAACTTGTAGCTTTAGCTGAACACTGTGCAGAGGTCGCACTACACTAACTTGTAGCTTTAGCTGAACACTGTGCAGAGGTTGCACTACACTAACTTGTAGCTTTAGCTGAACACTGTTCAGAGGACGCACTACACTAACATGTAGCTTTAGCTGAACACTGTGCACTACACTAACTTGTAGCTTTAGCTGAACACTGTTCAGAGGACGCACTACACTAACATGTAGCTTTAGCTGAACACTGTGCAGAGGTCGCACTACACTAACTTGTAGCTTTAGCTGAACACTGTGAGGAGGACACACCACAATAACTTGTAGTCTTAGCTGAACACTGTGAGGAGGACGCACTACACTAACTTGTAGCTTTAGCTGAACACTGTGCACTACACTAACTTGTAGCTTTAGCTGAACACTGTTTAGAGGACGCATTACACTAACTTGTAGCTTTAGCTGAACACTGTGCAGAGGTCGCACTACACTAATTTGTAGCTTTAGCTGAACACTGTGAGGAGGACACACTGCACTAACTTGTAGCTTTAGCTGAACACTGTGAGGAGGAAGCACTACACTAACTTGTAGCTTTAGCTAAACACTGTTCAGAGGACACACTACACTAAATTGTAGCTTTAGCTGAACACTGTTCAGAGGGCGCACTACACTAACTTGTAGCTTTAGCTGAACACTGTGAAGAGGTCGCACTACACTAACTTGTAGCTTTAGCTGAACACTGTGCAGAGGTCGCACTACACTAACTTGTAGCTTTAGCTGAACACTGTGAGGAGGACGCACTACACTAACTTGTAGCTTTAGCTGGACACTGTGCAGAGGTCGCACTACACTAACTTGTAGCTTTAGCTGAACACTGTGAGGAGGACTCACTACACTAACTTGTAGCTTTAGCTGAACACTGTGCACTACACTAACTTGTAGCTTTAGCTGAACACTGTTCAGAGGACGCACTACACTAACTTGTAGCTTTAGCTGAACACTGTGCAGAGGTCGCACTACACTAACTTGTAGCTTTAGCTGAACACTGTGCAGAGGTCGCACTACACTAACTTGTAGCTTTAGCTGAACACTGTTCAGAGGACGCACTACACTAACATGTAGCTTTAGCTGAACACTGTGCACTACACTAACTTGTAGCTTTAGCTGAACACTGTTCAGAGGACGCACTACACTAACATGTAGCTTTAGCTGAACACTGTGCAGAGGTCGCACTACACTAACTTGTAGCTTTAGCTGAACACTGTGAGGAGGACACACCACAATAACTTGTAGTCTTAGCTGAACACTGTGAGGAGGACGCACTACACTAACTTGTAGCTTTAGCTGAACACTGTGCACTACACTAACTTGTAGCTTTAGCTGAACACTGTTTAGAGGACGCATTACACTAACTTGTAGCTTTAGCTGAACACTGTGCAGAGGTCGCACTACACTAATTTGTAGCTTTAGCTGAACACTGTGAGGAGGAAGCACTACACTAACTTGTAGCTTTAGCTAAACACTGTTCAGAGGACACACTACACTAAATTGTAGCCTTAGCTGAACACTGTGCAGAGGTCGCACTACACTAACTTGTAGCTTTAGCTGAACACTGTGAGGAGGACGCACTACACTAACTTGTAGCTTTAGCTGAACACTGTGCACTACACTAACTTGTAGCTTTAGCTGAACACTGTTTAGAGGATGCACTACACTAACTTGTAGCTTTAGCTGAACACTGTGCAGAGGTCGCACTTCACTAACTTGTAGCTGTAGCTGAACACTGTGAGGAGGACGCACTACACTAACTTGTAGCTTTAGCTGAACACTGTGCACTACACTAACTTGTAGCTTTAGCTGAACACTGTTCAGAGGGCGCACTACACTAACTTGTAGCTTTAGCTGAACACTGTGCAGAGGTCGCACTACACTAACTTGTAGCTTTAGCTGAACACTGTGAGGAGGACGCACTACACTAACTTGTAGCTTTAGCTGAACACTGTGCACTACACTAACTTGTAGCTTTAGCTGAACACTGTTCAAAGGGCGCACTACACTAACTTGTAGCTTTAGCTGAACACTGTTCAGAGGACGCACTACACTAACTTGTAGCTTTAGCTGAACACTGTGCAGAGGTCGCACTACACTAACTTGAAGCTTTAGCTGAACACTACGAGGAGGACACACTACACTAACTTGTAGCTTTAGCTGAACACTGTGAGGAGGACGCATTACACTAACTTGTAGCTTTAGCTGAACACTGTGAGGAGGACGCACTACACTAAATTGTAGCTTTAGCTGAACACTGTGCAGAGGTCGCACTACACTAACTTGTAGCTTTAGCTGAACACTGTGAGGAGGACGCACTACACTAACCTGTAGCTTTAGCTGAACACTGTGCACTACACTAACTTTTAGCTTTAGCTGAACACTGTTCAGAGGACGCACTACACTAACTTGTAGCTTTAGCTGAACACTGTGCAGAGGTCACACTAAACTAACTTGTAGCTTTAGCTGAACACTGTGCAGAGGTCGCACTACACTAACTTGAAGCTTTAGCTGAACACTACGAGGAGGACACACTACACTAACTTGTAGCTTTAGCTGAACACTGTGAGGAGGACGCATTACACTAACTTGTAGCTTTAGCTGAACACTGTGCACTACACTAACTTTTAGCTTTAGCTGAACACTGTTCAGAGGACGCACTACACTAACTTGTAGCTTTAGCTGAACACTGTGCAGAGGTCACACTAAACTAACTTGTAGCTTTAGCTGAACACTGTGAGGAGGACGCACTACACTAACTTGTAGTTTTAGCTGAACACTGTGCACTACACTAACTTGTAGCTTTAGCTGAACACTGTTCAGAGGACGCACTACACTAACTTGTAGCTTTAGCTGAACACTGTGCAGAGGTCACACTACACTAACTTGTAGCTTTAGCTGAACACTGTTCAGAGGATGCACTACACTAACTTGTAGCTTTAGCTGAACACTGTGCACTACATTAACTTGTAGCTTTAGCTGAACACTGTTCAGAGGACGCATTACACTAACTTGTAGCTTTAGCTGAACACTGTGCAGAGGTCGCACTACACTAACTTGTAGCTTTAGCTGAACACTGTTCAGAGGACGCACTACACTAACTTGTAGCTTTAGCTGAACACTGTGAGGAGGAAGCACTACACTAACTTGTAGCTTTAGCTAAACACTGTTCAGAGGACACACTACACTAAATTGTAGCTTTAGCTGAACACTGTGCAGAGGTCACACTACACTAACTTGTAGCTTTAGCTGAACACTGTGAGGAGGACGCACTACACTAACTTGTAGCTTTAGCTGAACACTGTGCACTACACTAACTTGTAGCTTTAGCTGAACACTGTTTAGAGGATGCACTACACTAACTTGTAGCTTTAGCTGAACACTGTGCAGAGGTCGCACTTCACTAACTTGTAGCTTTAGCTGAACACTGTGAGGAGGACGCACTACACTAACTTGTAGCTTTAGCTGAACACTGTGCACTACACTAACTTGTAGCTTTAGCTGAACACTGTTCAGAGGGCGCACTACACTAACTTGTAGCTTTAGCTGAACACTGTGCAGAGGTCGCACTACACTAACTTGTAGCTTTAGCTGAACACTGTGAGGAGGACGCACTACACTAACTTGTAGCTTTAGCTGAACACTGTGCACTACACTAACTTGTAGCTTTAGCTGAACACTGTTCAAAGGGCGCACTACACTAACTTGTAGCTTTAGCTGAACACTGTTCAGAGGACGCACTACACTAACTTGTAGCTTTAGCTGAACACTGTGCAGAGGTCGCACTACACTAACTTGAAGCTTTAGCTGAACACTACGAGGAGGACACACTACACTAACTTGTAGCTTTAGCTGAACACTGTGAGGAGGACGCATTACACTAACTTGTAGCTTTAGCTGAACACTGTGAGGAGGACGCACTACACTAAATTGTAGCTTTAGCTGAACACTGTGCAGAGGTCGCACTACACTAACTTGTAGCTTTAGCTGAACACTGTGCAGAGGTCACACTAAACTAACTTGTAGCTTTAGCTGAACACTGTGAGGAGGACGCACTACACTAACTTGTAGCTTTAGCTGAACACTGTGCAGAGGTCGCACTACACTAACTTGTAGCTTTAGCTGAACACTGTGCAGAGGTTGCACTACACTAACTTGTAGCTTTAGCTGAACACTGTTCAGAGGACGCACTACACTAACATGTAGATTTAGCTGAACACTGTGCACTACACTAACTTGTAGCTTTAGCTGAACACTGTTCAGAGGTCGCACTACACTAACTTGTAGCTTTAGCTGAACACTGTGAGGAGGACACACCACAATAACTTGTAGTCTTAGCTGAACACTGTGAGGAGGACGCACTACACTAACTTGTAGCTTTAGCTGAACACTGTGCACTACACTAACTTGTAGCTTTAGCTGAACACTGTTTAGAGGACGCATTACACTAACTTGTAGCTTTAGCTGAACACTGTGCAGAGGTCGCACTACACTAATTTGTAGCTTTAGCTGAACACTGTGAGGAGGACACACTGCACTAACTTGTAGCTTTAGCTGAACACTGTGAGGAGGAAGCACTACACTAACTTGTAGCTTCAGCTAAACACTGTTCAGAGGACACACTACACTAAATTGTAGCTTTAGCTGAACACTGTTCAGAGGGCGCACTACACTAACTTGTAGCTTTAGCTGAACACTGTGAAGAGGTCGCACTACACTAACTTGTAGCTTTAGCTGAACACTGTGCAGAGGTCGCACTACACTAACTTGTAGCTTTAGCTGAACACTGTGAGGAGGACGCACTACACTAACTTGTAGCTTTAGCTGGACACTGTGCAGAGGTCGCACTACACTAACTTGTAGCTTTAGCTGAACACTGTGAGGAGGACTCACTACACTAACTTGTAGCTTTAGCTGAACACTGTGCACTACACTAACTTGTAGCTTTAGCTGAACACTGTTCAGAGGACGCACTACACTAACTTGTAGCTTTAGCTGAACACTGTGCAGAGGTCGCACTACACTAACTTGTAGCTTTAGCTGAACACTGTGCAGAGGTCGCACTACACTAACTTGTAGCTTTAGCTGAACACTGTTCAGAGGACGCACTACACTAACATGTAGCTTTAGCTGAACACTGTGCACTACACTAACTTGTAGCTTTAGCTGAACACTGTTCAGAGGACGCACTACACTAACATGTAGCTTTAGCTGAACACTGTGCAGAGGTCGCACTACACTAACTTGTAGCTTTAGCTGAACACTGTGAGGAGGACACACCACAATAACTTGTAGTCTTAGCTGAACACTGTGAGGAGGACGCACTACACTAACTTGTAGCTTTAGCTGAACACTGTGCACTACACTAACTTGTAGCTTTAGCTGAACACTGTTTAGAGGACGCATTACACTAACTTGTAGCTTTAGCTGAACACTGTGCAGAGGTCGCACTACACTAATTTGTAGCTTTAGCTGAACACTGTGAGGAGGAAGCACTACACTAACTTGTAGCTTTAGCTAAACACTGTTCAGAGGACACACTACACTAAATTGTAGCTTTAGCTGAACACTGTGCAGAGGTCGCACTACACTAACTTGTAGCTTTAGCTGAACACTGTGAGGAGGACGCACTACACTAACTTGTAGCTTTAGCTGAACACTGTGCACTACACTAACTTGTAGCTTTAGCTGAACACTGTTTAGAGGATGCACTACACTAACTTGTAGCTTTAGCTGAACACTGTGCAGAGGTCGCACTTCACTAACTTGTAGCTGTAGCTGAACACTGTGAGGAGGACGCACTACACTAACTTGTAGCTTTAGCTGAACACTGTGCACTACACTAACTTGTAGCTTTAGCTGAACACTGTTCAGAGGGCGCACTACACTAACTTGTAGCTTTAGCTGAACACTGTGCAGAGGTCGCACTACACTAACTTGTAGCTTTAGCTGAACACTGTGAGGAGGACGCACTACACTAACTTGTAGCTTTAGCTGAACACTGTGCACTACACTAACTTGTAGCTTTAGCTGAACACTGTTCAAAGGGCGCACTACACTAACTTGTAGCTTTAGCTGAACACTGTTCAGAGGACGCACTACACTAACTTGTAGCTTTAGCTGAACACTGTGCAGAGGTCGCACTACACTAACTTGAAGCTTTAGCTGAACACTACGAGGAGGACACACTACACTAACTTGTAGCTTTAGCTGAACACTGTGAGGAGGACGCATTACACTAACTTGTAGCTTTAGCTGAACACTGTGAGGAGGACGCACTACACTAAATTGTAGCTTTAGCTGAACACTGTGCAGAGGTCGCACTACACTAACTTGTAGCTTTAGCTGAACACTGTGAGGAGGACGCACTACACTAACCTGTAGCTTTAGCTGAACACTGTGCACTACACTAACTTTTAGCTTTAGCTGAACACTGTTCAGAGGACGCACTACACTAACTTGTAGCTTTAGCTGAACACTGTGCAGAGGTCGCACTACACTAACTTGAAGCTTTAGCTGAACACTACGAGGAGGACACACTACACTAACTTGTAGCTTTAGCTGAACACTGTGAGGAGGACGCATTACACTAACTTGTAGCTTTAGCTGAACACTGTGCACTACACTAACTTTTAGCTTTAGCTGAACACTGTTCAGAGGACGCACTACACTAACTTGTAGCTTTAGCTGAACACTGTGCAGAGGTCACACTAAACTAACTTGTAGCTTTAGCTGAACACTGTGAGGAGGACGCACTACACTAACTTGTAGTTTTAGCTGAACACTGTGCACTACACTAACTTGTAGCTTTAGCTGAACACTGTGAGGAGGACGCACTACACTAACTTGTAGCTTTAGCTGAACACTGTGCAGAGGTCACACTACACTAACTTGTAGCTTTAGCTGAACACTGTTCAGAGGATGCACTACACTAACTTGTAGCTTTAGCTGAACACTGTGTACTACATTAACTTGTAGCTTTAGCTGAACACTGTTCAGAGGACGCATTACACTAACTTGTAGCTTTAGCTGAACACTGTGCAGAGGTCGCACTACACTAACTTGTAGCTTTAGCTGAACACTGTTCAGAGGACGCACTACACTAACTTGTAGCTTTAGCTGAACACTGTGAGGAGGAAGCACTACACTAACTTGTAGCTTTAGCTAAACACTGTTCAGAGGACACACTACACTAAATTGTAGCTTTAGCTGAACACTGTGCAGAGGTCGCACTACACTAACTTGTAGCTTTAGCTGAACACTGTGAGGAGGACGCACTACACTAACTTGTAGCTTTAGCTGAACACTGTGCACTACACTAACTTGTAGCTTTAGCTGAACACTGTTTAGAGGATGCACTACACTAACTTGTAGCTTTAGCTGAACACTGTGCAGAGGTCGCACTTCACTAACTTGTAGCTTTAGCTGAACACTGTGAGGAGGACGCACTACACTAACTTGTAGCTTTAGCTGAACACTGTGCACTACACTAACTTGTAGCTTTAGCTGAACACTGTTCAGAGGGCGCACTACACTAACTTGTAGCTTTAGCTGAACACTGTGCAGAGGTCGCACTACACTAACTTGTAGCTTTAGCTGAACACTGTGAGGAGGACGCACTACACTAACTTGTAGCTTTAGCTGAACACTGTGCACTACACTAACTTGTAGCTTTAGCTGAACACTGTTCAAAGGGCGCACTACACTAACTTGTAGCTTTAGCTGAACACTGTTCAGAGGACGCACTACACTAACTTGTAGCTTTAGCTGAACACTGTGCAGAGGTCGCACTACACTAACTTGAAGCTTTAGCTGAACACTACGAGGAGGACACACTACACTAACTTGTAGCTTTAGCTGAACACTGTGAGGAGGACGCATTACACTAACTTGTAGCTTTAGCTGAACACTGTGAGGAGGACGCACTACACTAAATTGTAGCTTTAGCTGAACACTGTGCAGAGGTCGCACTACACTAACTTGTAGCTTTAGCTGAACACTGTGCAGAGGTCACACTAAACTAACTTGTAGCTTTAGCTGAACACTGTGAGGAGGACGCACTACACTAACCTGTAGCTTTAGCTGAACACTGTGCACTACACTAACTTTTAGCTTTAGCTGAACACTGTTCAGAGGACGCACTACACTAACTTGTAGCTTTAGCTGAACACTGTGCAGAGGTCACACTAAACTAACTTGTAGCTTTAGCTGAACACTGTGAGGAGGACGCACTACACTAACTTGTAGTTTTAGCTGAACACTGTGCACTACACTAACTTGTAGCTTTAGCTGAACACTGTTCAGAGGACGCACTACACTAACTTGTAGCTTTAGCTGAACACTGTGCAGAGGTCACACTACACTAACTTGTAGCTTTAGCTGAACACTGTTCAGAGGATGCACTACACTAACTTGTAGCTTTAGCTGAACACTGTGCACTACATTAACTTGTAGCTTTAGCTGAACACTGTTCAGAGGACGCATTACACTAACTTGTAGCTTTAGCTGAACACTGTGCAGAGGTCGCACTACACTAACTTGTAGCTTTAGCTGAACACTGTTCAGAGGACGCACTACACTAACTTGTAGCTTTAGCTGAACACTGTGCACTACATTAACTTGTAGCCTTAGCTGAACACTGTTCAGAGGACGCACTACACTAACTTGTAGCTTTAGCTGAACACTGTGCAGAGGTCGCACTACACTAACTTGTAGCTTTAGCTGAACACTGTGAGGAGGACGCATTACACTAACTTGTAGCTTTAGCTGAACACTGTGCAGAGGTCGCACTACACTAACTTGTAGCTTTAGCTGAACACTGTGAGGAGGACACACTACACTAACTTGTAGCTTTAGCTGAACACTGTGCACTAAACTAACTTGTAGCTTTAGCTGAACACTGTTCAGAGGGCGCACTACACTAACTTGTAGCTTTAGTTGAACACTGTGAAGAGGTCGCACTACACTAACTTGTAGCTTTAGCTGAACACTGTGCAGAGGTCGCACTACACTAACTTGTAGCTTTAGCTGAACACTGTGAGGAGGACGCACTACACTAACTTGTAGCTTTAGCTAAACACTGTTCAGAGGACACACTACACTAAATTGTAGCTTTAGCTGAACACTGTGCAGAGGTCGCACTACACTAACTTGTAGCTTTAGCTGAACACTGTGAGGAGGACGCACTACACTAACTTGTAGCTTTAGCTGAACACTGTGCACTACACTAACTTGTAGCTTTAGCTGAACACTGTTTAGAGGATGCACTACACTAACTTGTAGCTTTAGCTGAACACTGTGCAGAGGTCGCACTTCACTAACTTGTAGCTTTAGCTGAACACTGTGAGGAGGACGCACTACACTAACTTGTAGCTTTAGCTGAACACTGTGCACTACACTAACTTGTAGCTTTAGCTGAACACTGTTCAGAGGGCGCACTACACTAACTTGTAGCTTTAGCTGAACACTGTGCAGAGGTCGCACTACACTAACTTGTAGCTTTAGCTGAACACTGTGAGGAGGACGCACTACACTAACTTGTAGCTTTAGCTGAACACTGTGCACTACACTAACTTGTAGCTTTAGCTGAACACTGTTCAAAGGGCGCACTACACTAACTTGTAGCTTTAGCTGAACACTGTTCAGAGGACGCACTACACTAACTTGTAGCTTTAGCTGAACACTGTGCAGAGGTCGCACTACACTAACTTGAAGCTTTAGCTGAACACTACGAGGAGGACACACTACACTAACTTGTAGCTTTAGCTGAACACTGTGAGGAGGACGCATTACACTAACTTGTAGCTTTAGCTGAACACTGTGAGGAGGACGCACTACACTAAATTGTAGCTTTAGCTGAACACTGTGCAGAGGTCGCACTACACTAACTTGTAGCTTTAGCTGAACACTGTGCAGAGGTCACACTAAACTAACTTGTAGCTTTAGCTGAACACTGTGAGGAGGACGCACTACACTAACCTGTAGCTTTAGCCGAACACTGTGCACTACACTAACTTTTAGCTTTAGCTGAACACTGTTCAGAGGACGCACTACACTAACTTGTAGCTTTAGCTGAACACTGTGCAGAGGTCACACTACACTAACTTGTAGCTTTAGCTGAACACTGTTCAGAGGATGCACTACACTAACTTGTAGCTTTAGCTGAACACTGTGAGGAGGACGCACTACACTAACTTGTAGTTTTAGCTGAACACTGTGCACTACACTAACTTGTAGCTTTAGCTGAACACTGTTCACACGACGCACTACACTAACTTGTAGCTTTAGCTGAACACTGTGCAGAGGTCACACTACACTAACTTGTAGCTTTAGCTGAACACTGTTCAATGGATGCACTACACTAACTTGTAGCTTTAGCTGAACACTGTGCACTACATTAACTTGTAGCTTTAGCTGAACACTGTTCAGAGGACGCATTACACTAACTTGTAGCTTTAGCTGAACACTGTGCAGAGGTCGCACTACACTAACTTGTAGCTTTAGCTGAACACTGTTCAGAGGACGCACTACACTAACTTGTAGCTTTAGCTGAACACTGTGCACTACATTAACTTGTAGCCTTAGCTGAACACTGTTCAGAGGACGCACTACACTAACTTGTAGCTTTAGCTGAACACTGTGCAGAGGTCGCACTACACTAACTTGTAGCTTTAGCTGAACACTGTGAGGAGGACGCATTACACTAACTTGTAGCTTTAGCTGAACACTGTGCAGAGGTCGCACTACACTAACTTGTAGCTTTAGCTGAACACTGTGAGGAGGACACACTACACTAACTTGTAGCTTTAGCTGAACACTGTGCACTAAACTAACTTGTAGCTTTAGCTGAACACTGTTCAGAGGGCGCACTACACTAACTTGTAGCTTTAGTTGAACACTGTGAAGAGGTCGCACTACACTAACTTGTAGCTTTAGCTGAACACTGTGCAGAGGTCGCACTACACTAACTTGTAGCTTTAGCTGAACACTGTGAGGAGGACGCACTACACTAACTTGTAGCTTTAGCTGGACACTGTGCAGAGGTCGCACTACACTAACTTGTAGCTTTAGCTGAACACTGTGAGGAGGACTCACTACACTAACTTGTAGCTTTAGCTGAACACTGTGCACTACACTAACTTGTAGCTTTAGCTGAACACTGTTCAGAGGACGCACTACACTAACTTGTAGCTTTAGCTGAACACTGTGCAGAGGTCGCACTACACTAACTTGTAGCTTTAGCTGAACACTGTGCAGAGGTTGCACTACACTAACTTGTAGCTTTAGCTGAACACTGTTCAGAGGACGCACTACACTAACATGTAGCTTTAGCTGAACACTGTGCACTACACTAACTTGTAGCTTTAGCTGAACACTGTTCAGAGGACGCACTACACTAACATGTAGCTTTAGCTGAACACTGTGCAGAGGTCGCACTACACTAACTTGTAGCTTTAGCTGAACACTGTGAGGAGGACACACCACAATAACTTGTAGTCTTAGCTGAACACTGTGAGGAGGACACACTACACTAACTTGTATCTTTAGCTGAACACTGTGCACTACACTAACTTGTAGCTTTAGCTGAACACTGTTTAGAGGACGCATTACACTAACTTGTAGCTTTAGCTGAACACTGTGCAGAGGTCGCACTACACTAATTTGTAGCTTTAGCTGAACACTGTGAGGAGGACACACTGCACTAACTTGTAGCTTTAGCTGAACACTGTGAGGAGGAAGCACTACACTAACTTGTAGCTTTAGCTAAACACTGTTCAGAGGACACACTACACTAAATTGTAGCTTTAGCTGAACACTGTTCAGAGGGCGCACTACACTAACTTGTAGCTTTAGCTGAACACTGTGAAGAGGTCGCACTACACTAACTTGTAGCTTTAGCTGAACACTGTGCAGAGGTCGCACTACACTAACTTGTAGCTTTAGCTGAACACTGTGAGGAGGACGCACTACACTAACTTGTAGCTTTAGCTGGACACTGTGCAGAGGTCGCACTACACTAACTTGTAGCTTTAGCTGAACACTGTGAGGAGGACTCACTACACTAACTTGTAGCTTTAGCTGAACACTGTGCACTACACTAACTTGTAGCTTTAGCTGAACACTGTTCAGAGGACGCACTACACTAACTTGTAGCTTTAGCTGAACACTGTGCAGAGGTCGCACTACACTAACTTGTAGCTTTAGCTGAACACTGTGCAGAGGTCGCACTACACTAACTTGTAGCTTTAGCTGAACACTGTTCAGAGGACGCACTACACTAACATGTAGCTTTAGCTGAACACTGTGCACTACACTAACTTGTAGCTTTAGCTGAACACTGTTCAGAGGACGCACTACACTAACATGTAGCTTTAGCTGAACACTGTGCAGAGGTCGCACTACACTAACTTGTAGCTTTAGCTGAACACTGTGAGGAGGACACACCACAATAACTTGTAGTCTTAGCTGAACACTGTGAGGAGGACGCACTACACTAACTTGTAGCTTTAGCTGAACACTGTGCACTACACTAACTTGTAGCTTTAGCTGAACACTGTTTAGAGGACGCATTACACTAACTTGTAGCTTTAGCTGAACACTGTGCAGAGGTCGCACTACACTAATTTGTAGCTTTAGCTGAACACTGTGAGGAGGAAGCACTACACTAACTTGTAGCTTTAGCTAAACACTGTTCAGAGGACACACTACACTAAATTGTAGCTTTAGCTGAACACTGTGCAGAGGTCGCACTACACTAACTTGTAGCTTTAGCTGAACACTGTGAGGAGGACGCACTACACTAACTTGTAGCTTTAGCTGAACACTGTGCACTACACTAACTTGTAGCTTTAGCTGAACACTGTTTAGAGGATGCACTACACTAACTTGTAGCTTTAGCTGAACACTGTGCAGAGGTCGCACTTCACTAACTTGTAGCTTTAGCTGAACACTGTGAGGAGGACGCACTACACTAACTTGTAGCTTTAGCTGAACACTGTGCACTACACTAACTTGTAGCTTTAGCTGAACACTGTTCAGAGGGCGCACTACACTAACTTGTAGCTTTAGCTGAACAGTGTGAGGAGGACGCACTACACTAACTTGTAGCTTTAGCTGAACACTGTGCACTACACTAACTTGTAGCTTTAGCTGAACACTGTTCAAAGGGCGCACTACACTAACTTGTAGCTTTAGCTGAACACTGTTCAGAGGACGCACTACACTAACTTGTAGCTTTAGCTGAACACTGTGCAGAGGTCGCACTACACTAACTTGAAGCTTTAGCTGAACACTACGAGGAGGACACACTACACTAACTTGTAGCTTTAGCTGAACACTGTGAGGAGGACGCATTACACTAACTTGTAGCTTTAGCTGAACACTGTGCACTACACTAAATTGTAGCTTTAGCTGAACACTGTGCAGAGGTCGCACTACACTAACTTGTAGCTTTAGCTGAACACTGTGCAGAGGTCACACTAAACTAACTTGTAGCTTTAGCTGAACACTGTGAGGAGGACGCACTACACTAACCTGTAGCTTTAGCTGAACACTGTGCACTACACTAACTTTTAGCTTTAGCTGAACACTGTTCAGAGGACGCACTACACTAACTTGTAGCTTTAGCTGAACACTGTGCAGAGGTCACACTAAACTAACTTGTAGCTTTAGCTGAACACTGTGAGGAGGACGCACTACACTAACTTGTAGTTTTAGCTAAACACTGTGCACTACACTAACTTGTAGCTTTAGCTGAACACTGTTCAGAGGACGCACTACACTAACTTGTAGCTTTAGCTGAACACTGTGCAGAGGTCACACTACACTAACTTGTAGCTTTAGCTGAACACTGTTCAGAGGATGCACTACACTAACTTGTAGCTTTAGCTGAACACTGTGCACTACATTAACTTGTAGCTTTAGCTGAACACTGTTCAGAGGACGCATTACACTAACTTGTAGCTTTAGCTGAACACTGTGCAGAGGTCGCACTACACTAACTTTTAGCTTTAGCTGAACACTGTTCAGAGGACGCACTACACTAACTTGTAGCTTTAGCTGAACACTGTGCACTACATTAACTTGTAGCCTTAGCTGAACACTGTTCAGAGGACGCACTACACTAACTTGTAGCTTTAGCTGAACACACTGTGCAGAGGTCGCACTACACTAACTTGTAGCTTTAGCTGAACACTGTGAGGAGGACGCATTACACTAACTTGTAGCTTTAGCTGAACACTGTGAGGAGGACGCACTACACTAACTTGTAGCTTAGCTGAACACTGTGCACTACACTAACTTGTAGCTTTAGCTGAACACTGTTTAGAGGATGCACTACACTAACTTGTAGCTTTAGCTGAACACTGTGCAGAGGTCGCACTACACTAACTTGTAGCTTTAGCTGAACGCTGTGCAGAGGTCACACTAAACTAACTTGTAGCTTTAGCTGAACACTGTGAGGAGGACCCACTACACTAACTGTAAATAGTATAGCTGCCTGACTGTGGTACTAATAGGATCAGAAGAACACCAGCTATTTTCTTCAGGTAGCTGTAAATACTGTAATAACACAAGCCTGCCTGTCAGTAGGAAGATAATAACAGGAACGGATCTAGCTAAACTGAATACAGTGTATATATATATATATATATATATATATATATATATATATATATATAAAACACCTGGGATGCATATATATACACAATACACTGTAAGTGCAGCTAACTGACTGATTGTCCTGCTTAATCTATCTAACTTAAATCAAATGACACTGTCTGTCTCTCTCTATCTATGAACGCCGGGAACACACTACACAGGGCCGCTGTGCAGGAGTGTGGGGCGTGTACTAAACCCCCTGAGCCATAATTGGCCAAAGCCACCCTGGCTTTGGCCAATTACAGCTCTCTCTACAGATGGCACTGTGATTGGCCAAGCATGCGGGTCATAGTGCATGCTTGGCCAATCATCAGCCAGCAATGCACTGCGATGCCGCAGTGAATTATGGGCCGTGACGCGCCACACGAATTTGGTGCGAACGGCCCATATCGTTCGCAATTCGACGAATGGGCGAACAGACGATGTTCGACTCGAACATGGGTTCGACTCGAACACGAAGCTCATCCCAAATGTCCATCATAGGGCAGGACTGGGCGTGACTGTGAACGGAGCCGAGAAGAGCTGAGTACACTCGGCTATGTGTATCTCGGCTCCGCCCAGTCCCTGCGATCTCGGTGGCGCTCGCTGCACTCCGCCCAGTCTCTGCGATCTCGGTGCTCGCTCCGCTCTGCCCAGTCCAGGCGATCTCAGTGGTGCTCGCTCCGCTCCGCCCAGTCCCTGCCATCTTGGCGGCAATTTTAAATCCATCCAAGGCTGGACACTGGGGGCAAGGCTGCAATGGACACTGGGGGCAAGGCTGCAATGGACAATGGGAGCAAGGCTGCACTGGACACTGGGGGCAAGGCTGCACTGGACATTGGGGGCAAGGCTGCACAGGACACTGGGGCAAGGCTGCACTGGGGCAAGATTGCACTGACAAGGCTGAAATGGACACTGGGGCAAGGCTGCACTGACAAGACTGCACTGACAAGGCTGCAATGGACATTGGGGCAAGACTGCACTGACAAGGCTGCACTGACAAGGCTGCAATGACAAGGCTGCAATGACACTGACTAGGCTGCAGATGGACACTGATAAGGCTGCATTGATGGGCATTTAAATGTAAGTTTTTTTTCCTTAAACTTTCCTCCTAAAAGTTTTTTTCCTTAAAATTCCCTCCTAAACTTGGGGTGCGTGTTATACGTCGGCACGTGTTATACGTCGGCACGTGTTATACGCCGATAAATATGGTAGTCCTGAATGGTAGGATATAGCAAAGTTCACTGATCTGTGCGGCATCTGTATTTCACTTCAAACTTTTCCCATATGGCTTTAATACAGGCAGTCTCTGAGTTACGAACACCTGAGTTACGAACGACTCCTACTTACGAACGGCCTCAAATGCCGGCCACTTGTGCTCCACGCTGGTCCTGGATACCTTTTGAGCACCTCCGACACATCTCACACTGCCGTACTACGCCCCAGATAACATAACAAGCGCCCTGAACATCCCACATCCATGCACAGGCAGTAGTTACACTTACGAACACAGTGTTCTGACCGGAATTTACACTTACGAATGCAGTGTTGCGACTTACGAACAACTTCGACTTATGAACAAACCTATAGTCCCTATTGTGTTCGTAACTCGGGGACTGCCTGTAGTGTTATATGCAATAGGATTGCTGCTAATAAAGATGTGAATAGGATATAGATGTCTGTATACAGTCTCCAAACAGTGTAAACACTGACTTCAGTGGCACCACAAGTACCAGAAAGCTGGATTAAGTGGATGATGTCTATATGCAGTGTTCCAATGATTCTATATGGGCTAATGTCCGCTCACCACACTACTTCATTCCAGGGACACTCAACTTTATTCCAGAGACACTCCACTTCATTCCAAGGTGTCACGTCAATACTCACCGAGGCCAAGATGCCGAGAGCGGCTTGCCCTTACGACCACGCGCACCCGAACCCCCGAGGGTGAGACAGGGGATCGGAAGCACGCGGAGGCACGGGTCTCCGGTAAAAGCTGTGGGAAGGCTCAGGATTTGCTTGGATGGTGGGAAGTCTCCTGGCGGAGCCGTGCAGGATCGGAGTGCCTAATAGTGCAAGGAGCAAAGGTAAAGAGGTATTAGACTGACAGTTAGGAAGTCCTTATGACTGAGGGGATCAGGGGGTGTCAGCCCCGTGGAGAGTATGGTTGTAAACACAGGCAGAGGTCAGGGTATCCAGCAGGTCAGGAGTGATCCATTAAACAGGCAGAGGGTCAGGGTATCCAGCAGACAAAGGGTAGTCGCTTAAACAAGCAGAAGATCAGGGTATCCGGCAGACAGAGAGTGGTCGTTTAACAAGCAGAAGGTCAGGGTATCCAGCAGGCAGAGAGTGGTCATTATACAAGCAGAAGGTCAGGGTATCCAGCAGGCAGAGAGTGGTCGTTATAACAAGCAGGGATCGGTTTAACTGAGAGACAGGAAGCAGGAGTTCAACACAAGGCAGGGTACAGCTGACGACAAACCAGCAACCCAACTGGGTGCTGGTGTCGTCTAAAGTAGCCTCCCGGTGAGCGCGTCAGCATGACGCGCTACCGGGCACCCGCACGGGCGACGGCGCGCACACGTGGGCCGCCGTGCACCCGCGCGTGCCGCACCATCAGGCCGCGAACGGGTGCACGTCTCAATAACAGCCCCCTGCGCATGCGCCCCGCAGCCCGGCGAACGGAGGCGACTTGTCCTTCGTGACAGTGCCCCCCTCCTAAGGGCGGACACTGGACGCCCAGGCTAGACATCAACTCCGGATGGTTTTGATGAAAGGCTTGAATCAAGCGAGGGGCATGTAGATTCTTCGCAGGCTCCCAAGAATTGTCTTCAGGTGGGTATCCTTTCCATTGGATCAGGTACTGTAGCTGTCTGCCCTTCTTTCTACAACCCAGGATAGCCTCCACCTCAAACTCATTCTTCCCGTCCACCCTGATTGGTGGGGGAGGAACCTCTCCTCTTTCTGGAAACGGACTGGATACAACAGGCTTCAATAGAGATACGTGGAAGACAGGATGGATCTTGTACGTTTTAGGCAGAGCTAACTCCATGGCCACAGGATTGATGATCCTTTTGATAGGAAAAGGGCCAATAAATTTAGGTCCCAGTTTTCGGGATGGCAACTGTAGCTTGAGATTAGAGGTGGACAACCAAACTTCTTCCCCTATGTTAAATGTTGGGTTTTCCTTCCTACCTCGGTCATACTGCTCCTTGTAGGCCCTTTGAGCTCTCTGTAGCATGCTTTGGATTTCTTGGAAGTTAGTTTGCAAGGATGTTATTCTATCCTGTACTGCAGGGACTGTTATCTCAGGAGTGTCCTTAGTCAAGAACGTGGGATGGAACCCGCAGTTGGCCCAAAAGGGCGTTTGGTTGGTAGCCGCGTGAACTGAGTTGTTATACGCAAACTCTGCGTATGGAAGAAGTTTTGCCCAATCATCCTGAGATCCTGAACAGAAGCAACGGAGATACTGCTCTAAAGTTTGGTTTGTTCTCTCCGTTTGGCCATTGCTCTGAGGGTGGTAGGCTGATGAGAGGCACACTTTAATATCCAGGGTTTTACAGAGTTCTCTCCAAAATTTGGACGTGAATTGCACGCCTCTGTCAGACACTACACTACTTGGTACCCCGTGAAGTCTTATGACCTCTTTCAGGAAAACATTGGCTGTTTCTACTGCGGAAGGAGTACCTATCATAGGCAGAAAGTGGGCCATCTTGGACAGACGGTCGACTACAACAAAAATGGTAGTGTAGCCTTCTGAGGCTGGTAGATCCACAATGAAATCCACAGATACGTCGGACCATGGTCGCTCTGGAATAGGTAGTGGTTTAAGTAAACCCCAGGATCTGGTGTTTTGGCCCTTGTTGCGTTGACACAGGAGACAAGAGGCCACATATTCCCTGCAATCCCGTCTCCAACCCGGCCACCAGAAGGAGCGAGAGATCAGGTCAGCTGTCTTCCTAACTCTGAAGTGGCCGGCCAATTTATGGTCGTGGCACATCTTGAGAGCGGTTAACCGAGTCTGTTGAGGTACAAAAATTTTGCCCCGGACCCAAAAGAGACCTTCGTCTTTCCTCAGGGATTGTACCTCTGGATCCGTACATGTATTGGACGACTTCTTGATAGAGGACATTAAATCTGTCTGTGTCAATCCAAGAAAATTTTGAGGTGCAAGAATTGTGCTTGGTTCTGAAGTCTGGAGGTCTGCTGAGAACATCCGGGAAAGGGCGTCTGCTTTCCCATTCTTTATGCCAGGTCTGTAGGAGATGTGGAAGTTGAAGCGCGAAAAGAACAAGGCCCAACGAGCTTGTCTGGGTTTGAGGCGTTTTGCTGTACGGAGCTACTCAAGATTCTTGTGATCTGTGAAAATCATCACTGGATGAAGTGCCCCCTCAAGTAAGTACCTCCATTCTTCCAGGGCAAATTTTATGGCCAGTAGCTCCCTGTCACCTACGTCATAATTTAATTCTGCCGCACTAAGTTTCCGGGAAGCAAATGCAACTGGATGTAAGATGGCCTTAGGTCCTTGTCTCTGAGAAAGGATTGCTCCTGTGGCTATTTCTGAAGCATCCACTTCCAGTACGAACGGTTGAGAAGGATCAGGATGCAGGAGAATGGGAGCGGAACTGAACAGATCCTTTAGCTTCACGAAAGCTTCTTGTGCTGCTTGAGACCACTGGAATGAACCATGCCGGCGGGTTAATTGAGTGATGGGTGCCACTATGGTAGAAAATCCAACGATGAACTTCCGGTAGAAGTTAGCGAATCCTATAAAGCGTTGGACCCCCTTTTTGTCAGAAGGAGCTGGCCACTCCTGAATAGCCTGTATCTTTTGAGGATCCATCTCCACTCCATTTGCCGAAATGATGAACCCTAAGAATTGCACGACTGATTTTTCAAATTCACACTTCTCCATTTTTAGGTAAAGCTTGTGCTGTCTCAGAATGGTCAGAACTGTTCTGACGTGATCCCTGTGAAGTTCAAGTGTAGAAGAGAAAATTAAAATATCATTCAGGTAGACTACAAGAAAGTCATCTAGGTATTTGCGGAAAATGTCATTCACCAGGTGTTGAAAGGTAGCCGGAGCGTTACAGAGCCCAAAGGGCATCACCAAGTATTCGAAGTGCCCGAACCTAGATCTGAAGGCCATCTTCCATTCGTCTCCAGCTCTGATTCTGATAAGGTTGTATGCCCCCCGGAGATCTAATTTGGAGAAGATTCTAGCTGACCGAAAACGTTGGAACAACTCTGGAATGAGCGGCAAAGGGTACCGATTCTTGATAGTAATGTTATTTAACTGCCGGTAATCCACACAGGGCCTAAGGGAACCGTCCTTCTTCCTGACAAAGAAGATACCTGCTCCGGCAGGTGAAGATGAGGGACGGATGAACCCCTTTTCCAGATTCTCGTCAATATATTTTTTGAGAGCCTCCAGCTCCGTTTCGGAAAGGGGAAATATGCGACCAAAAGGAATCTCTGATCCTGGCAATAGGTCGATTGGGCAGTTGTATGGTCGATGTGGTGGGAGGCAATCGGCCATTTATTTTGCTGAAGACCTCCTGGAATTCATGATACTCCTGAGGGACATGTTGGAGGTTGACTGAAGGAGCTGAGATCGTTGCACAGATCTTGGGTTTCGAAGGGCGGCACTGTTGAGAACAGTAAGAAGAGGGAAATGAGACTACCTTAGAACTCCATTGGATAAGAGGATCATGGGCCTGTAGCCAGGGTAAGCCTAAAATGACTGGGAACATGGGAGAGTGAATAAGGTCCAGGCGTAGGAGTTCTTGATGTCCCGAATCGGTGGTTGCTAGAATAGGTCGAGTCTCTTGGGTGATTGGGCCTGAGCTGGGAAGGGACCCATCAGCCAAGTGGACTTGTAGGTGTTGCGTTTTGGTTTGTAAAGGCACATGCAGGGTTCGGGCCAGGGCAGCGTCCATAAAGCAGCTACACGCACCTGAGTCAATGATCGCCGGCAGGCGGGATTCCCCTTCCGGTAGCTGTAACGAGATAAACAACATCACGTAAGACTTAGAGGTATTGTTATCTTGGTAAGTCATTGTTTTGGGCTGAAAAAACTTACTAGGCCTTATCGGGTAGTTGCGCAGGAAGTCACCGGCTCCCCCGCAATAGAGACACAAGTTGGACTGCCGTCTACGTTGTCTCTCTTCTGAGGTTAGTGGTGGTCGTACCAAACCAAGCTGCATAGGTTCGGAATCGGGAAGTGTAGTAGGCCCAGCTGTAATGGGTGATGATATTGGAATGGGTTGGAGTCTTGAAGTTGTCCATGCAGGGCGGGGATTTTGGAATCGTTCTGACCGACGTTCCCTCAAGCGCCTATCTAATTTGGTAGCTGCCTGAATTAGCTCCTCCAAAGATGCGGGGGTTTCCATCCTGGCTAACTCATCCTTGAGGAGCTCCGACAGACCTTGGCGGTACTGATAGCGTAGGGCTGGCTCATTCCAGTTAGAGTCGGCCGCCCATTTACGGAATTCCACCGTGTAATCCTCAATTGGTCTCCTTCCCTGGACTAGGTGGTGCAAGATAGCTTCGGCGGTAGCCATACGCTGTAGGTCATCATACAGCTGGGACATACTTTCGAAGAACGTATCAATAGTATTAAGCACCGGACTCCCTGATTCCATCAGACCGTGTGCCCAAGCCTGAGGTTCCTCTGACAGCAAAGAAATCGCAAATCCCACCTTGACCACTTCTGATGCGAAGGTTCGGGGTTGCAGCGTGAAGTAGAGGGTGCATGCATTTTTAAATGCCCTGAACTTTTTACGATCCCCTGAGAACCGTTCCGGCGTGATGACCCTAGGTTCCGGAAGTGCCATTACGACTGTAGGACTGGCAGCGGCCTGAGGGAGCGGGCCTTCATTGCTAGGTGCGGGAGCTGCGGCGGCAGAGGGGAGTGCCCCCGTCAGTTGTTGGAGACGGCTATCAACTTGCGTGTATCCCTCCTGTAGCCTTTGCACTGAATCTGTCAAGGCGGAGACCTGTTGGCATAGGATCTCCAAGGGAGAGCGCGCTCTGTCGGCCTCGGACATCTGGCTGGTTTGTACTGTCACGTCAATACTCACCGAGGCCGAGATGCCGAGAGCAGCTTGCCCTTACGACCACGCGCACCCGAACCCCCGAGGGTGAGACAGGGGATCGGAAGCACGCGGAGGCACGGATCTCCGGTAAAAGCTGTGGGAAGGCTCAGGATTTGCTTGGATGGTGGGAAGTCTCCTGGCGGAGCCGTGCATGATCGGAGTGCCTAATAGTGCAAGGAGCAAAGGTAAAGAGGTATTAGACTGACAGTTAGGAAGTCCTTATGACTGAGGGGATCAGGGGGTGTCAGCCCCGTGGAGAGTATGGTTGTAAACACAGGCAGAGGTCAGGGTATCCAGCAGGTCAGGAGTGATCCTTTAGACAGGCAGAGGGTCAGGGTATCCAGCAGACAAAGGGTAGTCGTTTAAACAAGCAGAAGATCAGGGTATCCGGCAGACAGAGAGTGGTCGTTTAACAAGCAGAAGGTCAGGGTATCCAGCAGGCAGAGAGTGGTCGTTATAACAAGCGGGGATCGGTTTAACTGAGAGACAGGAAGCAGGAGTTCAACACAAGGCAGGGTACAGCTGACGACAAACCAGCAACCCAACTGGGTGCTGGTGTCGTCTAAAGTAGCCTCCCGGTGAGCGCGTCAGCATGACGCGCTACCGGGCACCCGCACGGGCGACGGCGCGCACACGTGGGCTGCCGTGCACCCGCACGCGCCGCACCATCAGGCCGCGAACGGGTGCACGTCTCAATAACAACCCCCTGCGCATGCGCCCCGCAGCCCGGCGAACGGAGGCGACTTGTCCTTCGTGACACAAGGACACACCACTTTATTCCAGGCACACCCAACTTCATTCCATGGACACACCACTTCATTCCAAGGACACACCACTTCATTCCAGGGACACACCACTTTATTTCAGGGACACACCACTTTATTTCAGGGACACACCACTTTATTCCAGGGACACACCACTTCATTCCAGGGACACACCACTTCATTCCAGGGACACACCACTTCATTCCAGGGACACTCCACTTAATTCGAAGGACACTCCACTTCTTTCCAGGGACACTCCGCTTCATTCCAGGGACACATCACTTCATTCCAGAGACACATCACTTCATTCCAGGGACACTCCACTTCATTCCAGGAACACTCCACTTCATTCCAGGGACACACCAGTTTATCCCAAGGACACAAAACTTAATTCCAAGGACACACCACTTCATTCTAGGGACACTCCACTTCATTCCTGGGACACTCCACTTTATTCCTGGGACACAGCACTTCATTCCAAGGACACTCCACTTCATGCCAGGGACATACCACTTGATTCCAGGGACACTCCACTTCATTCCAGGGACACACCACTTCATTCCAGGGACACACCACTTCATTCCAGGAACACTCCTTTTCATTCCAGTACAAAATATTTTACAGCGCACACATACAAGAATGACATTTCCTGCAGGGCTAGTTAAAAACACCTGAACATATTCAAAAATACGGGGGTTTGGTCACACTATATGGTCATATAGTGCTAAGCCCACTTACTGCGACAAAGTACCCCGAATTAGTGGGTCCTACACTAGTAATAGAATGGAAGATCCTTTGTCTCAACCATGGGAGCTGAACTCCTCTATGTGGGAGAACTGAAAGGGATACATCCTAAACACTGGTGGCCACTAAATAGGAGGTAATGAGGAGGGGGAGGGGTGCTCCAGCCCAAAAACCTGGTCAGGGTCTATTACAACATACAAGAACATATTTGGGGGGCACACCCTACAATGCATTTAAATTCAAGATGGTGCTGCAATAAGACCTACAAACAGTACAAAATATTTTACAGCGCACACATACAAGAATGACATTTCCTGCAGGGCTAGTTAAAAACACCTGAACACCTGAACATATTCAAAAATACGGGGGTTTGGTCACACTATATGGTCATATAGTGCTAAGCCCACTTACTGCGACAAAGTACCCCGAATTCCAGGGACACACCACTTCATTCCAAGGACACACCACCTCATTCCAGGGACACTCCACTTCATTCCCGGGACACTCCACTTAATTCCAGGGACACAACACTTCAGTCCAAGGACACACCACTTCATTCCAGGGACACACCACTTCATTCCAGGGACACACCACTTTATTCCAGGGACATACCACTTCATTCCAGGGACACACCACTTCATTCCAGGGACACTGCACTTCATTCGAAGGACACTCCACTTCTTTCCAGGGACACTCCGCTTCATTCCAGGGACACATCACTTAATTCCAGAGACACATTACTTCATTCCAGGGACACTCCACTTCATTCCAGGAACACTCCACTTCATTCCAGGGACACACCAGTTCATCCCAAGGACACAAAACTTAATTCCAGGGACACTCCACTTCATTCCAGGGACACTCCATTTCATTCCAAGGACACACTACTTCATTCCAGGGACACTCCACTTCATTCCTGGGACACTCCACTTTATTCCTGGGACACAGCACTTCATTCCAAGGACACTCATGCCAGGGACATACCACTTGATTCCAGGGACACTCCACTTGATTCCAGGGACACACCACTTCAATCCAGGAACACTCCTTTTCATTCCAGGGACACTCCACTTCATTCCAGGGACACATCACTTCATTCCAAGGACACACCACCTCATTCCAAGAACACTCCACTTCATTCCAGGGACACTCCACTTCATTCCCGGGACACTCCACCTAATTCCAGGGACACACTACTTCATTCCAAGAACACACCACTTCATTCCAAGGACACTCCACTTCATTCCAGGGACACACCACTTCATTCCAGGGACACACTACTTCATTCCAATGACACACCACTTCATTCCAGGGACACACCACTTCATTCCAGGGACACACTACTTCATTCCAATGACACACCACTTCATTCCAGGGACACACCACTTCAGGAGGAATGGGCGTGTCACGCTAAAATGTGCATTTTGACATGTTTTTCATGCGACAAACGTGCCTAAAAAATCAGGGTATCAGGGGAGCAGTGACAGCCCAGGCTGGCGGCTCCATTTGCAGGTAAGGACCTGGAGAGGTTTGTTTGCGCCCCACCCCCCAAAAATTTTTTATCACCAGCCGCCACTGACCTTGACATTGCTATCTGTTTATTACCTGTCTCCACATTCCTTTCCACTGAACCCAGCACACATAATTTTGACTAAACAAATGCACAATAAGGATAGATTGTGTTAATGATTCTGCGCAACAACTACTCCATAAATTGTGCTACTACATATAGCTGAACACCTTATACAGTTCTATATAATATGGAACCTAAAAATAATAAACAGACGTGACTGTCCTTCAATAATAAAAAAAATTAATAGTAAAAATAAAAACGTGAATCAAAGTGACTTCAGTGCTGCTCAATCACATAAACCACATATACAAAAAACATATAAACTGTGATTGATTCAGTGAGCATGCGTTGATAGGTGATCTGGTGACTTTTCGTGGCAATGGATGCCCACCTGGGGCTCTCAGAACTCTCACCTCAGTGACACAATATAAGTGCCTGTGTGCATTCAGTGGGTCTATGCTTGTTCCGGTCCGGTCTAATGTCGGCGTCCTGATCCGTCTCAGGGGGGGGAAAGCGCCTCCTCCGGTGGATGAGCTCCACATATGGGTAATAGGAAGCAAAGGACTCCAATAGGGTAATATAGTTAAACCAAGGGAATTTATCAAAAATTATAGCCGCTTACATAAAAGAAAGCAACGATGCGCCAAACAAGAGTAAAAACAATGTGTTAGCGATCCTCGCTACGTCACTTCCGGTCCGCACTACGTATTTCCAGTTACGTCCTACGCGTTACGTCATATCACGTGACTTCCTCAGGGCACCGGATTGGCTATAGCCATAGTCATTTTATATGGTTGGGACAGGAAGTGGAAAAAACTCCATTTTGTTGTAGACCAAGTAAATGGCTGTACCGTGGCCATCATTGAGAGGGCGATGGCGCTGAGTGTTTGTTGATAAAGTTATATTCAAACAAAAACGTAAAAAAAGTTAAAAAGGTTTAACCAGACTCCTTCATGTTTGTTTTCTGGTTAAACCTTTTTAACTTTTTTTACGTTTTTGTTTGAATATAACTTTATCAACAAACACTCAGCGCCATCGCCCTCTCAATGATGGCCGCGGTACAGCCATTTACTTGGTCTACAACAAAATGGAGTTTTTTCACTTCCTGTCCCAACCATATAAAATGACTATGGCTATAGCCAATCCGGTGCCCTGAGGAAGTCACGTGATATGACGTAACGCGTAGGACATAACCGGAAATACGTAGTGCGGACCGGAAGTGACGTAGCGAGGATCGCTAACACGTTGTTTTTACTCTTGTTTGGCGCATCGTTGCTTTCTTTTATGTAAGCGGCTATAATTTTTAATAAATTCCCTTGGTTTAACCACTTGACGACCGCCTCACGCCGATGTACGTCGGCAAAGTGGCACGGACAGGCAAAATCACGTACAGGGTACGTGATTTGCCTTCCGCGGGTGGGGGGTCCGATCGGACCCCCCCCCCCGGTGCCCGAGGCGGTCGTCGTTTGTCCAGCGGCGATCGGTGGTGAGGGGGAGACCATCCGTTCGTGGCCCCCCCCTCGCGATCGCCGCCGCCAATCGAATCATTCCTTTGCTGCTGTATGCTAAACAGCAGCAAAGGAAATGATGTCATCTCTCCTCGGCTCGGTAATTTCCGTTCCGGCCCGAGGAGAGAAGACATCAATGTGAGTGCACCAACACACACACACACAGTAGAACATGCCAGGAACACAAAACACCCCGATCCCCCCCCCCCCGATCGCCCCCCGATCCCCCCCCAATCACCCCCCCCCCTGTCACAAACTGACACCAGCAGTTTTTTTTTTTTTTTTTTTCTGATTACTGCATAGTGTCAGTTTGTGACAGTTACAGTGTTGGGACAGATACTGTTACCCCCCTTTAGGTCTAGGGTACCCCCCTAACCCCCCCTAATAAAGTTTTAACCCCTTGATCACCCCCTGTCACCAGTGTCACTAAGCGATCATTTTTCTGATCGCTGTATTAGTGTCGCTGGTGACGCTAGTTAGGGACATAAATATTTAGGTTCGCCGTCAGCGTTTTATAGCGTCAGGGACCCCCATATACTACCGAATAAATGTTTTAACCCCTTGATTGCCCCCTAGTTAACCCTTTCACCACTGATCACCGTATAACCGTTACGGTTGACGCTGGTTAGTTTGTTTATTTTTTATAGTGTCAGGGCACCCGCCGTTTATTACCGAATAAAGGTTTAGCCCCCTGATCGCCCGGCGGTGATATGCGTCGCCCCAGGCAGCGTCAGATTAGCGCCAGTACCGCTAACACCCACGCACGCAGTATACACCTCCCTTAGTGGTATAGTATCTGAACGCATCAATATCTGATCCGATCAGATCTATACTAGCGTCCCCAGCAGTTTAGGGTTCCCAAAAACGCAGTGTTAGCGGGATCAGCCCAGATACCTGCTAGCACCTGCGTTTTGCCTCTCCGCCCGGCCCAGCCCAGCCCACCCAAGTGCAGTATCGATCGATCACTGTCACTTACAAAAGACTAAACGCATAACTGCAGCGTTCGCAGAGTCAGGCCTGATCCCTGCGATCGCTAACAGTTTTTTTGGTAGTATTTTGGTGAACTGGCAAGCACCAGCCCCAGGCAGGGTCAGGTTAGCGCCAGTACCGCTAACACCCACGCACGCAGCATACGCCTCCCTTAGTGGTATAGTATCTGAACGGATCAATATCTGATCCGATCAGATCTATACTAGTGTCCCCAGCAGTTTAGGGTTCCCAAAAACGCAGTGTTAGCGGAATCAGCCCAGATACCTGCTGCTAGCACCTGCGTTTTGCCCCTCCGCCCGGCCCAGCCCACCCAAGTGCAGTATCGATCGATCACTGACACTTAAAAAACACTAAATGCATAACTGCAGCGTTCGCAGAGTCAGGCCTGATCCCTGCGATCGCTAACAGTTTTTTTGGTAGTATTTTGGTGAACTGGCAAGCACCAGCCCCAGGCAGCGTCAGGTTAGCGCCAGTACCGCTAACACCCACGCACGCACTGTACACCACCCTTAGTGGTATAGTATCTGAACGGATCAATATCTGATCCGATCAGATCTATACTAGCGTCCCCAGCAGTTTAGGGTTCTCACAAACGCAGTGTTAGCGGGATCAGCCCAGATACCTGCTAGCACCTGCGTTTTGCCCCTCCGCCCGGCCCAGCCCAGCCCACCCAAGTGCAGTATCGATCGATCACTGTCACTTACAAAAGACTAAAACGCATAACTGCAGCGTTCGCAGAGTCAGGCCTGATCCCTGCGATCGCCAACAGATTTTTTGGTAGCGTTTTGGTGAACTGGCAAGCGCCAGCGGCCTAGTACACCCCGGTCGTAGTCAAACCAGCACTGCAGTAACACTTGGTGACGTGGCGAGTCCCATAAGTGCAGTTCAAGCTGGTGAGGTGGCAAGCACAAGTAGTGTCCCGCTGCCACCAAAAAGACAAACACAGGCCCGTCGTGCCCATAGTGCCCTTCCTATTGCATTCGCCAATCCTAATTGGGAACCCACCGCTTCTGCAGCGCCCGTACTTCCCCCATTCACATCCCCAACCAAATGCAGTCGGCTGCATGAGAGGCATTTTCTTTATGTCCTCCCGAGTACCCCTACCCAGCGAACACCCCCAAAAAAGATATTGTGTCTGCAGCTAGCGCGGATATAGGCGTGACACCCGCTATTATTGTCCCTCCTGTCCTGACAATCCTGGTCTTTGCATTGGTGAATGTTTTGAACGCTACCATGCACTAGTTGAGTATTAGCGTAGGGTACAGCATTCCACAGACTAGGCACACTTTCACAGGGTCTCCCAAGATGCCATCGCATTTTGAGAGACCCGAACCTGGAACCGGTTACCGTTATAAAAGTTAGTTACAAAAAAAGTGTAAAAAAAAAAATAAAATATATATATAAAAAAAAAAAAAAAATAGTTGTCGTTTTATTGTTCTCTCTCTCTCTATTCTCTCTCTATTGTTCTGCTCTTATTTACTGTATTCTATTCTGCAATGTTTTATTGTTATTATGTTTTATCATGTTTGTTTTTCAGGTATGCAATTTTTTATACTTTACCGTTTACTGTGCTTTATTGTTAACCATTTTTTTGTCTTCAGGTACGCCATTCACAACTTTGACTGGTTATACCAGAATGATGCCTGCAGGTTTAGGTATCATCTTGGTATCATTCTTTTCAGCCAGCGGTCGGCTTTCATGTAAAAGCAATCCTAGCGGCTAATTAGCCTCTAGACTGCTTTTACAAGCCGTGGGAGGGAATGCCCCCCCCCCCACCGTCTTCCGTGTTTTTCTCTGGCTCTCCTGTCTCAACAGGGAACCTGAAAATGCAGCCGGTGATTCAGCCAGCTGACCATAGAGCTGATCAGAGACCAGAGTGGCTCCAAACATCTCTATGGCCTAAGAAACCGGAAGCTACGAGCATTTTATGACTTAGATTTCGCTGGATGTAAATAGCGCCATTGGGAAATTGGGGAAGCATTTTATCACACCGATCTTGGTGTGGTCAGATGCTTTGAGGGCAGAGGAGAGATCTAGGGTCTAATAGACCCCAATTTTTTCAAAAAAGAGTACCTGTCACTACCTATTGCTATCATAGGGGATATTTACATTCCCTGAGATAACAATAAAAATGATTAAAAAAAAATAAAAATGAAAGGAACAGTTTAAAAATAAGATAAAAAAGCAAAAAAATAATAAAGAAAAAAAAAAAAAAAAAAAAAGCACCCCTGTCGCCCCCTGCTCTCGCACTAAGGCGAACGCAAGCGGCGGTCTGTCGTCAAACGTAAACAGCAATTGCACCATGCATGTGAGGTATCACCGCGAAGGTTAGATCGAGGGCAGTAATTTTTGCAGTAGACCTCCTCTGTAAATCTAAAGTGGTAACCTGTAAAGGCTTTTAAAGGCTTTTAAAAATGTATTTATTTTGTTGCCACTGCACGTTTGTGCGCAATTGTAAAGCATGTCATGTTTGGTATCCATGTACTCGGCCTAAGATCATCTTTTTTATTTCATCAAACATTTGGGCAATATAGTGTGTTTTAGTGCATTAAAATTTAAAAAAGTGTGTTTTTTCCCCAAAAAATGCGTTTGAAAAATCGCTGCGCAAATACTGTGTGAAAAAAAAAAATGAAACACCCACCATTTTAATCTGTAGGGCATTTGCTTTAAAAAAATATATAATGTTTGGGGGTTCAAAGTAATTTTCTTGCAAAAAAAAAAAACTTTTTCATGTAAACAATAAGTGTCAGAAAGGGCTTTGTCTTCAAGTGGTTAGAAGAGTGGGTGATGTGTGACATAAGCTTCTAAATGTTGTGCATAAAATGCCAGGACAGTTCAAAACCCCCCCAAATGACCCCATTTTGGAAAGTAGACACCCCAAGCTATTTGCTGAGAGGCATGTCGAGTCCATGGAATATTTTATATTGCGACACAAGTTGCGGGAAAGAGACAATTTTTATTTTTTTTGCACAAAATTGTCACTAAATGATATATTGCTCAAACATGCCATGGGAATATGTGAAATTATACCCCAAAATACATTCTGCTGCTTCTCCTGAGTACGAGGATACCACATGTGTGAGACTTTTTGGGAGCCTAGCCGCGTACGGAACCCTGAAAACCAAGCACCGCCTTCAGGCTTTCTAAGGGCGTGAATTTTTGATTTCTCTCTTGACTGCTTATCACAGTTTCGGAGACCATGGAATGCCCAGGTGGCACAAACCCCCCCCAAATGACCCCATTTTGGAAAGTAGACACCCCAAGCTATTTGATGAGAGGTATAGTGAGTATTTTGCAGACCTCACTTTTTGTCACAAAGTTTTGAAATTTGAAAAAAGAAAAAAAAAAAAGTTTTTTCTTGTCTTTCTTCATTTTCAAAAACAAATGAGAGCTGCAAAATACTCACCATGCCTCTCAGCAAATAGCTTGGGGTGTCTACTTTCCAAAATGGGGTCATTTGGGGGGGTTTTGTGCCACCTGGGCATTCCATGGCCTCCGAAACTGTGATAGGCAGTGAAGAGTGAAATCAAAAATTTTCACCCTTAGAAATCCTGAAGGCGGTGATTGGTTTTCGGGGTCCCGTACACGGCTAGGCTCCCAAAAAGCCCCACACATGTGGTATCCCCGTACTCAGGAGAAGTAGCTAAATGTATTTTGGGGTGCAATTCCACATATGCCCATGGCCTGTGTGAGCAATATATCATTTAGTGACAACTTTGTGCAAAAAAAAATAAATAAAATGTGTCACTTTCCCGCAACTTGTGTCAAAATATAAAATATTCCATGGACTCAATATGCCTCTCTGGAAATAGCTTGGGGTGTCTACTTTCCAAAATGGGGTCATTTGGGGGGGTTTTGTGCCACCTGGGCATTCCATGGCCTCCGAAACTGTGATAGGCAGTAAAGAGTGAAATCATAAATTTACGCCCTTAGAAATCCTGAAGGCGGTGATTGGATTTCGGGGCCCCGTACGCGGCTAGGATCCCAAAAAGTCCCACACATGTGGTATCCCCATATTCAGGAGAAGCAGCAGAATGTATTTTGGGGTGCAATTCCACATAGGCCCATGGCCTGTGTGAGCAATATATCATTTAGTGACAACTTTTTGTAAATATTTTTTTTTTTTTTTTGTCATTATTCAATCACTTGGGACAAAAAAAATAAATATTCAATGGGTTCAACATGCCTCTCAGCAATTTCCTTGGGGTGTCTACTTTCCACAATGGGGTCATTTGGGGGGGTTTTGTACTGCCCTGCCATTTTAGCACCTCAAGAAATGACATAAACTAAAAGCTGTGTAAATTACAGAAAATGTACCCTAGTTTGTAGACGCTATAACTTTTGCGCAAACCAATAAATATACGCTTATTGACATTTTTTTTACCAAAAACATGTGGCCGAATACATTTTGGCCTAAATGTATGACTAAAATTGAGTTTATTGGATTTTTTTTATAACAAAAAGTAGAAAATATCATTTTTTTTCAAAATTTTCGGTCTTTTTCCATTTATAGCGCAAAAAATAAAAACCGCAGAGGTGATCAAATACCATCAAAAGAAAGCTCTATTTGTGGGAAGAAAAGGACGCAAATTTCGTTTGGGTACAGCATTGCATGACCGCGCAATTAGCAGTTAAAGCGACGCAGTGCCAAATTGGAAAAAGACCTCTGGTCCTTAGGCAGCATAATGGTCCGGGGCTCAAGTGGTTAACTATATTACCCTATTGGAGTCCTTTGCTTCCTATTACCCATATGTGGAGCTCACCCACCGGAGGAGGCGCTTTCCCCCCCTGAGACGGAACAGGACGCCGACATTAGACCGGACCGGAACAAGCATAGACCCACTGAATGCACACAGGCACTTATATTGTGTCACTGAGGTGAGAGTTCTGAGAGCCCCTAGTGGGCATCCATTGCCACGAAAAGTCACCAGATCACCTATCAACGCATGCTCACTGAATCAATCACAGTTTATATGTTTTTTGTATATGCGGTTTATGTGATTGAGCAGCACTGAAGTCACTTTGATTCACGTTTTTATTTTACTATTAATTTTTTTTATTATTGAAGGACAGTCACGTCTGTTTATTATTTTTAGGTTCCATATTATATAGAACTGTATAAGGTGTTCAGCTATATGTAGTAGCACGATTTATGGAGTAGTTGTTGCGCAGAATCATTAACACAATCTATCCTTATTGTGCATTTGTTTAGTCTTATTACTAGTGAAGGGTGTTCACTATTTTCGATTTTGCAGCATCAATATTAATTTCACACGATTTGATTTTAGTAGCGCAGAAGTTCATCCTAGGATATTTTCACACATAATTTTGGATTCAGGTCTAGAGATGTCCGAAAAACCAAATTCATGATATCAAGGAACTCTCTCCAATACCTATACAGTTTTGGACATCTCCAAACCATGTGGATAAGGTTCGCCCTTGGGTCTCCACACCTTGGGCACTTAGCATCAAGCCTTCGCCCAAATATAAACAACTTCTGAGGTGTATAATATGCTCTATGTACTAAAAATAATTGTGAGATTATTTATAAAGGGGACACCAAGACCGCCGGTCCAAGTTCTAATATACATTTCCACTGGTCCTCTGTTATATTCTCTAGGTCCTCCTCCCACTTTTTTTTACTAGGGAGATCTCCCCTTCCTTCTATCGCCACTTTGCAGATGTTCCCATAAATATTATATATCAATTCTCTAGAGGTATTTATATTAATTATTTTACTGAGAAGAGGTATCTTACTGCACTCCAGCTTCTTTTCTTTAAACTGTACACCCAAGACATGTGTAATTTGCAAATACCTGTAGAAGGACCAATTTGGAATGACATACTCATCTCTTAACTCTTGAAATAACTCCTATTATGATATATCTGAGCGAGACAGTGAATGGCACACCTGTCCCATTCCTTAATCTTTCCTATTGCATATAGTTCTTGCAAATTTTTATTTTTCCAAAGAGGAGAATATACTGTGAATCCTTGATATCCCAAAAGGGCCTTGACTATTTTCCACACTTTTATCATTAGTGTCAACGTAGGACCGTTAAAAAAACAAAAGATTCTGCCTCTATAGCTTCTACTGTACTATTGTATTATAACATGTACTAGATAACAACATACCCTCCCTGGGTTCGCCTTCTACTGACAGATTACATACCCATAGATGTTGCAGCTATGCTGTAAAAAAATTGCTCCATGGATGTGGTAATGCTACACCTCTCTCCTCTTTTGATAACTGCAGTGTACGTAAAGGTAGTCTAGCCACTTTTCGACCGCCGCACGACGATGTACGTCGGCAGAGTGGCACGGGCAGGAAAAAGGGCTTACATGTACGTCCTTGCCTTCCCACGGGTGGGGGGTCCGATCGGACCCCCCCGGTGCCAGCGGCGGTCGGATTCAGGTCAGGGGTGATCAAAGGTGAGGGGGAGGCCACTCATGCGTGGCTCCCCCCTCGCGATCGCTCCTGGCCAATGACAGACTTCCTCGGCTTCTGTAATGTTCCGGCGCCGAGGAGAGAAGACTGTAATGTGAGTGCACCAAACACACACACACAGTAGAACATGCCAGGCACACATTACACCCCCCTTTACCCCCCGATCCCCCCCCCGATCACCCCTCCCGATCACCCCTCCCCCCCTGTCACACTGACACCAAGCAGTTTTTGTTTTGGTTTTTTTGTTTGCTGCATTGTGTCAGTTTGTGACAGTTAGTGTGTTAGGGCAGTTAGGGTTAGCCCCCTTTAGGTCTAGGGTACCCCCTACCCCCCCTAATAAAGTTTTAACCCCTTGATCACCCCCTGTCGCCAGTGTCACTAAGCGATCATTTTTCTGATCGCTGCATTAGTGTCACTGGTGACGCTAGTTAGGGACGTAAATATTTAGGTTCGCCGTCAGCGTTTTATAGCGACAGGGACCCCCATATACTATCTAATAAATGTTTTAACCCCTTGATTGCCCCCTAGTTAACCCTTTCACCACTGATCACCGTATAACCGTTACGGGTGACGCTGGTTAGTTCGTTTACTTTTTATAGTGTCAGGGCACCCGCCGTTTATTACCTAATGAGGGTTTAGCCCCCTGATCGCCCGGCGGTGATATGCGTCGCCCCAGGCAGCGTCAGATTAGCGCCAGTACCGCTAACACCCACGCACGCAGCATACGCCTCCCTTAGTGGTATAGTATCTGAACGGATCAATATCTGATCCGATCAGATCTATACTAGCGTCCCCAGCAGTTTAGGGTTCCCAAAAATGCAGTGTTAGCAGGATCAGCCCAGATACCTGCTAGCACCTGCGTTTTGCCCCTCCGCCCAGCCCAGCCCAGCCCACCCAAGTGCAGTATCGATCGATCACTGTCACTTACAAAACACTAAACGCATAACTGCAGCGTTCGCAGAGTCAGGCCTGATCCCTGCGATCGCTAACAGTTTTTTTGGTAGCATTTTGGTGAACTGGCAAGCACCAGCCCCAGGCAGCGTCAGGTTAGTGCCAGTACCGCTAACACCCACGCATGCACCGTATACCTCCCTTAGTGGTATAGTATCGGAACGGATCAATATCTGATCCGATCAGATCTATACTAGCGTCCCCAGAAGTTTAGGGTTCCCAAAAACGCAGTGTTAGTGGGATCAGCCCAGATACCTGCTAGCACCTGCGTTTTGCCCCTCCGCCCCGGCCCAGCCCAGCCCACCCAAGTGCAGTATCGATCGATCACTGTCACTTACAAAACACTAAACACATAACTGCAGCGTTCGCAGAGTCAGGCCTGATCCCTGCGATCGCTAACAGTTTTTTTGGTAGCGTTTTGGTAAACTGGCAACCACCAGCCGCAGGCAGCGTCAGGTTAGCGCCAGTACCGCTAACACCCACGCACGCAGCATAAGCCTCCCTTAGTGGTATAGTATCTGAACGGATCAATATCTGATCCGATCAGATCTATACTAGCGTCCCCAGCAGTTTAGGGTTCCCAAAAATGCAGTGTTAGCGGGATCAGCCCAGATACCTGCTAGCACCTGCGTTTTGCCCCTCCGCCCGGCCCAGCCCAGCCCACCCAGCCCACCCAAGTGCAGTATCGATCGATCACTGTCACTTACAAAACACTAAACGCATAACTGCAGCGTTCGCAGAGTCAGGCCTGATCCCTGCGATCGCTAACAGTTTTTTTGGTAGAGTTTTGGTGAACTGGCAAGCACCAGCGGCCTAGTACACCCCGGTCGTAGTCAAACCAGCACTGCAGTAACACTTGGTGACGTAGCGAGTCCCATAAGTGCAGTTCAAGCTGGTGAGGTGGCAAGCACAAGTAGTGTCCCGCTGCCACCAAGAAGACAAACAGGCCCGTCGTGCCCATAGTGCCCTTCCTGCTGCATTCGCCAATCCTAATTGGGTATCTCTGCATGAGAGGCATTTTCCTTATGTCCTCCCGAGTACCCCTACTCAACGAACCCCCCCAAAAAAGATGTTGTGTCTGCAGCAAGCGCGGATATAGGCGTGACACCCGCTATTATTGTCCCTCCTGTCCTGACAATCCTGGTCTTTGCATTGGTGAATGTTTTGAACGCTACCATACACTAGTTGAGTATTAGTGTAGGGTACAGCATTGCACAGACTAAGTACACTTTCACAGGGTCTCCCAAGATGCCATCGCATTTTGAGAGACCCGAACCTGGAACCGGTTACAGTTAAAAAAGTTAGTTACAAAAAAAAGTGTAAAAAAGAAATATATATATATATAAAATAAAAAAAAATAGTTGTCGTTTTATTGTTCTCTCTCTATTCTCTCTCTATTTTTCTGCTCTTTTTTACTGTATTCTATTCTGCAATGTTTTATTGTTATTATGTTTTATCATGTTTGCTTTTCAGGTATGCAATTTTTTATACTTTACCGTTTACTGTGTTTTATTGTTAACCATTTTTTTGTCTTCAGGTGCGCCATTCATGACTTTGAGTGGTTATACCAGAATGATGCCTGCAGGTTTAGGTATCATCTTGGTATCATTCTTTTCAGCCAGCGGTCGGCTTTCATGTAAAAGCAATCCTAGGCTAATTAGCCTCTAGACTGCTTTTACAAGCAGTGAGAGGGAATGCCCCCCCCCACCCCCCACCATCTTCCGTGTTTTTCTCTGGCTCTCCTGTCTCAACAGGGAACCTGAGAATGCAGCTGGTGATTCAGCCAGCTGACCATAGAGCTGATCAGAGACCAGAGTGGCTCCAAACATCTCTATGGCCTAAGAAACCAGAAGCTACGAGCATTTCATGGCTTAGATTTCGCCGGATGTAAACAGCGCCATTGGGAAATTGGGAAAGCATTTTATCACAACGATCTTGGTGTGGTCAGATGCTTTGAGGGCAGAGGAGAGATCTAGGGTCTAATAGACCCCAATTTTTTCAAAAAAGAGTATCTGTCACTACCTATTGCTATCATAGGGGATATTTACATTCCCTGAGATAACAATAAAAATGATTAAAAAAAAAAATGAAAGGAAAAGTTTAAAAATAAGATAAAAAAGCAAAAAAACAATAAAGAAAAAAAAAAAAAAAGCACCCCTGTCCCCCCCTGCTCTCGCACAAAGGCGAACACAAGCGTCGGTCTGTATGTATGCATGTGAGGTGTCACCGCCAACGTCAGATCGAGGGCAGTAATTTTAGCAGTAGACCTCCTCTGTAAATCTAAAGTGGTAACCTGTAAAGGCTTTTAAAGGCTTTTAAAAATGTATTTAGTTTGTCGCCACTGCACGTTTGTGCGCAATTTTAAAGCATGTCATGTTTGGTATCCATGTACTCGGCCTAAGATTTTTTATTTCATCAAACATTTGGGCAATATAGTGTGTTTTAGTGCATTAAAATTTAAAAAAGTGTGTTTTTTCCCTCAAAAATGTGTTTGAAAAATCGCTGCGCAAATACTGTGTGAAAAAAAAAAATGAAACACCCACCATTTTAATCTGTAGGGCATTTGCTTTAAAAAAATATATAATGTTTGGGGGTTCAAAGTAATTTTCTTGCAAAAAAAAATAATTTTTTCATGTAAACAAAAAGTGTCAGAAAGGGCTTTGTCTTCAAGTGGTTAGAAGAGTGGGTGATGTGTGACATAAGCTTCTAAATGTTGTTCATAAAATGCCAGGACAGTGCAAACCCCCCCCCCCCCCCCAAATTACCCCATTTTGGAAAGTAGACACCCCAAGCTATTTGCTGAGAGTCATGTCAAGTCCATGGAATATTTTATATTGTGACACAGGTTGCGGGAAAGAGACAAATTTTTTTTTTTTTTTTTTTTGCACAAAGTTGTCACTAAATGATATATTGCTCAAACATGCCATGGGAATATGTGAAATTACACTCCAAAATACATTCTGTTGCTTCTCCTGAGTATGGGAATACCACATGTGTGAGACTTTTTGGGAGCCTAGCCGCGTACGGGACCCCGAAAACCAAGCACCGCCTTCAGGCTTTTGGGGGGGGGGTTTGTACTGCCCTGCCATTTTAGCACCTCAAGAAATGACATAGGCAGTCATAAACTAAAAGCTGTGTAAATTCCAGAAAATGTACCCTAGTTTGTAGACGCTATAACTTTTGCGCAAACCAATAAATATACGCTTATTGACATTTTGTTTAACCAAAGACATGTGGCCGAATACATTTTGGCCTAAATGTATGACTAAAATTGAGTTTATTGGATTTTTTTATAACAAACAGTAGAAAATATCATTTTTTTTCAAAATTTTCGGTCTTTTTCCGTTTATAGCGCAAAAAAAAAAAACGGAAGAGGTGATCAAATACCATCAAAAGAAAGCCCTATTTGTGGGAAGAAAAGGACGCAAATTTCGTTTAGGTGCAGCATTGCATGACCGCGCAATTAGCAGTTAAAGCGACGCAGTGCCAAATTGGAAAAAGTCCTCTGGTCCTTAGGCAGCATAATGGTCCGGGGCTGAAGTGGCTAGATAAACCTTTCTTTCATATTAACTCTCTAAAAAACAGTATCTATTTTTTTTAACCACTGTTTAGGTACCCTAATTGGAAAATTGTGCTTAAATCTAGTAATCAATGGGACCAGGGCTTTTTTTCTCAAACAATAGGTGCTGGAACTCAACCACGACCCCCCAGAACCCCTCCCCCACACACACCCTCCAAATCACATCAAATAGTGGGTATGGTCATATTTCACAAACAGTAGAAGGGTCTTAAGGGGGCATTAAATATTAGGATTGCATTACATACAGAGTGCAGAGTTCATGGGGGTTACACACAGAGTGCAGAGCTGTCATTTGTAAACACAGAAACCAGACTTCTGTGTTTACAAGTGATTGTGGTGAGCAGGCACAAAAGGGTCTGAGCCAGAGGTGGTTGAACTGAGTTCCACCAAGTTCCGCCTGAAAAAAAGCCCTGAATGGGACTATATTATTGTTGATATATTGTCTGAGATCCCTTGTTACAGCCCCAAATACTTCATTTTACTCACTACCTCTATCTGAGAAATTCCAATGGACAAGGGACTTTCTAGGGGATCTACCGGCAAAAGTACAGATTTTTCCCAGTTTATGACCAACCTGTTACCCGCCCAAAATCCTTTATTATATTCATCACTGCTGTCAAAGAGGAGTGTGTATCCCCTAAAAATAGTAATACATTATCCGCGTATAATACAACTTTTTTTTTTGGAAACATCTCAGAACTCTCACTATTTATTTTCACTTTTGCTTTTGGTGTTTCGTACAACAGCCTCACCCAATTAATAAAAACTGGGCCAAAATGGAACTCCACCAAGACCTGCCAAAGGTAACGTCATTCTAGACTATCAAATGCCTTAGCCGCGTCCAGGGACAAGATAGCCCTTGACCCTTCATTAACCGTTGGAATCTGCAAATTTAGGCATACCCGACTTATGTTTACACTAGTGGATCTATTGGGTATAAATTCTGACTGATCAGGGTGCATAAGTTTCTGTATAACTTTTTTTAATCTAATAGCCAACACCTTTGCTAAAATGTTTATGTCTGTACATAATAGGGAGATTGGCCTATAAAAAGATGCTTTAAGCAAATCTTTTCCCTCCTTGGGCAAAAGGGTGATTCCTTCATGAACTCAGGTAATCCTCCCTTCACCGCCGCCCAGTTAAATGTCTGTAGCAGCTCTGGAAGTAACACCTCCCCATAATATTTATATATCTCCGTCGGCAGGCCGTCTGGCACTGGGAATTTCTAATTTGCCATTTCCATTTCCATTATTTGCAGCTTCTCCAAGTTCATTGGGGCATCCAATCCTTCTCTATCTTCCTAGAAAGGCAAGGGATCTCTAGTCCTCTAAAGAATTCTCACATCTCCCCTTCTACATCCTCCTGCAATGAACTATTCAGTCCCTCATAATATTTTTTAAACGTATCCACAATCTCAGGGGTGTATGTAGTGACTCTGCCTATATCTGTCATAATAGTGGGTATTATAGTGGGGGATGAGTTTACTCTGACCAGTAGGGCCAGCATATGTCCCACACTCTTTCCCTCCTCAAAAAAGCGCTGTTTCTGAAATAACCGCTTTTTCTCTGCTTCCATTAAGACCATTTTTTATACTCCTGTTGCTTACCTGACCAGTCTGAAAGAGCCATAGGGGTGGGTTATCCATATATTGTTTTTCTGCCACTATCACCTTCTTCCTAATGAACACCACCACCTTAGTCTGCCTCTAGGAAGCCCGGAGCAATAGACAAAAAGAATAGGCGTAGGGCGGGCATGACAGGGTTAACAGGGGAACTTGGTAATGAGGAGTTAGTTGTTAGGGGGTGTGTGATTGGCCATCTTAGGGTTAGGGGTGGAGCAGAGTGTATTAGCTGTGTGAGAGATCCCGCCCCAGCTCAGTTGCGTGGAGAGGAGCAAGTGTGATGGCAGCGGTGGAAGATCTGTTTGCCCGGCTAAAAGCAGAGGCGGCGTCCAGAGGGCCTGGATGGCTGGAGGGTCGTTTGGCGGCGGCGTTGGGTGAGTCGGACTCAGCGGCCATGGGAGGAGAGAGCACAGTTGTGAGGGGTAGGCGATCCAGGCCGCCTACTCGCTTCTCGCCCGACGTCATGAGGTCCCTCCCTGGGAAGTCACAGAGGAGTAGGACGAGTGCGGGTAGGCCGGTCTCTGGGCCTCCCGCGAAGCGGTTAGCAACACGGAACGGGGGGGTTCTAGTACGGCCACCCCCCCTGCTTATATGGCACGCGGGACGGAAGCACAGCGGGAGAAGGCGGGTCAGGCGGCTGCAGGGCCTCCCGCGAGGATGGCGGTGGCACAGCGCAAGAACGAGGAAGTGAGGGAGACACAGAATGGAAGAGGACAGTCTAGCAGTCCCCGTCCCCATTCACCAAGATTGGTACATGCAGGACAGCAGGGCAGGGCGGGTCGGCCTGTGGCAAGGCTGCCCGTTCAGCGCACGGTGGTGCGAGCGGTGGGGAGGGTGGGGCGTCAGCCAGGAGTCGGCCAGGGCGGCGACAGTGACGCAGCAAACAGAAGAGCCAGCAGTCCTCTTGCGGATGCTGGTGGAAGAAGGTTCAGGCGTGGATAGCCAGGCCCCAGGCCACCAGACGGCAGGGGCGGGTTTACAGTGGAGGAAGAACGTGGCCGCGGCAGCTGGTCGCTCGAGTGCGGCGGTCGGTGGCCCCAAGCGGAGAGACGGGCAGGAAGGGGACCATGGCAGCGGCTGCGGGCGGCACTGCCCTGATGAGGTCGTTCGACCAAGAAAGGCGAACAAAAAATCGGGGGGCGGATCTTCAGCGCGGAGGAGGAGGGAAGGGCACAGCAGATCCTCGGCATCCAGTGATGAAGCGGCTGGAGGGCCATCAACAATCGGTGAAGAGCTGGGTGAATACAGATCGGAAGGTGAGCTGTCGCAGTCGGACAGCGATGGACAGCGAGAAGAGCTGGTGGCGGTGGAGACGGGACCCTCGGCTGGTGGACTTCCTCCCAGGCAGCGGGGTAAGACGAATTGTAATGATGCCTGTGTTGTGGGGTGTGTTGGGGGGGCGGGGGGTAGTGGGGGAGGGTTGGGCTCAGCGGGGCGGGCGGTCATGACCGTGCCTGTGAATCCGGCCGCGCAGGTAGCAGACCGCGCATCGGCGGATGCAGGGCTACAAGCGTTTGTATCGGGTTTGAAGGAGTTATTGAAAAGGTTTAAGCCAGGGCCAAGCGGGAGTCAGTCTCTGGCGGCGGCATGGGTTGACCCAGGGGAGGGGCGGGGGAGCCGAGAGGGCTCGGTCCTAGACACCGGGACTCCTTCAAGGCCCGTGGAGGAGCAAGCGGCGCCGGAGACTGTGGTCGCGGGGGTGGCAGTACAGGCGGAGGTTCCCAAGACACCAGAAGGGGCAACGGGTGAGGGTGCGAAAAAACAAGACTTAGTGCGTTTAGCAGATGCTGCAAAATGTGAGGTGTATGTGTGCTTTGAGGGGCCGCTAGGGGCGCATTTGAAGCCAGATGTGAGGGAAAAAATTTCGAAAGGGGAGTATGTAGAGATTTTTTCGCTCTTACCCCTGGAGAAGTTTAATTTGGATAGAGTTAAGCCGGAGGATAATAAAAAAGAGGATGAGAAAAAAAGGAGGTATAGGCTGATACCTAGGACGTTTGCGAATTGGCTACAGGCTTTTGCGATCATGGCCAGTGTGATAGGGGAGAAGAATCCTGAGCACTGTTCGGCATTGTTTTGCTATTTGGACGCCGTGGGAGAAGCTTACAGAGTCTACGGGGGCACGGCATGGCTGCGTTACGATGAGCAATTCCGGCAGCGGAGGGCCATTCGCCCAGCATTGAGGTGGGATCATAAAGACATCAGCCTATGGATGCGCCTCATGACTTCGGCTAGGCCGACGGGTCAGTTTTTTCAGGGGGGGGGCCGGTGGATCAGCCAACTCCGGACAGTCGGCCACAAGAAAGAAAGGGGTTTGTTGGCAATTTAATGAGGGGTCCTGTAGATTTGGAGGGTCGTGCAAGTACAAGCATGAATGCTCCGGTTGTGGGGGGGGGGGGGCACCCGGTGTCGCGGTGTTTCAAACAAGGCAAGGGCCGTGCCGGTGAGTCTGTTGCAAAAGGGGACAACGCCGGTGAAAGTGGGAAGGATGGAGCCCTTCCTCGATAGGTACCCTGATAGGGTCGCAGCGGGGCTGTTAGCCCAGGGTTTTTCAGAGGGGTTTAGAACTCCGTCTCGCTTGGTCGATACACCACCGCCGGCTCGGAACTTGAAGTCAGCGTTGCTGCATGGGGACGTGGTTAGGGAAAAGTTGCAAAAAGAAGTTAGGTTGGGCCGCATGAGTGGCCCTTTCGCAGCATTACCGATTCCGGAGTTAGTGGTGTCCCCGCTAGGTGTGGTGCCGAAAAAAGAGCCTAATAAGTTTAGGTTGATACACCACTTGTCATACCCAAAAGGGGGGTCGGTGAATGATGCCATTGACCCAGAGGAGTGTGCGGTATCTTACACGTCTTTTGATGCAGCTGTATTTTGGGTTAGAAAGTATGGGCAGGGGGCGTTGTTGGCAAAGGCGGACATAGAGTCGGTCTTCCGTTTGTTGCCGGTGCATCCGGAGAGTTTTCGTTTATTGGGTTGTTGTTGGCAGGATGAATTCTATGTGGATCGTTGTTTGCCTATGGGGTGTTCGATATCCTGCGCTTTATTTGAAAAGTTTAGTTCCTTCATTGAGTGGGTAGTTCGGGACGTTGCGGGATTGAACTCTATCATCCACTACTTGGACGATTTTCTCTTCGTGGGTCCCCCTGGATCGACAGTCTGTGCGGTCTTGCTGGCGACGTTGGAACATGTTGCGGAAAAATTTGGCATCCCGCTAGCCCCGGAGAAGACTGAAGGTCCAACTACGGAATTGAGTTTTTTGGGTATTATTCTAGACACCAGAGCGATGGAGTGTAGGCTACCCGAGGACAAGTTGGCGGCGTTGCAGGAGGAAATTCGGGGTCTAATCGGAAAGAAAAAGGTTCAACTAAGGGAGTTACAATCATTACTAGGTAAGTTGAACTTTGCGTGTCGAATTTTGCCTATGGGGAGAGTATTTTGCAGCTGGAGGCCTAATTTAATTATAGTACCGTAGTGCCTGAGTGTTTGGGAGTTTTAAGTTTGGTGGGTTTTTCCCTGCAAAGACCAACGGGATTTAAGGATGTTTCAGGTGTTTTACAGGATTATGTTACTGTTGAGTTAAATTATTATTATTATTATTGGTTTATGTTTTAATAAAGATTATTGGCTGCTACGGCCAATATTTTACTCCATATGGTTGTGGTCTCGATTATTGGGGTGAAGGTTGGGTTATGCAGTGATGGGAGAAGTTGATAAAAGGGGGTAAGCAAGTCTCATCGGTTATACAATAGTCAAGGAAGCCCGGAGCAATAGACAAAAAGAATAGGCGTAGGGCGGGCATGACAGGGTTAACAGGGGAACTTGGTAATGAGGAGTTAGTTGTTAGGGGGTGTGTGATTGGCCATCTTAGGGTTAGGGGTGGAGCAGAGTGTATTAGCTGTGTGAGAGATCCCGCCCCAGCTCAGTTGCGTGGAGAGGAGCAAGCGTCCCACCCTCCCTCCCTTAGCATGTGGTATGGTCTGTTATGTAAAGGTTTGTAGTTGGTCATGATTTTATGGTATAGCAAAAAGTCGTGGCAGTGGCGTGATGTTGGTCTTTGCGGGGAAGGATTAAACCCCAGATATTTAAGAGATCGGGACCCATCGCTAGTATGAGGCCCGTTGGTGAGATTTCAGCTAACAAGGGTTTTAGCTTGAATTGGTTATTGGGGCACGGCGGGCTATTTGTTGTTTGTCTCCGAGCTAGCTTGTCAGCTGGAGGCCTAATTTTAGTATAGTACCGCAGTGCCTAAGTGTTTGGGAGTTTTAAGTTTGGTGGGTTTTTCCCTGCAAAGACCAACGGGATTTAAGGATGTTTCAGGTGTTTTACAGGATTATGTTACTGTTGAGTTAAATTATTATTATTATTATTGGTTTATGTTTTAATAAAGATTATTGGCTGCTACGGCCAATATTTTACTCCATATCATTGTGGTCTCGATTATTGGGGTGAAGGTTGGGTTATGCAGTGATGGGAGAAGTTGATAAAAGGGGGTAAGCAAGTCTCATCGGTTATACAATAGTCATGATTTTTGACACTTTTTGTATTAATACTCCCAGAAGAAACGCTTTTAGGGTATCCTATATCACCCCCGGGGGGGCTGTACCAGTATTCATTTCAAAGAATTCTCTCAAGGATACTAATACCCCTTCCCGCTCTCCCACTACCTCCAACCAAAAGGATTTATTTTCCACTCTCCTGTATGACGAATTCCCCCTAAGGACACCGACGTCACCAATGGAGAATGGTGAGAGAGACCCCTGGGCATATAATTTATATTTCTTACCAGTTGCAATGCCTCCACATTACCCAGAACCATATCAATCCTGCAGAGTGTGGAGTGAGTTCTTGAAAAACAGGAGTATTGCTGCCCTTTTGGATTCCTTAGTCTCCATATATCCAACAGCCCCGCCTCCCCAAATATTGGAGATTGCGGGCCGTCAGATACCTTATTGGCCATTTGTAATCATTCAAGAGTATATGTTATACAGTTTTTATACAAATGTTTATTTTCTCTTTACAGATTAACATTTTAATTGTGTTTGTTTGATATATGTTAATTTTTACAAATAATGTCAGAGGCCACAGATCCAGCACAGAGGACGATCGAGCCAGCCATCCCCCAGTGCGCAGCAGGCTCGGGGAGCCCGACGAGGTGACGGACAGCAGTCACAGCGAAGAAGTCGGAGTGCAGGGATGGGGGAGACCAACGCAGCCCACGGTTCCCCCCCCCTCAGTGCGTCGCAGATGTCAGGAACAGCCGGATGGTGAGCCGCGGGGGGCTGCGAGCGGTCAGTCGGACCGACAGGCGTCGTCAGTCAATCGGGGGGCTGGCCAGGCGGCCGAGGCGGCCAGCAGCCCTATGCCAGACAGAGGAAGAACCGTGAGGAGCGCGATAAGGTTGTGCAGAGAGGCAGAGGGAGAACAACAGAGGCCCAGTACGGTCAGAGGAACAGAAGTGCATCAGAGAGGCCAGGACACGGGTCTGGTGTTGCTGCGCAGCGGGTGGGAAGAGAGCAACAGCGGAGACCCCCGGCAGCCAGAGCGGGACCCTCTGGGGTGCAGTTGGCAGTCATTCGTCAGGAAGAGGTCAGCGACAGATCGGAAGGCGAGCTGTCCGGGTCGGAGAGGGACGAGGACCAGGGACATTCGGCAGCGGTGGATTCCGGAGTGGCGGCTGTTGGGCCCAGTCCTGGGCAGCCCGGTGAGTCCAGCTCTACTTTTGCTATTTCTTCTTTGTTAGAAAAATTATTAGAGCAGGGCAGACAGGGGGTTTCTTCCGGGGGGGGGGGGGGTTAGTTCAGTGGGTGTTAGTGTGGTCAGGTCGCCTGTAGCGCAACCTAGGGAGGCAGGTGAGGAGGTGAGCAATAAGGGCTTGCAGGACTTATTGGCTGGGTTGCGGGATTTGGTACAGCGTTTTGATTCAACCACGGGGGACAGTTCGTCACCAGCGCGGGCGTGGGCCACACCTCGAGAAAAGGAGACGGCTGTGGTAAGTACGCCGGGTATGGCGGTTGCGGTTAGTGGAGATGCGGAGAAAACGGCAAATAGCACGGGGTCGGCTGTGGTTGAGCAGCCCGGGACGTCAACTGCCGTTTCGGTCTCGGTCAGCCAGGAGAAAACAGGGGAAAAGAAGGCAGAGTCAGTCAGATTGGCTGACGCTGCAAAAAGTGAAGTGTATGTCTGCTTCGAAGACCCATTGGGAGCACATCTTAAAGCAGAAGTAAAGGAAAAATTTGGAAAGGGGAATATGTGGAGATATTCACATTATTGCCGTTGGAGAAATTCAATCTGGATAGATTGAAACCTGAAGAACGCAAGAAAGAGGATGAAGAAAAACGCAGGTATCGGCTGACTCCGCGTACTTTTTCAAACTGGTTACAGGCGTTCGCTATCCTGGCAAGCGTGGTCGGGGAAAAGGCCCCCGAGCACTGCTCGGCCTTATTTGTGTATTTAGATGCCATTAGCGAGGCACACCGGACATACGGAGGAGTGGCGTGCCTGCGATACGACGAGCAGTTTAGGCAACGGATGGCCGTCCGACCTTCACTTCGCTGGGATCATAAGGACATCAGCCTGTGGATGAAGCTTATGACAGCAGCGAGGGCTCCGAACCAGTTTTTTCAGGCAGGGGTCGGAGGTAACGCAGCTCCAGGACAACCGACCAACAAAAAATGGGGCTTTTGTTGGCAGTTTAATGAAGGCACCTGTTTGGTGCAACCTGCCGGTTCAAGCACACATGCTCGGGTTGCGTCCTTTTCTCAGTAGATACCCCGACAGAGAGGCAGCACAGTTATTAGACTCAGGATTTGAGCATGGTTTTCAAATACCGTGTTCATTGGATGCGGCACCTCCTTTAGCTAAGAATTTACGGTCGGCCCTCATGCATCCGTTAGTGGTTGCTAGTAAACTGGACAAAGAGGTGCAATTAGGGCGCATGGTCGGTCCGTTTACCTTGGCCCCGATTCCGGGATTGGTGGTTTCTCCTTTGGGAGTTGTCCCGAAGAAGGAGCCCAATAAATTTAGGTTGATTCAGCATCTTTCTTTTCCGAAGGGTGCTTCAGTTAACGATGCGATTGCGCCGGAAATGTGTGCGGTGACGTATACTTCCTTTGATGCAGCAGTATCATGGGTGCGGCGCTATGGGCGGGGGGCACTGTTGGCAAAAGCGGATATTGAATCTGCTTTCCGGCTTTTGCCGGTTCATCCGGATAGTTTCCGTTTGCTTGGCTGCACATGGAATGGGGCGTTCTACGTGGATCGCTGCCTTCCGATGGGATGCTCTATCTCATGCGCTTTCTTTGAAAAGTTTAGCTCATTTTTAGAATGGGTGGTTAGGGACGTTTCAGGGATCCAATCGGTGATCCACTATCTGGACGATTTCCTTTGTGTTGGCCCAGCGGGTTCCAACGTTTGTGCAGTCCTTTTGGGGACCTTACAGCACATAGCGGAACGTTTTGGGGTTCCGTTAGCACCGGAAAAAACGGAGGGCCCTAAGTCCTCCATCATTTTTTTGGGAATTGAGATAGATTCCATGAGTATGGAGTGCCGACTGCCGGCAGACAAGCTGGGCAATCTCAAAGCAGAAGTGGGTGGGGACATCGGCAAGCGCAAGGTGCAATTGAGGCAGCTCCAATCTTTGTTGGGCAAACTAAATTTTGCTTGCCGAATAATTCCCATGGGCAGGGTTTTTTGCCGACGATTGTCGGCAGCGACTGCGGGGGTCACGGCTCCCACTCACTTCGTGACGCTTAACAAGGAACACAGAGAGGACTTATGGGTATGGCAGGAGTTCCTAGAATCATTCAATGGGCGTGCTTTGTGGATGTCAGGTCCCATCAGTAACTGGGATCTCGAATTATTTACGGATGCGGCAGGTTCTACGGGCTACGGTGCCATTTTGCCAAAGAAGTGGAGCGCAGCACGCTGGCCCACAACGTGGGTTGAGGCGGGGTTCTTGAAGAACCTGGTCCTGCTGGAATTGTTTCCAATTGTAGTGGCAATGGAAATATGGGGGGAATCATTTCGCAACTTGAAAGTGCGGCTCAACTGCGACAACCTAGGTGTCGTGCAAGTGATTAACCGTTTGTCAGCCAAGTCATTGCCAGTGGTTAGGTTGTTGAGGCATTTAGTATTGCGTTGTTTGAAACTGAATGTTTTCATCTACGCTGTGCACTTACCTGGAGTGGAAAACACCTTAGCTGATGCACTGTCTCGTTTTCAGTGGGACAGGTTTCGGGAATTGGCACCAGACGCGGAGCAGCAGGGGGTTACCTGCCCGGACTGGATGTGGACCGTTGCATTGGGAACGCGGCCAGGTGGATCCAGAACTCAGTGAGTAAGGCCACTTGGGACGCTTACTCCAAGGTATGGCAAGAATGGCTGGCTTGCTTACATAGGCTAGAAACTGACCCTGCGAGCCGGGAAGTGCCTCAGGCGTTGCTGTATTTTATTAATACGGGATTCGAGCGGGGCATCTCGGCAGCTGCCATTGATAAGAAATTGGCGGGTTTGGCCTTTCTTTTCAAGCTACAAGGGCTGCGGGACCATACCAAAGATTTTTGGGTGAGGCAAGCAGTGAAAGGCTATAGAAAAGCACACAAGGGCAGGGATGGTCGGCGCCCGGTGTCTTTTGACATGCTGCATGTCCTATTCAGGCAGATATAACTGATCTGCTGTTCAAAGTTTGAAAGCGCTTTATTTTGTGCGGCTTTCGCACTAGCATTCTTTGGGGCGTTACGGATCAGTGAATTGGTCAGCCTGTCTAAGCGTGCAAAAGGGGGACTTCAGTGGGAGGATTTGGAGTGTTCAAAGGATTCAGTTCGGATTTATATTAAACGGTCAAAAACCGATCAGGTGGGGAAGGGAGTACAGCTGGAGGTGTTCCGGATTGCGGGATCACACATATGCCTAGGGTTGCCACCTTTTCTTCAAGCCAAACCCGAACACTTTTGCGGCGCACGGCAATTATTTTGTAGTACATGCTATAGGATTGTAAAATACCTTGGGTTACCCAAAGAGAGTAGTAATGAGGTGTGCTACAGTGAACAGTGGCTGTTAATTGCATTACCAGTGGGGGGGGGACTTAAAGGAGCATGGTTAAATAAAACAAAAGCATTAGTGTACCCATAAAATATGATTCGATTAATAAAAGAAATGTCAGTTAAAATATGAAAATAGCCTACCATAAAAGCGGACACTGTCAGCCAGTAGCGCAGTGGACAGTGTCAGTAGGGCAGTGGACGGTGTCAGTAGGGCAGTGGACGGTGTCAGTAGGGCAGTGGACGGTGTCAGTAGGGCAGTGGATGGTGTCAGTAGGGCAGTGGACGGTGTCAGTAGGGCAGTGGACGGTGTCAGTAGGGCAGTGGACGGTGTCAGTAGGGCAGTGGACGGTGTCAGTAGGGCAGAGGACGGTGTCAGTAGAGCAGAGGACGGTGTCAGTAGAGCAGAGGACGGTGTCAGTAGAGCAGAGGACGGTGTCAGTAGAGCAGAGGACGGTGTCAGAAGGGCAGTGGAAGGTGTCAGTAGAGCAGTGGACGGTGTCAGTAGGGCAGTGGAAGGTGTCAGTAGAGCAGCGGACGGTGTCAGTAGAGCAGTGGACGGGGTCAGTAGAGCAGAGGTTGGTGTCAGTAGAGCAGTGGACGGTGTCAGAAGGGCAGAGGACGGTGTCAGTAGAGCAGTGGACGGTGTCAGTAGAGCAGTGGACGGTGTCAGTAGAGCAGTGGACGGTGTCAGTAGAGCAGTGGACGGTGTCAGTAGGGCAGAGGACGGTGTCAGTAGAGCAGAGGACGGTGTCAGTAGGGCAGTGGACGGTGTCAGTAGGGCAGTGGACGGTGTCAGTAGGGCAGTGGACGGTGTCAGTAGGGCAGTGGACGGTGTCAGTAGGGCAGTGGACGGTGTCAGTAGGGCAGTGGACGGTGTCAGTAGGGCAGTGGACGGTGTCAGTAGAGCAGAGGACGGTGTCAGTAGAGCAGAGGACGGTGTCAGTAGAGCAGAGGACGGTGTCAGTAGAGCAGAGGACGGTGTCAGTAGAGCAGAGGACGGTGTCAGTATGGCAGAGGACGGTGTCAGTAGAGCAGTGGATGGTGTCAGTAGGGCAGTGAATGGTGTCAGTAGGGCAGTGGAAGGTGTCAGTATAGCAGTGGACGGTGTCAGTAGAGCAGTGGACGGTGTCAGTAGAGCAGTGGACGGTGTCAGTAGAGCAGTGGACGGTGTCAGTAGAGCAGTGGATGGTGTCAGTAGGGCAGTGGATGGTGTCAGTAGAGCAGTGGATGGTGTCAGTAGAGCAGTGGACGGTGTCAGTAGGGCAGTGGACGGTGTCAGTAGAGCAGTGGACGGTGTCAGAAGGGCAGAGGACGGTGTCAGTAGAGCAGTGGACGGTGTCAGTAGAGCAGTGGACGGTGTCAGTAGAGCAGTGGACGGTGTCAGTAGAGCAGTGGACGGTGTCAGTAGAGCAGTGGACGGTGTCAGAAGGGCAGTGGACGGTGTCAGTAGAGCAGTGGACGGTGTCAGTAGAGCAGTGGACGGTGTCAGTAGAGCAGTGGACGGTGTCAGTAGAGCAGTGGATGGTGTCAGTAGGGCAGTGGATGGTGTCAGTAGAGCAGTGGATGGTGTCAGTAGGGCAGTGGACGGTGTCAGTAGGGCAGTGGACGGTGTCAGTAGAGCAGTGGACGGTGTCAGAAGGGCAGAGGACGGTGTCAGTAGGGCAGAGGACAGTGTCAGTAGGGCAGTGGATGGTGTCAGTAGAGTGGATGGTGTCATTAGAGCAGTGGACGGTGTTAGAAGGGCAGAGGACGGTGTCAGTAGAGCAGTGGACGGTGTCAGTAGAGCAGTGAACGGTGTCAGTAGAGCAGTGAACGGTGTCAGTAGAGCAGTGAACGGTGTCAGTAGAGCAGTGGACGGTGTCAGTAGAGCAGTGGACGGTGTCAGTAGGGCAGTGGACGGTGTCAGTAGAGCAGTGGACGGTGTCAGTAGAGCAGTGGACGGTGTCAGTAGAGCAGTGGACGGTGTCAGTAGGGCAGTGGACGGTGTCAGTAGGGCAGTGGACGGTGTCAGTAGGGCAGTGGACGGTGTCAGTAGGGCAGTGGACGGTGTCAGTAGAGCAGAGGACGGTGTCAGTAGAGCAGAGGACGGTGTCAGTAGGGCAGTGGACGGTGTCAGTAGAGCAGTGGACGGTGTCAGTAGAGCAGTGGACGGTGTCAGTAGGGCAGTGGACGGTGTCAGTAGAGCAGTGGACGGTGTCAGTAGGGCAGTGGATGGTGTCAGTAGAGCAGAGGACGGTGTCAGTAGAGCAGTGGACGGTGTCAGTAGAGCAGTGGACGGTGTCAGTAGAGCAGTGGACGGTGTCAGTAGGGCAGTGGATGGTGTCAGTAGAGCAGAGGATGGTGTCAGTAGGGCAGAGGACAGTGTCAGTAGGGCAGTGGATGGTGTCAGTAGAGTGGATGGTGTCATTAGAGCAGTGGACGGTGTTAGAAGGGCAGAGGACGGTGTCAGTAGAGCAGTGAACGGTGTCAGTAGAGCAGTGAACGGTGTCAGTAGAGCAGTGAACGGTGTCAGTAGAGCAGTGGATGGTGTCAGTAGAGCAGTGGATGGTGTCAGTAGGGCAGTGAACGGTGTCAGTAGAGCAGTGGATGGTGTCAGTAGAGCAGTGGATGGTGTCAGTAGAGCAGTGGATGGTGTCAGTAGGGCAGTGGACGGTGTCAGTAGAGCAGTGGACGGTGTCAGTAGAGCAGTGGATGGTGTCAGTAGAGCAGAGGACGGTGTCAGTAGGGCAGTGGATGGTGTCAGTAGGGCAGTGGACTGTGTCACCCGGTGAGAACTGTATATATGGATGGTGTATGGGGGGGTGGAGAACAGTATCTATAGATGGTATATGGGGGGGGTGGAGAACTGTATATATGGGGGGACTGTATATATGGAGAGGACTGTATATATGGGGGAGGACTGTATATATGGGGAGGACTGTATATATGGATGGTGTATGGGGGGAGGACTGTGTATATGGGGGGGCTGTATATATGGATGGTGTATGGGGAGAGGACTGTATATATGGGGGGGACTGTGTATATGGGGGGGGGGGACTGTGTATATGGATGGTGTATGGGGAGAGGACTGTATATATGGGGGGGACTGTATATATGGGGGGGACTGTGTATATAGGGGGGACTGTGTATATGGATGGTGTATGGGGGGAGGACTGTATATATGGGGGGGACTGTGTATATGGGGGGGGCAGTGTATATGGATGGTGTATGGGGAGAGGACTGTATATATGGGGGGGACTGTGTATATGGATGGTGTATGGGGGGAGGACTATATATATTAGGGGGACTGTATATATGGGGGGACTGTATATATAGATGGTGTATAGGGGGGGAGAACTGTATATATGGGGGGGACTGTATATATGGATGGTGTATGAGGAGGAGAGAGAGAACTATATGGATGGATGGTATATGGGAGGGGGCCGGCAAAACTGTATGTATAGTGTATGGTGGGGGGAGGGGGTGTATGTATATATGTATGTATAGTGTATGGTGGGGGGAGGGGGTGTATGTATATATGTATGTATAGTGTATGGTGGGGGGTGTATGTATATATGTATGTATAGTGTATGGTGGGGGGTGTATGTATATATGTATGTATAGTGTATGGTGGGGGGAGGGGGTGTATGTATATATGTATGTATAGTGTATGGTGGGGGGAGGGGGTGTATGTATATATGTATGTATAGTGTATGGTGGGGGGTGTATGTATATATGTATGTATAGTGTATGGTGGGGGGAGGGGGTGTATGTATAGTGTATGGTGGGGGGTGTATGTATATATGTATGTATAGTGTATGGTGGGGGGTGTATGTATATATGTATGTATAGTGTATGGTGGGGGGAGGGGGGGTGTATGTATAGTGTATAGTGGGGGGAGGGGGGTGTATGTATAGTGTATGGTGGGGGGGAGGGGAGGTGTATGTATATATGTATGTATAGTGTAGGGGGGAGGTGAGAGTACTTTGAAATCCTGACATGGATGATAAAAACCTACCTTACAAGCTGGGCTCCAGTCCCAGCGTGATCTGTGCACACATTCCAGCAGGGAATGGGGAGGCTCCGCCCACCTCCTTGTCCCTTCTGCTGGCAGCCAGAGGATTGGAGGAGAGCACCCGGCCGGTAACATGGAGGCTCCGCCTCTGTGTCCCGACTCCGTCCTGCACTCAGACAGCTGAGCAGGAGCAGAAATCAAGCAGCGCTAAGGCGGCGCTACGGACCCGAACTCCACGGCCGCACTGATGACACAGCTTCGGCACAGGGAGCCACGGGTCTGAAATGAATAATGTGCCCGGGTCTCAGGCGGGCAGAGACCCGGGCACATGTTTCAAAACCCGTACTGTCCGGGTGAATCCCGGACAGGTGGCAACCCTACATATGCCCCGTAGCAGCGGTGGCAGCATTTAGGGATATGCGCCCGCGAGGTCCGGGGTCGTTTTTAATTCATGCAGACGGATCGTCCTTGTCAAAATTTCAATTTATAGCCGTATTCAAGAAGTGTTTATCTGCGGCCGGCTATGACCCCACCAGTTATTCGTCCCACTCTTTTCGTATAGGTGCGGCCACGGAAGCGGCTAGGGCAGGGCTCAGTTCTGAGGCAGTAAAGCGCATTGGCAGGTGGGACTCAGATAGATTTAAGCTTTATATCCGCCCACATCTAGTTTAGGCTTGTTAAAAAGGGGTAGTATTTTCGTGTAATTCAGGGGGGTTCAGGGTTCATGTTAGGTAATTTATTGTGGTGTTTTGTTAATCTTGCTTTGCAGGTGAATCGGTGGCCCTCGTTTGGATATTGGGTCACTCATTCGTTTTCTGGGGGGCCAAACGAGCAGACGTTCGGCCGAATGGTAGGCAGCTGGGTATCCCAAGGCAGGAGGCACGGGTAAGGTGGATTGGGTTATCGGGGATGCTGTGGAACAGGGTAAGGTCAGAAGTTCATAAGTTTGCTAGGTGGGACAGGGCTCCAGATGTTCTAGTGCTACATGTGGGGGGGAATGACATGGGGGTTAGGTCTATGAGGGATCTCATCCGAGATATAAAATGCGATGTTTTACGCCTGCAGGCTGCATTTCCTGGGATGGTGATAGTATGGTCAGACATGGTAGGGAGAAGGTCATGGCGCTGGGCGTTGTCTGATAAAAAGGTTGACAGGGCCCGTGTAAAGGTTAATAAGGAGGTTAGCAGGTTTGTTATGCGGAATGGGGGCGTGACCATAAGGCACAGGGAGTTGGAGGTGGATACCTGGAGGTATCTTAGGAGTGATGGGGTGCACCTTAATGAGGTGGGCACGGACCTTTGGGCACTTGGTTTGCAGGACGGAGTACAGCGGGCTTTGAAGGTGTGGAGGTGCGCGCAAGGGTAAGGTTTTACCCCTTGCGCGCGGTGGCAGTGGTTTGGGTCTGTGAGGAGGAGGAGAGTATGGTATGGTGATATAATCTGGTTGGTACCCATATATAATATGGGCTGTTTTTTGTACCTTCCGGTTACGAGTGGTTAACCAGGAAGGGGAAGAGTTAGGTCACTGAGAAGGTTGGGTACTGTCTCACAGTCTGGGGTTAGCGACTGGAGGCCAAAAAGTTTACGAGGTTTTAAGCAGTGACCTGTGGGTGTGTTCCCCTTCCAGACTACAATAAGTTCTGAGAAATTATTATTAAAAGTTATTTAAAAGTTATTTAAAAAGAAAAGTTATTTTAAAATGTTATTTATTGATTTATATTTTATTAATAAAAGGCCGGCAAGGCCATTTACTCCAACACCTTGTCACGTCATTTGTGGGAGTATTTTGAGGGGTATTTAATTATGATAAGGGGTAACTTGGAAGACTGAGGTATGTCCTTCATAGGTCAAGAGGGTCCCGGAGCAGAGAAAGGCAGGGGATCAGCGTAGGGACAGCATGACCTGTCTGGACTTCACAGGCACGCTGTATTAGGCTGCTTTGCTTTCCCCTTTAAGAAAGGGGGAGTGGTTGTAGCAAGGGAGGTTTTCCTGAGGAAAGTTAGTGGAAGAAGAAGGGGGAAGTGACGTCAGTGGAGAGCGACGGGGAAAGAAGATTCCCACCCACCCTCCCTGGTGTGCTTATGGAAAAGGTAACGAGGGGCGGCTAGGCAGTGGTTTGGGTCTGTGAGGAGGAGGAGAGTATGGTATGGTGATATAATCTAGTTGGTACCCATATATAATATGGGCTGTTTTTTGTACCTTCCGGTTACGAGTGGTTAACCAGGAAGGGGAAGAGTTAGGTCACTGAGAAGGTTGGGTACTGTCTCACAGTCTGGGGTTAGCGACTGGAGGCCAAAAAGTTTACAAGGTTTTACGCAGTGACCTGTGGGTGTGTTCCCCTTCCAGACTACAATAAGTTCTGAGAAATTATTATTAAAAGTTATTTAAAAGTTATTTAAAAAGAAAAGTTATTTTAAAATGTTATTTATTGATTTATATTTTATTAATAAAAGGCCGGCAAGGCCATTTACTCCAACACCTTGTCACGTCATTTGTGGGAGTATTTTGAGGGGTATTTAATTATGATAAGGGGTAACTTGGAAGACTGAGGTATGTCCTTCATAGGTCATGGTCATTTTTTGACCTACAAAACCTACACTGCTCAAACTGTGGATGAATACCTTACTGTGTCTTTGTGATCAGTTATCTTGTCAAATAGTTTTTATTCTGCTCTTGTTCCATGTTTTTAATTTTAGCTGTTATTGCTGATGGTAATTGAAATGTCATTAGCAGACATCTCAGTCTCCGGCGAGGTGCGGGAGACTCCCGCATTTCTGCGGCGGCTCCCGCACACCTGCAAGCGCCTCCCGATCTCCCGGGAATTATAGGTGTGGCAGGGAACAGCTGTGATCACCAATCCCCTTTGTATCGATTTTTAGCTAACAGATGCTTCTCCTTCTCTCCCTCCCACGGCTGTCAGCTAAAAAGCTATACAGGGAGATCGGTGATCACAGCTGTCCCTCCTGCTGCACCGATCATTCCCAGCTGCTCTGTGTGCTCCTTCCCCTGCCCCCTCCGTGTCCTTCTTCACCCCCTGTTCTTCTGCGGCCCCCCTAGTCCCCCGCAGCCGGCTCCCCTCCTCTCCTCTCCCGCCGGCTGCGGGGCAACTAGTAATTGGACACAGTGAGCGAGATCGCTCCTGTGTCCTGTGATTACTGAGCAGAGTAAACTGTGTTTACTCTGCTCAGTTTATGAATGAACAGGAGCCTCTGTCTTCCTGTTCATTCATCTTTAGTGCTGAGAAAGGGACTGTGGAATCTCTGTCCTCAGTCCCTTTGTCTGTCTCAAATGGGTGATGTCAGGGGTCTGTTTAGACCCCTGACATCTCACCAAAGCCCCCCAAAAAATATATAAAAAAATATTGTAAAATAATTCTAAAAAAATGAAAAAGTGTAAAAAATAAAATAAAAAAACTACTGACACCACTCTCCCCTGCCCTACCAACACTGTCCACTGTCCCAACCCCCTCCCCCCAAAAAGCATTGTGAAAAAAAAATTAAAAGCAAATTAAATTGTAAAAAAATCAATTATTAAAAATAAAAAAACTACTGACACCGTCCACATACCACCCACCCCCACCCCCTTCCCGAGAAGCACTGCGAAAAAATATTGAAAAAGTGATTTGAAAAATATTTTGCAGCGGGGGGTGAGGGCATTTGCGGGCGCAAATCGCCACCTCCCTGAAATGAGTTTGCCACCTCCCTGAAATTAGTTTTTGCAGGATGGGATGTCTGGTCATTAGTAATGTGGAATGTATGTTTTTTATAATGAAACATATGGGGGTTATTTATTAAAGGCAAATCCACTTTGCACTACGAGTGCACTGAAAGTGCACTTGGAAGTGCAGTCGCTGTAGACCTGAGGGGGACATGCAAGAAAAATAAAAAACAGCATTTTAGCTATCACATGATTGGATTATAAATTCAGCAGAACTTCCCCTAATTTCAGATCTTCCCCTTAGATCTACAGCGACTGCACTTCCAAGTGCACTTGTAGTGCAGAGTGGATTTGCCTTTAGTAAATCAACCCCATGGTGTTACATTCTCATTTATGGGTTTCCCATCTCCAAACCATGAGGTTAAAAATCCAGGTTTGTATTTTAATGACCAGCAAGACTTGTATTGCTTATACCCCCACCAATCAGTTGTTTGGACTCTGCCCTGGAAACCAGTTCAGTCTAAATGATCCCCCAAAGCTGCACTGCTTTGTACTGGAAAAGTAAAATGCAGCTTAAAGCAACAGGTATCTGAACGGTTTCACAAGTCAGTGCAAATGGAGTGAGTAGAAGATCTACAAGCAGCAAAACCCTACGTATTCATCATAAGGAAGGTGTGTGTGTGTGTGAGGAAGATGAAGGACACAGGCAAGAGGTGAAAAATGCTTTTAATGGGTCTTTTTTAAAAGAATTTATTACTAAAGGGAAAAAGACTGTGCACTTTGCAAATGCAGTTGCTCCAGAGCTTAGTTAATGAGCAGAACCTCTGCTGACTTCCATTATCAAATCATGTGCAAGCAAAAATTATGTTTTTTTTTTTATTTACCTTGCACGTGATTAGGTACTCTTTGCAAAGTACCTCATTTACTAAGCTCTGGAGCAACTGCACTTGCAGAGGACAATTGCACTTTGCAAAGTGCACAGTCTATTTGCCTTTAGTAAATTAACCCCATAGTCTCTCTACCATGGGCATAGAGGGGTTGGTTGATTTACTAAAGGCAAATAGACTATGCGCTTTGCAAAGTGCAGTTGCTCAGAGCTTAGTAAATGAGGTAAAGCTTCACTTTGTAAAGAATACCCAATCATGTGAAAGGAAAATTTAAAAAAAATGCATTTTTGCTAGCACATGATTGGATTTCTGCTCATTTACTAAGCTCTGGAACAACTGCACTTGCAAAGTGCTCAGTCTTTTTTGCTTTTAGTAAATCAAGCCCAGAACGTAACCACTCAATCCAAATCTAAAATTCAGAACAATGAAGTCTTTTAAAAAGGCTGCAATTATCAGCTTGCCATGTAGAAGCAGCAATATTCTGTTTATTTAAAAAAAAATAAAATCTAACATTATCCAGAGTCCTAGAGAAAGTTTTTTTGTACCCACAAAACCTGCGGTAAATTGGCATATGAATAAAAGAGTCAAGATCACCCTCACGTCCAAGGAAATGAATACAGACAAAGGTGTAACATAGGACAGACGTGTGTTAAACTATTTTTTAGATTTCAATATGTTTATTGATTTTTTTGCATAAATAACAGTAGCAAAAACATAACATAACTCCAGACCCCCCAAACTGGGAGGGTAATAGGCATATATTTTCAGGTAGTAATACTCACATTTTTAAGCAACATATCCATAATGGTAGTGACCAGATATATCACAGAAAAAGATCCATTCAAATACAAAGATAATGACGAGATTACACCCATAGTGCAATTGAAGAGCAACTGAATGCTAAATGTGGTGTAATACACATCAGGTAGGACAGTGAGCAGAACATTTATGTGATAAAGTACATAGAGTAGTGGTCAACCACCCTGAATAACCTTGTACAATGAACCATTAAGAATGTAGTAAACCAAGGAGCAAGCAGCTCTAAACCTGAGCATGTTGTAAAAAAATAAACAGAAAGAAGTGGGAAAAGAGAAGAGCGTAAATGGTTGGGTATCTCAGCCACCTGTCTCAGTCATCCACCAAGAGATATTGGGGTTAATTTACTAAAGACAAATAGACTGCATTTTGCAAAGTGCAGTTGCTTCAGAGCTTGCACAGTCTATTTGCCTTTAGTAAATCAACCCCACTGCATCCACGGCTGTCAGGTTTTATCAAACTTGGCTTGATTATTATGGAGAGTACATGTTTGCTTATCGTTGATCCTGATCCAGTTTAATTTTTGTGTGAGATAGTCAAGTTTGACTATTGGTTGGTTCCAACATTATGCAATGGCTATTCTGGTTGCTAGTATCATGTAGGAAATTAATATTTTCCTCGTTTTAGGGATATCATCACTTAAAGGAGTTGTAAAGGCAGAAGGTTGTTTTTATCTTAATGCATTCTATACATTAAGATAAAAAAACCTGTGTACAGCAGCCTCCCCAGCACCCCCTAATTAGCGATTGAGCCCTTGGCACTGCTGCTGTCAATCGAAGTCAGTCAGCCAATCAGGGGAGAGAGGGGGCGCAGCCGGGTCGGGGCTCTGTGTCTGAATGGACACACGGAGCTGTGACCTGGCTCCAGTGCCTCAATAGGAAGCTGCTGACTGTGGGGGCACTCCATAGGAGGTAGGGGCCAGGAGCAGCTAAGAGGGACCCGAGAAGAGAAGGATCCGGGCTGCTCTGTGCAAAACCACTGCACAGAGGAGGTAAGTATACCATGTTTGTAATTTAAAAAAAATAAAATAAAAAGACTTTACAATCACTTTAAATCACTTTTTGAAAGGGGTCACTCTCTGGCTTCCTAGAGATATTTTGGCCCATGAAGGAACGAATGAGGTTGATCATCCTAATCCAAAACCGTGTCACTTTGGGCCAGTGATATCATATTTGAATCAAAGAAAACACTGGGATAAGGCTTGAGTGTTCATTTTAGCTATTCTAGTTGGGACCATATACCAGCGTAGTATTGTTTTATAGTTTATAGCTTCAAACAAAGCTGTGTTTATGGATATTGTTGACTAATTATTCGCAATATCTTGCAAGTCAGTCAGGTACCACTGAATGTTAAGATCTCTTTCCCAATGTTCCATATAGGAGAGCTTATTGTCTAACGTTGATAAGAGATCATATAGTATGGATTCAACTATTTTAATACATTTTTATTTCTGTCTTTGATCTGTTCTACCCTTCATAGGCAGCCATACAGTGTCACTCCTCTGCAACTTTTCCAACAGTATAACAATTAGAGAATGAAAAGTATTATCAGAAAGCCAAATGTTATCATTTTACAGCTCCAGGTAATAAATATGTTTTATGTATATAGGATGCAACAGCCACAGAAAGCAGCATTATTAAAATTAGTATAGGTAAAGGTGATAAATAACTGGGACTAATATTAGTAGTTGCTATTATTAATTAATTATTATTAAAACAATGTTTGGTTTGCACAATGAATTGGAAAAATTAAATAAAAAAATATATAGAGTCTAAAAAGTATAGTCTATGCAGAGCCCCTGAAAGAGGAAGTCTTGTGACCTTGCTGTATTGGATTTCCTGTAAAGAGGATTTCAATTGAATTCACCTGCAAAAAAATAATAAAAAATATTGCTATTAACTAGCATAAGTTTTAAACATAATATTGAAAATAATGTTGTGCAAACACATATTTTCTTGTATATTTCCTTTACCAGGGCCAGGACAAAGGGTGGGCAGATGGGGAAGCTTCCCTGGGCACAGCGTGTAGTGTAGGGATGGGGATGTTGCAAGTGCCTTCTACTATAAGGCTGACATTAGTAATGACAGTGGCATCACTACTTCTGCCAGCCTAGTGCTGTAAGCGGCAAGGAGAGGAGAGAGCCAGGAGGAGGTGTGGGCTGTGCTCTCTCTCCCCCTCCTCCTCATAAGCTTGTACTTAATAAATGGGGGTGGAATCTGGCATCTTTGCCCTGGGCATTGGATGATTTTGTCCCGGCACTGGCTCGCACATCATTGCTACTTTTGCCACCTGAACAATTTGGACACCTTGGGTTGACTAATTTGATCTTGTCATTAGCAGGTTATCCCTCACACAAGTGCAAGTAGGGCTTCAGTTTTTATCATGGCAGCCCACATTAACTCTTGTTCATGTATAAATCAGGCATGTTTTATTATTAACGTTAATCTATCAATTTATTATCACCATAAATGAGTCTTGAGACCTGCATTATTCTAGACGATAGCTAAATGCAAGACCGGTAAAGACACTTTGCACTTACCGAATTGAGGGAGCTCTTTCCATGGGCTCAGGTCCAGTGCTGGGATTCTGGAACACGAAACAAAATCTGCAGGGTACTGATTTCCAAAGAAGACATTTAGCGGGACCTCTGTGATATTTGTATTGGCACAGATAACCTGGGACATAGTTACTTTCTCTATTGAGCTTTTTTGAGCTTTGCTGAGAACTGAATCATTCTCATAATAAAACCTAAATAGAAGAATAAATGAATTACCCTTTTGCACAAACTAGTATACAATATGAACTCTATCCAAAGCATAGTACAGTTATTCTGCATATCTCCAGTATACATGGTATACACTGAGCACTGTGACCACTGCCCCATGCTCCAGGGACTCTGTGCCTGCCTGTCACATTCTGTTCTAAATCTGAACAGGAGGGGCGGCGGGGGTGGCATATACATGAACCAATCCTCTCCATTTTCCTCATGCAGCCACTGAAAGCCTGCTTTTCCTCCTCTCCCTTCCATTCAGAGGCTGAAGGGGAAAATGGGTTGGTTCCTGCATATGCCACAATCCCTGAACGAAGTCTTGATGACAAAATGCATTGGTACAGTATGTGGCTGTATGGCAACCGGAAGTGACATGTTATTTTTAGCAACGCTTTGCCGTAGTTTTTGCGGACGAAAAAGGGTTAAAACCGCCTGCAAAGCACCACTGCAGCAGTGCATTGCCGGCGGTACAGCCCATTAATTTCAATGGGCAGGGGTGCTTTAGGAGGGGTGTATACACACCACTCCTACAGCACTGCAAAGATGCAGCTTGCAGGAATTTTTTTACCGTCCTGCCAGCACACCACTCCAGTGTGAAAGCACTCGGGCTTTCACATTGGAGTGAGAGGAGAGGCTCTTTACAGGCGCTATGCAAGGAGCATTTTTGTAGCGCTATAGTGCCTGTAAAGCGCCTCAGTGTAAAAGCAGTCTAAGACAAATAACTCTGGTGAGGGAGAGGTGACTGGAGCACTTATGGTGTGTTGTGAAGATTTCATCTGTGTTGGAGGACTGTTTCTATGCACTCTCTGCACTTAATATATGGACTTTTTGCACAATTTATATTAGTTTATGTGTGCTCTTTATATCTCTTCACATTGGGTGACACAATGGAGGTTATTTACTAAAGGAAAATCCACTTTACACTGCAAGTACACTTGAAAGTGCACTGAAAGTGCACTTGGAAGTGCAGTCGCTGTAGATCCGAAGGGGACATGCAAGGAAAATAAAAAACAGCATTTTAGCTTGCACATGTAGATTGAGAGCGACTGCACTTCCAAGTGCACTTTCAGTGCAAAGTGGATTTGCCTTTCGTAAATAACCCCAATGTGATGTTTACTATGTCATGATAATTTTTGACATATAGGGGTTGATTTACTAAAGGCAAATCCACTCTGCACTACAAGTGCACTTGGAAGTGCAGTCGCTGTAGATCTGAGGGGAAGATCTGAAATGAGGGGAAGTTCTGCAGCGATCTACAGCGACTGCACTTCCAAGTGCACTTTCAGTGCACTTGTAGTGCAAAGTGGATTTGCCTTTAATAAATAACCCCCATAGACACTTTTTATAATTTTGTTTGTCTGCAGTAGGTAGTGTTTTTTTTATATAATATACACATTTCTTTCTTTCACATGTGTATTTGTATATACATTCTAGCTGCTTTTCACCTTGGTTTAGGTGAATATTTTACATTTTAAAGTGGCAGCTACATTTAGGCATCTCACAATTTATCATTTATCATAAATTGCAGCCCCTCCTGTGCAGGTTACTGTTATTTCCTGCTGACCATGACCCCTGTGTGCTCCCCTGTTCCCCCCGCAGCGCTGCTGGCTTCCCTCCTCTTCTCTTCCACCGGCTGCTGTGGGGGATGTTTCTGGATGGAGAGTGGGGAAAGGGCCTGTCAATATGTAATTTACTGGCCCCTACCTTTTCTGAATGAATAGAGTGCGTGATCAGTACCAATTCATAATTGAAGCATGGTAAAGTATAATTACTATGCTTCAGTTGTGATTGAACGTGAAGCTCTATATTGTAACAGAGCTAATAAAGGGTCTGGAAGATATTAGTTATGAGGAAAGGTTGTGAGCACTGAACTTATTCTCTCTGGAGAAGAGACGATTGAGAGGGGATATGATTTCAATTTACAAACACCATAATGGTGACCCCACAATAAGGATAAAACTTTTTCGCGGGAGGGAGTTTAAAAAGACACGTGGCCACTCATTAAAATTAGAAGAAAAGAGGTTTAACCTTAAACTACGTAGATGGTTCTGTACTGTAAAAGTGGCAAGGATGTGGAATTCCCTTTCATGGGCGGTGGTCTCAGTTTAAAAAAAACTATTAAATAAGCACCTGAACGACCGCAACATACAATGATATACAATGTAATATTGACATATAATCACACACATAAGTTGGACTTGATGGACTTGTGTCTTTTTTCAGCCTCACCTACTATGTAACTATGTAATAAGGAGAGAGGGGGGCGGGGCCAGACTGTGGCTCCATGTCTGAATGGACACACAGAGCTGTGGCTCAGCTCAGTTGCCCCCATAACAAGCTGCTTGCTGTGGGGCCACTCAACAGGAGGGAGGGGCCAAGAGCGCCAAATAGGGACCCAAGAAGAGGAGGATCTGGGCTGCTCTGTGTAAAGCCACTGCACATAGCAGGTAAGTGTAACAGAGACTTTAGTATTACTTTGAGATAGGCTAAGTTTGTTTTTACAGTGATATTTGTTTTATTATAGTTTTCCTTACTATGTAGTCATACCTTGCTAGTGAATTTCTTGGGAAAAAAAAGCGCCAAACCCCAGTGACCTTTGATCTCTTTCATTTTGTTCAGGTAGATTTCAGCCTCTCATGGTTTCCTTCCCCTGCTCCAGGGTATTCAAAAGAATTGGAGCGAATTGGAAGAATTATGCGCTGCATACTAGCTCATTATGCCTTTGCCTTACAGGTTTTATTTATTTATTTATTTTTTTGTGCGTGTATACAACCGCTTTAAGAAACCAAGGTCATAGACTTTAACCGCTAGCTGACCGCCGGCTGTCTATTGACGGCCAGGCGGCGCAGCTCTCGTTGCGGGCGGGCGTCATATGACGGCCTCGCATTCCTAGGCCACCAGGGGGCGCGCGCGCGATCGCCGCCGCCGGCGATCGCACGCGCCCGCCGTGACACTAGGCACCCGGTGCGCGTGCTCGGTGGCCGCGATGTCCGCCGGGCACCCGCGATTACCAGTAACACAGCAGGACCGTGGATCTGTGTGTGTAAACACACAGATCCACGGTCCTGTCAGAGGAGAGGAGACCGATGGTGTGTTCCCAGCACAGCGGAACACCGATCGGTCTCCTCCCCTAGTGAGTCCCCGCCCCCTACAGTTAGAATCACTCCCTAGCAACACAGCAACACAGTTAACCCCTCAATCACCACCTAGACCCCTTCCCTGACTGTCACATTTATACAGTAATCAATGCATTTTTATAGCACGGTTCGCTGTATAAATGTGAATGGTCCCAAATATGTGTCAAAAGTGTCCGATGTGTCCGCCGCAATATCGCAGTCACAATAAAAATCGCAGATCGCCGCCATTACTAGTAAAAAAATAAATAAAAATAAAAATGTTATAAATCTATCCCCTATTTTGTAGACGCTATAACTTTTGCGCAAACCAATCTATATACGCTTATTGCGATTTTTTTTACCAAAAATATGTACAAGAATACATATCGGCCTAAACTGAGAAAAAATTTGTTTTAAAGAAAAAAAATTGGATATTTATTATCGCAAAAGATAAAAATTATTGTGTTTTTTTTAAAACTTCTCACTCTTCTTTTGTTTATAGCGCAAAAAATAAAAACCGCAGAGGTGATCAAATACCACTAAAAGAAAGCTCTATTTGTGGGGAAAAAATGATAACAATTTCATTTGGGTACAGTGTTGTATGACCGCGCAATTGTCATTCAAAGTGCAACAGCGCTGAAAGCTGAAAAATGGCTTGGGCAGGAAGGGGGCGAAAATGCACTGTATTGAGGTGGTTAAATACAACTTGCTAAACTGTGTAAAGTGTTTGTGTTAAAGGGGTTGTGGCGTCAGGAGGTTATAGGGAGTAATCTGACTCCAGAAGGCTCCTACCCTTTTCTGACCTGCAGCCATAGACCTTGTTTAGTTAAGCTTGCTGATTTATTGCTCTCCAAAGAGACTTCAGTTGATCATTCATTCGCTTGTTCATATAAAGAGTATAACAGTAACCTACCTTCTCTTATCTGATCCATTTGCTGTTGATTCTATATACTGAAAAACTCTAAGTGAAACTTATCTTAGGTTTACTGTGAACTATGGTGTGTCTGCATCCATATTTCTTTGCTGAAATGCCTGAACCCAGGGTGTCAGAGGTGTCAGAAGACTTGCAATGTCAGGGCAACCATTGGGGCACAGTATCTTTATGTGGCCCTCACGGGGGTAGCGCTGTACTTAGAAAATCCGTTTTGACCTCCAATTCAAAGGTATCTCAATTACCACTACATATACATTTGAGCTTGCCTCTTTATACAAAACAATTTTTTTAAATAATTCTCTTGTTTAAAATTGTAAACGTTTTAGACATTATCAGATGTTCTGAGACTGGTAGATTGGGGAGATATATTCTCAAGCATACAGGTGATTCCTTTGTGGTAATTCCACAAGACATGCTGAATAACACACTGTACAACAATGGGTATCTAAGCCTATGTAGACGTGAATGTAATTAGTTAGAGCATCCATCATATATTGTAACTTTTGAATTCTAGGCTTTGTAATCTCTACTTCGACCAGATTGCATGAATACTTATTGTGGGTCCTAATAATGAATGAAATATATTTTGCCTGTGAGCCTTCCCTGTATACTAGAAAATGAAGCATACCGATCTCCATCCCGAGTCCTGCGGAACTGGTCTCCAATAAGACAAGTCAGCAACTTTCCAGTTCTTCCACCGGGCACCAAGGGTTCAGAAACTCCTCCAATCCAGAGGTCTATGTTTTCAGGAGTGCCATACAAATCCATTAATTTCCTGGCCAGTGGCTTATTGTTTAGAACAATGGCCAACTCATCCAGATTTCTGGGGGCAGAAAGGCCACAAAATCTCCTCCATGAATTGTATCCTAGGTAGAAAGGAAAAATATGACAGACAACTTTAATAATGGCAAACAGGACTGTTAGAGAGCAATTTCATGACATTTAAGTGATATTGATCAGCAATTGCCTGATAAATTCAAACACACAGCAGCTGTAATTCATTTATTTCAGGTACTTACATAGCACCATCAATTTACACAGCGCTTTACATATACCTTGTATATTCACATCAGTCCCTACCCTCAAGGAGCTTACACTCTAAGGTCCCTAACTCACATTCATACATACTAGGGACAATTTAGACAGGATCCAATTAACCTACCAGAATGTCTTTTGAAGTGTGGGAGGAAACCCACGCAGGCACAGGGAGAATATGCAAACTCCAGGCAGGTAGTGTCGTGGTTGGGTTTCAAACCAGCAATCCTTCTTGCTGCTAGGTGAGAGTGCTACCCACTACACCACTGTGCCACCCTAAAGTAAAATGTATCAATTCATTTATCTTAATCTGACTTCTCTGTGACATGTGACCTTCTGAACTCTCTGTGATGACTACAACCAGTCTTTATGTTGCCCCTCAAAGGGTCACTGGACATAAACTTCCCAAAATGTAACTTTCTTGCTATGCTTCCTATATAACCAATGACATATCTAATAGAGGGGCTGTAAGAAAGGTTTTGGTGCTGACATTTTTACACTGAAAGTACGAGACAGCAATGAACCTGCTGTGAGCTTGCCTGGTAATAGCTCTTTTACAGGGGCTCTTAGTTCATCAGGTGAGTGGGTTGGGCTGGCACACTACTGCAATGTCTAAATGAAATAGTGAAATATTCAACAGGTGGTCCTGGCCACAAGATCCTGTTGGCCAACTTCCTGGCCCAGACAGAGGCTCTGATGAAGGGAAAGTTGCTTCCCTTCATCAGAGCCTTCATCCTTCCCTTCATTGCTTTCCGTAATCATTTCAAGGCTAACACCTTGAGATGAGTTTTGTCAAGTTTGATCTCAATAAAAAATATTGCTGACAAGCAGGCACCAAAAGGCTGAATCAATGTTATTTATCAGGTTAGAATCAGCACTGCACGCTTTTGATGCAGAACCTGCCAGTGGGATGCTATATAGACTCCTAGTAAAGGATAACGGGAGCCTAAAAAGGTAAGTATTGTTAAGTATTGTTAGAACTTAGTTTAGGTCAAAGGCTCTTAATATTTACCATACTAGGAGCCAAATAAACCCAAAGAAAATGTTCTCAAAATTTCAACCAAGGACAAATAATAATGGCTGTATAATTCATTGTGGGTGGTCTTCACTGGTTATTTAAGATTTAGTTAACACAGGTTACAATTTCTTACATTTGTATATACATTTTTAACTAGCGCCAGGGTTTCTATGCCTCAGAGCTTTCTCTGTGATATCCCATCTGCTCCTACCTTGCACACGTAAGGTGGTGGTGCTGAGGACAGGAATATTTTTTACATTTTTATTCAATGCAAACAAAATGCATACAAACATGTGTGTCCCTTATTAAAAAGATGTTTTGATCATACTGGTTTAGGAACATAAAGCATTATTTGGTCTCATGTTACCTGGTAGGCCATGTTCTCTCCCTCTTTGTAAATTGATTGCTGCTAGATCAAAACCAATACGCTTCACCATCTTAAAGAGGCGGTCCCTCAGCTCATCATCCACAATCTGATTTTGTTTGTTGAGTTTGGCAGAATTGGCCATCATACCCCGAAGGAAAGGGTCAATTCCATCTGCAAGTAGGAAACACCGGTAGTATTGTAAAAATGAAAGTAAGATGATATTAAAGTGATTGTTAACCTTTGCATTTTATTTTTATAAATAAAAAACGTGTTATACTTACCGGCTCGGTGCAATGGTTTTGTACAGAACAGCCCCAATCCTCCTTTTTTGGGGTCCCCGGCGCTGTTCTCCTTCCTGCCGAGTGCCCCCATAGAAAGCTGCTTGCTCTGGATACATTTGTGTGTGCTCAATTCCGAGCCAGCTCTGTGTGTTCCCTGGCACACAGAGTGTAGCTCAGCCCTGCCCCCTTCCCTCCTCCTCAGCTGTGATTGACAGCAGCAGGAGTCAATGGCTCCCATTTCTGCCCCTCTGTCCAGTGAGAAGGGAGAGAGCCGAAAGAGTCGCTGTTCTCGTACATATCGCTGGATCGATATCGGGCTAAGATAAGTATCGGGAGGGGGGGTGGTCTGAGGGAAAAGCAGCACACTGAAGGTTTTTTAACTTAACGCATGCATTAAGGTGAACCTCCCTGGCGATATGGATTTTTGCGTCTCAAAGCGGTACATTGTTTCGCATGTAATTTCGACTGTAATTCTTAGAATTAACTCACTTAAATCTGTAAAAAAAAAGCGTCTACTAGACAACCCTGGTATGATAAAGTTTGAAACACAAAATCATAAAATATAATATAATAGATAACTATAAATAATTATAACAAATAATAATATCCCTTCCACGACTAAGCCTATTTCTGGCATTTGTTACTTGCAAGTTAAAATCCCTATTTTGTGCCAGGAAATTACTTAGAACCCCCAAACATTATATATATATATATTTTAGCATAGACCCTAGAGAATAAAATTAGTGATTGTTTTAATATTTTATGTCACACGGTATTTGCATAGCGGTCTTTCAAACGCAATTTTTTGGGAAAAAAGACACTTTCACGAATTAAAAAAAAAACTAAACAGTAAAGTTAGCCCAATTTTTTTGTATATTGTGAAAGATGATGTTATGCCGAGTAAAATAGATACCTAATATGTCATGCTTTGAAATTGCGCACACTTGTGGAATGGCATCAAATTACGGTAACTAAACATCTCCATAGATGACACTTTCAAAAAAATTAGCGGTTACCAGGTTAGAGTTACAGAGGAGGTCTAGTGCTAGAATTATTGCTCTCGCTTTGACAATAGCGGCGAAACCTCACATGTGTGATTTGAACACTGTTTACATATGTAGGCGCGACTTACGTATGGGTTTTCTTTGCTGCGCGAGCTTGTGGGGACGGGGGGCGCTTTAAAAAAAATATTTTTTTTTCTTATTTTTTTTTTTTTAAATTGTCTCTGTAAAAAAAAAAAAAAAAAAATGTTGATCACTTTTATTGCTGTCACAAGAAATGTAAACATCCCTTGTGACGGTAATAGGTGGTGACAGTTACTCTTTATGGAGGGATCGGAGGTCTAAAAGACCCAAGATCCCTCCTTTGCACTTCAAAGTATCCAGATCAGCAAAAACTGCAATTCTGAAGTGTGTCGTTTTTTTTTTTATTTGGCGCCATTGGCAGCCGAGTAAACCGGAAAGGACGTTGTGACGTCGCTTCCGTGTTTACACATAGGAGACTGGAATCAAGCTATTTCCGACTTTGATTCAGCCTCTCTCTAGCCAGTGGAAGTGCCGGATCGCGCATCGGGTCTCCCGGTGGAATGGGAGACCCGGGAACATCGGCGGAAGGCGGCGGGAGGGGGTGATGTCCCCTCCTGCTCTCCCAGGATAACAACCGAGCGACTTCTATCCGCATCAGTTGTTATCCCTAAAGAGCCAACCGCCCGCTCTAAAAAACGGTACCGGGGGATGCTTGCAGCTGCATGCACCCCCCCCAGTATAACCCCTGAAAGCGGAGGCCACATATGTGCGTACGGTCGGCGCTAAGGGGGTTAAAATAATAATAAAATGTATTCAATAATGTAATCAAATCAAAAACACTGACATTTGCTCAGTTGCAGAATTGTTGCTGTCGTTACTCTCAGTGTCTGATGACGAATTTCCCCACGGATCACTATTGCTCAATTCTGCAACTGATTCTAATTTATTATTGTTGTTTTCTAGCTGGTCTAAAACCACTTTTAATGTAAAGGGACACTTTTTGGTTGCTATGGACATTCTCCAGTTTCCAGGCAGAAAGAACAGTATATATAATATAAAACTACATGCAGGGCACTGGACAAAGCATTAGGGACAAAAGGGATGTGAAATGATTTGATACAGTAATGTAATCTGTAAGATTACAGTGTACTGTATGTGTTTTATTTTTTGCACCTTTTTAATTTGGCGCCGGGCTCCGTCCCCATGCGTTGCGACGCGTGCAGGGAAAGGAGCCCGGCACACAGTACATCGGGCGGAGTACACAGCCTGTGGACATTGCAGGATCCTGGGGACAAGGTAATTAACTTTCCCAGGATATTTCCATGTGATCCCGAGTGTGGCTCGGGTTCCCGTTATTGGTAATGAAAATTCACCCCGAGCCACACTCTGGATTACCGCCAGGGAGGTTAAAGAACCTTCAGGCTTTAGAACCACTTTAAAAACAGAGGGAGTTGTTAAAAGTTGCTATGGTTGAATTATATTTTGTATATTTTGAATTAAATTTTCTGCAAAGTGCTACTCTAATTTCATAAATTGCATATAGTGCTCTAGCAATTGTTTCTAAACCAATGGGACATTGACAGATTCAAGGGGGGGCAACTTCTTCTTTAGGTAAATTTATGATAACAGTTTTCGAAAATAATAAATTGTACATAAAATAGATATTAGGCATTTTAAAACATGTGGGATGGCTTGGAAACCATTTACATGCACTTAGGGGCACTGGTAATTGGTCTAAATTCTCAAGGTACACTTCAGATTAGATGACCCACCAGGAAGTACTGTACATAGTAAACACCGGCTCCTATAAAGTGGTAAATACTTTAATGCAGGTGTTGCACAAACAAGCAAGCTTTGCTTAAAAAATCAATAAAAGTTAAAAAAATATGCTGGAAAAAACTTAGTAGATACACAGTAGTTACCTTACCCACAGGTTCCACACTGCAGATCCTGAGAAATGCTGATCATCCCTAATCTTAGGAGAAGACGACCCAGCACAGTGCAAGAGTGCATTTTCGTTAGTTTTGGATTACTCAGCATTTCCCAGAACCTGCTGGAAAGAGGGAGATGTCATCCTCATCTGAGGGCTGGGGGAGGAAGTAAGATTAAGGAATAACTTTTCCTCCCACAGGTTTCCTTTTTTAAGTTTATTGTCACTAATATTTGTGGGGGTCTGATGTTTTAAGCAGACCTTGCTTTTTAGCGCAAGCTCTGTTTTATTAATATGAGAAAACTAGTGCATAGAATAGATTACTTAATAAGCTTGTAGGCAGGTGCAGTCTACTTTCTCTACTGTAGGGGGCGCTCATCCACAGCGGTATTACAGTTGGCAAGGAAGTCAAGTGGAACATGGTTCCTCTATGGTTTCCTGGGTCACTGGGGAAGCTATCCGATTGGATGCTGTCACCCTGTGTAACTCCAGCAGCCATCTTGGGTCTAGCAGAGCCTATTTAAAGTGATACTAAAGGCATTAAAAAAAAAAACAAAACATGTTATACTTACCTGCTTTGTGTAGCAGTTTTGCTCAGAGCAGCCCTGATCCTCCTTTTCTCGGGTCCCCCGCTGATGTTCCTGATCCCTTTCCTCCTGTTGAATGCTCCCAGAGCAGCTTCTAATGGGGGCACCTGACCAGACACACTCCTGAGCTGCTGCTCTGCGTGTCCTTTCACAAACAGACCTGCGGCTCCGCCCCGTCCCCTCTCTCCTTATTGGCTCACTGGCTGTGATTGACAGCAGCAAAGCTGGAGAAAGACACTGCTGCACAGAGAAGGTTGTTTGCATTCTATGAATGAAGGTAAATACTACTGAGCATTTAAAACTACTTTACGACCCTGGCTCCTAGGCTTGGCGCACATTCGCAAGTGGGTAGAGTAGGGACAGGTACCCCATCTGTTAGGGTTAGAACTAGCAGCAGGGATAGGTTTCTGATGTGGAGGAAAAGCAACGTCCCTGGATATCTTCCCGCTTGAGCATGAGACTTCCAGGTCACGTTCTGCCCCTCCTAACATGTGCTGTTGGTTCGTCTGAAACCTGCTCTCTACACACTGTTGGAACCCATAAGTGTTCCCTGTTGGGCTGTCTTCCCATGGGGTTTGTTGTGAACTGTCTTTGCATTACTTCAATACAAGTTCTTTATATTGTACTTGGACTGCATGTGTTATTGCCGCTGCACCCCACCTACAAGCTGACAAGTAACATTATTATAATGGGCCAGTTTACCTTCTTTTACTATCCTCCATGTGGAAAAGAAAGTCTGATGAAGGGGGACAGCAGGATTTGTTGGATGGGGCCGATATCCATTTCCTAGACGATACACCACTGGATGCACCAGAGTGTGCCCCATACGAAAAGCAATAGTGAATGCATTTGATACTCTTGGGTCCTCCTCATCATTATAACCGATATGTGGAGGTAGAACATGAGACATCTCACTGCCCAGCAATAGGGGAAGCCAATCCTTGTATGTTATTTTCTGTTAATGAGAAAATATATATAAATAAAATAAGTCACATACATAAACACATGGACAGTAAGACAGAGAGAGATATACGAAGGAATTATATATATTCAGAAATAGAAGTGTTAATAGTTTATTTTTATCAATTAACAAAATAGAAAGTAAATGAAAAGAAGGGAAATCCAACTCAAAGTAATATTTGGTGTGACCATCGTTTGCCGTTCTTTACACTGAAGATATTTTGGCTGTATGTTTGCGGTCGTTGTCTGGCTGCAGTAAACATTTGGGGCCAATCACACGCCTCCCTGATGGCATGATGGATACAGTAAGTATTTGCCTGTATTTCTCAGAATGGAGGACACCATTGATCCTGACAATATCTCCAACTCCAGTTGCAGAAATGGAACCCCAAACTTGCAAGGAACCTCCACCATGCTTCACTGTTGCCTGCAGACACTTCTTACTAAACCGCTCTCCAGAAAGGTTAGAACCCCTGTCAGGTGTTAATTTCTTACAGCAGAAGGAAGTTGTGGAGCGCGGGATTTTTTATATAGTATTTTCAGTCAGTTCTTAAAGCGGAGCTCCAGGCTCCCCCTCAAAAAATTAAAAGTCAGCAGCTACAAATACTGAAGATGCTGACTTTTAATATTAGGGCACTTACCTGTCCAAGAATTCAGCGGTGTCCTTACCTGAGCCAATTTTTCAATCAGCTATCGGGTGCTAAAGCTGCCATTTTGACTAAAGTAAACCAGCAGTGAAGCTTCACAGCCGATTTCCTACTGTGCATGTGCGGAGAATGCTGCGCTTTGTGAAGAGGTCAGCTACGGGGGGGGGGGGGGCGGGGGGTGTGAACTTCCGGCTCAGTTGGCCCAGGAAGTGGGAGCGGGTACCTGTCAAAACCAGGTACCTGTTCCCTCCCCCCAATTGGTGGTAAAAGCAGAGGGGGAGGCAGACAAGCAGAGTTTCGCCTTTTGGGCAGAGCTCCGCTTTAAACAGGGTAAAGATAATAATTAATCTTAGGCAGCTCTCCCAGGAGAGATGCTGAAGGTCAGTTCTTAACTCAATTATAGACTAGGTGTGCAGGAGGGAACGTGCAAAAAGCAGAGCATATGAATTACAGGTTTAATTTTATTCAGAATCTTGTGTATTTTAAAATTCCAATAACGTTTTTGGGTTTAAACAGCCACTGTTCTTCAGGGCATGATACTGTGGAACAATGCAATGGTCTCTATAGAGTTAGTCAGCTCATACTATCTGCTAAATGGAGAGCTCTTACTCAGCAGACAGCATGTTGGACCTCAGCAGAGAGTCTTTTGCCTCACACAGAAAGCAAGGGTCTTATTCTGCAGCTTGCTGGCAGGGAACAGGCTTTTCTACTCATGCTATGGCTGCTTTCTAAAGAAAACAAACTGGAAGACTTTGCACACCTTTTGTTTTCATGCATCTGAATGTATTTAGCTGATTTAAACTGAAGGTCCAGTTGAACACTAAAATTATCTGTTGACTATGGGACAAAACATTCAGTTCAATTTTCATCTACTTTGATAACTGCAGCCCATTAACCACTTCTGGACTGCCCCATAGCAAACATACTGCTTCGGGATGACCCTCCTGCACAGAATCAAGCATATATATGCCATTCTGTACTTGGGGCGCACGCGCGCCGCCAGTGGGCCGCTTCTGCTGTGAATATTCACAGCAGAAGCCGATCTGTGGGTGCTGGGTGCAATACACTTATTGGGATTTTTTGTACCAAAATTATGTAGCAGAATACATATTGGCCTACATTTATAAAAAAATTTGATTTTTATAAATTTTTTTTTTTTTTTGGATATGTTTTATAGCAGAAAAAAAAAATTTCCCCCTCAAAATTGTCTTTTTTTGGTTTAGAGTGAAAAAAATAAAAAACGCAGCGGTGATAAGATACCACCAAAAGAATGCTCTATTTGTGGGAAAAAAAGGACATCAATTTTATTTATGTACGGCGTTGCATGACTGCATAATTGTCAGTTAAAATAACGCAGTGCAGTATAGCAAAAAATGACCTGGTCAAAAATCTTATGGTGGTCTGCAGTATATGGAAAATGCAGTTGCATTTGTGTATACAGTCTATCCAGTGGTTATCAACCTCAGTCCTCAAGTACCCCCAACAGGCCATGTTTTGGGAACTTCCTTTACATAAAATAGCTCTTATCAATACCATGTCATTGATATTGATTTACCACTTAAAGACCGCCCACCACATATATACTGCGGCAGGGTGGCTCTAATGCGTGAAACAACGTACCTGTATGTTGTTTCCTGCAATAGATACTGTGGGTGCATGTGCCTGCTTCACTGAGGAGAAGTCCATGCGGCTGACCCAATGTCTGACGGTCAATCGCGGTGCAGAGAGGCAGAACGGGGATCTGCCTAGGAAAAAAGGCAGATCCCCGTTCTGACAGGGGACAACATGGAGATCTGCTGTTCCTAGTGATCAGGAACAACGATCTCTGTGTTGTTCCTGTCAGCACTTCCCCCACACAGTAAGAAAACACACTGAGGGAACACATTTAACCCTTTGATCGCCCTGATGTTAACCCCTTCCCTGCCAGTGTAATTTATACAGTAATCAGTGCATTTTTTAAGCACTGATCACTGCCTTGGTGACACTGGTCCCCAAAAAGTGTCACTTAGGGTCAGATTTGTCAGCCACAATGTCGCAGTCTCGCTAAAAATCGCTAGTAAAAACCATTAAAAAAAGTCCATAAATTCATCCCGTAGTTTGTAGACGCTATAACTTTTGCGCAAACCAATCAATATACGTTTATTGGGATTTTTTTTACCATAAATATGTAGCAGCATACAAATTGGCCTAAATTGATGAAGAAATTCTTTTTTTATCTTTTTTTTTTTGGATATGTATTATAGCAGAAAGTATTTCAAAATTGTCGGCCTTTTTTTGTTTATAGTGTAAAAGGACATCAATTTTATTTGGGTACAGCGTCGCGCGACCGCACAATTGTCAGTTAAATTATCGCAGTGCCGTATCGCAAAAAATGGCCTGGTCATTAAGGGGGTAAATCCTTCGGGGCTGAAGTAGTTAAAGCAGCTGTGGAAAGTAAAGGAAAACCTGAAAACATGGCCTGTTGGGGAGGACTGAGGTTGAGAACCACTGGTCTACTCTACACTGTTCTTTAGTTAATTGTTTTTGTATGCTGCCATCTTGTGACAATTGTTTGTATTGCATGTTATTTTCTGTTTTCCTTTTCTCTTTTTTGTGTGGGCTTCTGTTCCTCCTCTCAAGACACACATTGGGGCTAGTAAAATAAACACTCATTTTTTACTGCCTTAAAATATTTCTATATCAAGTCTACCACATCTTATTGTATTGCCTTAGCATTCTGCATACAGGAAAGACATTTGTGAATTCCAAATGCTTGCTTAGTTCACCTAAATGATGAAGATTGTCCACAGTGATTGTCTCTGTTATATTCAGACCACATTCAAGTATAGAGGTCTCAGGAAGAAATAGTCACTATCACAATGTTTGGAGTCAGTATAGTAACACACCTGTAAAAGGCTCCCTACAATCTTGCGGGCCTCTTGGTACAGCCTCTCCCCAGACCAATGAGGGTTTAATCTGCTAAGCTGAGTGGCAATACGGTTATGTTCCCGGACAAAGAGTGTGTGAAATGTTGTAAGACCAAGCTGTTCACTCACACGAGAATCTCCTGTAAAAAGTAAAATTAATTAGGAAACAGACTGACATTTAGATATTATACTATGTGAATTTAAAGAATAACTCCAACAAACTGTATTTATAATGGCATATAACCACAAATGGGTTGTGAGGATTTAAAATAACATACAAATGTGTTCGAGAAAATACTGTACTGCTGTGATTTCTTCATGCATGGGGCATACACATATGCATGAGTTTGAATTTCAATCACTGGTAACGAAAGTCGCTTTCTAAAAATGTATACACAATGGGGTTTATTTACTAAAGGCAAATCCACTTTGCATTACAAGTGCATTGCAAGTGCACTTGGAAGTGCAGTCGCTGTAGGTTTGAGGGGAAGATCTAAAATGAGGGGAAGCTCTGCTGATTTTATCATCCAATCATTTGCAAGCGAAAATGCTGTTTTTAATTTTCCTTGCATGTCCCCCTCAGATCTACAGCGACTTCATTTCCAACTGCACTTTCAGTGCACTTGTAGTGCAAATAACCCCCCCCCCCCATGTCCTCAATAATGTAGGTTGACCAGACATCCCCGGTCTCCGAGGAAAGTCCCTGGACTGAGGACACTGCCCCCGGACCAAGTCTGTCCCTGCTTTTGCCCCGGATTCAGGGCCGGTGTTCTGTCAATTTCTCCAACCCATCAGAAACTCCAAAAACGTTACTTCTGGTTTATTTAAACCCTTATTAATTGTAGATTTTGACAAATTGGTGGTTGGACACAACACCAACAACTGAATAGAGTCCGGTACAGGAAGATGAGCTGTTTTAACAGCACAGCAGCTAACGAGGACATTTTGTTGGCTAGTATTGGAGCGGAGTAAGAATCTCCTCTCATAATATCCTGCACCAGACTCTATTTGGTTGCCATTGTTGTGTCCAACCACCAGTTCGCTAAAAACTCCAATTACTGCTGGTTTAAAGAGATCGGAAGTTAAGTAGTTGGAGTTTATGACAGGTTGGAGAATTTGACAGAACATCGGCTTAACGTAGACAGGGCATCCCATGCTGGCTGAGAAATAGTCTGGTGGCTCGGATGCTGACGTCCCCTGCTGGACAATCCCACTGCCGCTCCTGCTGCTGTTCAGTGGAGGAGAGGCAAAGTCAAAAATTAATTGTGTGGAGGGCTGAGACCGGGTGGTGAGCAGATGGGGGGGGGGGGGGGCTGTTTGTACACAGGTGTGGGCAGGGGGGAGCATGGGTCAGAGCTGATGCAGCTGCTTGGAGAGATGGAGGGTTTAGCTGTTGTGGGGAAAGGGCCAAAAGGTGGCTGCAGAGAAAATCTGTGAGAGAAGGGTGCAGAGGTGAGCTATGGATGTGGGGGCAGAAGTGTCCTCTGTGTATTATGTAGTCCTGTGCCCAGCGCTCTGTGTATTATGTAGTCCTGTGCCCAGCGCTCTGTGTATTATGCAGTCCTGTGCCCAGTGCTCTGTGTATCATGTAGTCCTGTGCCCAACACTTTGTGTATTATGCAGTCCTGTACCCAGAATTCTGTGTATTATGCAGTCCTATGCCCAGCAATCTGTGTATTATGCAGTCCTGTGCCCAGCGCTCTGTGTATTATGTAGTCCTGTGCCCAGCACTCTGTGCATTATGTAGTCTTGTACCCAGTACTCTGTGTATTATGTAGTCCAGTGCCCAGCAATCTGTGTATTATGCAGTCCTGTACCCAGAATTCTGTGTATTATGCAGTTCTGTGCCCAGTGCTCTGTGTATTATATAGTCCTGGGCCCAGCGCTCTGTGTATTATGCAGTCCTGTGCCCAGCGCTCTGTGTATTATGTAGCCCTGTGCCCAGCGATCTGTGTATTATGTAGTCCTGTGCCCAGTGCTCTGTGTATTATGCAGTCCTGTGCCCAGCGCTCTGTGTATTATGTAGTCCTGTGCCCAGTGCTCTGTGTATTATGCAGTCCTGTGCCTGGTGCTCTGTGTATTATGCAGTCCTGTGCCTGGTGCTCTGTGTATTATGCAGTCCTGTGCCTGGCGCTCTGTGTATTATGCAGTCCTGTGCCCAGTGCTCTGTGTATTATGTAGCCCTGTGCCCAGTGCTCTGTGTATTATACAGTCCTATGCCATTTGCCAATAAAAAAATATATATATATGTCCCCAGGTTTCATTTAAAAAATCTGGTCATCTTACAATAAAGTGTAAATGCGCTTATAAAGTACTTACCATTAATGGGCCCCAATAACCTTCACAGCAGCTCTAGGAAGGCATATACTTACCTGATCCCTTCAGCTCCACCCGGATCTTTGCTGTGTGTCCTGTCTTTTGCAGTATGAAACAGTTGCACCAAACACTACCAACCCCATACCTAAACCACGCTGCCAAGATGTCAGAACTGAGAACCGCTCATCTGCACTCTACAGCGTGATGCCAACCTTGCTGATCATTGTAGGCTCTACAATGTGACATACTTTTGTAGGCAGAAATCCCCCTATGCTCAGGATATTGTAAATAGAAAGGTGCAGAGAGGATCTGGGGTAATTAATGAAGAACTGTGACAGATCTGCCTTGTGTAACACAACATATCAAATTCTTTAGTTATTGGATTAGTAACCTTACTTTTGTTAATGCTTGCAAATTCAATAAATATTTTCCTTTTTTCTCTTTAAAAAAAAAATCAAAACAATTGTAAAAATGCACACATAATTAAAAACTGCAGCATACAGCAGTGTTAAAATGAGAATGCCCTGAAATGCATTTGGAATGGCAATTTGTTTGGGGATGGAAAGTAAAAAAAATGGAAACTGTTTTCTCCTTGGTTTTACAGAAAAAAAAAAGGGAATAAAATATATTTGATTCTCATGTGCACATATCCCCACTGTGTTTAATGTAGTCTAGAGGTGATCTTATTGGAAATGGTTGTAATGGCAGTGAACTGTTACCAGATAAGAAATGTGAGTGTCATTGAGAGACCACTGTAAACCCACCTGCAAGGAAACAAGGAATTTTAGCTGATGTGTTCGTCATGGTACATACGTCTCCATTATTTCCACTAAATGGAAGAAACGATCGGCCATTGTCTGTGTAATTCTGGTTGACAGCCAATAACCCCAGATTGTTCGTAGTATTACGAAGTTTAGTTGCAAGAGCCAAGTCACTGCCATACACTTGACTTCCATCAACAAATGACGTCAAGACATTGATTTGCTCCCGTAAAGGAGTGACCAGATTGCACACAGGTGCTGAGCGGAAAAGTGGAATACAGTCACTTTGGTTTTTTATCCTAGAGTCATTTGCCGGTATCTGCAAACAAAATACAGTGTTACTTTATAATAAAACATGCACATGTATCTACAAAAACACTCAGTATTATTTCTCTTTACTATTGCAGACTTTGTTTTTCTGCCAGAAAGAAAACTGGCATGAAGGCTTTACTGAATTCCCCTTAAGTGTCATCATGTCTGATGGCATGGTACAGATGTAGTGCCCTCCTCTAGTTAGGCTGCTAGGCTAAATTTTGTTTGTGCCCTTACTGTAGTCAGTGGGGCAGTGATCTATTGGGTTTGTCTGGTCACTGTTTCCAAGCTGAGTGTTTGATTGCTCTTACCTGCTTCTGGAAAAAGCTTTTCGGAATGTAGGGTAGAGAGAGTCAAATAACCAGTATGAATATTTATCATGCCCAAGCCAATCACTTTAAGGACGAGTCCAGACGGTGGCTGGGGAGTTGATAAATGTTTGGAAGGCCTTTCCAGAGTGTTCTTTCCTCTCCAGGAAGGGTTCTAGTTCTCCTGAAGCTGCTGCCTCTAGGAGATTTTCTTGGACAAGAAATGAAAGTCTGGGCCTCAACAGGAACTGGGCTGAGGGCCTGGATGAAAATTGCTAATGGACTTTGCTGGAGTGCACTGTCCTGAAGTCCTGGTCTGAAAAAGGATCTGTTATATCCCTCACTAAGGGCTCATTTACACTTGCTTCGGCTTCAACACACATTAAAGCGCCTACCGATTCAACATGCTTTTATGATGTGTTTGTGATGCTTCAGTGGTGCTTCAATGAAGCTTCGGTGGTGCTTAGAGGAAAGCTTTGGTGATGCTTCAGTGAAGCTTGAGTGATGCTTCAGTGATGCTCTTTTGAAGCTTGGCAGATTCCCTGTGTGGGTGTGTCGATATCTCATGTCTGCAATTTCTCCAAAACAAAGGGAAGCTAAAGCTGAATTAAAGCCTCTCAAAAGCTTCAGGTACTTCAAGTGAGCTTTGCCATAGAGTTCTATGGAGGCTTTGAAGATGCTTTGAAGCCCCACTAAAGCGACCTGGGGTATAATTTTTGAAGCAAAGATGAAGCAAAGCAAAAGCAAGGTGTAAACAGGACTGTAAGCTAACCATTTTATTTAGTGACAGGGGCATTGACTGGCATTCAGAGAGCTTTAACAACGCCTGTCTGAAGCCTTGTTTTGAAGCAAGTGTAAACTAGCCCTAAGGGTCTACCTGTGGAAGTTGAGTGGCAGACATCTACTGGGACATCGTGAGTAAAGCTGGCCATACAAATTTCTTATACAATTTCCTTTAGATTTACCTTCTGTAGTTACTGTATGTAATTATGTAGCTATGTATATACAAAGTTACATACATTGTTAGTTTGGTTGAAAAAAGACACTAGTTCAACTATAGAATAGAAGGAAAAACAAAATACAATCCTATACCCACAATTGATTCAGAGAAAGGTGAAAAACCCCAGCAAAGCGTGATCCAATTTGCTCCAGCAGGAGAAAAAAATCCTTCATGTTCCCCCAAGAGGCAATCAGATCAACTTTACCTATAAATGTTAGTATCCATTTATATTATGTGTATCTAGGAAAAAAGGGCATGCATGATCACATATAAATGGAAAGTGTTTAGGTTTGACCTCATATTATATGGTTTTGGTAAATCTAAAGGAAAATTGTACAAGAAAATTGTATAGTGTATTGTCAGCCTTAGACCTGATTTGGGACTGTGTGTGTGTCTGCTCCTGTGGGAATTTTCCACTAAGAAGTTTGTCCTCCCGTTGGTGGCTATTATCAATTTGGAGTATCCTGTGACCCTAAACCCCATTCCTGTTAAAGTTTTTCATCAATAAATAGAAAAAGCACTTCCCCTGGATGAAGGCCTTACTGTTAAGCCTCGTACACACCAAAACGTGGAATTTTGTCCGAAGGGTGTTGGCTCAAACTTGTCTTGCATACACACTGTCACACAAATGTTGGCCAACGATTACGAACGTAATGACGTATTAGACGTACTACGTGTTTTTCCAGCTCTTTAGCGCCAACCTTTGGGCTCCTTCTGCTAATTTCGTGTTAGTAGAAGTGAGTGTTGATTCGCGCTTTTCTTTTTGCATTTTTCATTTATCGCTTTTCATTTCGTGTGTGTCAACCAGCCATGTTGTGGAATCGGAGGAGTTAACATGTTATTTATTATTGGCCTTGGAGTTATTGCTTTGACATTATTTTTTTGGTTGAACAATGATTTGATTTGGTATATTTTCTATATTTTTGGATGACTAGAATGCACTTTTTGGTTATTTTCTATTGGCAGATAGCATGTCTATTTTTTTTTGTTTGTTAATGCACAATAAAAAAAAATTGTGTAGAATAATACTTGGCTATGTGTTTTACTTCAAATGATAGTTTGGGAGTAGGCAGTTACATTTTAAAAAATACAATATAAAATTAACAAGGGACACCAACATAGTTGTATCTTTGTTCTTAAAAACTACTGGATAATGGTGTTGTGGTAACTTGCACAAATTTAAAAAAAAAAACAAAACATAATAATATTATTCTTGATATCACTAGAAAAAAAAAGCCTTTGAAAATTTGTTTTCAATAACTCCATCAGTATCACCAGCAAAGCAGCTTCATTATTATCCCATTAAAGAAGAAGAGAATATGCGCTGCATTTGGAGATTTCATAATTTGCGTCACGAATGTTAATTCTCCATTACGAACACTAATTTACAAGACCGAACGCTTCTGCTTCCGAGCATGCGTGTTTGTACTTTGGACTTTTGTCCGACGGACTTGTGTACACACAATCGGAAAGTCCGACAACACACATTTGTTGGTGGAAAATTTGAGAACATGCTAGCCAACATTTGTTGGCGAAAAGTCCGACAACAAATGTCCGATGGAGCATACAGACGGTCGGACTTACCGCCAACAAGCTCACATTCAACATTTCCCGTCGGAAAATCCCATCGTGTGTACGCGGCATTAGTGTGCGCGAGGCTGTTCTTGTGACTGGTGGCCTCTGTACTAACAAGAGAAACCTGGCCATATTCTAAGTGGCTCCCTAAGGGGGTAAGGGCTACACAAACTCATGGTATAAGGGATGATTAAAATAGAGAATCTTAGCAAAATGCATCAGAGTCAAAGGGAAGGCATAATTAAAGTGGAAGTCCTTTTCAACTCTCCTGGACCCATTCTTGTTTCACAATAGTGTTCATATTTTTTTACAGAAAGAAAACAGTTAAAAGGTATATAATAAAAAGTTTAAATAGTAAGTACACGCAGAAAACAAACGCACACACAATACAAAGAACAAAATGAAATAAACCAAACTACCCTAATTTCACCATATAAAAATATGCCCCCTCTAAATAAGAAAAAAAAAACAGTCATGAAGGCCTCTTGAGCCCCCTAGGGAAAGAGAGCCTTGACTGATGGGGGCATGGCTAGGTGCATGACAAGGGGATTGAGTGGTTGGGACAGGTGTGATGGGATGGGCTTGGGCTCAGGGAACATGTGCCCCAGGGAGTTCTGGGTCTTTCGGAAGAGTCGGTTGGAAGAGCTGCCCACCCTCCCGCCCCCTTTTTCCTATGTTATGGTATGTCACAGCTTGCTGCGGTTTTCTTGACCTTGCCAGCAATTAAAGTTGCTGTAATGGGCTATGCCCTTGATGGAAAATTGGAAGTAGGCTGTCTGTCCGGCACTTATGGTAAGGACAGGCCCCACTTCCCTCTTTTGGTTAAGTGCTCACAGTACGACTGTGACTGGCACTGGTTAAATATGTTCACATGTTATGTGTTGGAATTTAATAAAGCTGTGGCCTTGCCCTTTCCAATCTAATGGTTGTAAGTGTCTTATTTAACGGGGTAAAGGGCAAAGGTGGTGGGGGACTTGATCCCATTGTGTTACGTTAATTGGGATCTAAGCCCACTGCGCCTCAGCAGTCAAACTATTTTCTCAAGCAAATTTCACCTAAGCAGCTCAGTGCACGTAACTGGGAGCTTTTGCTCATCCCTAAGAGCTTGTTCACATCTAAATGTGTGCCAAAACAATCTGTTTTAGCATGTGAGCTGCTGTCTAATGTTTAGTGGAAGTGAAGGGTGATGCCTTGTGTTGTTATAATGGTTACAGCACAAGGCACTCTTTACCTCTTTTTTTTTGCTTTATTAAAAGGTCACTAATTACATTTCATTCATTCTTATGCATTGCAGAGGGTCTGTAGTACAGGAACCAACAGTGCCTTCAGGTGGGCTGCCTGTCAGGGACAGGTATCCTGTCCTCCCTCCCCCCTGAAAGGTGCCAATTGTGGCACCAGAGGGGGGGAGGAACCAAATGAGCAGAAGTTCCACTTTTTGGTGTAACTCTGCTTTAACACAGGTCACCGCACATTGTTTGAAAGAGCCCTAATAGCTATAACAAGGGAGGGTAGAACAAGTAAGATACTATATAAACTGTTAGATAAAAGAGCTGGTTCACACAAGGAATCGCACAGGAACAAGCTGTCCATTCCTGTGCAATTCAGTTCTGTGCAGTGCGATTTCAGCTCATTCATTTTGAATGGGCTGAAATCGCACCGCACCAAACGTACTTCTGTACCATGTAATCCAATGTGGGCAAATGCACTGCATTTGTGACCTGCATTTTTGGTATGATTAACATCACTGGTTCCCGTCCGTGCTATAGCCAAAAGACAGCTATAGCGCGAGCTTCCAATTTTGGCAGGATGTCCATGGACCCCTGGGGCTCGCATCAAATTCCCTATGTCACCGCTGTGTTCTTTGGATACAGCTGATCACAGATTGGGGTAAAGGGCTAATTGCAGCGGCCTTTTACCATGTGATCAGTCCAATCACAGCTGGTCAGGTGTATACAGACTTGCCGGGTATAAGCATTGCTTTCCTTGCACGCTGTCTCTGTATCATCAGTGCCCTGATTATCTGTGCAGCCCCATCAGTGCAGCTAATTGGTGCCCATCAGTGCAGCTAATCAGTGCCCATCGGTGCCACCTATCAGTGCCGCCTCATTAGTGCAGCCTTGTGAGTGCCTCCTCATCAGGGCACCTTATCAGTGCCCATCAGTGTCCAGCAGTGCCGTCTCTTCAGTACAGCCTTATCAGGGCAGCCTCATCCGTGCACACCAGTGCAGCCGCCTCAGTGCAGCCTCATCAGTGCACACCAGTGCAGCCGCCTCAGTGCACATCAGTGCAGCCTCATCAGTGCCCATCAGTGCACATCAGTGCAGCTGCATCAGTGCACACCAGTGCAGCCTCATCAGTGACCATCAGTGCAGCCTTATCAACGATCATCAGTAAAGAAGAAAAATCACTTATTTGCAAAATGTTATAACAGAAACTATAATGTTTTTTTTTTTGTTTGTTTGTTTAGCAAAAAATAAAAAGCTCAGTGGTGATTAAATACCCCCAAATGAAAGCTCTATCAGTCTCAAACAAGTTATAAAAATGTAATTTGGGTAAAGTGTTGCACGACCATGCAATTGTCACTTAAAGTGTAACAGCACTGAAAGCTGAAAATTGGCCTGGGCAGGAAAGGGGAGAAAGCTCCCGGTATTGAAGTGGTTAATATGGACATCCCCTGAAGAATACTATCGAAGTGCGTTCTGAATGTGGTGTGCGAAACACGCATTGGAACGCGGGTTTCCTGCACCATGTTCTGGTGTGAACTGGCCCTAAAAGTATCAAGAACAAGAAACAATGGGAAGGTGTGTGCTGCCCATATGTAGTAAGGTTAGTAAGTGTAGCACCCTCTACCATAGGTAGGTGCAAGAGTGAGGATTTTTTTGGTAAGGAACGGTCAGTACAGGTAAATTTAGGCAGGCCTATGATGCAAGCTAGGCCTGTTTGTTTTGATCTGGGTGCAGGGAGTGGCCCATATAAGCTGAGGTAACAGGCCACTGGGGGGAGTTGACGGCCGGTGTTCTGACATATACTGTCCTCCTATCAGATAGTGTCCGCCCCGTACTGCGCAGGCGCAGGAGATGCCGAAAATGTCCGAAGTTGATCAGCTGACCATCAGCTGTACACGGCGCTCGGGCACTTGTTAGTGATGACTTTGCAAGAGGGCCCCTCGCTTCGCTCGCCACGCTTCGGGCACGGCCTCGCTGCGCTCGGCAACTATTTATTCTAACTCTATGTCCACTTGGATAGTAGGGAATGATCCTGGACATAGGGTAAGAATAAATGCGCAGGCGCCATGTACAGCTGACGATCAGCTGTTGAACTTCGGAGACTTTCGGCGTCTCGTTTGTCCTCCGTACTGCGCACTTTTGGATAGGGGACTGTATTCGACAAGACACCGGGAGAAGTGGAGAATGGAGTACTAGACAGCAGCTGGAGGGCATGGGGGGGGGGGATGCGCCGATCACGGGATAGCTGTGAGGGAGCTTCACCCTTACATGGTCATTGGTGAAGTCCTCATCTTTACACGGTCATTGATGAAGAGTTCCTGGATCAGAGGGGCAGTAGAAGCTGTTGGAACGTACGATCCAGTTAAGTTCTCCATCATGGACTTGGGGCAGAGAAAGGTTGGTCAGTGTACCACAGTGGAGGGCTGGATGTGGAGACATGCCAGGAAGTCTGGGTGGAAACTTCGTCCTTACACGGTCATGGATGAAGTCCTCATCTTTATACGGTCATTGATGAGGAGTCCTGGAACAGAGGAGAGACTGTGGGGAATAGTGTCAAATCGATGCGGCCCAAGGGCGCAGGATTTGCAGGCTGGACTAACTGGGAACAGTAGTCCACCATTCAGCACATGCTACTAAACTACTAGGCCTCCAGGGAGAGGTACTGCAGACCTCTGGCCTAGTAGCAGCAACTAATCAGAGTCAGCATTAGAGACTATTCAGAGTGGGTTCTTTTGCATGTAGAAGAGGATGTGACAAGAAACATAATGTGCTACAGAATAAGTTTGTGCAGGAGGGAAGGATTCCTGGGAGCGATAGTCTGCAGGAGTTACGCAGAGGAGGAGCAATAATCTGCATGGGGATGCAGGGAAGAGACCGTAGATGTTATACATATGCATCATCAATTTATAAATATGATGGCAAAGTAATTTGATCGATGGGCATCCCATATATCTTTTTTCCCCCAACCAAGTTATAGCCCCCCAATAAACAAAAACAAAACAAAACAAATACCCTTACCGGCAGAGGAAAACAGGGATGCGTCTGGGCACAGCTGGTTTCGCAGTCGACCCCTTCAAAAAATCCGGATCTGGCGGGGGTATCAGGAGACAGATCAGTGTCGTGGTCTAAGAACTGTCCCCATTGCATGAACATGAGAGACCTGTCCTTATCCACCGTCGGTAAACTGTTGTTATAACTGACAACCTGATTCGATACTGCACGTGCCTGGGAAAAATATGGGAAAAAGTTTTTAGGCTGAGTCCACAAGAACAGCAACAGTAGTAGAAAAGATAGCAAACAATATCTAGAGCTCATGTGCTTTGCTGAGCTCAGATCAACTCCACTTCAACCCCAGTCAAGAATTCATCTGCATTTCCCATTCATTGCATGTGTTTATATTACCTAGAAGAGTTTTTACCAGTATGATCATGTACGGTATATACTTAAAGTAGAAGTAAAGGTAAAACTTTGTTTTTTTATTTTGAAAAGAGCAAGTGAGGGTTATAACCACTGTCATTTTTTTTTTGCCATCTTTGTAGATTTCTACTATTGCAGAGATTTCTCTTTACTCCCTGTCCCACAGCCAAGCAGGGAGTGAGAGAAAATCCCTGAAAATTAAGAGAATTCCTTGGATACCCTCTAATGCCCTGTACATACGATCGGACATTGATCGGACATTCCGACAACAAAATCCATGGATTTTTTCCGACGGATGTTGGCTCAAACTTGTCTTGCATACACACGGTCGCACAAAGTTGTCGGAAAATCCGATCGTTCTGAACGCGGTGACGTAAAACACGTACGTCGGGACTATAAACGGGGCAGTTGCCAATAGCTTTCGTCTCTTAATTTATTCTGAGCATGCGTGGCACTTTGTACGTCGGATTTGTGTACACACGATCGGAGTTTAACCGATAGGATTTTGTTGTCGGAAAATTTTATATCCTGCTCTCAAACTTTGTGTGTCGGACATTCTGACGGAAAAAGTCTGGAGAAGGGATGCTGGGAATGCCCATGCAGTAACTGCTCAGACAAGTTTTCTTTTGCTTTTGGGAGATTGTCTGAGCTATCACTGCACTGGCATCCCTCTAGATAAGAGAAATTAGCCCAGAAGAAAAGTGAGAGAGGGGATGATTCTTCTACACAGAATGCCAGATGGATCAAGCAGTCAGGTAGAGCATCAGCGCATCCTCCCCACTGACTGGCAGTGCCCCCCAATCTGCCCCCACTAAGCACCAGGACCCTCATTTCCCCCCACTAAACACCAAGACCCCACACTAAGCACCAGTACCATAATCTCCCCCCACTAAGCACCAGGACCCCCCCATCTCCCCTGACTGAGCACCAGTGCTCCCTTTTGCCCCCCTTGAAGACAAAGCTGCATTCTTTTAGGCGGGTATGCAGGGTCAGGGGCAGGGCTGGGAGCCCCATTAGGTAGGCTGTAGGGGGCCCCATGATTTCTAACAACGGCCCTGCTGTAACTGCCAGCCACCCATTGCACTGATCACCCTCGACTATCCCTCTGTGTCATTCCTTGGCCCCCCATGTCCTCCTCCAGCCCCCTGTGTCCTTCTCTACTGATACTCCACTGCCCTACTGACACCATTGACTGGCCCCTAAAAAGCAATTTAAAAAAATGAAAAAAAAAAAAAAATACAAACAAATTAAATTGTAAAAAAATAAATAAAATAAAACAATAATAATAAAGATCTACTGACACCGACCACTGCCCTACTGACACTACCCTGCACATACTACCCACCGCTATACACTCCGCACTCCTCTCCTGCACATACTACCCACTGCCATACACTCTGCACTCCTCCCCTGCACATACTACCCACCGCCATACACTCCGCACTCTGAAGGGGACTGTGATATAAAGGGGGGTCCTCAGATGGGGACCCTGATGTAAGGAGCTACTCTGATGGTGACACCTTCTGTAGAGGGGGGGACTCTAATGGGGACTCTGATGGGGATTTTGATATAAGCTGCGCATGCTGCAGGTCACTATCTGCCCAGAATGTCCCTCATTCTCAACTTCAAATGTTGGGAGGTATGCATACTACCCACCTCCATACACTCCGCACTCCTCACCTGCACATACTACCCACCTCCATACACTCCGCACTCCTCACCTGCACATACTACCCATCTCCATACACTCTATACCCCTCTCCTGCACATACTACCCACCGCCATACACTCTGCACTCCTCTCCTGCACATACTACCCACCGCCATACATTCCACACCCCTCTCCTACACCGCCATACACTCCACACTTCTCTCCTGCACATACTACCCATCGCCATACATTCCACACCCCTCTCCTACACGTACCACCCAACTCCATACACTCTGCACTCCTCTCCTTGCACATACTACCCACCACCATACACTTCAGATTCCTCTCACTGCACATACTACCCACCTCCATACACTCTGCACACTTCTCCTGCACATCCCACCCACCACTATACACTCCACACCCCTCTCTCTGCACATACTACCCACCACCATACACTTCGCACTCTTCTCCCTGCGCATACTACCCACCGCTGCACACTCCTCTCCTGCACATACTACCCACCTCCATACACTCTGCACTCCTCTCCTGCACATACTACCCACCACCGTACACCCCATACTCCTCTCCTGCACGTACTACCTGCCACCGTATATTACACACTGAACATTCCCTCTCACTGGGCTACCAGGATATGTAGTCCCAGCTTCCTCATTTTAGTATGGGACGCAGAGATCTCAGAAGGATTCTCCTCGTTTTATGACCAGATATAATAATGATTTTTATGTATGTGTATACTGTAGTAATGAAAAATCTTCCAGCTTCACTAATGACCAAATGTATCTGTGGCATAACAGTATCCTGCAGACTGGAGCAGTGGTTTGGGTCAAATATTTAATCTGGGGTCAGGCCTATGTACCTAAGGCATAGCTCCCAATTGTCCCTGATTTCAAGTGACTGTCCCTGATTTGGAACAATGTCTCTCTGTCCCTCTTTCCCCCTCATTTGTCCCTTATTTTGGTCTGTTCTATATAGATGTTTATAAAATGCACTTTTTATCTTTAAAAAAATGTTTCCCAGTGCTAAACCTTTCATCTAAATACTAAATTGCTGCATTTGTAAATTTTAAAAGCCAATATAAAGGAATAGTAATGGTAAAAAAAAAAAAAAACTCTTGTGGATTTAATTAACCTTTTTTTGGTTTATTCTTCTTTAAGGGGCTGTGACAGGGGGAGTGTCCTATGCCTACATACAATTGCTAGTAGGTGCCCCTCATTCCCATCTCAAAATGTTGGGAGGTATGCCTAAGAACCCAAAGACATTCTGTTTAGTAAAGTGTATACCTAACAGCATAGACTCTGACCAGTTGACTAGGAAGCACCCATACACACAAAGCACTTTTTTTTGCTTTGAAAAGCTAATATTACCTTGGGTAGAGGAAATCCATTGATGGTACGATTTTCTGTCCAGCCTTTAGGAAGGGAAATCCCATCTTCATACTCTGGTGGAAGGAGACGTTTATAACCTGTGTTTGAGGCACCAAGGATTGGATTTCTCCTACAAATTGTGCATGAGAATCAAATCAGCATTTGGAAAAGCCAATGGACACTTTGATATTGAAGACAGCAAATGTCAACTCACAATTTGCTAAGACTGTATATCAAGTTTCTTGCACATTGATCAAACTTGTGCAGGGCCTGCATTTTTTGAACTATATTTAACCCTCTAATCTATCATCTGATAACTGCAAACTATATATTTTCTTAAATTCCATTACCACTTGTAAAGGAGCACTTTATCCAAAAGCATTATTGTAGTGACAGCTGCAGGAAGGACTGAGCATTGATTGGCTGCTAGTGCAGGCAAGGGGCAGAACCTACCCATAGCAACCAGCCAGGAAGATTTTTTTCGGCAGCTGGTCATTCTTAGCACCGCCCACTAATCCAGGTTGCAGAGCACACTGTAATTGGCTGATGTGCAGCCTAGGAAAGGAAAATGCTGCTTGGAGCCACTTGGAACTATAGGAGATTTAGTCCCCAGGAGACAGGCTCTACCAAACTATGACTGGAAGGGACTACAGGTCCCAGCAGAATAGAAGGCTGCAGGAGGGGGAAAAGGAAAGAGAAGCCAGGGGCGGGGGTAGACTCAAATGGGATGTGGGAGGTGACCAGAGACTGCACTGCTGAATTGGAGAAATACCTGCCTTGAGTGTTCCCCCGCAGTATTGGAGAGAGACTGGGCTGCCATATCTACACAAAGGGCAAAACTGTCAGAGAGAGCCAGCAAGCCCGGAGCATTGATTTTTTAAATGCTTAAAATAAAACATTAAAAAGTACCAACTCCCTTAAAAGATGTAGCACCCTCTAGTGTACAAAGTTGGTAGGAAAATTTTGCTGACTCACAGTAGCCTAAGTGAGTCTGGGTAATTGCTGTGGGTTCAGATTTAGGTCAGGCTGGAAGCTTAAACAGATCAGGCCTGGTTCTAGAAACTATGAGAAAGTTCTAGAAGCTAGTGGGCAGAGGTGAGGGGGGGGGGGCAGTGATCTGCATATTTATGAGAATCTGACCAATCCTGGGCAGAAGCCCTGGCAAGGTGATTGGATGGGTTTTATAAAAATGGAAGATCCTGGCCAGCAAAGTTGTTGTCGAGTAGAAAATGGAGTGTTGAGGCTGGAGTCATGAGGCCTGTGAGGGAACTCCGAGGCTGGGGGGATCTGTCTCCAGGCTAAAGCTGAAAAGGGAGGAAAAGAAGCTGTGGAGAGATCATGATTCAAGGGACAGTGTGAGTACCTCTGCCTATCACCCCCAGGGCCAAAAATGTCACAGCTAACAAAAATCCCTTGCTCTGGGACATTTTTCAAGGCAGCCAAGTGAACTAGTGTTTTATACTGAGGGGACACAGAGCTCCTACACATAGTTGAGACTTTGCTATTTTCCATGAAGGGGACATAGTGCTCCTGCAAGCAGTTGGGACTTCACTATTTCTACAAAGGGGACACAGTACTCCTGCATATGGTTTGGGAAATTACTATTTCTAATAAGGGGACATAGAACACCTGCCAGAAGATATCTGCTACTGATCCATTAAAGACTGACATTATTCCGGAGGAAGTACAGTCTAGGACCAATTTTTGCTTCAAATAGTACATAGAGAAGTTGTTGCTGAGCTCAGTTTTGGGCACCCCATAACCCCTCATGCCTATCCAAGTTACATTCCCTCAATAAAACATAAAAACAAGTCCAGGGACTGGTTTCTGTGTCTGGATGCAAGTTGTAAAATGCGTGTTGCCTGGCTATGCAGGACTAGAGGGACCCAAAATCCAGAGGCCCTCAAGGGGATAGCGCTACAATGACATGCCTGGGGGTGCCCTAATCTTGCCTGTGAAGGACCATCTCTGTGATGTAAAGAAAGTGCTGCAGCAGCACTATCATTTACAAAGGAAAACATTTTTAAATTGTCAGCAAATTACTTTGACAGCTGTCCCTAACAACTTCTTTGTTTAAAAAAATAAACAGACCCCTCCAACAAACTGCTATGTATTTTATTTTAGGAGACCTTCTGAGTGATTTGTCTGCTGTTTTTTTTTTAATTAATATTATTTTTTTTTAAGCTGACAGTAAATGTCAATTGCTGGCAATTTAAACAGTATTATCTTTTTCTTTGTATTATCATTTTTGCTGTAGCACGTTCTACAGCAAAAATGAAAAAGAAAATTGTTCCCCATGCTAAAACAGCAACAAGACCCTTTGAGTCTGGTATGAATTTTAAAGGGGACTCCACGCAAAAACACCAAAATTGTGAGAGATCTCACGAAAATTCCATGCCAGACCCTAATCTCAAGAAAATTCCATGCCAGACCCCTAATACAAGCTTGCAAGTTGGCTTGCCAAGAGCCCTCCTGAGCCATACCAGGTCACATGCCCTCAATCTGGGGGGGGGGGGGCTTGCCAGGGGTGACCCCCTCAGCTCGCAAAGCACCCTTTCAATCAACAATGTTGATGAGGAGAAGGACTATTCCCCTTTGTCCTCATCAAAATGCCCCTCTCAACAAAAAAAGTTTAAACCTCAAAATAAAAACACCAAAACAAATGAAAAGTAATTTATTAAAAAATAAAAATCCCCTGAAAATGCCCTTCATAAAACCGTCATCTATCATGATGCCCGCCACCTGGCGACTCGCTGAAAAAAAAAAACCCTGTGACCCATATCCGACAAATCCCGATGGTAACATCAGCCAAATGACAAGTATATAAGAGAAGGGGAGGGAATATTGGTGGCATAGTCCATTCAGTTCAAGCAACAACATTTGACATTATTGAGCAAATATTGCCATGGCCATATTCAGCGAATGTCAGTGGGCTGTGATGTCACTGCTATCCCCATTCCTTTGCTTAAAAGGCATGGGGATTCCCCATAATGTCAATGGTTCCTAGGAGCCAATGACAGCAGGAAACTAATATACAGAAGTCATATAAATACTGCTTCTATAGATGATGCACAGCTCCTACCGAACAGGGAGCCCAGAGGGATAAAGTTTGGGCTTTTGTTCGAATGCTAAGCAGCCTTCTCTGACAGAATTTTTTTTTTTTTGGAGGGGGGGGACTCATCCTTAAACTTCCTTATTTCTGGCCTAGGCCAGAATAATGTCTACTGTGCCTGCAGCCTCCTAGAATGTCCATGTCATGGATACTAGGTCCAGGGATACTCTATGGTGCTTGTACTGTATCATCAGACGGACTGGCTAACTAATCATGTTTTTTGCAGCCATCCCCATGAAGATGTGGTGCACACAACCCAGAAGAGATAGCCAGCCTCCCCTGGTAATGTCAGAAGAAGATGGCGGTGTAGGACCTGGTGTGTTGCAGCGAAGATCGCTAGAGGACACCACTGGATCACCAGGCTTCTGAATATTATTTTAGCTAATAACCAATAATACAGTATAGATGGGAGGGGAAAAAATAGAGAAGGGCGCTAAGGTCTTCTTTAAGGTAGTTTTGGGCTTTAAATGTTGTCGAGACTTCCCCTGATTTCCCATTCCTTTTTCCAAAAGGGAAAAAACACCCCTAAGAGAACTTTTATCCTTCCCCAATCTACTAGTAGCAAAATATGTTTTTAGTGCTGTGTGTCACTGTTATAGAGATTTCCACTAATTTCTATTCTGTCTACCACCCATCACAAGACAGAAGTGAGATGAAGCGCTTCTAGCATCTAATGCCGCGTACACACGAGCGGACTTTACGGCGGACTTTGCCCGGCGGATTTTTCGACGTACTTTACGACGGACTTTCTGAATGAACGGACTTGCCTACACACAATCCACCAAAGTCCGTCGAATTCGTACGTGATGACGTACGACCGGACTAAAACAAGGAAGTTCATAGCCAGTAGCCAATAGCTGCCCTAGCGTGGCTTTTTAGTCCGTCGAACTAGCATACAGACGGCGGACTTTTCGCCCGAACTCGATTTCAACGGACAAATTTTAAACAAGTTTCAAATCTAAGTCCGTCCAACTTTTGAGAAAACAAAGTCCGCTGGAACCCACACACATCGAATTGTCCGACGAAATCCAGTCCGCCGGGCAAAGTCCGCCGTAAAGTCCGCTCGTGTGTACGCGGCATTAGTCACTTGATCCAAAACCTAAAAGTTTTTTGATTTGAGATTATGCCTTTGTAAAACAGGTAGACTGAGAATGCCCTGGGAATAAGTGCAGCATATAACATGGGGTTCTCACCTATTGTTACACTCCCCATTGATCGTGCGGTAGGGAGAGAGAGAGCAAACTTTAGGCAGGAATTGGTATGCACATCCTGTCAGTTCCCCAAGAATTCCCTTTTGCTCAGCAGTCAGCACATCTAGACAGTAACAGAAACACATTAATTAGCATGGATTCCCATAGCGTAAAACTGAAGATTGGAGGAAAGCACAATCAAGAAATACCTAAATTAAAAAGTAAAGTTGCATTCGATAAATATCTCAGGTTTCAATTATATGGGTCTGGTTTTGATCTCCAAAAGGTCTTTTAGCCGTCTAAAGTTTGTCTGGGAAGGTTGTCACTGGACTACATGTGTATTCCATGTTTTTACATTAATTAAAGAAAGCATGTATACTATATATAGTATATATATAAACATATATAATTATACATTACCTTGAAAAGAACTAACACACCTACAGTGAGATATGTCTTTTATTTCTTCTTGGACTTCTAATAAAGACATATTTAAATGTGAAAAAAAAAAATATGTTGCTACTCATTCCCAGGTGATTTAGTCCCAACATTGCTAATTACATCAAATATACAGTGGGTATAGAAAAGAACCCTCCAAGTGAAAGATATAACACCAACATGTCGGAAAATTTGTAAAAAAAATTCAAAAACAGAATCCCAGAGTTGGAGAAAGGATCACCCCACTCCTAAAAAATGAAAAGTCAATCAGATGAAGCTAATCACTTTCTTAAAGGCACACAAAGCAATTTGACTTTCAACTGTGATCAGCTGTGGTCATTTTGGGCAACTTGCAGTCACGACTGAGCTTTTCTAAAACACACCTTGAAGATTCTGATATTCCATATGGGAAAAGTTGTTGCAGTCAAATGAAACGAATATTGAATTATTTGGCCTCAACACCAAACGATATGTCTGGCGAAAATCCAATACAGCTCACCATCCAAATAACACCATTCCTACAGTAAAGCACGAAGGTGGTAATATCCTGTTATGGGGGTGTTTCTCTGCAGCAGGGACTGCGGGGACAGGATAAAAGGGAAAATTGATGGGGCAAAATGCCGTCAAATTCTTGAGGAAAATCTGCTGCCCTCTGCCAGAAAGTTATCAATGGGAAGAAGGTTTACCTTCCAACATGACAATGACCCAAAGCACACAGCAAAAAGGACCACACGGTGGTTGAAGGAGAAAAAGGTGAAACTTAGATCCCACAAACGTTCACCATCAAATTCAATTTAACTGAAATGAAGGAGTTCTGCAAAGAAGAGTGGGCAAATATCGTAAAGTCTAGATGTGTAAAGTTAGTAGAGACATATCCCAACAGACTAAAGGCTGTAATTAAAGCAAAAGGTAGTTCAACAAAATACCGACACAAGGTGGTGGATGCTTTTTCCAACTCAGTAATTTAATTATTTATTTTTTTCTGACATGCTGTTGTTCTATCTCTTACTAGGATGTTATAAGTTGCACTGAGTAAAATAGGATTTTTAAAACAGCTTACCTGTAAAATCCTTTTCTTTGAGGTACATCACGGGACACAGAGCCATAGTACTTACACACATACCCTGTTTCCCCGAAAATAAGACCTAGCGTGATTGTCGGTGATGGCTGCAATATAAGCCCTACCCTCCAAATAAGCCCTAGTTAAAGTCCTTGTAGGTCTTCTTTTCAGGGTAGGGCTTATTTTTGGGAAAACAGGGTAGGCCTTATTTGGGGGGTAGGGCTTATATTGCAGCCATCACCAACAATCACGATAGGTCTTATTTTCGGGGAAACAGGGTAAGTACTATGGCTCTGTATTCCGTAATGTACGATAAGAAATACAGTTGGATAAAACAAAAACTGTGTCTTTCTTCATTTCAGGCCGCAAAGAAACAAAATGTGATTCTTTTCTATACCCACTGTATATTCTATTGTGTTTTGTACTATTGCAATACCTCACACAAGGTTTGATGTAATTAGCAATGTTAGCATTATATCATGAATGAGTAATAACGTAATATTTTTTTTCACATTTAAATATGTCTTTATTAGAAGTCCAAGAAGAAATAACAGACATATATCACTGCATTCACAGCATTCGGAACAAAGTCCCTCTGTCCCTCTTTCCTTCTTTTTGTAAAAGGAATAAAATGCACTATTTATCTATCAAAATGTGTTTCCCAATGCTAAACCTTTCAAAATCCAATTTCTTAATTTCTGCAATTGTAAATTCCAAAAGCCAACACAAAGAAGTAGTAGTGGTAAAAAAGCATTTGTGAGTTTAACCAATCTTTTTTTTTGTATGATTCCCCTTTAAAGGATGATTTCACCTTTGGGAACATGTTCCACCCATTTTTAGTATGGAACATGTAACATGTTCCCAATGCTGCAGCCGCTGACCTCTACTCATCCCCCCTGTGACAGCAATACAGAAAGAAGTTTCCCTAACTAGCTGTCACTTTTTAAAATCAGCATGGCCGTGATCCGCCCACACAGCCACCTCATTCATTCACACAGCTCTCTTCTCCCTCTGTACTAGGTGATCGCGGGTCGCCGGCGGACATCGAGTCCACCCAACCCGCGGGCACGCTCCTGTAGCCACCCGCAACTGCTGCTATATAATGACGGCGGTTCACCCAGAAGAGCCAATCTGTGGCAGTACAACTGCGGAGGCTGGTCTCTAACTGTTTAAAGTGGAAGTAAACCCTTTTGTTAAAGTTATACCTACAGATAGGACTATAATAAGGCTTACCTGTAGGTACAGTGAATATCTCCTAAAGTTGAACTATTTAGGAGATATTCAAACTGCATGCAGCCAGTGATGTCACCTGCGAATGCGTTCTGAAGGGACGGCATACCCGCGCTGTCCCTTCAGAGCTCTGTGCTACGGTCCGTCACTCCCGCACACATGCGCAGGAGTGACATCTTCGCAGCTTGGCCAATCAGACAGCCAGAGGACGTCAACCCGGAAGGAAGACCGGGTCAAGAGAGAAGCGCCTTCAGCGGTGACAGTGCGCTGCTGGAAGGCTTCCTTCTAAAGTAAGTATTTCATAATGTGCTAGTATGCATGCAATTGTCTTACAGAGTTTCAAAAAAAATGCGGTTTACTACCGCTTTAACAAATTATGATGATTTCAAAAGTTGTTTTAAAGTGTTTGTTAAGCCACTATCTCATCTTTATATCATCCCCTCTGTCAGATAAAAAGCTGTATTCTAGTGCCTGTGCTTTATATATAAAAAAAAAAAAGCAGATTTCTACCTGTTTTAACAGCATCTCCCAGTGATCATGTTACTCCAGGCTCTCTGCTCTCCTCGTCTGATAGCTCCACTGGACGGAGCCGAGACTCCTGACATCAGCCAGGGAAGCGGGGAGGAGAGGAGCAGAGAGCGTAATCGCTGGAAGACACTGTTAACACAGGTATAAATTTTTTTTTTTTATAAAGCACAGGCACCAGGATACAGCTTTTTACATGACAGAGGGGATGATATAAAGATGAGATTGTTTTGAAGCAGCGAGGAAGAGGAGCAGAGTAGCGCTAGTGAGAGCTGACAGGCAGGGAGGAGGACCGAGGGAGACAAAAAAGAGCTGCAGATAGCTGCGGATGACGGAGGCACGTACTCTAACCATGGTGTCAGGGCTCAGCAGCCCTGATATATCATGGTCAGCGTACAGAGGAGAGGGTAGAACCAGGCAGAATCAGCCAGGTATTTTAGGTGATATAGGGGGCCAAAATACACAACACAAGCACTGTGCTGTATAACATGCTTTAAGGGAACAGAATTAATTTATTTTTTCTTTTGGGTTAACAAACGCTTTAAACATTTAAAACCTTCTTCTGACCTACATTTGACCTTTTAAACTGCATTAAACTGCTTCAAGATGCTTTTGCATTCCCATTGACTTCTATGAGGCAAGAAGCAACACAGGCCCTAAAAAAGTTCATATCTGTGGTGCGGCTCTTCTTTTTTGGGGTGTTCTAGGGTTAAAAGGGGATGGAAAAGAGGGAATTATGTTGTAAGGATGACTCCGCAGAAAACTTACTGTGGGTTTGAATTTACCAACTATACACACTATTACACGGGAATACAGCAGTGAAAGAAGTATAATGGAGTCCAGATCTCCCTGCTAGATACGGGCAACTCTACTGCTATTCTGCAACTGGGAATGGTAAAGATGATTATTACAGGAAAGTAAGAGCATAGTATTATTAACTGACATCAACTGAATTTATGTACACTTGTCTGGCTATACCTCTTTAACTGGGGGGAGTATTTCTTCCCATATGTGTGCACAGGAGGTGTGCCAAGTATGCCTAGGCACACCCTAATCACCTTGTGCGCCAGGGCCACTGATAAGGCAGTACAGCCGGCCCTCCTGTACCGGACCCAGATCCTGCCAGTTCAAAAGGGGGTTCAGGCACCTGCCAAGCAGGAGGACTGACTGTACTGCCTTATTGCAAAAACCGATCCTCTTGTTCCTCCCCTGGTAGCACTGTCAACTTCTCCTCAACTTCCTCCCTCCAGATGCGCTGCAGGGGAATCAGGGAGGGGGGGCTGGTAAATATGTAATTTACTGGACCCTTACTTTTCTGAATGAACACAGTGAGCGATCAGTACCAATTGCTCTTGTGTCCATTCATCACTGAGATATAGTAAACTGTGTTTGCTATGCTTCAGTTTGTGAATGAATAAGAAGTCTGTAAGTGCCAACAGGGCAGTTAAAAATAAATAAATAAATAAAAATGTTAAAATTAAAAAACAGAAAAAAGTTTAAAAAAATCAAAGTTCTAAAAAATATTACTTTGCTCTATATAATTTCTGCCATGGAATAGCATCACAGCCGTGGCATGTGCATACTCCTAGCCACTGCCTCTGTTGCTCCATGTTTGAACTTTGGGGTGCACACTCTAATGCAATAGGCTGCACACACCTATGTTTATTCCAGTTCTTATTGACAATCTGAATTTACTCTTTGTGATTTGCTGACAATGCTATTTAAAAAAAAAAACATCAAATTAACACACAATTAACAAATTAACTGAACGTGGAAATTATAGCCACATTTGAAATATATTCTCTAAAGTTGGATAACACAGTATACAGTTTGTGCTTTTTATTTCAAAAAGTATAATATTTCTAGCGTTCAGCCACTAGAGGGCAGTTTTGATATATTTATTTTAATGTTATACCTGAAATATTGAAGGGCATTGGATAGATGTATTTTAGTCTTTCAGCAATAAGCTGGAGAGTCACATCCATGTAATCAGCAGCTCTTATGGCATTTCTACTTAGAGCTACGGGTTGTTTGAAAAATGCCATCATGTCAGCAGGACTCGCAGCCTCTCTCCTTACTCGTAGCTTCAGGCTGAGAAGACAAAAGAATGTTATTCACTAAGTTCACTAAATAATGTGGCAAAGGTCAAAAAGCTACCATATTTATTTTTGAGCTACCATAAAATATATTGTCATGTTGCCATTTAGCTAGCCTCCCAGACAGTACCCCCGCTGAGCTCCCACCAGTGGCACTCTTGCCTGTACCACAACACTCACAGGCTATAAAGTGGATTTAAACCCTTAGACCCCTTTTACACTGGGGCGTGGGCCGCTTTAGTGGTAAAGCGCAAGTAATTTTAACGGCGCTTTACCGCTGTTTAACCGGTTCCCAACTGGCTCACGCAGATATACTGCAGCACAATGGCTCTCCTGGGCGAAATCCTGCATGGGTACGTCCTTCCCTTTCCTGGCCACCAGAGGGCGTGCGCCCGCCCGCCACACGGTCACGATCGCCACCGGCCATGCGTGATTGCATGCACGAGCGCCAGCACAGGGATTTGTGTGTGTGCTGTCAGAGGAGAGGAGACATGTCGTTTGTTCCTACTAAGTAGGAACAGCGATATGTCTCCTCTCCTACTCAGTCCTATCCCCGTACAGTTAGAACACACTGAGGGAACACACATTTAACCCCTTGATCGCCCCCTAGTGTAAACCCCTTCACTACCAGTGACATTTACACAGTAATCAGTGCATTTTTATAGCACTGATCGCTGTATAGATGTTAATGGTCCCAAAAATGCGTCAAAAGTGTCCGATCTGTCCGTCCCAATGTTGCAGTACTGCTAAAAATCGCAGCTCGCTGCCATTACTAGTAAAAAAAAGAAAAAAATGCCATAAATCTTTACCATAGTTTGTAGACACTATAACTTTTGCGCAAACCAATCAATATACGCTTATTGCGATTTTTCTTTACCAAAAATTTGTAGAATATATAAGAATATATATTGGCCTAAACTGATGAAGAAATTTGTTTTAAAAAAAAAAAAAAAAATTGGGGATAAGTAAAAAATATTGTTTTTTTTTCAAAATTGTCAGTCTTTTTTTGTTGATAGCGCAAAAATAAAAACCGCAGAGGTGATCAAATACCACCAAAAGAAAGCTCTATTTGTGGGAAAAAAGGACACAAATTTTGTTTGGGTACAGCATTGCATGACTGCGCATTTGTCAATTAAAGCAATGCAGTGCCAAATTGTAAAAAGTGCTCTGGTCAGGAAGGGGATAAAATCTTCCGGGGCTGAAGTGGTTAAGCGGCGCTTTTCAGCCTCTAGTGGCCAAAGAAAGGGTTAAAGCCGCCCATGTTGCAGGGTTTTTTAGGAGTGGTGTATACAGCGCTCCCAAACTGCCCCAAACTTTTTCTAACGTCCTGCAAGCGCACTGCCCCAGTGTGAGAGGCGCTTTCCAGGTGCTATTTTTAGCACTAAAACGCCTGAAAAACTCCTCAGTGTGAAAGGGGTCTAACTGAATAACATTTATTTTGCTGTGTATAATTGAATATCCATGCTGCTGATCTTCTGCAGCCTCCTTGCAGCCACTTTCTCTCTATATGCATATGCTTTAATGATGGTTGCATGTCATTTCTTACAGTGGGTTTTTGAATAGTGATTACTGTGGAATATGCCTGCATAATATGTGTTAAATGGCCACATGGTGCCCTATGGCAGGATCATCAGACATTATTTTAGTCAAACCCGCAGATTTAAATGGTCTATTGAAATTATATTAAAGTACAGGTGCATCTCATAAAATTTGAATATCATTAAAAAGTTAATTTATTTTAGTAATTCAATTCAAAAAGTAAAACTTGTATATTTTATATAGCTGCGTTACACACAGAGTGATATATTGCAAGCATTTCTTTCTTTTAATTTTAATGATTATGGGTTACAGTTAGTGAAAACCCAAAATTCAGTATCTCAGAAGATTAGAATTTTACATAAAACCAATTAAAAAAAAGATTTTTAATACAGAAATGTTGGCTTACTGAAAAGCATGTCCATGTACAATATAGTATGCACTCAATACTTGGTCAGGGCTCCTTTTGCATGAATTACTGCATCAATGTGGCGTGACATGGAGGTGATCAGCCTGTGGCACTGCTGAGGTGTTATGGAAGCTCAGAATTTTTTGATAGTGGCTTTCAGCTCATCTGCATTGTGGGGTCTGGTGTCTCTCACCTTCCTTTTGACAATACCCCACAGATTTTCTATGGGGTTTAGGTCAGGTGAGTTTGCTGGCCAATCAAGCACAGTGATACCCTGATCATTAAACCAGGTATTGGTACTTTTGGCAGTGTGGGTAGGTGCCAAGTCCTGCTGGGAAATTAAATCGGCATCTCCATAAAGCTGGTCAGCAGAGGGAAGCATGAAGTGCTCTAGAACTTCCTAGTAGAGGGCTGCGCTGACTTTGGACTTGATAAAACATAATGGACCAACACCAGCAGATGATATGGCTCCCCAAATCATCACGGACTGTGGAAAGTTCACACTGGACCTCATGCAACTTGGATTTTGTGCCTGTCCACTCTTCCTCCAGACTCTGGGACCCTGATTTCCAAATGAAATGCAAAACTTTCCACAGTCCGTGATGATTTGGGAAGCCATGTCATCCGCTGGTGGTGATTACTGTGTTTTATCAAGTCAAAAGTCAGCAGAGCCTTTTGGCGGGAAATTCTAGAGCACTTCATGCTTCCCTCTGCTGACCAGCTTCATAGAGATGCCGATTTCATTTCCCAGCAGGACTTGGCATCTGTCCACATTGCCAAAAGTACCAATACCCGGTTTAATGATCATGGTATCACTGTGCTTGATTGACCAGCAAACTCACCTGACTTAAACCCCAATAGAATCTGTGGGGTATTGTCAAGAGAAAGATGAGAGACACCAGACCCCGCAATGCAGATGAGCTGAAAGCCGCTATGAAAGCAACCTGAGCTTCCATAATACCTCAGCAGTGTCACAGGCTGATCACCTCCATGACACACCGCAATAACTCATGCAAAATTTTTGAGTGCATACTATACTGTACATGGACATACTTTTCAGTAAGCCAACATTTCTGTATTAAAACCCTTTTTTATTGGTCTTATGTAATATTCAAATTTTCTGAGATACTGAATTTCGGATTTTCACTATTTGTAAGCCTTAATCATCAAAATTAAAAGAAAGAAATTCTTTACTCTGTGTGTAACGCATCTATATAAAATATATGAGTTTCACTTTTTGAATTGAATTACTGAAATAAATAAACTTTTTGATTATATTCTTATTTTATGAAATACACCTGTATATGTAAGCCCTCACAACCCATTGTGAGGGCTTACATATACAGTGGGAAAACAACCCATTCAGTTTAAAATAGAAATGCAAGGCTAAACATTTGTGTATACAGTATATCAGGGGTGCTCAACCTTTTGAAGAGCAAGGGCAAATTAAGTAGTTGCAGGCCACACTAAAATGAAATGGTTCAAAACTTTTTTTTTGTAATAGCATAATAAAGATTTTAAACAACAATCAGGATCATCTTTTTCCGTGGGACCAATCCCTGTTGAATGTTTTATCACAGTCACAAAAAAGAAGGAAAATGGACAGGTGGATCCAATTGGACTGATCGTGTGAAAGCGGCCTAAGCCTCTGTTTACACCGGTTCAACTTGTCCTGTGATTTGACTGTTCCAAATTGCATGACAAGTCGCACCTCATTGCCGGCAATGGAATCGATCATATCGCAGTGACTCATGACGAAGCGATCATGAAAAAGGTTCCTACACTACTTTTTACCGATTTCATTGCGACTTGCATAGACTTCTGTTAAATGAAGTCGCAAGCCACAATTAAATCGGCAGTGCAAATCACACAGATGTGAGGTAGCACAATTTCAAAGCCACACCGGTGTGAACCAGAGCTAAGGCTGCTTTCATACTGATGAGCTGTGGTTTACCTGCACCTTGGGTGCAGTGCAGTGTACCTTCGGCTTTCCCATCGACTTCTATTATATCTTAAAGGTGTGGCGCACCAATGCTGCAGGATGTAATAGAAGTCTATAGCTCAGTGCAGCTAACCTGCAGGAAAGCCGTAGGTGCACTGCCCTGCACCTGTGGATCAGTATGAAAGCAGCATAATAACCCTTTTTTTAAAGTGCTCATATATGCCCATTGCTAAACTGTGATGTTTAATACATAATATGCCCATTGCTAAACTGTGATGTTTAATAAACGGACTTTTTAATTTTTACTGGCATCGCTGTTAGGTTCCTGTCCCAGGCGGAGTGATTTTTAAATGCACTTCGCCTGAGAAAGGAGCCGGCGCTATAAAAGAAGCATCGGCTTATGCGGCTCCTGCTCCCTCTGCAGTCACTTGCTACCTCCGGTGCTGGCTCCTTGCCTGCTGGGCACTTCCACCCCCTTCCTGCCTAGGCCAATTTTCAGCTTTCAGCGCTGTTGCACTTTGAATGACAATTGTACAGTCATGCAGCACTGTACCCAAACAAAAATTTTTTAAATAGATAGAGCTTTCTTTTGGTGTTATTTAATTACCACTGTGTTTTTTATTTTTTGCTAAACAAACAAAAAAAGATTAAAAATTTAGAATAAAAAAAAGGTTTTTTAGTTTCTGGTATAAAAAAATGTTTAAATAAGTAATTTTTCTCCTTCACTGATGTTCGCTGATAAGGCTGCACTGATATGTGACACTAATGGGCATTGATTGGCAGCACTTGTGGGCACTGTTGGGGCTGTCAGCATGAGGAAAGGACTGCTGGTAACGGCAAATCCTGTTTGCACTGTGATAAGCTTGCGATTGGACAAAGCTGATCACATGGTAAAGAGCCGCTGTGATTGGCTCTTTACCCCGATCCTATGTATTTCCTATGCTGTGATTGGCCCACAACTATCACATAGTACCTGGGCCAATTACAGCACCCTGTACCATGTGATTAGTTGTAACCAATCAGTGATCATAGCTGTCATAAAATATAATCCATTCATGATAGTTGAAAACTTTGCTGTTGCAATCATCTTCTTTGTAACAGCAAAGTTTAAAAATAAAATAATAATAATCCCTGATCTCCCCCCAGAGTAGTACAGTGTTACTATGATGACACTGAACTACTCTGATGAAAGTGCTGTATGTTACAAAAAATAGTAAAAAATTAAAAAGAAAATGTCAAAAAATGAAAAAACAACGTTTGAAAAATGTAATAAAAAATTATTAATTAATTAATTAATTAAACATATTGTTTCCAGTCAGTGTCCCTGATCACTGCCACATCACACTGCACTGCACTGGTTACAGTATGTAAAAAAAAACAATGTGAAAAAAAAACAAAAATAAATTTTATTCAATTACTTCATTTTCAAAAAAATAGTGACAAATAATTACAACTTCAAAAAACTCGCCATGCGTCTTAGGCCCCTTTCACACTGGGGTGGTTTGCAGGCGCTATTGCGCTAAAAATAGCGCCTACAAACCGACCCGAAACAGCCGCTGTTGTGTCGCCAGTGTGAAAGCCCGAGGGCTTTCACACTGGATCGGTGAGCTAGCAGGATGGGAAAAAAAGTCCTGCTAGCAGCATCTTTGGAGCGGTAAAGGAGCGGTGTATACACCGCTCCTTCACCGCTCCTGCCCATTGAAATCAATGGAGCAGCGTGGCTATACCGCGGGCAAAGCGCCTCTGCAGAGGCGCTTTGCGTTGGTTTTTAACCCTTTCTCGGCTGCTAGCGGGGGGTAAAACCGACCCGCTAGCAGCCCAATACTGCCGCTAAAACGACAGTAAAGCACCGCTAATAATAGCGGCGCTTTACCGCCGACACACCTCCCGCCCCAGTGTGAAAGGGACCTTACTAAATGCCTCCAACTGTCTAATTTCCAAAAAAGGGGTCATTTGGGGGAAATTTGTACTATCCTAGCATTTTGGGGCCTCATGAAATGAAAGAGGCGATCAGTACATCAGAACTGATCAAATATACAGTATATACCAGAGTTTGTAGATGCTATAATTTTCAAACGAACAAATTATTATACACTTATCTGGATTTTGTTTTACATAAGACATGTAGCAGAATACATTTTGGCCTAAATTTTGACATGTTTCGATTTTATTGGATGTGTTTTATAACTGTCCCTCATTTGAAGCGACTATCCCTCATAAGACCAAAGCCCTCTGTCCCTTCTGCAGCCTCAGTTGTTCCTCTTTTTGTGGTCCAATGTGTACAGTACATAGCTATGCAAAATCTACATTTTATTACCAAAAGTGTTATGCTGCACTGAACTTTTTATCCAACCTCAATATTACTACTTTAATTATTTTGAAAAGCCAATAAAAAGGAAAAATAGAGGTAAAAAAAAACTTGTGTGGTTTACCCAATCATTATATGCATATTCGATCTTTGTGGTCTATGTAACTGGGGCCATGGCAGGGATGAGTCTTTTGCCTACATAATGGGGTTGATTTACTAAAGTCAAAAGTTTGTTCCTTTGCAAGTTAAGTTGCTCTTTGCAGAGGAATTTTCACCAGAGATTATATGCATGCATGATCTCTTTTCACAGTCCTGGGTATTCTTTGCACAGTGAAATTTCACCACGTTTGCTAAGCTCTGTGGCAAATTTCCTTTAAAAGTGCAACATCCCTTCCAAAGTAAACAGCCGATTTGCCTTTACTAAATTAAACCCAACATGTGCTGAAAAGTGTCCCTAATACTACCCAGTGGCGTCACTAGGGTTGATGTCACCTGTTGCGGAAAAACATGGTGTTACCCCCCCTCCACCAACTATAGCCCCCCCTCAGTACAGACCCCCCCTCCCTCAGTACAGACCCCCCTCCCTCAGTACAGACCCCCCATATCCATCTACATCACTGCCAAGTTATTAGCTCTAGAAGAAAAAGCCTACCTCCTCCTTAGTCATCTCTCTCATCCCGATATATATGTATGTCAATTGATACATGCTGTAGTTCCTCTGACTGTCTATGGGCGGCAGTATAGAATACACTGACAGCATGTCTACTCCTGCCTGAGATATTCCGTCTGAATCTGAAGTGCAAATTTATTGATGACATTTTGCTATGCTGGAGATCAATGCACAGTAACCAATCATAGTTATCTTTCGTCAGTTTAAAACAATCAGCACAAGTTGTAGTTGGTTGGTATAAGGCAATTGTAGGCAATATGCCTGTCCATAAAATCTGTGAAAATTGATCAATTAAAAACAGTGTTGATTTTTTTACACCCTATTTGAGTGTCAATTCATGTTATATGTTAACCACTTAAAGGGCCGAGCCTCTTTCTGAGATTTGTTGTTTAAAACAGTTTTGTTTGCTAGAAAATTACTTAGAACCCCCAAACATTATACATTTAATACACCCTAGAGAATAAAATGGCGGTCGTTGCAATACTTTCTGTCACACCATATTTGCACAGCGGTCTTACAAGTGCACTTTTTTTGGAAAAAATACATTTTTGAATTAAAAAATAAGACAACAGTAAAGTTAGCCCAATTTTTTTTATATTGTGAAAGATAATGTTAGGCCAAGTAAATTGATACCCAACATGTCACGCTTCAAAATTGCACCTGCTCGTGGCATCGCGACAAACTTTTACCCTTATAAATCTCCAAAGGCGACGTTTAAAAAATTCTACAGGTTGCATGTTTTGAGTTACAGAGGAGGTCTAGGGCTAGAATTATTTCTCTTGCTCTACCGATCACGGCGATACCTCACATGTGTGGTTTGAATACATATGTTGAACACATTTGTTTTCATATGCGGGCACTACTCACGTATGCGTTCACTTCTGCACTCCTCGAGCTCGGCGGGACGGGGCACGTTTAAAAAAAAAAAAATTTCTTATTTATTTTACCTTTTTTTTTTTACACTGTTCTTTTAAAAAAAAATGGTGTCACTTTTATTCCTCTTACAAGGAATGTAAACATCCCTTGTAATAGAAAAAAAGCATTACAGGACCTCTTAAATATGAGATCTGGGGTCAAAAAGACCTCAGATCTCATAGTTACACTAAAATGCAATAAAAAAAAAATTTAAAAAATTTGTCATTTGAAAAAATTTAAAAAAAGAAATGGCCCTTTAAGAGCTATGCCATCTTCCCCTCACTCGTCTCCATACCCAGGAAGGACAAGGATCTGATCGCCTCTGCCGCTACCGATGGCTCCGGTAAGCGGCGGAGGGGCCCCCCTCCCGCCGCCGATAAAAGTGATCTTGCGGCGATTACGCCGCAGAGACCACTATTATGAGAAACCGGACCGCCCGCCGAAGAAGAGGATACCAGGGTTATGGCAGCAGCTGATATCCCTCTTCAAAGTTAGGACGTGTATAGGCCTGCGGTGGCGTGCGGCGGTCCGGAAGTGGTTAACTTGATTCAAGCAGGAATAATTATTTTTGTTGTTTTTTATGTGTGAATGCGCTGCTCCCATCTATGCACCCTTTCCAATATTCACATACCCTACCTTTTAATTATGAAAAGAATATATATATATAGTTAACCTAAACAATGTGAACCTAGATGAAAAACATATACATGTGAAAAATTCACCACATTAAACCAAAACCATACATCAAAAAAAAAATCCGATGACATATATCTCATATGTAACAGAGTCCCCAAATAAATGCTTTCAAATCTTCTATCAATTGCCGTGATTGGCGTGCTCCTGTGTTCCTTCAATATGCATAAAGTGACTGTGTGATCCACCACCACCTGTAAGATTGGTCACTCACCAGATACTTCTCAAATAATACACCTTTGGAGGAACACAGGAGCACGCCAATCATGGCAATTGATAGAAGATTTGAAAGCATTTATTTGGGGACTCTGTTACATATGAGATATATGTCATTGGATTTTTGTTTTGATATATGGTTTTGGTTTAATGTGGTGAATTTTTCACATGTATATGTTTTTCATCTAGGTTCACATTGTTTAGGTTAACTATATATATATATTCTTTTCATAATTAAAAGGTAGGGTATGTGAATATTGGAAAGAGTGCATAGATGGGAGCAGCGCATTCACACATAAAAAACAACACTTTTAGTCCATTCCTATGAAAGGTTTTTTGAATGCAGCAGCCAAAAAATCACTAGTAATTTGATTGATATTATTGGTTTTGCGCCGGTGACACACACATATTAGGAATAATTATTTGTCCTCCCATGTAAAATACAAGTCCCTGTTGGTCTTGCATAAATATCATTCTAACCATCAGCAGTGTATTACAAAACATTTAAAATAATTCATACATAAACACCATTTGCTATTGTTATGATTACTTGGATGGATATTTGCCTTTACATGCAATTAAACAAGACATAAGTTGCTTTTCAACATCCCTAGCTTATCTTACTTTTTGCGAGTTTCTGTGTAAGCCTTGTCTACTAAGTGCTTTGCTCGTATTACGCTGTCTTTAAGTAAATTTTCGTCAAGCTCTTTCAGCTCACCTGAAATAAAAAAATAGCTACATTGAATAACAATAGGTAAGTTAAAAAAGATGGTATTAAATAATTGTTAAGGATGTTTTATTATCATTATCTAAACCAGGGGTCTCCAAACTACGACCCTCCATCTGTTGCGGAACTACACGTCCCATGCGGCATTCTAAAACTCTAATAATTAATAGACGTGACTGGGCATGATGGGAATTGTAGTTCCTAAACAACTGGAGGGCCATAGTTTGGGGACCCCTGATCTAGACCATAGTTTATAAAGAATGGCTGTTGGGGGATGTGTACCTAGATTTCAAGAGATTTAAGAAATTGCCAGGTGGTTTAACACTCCAGCATATGCCAAACACTGAAATGTCTGTAAATAATCTAAAATGTCATATCTGAAAAAAGTATTAAGATATCTGTCACTTGCTGAGAAGACTCAAACAATGCAGAAATACATTCTGCTTTTTAAGCTCATTGATCAACAAGTTTTAGCACCCAATAGGCATTATACACATAGGCGTGCGCACAGGGTGTGCCAGGTGTGCCCAGGCACACCCTCATCACCCTGTGCAGCACAAATTCCCCCTACTGCCCTGGCTCCCCCCCTTCTCCCCACAGTGCTTTTAGCTTCCCTCCTCTTCTCTCCTGCTGACTGATGCTGCGGGGATGAGTGGGGGAAGTGGCCGGTAAACATGTAATTTACTGGCCCCTTCTCTTTCTGAGTGAACATCGTGAGTGATCGATAGTATGTGTTTGAGCTTTGGGGTGCACACCCTAATGCAATAGGCTGCGCACACCTATGATTATACATCTCTGGTTTTACCGGAGGATTGCAGCCAGAAGCTGATAAGGCTGAGTTGGCTGAGCCCCAGGGAATTTAGCATTATTAAAATGCAACACTAGACACAGTTGCTGAAATATCTCCCCAAGAATGACTTCCTTCAGAAACCTGCCTTTAACCGTGGCATTCTATTTCCCCAGCAGCATCAGGAAAATAGTACAACAATTTAAAAAGATGCTTGAAATTAGGAGCATTGCTTGGTTTTATCATGCCACATATGAGCAACTTAATTATGTTCTGTAGGATAGAATATACCAGTCTAGGTCATTTTTAAACCAACTCCTACACACTCAAGCATGCGTCTTTGGTGGAAAAAGATTACCTTCATACTTAAAATGTTTAAAATACATACATTAATTCATCAGCACAGGGTACAATTATACTCAAGTTTAGTTGGTTTTCAGCATTTTACTCATCAGAAAGCATCTTCTGTATTTTCAGTATATTAATTGTTTTTGGGTAGTAGACAAATAAGAATAGCTACCTTCATTGTCAAATGCTTCTGTTTTAAAAGCCAAAATGGTCACGGTGCATATTAATAGGAACTTCATTTTTTGAGTGCCTAAAAAATAGAAGTTAATGCATTTTGAATTTACATTACAGTTTTAATTCCTTTAAAACATTGTTCTAATGATTAAAATAAAAGTTTTCAATAAATCACTGTAATATCTTAAGCAGAATCTAAACATCACCTACCTGTGTAATCCCGAGACTTACTTACCCCCCTTCACACTGTGGATTTATAAGGTTTAGTCCTTTGGCTTTCTACAGAGACACCCAGTGGGTTGGTCTTTACCAACAATGATGGGGCAGCACCTGCAGACTGGTTCCTGGTGACCATAAAACAGTAAATGTTTTGTCTATACAGATCAATCAAACATTCTTGTCAATCATCCAACAATTTATGACAATTGTTGACTTACTCCAATGTATACGTGCATGTGGCTGTTTACTAAAAAATTCCAAAATGCAAATTTCATAGCAAACATTTTTCATCTGAGAAATTGTATTACACAATGTGTTTCAAGAATTGAGAAAGAACCAATAAACAGTGACAGAAATAAAAGCTGTTTATGAACATGATTTAGGTTTGAGGTTTATTACCAGATTTAACCTAGTTAACGAGTTACAACAATTCATCAACTTGCAATGCCAGCACAAAGGTTTTGCCTCATGTTGTAGTCTTTGGTGGCCACCAATCAATTTATATAGATTTGTCCTTAATATCAACTAATTCTTATTCAGGAAGGAGGCATTGGAATTCAAACTGTAGAATTCAACACTCTGTTAGCTAATTCATCCAAACCTATAACATTGGTTGAAAAGTTTAGCCACAGACAGACTTCAGAGGCTATTTAAAAGTGTAGGTACCATATGACTATTTTTAGGCAAATTACTCTGCATAGAAATGCAGTGCTTCATAAAAATGTACACTTTGGGTTAGCCAATCATACAGGCTTATGTTGATGTTGAGGGGGTTAGTAAAAGGAAGGAGGGGGGATAGTAGGTTTATCAGGATGTAAATCAGTGCTCTGAACAGAATCAACCCTTTACACCACATGTCAATTTCAAACTTCTAGAAAATGCCAAAAAGTAGACTAAGCATCCCCAAGTAGTCATGCCAGCACTGCAGAAGTTAAGCAGCCAGCACGGCAAGGCTGCCACACTGAGAGCCCGTCTCTCAAGTCATGAATGTAGCCCAGCTCAGGAGGATCATACACCTCTCTCTGGCCTCCGATATACAACAATATGCCAGGCAGCCACAGCCGCAGCAGCTGTGAGCAGCCTGCTCTGGAGCAATCTGTTCAGAAGCCTTTACTCCACATACAGAGATGGCAAGTTTTAGGGAAATCTTCATGCGTGGTCTTTCTCCTCCCCAGAGGAACGGTACAAACTACACAACTATGTTTCCCATGTTAAAACAAATGTTATTGCTTGGAATAAATCACACTCCTCACCACCGGACTTAGTTCCTTCAATTACCGGTAAGTGTTTTACTCTATATAACCTTTTACTCCATATGGGTCCTTTTACTTTTATTCCATATAAAGACTGTGTTTTCTCTGACTTCCTGATTCTGTTCTGCTTAAGAAATAAGAAAGGATTTTGACAGGATCAACCAAGTTAATTAATTAATGGTTGGCTTTAATAGCAGGTGAGTATAAATCAATCATACAGACCAAAGGTCTGGATGCAGTTCTAATTGCCCTAATAGCATATTAATAGCATCGTCCACCCACGTAACCAGCATCCACATCATCATTGTTGTATGATCGTTCTAACCATGCTGGCAGTTGCTCTGCAAGAATAAATACTTATCTATGAATTTCTACCCTGGCCTGAACCTACCAACAACATATTAGTATATCATATTATGAGCGGATGGTGAATGTCTGGTGAGAATGTGTGGGTGTACAGCCGCGGCTCCCCCTGTTTTTATTATCCCTGTGACAACGTTGTCCAATTTTAATTAGGCCTGTGAGAGCCGTTTATCTTTATTGCTTTTTTCATTTTTTGTAATTATAATTTTGTTGTTTTTGATATTAATAAAGCTGTTTTGTATCTATCCTTGTGTTCTCTATTGACCCTCTTAAGAGAACTTTTCTCTTTGTCTTTCCCTCTGTTCTGCTTAAGGCTGGGGCCTGGGGCGGCTCAGGAAAACTGTCTCTGTATGCCAGCATAGAATCGGTCTTAAATACTTTCAGTTTCCTTAGTTCTTAAATAATGGTACTTCCTAAAGAATTTGTCAAAGCCATTGGAAAGATATTAGAAAAGTGTTACATATATGAACTAGCTAAATTGCATGCTTTGAAATTAGATATGAAACTGTGTTTTACGCATTTGGCGTAAGACTTCCATAAAAAAGCTACAACAAAAATGTGTCGCACTGTCAATATTGAATTGTCCCCACTGTTTTTCACACTCCTGTAGCAAATTTGGGAGACGTCACAGTTGACCTTCACACATTCCAATTGCACCACCATATATTGTAACACCTGGTGTCCCTTCACACCTTATGGGCCCTACAAACCAAGCTTTGATTGGTTTCTTTATTTACCATCATTATATTTATTCTTAGAAGTGGCCTTCTACAATCCCCCACGTTCGCCGCGGGGGGGGGGGGGGAGTTTCTTTAGCGGCTTGGTTACGTATCGGTGTATGACGTTCTGGGTGAGCAGATCTTTTTACTACAATGTTTGCTGTTTAATTATGTCTTTTGATGATATATCACTGTATATGTTATTGTATGTTTTGTTTTATAGGCAGTTCCTCCTGAGGAAGCGGTTTCAATCCGCAAAACTAGTAGGGGATCAATTTGTCTATATCCCACATCAACAGTTACCCTTCGTGTGATCTCGTTAGTAATTGTTTGTGGCTGAATTTGAATTTAATTTTATTCTTTGTTTTTTGTATAGAGCCATTTATGAACATTGGAGTGGATAGTAAGGAGGAGAGAGCATTAGGCCGGGCATAGAGAATAGAGCCCAACTTTGGTGTGCATGAATTGACCAGGCAAATGCTTTCAAATTGGGTAAGATGTTTTGTAATGCGGGGATTGAGCGACAAGGGACCTGAACCAGGCACAGAATTTAGTTTAAATGTATTTAATAAATCAGAGATCCATATAATTTTATTATCATAACCCTCGTTTAGATTCACAGTTTTTTTTTTTACAATAGTGACTAAGTGTGATGTTTAAATATCTAAAAAAATTGATTGCATAGTTTTTTTTTAATTTCTTAAATGTAATATTATATTGATCTTTTCCTGCCTGCACCTGATTAATTAATGTTTTATATGCCTACTGTATGCCTTTCCTTGATGCATTGTGCTTGGGATACGTAATAAGTATTGTCTCCTTAGGAAGGGGCTCCAGTCCCCAATGACAGCTCAAGTCCCCAATAACAATCAGAATGGTTCCCAATCAGTTGATCAATAAGCAGCTATGACATAGTTATCACAGGCAGACTGGTAGCTTTACTGACTAAAGCCTTCAACCTGCAGATGAACATTACCTTCTTTAGGTTGCTGTGGGATCTGCTGTGCGATCGCTGTAATAGTGTAATTTTAAGATGCAAGTCCATTATTTAAAAAATAAATACATTAGGTAAAAATAAAAATAAAAGTTTTAAAAATATTTGTAAAATATATGTTTGCACATTTCTCAGTGTACAATAAAAAAAAAGCTTTTTTTAAATAAAAAACAGTGGACTAAATAAAAGCCTATATGTATGCAAATTAGTCACAGTGTTCTGGTCAGCATGCATCTGTTCTGGTCAGCATGCATCGATTAACATTGACAATACAAAATTTAGCCTGAGCATGTAGACATCAATTACTTCTGGTCATTTTTTTTCTAAATAACAATATAAGTGTATATTACACAGACAGACACCTCATTTCATATACTGACATTATCCTAAGGGAGTAGTAGTGTATCAGATGACATATCTAACCCAGTGCCACCAGTTTTTTAAGCCAGGGCATCATTTGAGGTCCCCAAAGACATACCAGTTATCACTGCATCTTGTTGATATAACAAGTTCAGCTCATGCTTGTAGGTGTTTTTGTTCTATATCATAACAGGAAATCTACTAGTTTGTTAGAGAACTTTGCAATGTAAATATTTAAGTGTATGTAACTAATGTATTCATTTTCTAATAAAGTTAATTGTAAATGTTCCTTCTTTAACCACTAGTCCTTTTTTACTAGCAAATATCTAGTGCTCCTGCCAGTTCCCCTCGCTTCCTGTAGAATTCCTGCAATGACAAGCAAGAAAGTAGATCTGTGATGATGTGATCAGTTTGATCTCCTCGGCCTGCTGATCAGAGCTTCAAGACACTGTGCCAATGCATGGGTAGCCTGTAGTCCCAAAGTCAGCTTTACTATCACATCCTTTGCCCAGCACTGCTCTGTTGGACACATCATACATTGAGGGGGAACATTGAAAAAGATAATGTTCTATGATTGCAGTCATTTACTTACACTTTAACTAGGAAGATAAGCTAGTTACACGTGCCAGCTCCTTGAAAATTTATTTTGTACCGTCTTAAACATAAAAAACATCTTATAAGAAAATTTACTATGTGATGTGAACACTTTCAACTTCATTATCTCAATACCTTTTACAATCTCCTCTTTTTTAAAAATACCTTTACAATATATTTACGTAGTTGATACGTCATTACTAAGTGAGATAGCAGGAAGTAGATGGGGAAAAACTCTTCGTTAACATCAATAAACATTTACAATGACCAGTACAAGCAAATAAACGATATACCGTACTTCATAATAAAATTATATTGTTGGTGTTTCCTATAAGAATACTTGAAGTTTTTTTTTTTTTTTTTTATTCTTAAAAACATATTACAATACAGACTTTGATTTTCTTTTCTTTCTTTTAGTAGACCTGAATATTGTTTGTATGATTTACTAGGGGACGTTCATAAATGAGGATACCAGGGAAACAACATGAAGAGCCACATGGCCAAGGTGTAAAGATCCTTGGCCATTATCTAAGAGCACTTTGAAGACAAAGAGCACAAAGAGATACATACTGTAAATGTTGTTGCATTAGACGATCCACAAGGCCAGTTAAGTCACACGAAGTGATCAATGATGAGATGTTGATGGTAGTACAGGATGATAATTTATAATTTTTGAGTCAAATTCAAAACTTAGGCGGCACTACAAAAGAAATAGAATTCCAGAAAAAACATTTAGCCTAAAACACAGAAACATAATATAGTCCCCACCACAGTGCCCCCTGTGTCCCCATCACACTACCCATCTAGAATCAAATGTCCACATCGCAGTGCTCCTTACATTAGGTGGCCTTATTATAGTGTCCCTTACATCAGATATCCCCATAACAGTGCCTACTTGAATTAGGTGTCCACATAACAGTGCCCCCTTGTATCCAGAGTCCCAATTACACTGCCCCCTTACATCCGCAGTCCCCATCATACTGCCCCCTTTACATTGGGTGCCCCCATCAGAGCACTCCTGTAGCTTAGTGGTATGTCTTATAGCACTATATCAGTAAACATTATACGAATCTGTGAATTTATACATTGCTGCTGTCAGTCAGATCAACATTACAGTAACAATTTACTACTATTATTTCTACATTTCCTCTATCATATGATATAATTAGTCATTAAAAAATGTCTGGTTTGTGTCTTGCAGCCTGCCTGATCATTTATGTAAACATTTAGAAAACTTGATTAGTGCTTTTTTTGAACACAAGTACAATACTGCAAACAGTTTACATCTATGATAAGCTAGGTAAACTACTAACTGAGGACTCAAATAGACTGTGATAAATGTGAGCAAATAAGACACAATTGATCTTTCCACACCTCCTCCTCTCTTCTATTTGTAAATAGAAAAAGTAAATGGTAATAGTTTCTATACATTTTATTAAAGTGTATGTAAACCCAACAAACTTCTCCCTTTTGTCTGTTAAATATACCACTGTAAACATTTTGCCATATACTCTACTGTGCAAAAGTTATAGGCAGGTGTGAAAAAATGCCATAAATGATGTCTATTTCTGAATGTTTTCAGAAATAGAAGTATTATTCGTTTATTTTCTATCAATTAACAAAATGGAAAGTAAATGAACAGAAGAGAAATACAAATCAAATCATTGGTGTGACCACCCTTTGACTTCAAAACAGCATCAGTTCTTCTAGATACACTTGCCAATCATCATTTCCAGGATTCTTTGTTCTTTTTTATGCTGGATATAGTTCCTGATTAGGGATGAGCCGAACACCCCCCGGTTCGGTTCGCACCAGAACCCGCGAACGGACCGAAAGTTCGCACGAACGTTAGAACCCCATTGACGTCTATGGGACTCTAACGTTCGAAATCAAAAGTGCTCATTTTAAAGGCTAATTTGCATGGTATTGTCCGAAAAAGGGTTTGGGGACCCAGGTCCTACCCCAGGGGACATGTATCAATGCAAAAAAAACTTTTAAAAACGGCCGTTTTTTCGGGAGCAGTGATTTTAATGATGCTTAAAGTAAAAAAAAAAAAAGTGAAATATTCCTTTAAATATCGTACCTGGGGGGTGTCTATAGTATGCCTGTAAAGTGACGCGTGTTTCCCATGTTTAGAACAGTCCCTGCACCAAATGTCATTTTTAAAGGAAAAAATCTCATTTAAAACTGCTTGCGGGTTTAATGTCATGTCGGGTCATGGCAATATGGATGAAAATCAGTGAGACAAACGACATGGGTACCCCCCCAGTCCATTACCAGGCCCTTTGGGTCCTGTATGGATATTAAGGGGAACCCCGCACCCAAATTAAAATAAGGAAAGGCCCTATATACTCTGAACAGCAGTATACAGGCGGTGCAAACAAGACAGGGACTGTAGGTTTGTTGTTAAGTAGAATCTCTTTGTAATTTTGAACGGGTACATTTTTAACGTGTTTAGCTCCAGCCAAAAAATCTTTTTTAAGCTTTTTGGAAAACATAGGGAAGGGTTATCACCCCTGTGACATTTGTTTTGCTGTCTTTCCTCCTCTTCAGAAGATTTCACCTCACTTTTTTGTCCCAATGAAAAATGTTTTTTGAAAATTTGGGTTTTTTTGTGGAACAAGGATTGGAAAGCATCAGTGGAAAGGAGAAATTGTTTTCCCATATTAACTCTTACAGGAGAGAATTTCCCTTCCTAGGGGTAGATTTCATCTCACTTCCTGTTGTCTCCTTCCGTTTGCAAGTAGGAGTCGTTTGTAAGTTAGATGTTTGAAAGTAGGGTCCTGCCCTATATACTCAGCAGAAATTTGGGCCTTAGGTGTTGCTGTGGCCACAACACTGTAAGCCCTCACAGGGCCCTGCTGTGAAATATTAGATCAAGAATTGTAATTACATGCCCCTGTTGAACAGGAGCTGAAAAATTAGGCCTTAGGCACTGGTGCTGGTGCCACAACACTGCAACCCCTCACAGACACTCTAGTTGGAACGCAGGAACGAGCCCTGCTGCAAAGTATTGCATCAAAAATTGTAATTACACGCCCCTGTTAGACAGGGGCAGAAAAATTGGGCCTTAGGCACTGGTGCTGGTGCCACAACACTGCAACCCCTCACAGACACTCTAGTTGGAATGCAGGAACGAGCCCTGCTGCAAAGTATTGCATCAAAAATTGTAATTACACGCCCCTGTTAGACAGGGGCAGAAAAATTGGGCCTTAGGCACTGGTGCTGGTGCCACAACACTGCAACCCCTCACAGACACTCTAGTTGGAATGCAGGAACGAGCCCTGCTGCAAAGTATTACATCAAAAATTGTAATTACACGCCCCTGTTAAACAGGGGCTGAAAAATTGTGCCTTAGGCACTGGTGGTGGCGCCCAGAACCAAAAATGTTCTTACAAGCTATCAGCGTGATGATTGAGGAGGAAGAGGATAATTACTCAGGGATAGTCATTCAGCATCAGCATAGGCAGTCTTTGAAGGGATCTGAAAAAAATTATTCAGTTACATCAGCATCAGGTGCTTGGTAGCTGGTGGTGATCCAAGACTGATTCATTTTTATGAAGGTCAGCCGATCGACCGAGTCAGTGGACAGACGCACCCTGTGATCGGTTACCACGCCTCCAGCAGCACTGAATGTGCGTTCCGAAAGAACGCTGGATGCAGGACAGGCCAGTAGCTCAATTGCATACTGTGCAAGCTCTGGCCAGTGATCCATCCTCAAGACCCAGTAACCCAGAGGATTTTCGGTGGGAAAGGTGTCCAAGTCTGATCTTGCCCCTAGGTATTCCTGCACCATGTAAAACAGACGCTGGCGATGGTTGCTGGAACCGATCATACCTTGGGGCTGCGGACCAAAAAATTGTCTGAACGCATCGGTCAGACGGCCACCTTCTCCACCGCTCCTTCTTTGACTGACCGAAGCCCCAGCAACACGTTGTCCAGAAACAGGAGTTTGTAACCTCCCAGTCTCTGGGAATGCGTTGCACAGACCTTTCTGCAAGGCCTCCCGAAGATGTTTCATCCTCTGCTCCCTCTGTGATGGCAAGATAAGGTCCTCAACCTTACCCTTGTAACGTGGATCAAGGAGGGTTGCCAGCCAGTATTGGTCCTTCTCCTTGATACCACGAATACGAGGATCCTTATGCAGGCTTTGCAGGATCAGGGAGGCCATGCAGCGTAGGTTTGCTGAGGCATTCGGTCCGGAGTCCTCTGGGTCACTAAGGACAACAACGTCCGCAGCCACCTCCTCCCAGCCACGTACAAGTCCATGTGTTCCTTGGGACTGATCCCTTAAAGACTGCTGATGCTGAGTGCCAGGCTCCACCTCCATACTGACACAATCTTCCTCCTCCTCCTCCTCCTCCTCGTCCTCTTCCTGTGTGATCGGCGGGCATGCAGGAACACTGTCTGGATAAAGGGGGCCTTGAGAGCTAAGGAAGTCCTCCTCTTCCTGCCTCTGTTCTGCCTCAAGTGCCCTGTCCATTATTCCACGCAGCGTGTGCTCCAACAGGTGGACAAGGGGGACAGTGTCACTGATGCATGCACTGTCAGTGCTCACCATCCTCGTGGCCTCCTCGAATGGTGACAGGACAGTGCATGCATCCCTGATCATGGCCCACTGGCGTGGGGAAAAAAAACCAAGCTCCCCTGACCCTGTCCTGGTGCCATAGTCGCACAGGTACTCATTGATGGCCCTCTGCTGCGTGTGCAGCCGCTGCAGCATGGCCAACGTTGAGTTCCACCTGGTGGGCATGTCACAGATTAGGCGGTTCTTGGGCAGGTTAAACTCCTTTTGGAGGTCCGTCAGCCGAGCACTGGCATTATATGACCGGCGGAAATGCACACAGACTTTCCTGGCCTGCCTCAGGACATCCTGTAAGCCTGGGTACCTGCCCAAGAACTGCTGCACCACCAAGTTAAGGACGTGAGCCAAACAGGGCACATGGGTCAGTTGTCCCTGTCGGAGGGCAGAGAGGAGGTTGGTGCCATTGTCGCAAACCACCATTCCTGCCTTAAGTTGGCGTGGCATCAACCACCTCTGAACCTGCCCCTGCAGAGCTGACAGAACCTCTGCCCCAGTGTGGCTCCTGTCCCCCAAGCACACCAGCTCAAGCACCGCATGGCATCTTTTGGCCTGCGTACTTGCGTAGCCCCTTGAACGCCTACGGAGCACCGCTGGTTCCGAGGAAGAGGCCATGGAGGAAGAAGAAGAGGAGGGGGTGGAGGAGAGAGGTGTGTCACAATCAGCATTTTGGAGGCGTGGTGGCGGAACAACCTCCAACACTACTGCACCTTGTCCTGCATCCTTCCCAGCTGCCAGCAGAGTCACCCAATGCGCCGTGAAACTTAAGTAACGTCCCTGTCCATGCCTGCTGGACCATGAGTCAGCGATAATATGCACCTTACCGCTGACGGCCCTGTCCAGCGAGGCATGGACATTGCCTTCCACATGCCGGTAGAGAGCCGGAATCGCCTTCCGTGAGAAAAAGTGGCGTTTGGGTACCTGCCACTGAGGAACCGCACATTCCACAAACTCATGGAAGGGGGCAGAGTCTACCAACTGAAAAGGCAGCAGTTGAAGTGCTAGCAATTTTGCCAAGCTAGCATTCAACCGCTGGGCATGTGGATGGCTGGGAGCAAACTTCTTTTGGCGGTGCAGCAGCTGGGGCAGGGAAATTTGCCTGGTACAATCTGACGTCGGTGTACCAAAAGCAGATTGCCCACAAGTACTTGGCTGTGACACACCTAATTCTACACCTTCATTCCTCTCACTGCAGGTCTCAGAGAGGACTGAAGGTCTAGTGGGGTTGGAAATCTCAGCTGATGAGGAGCAAGGAGAGATCCTCTTTGTTCTTTGGTGTGGGTCTTTTAGATATGCTTGCCAACGAACTGCATGGCAGGTCAACATATGTCTGGTCAAGCATGTGGTACCCAAGCGGGAGATGTTTTGGCCACGCGAGATACGCTTGAGACATATGTTGCAAATAGCAGCGGTGCGATCTGATGCACTCGTCTCAAAAAAGGCCCACACCAAAGAACTTTTTGAATAACGCGCAGAGACTGCAGCGCCCTGCACATGTGGAGCATTGGGGTGTGATGCAGTCAATGTGCTGCCCTTAGGCTGGCCCCTGGAGGGCATCCTGCCTCGTTGGTGATGTGCCGCCTCCTCCTCCTCCTCCTCCTCCTCTCTCCTATCAGGCACCCACGTTGAGTCAGTGACCTCATCATCCCCTCCCTCCTCATCACTGGAGCAAACCTAGCAGTATGCTGCAGCAGGGGGAGCATGACTGCCAGATTGCTGTCCTTCTTGGGCACCCCCTCTGTCCGTGCTCATGTTACTGCCTTCATCGAGCTCAGTATCATCATCAGAGCCTTCCAAACGCTGAGCATCCTCCTGGAGCATGTACCCAACACTGTGGTCAAACAGTTCGAGGGAATCCTCAGGAGGACATGGTGGAGCTAGGGAAGGAGTCACTGATGACATTGAGCTGAGGGAAGAGGCCGCTGCTTTGCCAGACAAAGCACCCTGGGCATGGGTGAGAGAGGATGAGGAGGATGAGGACGGCTTGGTCATCCACTCGACCAAGTCTTCCGCATGTTGCGGCTCAACACGGCCAGCTGCCGAAAAAAAGGCCAAGCGTGTCCCATGGCCACGTGCTGATGAGGATGCACCGTCTCCACGACCAGCACTAGACACAGAGCCTGCTTGCCCTCTCTTATTGGCTTGTGACTGTCTGCCTCTCCTTCTTGGCCTTCCAGACATACTAATGGCCTGTAGCTGCACTAAGCTGGGATAGAACACCTGTAATTTTCTTCAGGTAGCTTTATATACTGTAACCAGACAAGCCTGCCTGTCAGTAGGAAGATAACAGGAACGGATCTAGCTGAACACTGTGAGCAGGACGCACTGCACTAAATGTAAATAGCAGGAACGGATCTAGCTGAACACTGTGAGCAGGACGCACTGACTGCACTAAATGTAAATAGCAGGAACGGATCTAGCTGAACACTGTGAGCAGGACGCACTGACTGCACTAAATGTAAATAGCAGGAACGGATCTAGCTGAACACTGTGAGCAGGACGCACTGCACTAAATGTAAATAGCAGGAACGGATCTAGCTGAACACTGTGAGCAGGACGCACTGACTGCACTAAATGTAAATAGCAGGAACAGATCTAGCTGAACACTGTGAGCAGGACGCACTGACTGCACTAAATGTAAATAGCAGGAACGGATCTAGCTGAACACTGTGAGCAGGACGCACTGACTGCACTAAATGTAAATAGCAGGAACAGATCTAGCTGAACACTGTGAGCAGGACGCACTGACTGCACTAAATGTAAATAGCAGGAACGGATCTAGCTGAACACTGTGAGCAGGACGCACTGCACTAAATGTAAATAGCAGGAACAGATCTAGCTGAACACTGTGAGCAGGACGCACTGCACTAAATGTAAATAGCAGGAACGGATCTAGCTGAACACTGTGAGCAGGACGCACTGACTGCACTAAATGTAAATAGCAGGAACGGATCTAGCTGAACACTGTGAGCAGGACGCACTGCACTAAATGTAAATAGCAGGAACAGATCTAGCTGAACACTGTGAGCAGGACGCACTGCACTAAATGTAAATAGCAGGAACGGATCTAGCTGAACACTGTGAGCAGGACACACTGCACTAAATGTAAATAGCAGGAACAGATCTAGCTGAACACTGTGAGCAGGATGCACTGCACTAAATGTAAATAGCAGGAACAGATCTAGCTGAACACTGTGAGCAGGACGCACTGCACTAAATGTAAATAGCAGGAACGGATCTAGCTGAACACTGTGAGCAGGACGCACTGCACTAAATGTAAATAGCAGGAACAGATCTAGCTGAACACTGTGAGCAGGACGCACTGCACTAAATGTAAATAGCAGGAACAGATCTAGCTGAACACTGTGAGCAGGACGCACTGCACTAAATGTAAATAGCAGGAACGGATCTAGCTGAACACTGTGAGCAGGACGCACTGCACTAAATGTAAATAGCAGGAACAGATCTAGCTGAACACTGTGAGCAGGACGCACTGCACTAAATGTAAATAGCAGGAACAGATCTAGCCTAATCTATCTAACTCAAATCAAATGACACTGTCTGTCTCTCTCTCTATCAGCACACCGGAACACACTACACAGGGCCGCCGTGCAGGCGGCCTTATATAGTGTGGGGCGTGTACTAAATCCCCTGATCCATAATTGGCCAAAGCCACCCTGGCTTTGGCCAATTACAGCTCTCTCTACTGACGGCGCTGTGATTGGCCAAGCATGCGGGTCATAGTGCATGCTTGGCCAATCATCAGCCAGCAATGCACTGCGATGCCGCAGTGAATTATGGGCCGTGACGCGCCACACGAATTTGGCGCGAACGGCCCATAACGTTCGCAATTCGACGGACGGTCGAACAGCCGATGTTCGAGTCGAACATGGGTTCGACTCGAACACGAAGCTCATCCCTATTCCTGATGACTTTTATTGTATGTTTGAGGTCATTGTCCTGCTGCAGAATAAATTTGGGACCAATCACATGCCTCCCTGATGGTATTGAATTATGGATAAGTATCTGCCTGTATTTTTCAGCATTGAGGACACCATTGATCTCAACTAGAGATGGGCCGAACGACCCCCTGTATGGTTCGAGCCAGAACTCTTGAATATCGCAAAAGTTTGGACACAAACGGTGAACCCTATTGAAGTGCTGAACAGGAAAAATCAAAAGTCCCAATGCAAATCCAATGCAAGTTATTGGCCATAAAAAGGGCATGGGGCCTGGGTACTGTCCTGAGGGACATGTACCAATGCAAAAAATACTTTTAAAAAACATAGTTTTAAAAGGAGCAGTGATTTTATTGATGCCTAAAGTGGTTGTTAAGCCACTATAATCTATTCATGCCATCTGTTATATAACAATATGTGTCAGATCTTTATAAAAAAGATGCAGGTTACACCTTACAGGGGGCATAGCCAGGCAGGATCAGCCAGGTTCTTTTAGGTGATACACCAAATCATACAAAGCACTGTGTTGTGTAACATGCTTTAGGGAGCGGGATCTATTTTCTGAGGGTAACAAACACTTTAAAGTAAAACAATAAAAATGAAAAATTCTTTTAACCACCTCCCGCCCGCGCTATACCTGAAAGACGGCTACAGCGCGGGCCTTAATTGCCGGGGGGGGGGGGGCGTCTTGGTACGTCCTCCAGAGATCACGCCACCTGTGATCAGAGAGTCAATGAGAGATCCCGGCCCCTTACTATGTGATCAGCTGTCAGCCAATGACAGCTGATCACGTGATGTAAACAGAAGATCGCTGTCAGCATGAGGAGAAAAAAAAAGCAGATTACCTTCTGGCTTCTGTCAGAGGGACATTGGTCCCGAACAGGGAGAGTCACTGCTGCTATGCAGTGCCCACTAGTGCCGCCAGTGCCACCTACCAGTGCATATTAGTGCTGCCTATCAGTGCCCACCAGTGCCACATACCAGTGCCACCTATCAATGCCCACCAGTGCTACCTATGAGTGCCCATCAGTGTTGCCATCAGTGCCTCATCATCAGTGCCACCTATCAGTGCTGCCTATCAGTGTCAACTATCAGTGCCACCTATCAGTGCCCTTAAGTGCCACCTATCAGTGCCACCCATCATTGCCCATCAGTGCCACCTCTCAGTGCCGCCTCATCAGTGCCCACCAGTGCCACCAATCAGTGCCTATCAGTGCTGCCTTATCAGTGCCTATCGTCGCCTGTCACCTGATGTAGCGTGCCACTGTCGCCTGCCACCAGATGCAGAGTGCCACTTGCCACATTCACCTGCCACCAGATGCAGCTTATCACTTGCCATCGTTGCCTGCCACCAGATGCAGCTTATCACTTGCCATCGTCGCCTGCCACCAGATGCAGAGTGCCACTTGCCACCATCGCCTGCCTCCAGATGCAGCTTGTCACTTGTCACCGTCACCTGCCACCAGATACAGCATGTCACTTGCCATTGTTGAAAAGAAGAAGGGACAACTCAATACATACACCAGGTCCACTCACAGGTGCCGAGGCTCGATGTGTCCCAACGCACTCCAATGCAACAGTAGTAAGAAGAGCCGGCAAAACTGTAATCCTTGAAGTGTCGTTTATTGGTACTTCGGAGTGACAATAAAACAATAATACTGACGCGTTTCGGCAACGGCCTTAGTCGTAGCTAGTTTGAAACAGATATGGTAAAATATATATATATACACATATATACACATATGCAAACTCCATCTCTACAAAATTGGCCTATCAGGTTGGTGTCACAGAAAATTAACATATTTAGTTGACACCACTAATTATTCAAGTGGTTAGTGACTACACCTGTTTTTAGCCAGCATGAGAAGGGAGAAATGTATTCCTTAGAAGAAGGTGAAAATGCAGACTCATGTTCAAGTAATATACTTTGTAGTAGCAACACAATGTAAAATCAAGATTAATGGCAGGATAAAAAAAAAAAGGATTCAATTTATGGCAAGATCAAAAAAGAAGGGATTAAAGTTATGGTAGGATCAAAAAAGATGGTTTCAATTTATGGCAGAATCAAAAAAGGAGGGATTCAATTTGTGTCAGGATCAAAAAAGAGGGATTCAATGTATGACAGGTTCAAAAAAGAGGGATGCAATTTATGGCCAGATCAAAAAAAGAGGGATTCAATTTATGGCAGGAACAGAAAAGGAAGGATGCAATTTATGGCAGGATCAAAAAAGAAGGCTTCAATTTATGGCAGGATCAAAAAAGAGGAATTCAATGTATGGCAGGATCACAAAAGAGAGATTCAATTATGACAGGATCAAAAAAGAGGGGTTGCGATTTATGGCAGGATCAAAAAAAGGGGGATTAAATTTATGACAGGATCAAAAAAGGAGGGATAGAATTTATGGCAGCATCAAAAAAGGAGGAATGCAATTTATGGCATAATAAAAAGAAAATTACATTTTTTGGCAGGAGGAAAAAATAGAAGGAAGAAAACAAGCACAGAAGGAACCTACTGGGACAAAAAGGCAAATACTGAAGCAGGTGACAATAAAACTGAAGATGGGATAGGATGATGTCATTTGAGAAATAGATCCACATCCCATCTATGGTTCATGCCTGTGGGGATGCGTGTCCCCAACAGGAAAATCCACTTAACTTCCTGTTCCAGTAGCCTTTTGTGCTTGTCTCCACCACGTACCAACATTTTGATTTTTTGAACTGCAGAGAAAGAGAAGGAATCCATGTTACCATCATGTATAAATGTGAAGTGTTTAGATACATTGGATAACCTTCTCTCATTACTATATGCTGCTCCGTTATAATGTTCACTAATCCTTGTACGAAGGGACCTAGTGGTGCATCCTACATATTGTAATTTACAAATATCACATTCTATCACATAGACTACATATTGAGTACTACAATTTATAAAATCCTTAATAGGAAATACCTTATTATTCTGGTACGGGGTGTTTCACAGGTCACAGGTCTTTCAGGTTTGTGTATCTTGGGGAGATGATGGAACACAGGGACAACTGGATGTTCAACTAAAAGGTGCTCTGCGACCTTTTTTGTCGGTACTCCCATTTCCACAGCTGTGTGCAAGAGATGTTTAAGTTTGCTCTTGAAAACTGGAGTGGGATCAGATCACTCTGATTCATTATTAGAACTGTCAGATGTGGCTAATGTTGGCTCTCCATTTTCACCACGTGCCTCCGTGTCATCTGTTTTTTCTAAAGAGGATTCTAACATCGCTCCATCAAAAAACTCCTCTGTGACCCAGGATTCCAGAGACAGAAAAGGAAAACAAGGACCACCGTCACCTGTTACCGGATGCAGAGTGCCACTTGCCACTTGCCATTGTCGCCTGCCACCAGATGCAGAGTGCAACCGTCTCCTGCCACCAGATGCAGAGCACCACCTTCACCTGTCACCAGATGCAGAGTGCCAATTGCCACCATCAGCTGCCACCAGATGCAGAGTTCCACTTGCCATTGTCGCCTGCCATCAGATGCAGAGTGCAACCGACGCCTGCCACCAGATGCAGAGCGCCACTGTCGCCTGCCACCAGATGCAGAGTGCCACCATCGCCTGCCAACAGATGTAGAGCGCCACTTGCCACCATCGCCTGCCACCAGATGCAGAGTGCCACTGTCGCCTGCCACCAGATGCAGAGTGCCACTTGCCACTGTCACCTGCCACCAGATGCAGAGTGTCACCGTCACCTGTCACCAGATGCAGAGTGCGACCGTCGCCTGCACCAGATGCAGAGTGCCATTGTCACCTGCCACCAGATGAAAAGTGCCACCACCGCCTACCACCAGATGCAGAGTGCCACCGTCGCCTGCCACCAGAAGCAGAGTGCCACTTGCCACCATCACTTGCCACCAGATGCAGAGTGCCACTGTCGCCTGCCACCAGATGCAGAGTGCCACCGTCGCCTGATGCAGAGAGCCACTGTCACCAGATGCAGAGTGCCACCGTCCCCTGCCACCAGATGCAGAGTGCCACTGACCCCTGCCACCAGATTCAGTGTGCCATCATCACCTGCCACCAGATGCAGCATGTCACTTGCCACCCATAGCCTGGTTCTCTCTCCCTCCCTTTCAGCTGTGCATGCTGGGGGCTGCAGTTTCCCTTTTAGGATTGCAATGTCCCATGATCCTCCTTTCTGCTCCTTCCCCTTCCTGGCGAATAGGAAGGAGAGGGAAGAAACATAGCGGCTGTCCTGGCAAGTGCCACTCCTAGAACAGCAGCATGAGGAGGAGAGGGGGGGAATTAGCTGTTCTCTCCACACAGAGACACAGGCGCTTTCCTCGCTACTGACAAAAGGAGGGAGGAGGGGGAATGGGCAGGAAACAGAGCCCTCTTCTGACAGCAGCGGCTCTAGTGGGGGTGGAGAACAGGGCAGCGTAGTTTCTCCTCCTCGGACCCGCGGCACCTGAGCTTCGGCGCCCCCGCTCTGTCTTAGCTCGCGGTGCCTGGGCACCGCCCAGGATCAGCCCTGTTGCCAGTAAAGGATTCTCAGCAAAATATAAAAAATTAACATTTTATTTATGATTATATTAATTTGTCCAATTACATTTGAGTCCCTGAAAATGGGGGGACTGTATAACAATGGTTCAGTTCCTAAAATTTGTACTTGATTTTTTTTTTTTCTCTGGTTTCATCAGTCTATCAATTAAGTGGTGTGGTTAATTGCTCACAGGTGCCTATTTAACTGGTTGTAGGACTCAGTCTGAGCGTGCTCAGTCTGAAGCTGTGGAACTTGGTGTAAGTGGAGCTGGAATAAGTGGGAGTTAAAAAACCAGAGTTTAAAACAGGAGGTTATAACAGGGGTCATAGTACCTGTGTAGTGTGAGTATCTGAGTGTTGTCTGAGTAGTGTGTGTGGATCGTTAGTACTTGTGTATTGTGTACTGTGTACTTGTGTATTGCGAGTGCACGTAGGTCTGTGAGTACCTGTGTATTGTCTTGTTGTGTACCTGTGTATTGTCTTGTTGTGTACCTGTGTATTGTCTTGAGTATTAGTGCCAGGAAGCTAGCTGTTAGGTAATTTGGACAGGGTAAAATCCCCAAAACCTCACTAAATTTAATAGGTACGATGCCCGGCGGGTGTGGAGAGGCGACTCTTTGTACATCTTGCCGCATGTATGCGTTCCTTGATCGTCCGATCGAGGGTGAATACTGCTGTGCAAAATGTAAGCACATTGTTTCCCTGGAAGCCCAGGTTCTGAATCTGGGGAAGCAACTGTCAGCACTGAGAAGTTCCTCCATACTAAAGGTGAGCCAGGAACGTACACGGCAGGTGCCGGCAGGGGCCAGCACAGAGGCGGGTGGAGACAAAGAGGTGCAGGCACTAGCAAAGAGTAGATGGGTGACAGTCAGGAGGGGTAGAGGGGGAAGTGCCAGAGAGGCCGATCCAGGACTGGAGCATCCCAATAAGTATGCTCCATTGAGTGACATTGGTGAAACCAGTCAGGGACCAGCACTGCTGGAGATGAGGGACTCTCCTAGCTGCCAGGGGAAGAACTCCTCCAGTGAGAGTGGGGGGCAGCAAAGGGAAAGGAAAGACAGATTCTGGTGGTAGGGGACTCAATTCTTAGAAGGACAGAGAGGGCAATCTGTAACCAAGACCTGAAGCGCCGAACAGTATGTTGTCTACCGGGCGCTCGGGTTCGGCACATCACGGATCTTGTGGACAGATTACTGGGAGGGGCTGGGGAAGACCCGGCTGTCATGGTGCACGTTGGCACCAATGACAAAGTCAGAGGCAGATGGAGTGTCCTAAAGAACGATTTTAGGGATTTAGGTGCTAAATTGAGGAAAAGGACCTCCAAGGTAGTGTTCTCAGGAATACGACCGGTACATGGAGCCACACCAGAAAGGCAGAGGGAGATTAGGGAAGTAAACAAGTGGCTGAAGAGCTGGTGTAGTAAGGAGGGGTTTGGGTTCCTGGAGGACTGGGCCGACTTCTCAGTCGGTAACCGGTACTATAGAAGGGACGGACTGCTCCTAAATGAGGAGGGTGCAGATCTGCTGGGAATGAAGATGGCCAAAAAGTTAGAGGGGTTTTTAAACTAGGCAATGGGGGGGAGGGTCCAGAGACAGTGATAGCCAGCGCGGAAGATATTCCAGAGGGTAGTATTGGGGGCATTAGTGGTAGGTTAACCAAAGCACAAAAACACAAGGTGAGTATAGTAGCAAGTCCTAGTTGCAATCTTGAAACACCCAATACGAGGACAATATGCGACCGGTCTAAACTATGTGGCATGTTCACTAATGCCAGGAGCATGGCGGACAAGATGGGTGAACTAGAGATACTGTTGTACAAGGAGGATTTGGATTTTGTGGGAATTTCAGAGACCTGGTTCAACAGCTCTCATGATTGGCTGGCAAACATTCAAGGGTATACCCTATACCGCAAGGATAGAGAGGGTAAAAAAGGGGGAGGGGTATGCCTATATATCAAGAATAATGTACAAGTGAATGTGAGAGATGACATCACTGAGGGGGCTAGGGAGGAGGTGGAATCTTTATGGGTAGAGCTCCAAAGGGATGAAGCTAAGGGGAAAATAATACTGGGAGTATGCTATAGGCCCCCTAACCTGAGGGAGGAAGTGGAGACAGATCTCCTATCACAAATTGGATTAGCAGCAAGGATGGGAAGTGTTATCATAATGGGGGATTTTAATTATCCAGACACAGACTGAGCGGAGGGAACCGCGCATTCATTTAAGGCTCGCCAGTTCCTTAATGTCTTGCAGGACAATTTTATGGGTCAGATGGTAGACGCACCAACTAGAAATAAAACATTACTGGATCTACTGATTACCAACAATACAGACCTGATCACAGATGTGGAAATACGGGGCAATTTAGGTAACAGCGATCACAGGTCAATTAGTTTCAGTATAAATCACACAAATAGGAAACATGAAGGGAACACAAAGACACTGAATTTCAAAAGAGCCAACTTCCCTAAACTACAAACCTTGCTAAAAGGCATAAATTGGGATAAAATATTAGGAACAAAGAATACGGAGGAGAGATGGGTTTGCTTTAAGAGCATATTAAATAAGGGCATTAGCCAATGTATCCCATTGGGTAATAAATTTAAAAGAGCGAACAAAAATCCTGGATGGCTTAACTCCAATGTAAAAATGCATATAAAAGCAAAGGAGAAGGCCTTCAAAAAATACAAGGTTGAGGGATCATCCTCAGCATTCAGAATTTATAAAGAATGCAATAAGAAATGTAAGGGTGCAGTTAGGACGGCTAAGATAGAACATGAAAGACACATAGCGGAGGAGAGCAAAAAAAATCCCAAGAAATTCTTTAAGTATGTAAACAGTAAAAAAGGGAGGACAGACCATATTGGCCCCATAAAGAATGAGGAAGGACATCTGGTTACAAAGAATGGGGAGATGGCAAAGGTATTGAATTTATTCTTCTCCTCAGTCTTCACGAGTGAATCGGGGGGCTTTGGTAACCAAAACTGCAGTGTTTATCCTCATGACACAACACAGGAAACATTAATAAATCACCGGGACCAGATGGCTTGCATCCAAGGGTACTTAGGGAACTCAGTCAGGTGATTGCCAGACCGTTGTTCCTAATTTTTACAGACAGTCTATTGACTGGAATGGTGCCAGCTGATTGGAGAAAAGCCAATGTAGCACCAATATTTAAAAAAGGGCCCAAAAAACAACCCTGGGAATTACAGACCAGTTAGTCTAACATCAATAGTATGTAAACTCTTGGAGGGGATGATAAGGGGCTATATACAAGATTTTAGTAATAAGAATGATATCATTAGCAGTAATCAGCATGGATTCATGAAGAATCGTTCTTGCCAAACCAATCTATTAACCTTCTATGAGGAGGTGAGTTGCCATCTAGATAAAGGAAGGCCCGTAGACGTGGTGTATCTGGATTTTGGAAAAGCATTTGACACAGTTCCCCATAAACGTTTACTGTACAAAATAAGGTGCGTTGGCATGGACCATAGGGTGAGTACATGGATTGAAAACTGGCTACAAGAGCGTGTTCAGAGGGTGGTGATAAATGGGGGGTACTCAGAATGGTCAGGGGTGGGTAGTGGGGTTCCCCAGGGTTCTGTGCTGGGACCAATCCTATTTAATTTGTTCATAAACGACCTGGAGGATGGGATAAACAGTTCAATCTCTGTATTTGCAGACGATACTAAGCTAAGCAGGGCAATAACTTCTCCGCAGGATGTGGAAATCTTGCAAAAAGACCTGAACAAATTAATGGGGTGGGTGACTACATGGCAAATGAGGTTCAATGTAGAAAAATGTAAAATAATGCATTTGGGTGGCAAAAATATGAATGCAATCTATACAATGGGGGGAGAACCTCTGGGGGAATCTAGGATGGAAAAGGACCTAGTAGATGACAGGCTCAGCAATGGCATGCAATGCCAAGGTGCTGCTAATAAAGCAAACAGAATATTGGCATGCATTAAAAGGGGTATCAACTCCAGAGATAAAACGATAATTCTCCCGCTCTACAAGACTCTGGTCCGGCCGCAGCTGGAGTATGCTGTCCAGTTCTGGGCACCAGTCCTCAGGAGGGATGTACTGGAAATGGAGCGAGTACAAAGAAGGGCAACAAAGCTAATAAAGGGTCTGGAGGATCTTAGTTATGAGGAAAGGTTGCGAGCACTAAACTTATTCTCTCTGGAGAAGAGACGCTTGAGAGGGGATATGATTTCAATTTACAAATACTGTACTGGTGACCCCACAATAGGGATAAAACTTTTTCGCAGAAGAGAATTTAATAAGACTCGTGGCCACTCATTACAATTAGAAGAAAAGAGGTTTAACCTTAAACTACGTAGAGGGTTCTTTACTGTAAGAGTGGCAAGGATGTGGAATTCCTTTCCACAGGCGGTGGTCTCAGCGGGGAGCATTGATAGCTTCAAGAAACTATTAGATAATCACCTGAATGACCGCAACATACAGGGATATGTAATGTAATACTGACACATAATCACACACATAGGTTGGACTTGATGGACTTGTGTCTTTTTTCAACCTCACCTACTATGTAACTATGTAATATTTATGTTCAACCCCTTGAATTAAAGTTGAAAGTCTGCACTCCAAATTCATTTGGATTGTTTCTTTTTTATTTAATTCTGGCGGCATACAGAGGCAAAAGTATGAAAATTGTGCCCGTGTCCAAATATATATGGACCTAACTGTATGCACGTACTCTAAATTAGTTGTTTGTGCCTAACCCTATCTCGACTGGCAGAAATGCAGCCCCATTATCAGCTTCCTGTCAACTGCTTCATCTGTAACACAGCCATGTGCACAAACTCATGGTTGGCTATGCTGTAAAAGCAGCACCATCAGCAGCATGCCATCAAAGAGTATCTGTGTGATTGTGGTATGAGCACAGGCTTGGGGAGCTGGGCTGCTTTTCACATTGCCAATGGCTCATCAGTCAGGATGCCTGCAGCATTTTGACTCCTTTGGAAGAGGTCACCAAAGAGATGAGCGGCGACAAGGTGGGGATTAGAATTACAATGCCTTTTGTGTTATTCTTGGAGCACACACTCTGTGGCCTGAAAAACCAAGCAATGGAGGTACAGCATCAGGAGGAAAAGGAGGACATACTTCTGTCTCAGGGTCAGTAGGATCCTTTGCCTACTGCCTCCATCCTTGTGAGGCATTGGCAGAAGAAGGGGAAATGAGAGTGTTCGGGCACTGGTGATGAGGAGGAGTAAAGAGGAATGAGGCAAGCTTCAAGGTACAAACCAGAGGTGTTGGACTTGGGTGGGATGAGCCTGTAGAGGACAGTATTGTACTAGGAGAGTGCTACACTACGTTCCTCACAATCCTCCACGTTTCCTCACAAAGTCTCTAGCCTTTAAAGGGGTTGTAAAGGTTCCTTTATTTTTAAACAAACATATACATTTATATGACCAAGTCAAAGCTGAATTCTAAGCAGATATGAAGGACAAAAATAATGCAGCTCTGCAATCATTAATACATCATAAGGGTTTATGCACGTGGATGGTTAGAGATGCAAATATGCTCTAGTGTAAAAATCCCATACTATAAAAGTGAATAACTGTAAATGGCTTTACACTGGTAAACGCCAATGTTGTCATGCATCAGAGTTTACACATGTGGATGTAGACACTGGTGTATTTATGCTACAGCATATTTGTGCCTCAAATTTTCTGTGTGCATGAGCCCTAAATATATATTTTAAATGCAAGCAGTGTATGTACCTGAATGACTTGATATCAACCTCTTGGAACCCCTGTACAGCATGGCTCAAGTGTTAAAAGAAGCAGCACAAGAAGCCAATCAGTTCATGTGCTGAGAAGAAGCCTGTCTGATGTTCCTGACCATATCTGTTCACTTTTAGAAGTGAAAACTGAAACTAATATGGCATTTCAAATCATTTCACCTCCAGATTGACATTCTTCTCCCCTTGAGGGAGCTGGATGGTACTTCAAAGGCTGCAGAAGAGCTAATAATTATACAATTTTAAATTATAAAGTGCATCCAGCCTCTTTACAACAAACTTTAGAAGAAGTTCCCAAATGGTACTTCTGGAAGCAATCTGCATGTCTGTTTTAAAGATAATGAAGATATTTTTCCCATTCCCTCTCTATATATACAGAAGCTACCTCAGGGGATATCCCAATCCATAGAGCAGTATCTGTAGCTGTAACCTGGTAACATTTCCTTGTGGTTATAGCAAGTGCATTACGCATGAAAGGAATTGTACACCTTGAAAGCCACCCTGGTTTATGCAGGCAGACCACCAGGACGCTTGGATCCGTGAGAGACCAAATGAGACATGGGAAACAGGCTTGAGTGTGTGTTCATAAGATCTCTGACTTTATTGAATACAACAGTAGTATATATACCAGTAAAAATACATGTCTAAGGGTTATTCAAACTTTACACTCAGTACTTTCTTATCAAGAGTAATGCCGCGTACACACGGTCGGACTTTCTATCCTACTTGGTCCGGCACACTTTCCGACGGACTTTGTCCGCCAGGTGCGCCGGACTTTAAAACGGACGGACTTGCCCACACACGCCCGGACTTTCCGGCGGGCTAAGTCCGCCCGTCTTTCCGACGGACTTTCGCCGGAGTTCCGGCGGACTTTCAGAATGAACGGACTTGCCCACACACGGACAAGTCCGTTCATTTTGAACGTGACTCAGGTGCGACGGGACTAGAAAAGGATGTCAATCTTGCCGCTTTTATCGGCGAGATTGACACCTTGCGAGCCCCGTCGCGGGGCATACCAGGCCCTTAGGTCTGGTATGGATTATAAAGGGAACCCCCTACGCCGAAAAAACGGCGTGGGGTCCCCCCTAAAATCCATACCAGACCCCGATCCGAGCACGCAGCCTGGCCGGTCAGGAAAGGGGGTGGGTACGAGCGAGCGCCCCCCCCCCCTCCTGAACCGTACCAGGCCACATGCCCTCAACATGGGGGGTGGGTGCTTTGGGGGAGGGGGGGCCGCCCTGCGGCCCCCCCCACCCCAAAGCACCTTGTCCCAATGTTGATGAGGACAAGGGCCTCTTCCCGACAACCCTGGCCGTTGGTTGTCGGGGTCTGCGGGCGGGGGCTTATCGGAATCTGGGAGCCCCCTTTAATAAGGGGGCCCCCAGATCCCGGCCCCCCACCCTATGTGAATGAGTATGGGGTACATGGTACCCCTACCCATTCACCTAGGGAAAAGTGTAAGTAATAAAACACACTACACAGGTTTTTAAAATATTTTATTAAACAGCTCCGGGGGGGATCTTCCTCCGGCTTCGGGGGTCTTCTTCCGGCTTCGGGGGTCCCTCCGCTTCATCTTCTCCCGGCGTCCGGTTGGTTCTTCTCCGCTCTCTTCTCTCCAGTTCTTCGGCCGGCTCCTCTGCTGTCTTCAGATAGCTCTCTTGCCAGCAGAGGTCCGGACTTCTTGTCTTCTTCTCTTCTCCAGATGTTGACACGATGCTCTCTCCGGCTGGACTGCTCTCCGAGGGCTGCGTTGTGACTTATATAGGCGGAGACCCCGCCCCCTTTTGATGTCACAGTCCCTGGGCATGCTGGGACTGTGACGTTTTAAGGGGCGTCGTCAACATCACCCAGTGACCACGCCCCCTAAAACGTCACAGTCCCAGCATGCCCAGGGACTGTGACATCAAAAGGGGGCGGGGTCTCCGCCTCTATAAGTCACAACGCAGCCCTCGGAGAGCAGTCCAGCCGGAGAGAGCATCGTGTTAACATCTGGAGAAGAGAAGAAGACAAGAAGTCCGGACCTCTGCTGGCAAGAGAGCTATCTGAAGACAGCAGAGGAGCCGGCCGAAGAACTGGAGAGAAGAGAGCGGAGAAGAACCAACCGGACGCCGGGAGAAGATGAAGCGGAGGGACCCCCGAAGCCGGAAGAAGACCCCCGAAGCCGGAGGAAGATCCCCCCCGGAGCTGTTTAATAAAATATTTTAAAAACCTGTGTAGTGTGTTTTATTACTTACACTTTTTCCCTAGGTGAATGGGTAGGGGTACCATGTACCCCATACTCATTCACATAGGGTGGGGGGCCGGGATCTGGGGGCCCCCTTATTAAAGGGGGCTCCCAGATTCCGATAAGCCCCCGCCCGCAGACCTCGACAACCAACGGCCAGGGTTGTCGGGAAGAGGCCCTTGTCCTCATCAACATGGGGACAAGGTGCTTTGGGGTGGGGGGGGCCACAGGGCGGCCCCCCTCCCCCAAAGCACCCACCCCCCATGTTGAGGGCATGTGGCCTGGTACGGTTCAGGAGGGGGGGGGGCGCTCGCTCGTCCCCACCCCCTTTCCTGACCGGCCAGGCTGCGTGCTCGGATCGGGGTCTGGTATGGATTTTAGGGGGGACCCCACGCCGTTTTTTCGGCGTAGGGGGTTCCCTTTATAATCCATACCAGACCTAAGGGCCTGGTATGCCCCGCGCTCGCCGCAATAGGAAAATTTGTTTTTCCTATTGCAGCGAGCGCGAGATGCAATACCCTGCCCTCGTGTCGTATCTGGTCCGTCGGACCAGCATACACACGAGCGGGCTTTCCGTCGGACCAGCACACACACGAGCGGACTTTCCGCCCGAAACTGAGTCCGGCGGAAAGATTTACAACTTTCTTCAAATCTAGGTCCGGCGGGCTTTTGGGAGAAAGTCCGCCGGAAAAGTCCGCCGGCGCCTACACACGGGCGGATTGTCCGGCACACTCTGGTCCGCCGGACCAAGTATGCCGGAAAGTCCGACCGTGTGTACGCGGCATTAGGCTGCTTGACTAGATAACAAGATATAGTTGGTGATTTGCTGACACAAATTCGGCTTAACCACAGTATCTCATAGGGTGTGGTTCTATGCAAACTTTTAAGATGATTTTGGCAAAACTCACACACACAAAAAAGTTCACTTCTACTTTTATACAAAATGGAAGAGAATCTAGGATGGAGTGAGTTGTTTATACATTCTATTACAATGCATGCCTTCCATACAGAGTTCATGTGTTCAGGGTGTTCAAGATTCAGATTTAGGGCTTTGTGAATTACACACATAGTTCAAATAAAGGACTAGGCTATTGACTAAGGAGAGAAAAAAAAAAAAATTCTGGATATACATTGCTGAAAAGAGAGTATATGACATGGCTAGCTAAACACAACTGCCTTTATTTCGGTGGGTATGGGCTTCTTATATTTATTGTGTTTTCTGTGCTACTCTCTCAGAGCCCAGCTTTGTTGGGTCTTAAACTGGCCATACAATAGTAGATTTTCGAATGAAAGTATAAACATTGCTACAAAGATTTTCAGTACATGTTGATGACTTGACGAATGTTATTTGAAAATACATCAAAATTGAATTTACTTTTACATTCGAATTTGGAACGAACTTTCCTGAATGCAAATCACATTCACTGTTATGCCGCGTATACACGGTCAGATTTTCCTACGGGAACTGTTCGATGGGAGCTTGTTGTCGGAAATTCCGACTGTGTGTAGGCTCCATCGGACAAAATCCGTCGTCATAAATTCGGATCGTGTGTACACAATTCCGACGCACAAAGTTCCATGCATGCTCGGAATCAAAAAGAAGAGCCACACTGGCTATTGAACGTCATTTTTCTCGGCTCGGCGTATGTGCTATACATCACCGTGTTCTTGGCGATTGGAATTTCCGACAAGATTTGTGTGACCGTGTGTATACAAGACAAGTTTGAGCCAACATCCGTCGGAAAAAAAACATGGATTTTGTTGTCGGAAAATCCGATTGTGTGTACGGGGCATTAGAAAGTACAGACTTGGTAAGTCTGGAAGTTCATTCGCAAAAAACATCCCATCCTGCTCTTTCAAATTTTCTTGTTACTGGGCTTGAAAATTAACATTGATTTAACTCCACTAAGGATTGGAGACTAGAGCAAACTTTCTTAAAATGAAACATTTTGAACAAACTATTGCAAGTGTATGGCCAGCTTTAGTCCTCGAGAAAAGGCTGGATTGTTTGCGGTGCATTTTGTTTTTACATCAGTTCCACTGTGCCATGATATAATTGCTTATATATACAATATATATGGATATTATAAATATTTTTTTTTATTTATTATTTTATTTATTTCCGGTACTTATATAGTGCCATCAATTTACGCATCGCTTTACATATACATTGTACATTCACATCAGTCCCTACCATCAAGGAGCTTACAATCTAAGGGTCCCTAACTCACATTCATACATACTAGGGACAATTTAGACAGGATCCAATTAAGCTACCAGCATGTCTTTGGAGTGTGGGAGGAAATCGGAGTACCCGGAGGAAGCCCACGCAGGCACAGGGAGAACATGCAAACTCCAGGCAGGTAGTGTCGTGGTTGGGATTCGATCTAGCGACCCTTCTTACTGCTAGGTGAAAGTGCTATCCACTACACCACTGTGCCGCCCATATTATATGTGTTTGTGTATATACAGTATATGTGTGTATATTTACTTTTATTTATTTTTGTTGCAGCAGTTATTTCTGTTTATCATTCAATTCAGTCTGCTTATAATCCTCAGGAGCTAAAGTGGTTGTAAAGGCAGAAGGTTTTTGCCTTATGCATTAAGATAAAAAACCTTCTGTGTGCAGCAGCCCCCCTAATACTTACCTGAGCCCCATCTAGATCCAGCGATGTTATAGGAGTGTCTTGAATACCTGGGACTCCCCTCCTCTTTGGCTGAGAAAGCATAACAGAGACATTGGCTCCCGCTGCTGTCAATCAAAGTCAGCAGCGGGAGCCAATGAGGAGAGAAAGGGGGTGGGGCCGGGCTGTGGCTCCATGTCTGAATGGACACGGGGAGCTGTGAGTCGGCTGGGGTGCCCCCATAGCAAGCTGCTTGCTGTGGGGGCACTCAATAGGAGGGAGGGGCCAGGGGCACCGAAGAGGGACCCGAGAAGAGGAGGATCCAAGCGGCTCTGTACAAAATCAACTGCACAAAGGAGGTAAGTATAACATGTTTGTTATTTTTAACTAAAAAGAAGACTTTACAATCACTTTAACATAGCACATTGTCATATGTACAAATGACAAATGAAAATGTACTAGTCATTTACTCCTTCCCCCGCAGAAAGATACTGTATGGTCGAGACACACAGCAGATCCCACAGGTTCACTATGAGCTAGGTTTGTTAAAATGATGTTCACGTTTGCACAGACCAAAGGGTGACAACCCTGCGTATAGCATAGTGTAATGTTTTCCCGAAATTTGATATGCTGATAGTAAACTCTGCTTTTTCTTATTACCTAGAAATCCACTGATATTTTGGCAAATCTGGAAGTTGTGAGGATAGCTGATTAGTGTATTGGAGTATTTGTAGGCTCGCCATTCTAGTCAGTAATTGCACTTAGCCCCTAATTCAGCTTTGTGTTGCAGTAATATAAAAATGTAAATTTCTCAGAGACTTTCAGAGGCAGCAACATATCTACCATTTTATTGCCAATTTCCGCCTCTTCCACAATACTATTGAGTTTGCATAAACAGATCAATGGTTATTGAAAGCTCAAGGACACTCAGAAAACAATTTGAAACTTATGAAACAATGCATACCATAAAAAATATCTGCTACTTCCTTCTCTCTATTTAAGTTGATTATATTGCCTGGTAAAATCAGAACAGTGAGCAGATATAAAAGACACAGATGAATGTAGCTCTTATGGATACATCCTTAAATGTATTTTTTTTTTAATGCAAGCAATGCACATATCTGAACATGACCAGGTATCAGCCTTTTTCAGTCTTCATAGAGCAGGGCTGGAATCTAAGCGGGAGAAGCAGTACTTGAAATGAATAAACTACCGTCATTACAGATTTTTCATTAAAGGAATTCTGGAGGAGATGCTGGAGCGCCAATAATTTAAAGTGGATGTAAACCCTTACATATACCCAGTGAAATGAACAGCTCCAGATGATACACAGAGATTAAACAAATCTCCCTACATAAATTTCACATGTATATCTGCTGTCTTCAGTTGTATATATTCTTTAGAAAGTTCACATCCTGTTAAGAGATTTTCTCTTCCTGACAAGTTTGTCTGATAAGGAAGCAGAATGGCAGATAAAATTTTTTCCTTGTTAACTTCAGCCTCAAACCAGCCTCAGCAATGAGTGTGAAGTCTGGGCATACAGCCTAGACAGCTGATTGGAGGAAAGGCACACACCCCCTCTCCACATAGGCAGAGACAGGCAGAGCTGTTTCCTGAATAGTTTAGCTCTGTGCTGATCTATTTATAGCATCCCAGCATGACACAAATTTCAGCCTAGTTTTGTCACATGTGTCAGAGAACCTATCAGCAGTTATCATGCTGATAACAGAATAATGGAGCAGGAGAAAACCACGGGACTTAGTGATTTGAAGAGAGATAAGAAAACACTGCAGATATATGTGCCCAGCACAAGTTTCATGCATCGAGTTTATATCCACTTTAAGTATCTATTCCTTGGAAAAAATGGAAAATTTATATCATATCAAATACTTACCGTAATTTTCCTTTCCTGATAGGCTCCATGGCAGCATACGTGTGGGTAGGCTCCGCCTCCATAACTACCCAATAGGACCCCTCTCCCATAAATCTTTGCTCTAGGCTGCTATCCATGTTCCGTAACTAGCCTACTCCAGACATTTGGGAGGGACTCCTGCTGCCATGGAGCCTATCAGGAAAGGAAAATTACGGTAAGTATTTGATATAAATTTTCCGTTTTCCTGACAGGCTCCATGGCAGCATACGTGTGGGAAATAACTTGCCCAAAAATACACACGGGCGGGCAAAAATGTTTGAGCAAAGAAACCAAATTTATTTTACATTGTCAACCGACAATACTTGTAAACCAAAATTAATGGATGACAGAGCAGCAGGCTCAACACAGTAGTGAGAAACAAATGTGTTGATAGAAGACCAGGAAGCCGCTTTACAAATGATTTCAGGCGCGACATGCCTAGAAGCTGCCCACGAGGTCGAGATACTCCTGGTCGAATGAGCTGTCACTGCCTCTGGAGGAGCCAAGCCCTTTGCCTTGTATGCCCTCTGAATGGTCTGCACAATCCAAGAAGAAATTCATCTGACTGAAGCTCGCATTCCCTTGTTTTTACCATGGAGAAGAACGAAAAGGAATTCCGTTTGTCTGAATGGAGCCGTGATCTCCAGATATTGTTTTAGAGTGTGGCCTACGTCAAGTGGATGAACATCCTGATCATCCGTCGTTCTGAAGGTAGGAAGTACAATCTCTTGGTTTTCATGAAAGACTGAGGTCACTTTAGGGTTTGACCCAAGCATGGGAATTAACACTACCCTGTCTGGAAAGAAATTCAGGAAAGGTTCTTCTGAACCTAGATTTCTAATATCTGACACTCTTTTAGCCGATGTCACAGCTACTAAGAAGGTGGTCTTGAGCGTGAGATCTCTCATGGAAAGAGGTTTGTCGGGATCTGATCCCAGATTGGAGAGAAAATCCAAGACAATAGGAAGGTCCCATTTGGGAAACCTAGGTCTTCTTTGAGGTTTAAGCCTGATAGCTCCTTTAAAGAATTGACAAACTAATGTGTGATTAGCCCAAGATACTCCTGTGAAGGCCGAGATGGCTGAAACTTGAACTCTTAGTGAGCTGACTGCTAAAGATAGGTCCAGCCCTAATTGGAGAAAACTTAGAATGTCCTGTACTGCTGGAGAATTACACGGATTTGACCGGGAAGACATATGATCAGAGAATCTAGACCATATCCGTTCGTATACTCTGTTCGTACTTCCCCTCCGGGCACTAAGAAGAGTTGGAATAGCCTCTCCCGGACAACCTAGAGATTCAAGCCTTTCCCTCTCAAGAACCACACCCTGAGGTGTAGGCAAGATGGGCATGGGTGTAACATCGAGCCTTGCGACAGTAGATCCGGCCTGAGAGGAAGGGGAACTGGGTCTTGATAACTCAGGAGCGATAACAGAGGAAACCACGGCCTGTTGGGCCAGAAAGGAATCACTGCAATGATCTCCACCTTCTCTGTTCTGAGCCTCCGGAGAAATTGAAGAATCACTGGTACCAGAGGGAAGGCATAAGCCTTCTGAAACTTCCATTGATCTGAGAGAGCATCTATCCCGTATGCCTGAGGGTCTCTGAACCTCGAATAATATCTGGGCATCTTGTGATTGCATGGAGAAGCAAACAGATCGACCTCTGGAAGTACTCCCAGGGTCAGAAGCCACTCGAACACCTCCCTGTGGAGAGACCACTCGTTGTTGTCCATTTGAACTCGCGAGAGGAAGTCCGCCTGTACATTCTGAATCCCCGGAATGTAAACTGCCGAGATGTTGGACAAATACTTCTGAGCCCAGCTCATTATTGGCTCCACTTCCTGTAACAGAGACCAGCTGCGAGTTCCACCTTGCTTCTTTATGTAAGCCACCGCAGTTGTATTGTCCAACCTTAGCATCACTGATGACCCTTCTATTAGATGGTGAAATGACAGGAGTGCCTGAAAGGCGGCCCTCAGCTCCAGAATGTTGGAGACAATCCCTCGAGCAGGGAAAATCCATCGGCCTTGCGCCACTTCTGAAAGGCAATGAGCGCCCCAACCCCGATTGCTGGCATCCGAGGTTAATGTGACCCATGAGATGGGCATGATTGAATGGTGATTGCGCAGATTCTTCCCTTGAAGCCACCAAAGGAGAGACGTCCTCATGGATGAAGTAAGGTGTATGCGCTGGACTTGGATGGAAGAATCCCATTGTTGAAGGAACCCTTTTTGGAAGGGTTGTGTATGCCATTGGGCCCACTTCACCATAGGAATGGTAGCTGTCATCTGCCAATCACTTTCAGACTTTGGAGAGCGGAGAGGTGAGACGACGCAAGGGCTGCGTGTATTCTGTCTCGAATCATTCCAATCTTCTCCTCTGGAAGGGAGATGGTGCCTTCCAATGTGTTGAAGTGAGCCCCTAGAAACACCAGAGATTGTGTTGGCTCTAGATGGCTCTTCTCTAGATTCAGAAGCCACCCGAATTCCTGCAGGGTGGAGATGACTAAGCTCTTGTGCTCTAACAGTTGATCTTTGTTCTGAGCTAGGAGAAGTAGGTCGTCTAAATAGTGGTGCAGACGAACCCCCTTGTTACGAAGCAGAGCCACAACAGACAACAGGACCTTTGAAAAGACCCGAGGTGTTGTTGTTAGGCCGAAGGGTAGACATGTGAACTGCAGATGCTGATTGCCTACCGCAAAGCGGAGGAATTGTTGGAACTCTGTTGCCACTGGCACGTGAAAGTATGCATCTTTTCAGATCGATTGAAATCATCCAATCTCCCAGATGTACTGATTGTTGGATCGTAATTAAGGACTCCATTTTAAACTTTTCCTTTCGGATAAAGGAATTGAGATATGTTAAATCTATTACTGGCCTCCATGTACCGTTTTTCTTCTGTATCATGAACAGAGGAGAATACATGCCTTTGCCTCGTTCGTTTTCTGGAACAGGGACGGCTGCGCCTTGATCCAATAAACAATTCACGTAGGTCAATAGGACCTGCTTTTTCTCTTCTGAACCTGGAAGAGATGTGGGAACAAATCTGAGTCTTGGGGTATTGTTGAAGACCCACTTGTGACCGGAGGAGACCGTCTTGATGGTCCAGTAATCTCGGATTGAGGCCGCCCAGACACGCCCGAAGTGGAGAAGACGAGCCCCCACCTGGCATGCCTGAGCGGGCCCAATCTCAAAAGGACTTAGTGGCGTCCTGGTTGCCAGAGGAACCCCCTTTTGCGGGTTTCTTAAAAGTAGACTGCCTGGATTTCCAGGATCTTGAAAACTCCCGACCAGGTCTGTAGCTGCGCGCATCCCTAGCACGATCAGAGTATTGTCTTCTAGGAAAACTGCGTTTCTGATTTTGTAGGCGTCTGTCTTGAGGGAGGAAACCAGACTTCCCACCTGTGGCCCGGGTTATGGCACTATCGAGCTTATTGCCAAACAATGAAGAACCTTCAAACGGAATTCGGCACCAAGCTTGCTTGGAAGCTGGATCTGCCAACCACGGACGGAGCCATAAGGCACGACGAGCTGAAACAGCTGCCAACATAACCTGGGACATCAGGCGGATGACATCAATAGATGCCTCCCCAAGAAAAGCTGATGCCAGCCTGATCTCTTGGATAGGAGAATCCTTAGCTGTTTCAGTAGAGATACCTCTTAAGAACTCATCCACATTATTAGACCAAGATTCCAAAGCTTTGGAGACTGCAGCTATCGCAAGTACTGGCTTACATGCCATTCCTGACGTCAGGTAGATCCTCTTTAAATCCGAATCAATTCGCCTCTCCAAAGGATCTTTAAAAGATACAGTGTCTTCTAAGGGAAGCGTCACATATCTTGCTAGTTTCATTAGAGCTGCATCCACTAATAGAGCTGATTCAAGGTGCTATAGTTCCTCTTCCTTAAAGGGATATAGTTTTAAGACCTTTGATTGCATGGAACTTTTCTTGTCCATTTTGCTCCATTCCTCAGAAATGACATCGCCCAGCTCAGAGAGAAAAGGAAAATACTGTCGCTCCTTATTGAGCTGTTTGAAAAACTTTCTCTGTTTTGGGGGGGAAGTAACTGGATCTTCCCACTTCAGGGCCTCTTTTACTGCCTTCACCAAAGAAGGGACTAGAGCATACTCAAATCCCACGCCAGGATCTTCCAGATCCGATTCACTGTCTGAAACAGGAGCAGAAGGGTGACTTGGCTGGGAAGACTCCCATGTCTCATGCACAGAACCTTCTCCCACTGGAGGGCATAATGGGTCTGATGGGGAATCACGGGGCTGTTGAGCCTCTCTCTCCTGTAGAGATTCTTTCACAACCCGCCTCACCATAGATTCCAAACGCTGGTCTGCACCATCCCTCTCATCTGCAGCTTTAGAGAAGCAGTGATCACAGAGAGATTTGTCTGTTGGAACAGGCATCCTGCATCCCCAGCATGATTTTCCTGAACTCTCTCTAGAGTGAGATGAAGGGGGGTGAAAAGGATTTTTATTGTGCTGTTCAGATCTGGAAGGAGATCTATGATGGCTAGACCTGGAGGAAGATTGCCGGTGGTGTGATTTTGATGATCCACTTCCTTTATGGGAACTACGGTGTGGATCAGACCTAGGAGGGCTGTGAGGAAAGAAACACAGAGAAGATAGAGAAAGAAATCAGCTGGTGTCCTAAAATCCTACTCTCAATCCTTGTACAGGCAGAAAAGCATAACTGCAAACATACCTGCTACAAGCGGGCTGGCCACTAGGGGGCAGTGAGGAGTTCATGGTGTCAATACAATAGAAAGCTGCAGAGACAGATTCACAGATTCAGCTGATTGACAACAGACCTCCACCCCCAGACAATAGAGATTGTCTTACCTTGAATCACCAAGATAGTTGCCCCGGGAAGTCGCCGTATCCCCCACGATCATTCCCGGGGCTCTGTAGGCTTTCCACAGCTTTTAAAAGTGGCGCCCGTGACATCATCGCCAAAGTCAGATGCGAGAGGCTCGCGCGCATGCGCGAACCAAGTCTCGACTTCGTATCGGGTCTGCGCATGCGCAGAGAGCACGCCGGTACCCGGAAGTAACAGAGAGAGGCTGCTGGAACGCAGAGAGCGTCAGCGCCGATTAGGACACCAATGAAGCAGGAAAAACACACAGAGGTATGACAACACATAAACACTGCTGCCAAATGTGAATGAATATAAAAACTTACCCCTCCACCTACGATCACCTGGGCCGAGGAACCGTCATCCATACACACACACACCGGACTTGGCAGCAGATAATGGTCGCCTGAAACATTAGGCAAACAGACCGTGCGCACATAGATGAACCAATCCAATCTTCAGCGCTACTCTGCTATACACTCCATACCCTGCTTAACAGTCAGGGCCTATCAGAGGAATCTTTGGCACTCGGCAGCATCGATCGTAGGGAGGTTATCTTCAGGTAGGAGAACCAACACCTGGTCCTACGGAGGAAGACAAAAAAGGAACATGGATAGCAGCCTAGAGCAAAGATTTATGGGAGAGGGGTCCTATTGGGTAGTTATGGAGGCGGAGCCTACCCACACGTATGCTGCCATGGAGCCTGTCAGGAAAGGATTATTTCCAAGCAGTGCAGTTAGGGTGTGAGGCAAGATGCAAGGGTGAGATGTGTGTCGCTGCATCTACTTATTTTCTTTAAAAAAGAAAAACTGTTCCTTTCTTATGGATTGAACTTGTCAACTAAACACAAGTATACATTGATGCTATAAGCAAGCCAAAATATGACATTAAAGCAGCATATTATATAGCTCTGTTATAGCTCTGTTAGAGACGTAACTAGAACATTCAGGGCCCCGGTACAAGAAACCTCAAAGCGCTGCCCTGACCATCCCCCCCAGGCCCCTTTCCGTCAGTCCTGGAGCCCTTTCCTCCAAGCCTGGTCCTGGGGCCCTTTATTAAAAACAGAAAAACGGGAGTGCAGGATCCCATTAAAAACTAATAGTATTTATTGGTGCAAAAAATATAGCACAGTTACATTCAAGCAACTCTATATCAGCATGGATGGAAGGGCCTGAGATGTGCACACAGGCAGGCAGGGCTGTATGAAGCCGAAGCAGTTGGCGATCCTGATGTCAGAATAGAGAGACCCACTCAGTGTAGCAAACAGTGTCAAGCAGTGTTACCTGCTGTTGTTCCACCTCATGCTCTTTTTTCTACATTTATCTTTCCTGCTGTCTTGGAACTCCCCAAGGTGGTGACCTTTGCCTCCCCCCACAGTGGTGACCTTTGCAACCCTGGCAGTTATGCCACTGACTCTGTTGTACCATTCTGATAGGGGGAACAACAAGTGTGACAGCAAGTGTACAGCTTCTCCTTCACTGTCCAGTTATAGCCTGGCGCTGGTCCAGGATGACGTGGGCTTAAAGCAGAACTCCTGGCAAAAAATGTTTTCCATGTCCTTGTTGCTGATCTCCTACCTTCACCAAGTATGTCACCCATGTTCTTCTGAGCTCTGTAGTTCCTCTGCAATAGGCTGCTGAACTTGCTGAAAAAACATTATTGCCTGGTGACTTCCTGCTTGTAAGACCGCTGGCTGCTATCCCTCCTGTAACTTCAGCCAGCAGTCTGACACACCCCCTTGTAGTTGTAGCAGGGAGGAGGCAGACATGTAGTTGGCGGAGGGGGTCTCACATCCCCTCGGTCTGTGCCGCCCATGGAGGAGGTGTCCTCCTTCTATTCTCTGTCTGACTCTGTCTCTGTCTCTGTCTGGTCTGTGCTGCCCATGGAGGAGGTGTCCTCCTTCTATTCTCTCCTCCCTCCTGCTTCTCTGCTCCTGTCAGCAATCCGTCTTCACTCCACCTCCACTCGGTCCCTGCCACTAAGACCCCACCACCCACCCGCCTGCTATCTCTGTGCAGAGCTGGGATTATTATCAGAAATCACTTGTATGACACAGCGGGGGTCCCTATTATTATAATATAATTAAGCGATCGAGTTCTCCCGAGTCTCTCATTACAAAAGGAACCAATGAACGACAGACTGACAGAGATTGCGTTTTTATATATGTTGCTTTTTTAACTTTTGTGATATTGATTTACCGTTACATTTTTTTGATACAAAGTTTTTTGATTCAAAGTTTCAAAATGCTAGCAATTTTTTATGTTTTTCAAAACTCCCACGGCACACCTGCAAATCTCACACGGCACACTAGTTTGACAATCACTGCTCTAAAGGCTGATTTTTTTTTTACCTGAAATAAAAAAAGAGCTTTATAATTACCTGTTCTATGCACTGATATTGCACAAAGCGGCCCTCCTCTTCTGAGGTCCCCTGCCAGTACTCTTGGCTCCTCCCCTTCTGTGTCTGCCCCCACAGCAAGCTTGTTATGGGGCAGACGTGCAGGCTCTCCCTGTCCTCACTCCCTCCTCACTGGATTTAATTGACAGCAGCAAGAGCCAATGGCTCTCACCCCTATCAATCTGCCATGTGAGACCACGGATCAAGAAAGGACTAAGTACCGTGTGTTTCAAAAAGAATGACCCAATTTCAAATAGTTATATTTAATAATGAAAATGTGTTACAGTTACATAACAAATTACAAACTATTACAGTGATTGTAAACCCTCATTTATTTTTTATAAAAATAAAAAACATGCCTACTTACCTGCTCTGTGCAATGGTTTATCACAGAGCAGCCTAGATTCTCTTCTTCTGGGGTGCCCCATCCACGCTTCAAGCCCCTCCTCTTCATTGCATTACATGCAACCATGAGGGCTCACGCCCGAGTCCCACTGCTGCGTCCATTGACACACACAGCGGGACATGGCACCCCGCCACCCCCCGCTCCCATGACACAGCTTTTGATTGACAGCAGTGGGAGCACATAGCTCCTGCTGCTATCAATCTGTCTAATGAGGAGAGTGACAGCGGTTGGAGCCGCTGTGCACGTGTGCATCGATGGAACGGATCGGGCTCAGGTAAGAAAAGAGGGGGGTGGGGAGCTGCAGCACAGAAGGTTTTTCACAGAAGGTTAAATGTAGAACTATAGGCAAAACTTTTTATTTTTTTTTGGATAGAGCAAAGTGCACGTGGGTCTGCGAGTGCACGTGGATCTGCGAGTGCACGTTGGTCTGTGAGTACTTGTGTATTGTCTTGTTGAGTATTAGTGTCAGGAAGCTAGTTGTTTGGAAATTTGGACAGGGTATAATCCCCAATAGTCATTAAGTTAGTAGGTATGATGGCGGGTGTGGAGATGCGACTCGGTGTACATCTTGGGGCATGTATGCGTTCCTTGTTCATCCGATCAAGGGCGAATACTGCTGTGCAAAATGTAAGCACATTGTTTCACTGGAAGCCCAGGTTCTGAATCTGGGGAAGCAACTGTCAGCACTGAGAAAACCCTCCATACTAAAGGAGAACCAGGAACGTACATGGCAGGAGCTGGCAGGGGCAAGCACAGAGGGGATTGGAGACAAAGAGGTGCAGGCACAAGGAAAGAGCGGATGGGTGACAGTCAGGAAGGGTAGAGGGGGAAGTGCCAGGTAGGCCGATCCAGGGCTGAAGTATCCCAATAAGTACGCTCTATTGAGTGACATTGGTGAAACCAGTCAGGGACCAGCACTGCTGGAGCTGAGAGACTCTCCTAGCTGCCGGGGGAAGAACTCCTCCAGTGAGAGTTGGGGGAAGCGAAGGGAAAGGAAAGACAGATTCTGGTGGTAGGGAACTCAATTCTTAGAAGGACAGAGAGGGCAATCTGTAACAAAGACCTGAAGCGCCGAACTGTATGTTGTCTACTGGGCACTCAGGTTTGGCACATCACAGATCTGGTGTAGAGATTACTGGTAGGGGCTGAGGAAGACCCAGCTGTCATGGTGCACGTTGGCACCAATGACAAAGTCATAGGCAGATGGAGTGTTCTAAAGAACGATTTTAGGGACTTGGGAGCTAAATTGAGGAAATGGACCTCCAAGGTAGTATTCTCAGGAATACTACCGGTACCTCGAGCCATACCAGAAAGGCACAGGGAGATTAGGGAAGTAAACAAGTGGCTGAGGAGCTGGTGTAGTAAGGAGGGGTTTAGGTTCCTGGAGGACTGGGCCTGACTTCTCAGTCGGTCACCAGTACTATAGAAGGGACGGACTGCACCTAAATGAGGAGGGTGCATATCTGTTGGGAGTGAAGATGGCCAAAATGTTAGAGGGGTTTTTAAACTAGGGGGGAGGGCCCAGAGGTAGAGATAGTCAGCGTGGAACATATTCCAGAGGGTAGTATTTGGGGCATTAGTGGTAGGTTGAATAAAGCACATTAACCCAAGGTAAGTATAGTAGCAAGTCCTAGTTGCAATCTCGGAACACCCAATAAGAGGATAGTATGCGACCGGTCTAAACTACGTGGCATGTGCACCAATGCCAGGAGCCTGCCAGACAAGATGGGTGACCTAGAGATACTGTTGTACGAGGAGGATTTGGATTTTGTGGGAATTTCAGAGACCTGGTTCAATAGCTCTCATGATTGGCTGGCAACCATTCAAGGGTATTCCCCTTTATCGCAGGGATAGAGAGGGTAAACAAGAGGGAGGGGTATGCCTATATATCAAGAATAATGTACAAGTGAATGTGAGAGATGACATCACTAAGGGAGCTGGGGAGGAGGTGGAATCCTTATGGGTAGAGCTCCAGAGGGATGAAGCTAAGGGGAAAATAATGCTGGGAGTATGCTATAGGCCCCCTAACCAGAGGGAGGAGGGAGGGACGGATCTCCTATCACAAGTTGGATTAGCAGCAAGGAAGGGAAGTGTTATCTTATTGGGGGATTTTAATTATCCAGACATAGACTGGGCGGAGGGAACCATGCATTCGTCTAAGGCTTGCCAGTTCCTATATGTCTTGCAGTACAATTTCATGGGTCAGATGGTAGACGCACCAACTAGAAATAAAGCGTTACTGGATCTACTGATTACCAACAATACAGACCTGATCACAGATGTGGAAATACGGGGCAATTTAGGAAACAGCGATCACAGGTAAATTGGTTTCAGTATAAATCACACAAATAGGAAACATACAATAGAATACAAAGACACTAAATTTTAAAAGAGCCATCTTCCATAAACTACGAACCTTGCTAGAAGGCATGAATTGGGATAAAATCTTAGGAACAAAGAACACGGAGGAGAGATGGGTTTGCTTTAAGAGCATATTAAATAAGCGCATTAGCCAATGCATCCTATTGGGTAATACATTACAAAATGTAAAATTGCATATAAAAGCGAAGGAGAAGGCCTTCAAAAAATACAAGGGTGAAGGATCATCATCAGCATTCAGACTTTATAAAGTATGCAACAAGAAATGTAAGGATGCAATTAGGGGGGCTAAGATAGAACACAAAAGACACAGAGCAGAGGAGAGCAAAAAAAATCCCAAGAAATTCTTTAAGTATGTAAACAGTAAAAAAGAGAGGACAGACCACATTTTTCCCCATAAAGAATGAGGAAGGTTACAAAGGATGGGAAGATGGCGAAGGTATTGAATTTATTCTTTATGAGGGAATCGGGGGGCTTCAGTAACCAAAACTGCAGTGTTTACCCTCATGACACATCACAGGAAGCACCTCAATGGTTAACAGAGGAGAGAATAAAAATTAGACTTGGGAAACCTAACATTAATAAATCACTGGCAGGGCCGGTACAAGGGGTGGGCAGAAGGGACGGATGCCCTGGGCAGGACCATTTACTGGAGGAAGGGGGCCGCTTTGATCTGTGGCTGCAGGGCTCCCCTCCCACCTCCTCTTCTTGTTTGTCACACAGCGCCGGGAGGGCTGTGTGTCAGGGAGCTGGGTCTGTGTGTGTGTTCGGTGGTGCCGTAACAAGGTCCCGCCCCCCTAAACCGGCTCATGTGGTAGCAGATTAAACCAGTGTTCCGCCTATCACACAAGCCAGTTTAGGGGGGAGACCTTGTTACGGCGCCACCGAACACACACACAGACCCAGCTATGTGACACACAGCACTGCGGGAGATCCTCTGTGTGATCCAGGGCAGGCTATAGTGAGTCTGCATAGGCACAGAGAGGATGCTATTGCTACAGAGAGGCTGCTATTATGAGCACTGAGTGTCTGCAATTATGAGCACAGAGAGGCTGCAATTATGGGCATCAAGAGGCTGCGATTATGGACACCAAGAGGCTGCGATTATGGGAAGGCTTCGATTATGGGCACAGAGAGGCTGCGATTATGGGCACCGAGAGGCTGCGATTATGGGCAGAGAGGCTGCGATTATGGGCACCGAGAGGCTGCGATTATGGGCACCGAGAGGCTGCAATTATGGGCACAGTGAGGCGGCATTGTTGAGCACAGTGAGGCGGCATTGATGGGCACAGAGAGGCAGCATGGATGAGCACAGAGAGGCTGCATTTATGAGCACAGAGAGGCTGCATTTATGGGCACAGTGAGGCGGCATTAATGGGCACAGTGAGGCGGCATTGATGGGCACAGAGAGGCTGCAATTATGGGCACAGAGAGGCTGTGATTATGGGCACAGTGAGGCGGCATTGATGGGCACAGAGATGTTGCAATTATGAGCACAGTGAGGCGGCATTGATGGGCAAAGTGGTAGGCTGCATTTGATGGGCACTGGTGAGACTGCATTGATCACTTTTATCATGTCTGCAGTCTCTGACCATCACCTGCATCATGTCCTCAGTCTCTAAACATCTCTTGTCTTATATCATGTCTGCAGACTCTGAGGGGAGTTTGCTTAATTAGCAATGGTATTGGTAATATGCAGCAGGAAGGGGGTTAATGCACTGTCACTGATGCATTAGTATAGATCCCATTGTCTGCAGGCACCGTAGCTTTTCACAGGGGGGGGGTGGACCAGATGGCTTGCATCTGAGGATACTTAGGGAATTCAGTCAAGTAATTGCCAGACCATTGTTCCTAATTTTTACTGACAGTCTACTGACTGGAATGGTACCAGCTGATTGGAGAAAAACCAATGTAGCACCAATATTTAAAAAGTGCCCAAAATACATCCCTGGGAATTACAGACCAGTTAGTCTAAAATCAATAGTATGCAAGCTCTTGTAGGGGATGATAAGGGACTATATACAAGATAAAGGAAGGCCCGTAGACGTGGTGTATCTGGATTTTGTAAAAGCATTTGACACAGTTCCCCATAAACGTTTACTGTACAAAATAAGGTTTGTTGTCATGGACCATATGGTGTGTAGATGGATTGAAAACTGGCTACAAGGGTGAGTTCAGAGGGTGGTGATAAATGGGGAGTACTCGGAATGGTCAGGGGTGGGTAGTGGGGTTCCCCAGGGTTCTGTGCTGGGACCAATCCTATTTAATTTGTTCATAAACAACCTGGAGGATGGGATGAACAGTTCAATCTCTGCATTTGTGGACGATACTAAGCTAAGCAGGGCAATAACTTTTCTGCAGGATGTGGAAACCTTGCAAAAATATCTGAACAACTTAATGGGATGGGCCAGCTCCAGGAAGGTAAGCCTCTCATGAGTTTTGTCATTAGTATTGAGTATTCTTTTTCTCACCTCCCTGCTGTGTTTGGTTCAGTCGGCTGTGGCTTCTCTGTTTAATTAGATTAGCACAGCATGACCCCATATTAACAGCAGGTTGTAGGAGTTTTTATGGGAGCTATCTGTTTTTGGACTAATTACCATTTTTATTCTAGACCATTGCAATACCATCCTGACTAGCAGACACCATTAGACTGGGCTGACTTTTGTCTAGCGACAGTCCGCTGGGGCTGTTTTTTGGAGTGCACAGCTTAATCCCGGTTGTCACATCTATTTAAGGCTATTATTGGGTGGGTAACCTTACTACCCAGTTTGTGCACATAATTCTCCTTTGGTCATGGGTTCACCGCGGCGTTTTACATCGGTGTTCTTTTCCTTTCCTTCACTTCCTGGTTGGTCCCCCCCCCCCTTTTTTTTCTTCCCTATTCTTCTCTTCCTTTTCCTATTTTCCTTTTTTTCCTATTTATCCCTTTCTCAACCTAACCTTGCTGCACCTTTTTTAATCTTCCCTTGTGTACTGTGTCTGTGCTGGAACCCACGCTAAACCAATTAACTATACTCCCTTTATTTTATTTTCAATCCGTCCCCATAGCCCCCCGTGTCCGCCCCCGGGGGACTACCCTATTACAGGGTATCTCAATTGGTGCCGTTCATTGCCACAAGGGCCTTCGCTGGTGAGTCACGCAGGACTTTTTCTAAATACTCCAAATGAAATGTGTCACTGTCTTGTTATTATTTCTAGTACCATGATATTGTAATTATGAAACTGTATTTTTCTATAGATGTTTTGGGTGACGCCTCCTGAAGAAGCGGCACAGGCCGCGAAACTTGTTGGGGACTATGTCTATTCCCACATCATTGTGTCTCCACATACCTGTGGGGGCCCTCAAACCATTTTTTTTATGTCATTCTTATGTGATATTTTTTCAACAATTACTTATTTGTTCTTGTTGTCAATTGTGTATTGTCTATCTATTTTGTAATAAATGCTATATTTTTTCTATATAATAATTCCTTGTTGTACATCTGGGTACCAAAATAGTCCTAACTATCACTGATGATCGAGGGCATTGCTTGGAGTAGCCCTTGACTTATCTTCCCTTTCTTCACTATATAATTATAGGATGATGATACCTAACCCTATTTACTGTATCTGTCCATTGAGGCAACATTTCTCAATTTACATGGCAAATGAGGTTTAATGTAGAAAAATGTAAAATAATGCATTTGGGTGGCAAAAATATGAATGCAATCTATACACTGGGGGAGAACCTCTGGGGGAATCTAGGATGGAAAAGGACCTGCAGGTCCTAGTAGATGATAGGCTCAGCAATGGCATGCAATGCCAAGCTGCTTCTAATAAAGCAAACAGAATATTGGCATGCATTAAAAAGGGGATCAACCCCAGAGATAAAACGATAATTCTCCCGCTCTACAAGACTCTGGTCCGGCCGTACCTAGAGTATGCTGTCCAGTTCTGGGCACCAGTCCTCAGGAAGGATGTACTGGAAATGGAGAGAGTACAAAGAAGGGCAACAAAGCTAATGAAGGGTCTGGAGGATATTAGTTATGAGGAAAGGTTGCGAGCACTTATTCTCTCTGGGGAAGAGACGTTTCAGAGGGGATATGATTTCAATTTACAAATACCATACTAGTGACCCCACAATAGGAATAAAACTTTTTTGCGGAAGGGAGTTTAACAAGACGCATGGCCACTCATTAAAATTAGAAGAAAAGAGGTTTAACCTTAAACTACGTAGAGGGTTCTTTACTTTAAGAGTGGCAAGGATGTGGAATTCCCTTCCACAGGTGGTGATTTCAGCGGGGGGCATCAATAGTTTCAAAAAACTATTAGGTTGGACTTGATGGACTTGTGTCTTTTTTCAACCTCACCTACTATATAAGCAAGGAAGGGTTATAACCCATGTCAGATCTTTTTTCGCCATCTGTGTCCCATTGCGGAGATTTACCTTCACTTCCTGTCCCATAGCTAAGCAGGAAGTGAGAGAATATCCCAGCAAATTAGGAGAATTTATTGGAGAACCCCAGGTCACCAGAACTATTGTACCTATTATCTCCTCTATTAAATTTCTGGGGACAACCCAACATTTGGGATTTTCTTTTACTTTCACTTTCTGTGATAATGGTAATATGTACATGTAAATTGCTCTAAGGCAGTAAGGTGCGCTCCTTTTTCAAGCAACTTGAAAATGCTTGAAAAAAGAGCGTGCCTGTTGGTCTACTCAGAGCGCATGCTCCGAAACGTCGTCGCGACTGCCGTGACGTCACCGCGCCCGACGTCTGCCTTCCACCGCTGACCAGAGCCAAGCCTCGGTCCCAGCTCTCTTAGATCGTCCAGAAACCCTGCTGGACAGGACTCCTCACATACTGGATTAGCTGCAATCAGGCGATAAAGCGCTGGACGGACGCCACATCTAAGAGGACATGTACTGGAAGTCCCTGTTGTCCTATGTAAGTGGATTAATGCACCTGTTAATACATTAAAAGCAACTGACTCTAACCTGGAGGCGCCTCTTCTGTTCTCCTCTAACTACAGGTATCAGCTTACATGTTTCACACCAAGGTCAGGTGCTTACTCATAGCCATGAGCTTACTCATGTGCTTACTCAAGTGCTTTTTTTTTACCACTACTATTCCTTTATATTGGCTTTGAAATTTACAAATACAGCAATATAGAAATTGGATGAAAGGTTTAGTACTGGGAAACACCTTTTGATAAATAGTGCATTTTATATACAACTATATAGATCAGACCAAAATGAGGGACAAATGAGGAGGAAAGAGGGACGGAGGGACATTTTTTCCAAATGAGGGACAGTCCCTCGAAATCAGGGACAGTTGGGAGCTATGCTTTAGGTAAATCCTCAAGTTTCACTCACCATGTTATAAATGCTCTATGTGCCCTCCACCTGATGCATAGATAACATCAAGACGATTTGCTGAATTCTGAGAGTGTCTTCTTCCACAGAACTTACTGCATTGCATTGCACTGTTACTGCAGTCACTGCACTGATTCTGTTTTTAGCTCATCCAAGTCAGTGGGTAATGGTGGAACATAACCACATTGTTTTAGATATCCCCATAAGAAAAAGTCACAGGGTGTAATGTCTGGAGATCTTGGGGGCCAAGTGTGTAGTGCCCCATATGCGAACATTGTGATGCAAAACTTTACCACTTAGATGAAACGTTGCTTCATCACTAAAGATCAACTGCGGTAAGAATCTGTCAACCTCCATGCCGTCTAAGAGCATGAGACAGAAATCTAAACATTCTCTTCTGTTACTTACATGAAGAGCTTGCACCAGTTACAATCGGTATGGCCTTAGAAGCAAACGTTGTCCTAACACGCGGAACAGACGTATGAAGGATTACAAGTTCTTGGCTAGTACAACAAGCAGACTTGTGCAGGCTTTGCTGAAAAGCCTCATGAAATAATTTTTCTTTGAAGCGCGTTGTCGCCCTGGACTTTTCCCCTTACATAAACACCTTGATTCTTCAAATAGTTTTTACCAGCGACTAATGTTCTTTGGTACTGGAGGATCAATCCTGAAAATGGTGTCAAAACGCACACTGTACCTTTATTACGGTCTAATGCCCCGTACACACGGTCGGATTTTCCAACGGAAAATGTGTGATAGGACCTTGTTGTCGGAAATTCCGATCGTGTGTAGGCTCCATCACACATTTTCCATCGGATTTTCCGACACACAAAGTTGTGTCTATAAAATTTTCCGACAACAAAATCCGTTGTCGGAATTTCTGATCGTGTGTACACAAATCCGACGCACAAAGTGCCACGCATGCTCAGAATAAATAAAAAGATGAAAGCTTTTGGCTACTGCCCCGTTTATAGTGCAGACTTACGTGTTTTACGTCACCGCGTTCAGAATGATCGGATTTTTCCGACAACTTTGTGTGACCGTGTGTATGCAAGACAAGTTTGAGCCAACATCCGTCGGAAAAAATCCTAGGATTTTGTTGTCGGAATGTCTGATCAATGTCCGACCGTGTGTACGGGGCATTAGTCTTGCTAAACTGGAGAACACAAAATGCCTTCTGTTGCATAGATGCCATCTTGGTAACGAGCTTAGCTTCTATTTGGGCGCTAGTAGTGGTATCTAGTGGTCGTCATTTGAAATTCTAGGCCACTCCCATTCAAGTAGTACAGGTTTAATTAATTAGAGGTGTATGGTTGCCCAGATATAAGGTTTTAAAATGGGGTCATTCTTTTTAAAACACACTGTATTTAGGGAGGTGGGGGAGTAGACAACTACTGAAAGTTTTTTTTACTTTATTGCAAGTAATGCATTAAGGAAAAAAAACCCTATAATTTTTTTATTAAACCATTAATAAAATTAGAACCATTAAAGAAAGTGGTTTGAATCATGCTGGCCCTCAGATTGGGGACATCAAGTTGTAGGAAAAATATTGCGGTTGAATCCCTGGATTGAAGGTGAATATTGCAGCAAAAGCTGTTTAGTTATTTCATATTTTATGGGGCTATTTATTTTTTTATCTTGTTATTTTTGGTTGGAGTTCTGCTTTAACGGTGAGATAAATGCTATGTCATTGGAAAAAGGTTATACCAAATGGCTGCTATACCGTTAATGGCTACGCTGGGCTAGGTAAGCTGGTTTAGGTAGGCTCCCCTTTGCTGCCTTGCATGTCATTATGTGCATATGTGCCTTCCTGGACCTTTCCCACAGCCAATCAGGATGGAGGGTCATCAGTCATGACCCCCATTACCAGTCGTGGACACTGGACATACTACATACATCCAACCTAGTTAATGGAAATATATAGGCCATGTGTAGTATGCGCTGTTCTTCTGCCTCTTTACTGTTTTATTAAAAAAATGTGTAAATATAGCAGTTGTAAGAATTACTACTGACACAGTGTTTATAAAGATAAGATAGATAAAAGGTACATTACTACTTCTGTATCTGCTCTGTATCACTCATCTGCAAATCAATGAGATGAGCTTCAATCTGTGTATGAGGTTAAAGCAACCTGACAAGTAAAGTAAAAAAAATTTTTTTCTTTCTTTCAAATAAAATGTGTTCCTCTTTAAGGGCTGGTTCACATTGCTGCGATGCCAGACATCGCATGCGATTCTCACCACATTGCTGTGCAGATCACATGCGATGTCTGTGCGATGCAAATTTCAGCCATACAAATGGTATGGCTGAATTTTGGTCCACACCAGAATCAAGTTGCATGGGTGTTCATACCTATGGAATCCGATTCTGCAAATCGCACTGCGTTTTGCAAACTGATTGTGGTGTGTCGTTAACTTAACATACACTCCACAATCAGTTCACATGAACGGGTTTGCAAATTAGATGTGGTGCGAATTTGCAGCAAATTCGCTGTGAAATCATGTCGCATCTAGTGTGAACCGAGTCTAAACCCTTATTAAATCTTTTTACCCTAATCAGCCCTAATCAACTCTTTCTTCCTCTTCTAATACTAAAGTGATTGTAAACGATCACCTTGTAAAACAACCCATTCAGTTAAAAAATAGAAATGAAAGGCAAAACATTTTTGTATAGATATAAAAAAAACTATTTAAGGTGGTTGTAAACCCTTTACAACCACTTTAAACTACAGGCAAGCCTATAATTAGGCTTACCTGTAGGTGCACTGGATATCTCCTTAAGCCAACTAAAGCACGTACGTGCCGTTGTGTCAGTTGTACTGTGCCGTTCCCGGCGGCTCCCGCGCGCATGCGCGTGAGTGACGTCATCGCGACTCCGGCCAATCACAGTGCTGGAGCCGCGATACCCGGAAGTAGGTGAAGGAGGACCGCTGCGGGGGCTTCGATCTCAGGTAAGTAATTCATGATGAGCTAGTATGCTATGCATACTAGCTCATTATGCCTTTGTCTTGCAGGGATTTTTTTTTTTTTAGGATTTCTAAAAACGGGTTTACAACCACTTTAAATACCTTTTTTCCCTTTTTTTATAAATGGTCACATTCTCTCTGTTCTCAGCTGCATAAGAGCTGGGGGGAGGAGAAGCAGCAGCACACTGAGCTTGCCAGTGAGAACGGCTGTGGAGCGGAGGGGGGGTGTCCGGACAAGTCTGATCATTGGAGGAGAATACACTGAGTTCCCAGCATAGCTAGAGAACTGACCACGCTGTGTGGTCAGTTTTTTAGTAGGAAAGCAGAAGGACTGGCAGGAACACCAGGAATTTCATACAAAGGAAGCAATACAAAGAGGACAGGATACCAAAGTATTCCAACCCCTTCAACGCTGTATCCTGGCCTAGGCCGACAAGGCCCAGGCCTAGGGCAGCACTTTGCAGGGGGGCAGCACGGAAAGAGTCCCCGCCGGCTTGCGCTACGGACTGGGCTGAGAGGCAATATAGTCTAGCGCTCCCATAGAGACGCTGCACTGCTTTTCGCAACTGTGGGGGGGGGGGGAACGCTGCTTCTAATTTTGACTGTCCTGTCATCCTGGACCACAAACCTTCCTCACTGTGCTATATGTTTTCTGCTGCACCATTGGCATGGTTATATCTTCTAAGTCCTCTCCATAAAATTATCAGAAATTTGTGCTTAAAGTAGAACTATAGGCAACACTTTTTTTTTTCATCTTTTATAGAGTAAGGGAGGGATATAGCCCCTGTCCGTTTATTTTTTACCATCCCTGTCCCATTGCAGAGATTTCCCTTCACTTCCTGCCCCATAGCCAAACAGGAAATGAGAGGAAGTTATGCAAATTAAGGGAATCCATTGCTCCCCCCCCCCCTCCGGCCCTCAGAACTAGTGTCCCCACTCGAAAATTTCAGGGCAGGTCTTAAACAGCAAGGGGTGGGTCATATTTAAATTAGGGGGTACACGAGTTTAGTCAGGCCTAGGGCAGCAAAAAACCAAAATACACTACTGAACCCCTTGAAATTTTCCACATTTTGTCATGTTACAACCAAAAACGTAAATGTATTCTATTGGGATTTTATGTGATAGACCAGCACAAAGCAGCACATAATTGTGAAGTGGAAGGAAAACGATAAATAGTTTTAAAAATTTTTACAAATAAATATCTGAAAAATGTCCCAAAACATGCCTGATGGAGGATCTTCCCATTAACACTCATGGCAAAAAAATGTTAGGGGCATTATACTTTATTCCAAAAAAAAATGTAATTGCTTGGAATAGAGCTCTCCCTCCTACCCTACCTGACTGCAAAAGGTCAGTTAATTCTGTGCTCCCCTCTACTAAATTACCTACAATACTAGAGGATCTTCAAAGAGGTTTGACAAGATCTGGGGCCCTTGGTTCCATTCCCGTCTTACAACTCCAATGTAGTTCCCAAGAGACCACATATCTAATCATTTTTTCTTCATACTTTTTAAGATGTGACTATACTGGATTGTATGTACTGTTTCCAATAAAATTTTTCTGTCCAACATGAACATGTATGTGGAGACTTGAGATTGCAATGTTTCTTGTAAGAACTTTCTTACTTTATTGTAATTGTATTGTATTACATGTTTAAAACAATAAAGAAAAAAATCTATAAAAAATACACAATGGATCTTTTTAACTCTTAGATTTTTATTGATGTTTATACTTGCAAGTAAAACCAGTAGGACATTTTAATAAATGTATAGGCAAAACATTGTTTTTACTCTTAACAGTGTAGCACAGCCTTTCTCAAAAATTTTACCCCAGAGGAACCATTGAAATAATTTCTAGATCTCAGGGAACCCCCTGGTAAGATTAGTCCATGGGTCATTGGCAAAAAGCCTCTTATATTGGTGGTGTTAAATGGGAAGAGTGCTTCCCTTACAGGGGTGGCCAGAATGACGACCTTGCGGTCATTGCGCTGGCTCTGCCAAGTGGGGTTAGATCTTTAACTATGCAGCTACTATCAGATGGAAGGTCAGTTAGCCACAGTTCAAGGAACTCTTAGCCACCCGTAGAGGAACCCTAGGGTTCCATGAAACCCTGGTTGAGAATGGCTGGTGTATGGTAATATTAAAACCCGATTATTTTTAGCTGTCTATTTTGTTTGGAGATCTCCATTTACTTCTGTCCTGTAGGCAAAAGAGGAACCAAGAGGAAATCTCTGGAAAGTGCAGGGAATTCCCCTCAGCTGTCATTCAAACAGGTGTCCCAACTGGAAGATTTTCTCTCATTTCTTGTTCTGGTGACAACTACAAAATTTTGGATTTTCTATTACATTGTGTATCTCTGGTAATATTCACCAGGACAAGCAAAAGGGTGAATCTCCCCAGCGGGGACAAAGATTGCAGTACAAACTTAACAGGGGTTCTAATGTTTTCCTACTCTATCCAAAACTTAAAAACAAAAGATTGTGGCTATAAATACACTTTAGTCTTTATGCAAAATATTGCATAATTATGGATCACTGGCTTGCTAGTAATATTCATATACAATGATAGTGTGCAGTATATCACAATTAGCAAGTAATGATTTGCTAAATCAGTGCAGATATTTTAAAGATAACAAAAGAGCTTAAACAAAAATCTAAAGTTAATTAACTACGGTCACTGCAGCTTTTTCTCTAAAGGAATTCTGGAGGAGATGCTGGAGTGCCAGTAATTTAAGTATCTATTCCTTGGAAGAAGGATTATTTCCAAGCAGTGCAGTGAAAGTATGAAGCAAGATGCAAGGGTCAGATTTATGTCTCTTTCCTTTGGATTAAACAAAAATCTACTCTCTGCATCTGCTTAATTTCTTTAAAAAAAAACTGTTCCTTTCTTATAAATTGAACATGTAAACACAAGTTTACATTGATGCTATAAGCAAGCCAAAATATCACATTAAAAGCAGCATATCATATAACTCAGTTCAGAGACGTAACTAGAACATTCAGGGCCCCGGCGTAAGAAACCTTGAATGATTTCCCTGACAATCCCCCCAGCCCCTTTCCATCAGTCCTGGGGCCCTCTTCTCCAAGCCTGGTCCCAGGGCCCTTTATTAAAAACAAAAAAACAGGAGCACAGGATCCCATTAAAAACAGCCGGCGATCCTGAAGCCAGAATTGGGGGACCCACTAAATGTAGCAAACAGTGTCAGCCTCAAGCAGTGTTACCTACTGTCGTTCCACTTCATGTTTGTTTTCTACATCTATTCAGGGGGGTGCCCTTCCTGTTGTCTTGGACCTTTGCCCCCCCACAGTGGTGACCTTTGTGACCCTGGTAGTTCCTCCACTGACCCTGTTGTGCCCCATGAACACGAAACATATTGTCCTAAATTAAAGAAAATGGGCCACACACCAATGACATCTTGGCAGTCCAATTTGTTTATTAGACAAGCATTTAGCTTTCCAGCATACACTGAGAGCCTTCCACCACAGGTCACACCTTTAAAGCGTTTAACCTGTAACTGGACCTAATCATGGGGACAGAGGCAACTATTTGTCCATCCCAGTTACAAGTGAAATGTGTTGGAGGTGGGGCCTGGAGTGGAAGGCTCACATTGTGTGCTGGAAGCTACTCTAATAAACAAATTGGATTTCCAAGATGTCATCAGTGTGCAGCCTGTTTTCTTGAATTCAAGTGCAGTATGGAGCAACGGTGTGCTCCTGGGCTTCAGCAGATGGCTCACCCGCAAGATTTGGGTGGATAAAGTAGCGTTGGTAGTGGTGGGACATGCTGTAAACACATTATCCTCCTCTTTTTAAGGAAAAGCCATAAAAACAAATAAAACCATGTAGAGGGGGTACAGTTAAAGCTGAACTCCAGCCTTACCTTCAGCCTTAACTATATACTTTTTTGATGTGATTGTACAATGCCCTTTAGATATACAAAAAGTATGTAATGTGAGGGCTATAAAAGACTAATATTAACCTATGCCCATTGCATTGAGGTGGTTGGGTCATGCAATAGGGGCACTCAAAATTCGATCCCTACCCAAGACACCACCCAAAGGATCATCTAAAAAAAATGGTGCAAGAATGTCAGAGGGGCTTTATGTGCAGCTTTCTTATCACCAGGGAGGCTAGTAAGATATAAGTAAAAATAACTCTTACTCTAATAAAAATAAATGTAAAATAATCATCTTCAATGAGTAAACTATTCTAGCCACAAACTTGGAGCAATTACTTTATTCATAGGAAACATTGATATTATAACGTTTAATTTTACATTAAAAGTTGACAAAAAGGCAGTTGACCTAAGCAGGAGATTTTAGGGTATTAGCTCTCCTCCAAGCAGCGATGTCTTCCTGGTCAGGTTTTGGTTTCAGAATAGATGAAGTTGATCTGAAATAAAAGAAATATTATATAATGAGTAGAAATGTATAATCCGTCTGCCTAATTTTCTCCTCTGGAAGTTGTTGGCACTTATCTATCTGACATTGCCAGGAGACAGCCATAGAGCTGACAGCAGGACCATTTCTTCACAACAGAATGCCCATCAGACATGGAAAAAACCAGACCACATTATAAATCTCTTAGGTAAAAGCCAGTTATATCGGACACTGTCAGTTGATATTTATATTAAAAAAAAGCAAAAACCAACATGGTGAAAAAAAGAAGAGGTGACAACATTGTGTCTATATGGACAAGAAAAAAGTTAGTTTTTTTTATAAAACTGTTAATTTTCTTTTTAAGTATATGTGTGTGAAGAGTAAACTATATACATTATAATGTAACTGAACAATCTCTATGCAATGTCCTTTAGATTTACCAAAACTACATAACGCAAGGGCCAAAAATCCAATCAGTTTGTAACCATTCAGGCAGGCCCTTGTACTACATCGTAGTGTATAGGTTTATAGGTCATGTCGAGTTTGCACACACAGATTGTAATATCTATGGTGGGATAAAAGGATAAGTTCATTTTTAGTATTATATTACATGTAACATCCGTATTCAGGGTGTAACATGTTACTAATGCAGCAGCCCACTCACCCCTGATCCCCCAAGTTACAAGGGGTGGGGGATCCTTTCCCTGCATCTGCTGTCACAATTCAAAAACAGTGTGGCTGTGCAGGGCTCTGCCCACAGAGTCATTCATAATGATCTGTGAATATATAAACTACAAGTACATCTACCACTGCGGTTGATTACAGGTGCAATGTTCTGCAAGGCCCCAAGAAAAAAATAATAAATGCATTTTTTTACCTTTTTTTACCATTACTTTAGCTTTAAAATAAAACTTCTTTAATGCATTTACTATTATAAGAAAACCAAAAAGTGAAACCATGCAAATGGCAAACAAATAAACACACAAAAGCTGCAGCATAAGTATGTAGGATAATATACATAGAATACAACTTAAATCGGTTGTAAACCGTTGCACTTTATTATTTTTTTTCTTACCTGCAAAGCAGAGGCATAATGTGCTATTATGCACGCATACTAACACATTATGTGAAACTTACCTCAAAACAAAGCCTTCCAACGATGCAGTGTCATCACTGGAGACGGCGTCTATCTTCACCCGGTCTTCCTTCCAGGTTTGTGGACTCGGGCTCTGTGACTGCCCGGAGCCGCGATAACGCCACTCCTGTGCATGCGGGCAGGAGCTGCCGGTCACGGCACAGGGCTCTGAAGGAACGGCCGCATGCGTCAGTGATTTCACTGGCTGCATATACACTAAATATCTCCTAAACTGTGTATGTTTAGGAGATATTTACACTACCTATAGGTAAGCCTTATTATAGGCTTACCTATAGGTAAAACTTAAATATGGAAGTTTACTTCCTCTTTAATAAGTAGTATGCCATGCTAAGTAAAATCATAAAGTGCAAAACACTAATAGCAGAAGTGAAACTTTAATGGATAAGTTCACCTTTAAAAAAAAAAACAATACATACACATCTTTTTGTAGGTAAACAAATGTGCATTTATTACTACCGTATATACTTGAGCATAAGCCGAGTTTTTCAGCACATTTTTCTGTGCTGAAAGTGCCCCCCTCGGCTTATACTCGAGTCAAGCACTTTTCTGCAGCAGAAAATGACATTTTCCGAACCGACTTTGGGGCCCCGTATCTCGGGGCCACTTGGTGCTAGGAACCCCAAATTTGGTGTGCAAACCCAGTGGAACTAGCACTACAACATATCTGGGGTTCCTAGCACCAAGTACCCCCTGAGATACGGGGCCCCAAAGTCGGTTCAGAAAATGTCATTCTCTGCTGCAGAAAAGTGCTTGACATTTTCCGAACCGACTTTTGGGCCACATATCTTGGGGCCACTTGGTTCTAGGAACCACAGCTTTGGATATGTTGTAGTGCTATTTCCACTGGGTTTGCACACCAAATTTGGGGTCCTAGTACCAAGTGGTCCCGAGATACGGGGCCCCAAAGTCAGTCAAATTTGTGCCCATCTGCAGCAATGTCATTTCAGGACTCTTTAGGTCCCGAGACCCCAAATTTTGGCTGCAGCTAGGGGGCATCTAGGAACCCTTAACTACCAAGTTTGAAGTTCGGGGGGCCTTTAGCTGCAAATGGGCACAGTGAGGCATGCAGATGGCCACAGTGAGGCTGCAAATGGACATTGTTGAACCTCTTTTCCACTTACAGTAGCTGTGCATTTCTCACCCTAGGCTTATACTCAATAAGTTTTCCCAGTTTTTTGGGGTAAAATTAGGTAAAATTAGGTGCCTCGGCTTATATTCGGGTCGACTTATACTCGAGTATATACGGTATTTTTATTGGGAAGGCTCTGCGTGTGAGCTGTTTACCCGTACATCTTACGGCCAAGCAGTTACACATTAGCAGAAAACATCAATGAACTACCATAGCGCTCAGCAGCGCCTTGGTAGTTCATTGAGAACTACAAGCTGATAGCTGCAGGCAGTCAGACTTTGTAGTTTTCAATTCACAGAACTCTGTAAATGAGTGGCCGGGGTTGGCAGAGCCCTAAATATGGGTATAGCATGTAACATGTTAGAAAAGGTGAACTTATCCTTTAAAGAGTTTAGGCAAATAGTGTCCAAGTCCAACACCCTTAAGGTGTTTTTAAGATGTGTCAGAGGAAATCTCTGTGTGTTATGACTCTATTCTTTGTAGAAACACACCACGTATCTTTGGACCCAGTGAAGATGTCAAAAAGCACTTGTGTCTAAGAAACTCCCTCTGTTTGGATCTGGATGGTCTCCAGAATCACCCTCGAGTCTCCTCAGACAGATCCTCCACGGTTAATAGTATCGTGAATGAAAAGAAAGAGCACCAGGCTTGCATAGTGTTTAAATCCTTAGGATGCTTTATTGCATAAAAAACGCTAAAACTTACATGCTGATCAGTACAATCAAAAACTCCAAACCCCACGATGCACTACGGGAGTGTGTGAGAACGTGGTGACATCACAGCCCTCGGTACCGCCCTACAACTGTTTCGTCAAATATGATATCATCAGGAGCCTGAAAAGGATCTCTAAAATAAGGGAAGTCATAACACACAAAGATTTCATCTGACACAGCCTAAAGTCACTTTATCGGTGCTGGACTTGTGACACTATTTGCATGATCTCTTTAAAGTTTCACATTTGCGATTAGTGTTTTGCACGTTATAATTTTAGTTAGCGCGGCATACTACTTATTAAATGCATTTACTACTAAATGGTCAATTCTAGGAAACAATATAAACCAAACAGTAAGCTATTAATGCTGTCTAGCAAACAAGCAAAATTCATCCCGTTTATTTTACCTGCCATTCCATGTATTCCAGTAGTCAGTATTCATAGACCACTTAACTGGGATACGGAAAGTGTACTTCTGAATTCTTGTACAGTGAGAAACTTCTGAAGCTGAACATAGATCAAAAAAATTAATGGATTCCCCCCATCCAAACAATCAAGGTGGATAGAGGAGTCCTCCCCACTGAAAAAACAGGATTCCTCCACTATCAGAATAAACTGATTAGTGTCTGCAGCCAGTGATCAATAAAACTTTTCCAACATTACTGTTTGACAGATATTGATCTAACAATTGGCATCTGTCAAATGGGAAAAGCCATACATTGATCGAAATTCGACAGTGCAGATCACATGCAAAATCGAAAGAGTCAATCAGGGTGGCTTTGTACCTTGTGATCGCTGTGAACCAATCACTAAACCACCAAATAAATACTCATTCTCAAATAAAGATATACATTTTTGTTGGGTACTCTAATAATATACCACATTGGTCCAAAGTAAATACTTTTTTTAAAAATGTGCAATTGGAAGGTTAAGGATTTAAAAAGGCTTTTGCTTAGAGTACATTCTGCTTCTTATATTCCAACATCATTCATACTTGACATTTACTTAAAGTCTATCTAAACCTAAGAACAAAAATTGATAGTATTGCAACTTACCAGTCCTTAGATGTAGTGGCTACATTTTTTTCCCTTTATTTTAGCCTGATAATCCTTCCATTAACCCACTTCCTATCCTAGGGTGACAACTGTACTGAGCAGTGTTGTCACCCTAGGACAGGAAGTGTGCTAGGACTATATAACATTGTGTTAGGACTACATAACACCTCCCTCATTTCTTCATAACAGGTGGAGGTCTTTTGTATTCCACGGAGATGGCAGGGAACAATTCTAACTGATAACAGCCCAGAGGTAAATAGTACTGTAAGTTATGAGCCCACATGATTTCTGCCTGGATGAACAGCTATTTTTGTGGAACAGATGTAGTAAAACACTTTCAACTGTATATTTAATAGACCAAAAGTGAACAAATAAGAGAATTTTACACACACATTAGGGATTGCTCCAAGGTCTTAGATCCAGAGCTGGAATGCTGGAACATCTTACAAAATCCCGAGGATACTGGTTACCCAAAAAGACATTTCGGGGGACCTCTGTAATTCTGGTGTTTTCACAGATGACACGTGCAAAAGTCACTCTTTCTATTGCATTTCTCTGATTTTCTGTGAATACCCCAGGGTTCTCATAATAAAATCTAAGGGAAAAAAAAAGGTAGATCATTAAACATTTAAAGTGGAACATCACTCTCTCAATCATCATTGACTAATTTAATATTTACTTGTTTTAAACTTTATTTTACATTTCTTCAGGTACTTCCTAGTTTCCAGGCCTAGGCAAATAATGTCATACATCCCAGGAGTCTTCAGGAGGGGAGGAGGGGCTTTCTCAGCTAAGCACACCCTCCTGCCTGCATGTCTGAGCTAAGGGCGGATGAATTACAGGAAGTAAATGCTACATGAATCATCTGCCCCTACTCAAGACAGCCAGTTAGAAATGCTAGGGGGTGTTTTTCAAAGTGATTTCTCAGCAAAAAAAAAGCATGAAGACATGGATAGATAGATGGGAGAGTTTGATTTGAATATTAAAAATTAATTAAACAGAGTTTTTGGTTTGTGCTGTAACTTTATTATGTTTATTGCTAGAGCTGCCAGATGTTATAAAGTATATTACAGATCTTCGTTATGACTAACACTACCTCTACAATTATTGGTTGTTAGGTAACAGCGACACTTACCCTTTAAATGCTAGAGCAGAAAAATAAAGCAAACTTGGAGCTGCTGCCCACAGCAAACCATTCGGATTCCTCTTTATATAGAATATTTAACAAAGAACTAATTGGTCTAGGAGAGTTTGAGGAGTGAGAGGTTTAAAGGGAAACTGCAATGGTTTAGGTTCATTTTAATGTAACTATTTTGTATATACATAATCTTATATAATTACTATTATAATTTAATTCAAGATGAACCCATGAAAATGAATCCTATAACACTATGGGGTGTTTAAAATTAATGTACAGCAATACCTGTTTTTTTTTTTGTTTTTTTTTTAAACAAGCTACTTTATAGAGCTGTCTGAAGGGAGAGGAGAGAACTACTTAACCCCATTGAATTGTTTGCGTAATGTTTGACTAAAAGCCCAACTCTAATGCCGCGTACACACGGTCGGACTTTTCGGCTACAAAAGTCCAACAGCCCGTCCGACAGACTTTCGACCGACTTTTGCCGGACTTTTGGCGGACTTGCGGCAGACTTTTGGCGGACTTGCGGCAGACTTTCTAACTAACGGACTTGCCTACATACGATCACACAAAAGTCAGACGGATTCGTACGTGATGACGTACACCGGACTAAAATAAGGAAATTGATAGCCAGTAGCCAATAGCTGCCCTAGCGTGGGTTTTTGTCCGTCGGACTAGCATACAGACGAGCGGATTTCTGGGTCCGGCGTAGTTACGATGTAAAGATTTAAAGCATGTTTCAAATCTAAAGTCCGTCAGATTTGCGGCTGGAAAAGTCTGCTGAAAGTCCGGGGAAGCCCACACAGGATCGGATTGTCAGCCGTATTTTGTCCGTTGGCGTCCGTCGGACGACCGTGTGTACGCGGCATAAGTTTTAAGAGACCCCCACTCCCTAAAGCTCCCTGCATTTCTTTTTAATACCATTATGCATGCCTCACCTTCTTTCCAGTCACGTCATGCCATTGGTTTTATATGGATTCTTGGGCATTTGAAGTAATGATGTGTGTGAGTTTCTACCTGTCAAGGAGTACTGTGAGCCAAGACTTTTATGATGATTTACCCCTAGTGGATGTGTCCATAACAATGTAGGTTGCAGGAAGTAGGTTACATGACACTGGGCGTCATTCAACCCATAAGTGGACTGGCATTGGACTGCAGAGAAATGAGTCTGTGGGTCAGCTCTGGAAAGGAGGTGAGTATTGTAGCAAATTCTGCTTTTTATTTTTAAACATGATGGCTATTTATTCTTTTTTTACTTTATTACAAATGTGGAGTTGGTCTTTAAGCCATTGTGCTCAAGAAACAATAGGCTTTTTCGACAGAGGGGTTGAGGAATCCCTGAAAAACTTATAAAAGCCAAGAGTGCCATCTCTTATGTGGCTCTGATGTTATATTTGACATTTACCTAGTTAAAATAAAAATATACTTTTTAAGATATTTTTTAGCCCTGACCCAAAAAATTAAAGAAATAAAATATATAGCAAGCCACTTTATAGTCATTTTAATTCTGAATCATTAAATACAACACTCTAAATGTTCAGCCAGATGCAATGTAGAATCCAGCACTGTAGTCACTTTGCCTACTTGTGTGGAAATGAAGAATTGCCAGAAAAGAACTGTAAAAAAATTTCTTAGACAAAGGTGAGGGCATGTACATAGGTAGGGTAACTGGCCACATAATTCATCCTTCCCTCAAAGTCTTCAGCAGAGCAGAGTTTCACCAATACTCACCGATCTCCATCTCGGGCCCTCCGTAACTGGTTTCCAATCAGGCAGGTAAGTAACTTCCCAATTCTGCCATTGCGGACCAGTTCTTCAGCAACCCCTCCAACCCAGATGTCAATATTTTCGGGAGTGCCATAAAGATTTATGAATTTTTGAGCTAGTCCTCTGTTATTCAGCACAGCGGCCAACTCCTGCATATTGCGTGGAGCAGAAAGTCCACAAAACCTCCGGTATGCATTGTATCCTAGGGAAGAAATAGTTAAAGAAGTTATGTAAACAATACATTGGAGAACACAGTCCTATACAGAACTAGCTACCATGTTCTGAAATTTTGCAAAAGAAAAAGCCCTTCTGTGGCAAGTACCTGGCACTCCATGTTCTCTGCCTCTTTGCATGTTAAGGGCTGGTAAATCGAGACCAGTCCGTTTGAAAAGCTTGAACAGACGTTCTCTTAATTCATCTACCACCAGCTGGTTCTGACGGTTAAGTTTGGCTCGGTTAGCCATGAGCCCACGAAGCAGAGGATCAATCCCTCCTGCACAAAGAATGAAAAAAAAGTATGACTTACTAGATGCATCATATGTGCTGTACACATTGCCACATGATTATTCTTTTTTTATATATCTTAATAATAATTATTATCAATGTTATATGCATTATCACTTCTTCATGGCATATACATTTGATTTTAAATAAAAATGTGAATCTGATTACCTTGTCTGACCACTCTCCAGCTGTTGAAGAAAGTCATATGAAGTGGGACCTCTGGTTCTGGCATAAGAGGGCGATAACCATCGGCGAGGCGGTAGATGATAGGCTGTATCAGAGTATGGCCCATACGGAACACAACAGTAAATACATTGGCCACTCTTGGGTCCACAGACTCATTGTATCCTGTGTATCTTGGGAGGACCTGCGGAAATTCTGATCCCAGCAGTAAAGGCAACCAGTCTTTATAAGTTATTTTCTGTCAAATAGAAAATTATAGTGATTGCCCAGGTATAAAATGAATCAGGAGTAAGAAAAAATAAGTTATATGGTACCTGCAGGATTCCCCCTACAATTTTTCTGGCTTCTTGATATAGAGTCTCTCCAGACCAGCCAGGGTTCATTCTGCGTAGCTCTGTTGCTATACGGTTGTGTTCTCGAACAAATAGAGTATGGTAAGCAGTAAGTCCAGGCTGTTCACTGACACGAGGGTCTCCTGCCGATAATGAAAGTAGAGGTTACCCCAACTATAAGAATTACAGGTGAAGCTCAACTTAGTGAAGAACAGTTAAAAACGTATCAGAGTTTTTCATTCTGTCTACAGTAGTTAGTGTGTGATTCGGGTGGGGGGGGGGTTGAAGTCATCTTTAGAACAGAAGGTACAGACAGCAACATTTCCAGAGGATTTAATCTTAAATTTGTGCAAAAAAATGGCTTATCTGGAAGGGAGGGTTAACCACTTGACCTCCTGAGTGCTTTACCTCCTTCATGACCAAACAATTTTTTCCTATTCAGCACTGCGCTTATTTAATTGGCAATTGCTCGTTCCTGCAACACTGTTCGCAAATGAAATTTATATCAATTTTTTCACACAAATAGAGCTTTCTGTTGGTGGTATTTGATCAGCACTGTTTTTTTATTTTATTTTAATGTATAAATGTAAAAAGACAGAAAATTTTGAAAAAAAAACCTGATATTTTTTTTTATAAAACACATCCAATGACAAAATCAAAAAATCTAATTTCTTTATAAATTTAGGCCAAAATGTATTCTGCTACATGTTTTTAGTAAAATAAAATCCCAATAAGTGTATATTAATTGGTTTGTGTTAAATTTATAGGGCCTACAAATGATGGTATATACTGTATATAGTAGAATTTACACAGATTTGATGCTAAACTGGTAATGGCGGTGATCAGTGACTTATACTGGGACTGCAATAGTGTGACGGCCAATTTGGCGCTAACAGACCCTTACTAGGAGGTACACTACCTTACTAACTGGCACTGTATTAATTAAACTGGCTGGGAAGGGGTTAACATCAAGGGGCAATCAAGGGGTTACTGTGTGCTTAACAAGTGTAATATGTGACGCTTTTACTAACAGATCTGGCTGTTTTTTCCCCCTGCTTTGCAGTGAAAAGAAACAGCCAGATCAATGATCTGTGTACAGTGCCCTGTGTGTTTGTAAACACAGGACTCTGTGTTGTGATTGGCTACAGCCGATCAGCAGGTCTCAGTCATAAATCATAGGATGGGACCTGCTGGCAAAATCCCGCTGTAGCCAGTGACAGCACGGGTTAGCAGAGGGCGAACGCATGCACGCCCCTAATCTGGAACAGGCGGCATGATGTACATGATTTAGCCTGCCTGTGCTGCCCTGCCACAGTAAATGTACTGTGGGCAGGCAGCAAGCGGTTAATCTACCCATTCGAGAAACAGATAGAAATCTGATGGAGAATTCAATCCTTTCTGGCTCTATCCAATGAATCACAAAGTTTTTGTTGAATTTGTACTTTAAAGCCCTTAAAGTCATGTGACATTTTGTCATGTGACATAAAATACAGCTGTATTTTAGAGCCACAGGTATTACAAACAGCCACCTGTGCAAATTAAAGTGCAAATAAACTCTGTCAATTAACACTGAAACATTTGAAGAGGAACTTCACTCTCTCAATCAACATTGACTATTTTTAATCCTTATGCTGCTAGCATTAGTAAATAGATAGAAAATATATCATATTTTCTTGTTTTAAACTCTTTTTTACATTCCTTCAGTTACTTCCTGGTTTACAGGCCTAGGTAAACAATGTCATACATCCCAGGAGTCTTCAGGAGAGGAGGAGGAGCTTTCTCAGCTAAGCACACCATCCTGTCTGCATGATGGATTCTAGGAAGGGCAGATGGATTCTAGGAAGTAAATGCTACATGAATCATCTGCCATCAAATGCAAGGGGGTGTTTTTCAAGGGATTTCTCAACAAAATAAAGCATGGAGACATGCAGGAATGGGGAAGTGTGCTTTGAATATTAAAATGAATTAAATAGCATTTTTGGTTTGTGGTGCTCAGATGTAGTTTAGGTCCACTTTAAAGGATTTGGCAGTACTTTGATATCTGTCAGTACTTGTGTAGACATATGCATGCGTACAGGCATACAACCCTGGGCGCAGTCTGTGCTGTTCCCAGGCGCTTAAAGCGATATTAAAGGCAGAATAAAAAAATAGTAATAATAAACTTGTCATACTTACCTGCTCTGTGCAGTGGTTTTGCACAGAGCAGCCCCGATCCTCCTCTTCTCAGGTCCCCCGGCGGAGCTTCTAGCCACTCCCTCCTGACGAGTGCCCCCAAAGCTAGCAGCTTGCTATGGGGGAACCTGAGCGGGCTCTCTCCCAAGCTGAGGCTCCATCTGTCAATTCACACACAGAGCCTCTGCTTGACCCGGCTGCCTCTCTCTGCTCATTGGCTGTGATTGGCAGTAGAGGGAGCCAATGGCACCAGTTGCTCTTTCAGCCAATGTGGAGGGAGAGTTCACAGAGAGCCGTAGCTCTCGTGCACATCGCTGGATCAAGATGGGGATTAGGTAAGTATTAGGGGGGGCTGAGGGGGGCTGCATTTCTTTTAAGGACCGTCTTTATTCTTTGTGCAGTGCCAAGTGGCTTATGTAAAAGACTTATACAGCATTAAGCTAGCCATAAACAGATTGAAATTTGGCCGGCTGAGCAGAAACCAGACAAATTTCAACCTTTGTGTGGTCATCCCTGTTCATCAGATGTCAGTCGTTAGAACGACTTCCGTCAAAGGGACAAGCTGGAAAAGTTTTAAAGATCAGTGGTTGCAGCCACTGTTCAGTGTATTCTGACATTGGGGAGTCCCAATGTCAGAATACAATCATCATAGAGAAGAACTCACCAACCATACAGACCTGGAAGTCAGGAGAGAACACCTTGAGGGCCCCTAAGGTATAGGAGGACCACCATATCTGGAGGATATTTACAGCGGTCTTTTGCACACGTTTTAACAGCGCAGCATTTATTATATTTTAATAGTCATTATTTGTCTAGAAGATAGATGAACACCTTTGCCCATCATCACTTACCTCCCAGAAAGCAGGGAATTCCCGATGATCTGTTTGTCAAGACACAAAAGTCTTCCTCAGCAGTTTCAAAGGGTAGATATGCAAGGCCATTATCTGTGAAATTCTGGTTAATGGCCATAAGGCCCAGCTGGTTCGTGTTATTCCGAAGTTTAGCAGCCAGTGGAACATCGCTACCATATACTTGGCTTCCATCAACAAATGAAGTGAGTATATTTATCTGCTCTCTAACTGGAGATCCTGGTGTACACACAGGGGATGAGCGGAACATTGGAATACAGTCACTGCGATTTGTGAAGCGAGGGTCATTTGCTGGGATCTGCAAACAGAAAAGGCAAACTCGACTAATGTGCAAATAATTTTCCAGCGTATAAAAATATACTCTGACCGAGGAATATAAACTGAATATAAATCGAATTAATGCCATTACAGAACTGAGCACATATCACCCTTTATAGGTATTGAGGGCTCATGCACACAAGACTAAAAAGCACCACCTATACAGACCTTCAGCGTTTTGTTTTTTATTTATACCTGTAAATGCACCTCTGTGATAGCCTATGTGGCCATGCACACATAGGCGTTTACAGGCGTATTTAAAGAGGAGTGTTTACAGGAAAAAAATGCACCAAAGGTGCATTCTTTGAGGAGCTTTTGCGCATAATATACACATTTAAACACACATAAATGCATACATATGCACATAAATATATTCCAATGGCAAGAATCAATTAATATTCTGGCCAGTGGAATGCATGATTTAACCCCATAGGCGCGTAAGGCGTACATACAAACATTAAAGTGTATAGATACACAACATTAGAGGCATTTTTTCTGCCAAGTTCTGGCTTCAATCAGGTCTGGTTTATTAATTTCAGTTACATGGCGGTTAATAGGATTAACAGTTTCTACAAAAAAAAAAAGATAGTTTAATGCTTTCAGATCAGCTCACAGCAAGTGACAAGGACCCTGCATATCTCACAAGTTCATTTTCTGTCCTTGCTAAAAAAATTTCTAGCTTGAAAAAAAAAAAAGCAAATGCCTAGACTTCTCGTAAAAAGGGGATCTTCTTCTAACACATGTTTACCTTTAGAGGAAAGCAGGGGGGCTCCCGGGCACAGCTGATGTCACAGTCAATCCCTTTCAGGAATGTGGATCTTGCAGGGGTTTCAGGGGACAGGTCAAGGTCGTGATCAGTCCATTGCCCCCATTGCATAAAGGCGAGAGCGCGGCCATTGTCCAGAGTTATTTCCTCAGTGTTGAATCTGACAATCTCATTGGATACTTGACGTGCCTTAGTGGAAATTAGTCAATGAAAAATATGTTACACCAAAACTTTATTTGTAATTGATATGCTATGTATGCTAGGGTACCATTCATTGGTAATGGCACCCCAAACATAGCAGCCAGCTAAATGATACCACAATGCATGGTAACTTATTGCAATGTGTTGTAGAGCACTCATTTCTTTTTAATCGCTCACATTTCTTTTGTGCAATTGTCACATGTAGGGCAGCTCATTGAAATGAATGGGCTGCGCTAAATATGATGCACCTAAATGCACAAAAATGTAAGCACACTGCGGCTCCTACATAATAATAACCTAAAGAGTAAAGCTGTCCATATAACAGTCGATTTTCAAATGAACATTCACAGGGATATTCATGAATATTTGCATGAAAATTCTCCTCAGTACATTTGATGACTTGAGGAATATTATTTGGAATGACTTATCCACTGCCACGCTCAAATGAGAGCTTGTAAATGTAGTACATGTATTTGTAAAAAAATAAAAATGATTTGAGATGAAATTACTTCAAAAAACGTTTGCTTAACTTTTCATTTTGGTGTGAATATACTTTCTTGAACGAAAATCACATTCACTGATAGAAATTCAATCATTTAAGAAAAATATACCATCCCGCCCCTTTGAATTTTCTTGTCACTGTGGTTGAAAGCAAACGTCAATTTGACTCCACTGACAATTAGAAAATCAAACAAACATTCTTAAAAACAAAAATTTTTACACAAAATTCTTCTAGTGCCTGGCCAGCTTAACGTCTGCCCAGAAGTAATATTATACAGTGCCTTGAAAATGTATTCATACACCTGGAAATTTTCCACATTTTGTCATGTTACAGCCAAAAACGTAAAATGCATTTCTATTGGGATTTTATGTGATAGACCAACACAAAGTGGCACATAATTGTGAAGTGGAAGGGAAATGATCAATGGTTTTCATCATTTTCTTCACATAAATATCCGCGTGCATTAGTATTCAGCCCCCCTGAGTCAATACTTTGTAGAACCACCTTTCTCTGCAATTACAGCTGCAAGTCTTTTGGGGATGTCTCTACCAGCTTTGCACATCTAGAGTAGAGAGTGACATTTTTTGCTTATTTTCTTTCTAAAAAAGCTCAAGCTCTGTCAGATTGGATGGAGAGCGTCTATGAACAGCAATTTTCAAGTCTTGCCACAGATTCTTAATTGGATTTAGCTCTGGACTCTAACTAGGCCACTCTAACACATGAAGATGTTTTGATCTAAACCATTCCATTGTAGATCTGGCTGTATGTTTAAGGTAGTTGCCCTGCTGGAAGGTGAACCTCCACCCAAGTCTCAAGTCTTTTCCAGACTCTTATGCCCTGTACACACGGTCGGATTTTCCGATGGAAAATGTCCGATCGGAGCGTGTTGTTGGAAATTCCGACCGTGTGTGGGCTCCATTGGACATTTTCGAACGGATTTTCCGACACACAAAGTTTGAGAGCAGGATATAAAATTTTCCGACAACAAAATCCGTTGTCAGAAATTCCGATCGTGTGTACACAAATCCGACGGACAAAGTGCCACGCATGCTCAGAATAAATAAAGAGATGAAAGCTATTGGCCACTGCCCCGTTTATAGTCCCGACGTACGTGTTTTACGTCACCGCGTTCAGAATGATCGGATTTTCCGACAACTTTGTGTGACCGTGTGTATGCAAGGCAAGTTTGAGCCAACATCCGTCGGAAAAAATCCTAGGATTTTGTTGTCAGAATGTCCGAACAAAGTCCGACCGTGTGTACGGGGCATAACAGGTTTTCTTCTAAGATTGCTCTGTATTTGGCTCCATCCATCTTCTGATCAACTATAAACCAACTTCCCTTTCCCCATTAAAGAAAAGCATCCCCACAACATGAAGCTGCCACCACCATGTTTCAAGGTGTGGATAGCATGTTCAGGATGATGTGCAGTGTTAGTTTTCCGCCACATATAGCGCTTTGCTTTTAGGCCAAAAATTTGAATTTTGGTTTTATCTGACCAGAGCACCTTCTTCCACATGTTTGCTGTGTCCCCCCACATGGCTTCTTGCAAACTGCAAACAGGACTTGCCCGGCCTGTCAGTTTAGGTGGACGGCCATGTCTTGGTAGGTTTGCAGTTGTGTCATACTCTTTCCATTTTCAGATGATGGACAGTGCTCCGTGAGATGTTGAAAGCTTGGGATATATTTTTATAACCTAACCCTGCTTTAAACTTCTCCACAACTTTATCCTGATCTGTCTGGTGTGTTCCCTGGCCTTCATGATGCTGTTTGTTCACTAAGGTTCTCAAAACGTGACAAAATGTGGAATATTTCAAGGAAAATGAATACTTTTTCAAGGAACTGTAGGTGGATCATGCTGAGCTGAATGCCAACTTGCTTTTGATCTCTGAAAGGGAATTTAACGGTGAGATCCTTCAGTTAAAATCTGTGGCTCTGTTCCTGCCCTACTGTAATGGTCATGGCAGGTGTGCAGTCCTGGTAACTCAAGTGCAGAGATCTCACCTCTGGAGTCTTCTAGATGCAAACGTTAGTTTAAATCATCAGCGCACACCAAACACTGAGATATGAGTTTCGAGTGAAGGAACTATTTATAATATTATAAGATTTATTTTTCCCATAAAGGGAGTATATGCTTTATTAATATGGAGACATCAGTATTTATTGAAGATGTTTTGGTCTTTGGTTGGCTAGCCAATTGGTAAAATTTACAGCTAGGGGATATTCAAACATGCTTACTGAACTGCTAGTAAGTTAAAAGTCAATGTGTTTCTTTGTACTTCACATGGGAGTAGGTCCAGTATATAAAGCTGGCCATAGACAGGTCTTTTTTATTTTTTTGTTCAGCCAGTGGGTTAAATGGAAAAAAAACAAAGGGATTCCTCCATCCACACATTCGGGGTGGATAAAGGAATTCCCCCAGCTGGGACATTGTATTCTGACAATGGGACCCACCGCTATCAGGATACACAGATCAGCGTATGCAGCAGATTGACTTTAGTCACTGATTGACAAAAACTTTTCAGCATGTCCCTTTAACAGAAGTTGATCAAACAATCAACTTTGGTTGAGCAAGAACAGTCACGCACTAATTGAAATTTAGCCAGTTGAGCAAGGACCAGCCAAATTTCAATCAGTGTATGACCACCTTAAGTAATGTAGGTTTCATAATGCTAGCTAAGTACCGATACCACCAATGGAACATGTAAACTATGATTCAATGAGTGGAGACCTGCATTTTTTTGTACCTGATCAATACAGGTCTCCACAAAGACACACAGAAAACAATTGCTTTCTATGTGCCCTGTTCAGACAATAGTGGAGTGGAGTGGAGAGATGCAAAAAAATGCAGCACATCTGCATTTTTCTACACCACATTAGAACTCACCTAAAGTCTACTACTATCTCCACACCACAGAAACAGTTGTTCACATTTCAAGTACAAAAAAAAAAGACACCACCCCCACCACCTGTACAGAACAGACAGCCGCTAAAATTGATCGTTTTAGCACATAGGCTGGAGTGAATAAGTCCATACAGCTGGAATCAAAGCTGTCACCCTTACCAGCCAATTCTTCAAGAAATGATGGTATCTCTGTGTTTAGAATTATCTATAGCCAAAACTTTTAGTTTTGTTTTGGATGTTGATGGGGTTGGGGGGTTGGAGCAGCTAACGGACTTTTACTACTAGCCACTGGTAAGATTTTATCAGACAGGCACAGACAACAACAAAATTGACTGAGGTTATATTAGTCCCATACCTAACATATATACTAATATATTTTTTACTTCTCTCTGTGTATGAAAGTTTCACTTACTTCCTGTGTGGTGAAAAAGGTTGTCCCGGGGACAATGAGTAAGGGAAGTTCTCCCCGGACAGTAGTAAATATAGCCAGCAATATTGCCCAGTGTATGTGTGTTTTGTTTTTTTTTAATTATGCAGCTTAAAGTGGTTTTAAAGGTAAAGGTTTTTTCACCTTAATGCATTCTATGCATTAAGGTGAAAAAACATCCGTCAATACCGCCCCCCCCGTTCTACTTACCTGACCCTTCGAAAGTCCCACGCTCCCTCCCGACATCCTGTTCGCCGTTCAGCCTGGCCGTTGATTGGCTAGAGTGGATGGATTAAAAGCAGCTCAGCCATTGGCTCGCACTGCTGTCAATCACATCCAATGACGCAGCGCGCCGGGGGCGGGGCCGAGTGATACAGTGAGTGGCTATGGCCGCCGGCTGTATCACGGGAGCGCGCCCGCAAGCACTCAACACCATGCGAGGGAGCTTACATGAAAGTGCTGAGTCCTTGCGGGGGGGAGCCGAGACAGCCGCCGAGGGACCCCAGAAGACCAGGTTCGGGGCCACTCTGTGCAAAACGAGCTGCACAGTGGAGGTAAGTATAACATGTTTGTTGTTTAAAAAAAAAAAAAGTAGCTTTAGTGATCCTTAAATACCTTATTTCTAAGTCCTGCTGTGCGGTCACATGACCTTCCGCCGCTCTAAAAGTATTTTAGTGTTACAATCACTTTAATGACTTGCTCCACTTTTGTTCCAATTATTTATTTATTTTTAATTGGACACAGTGTTTCATATTTATGCTCAGTGTATCTTTTACAAGGTGTCAAAGCATGGGCAGTGAATTCATTTGTATAATACTAATTATAAATAAATGTAACCATTCATAACTATCTTACCAAAGGCAAAGGAAATCCATTGATTGGACGGTTTTCAGTCCAGCCACGGGGCAGGGACAGGCCATCTTCATACTCAGCAGGTAGTAAACGTGTAAAGCCTGTGTTGGAAGCACCAAGAGTGGGATTTCTCCTGCAAATATTGACACAATTTAACTTTTGTTTGACAAGTACAGTACTTGTTACCAGCTGTCATTACTCAGATAAAAAAATTACTTTTTAACCAACTCAAGGTCAGACACTCTTACCTCCTTCCTGACAAGGCCATTTTTCAGATGTCAGCACTGTCACGTTTTGAATGACAATTACTCTGGCATGCAACACTGTACCCAAAATAAATTGTTATAATTTTTTGAGACAAATGCAGCTTTCTTTTGGTGGTATTTAATCACCACTGGGTTTTTTTAGTTTTACTAAATAAATATTCTTTCTTCATAAATTTAAGCCAAATGTATTCTACCACATTATTTAATCTGTGTGAAAAATATAGACCCTCTAAACTATAATATATTTGAAAATTGATCAGTTCTGATGTACTGACTGCCTTTGGATCTACATGTACACAACACACTATACCGACAAAAACTCAATGACAGCAACAATGGGGACCCAGCCAGAGGGCACTAGCAGGCATGGCGGCAAGCAGGACATTTTTATTATACACAGAAAGGTTTATTGACAGTAATGTGATGTTTGTCAACCCTGGTGATTGTGCTGTAAGCATGTTTTTGGAGTGTGGGAGGAAACCAGGCCACCTGGAGAATACCCATGCACGCAAATGCAAACTTTAGATAATGTCCTAATTGGGATTGGGGCCAGAGGCCCTAGTCAGGTCTCAGAACTTACAATTACATAGATGAATGGTTATGACAGAACCTACAGTAGACACAGGACTTGGGGTGGAATTATCCTTTATGACATACCTATACTTTAGTAATAAACGTACTGTAATGGGGTGCCTGGAGTTCAGCTTTAAATACGACATTTTAATTAAACATTCATTATAACCCTTAACTGGATTAACAAAGTGCAGTATTCACATTACCGATTCTCCCCATTGCCAGCATTATGTTTACAGTATTACTAAAGTTCCAATCCAAGCTCTGTGCTTACTGATAGGTCTGTCAATATGATCAGCTTTTATTCATTCCTTATGTAATTCTAATTTCTGAGACCTGCCATTTGGAGACCCTAGGAAAAGGAAGAACCTGTTGCTCCAGATGTGTATAATGAGCCTGAATGGAACCTGACCAGGAGTGTCCGCCACGGCCCGCCTCCATGGAAATACTTGAAGATAAGAAGAAGTGGCCGCACATCCAGAGGTTCCAATTGCCTTTATTCAAATTACCATAATGACACCAGGGACACCAGAAAGTCACGTAGACGTGTTTCACACATACATGTTGTGCATAACCGCTTGCCGACCAGCTGTCGCAGGCGAATCGACGTTATGGTACGTTGCTCCTTTGGGCAGCCACTAGGGCATCGCCCTCGGAGCCAATGCAAGTGCCCGGCAGTCTCGATGACCACTGGGCTCCCGCGATCGCTCGTAACACTGCAAGAACTGGGACCTCTGTGTGTAAAACAAAGTATGAACAGCGATCTGTCATCTCCCCTAGTCAGTCAGCCCCCCACACCTTCAGTTACACACACACTAGGGAACACAATTAACCCCTTGATTGCCCCCTAGTGTTAACCCCTTCCCTGCCAGTGACATTTATACAGTAATCAATGCATTTTTATAGCACGGATCGCAAAACCCCGATTTTGTAGACGCTATAACTTTTGCGCAAACCAATCAATATGCGCTTATTGTGATTTTTATTACCAAAAATATGTAGAAGAATACATAATCAGTCTGAACTGAGAAAAAATGTGCTATTTAAAAAAAAATGGGGATATTTTTTATATCAAAAAGTACAAAATATTGTGTTTGTTTCAAAATTGACACTCTTCTTTTGTTTATAGCGCAAAAAATAAAAACCGCAGAGGCGATCAAATACCACCAAAAGAAAGCTCTATTTGTGGGGAAAAAAGGACGGCAATTTTGTTTGGGTACAATGTCGCACAACTGCGCAATTGTCAATTAAAGCAACACAGTGCCGAATCGCAAAAAATGGCCCGGTCATTGAGCAGCCAAAACCTCCAGGGCTGAAGTGGTTAATCATTACCATTATATTCATGATTAAGCACAAGATGTATGTGTGAAACGCATCTACGTGACTTGCTGGTGTCCCTGGTGTCATTATGGTGATTTGAATAAAGGCATTTGGAACCTCTGGATGTGCGGCCTTTTCTTCTTATCATTATTTGGAGACCCTACTGTCACATCCTATCTATGGCCAATATTACTATTCTGTTTCCTCTGTGTAGTCGTGTACCACCTACTGAATGCTCCACTCTTTCTAATAGGAAATTAAATGAGTAATGGAGTTGTTCTATGTTTATTAAAGCATTGTACTTGAATCAGAACACAACAATAGAAGAAACACAAGCCTTTCTGTATTTATAGTTTAGAAATAGCGGAAGATTTACGGCTAATGTAATTTACAAAACCTTATCCCTATACATGTGCCATTTATTTTTGATAATACATAATAACTCCTTTCTTACATATTGGCTCTGTTTCCCTTACCTGTTATTACATGTACCAGTAATGGTGCGATATGGACTATCCTGACAAACCATGGGGCGGTACTGAGCTTCACAACCTGAAATCTTGGAAATTGCATTCAACTGGTTCTTTGTTAATACATCTAAAGGAAAAAGGATTATGAAGATACATTTAAAACATTAAAATCCAGCCTAATTGTTTCTCTACAAAAGGTAACATAATGGCGTACATCACCTATGTATCATATGTGCATGGTAAACGGTAACCATCTACTTTGAAGGCTGCTATTGAACTGAATATTCAGTCAAAGTCAGTGTGATCTGTGCAGTGGTTGAGGTGGGAGGGAGTGCACAGAATGGCACCAACAAATTCATGTGCCTCTAAGGGTACGTTAAATGGCCGCAAGCACCAACAATTTTAGTGTGGTGAACCAACAGAATTCTAAAGGGTGTATACAACACCCTTTATGAATTTCCCCAATGTGCCTTCAATTTGTCTAAAACCCAACTGAAATTTCAGTTTAAAACAGCTACATACAGTCCAGGTGCATTAAAACAAAAGTTTTTTTTTTCCAAAACAGACACATCTTAGAAGGTCATGCCCGCTGCCAGTATGGCAACCTTTTCTTTTTGTGTGGAATTATCTCTCTGCAGAGGTCCAACACACCCCCTGGCTCAGTCAGAGCTAGAGTTCTCCAACCTGCAGTGATTGTGAGTTTTGCCGATTGCAGAGCTATAGATCTTACTCACCAGTTTACACAGGGCCTGCTGCTCGGGGCTTCAGGGCACAAAAGGGGTGGAAGGGGAGCACAGGAACGGTAAGTATTAGAAGCACAGGAAGTGGGCTATAAAGAGAGTCTATTACTTTGCCTTGAATGGGCAATTTGACAAATTGATAGTCCTACTCCTGAATAAACGTTTCCCTTCAGGATAAAGTGGGGGAAAGTTAGAGATCAATATCTTGGTAACAACCTTTGCCAGAAGAGGAAGTTACAGGGAAATCTTCCCTAACCAACTTTAGTCAGATACCAATTTCTTTACAGTAAGGCTTTTTTGTGTAAACCTCTTATGTTTTCTTTAAAGTTGTTGTAAAGGCAAAAGGTTTTTATATTTTCATGCATTCTATGCATGAAGGTAAAAAACCTTCTGTGTGCAGCAGCCCCCCTCCCTCAAAGCCCCCCTAATACTTACCTGAGCCCCCTCTCAATCCAGCGATGTCCACAAGAGCCTTGCCTCTCCGAGGACTCACACTCCTGATTAGCTTTTGGCAGCAGCTGTCAATCACTGCCAGTGAGCCAATCAGGAGATGGAGGGGCGGGGCTGAGCCACAGCTCTGTTTTTGACACACAGAGCCATGGGTCGGGAATCTGCCTGCTTGGGTGCCTCCACAGCAAGCTGTTTGCTGTGGGGGCACCCGGCAGGAGGGAGGAGCCAGTAGCGCCGGTGTGAGACTCGAGAAGAGGAGGATCCAGGTTGCTCTGTGCCAAACCACTGCACGGAGCAGGTAAGTATAAAATGTTTGTTATTTTTAAAAAAACAAACTAGACTTTAATATTGCTTTAAGATGTATGTCAAGCGAAATCATTTTTTTTCCTGTCAGATTTTTACTGCTATCCAGAAATTCGAGAGATTAGCTCTCACTTTTTGTCACAGTTACCAGGAAGGAACCTAGGTAAAAACTGCCACAGGGGCACCGACAGAAGTAAAAATCTAACAGGGTTCCAGATGTTGCCAAAAAAATATTATTTCTGTCTGTTTTGAAATCGTTATCACTAAAACAGGAAGTATGGGTAAATCTTTCCAAGGGAGTAATGACATGCATTGTAGTCCTTCTCTACTCCATCCCAAAAAATATATATATAGTTAGGCTGAACATAAACTTTACCACTATTATGAACTATTTATGTACCTGAGATATTGAAAGGTTTGTTGCTAACATATTTGAATTTTTCCTCCAGGAGCTGCAGAGTTGTACCCATGTAATCAGCTGCACGAATATAGTTCCTGCTTCCTGCTACAGGTTGCTTGAAGTAGGCCATGAGGTCACGAGCACTCACATCCCTCGTTCTCAAGCGTTCCTTCAAGCTTAGCAACAGAGAAAAAAATAATAGTTTGCTGTTATTTCACAATGCAATTCATTGACAACAGTTGTTGAAAATGGTAGCACATGCCTGAGTAAACAGTATAGTGCTGTTTGGTAATATTTTTGGTTATTGGCAGGATCATATTTAGAAACATTATGCCATAGGAACAATTATATTTGGCATCATATAAAATTGTCTCCAACCATGTTGTCACCCACCATATTACATTGGTATTATTACATGTAGTGTTACCATACTCCATCATTCTACAGCCCACAGAAAACTGGGGGTGCTACATTTTGCTTGAACTATAAAGTCTCTTATGCCCTCCTCTGTTGAAGACATATTAATGAGCTTACCCTTTGAGCTAATTTAATTTTGGATAGAGTAAGGGAGGGTTATAACCCTGTCAGTTGTTTTGGTATTTGTGTCCCATTGTGGAGATTTTCCCTCCAAAGTGAGACAATCCCTGGTTGTCACTAGGGTCATTGGAACTAGTGTCCCCATTGGAAGATTTGCCCTCTATTCCTGTTTTAGGAACAACCCAAAATGTGAGATTTTTAGAGATAATAGTAAACGGGACAAACAGAGAGTGTGACTCTCCCTAACAGGGGCACAGACAGGAATAAATACCTGACAGATCTTCCAATCCCTCTTTATTGTATCCAAAAAAAATAAATAAATAAAGATTTTGTCTTCTAGTTGTACTTGTAAGGCTATAGGGGGTGGGAGAAGTTGGAAAAAACTGGCAGTTGTTCCACATTTTTACTGCCTTCCAACCTCCCACCTGCAAATGTATATGGTGGCCAGTGGGAGGAGGACACATTGCGGTGGCCCTTCACTTTGTGGTGGTAACGCATTGAAGTCAGTGGGAATGAGCTACAGCCAAGTGCCAAATACGTCTGCTCTATTCAAAATGAAAAAGTTTTAGCTTTAGATATAAAGTACTTTAATAGGGAGTCTTAAAGTGGAACTTTACCCGTAACAACTTGATATAAAATAATGTTTTATAGCAAGAAACATACATTCCACAATAATAATTATGCTAAAAAATGAATGAGTGTGTCCTGTAAATTGCCTCCAGAATTGCTCCTGTTCCTTCTTGCTGGAGGCCTCCATTTTGCCGAAGCCCAGAGCCACTAAGCAGTAGTAAATCTTTAGGCTGTCAGGAGATCGGCCTCTAATAGCTCTAATTTTCGGCACATTGCCAAAAATGGAGAGCAACTGAGCATGTGCAGAGCAGGGTGGGACAGTGGGGTTGATTTACTAAAATTGGAGAGTGCAAAATCTGGTGTAGCTAGCTGTGCATGGTAGCCAATCAGCTTCTAACTTCAGCTTGTTCAATTAAAGGGGTTTTAAACCTACACGTTTTTGCACCTTAATGCATCCTATGCATTAAGGTAAAAAACACCTGGCAGTGAGCAGCCCCCCAGTTTTACTTACCTGAGCCTTAGAACTTGACCCATGGGAATGCGCTGTCTCTGCCCGGAGTTCTCGGCTCTTGATTGGATAGATTAATAGCGCAGCCATTGGCTCCCGCTGCTGTCAAACAAATCCAATGACGCAGCCCCCGAGGGGCGGGGCCGAGTCCTGCATTCGTCCTCTATGGACGCTGAATGCTGGACTCGGTAGCGCGCCCACAAGGTAACCCCCAGGGAGAGCGCTTCTCCCACGGGGTTATCTGATGTGGGTGTGAAGCCGCCGAGGGACCCCAGAAGAGGATGTTCGGGGCCACTCTGTGCAAAACGAGCTGCACAGTGGAGGTATGTATGACATGTTTGTTATTTTTTTTTAAAAAAGGAACCCTTACAATTACTTTAAGCTTTGACAAAAAAAAGCCAAATCACAGAGATTAATTTATAAAATCCAATCCACCATCAAATCATATGGATATTATTTAACACTAGTCCGGTACTGACAGGCATTTGGCTCTTCTACATAACCAATGCCACTAAATCATATATGTGATATGGGAACTGGAGGTTGATATGTAGTTTTCCTTCCACATAGCAAAGGTTCACTCACAGCCAGTTTTTACATTGTGACTGCTAATGAATGATTCCCCAGTACAGAATCACTACAGTGGTGACTGAACTGCAAGATCACAAGAGACCATGTTGTCATTGGTACAGTAATTACTTTATTCATTTAATAGGAAGGAATAACCTTGCAATTTCACCCAGGGTATAGGCCCTGTGGCAGACTGAACACACTAGCAAAATTATATTTCCTAAGTGGTTAGGGAATTGCTTTGAAATACCTGAGTAGTCTTAAATTCTATATATTCAAATAAATGTAACGATTCTTACATTAAGCGTGTGTTTTTATATGCCGTGTCCACCAGATGCTTAGCTTCTTTTGCACAATTTGCAATAAGATCATCGTCCAATTCCTCGACTCCATCTACAAAAATCAACATACATTAACCCTAAAATGCATAACCACATATTGAAAAGGGCACTTTATGGAAAGGCTTGTTAGAGGACTTACCTTAAGTAACATTTTGATGTAATGGTTTTAGTTACACTGCAAACAATTCAGTCACGACTGCTAAATAATTCTGTGTTGTGCTTGACAAAGCAAGCATTCTGGTATAGATCATTGTGCTTTATTCAATTTCTTATACAATTTTTCATGTAGATTCCTATCAGACTGATATTTGAAACATAGAAGAGTGTTTCTCAGGTGTCCTTAACAGGTTTTGTTATCAGGATATGCTTCAAATGAAACATTTCTGGTAATTACTCAATCACTGAATCCTGAAGGAAATACTAAAAACATGACCTGCTGAGGTTACCCGAGGACTGATTTGACAAATACCGTAAGACTCCTTTCACAATATCAGTGTTATTTATTAATTTTTCTTTCAATTTTTATGACGACTTTAAATGACATTGTTTGGCTGGCGGTTATCGTGCAGCCCTATGTCGTCTGCCTAATTCTGCATGCAGTGTTAAAATTGCTGCATAGTGATGCAAAGCATAGCAGTGTGATTACAATGTGTAATCCTTCAAGCGGCCTGTAAGTGTACTTGTAAGTGGTCTGTTTTGGGGGGAGCAGTAGAAACTGGATTAATTGCCTAAATCTAAGTGTAAGAGTAGCAGGGATTTTTATGGTGCTATTCTTCCACTTAGATTTACCTTTTATTTTGGGATGAGGTGCCATTTGATTGGGTGTTTCACCACTAATCAGACCAATTTTGTGCTTTTGGATTAATTGCCTGTTTTTACCACCCACTGTCTGCCCACGTAAAAGGAGCCTTATGCCCCGTACACACGGATTTTCCGACGGAAAATGTTCAATGGGAGCTTGTTGTTGGAAATTCCGACCGTGCGTAGGCTCCATCGGACATTTTCCATCGGAATTTCCGTCACACAAAATTTGAGATCTGAATCTCAAATTTTCCGACAACAAAATCCATTGTCATAAGTTCTGATCGTGTGTACACAATTCCAACGCACAAAGTTCCACGCATGCTCGGAATCAAGCAGAAGAGCCACACTGGCTATTGGACTTCCTTTTTCTCGGCCCGTTGTATGTGTTGTACGTCACCGCGTTCTTGACGTTCGGAATTTCCGACAAGATTTGTGTGACCGTGTGTATGCAAGACAAGTTTGAGCCAACATGCGTCGGAAAAAATCCATGGATTTTGTTGTCGGAATGTCCGATTGTGTGTACGAGGCATTAGAGTATGAGCAGACAATACAAACTGAATCTAAAGGTGAGACTAAGAACTGGTAGTACGCAATTTTCGTGCCAAGAACACGAACGTAGTGACGTACTATGAGGAATTTCAGCTCTTGAGCGCCACCCTTTGGGCCCCTTCTGCTAATTTGGTGTTTGGTGAGCATTGATTCCGAGCATGCGTGTATGTACTTTCGACTTTTGTGTGACGGATTTGTGTATTGACCATACGAAAATCTGACGTCAAACCGCTGTTCGCCGAAAATTTATTAGCCTGCCATCCAACATTTGTTGGCCAAAAATTGGACAACAATTGTCAAAAGGAGCGTACTAATGATAAGATTTTAGGACAACAGTCTGTCAACAGACAATCCCCTGCCACTAATCGTACCGCGTGTAGGCAAACACATGCAGAAATCAATCAATTCTCCCATGCCCACATAAAGCGTGGATGGAGAACTCTTCACTTGCGGCTATTGTATTCAGTAACCACAGCACCCATCATCTGATAGAATGCAGTCACTGTTCAACCAATAATTTTCAATTGACATTTGTCCAGCCAGGTGATGTCAAGCGGGGCACCTACAGCTCTAATTTGTTGATTCCACAGGAATCAGTTGACAGTCAATACACATAAGGCTAGCTTTAATCCAACCTAACATTTAGGGCTCATTCACATGCATGAAAACTGATGGGAAAACTGCACAGATTTCACTTGCAGAGACATCAGTTCACATCAGTTTTCATGAACGTTTCAGTGAGTTTTTTTGCACGTTGACATCAGTTCGCGTTCGTTATGTGCCCTATTCACACCAGTGTTGATGTCATGTCAGTTTTATTTCTTGTGCAAAAAAACTGCATACGCATTGCAGATTCCTGCGCAGAAACAATCCGTACATGATACCAGTATTGTGGTGTGAACAGGGCACATATAGAACAATTTGTTTTTTTGTGTCCCTGAAGAAGGCATGCAAAAAAAAAAGAACATCTCTGCACCATGGTGTGAACGAGGCCTAAAAGTGATCCTGGACCCATTATAAATGTAAAAAAAATAACTGTCCTGCTTTTTAGTACCTGTTTGTGCTTTTTCATATGTAATCCTGCTTTAATATGGGACTTGACTTCATGGCTAATGTCCATCAACTGCCACCCCCTTGTGTAATGAGTAGCCTTTCTGAACCCAGATGCACTGGAAAAACAGTTAACAGGACTTGGAGTCTTTTTTTTTTTTTTTTTTACTAGTTAGGCCACATGCACACTGTATGCTCTTGATGTTTTTTCTCCTACAGGGGTTAAGTAGCCACAAAAACAGGGTAAAAAAGCTGTGTTTTGCATGGGCGTTAATATTTTTTAATGCTCGCTAATGCACATTAGCGAGTGTTTCCGCGTCTGGCGTTAATACATTCTATTGGACACAATTCTGGTAATTAGAATAGATTAAAGTGGGAACGCGGGAATTTGCCTTGAGTAAATGAGCATTAACGCGTGTTAAGGAGCTTTTAAGTTTTTTTTATCCTCAAAAGCTCCTCTCCAAAGTGAAGGGTTATTTTTTCCGCCTGTAAACTTCCCTGCTGCCAAAGTACTGAAAACGCCTATAGTGTGCATGGACACATAGACTAACATAGAGGGGACTTGACAGCCAGAGAAAAAAAAGCGCAAAGAAGCAGATACTTTGAGCTGCAGTGTGCACGAGGCCTTAGAATGTTTAAAATGATTACCAGGGTCCTTCACCTCACCATTTACCCTGAGTGTGTTAGAAGGGGAATCTGGGAATATAAAATCTAAGCCTCTAAGCCTCTTTCACAATTACAAGCAAAGTATTTTTGAGCATATGCTATGAAGGACAAAGGTAAAATTGTCCTATGTATTAATAGTAGCTTAAGGCTACTTTCACACTGGGGCAGGCTGGTGCCGGTGGTAAAGCGGCGCTATTTTTAGTGCCACTTTACCTTCATACTTGGCCGCTAGCAGGCGGTTTTAACCCCTGCTAGCGGTTTGGCGGCGCTGCCCCATTGTTTTCAATAGGTAGAGGCGCTTTAGGAGCGATGAATAGACCACTCCTACAGCGCTGCAAAGATGCGTCTTTCAGGACTTTTTTGACCGTCCTGCAAGCGCACCGATCCAGTGTGAAAGCCGCCGGGCTTTCACACTGGAGACACAGGAGAGGCTTTTTACAGGCGCTACACAGACGCTATTTTTAGCGCTGTAGCGCCTGTAAAGTGCCTCAGTGTGAAAGTAGCCTTAATATATTACTTTTTCTAAGACATAGATATGTTTACAGTGAAAAACATTTGGTGATATACTTTAGTGGGTAGAAAAAGATAACATCTAATTTAAGCCTCTTCCACAATTACAAGCAAAGTATTTTTGAACATATGCTATGAAGGACAAAAGTATCATTGTCCTTCGTATTAATAGTGACCTTAAATATATTACTTTATCTAAGACAAAGATTTGTTTACAGTGAAAAACTTGTTTTTTTAGTTTCTTCCTTTTTTATATTTTTAAAAGATCACTATTTTTTAGTACCATGTGAATGATAATTGTATAAAATGTTTTTGTTTTTTAAAAGTCTGACAAATAAATTTACAGATGTGATATACTATAGCGGGTAGAAAAAAAAAACATATTTTACCATAATATGATGATTTACTTGTAGTTATTATTCCAGAGAGCAGCAAGAACCAAATACTGGAGCACAGGGGTGACATTCTATAAGACCCAAATGAAAGAAAAAACATTATACCATCAAACATCATCATGTCAAGTTCAGTGATTAGAGAAGCTGAGCATTACTCACCTTGCTGGCTTATGTCACTCTGGAGATAGTTCCCTCATCTGTATTTATAACCAAGATTTGGATGGACCAGTGCAGAGGAGGACACCCAGTAGGAGGCTGCAAAGTTGTGACATGGGAAACATCTGTACATTTTCATCACAAACCACCATTCCGAAAAAAAAGTTTAACGGTAGAAAAAGGCAATTTACGGAGGAATGTAGAAAAAAAATGCCACAAGAATAAAGTTATGAACATGGATTCTAAAATACGAGCAGAGAAAATATATTTGAAAAACCTGTGTAGGTTTTTATAAAGGACCAATCCATCTAAAAGTATTTTAGTCATAAATGCAACTTGATGGGCAGTATAAGCTCCTAGCTTCTTATATGCCTTGGATACTCAAACAGTAAAATCTTACTGCCATAATTACCAACTATATTTCTCTTCACATAAGGGCTCTTTCACACAGATGGACCAATCGGGTCCACCTGTCCGTTTTTTAGGCGAACCCAGCGATCGACCCATCTATTGCCCTCTATGTAGCGGTGGATGTAAACAGACATGTGTCTGTTAACACGCGCTGACATCCAATCCTATCCGCTAAAGTCAGATGAATGGGGGATCTGTTCGGATCGGATCTGATGACAGGCGGTCCATTTACATCCAACTGCCCATAGAGTAAAGTGGGTTGTGTCTGTGTCCGCTCTGCAAAAGCAGAGCGGACACGGACTTGTTATCTACCTGCTCAGCTGGGATCAGCAGACAGATCTCCCGTGGAGCAGGCGGATCCGCTGGTGGAGTCCATCCCTGTGAATTAGCCTTAAGACTTTCGTGTTCCCTCAACCTTTGCATAGTCCAACATTTTATGCTACATTTTACATAACATATATATACTGTGTGTGTATATATATATATATATATATATATATATATATATATATATATATATATATATACACACACACAGTATCTCACAAAAGTGAGTACACCCCTCACATTTTTGTAAATATTTTATTATATCTTTTCATGTGACAACACTGAAGAAATTACACTTTGCTACAATGTAAAGTAGTGAGTGTACAGCTTGTATAACAGTGTACATTTGCTGTCCCCTCAAAATAACTCAACACACAGCCATTATTGTCTAAACCGCTGGCAACAAAAGTGAGTACACCCCTAAGTGAAAATGTCCAAACTGGTCCCAATTAGCCATTTTTTCCCCTCCCCGGTGTCATGTGACTCATTAGTGTTACAATGTCTTAGGTGTAAATGGGGAGCAAGCGTGTTAAATTTGATGTCATCGCTCTCACTCTCTCATACTGGTCAACATGGCACCTCATGGCAAAGAACTTTCTGAGGATCTGAAAAAATGAATTGTTGCTCTACATAAAGATGGCCTAGACTATAAGATTGCCAAGATGAGGAATCTGAGCTGCAGCACAGACCATACAGCAGTTTAACAGGACAGTTTCCACTCAGAACAAGCCTCGCCAAAGACGTTGAGTGCACGTGCTCAAACGTCATATCCAGAGGTTGTCTTTGGGAAATAGATGTATGAGTGCTGCCAGCATTGCTGCAGAGGTTGAAGGGATGGGGAGTCAGCCTGTCAGTGCTCAGACCATACGCCGCACACTGCATCAAATTGGTCAAATTGGTCTTCATGGCTGTCGTCCCAGAAGGAAGCCTCTTCTAAAGATGATGCACAAGAAAGCCCGCAAATAGTTTGCTGAAGACAAGCAGACTAAGGACATGGATTACTGAAACCATGTCCTGTGGTCTGATGAGACCAAGATAAATGTATTTGGTTCAGATGGTGTCAAGCATGTGCAAACAGGTGAGGAGTACAAAGACAAGTGTGTCTTGCCTATAGTCACGCATGGTGGTGGAAATGTCATGGTCTGGGGCTGCATGAGTGCTGCTGGCACTGAGGAGCTACGGTTCATTGAGGGATCCATGAATGCCAACATGTACTGTGACATACTGAAGCAGAGCATAATCCCCTCCCTTCGGTGACTGGGCCACAGGGCAGTATTCCAACATGATAACGACTCCAAACACACCTCCAAGATGACCAATGCCTTGCCAAAGAAGTTGAGGGTAGGTGATGGACTTGCCAAGCATGTCTCCAGACCTATTGAGCATCTGTGGGGCATCCTCAAACGGAAGGTGGAGGAGTGCATGGTCTCTAACATTCACCAGCTCTGTGATGTCATCTTGGAGGAGTGGAAGAGGACTCCAGTGGCAACCTGTGAAGCTCTGGTGAACTCCATGTCCAAGAGGGTTAAGGCAGTGCTGGAAATCAATGGTGGCCACACAAAATATTGATAATTTGGGCCCAGTGTGAACATTTTCACTTAGGGGTGTACTCACTTTTGTTGCCAGCGGTCTAGACATTAATGGCTGTGTGTTGAGTTATTTTGAGGGGACAGCAAATTTACTTTGTTATACAATCTGTACACTCTATATACACACACACATACATATATATATATATATATATATATATATATATATATATATATATATATATATATATATATATATATATATATATATATATATATATATATATATATATATATATATATATATAAAACCCCTTTACGACTGCCAAACACATATGTGCAGTGGCAAAAGGGTGGGATTTAAGGCGCATATGTGTTGCTTGGCAGCCAATGTTTATGTGCTGAGAGCATGCTCATTGTGTGCTTCCAGCACAAAGACCAAGCTGTCGAAAACAGTTCTTGGTCCGGACTAAGATTGGTAGCCAGTAGGGCTGGCTTTCGATCACGTGACTACTGTGACACTGGTCACATAATCGTCAATCCTTCCTGACTGTTTAAAGGGATGCTAGGGCAGGAAGGGGTTAAAAAGGTCCAATAGAGAGAGTAGAACCCTATTATAATGACTAGGGTTTGCAGATCCAGAAATGCAGGCACAAAACCTTAGTAGAGTTTATTGAGATTGTAACTATGTATAATATAGCCATACCTGGAATTATTCTTTACCCCTTGCTTGCTGGGCACTTTCACCCCCTTCCTGACCAGGTCAATTTTTTTACTTCATCACCCTAAAAATGGAACGAGTGGGGAGGGAAACAGATCTTCACTTGATTATAACACAGGTACAAAAAAGCCACAGAGCAGAGCAAAAAACAGGTACAAAAAAGTCACAGATGCGGCTTTGCACCAGTGGGGATAACCTGTGGATGGTCTGCACTGTGACTTTTTTGCACCTGTGTCACAATCAAGTGGGGATCTGTTTCTCTTCCTCCTCGTTCAATTTATTTCTTTGGGTGTGTGAAGTTACACTTTTAAAGGGGTGGTTTTTCCATCTATGTGACAGACTGATTAGCAATCCTAAGGCTGTGGGATCCTTAAAACTCCCTCATTTCTTGAAGTTACTAACATATGGGGCCTCTCCCTCCTATAGCCACTGATATCCTTCCCTGATACATGATCTACAAGCTGGCCCAGTCTTGACATTTCAACTTATGTGTCTTGCTCAATAGTGGTTGGGTTTCAGCCTTTCTTATCTTCAGAGGCGACTCTAGGTTTTGTGAGGCCTTAGGCAAAACTTAGACATGAGGCCGCCCTCATGCCCATAATGGGAAAAATAATTCAAGTGATAAAAAAATTTACTGTATAAATTGCATATATTAGGAGCTTTAGAGCTCGTTTACACTTGCTTCGGCTTCAACACACATCAACGACTAGTTTACACTTGCTTCAAAACAAGGCTAAGGACAGGCTTTGTTAAAGCTCTCTGAACGCCAGTCAAAGCCCCTGTCACTAAATAAAATGCATAGCTTACAGTTCTGTTTACAGCTGCTTTTGCTTTGCTTCAAAAATTATACCCCATGTAGCTTTAGTTGTGCTTCAAAGTGTCTTCAAAGCCTCCATAAAAGTCTATAGCAAAGCTCGCTTGAAGCCCCACTGAAGCCCCACTGAAGCCCCACCAAAGGCACATCAAAGCCAAATTGAAGCTCCACCAAAGCCTCATCGAAGCACCAAGCAAAAGCAGGTGTAAACAGGAATGTAAGTTAACAATTTAATTTAATGACAGGAGCTTTGACTGGCGTTCAGAGAGCTTTAACAAAGCATGTCCAAAGCCTTGTTTTGAAGCAAGTGTAAACAAGCCCTTAAAGTGCTGGTGTCCGTGTCCTCTATCTCAGTGCTGGTGTCAGTGCTTTCTATCTCGGTGCTGGTATCAGTGCTCTCTATCTCAGTGCTGGTGTCAGTGCTTTCTATCTCGGTGCTGGTATCAGTGCTCTCTATCTCGGTGCTGGTGTCAGTGAGGGAGGTAGCAGCGGAGAAGCCAATCAGCAGGCAGTGCCAGCGCAGAATGCGGAGAGCCCGGCCCACCATAGCTGTGGATCAGAACTGGACTGGGCTGGGACCTCTCTAGCCTAAGTCAACTATTCATTTTACATCATATCAAAGTGTGCTTGATGAGAACGAGAAGCCATCTGTCCGAAAGTTGAAGCTGAATCTGAAATAGACCTGCAATGATTTAAATAATCTATAGCACTCTAGTGAATCCACCAGGGAATAGCTCAAAAAGAAGAAATAAAGGGTTATGGACTGGCTTAGTCAAAGTCCTGATTTAAAGAATAAGTTCACATTTTAAAGAATAAAAAACAATAAATGCGCATTTTTTTGCAGGTACAAAAATGTGCATTTACTGTTTTTTGTTTTAGGAGCCTGAAAAGCATTTCACCAGCATTTCACCAGCATGTGATGTCATAATGTAGAGTATAAGATTTCCTATCATTTGAGCCCAGTCTTGCCACAAAGAGTTAATCTAGCTCTGAGCAATCCTCTTTTATTGTTCAGTGAGATAAATCTTGACAAACAGAGAAAAACTTTGTCTAATCCTCCCCCTAGTTTAGAAAGGATGACATTGGGTTTACATCCACTTTAAGTTCCACCACCTCTGGCTCAGGCCCTCTGCATCCTGCTCAACACTATCACTTGTAAACACAGAAGTTTGGCTTCTGTGTTTACAAGTGACAGCTTGTCTCCCAACAGCTCCCACAGATCTGATCTCCTGAGCAGGTCCCACTGAGTGTATGATGGAGACAAGGGAGGTGCAGGTGTTGACACCCCCACTAGATGATCTCCCTGCAAGTGAGAGAGGCAGAGCCACCTACAGTGTGTGGGTAGGTACTATAGCCCTCTGGGTGCTTCAGCTTAATACAGCAACACAATTAAGACAAGTGGAAGATGGTGGAGCTTTTAATGAGGAAGAAGATAGGGGCAGTGGAAGGGGGTTTGCATACAAAGGTCAGAGCTGAAGAGGGGTGAAAGTGAGATGTGAATAGGGGTTGCAGAGGTAAGCACCTGTTGAAGAATGTTAAGCAATGCACTCTGTGTAGTGCAGCACACCCCTGAACACTGCACTCTGTGTGTAACAACCCCCAAACTCTGCATTCTGTACATAATGCACTCCTGGTATTTAATGCCCCTTTAAGACACTTCAACTGTTATGCCCCGTACACACGGTCGGACTTTGTTCGGACCTTCCGACAACAAAATCCTAGGATTTTTTCCGACGAATGTTGGCTCAAACTTGTCTTGCATACACACGGTCACACAAAGTTGTCGGAAAATCCGATCGTTGTAAACGCGGTGACGTAAAACACATACGTCGGGACTATAAACGGGGCAGTGGCCAATAGCTTTCATCTCTTTATTTATTCTGAGCATGCGTAGCACTTTGTCCGTCGGATTTGTGTACACACGATCGGAATTTCCGACAACGGATTTTGTTGTCGGAAAATTTTATCTCCTGCTCTCCAACTTTGTGTGTTGGAAAATCCGATGGAAAATGTCCGATGGAGCCCACACACGGTCGGAATTTCCGACAACACGCTCCGATCGGACATTTTCCATCGGAAAATCCGACCGTGTGTACGGGGCATAAGTGATTTGACCACATCCATTATTTGATGTGGTTTGGAGGGTATGTGTGGGGGGAAGGCGTTTTTTGGGGCATCGTGGTTGAGTTCCTGCACCTATTTTCTGAGAAAAAAAGGCCTGGTGTAACATGTTACAAAAGGTGAACTCCTCCTTTAGTGAAATGCAGCTGGGGATTTGATATAGGCAGTTCATGCATGGAAGACTGATAAAAAAATGTATTGATGTGCTGAAAGGGGAAATCCCAGCTTCTGAGGCAAAGGGTTTGCTTACTTATACCAAAGTACACTGTTACGTCTATTGATATTTCTGCTTAAACAATGATTAAACGATTTAAAAAGGAAACTTTTTCCTTGTGTATTGATTCAGGCATGTCATGAAGGCAATATTTGCCTTTTCAAGTTTGTTGAAAAAGTCAACAGTTTCCAAGGGGTGCACTTACCTTTTCACTGACTGCACAATTAGAAGATAGAGGTTCCAAAACGCTGAGGCCACAATTAAAAAGTTTTTATGCCAGCACTCAACTTTGCTAACTCTTTTTGAAGATTTGTCAGCAAAACATATTGCCCAGAATTTTCTTATAGTCAAAAGTATTGGGACACCTGCCTTTACACGCACTTGCACTTTAATGGCATCCCAGTCTTAGTCCGTAGGGTTCAATATTGAGTTGGCCCACCCTTTGCAGCTGTAACAGCTTCAACTCTTCTGGGAAGGCTGTCCACAAGGTTTAGGAGTGTGTCTATGGGAATGTTTGACCATTCTTCCAGAAGCGAATTTGTGAGGTCAGGCACTGATGTGGACAAGAAGGCCTGGCTTGCAGTCTCTGCTCTAATTCATCCCAAAGGTGTTCTATCGTGTAAAGGCAGGCATCAATACTTTTAACAATATAATGTATATTATGGAAGTAAGAATGTCTGTAAGATGCTTATTAAAAGGTGTCAACTAGTCCTCTCTTTAACCCTTTCACCACCAGTTTTTTTTTTTTTCTCATTGTGCTCACACATGCTATAATATGCATTTTATATATGGGAATTAAAAATGCTAACTCCATTGTTTACACCATGTAACATTTGTATTTAGGTTTTGTGTTCTTAAAGCAAATACTAAGAATAGAAGAAACAAATTGGCAAAGAAGGTGAAACACAGATAAAAACATGTGAATCAAAGAAAAAGAGAAGAAGAGGATGAAGAAGATTGAGAAGATTGCTCGCCAAAACAATATCCCCAATGCAGGGCTGAGGTACTGAATATAGAAAATGTTGTTAATATCTCAGGTATGGAACTCACACAGGAGGAATTAAAGTGATTGTAAAGTCTTCTTTTTTTTTAAAATAATAAACATGTTATATTTACCGCCTCTGTTGCAGTGGTTTTGCACAGGGCAGCCTGGATCCTCCTCTTCTCGGGTCACTCTTTTGTGCTCCTGGGCCCTCCCTCCTGTCGAGTGCCCCCCCAGCAAGCAGCATGCTATGGGGGCACCCAAGCTGAACTGCAGCTCCGTGTATCCATTCAGACACAGAGCTGCCGTTTGGCCCCCGGCCCCTCTCTCCCCTGATTGGCTGACAGTCACGGGAGCCAATGGCGCCGCTGCTGTGTCTCAGCCAATCAGAAGGGAGAGTCACGGGGGGCCAAGGGACTTGTGGACATCGCAGGACAGAGAGGGACCTCAGGTAAGCATTAGGGGGTGCTGGGGAGGCTTCTGCACATTGAAGGTTTTTTATCTTAATGCAGTTTTTTATTTAGCTGCCCAGCGCCCAGAACTGCATGTCCATTGGCTATTGGGCAATAAGAATTCACGCCTAGTGCCAAACAAAAAAAGACAGAAAATTAACAACAGCAAAAAAAAACAAACCTTTTTTTGTTTGTTATAAGTTTTTGAAAATAGGTAATTTTTCGTCTTCACTAATGTGCTCTAATGAGGCTGCACTGATAGGCACTGATAGGCTGCACTAATGGGCACTGATGAGGTGGCACTGATGAGCATTGATGAGTTGGTACTAATAGGTGGCACTGATGGGCACTGATGAGGCTGCACTGATGGGCCCTGATGAGCATTGATGAGGCAGCACTGATGGGCACTGATGAGGCTGCGCTCATAAGCACTGATAGGCTGCACTGATGAGGTGGCACTGATGGGCACTGATAGGCTGCACTGATGGTTACTGGTGAGGCTGTACTGATGGGCACTGATAAGCTGCACTGATGGGCCCTGATGAGGCGGCACTGATGAGCACTGATGAGGTGGCACTGATGAAGCGGCGCTGACAAGCACTGATGAGGCTGTACTCATAAGCACTGATAGGCTGCACTGATGGGTACTGATCAGCTGCAGTGATGGTTACTGATGAGGCTGCGCTGATGGGCACTGATGATGCTGCACTGATGGGCACTGATAGGCTGCACTGATGGGCACTGCTGAGGTTAATGTTCTAGTAGCAGCTTCAGCATTTGGGTATACATATAAATAATTAAATGATAAAAACACAGAAACACTCAAACACAAGAACAATCTCTGAAAAAAAAATGACAGAATTTGAATAATATGTGGCTAGCATTGGAGAGAATACAAAACAAACCCGGTGATATATGGTAGCCATGGTACTAGCTAGCTTAGCATATCCCATTGATTCGTTTATTGTAGCTCCAATCTAGTCTTATGAACAATATAGTAGCTGTTTAATGAATCGCTTTTGCCATAATGTAATAATGTGGTTAGGTGTTTTAGCAACACAGTGTCATAACTGTGACCACAAATACAACAAGGAACATAATTGTCACTCCTGTCAGTTGAAGATTGATTTCAGCATCCTATTATGCCATGAAAATGAGGAACGTGTGCTTGTAAAAATGTGTAAAACTTCCTGTTCAAAAGCAAATAGACTTCTTTTTTTCATGTTTAGCTGCAGACTAAGGGCCATTTACAATGCTCAGTATGTTAATATACGTGTGCTATGATGTGATTAACACAAATTGCGTTAAGGCAACTCATTCATCTGAATTGGTTACCTAGTGTACCAAAATCCAAAAAAGATGAATTCATTATTTTTAGAAACAGTCCACCACAATAAAAGGTAGTGCGTTAAAATGCATTGCAGTGAGCTGCAACGCAGCTACATTGTGAAGTAGAATCTGAACAATGTGAAAGGCTGCAAAGGTGATATCCAAAGCTGACCCCAAACATTACAACTGATTGTACAATCTTCATACAATCTCCTTTAAATAAACTAATACTATGTAGTAGAAGCATTGCCTAGCTTATTGCATCTGTACACAGTCAGTTAGGCTCATATACTACAATTGTTGTTAGTAGGGCTGTGTTGGGGCTGATTTTTACTTTTTCTGTGCTTGTAGTATAAATATCCATATGGGAGGCACCTGCACCATAACAACCAATAAACCTGGTCTGAGCATGCTCTAAAGGGCAGAATGCCCCATATGATGGACACTCCAAACACAATGGTGCCCCTACCATGCCATTATGAGTGTGACATGAGGAAGCCTCAGGGGTTGCACGACCTCGGTTGTTGACTATAAAGTAGATTGTACAAGGTGTATGGCCAGCCCGTTTTAGCTGTAACTTCTGAAGGTTTGACAAAGGTTGAATTATTATTACTGTTTATGAGAATAATCATAAGCTAAAGAACAACTGTAAGATTTAGAAGTAATTGTATGTGACTCATACAATTCTAGATTGATCAGTTTTTTGTTTGGAAAGTTTGCATGTTGAAGGATGGCTGGTGGTGTCCATACTTAATACATTTGTTTGTAAGCATGATATGTCTTAAAAAAACAGCTGTCTACAAAGCATGATTTTCCAGCAGGTAGGAACTGTGTTACTTAGTACATGTGAATGCGCTATTCGTATCTCTACATCACTTACAATATAAATTTCTATTCCTAATACTGTGTGATAAAGAAAATATTTTACATCATAAGGCAATATCTCCTAAATATTCAAATAGCCATCTTCTGTGTGCAAATCAAAAAACCATAAATCAAATAAGTGCATGTATACCAATGGCCTTCTACTGCGTGTGAATCACACATGAAAACCTGCTAAAACAGCTGAAAACCATATACCAAATTACCACTCATGTGCATATAACATTTCAAAGTCCCATAAACAATGAGAATCCAAAAATCCTCTATCAATTGCTGTGACTGTATTCTTAACGTGCTCTTGTGTCTCTTCTTATTTATATGTGACTTTGTGACACACCACCAGCTTGCAGATTGGCCACTCACCAAATGCTTGTTAAATGATGTGCCTTTGGTTCATTCATGGGATAACCACTCCACCTTAAAACCGCTCCACCTTAGTGTCGCTCCACCTTAGTATCACTTCTCACCGACTATGCTTTAGTTTTCCTCATGTAGGGTATATAGATAGACGATCATTGCGCAGTGCGTTTAAAACATTTATTGGGTAAAAACCAAAAACAGATATTACACTCACATTTAAAAGTGCCTTCAAGCCGGCACTGAGCGAATCCAGCAGATAAGGACGAGTGCTGAGCGGTTCCGTGGTCCGTATGTGACCTCCGCGTTCGGCTTGTGCCTCACCCCTCGCTCTCGTATGTGTTTCCGCCCGCTGCCCGGACATTTCCGATCACCTGTTCCGAGAGAACTCCCAGCAGCCTCTACGCGTTTCGCATCATTGTATGCGTCATCAGGAAGCTGCCGTGTGATTGGTGCGTATTGTATTTATACTCCGTGTAACCGGAAGTACGTATATCGCCATCTTAGCTAAGGGATGCTTTTCCCAATTCCTATTCTCTATAGCCGGAAGTGCGTGTCCCGCCATCTTAACTAAGGGATGTGTTGCCCAATTTTGAATGCAGCAATTCTGATAATAACACTGATTGATTTAGAGGTTTTTGCGCCGGTGACACATACTTACGCGGGAACTGTGTTACTGGCCGGATCACCATGTGAAAATAAGGGGAAAAATCTTAAAACAAAAACAAATGCAGCTTAGTAATTTGCAATATAATACATTTTATGTTTGGGTTTATGTACACTTTCACACCAGCTTAGGAAGTGGATTGGTTGTGCTACTGCAATTTGCATTTAGCACTTTGTTTCTCATTTTATTTATTTAAAAAGCCTCAAGTGGGGTTTACTGGTTTTATAAAATCAGCTTTATACTTCATGGTATCATTCACACCAAACTGCAGGGTAGTCCACTAAGGAGTCTTCTGCATAAAGCAGTGTAATGGGTTTCCCATCTACAAGTGTGACGCTGTAGGGGCAACAAAACGGAAAATTGTATCAAATACTTACCATAATTTTCCTTTCGTGGTGCCTATTCATGGCAACATACCTATGTAGCCCCCTTCTACTTTTAGGTAGGTGCTAGATTTAGCCCAGCTTGTGTTTCTATTTCAGGCCTGATTGTTTTGATTTTGGAATGGAAGTGTTAGTATAGTGGGGGTGTGGCCACCTACACTCTGGCTCAGAGATCCTCTCCTGCTTTCAGTGGAATTGTTCTGGAAGGGAGGTTGGACTTGAGATCTGAGTGGCAGGCAGCTCATGTGGTGGGCTCTGAGCAATCATTAATTTGCATTGGCAGGGGGCTGGCCTCCTATATAAGTTGAGGTCACATACTTCCAGGGAGGAGTTGTGGAGCACAGGAAAGACAGCATGGCGTGCTGAGGTGCTATACCGGACATCCCCATGCGGGGATGTGCCGTGTTCGGAGGAGGGAATGGAGGAGCCGCGGGGGAAGGAGTTAAAGTTGAGGATCTTCATCTCTGCGGAGTGCACCAGGTGTCTGTGACCAGGGAACACAGTGCTTGACTGTAAAGAGGATCAAGTGGAGGAAGTAGGAGTAAAGCGGCGGAAGTAGACCAGCTTATCTGTTTTCTGTGACCGGGGAACACAGGACTTTGATACAAAGGAGAAGGTCAGTGTAACGTTGAAGAAGCAGAAGTGCTGGAGAGTGTAGAGTAGCATGCTGTGTGGCCGGGGAACACAGTATGGACAGAAGTGGACAGGCTAGAGCAATAGTCTGTCGTTTATCAAGTGCCAAGTTCATGTTTGCAACAACTTCCAGAGACTGTGGGACTGTTAGTTCATGGAGCCATGGAAGATAGGCGGTATAGGCCTTTTGCTCTCTGTTTGTAGCTGGAATACCACATCAGTCTAATACAGGGGAATTATTCAGAGTGATTCATCTTGTTTAACTGGAAGCCGTGAGTAGTAAATCTTCAGTCGGATAGATAACAGAAGGAGAAATAGTCTGCAGTGAGGACTTTACAGGGGAAATCCATTAAGAAGGCCAAGGCCATGGATGACAACCTATCCTTTTGAAATCTTCATGGGCATCTCATACATCCCTAATATCTTTCCAAGTTTATTCAACACATAAAAGTAAGAAAACGGAGCAACTGACTGTTTATTGTCTTTTGGGTGATTGATGAGGGGTTGGCAGCAGGGTGATTGGCGGATTGCTATAACCACATTCGCAGCCCCTACGGGGGTACCGCTACACCTATGATGGTGCTCCGCCTCTAACCACACCATGAAGACCAGTGAATAGCATAAAACAAAGACTGTTAACCCACTCCATGCTCTTGGTAATAAGCTACACTGGGTTTGTACACTGCCATTGATAAGCACCAGGAAGTGAGAATTACAGTAAGTATTTGATACATTTTTCCATTTTCCAGCATATCTATGATGAATAGAGCTGAAAGGGTGGGTAGATGCCAAAATTAAAAAAAATATATTGTAAGGAAGAAACAGAGGCTCTGATAGCCTTCCTCCCATAATCTACCATAAACAAGATCCCTGGATTCACTTAATAATGTCTCAGAAAGGTATGATGCAATGACTTCCTCTCTCATCAGTCTTCAAAAGATACTCATTATAAGAGGTAAAGGAGGGAAGGCATATGCCAGGCTGAAATTCCACGGTGAGGAAAGAACATCCACCCCCTCTGCCCTGGGATGCGGAAATCGAGTCAGTCAACTTGAAAGTTTATGATTGCCCTAGGATGCGAACAGATCTATTTGGGAAGAACCCCACATATGCGCCAGTGTCACATGCATCAAGTATATATCTGCCCAGACCATGATTGGCTCAGCTTCCCTCAAAAGTGTGTTGCTTTGCATGCCCCCCTGCCTTTGAATGTAAGTAACTGCTGCCCTGCTGTCCATCTGCAAACAACTGACTTCCCCTCAAATCTGGTAGCAAGGGTTTGTAAATGCCAAATGGGCTGCTCGTACTTCCAGGACATTGAAGGCAATGCCTATCACATGAAACCTCCATCTTTCTTTAATGCGGGTACTCTTGCAATGAGCCCCCAACCCCTCTCACTGGCATCCATCGTAATTGTGGTCCAACTCAATTAACCTAAGGGTTGAGAAGCCATCAGCAAGTCCCTCTTCAGCCACCACCGCGTACTCTTCCCATACGATACCCAAGTAAAGTCTCCTCCACTGGGCAAGAAAACATGTCTTGAATTGCCGTAGGTGCCAGTAAGCCCAAGGGACCATTGAGATACACAGTGCCATTTTACCCAACAAGCTTAGATATGTGAAGCTGACAGAATATGGGAACCTTCTCTCTGATGGACTCTATCTTCTGTGAAGGCAGGGTGATAGAAGCGTCGGCCGTGTTGAAAAAGGCTCCAAAGTATACTAACTGCTGAGTTGGTGAAAGTTGGCTTTAGTTGTAGTTGATTATCTACCTGAATGACTGCAATGCCCTTATCCAGATCTCCCTGTGACTGAGCAGCTGTTCTCTGCTACAGGCCAAGAGGAGAACATTGTCCAGTGCTGGACCCAGAAACTCCTTTCCCTGAGAGGTGCTGGGGCTGCTCTCAAGACCTTGGTGAAAGAATGGCAGAATAGGTATGCACATGTTGGCATTCTACAGGTGTAATGAAAGCATCCAGTCTCCTGGCTGTACCACTTGCCCCTATAGTCTACAAGGACCCCCTTTTGAATCTTTCCTAAATCATACCAATTTAGCTTCTTGAGGTTCTTGAATGACTGCCTTTCTTTTCCTGAACCAGAAAGAGAGTTGAATAAAACCCAGTGAATCGTTCCAAACCCAGAAATTGCACCACAGACCTTTGGTCTAATAATGTACGGATGTACAGTATCAGGGTTTTTGCCTTTCGGGGATAAGCTGGGATTTTTGTGGGCATGAAGAAATTGGTAGGCGTTGGACACACAAACGTCCAGAAATGCCATAGTGTGGGGGTCCCATACTCACCATTAAATGGGGCCTCATTTAATGGTGAGTATGGGACCCCACACTATGGCTCCCACGCTCTGCAACTACTCCATCAGTACTATACCACCTACCCATTTATATTCTTCTATCTTAGGTACATCTGTACACGCATCAACCCCTGAAGAGCGAGCCATGTCTCGCAAAATACGTCGGGTATACTAGCTGCTTGTACATCACATGTTTTCTATCCTTAGGGTACACCAATACCCGTGTATTAGATGTTTATTATCCATTTATGTACCATTGTCTATTTTACATGTATGTTGTTTTACAACTGGCCATTGCTGACCAATGTATGCATGACTTTTACCTGAATAAAAGCATATACTTTATACTTCAATTACTGGTATGATGCTTTTTGGCCAAATGGTGCCCACCTCATTTAAAGTCCCATTAGGGCAAATCTTTTGGTAATTATTTATACTTCTTCTGGGGCTGCCAAAAATTTGCCCGACTACCAAGTACGTCAGTTTGGTGTTCCTGCTCACGGTGGTAGAACTGGGTACTTGCCCCTTGAGCTACTTGCTTCATCTCAATAGTGTTCCGCTTTTGTGGTACAAATCTTAATATATGGTACAATTGTTGAATAGCCTGCATCCCTGCCCTCTAGAAACAATCCATCACTCCTCTTATTTCTTTATGGCTGTCTGAAGTCAATGACATAGAACGCATGGAATGCCTTACAGCTACCCTCAACAACAGGGAGGAGAAATGTCATGACACAATGGGGGGGATTTACACAAACTGGTGCACTCAGAATCTGGTGCAGCTGTGCATGGTAGCCAATCAGCTTCTAAGTTCAGCTTGTTCAGTTCAGCTTTGGCAATAAAACCTGGAAGCTGATTGGTTTATATGCAGAGTTGCACCTGATTTTGCATGCAATTTTGAACTGTGTTGGAAAGCACCATTTGAGTGGCTCGGACTATTCAGTGGGTGACCTGTATTGGAAGGGTACAGCAGCTCCTGGTAAGTGGCAGAGCAGGAAAAGATCGACCAAGGGTTCATTGGACTTTATTTACTAAAACTGGAGCATGCAAAATTTGGTGCAGCTCTACATAGTAACCAATCAGCTTCCAGGTTTTATTGTCAAAGCTTAATTGAACAAGCTGACATTAGAAGCTGATTGGCTACCATGCACAGCTGCACCGGATTTTGAGTTCACTAGTCTCAGTAAATCTCCCCCTATGTGCCTATGCACATTAGGATCAGTGCCGGGACAAAGTCATTTGGTGCCCAGGGAGAAGATGGCAAACTGCTTAACCTGCTTAATTGCTTAACCTGCTATCCTCTAGCTATCCTGCAGAGGCAGTATTAGGGCTAGAGGATAGCAGGTTAGGCAGTTCCTACTGGCTCAGTCCCTAGGATCAGTAAAGGATAATGGCCTACAGGCCCTCTTACCAGACCCAGCGAAACTGCCATAGTGATCCCTCCGGTTGGATGTTTGCTCACTCTGTGTTGCCCGGGGCGAATCTGGTCAGTAGTGTAGCACATCTGTACCCTGGTAGTGGCTCAGCGTGGCTCTCTCTGGTGGCTCTGGTTAGCAGCGGGACTCTCTGGTGGCTCTGGTTAGCAGCGTGGCTCTCTCTGGTGGCTCTGGTTAGCAGCGTGGCTCTCTCTGGTGGCTCTGGTTAGCAGCGTGGCTCTCTCTGGTGGCTCTGGTTAGCAGCGTGGCTCTCTCTGGTGGCTCTGCTTAGCAGCGTGGCTCTCTCTGGTGGCTCTGGTTAGCAGCATGGCTCTCTCTGGTGGCTCTGGTTAGCAGCATGGCTCTCTCTGGTGGCTCTGGTCAGCAGCGTGGCTCTCTGGTGGCTCTGGTCAGCAGTGTGGCTCTCTCTTTGGCTTCACCAGTACACTCCTCTCTTTCTGTTTCTGTCTTTTGGAGCAGTTAAAGTATATCACTAATTCCCCCAGCTTGTTTCTGGTTTCCGGGCTCTCTCTCTCTCTCTCTTTTCCTCCAGCAGAGTGCATGCTTGGAGCTATAGTCTCCTCCCTGTGGAGAACAATGGGTCGCTGATCTTCTGGGACTACATGTCTCATGATGCTCCACTAGTTTGCTGTGATTGGCCCTGCATTGTGGCCAATGGGGAGAGAAAAAGAGCGGGCAGGAAGCTGGGCGGCGAACCTAATGAGAGAGCCGCTATCTCTCCTCCCGCACTGCTGACAGCGCTGCACTTTGAGTGACAGTTGCTCGGTCATGCAACACTGTACCCAAACTAAATTTTTATTATTTTTTTTCACAAGAGCTTTTTTTTGGTGGTATTTAATCACCACTGGGTTTTTTGTTTTTTGCTAAATAAACAAAAAAAAAAAAACACTTAAAATTTTGGAAATGTATTTTTTTTAGTTTGTTATAAAATTTTGCAAATAAATAATTGTTCCTCATAAATTTTGCTCATAATTTATTCTGCTACATTTTTTTGGTGAAAATAACCCAAATCAGTTTAGATTTAGCCTGTATGAAAGTTATAGCATCAACAAACTGTGGGATATATCAGAAAATTGATCAATCATGATGTACCGATGGCTCATTTCTTGAGACCCAAAAATGCCAGGACAGTACAAATATCCCCCAAATCACCCCTTTTTGGAAAGTAAACAGTCCAATGTATTTAGTAAGAGTCATGGCTGTTTTTTTTTTTTAAGTTGTAATGTTTTGTCATTTTTTGGAAAATGAAGAAATAAAAAAAAAAAAATGTTCCCTTTTTTTTAACATTCTGTGCAGTACAGCAGCATCATATAACTATTACTTTTTTCTTTTGTTTACAATTAATTTTAACACACTGTTACCATAGCAATATAATGTTACATAGTAACGTTAGTAATGTTAAATAGTAATGTTAAATAGTAACATTGTACTACTCTGGGGAAGTGATCAGGATTTTTTTACACATTATGTTTGCTTACAGCAGTGAATTACATTGCTGTAAGCAAGCATTTTACTGAATGAAACTGATTCATTCAGTTTGTTTTGTTGTGATTAGCTGTGTATGGTCAAAGCTAATCACATGGTACAGATGGGCTGTGATTGACCAATTACAGCTAGCAACACAATTGTACACAATTGATGGCATGAAAGGAAGCAATCCATTGTGTACAACTGTCATGTGACCTGCTGTGATTGGTCACGGAGGTCACATGGTACCAGCAGTGAGCTGGTACCCTGATCGGTTACGGCAGTCACATGGTACCGGCAGTCCGCTGGTACCCTGATCAATTATCAGCTGTTCTCCATGGACATGGTCTCATAGGCGCATGAGTTGCGCTTTCTGACAGGATGTCATATGACGTCCAGTCAAAATCTTAAAGCCACCTATTGGCGCCTACAGTACGGCCGGCAGGAAGGTGTTAAAGAGGAAAGAAGATGAAAGAAAAAAAGAAAGGGAAAGGAACCATTTAAAAAAACACAAAATTATTTATTTAACAAACGATATGAGCATTACAATATCTATTCACATCAATGGAGACAACACCATGGCAGCTCAGACGCAGCTGAGGAAGGAGAAAGAGGCTAGTAATTACAACAAAGCTACAAATGCACAGAAAAACAAGGAGCTGTGATAAAAGAACAACCAGATGGTGTTCATCTTTAGTGAGTAAATGATCGTTACATGCTTGGTATAAAAGTTGTCTGAGCTCACTTTGAAGTGATGATGCAGGATCTAATTATTAATCTGGTATATTAATTATGGTCATTCAAAATTCTCATGGCTTCAGCATAGTAGTCTTTTTTTATCTTGTACTATGATTCCTCCATGATTATCAGCCCTACGTTTGATTAATATTGGTATTGTTTTGTAGGTTCTGGAGTGCACTAATTTCTTGGCCACTTAAATTCTTTTTATCTAAAGTGGTTCTAAAGCTTCTAAAGTTGTTTTCTATCTAAATGCATTTTCTTACCTCAAGCCAACTCTGTGCACAAGAGCAGAAGCTCTCTCTGCTCCCTTCCTCCTCACAGGGTGGATTGAGAGCAGCAGGAGCCATTGGCTTCATAAGTATGAACAGATTTCATTTTGATCATTTTCTACACAAAAGGGATCAGTCAAAAGCTCAGATTATGGTCTCTGTGATGTAATCCAATGAAAATCTTTAATTTCTTATAGATTTTCTTGCACATCTTATGAGAAAGGTTTAGGGCCAGTTCACACCACATGCAGTCCAGTGTGTTTTTTTTCTGCATCATAAACGCATGGAAAGTAGGTTATATGGTTTTCAATGGCATAGTTCACACCAGTGCTTGCAGTTCCAGTGCGTTCCAGTAAAAAAAAAAAAAAAGTAGAACATGCTGCATTTTTTCTGCACTGGACTGTACTGGAACGCGGTAAAACGCATCAAAAATGTACTGGAACCCACGGCAACACGCTAGTCCTTATTTAAGGTTAAGAAAAAAGAGGGGGAAAAAAAAAGCACTAAATACTAAAGTCTCATTTTTTAAATTTAAAAATAACAGACGGTTTGAGATGTCTACCACGGGAGCTGTGGTAACAGAGGCACGTGGGAGGACCGGGAGCACATGTAGTATATAGTGGTATTATATACATAAAAGTGAGAGGAGCCCATAGCCAGAAGAAATACAGGACAGAAAGTGAGAAAGCAAGCACATCCAGAAAACGTGACCATAGTGTAAGAAAAGGGAATTGTGAAACTACTTTGTGATGAGATTTAGGGAGCTACCCCACATAACTGCAAGGGAAAGGAAGTAAATAAGAACAGTGCTCAAAAAGGCGCTAAAAAAACCATGAAAGTGAATGAAATGAAACTCACAAAGTAATTACCTTGTAGTATTAAGTCAAAATTGCATGTGTGCACAGGATGTGCTGCCAGAGGGACTCACTACCACCAAGTGAGCTTGTCAAATGCTCCCAGCATGTCCAACGTTTCCCTCCCAGCGTCACGCTGCCGTGACGGAAGAGGAGAGGCGTCCTCTGCGGAGCGGTCAAAGCCACTTACCGAGGCTCACACAGCACTCCCCAAATGTCAACCAAGATGAAAAAAAGAGCATGCGCCGGTGTTCTGTCAAATTTTCCAACCCATCATAAACTCCAACTACTTAACTTCCGGTTTCTTTAAACCAGCAGTAATTGGACTTTTTGACCAATTGGTGGTTCGACACAACCTCGGCAGCCAAATAGAGTCCGGTGCAGGATATTATGAGCAGAGATTCTTACTCTGCTCTGATACTAGCCAACAAAATGGCCGCCTCTGAGGCAGCAACAACTTTGTCATTGTTAGCCGCTGTGGTCTTCCTGTACCGGTCTCTATTCGGTTGCAGGTGTTGTGTCCAATCACCAATTCGTCAAAATCTCCAATTAGTTTCTTTAAACCAGCAGTAATTGGAGTTTTTGACCAATTGGTGGTTCTGCACAACACCGGCAGCCAAATCGAGTCCAGTGCAGGATATTATGAGCAGAGATTCTTACTCTGCTCTGATACTACTATTCGTCAAAATCTCCAATTAGTAAGGGTTTAAAGAAACCGGAAGTGACACCTGCAAAACGACGCCCGGAGGACGTCACGTGCACGGAGCGGCGGCGTGACGCCGATGCGCGAAAGGACATGCCCGCCTGAACCCCTGCCTCCAGCCAATGTGGACACAGGGAAGAGGGAAAGAGGAGGGGCGACAAAAAGTGCATTGCAGCTCCTGGAAGGCAGAGAGGACATCAGCCCAACAACCTCTGATCACACAGCACTGAATAAGTACCAACCATAAGGGTGCTAAAAAATTATGATATGAGCTTGTATGTCCTAGGAGTCCTAGAAACAAGCGAGCAGACCATGGTCGGGTCTGCCATAGATTGCATAGGAATAATAGGTAGATAGTTGCAGACTGCATGGTAGCCAATCACATACCTCCGTTCTGTCAATGAATGAGCTAAGGAAGGGTTTTGTGACCCTTTTGCACAGAGCAGCACAGATCCTCCTCTTCTCGGGTCCCTCGCTGGAACTCCTAGCCCCTCCCTCCTGCTGAGTGCCCCCACAGCAAGCAGCTTGCTATGAGGGCACCAGAGCCGAGCCACTGCTCGGTGTGTCCATTCAGACACGAAGCCGTGGTTCGGCCCATCCCCTCTCTCTTCTCATTGGCTCACTGACTTTGATTGAATGCAGTGGGAGCCAATGGCACCCCGCTGCTGTCTGAGCCAATGAGGATGGAGAGTCCGGGGCAGCAGACTCGTGTGTTCCATTGTTGGATCTAGATGGGCTCAGGTAAGTATTATGGGGGCTGAGGGGTTCTACTGCACACGGAAGATTTTTTTATCCTAATGCACAGAATGTGTTAAGATAAAAAACCTTCTGACTTTAGAACCACTTTAAGGGTTATTACAAGATTGTACAACTTCCTGTTCTCCATTCCATCTTTTATCCAATAAATCTATATTTAAAATTTGTCAGTTTACCAAAGTCAGACATTAACTTATCTCTTAAATGGAGTATTTACTCTGGTCATTGATTAACTCACCTCGTAAATGGAATAAGGAAATCTCATATTTTAAACTGTACTTTATGAGCTACATTAGTTGCAGGTTTTGCAATCAAATCATATGCACTAAAATTGCAAATTAAAATGGTTGTAAAGGAAACTTTTTTTTTTTTTTAAATAACAAACATGTCTATACTTATCTGCTCTGTGCAATAGAAATTGCACAGAGCGGCCCCGATCCTCTTCTTCTCAGGTCGCCCACCGGTGCTCCTCCTCTGTTGCTAGTGTCCCCAATAGGAAGCCGATTTGCTCCCGAAACCCGCTGCTGCATCCATTGACATAGACAGTGGGACTCGGCCCCGCCCCCCCACTCCATTATCACTGCAGTTGATTGACAGGAGAGGAAGCCAGTGGCTTCCACTGCTATCGATCTGCACAGGGAGGAGGGATAAAGCCAGAAGAGCCGCAGCTCTCATGCACAGCGCTGGATCGAGATGGGGCTCTGGTAAGCATAAGGAGGGGGGGGGGGGTGAGGGGGGAGTCTGTGACACAGAAGGTTTTTACCTTAATGCATAGAACCTTGAGGATTTAGAACCACTTCAGGTTCTCTTTCAGACGGGTGGTCGATGGACAGTTTTTTTCAGAGGGCACAACACTTCACCATGAGTGTGAAAGAGCCCTAACAGTTTAACTTTAAGGTGAGTACATTGCATTGTGGATGTTAGGCATTCCTGAGTTCTGAAAGTTGAAATACTGACCATGGCCAGGTTTGGGGCCCCCAGAATTTATGAAAGAAGCTTTGGTATGGAAAGGCACAATGTGCTGCCCATTTTTGCAATGACAGCTTCCTGTCAAAGGATAAGACCATCCAAACTATTTTTTCAGTTGGTTATTTTGGATGGAATCCCTCCACCCTGACTCTTCAGAAAGATTTTCCACCCTGCTTTCATTTGAACCAACCTGGCTTCAGCCAATATAATGATGTCACATTACATCACGATTAATTTTTACTTACCTTATGGGAAATTAAGACGATGGCACAGCACCTTTTTTTTTTGGTGTCATAATGACCACTGAAAAACATGACAGGACCAAGCAGACAAATAATTTTATGATTTGACCAGCCAGTATCATTCTGAAATAGCTAGTTCGGGTTTGAGTTGACTTCTCTTTTCATTGTCTCAAGCAAACAAGATTTATGATACGTGTCTTTGTGCAGCATACCAGTTCAGAATCCTTTTTATTTAATTACTCCTTCAGCCAAATTGGTATACCACAAGCATCACTTAATGGGGGACCACGGTCCGCAACTGGACTGACTCACTGTCCCATCTGGACCACCACAGTCCCACCATTTAGAAGCCGGTTGTTCCCTGCAGCCGTCACCGTTATCATCCTCGTAGCCCACAGAAGGAGGCAGGGCAGTTCTGGATGGAGGGTTTGCTTCCCAAGTTAACAGGCAGGTAACTGGTAATCACCAGCTTGTAGCTCCCATCCTCTCTCCAGTTCCGCTGTGTCTCCGAAGAAACAAACTGTCATATCACACTAGAATGCCCACCCAGACCAGGATCCAGTGCTAGGCCGCCCTCTTTTTTACAGGATCTTAAAGTATATCTAAACCCAATAACACAAATGTAATATAATGTAGTTTACCAGTCCATGCATGTGGTGGTTGCATTAATTCTCTTTTTTAAGGCTAAGAACGGTGTCTGCAAGTACAGAAAAATACACGTTGTTCATGCCAGTTGTTAAGGACACGAGGGCACTAAGGAGTGATAAGGAGGCATCCATGTGTGTGCTCCTGAGCTGGACTGTGTGCATCCATAGAGGGTGCTATCAGCTTCCCCTACTCCAGGAGCCTCCTTAGCAAGCCAGATGCTAAGGAGGCACCCATGTGTGTGCTCCTGAGTTGGACTGTGTGCATCCATAGACACACACACACACAGCACCAGCATCACACCCCTGCTCCCTTCTCAGAGGAGTTTGACTGACAGCAGCAGAAGCCTATGGCTCCCGCTGCCCTGAGGGGTTGATTTACTAAAACTGGGGAGTGCAAAATGTAGTGCAGCTGTGCATTGTAGCCAATCAGCTTCAAATTTCAGCTTGTTCAATTAAGCTTTGGCAAAAAAACCTGGAAGCTGATTGGTTTCTATGCAGAACACCACCAGATTATGCACTCTCCAGTTTTAGTAAATCAACCCCTCAGTGTCTTCTATGAGACCAGGAAGTGAAGGGAGCGGTGCTGCAGCTGAGACAGTGCTGAAGCGGTGACAGAAGTCAAGTAAGTGTTTAGGGATGGGCATGCGTAGTAGGGAGGTTTTTTTTTTACCTTAATGCAGGGAATGCATAAATAAAAATTTGATTTTTTTCACAAAGTTGTCATTTTAACAACCTATTTCTCCACACAACATGAACAAACTTAAAATTGCACCCCAAAATACATTCTGCTACTCTTCCTAAGTATGGGGATAACTTCCTAAGTATGAGACCTTTTTACTGCATAGCTATATAGAGAGACCCAAAACAGCGCAGCTCTCCAGTTCTGGGAGGGTGTCCGTAAATGTCCTCCCAGAACCACGCCTCCCATGCGCCCCCTGGGCCATGCTTCGGGTGTGCTCTATGACCATTGTGTCCTTTGGACACAGCTGATCACAGATCGTGGTAAAGGGCCAATCACAGGGACCCTTACCATGTGATCAGCGGTGTCCAATCACAGTTGATCACATGTAAAAAGACTTGCTGGTTATGAGCAGACCCTTGCTCACATGCTGTGTTTGTGTGAGGAAAGGACTGCCGATAACAGTCAGCAGACTGTTTATCAGTGCAGCCCCATCAGTGTCAATCAGTGCCTATCAGCACCTATCAGTGCCCATCAGGGCAGCCTCATCATTGCCACCTCATCAGTGCCCATCAGGGCAGCTTATCAGTGCCCATCAGTGCTTATCAGTGTAGCCTCATTAGCGCACATCAGTAAAGAAGAAAAAATTACTTAATTGCAAAACTTTATTACAGAAACCAGGAAAAACGTGTAAAAACCTTCGGTCTTTTATCGTTTGTTTAGAAAAAAAAAAAAAACAGTGGTGATTAATTACCACCAAAAGAAAGCTCTGTCTGTCTCAAAAACTGATACAAATTTCAATTGAGTACAGTGTTGCATGACCACGCAATTGTCATTCAAAGTGCTGCAGCACTGAAAGCTGAAAATAATTGCCTTGGGCAGGAAGGGGGTAATTGTATTGAAGTGTTTAAAAGAGAAGTAAAGGATTATTTATTTATTTTTATTTTTTTGCAGTTTTATACTTACAGTACCTAGGTGGATGCAGCATCGGTTTAATACAGCATCTGTCCCCCGGCGCCTCTGCACTGAGAACTGAGCGATCGAACACCGCCAATTGCTCGGTTTTCAGAGCTGCGTGAGCAGAGAGCTGCAGACTGTCAGTCACAGCTCTCTGCTCATCTTCCTCCCCACTCACTGGTGTGCTGGGCTATGGAGGGGGCGGAGCATCCGACTCAGGCTCTCAGCGGCTTGCTGAGAGGCTGAGCGGGGTATCAGTCCAGGCACCTGGTGGATCCCGACTTCATTGTCGCGATGACGCGGTGCCTGGACTGACAACCGTAAAATCAGCAGAGAGCGAACTTCAGCCGGCTCGCTGCTGAAAATGGGCCCCAGGAGTGCAAAATGAACTCCTGTGATCCACACGAGAAGTACGGGCAAATGAGCTTTGGCTGGACTTCTCCTTTAAGGCTTGCAAGGGGAATAAGCTACACATTTGATTTCCTGACTACCTATTATATTTTTTGGATTCTCTGAAGTGCCAGAACAATAGAAACACCCACAATTACCACATTTTGGAAAGTAGACAACCCATAGTATTTTCTAAGAAGCATGGTGAGTCTTTTGAAGGTTTAATTTTTTGCTAAAAGTCTTTTGTAAAATGAGGAAAGAAAATTAAATATTTTTTATTGAGCATTTTGTAACTTTGAAGAAATTTCTAAAAACACAACATGGGTATACGTAGAACCACATCCCAAAACACATTCTGCTACTCCTCTGCAGTATGAGTATGAGAATACCATGTGTGAGACTTTTTTTCTGCCTATTCTCAGAGAGGCTCATAATCCAACAAGCACCTTCAGGCCTTTAATCACTTAAGGACCGTAAGGATTTACCCCCTTAATGACCAGGCCATTTTTGCAATACGGCACTGCTTCGCTTTAACTGACAATTGCATGGTCGTGCGACATTGTACTCAGACAAAATGTACATCCTTTTTTTCCCCCACAAATAGAGCTTTCTTTTGGCGGTATTTGATCACCTCTGCGGTTTTTATTTTTTGCTCTATAAACAAAAAAACGAGTGACAATTTTGAAAAAAAATATATATATATATTTTTTACTTTTTGCTATGATAAATATCCAAATATCTTCATGCTTATTCTTATTTTTATTCGTCCCTCCCCCTGCTCTCCTTCCAGATCATCCACGTCTTTTGGGCCCCAGTGCATGTGTCAGCCTGCTGCTGGTCTGAACCTCGGAACCCAGTGGGGCTTTTGGGTGTGAGGAAGGGGACATTCCTCTTCTCTCCTCCCTCCATACTACTTCTTTTATTTACATTGACCATTACGCGGTGGATGGGATTTGTGGGAGACCCCTCGCCTTTATTACTCCTCACTTTTTAAAGATTGTTTGGATGCATTAATGTACTTTCTTAGCCACTATGATGTAAGTATTGCCATGTATGCTTTATTTGATTAATATGCAGCATTATTTGTCAGGACCTATTGGCTGATGAATGTATATTTAAATCTCATAGACACTGTACTTCCTATGAAAATCCCTGATGAAGGAGACTACAGTCCATCCCTGAAACCTTGTTGGGTTTAGGATTGTGTATTATGTCTTTCTGCTAAACATTTGTACCATACTATGCACCCTTTCATATGTGCTTATTCTTTATTTATTATGTGTTTTCTTCATGTACAATAAACTTTATACTTTTTTATATATTTTTTGTTATGATAGTGCCTTTAAATTTGGGATGTGGCATACCTTCACTGCAGGCACTTTTGTTTTTTTGAAAAAAGGATATCCAAAGAAATTTCTTCATCAGTTTAGGCTAATATGTATTCTTCTACATATTTTTGTTAAAAAAAAAATCCAGGACAGGGCGTGGCTTGGCGAGCGACCAAGATGGACGTGTGTTAGAGGAGCTCCGAGAACGACACAGCCTAAAGCCGGACAACCCGAGAGCACAGACCGGGAGATGGGCAAGCTAACTCAGCAGACACCGCTCTCCAGATCACGCCGCAACTCAGCAGCGGTTGCCGCTGCTAGAAGCATAGCAGAACTCCTAAAAGCACAGCCGTCTCCACGAGGCAGCGGTACAGGCCCCAAAATGGCGCGGGCGCCGAACGATGAGGAGGACTTCAGTGAGGACTCCCAATCCACACAGGAGGACTCAGGTAGGGGACGTAATCGCTCCAACAAGCCCCTCACATATGCTGACATGACCGGATTTGCAGCGGACATTAAGTCCACATGTCATGAAGATCCTGCCAATAATCAGCGATCCAGACGCAGGGGGACACGGCCGCGGGTTCCACTGCGCATGCGCACTCGTTCACGGGTGCTGTCACGCACGGGCACGCGCGCGCGCACTCCCGCTAGTGCCAGGCGGGCTATTTAAACCGGCCTGTCACACTCCATCCCCGCTGTCTGCTCTACAGCGTTCCGTGTGCCTTAACCTGATCTGACCTGTGTACTCTGCTATCTGACCCGGCTTCCTGTTAGACCATCCTGTTATCCGCCTGCACCAGACCCTCTTGGCTTGCCTGACCATCCCTCTGTATTGTCCCGGGTACCTCTGCTGATCGATCGATACCGACCTCTGGCTTGTTTGACCACCCTTCAGTCTGACACCGGCATCCAGCGTTCCAGTCTACTACCTGCTGCCTTGTTCCTGGTTCCAGTCCAGCGTTCCAGTCCACTACCTGCTGCCTTGTTCCTGGTTCCAGTCCAGCGTTCCAGTCTACTACCTGCTGCCTTGTTCCTGGTTCCAGTCCAGCGTTCCAGTCTACTACTTGCTGCTTGTTCCTGGTTCCAGTCCAGCGTTCCAGTCTACTACCTGCTGCCTTGTTCCAGGTTCCAGTCCAGTGTTCCAGGCTACTACCTGCTGCCTTGTTCCAGGTTCCAGTCCAGTGTTCCAGGCTACTACCTGCTGCCTTGTTCCAGGTTCCAGTCCAGTGTTCCAGGCTACTACCTGCTGCTTGTTCCAGGTTCCAGTCCAGTGTTCCAGGCTACTACCTGCTGCTTGTTCCAGGTTCCAGTCCAGCGTTCCAGGCTACTACCTGCTGCTTTGTTCCTGGTTCCAGTCCTGCTTACTTACCTGCTTACCTACCTGCTTCCTTATCTGCTGTGACTCCGGGACCTCTCTGCGATTCAGCGACCTCTTCAGCTTCTGGACCCAGAGGGTGTCACCATTCCTGAACTTCCGGTGACTGTCGATCCTGCCAGGCACCCATACCACTCCTCACTCCTGGCCTTCTGTCTCCATTCCAGAGGAACAGGAGTGGGAGCTGTAAGGGAGGTCCTTCTCTGCACTTCAGGCTCACAACCCACCAGGTACGTGACAGTAGCAGACAGCCATGTCTGAGCCTGAGCAGGGAACGTCTCCCATGGAGGAACTCTGTGCACACCTGGCAGGATTGACTGAAGCAGTCAAGAATCTGCAGCAAGGATACACCAGGCTGGAGGAACGAGTATTAACCTTGTCTAATCCCATTGGGGCTCAGGGAGTCCCTTCCGCTTCTGCTCCTTCAGTCGGGCCTTCCTCAACAGTGGTGATGCTCCCTCCAGAACCCAAGGTCCCGACGCCTGAACGTTTTTCCGGAAATCGCCTCAAATTCAGAGCTTTCCGCAACTCCTGTGAACTGTTCTTTGCTCTTCAGCCACGTACCTTTTCCCTTGAGGCTACCAAGGTAGGCTATGTAATCTCTCTGCTTTCTGGTGACCCCCAAACTTGGGCCCACCGCCTCTTGGAGCAAAAGGACGTATCCTTGACTAATCTGCCTGCCTTCTTTGACGCACTAGGTCAGCTGTATGATGACCCCCAGCTGTCCGTGACTGCAGAAGCGGCTTTGCACACCCTTCAGCAGGGTCGCAGGGCTGCAGAAGACTATGTGGCGGAATTCAGAAAGTGGAGTGTAGACACGAATTGGAATGATGCGGCTCTCCGCCATCAGTTTCGAATGGGACTTTCTGACTCTCTGAAAGATGAATTGGCCAGGGTGGGTACCCCACAGACTTTGAACGCATTGATCGATCTAACCATCCAGATCGATCGACGTCTAAGAGAACGAAGGACTGAGAGAGCGATGGGAACCTCTCGCCCAACTTGGGTTACCCCTAAAGTACCCCATCATACATCACCAGCACCACCAATGCCTACTTTTAACCCACCTGAGCCAATGCAATTAGGGGTTCTGCGGCCTTCCCTTACTCAGGAAGAACGACAACGTCGTCGAGTGAAAGATCTGTGCCTGTATTGTGGGGGACCTGGGCACTATGTCAGGAACTGTCCCCTTAAACTCCGTAAGTGCCTATCTCTGTCCTCTGACTATGCTGTGCCTCTGGTTAAGAACACTACTCACCTTGCTCTCTCTCTCCTGTTACAGCTTCCAGGAGAGACCCTGCAAATAGCCGCCATTATTGACTCTGGAGCTTGCAGTTGTTTCATGGACTCTCTTTTTGCTACCCAACACCGGATACCTCTGTTGCCTAAAACCCATGGACTTTCCATTCATCTAGCTGATGGAACGGCCATTAAATCAGGGCCTGTTACCCAAGAGACTGTTCCAATACCCGTTTTCATCTCCAATTCTCATCAAGAACTGTTACGCCTAGATATCATCGCTTCACCTATGTTCCCCATAATCCTCGGCATGCCATGGTTACAGGCCCACAATCCTGACATTAATTGGATCACAGGTGAGGTTACCTTTTCCTTCCCATATTGCCAACAGTCTTGTAAACTTCAGGACACTCAGAAGAATCCTACCTTGCTCTGTTTAAACACAGATCCTAGCCTGCACCTTTCCATCCCTTCTGCATATCATGATTTCTTAGATGTATTCAGCAAGCAGGGGGCAGAGGTCTTACCCCCTCACCGGGCCTATGACTGTCCTATCGAATTACTCCCCGGTGCCGAGATACCTTTTGGAAGAATATTTCCTTTAACGGAAGTGGAACAAGGGGCTTTAAAAGAATATATTGATGAGAATCTAAAGAAAGGCTTCATTCGTCCATCCACGTCTCCAGCAGGTGCAGGTATCTTCTTCGTACAAAAGAAAGACAAGACCCTCAGACCATGTGTAGATTACCGTGAGCTGAACAAGATCACTGTAAAGAACCGTTACCCTCTTCCTCTGGTACCAGAGCTGTTCCAAAGACTTGGGACAGCTACCATTTTTACTAAGCTTGACCTCCGCGGAGCCTACAATTTGGTTCGTATTAGGGACGGAGACGAATGGAAGACCGCCTTTCGTACTCGTTATGGACATTTTGAATACCTTGTGATGCCGTTTGGGCTGTGCAATGCTCCTGCTACATTCCAGTACTTCATCAATGATGTTTTACGAGACTTTCTAGATCTGTTTGTTATCGTCTATTTAGACGACATACTAATTTTCTCTTGTTCCCTTGAATCCCATCGCAGGCACGTCAAAAGTGTATTGGCCCGGCTTCGACAACACGGTCTATATGCAAAAGCTGAGAAATGTGAATTTGAACAGGAAAGTATTCCATTTTTGGGGTTAATCATTTCCAGCAAGGGCATTAAGATGGACCCCCAAAAGGTCACTGCAGTACTAGACTGGCCAGTCCCAACAGATAAAAAGGGGATCCAGCGATTCGTTGGATTCGCTAATTTCTACCGCAAATTTATTAAGGGGTTTTCAGCCATCATTACACCCATCACACAGCTAACTAAACAGGGTACTCGTTTCCACTGGTCTGCTGAGGCTCAGAAGGCTTTCGAGACTCTCAAGGGCCTTTTTACCTCTGCTTCCGTACTAAAACATCCAGATTCCTCTCTGCCATTTGTACTAGAGGTGGACGCATCCGAAATTGCGGTAGGGGCAGTGTTGTCCCAAAGACAGGGAACTAAGGCCCTGTTATATCCTGTGGCCTTCTTCTCTCGTAAATTGTCCACGGCAGAGAGAAATTATGATGTAGGTGACAGAGAATTATTGGCTATTAAATCCGCGTTGGAGGAGTGGCGCTATCTGCTAGAGGGTGCCGCTCATCCAGTCTTAATTTTTACAGATCATAAGAACCTGGAGTATTTGAGGTCTGCAAAAAGGTTGAAGCCACGCCAAGCCAGGTGGGCTCTCTTTTTCTCCAGGTTCTCTTTTCATGTCACTTATCGCCCTGGTTCCAAGAATACCAAGCCTGATGCCCTATCCAGGATGTTTCACAAGCCCCAAGAGGTTTCCCCTCCGGACACCATTCTGTCCCCGGGGAATTTTCTTTTGCTTCAGGGAGATTTGCTTTCCCGGATTAAGCAGGCTTCCGCAGAATTGGGGTCTCCCATTAGGCCAGAACTCCAAGTTAAGGATGGGTTATTATGGCACGAGAATAGGATTTTTATACCTGAAGAACTACGAGTTTCAGTACTAGAACTCTGTCATGATCATGCTTTTGCTGGGCATTTTGGAGTGGCTAAAACTACTGATCTGGTACAGCGTACCTTTTGGTGGCCTCAGTTACGTGATGATTGTAAGAGATTTGTTGAGTCCTGTACCACCTGTATCAGAAACAAGGGGCACAGGACCAAGGCATGGGGTTTGCTAAAGCCATTACCTGTCCCAGATAGGCCTTGGAAGATGCTTTCTATAGATTTTATTGTGGAATTACCTCCGGCTGGGGGTTTCACCTCAATTTTTGTCATAGTAGACCGGTTGTCGAAGATGGCCCACTTTGTCCCAATGAAGGGCACTCCCTCAGCTACAGAGACGGCACAGGCATTCATTAGAGAAGTCATCAGGCTCCATGGGGTACCAGCTAATATCGTTTCAGATCGGGGGGTACAGTTTACCTCCCGATTCTGGAGGTCTCTATGCAAAACATTGAAGATTGAACTCTCATTTTCATCTGCTTACCACCCCCAGACTAATGGGCAAACAGAAAGAACAAACCAGACTCTTGAACAATATTTACGCTGTTTTTCCTCATTTGCCCAGGATGATTGGATTTCTGTTCTTCCATTGGCCGAATTTGCCTACAACAACTCTATTCATTCTGCTATCAAACAAACCCCATTTTTTGCAAATTATGGTTACCACCCTTCTTTTCTGCCTAATTCTCTTCCAGAGTGCACAGTACCCGCAGTTCAGGAGAGGCTGGACTTCTTCACTTCCAACAATCAAGTTTTGCAGGAGACCATGACCAGGACCCAGGAGTATAATAAAGCAACTTTTGATAAGAAGAGACGAGGTGAGCTGTTACTTACACCCGGGGACCAGGTATGGTTATCTACAGTAAATCTCAGGATGGCCTGTCCATCAAGGAAATTGGGTCCCAAGTTCCTTGGCCCATTCCCTGTTAAGCGAAGGATTAATGAGGTGGCATACGAACTTGAACTTCCGGATTCATTAAAAGTGCATCCAGTATTTCATGTGTCTCTACTCAAACCTTCTGTTTCTAACCCATTTCCAGGCCGAAGTACGGATCCTCCTGATCCAATTTTGGTGGATGGGGAGGAAGAATTCGAGGTGGAGGCTATCATGGACCATAGGAGAAGAGGCAACCAAAATCAATTTTTGATAAAATGGAGAGGGTTCGGCCCAGAAGAAAATTCTTGGGAACCCGAGGATAATATTCATGCTAAAAATCTCTTACAATCTTTTAAAAGAGCCCATCCGGAGAAATTCCTTCAAAGGGGCATCCGGAGGCTGCCCCTTGGGGGGGGCAATGTCATGAAGATCCTGCCAATAATCAGCGATCCAGACGCAGGGGGACACGGCCGCGGGTTCCACTGCGCATGCGCACTCGTTCACGGGTGCTGTCACGCACGGGCACGCGCGCGCGCACTCCCGCTAGTGCCAGGCGGGCTATTTAAACCGGCCTGTCACACTCCATCCCCGCTGTCTGCTCTACAGCGTTCCGTGTGCCTTAACCTGATCTGACCTGTGTACTCTGCTATCTGACCCGGCTTCCTGTTAGACCATCCTGTTATCCGCCTGCACCAGACCCTCTTGGCTTGCCTGACCATCCCTCTGTATTGTCCCGGGTACCTCTGCTGATCGATCGATACCGACCTCTGGCTTGTTTGACCACCCTTCAGTCTGACACCGGCATCCAGCGTTCCAGTCTACTACCTGCTGCCTTGTTCCTGGTTCCAGTCCAGCGTTCCAGTCCACTACCTGCTGCCTTGTTCCTGGTTCCAGTCCAGCGTTCCAGTCTACTACCTGCTGCCTTGTTCCTGGTTCCAGTCCAGCGTTCCAGTCTACTACTTGCTGCTTGTTCCTGGTTCCAGTCCAGCGTTCCAGTCTACTACCTGCTGCCTTGTTCCAGGTTCCAGTCCAGTGTTCCAGGCTACTACCTGCTGCCTTGTTCCAGGTTCCAGTCCAGTGTTCCAGGCTACTACCTGCTGCCTTGTTCCAGGTTCCAGTCCAGTGTTCCAGGCTACTACCTGCTGCTTGTTCCAGGTTCCAGTCCAGTGTTCCAGGCTACTACCTGCTGCTTGTTCCAGGTTCCAGTCCAGCGTTCCAGGCTACTACCTGCTGCTTTGTTCCTGGTTCCAGTCCTGCTTACTTACCTGCTTACCTACCTGCTTCCTTATCTGCTGTGACTCCGGGACCTCTCTGCGATTCAGCGACCTCTTCAGCTTCTGGACCCAGAGGGTGTCACCATTCCTGAACTTCCGGTGACTGTCGATCCTGCCAGGCACCCATACCACTCCTCACTCCTGGCCTTCTGTCTCCATTCCAGAGGAACAGGAGTGGGAGCTGTAAGGGAGGTCCTTCTCTGCACTTCAGGCTCACAACCCACCAGGTACGTGACACCACATTTTCGGCCGCTATCACAGACCTGAAATCCAACCTCCTTTCATTGTCTGATAAAATGGAGCATGTGGAGGCCGCAGGCAAGCGCAGGGATAAGGCCATACATAAGCTGGAAAGGGTGGTGGATTCGCATGCTGAACAGTTTATTGAAATGAACAGGCACTTAGAGGACCTTGATAACCGTGGGAGGAGGAATAACATAAGGGTGAGAGGGATCCCTGAGACGGTGGACCCAGACCAGATAATACCGGCGCTGCAGCGTGTATTCAACTCTCTTTTAGAGAGACAAGAAGACATGGCTATAGAGTTTGTGAGGGCGCACAGAGCTCTTAGAGCAAGGGGTCCGGATACAGCTCCTCCAAGGGACATTGTTTGCTGCCTCCAGAGCTATCCACTAAAAGAGGAAATCATGAGAAAGGCCCGCAGAAATGATCAAATTGTATTCAATGGTGAACACATTATGCTGTTTCATGACCTCTCCCAAATCACTCTGAGAAACCGCAGAGCCCTGCGACCCCTGCTGGATAAACTCCGGGAGCTAGATCTACGCTACACATGGCGCTTCCCCTTTGCATTGGTGGTGACTCTGGCCGGAAAACAACATATTCTGCGCTCACCAGCTGATTTACCGGACTTCTGTGCAGGCCTTGGTATGGACAGAGTGGAATTGCCGGACTGGTACCAGGAGTTTGCTCTCCCACCACTCACTAGAAGTCCTCACTCATCACCTTCCTCCACTCCAGAGAAGCAGTTCCCTAAGCGTATGAAACATGGACGTGGAGGTGGCCACCATTCAGGGACACCTAACAGGAGACAAATGCCTCACGGCTCTCAAGCTGTGGAGTGACGCAGCTAGATTTCAACCCTGGAGGATGGTACCTTACCTTCCACTATCCCACACCATTGGACACAGAGTCGTTGCAGAGATGAAAAATCCTTTCACATGGCTAACATCTGCCTGGACAATGCTTCAAAAAAATTGTTCTGTCTTAGGAGGACTGACAACAGCAGAACTTCACTGATATAGGCCTCCGCAAACGAGAGACTTCCATGTGGAACTGGTGTGGGAGAAGGAGATGGATCCGAAACAAGATACCTCATACAGACTTCAGGGAAGCTGTACCGGTTCTCAAGAAATTTTTTCCCTTTTTTTTTTCTTTTTTTTTAAGGGTTGTTTCTACAAGACATTAATTTCATATGTCTTTATATGTCTTTTTATTGCCTATTTTTTACAGGCTGTGTCGTTCTCTTTCACTTAGTTCCGAATTGAGTGGTTTACATTTTACAAGTCATACGTTCTTGGCAATTTTTTTTTTTTTTTTGCTATTTTTCTCTGAGTTAATCTACTGACCGCATAGATCACTAGAGTCTGGTGATCAGGACTTGCTCCTGTTCACGATACTACTAGCTGTGACTTCCTCACCTTGGTGGTGAACCACCCACGAACCCACAAAGTACACGTGGGTTGGAGATTTCTCGACCCAGGTGTACTACCCAATTGCTTTAGAAAAGTTGTTTCATATCTAAAGTACATTTACTTGAAAATTTTCTCCATTGAAATAGGATTCACTATCTTCTCTTTATTGAATCCACCTCTTTCAATTTTCTCTACTATACTCTACCTTTCATTTCCTTCCTGATCTTTGTATTCCCCATTTCCTCGGTCCCCTGACCAGGTGCGCATACAGTAAGTAACCCTTTTTTTTATACCCGCAGAATAAGCCTGATAAGCCGCTCTCACACTTACTTTACAATAATGGCGTACTCATCCCTGGGAGAAGGGCCTATGGTGATTTCCCATAATGTTAAGGGTCTGAATATCCCGGAGAAACGGGTCTCACTTCTCAGGGAGCTGAAGAAAGGTAGGCCTCAGTTTGTTTTTTTACAGGAAACCCACTTCCGCACCAATCAAATTCCCAGACTTACCAATGCTTACTTCAATAGAGCATACCACGCAACTAATGACCTAGCAAAAACCAAAGGGGTGACCATCCTTCTTAGGAAAGACAATCCCTTTATCCTTACTGACCGACTGACAGATCCAGAGGGCCGCTATGTTTTCATCAAGGGCGCATATGGAAACAAAACTGTGACGCTGGCCAATGTGTACTTCCCGAACGTGTCCCAGGTCACCTTTTGCCAGAGGATCTCTCATGAATTAAAGGGCTTTGCAGAGGGAACACTGATTTTGGGGGGAGACTTTAATGTCCCTCTAAACCCAACTATAGACTCTTCCACTGGAAAGTCTTGCATAAAGTACAGAGCTCTCAAAAATATCAAAAAACACCTAAACTCCCTTCAATTGGTAGATACATGGAGATTTCTCCACCCAAACACACGAGATTTTACGTTCCACTCGATTCCTCATGATAGATACTCCCGCATTGACCACATATTCATATCCCAGAGGGACTTGCAGATGGTGAAGGGGGCACACATTGGCATTCAGACGATTTCTGACCATGCACCCACCTCCCTGGTAGTTGACCTAATACACAATACACCTAAGACAAACACTTGGAGATTAAACTCCTCCTTACTAACAGACCCTGAATCTCTCCCCCGCATCCGTGAAGCTATATCGGACTTTTTTACTCGTAATAACACACCGGATATGGATCCGATGATGATTTGGGAGGCGCATAAATGCACGATTAGAGGGGAACTAATTAGGCTGGGGGCCCAACGCAAGAAACAGCAGGAAAAAGAATTGAGAGACTTAATTAATAGGATACATTCCCTAGAAGCCTTACATAAACAATCTCTAGCCATACAGACAGCCACTGAATTGCTTGAAGCCAGGAAAAAGTTGCAAGAATTACTACTCACCAAAACGCGGAGATCCCTATTTTTTAAAAAGAGGGTATACTATGAGTCAGGGGACAAGACCGGCCGATTTTTAGCTAGAGCCCTGAGAGAGGCTTACGCTACCAATACGATAGCGGGGATTAGGTCACCGGAGGGGACCATGGAAGTTACCTCGGAAGCTATAGCATCGCAGTTCCATAATTACTATTCAAAACTCTATAACTTACCGAGACAAAACAGACCCCCCGCAATTCTAACCGACAGAATACAGGCCATACAAGAATATCTAGTTGAGAGTGGTTTGCCACGATTAGAGACCGCAGAGACGACTCCCCTAGAAGAACAGATTACACTGACTGAAATACAGGGTGCCATTAAGGGACTTAAATCAGGTAAGAGCCCTGGACCAGATGGCTACACATCTGTTTACTATAAGACCTTTGGCGACATCTTGACTAACCCATTAGCAAGAGCCCTAAATTCCCTCTCCTCACCCAGACAAGTACCCCCTGACTTCCTGACAGCCCACATAACAGTGATACATAAAGCTGGAAAGGACCCTGCAGAGTGCCCGAGTTATCGACCTATCTCGTTACTAAATTTAGACCTCAAAATACTAACTAAGATACTTGCCAATAGACTAATACCGCTCCTCACGTCTATAATTGGACAAGATCAGGTAGGATTCATGCCAGGAAGAGAGGCAAGGGACAACATTATAAAGGCTCTACTTTTGACACATGCGGCGGGGACGCAGGGCATCGAGGGCCTTCTCCTGTCCACGGACGCGGAGAAGGCCTTCGATCGGGTCTCCTGGGATTACATGCTGGAGGTGTGTCGCCATGTGGGACTGGGAACGCACATGATGACTTGGATTGCAGCCCTATACCAGAACCCTAGTGCGAGGATAAGGGTCAATGGCATATTGTCAGATAAGGTTAACATCTCAAATGGGACTAGACAAGGATGCCCCTTGTCACCGTTGTTGTTTATCCTCTCACTGGAACCGTTTATTAGAAAAATTAATAAGAACGACTCCATCTCAGGCTTTGCAGTTGCCAACAAAACCTGCAAAACAGCCGCATATGCGGACGACCTTTTGTTTTTTTTAACTAAACCACATATCACAATACCGAATTTGATGGCGGAATTCACGCACTATGGCTACATATCGAACCTCAAAATCAACTACTCTAAGTCCGAGGCAATGAATGTTTCGCTACCAGAGGATACACTAGCTAAAACACAGGGGAACTGTTCGTTCCGCTGGGTAACAAGTGAACTCAAATATCTGGGGGTGTGGATACCCTCGAGACTCTCGAAAACTTTTGAAAAGAATTTCCCACCGTTGCTGGCAGACATTGCCTCGGACTTGCAGAGTTGGAACTCTAAATTCTTCTCTTGGTTCGGAAGGGCGGCTATTCTTAAAATGGTCATCCTTCCGAGACTATTATATTTGCTGAGATCATTGCCAGTTGAAGTCCCACTACACTTTTTTAAGAAGTTACAATCCACCCTCACACGCTTTCTTTGGGGACATAGACGGCCAAGAATCAAATTTTCCTTACTAACCAGAACCAAGGAACGAGGGGGTATGGGCATACCCCACTTCCACAACTACTATTTAGCTTCACACCTTACCAGAGTGATTGATTGGCACTGTCATGGAAATTCAAAAGATTGGGTCCTTTTGGAGGGGTCATTGACTTCGAGCAGACTCAGGTTCTCCCCTTGGATTCCCTGGGGAAAACTCCATGAGTCCACACAGAAACACCCACTGACGGGGGCTACCATGAAGGCCTTCCAGATGGTGGTTAAAAAATATGATCTGACGACACAATTAAGCCCACTGACTCCAATCCAAAATAATCCAGATTTTGCTCCAGGTCTGACAGGCAAGAGCTTCCAAGCCCCAGACTTATCAAATCTACTGACTGCAGGGGACTGCTTTAGGAAGGGTAAATTCAAAAACTATTCAGAGCTGAAGGAAGAGACTGGTATTCCTCACTTGTCCAGGTGGTCATATTTCCAGATACATAGCTACGTCATGGACAAGACCAAATTACCTTACTTTCAGAGACCTATGACTCAATTAGAGACAGTGTGCCACAGAGGCGATGACTTTTCCAAAACTACCTCGGCTGCCTACTCATGGCTACAAAACCCTAAATCACCTACAGAGGATAGATTTAGAGTAGAATGGTCTAGTGCCCTGCAGAGGGATATAACAGATAATCAATGGCTGACGGCTTGTACATTGGCACATAAATGCTCCATTAGCACAAAAACACAGGAGACAGCATATAAACTTCTGACTCACTGGTACGCCACTCCACATAAAATTAAAAAATGGTTCCCCGAGGCCTCAGACAGTTGCTGGCGATGCAATAGAGAGCCAGGCACTCTCTTGCATATCTGGTGGCAATGCCCAATTCTGGAGACCTATTGGACGAAAGTGAGGGATGCCATACGACAGATAACGGAGACCAAGATTAATCTGGATGCAGCATGCTGCCTACTACACATCTCGAACTTTTCCTACAAGAGATATAAAAAATCCTTAACGAAGCACCTCTTAAACGCTGCTAAGGCACTGATCCCACTACGGTGGAAAAGCACACAGGCTCCTTTGATCAAGGAGTGGCTTCAGAAAGTCTCCGAGATCTGTCATATGGAAGATTTACTTGCCCAATCCACGGATAGCATAGAAAGATATCACAAAACATGGACACCTTGGCTAATCTTTAAGTATTCCGCGGCTTATGAACAATTACTGAATATTTAGTGGGTCCCTGGATATGGGAACTCTTCACAGTTCCACATACGTTAAATAGGCGCACAGGGGGCCGGGGAGGTGGGGACGCCACTTCTTTAAAGGAAGGCCCTACTCTATTAGCTTCTCTTTCTCATTATTCATCTCTTTATGCTTCACTTCTCTCTTTGTCAATTATTTCTATTTTCTGTCCTGATAAACACTGAAATGATGCTAACTCCACTAAATTTAAAGCTAACAGTTAGCTAGGTTTACCGCCTGAAATGTTGTAACTGATCCAAAAAGTCCATTACAATAGCAGTCGCTGAAATTTTTGATCTTCAGGATCACCACTTATCTTTCCAGCACACGAATGGGCGGATATAACTTTAAATTTATGCTCAATACCTTCATACGGATGTTAACCAATGTATACACTGCTCATTAGATGTACTGAACTTGTATGGTTGATCTCTCTTGATAAATGGCATTGTTTGACAAACTTTATTAACCTTCTAATAAAACTCTTTAATGAAAAAAAAAAAAAAAATCCAATAAGCGTATATTGATTGGTTTGCACAAAAGTTAACGACTACAAAATAAGGGATAGATTTATAGCATTTTTAGTATTATTTTTTTTTTTACTGGTAATGGCGGAGACCAGCGATTTTTAGTTGGACTGCGACATTACAGTGAACAGATCAGATACTTTTGACACTTTTTTGGAACCAATGACATTTATACAGTGATCAGTGCTAAAAATAGCCACTGATTACTGTATAAATGTCACTGCTAGGGAAGGGATTAACACTAGGGGGCGATCAAGGAGTTAAGTGTTCCCTAGGGAGGTGTTTCTAACTGTGGGGAGAGTGGACTGACTGGGAGTAGAGACAGATCACTGTTCCTGATCACTAGGAACAGCAGATCTCTCTACTTCACTGACAGAACGGGGATCTGTTTGTTTACATTGATAGAGCCCCGTTCTGTCTCTCTGAGGAGCGATCGCAAGTGGCCAGCAGCCACGCACATCGGCACTGGCGCTGCACCTCGGGCGTGCACGCATGCACCCTATAGCTCTTTAAGCGGCTGATGTACAATGACGCCGATTCGCGCAGCTGTGCCAACCTGCTGCAGTACGACTGCGGCGGCTGGTCGGCAAGTAGTTAAGGGACATACATTACTTATCTAATTTCCTGACTAACTATCACATTTTGGAGGCTTTGGAGTGCCAGGACAGTAGAATCACCCACAAAATTACCACATTTTAGAAAGCAGACACTCTAAGGTATTTTCTAAGAGGCATAGTGACTATTTTGAAAATTTTGTTTGTTTGTAACAAGTTTTTGGAAAATGAAGAAAATGTAAATGTATTTTTAAAAACAAAGTTGTCAATAAATAGGTTATTCTACTACTCAACTAATAAGATATATCTAAAACACATGGTATACCTGGTATTGGTGACACTTCTACTGTTGCTGATGGTGATTAGGCCACTGGTACTGTTAACACTGGTACTCGGTGATACTAGTATTGGTGATGATCAGGAGACTGGTGCTTGGTTACATTGGTACTGGTGCTGGCAGTGATCAGGAAAGTGGTGCTGGATTATGATGGTTCTAGATGATACTGCTACTAATACTGGCAGCAAGCAGGAGACTTGTGCTGGGTTATGCTGGTACTAACTGATACAACAGCCATCGGGAGGTCGTTGCTGGCTTAGGCTAGTTTTGGGTGACACTGGTACTGATGGGAATGAGGACACTGGTGCTGGCTTACACTGGTGACGCTGGTATTTGTGGTGGTGGCGATCAGGACACTGGTGTTGGGTTATGCTGGTACTAGGTGAGACTGCTGACTTACACTTATACTAAGTGGCAAAGGTACTGTCAGTGATCAGGAGACTGGTGAATTACTTTTTTTTACTAAAAATACTTGTATTAATGCACATTGACATGCACACAAAGTTAGATTTGGATAACCTATAACACTGCCAGGATTGCTTATAATGGTCAGGCAAATTTTCTATTGTTTTGCATATGCCTATACCCTATCCTTGTGTTTAGGATAGTACTGGCGGAGGCGTGGCTTGATAGTGGAGCGAGCTGCCGCATAGATACACCGCTCCGGCTCTTAACTGCCATCCTACAGGCATCCTGCGTCCTATCTCCTCACCAAAGGGCTCTAATTGTTCCCCACGGTGGTGGGCACCCGACAGGCTGGCAAATATGGTGAAATACGGGACGGCTTGGGCCCCATCCACGTCGGACCAGCTGGCGGGATTCCGGAGGCAAGATGGCCCCGGGACACAGGCTCCTCAGACAGCCACGCAGCAGACATCCTCCCCTGATGACCGGAGCTCTGCTAGTGGGGTGAGTGCTTCTACTCCAGCCATATTCCACACACAAATAGACTCCCAGCAACTGCATGACTCCCAATCAGCACAGGACCCCCAACACTTTGCTGACAATGACCCAGAGGAGGCTTCTCCCTCTGCTGAGCCTACCTTAGCCACCATTATGCTGGCTATACAAGACTGCAAAGCCTCACTCACTACTCAAATAGCCTCTATAAGGATGGACTTTTCTCTCCTGAAACAGGACGTTCAGAATCTCCGTGACAGGGCTGGGGACATGGAGGAACGCATTAGCTCCTTAGAGGACACCGTGCACCCCCTCTCTGTTAAAGTGCGTGATAATACTGGGGAAATGGCTGCCCTCCGCGCTAAAATTGATGATTTGGAGAATCATTCCAGAAGGAACAATCTTCGCTTTGTGGGATTCCCTGAGCGCACAGAGGGCACGCACCCTGAAAAATTTCTTTACTCCTGGTTAAGGGACATTTTTGGCACAGATGCACCCTCATTCTCTTATGTGATTGAAAGGGCACACCGTACCCCTCCACGTCCTCCCCCAGAAGGAGCACCTCCGCGCTCAATTATAGCACGTATTCTCAATTTTCAAGATAAGGTGGCTATCCTGCGTATTGCAAGAGAAAAAGGTCCGCTTAAGTATAATGGCAATAACATATCAATCTATCCTGACCTCTCAGCTGAAGTTCAATGCCAACATATCTCCTTCTCAGCAGTGAAGAATCGCCTACGTGAAGAGGGACTGAAATACGCCATGCTTTCTCCCGCCAAGCAGGCATACACGACGGTAAAGCTCACTTTTACACCAGTCCTAAAGACGCCATGGCTTGGCTGAATGATCGCTACGGACCTGCAACCAGACGGAGAGGTAACTGATAGCAAGCTCATTGATTCCTTTGCTGCCTTCCATCTTGATACAGCTCTGAAGTCTTCTATCAGCAATGTGCCTGACCCATATTATGGAGGTCACCCACCTTTATTAAGTGGACTGCAAGTCCCATAATAACATATGTCTTTTTACATGCGTTTTTAAGGCTCATAACTTCAACTTCCTTTTTTACCAGGCCCTTCTCAAACAACCGGAGTTTATTATCATTCTTTTTTTTCCTATGATTGGCCTATTGTTTTTCTCTATCATAAAGAAGGCCTGCAAGATTCCTGAACTCCTATGTACCTGCAGAGATGTATATCTTGGATCGGGACACATTCAATTTTTCTTTTTTTCGGTTGAGAGTCACACCGGACTCCACATTACCCCCACACCGGTTAGTGGCGTGGCCACGGAATAGTTGGACCCTCGATAACGCTCCCCTTTTCTTGCTTATGGGGTAAGAGGGGTTTTTGAGGTTTAGGGATCCAAGGCTCGCTAAGTTGGGGATGGCCGAGCGGGGTGGGGGATACGGGTTTTTCACACAATGTTCTTTTTTGGTTCCTTTTTTTCTTTTTTCTTTCTTTTTCTTTTTTTCCCTTTTTTCATTTTTTTTAATTGCTGCTCAGGGCAGCTTATTGGTATTCTCTGCTTTATCAGTTAACGGTACATACCTCTGTAAAAATAGATATTTGCAATACAATATGGATGTAATTGAATCGGGGTGGACTGGCACGGCCTGTGAGGTATTAGAGGTGAAAGCATTTACATGTCTATGTGCTTATGGTATAAAGTCTGTCTTACAATGACCAGGTCCCTGAAAATAGTGTCCTGTCCTAGAGGTATGAATGCACCTCAAAAAAGGTCCCTAGTCTTTTCAGTCCTAAAAAAATACAGTCCCCATATCATTTGCCTCCAAGAAACTCACCTGACTGATACTAGGGTGAGGGCCTTTAAGCGTCCATGGCTGGCTCAATGTTATCATGCTACCCACACAAACTACTCTAGGGGGGTTTCTATTTTATTGGCTAAATCCCTTCCAGCTGAAACTATACAAGTCAAGACAGACCCAAATGGGAGATTTGTTATACTCACCCTACAAATTTCTTCAGTGACACTCATTCTGGTAAACATTTACATTCCTCCCCCATTTTTGGTGGAAATGCTGTCCAAATTGTCACTTAAATTGTTGAACAGACCCCCTGGACCTTTACTTTACGTGAGTGATTTTAATGCTGTACTGGATCCAGCCATGGACCGCATGGGGGGCAGGGGTAGATCCTTTCCCTCCCTTCTAGACTGGATGCAGGTTTATGACCTTACCGAACTCTGGCGCTGGAAACACCCAGACGATAACCAGTTTTCTTGTCATTCGGACTCCTTCTGCACCATGTCTCGGATTGATATGGTCCTTGCCCATACGGACACACTTCCCCTTGTCTCTGCGGTTTCATACTTACCCAGAGATGTTTCAGACTATGCTCCTCTTTCTGTGGGCCTCGCCATCCCTCCAGGCACAGGTCCGGCCATTTGGCGGCTAAATTCTTACTGGCTGGAGGACGAGGTGGTACAAGAAACATGTAGGAAAGGTATTGTGGAATACTGGAGAGACAATGTGGGAACAGTGGACCCCTCTGTAGAATGGGAAGCCTTTAAAGCCACACTGAGGGGCACTTTCATGTCCATTACTGGGGTCATGAGAAAAAAATAACCAGCAGCTTACTGCGGAACTAGAGACCGCCATGGTGCGGGCCGAGTCTGTCTACGCCACTGACCCGGCCCCTGACACGAGAGAGGCATGGCTACAGAAGCGTAGGGAATATGAGATTCGTTTACTAGACCTTACACAAAAACGACTATTACACACCACACAGAAAGCATTTGAACACGGTAACAAAGCTGGACGTCTCCTGGCATATTTGACACGACCCGACCGCCCTCCTGTATCTATCCCACGTATCCAGACCATACAAGGCCAAATTAGTAATGTTCCTGGAGATATTATGGACGCTTTTCTAAACTTTTACAAAGACCTATATACATCCAGGGCTGAGTACACTGAAACCCAGCTAAATGACTACCTCGCTGACATATCCCTGCCCTCCCTATCTTCCGAGAGGAGGGATGAGTTGGAGGCACCCATCTCGGTTAAAGAGATTGTCGCAGCCATTTCACAAATGTCAACCCATAAAACTCCTGGGCTGGATGGTTATCCCACCGAATGGTATACACAGTTTAGGGATTTGCTATGCCTGCTTCTATTGCGTACATATAATAAAGCTTTAGACACTGGGGTCCTCCCCCCACTATGCGAGAGGCCTTGATCATACTTCTGCTGAAACCCCCCAAGGATCCACTTAAATGTGAATCATACCACCCAATATCCCTCATAAATGTGGACGTTAAGATCCTGGCTAAAGTGCTTGCAAATCGTTTAAATAAGGTAGTCACTACCCTAGTCAATAGTGACCAAGGGGGCTTTATACCGGGAAGATCCACCAGAATGAATATTCGTAGATTATTCCACAATCTGCAATATCCACATGATTGCCCTCCTACACGTGCCATAGTATCCTTGGATACTTGCAAAGCATTTGACAGTGTGGAATGGCCGTATCTTTTTCGGGTGTTGCAGCTGTATGGTTTTGGTCCTTGTGTGGTGGCATGGATAAGACTCCTTTATGCTTCTCCCCAGGCCCGGGTTCGGGTTAATTCCTCGGTCACTGAGACATTCTCAATCACTAGGGGTACAAGGCAGGGATGCCCGCTGTCCCCGCTCCTATGCGCCCTGGCCATGGAGCCGATAGCGGCACAAATTCGTTCCTCCCCATCTATTAAAGGCCTTCCTATTGCTACCATAGAGGAGCGAATTTCACTCTATGCTGATGACACACTGGTGTATCTGGCAGATACCAACGGGTCACTTCAGTCTCTGCTGGCCGAAATCAATATATTCTGAGATTTCTCTGGATTCCGGGTGAACTGGGACAAATCGAGTATTTTCCCCCTGCATTCAGCAGCGATTCCCCAGATTCATTCGGATTCCAAACTGCAGGTGGTGTCTTCTTTTCGATACCTCGGGGTCCTGGTACAGTCTCCCTTATCCACTTATAATACTAATAATTTAGATCCCTTATTGAGTCGCTTACAGGAGCAAACTAAACAATGGATGGACCTGCCCCTTGACCTTATGGGGAGAGCAAATATACTCAAAATGGTTTACCTTCCGAAATTGCTATATGTTCTGGCTAATTCCCCCTATAAAATCCCTAAATCTACTTTTAAACGTATAGACACGATCTGTACAACGTTCCTGTGGAGTGGGGGATCCCCTAGAGTGGCACTTGAGACGCTAAGGCTGCCGTCTCACATGACAGGCTTGGCGTTTCCAATTTTTTTTCTTTATTATTTAGCATCACAACTGGTGCATATTCATGACTGGTTACATCCAGCCTTGGCAAATGCATGTACCACCACTGAAGGAGCCACTGCGACTTCCATGGAAACTCTCCACAATATCATTTATAGGGGCAGGGTCCCAAATCGACCAGGCACCTCCATGCTGGCTACTTCACTTTCAATCTTCCGATACATAGTCACAAAAATTTGCCGACATACCTGGTCAGCATCCCCAAATAATCCTCTGTGGTTTAACCCTACTCTGCAGGAACTATACTCTTTGCCTGACACCAAGCATTGGTACTCCAAGGGGGTAAAATATTTATGCCATCTATACAATGACCAAGGCTTCAAATCTTTTAACCAACTGAGACTTGACTTTGACTTACCACGCTCCTACCTGTTCTACTATTACCAGCTTAGACATGCTATCCGAGCTCAGTTTGGCTCCCTAAATGATCCCACTAACTGGAGAGACTGCTGAGACAACCTGATCCTAATAAACTTGTCTCTGCCTACTATGCTGCCCTAATGACAGATCTTAAGCCCAGATTTCGTAAAGCACAGGAAAAATGGGCATCCATGGACATTTCACTTACGAAGGAGGACTGGACTGAATATGGAGACACATACAAAAACACAGTTATTTCATCTAAGGACCGGGTTATACAGATCAAGATTTTCCACCAATCTCACCTTACCCCGGTTAGACTGTGTAAAATGGGGTTGAAGCCCACTGCTGAATGTTTCCGGGGTTGTGGAAGAGACGCTGCTTCTGGACTTGTCCAATGGTTCAGGACTTTTGGGAGGAGGTGGGTTCTTTCATTTTCTCTGTTCTAGGCCTCCCTAACATTATTCACCCCAAGAATGGTTTACTAGGGGTCTTTGGTGATTTACAGATATCATCACAGGCTAAGAGACTATTACGTATCCTTTATTTTTGTCAGAAAGGCTATACTGTTATCTTGGAAAGGTATACAAACACCTTTGAAATCTCTATGGCTAAAATTAATTAATGACGTCATACCGCTGTATAGACTTACCTTTGAACTCAGGAAACGAAAAAAAAATGTTCCATAAAATATGGCACAGGTGGCTGGCTAGCCCCATGACCCTCTCTCTATAATGCATACTCAATTTGGACCACTTACAGGCTGTGCCAGGAGATGCACCATATATGCGAATTACTTATATTGCTATACATCAACAGAATGCTAGTGTATGTACTTGTGCAATCAATCTCAGACCGATTTACCATTATTTGTCTGTTTTTTTTATCCACATATAAGCAATGTACTTGACAAAGTATACTAATGTTTAACCAAGCTCTATTTAGTGATTGTTTGTTGTGCTTGTTTTTGTAACTGGTTTGTATTAAAATCAATAAAAATATCTTTAAAAAAAAAAAAAAGGATAGTACTGGCATATACACTATATTACCAAAAGTATTAGGACGCCCGCCTTTACACGCACATGAACTTTAATGTCATCCCAGTCTTAGTCCGTAGGGTTCAATATTGAGTTGGCCCGCCTTTTGCAGCTATAACAGCTTCAACTCTTCTGGGAAGGCTGTCCACAAGGTTTAGGAGTGGGTCTATGGGAATGTTTAACCATTCTTCCAGAAGTGCATTTGTGAGGTCAGTCACTGATGTGGACGAGAAGGCCTGGCTCCTAGTCTCTGCTCTAATTCACCCCAAAGGTGTCCTATCAGGTTGAGGTCAGGACACTGTGCAGGCCAGTCAAGCTCCTCCACCCCACACTCACTCATCCATTTGTAGCACCCTGATGTTTAGGCAGGGTTGCTATTAAATTTATTTGCCAAGCGATAGTTGCCTTGGCTAATTGTTAGGAGGTCAATTGATTTCGCCCTAATTCTGGAATTGCTGCAATTCTCTTTTCTGTTGCTAGATGGCTGGGTATCTGGTGACATTAGATAAGACAAGGGCATTGCAAGGACAGATTAGGAATGAATGTGGTGTCTCAGCCAATGGGCAAGGATTTTCTTGGGTCCCTTGGCCTCCTGGGAGAACCTATTTATTTGGGTAGAGTCAGGTGATCGAAGGTTCTGTGCCACCTGGATGGCTGTCTGGGTGGACGTGTGTCGTATTGCCCTGGGCTGCTAGGCCAGAAACCTAAGGCCTATACCGGGCGCATCTGGCTGCTAGGCTAGTTGAGAGCCTATTCAGAAGTAGTGCAGGGTTGGGACTGCAGTCTTGTAGTCCGACCAGAAGTAACGGTTCCACCGGCCGGGGGAACCAGTCGAGGGTTGGAGGTAATAGGGAGGTGTCGCCACAAAGGGTACATCCACCTTATTACCAGAGATCATTGTGAGTAAGCTGAGGCCAGTACCAGAGCAGACTTCTCGCCAGCCGGGGATGGTGAAGAAGTGGGAAAGCATCAGCAAGTGCCAAGTCAGGGACTCAGCGGGACAGCAGAGGTGACGCTTGTGGAGTGCCAAGCCAGGGACCTAACGTGTCAGAATGGGTGAAGCTTGAGGAGGATACTGAGTGCTACCGTGAAAGAGCTCATAGGATCCACTGAAGTCTAGTGAGAGAGACTGGGAGCTTGTTGAGTGAAGATCCACAGTGAGTGAGTGTGGGGTAAAGAGAACTGTTCGTGTTGCAGATGGTTGAATACTTTTACCGTTGGTAAGATTGTTGCCATAGGAGACAGCGGTCCTACCTATACAGAAGTGGTGTCTGGCGGGAGGCCTTCATCTGTATAGCTGTCTACCTATAGAAGTCTCGGAGTCTGGCAAGCAACATTGTTATCCCCAAACTTTTCCCACAAAGTTCGAAGCATGAAATTGTCCAAAATGTCTTGGCATGCTGATGCCATAAGAATTCTCTTCACTGGAACTAGACACACCCATAGACACACTCCTAAACCTTGTGGGCAGTCTTCCCAGAAGAGTTGAAGCTGTTATAGCTGCAAAGGGTGGGCCAACTCAATATTGAATCCTACGGACTAAGACTGGGATGCCATTAAAGTCCATGTGCGTGTAAATGCAGGCGTCCCAATACTTATGGTAATATAGTGTACCTGAGTACAGCCATGCGCAATCATTCATGTCTATGGGAGGCTAAATGCAGAAGCTGAACTTTCCGGATGGGGGGGAAAGATGCCAGAATTTACAATGCATGGGCTCAGCTATCTATGAGTAAGAACCTATGTCCACATACATTATAATAACATAAAATAAAACAAACAAAAAAGCACCCCTAGAAGTTTAGTGAATTTACATTAATTAGGTTTTGAGGTATATATGTTAGGAAATCATAACTGTTATTGTTCCACTATACTGCATATCCATTATTAGATAATAAATATGGGGCATTTTGCAAAATAGTGTAGGGACTGGCCACAAAGGGATGAGTGATGCAGTTGGCCAGCTTGAACAAAACATGCATGCTAAAAATATGTAAGGGTGTACAGTATAGTAATGTTCGGAGCAATATTTGAGAACTGTATGTATTAATATGTGGTCACACCTCTCTAGCACCCACTGGCCTATCCTCACGTCAGCACACAATGGGTTAACTCCTAATGGGTTAACTCCTCTTCTTGAGCCCACAGGACCACGTCTTCCTAGGTAAATAAAAGACAGCCCCTTCCCCACTGAAGTGTTCGATAGCCTAGCCTGCGACAGGCCACCAGGGAGGGAGTCCTGTGCTGACGTGAGGATAGGCCAGGAAAGGAAAATTACGGTAAGCATTTGATAACAATTTTCCGTAATTCTGGCCCTACCTCATGACAGCATACAATGGGATACAACTAGCTGTATATGGGCGAGCGAACACATGAAAAGAAATATTGGCAACCAAAGAAAAGTTGCCAAAGACAAAAATAATTTATATGTCTCATCCCAAACTTTGCAAAACTTGCTGATTGCACACCTAGCCTGTAGGGCTAGCTGTCTCACATACTGTATATCCTTTACTGAAATCATGGCATAGCTGCCCAAAAAAGGCTGCCACTCCTCCGGTCAAAGGAGCTTGCACCTGTTCCTGAGCAGAAAGGCCTACTTACTGCATGCCAATCTAATCACCCTGGTAAACCAATAGAAGATGACTCAAGAACCTGACGACGAAAGTAAAAGATTGTCCACTTTCCTCACGTCTTTGACCTTTGCATGTACACTGTTAGCAACTTGTCCATGTGCAAGGACCTGAAGTCTTCCTGCTGTGTACTTAGTGACTCAATGTGAATGCTTGGAGGGACTGCCCCCAGATTTTCCTATAAACTGGATACCACTTTAGAACTAAGCTTTGGGAGGTGGACACAGTATCACTATTTTTGGTAAAAAGACACAAAAGGAATCTTTGCAGGAAAGTGCTGCAACCTCCAACACCCTTCTGTCTGAAGCAACTGCTGTCAGAGAAACTAGTTTTACCACTAGGAACCGCAATGGAAATTAATCTATTGGAGCAAAGAATGCCTGTAGTGTACTAGTGCTTTCAGAACCAAGCCTTATGCCGCATACACACGAGCTGACTTTTCGACCGGAATGGTCCGACGGACCGAGTCCGGCATACAATTCAAACCGTGTGTGGGTTTAATCGGACCTGCAGCAGACTTTAGATTTGGAACATGTTTCAAACCTTTCCGATGGACTCGAGTCCAGTCGAAAAGTCCGCTCGTCTGTATGCTAGTCCGAAGGACAAAAAGCGACACTAGGGCAGCTATTGGCTACTGGCTATCAACTTCCTTATTTAAGTCTGGTCGTACAACACCACGTAAGACCGGACTTTGGTGTGATCGTGTGTAGGCAAGTCCGTTCGTTGGGAAAGTCCGTCGGAAGTCCGCCGAAAGTCCGTCAGAAAGACCGTCGGACCAGTTGGGTCGAAAAGTCCACTTGTGTGTACGCGGCATAAGACCCATGAAGGGAACAAGAATTTCCTTGGTGGTCGTATATGGATTACGGCCTGCATGAAGTATTTGTTCAATAGAGTTATATGCCAGACCAACCACACTTTTCAATCCATAGTTTCCTAAAAGGTATTGAAAGGCAAAGACACTTGCGCACCAGACGTTGGCAGGCCTCATCCACTCCTGGAAGTGCGTTGCTTACACATGCATCAGCCAGCTTCATTGGATAAAGCTTGGGGACCTTTACTATAAAATTGGTCTTCTTATCAGACCTCTCGCATTCTTCTACTTTAGCTGACTGTACTGGAACACATTGTCACTACTGCCAACAAGTTCAAAAACTTTCTTGGTGCTGTTTCAATTCTAAAAATGGCAGACACCTGAACTGGAAGTGACAGCCGGTCACTGCAAATCATTATGACAAAAGGAGGCCCTAATCAAACGTTGTCCAAGTAGTGGTAGAGCCTTAACAGTTCAGTGAAGGAGGGGTTGTCTTTTATTTAGCTCCAGAAGAGGAGTTAACCCATTGTGTGCTGATGTGAGGTAGGGCCAGGAAATCTAATTTATCTAACCTATGTCATTTATCTAACCTACCAATCACAGAAATGTTTCTCAGTTCTATAGCTGTTTTTGTAACCCATATGTTGTCAAGGCTGCTTTAAATAAAACAGAATGTGCAGTATAGATCAGTGGTTCTCAACCTTAGGGAGACCGGGGCCCAGTAAATTCATTCAAAACCTTCCAAGGCCCAATGTAATCGATGGGTAGATTACAATGGACCTCTTGTTGACCCTGTTTTAAACCTTTTTTACTCTATTTCTAAAATGATACAGAAAGGGGAATTGGCGCTGTTCGTGAACGTAGTAAATATATATTAGTGAGAGAACCTCTGACTAAATAATGTATAAGCTTAATGTATACGGACCAAATTATAAAGATAAAAAACTAAACCAAGTGGGTGTGTTATAAAACATCAGAGAAAATGAGAATGTGAGCAGTGAAAAAATGAACAAATCGTTAGAAAATACTGGCCTATTTTAAAATCTGATAGAACCCTGGCAAAAATTCTTACAAAAAAACCCCGGTTCATTTATAGGAGAGCACCTACCATTAGGAATCATCTGGTCCGCAATGTCATTGACCCCCCAAGACTGTCAAACTGTTTTCCAATATGAAAGGCTTTTATAAGTGTCAAAAATGCCTAGCCTGCCGTGTCAGCAAAAAACAGCCAAAGAAGAAAGTATCTTTCAGATCCAGGACTGGGAAAGGTGAAAAAAATACCCCCAAATAAGGTTGTGGGACTTTAACGGCAACAGCGTAATGTAAAAACAATTTTATTCCATAGAAAAAATTATATATGTATACAAAACATTAGCATAGTTAATAAACATAATACAGTGAACACAATAAAAAGCTGAAACACTGCTGTACTAGCCCGTCCAAGAGGGTACTGTGTCAGGAAGGCACAGACCCAAGTGGAGTGCTAGAAAATATACAGTGGTGAATCTAGGGCGAATAGAAAAAAGGGCTGTATGAAGGGAGTGTGGGGTAATTTTTTCTATGGAATAAAATTGTTTTTACATTACGCTGTTGCCGTTAAAGTCCCACAACCTTATTTGGGGGTATTTTTTTCACCTTTCCCAGTCCTGGATCTGAAAGATACTTTCTTCTTTGGCTGTTTTTTGCTGACACGGCAGGCTAGGCATTTTTGACACTTATAAAAGCCTTTCATATTGGAAAACAGTTTGACAGTCTTGGGGGGTCAATGACATTGCGGACCAGATGATTCCTAATGGTAGGTGCTCTTCTATAAATGAACCGGGGTTTTTTTGTAAGAATTTTTGCCAGGGTTCTATCAGATTTTAAAATAGGCCAGTATTTTCTAACGATTTGTTCAATAGAGCGATATTGATTATTAAACCCAGTGATGAAGTCTATATAGACTTCATCCCCCAGTGATGAAGTCTATATCCCCTTGCGAATGAATATCTCTCTTCTTACTTCCCAAGAGGGAGTTTCAATCCATATTTCCTATTTCCGTTTTTAATTTCTCCAATGGATCCTTGTAGTACCATACCATATGATGATTATATCGTCGATATATCCATATAAAACTTTATTTCGAGGTGCCTTTTTCTGTATATATATCGTTCTTCCCACATGTCCATAAATAAGTTTGCCATGCTAGGGGCATATTTGGCGCCCATAGCAACACCTTTGGTCTGAACATAGTATTAATTGTGATACCAGAAGTAATTACTTGCCATAGGAAGTATGATGCCTTCTAATAGAAATCCAATTTTCTCTTGTTTGAGGTCCGTACCATCATATAAAGCCTTCTCAACCCCATCTAGTCTGTCCTTTTGTGCAATACTAGATACAGGAAATTAACATCTATGGTTGCCAAAAGACAACTATTGGCATCTGTGACCTGTTGTAATTCTTTGAATAACTGGGTGCTGTCCCTGAGATAAGACTTCCCTTTGGAAACCAGAGGTTTCAGAAACTGATCAATATATTCCCCAAGTCTGGAAAACAGGGAATTTAAAAAACTAATAATTGGTCTTCCAGGTGGTTTCTCCAATCTCTTGTGTATTTTGGGCAGGTGGTAAATGACTGGGGTTTTTGTCGATTCTGGAACCAAGTACTGGGCTTCCTTTTTGTTTAGTATTCCAATCTCTTTACCTTTGTTCACAAGCCTTTTGAGACTCTTTTTGTATTGTGGTTTGGGGTTGCCTTTTAATTTTTTGTATGTGTTTTCCACTTTTAATAAATTCCCCATTTCTTCCTCATAATCTTCCTTTTTCAATATGACCAAGCCTCCCCCCTTGTCAGCAAGCCGTATTACTACGTCTTTTCTTTTACCTATCTCTTTAATTGTTTTCCAAATTTGACTATTCCTAGAACTCTTTGTGTTGGTAAGATCACTCTCAACCATCCTTTTAAAAGCACCAATGTATTGATCACCTGGAACTTTTGGGTTGAAAATAGAGTTGTTTTTGAGGTTCGTATGTGCAAAACCAGAAGGTTCAACAGTTGGTGTGATTTTGTTGTTCAAAGCATAATGCTTTTTTATTTTTAATTTCCTGAGGAATTTTTGTAAATCTATAAAAACTTCAAACTTATCAATTTTCTTCTCAGGTGCGAATTTCAAACCCAAATCCAGGATTCTCATCTCCTCCCGAAAAAATTGCATCACTAAGATTAAAGATCCCCTCTCCTAATACTCTCTTCCTCTTTTTCTGCTTCCCTCCTGATTTTCCTCTAGTCTGTTTCTTACGGTGCCTCTGTATAGTGGTCCTGGTTTTCTTTCTGAATTCCTGGTCCAACCATTCCGCGTATTCATCCGTTGGTTCTGGAAGGGTGGGTATCCTCGATTCCCATACATCCTCTGCCCTGTGTTCAAACCTCCAGGGGGCTCAACTTCCCTCTGGGTCCAATCTGAATTTGTTTGCTGGTACCTCCAACCAGATCTTCTGGTATGGGATCCGTGCATGCCATCTCCCAGGGGGTCTCTTCCTCGATCTCCCCCGGTGAAAATCCCCCTCTTCTCTATACTCTCCTTTATCTTGGAAATATCGATGGGGTGTGCGTTGTCCTCTATCCCTAATAGGGGAGAACCTGTTATATGTAGGGATGTTATATCTCGGGGTACCCGGAGATCTTCCATAAGCGAGTCCATCATTACCACCTCTAATGAGGGAGCATGTTTAAATCTAATCTAAATGGGTAAAAAATGCGTTTGGGACTTTGCGTGAGGATAGTGGGGCCGCCCATTACCCCTCCTCCATCCCGGTTCAATAAGAGAATGAGAGAGAACAGGTGTGGGACTTTGAATGAGGCATAAGGAGGCAGAAATATAAATTGGATAAAAATGCAATTTATTTTTGAAATAATACAAAAAACCCCCAACGTCATGCACCAGCTGCCCAAGGGATGGCCGGGAGGCGCCCCGATCCCGCCAGCTAAGACCCTAGACTGGCCGGTCGTAGGTCTTCCTCCAAGCCTGCCGAGCGCTGGAGAGTGTTATCTCGAGCAGCCGTTATATGGCGTCTCAGGATGCCATACAACAGGCGCGAGATGCGTGACGTCGACACGCAGTGGGGAAGGTCCCGCCCACCCTGGGTAAAGGGGCGGGGGGGATCCGACCACAGTGCGCGTCGCAGCTTCGGACCAAAGCAATGGTGGCCAGCAGGATAAGCAGAAGCCAGAGCCACCATAGCGCACACAGGAGGAGCACCAATGTTGCAGGGGACAAAACAGACACAGTAACAACCCAAAATTGACTCAGTAAAAGGAATAGCAATGGTTCACAGATAAGCTTGGTAAAATATGTGTAAAATAAACACTTGAGATAAAAGATATTGAATGCAAAAAAAATAAAAAAATAGGAAAAAAATCAAAAAAATTATGATATTAATGCATACGACCTTATGCCTCCATCCCTGTTAAGTTTAATCCAAATGGATAAAAAATGTGTTTGGGACTTTGCGTGAGGATAGTCGGGCCGCCCATTACCCCTCCTCCATCCCGGTTCATTAAGAGAATGAGAGAGAACAGGTGTGGGACTTTGAATGAGGCATAAGGTGGCAGAAATATAAATTGGATAAAAATGCAATTTATTTTTGAAATAACACAAAATTTCATATATATACATATTTAGGCACATAGCTCTATATATGCTGGCACATAGCTCTATAATGATGATTTATAGTCATCCAAAAAATACATTTCGACAAGGGTTTCTATAGCAAACATAACATACAATAAATTAGGAACGTTCATACGCATATGGATCATTGTGTATACAAAACGGTAGTTGTAAGCTCTACGTCGTTTCGGGGCCTTATAGCCACTCATCAGGAGCATAACCGTAGTGACCATCTATAAATTGGGAAGATAGCAGTAATGAATGATATTGAAAGACATTTTTTGTAGTGATGGAGCAGGACTTAATACTATTTTCTCACCAGAAACATGGACCCGCAACACGCATGTGCAGAGGTAGCACGGCCCCACATGCCCAGCCAGCCTGTATGCCAGGGTCCGAAGCTGAGGGGGCATGTCTCGGCGGCGCCGCCCACACAGGTGGCCCCCCAGACTGGATCAGTGTAGGGAAATGGAATAGATGGGTGATGAATGTGGCCTCATAAAGAGGAAGGGAGGTGAGACGATTCCCAACCTAAAAAATAACAAGTGTGGGGAATGATGTGTGAATGACAAAATAATGTGTGACAAAGAACAGAAATTTATGAAGTAAGAAGTGAATGGGGAAGAAAGAAAAGAAGAAAAAAGAGCACGCTAAGTCCCAAACGCATTTTTTATCCATTTAGATTAAACTTAACAGGGATGGAGGCATAAGGTCGCATGCATTAATATCATAATTTTTTTAATTTTTTTCCTATTTTTGAATTTTTTTTGCATTCAATATCTTTTATCTCAAGTGTTTATTTTACACATATTTTACCAAGCTTATCTGTGAACCATTGCTATTCCTTTTACTGAGTCAATTTTGGGTTGTTACTGTGTCTGTTTTGTCCCCTGCAACATTGGTGCTCCTCCTGTGTGCGCTATGGTGGCTCTGGCTTCTGCTTATCCTGCTGGCCACCATTGCTTTGGTCCGAAGCTGCGACGCGCACTTTGGTCGGATCCCCCCCGCCCCTTTACCCAGGGCGGGCGGGACCTTCCCCACTGCGCGTCGACGTCACGCATCTCGCGCCGGTTGTATGGCGTCCTGAGACGCCATATAACGGCTGCTCGAGATAACACTCTCCAGCGCTCGGCAGGCTTGGAGGCAGACCTACGACCGGCCGGTCTAGGGTCTTAGCTGGCGGGATCGGGGTGCCTCCCGGCCATCCCTTGGGCAGCTGGTGCATGACGTTGGGGGTTTTTTCCTCGGCGGTGCCCCCCGCAGTGTCCTCTCCCAGTATGGGCTTTCACCTGTCAATTTCACCCACCACTCACTCCCAGTATTAGTCCGTTGGCTGTTTCGCCCTTATCCTCACAAGCAGGTATGTTTTTCCTCACCTTCCACCACTCACTCTTCCACCTTTCTGGTCTTCTCCCTAACCACTTTCATCCCTTCTTATAGTGTTCTGCAATACTCTCTCTTCTCTTATCTTTCCACCTTTTTGCTTTCTTTTTTCCTCTTTCCCCTCACTTATCCCCTCTTTTCCCCTCTTCTTTCTAGATTTATTCCTCCTTTTTCTACACTCCTCCACCCTTTGCGTTTTTTTTCTCTTCTTTTCTATACCTCTTTTTCACTCTCCCTTTTCCCCTCTGCTCTTTTTTCTTCTTTTCTTTCTTCCCCATTCACTTCTTACTTCATAAATTTCTGTTCTTTGTCACACATTATTTTGTCATTCACACATCATTCCCCACACTTGTTATTTTTTAGGTTGGGAATCGTCTCACCTCCCTTCCTCTTTATGAGGCCACATTCATCACCCATCTATTCCATTTCCCTACACTGATCCAGTCTGGGGGGCCACCTGTGTGGGCGGCGCCGCCGAGACATGCCCCCTCAGCTTCGGACCCTGGCATACAGGCTGGCTGGGCATGTGGGGCCGTGCTACCTCTGCACATGCGTGTTGCGGGTCCATGTTTCTGGTGAGAAAATAGTATTAAGTCCTGCTCCATCACTACAAAAAATGTCTTTCAATATCATTCATTACTGCTATCTTCCCAATTTATAGATGGTCACTACGGTTATGCTCCTGATGAGTGGCTATAAGGCCCTGAATCGATGTAGAGCTTACAACTACCGTTTTGTATACACAATGATCCATCATATGCGTATGAACGTTCCTAATTTATTGTATGTTATGTTTGCTATAGAAACCCTTGTCGAAATGTATTTTTTGGATGACTACAAATCATCATTATAGAGCTATGTGCCAGCATATATAGAGCTATGTGCCTAAATATGTATATATATGAAATTTTGTATTATTTCAAAAATAAATTGCATTTTTATCCAATTTATATTTCTGCCTCCTTATGCCTCATTCAAAGTCCCACACCTGTTCTCTCTCATTCTCTATGTTTAAATCTAGTCTGACGGAGGTTATTCAAATTCTGGGTTTCCGCACCCACCATTTACTCAGTGGGAGTATCCTCCATTGAGATCTCATCTAGATCTTCATTAGGCCCTTCACTATCAACCTGCCATTTATACACTTTATTGGCATAATCCAGAACATCCCTTTTAAATTTCTTCTGCTTTTTCGTTTGGATGTCAGCATCATATTTTTTTAATTATCTGCTGTAACTACTTCTCTTTAATCTTGTATTCATTTTGATCACTGTATGGTGCTAATAGGTTCTTAATATCACTGATGTGGGTCTCAACCCCTCTCAGTTTCAATTGCCTCCTTTTAATTATATTTTGTAAAAGTTCATTCTCACATTTGGAGAAGAAGGAATGCCAATCATCCATAAGGGCCGCATCATCCAGGCCATCATTGGGGTTCAAGTCCCATCTCAACTTTCTGGGTGTCATATTCTCCCCAATATACATCTCAAGGGTGGCAATGTCCCACCAAACCCTAAGCTTTTTTTCAAGGGTGTGTCTGAGCTGTTTAAATAGGCCATTTATTTCTATTCGTCATGTAGCCAAAAATATCCATAGCTGCAGAAAAAAAAAGGGGCGTGTACACCCTAGGGTGACAAAGAAATATCACAAACAGATTTTCCGCTCTTACGAAATAAAGGAACTGCAGCCCCCTGTAGAGAACACCACCAGGTGGAGTCCAGGATAATAGAATGCTACAGAAAGGGGAATTGGCGCTGTTCGTGAAAGTAACAAATATATATTAGTGAGGAACCTCTGACTAAAAAATGTATAAGCTTAATCTATATGGCCCAAATTATAACGATAAAAAAACTAAACCAAGTGGGTATGTTATAGAACATCAGAGAAAATGAGAATGTGAGCAGTGAAAAAATGAAACCTGAATGTAAAAAATGTGAATAGGAATATGTGAATGTGCCTACAGTTCCTAGAACTCTTTTGCCGCGTACACACGGTCGGACTTTTCAGCTACAAAAGTCCGACAGCCTGTCCGACAGACTTTCGACGGACTTTTGGCGGACTTTCGACGGACTGTCGGCGGACTTTCTAACGAACAGACTTGCCTACACACGATCACACAAAAGTCCGTCGAATTCTTACGTGATGACGTACACCGGACTAAAATAAGGAAGTTCATAGCCAGTAGCCAATAGCTGCCCTAGCATGGGTTTTTGTCCGTCGGACTAGCATACAGACGAGCGGATTTTTCGACCGGACTCGAGTCCGTCGGAAAGATTTGAAGCATGTTTCAAATCTAAAGTACGTCGGATTTGAGGCTAAAAAAGTCAGTTGAAAGTCCGGAGAAGCCCACACACGATCGGATTACCAGCCAGCTTTAGTCCGTCAGCGTCCGTTGGACTTTTGTAGACGAAAAGTCCGACCGTGTGTACGCGGCATTTGTGTTCAACTTGGTAAGATCACTCTCAACCATCCTTTTAAAAGCACCAATGCATTGATCACCTGGAACTTTTGGGTTGAAAATAGAGTTGTTTTTGAGGTTCGTATGTGCAAAACCAGAAGGTTCAACAGTTGGTGTGATTTTGTTGTTTAAAGCATAATGCTTTTTTATTTTTAATTTCCTGATGAATTTTTGTAAATCTATAAAAACTTCAAACATCAATTTTCTTCTTAGGTGCGAATTTCAAACCCAAATCCATGATTCTCATCTCCTTAACCCGAAAAAATTGCATCACTGAGATTAAAGATCCCCTCTCCTAATACTCTCTTCCTCTTTATCTGCTTTCCTCCTCATTTTCCTCTAGTCTGTTTCTTACGGTGCCTCTGTATAGTGGTCCTGGTTTTCTTTCTGAATTCCTGGTCCAACCATTCTGTGTATTCATCAGTTGGTTCTGGAAGAGTGAGTATCCTCGATTCCCAAAACTCCTCTGCCCTGTGTTCAAACCTCCAGGGGGCTCGACTTCCCTCTGGGTCCAATCTGAATTTGTTTGTTGGTACCTCCAAACAGATCTTCTGGTATGGGATCCGTGCATGCCATCTCCCAGGGGGTCTCTTCCTAGATCTCCCCCGGTGAAAATCCCCCTTTTCTCTATACTCTCCTTTATCTTGGAAATATCGATGGGGTGTGCGTTGCCCTCTATCCCTAATAGGGGAGAACCTGTTATATGTAGGGATGTTATATCTCGGGGTACCCGGAGATCTTCCATAAGTGAGTCCATCATTACCACCTCTAATGAGGGAGTATGTTTAAATCTAGTCTGACGGAGGTTATTCAAATTCTGGGTTTCTGCACCCACCATTTCCTCAGTGGGAGTATCCTCCATTGAGATCTTATCTAGATCTTCATTAGGCCCTTCACTATCAACCTGCCGTTTATACACTTTATTGGCATAATCCAGAACATCCCTTTTAAATTTCTTCTGCTTTTTCGTCTGGATGTCAGCATCATATTTTTTTAATTATCTGCTGTAGCTCCTTCTCTTTAATCTTGTATTCATTTTGATCACTGTATGGTGCTAGGAGGTTCTTAATATTACTGATGTGGTTCTCAACCCCTCTCAGTTTCAATTGCCTCCTTTTAATTATATTTTGTAAAAGTTAATTCTCACATTTGGAGAAGAAGGAATGCCAATCATCCATAAGGGCCACATCATCCAGGCCATCATTGGGTTTCAAGTCCCATCTCAACTTTCTGGGTGTCATATTCTCCCCAATATACATCTCAAGGGTGGCAATGTCCCACCAAACCCTAAGCTGTTTTTCAAGGGTGTGTCTGAGCTGTTTAAATAGGCCATTCATATCCTGTGTGTTGTTAACCAATGTCTGGTTAAAAATAGCTGTAAGGTCAATATTTCTATTCGTCATGTAGCCAAATATATCCATAGCTGCAGAAAAAAAGGGGCGTGTACACCCTAGGGTGACAAAAGAATATCAAGAACAGATTTTCCGCTCTTAGGAAATAAAGGAACTGCAGCCCCCTGTAGAGAACACCACCAGGTGGAGTCCAGGATAATAAAATGATACAGAAAGGGGAATTGGCGCTGTTCGTGAAAGTAACAAATATATATTAGTGAGGAACCTCTGACTAAAAAATGTATAAGCTTAATGTACAATATATGGCCCAAATTATAACAATAAAAAACTAAACCAAGTGGGTGTGTTATAGAACATCAGACAAAATGAGAATGTGAGCAGTGAAAAAATGAAACCTGAATGTAAAAAATGTGAATAGGAATATGTGATTGTGCCTACAGTCACGTATGACTCTGTGAATATGCAAAAAATGTAAAGTGCAAATGAAAATTAAAATAACATAAAAAGACAATTGCGTAACATCTTTGATATTACCTCCAATGTATACCCACAATAAAAAGTATATATATGACTGGAGGTACTTGAACAACATATAATGACCAGAGAACCGCATGATGGAAACAAAAATCAAAAATAAAAATGAGAAAAAGTGAAAAAGTATGAGATATATATACACGTGACTTTATATGTATAAAAAATCCCAAAAACAATCAAATGTCCATTATTAAGTAACTCAGTGTATGGAACACATATGTATGGTGACAGAGTCCCAGAATAATGATTCAAATAGCAATCTGTGAATGGTGGTCTGTGCACACACAAAGAAAGCGTGACTCTTTAGTGCTCCCCTCTTCCAACCGCATGGCCCTCTTGTTGTTGCACTCACCAGACCACCTAACCCCTGCAGGGGTAACAGGCGTAAAAGCTGAATCCAGATGGAGAATTCCCCCTGGGTAAGAAATCCCTCTGGTGTCACACAGCTCCCAACAGCCTCTCTATGCGGTTAGGGGTTCCTCAGCACTTTCGGATATCCATATATGGATAGAAGAAACAAGCCTCATAGCGTGAATCCGTAAAACCAAAATCTTTTATTCATAAAATCTCCATAGAAAAAAATGGTATAAAAATGTTTTTAGCATAAAAACCACACTTAGGAGAGCTATAGTGCTCCACCTAGTGTATTGTGAGGCACATAGGTAGTTCCGCTGCGTGGTCCCAGCATGCGTTCCACAGCCGAGAATGCGAAAACTGGAAATACAGGAAAAAGGAAGTGACGTATTGCATACCAAGTAAGCCCGGCTTACGCGTTTCGTCACACGGACGTCAGCTGAGGATCTTCCATATTGGTACACCCTACGTTCTAATATAGCACATTGAGTTGCCACTCTGGCCAATCAGGTGGAGGAGAAAGATGGGCGCATCACCTGCAGTAGCGAAAGGCGCATAGGTCAATTGGTGAGACTAATGAAAACTTCACGTGATACGAGGCGAGAGAAATTAAATTGGCATAATCCATCAATGGAGTGGATAATGTGTCAGAGCGCCATCATGTGGAGAAAATGATGGCTACAAGCGCCACCCATGGCAACTCAACTGCTTAAAATACAAAAGGCAAATATCAGAGAGAATAGGTGAAATAGTACATTGATGGAAACCCACTGGATACAAAACAAAACCACTAAGTATTTGGGTAGTCAGGTTCCAGTGATTGAAATTAAAAGAAAAGAAAATAAAATGAAATGGTGTAAATATACAAATGAGAGGAATTATATATACATAAAATATATTAAAATATATTAAATAAATATAAAAAAGTATACCTCTCACAAAAGTGGTGCCAAGATATGTGAAATGAGAAATAAAGAGACTAAATACATGAAAATGAATAATATTATAGATACTATATCTATATTGTTGGTAATGTGTATGCACATACAAATGTCCCCACAAACGCAAATGCCCGTGTGGGGCCATATGTGCCAACATGCCTCCCAGGTATAAGATGTTGTTGGGTCAGGGATAAAAAAAGGTGAGATCTAAAAAAGGGTCATGTGAAATAAATAAATAAAACTTAAAGTTAAATATTGGATAAAAAACAATTAAGGTCAATGTCTACGTTTAACCCTCTAGGCACTAGGGACCCTAAACTGTATATCCATAGGGTTTCGTTTTGAGAAATTTTTAGCTTCTTATTCTCACCCCTCCAGTGGTCATGTATAGTGTCAATACCATAAAAAATTATGATATTCACCAAAGTGTCTAGAGAGGTTATGCTTAGGGAAACCCTTTCGAATATTGTTAATGTGTTCCCTAATACGTACACTGAGAGGCCTGGTGGTCCTACCCACATATTGCAATCGGCAAGGGCACTCAATGACATAGGTCACATGGGTGCTATTGCACGTGATAAGCTCTCTTATATCATATTCTTTCCCAATCTTGGATGTTAAAGATACTTTCTTCTTTGGATATTTTTTTCTGACACGGCAGGCTAGGCATTTTTGACATTTATAAAAGCCTTTCATATTGGAAAACAGTTTGACAGTCTTGGGGGGTCAATGACATTGCGGACCAGATGATTCCTAATGGTAGGTGCTCTCCTTTAAATGAACCAGGATTTTTTTGTAAGAATTTTTGCCAGGGTTCTATCAGATTTTAAAATCGGCCAGTATTTTCTAACAATATGTTCAATAGAGCGATATTGATTATTAAGCCCAGTGATGAAGGCTATACCCCCCTGCAAATTAATATCTCTCTTCTTACTTCCCAAGAGGAAGTTTCGATCCATATTTCCTATTTCCGTTTTTAATTTCTCCAATGCATCATTGTGGTACCCTTTGTCCAAAAACTTACTTATCAGGGAGTCAGATTGGGTGTGGTAATCCTCTATATTTCGACAAACTCTCATCAGTTGCCCCTTGGGTGGTGACAACTTGAGACTGGTATGTACCCGTTGCGGTCTGTCATCTTGAAAAAGGTTTTGGTGTAGATTTTATCACCTTCTTTAAAGATCTGCAGGTCAAGATAGTCTATCTGGTTGTAATCACTCTTCCCGGTGAATGAGATTCCATATTTGTTTTTATTATTTTCTGTCAAAAAAGTTTGAAACGACTCTGAGGTACCATCCCATATGATGATTATATCGTCGATATATCTACAGTAAAACTTTATTTCGGGGCGCCTTTTTCTGTATATATTTCGTTCTTCCCACATGTCCATAAATAAGTTTGCCACGCTAGGGGCATATTTGCCGCCCATAGCAACACCTTTGGTCTGAACATAGTATTCATTGTGATACCAGAAGTAATTACTTGCCATGGCAAGTCTGAGGCCTTCTAATAGAAATCCAATTTGCTCTTGTTTGAGGTCCGTACCTCAAAAAATGTAGCTGCTGACTTTTAATAAACAGACACTCATCTGTCCCACCGTCCAATGATGCGGCCGCCCCAAGCCTCGCTCCTCTTCTTCTCCTCTCCACGGCAACAGCATTGTAAGTGTGGGCACCTGGCTGTGACAGTTTGCGGCTTCACAGCCAGGTGCGCATTGCGCATGCGCAAATCACGCTGCGCCTTCTAAGTTGCCGGGCAATCTTCTGGGACCTGTGACATGTCCCAGAAGATTGCAGGGAGGGTGGGGGACAGGAGGAGTCGCCTTGGCGTCGAGAGCAGAAGTGGGAGCTGGGTATCTGTCAAAACTAGGTACCTGCTCCCCTCCCCCCCAAAAAAAATGACATGCCATGTAAGGGGACGAGGAGTGCTTAAAGCGGAAGTTCCAATTCTGGGCGCTTTAAGGCAGTGCTCACAAACACTGCCAGCCCCTCTGCTAGGATAACATGTAGTATACAGTGTATGTCGTTTTTTTTACTTCTTCTTCTAAATACCTTATTTCTCCTCGACGATCAGCGGTGACGTCCATCGCTCTCTTCCTCCAATGTATGTACTACAGAGGGAGGGGCCAAAATCTCCTACTGAAGTTTGCTGGGACAGTCACGTGACCTCCCTCTGTAGTACATACATTGGAGGGAGATAGCGACGGGCGGTCACGTGACCACTGATCCGCGAGGAGAAATAAGGTATTTAGAAGAAGAATTTTAAAAAACGTCATACGCTATATGCTGCATGTTATCCCAGGAGAGGGCTGCCAGGGATTGTGAGCAGTAATTTTTATACTGCCCAGGATGGTCCTAGAAGGGGAGGGGCGGCTCACACACAGGAGCTGACAGGCAGGGAGGGGAGGGGGGAGAGTATAGTGGAGAGGAGGACAGAGGAGATAGCAGATGACAGAGACGCGTAAACTGACCATGGTGTCAGGGCTCAGCAGCCATGATAAACTTTGGTCATTTTACAGGGGGGAGGGCAGCACCAGGCAGGATCATCCAGGTATTTCAGGTGATAGAAAGGGCTGAATTACACAGCACAAGCACTGTGCTGTTATTCATGCTTTAAAGTAATATGATCTTTTTTTTAGGGTAACAAACGCTTTAATGTAATGTAAAGTCCCTGGAGCAGACATTTTTGCACAGTGTCAGTATCTGACTTATGATGTGAACAAAACCAAGCAGAATGTATATGAACTTGCCACAGGCAACTTCAAACTAATTAATAAAAGAAGAGCAATCACTGGGACAGCACTGAGCTCATGTATAATGCATAAATACTGTATGTATCTTTAATACATAATTATTTGTACACTTATATTTTTCTATAATAATGCTTCCATAACAGTGGCGGCTCCATTTTTTGGGGTGCGGCAAACAAACCTTCCCCGCTGCTGGGTGCGCACCTACCCCATCCACAATTGCTTTCCCTCCTTCTCGGCACAAGCAGTAGGAGAGTAACCAGGTGGACAGAGCCATGCCACGGCACGCTACCGACAGAAATTGCCATCTTTCTTCTCCTTGCTTCAACTCTGCCTCTGCACGTCACCGGTGGTATTTTCACAGAACACCGGAGACCGCACACTCATTGGCTGCTGCCAGCTCCCCACACCTCCTCCTCCGCTCCTCTACTCCGCCTCTCTGCACCAACCACTAACGCACACATCACACAAGTGGGTGGGCTCTGGTGCAAGATCCATGCGTCCGGCGCCCTGCATGCAGATTAGGAGCCGGGCACCTGGATCAGGGCGGCTGCCTGCGCCCCTAATGAGCGGCCACCACTGTTCCATACATTTTTATGCATGTTATATTCCAAATTGATATCACTCAGTTTATATAATCTGTTCTTTATTGGAAAGTTATTGTTTCTCGGTAAGTCAAGGTAGTAGGAAAGATATGTTGTTTTGATGGCCTTTTCTCCCCCTTGCTACCCCTGATCAGGGCCGCAAGCTTCTTCTAATCCACTGCTCAACCTTAAAGCTGCACCCTTTGTGATTGAGCGATCAGAGGACAGATCAGGTTTCTTTTAATGGCCTAGCTATGAGGCTAAGTACTTAAATGTAAAAAGTGTAGCGCTAAAGTACAAAACCTCTATGTGAAAGAAGTTACAAAATAATAAAACAATACAACACTTAAGTGAAAAATGACTGTATCCAGTCTCAAAACTATACAAATAAGCAAACTCAATTCTAAATGTATAGTCTAGTAGCATATAAATGCTCATTCATGGATTAGTGTGGGAACGTGAGCAATTAGAAAGATATAGTAAGTAAACGTGAACAAACGTTGAAGTATATAGTAAAAGTGATATAAATGAACAAAATAAAAAATATATATGAAAAAAATTTGGGTTGTAACCCACTGGGTAATAATTAAAATGTCCGCCTTATAGATGGAGTAAAAATACAGCAAGTAAACATAGCGATAATAATAGAATGTCCACAAATCTAATAAGAGGTGTAGCCATCAAATGAAGCATGAAACTTGTCTAGTCCCAGTATTGCTTCATGTAAATGAGGTGAATTCAATACAATGTGGGTGATACTTTGATAACTCCTCTGCAGTACTCCGAATCAACATAAGGGATAAAGCACTCTTACCGACTTGGGTGGACTCACAGGCCGTCGGCGGTGAGTCAAAAAGGCTTGCACTGTCTTAAGATAAACAACAGTATGGGGGTGGACCGTGCACTGGTGGACTTCCTCCTCAGATGGGGGACCCAGATCCTGCCCAGATGGTCCAGACGATCACCAACCTTGTCAGCATTGATGAACCATGTATAGAGAAAAAACAACAAAGAGCCTCCACATGGTGTAAATCCAAATAGATCAATTGCCGTTTATTTGATCAATCACGATCATCAGAAAATCCATAAAAACGTATAAAATGGTAGAATCGATTCCAACAATAAAAAGTAAGCGTGGTGTGGGTGGCTGGGTGCAGCAAGGAGACCCAACGCGTTTCGTCTGTATGATCATACCCCAGCAGAAGTCTCTTCAGACGAAACGCGTCGGGTCTCCTTGCTGCACCCAGCCACCCACACCACGCTTACTTTTTATTGTTGGAATCGATTCTACCATTTTATACGTTTTTATGGATTTTCTGATGATCGTGATTGATCAAATAAACGGCAATTGATCTATTTGGATTTACACCATGTGGAAGCTCTTTGTTGTTTTTTCTCTATACATGGTTCATCAATGCTGACAAGGTTGGTGATCGTCTGGACCATCTGGGCAGGATCTGGGTCCCCCATCTGAGGAGGAAGTCCACCAGTGCACGGTCCACCCCCATACTGTCGTTTATCTTAAGACAGTGCAAGCCTTTTTGACTCACCGCCGACGGCCTGTGAGTCCACCCAAGTCGGTAAGAGTGCTTTATCCCTTATGTTGATTCAGAGTACTGCAGAGGAGTTATCAAAGTATCACCCACATTGTATTGAATTCACCTCATTTACATGAAGCAATACTGGGACTAGACAAGTTTCATGCTTCATTTGATGGCTACACCTCTTATTAGATTTGTGGACATTCTTTTATTATCGCTATGTTTACTTGCTGTATTTTTACTCCATCTATAAGGCGGACATTTTAATTATTACCCAGTGGGTTACAACCCAAATTTTTTTCATATACCGTATATACTCGAGTATAAGTCGTTCCGAGTATAAGTCGAGGCCCTAATTTACCACAAAAAATGGGAAAAACTTATTGACCCGAGTATAAGACGAGGGTGAGAAATGCACAGCTACTGTAAGTGGAAAAGAGGGTCAACAATGCCCATTTGCAGCATCACTGTGCCCATTTGCATGCCTCACTGTGCCCATTTGCAGCCATAGGTCCCCTGAACTTCAAAATCGGTAGTTAAGGGTTCCTAGATGCCCCCTAGCTGCAGCCAAAATTTGGGGTCTCTGAACCCAAAGGGTCCCGAAATGACATTGCTGCAGATAGACACAGTTGACCAAATTTGGGGCCCCTGTATCTCGGGGCCACTTAGTGCTAAGAACCCCAAATTTGGTTTGCAAACCCAGTGGAACTAACACCATAAAATTTCCAAAGCTGGGGTTTCTAGCACCAAGTGGCCTCGAGATACAGGGCCCCAAAATCAGTTCAGAAAATGTCAAGCACTTTTCTGCAGCAGAGAATGACATTTTCCGAACCAGTTTTGGGGCCCCGTATCTCAGGGACACTTGGTGCTAGGAACCCCAGCTTTGGATATGTTATGGTACCAGTTCCACTGGGTTTGCACACCAAATTTGGGATTCCTAGCACCAAGTGGCCTTGAGATATGGGGCCCCAAAGTCGGTTCAGAAAATGTCAAGCACTTTTCTGCAGCAGAGAATGACATTTTCCGAACCGATTTTGGGGTCCCGTATCTCGGGGCCACTTAGTGCTAGGAACTTCAGCTTTGGATATGTTGTGGTAACAGGTCCACTGGGTTTGCATACCAAAATTGGGGTTTCTAGCACCAAGTGGCCCTGAGATACGGGGCCCCAAATTCGGTTCGGAAAATGACATTTTTTTGCTGCAGAAAAGTGCTTGACTCGAGTATAAGTCAAGGGGGGCACTTTCAGCACAAAAAAAGGTGCTGAAAAATTCGACTTATACTTGAGTATATACGGTATATTTTTTATTTTGTTCATTTATATCACTTTTACTATATACTTCAACGTTTGTTCACGTTTACTTACTATATCTTTCTAATTGCTCACGTTCCCTCACTAATCCATGAATGAGCGTTTATATGCTACTAGACTATACATTTAGAATTGAGTTTGCTTATTTGTATAGTTTTGAGACTGGATACAGTCATTTTTCACTTAAGTGTTGTATTGTTTTATTATTTTGTAACTTCTTTCACATAGAGGTTTTGCACTTTAGCGCTACACTTTTTACATTTAAGTACTTTGCACAATTTGGTCATTTTGTAGTGTTGGCTGCTGTTTAATCTTTCTGATTGGCACGGTATTCTTTACCCATTTTTTAGCTATGAGGCTAGCCTTGCTTTGGTTCCCGCCATGGTTCTTTGCAGCTCCAGGAGCCAGCAGAACTACAGGTCAGCATGTTCCTGCTGAGCCACAGCTCCTTTCTGTTCCAATTGCTGGGGTCTAGCTGTCAAAACAGACAAGAAGCCGGGGGCCAGCAGAAGTTCCTATTATTCCCCACTATAACCAAAACTAGAAAATAACTATTTGGCCCATCATGCACACTTTGCTATATTGAATTTTTTAAAGTTTTGGCCAGATATACACTTTAAAATTCACCCTAATGCCCCGTACACACGGTCGGATTTTCCGATGGACAATGTCCGATCGGAGCGTGTTGTCGGAAATTCCGACCGTGTGTGGGCTCCATCGGACATTTTCCATCGGATTTTCCGACACACAAAGTTGGACAGCAGGAGATAAAATTTTCCGACAACAAAATCCGATCGCGTCAATTCCGACCGTGTGTGGCCTATTCCGACGCACAAAGTGCCACGCATGCTCAGAAGAAATTCCGACACGGGACAGCTCATTCTGGTAAACTTAGCGTTCGCAATGGATACAGCACTTTCGTCACGCTGCAATGTTCAAAATGGTTTAATACAGCGCACTCTCTTCTTCTTTATAATGTGACAAGAATTAAGTAGTTTTGCTGCTAATATTCACACACACTTCTCACAAACTTCTTTCGTTACTATTTATCTGGATTCCTTCAATATATTTTGATTTTTCACATCTGACAACATATTTTTTATTTTTTTTTTGACTTTAATGTAGATTCTTTTTTTGTGTTTCTCTTTTTTAATTTTTTTTTTTGGTGATTTTGATTTGTACTCCCGAAAATGTTTGTGTCTTTTTTGTGACAAGTTCCCACAACACCATTGATATGTTGTTCTATTTAATCTGTAGGAGATTGTTTGGTGTTGTTGTCCCTTGTTAATTTCACATTGTACTTTAGAAATGTACCTGAATCGTCACCAACAAACTGTCCTTTTTGGATGAAATCACACACAGGAGAGTAGAATTTACATAAAATTTTTTTATTAAGGGGTCACAACTATAAACAAAGAGGGAGGCAACGCTGGAGAAACTGCAGAAGTGGGCAAAGCCTGGGACCCCCACGGCAGACATCAATTATTTAAAAGCAAAATTGGTGGCCTGAGGAGTCCATATCTAAGGGAGGGCAGTGTGGTCCAGAAGTCCCAGAGATCCGGAAAGCAGCAGATGACATCTGTGTCCCCAGGCTGTGGTCATACGAGAGACTGCATCTTCTGTCAGACCAGACTGAACCCAGGGCCATCACTCTTTGGTCTTCCTTCCACGCTTCCTTCCAGCCTTTGGCTGTGGTGGTGGAGTTGTGGCAGCAGGAGGAGGAGGAGGAGGAGGATCGTCGATCTCAATGACATCCGTCTTGTGTGTCAGTTCCCCACTCTCCCCCTTACGAAGGACTTTATAAATCAGGTCCTCAGAGATCTTGCATTGGCCCTCCTGCATGCCCTGCAATTTGGTGGCAGCCATGCAGGCAAAGGCCTCTTCAGGACTGGGGAAGGCTCTGAGGGACGCCGAAGCCTCCTGGATCAGCCTGTATGCTGAATCCTGCACAGGACTGGGAGTGGCCTTCCTGGCCCTTTTGTATGGAAGGCGGAGGGGAGGGACCTGAGACTCAGTCAGGCTGCGACTTGTCCCAGGCTTCTCTTGGCTGCCACTTAGCCCCGCCTCCTCCTGGCTGACACTAATCCCCGCCTCCTCCTGACTGCCACATTCCACAGCCTCCTCCTGGCTGAGGTCTTCCTGTGTATGAAAAAGGGACATAGTTTTAGTATTTTTTCCATAAATCACACACAATTTTCACCTCCTGACTGCTGCAAATTGAATGTTAACAAATATAACAGACTATCATTCTGAGCCCAGCATTTTTCATTCTTGTCCCAATTTTGGGTGCCCACTACTGTCTATTGATATGTAAAACACTTTTTTTAATCAGCAATTAATGATCAATAATAACATCTAGTAAACATCATTTATTTATTGCCCAGAAATCAGTAGAAGAATGCTATACCTGGCTCCAGCTGGGCTCCTCCACTTCTTCCTGGCTGGAAGGCCCAAGTTGGACATCAGAAGCCTCAGCTGGGATGGAAGGAAGCGTGGAAGGAAGAGTAGAGAGTGATTCCCTGACTTCAGTGTGGTCTGACAGAAATCGCAGTCTCTCGTAGTACCACAGCCTGGGGACATAAACGTCATCTGCTGCAGCTCCGGACCTCAGGGAATCTGTGACCTTCTTGCGCTCCCTAAGATAAGTGCTCCTCAGGCCACCAATTTTAGCTTTTAAATAAGGGATGGTTGCTGTGGGGACCACCGGCTTCACCAACTCCAGCAGTTTCTCCAGCGCTGCCTGCCTCTTCTGTTTATGATTATAGTGGGGGTGTCTCACTTGCCACAGACAGGGCAGCTCTCTGTACTTGTCTATGAACAGGGGCAGGAAATTGTGGTTGTTGAACCCATCCATTTTCTCTGCAAGACACAACACAAGACAAACCCTAATGTCAGGCCAAACTCCCCTAATCTTGTTACAATATAGGCTTCCATTTCGAAGCAGTATAGGCCCAAGTTTAGATCCTACCTTCGTTAGCACGATCGGCGTCTCCGATGCTCCTTCCTCCGCTCACAGATCGTACGTAAGATGCGCGCGTTACGATTTATACACACTGCGCATGCGTATAACTCCGCCCGCCCCTGACGTTCTTTCTATTCTATTCCCCGCCCCTTTTCGTTCGGCGCAGTGGAGGAAGAGCACATGGCAGATAGACAGCAGGATCGTGCTAATTGTAGCAACGAGGAGGAGGGGGAGGAATGGCCGGAGCCTGAAACGTCCCGATCCAGAAGGAGATTAAAGGACTCAAATATGTCCTTTGGGGAGATGTTGGAGATGGTGGACATCCTGAAGAAGTCCGACTATGATGGAAAGTATGGGCCTTACCCCAACCACAATGTCCGAAACGCCATGATCATGGTCAGGAGTCTGCACCGGAAATTCGGGGTACGACGATCGAAAGATCAGCTCAGGAAGCGGTGGTCGGACCTGAAATTACGAGAACATGAGCAGTACAGAAAGATCCGGAGAGTGCTGCAAAAAAGTAAGTAGTTGTGCTGTGTTCCTATTCTTTTTGTGTTTATTACGTTCGTGCTGCTCCATGTTCTTTTAGGAACTGTTGTACAGTTTAAAATGGCAACTTTCATGTTCATGGGCACATTATACGTTCGGATCACACATTTTTATTTTGGACAATAAAATACCATTGTTTAGGCCATATGCATTTGGCCACCATTTTGACGCCCTATACTTGTCTTCAAAGAATTGGGTTGTGTAGATGGCTTTGTTACTAGAATGAAATGCAAACTAGATTGTGTGTAAGGCGAGGACACTGAGCAGCTGTTTTCACATCTGGACACTGGAGCACTAGTGTGGGACCCCAGAACACCATTTTTATTAGGGGGGCCACACAGGTGCTCCAGTGTATACTATAGGGGGGTCTCCATCTGTGAAGCTTGTACCAAACAGGTAAAGTATTGCAGCTTGACAAAGGACACTAAAAATGCTACATCTTGGAACTCGGCTAAAATAGACAATTGTACCCCACTTCCAAGCAATGTTTTCTATTTATAGTTCTGCCATCAAATATCTGTGTGCTAATTATACCATTTTTGTTTTACATAGGGGAGAAAAGACTCGGAGGACACCCCTCATCCGAGGAGACCAGAGCCCCCCCCCCCTGGAAGAAGGGGAAATGCCCCCAACACAAGCTGAGCAGGAGGATGAAGACGTGGTGGAACTAGTCACCACAACAGGTGAGTGTCTGCGACCACAGGCTCATGTAAGAGATGGATGGCGGCATTTTTTTAGACCTAATTTATTTTGGGGTTCCTCTCTTTTTAGGTGATCGTGAGGTTGTGGATGAAGATCCTTTCACATCTGAAAGTGCCCAGATCCTGATCGGGGAGATCATGGGGTGTAATTTACAATTGGAAAACATCAAGCAAAACATCAATGATGTTATTCCAAAATATAAAAACATCATTGATGTTTTGGGGCGAGTTTAAAGCCCCTCCAAATCACTTTCTTCTTTTGTGTGCTACAATGTGCTAAATGTTTTTGTGATTATTCCCAAAGCCAAATTTGGAGGATGAACACAGTGTGCCAACATGTGCTATCTGCCATCACGGGAGATCAATGGACGCGTTTTGGGGGTGCAACCCCTTCCTCAATAATAAAGTAGCGGTGAGGAAGGGGTTTCTCCCCCAAAACACGTCCCTTGATCCCCCCTGATGGCAGCTAGCACATGTTGACATTGTGAAATTTGTGTGCATCTTCCAAATTTGGCTTTTCCAGGGGTGATTTCCCCCCATCTGAAAGCAATATCAAACACAGTTCCTAAATACTCATGTCTGATATTGCCTTCAAGTTCTACCAAATGTGAACTTTGTAAGATCAAGATTTGTGTCTTTCTTGTGGGTTTTACACAGGCCTGTTTTCTATAAAATGGACATTTTGATTTTGGATAATGACACCACAAAAATTGTTATACAACAAACATGTTGGTTTGTCAGAAAAACCTTTGGTAAATGCACATGTGATTGTGCTGGTATTAAAAAGATTGTTCATCAAGAATGTGTGGATTATTGTCTCAACGCTACAACACTTTTGGGGTGATGTAATTGTTGTTTTATGAGAAAATGGGGGTCATTTCCTAAGGGCAAATCCTCTTTGCACTACAAGTGCAGTTTCAGTGCAGTTGCAAGTGCACTTGTAGTGAAAAGTGTCTTTGCATTTAGTAAATAACAGCCAACAGTGCTTTGTATAATAAGGTTACACAATCACGACATTTTCTGGACTCCACACATTTCTGTCAGGGTCAGCTCTAACAAACACAAGCAGTAAATGTCCACAAAGAAGAGCCTGGGGGGAGATGCCTGTCGAGAACTTGAGGTCCTGCAGGCTTCTCCCTGTGGCCAAATACCGCAGGGTAGCGACCAACCTCTGCTCCGGAGTGATGGCTTGCCTCATGCAGGTATCCTGCCTGCTGATATAGGGGGTCAGCGAAGCCAACAAACTGTGAAACACGGGGTCCGTCATCCGGAGAAAGTTCCTGAAATCATCAGGATTATTCTCACGGATCTCACAGAGCAAAGGCATATGAGAGAACTGGTCACGCTGAAGCAACCAATTCTTGGTCCATGAACTCCTCCTCACCCTGGACTGGACTTGTGTCAAGGTCAGGACCCCAACACCAAGCCACCGCACAGCACGAACTGTACGAGGAGTACGCATACGAAACATGGCTAGAAAACGGTCGGCTGCTCAGAACGAAGTAACAGAAGGCACTGAACAACAGCAAGGCCTGTGAAGAGCGACCTGAAAACCAGTAACGAACGAACAAGAATACAATGACTACTTAAAGTCACGCGGAACTTGCTTGCACGCACTGAAGAGCAGATACAAACCCACAAGCACAAACTGAACGGCAGAAAACGATCTGAAAGCCACGAGTCTGAAAAAGCGCGAATCGTCTCTCACCAAACTTTTACTAACACGAGATTAGCAAAAGGAGCCCAAAGGGTGCCGCGCTTGGTTCTGAACCGGCCTTTTCTAGTCTCGTCGTACGTGGTGTACGTGACCGCGTGGTTGCCGAACGGAAATTCCGACAACTTTGTGCGACCGTGTGTAGGCAAAACAAGTTTGAGCCAACATCCGTCGGAAAAAATCCTAGGATTTTGTTGTCGGAATGTCCGAACAAAGTCCGACCGTGTGTACGCCCTATAACAGAAATTTTTACAGTATCCATGGCTGTCTTTTTGATTTAAAGGAAAAAAGGAAACAGTTGCAATAAATGGCATTCAAATTTATTTTAGCCTTGTTATTTGCATGTATATCACTATGAGATAATAAACACATAAGTACTATGTATAACCAGAAATACAGAGTAAACAAGGAACAAAAAAAAAAAAAAAAATTCCCAGCCTGAAGATAAATCTGAACATGAATAAGAGGAGAGGATTACATGCATCATGTTCATTGACTGCACATGACACAAGTGAAACTAGATGACTCTCTGCTAGACAAATATGTCCTGTCATATTTTTCCTTCACCTTGGATAAAAGCAATGAGGTGTTTTATATGAAGAAATGCAAATTCCAACATGCTCAGCCATTCACAGGTTTCCATACTGCCACTTGCAACTAGTCTGGACCTGCCATGGTCTCTCCTACGCCAGGGAAGCAAATGAAAAATGCAAACATTTAAAGCTCAGCTCGAACCAAAGAGGTATCAATAAATTTGGGATACCTTCTTTTAGCGGTTCACAGCCAAGTATTTGAAAACCACTGTTAGGGATCACATAATGAATTACATTTAATGGGCCATTTTGATTAACCACATCACTATTGCCATACATTTTAAAAGAGCAGACTGGTGGCCAAGGTATTCTGTAATGCCATTTTAAAATAGTGTGGTGTTTACAAAGTGTATTTATTATTCATTCGCCAGTGCAGATCATTAGGCAGTGCAGATCATTTGAAAAATGCACAGAGCCAAACAGAGTAGCTCTGTCCCTTTGTGATCCTTTGTGTAGTACTATGTTGTGTAAAAACGACTACGCATTTCGTCACTAATCACGTGACTTTCTCAAGAGGAGAGGGTTCATGTCATCGCATGTGTAGTTATAGCCAAAAATCCAATTGTATATATTGTGGCTGCAATTTTGTTGTAGCTGCAGCCATTTTGCTGGTGATTCCCCATTACTGTTAAGGGCTATACAACCAAAAGAATTGCTGGCGGTCATTTCATTGAGGCCTGCTGTCTTTGGGAGGAATTAATCATCTGCAGCGGCCATATTTTTGGTGCCCAGATTATTTACAACTGCTATTATTTACAGTACTCACTTAGATACTGTTAGAGGTAGTACAATTCTATGAGTCCATAGGATTTTATATGCATACACATGTTCAGCTTATGTTTAGAATGTTGCACGGCCCACTGAAGGCAGTGAGCCGGTGCATAGTTTTAAATATATCTCCATTGCTCTAAAGCTGTTATATCCCGTGAAAGTTTTATTTCACCATGGACACCAAAATCATGAACTAATCCCTCCCATAGCCAATGGTCTTCAATAATATGGCTGCTGGTGGTTCTGTATGATCTTTTAGGCTGTATAGCCCTTGATTATATGAAGCCACTCTGGGCACCAAAAATATGGCTGCTGGAGATGATTAATTACTCCCAAAGTCAGCGATCTTCAATAAAATGGCCGCCAGCCATTTTTTGTTTTTCTTTCTCTATTGCCCTTAACACTAATGGGGAATCATCAGCTAAATGTCACTAGCCTGATGAAGGGGTCCTGTGTGACTCCGAAACGTTGCACCTTTCTTGTGTTGTGATCATGTAATAAACTACCCGTTTGGACGCCACTTTGTGCCGATCCTTGGTGTGCTGGCAAATATCTACTTCATCAGCAAAATGGGCACGGTGGGCTACAACAAAATAGCGGCCACATTATATACAATTGAATTTTTGGCTATAAATACTCATGCAAGAAAGTCACGAGAAAGTCACGTGATTAGTGAAGAAACGCATTGGAGCGGTGCCTGTGACATCATCGGGCATCCCTAGGAAGTAGACTGGAAGTAGACTGGTGGATTCAGAGCCAAGTGCTTGCGGATGTTCCAGTGACTTTTAAGGGGACATGCACCCCCTATGTGTATAGCGATTTACCCAAGTAGACCGGAGGCAGTGCATCTACAAATGTGAGTGTGATTCTTTTACCTTAAAGATTAGCTTTTTATACAGTTCAAGCACTGTCTGTTTTTTTCCTATCTATATGCTACACGTGCATGAGGTATACTGCATAAGGTGAAAAGGAGTCCCAGGATCAACAGGGAATCTGCCAACCACTGGGTTCATACCCCCAAGGGAAAGGCAGATATAGACCCTTTGCAGGGTCTCCCTGGGAGGTGAGGGCATAGTTTGATTGGTGGAGGGAACTTGATATCCACGTGTGAAGAACACAATACTCATGGAAGTGTGATATTTGGTTCACTACTATCACAGAGGGCTCTGGCATGTTGTTCACTAACTGAAGGACTAGATGCATTTTCTAATATTATAAAGTCACACTGATGTCACATAAGATTCACTGGAGAGTGGCCATGCTTACTATAATTGTTTTTTGAATATAAGTGTGTGTTTTAATTTCATTGTTGATTATTGTCACTTGTGATATTGGGGGTTATTTAGCTTCAGTGTAGAGCTTACCAGTGAGCTGAGTCTACGCCAGATATGCAGTTTAAGGGCTTTTTTGGCCCATGTTTATTGAAGTAAAAGAAAAACAGTCCATCCAGGATTCCAACGCAGGGGTTTCTTCCACAAAGCAATAATGAAATAAATGGAAAATACCGAGCCACCTGGCTCTCTGGCCAGCACTGCTGTTCAGGCGTTGACCTCGGTCCTCTTGACCCTGTAACCGTGTCCCTGTTTGGTACCCACACTGTACCTCTGGTGACACTCTCTCTTACAGCTTCCTGGCTTACTGGTTATGTCCTTGCTTCAGGCCTGTAGCCTAGGCCTTAGGTCTGCTCCTTAGAACAACAGAGTTTCCTTGAGTTAAGCTCTCTCCTAGCTTACTCCTGATCAGCGCCTTGCTGCTCTGTCACAAAGTACATCTGCCTCCTGCAGACATGCATGCTCTGGCTGCACCCATGCAGTCTTTGACTCCTGCAGAGTAATGGGAGTCCACCTGACTCCCATTCACAGACTTCCTGTCTGTCGGGTGGGGCCCTGAGCCATAGCCAGGTCACAACTAAATAGCCCAGCACACAGCTGTGCAATCAGCATACCTTTCTCTCCAAAATCTGGTGTAAACCAGCAATATTACAGATAGCACAGGGTCCCAATGCCCAGTGGCGTAGCGTGGGGGGTGCCGTGGCCCCGGGCGCGATATGTAGGGGGGCGCCAGTATGTGTCACTGGCTGCCTCCTCCTAATTTCTAATTTTGTGTCCCCGGGCTGCGGCCGCCATGTTAAGTGTCCGGCGCCCTGTGATTGGGTGTATGGGGGGTCATGTGAGGCGCCCCGCCTCCGCACATGACCCCCATACACCCAATCACAGGGCGCTGGATACTGAACATGGCAGCAAGCAGAGCGCAGGGGAGAGAAGAAAGTGAGCCGCCGCTGTGTTCTCCTCCTCATCCGGATCTATGCAGCCAGGATAAGAAGGTAAGTGAGAGTCATGTTACTGGGAGGGGGGCGAGAGAGAGACTGTAGGCAGGACAATGTAGTGTAGTATAGTATGGAGGTCAGTGTAGTGTCACTATGGGGGGCAGTGTAGTGTCACTATGGGGGGCAGTTTAGTGTCACTATGGGGGGCAGTGTAGTGGACAGTATAGTCAGGACCGGATTAACATAGGGGCTGGTGGAGCTGCAGCTCCAGGCCCTTCCCTCAATATAGGCCCATGCCAGTGGCTTGTCAATTACTGTGTGCCTTCCTGAAGGAAGAGGAGCCCTCTGTGCTCACATGGAGGAGACAAGTCAGTGCAGCCAAGTCCTGTCTCTGCCGATGCCTGACCCCTATCACAGGATCTGTTACACTCACACAGATCCTCTGTGTCTGGGGGAGGGGCGCTGATGTCCTAACCAGCAGGAGCCCGGGAGGAAGGACATCTCCCATGCTGTTATGATAAGGTCAGTACATTTGTTAGGGAGATGTGTAATTATTGTGCTAGGGGACAGACTGCTGCTTCCCCCATGTAATGTGCTCTCTTGTGCCCAGTGCCCACCATGTCATATGCCTTGCAGTGCCCCCCATGTAATGTGCTGTGCCCACCATGTAATGTGCTGTGCCCACCATGTCATGTCATGTGCCTTGCAGTGCCCCCCATGTAATGTGCTGTGCCCACTATGTCATGTCATGTGCCTTGCAGTGCCCCCCATGTAATGTTCTGTGCCCACCATGTCCTGTCATGTGCATTGCAGTGCCCACTATGTAAAGTTCTGTGCCCACCATGTCATGTGCATTGCAGTGCCCCCCATGTAATGTGCTGTGCCCACCATGTCATGTGCCTTGCAGTGTCCCCATGTAATGTTCTGTGCCCACCATGTCATGTCATGTGCCTTTCAGTGCCCCCCCATGTAATGTGCTGTGCCCACCATGTCATGTCATGTGCCTTGCAGTGCCCCCATGTAATGTGCTGTGCCCACCATGTCATGTCATGTGCCTTGCAGTGCCCCCCATGTAATGTGCTGTGTCCAGTATGTCATTTGCTGTACGTTGCAGTGCCCACCATGTAATGCGCTGTGCTGAACAATGTCATGTGCTGTGCATTGCATTGCCCTTCATGTGATGTGCAGTGCCCACTATGTCATGCTGTGCCTTGCAGTGCCCACCATGTCATGTGCAGTTCCTAACATGTAATGTGCAGTTGCATTTCCCACCATGAAACGTGCTATGCCATGCAGTGCCCACCATGTAATGTGTTGTGCCCACCATGTAATGTTATGTGCCATTCAGTGCCCACCATGTAATGCGCTGTGCCCACCATGTCATGTGCCTTGCAGTGCCCCCCATGTAATGTGCTGTGCCCACCATGTCATGTCATGTGCCTTGCAGTGCCCCCCATGTAATGTGCTGTGTCCAGTATGTCATTTGCTGTACATTGCAGTGCCCACCATGTAATGTGCTGTGTCCAGTATGTCATTTGCTGTGCATTGCAGTGCCCCCCATGTAATGTGCTGTGTGCAGTATGTCATTTGCTGTACATTGCAGTGCCCCCCATGTAATGTGCTGTGTCCAGTATGTCATTTGCTGTACATTGCAGTGCCCACCATGTAATGCGCTGTGCTGACCATGTCATGTGCTGTGCATTGCATTGCCCTTCATGTGATGTGCAGTGCCCACTATGTCATGCTGTGCCTTGCAGTGCCCACCATATAATGTGCAGTGCCCACCATGTCATGTGCTGTGCCTTGCATTGCCCACCATGTAATGTGCAGTGCCCACCATGTCATGTGATGTGCCATCCAGTGCCAACCATGTCATGTGCAATGCCCACCATGTCATGGCTGTGCCTTGCAATGCCCGCTATGTAATTTGCAGTGTCCACCATGTCATGTGCTGCGCCATACAGTGATCCCACCATGTAATGTGCAGTGCCCACTGTGTAATGTGCAGCGCCCACCATGTCATGTGCACTTCCCACCATGTCATGTGCTATGCTGTGCCCACCCTGCCATGTGCTGTGCCCAGCATGTAGTGTGTTGTGCCCACTGTGTAATGTGCTGTGCTGTTCAACAGTGCCCACCATGTCATGTGCAGTTCCTAACATGTAATGTGCAGTTGCATTTCCCACCATGAAACGTGCTATGCCATGCAGTGCCCACCATGTAATGTGTTGTGCCCACCATGTAATGTTATGTGCCATTCAGTGCCCACCATGTAATGCGCTGTGCCCACCACGTCATGTGCTGTGCCATGCAGTGCCCACCATGTAATGCGCTGTACCCACCATGTAATGTGCTGTGTCATGCAGTGCCCACCATGGCATGTGCAGTGCCCATCATGTAAATTGCTGTGCAGTGCCCATCATGTCATGTGCTGTGTTGTGCCCACCCTGTCATGTGCTGCACCATGCAGTGCCTACCATGTAATATGCTGTACTCACCATGTAATGTGCTGTACATTGTCCACCATGGCATGTGCCGTGCAGTACCCACAATGGAATGTGGTGTGCAGGGCTCATCATGTCATGTGTGGTGTCCACCATTTAATGTGCTGTGCTCACAATGTAATGTGCTGTGCTGTGTCATGCAGTGCCCACCTTGTCATGTGCTGTGCAGTGCCCACCATGCTATGTGCAGTACCCACTATATAATGTGTTGTGCCCACCATATAATGTTCTGTGCAGTGCCCACTTGTAATGTCCAGTGCCCACCATGTAATGTGCTCAGCTGTGCCTGCCATGTCATGTGCTGTGCCCACCATATAAGGTCCTGTGCCCACTGTGTGCATGAGCTGTGCCCACCATGAAATGTGTTGTGTTGTGCAGTACCAACCATGTCATGTGCTGTGCCCACCATATAATGTACTGTGCCTACCTTGTAATGTGCTGTATTGGGCAGTGCCAACCGCGTAATGTGCTGTGCCCGCCATTAAATGTGCTGTATCCATGTATCCACCATGTAATGTGTTGTGCGAACCATGTGATGTACTGTGCTATACCCCCCTCCCGTGTAATGTACTATGCTGTGCCCCCCACAGACTCACCCCCTCACTCCCACCCCCCTCTCTCTCTCATCCCCTCTCTTTCACCCTGTTCTCTCTTTCACCCCCTTCACCCCCTACCACCCTCTCTCTATTCCCCTTTTTCTCACCTCTCTCTCTCTCTGAGTATAGTGTAGTATAGTGGTCAGTATAGTGGTTAGTGTAGTATAGTATAGTGGTTAGCATAGTGGTCAGTATAGTGTAGTTTAGTATGGAGGTCAGTGTAGTGTAGTGGACAGTGTAGTATGGTGGTCAGTACAGTGTAGTATAGTGGACAGTGTAGTATGGTGGTCAGTATAGTGTAGTGGACAGTGTGGTATGGTGGTCAGTGTAGTATGGTGGTCAGTGTAGTATAGTGGACAGTGTAGTATGGTGGTCAGTGTAGTGGTTAGTGTAGTGGTCAGTGTAGTATGGTGGTCAGTATAGTGTAGTATAGTGGACAGTGTAGTATGGTGGTCAGTATAGTGGACAGTGTAGTATGGTGGTCAGTGTAGTATAGTGGACAGTGTAGTATAGTGGTCAGTGTAGTATGGTGGTCAGTATAGTGGACAGTGTAGTATGGTGGTCAAGTGTAGTGTAGTATAGTGGACAGTGTAGTGTAGTATAGTGGTCAGTATAGTGGACAGTGTAGTATGGTGGTCAGTGTAGTGGTCAGTATAGTATAGTGGTCAGTATAGTATAGTGGTCAGTGTAGTGGACAGTGTAGTTCTCAGTGTAGTGGTCAGTATAGGAATCAGGTAGGTCACTACTATTGTATTTGAAGGGACTCGGGGATAGCTAAAAGTCCGCAGGTTGGGGGGGGGGCGCAAATTACTTGCCTTGCCCCGGGTGCTGACAACCCACGCTACGCCACTGCCAATGCCACACACTATATTACTACTGCTACTATATTTATCACATACCGCCATTTTGGGGGTTACCACCACTAATGTTAAGTTACAGTGCCTTGAAAAAGTATTCATACCTCTTGCAATGTTCCACATTTTGTCATGTTACAACCAAGTGGCACATAATTGTGAAGTGGAAGGAAAATGATAAATGGTTTTCAAATTTTTTTACAAATAAACATGTGAAAAGTGTGGCGTGCATTTGTATTCAGCCCCCCTGAGTCAATACTTTGTAGAACCACCTTTCACTGCAATTACAGCTGCAAGTCTTTTTGGGTATGTCTCTACCAGCTTTGCACATCTAGAGAGTGACATTTTTGCCCAATATATATATATATATATATATATATATATATATATATATATATATACAAATAAACTGCCCCTAACTAAATAACCCGCCTGCTTAATCTAACTCAAGCTATCTCTCCGTCCACGCCAACAACACTACGCTATGTAAGCAGCCTTATATAGTGTGGGGCATGGACTTAGTCCCCTTGAGCTATGATTGGCCAACCGCACCCATCCTTTAGCCAATTATGGCTCTCTCAGCAGAGCGCACTGTGATTGGCCAAAGCATGCAGGTCAGGTGCCTGCTTTGGCCAATCATCATACAGCAATGCACTTTGATCTCGCAGAGCATTATTGGGTGTTCCGCAGAGCACAAATTTCCCACGAACGCCCCATAATGTTCACTGTTAGGTGAACACCAGAATGTAACGTCGAGCTCATCCATATTCCTGACACAGGGTGAGCATTAATCAGAGAAGCACAGAGAACACACCATCCCCACTGTGAAACATGGGGGTGGCAGCATCATGTTTTGGGGATGATTTTCTTCAGCAGGGACAGGGAAGCTGGTCAGAGTTGGTGGGAAGATGGATGGCAGTCTTATAAGAAAACCTGTTTGCAAAAGACTCGAGACTGGGGCAGAGGTTCACCTTCCAGCAGGACAATGACCCTAAACATACAGCCAGAGCTATAATTGATTGGTTTAGATCAAAGCATATTTATGTGTTAGAATGGCCCAGTCAAAGTCCAGACCTAATCCAATTGAGAATCTGTGGCAAGACTTGAAAATTGCTGTTCACAGACACTCTCCATCCAATCTGACAGAGCTTGAGCTATTTTGCAAAGAAGAATGGGCAAAAATGTCACTCTCTAGATGTGCAAAGCTGGTAGAGACATCCCCAAAAAGACTTGCAGCTGTAATTGCAGTGAAAGGTGGTTCTACAAAGTATTGACTCAGGGGGGCTGAATACGAATGCACTGCACACTTTTCACACATTTATTTGTAAAAAAATTATGAAAACCATTTATCATTTTCCTTCCATGTCACAATTACGTTCTACTTTGTGTTGGTCTACTACATAAAATCCCAATAAAATACATTTACTTTTTTAGTTGTAACATGACAAAATGTGGAAAATGTCTGTCATTCAGTGTAGCGTATATATACTGTGCATTCAGCGGTGTACAGTATATAATACACGTCAGGTGGTGTATCTACATCTATATCTATCTATCTATCTATCTATCTATCTATCTATCTATCTATCTATCTATATATATATATATAGTCTAGTATATACAGTTGTGCTCATAACTTTACATATCCTGGCAGAATTTATGATTTCTCAGGGAATATGAATGATAACACAAAAACATTTCTTTCACTAATGGTTAGTGTTTGGCTGAAGCCATTTACTACCAATCAACTCTTTTTAAATCATAATGACAACAGAAACTACCCAAATGACCCTGATCAAAAGTTTACATACCCTGGCAATTTTGGCCTGATAACATGCACACAAGTTGACATAAAGGGGTTTGAATGGCTATTAAAGGTAACCATCCTCACCTGTGATCTGTTTGCTTGTAATTAGTGTGTGTGTAAAAGGTCAATGAGTTTCTTGACTCCTGACAGACCCTTGCATCTTTCATCCAGTGCTGCACTGACCTTTCTGGATTCTGAGTCATGGGGAAAGCAAAAGAATTGTCAAAGGATCTACGAGAAAGGTAGTTGAACTGTATAAAACAGGAAAGGGATATAAAAAGATATCTAAGGAATTGAGAATGCCAATCTGCAGTGTTCAAACTCTAATCAAGAAGTGGAAAATGAGGGGTTCTGTTGAAACCAAACCATGGTCAGGTAGACCAACTAAAATTTCAGCCACAACTGGCAGAAAAATTGTTTGGGGTGTTGCCCCCCCCCCCCCCGGTACTGCTTCTGAAACTGTAAACAGAAGCAGAGGAAGTGATGTCATCTCTCCTCGTGTCTGTCTTTTCGTCCGGAGTCAGAGGAGAGAAGACATCACTGTGAGTTTGCACCAACAGCACACTAACACTAGTACACATAGGCACACAAATCACCCCCCAATCACCTGACCCTGCACCCCTATCACCCCCTGTCACAGTGACACCAATAGCAGTTTTCATTTTTGTACTGATCACTGCATTTATGTCATTTTGTGACTGTTATAGTGTTATAACAGCATAACTGTTATAAGGGCAAAGAGTGGTAGGCCCCTTTAGGTCTAGGGTACCCCCCAACCCCCCCAATAAAGGTTTAACCCCTTGATCGTCCCCAGTTAACCCCTTCACCCTCTGTCGCCAGTGTCACTAATCAATCATTTTTCTCATCGCCATATTGGTGTCACGGGTGACGCTAGTTAGCCTGTTATTTACTTATGGTTACTATCAGCTTTTCATAGCATCAGGTACCACCATATACTACCTAATAAAGGTTTTAACTCCCTGATTGCCCCCTAGTTAACCCTTTCACCAGTGATCACCGTATAAGTGTTACGGGTGACGCTGGTTAGTTTGTTTTTTATACCCTCCATTTATTATCCAATAAAAGGTTTAACCACCTGATCACCCGGCGGGTGATATCAGTCAGGTTTTAGGGTCTGCGTCACCCCAGGCAGCGTCAGATTAGTGCCAGTACTGCTAACACCCACGCACGCAGCATACACCTCCCTTAGTGGTATAGTGTCTGAACGGATGTGCCCACCATGTCATGTGCTGTGCCTTGCATTGCCCACCATGTAATGTGCAGTGCCCACCATGTCATGTGATGTGCCATCCAGTGCCAACCATGTCATGTGCAATGCCCACCATGTCATGGCTGTGCCTTGCAATGCCCGCTATGTAATTTGCAGTGTCCACCATGTCATGTGCTGTGCCATACAGTGATCCCACCATGTAATGTGCAGTGCCCACTGTGTAATGTGCAGCGCCCACCATGTCATGTGCACTTCCCACCATGTCATGTGCTATGCTGTGCCCACCCTGCCATGTGCTGTGCCCAGCATGTAGTGTGTTGTGCCCACTGTGTAATGTGCTGTGCTGTTCAACAGTGCCCACCATGTCATGTGCAGTTCCTAACATGTAATGTGCAGTTGCATTTCCCACCATGAAACGTGCTATGCCATGCAGTGCCCACCATGTAATGTGTTGTGCCCACCATGTAATGTTATGTGCCATTCAGTGCCCACCATGTAATGCGCTGTGCCCACCACGTCATGTGCTGTGCCATGCAGTGCCCACCATGTAATGCGCTGTACCCACCATGTAATGTGCTGTGTCATGCAGTGCCCACCATGTCATGTGCAGTGCCCATCATGTAAATTGCTGTGCAGTGCCCATCATGTCATGTGCTGTGTTGTGCCCACCCTGTCATGTGCTGCACCATGCAGTGCCTACCATGTAATATGCTGTACTCACCATGTAATGTGCTGTACATTGTCCACCATGGCATGTGCCGTGCAGTACCCACAATGGAATGTGGTGTGCAGGGCTCATCATGTCATGTGTGGTGTCCACCATTTAATGTGCTGTGCTCACAATGTAATGTGCTGTGCTGTGTCATGCAGTGCCCACCTTGTCATGTGCTGTGCAGTGCCCACCATGCTATGTGCAGTACCCACTATATAATGTGTTGTGCCCACCATATAATGTTCTGTGCAGTGCCCACTTGTAATGTCCAGTGCCCACCATGTAATGTGCTCAGCTGTGCCTGCCATGTCATGTGCTGTGCCCACCATATAAGGTCCTGTGCCCACTGTGTGCATGAGCTGTGCCCACCATGAAATGTGTTGTGTTGTGCAGTACCAACCATGTCATGTGCTGTGCCCACCATATAATGTACTGTGCCTACCTTGTAATGTGCTGTATTGGGCAGTGCCAACCGCGTAATGTGCTGTGCCCGCCATTAAATGTGCTGTATCCATGTATCCACCATGTAATGTGTTGTGCGAACCATGTGATGTACTGTGCTATACCCCCCTCCCGTGTAATGTACTATGCTGTGCCCCCCACAGACTCACCCCCTCACTCCCACCCCCCTCTCTCTCTCATCCCCTCTCTTTCACCCTGTTCTCTCTTTCACCCCCTTCACCCCCTACCACCCTCTCTCTATTCCCCTTTTTCTCACCTCTCTCTCTCTCTGAGTATAGTGTAGTATAGTGGTCAGTATAGTGGTTAGTGTAGTATAGTATAGTGGTTAGCATAGTGGTCAGTATAGTGTAGTTTAGTATGGAGGTCAGTGTAGTGTAGTGGACAGTGTAGTATGGTGGTCAGTACAGTGTAGTATAGTGGACAGTGTAGTATGGTGGTCAGTATAGTGTAGTGGACAGTGTGGTATGGTGGTCAGTGTAGTATGGTGGTCAGTGTAGTATAGTGGACAGTGTAGTATGGTGGTCAGTGTAGTGGTTAGTGTAGTGGTCAGTGTAGTATGGTGGTCAGTATAGTGTAGTATAGTGGACAGTGTAGTATGGTGGTCAGTATAGTGGACAGTGTAGTATGGTGGTCAGTGTAGTATAGTGGACAGTGTAGTATAGTGGTCAGTGTAGTATGGTGGTCAGTATAGTGGACAGTGTAGTATGGTGGTCAAGTGTAGTGTAGTATAGTGGACAGTGTAGTGTAGTATAGTGGTCAGTATAGTGGACAGTGTAGTATGGTGGTCAGTGTAGTGGTCAGTATAGTATAGTGGTCAGTATAGTATAGTGGTCAGTGTAGTGGACAGTGTAGTTCTCAGTGTAGTGGTCAGTATAGGAATCAGGTAGGTCACTACTATTGTATTTGAAGGGACTCGGGGATAGCTAAAAGTCCGCAGGTTGGGGGGGGGCGCAAATTACTTGCCTTGCCCCGGGTGCTGACAACCCACGCTACGCCACTGCCAATGCCACACACTATATTACTACTGCTACTATATTTATCACATACCGCCATTTTGGGGGTTACCACCACTAATGTTAAGTTACAGTGCCTTGAAAAAGTATTCATACCTCTTGCAATGTTCCACATTTTGTCATGTTACAACCAAGTGGCACATAATTGTGAAGTGGAAGGAAAATGATAAATGGTTTTCAAAATTTTTTACAAATAAACATGTGAAAAGTGTGGCGTGCATTTGTATTCAGCCCCCCTGAGTCAATACTTTGTAGAACCACCTTTCACTGCAATTACAGCTGCAAGTCTTTTTGGGTATGTCTCTACCAGCTTTGCACATCTAGAGAGTGACATTTTTGCCCAATATATATATATATATATATATATATATATATATATATATATATACAAATAAACTGCCACTAACTAAATAACCCGCCTGCTTAATCTAACTCAAGCTATCTCTCCGTCCACGCCAACAACACTACGCTATGTAAGCAGCCTTATATAGTGTGGGGCATGGACTTAGTCCCCTTGAGCCATGATTGGCCAACCGCACCCATCCTTTAGCCAATTATGGCTCTCTCAGCAGAGCGCACTGTGATTGGCCAAAGCATGCAGGTCAGGTGCCTGCTTTGGCCAATCATCATACAGCAATGCACTTTGATCTCGCAGAGCATTATTGGGTGTTCCGCAGAGCACAAATTTCCCACGAACGCCCCATAATGTTCACTGTTAGGTGAACACCAGAATGTAACGTCGAGCTCATCCATATTCCTGACACAGGGTGAGCATTAATCAGAGAAGCACAGAGAACACACCATCCCCACTGTGAAACATCGGGGTGGCAGCATCATGTTTTGGGGATGATTTTCTTCAGCAGGGACAGGGAAGCTGGTCAGAGTTGGTGGGAAGATGGATGGCAGTCTTATAAGAAAACCTGTTTGCAAAAGACTCGAGACTGGGGCAGAGGTTCACCTTCCAGCAGGACAATGACCCTAAACATACAGCCAGAGCTATAATTGATTGGTTTAGATCAAAGCATATTTATGTGTTAGAATGGCCCAGTCAAAGTCCAGACCTAATCCAATTGAGAATCTGTGGCAAGACTTGAAAATTGCTGTTCACAGACACTCTCCATCCAATCTGACAGAGCTTGAGCTATTTTGCAAAGAAGAATGGGCAAAAATGTCACTCTCTAGATGTGCAAAGCTGGTAGAGACATCCCCAAAAAGACTTGCAGCTGTAATTGCAGTGAAAGGTGGTTCTACAAAGTATTGACTCAGGGGGGCTGAATACGAATGCACTGCACACTTTTCACACATTTATTTGTAAAAAAATTATGAAAACCATTTATCATTTTCCTTCCATGTCACAATTACGTTCTACTTTGTGTTGGTCTACTACATAAAATCCCAATAAAATACATTTACTTTTTTAGTTGTAACATGACAAAATGTGGAAAATGTCTGTCATTCAGTGTAGCGTATATATACTGTGCATTCAGCGGTGTACAGTATATAATACACGTCAGGTGGTGTATCTACATCTATATCTATCTATCTATCTATCTATCTATCTATCTATCTATCTATCTATCTATATATATATATATAGTCTAGTATATACAGTTGTGCTCATAACTTTACATATCCTGGCAGAATTTATGATTTCTCAGGGAATATGAATGATAACACAAAAACATTTCTTTCACTAATGGTTAGTGTTTGGCTGAAGCCATTTACTATCAATCAACTCTTTTTAAATCATAATGACAACAGAAACTACCCAAATGACCCTGATCAAAAGTTTACATACCCTGGCAATTTTGGCCTGATAACATGCACACAAGTTGACATAAAGGGGTTTGAATGGCTATTAAAGGTAACCATCCTCACCTGTGATCTGTTTGCTTGTAATTAGTGTGTGTGTAAAAGGTCAATGAGTTTCTTGACTCCTGACAGACCCTTGCATCTTTCATCCAGTGCTGCACTGACCTTTCTGGATTCTGAGTCATGGGGAAAGCAAAAGAATTGTCAAAGGATCTACGAGAAAGGTAGTTGAACTGTATAAAACAGGAAAGGGATATAAAAAGATATCTAAGGAATTGAGAATGCCAATCTGCAGTGTTCAAACTCTAATCAAGAAGTGGAAAATGAGGGGTTCTGTTGAAACCAAACCATGGTCAGGTAGACCAACTAAAATTTCAGCCACAACTGGCAGAAAAATTGTTTGGGGTGTTGCCCCCCCCCCCCCCGGTACTGCTTCTGAAACTGTAAACAGAAGCAGAGGAAGTGATGTCATCTCTCCTCGTGTCTGTCTTTTCGTCCGGAGTCAGAGGAGAGAAGACATCACTGTGAGTTTGCACCAACAGCACACTAACACTAGTACACATAGGCACACAAATCACCCCCCAATCACCTGACCCTGCACCCCTATCACCCCACAGTGACACCAATAGCAGTTTTCATTTTTGTACTGATCACTGCATTTATGTCATTTTGTGACTGTTATAGTGTTATAACAACATAACTGTTATAAGGGCAAAGAGTGGTAGGCCCCTTTAGGTCTAGGGTACCCCCCAACCCCCCCAATAAAGGTTTAACCCCTTGATCGTCCCCAGTTAACCCCTTCACCCTCTGTCGCCAGTGTCACTAATCAATCATTTTTCTCATCGCCATATTGGTGTCACGGGTGACGCTAGTTAGCCTGTTAGTTACTTATGGTTACTATCAGCTTTTCATAGCATCAGGTACCACCATATACTACCTAATAAAGGTTTTAACTCCCTGATTGCCCCCTAGTTAACCCTTTCACCAGTGATCACCGTATAAGTGTTACGGGTGACGCTGGTTAGTTTGTTTTTTATACCCTCCATTTATTATCCAATAAAAGGTTTAACCACCTGATCACCCGGCGGGTGATATCAGTCAGGTTTTAGGGTCTGCATCACCCCAGGCAGCGTCAGATTAGTGCCAGTACTGCTAACACCCACGCACGCAGCATACACCTCCCTTAGTGGTATAGTGTCTGAACGGATCAATATCTGATCTGAACTGTGTCCCCAGCCGTTTAGGGTTCCTAAAAATGCAGTGTTAGTGGGATCAGCCCAGTTACCAGCCCACGCAAATGCAGTATCGATCGATCACTGTCACTTACAAACCACTAAACACATAACTGCAGCTTTCGCAGAGTCAGGCCTGATCCCTGCGATCGCTAACAGTTTTTTTGATAGCGTTTGATACAGTTGCTGACTACTGTACCAGTAAATTTAGAGCCCAAAATGGCAACTCGAAGGTACAGTAGTGAAGAGGCCTACACGTTTCTGGGCATGACAGATAGTGAACAGGAAGTCACTCATCTGTCAGATTTAGGCTCAGAATACGATCCTGTAGACGACAGCGGCTCCATGACAGATAGCTCTGACGACGGAGCTGTGGTCCCTGCCAAGGTCAGGCGTACCAGGCCCCGATCTTCTTCTGCTGTTATTGAGGTGCAAGAACTGCAGGGCTCTCGTATGGAGCAGAGAAGTACTAGTGCCACTCATCCTTCTGGTGAACTGGCAAGCACCAGCGGCCTAGTACACCCTGGTTGTACATCCAGCACTGCAGTATCACGTAGTGACGTGGCGAGTCCTATAAGCGCAGTTCAAGCTGGCGAGGTGGCAAGCACAAGTAGTGTCCCGCTGCCACCAAGAAGACAAAGACAGGCCCGTTGTGCCCATAGTGTCCTTCCTGCAGAATTTGCCAATCCTAATTGGGAGCCCACCACTTCTGCAGCACCCATACTTCCCCCCATTCACTGGCCAACTTGATTTTTATTCACTGTTTTTCACGGACGATCTCTATAGATCTATTGTGGACCAAAATAATTTGTATGCTGGTCAGTTAATCACCGCTAATCTCCAGGCCTCCCTTGCCAGAGATTGGAAACCAATTACGGTTTCCGAATTTAAGACCTTTCTGGGCCTATCCCTCGACATGGGCATAGTTAAAATGAGTAAGTTACGGTCATATTGGTCCACTGACCCAATTTACCATATGCCCCTGTTCTCTGCCTCCATGGCCAGGGCACGATACGAGCAGATCTTGCGGTTCATGCACTTCAACAACAATGAACTCTGTCGTCCTCATGGAGACCCTGGATACGATCGGCTCTACAAAATTCGGCTTCTCGTAAACCACTTCAACGAGCATTTTGCAGCCTTGTTTACTCCCCATCAAGTTGTCTGCATTGATGAGTCCCTGATTAAGTTTTCTGGCCGCTTGTCTTTCAAACAGTATCTTCCCAGCAAGTGTGCCAGATACGGGGTCAAGATGTATAAGCTCTGTGACAGGGCCACAGGCTATACATATAGTTTTATGGTTTACGAGAGAAGAGATAGTCACGTAGAGCCACCGAACTGCCCAGATTACATAGGGAGCACTGACAAGATTGTGTGGGACTTGGTGTCACCCTTATTCGGAAAAGGGTACCATTTGTATGTGGACAATTATTACACGAGTGTGCCACTTTTTAGACACTTGTTTGATCATCAGATTGGTGCATGTGGCACCGTGCGATCTAATCACTGGGGCTTAACCCAGAGGCTTGTAGATTCCCATCTTAGGCTGGGGGAGTGAGCCTGCTTGAAGTGTAATAACTTGCTCGCTGTGAAGTGGAGGGATAATAAGAATGTTTTCGTTCTGTCCTCCCTTCATGCAGACACGACGGTTCAAATTCCTATGGCGACTGATATTGTGGAGAAACCCCTCTGTGTCCATGAATATAACCAAAATATTGGAGGGGTGGACCTCAACGACCAGTTGTTGGCGCCGTACCTAGTTGCCCGTAAGGCCAGATGCTGGTACAAAAAAGTGTCTGTATACTTATTTCAATTGGCTTTGCTGAACGCTCATGTGCTATAAGAGCTTCAGGACGGACTGGATCCTTCCTTAAATTCCAGAAAGAGATCGTCAGAGCCCTTCTGTTTCCAGACGGTGCTCCACCTCACCATCCCAATCCAAATGCAGTAAGCTGGCTGCATGAGAGGCATTTTCTGTATGTCTTCCCTAGTACCCCTACCCAACGAGCCCCCCAAAGAAAATGTCATGTTTGTAGCAAGCGCGGATATAGGCGTGACACCCGCTATTATTGTCCCTCCTGTCCTGACAATCCTGGTCTTTGCATTGGTGAATGTTTTGAACGCTACCATACACTAGTGGAGTTTTAGTGTAGGGTACAGCACTGCACAGACTAGGCACACTTTCACAGGGTCTCCCAAGATGCCATTGCATTTTGAGAGACCCGAACCTGGAACCGAACCATTACAGTTACAGTTACAAATAAAAGTGTAAAAAAAAAAAAAAAGTAAAAAAATAAAATAACAAAAAATATATAAAATAAAAAAAAACAAAAATAGTTGTCGTTTTATTGTTCTCTCTCTCTCTATTCTCTCTCTATTGTTCTGCTCCTTTTTACTGTATTCTATTCTGCAATGTTTTGTTGTTTTTATGTTTTATCATGTATGTAACAGGTATGTAATTTTTTAATACTTTACTGTTTACTGTGTTTTATTGTTAACCATTTTTTTGTTTTCAGGTCCGCCATTCAGCTGCAGCGCAGATTTATTTATCTTGACAGCCACGATACATAAAGCCGTGACTCCATCGCTGTAGGAGGTGATTTCACCACCACAGTTAAAAAAAAGAGCATATATGTCAAAGCATGGGGGTAGCAGGGGTGGAGGAGCAATTTGCTTCTAACTTTTGCGGAGGATGCCCCCCAAGCTACGTAATGTATATTTTAGAGGCCATTCAGCTGCAGTACTGATTCATTTATCTTGACAGCAACAGCGTTTGCTCCCACGATACATAATTCCGTGACTCCAGCGCTGTAGGAGGTGATTTCACCACCACAGTTAAAAACAAAATGGTGCATGTATGCCCATCATTAGAAGTGGGTGGATGAAGGGAGGTATTCTAATGGTAGGCATACCCACCGATCAATCTCTTTTTTTCGTTCAGCCCACAGGCTGCATGAAAAAAAGATTAAAATATATGCCCAAGGACCAGCAACGTACTGGTATGTTGCAGGACTTTGAGTGGTTATACCAGAATGATGCCTGCGGGTTTAGGTATTATCTTGGTATCATTCTTTTCAGCCAGCGGTCGGCTTTCATCTACAAGCAACCCTAGTGGCTAATTAGCCTCTAGACCGCTTTTACAAGCAGTGGGAGGGAATGTCCCCCCCCCATCGTCTTCCATGGTTTTCTCTGGCTCTCCTGTGCCAACAGGGAACCTGAGAATGTAGCCGGTGTTTCCACCAGCTGACCATAGAGCTGATCAGAGACCAGAATGGCTCCAATCATCTCGATGGCCTAAAAAACCAGAAACTACAAGCATTTCATGACTTAGATTTCGCCGGATGTAAACAGTGCCATTGGGAAATTGGGAAAGCATTTTATCACACCGATCTTGGTGTGGTCAGATGCTTTAAGGGCAGAGGAGAGAACTAGGGTTTAATAGACCCCAATTTTTTCAAAAAAGAGTACCTGTCACTACCTATTGCTATCATAGGGGATATTTACATTCCCTGAGATAACAATAAAAATGATTAAAAAAATGAAAGGAACAGTTTAAAAAAAAATGAAAAAGCATAATAAATAATAATAAAAAAAAAAAAAAAAGCCCCCCTGTCTCCCCCTGCTCTCACGCAAAGGCAAACGCAAGCATTGGTCTGGCGTCATATGTAAACAGCAATTGCACCATGCATGTGAGGTATCACCGTGAAGGTCACATCGAGGGGCAGTAATTTTAGCAGCAGACCTCCTCTGTAAATCAAAAGTGGTAACCTGTAAAGGCTTTTAAAAATGTATGTAGTTTGTCGCCACTGCACGTTTGTGCACAATTTTAACCACTTGAGCCCCGGACCATTATGCTGCCTAAGGACCAGAGGTCTTTTTCCAATTTGGCACTGCGTCGCTTTAACTGCTAATTGCGCGGTCATGCAATGCTGTACCCAAACGAAATTTGCGTCCTTTTCTTCCCACAAATAGAGCTTTCTTTTGATGGTATTTGATCACCTCTGCGGTTTTTATTTTTTGCGCTATAAATGGAAAAAGACCGAAAATTTTGAAAAAAAATGATATTTTCTACTTTTTGTTATAAAAAAAATCCAATAAACTCAATTTTAGTCATACATTTAGGCCAAAATGTATTCGGCCACATGTTTTTGGTAAAAAAATGTCAATAAGCGTATATTTATTGGTTTGCGCAAAAGTTATAGCGTCTACAAACTAGGGTACATTTTCTGTAATTTACACAGCTTTTAGTTTATGACTGCCTATGTCATTTCTTGAGGTGCTAAAATGGCAGGGCAGTACAAAACCCCCCCAAATGACCCCATTTTGGAAAGTAGACACCCCAAGGAAATTGCTGAGAGGCATGTTGAACCCATTGAATATTTATTTTTTTTGTCCCAAGTGATTGAATAATGACAAAAAAAAAAAATATTTACAAAAAGTTGTCACTAAATGATATATTGCTCACACAGGCCATGGGCCTATGTGGAATTGCACCCCAAAATACATTCTGCTGCTTCTCCTGAATATGGGGATACCACATGTGTGGGACTTTTTGGGAGCCTAGCCGCGTACGGGGCCCCGAAATCCAATCACCGCCTTCAGGATTTCTAAGGGCGTAAATTTATGATTTCACTCTTTACTGCCTATCACAGTTTCGGAGGCCATGGAATGCCCAGGTGGCACAAAACCCCCCCAAATGACCCCATTTTGGAAAGTAGACACCCCAAGCTATTTCCAGAGAGGCATATTGAGTCCATGGAATATTTTATATTTTGACACAAGTTGCGGGAAAGTGACACTTTTTTTTTTTTTTTTTTTTGCACAAAGTTGTCACTAAATGATATATTGCTCACACAGGCCATGGGCATATGTGGAATTGCACCCCAAAATACATTTAGCTACTTCTCCTGAGTACGGGGATACCACATGTGTTGGACTTTTTGGGAGCCTAGCCGTGTACGGGACCCCGAAAACCAATCACCGCCTTCAGGATTTCTAAGGGTGAAAATTTTTGATTTCACTCTTCACTGCCTATCACAGTTTCGGAGGCCATGGAATGCCCAGGTGGCACAAAACCCCCCCAAATGACCCCATTTTGGAAAGTAGACACCCCAAGCTATTTGCTGAGAGGCATGGTGAGTATTTTGCAGCTCTCATTTGTTTTTGAAAATGAAGAAAGACAAGAAAAAACTTTTTTTTTTTCTTTTTTCAATTTTCAAAACTTTGTGACAAAAAGTGAGGTCTGCAAAATACTCACTATACCTCTCATCAAATAGCTTGGGGTGTCTACTTTCCAAAATGGGGTCATTTGGGGGGGGTTTGTGCCACCTGGGCATTCCATGGTCTCCGAAACTGTGATAAGCAGTCAAGAGAGAAATCAAAAATTCACGCCCTTAGAAAGCCTGAAGGCGGTGCTTGGTTTTCGGGGTTCCGTACGCGGCTAGGCTCCCAAAAAGTCTCACACATGTGGTATCCCCGTACTCAGGAGAAGCAGCAGAATGTATTTTGGGGTGTAATTTCACATATTCCCATGGCATGTTTGAGCAATATATCATTTAGTGACAATTTTGTGCAAAAAAAAAAAAAATTGTCTCTTTCCCGCAACTTGTGTCGCAATATAAAATATTCCATGGACTCGACATGCCTCTCAGCAAATAGCTTGGGGTGTCTACTTTCCAAAATGGGGTCATTTGGGGGGGTTTTGAACTGTCCTGGCATTTTATGCACAACATTTAGAAGCTTATGTCACACATCACCCATTCTTCTAACCACTTGAAGACAAAGCCCTTTCTGACACTTATTGTTTACATGAAAAAGTTTTTTTTTTTTGCAAGAAAATTACTTTGAACCCCCAAACATTATATATTTTTTTAAAGCAAATGCCCTACAGATTAAAATGGTGGGTGTTTCATTTTTTTTTTTCACACAGTATTTGCGCAGCGATTTTTCAAACGCATTTTTTGGGGAAAAAACACACTTTTTTAAATTTTAATGCACTAAAACACACTATATTGCCCAAATGTTTGATGAAATAAAAAAGGATGATCTTAGGCCGAGTACATGGATACCAAACATGACATGCTTTACAATTGCGCACAAACGTGCAGTGGCAACAAAATAAATAAATTTTTAAAAGCCTTTAAAAGCCTTTACAGGTTACCACTTTAGATTTACGTTTGACGACAGACCGCCGCTTGCGTTCGCCTTAGTGCGAGAGCAGGGGGCGACAGGGGTGCTTTTTTTTTTTTTTTCTTTATTATTTTTTTGCTTTTTTATCTTATTTTTAAACTGTTCCTTTCATTTTTATTTTTTTTTAATCATTTTTATTGTTATCTCGGGGAATGTAAATATCCCCTATGATAGCAATAGGTAGTGACAGGTACTCTTTTTTGAAAAAATTGGGGTCTATTAGACCCTAGATCTCTCCTCTGCCCTCAAAGCATCTGACCACACCAAGATCGGTGTGATAAAATGCTTCCCCAATTTCCCAATGGCGCTATTTACATCCAGCGAAATCTAAGTCATAAAATGCTCGTAGCTTCCGGTTTCTTAAGCCATAGAGATGTTTGGAGCCACTCTGGTCTCTGATCAGCTCTATGGTCAGCTGGCTGAATCACCGGCTGCATTCTCAGGTTCCCTGTTGAGACAGGAGAGCCAGAGAAAAACACGGAAGACGGTGGGGGGGGGGGGGCATTCCCTCCCACGGCTTGTAAAAGCAGTCTAGAGGCTAATTAGCCGCTAGGATTGCTTTTACATGAAAGCCGACCGCTGGCTGAAAAGAATGATACCAAGATGATACCTAAACCTGCAGGCATCATTCTGGTATAACCACTCAAAGTTGTGAATGGCGTACCTGAAGACAAAAAAATGGTTAACAATAAAGCACAGTAAAAACGGTAAAGTATAAAAAATTGCATACCTGAAAAGCAAACATGATAAAACATAATAACAATAAAACATTGCAGAATAGAATACAGTAAAAAAGAGCAGAACAATAGAGAGAATAGAGAGAGAGAGAACAATAAAACGACAACTATTTTTTTTTATTTTATATATATATATATATTTTTTTTTTTACACTTTTTTTGTAACTAACTTTTATAACTGTAACCGGTTCCAGGTTCGGGTCTCTCAAAATGCGATGGCATCTTGGGAGACCCTGTGAAAGTGTGCCTAGTCTGTGCAATGCTGTACCCTACGCTAATACTCAACTAGTGCATGGTAGCGTTCAAAACATTCACCAATGCAAAGACCAGGATTGTCAGGACAGAAGGTACAATAATAGCGGGTGTCACGCCTATATCCGCGCTAGCTGCAGACACAATATCTTTTTTGGGGGCGTTCGCTGGGTAGGGGTACTCGGGAGGACATAAAGAAAATGCCTCTCATGCAGCCGACTGCATTTGGTTGGGGATGTGAATGGGGGAAGTACGGGCGCTGCAGAAGCGGTGGGTTCCCAATTAGGATTGGCGAATGCAGTAGGAAGGGCACTATGGGTACGACGGGCCTGTGTTTGTCTTTTTGGTGGCAGCGGGACACTACTTGTGCTTGCCACCTCACCAGCTTGAACTGCACTTATGGGACTCGCCACGTCACCAAGTGTTACTGCAGTGCTGGTTTGACTATGACCGGGGTGTACTAGGCCGCTGGCGCTTGCCAGTTCACCAAAACGCTACCAAAAAATCTGTTGGCGATCGCAGGGATCAGGCCTGACTCTGCGAACGCTGCAGTTATGCGTTTTAGTCTTTTGTAAGTGACAGTGATCGATCGATACTGCACTTGGGTGGGCTGGGCTGGGCCGGGCGGAGGGGCAAAACGCAGGTGCTAGCAGGTATCTGGGCTGATCCCGCTAACACTGCGTTTGTGAGAACCCTAAACTGCTGGGGATGCTAGTATAGATCTGATCGGATCAGATATTGATCCGTTCAGATACTATACCACTAAGGGTGGTGTACAGTGCGTGCGTGGGTGTTGGCGGTACTGGCGCTAACCTGACGCTGCCTGGGGCTGGTGCTTGCCAGTTCACCAAAATACTACCAAAAAAACTGTTAGCGATCGCAGGGATCAGGCCTGACTCTGCGAACGCTGCAGTTATGCATTTAGTGTTTTGTAAGTGACAGTGATCGATCGATACTGCACTTGGGTGGGCTGGGCCGGGCGGAGGGGCAAAACGCAGGTGCTAGCAGGTATCTGGGCTGATTCCGCTAACACTGCGTTTTTGGGAACCCTAAACTGCTGGGGACACTAGTATAGATCTGATCGGATCAGATATTGATCCGTTCAGATACTATACCACTAAGGGAGGCGTATGCTGCGTGCGTGGGTGTTAGCGGTACTGGCGCTAACCTGACCCTGCCTGGGGCTGGTGCTTGCCAGTTCACCAAAATACTACCAAAAAAACTGTTAGCGATCGCAGGGATCAGGCCTGACTCTGCGAACGCTGCAGTTATGCGTTTAGTCTTTTGTAAGTGACAGTGATCGATCGATACTGCACTTGGGTGGGCTGGGCTGGGCCGGGTGGAGGGGCAAAACGCAGGTGCTAGCAGGTATCTGGGCTGATTCCGCTAACACTGCGTTTTTGGGAACCCTAAACTGCTGGGGACGCTAGTATAGATCTGATCGGATCAGATATTGATGCGTTCAGATACTATACCACTAAGGGAGGCGCATGCTGCGTGCGTGGGTGTTAGCGGTACTGGCGCTAATCTGACGCTGCCTGGGGCGACGCATATCACCGCCGGGCGATCAGGGGGCTAAACCTTTATTCGGTAATAAACGGCGGGTGCCCTGACACTATAAAAAATAAACAAACTAACCAGCGTCAACCGTAACGGTTATACGGTGATCAGTGGTGAAAGGGTTAACTAGGGGGCAATCAAGGGGTTAAAACATTTATTCGGTAGTATATGGGGGTCCCTGACGCTATAAAACGCTGACGGCGAACCTAAATATTTATGTCCCTAACTAGCGTCACCAGCGACACTAATACAGCGATCAGAAAAATGATCGCTTAGTGACACTGGTGACAGGGGGTGATCAAGGGGTTAAAACTTTATTAGGGGGGGTTAGGGGGTACCCTAGACCTAAAGGGGGGGTAACAGGAACCGGACCAACACTGTAACTGTCACAAACTGACACTATGCAGTAATCAGAAAAAAAAACAAAAAAAAAAACTGCTGGTGTCAGTTTGTGACAGGGGGGGGGGGGATTGGGGGGGGATCGGGGGGCGATCGGGGGGGGGGGTCGGGGTGTTTTGTGTGCCTGGCATGTTCTACTGTGTGTGTGTGTGTTGGTGCACTCACTCACATGTCTTCTCTCCTCGGCCCGGAACGGAAATTACCGAGCCGAGGAGAGATGACATCATTTCCTTTGCTGCTGTTTAGCATACAGCAGCAAAGGAATGATTCGATTGGCCGGCGGCGATCGCGAGGGGGGGGCCACGAACGGATGGTCTCCCCCTCACCACCGATCGCCGCTGGACAAAATACGACCGCCTCGGGCACCGGGGGGAGGTCCGATCGGACCCCCCACCCGCGGAAGGCAAATCACGTACCATGTACGTGATTTTGCCTGTCCGTGCCACTTTGCCGACGTACATCGGCGTGAGGCGGTCGTCAAGTGGTTAAAGCATGTCGTGTTTGGTATCCATGTACTCAGCCTAAGATCATCTTTTTTATTTCATCAAACATTTGGGCAATATAGTGTGTTTTAGTGCATTAAAATTAAAAAAGTGTGTTTCCCCCCCCCCCCAAAAAAAAGCGTTTGAAAAATCGATGCGCAAATACTGCGTGAAAAAAAAAAACACCCACCATCTGTAGGGCCTTTGCTTTAAAAAAATATATAATATTTGGGGGTTCAAAGTAATTTTATTGCAAAAAAAAGACAAAAAGTGTCAGAAAGGGCTTTGTCTTCAAGTGGTTAGAAGAAGAGTGGGTGATGTGTGACATAAGCTTCTAAATGTTGTGCATAAAATGCCAGGACAGTTCAACCCCCCCCCCCCCCCCCCAAATTACCCATTTTGGAAAGTAGACACCCCAAGCTATTTGCTGAGAGGCATGTTGAGTCCATGAAATATTTTATATTTTGACACAAGTCGCAAAAAAAAGACAAATCTTTTTTTTTTTGCACAAAAATGATATATTGCTCAAATATGCCATGGGCATATGTGAAATTACACCCCAAAATACATTCTGTTGCTTCTCCTGAGTATGGGAATACCACATGTGTGAGACTTTTTGGGAGCCTAGCCGCGTACGGGACCCTGAAAACCAAGCACCGCCTTCAGGCTTTCTAAGGGTTTAAATTTTTGATTTCACTCCTCACTTCCATAATCCTTAAATGGAAGACGTTTGGGATGACCAGAACCCTTCCTAGAGCTGGCCTTCTAGCCAAACTGAGCTATCGGGGGAGAAGAGCCTTGGTGAGAGAGGTAAAGAAGAACCCAAAGATCACTGTGGCTGAGCTCCAGAGATGCAGTCGGGAAATGGGAGAAAGTTGTGGAAAGTCAACCATCACTGCAGCCCTCCACCAGCCGGGGCTTTATGGCAGAGTGGCCCGACGGAAGCCTCTCCTCAGTGCAAGACACATGAAAGCCCGCATGGAGTTTGCTAAAAAACATCTGAAGGACTCCAAGATGGTGAGAAATAAGATTCTCTGGTCTGATGAGACCAAGATAGAACTTTTTGGCCTTAATTCTAAGCGGTATGTGTGGAGAAAACCAGCCACTGCTCATCACGTGTCCAATATAGTCCCAACAGTGAAGCATGGTGGTGGCAGCATCATGCTGTGGGGGTGTTTTTCATCTGCAGGGACAGGACGACTGGTTGCAATCAAGGGAAAGATGAATGCAGCCAATCACAGGGATATCCTGGACGAAAACCTTCTCCAAAGTGCTCAGGACCTCAGATTGGGCCGAAGGTTTACATTCCAACAAGACAATGACCCTAAGCACACAGCTAAAATAATTAAGGAGTGGCTTCACAACAACTCCCTGACTGTTCTTGAATGACCCAGACAGAGCCCTGACTTAAACCCAATTGAACATCTCTGGAGTGACCTAAAAATGGCTGTCCACCAACGTTTACCATCCAACCTGACAGAACTGGAGAGGATCTGTAAGGAGGAATGGCAGAGGATTCCCAAATCCAGGTGTGAAAAACTTTTTGCATCTTTCCCAAAAAGACTCATGGCTGTATTAGATCAAAAGGGTGCTTCTATTAAATACTGAGCAAAAGGTCTGAATACTTAGGACCATTTATTTTCCACTTACTTTTTAATAAATCTGCAAAAATGTTAACATTTCTGTGTTTTTCTGTCAATATGGGGTGCTGTGCGTAGATTAATGAGGGAAAAAAATGAACTTAAATGATTTTAGCAAATGGCTGCAATATAACAAAGAATGAAAAATTTAAGGGGGTCTGAATACTTTCCATCCCCCCTGTATATTTTAGTAGACACCCTAGAGAATAAAATGGTGGTTGTTGTAGTATTTTATGTCACACTTTATTTGCGCAGCAGTCTTTCAAATGCAATATTTCTGGAAAAAATTACTTTAAGGAATTAAAAAAAAAAAACTAACCAGTAAAGCTAGCCCATTTTTTTTTGTATAATGTGAAAGATTTTACGTCGCGAGAATCGTGATCGTTTTATTCTAAGCAAAAAAATAGTGATTCTGATATATATATATATATATATAGATAGATAGATAGATAGATAGATAGATAGATAGATAGATAGATAGATAGATAGATAGATATATATATATATATATATATATATATATATATATATACTGTATTCACACTACCATTTCTTTAGTTGTGAGTCAGTATCATTTCACATTCTGGGGAGATAGCGCTTCATCTTTGCTTTCTAAAGCTGGCCATACACCATACAATTTTCCTGTTCAATTTTCTTTAGATTTACCTTCAACTATGTAGTACAAGGGCCTGCCTGATTGCATCCAAATTGAAAGTGTTTAGGTTTGACCTCCTATTATATGGTTTTGGTAAATCTAAAGGAAAGTTGAACAGGAAAATTGAATAGTGTATGGCCAGCCTTAGTATTAGTTTAGTTTATGTGGGAACACATATTGGCGTCAAGCAGCAACATTGGTGATTGTCACTTTATTTGCAGATAGACTCATAGTAGCACAGAATACTTATTATTCATTGGTATCTGGGTTATTTATTTGATATGTTTTCTAACAGTAAGTAAGGGAAAGTGTTTTTTTTTTTTTGGTCTTCATTATATACAAAAATTAAACCCGGTGGTTATTAAATATCACCAAAAAAAGGTGTCCTTTACTAAATGATACCAATTACAATTCTCTTTTGCTTCCCAAACGTACAAGAGACTATAGTCCATGGCAGGCCCAGGCTAGTGGAAAGTGGCAGCATGGAAAGCTATGATTTGCTGGGCATGCTGGAATTTATAGTTCCTCATGTCAAACACAGCTCATTACTTTTGCCCAAAGTGTAGGTAAATATGACATTACCTATTTGTCTAGCACAAAGTCACCTGGTTTCACTTGTGTCATGTGCTTACAGTGAACGTCATGCATGTAATCCTCTCCTTATTTCTGTTGAGATTTATGTTCAGGCTGGAAAGATTTTCTTTTCTTCTTTGTTTACTCTGTAACTCTGGTTATGCACATTGTACATTTATTTATTATCTCATTTATTACCTCATAATAATATGAATGTAAATAAGGCTAAAAATAGGTTTGAATGCCATTGATACAATTGTTTCCTTTTTTCCTTTAAATCAAAAAGACAGCCATGCATACTGTAAATATTTCTGTTAGGATACATTTTAAAGTGTATACAGTGCCTTGAAAAAGTATTCACACCCATTGAAATTTTCCACATTTTGTCATGTTACAACCAAAAACGTAAATGTATTTTATTTGGATTTTCTGTGATAGGCCAACACAAAGTGACACATATTTGTGAAGTGGAAGGAAAATGATAAATGGTTTTCAAATTTTTTTACAAATAAATATGTGAAAAGTGTGACGTGCATTTGTATTCAGCCCCCCTGGGTCAATACTTTGTAAAACCACCTTTCACTGCAATTACAGCTGCAAGTCTTTTTGGGGATGTCTCTACCAGCTTGTCACATCTAGAGAGTGATTTTTTTTTGCCCATTCTTCTTTACAAAATAGCTCAAGCTCTGTCAGATTAGATGGAGAGTGTCTGTGAACAGAAATGTTCAAGTCTTGCCACAGATTTTTAATTGGATTTAGGTCTGGACTTTGACTCGGCCATTATAATACATGAATATGCTTTGGTCTCAAAACCATTCCATTGTAGCTCTGGCTGTGTGTTTAGGGTCATTGTCCTGCTGGAAGGTGAACCTCCGCCCCAGTCTCAAGTCTTTTGCAGACTCTAACAGGTTTTCTTCTAAGATAGACCTGTATTTGGCTACATCCATCTTCCCATAAACTCTGACCATTTTCCCTGTCCCTGCTGTAGAAAAGCATGGTGTGTTAAGGGTGGTATGCAATGCTAGTTTTCCATCACACATAGTGTTTTGCTTTTAGGTCAAAAAGTACAATTTTGGTCTCATCTGACCAGACCACCTTCTTCCCCATGTTTAATGTGTCCCCCACATGGCTTCTCTCAAACTGCAAACGGGACTTCTTATGGCTTTCTATCAACAATACCTTTCTTCTTGCCACTCTTCCATGAAGGCCAGATTTGTGGAGTGCACGACTATTAGTTGTCCTGTGGACAGATTCCCCCACCTGAGCTGTGGATCTCTGCAGCTCCTCCAGAGTTACCATGGGCTTATTGGCAACTTCTCTGATTAATGCTCTCCTTGCCCGGCCTGTCAGTTTAGGTGGACAGCAATTGTGTCATACTGTTTCTATTTTCTGATGATGGATTGGGCAGTGCTCCGTGAGATGTTCAAAGCTTGGGATATTTTTTTTTTTATAACCTAACCCTGCTTTAAACTTCTCCACAACTGGGGCGTGGCCAGCAGGGTGCACTGAGCAGACATGCCTTCTGGAAAGGACTTTGTTTCTTGATCCATTTCTGGGTTATAACTACACCTACATGGACTGACAGCCCCTGCATGCCTTCTAGAACCCCTGGAGGCCTGAATTGGGGGGGACAAGTTGAAATTTCCCCCTGGTATTGAGGCTGCGGTGACCCAATCTTTGGATCAGCGGCCTACGCCAGCGCGCCTTAGCAATATGGCATCGCAGACAGACCACGAGGAGGACGCTCCACCTGGTATCCTGGAGGTAATGGCATATATTACAATATGCCAGACAGCGCTTACGTCCAAGATAGAAGCCGTATAAATGGACCTGGGGCTGCTGCGGCAAGATCTGGATAAGATCCGATCCCGGATAACGGCGGTGGAGCAGCGGGTTGCTGATGTGGAGGATGCAGTGACCGACCATGAGGCCTCTATTAGGGCGCTCCAAACAAAGGTGAAGGCTCTAGAATATCAGGCAGAGGATGCCGAAAATCGGAGCCGAAGAAACAACATCCGCATTGTCGGGCTCTCGGAGGGTGTAGAGGGTCGCAATCTTGCCCTACTGGGAGGTGATTCACCCAAAATCAACGCCTTGTGGGGGCAGTGGCAGGATGACATTCCTAATTTGGACAGGGAAACCTGGGAGGAGTGTTTTGAGGAGGGGTCTAGACTGATGGTATCCTCTAGAGATAAGTTGCTGCAAACTAAATGTATGCATCGGATATATTACACGCCTCAGAGACTGCATCGGATTTACCCTCATAGGTCGCCAAATTGTCCCAGATGTCAATCCCCTGATAGCACATATATTCATATGTTTTGGACCTGTCCCCATGTTGTGACATTTTGGGCAGCGGTTTTTGAGAGTATCAATATCCGTCTACAACTGACGTTACTGATGGTGCCTGAATTGGCTTTGTTGGCATTCATGAGGATGACCAGAGACCTCGTTACACAAAGCTACTTGTTTCATTTTTGTTATTCTATGCCAAAAAAGAAGTCTTGAAGAAATGTGCCTCGCCCTCTTCCCCAAAGGTAGAAGCATGGGACTCTGCTGTGAATGCTATATTGCCGCTGTGAATGCTATATTGCCGCTGTAAAAAATGACCTATGCAAATAGAGGATGCCCACAGAAATTTGACCGGATATGGTCACCTTGGACTGAACAATTTTAATTGCACGACTGTATAGGTAATGGAGCAAAGCCCCAAGGTAGTAGTAAGCTAGCATAAACTGGTCATGTTGCCCCCTCTTACCCCCCCTCCCTGGACAAGGGTTAATATACCAATTTATCACTCTGGTACATGTGCACATAGGAAGCTGTATGTAACACTGAAGTTCTGATGTGTACGGTTTATTTACTAATTTTGCTCCTTTGTCTTATTCCTGAATTGTTTATGAAGATCAGTATGTGGCTGTCAATTGTTCTATAATGTCTTCTCAATAAAGACCAACCTTGTTGTTAAAAAAAGGAAAAAAACTTCTCCACAACTTTATTCCTGACCTGTCTGGTGTGTTCCTTGGCCTTCATGATGCTGTTTGTTCTCTAAGGTTCTCTAGCAAACCTCTGAGGGCTTCATAGAACAGCTGTATTTATGAGATTAAATTACACACAAGTGGACTTAATAATTTAATTTAATAATTAGGTGACTTCTGAAGGCAATTGGTTACACTAGATTTTAGTTAGGGGTATTGGAGTAAAAGGGGGCTGAATACAAATGCACACCACACTTTTCAGATATTTATTTGTAAAATATTTTGAAATCCTTTTATCATTTTCCTTCCACGTCACACTTATGTGCCACTTTGTGTTGAACTACACACATAAAATCCCAATAAAATACATTTATGTTTTTGGTTGTAACAGGACAAAATGTGGAAAATTTCAAGGGATAAGAATACTTTTTCAAGGCATTGTATCAGGCCAAATGAAACAAAAATTGGGGAAATTACTGCGCTAAACCCAAATGTGACAAAAAAAGATGCTAACACTGAAACAAAGTCTCAACAAAATGTGAAAAAAAACAAAGTGTAGTGCTAAATACAACAATATAACAACAATAAATCAGAACAATAAATACAGTATCTCACAAAAGTGAGTACACCCCTCACATTTTTGTAAATATTTTATTATATCTTTTCATGTGACAACACAGAAGAAATGACACTTTGCTACAATGTAAAGTAGTGAGTGTACGGCTTGTATAACAGTGTAAATTTGCTGTCCCCTCAAAATAACTCAACACACAGCCATTAATGTCTAAACCGCTGGCAACAAATGTGAGTACACCCCTAAGTGCAAATGTCCAAATTGGGCCCAATTAGCCATTTTCCCTCCGTGGTGTCATGTGACTCATTAGTGTTACAAGGTCTCAGGTGTGAATGGGGAGCAGGTGTGTTAAATGTGGTGTTATCGCTCTCACTCTCTCATACTGGTCACTGGAAGTTCAACATGGCACCTCATGGCAAAGAACTCTCTGAGGATCTGATAAAAAGAATTGTTGCTCTACATAAAGATGGCCTGGGCTGGGGGGCGTGGCCAGGACTGGCATGTGAGAAGACGTGTGTCTCACAGCTCGGCTCCAGTACAGACAATCGACCCTCTCCCAGCAGTGATCCGGTGCTGAAACACAGCTTTCTAGATGGCTACCGACCCGCTCACCCTCCCAGTCCACCCACCAGCCTTTTGTACCCGAGGGAAAGCTAAGAAAAAGGAGGAAAACATGACCTCCAAAATCCAAGATGGCCCTGCCGCGGCCCTTGCACAGCGCACACCGAGGGGCAGTGAGAAGTCCAAGGAGGCATCCAGCAGAAGGGCACAGAAATAACAGGGTAAGGAATACCCGAGGGACATGTTATACTACGCCCAAAAGCTGGGGGGTCACCAGGAACAGGACGCAGGGGGGTGGGCAGAGCCGTCCCATGCTGCAGCCCATGAGACAAGAGAGCTGGGTTTGCAGGGAGAGCCTGATATTGCTGCAGAGCAACCCCCCTCCCTTCATACAGACACTGACAGTGAGGAACCTGAACAGCCAACTTTAGCTGAAATACTTAGGGCTGTGCATTTCTGCACAGCCTCTGTGAACACCCTTAAAGAGCAATTCAGTGGGCTGAGGGAGGATGTTTCCCTGTTGAGACAGGACCTGAGAACGCACGACTACAGTGGAAAGCAGTGTGAGTGACATTGAAGATAAACTCCTGCCAGTTGCTCGGGAGGCCCATGCCGCCTATCAGCTCGCCAAAGACACTAATAGCAGAGCAGACGACATGGAAAATCGCCTACGACGTAACAATATACTGTACGTATGAATACTTTCCGTCCCCACTGTACGTATAGTTGGGTTGCCAGAGAAGACAGAAGGGAGAGACACCACTACTTCCATGGAGACCTGGCTGACCGAGATATTTGGGAGGGAGGCCTTTTCCCCATTTTTTACAGTGGAGAGGGCGTACCTTACACCAGGTCGCCCGCCACAACCAGGAGCCCCCCCAGACCTATCTTAGCCTGGCTCCTGCACTACAGAGACAGAGAAGAGGTACTGAGGAGTGCATGAAAGAAGGGTAATGTCCAGGTGAATGGGGTCAGAGTGTCGTTATACCCCGATTTCTCAGCGGAGGTACAGAAATGCAGGGCCAAATTCTCGGATGTGAAGAAGCGCCTGAGAGCTCTGCAGCTTCCATATGCCATGCTGTACCCTGCCGAGCTAAGAGTTACAGCCAACAGACAGGCCCACTTCTTTGAATCGGCTCAGGATGCAGCCATGTGGCTAGACCAAAATTAACAGGCCCTACGCCACTGTGATAGAGATGAAGAAGACAGACCCACCTGATCCACCTACCACTCAGAGCACTGGAGATCCACACAAATGCAGTACAGAAAGTTTGTTTGAAGCTCACCTACTGCCCCCTTAATGGAGCTGTTATTCCCCCTTGATCTTGCATTTACCAACCATATCCCTTTTTTTCTTTTTTTTTTTCTTTTTTTCCCCATTCAGATGTTTTTCAACCCCCCTGAATCTCATTCCTATGTCAGGAAGTTTTTACGTATGAAGAATTTCCTTGCCTTATGCTGCTGGGAGTCATGATATTGCTATGCGAATCGTGAGCTATCTTGTAAAGTAGGCAAGAAAAAATGCATTCTCTCTACGCAAGAGATAAATCAAGAATACCATGTTGGTTTTGGTTTCAAGTTCAATTAGATTGGCTCGTCCTGTTGACGGCCTGTTTCTTTTTTTTTCATATTTTCTTCACCTATACCGAAAGATACGCACCCATGATACTGCCCACTGGTACTGTTGCACTATAACAATTCTCGCAACCGTCACAAAAGACTTCTGGGTCAAGCTTAAACCCCCTGACTGGAGACGGCATAGGTTGTCATGGACCCCACCTTACCCCCAGAATTGGGGCCCCCCAGTCCCATCCAGTCCTATTAGCCCAGATGTGCCACAGAACTTCCTGAAGACGGCACTTGAACCATACCTCTCCCTAAGGTCATGCATTATTTCGCCCGATGACTGAATTACCAATTATTTCCTGGAATGTGAGGGGCTTAGGCTCCCCACTTAAGCGTATGATGAAATTCACTTGTTTGAAAAAATATCACCCTATGATTGTATGTATGCAGGAAACGCATTTAACTGCTGAAACTAAATGTTACCTTAAGTATGCTTGGGTGGGAAAAGCCTACCATTCCACTCACACCTCATACTCAAGGGGTGTTAGTGTAATGATACATGGTTCGGTAGACTTCCAAGAATTGGATGTGTGTATAGATGCCGAGGGACGGTTTATTTTTTTGCATTGTCGGGTGGGAAAGGTGCAATGTATTCTGGCTTGTGTACATGTACCCCCGCCGTTTACAGTGGCGGTGCTCCGGATATTGCTAACTTACCTGGAGAGCCGACCCTCTTGTTTTTCCAAAACCCACGGGACGCTGTCCAGAATTGATCTGGCTGTAGGTAACCTTGCCATGCTCCCATCCATCTCAGAAGTGATATATAAGCCCCGTAGTGTGTCAGATCACTCACATTTAGTGATTAGCCTGATTACATCCCCGGTATCCAAGCTTCCAAGAGCCCTGTGGAAATTCAATGCCTTTTGGCTGAAATTATTTTCAACTCACAATGAGATGGAGCGGAGCATAGGGAAATTTCTGGACAGCCGGGAATTTACAGAATCCCCAGTGGCACAGTGGGACGCCTTTAAGGCCTATATGAGGGGACTGCTTTTTTCACTTGAACTTGAAAAGCAGGTGAAGGTTCTAGAACAGACATATGTACGTACCCCGACAGACTCAGCCAGAGAGGCATGGCAGTCGGCTCAATCTGCTTATGAGCGGCTGGTATCCTTCACGGAAGAGAAGAAACTATTCTTTTCCAGGTTGGCGTTCTATGAGGAGGGAGAAAGCACGGGGGACATTCTAGCCGGGATAGCTAACTCCCAACAGTGTTCCCCCGCTATCGGAGCTATTAAAACACCCGAGGGCAGGATAATGAGCTCCCCTGAACTTATACTGTCGGAACTTGCCAGATTCTATGAGAACCTGTATCTTCCAACCGGGCAATACACCCCAGAAGAACTTACAGAATACTTACAGGGCATCGACTTCCCACAACTCTCACTTTAGAAGAACTGCAGGCGGCACTGGCAGCGTTCCCTGTAAGTATACAAGCAATATACGGAAATACTTTTACCTAAACTCCTAACAGTGTTTAATGTAGCAAGGGAACAACAGGTTCATACAGGCCCATCTCTCTGCTGCAGAGTGACATTAAGCTTTTGGCTAAGGTCCTAGTGATTAGGCTGAACGGTGCCATTACGGGCATTGTTCACCCTGATCAGGCTGGATTCATGCCCAACAAGTCGACGGCAGTAAATCTAAGGAGGCTTTACGTAAATATGCAGTCCCCGGCGGATAATGTGGGACAGAGGGCCTTGCTCTCACTGGACGCTATGAAGGCCTTTGATAGCATTGAGTGGGAGTACCTGTGGGAGATCCTTAGACGCTTTGGATTTGGGAACACATACATCCCATGGGTAAGTCTGCTTTATCACAACCCGCAAGCAGCCATTTGGGCATCTGGGGCAATGTCACACACCTTCACTCTAGGGAGAGGCACGCGACAGGGGTACCCTTTGTCTCCCCTACTCTTTGCACTAGCCATAGAACCCCTAGCGATTAAAGTAAGAGCCAACCCGGGTATTGTAGGATTTAGATATGGGGACAAACAGGAGAAACTGATGTTGTACGCAGATGACACCATGATCCTACTCTGAGACGTGGACGGCTCCCTTACAGAAGCCGTGTGTACCATAGTGGAATTCGGCAGGTACTTGGGGCTCCAGATTACCTGGACCAAATCCTCCCTAATGCTTATTGACGAAGGGGGGACTCCCCCCACCACTAATACCGTGCCCCTGACTACCTCGTACAAATACTTGGGAATCCAGGTGACGCCTAAGATCCAGGACTATGGTAGACTAAATATATCCCCATTGCTACCAAGGTTTAGAGATCGGATTAAAACATGGAATTCACTCTGTCGGTAGCAGGTAGGGTGAACCTGATTTAAATGATTCTTATGCCCCAATTACTATATGAACTCCACAATGCACTAATGGTAGTGACCTTAAAGATGTTTAGAATTGTTAATTCCCTATTTCGAACGCTTATATGGAAAAAACGTTCACCCAAAATCAAATTTGGACACCTCCAACGCCCTAAGGACGAAGGAGGGCTTGCCCTCCCAAATTCCTGGCTCTACTATATAGCTGCACAGCTGCAGCAATTAATAGGTACAATGCACACTGACACAGAGGGAGAGGGGAATGCCTGTGACTCTTTGGAACTTGTAATGCTGCACACACAGTAAAGAGAGACTCAGTACCGACAGCCCTGGAGGCATTTGACTTTGATAAACCAAATAAACTATATCCGACTTACAACCTAGTCCAAAAAACTCCACCCCTACTGGAAGGGGGTGGTGGACGCCATAAACAGGGTGTTACAGGTCTTGATGCCCGCGAATCCAAAACACTGTTTACTCAATATATTAGATGAGTTAGACTGGGAGGAGAGTACTAGAGTGGCGGTTACTAGAGCTTTATTCCTGGCACGTAAGCTAATAATGACACACTGGATATCGGAAGACCCTCCTGCTCTCAAAGAGTCACTGTGGAGAGAAAGGAGCTGGCAATTAGCCGACAGCTGAGCGGCCAGCTCAGAGAAGGAAGGGCTGAGCTCAACCCTGACATTGTCCTAGTAATTAGGCATGTGACATTGAAAACAAATTGGCTCCACCCTCCATAGTGCATGGGGATGGTTGCACCGGTAACACCCCAACCCAGAAGGGGTTAGCGTAGATAGCACACCTTTTTCCAAGATGCCCAGGCAGTGGTCCTACCAACAGCATACCTCACAGGGAGAAGACTACGGAAAAGAAGCGTCAACGTCATCACGTGACATCGTAGCGACGCCAATAGAGATGCTACGTCTTCTCTTTCATCTAAGGGATCCTTCAGACAGAAGTCATCACGAAAGACCAAAAGGAACTCTCAGGGCAATGGATCACATGAGAAGAACCCCAAATATGCATCACTGACTCTCGCACAACCGCCGGCCTTTCTAGTCCGCACTTGGTGTCAGGTAAAATAGGTGGTGGTGGGTCTTCTTCCCTTGGAGACCAATATTTCCCAAGTTGATCAAGCAGGTAATGGGATCCAGCTGTCTAGTACATTACCAGACAATTTTTTAGCCAACCCAGTCGACAATGTTGCAATATAAATGATTCTGGCCCTCAGACAGTACCACCTTCATTGATCGATAATCTTAATTTCAATGTGGTGAACCTCTCTTCCTGTACCCTAAATGAGGCTGAGATTTCAGTATTGGCACGTGGTTTGAGCTTTTGTCCCGATCAGGACTTAGACAGGTTCGAAGTGACTAAGGATATTCAGTTATTTGCACGCAAACTTATTTTGAAACAGCTATACTACAAAGAGACACCTAAACAACCTAATTTTAAATCACAAGAATTGATTGCGCTAGATAATGTGATATCACTATTGGATGAAAATGAATCTCCAGATTTGATCGACCAGATCGACCTGGAGCAATTGCTCGGTAGGTTTGACCAATCCGATCTTCCTCAACCTCATGTTCAAACCTTCAAGAAAAAATCGGACAAATTCCCCGCACTGAATATGAACTCTAACGTATTGGCCTTTGTTAAATTGACATGCAATGAAATCCGCAAAATTAACACTACTTCAAAGAAACAACATAATCTCAGTCCCAAAGAACACAAAGCCCTAAAATAATTAGCTTCAAATCCCACTATTACCATCAAACCTTCGGATAAGGGGGGCAACATTGTCATTTTGGACAATGACCAGTACGTTGCAATATGCAACAAAATACTGTCTAATCAACAGTGGTACAGTAAGATTTCATCAAGTAAGATTGAAAAGTTCAACAGGAAATTCTATAAACTAATGGATGAGTCGTATGCCGCCAATTTGCAATTCCAACATTTTATGCTTTACCAAAGCTGCATAAGGACATGCGTAAACCATCAGGTCGGCCAATAATTTTGGGTAACGGCTCCATAACCGAGAAATTAAGTCAATTTATAGACGACCATTTGCGGCCATACGTGCTGAATTTACCCAGTTATGTAAAGGATACTATGCACCTATTATAAAAAACATATAAATAATTGATGCGCTCTAATAGATGATCAATCAATGTGTACACACTGTGTTTAAAAAGTGTGAAAATATATCATTATAAAATTGACTCAAAATAAATAAATAAGTAAATGAATAAATATCATGAAATAAAAATCATAGTGCTAATGCATGTGAACCCCCCCCCCCGCAGTGCTCAGTAACAATATAATAAAAATAAATGTATGTCAATCTGATGGATATATACTACCAGTAAATTGCAATCATATGATAAAAAATTCAGCAAAGATAAATTAGTCCGAAATAAATGTGCAATTGACCCAGCAGTCCATTCCTTACTAAAATTAACTAATTTACTGTGTTTGATCGCTGTTCACGGTTACTTTTCTTTTTTCACATCCCGCTTCAGCCAAAATAACGTAGGTAGTTTGGTTCTCAACAAGGATGATTTTATGAAAAGCAAGCAAAGAAATAGATCATTGTGTGATGAACTGGAAGAAAAGTACACAAGCAAACTGCACAGAGATACACTCACGTGCGCCCAGTTTAGTAAAGGCATGCAGGTATGCAGATCGTAGTCAGCCGCTGTGGGCTTGGCTTATCAGAAAAAAGCTGCTGCTGTTCAGCTCAGTGTGTCATACAGCAGTGAACGTCCTAGGCTCCTCCCACGTGTTGCGTCACTGACACGTGACTTTCAATTTATTTCTACTCACATATATCCATCTCAGCGCTTGGTTTTCCACACAATAAAATACTATGCACCTATTGCAGATCATAGATGGCATCCACGTCCCACCCAAATCTTTGTTGGTGGCTTTGGACGTTGAGGCCCTATACATTTCAATACCCCATGATAGAGGACTTGCTTGTATTCAGCATGTACTGTCACGGGATGGCCGCCTTAGGGAAAGGTAAAGACATTTTCTGATTGACGCCTTGGACTTCATTTTGAACCATAACTATTTTATGTTCAATGGCAGCTTTTTCCTCCAGCTACAGGGGGTTGCGATGGGGACTTCCTGTGCCCCATTGTATTTCAACCTGTACCTGGGGGAATGGGAAAACATGTTGGAGCAGTCTGAATCTTGACGTACCTATATGTACAATGTGGTGATTTTGCGTCGTCACAGCGACAACATTCTGCTTGTCTGGGATGGTACCCTAGACAACCTTCAAAGTTTCTTGCAAGAACTGAATATCAATTCGTTCAATCTTACCTTCACCATGACGTTCCATAAACATAAGATTACCTTCTTGGACGTGATAATCCATAAGCAACAAGATGGCTTGATGACTAGCTCCCTATATCGAAAGCCGACATCTGGCAATTCTATCTTACATGCCACCAGCTTCCACCCCCAACCCCTGATTCGTTCGATCCCCTACAGTCAGTACCTACGTGTTAGAAGGAACTTCACCAATGACAAAGTTTTTAAATGAGAGGCTGATCTGTTGATGGGGAGACTCCTGGCACGAGGGTACTCTAATGCCCCGTACACACGGTCGGATTTTCCGATGGAAAATGTCCGATCGGAGCGTGTTGTCGGAAATTCCGACCGTGTGTGGGCTCCATCGGACATTTTCCATCGGATTTTCCGACACACAAAGTTGGACAGCAGGAGATAAAATTTTCCGACAACAAAATCCGATCGCGTCAATTCCGACCGTGTGTGGCCTGTTCCGACGCACAAAGTGCCACGCATGCTCAGAAGAAATTCCGAGACGGGACAGCTCATTCTGGTAAACTTAGCGTTCGCAATGGATACAGCACTTTCGTCACGCTGCAATGTTAAAAATGGTTTAATACAGCGCACTCTCTTCTTCTTTATAATGTGACAAGAATTAAGTAGTTTTGCTGCTCATAATCACACAGACTTCTCACAAAGTTTTATTTGTGTTTTTTTAGTGGGATTCCCTGAAAATATTGTTATTAGTTGTCACATCTGACAGTTTTATATTATTATTTTTTTATTTTTTTGGGATTTTCAGCCTTTTTTTTTTCTTTAATGTTTGGATTTTTTCCAAGGCTGATCTTTGTTCAATGTTATTTTTATTTTTACTCCAGAATATTTTTGTGTGTCAAGTTACCCCAACACCATTGATATCTTGTATTATTTAATCTCCAGGAGATTGTTTGTTGTTGGTGTCCCTTGTTCATTTCACATTGTATATTTGAAATGTACCTGAATCCTCACAAACCAACTGTCCTTTTTGAAGTAAAACACATAGGAAAGTATAATTAAAAACAAAAATCCTTTATTAAGGGATCAGAACCAAACAAAGAGGAAGGCAACACTGGATCAACATGAGAAATTAGCGAAGCCTGGGACCCCCATGGCAGACATCAATTCTTCAACATCAAAATTGGTGGCCTGAGGAGTCCATATGTAAGGGAGGGCAGTCTGGTCCAGAATTTGCAGAGATCCGGATAGCAGCAGATGACATCTGTGTCCCCAGGCTGTGGTACCACAAGAGGCTGCATTTTTTGGCCGACCAGACTGAACCCAGGGCAATCACTGTCTGGTCTTCCTTCCACGCTTCCTTCCGGGCTGTGGCTGTGCAGTTGGAGATGTGGCAGGAGGAGGAGTAGGACCTGGAGGAGGAGGAGGACTGGGAGGACCTGGAGGAGGACTGGGAGGACCTGGAGGAGAGGGAGCAGGAGGAGGAGGACCTGCAGGAGGAGGAGGAGGACCATCACAAAGGTGTGTCTGAGGTGTCATTTGGCCCCTCATACCTTTCTCAAGAGCCTCCAATATGAGGGCCTCACACATGACTTGTTGGCCCTCCTCCATCCTCTGCATTTTATATGCAATGAAGGCAGCAATGTTCTCCTCCATGGTGTGGGGTGCTCCCAGGACCTCTGTAGCCCTCCAAAAGAATCCTATAGCAGCCTCCTCTAGGGCACTCCTCCTACTGCCACTTTCTCTTTCCAGGGGGGGTGGAGGGACCTGCAGATCAGCCAGCCGGCTCGGCCTGGCCACCTCCTGGCTGAGACTTCCCTGTGTATGAAAAAGGGACATGGTTGTAATGTTTTGCATCATCAATCACAATCCTAAATTAGTACTCCCAACTAACATCTAGTTAACATCATTGATTGGACAAGCAGAAATATTTAGAGGAATGCTATACCTGGCTCAATCTGGGCTCCTCCACATGTGGCCTGGAAGGCCCAGGTTGGGCGTCAGAAGCCTCAGCCGGGGGGGGAAGGAAGCGTGGAAGGAAGACTGGAGAGGGATGGCCTGGGTTCCGTCTGGCCTGCCAGAAAGTGCAGCCTGTCGTAGTACAACATCCTGGGGACATAGATGTCATCTGCTGCTCCGGATCTCTGCGAATCCAGGACCTTCTTGCGCTCCCTTAGATATGTGCTCCTCAGGTCACCAATTAATATCTTTAAATAAGTGATGTCTGCCGTGGGGATCACCTGCTTCACAATTTCACACAATTGCTCCAGTGCTGCCTTCCTCTTTGCTTGGTTCTTGAAATGGGGGTGTTTAATCTCCCACAGACATGGCAGCTCCCTTAGCATCTCTACGAATACTGACATGAAGTCATTATCTTTGAGTAGCATATCCATGTTCACTGCAAGACACAACACAAGACAAAGCCTAATGTCAGACAAAACTCTCCTAATCTTGTTACAATATAGGCCTCAATCTAGAAGCAGTATAGGCACAAGTTTGTCTCTTACCTTCGTTCTTACGATCGGCGCGTCCAATGCTCCTTCCTCCGCTCACAGATCGTACGTAATACGCACGCGTGTTACGCTTTATACACACTGCGCATGCGTGTAACTCCGCCCGCCCCTGACGTTCTTTCTATTCTATTCCCCGCCCCTTTTCGTTCGGCGCAGTGGGGGAAGAGCACATGGCAGAGTCACAGCAGGTGCGTGCTAATTGCAGGAACGAGGAGGAGGAGGAAAGCCCGCATCCGGACACGTTCCGATCCAGAAGGAGGCGTTTTAAGGCCACAAATATGTCCTTTGGGGAGATGTTGGAGATGGTCAACATCATGAGGAAGTCCGACTATGACGGGAAGTATGGGCCTTACCCCAACCCCAATATCCGAAAGGCCAAGATCATGGCGAAAGTGATCAGGAGTCTTCTGAGGAATTTCGGGGTCCGAAGATCGAAAGATCAGCTCCGGAAGCGGTGGTCGGACCTGAAATTGAGAGAGCCAGAGCAGTACCGAAAGATCCGGAGAGTGCTGCAAAAAAGTAAGTAGTTGTGCTGTGTTCCTATTCTTTCTGTCTTTATTCCGTTCGTTCTGCTCCATATGCTTTTATTAATTGTAACGTTTAAAAGGGCAACTTTAATGTTCATGGGCCCATTATTCGTTTGTATCAAACATTTTTCTTTCGGCCTCTAAAACATCATTGTTTAGGTCATATGCATTTTTCCACATTTTTTTTGGGCCTACTTGGATGCCAAATATTTGTTTGTGTAGATGGGTTTGTTACTAGAATGAAATGCCAACTAGATTGTGTGTAAGGAGAGGACACTGAGCAGCTGTTTTCACATCTGGACACTGGAGCACTAGTGTGGGACCCCAGAACACCATTTTTATTAGGGGGGCCACACAGGTGCTCCAGTGTATACTATAGGGGGGGCTACATCTGTGAAGCTTGTACTAAACAGGTAAAGTATTGCAGCTTGACAAAGGGCAATAAAAAATATACATCTAAAATAGACAATTGTACCCCAATTCCAAGCAATGTTTCCTATTTATAGTTCTGCCATCAAATATCTGTGTGCTAATGATACCATTTTTGTTTTACATAGGGGAGAAAAGACTCGGAGGACACCCCTCATCCGAGGAGACCACAGACCCCCCACCTATGGAAGAAGGTGAAATACCCCCAAACGAAGAAGAGCAGGAGGAAGAAGATGTGGTGGAGATTGGCACCACAACAGGTGAGTGTCTGCGACCACAGGCTCAGGTAAAAGAGATGGATGGTGGCAGATTTTTGATACCTGTTTTTGTTTTGTTTCTCTCTTTTTAGGTGATCGTGAGGTTGTGGATCCAGAACGCTTTACTTCAGAAAGTGCCCAGATCCTGATTGGGGAGATCATGGGGTGTAATCTCGAATTGCACAACATACAGCAAAAAATCAATGATGTTATTAAAAAAAAATAATAACATGATTGATGTTTTGGGGCGAATTTAAAACCCCACAAAATATATTTTTGGGATTGTGTTCCAATTTTAAAATCTTTTTTCAATGTTTTGAAAAGCCAAATTTGGAGGATGCACACAGTGTGTCAACATGTGCTATCTGCCATCACGGGAGATCAATGGACGCGTTTTGGGGGTGCAACCCCTTCCTCAATTATAAAGTAGCGTTGAGGAAGGGCTTGCTCCCCCAAAACACGTCCCTTGATCCCCCCTGATGGCAGATAGCACATGTTGACATTCGTAAATTGGTGTGCATCTTCCAAATTTGGCTTTTCCAGGGGTGATTTTCCCCCCATCTGAACGCTATATCAAACCCAGTTCCTAAATACTGATGTCTGATATAGCCTTCAGGTTTTACCTAATGTGAACTTTGTAAGTTCAAGTTTTTTGGCTTTCTTGTTGGTTTTACACAGGCCTGTTTTATCTGAAATGGACATTTCGAATTTTGATAATGCTACTGCAAAAATTGTTATACAACAAACATGTTGGTTTGTTTTAAAAACCTTTGGTAAATGCACATGTGATTGTGCAGGTATAAAAAAGTGGCTTACTCAAGAATGTGTGGATTATTGTCTCAACACTACAACACTTTTGGGGTGATGTAATAGCTGTTTTATGCAAAAATGGGGGTTATTTCCTAAGGGCAAATCCTCTTTGCACTACAAGTGCAGTTTCAGTGCAGTTGCAAGTGCACTTGTAGTGAAATGTTTTTTTGCATTTAGTAAATAACAGCCAACAGTGCTTTGTATAAGGTTACACAATCACGACATTTTCTGCATTCAAAACATTTATGTCAGGGTCAGCTAAAACAAACACAAGCAGTAAATGTCCACATAGAATTTTTTTTTTTTTATTATTATAAAAAGGCTTCACATATTGTCTGGCATATTGATAGCCCGCCTACCCGCAAAGAACTCCAGGTAGCGTAACCGGACATCACGGGCACTCAGGGAGGGCAAGCCAGGACGGCCACTTTCAAGCGCCGTCAGTGTGGTTTGATGTAGGATTCCGGCCTTAGGCCCAACTGAGCCAGCATAGTTGGCCGAATGTTTCCTTAAAAAATTATGGAGAACACAGCACGCCAGTATAATATGGTTAAGTTTATACTCCGCCATATGGATGGGTGTCAGAAATAGTCAGAACCGGTTGGCCAGGATTCCAAATGTGTTCTCCACCACTCTTCGGGCTCTGGCTAGCCGGTAATTAAAAACCCTCTGTTCCGGGGTGAGGGTCCTCATCGGGAATGGCCGCATCAGGTGGTCCCCCAGCGCAAACGCTTCATCAGCAACGAACACGAATGGGAGTCCTTCCACATTGTCCTCTGGAGCTGGCAAAGCCAAGCTGCCATTCTGGAGACGCCTGTAGAACTCCGTCTGGGCGATGACTCCACCATCGGACATCCGGCCATTCTTCCCCACGTCCACATACAAGAAGTCGTAATTAGCCGACACCACCGCCAACATCACTATACTATTAAACCCCTTGTAATTATAATAGTACGACCCCGAGTTGGGTGGTGGGAAGATGTGGACGTGTTTCCCATCAATTGCCCCTCCGCAGTTAGGAAAGTCCCACCGCTGGGCAAAGTGGGAGGCCACAGTCTGCCATTCCTGTGGCGTGGAAGGAAACTGTTGAGGAAAAAACAATAAACATTACTATTTTTTCACAGAAACATGGCAAGCAGATTATACACAAACATTATGGGGCAACCTCCAGATAGCATTTAGTAAGGGGAATTTAACAAGGCCAAAGTATAAGGTACACCTATCATATTCCCCCTCCCCCCCCTCTCATGGGCCATTTCTAACATTATGGGGTGTGTGGAAATCTTGGACAGGTAACCCTCTTCACTTCATTGAGAGATGAATGCCTAAATAATGGGTATTACTTTGAACAGACCCTCCTTAGTTACACTATTGGCAGCCCACTGGACAGGTAAGAAGTGTCATAATACAAAGATATAAATACACACTGTACACATTTGAGGACATTTGGATATTCTGCTATTACCTATCAAGATAATAATAGGATACGAAAACTTTAAACAGTACCATTTGGAAGTATACAGGCAGGCCCTTGCACTACATGCTTTGGGGAATTCATCCATAAATCTGACCAGTAAAGAGATGGGTATAGTGTGTATGGGTTTGGCAAAGTCAGCAGATAGATGATTGAGGATAGATAGAGAATTGGGATCAGCTGACTTAGCAGTTGGGGGGAGGGAGGGAGGGTTACTAAAAAATTTTTGGGGACACCACAAAAAAAAGCCTCTGCCACTCTGCCTGAATTTAAATCAAAAATAACATTTACAAACATTTTAGGGGGGTGTTTGGGGTAAAGCACTACTATGGAGCTGAGAAAATACATTGTTAAGTGACTACATGAGGTGAATATAGGGGCAGGAGACACCATGCTGGGGAGGTTATTGAAGGGCAAATATGTATGAAGGACCTAAAATAATAATTACATAAAAATCCAGCATGCATGAGGACAAAGGGGACATTCACAGCATATTACAATCATGGTAATTAGGGAATGGGGAAGGAAATACAATATATTAGCACACATTAAATACAATGAAATGTGATATTAAAGGATAAAAATCTTACCTTCATATACTCCTTCTGCAGGACCTGGATGATGGCAGAACAGGTCTCTGGGATAATGATCCCCAGAGCCTGGGGGGAGATGCCTGTCGAGAACTTGAGGTCCTGCAGACTTCTCCCTGTGGCCAAATACCGCAAGGTAGCGACCAACCTCTGCTCCGGAGTGATGGCTTGCCTCATGCAGGTATCCTGCCTGCAGATATAGGGGGTCAGCGAAGCCAACAAATGGTGAAACACGGGGTCATCCTGAGAAAGTTCCTGAAATCATCAGGATTATTCTCACGGATCTCACGGAGCAAAAGCATATGAGAGAACTGGTCACGCTGAAGCGACTAATTCTTGGTCCATGAACTCCTCCCCACCCTGTTCATGGACTGGACTTGTGTCAAGGTCAGGACCCCAACACCAAGCCCCCGCACAGCACGAACTCTACGAGGAGTACGCATACGAAACATGGCTAGAAAACGGTCGGCTGCTCAGAACGAAGTAACAGAACGCACTGAAGAACAGCAAGGCCTGTGAAGAGCGACCTGAAAAACAGTAACGAACGAACAAGAATACAATGACTACCTAAAGTCACGCGGAACTTGCTTGCACGCACTGAAGAGCAGATACAAACCCACAAGCACAAACTGAATGGCAGAAAACGATCTGAAAGCCACGAGTCTGAAAAAGCGCGAATCGTCTCTCACCAAACTTTTACTAACACGAGATTCGCAAAAGGAGCCCAAAGGGTGCTGCGCTTGGTTCTGAACCGGCCTTTTCTAGTCTCGTCGTACGTGGTGTACGTGACCGCGTGGTTGGCGATCGGAAATTCCGACAACTTTGTGCGACCGTGTGTAGGCAAAACAAGTTTGAGCCAACATCCGTCGGAAAAAATCCTAGGATTTTGTTGTCGGAATGTCCGAACAAAGTCCGACCGTGTGTACGCCCTATAAGACATGTTTAAAGAGGGCCTTAAGAGGGCATGTTCTTAATCCAGACATGAACTTATTTTCAATACAGAATCTAACAGGAATAAAACCAATCCAATCCGTATTGTAACTAGGTTCTCAAACCAACACAAGATCATAAAAAATATCGTCGAACGGTACTGGCATCAGGGATAATTTAGTGTCCAGCGAATTTTCAGGAGGTGGCGTGGGTAAACAAGATCCCTGCAAACGCCCCGGAACTTTCAGGTGTGGCGGATTCTTGTACAGCCAATTCATGAATATTAAGTCAAATATCAAACTACCCAATTGCCAAAAGTATGCACCCAATCACTTTGCAAACTGCAAAACAATTGGTGTGGTATACTTACTAATTTGTGATTGTGCATGCTACTATGTTGGCAAAACAAACCAGGAATTTTGGCGGTGGGCATACCGCCATATAGCCTCGATTAAATCATGTAACCCCAGCTTACCATTGGGAAGACACGTTTGTGCGTTTCATGCAGGAATCTTCCCCAAAGTCTCCTTCCTGATACTAGATTGTGTTCACCCAGGGCTACGCGGTGGGGATTAGAACAAAACCCTGTTGCAAAAAGAACAGAAATGGATTTATCGTCTTCAGGCCACTAAGCCACCCGGCTTGAATGACGCCATCTCCTTCCGACCCTTCCTCAAGGGCTTTACTTCTGGAGGGTCTGAGTGGGACCCCACTGAGGTGAACACGTCCCACTTCTTATCAAATTGATACAAATCACTCCCACAGGTTTTTTGGGGTATAGTGGTCAGATTTCCTTCTCTATATTCTTCATATATGCAGACTGACATATCTGCACCAATGTAAGATAAAGCAGGTATGAAGGCTTCCATAAACTAATGGGTCGGCCACATGATATGGTATATGACTATATGCAAACCGCCAAGGTGTCCTGAGCGTCATAGCACAAGGTATGAAGGCTTCCATAAATGATTATACAGGTCTCACCATACAGGTCTCACTGTGGACAAAGGCAACAAGACTACGCAAATAAAATGCCATAAATGGGGTCACTGGTTTAAAAAAATCTAAATCCAGAAAAACATGCATTACAATATATAAAAATACACACATATGTCATGATGTCATATCGGTACATCTAGACCACTATACACGTCTACATAAGATCTATTATGTGTAACAATAAAATGAATAAAAATGCATAAAACTGTGCATGAATAATGTAGCAGGCTGAACACAAGAAAATAACTGTTTAATGCCCCGCACAGACGATCGGATTTTCCGTCAACAAAACCGTGGATTTTTTTCCAAAGGATGTTGGCTCAGACTTGACTTGCATACACACGGTCAAACAAAAGTTCCGAACGTGAGAACGCAGTGACGTACAACACATACGACGAGCCGAGAAAAAGGAAGTTCAATAGCCAGTGCGGCTCCTTCTGCTTGATTCAGAGCATGAGTGAACTTTTGTGCGACGGACTTGTGTACACATGATCAGACTTTCCGACAACAAGTTTTGTTGTCGGAAAATTTGAGAACCTGCTCTCAAACATTTGTGTGCAGAAATTCCGACAACAAATGTTCGATGGAGCATACACACGGTCAGACTTTTTGACAACAAGCTCACAACGAACATTTCCCGTCGGAAAGTCCGATCGTGTGTACGCGGCATTAGGCTTGATTGAAGAAGCAATTAATGTCCCAATTGATGTTCAAACCGAACGGCGAGTAGGACCTTAATTCATGAATCCAATGAGTTTCGAGACGGCATACTCCACTTAGGCAAGAATCGCCCCTCCAATGTGGGACGAATTTGTCTATTATTTGAAATTTGGTACCCATAGGATTTTTGTTCGGGTGTCCAAATAATGGCAGGGCACACTGTGATTAATGCCGCCCTTCCGTATGCTGGCCAAATGCTTGTTAACCCTCACTGAAAAGGTCCTAATTGTGCGACCTACATATTGTTTGTTACATGGACAAGTCAGAAGGTATACTATGGAACACATAGTAAAATGTTTCATTTTATAGTTGAGTAAAGTAGAGGTCGATGCAAAAGTGTCTGTTTTTCATTTCCCACATACATTGCATTTCCGGCAGGGGTAATAGCCCTTGCATTGTTGGAAAAAGGTTACCGTCTTGGGTGGATCTATTATATTAGGAGCAATCTCTCCCTGTATCGCTCTAGCCCCTCTGAATACGAGGCTTGGACTATTTTTAGTCCAAATTTAGAGCGCTTTGGATGGATGTCACTGTACCATGACTACTAAAAGGCTCATGTGACTTACGGCAAGTCATGTGTCAGGTCACATTACCTGCTCTGACTTATGGCGGGTCACGTGTTTAGTCACGTGACTGGTTCCGAGTCTGTCTAGGCGCGGCAGTGCAGGGGCTGTGGTCACGTGACTCACCTGGATACACTGCGAGTCACATGTCCGGTCATGTGATGCGCACTCAGTTCCCCTATGGGTAGATCGCACAGACGTAGCATTTCCATTGGCATTGCTACAATGTCACGTGATGACGTTGACGCTTCTTTTGCATAGTGCGGTCTTCTCCCTGTGAGGTATGCTATTGGTAAGACCACTGCTTGGGCATCTTGGAAAAAGGTGCGCTTTCCACGCTAACCCCTTCCGGGTTGGAGTGTTACCGGTGCCACCACCCCCATGCTCCCTTGTATGTGGAACCATACCTCAGTGTACCCCACAATGAGACATGGAACTTAGGTGAGTGGTTACCACTTCCGGTTCATACACGGAGGGTGGAGCCAATTTGTTTTCAATGTCACATGCCTAATTACTAGGACACACTATAAATGTTAGCAATGTGGGGGAGCAATGCTATGCCCCAGTTGAAGTCCGTTGGGACGAAACGCGTTGGACTCACTTCGCTTGCTTCCCACATTGCTTTTTATAATTTTACAACTCATGATCACCAGTATTTTGTACTCATCTACTACGATGCATTGTACTTTTTAAACAAATAAACCTCTCCTTTTTTTACCTGCACCATATGGAGCTTCTCCATTTTTTCTTATTTCTATTTCGGTTTAATTGAGCCCATCATGCATCTACCATCGGCCTCCAGGCGGCTCCCCCGTTCGGGTGGAGGTTTCATGCTTTTTTTAGATTGCTATCTGAACCTCTGGAACTTCGCCTTGGTCCCTACTGCTGAGGAGTGGAACTACATCTTTTGGAGTGATCATCTTCCTGCCAACTCTTAACCCTAAGGCGTTCGGCCTCACAAGCCTGATTGACCCACTACCGCTGGTAAGTGGGTTCACCCTATCCGGTAAGAGTACCCATATACATTCTTTTGACAGAAGATTTCCTTGTTTCAACAGCTTCACAGCCAGTCTTCTATTGTTCGCACTACCATCAAATTTTATTGAGGATTCACAAGTCACGTATTATATGGACACACTTCCTTAGGAGTTGCTTTCAAGTTTATTTGAATTTTCACATTCACTGGTTTATCCTGTTCACACATGTGAACTTTGGACTTTCACCTTGTATGTTAACAACACATGTTTATATGTTTTCACATATTTATCGTTCTAGTTTATTGCTGTTATATTGTTGTATTTAGCGTTACACTTTGGTTTTTTTCACTTTCTGTTGAGACTTTGTTTCAGTGTTAGCAGCTCTTTTGTCACATTTGGGTTTAGCGCAGTAATTTCCCCAATTTTTCTTTCATTTGTATTTGACATATTGTTTACTGCAGCTACCTTGCCTCCATTTTATTATGGATGTGTTTGAATATAGGACCTCAAGGTCTTTCAACACCAATGGTGTCTTTGTTACCACCAACACAGATACCGAATTAAGTGGACTCTTTCTCAGGCTTAAAAACCTGATAGTGACAGAGTTATACCTCCAATGGGACATTGTGTTCCTTGAACAAAATGCTAAGGAACACATGGTCCCAAGAGGTCTATGCTGGAATGTTCACCCACAGCGGGGCGACACAGAACTAGAACCATGGTTTAGGTATTTCAATGAGGCAGGAATAAAATTTCTTGGCTTTTTGGTGGAGAGAAATGAGTCAAGCTATTAGCTATAGATAAGAAGATCAGGGATCTCAAAGATAAACTGGCCCCTTTCAATACCATGTATAAATATACATCCCTCTCCACCAATCTAAGAAATCACCTTGAGAAAGAATGAGATCAGAGAAATAAAAACAAAAGAAATACAATCGAGATATAAATGATTATAAAACAGATTCTGCGTTTAATTGGCAGAAACAGATGACTCCTCCTACAGACATAGAAGGTACTACTTCTCATATGGAAATTTCTGAACCATTAACACAGAAACCAGATAGAAGATTGACTTATGAACCAAGTCGACCAGAAAATCCAAAATCCTCTGGAGGTGGAGATCATGTATTTACCCCTAGGAAAGGAACATATGGTACTTATAACCGTATAGACCCCAACCAATGGATACAGTTCCACAACTCCAGAGGTAGAGGCCCCAAAACCAGTGGGAGAGGACCCCATCACGAGGGTACTAGAGACCCCCAATATATATTGAGGGATGTGAGGGCTCACCTAGAAATTGCCACAATAATAGATCGGGGGACAACCGAGATTATGACTATTCTCAAAGTACACCGGTTAATACACACAATAGTTTTGCGCCTCTTCGCGATGATGGCCCACGCAATATACATTGCGATCCAAATTCTTATATGAATCGGGAAGTCAAGGAGTTTAATAGATCTCCCTACAATTATAATCAGAACTATCCAATTTCATCACAATATACGGGTTTTCCCAGAGCCACCGTAAACCATCCCAGAAGCCCAAAACAAAATGAGGCTCCAGAGGGGGGTGAGGCTTACAAAGGAAAAATAAAAAGGACTTAATAGGTGCAGGCATTTTTAGCCTAAGTAAAATTGAACTGACCGATGCAGAAAAGTCTGTATTGGATATAGGACTTAAATATGTCCCTCTGAGAAAATTAAACAAATTCTCTACTTTTATTCATGTGCAAAAGTACATCCGCAGGCTGAACATACAAAGATATTTCCTTACACAACCTCCCATGGACCCAAGGGTAGGAGGACGAGATAGCAATGTTCATTCTGGACTATCAAATCCATCCTTGGGACCATGACACCCTTCAGGGACCATGGCACCTTCCCTTATTGTGTTTGGAGTTTGGTCCTAAAGGATTTGGACCAACTACCGAATAAAATAATCCACACAAATCCAGGTATCACTAGTGGACTAAAATTACTATGTGAAAGATAAGGACGGGGGGATTTTGTATTGGACAAAGAAGGATATATTGAGGAGATGAGCAGGATTCTGAATGATCATTCAACGTACGGTTTGATGTCCAAAGATCCAACTCTAGAACTCTAGAATATAAAAGAGCTCTCTCTTGAATTGGTCAATGAAGGCTCATCTTTGGGCATTTTGGACAAAAAAGAAAAATAATTTTGAATACCTCTGACCCCAAGAATTCCAGTAATATATTATTTGCCTAAAGTGCACAAAAATGAAGTCAATCCCCCTGGACGTCCCATCGTCAGTGGTATTCTAGTTTATTGCTGTTATATCGTTGTATTTAGCACTATATCAGGCCAAACTTTAAAATTCATTATAACGAGTGTATGTCAAGCTAAATAGCTTTTTTAGTTTTGGATAGAATGGAGAATAATTAGAACTCCTGCTGCATTTTTATTTCTATTTGGGACTCCTTTAAAGAGACTTACCCTCACTTCCTGTGTTGCTGACACAGAATTCACCAAACTGAACTTGAGGGAAAATCTGCAGGGACACAGGGCTCTATTCTATTCTTCCTCTACATTTTTTTTGTCTGTGATGCTGTCAGAGAGATAAGCCTGGTACACACTATAGGTTTCGCTGGGTTGAACAAAAAAAAACGGTCAGCTCTGGTCAGATCAACTGTACTAACTATGCAAAGTAAGTACAGCGATCTCCCCCGCTGAGCTATTGTGTTTTGACAGGGGGATGACCCCCCCACCAGAAGACTCCAATCAGCATTTTCCACCATTATCTGGGAGTGCTGATCGGGAGTCGGTTGGCTTCTGTTGGACAAACCGACATACACACGGGCCGAATGTCAGACTTTTTTTTTGAACCAGCAAATGTCTCCTGACATTTGGCCTGTGTGTACCCAGCTTTACCCTCATTTATGCTGTCAGCAAGGCAGGAAGTGAGGTTAAATTTCTCTAAAGGAGCCCCATACAGGTGTAAAGTGAGTTCTAATTCTTCCCCACTCTGTCCGAAACTAGAAAAGCATATTTATCTTGATATGCATTCTACATACAGCTGCCACTATTAAATCTAGTAAAGCATGATGAAGGGAACACAAATGCCAGGCATTTTAAAATTCTTTGCTTCTTTGCATGTACCCATTTTATTTCTAGGTTATAATAATGCAAAATATATACAACTTCAAGCTGGTAAATACTTATGGAAAAACACCACTATAATATAAACGATAAAATCAAATAAATCTTCTCAAGAACTCGACCTGCCATAAAAAGGACTCCACATTACGTTCCAGAACATGATTTCCTACATGAACATTCCAAAATACATATTATCATACAGGTAAAAAAAAACTTGTTCATCCAGTTAATTGTTCTTCTGCATCAGTTTATTAGGCTAAATAAACTCCGTTTTTAATTTGTGTTCAATCAAAAATACAAATATGCAAAACAGTGGGAAAGGCTTCCCACTGTCAGAATACACCAGCACAGTAGGAAGGATTCCCTAATCTCCCTCAAATGTGTTAATAAGAGAATCAGATCCTTTTTTTTTTCATGCAACCCACTGGTTGATTTAAAAAAAAAGATCAATATATGGGCTGCCTTAAGCTGAACCGACCAAGATTCGAACCGTGTATGGGCAGGCTGAATATACCAGTTGATTGATCGGTTAAGTTGGATACAACCAGCATGCCAGGTTTTACCTGCTATTATCGCTAGCAGCTACTATAGCCACTGGCAATAATCACTGTCTTTCCTGGGGGGGCGGCTGCCCCCGCCCCCCCACTGGGAGAAAACAAAGGCTTGGCAGGAGGGATTCCCACATCAACACTGTCTGTGTTAATGGGAGAATCTAACAAATTTCTTTCCTGCAATCCGGTGGCCATAGAAGCCAGCAAGCTGATCAAGAAATAAAAATTTGTGGATACCCCCATTCACACATTCGAGGTGGACGGTGGAGTCCTACCCGCTGTGCTATTGTGTTCTCACAGTAGGACTCCTTTACTGTCAGAATACAGTGATCAGCAACCGCTTGGCTGCAAGCGCTGATCAGCAGTCCCATTTGAGAGCCGTCGATTATTAGACTAACACCTCTAGAACCAGTGGTGGCCAGACCCCACCCTTCCTTTTTGACCCCTACCCACTTCTCATAAGCACCACCCTTTATAGAATCCACTCACTCCGTCCCCTGTATTCTACTTGCTTCCATACATAGTGCCAGGAGTATACAGCTCAACATCACAGCACAGAGTATACAGGCCTAGCATCACAGCACAGTGTATACAGCCCCAGCATTAGAGGACAGGGTATATAGCCCCAGCATCAGAGGACAGAGTGTGAAGGAATGTAATGAACATAATGATAATCAGAAAATGCCTATTTTCTTATGTGTATACATGATTCTATGCAACTCCTTAATTATTATATAGTATACTGCTTAGCTTTGCTTCGGGGCTAAGATGGCGCCTGCATCCTGCCGACTAGGGATGAGCTTCGTGTTCGAGTCGAACCCATGTTCGAGTCGAACCCATGTTCGACTCGAACATCGTCTGTTCACAGAATTGCGAACGACATGGGCCGTTCGTGCCAAATTCGTGTGGTGCGTCACGGCCCATAATTCACTGCGGCACCGCAGTGCATTGCTGGCTGATGATTGGCCAAGCATGCACTATGACCCGCATGCTTGGCCAATCACAGCACCGTCTGTAGAGAGAGCTGTAATTGGCCAAAGCCAGGGTGGCTTTGGCCAATTATGGCTCAGGGGGTTTAGTACACGCCCCACACTATATAAGGCCGCCTGCACGGCGGCCCTGTATAGTGTGTTCCGGCGTTGAGAGACAGAGACAGAGAGACAGTGTCATTTGATTTAAGTTAGATAGATTAGGCAGGACAGTCAGTCAGTTAGCTGCACTTACAGTGTATTGTGTATATATATATATGCATCCCAGGTGTTGTGTATATATATATATATATATATATATATATATATATATATATATATATATATATATATATATATATATGTAGCTACACTGTATTCAGTTTAGCTAGATCCGTTCCTGTTATTATCTTCCTACTGACAGGCAGGCTTGTGTTGTTACAGTATTTACAGCTACCTGAAGAAAATTGCTGGTGTTCTTCTGATCCTATTAGTACCACAGTCAGGCAGCTAGACTATTTACAGTTAGTGCAGTGCGTCCTCCTCACAGTGTTCAGCTAAAGCTACAAGTTAGTTTAGTGTGACCTCTGCACAGTGTTCAGCTAAAGCTACAAGTTAGTGTAGTGCGACCTCTGCACAGTGTTCAGCTAAAGCTACAAGATAGTGTAGTGCTTCCTCTGAACAGTGTTCAGCTAAAGCTACAAGTTAGTGTAGTGCACAGTGTTCAGCTAAAGCTACAAGTTAGTGTAGTGCGTCCTCCTCACAGTGTTCAGCTAAAGCTAAAAGTTAGTGTAGTGCGTCCTTCTCACAGTGTTCAGCTAAAGCTACAAGTTAGTGTAGTGCGATCTCTGCACAGTGTTCATCTAAAGCTACAAGTTAGTGTAGTGCATCCTCTGAACAGTGTTCAGCTAAATCTACAAGTTAGTGTAGTGCACAGTGTTCAGCTAAAGCTACAAGTTAGTGTAGTGTGTCCTCCTCACAGTGTTCAGCTAAAGCTACAAGTTAGTGTAGTGCGACCTCTGCACAGTGTTCAGCTAAAGCTACAAGTTAGTGTAGTGCGTCCTCCTCACAGTGTTCAGCTAAAGCTAAAAGTTAGTGTAGTGCGTCCTTCTCACAGTGTTCAGCTAAAGCTACAAGTTAGTGTAGTGCGATCTCTGCACAGTGTTCATCTAAAGCTACAAGTTAGTGTAGTGCATCCTCTGAACAGTGTTCAGCTAAATCTATAAGTTAGTGTAGTGCACAGTGTTCAGCTAAAGCTACAAGTTAGTGTAGTGTGTGCTCCTCACAGTGTTCAGCTAAAGCTACAAGTTAGTGTAGTGCGACCTCTGCACAGTGTTCAGCTAAAGCTACAAGTTAGTGTAGTGCGTCCTCCTCACAGTGTTCAGCTAAAGCTACAAGTTAGTTTAGTGTGACCTCTGCACAGTGTTCAGCTAAAGCTACAAGTTAGTGTAGTGCGATCTCTGCACAGTGTTCATC